>CM070779.1:85288626-88154459 GCA_036346955.1 Dipus sagitta | reverse complement strand
ATAACAGCCTTGGCCTGGGCTACTAAACTTGCAATGAGTTTGCTTGAACAAAGTACATTCGTTTTTTTTTTTTTTTTCTTTTTTTCACAGCTGCTATAACAAAAATAACAAGTTGGGTGGACTCTAAAGGCTAGGATCAATTCCTTTTACAGGCAACTAAGTAAGGTCCTGCTCCATTCCCCTCTCCTAGTGTAATGGTTAATCTCTGGTTTTCAACTTGACAGGATTTAGGATCACTATGAAAACAAATCTCTAGTCTAGTGTTTAAGGGACTTTTTAAGATTAGGTTTGTTGAGATAGAAGTACCCACCCTATGGTGTCATCCTATGGGCTGGGTTCCTGCACTATACAGAGAATTCAGCATTCATCACTGTGTACTGATAATATGGTGCCAGTTTCCTGATACTGCCACACTTCTCCTACCATGACGGACTTCCCTTTGAAACTTTAAGCCAAGCAAAAGCCTTTACCTTTCTTTTTTTTTTCATTTTGGTTTTTCGAGGTAGGGTCTTGTTCTAGCCCAGACTGACCTGGAATTCACTATGTAGTCTCAGTGGCCTCAAACTCACAATTCTCCTACCTCTGCCTCCCAAGTGCTGGGATTAAAGGTGTGAGCCACCACACCTAGCTAACCTTTACCTTTCTTAAGCTGTGTCTGGTCAGGCATTTTGTCCCAGCAATGAGAAGATCACTGATACCGGGATTATTGCTGTAATGGATACTCATAGCTTCAGGCTGCTTTAACAATCTTTGATGTTTTTTAGCTTGTTCAATGTAACTTTCCAGTCCCTGACAGCATAATTGCGTAGTGTCTTCCCTATGTTCACCATACTCCAATATGACCTAATATTAATAATTATCTTTTAAGTTATTTAATTTCCAAATCAGTGTTATTTTCTTTGGGAATTAACAGCCTTAGGAACCAGCAGGTAAATTGAACAATGAGCTTGCTTCTTTAATTGAGAATAAGGTAGCTACTCAGAATGATCAAATGTGGTGGCTTTGGCATTGAGGATAAGCCAGCACTATATGAGCAATGAGGAGAGCACAGCAAAGACATGCTTAGGGAATTTGTGAGCAGGTTAGAATAATCAGTAGTGGCTAAGCTATGAGTTAGGGGAAAAAAAATCAATGAAGGGAATGGGGAATCCATTTTTGTTTCTACAGCTTACAATACCTTAAAAAGAGAGTTGGTTATTGTAAGTCCAAAGAGGTCCATGAAGGGCCTTAGGTTATATTGATATACCAGTGGAAATTTTAAAATGGTTATGGTTAATTGCTCCCGTACTTCATAATTCCAGCCCTATGCCCACTTATTTGCTATTCTTTCACAACTACGCTATCCTTTCATAGTTCATTAGAGTGAAGATTGGGAATGAAAAGACCTACAGGAACCAGAAATAAACCAATGAGTGAGATAGTCCCAGTATAGAATTCTGAAAATCCATACATTTCAGTAGCTTAACTGGCACTGGGCTTCACCACTGAATAGGATGAAGAGAATGCTAGGGATAGTTATCAAACTAAAAGCATGGGTCTCCGTTGGAGGAGCAGCTGGCTGGCTAGGGTGGCATTCCACAACTGTGCATAGGGTATTGGCTGTGGAGGTCAGTAGGTCTCCTTTAACCAACTTGTGAACCCAGTGACCTCCACATGGCTGGCACCTTTTTAAATATATATTATTTATGGAAAGGTGCGATGTTAGCAAGGTTTATCCAGACTGTGGTTCATTCTTGTTAAGTAGAAATGGAAGATCACTATTTCTAGATTTTTTGATTTTTCTAGAGAAATTTGAAACATGCATCTTTACGCATGATCCCTTTAATTTCAATGTTCAAAACCCCTGTATAGCCCAGGCAATCCATGTCATTGGGATCTGTGCTCCCAATGTGTGAGTCAGTTCTGCCAGGAACAGAGGATGCGACAAGCTGTTGGACCAACTTAAGTGGTGGTATACCTCATGAGATCCTGCTTTCTAAAGGATTTCAGAATTAGTTATGTCAGCCCAGTGTTGCAGTGGAAGAGGTGCTAGAACTATTTATAGCCCTACCTATCAAAGCAACTCCTTTTGAATGGCTTATAAGTGTGTATTATTAATGTATCTGTGAGTTACTAGATATGGTACAAGAATCTTGACTTTTCTAGAAATTTCTTTCCTTATCTGAAAGATCCCTTTCAGATGCCTCTTAGAGTAATTCAGTGAGGGCATTTGTGAAGGGTCTAACATGGCTGTTGCCAGAGTAGCATCAGCAATTCTGTTGGAAGATGACTTGCATGCACATTGGTACTCTTTTTTCAAGGAAGGGCTGTAACTGTGTCATCAGTCATGAACCAGTCAGATGAGAGCTTAGAGAAACAATACCTAATAACCCTACTGACCATTCAGTGTATCTTGGTAGGAATCAAAACCTTCATCATCACCTCCTATTTACAAGCATGGCATAAATAGTCATATTAAGTCACACAAAAGGAACTTGGAGATGACATGCATTTATTACCTTGTTTTCCAGATGAGAAAAAACAGAGCCTGAGAGAGAAAGAAACATCTATGTACACACATTCACACAGCTAAACATTAACAGAGTGTGAATGGTTGTTTATACTTAATTTTATTTTAATTTCAAATTTAAAAGAATGTTATGATTTTAATTTAAATGTTGAACATTGTAGAAATTATTCAAATAATACCAAATACCAATGTGTTCTTTTTTTTTTTTTTTTTTTTTTTTTTTTGGTTTTTCGAGGTAGGGTTTCACTCTAGCCCAGGCTGACCTGGAATTCACTATGGAGTCTCAGGGTGGCCTTGAACTCACGGCGATCCTCCTACCTCTGCCTCCCGAGTGCTGGGATTAAAGGCGTGCGCCACCACGCCTGGCCCAATGTGTTCTTAATTGATTTAGCAACAAAACACAACATTTTCAGTCTGAAATATGTGAAAAAAATATGTTGACCAAAGTCTACCTCTATTTCTCACTGTAGATTTAAAGGAAATAATTTTATTTAAAAAATCTTGCATTGGGATGCAGTAAAGGCTTGTACTGAGTTGTTTTTTTTTTAAGTATAAGTTTTGCTTTTACCTCTTTTGGAGTGAATGCAGAGGGTGATATGCTGGAATCTTCCATGGAAAGATGCTGTGAGGGCTGAGTTGTCAAAGCCTGTAGCTCATTAAACCTCTGATAATGGCTGCCTCTTGTCCTTTTGTTACTTCTGCCTGCATACTGTACCCTATGCCCCACTTTGGGTCAAAAAGTCACATGGACTTTACACTTCCACACTGCATTGTGAGCATTTGGATGCCATACCACTGTCTTTTATTTTTTATGTAGATCTGGAAAGTAGTCCAGAAAATCTCTCATAAACATACTCAGCAAAATTTATTGAATTTAGTTAATTATTCTGCCTTCAATTGTAAGACTTCAGATTGTGCTGGAAGCAAAAATTTATTTACACATTAATATGTTTGTATCCCATCATATGCTGCAAAGATTTTTAAACAATTTTAGTTTTATTGTTATTTGTACATGTATAAATGAATGAGTGTGTGCATGCCACGGCATAAATGTGGAGGTCAGAAAACAGTCTTAGGGTATTCCACCTCTCCTTCTGCTTTGAGACAGGGCCTTTCTTGTTGTTTTATCACTGGGAAGGCCAGTCTGGCTGGTGTGCAAGCTTCAGGATTCTCCTAATTCCTCATCTTATTGCCATAGGTGTGTTGAGAATACAGATATGTGTGCTGCTGCAAGTTGGGCTTTTCACATGGGTCTTGGGGATCCAGACCCCATTAGGCACGCTGAGGAGCAAGTAAGCACCTTTAACCACTCAGTCATCATCTCAGCCCAACTACAAAGATTTTTTAACTGCTTAAACCATATAAAGTTTACCTCAAAGAAACTCAGATTGTTATAAGATCATAATAACGTGGCTTCCTGCTTTTAGACCATCATATGTGTGTGAGCTACCACTGGACTGAACACGAAATAGTGACAATGGCCTTCAGAGTTCAAGGAAGTAGCTATTCATGTCTGGAGCCTGTGCATGCAATTGGTCCCAAAGCTCAGTGCTCCACAACACCCTCCTCCTCAACTCCCCTCTCCACTGCTGGCAAATGCCTAACAGTGCCCTCCTGAAACATCTCTCCTGCCCCAAATGGGGAGCAGAGGGATATCTGGAAACCATCAGCCAGGGGGTACCAATGACTCCTTCCAACCTGCTCAGCTGGGTATAGTGGGGAGCAGAGACAAGTGCTAAGGCCCCAGTGCCCCACAGGCATAGCACAGCAGTGGTTATGGGTCGAAGAGATTCCAGATGTCCAACCACAGATCTTCTATCAGCTAGCAGCCCAGAGCTGCAGGCACACGTGAAGCCTCCACAACCTGCATATCAATACCATAACACCCTAATCTGGGTCAAACCCAAAACAGAACACTCACTGAAGATCCTATAAGGGAAAATACCTGCTTCCTGCATAAGAAAAAAGACTTTTACCTGAAGATTGGTAGACCTCAAAGCAAAAAAAAAAAAAAAAAAAAAAAAAAAAATCACAAGACAAAAACTGAGAGATCCCCACTAAGGATGTCTAGTCTCACAATGGTAGTTTCCAATTAAAACATAGAGGACACACAGAAATTGAATCCCAAAATGAAAGCACAATTAGCTTATTTATGCAAACCAAAAAAATCAGTGAACTGGAATCAACTCATCAAAAAGCCAACAACTGGATAAATGAAATTGAACAGAATCACCTCCTACAGCACACAGCTCTCATCAATACACTAAACTTTATTGAAGAAAACCAGAGAAACCTCAAAAGAGAGATAAATGAATTGAAGGAGAATCAATAGAGGATTTCAATAGCAAGCTAATTAAGCTTAATGAAGACATGGTTAAATGTGAGAATAAATTCCAAGAAGCATTAAGAAAATCAAACCATGACCTGAAAGTGGAACTTGACAAAGGGATAGATACAATATAGAAGAAAGCAACAGAAAATATAAACCAAATAGAGCTTGTAAAAGCCTCCCTAAAAGCCATCACTAACAGAGTTAATCAAGTGGAGGACAGGACATCAGATCTGGAAGACAAGGCAAAAAAAAAAAATAAATAAATGAAAATAAAACAGTTTGGGAGTCCCAAAAAATCATGTGAACCAACGAGGAGAGAACTAGGGGATACCCTGAAATGACCAAATATCCAGATTATGAGTACACCATAAAGGGAAAGAAATTCAGGCCAAAGGCATGAACAATATATTCTACAAAATTTTTGAAAACATTCTGACCCTATCAAAGGAAAGAGCCAACCAGATACAAGAAGCTCACAGAACTCCAAACAGACTGGATCAAAGAAGAAATTCTCCAAGGAACATCATTATTAAAACTGTAAACAGTGAAAACAGAGAGAACACTCAAAGCAGCAAGAGAGAAACAACACATTACATACAAAGGCAATTTCATCAGAATTACTTCAGATTTCTCAATGGAAACTCTGAAAGCCAAAAGGCATGGAATAGAACACTTCCAAATCTCAAAAATTATGGCTTCCCATGCTCCTGGATAGGCAGAATTGACATTGTGCAGATGGCAATCCTACCAAAGGCAATATACAGATTTAATGCAATTCCAATTATAATACCAACAGTGTTCTTCACAGAGATAGAAAAAATGATCTCAAATTTCATATGGAAAGGCAAAAGGCCTTGCATATCCAAACATATCCTCAGCAAAGGAAATACTTCTGGAGGCATCACCATACCTGATCTAAAGCTATATTACAAAGCCATAGTAATAAAAACGGCATGGTACTGGCATAGAAATAGGAGTATAGACCAATGGAATAGACTTGAAGACCTGGAATTTGGGTCAAGAAACTATAGCTACTTGATATTTGACAAAGGCCTTAACAATATAGGCTGGAAAAAAGACAGCATCTTCAACAAATGGTGCTGGACAAATTGGATAACCATATGCAGGAAATTGAAACTTGATCCACACATCTTGCCATGTACCATACTCAAGTCCGAATGGATCAAAGACCTCAATATAAGACCAGAAACTTGACTACTACTAGAAGAAAATATAGGAAGTACTTTCCATGATATAGGAATGGAAAAAGACTTCCTGAACAAAACCCCAGTAGCTCAGGATCTTAAACAGTCACTCAACCAATGGGATCATATGAAGCTGAAGAGTTTCTTTACAGACAAGCACACAATAAGCAAAGCCAATAGATTACCCACAGAATGGGAGAAAATATTTGCTGGTTATCCAACTGACAGAGGCCTAATCTCTAGAATCTACAAAGAAATCAAAAATCTAAACAGTAAAAAGTCAAACACCCCACTCACAAAATGGGGCAAAGAGCTGAACAGGCAGTTCACAGAGGAAGAAATACAAATGGCAAACACACACTTAAGAAAATGCTCATGATCCCTGATCATCAGGGAAATACAAATTAAAACAACTATGAGATTCCACCTTACTCCAGTAAGGATAGCAAACATCAAAAAATCAAATGAAAATAAATGCTGGCGAGGATGTGGAGAAGTAGGAACACTCATCCACTGTTGGTGGCAATGTAAGATGATACAACCACTTTGGAAAGCAATATGGAGACTCCTGAAAAAGCTGACTATAGAGATACCAACAGAACCAGTTATTCCATTACTGGGAATCTACCCTAAAACCTTCAAACCACAGGCCAGAGAGATTTGCTCAACCATGTTTGTAATGGCTCAAGTTGTAATAGCTAAGAGCTGGAATCAACCCAGATGTCCATCACTAGAAGAATGGATAACTAAGATGTGGTATATCTACACAATGGAATTCTATACAGCAGTAAGAAAAAATGACACAATGAAATTTGAGGAAAAATGGTTGAACCTGGAACAGATCATTCTCAGTGAACTTACCCAGTCACAGAAAGAAAATTGCTACATAGCCTCACTCATCTACAGCACCTAACCTGAATCTACCCAAGATGCCCTACATACCCAGCAAGCATCTCATGGACTAGACAATAGGATGGGTGGGGAGGGAGGGGACGGCAAGGGAGGGTGTGGAACACAAATCTAGACCCAAACGGCAATGGTACCATAAAATTCAACATCCTAAAAGGCAGACCAAATGGCTGAACCTTCATCAGGCCCTTAGAGGAAACACCTGAGCCACAAGACACTGGAGAGAGTATGATGAAGACTGAAATTAATCTTCTACAGATTCTCATTCTCTCTCTCTCTTCTCTCTAACTCTTTTATATTAGTTATCCTTTTCTTCCTTTTCTTAGAGGGCAGTGACCTGTAACTCCTAGTACCAGCATGTGGCTATCATCCACAATGAGCTTTTGATCAGAGAGACCTACAAGGTTTCCTAAAAGACAGACAGATTTCTGTCAGAGTACTTGATGACCCATCAAAGGTTAGTGGTAAGACCCTACTGCTGAAGACACCTTATGTGGTTGACACATAAAATGGAATGGCATGGCTGGAAGTTGGAAGACAGTCAGTCCCCAGACAGTCAGCACTTCTAATGCCAGAAGGTGCTACATGGGTGACTGGGGGAAAATGACCAATATCTGTCCAAGCAACTCATGGTCTAGCCTACTTAACAGCAAATAACCTGTTGTGATGCTCACACAAGTGCAATAGTGGAGCACAGCCATGGTGGGAAACGAACTACTCTTGATTTGGCTAACTGATCCCCTCAGTGGTATGGGACCCATAGCTGGAGCTGGGAAACAAGTCAGAACCATATCCAAACATAAGCCCATGCTCCATTATCAAGCTACCACAAATCATGGGCTACAAGAGGGGCTACACCTATTAAATTCTCTATAAAAAAGTAAGGGTGATCTCATTTGTCTGGTGCTAACTTACTCTCCACTGGAGAATCTGCTTCTCTTTTTCAGATAGACGTAGATCCTAAGGAGAGAGCCACCCCATCATATCTCAAAAGGGCCCCAGCTGAAAGTAAGAACAATTGGCAAAACAAGCAAGGGTGCTGTTTTCTTGGTGAACCAGGTACCAGCACAAGGGTGAAGGAGATCGACACAGAGAAATATCAACTCCTACCGAAATCAGATATCCAGAGACCCAGAGGTCCCCAACACCTCATCACTGAAGCAGACTAAAAATGAACTCAACATGGCTCAGGGAAATTTTGCAGAAGAGGGGGCAGAAAGAATGTCAGAGCCACATGTTGGGTCATGATATGCAGAGACATTTATCCTACCCATAACTGTGGGCTAACTCCAGAGTGCATGACCCATATACCTCAACAAGGAGGGGTGAGGGGGTGGGGGTAGGACATGGATGATCTTAACAATGGTACCAAATTGACTGTACTTGCTGAGTACAAAACTAATTAATAAAAAAATATATGGCTTCCAACCCAAACTACTGTACTCACTGAAAGTATCCTTCATAATAGCTGGTGAAAAGAAAAATTTCCATGATAAAACCCAGCTATATGATTATATGAATACAAAGACAAACCTACAGAAAATACTTCAGGGAATTCTCCACACAGAAGAGTCAGACAACCAATCTCAAAAGCCCACAGAAGAAAGATCACAATAAACTAAACTAACAGGCTCAAAAAAGCACAAAGCCCATGAAGGCACCAAACTCTATAAAACCTCCAACATGGCAGGGATTAAATCAAACCTCACAATTATAACCTTAAGTAGTAGTAGCCTTAATTTACCCATCAAAAGACACAAGTTAACAGGGTAGATCAAAAACATAAACCTATCTATCTGCCATCTTCAAGAAACCCACCTCAATACTAAGGGCAGACACCATCTCTTCAGGGTAAAAGAATGAAAAATGATTTTCCAAACAAATGGAAATAAGAAACAAGGGTATGGCTATATTAATGTCTGAAAAGTAGTCAAGAAAGACAAAGATGGCCACTTCTTATTCATCCACCAAGAGGACAGCACAATCATAAATATTTATGCACCAAACACAGATGCACCTCAGTTTATAAAACAAAACCTACTTGTAACAAACCAGAAATAAACCCCCAAGCCATCCCAGTAGGGGATTTTAATAGCACATTATCATCAATAGACAGATTATCCAAGCAGAAAATCAACAGGGAAATAATAGAGCTTAACAATACTGTGATGGTTAAGGTGTTGGCAACTTGATCTGCTTAATCCCTTTTGGGTGGGTCTCTGAGGTTGCTTCCAGAAAGGATTCACTGAAGGAGGAAGTCCACCCCCCCATAGTGAGCCCTTCCCCCAGAGCAGGTGGCCCCTCTCAGATGGGAACTTTATATAAGGAATTTCTGGGTGAAAAGAGTCCCTCCATTCCACTTGGCTGCTGGAGCTGCTTGCTACCTTCCAGCGTGGATTGGAGACCAGCATCAACTGAAAACCCATATGGATTGAAAACCCATAGCTCCTCAGGAAACCTACAGGCCTTCAGTGCCAGATTGAGACTACTGAAGCATCTGGCCACGTGGACTGAGTAGCTCTCTCAGGTTCCTTGAATCTCTGGCCTGCAACTGCTATTGGACTACCATAAACTAATCCAATAAATTCCCTTCTTAATATAATTCATTCTAGCAGTTCTATTCCTCTAGAGAATCCTGACTAATACAAACACCATAAATAAACTAGACCTATACACTTCTATAGAACATTCCACCTCAATTCTACAAAATACACATTCTTCTCAGAAGCCTATGGGACCTTCTCCAGAACAGATTTTCTATTAGGGCATAACACACTCCTCCATAAATTCAGGAAAATTGATGTAACTTCCTGTATCATATTGGATCACAATGTGTTAAAGCTAGAAATTGACAACAAGAAACACAACAGAAATTTCACAAGCTCCTGAAGAGTGAAAACACACTTTAAAATAATGAATTGATGTGGAAGAAATGGAAAAGGAAATTACAAAATTTCTAAAACTTAATGATGATGAAAACACAATATACCAGAACTTATTGGACACAATGAAGGCAGTCGTAAGGGGAAATTTCATAGCACTAAATGTTTTCATAACAAAGACAGAGATATCCCAAATTAATAACCTAGCTTTCCACCTAAAGGAACTGGAATAACAAGAAGTATTCAGCCCTAAGAGCTCCATATGGATAGAAATAATGAAGATCAGAGCAGACATTAATGAATTGGAAACTAAGAAAACAATTAAGAAAATTGATGAAATGAAGAGCTGGTTCTTTGAAAGATACAAAACATTGATAAAACCCTGGCCAATTTTATAAAACAAACAAAAAAAAAAAAAAAAAAGAGAGAAAAGTGTCAAAATAACAAAATTAGAAATGAAAGGGAAAGGTCACAACAGACATCAATGAAATGGGAAGACTCATCAGTACATACTTCTAAACCCTCTACTCCACAAAATTGGATATCCTGAAAGAAATGCATGAATTCCTTGATACATACCACCTACCCAAACTAAATCCAGAGCAGATAAATCTCCTAAACAATCCTATTTTATCCATTGCTATTGAAAATGTAGTCAAAAACCTTCCACAAAGGAAAAATCCAGGACCTGATGGATTCTCAGCTGAATTTTGCCAAGCCTTCACCAAAGACATGAAACCACTTTTGCTCAAGCTTCTTAATATAATCAGAGAGCAAAGAAAGCTCCACAATTCTTTTTATGAAGCAACCATCACCCTAATATGAAAAGCAGGAAGATCTACAGCAAGAAAAGAAAACTATAGACCTATATCCCTGGTGAAATTGTATACAAAAATCCTGAATAAAATCTTTGCAAACTGAATTCAAAAACACATTACATTTATTGTCTATCTCAATCAGCCAGGCTTCATCCAGAGATGCAGGGGTTAAACATATGGCAATTGATTAATATAATATGCCACATAAATAATCTTGAAAGAATCACATGATCATTTCAATTGACACAGTAAAGGCCTTTGACAAAAACCAAAATCCCTTTATGATTAAAACAAACACTGGAGAGAATAGGCATGGAGGGTTTATATCTCAGTGGAAGAAAGGCTATATACAAAGCACCTAAGCCAGAATAATACTTAATGGTGAAAGACTCAAGGAATTCCCATTGAAACTGGCAACAAGACAGGAGTGCCCAATCTCACCACTGCTCTTCAACATATTATCAGAAGTCCTAGGGCTGGAGAGATGAGTTAGTGGTTAAGGTACTAGCCTGCAAAGCCAAAGAACCCAGGTTTGATTACCCAGGATCCATGTAAGCCAGATGTACAAGGGGACGCAAGCATCTGGAGTTCATTTGCAGTGGGTGGAGGTCCTGGCATGCCCATTTTCCATTCTCTCTCTCTCTCTCTCTCTCAAATAAATATAATAAAATAATTAGAAATCCTAGCCCAAGCAATAAGACAAAAGAAAGATATAAAAGGGATAGAAATTAGAAAGGAAGAAGTCAAACTAACCCTATTTGCAGATGACATGATCCTATTCACAAGTGACCCAAAAGGTTTTATCAAAACTTCTAAAGGTGATGTTGTAATCAGGTTCACATTGCTATCAGAAATCACATGATCAGGAGCAGCTTTGGGAGGGGGGAAGTTTATTTTGGCTTATAGACTTAAGGGGAAGCTTCACAATGGCAGGGGAAAGCAATGGCATGAGCAGAGGGTAGACATCAACCCTGGCCAATATAAGTTGGACAATAGCAACAGGAGAGTGTGCAAACACTGGCAAGGGAAAACTGGCTATAGTAACCATAAACCCACCCCCAATAATACACTGCCTCCAAGAGGCATTTATTTCCAAATCTCCATCAACTGGGAACCTAGCATTCAGAACACCTAAGTTTATAGAGGACACCTGAATCAAACCACGACATTCTGCCCCTGGCCCCCATAAAATGATAACCATCCATGATATAAAATGCAATTCATTCAGTCTAACTTTAAAGGTCACCATAGTTTTTATCAATCCTAATGATGTTCACACATTCCCATAGTCCAAGATGTTTTAATTGAGCCATAATACCAAAATAAGCCCCACAAAACCCATAATGGCACAGAATAAACACTCACACTGAAAAAGATGCATTGGGCATAGCAAAGAAATATTCAACCAATACAAGATATAACTAAGGTAAACATCAAACTCTGTAGCTCCAAGCCCAAAAACTCTAGTCAGTGACAAATCTCCAAGTCCGATAATTCTAACCAGCAAGTCTCTGGAGTTCCAATTCTGCCCCTCCAGCTAGGCAATTCACAATCCTGGAAAACTTCATCTGGGGCCAGCAGCTTTCCTTACAAGCTGTCTCATGGTTCCAGCATCTCCACTGGGTCTCCAGTGCAATCCATGGTTCATCCTCATGGCCCCATGGGGTTTCCATGCAGACATCCAGCAAACCTGCTTCATACTGCTCATGGCCATTTCCAAAACACAAGACCATGTTGCAAATTCAATGATCCTCTCTCTTTCCTGCATTTCTTATACTCCATAATAGCAGTTGGGGTGCCAATTTGTTAATTCGGGGGGAAATAATGCAGACTTTGAAGAACAGAATACTTCTTTAGCATTTGGGTGCCTTCAAAAGAGTCTACATTCTTCCTGTTGCCCCAATGCAGGTGAGCTGATCCAATCTCAAAGGTTGTAATCTCTCATATAATTGCAGTTGAACAGGCAGAAGTTTCAGCCCAAATATTTCATTTCTGTCCAATATCCCTCTGCTCACACTAGTCTATTGCTATACAAAGCAACCCTGCACAAGTTCTCAGGACATAGGAATAACAGCAAGCCTCTCATACAAACTGCTTCTAGCTCAGTCCAGAGAAAGCTATTTCTCACCCTCATAAGCCAAACCTCACAGTCCTTAGTTCTTACTGCATTCAGGTTGTGGTGGTTTGATTCACATGTCCCCCATAAACTTAGGTGTTCTGAATGCTAGAACCCCAGCTGATAGAGA
The DNA here is from genome assembly GCA_036346955.1 of Dipus sagitta. Classification (NCBI taxonomy): domain Eukaryota; kingdom Metazoa; phylum Chordata; class Mammalia; order Rodentia; family Dipodidae; genus Dipus; species Dipus sagitta. Next base: position 88,141,558 of record CM070779.1, on the reverse strand, counting down.
TTTGGGAATTAACACCTCCTGGAGGAAGTGTATTGTTGGGGGTGGGATTATGGGGGTTAAAGCCAGTTTCCCCTTGCCACTGTTTGGCACACTCTCCTGTTTCTGTTGTCCACCTTATGTTGGCCAGGGGCTGATGTCCACCCTCTGCTCATGCCATCATTTTCCCTGCTATCATGGAGCTTCCCCTGGAGCCTATAAACCAAAATCAACCTCTTTTTCCTAGAAGCTGCACTTGGTGGGGTGATTTCTACCAGCAGTGTGAACCTGACTTCAACAGTTACCAAGGCTGTGTGCCACTATTATACTAGCATGTACATCCTGTCAGGGTGTTTCCTTCTGAGTAGCTTAGATCACTAGTTGCTCAGACCATTGCTGGCCAGTTTTCCCCAGTAGCTCATGTAGCACTTTCCAGCTAGTTGGGTGACTGGGGACTGGCTGTCTTCCAGATTCCAACCAGATCTCTCCAAGCTCTGTGAGGCAGCATACGGTGTCTTCAGCAATAGGATCTTACCTAAGGTGGGCAATTAAGTATTTTGATAGAAGCCTTTCTTGTTTTGGGGATCTCACAGTTCTCTCTGATCAACAGCTCATTGTGGGTAGAAACTGATTTCTCGTATTGGGAGTTACAGGCCAGAGTCAAGGAAATTCTTTTAAGCTTAGGCTTTGTCCTACCACTCCAGAGTCCTTCTTCTTGGGTGCTCCCCTGTTACTTTTTTTGAGGGTTATATTTTTTAGTCTGTCTTCAAGGATAAAGGTACCTATGGTATCAATTCATTTTGGATTTAGTTTTGTGTTTGTTTTTCCCCACCTTCCTCTTCTCCTCCTCCCAAATTCTTCCATCCCTATTGTCTGGGCCTTGAGTGGCCTATCAGGTATGCAAGCAAGTCGAGCTGGTCCAGGTTAGGAACCACAGAGTGGGGCCATATAGTATTTGTCTTTCTCTGATTGTGTGAGTTCACAGAGTATAATCTGTTCCAAATCTGTCCATTTTTTCTACAAATTGCATTGTATAATTTTTTTCTTAGTTCTAAGTAGAATCCCACTGTGTAAATATACCACAACTTCATTATCCATTCATCCATTGATGGGCACCTGGTTTGATTCCAGTTCTCAGCAATTATGAAATGAGCAGCTATAAACATGGTTGAGAAAATATCTCTGTAGTGAAGCATGGAGCATTTAGGATAAATGCCCAGTAGTGAATAACTGGGTCTGTTGGTTGCTCTATATTCATCCTTTTCAGGAATCTCCATATTGATTTCCATAGAGGTTGTACAAGTTTACATTCCTACCAGCACTGAATGAGAGCTCCTCTTTCCCCATATCCTTGCCAACGTTTGTTGTTAGAATTTTTAATGATTGTCATCCTTAGTAGAGTAAGATGAAATCTCATGATTGTTTTAATTTGCATTTCCATAATGGTTAGGGATGTTGAACATTTTCTTAAGTGTGTGTTAGCCATCTATATTTCTTCCTCTGAGAACTCCCTATTCCATTCCCTGTCCCATTTGGAGTGGGTAGTTTGATTTTTTATTGTATAATTTTTTGAGTTCCTTGTAGATTCCAGATATTAGGCCTTTGTCAGTGATATAGCTGGCAAAGATTTTCTCCCATTCAGTGGGCAATCTATTGGCTCTGATTATAGCATGTTTGTGCAAAAGCATTTTAGCTTCATGAGGTCCCATTGGTTGAGTGAGTGTTTAATTTCCTAGGCAACTGGGATATAGTTCATGAAGTCTTTTCCCACTTCCATATTATGGAGAGTTTCTCCTATTATTTCTTCCAGTAGAAGAGTTTTAGGTCTCACATTGAGGTCTTTAATCCATTTGGACTTAATTTTTATGTATGGGGAGATGAGTGGGTCTAGTTGAATTTTTCTACATATGGTTATCCAGTTTCTCCAGCACCATTTGTTGAAGATGTTGTCTTTTCTCCAGTCTAGATTATTGGCACTTTTGTCAAAGATCAAGTAGCTGTAGTTACTTGACATAAAGTCTGAGCCTTCAATTCTGTTTCATTGATGTATATTTCTGTTTTTATGCCAGTACCATACTGTTTTGGTTACTATGGCATGATAATATAGCTTTAGTTCAGGTATGGTGATACCACCAGAGGTGTTTATTTTGCTGAGGATGTGTTTGGGTATCTGAGGCCTGCTGCCTCCATATGAATATTGAGATCTTTTTTTCTATCTCAGTGAAGAATGATGCTGAAATTTTTATTGATATTACATTAAATCTGTATATTGCTTTGGTAATATTATAATTTTCACAATATTAATTCTATCTATCCAGGAGCATGGAAGGTCTTTCCACCTTCTCAACTCCTCCTCGAATTTTTCTTGAGTGTTTCATGCTTTCATTATATAGGTGTTTCACATCTTTGGTTAGTATTATTCCAAGGTATCTTATTATTATTTTTTGTTGATATTGAAAATGGGACAATGTTGCTAATTTTTTTTCTCTATCTTTGTGTTTTTCATGTAGAAAGTCTACTGATTTTTGTGCATTGGTTTTGTAACCTGCCACTTTGCTGAAGGAATTAATCACCTTTAGAAGTTTTGAGATAAAGACTTTTTGGTCACTTATGTACAGGGACATGTCATCTGCAAATAGGGCTAACTTGACTCCTTCCTTTCCAATTTGCATCCCTTTAATTAATGCCTTTTTAATATATTATTGCTTGGGCAGGACTTCTAGTACTATGTTGAAGAAAAGTGGTGAGAGTGGCCACCTTTGTATTGCTCCTAATGTTATTGGGAACTCCTTGAGTATTTCCCCATTAAGTATTATTTGGGCTTTAGGTGCTTTATATATAGCCTTTGTTGTGTAGAGATATAAACATTCCATGTCTATTCTCTACAGTGTTTTGATCATGAAGTAGTAGTGTATTATGTTAAAGGCCTTTTCTGCATTAATTGAGATGATCATGTGGTTCTTTTGATTAAGTTTATCTGTGTGGTATATTATGTGGAGTGATTTCATATATTGAATCTTCCCTGCATCCCTGGGATATAGCCTACTTGATCAAGGTGGACAATGCTTTTGATGTGTTGATGAATTCAGTTTGTGAGGATTTTGTTCAGTATCTTTACATCTGAATTCATCAGAGATATAGGCCTACAGTTTTCTTTTCTTATATCTCTGTCTGGTTTTGGCATTAGGGTGATGTTAGCTTCATAAAAGGAGTTGGGGAGGATTCCCTGCTCTCTGATTATGTGAAACAGTTTGAGAAAAATTGATTTCCATTCTTCAATAAAGTTTTGATAGGATTCAGCAGAGAAGTCATCTGGTCCTGGACTTTTCATTTTGGAGAGGTTTTTGATTACCTTTTCAAGCCTGATGGGTGAAATAGCTTTGTTAAGGTGATGAATCTGCTTTATGGCCTAATATATGTTCAATTTTGGAGAAGGTTCCATGGGCTGCTGAGAAGAATGTGTATTCTGTAGGGTTGGGGTGGAAAGTTCTATAGATGTCTGGTAGGTCTAGTTGATCTACAATGTTGTTGAGCTCTATTATTTCCTTGTTGATCTTCTGCTTGGATGATCTGTCTATTGACTACAGTGGAATAGTGAAGTCCCCAACTATGATGGTGTTGATGTTTATTTCTGTTTTATTGTCAAGTAGATTTTGTATTATAAACCTGTGCACCTGTGTTTGGCACATATAGATTTATGATTGTGTTGTCCTCATGTTGGATCATTACCATTGATTAGTAAAAGTGTTTTTTTTGTACTTTTTGATTACTTTTGGTTTGAAGTTTATTTTATCAGATATCAATACTGGCTTGGTTCTCATTTCCATTTGCTTGGAATATCATTCTCCAGCCTTACACCCTGAAGAGGTGTCTGTCTTCAGTGATGAGGTGGGTTTCTTCAAGACATCAGATAGAGCAGTCCATTTTTCTGATCTGCCCTGTTAACTTGTATGTTTTTTTCTCAATTTTTATTACCATTTTCCATGATTATAAAAATATCCCATGGTAATACCCTCCCTCCCCCCACTTTCCCCTTTGAAATTCCATTCTCCATCATATCCCCTCCCCATCTCAATCAGTCTCTCTTTTATTTTGATGTCATGATCTTTCCCTCCTCTTATGATGGTCTTGTGTAGATAGTGTCAGGCACTGTGGGCTCATGGATATCCAGGCCATTTTATGTCTGGAGGGAGCACGTTGTAAGGAGTCCTACCCTTCCTTTGGCTCTTACATTTTCTCCACCACCTCTTCCGCATTGGACCCTGAGCCTTGGAAGGTGTGATCGAGATGTTACTCAGTACTCCAGTCACTTCTTCCCAGCACTATGATACCTTCTGAGTCATCCCAAGGTCACTGCCATCTGAAAAGAAAAGATTCTCTACCCAAAGTGAGAGTAGCATTAATATAAGGGTATGAATATTAAGAGAAGTGCTTACTGGGCAGTTTGATAAGCATAGTATATACATTTATCCAGACATCAGCAGATGTTACACCTCTAGGGCTCCTGACTACCCCTATTTTAAGTTTTCAGCTTCAGGGATGTATTCCCTCCCTTGGAGCGGGCCTCCAGTCCAACTGGAGGGCAGTTGGTTTCCACCATGATAGACGTGCCACTACTGCACTGGTTGGCTCATTTGGCCTGGCTGGCCAATTATAAGGCTTGTGGTGTCCACTGTTGAGTATCTTCACTGGTGGTATCTCTTTCTCCCATTGAACTGCATGTAAAATGGCTTCTTCCTGCTTTCTGTCAGCTAACTTGTATGTTTTGATGGGATAGATAAGACCATAAATATTTAAAGTTATAACTGTAAGGTTCAATTTAATCCCTGATCTGATGGGGTGCTTTATGGAGTTTTGTGCTTTCTTGTGCTTTGTACTTTTTTGAACCTGCTCTAGTGTTGACTATTGTTTGCTTCTTTTTGTAGGCTCTTGAGATTGTTGTTTGACTCTTCTGTGAGGCATATTCCCTGAAGTATTCTCTGCAGGTTTGGCTTTGTGTTCCTAAAATTATAGAGTTGATTTTTTCATGGAAAGTTTTCCTTTCACCATCTATAATGAGGGATACTTTTGCTGGATACAGTATTTTGGGTTGGAGGCCATAGTTTTTAGATTTTGAAGTGTTCCATTCCAGCCCTTCTGGCTTCCAGGGTTTCCATTGAGAAATATGAGGTAATTCTGATGGAATTGCCTATGTATATAGTGAGTTGTTTCTCTCTTGTTGCTTTTAACACTCTCTTTGTTTTCATTGTTAAGAGTTTTACCTATGATGTGCCTTGGAGAGCTTCTTTTTTGGTCCTGTCTGGTGTTCTGTGAGCTTATTTTAACTGGATTGGCTGCTCTTTTACAAGATTGGGGAAAAAATGTCTTCAATAATTTTGTTGACTATTTTCTTTATGTCTCTGGCCTAAATTTCCTCCCCTTGTGGTACACCCAGTGATCTGGATGTTTGGTTGTTTTAGAGTATCCCACAGTTTCCTCATATTTTGTTTGCATGATTCTTGAACTTAGCAACATTTTTGGCCTCCTGATCATTTCTTCTGTCTTGTCTTCTAGGTCCAAGTTCTGTCTTCCACATGAGTGACTCTGTTAGTGAGGGTTTCTAGACAGGTTTTTAAAAGCTCTATTTGATTTTCGTTTTCTGGTGCATGCGTGTGTGTGTGTGTGTGTGTGTGTGTGTGTGTGTGTGTGTTTTGCATACTGCCCATCTCTCTCTCTTTTTTTTACTTTTTAGCATTTTTAAAATCTCATATGTTTTTATTTATTTACTTACTTGACAGAGAGAAAGAGGTGGGATAGAGAGAGAGAGAAAGAGAGAGAGGGAGAATGGGCATTCCAGGGCCTCCAGCCACTGCAAACAAACTCCAGATGCATGTGTCACCTTGTGCATCTGGCTAATGTCGGTTCTCGGGAATCAAACCTGGGTCCTTTGGCTTTGTAGGCAAACACCTTTAATTGCTAAGCCATCCCTCCAGCCCTCTCATATGTTTTTTTTTTAAATTTATATATATATATTTTGTTGACAACTTCTATACTTACAGACAACAAACCATGGTATTTCCCTCCCCACCCTTCCCCTCCACCACTTTCTCCTTCATAACTCTGTTCTCTGTCATATCCCCTCCCTCTCTCCATTAGTCTCTCTTTTAATTTGATGTCATCATCTTTTTCTCCTATTATGAAGGTCTTGTGTGGGTATTTCTAGGCACTGTGAGGTCTTGGATATTGAGGCCAAATTCTGTCCAAACAGTTGTATGTAAGGAGTGATACCCTTCCTTTGGCTTTTACATTCTTTCCACCACCTCTTCCTCAATGGACCCTGAGCCTTAGTGGGTGTGAGATGTTTCAGTGTTGGATACTCCTCTGTCCCTTTTTCTCAGCACTTTGTTGTCTTAAAACTATAGAACGCTTCACAAATTTGTGTGTCATCCTTGAGCAGGGGTCATGCTAATATTCTCTGTATCATTCCAATTTTAGTATATGTGTTGCTGAAGTGAGAACTGTCCATCTTTTTTTTGAGGTATGATTTCAGTTCAACGTCTGATTTTCTTGATGCTTCCTGGAAATCATTCTAGCATTTGACCAAGTCTTCATTAAGCTTAATCAGCTGGTTATTGAGATCCTGTATTTGTTGATTCACCTTCAAATCATTTATATCTGAGTCTTCTCTGCTTTTCTTCTATTAAGTTAAGCCTAGTGAGAAAGGTGAGTGCTCTAAGAGACAATTCTGCTCAATTTCATTTATGTGATTATTTTTTTTTTATTGCTTGCTTCCAGTTCAGCAATTCTTTTGATCAGAGTCACATTTGTTGTGTGTTTTCATTTTGGGATTAAATTCTGTTTTTTTTTTTTTTTTTTTTCTATGATTTCAATGGAGGCTTCCATTGTGGGACTAGACATCCTTGGTGGAGATCTCTCTCAGCTTTCTGACTTTCATAGTTTTTTTTTTTTTTTTTTTTTTGCATTGTGGTTTACCCATCATAGGGGAAAGTTTTATTTAGGGGGAAGCAAGTATTTGTCCTTGTAGGATCTCAAGTGAGTGTCCTATCATAAATGTGAACCAGATTGGTATATGATGGGGCTATAAACACAGATGCCCAGATTATGGAGATTGCAAGTATATCAAAGGTACCTGGGAAAGTGTGATGTGGGGAACTGGGAGCTCTGGCCTACTCACTCCATTTATGCACACTCTTCAGCACAAGGGGACCAGGGGTTGGGGAACAAGAAGCCAGGAATCTGGGGAACCAGGGTCAAAAAGGCCAGCTCCCACGAGTGGGCCATATAACCTCTGGCTCAGGGAAATAGGGATTTGGGACTCAGGTGCCAGTCAATCAGGAAACCTCAGCAAAAGGCTTGCTTCCACAGCACACACAGAGGGAGCAGGCTTCCCCAAGCCAGCAGCAGTAATACTGGGACCAGGGAACTAGGTGGTGAGGAATGAACCTGGTGCTCTGGCCTACTTACTCTGCACATGCACCCTCTGAAGCAGGGTGTCCAGGAGTAGGAGACCCAGTGGCTATTCAGTCAGGAAGGTGGAGCAAGGGGCCTGCTTCCATAGGCAAGTTGTCAGGGTCCAGACAACCACAAGCCAGCAGAAGAGGAACCAGGACTAGAGAACTGGGAGGTGGGGAAGGAACTGGGAGCTCTGGCCTACTCACTCTGCATGTGCACCCTCCAAATCAGGGCATCTTGGAATTGGGGATCCAGAGACCATTCAACCAGGAAGGCAGAGCAAAGAGCCTTCTGCAGTAAGCTCACAAGGTCCAAGCAGCCCCAATCCAGCAGCAGGGGAATTGGGACCAGAGAACTGTGAGGTGGGGAAGGAACTGAGAGCTCAGTCCTACTCACTCCACCCATGCACCCTCTGGAGCAGGGGATCCGGGAGTTAGGGATCCAGGGGCCACTCAATCAGGAAGTTGGATCCACGGCCTACTTCTGCAGCAAACTCACAGGGTCCCTGTAAGATTTCTTTTTTGATTCTTTATTTTTTTAATTTTTTCTGAGAGAGAGAGCAGGGTGGGGAGAGAATTGAATTGGTGCAGTAGGGCCCCCAGACACTGCAATCGAACTCCAGACATGTGCGTCACCTTATGCGCATGTGTGACTTTGTGTGCTTGTGTCCCCTTGTGCATCTGGCTTATGTGGGTTCTGAGAGTTGAACATGGGTCTTTAGGTTTCACAGGCAAGCGCCTTACCCACTAAACCATCTCTCCAGCTCAGATTTTTTCTATTGATTTCTAGTTTTATTCCACTATGAGCTGTTAGGATTCAAGAAATTATTTTTGTTCATATATTAATGTTATTTTGAGACAGTGTCATGTATACCAGTTTGGCCTTGAACTTAATAGGTAACCATAGATAACCTTGAAATTTTAATCCTCCTGTCTCTACCTCCCAACTACTGGGACTTCTGGTTAATGGTCCCATAACTAGTTTATGCAGTGCTGACCATTGAACGCAGAACCCAGTGCATGCTAGGCATGCACTCTAATACCCAATTTGTGGTCTACAATGTGATTTTAGAAAAAGGTATCTGTTTTTCTTCCATGTTGACTTTTTTCCATCTATGCTGATGATATTTTCTGCCTTTGTTCTCCATATTCCTGACTCTCTTTCCCAAAGCCTAGATTGAATTAATGTGCTTGTTTGTATCCTCTTTTAAGAAATAAATCATTTTTACCAGAAAACTTATTTTTGTTAAAGATATATCTTTTATTTATTAGTGACAGAGAGAAAGAGGGAGAGAGAGAGAGAAAAGGGGCATGCCAGGGCCTCTAGCCACTGTAAATGAACTTCAGATGCATGTGCCATGTTCATCTGGCTTACATGGGACCTGGAGAATCTAACCTGGGTCCTTAGGCTTTACAGGCATGGGCCTTAACTGCTAAGCCATTTCTCTAGCTCTTTGTCAAAAAACTTTTGAAATCTTCATCTGACATGTTACCTATTTTAATGTCTTTGAGGAGTTATGAACTTTGAGAAGAGCCATGTTGGCATTCATTTTCATGTTTCTTTTGTTTTACTTTTATGATTTATATGTCCATTGGTGTGGTGGTTTGAATAGAATAGATGGCCCCAATATATTCGGTTGTTTATTTGTTTGTAGTTTGCATTTTTAGCCACCTGGCTGGAGGCAGTGTCACTGGGTGGATCTTAAGGTGTGGTGGTGGGTTTCAGGTTTCAATCTAATGGTATGCAAAGTGTGCCTAGCTGGAGTTCCTGAAGTGTGCTGTGGCTTTTGACCTTTAGGCTTGTACTTCTCTCTCTCTGCTTGGTCCTGTGAAGGCAAGCCAGCTTCTTCTGCCATTATGGAACTTCCCCTGGATCTGTAAGCTTCAATAAATCCCTTCCTCCATAACTGTGTCTGGTCTGGAAGTTTATCTCAGCGAACCTGAAGCTGTCTGATACAGTTGGTTTGAGTATCTCTTCCATTTGTGAGGAAAGTGTATATTTAGTGAGCTCTTGAAGACTGAATTCCAACTACCTCACCAAGAAGAAAACAAGCTGCTCCTTCACTCTCTGAGGTTTTAAAAAGTAATTCAGGCTGTTGGAATTCCTAGATGATTCTTTAATTATTACCTCCTTTTGGTTTCTGATTTGTGTGTACATGAGTACTGGGAAATAAGGTAGAAGTAAGGAAAGAGAAAAAAATGGAGAAATCTTTTATAAAGACACTTTGGGCATGTCATGGGTGATTTCAGATAAACTTAATAAGTGAAATAAATGCTTCAGATTTTGGTACAAGGCCCAAAGCCATAGCATTGTTTACTTCTGTCAGTGACAGGACTTTTTGTTTGTGTTATTTTGAGGTAGGGTCTAGCTCTAGCCTAGGCTGACCTGGAATTGACTGTGTAGTCTCTGGGTGGCCTCAAAATCACGGGGATCTTCCTACCTCTTCCTCCCAAGTGCTGGGATTAAACCCATGTACCACCATACCCAGTGGCAGGACATTTAATAAACATTAATTTTATGTACAATCATATGGCCTGTATTAGTGAATGTCTAAACTGTATACAATATTTACTCCACACTTAATATATTTACAAAAATTAAATTTTAGAACTCATTTTCTGAAACAAAAGTCTTACTAAAATGATATATGCTAGATTACAGAATACTATGCTTGAAGATGGAGGTTCTCAGGGATACATGGAGACACAATCACTGTTTGTGAACAATAATGTGGTTTGTCATGGATAAAACCACAGTTAATATTCTCTCTGGGTACTGAGCACTCTTTCTGAAGAGCCTTTATTAGTTACATAATTGATTTTAAAGTTTTGATATATAGGTATAAAAACTCCTATATAATGATGAATAGTCTAGATTTGGGGAAATGAAAATGGTTTTCCCAGTACCTTACAGCTCTGATTAGTAGGTATTATATTCAGACAGAAGTCTAGCCAATTCCTGTATCTATTATGCCTCTTATTCCCAAGCAGAATGCAGTATTTGCATACCTACACACAGAAATGCATAAGAGTATACATTACTGACTGTAATATGAGAAATTATCAGGTGCAGCATGTCATGTTTAGTGGGAGGAGTAGCAATAGATTTACAAGTAGGATAATGTAGATTACACAAAATTTCTGGATATGATCATAGGGATATGGCATCAAAAGAAATGCATCTGCCAGGCAGATCACAGTGACCAAAAGTAGAGCGCTTTTGATGTGCACCTTGTATGAACATATCAGAGGTTGGAAATCCATGTTTAAAAATATCAACCAGAGCATAAGAAATACTTGAAAAAGTTTCAACATCTTTCACCATCAGAGAAATGTAAATTAAAACTACATTGGAATTCCATTCTACCCTAGTCAGAAAGGCCATTATAACGAGATCAAATGACAATAAATTATGTTTAAGATGACAGAAGGAGGAACAATTATTCATTGTTGCTGGGCATGTAAACTTGTACAATCACTGTGTAAATCAATATGGGGGTTCCTTAAAAACACGAAAACAGTGCTGCCATGTGACCAAGCTGTTCCACTCTTAGGTATGTACCTAAAGGACTCTAAGTTAACATGCTACAGTGATAACTGCACATCTAGGTGTATTGCTGCACTATTCATTGCAGCCAGGAAATTGATCCACCCTATATGCCCATCAACAGATGAATGGATAAATAAAATATAGTATATATACAGAATAGAATTTTATGCAGAAAAATGAAATTATGGCTTTCACAGGAAAATGAACGGACCTGGAAATCATTTTGGTGAGCAAAATAAGTCACACTAAGAAAGTCAAATACCACATATTTTCTTTCACAGGTACAATCTAGATTTAAAGTTTGTGCTGTGTGTGTAGGTCATTAAATGAGAAATAGGATCATGAGATATCCATGGAGAGATGAAAAAGAGATAATGATAACAAAGCAGAAGGGGAAACTATTTGGGAGGAAGAAGGGAGCCAGCCAGAGGGAGGAATGAATGTAGTAGAGGGAAGGGTAGTGTGGGAAGGGAACATATAAGAACAAAGTATAATGACACAAATGTATGAAAATACTAAACATTTGCTAACAGTATTTTTCAGTGGAATCATTATGTATTTTTTTTCCATTTTTATATTGTGTATCTTATAATTTTGCCCACAAAATTTAATCAAATCTATGTTATGTAGGGAAGTATGTGAGAAAGAAGGGAGAGAAAGAAATGGTACAGAGGAAAAAAGAGATGAAGAAAGGGAGTAGAGAGAAAAAAATGGAAAAGATAATATTGAAATCTGTATTCAAACTTCTTTTAGAATTTTATTTACTTGTTTGTGCATGGATGTGTGGTGGTAGAGACATGACAGGACCTCTTGCTGAAAACAAGTGCCTGAGGTTTGTACTACTTTTCTGTCTGGCTTATGTGGGTGGCTTGGGAACTGAACTCAGGCTCCTAGGCTTTACCAGCAAGTTCCTTAAATCACTGAACCATCTTCCCAGTCCCTCAAACATCTTTACCCAATAGATTTTTCTCTGTAGTCATTTTTGAAACCTGCCTGGAGCTCACTGTCCTGGTGGCCATGCCACTTGTAACTTGTCTGCATCTCTGGTAAATAGACATTGTTGAGCAAACTCAACAGCATACATCTAGAATTCCAAGAGTCATCACCTAAGCAGCCATGCCCTTCATGGAAAAACCCCTGAAGAGAAACACACCTGCAGCTCAGGGATTTTACATTCTAGGTTAGGTAACCTTTTTCCAAAATACTTAGGATAAGATATATTTCAGATATCAATATTTTTTATATTTTGAAATGTTTGCAAGTACATAATGAGATACCTTGGTTATGAAATCCAGATCTAACCATGAAATTCATTTATGTTCCACGTAAGCTTATATGCATATTCTATTCTTTAATTTTGTATTTTTTGCTGCAGAGAGAGAGCAGGGTGGGGAGAGCATTGAATTGTGGTGCAGAAGGGCCCCCAAGACACTGCAATCGAACTCCAGACATGTGCGTCACCTTATGCGCATGTGTGACTTTGTGTGCTTGTGGTCCCCCTTGTGCATCTGGCTTATGTGGGTTCTGAGAGTTGAACATGGGTCTTTAGGTTTCACAGGCAAGCGCCTTACCCACTAAACCATCTCTCCAGCTCAGATTTTTTCTATTGATTTCTAGTTTTATTCCACTATGAGCTGTTAGGATTCAAGAAATTATTTTTGTTCATATATTAATGTTATTTTGAGACAGTGTCATGTATACCAGTTTGGCCTTGAACTTAATAGGTAACCATAGATAACCTTGAAATTTTAATCCTCCTGTCTCTACCTCCCAACTACTGGGACTTCTGGTTAATGGTCCCATAACTAGTTTATGCAGTGCTGACCATTGAACGCAGAACCCAGTGCATGCTAGGCATGCACTCTAATACCCAATTTGTGGTCTACAATGTGATTTTAGAAAAAGGTATCTGTTTTTCTTCCATGTTGACTTTTTTCCATCTATGCTGATGATATTTTCTGCCTTTGTTCTCCATATTCCTGACTCTCTTTCCCAAAGCCTAGATTGAATTAATGTGCTTGTTTGTATCCTCTTTTAAGAAATAAATCATTTTTACCAGAAAACTTATTTTTGTTAAAGATATATCTTTTATTTATTAGTGACAGAGAGAAAGAGGGAGAGAGAGAGAGAAAAGGGGCATGCCAGGGCCTCTAGCCACTGTAAATGAACTTCAGATGCATGTGCCATGTTCATCTGGCTTACATGGGACCTGGAGAATCTAACCTGGGTCCTTAGGCTTTACAGGCATGGGCCTTAACTGCTAAGCCATTTCTCTAGCTCTTTGTCAAAAAACTTTTGAAATCTTCATCTGACATGTTACCTATTTTAATGTCTTTGAGGAGTTATGAACTTTGAGAAGAGCCATGTTGGCATTCATTTTCATGTTTCTTTTGTTTTACTTTTATGATTTATATGTCCATTGGTGTGGTGGTTTGAATAGAATAGATGGCCCCAATATATTCGGTTGTTTATTTGTTTGTAGTTTGCATTTTTAGCCACCTGGCTGGAGGCAGTGTCACTGGGTGGATCTTAAGGTGTGGTGGTGGGTTTCAGGTTTCAATCTAATGGTATGCAAAGTGTGCCTAGCTGGAGTTCCTGAAGTGTGCTGTGGCTTTTGACCTTTAGGCTTGTACTTCTCTCTCTCTGCTTGGTCCTGTGAAGGCAAGCCAGCTTCTTCTGCCATTATGGAACTTCCCCTGGATCTGTAAGCTTCAATAAATCCCTTCCTCCATAACTGTGTCTGGTCTGGAAGTTTATCTCAGTGAACCTGAAGCTGTCTGATACAGTTGGTTTGAGTATCTCTTCCATTTGTGAGGAAAGTGTATATTTAGTGAGCTCTTGAAGACTGAATTCCAACTACCTCACCAAGAAGAAAACAAGCTGCTCCTTCACTCTCTGAGGTTTTAAAAAGTGATTCAGGCTGTTGGAATTCCTAGATGATTCTTTAATTATTACCTCCTTTTGGTTTCTGATTTGTGTGTACATGAGTACTGGGAAATAAGGTAGAAGTAAGGAAAGAGAAAAAAATGGAGAAATCTTTTATAAAGACACTTTGGGCATGTCATGGGTGATTTCAGATAAACTTAATAAGTGAAATAAATGCTTCAGATTTTGGTACAAGGCCCAAAGCCATAGCATTGTTTACTTCTGTCAGTGACAGGACTTTTTGTTTGTGTTATTTTGAGGTAGGGTCTAGCTCTAGCCTAGGCTGACCTGGAATTGACTGTGTAGTCTCTGGGTGGCCTCAAAATCACGGGGATCTTCCTACCTCTTCCTCCCAAGTGCTGGGATTAAACCCATGTACCACCATACCCAGTGGCAGGACATTTAATAAACATTAATTTTATGTACAATCATATGGCCTGTATTAGTGAATGTCTAAACTGTATACAATATTTACTCCACACTTAATATATTTACAAAAATTAAATTTTAGAACTCATTTTCTGAAACAAAAGTCTTACTAAAATGATATATGCTAGATTACAGAATACTATGCTTGAAGATGGAGGTTCTCAGGGATACATGGAGACACAATCACTGTTTGTGAACAATAATGTGGTTTGTCATGGATAAAACCACAGTTAATATTCTCTCTGGGTACTGAGCACTCTTTCTGAAGAGCCTTTATTAGTTACATAATTGATTTTAAAGTTTTGATATATAGGTATAAAAACTCCTATATAATGATGAATAGTCTAGATTTGGGGAAATGAAAATGGTTTTCCCAGTACCTTACAGCTCTGATTAGTAGGTATTATATTCAGACAGAAGTCTAGCCAATTCCTGTATCTATTATGCCTCTTATTCCCAAGCAGAATGCAGTATTTGCATACCTACACACAGAAATGCATAAGAGTATACATTACTGACTGTAATATGAGAAATTATCAGGTGCAGCATGTCATGTTTAGTGGGAGGAGTAGCAATAGATTTACAAGTAGGATAATGTAGATTACACAAAATTTCTGGATATGATCATAGGGATATGGCATCAAAAGAAATGCATCTGCCAGGCAGATCACAGTGACCAAAAGTAGAGCGCTTTTGATGTGCACCTTGTATGAACATATCAGAGGTTGGAAATCCATGTTTAAAAATATCAACCAGAGCATAAGAAATACTTGAAAAAGTTTCAACATCTTTCACCATCAGAGAAATGTAAATTAAAACTACATTGGAATTCCATTCTACCCTAGTCAGAAAGGCCATTATAACGAGATCAAATGACAATAAATTATGTTTAAGATGACAGAAGGAGGAACAATTATTCATTGTTGCTGGGCATGTAAACTTGTACAATCACTGTGTAAATCAATATGGGGGTTCCTTAAAAACACGAAAACAGTGCTGCCATGTGACCAAGCTGTTCCACTCTTAGGTATGTACCTAAAGGACTCTAAGTTAACATGCTACAGTGATAACTGCACATCTAGGTGTATTGCTGCACTATTCATTGCAGCCAGGAAATTGATCCACCCTATATGCCCATCAACAGATGAATGGATAAATAAAATATAGTATATATACAGAATAGAATTTTATGCAGAAAAATGAAATTATGGCTTTCACAGGAAAATGAACGGACCTGGAAATCATTTTGGTGAGCAAAATAAGTCACACTAAGAAAGTCAAATACCACATATTTTCTTTCACAGGTACAATCTAGATTTAAAGTTTGTGCTGTGTGTGTAGGTCATTAAATGAGAAATAGGATCATGAGATATCCATGGAGAGATGAAAAAGAGATAATGATAACAAAGCAGAAGGGGAAACTATTTGGGAGGAAGAAGGGAGCCAGCCAGAGGGAGGAATGAATGTAGTAGAGGGAAGGGTAGTGTGGGAAGGGAACATATAAGAACAAAGTATAATGACACAAATGTATGAAAATACTAAACATTTGCTAACAGTATTTTTCAGTGGAATCATTATGTATTTTTTTCCATTTTTATATTGTGTATCTTATAATTTTGCCCACAAAATTTAATCAAATCTATGTTATGTAGGGAAGTATGTGAGAAAGAAGGGAGAGAAAGAAATGGTACAGAGGAAAAAAGAGATGAAGAAAGGGAGTAGAGAGAAAAAAATGGAAAAGATAATATTGAAATCTGTATTCAAACTTCTTTTAGAATTTTATTTACTTGTTTGTGCATGGATGTGTGGTGGTAGAGACATGACAGGACCTCTTGCTGAAAACAAGTGCCTGAGGTTTGTACTACTTTTCTGTCTGGCTTATGTGGGTGGCTTGGGAACTGAACTCAGGCTCCTAGGCTTTACCAGCAAGTTCCTTAAATCACTGAACCATCTTCCCAGTCCCTCAAACATCTTTACCCAATAGATTTTTCTCTGTAGTCATTTTTGAAACCTGCCTGGAGCTCACTGTCCTGGTGGCCATGCCACTTGTAACTTGTCTGCATCTCTGGTAAATAGACATTGTTGAGCAAACTCAACAGCATACATCTAGAATTCCAAGAGTCATCACCTAAGCAGCCATGCCCTTCATGGAAAAACCCCTGAAGAGAAACACACCTGCAGCTCAGGGATTTTACATTCTAGGTTAGGTAACCTTTTTCCAAAATACTTAGGATAAGATATATTTCAGATATCAATATTTTTTATATTTTGAAATGTTTGCAAGTACATAATGAGATACCTTGGTTATGAAATCCAGATCTAACCATGAAATTCATTTATGTTCCACGTAAGCTTATATGCATATTCTGCAGTTAATTTTATTTATTTATTTATTTATTTGAGAGTGACAGACAGACAGAGAGAGAAAGAGGCAGATAGAGATAGAGAATGGGTGCTCCAGGGCCTCCAGCCACTACAAAGGAACTCCAGATGCGTGCGCCCCCTTGTGCATCTGGCTAATGTGGGTCCTGGGGAGTTGAGCCTCAAACTGGAGTCCTTGGACTTCACAGGCAAGTGCTTAACTGCTAAGCCACCTCTCCAGCCCCTGAAGTTAATTTTTTTTATGTATATAGTATGTGTGTTGTGGGGTGTGATATAATGCCTATAGTGCAGGCACATATGTTTATTTATTTATTGAGAGAGAGACAATATTGGTGTGCCAAAGTCTCTAGCCACTGCAAACAAACTCCAGACGCATGAGCCACCTTGTGCATCTGGCTTACGTGGGTACTGGGTAATCAAACCTAGATCATAGGCTTTGCAGGCAAGCCCTTTAACCACTAAGCCATCATCAGCCAGCACATGTGTTTAGATGCATGTAGCCTGTGTTCAGATGTATGAAGGCCAGAACAGAGCATCTCTTTTTATTCTACTCATCTGTTCTTTTTCTTAAAATGGAGTCTGATGCTCAATTTAGACATGCTCTTTTTGCCATTTCTTTCTCCTGTCAGCAAGCTCCAGCAATTCTCCAGTTTGCACTGCTCACACTACTAGAGCTACAGACCTGCATGGCCACACCCAGCTGTTTACATGGGTGCTGGGGATTTGAACTCGGGCACTATCAAACCTTCTCAGGCCCTCCTGCTTGCATTCTTAACCATCTGAGCCATCTACCCAGCTCCTACAGCTGCTGTCTTTCCTTTATTTTTTTTATTAATTTATTTTTAAGTTGGAACTTTGTATGGATACATCAAATTTTGGAACCATCATTCCCCTATTCCCTGACCCCACTCCACTGAGGGTCCCCCTTAATGGGATTGCTGGTATTCACCATCAAGTTGTGTGTTGTGAGTTGTGAAAGCAGCAGTCAGTCATTGTCTGGGAGTGGCAATGCCTCTGGCTATTCCCTGTCACCTTGTGGCTCTTACATTGTTTCCTCCCCCTCTTCCACAAAATTTCCTCATCCTTGGTGGATATGCTTTAAGTATCCCTTAGTGTTGAGCTCTCAACAGCTTCTGGATTTCTGCTTGAATGCATTTTGAGTATCCTCAGTGTCTTTCTCCATCACCCTGGCTCAGGTTGTGAGGCTCTCCACGGGAGCAGCATTCTTGTTCATCTTGCCAATTCATTTGTGCTCCCCGCTGGGCCCGAGCTGCAGTGCTAGGGGTGGTTCAGTTGCTGACATGGAGACAGCTATCCTTGTCCTCTTGATAGATTTTGATTGCCCTTCATTCTCACTGCGTTTTGAAAAAGAAAAAGAGATTCTCCAACAGGGAGTGAGATCAGGATAGGTTAAAGGTGATAAGCATTGTTAATTTAGAGAGATTTTGATGGGTATAGCCTCACTTTTAGCTAAACACTAGTAGAAGCTTCTTACTGGAGTCCATAATCTTGGTCTCCATAGGCTTCTGGATTGGTTCCCAATTCCACCCATGGTTTCCTTCTTACTGAACAGATCTTTTAGCCAATCAGAAAACCATTTGTTAGCCATCTAGGCTGTGTGCCACTATTGCACAGGTATACATATTGTCAGGTTGATTGCTTGCATAGAGCAGGGTTCCCTGCTTGATCACAGCGTTGTTGGCCATTTTCGCTCAGCATCTCATGGTGTGGTTTTCAGCACTATCCAGGCTGGTATCTGACTTCCCTCCAGATTCAGCCAGACCTCTCAGTGTTCTGCATGGGCAGCATGTGTGTGGTCAGCAGTAGGGTTTTACCTTTCCTCTCAGGCAGGTAATCAAGTGCCTTGACAGAAGTTTGTCTTGTTTTGGGGATCTCATTGGTTTCTCCATTCAATTGCTCAACATGGGTTGTAACCTATTTCTGGTCATCAGATTTACCAGCCAGGGCAGAATATTTTGGGGTTAGACATCATTGCACCCTCTCCAGGGCCCATCTTGCCAGATCATCCCTCCATACATCCATTCAGGGTAATATCTTTTAGTCTGCTATCCAGGAGGAAGGTTTCTTTGGTATCAGTTCATTTTGGATTTGCTTTTGTGTCTATCTAACCCCCCCTCAGTACTGTCCTCCCATTCCCCTCCCCCCAAACCTTTCCATCCCTCTTATCTGGCCCTTGAGTTGCTTGTTGGGTATGACAGCAATTCAAGCTGTTCCTAAGCCAGTGGAATAGCTGGTGAAGATACATTTTTTCCAGTATATGGGTAGTCTGTTGGCCCTATGTATGGTATGTTTGTCTGCACAAAACCTTTTTAGCTTCATGACATCCCATTAGTTGAATGATTCTTGAATTTCATGGGCTGCTGAGGTATTGTTCAGGAAGTCCTTCCCCATTCCTATATTGTGGAGAGTTCCCCTATTTTTTCATCCAGTAGTTTGAGAGTTTCAGGACTTATATTGAGGTGTTTAACCCATTGATTTTTGTGCATGGTAAAGGAGTGCATCTAGTTAAATCTTTCTACATGTGGTTATCCAATTTGTCCAGCACCATTTGTTGAAGATGCTTCGCTTTCTCCAGTGTATGTTGCTGGATCCTTTGTCAAAGATCAAGTAGCTGTATTTATTTGAACTAAGGGGTGGGTCTTAAATTCTGGTACATTGGTCTATATGCCAATTTTTATGCCAGTACCATCCTATATTTGTTAGTATGGCTTTATAGTATAGATTTAGATTGGGTACACTTTTTTTTTTCCAGGTAGGGTCTCACTCTTGTCTAGAATGACCTGGAATTCACTATGTAGTCTCAGGATGGCCTCAAACTCACAGAGATCCTCCTACCTCTGCCTCTTGAGTGCTGGGATTAAAGGTGTGTGCCACCTTGCCTGGCTGGGTATGCTTATTTTTGCTGAGGAAAGTTTTGGATATCTGAGGCCTTCTGCTATTCAATACGAATTTTGAGATTAATTTTTTCTATCTCTGTGAACAATGATTCTGGGATATTTATTGGTATTGCATTGAGTATGTACATTGAATTGCCATTTTCACAATGTTAATACTATCTATCCAGGATCATGAAAGGTCTTTCCATCTTCTCATGTACCTCCTTGATTTCTTTCTTTAGTGTTTATATATTTTAATTATATAGATTTTTCACTTCCTTGGTGAGTGTTATTCCAAGGTATTTGAATTTTTTGTGGCTATTGAAAATGGGATGAACTCACTGGCTTCTTTTTCTGTATAGTTGTCTTTTGCATGTAGAAAGGCTACAGATTTTTGTATGTTGATTTTGACACTTTGCTTAAGAAATTGATCACCTGTGGTGGTTTGATTCAGATATCACCCATAAACTTAGGTGTTCTGAATGCTGGGTTCCCAGATGATGGAGATTTGGGAATTAATGCCTCTTAGAGGTAGTGTACTCTTGGGGCTGGGCTTATGGATGTTATAGCCAGTTTTCCCTTGCCAGTGTTTGGCACACTCTCCTGTTGCTATTTTCACCTCATATTGGCCAGGGGTGATGTCCACCCTCTGCTCATGCCGTCATTTTCCCCTGCCATAATGGAGCTTTCCCTCGAGCCTATAAGCCAAAACAAGCCTCTTTACCCATAAGCTGCTCTTGGTTGGGTGATTTCTACCAGCAATGTGAAACTTACTGCAACAGTAAAGTTGCTACCAGAGGAGTAGGATTGCTGCTAGACACCTGACTCTGTGGCTTTGGCCTTTTGGAGCTGATTTTCAAGAGGAATGTAGAAGGATGTAAAACCTTGGCCTAAGAGATGCCTTTCAGCCCTGTAAGTACAGCTTGATGGACTACTCTGGTCAGAGTGGAAAGACCTGTGTTGCAGTCAGGTTCACAATGCTGGTAGAAATCACACAACCAAATGCAGCTTCTGGGAAAAAGAGGTTGATTTTGCCTTACAGGCTTGAGGGGAAGCTCCACAATGGCAGGGGGAAATGATGGCGTGAGAAGAGGGTGCACATCAGCCCCTGGCCAACATAAGGTGGACCATATCAACAGGAGACTGTGCCAAACACTGGCATGGGAAAACTGGCTATAACATCCATAAGCCTGCCCCAACAATACACTCCCTCCTGGAGGTGTTAATTCCCAAATCTCCATCAGCTGGGGATTTGCCATTCAGAACACCTAAGTCTATGGGGGACACCTGAATCAAACCACCACATTCTGCCCCTGGCCCCCATAAAATGATAACCATCCATGATATAAAATGCAATTCATTCAGTCCAACTTTAAAAGTCCCTATAGTTTTTATCAATTCCAATGATGTTCAAACATTCCCATAGTCCAAGATCTTTTAACTGAGCCATAATACCAAAAAAATCCCCCCAAAACCCATAATGGCACAGAATAAACATTCACCCTACAGAAGATGGCATTGGGCATAGCAAAGAAACATTCAGCCAATACAAGATTTAAAACAACCAGGGCAAACATCAAACTCTGTAGCTTCAAGTCCAACAACTCTAGCCAGTGACAAATCTCCAAGTCCGATAACTCTAAGCCAGCAACAAATCTCTAGCATTCCAATTCCGCCCCTCCAGCTAGGCTACTCACAGTCCTGGAGAACTTCATTGGGACCAGCAGCTTTCCTTAGCAGCCATCTTGTGGTCCCGGCATCTCCACTGGGTCTCCGCTGCAATATGTGGTTCATCTCATGGCCCCATGGGGTCTCCATGCAAGCATCCAGCAAACCTGCTTCATACTTCCTGTGGCCATTTCCAAAACACAAGACCGTGTTGCAAATTCAATGACCTTCTCTCTCCTGCATTTCTTATACTCCACAATACCATGTAGGGTGCCAATTTGTTAATCCAGGGGGGAAATAAAGCAGACTTTGAAGAACAGGACACTCCTTGAGCACGCGGGCCCTTGAAAAGAATTTACATTCTTCCTCTTGCCCCAGTGCAGGTCAGCTAGTCCAGTCTCAAAGGTTGTAATCTCTCAAACAATTTGCAGGTGAATGGGCAGCAGTTTAGGCCCAAAGATTTCATTTTTTCTGTGTCATACCCCTGTGCTCACATCTGTTCATTTCCACACAAAGCAACCCTGCACAACTTCTCAGGACACTGACATAACAGCAAGCTTCCCACACAAACTTCTAGTCCAGTCCAGGCAAAGCTCATCCTCTCCCTCATAAGCCTAACCTCACAGTTCATAGTTCTTACTCATTCAGACCTTTCAACTCTGACCAGAATAGCCCATCAAGCTGTACTTACAGCACTGCAAGGTGTCTCTTAGGCCAAGGTTTCAAATCCTTCCACATTCCTCTTGAAAATTAGCTCCAAAAGGCCAAAGCCACACAGTCAGGTGTCTAGCAGGAATCCCACTCATTGGTACCACTTTACTGTTGCAGTCCGGTTCACATTGCTGGTAGAAATTACCCAACCAAGCACAGCTTCTGGGAAAAAGAGGTTTATTTTGGCTTTCAGACTCAAGGAGAAGCTCCACAATGGCAAGGGAAAATGATGGTATGAGCAGAGGGTGGACATCACCCCCTGGCCAACAACAGGAGACTATGCCAGACACTGGCATGGGAAAACTGGCTATAATACCCATAAGCCCGCCCCCAACAATACACTCCCTCTGGGAGGCATTAATTCCCAAATCTCCATCAGCTGGGGATATAGCATTCAGAACACCTAAGTTTATGGGGGACACCTGAATCAAACCACCACAGTAACCAATAGCTTTCTGATTGGCTAAGAGATCTGCTCATTCTAAAGGAACCCATATCTAGAATTGGGAACCAGATCAGAATCCTATGGAGGCAAAGATAATGTTCTCCAGTGCCAAGCTCTCACTAATCTTTGGCTAAAAGAGGGGCTACATGCAACAAATTCTCCCTAAATTAATAATGCTTATACCATTTTTTTTTTCGAGGTAGGGTCTCACTCTAGCCCAGGCTGACCTGGAATTCACTATGCAGTCTCAGGGTGGCCTTGAACTCACAGTGATCCTCCTACTTCTGCCTCCCAAGTGCTGGGATTAAAGGCATGCACCACCATGCCTAGCTATCCCATTTAAACTATGCTGACTTCACTCTGTTGGACAATTTGTTTTTCTTTTTCAGGAGGTAGCAAGACTTGAGGAGATAAACTACCCCTCACTCTTCAGCCAAGCCACAGCTGAAACCACAGAGGAATTGGGGAGATGAGCAAGTGGGCTACTTCCATGGTGAACTTGACAATCAGCACCAGGGTGAAGAAGACAGACCCTGAGGATACTCAATACTTACCAAAGCTAACATCCAGAGGGTCTTAAGAGCTCATCACTGAAGCAGAATTAAAATGCACCCACCATAACTCAGAGAATTTTGCAAAAGAGGGGCTTGAACGATTGTGAGAGCCCCAGGTTGAGACATCATACCCAGAGGGATTGCCACCCCACCCACCCCCACCCATATCTGACTGCTGCTTCCACAATGCATACATAACCCATAATTCCATGGGGAATACCTGCAACCCCACTGAAGCAAGACCCAGAAGAATGCAGCAAGGATGAGGGAAAGAGAGTACCAACACATGGTATACACATACAATATATGTTGTTAATAAGAATAATTAAAAAATGAAGCCGGGCGTGGTGGCGCACGCCTTTAATCCCAGCACTCGGGAGGCAGAGGTAGGAGGATCGCCGTGAGTTTGAGGCCACCCTGAGACTCCATAGTGAATTCCAGGTCAGCCTGGGCTAGAGTGAGACCCTACCTCGAAAAACCAAAAAAAAAAAAAAAAAAAAAAAAAAAAGAATAATTAAAAAATGAAGAAAAGAAAAAGAAAAAAAAACTTACAAAAGCTATACAAATACCTGAATGCTGATCAATATACTCTTAAATGATTAGTGTGTCATTGAAGAAATTACAGGGCAAGGTTAAAAATTCACAGAATCAGGCCGGGTGGGGTGGCACACGCCTTTAATCCCAGTACTTGGGAGGCAGAGGTAAGAGGATCACAGTGAGTTCCAAGGCCACCCTGAGATTATGTAGTGAGTTTCAGGTCAGCCTGGGCTAGAGTTAGACCCTACCTCAAAAAACAAAACAAAAAAATTCACAGAATCAAAAGTTTGTAGCAATGAGTGCTTAAACTGCAATATAAAAACAAAACCCAGAGATCTTTCAAACAACTCTGTGATGCAACTCAAACTCTTAGTGAAACAAGAACAAACCCAAAAGCAATATGCAGAAAAAATAATAAACATCAGGGGGAAAACAATCAATGTAATGAATGCAATGGATATGAAAAAAAACAATATAGAGAATCAAGTAGATGAAGTATCGGTTCTTGAAAAAAAATAGAATGGCAAGCCCCTAGCCAAATTTACCAATATTAATAAAACTTTAGATGAAAAGGGGAGACTCTCAGAGATTTCAATAAAATATAGTGAATATTTAGGGGTACTTTGAAAACTTATATTCCAAAAGTTTTAAAAATATCTGGAAAACATAGAATAAAGGGATAAATTCCTAGACACCTATGACCTGCCAAACTAAATTAAGAGGATATAAACCTTAACTAGATCCATAACAAACACTGAGATCAAAGCATAATAAATTTGATTCTAAGAGCAGAAGGAAAGACTATCTGGATAATGCCAGGAAACCAGTGTGAGGGTAACAGAAGGCACAGGGGAGGGAGTAGGATAGGGGAATGAATGAGAGCAAAGTATAATGACATATATAGAAAAATGCCATAACGAAGCCTCTTATTTTTTATGTTAGCTTAAAAATAATAATGATAATTAATTTCTCTGCAAGTAAAAGTCCAGAATCAGATGGAGATGTTACTAAATTCTTATAATCATTCAAAGATGATCTCTTCAGTCTGTTACATAAAAATAAAAAGAAAGATAATTACTAAAACCATTATATGAAACCATTATTATTATAAAATATTTTTATTAGTTATTTTAAAGAGAGAGAGAAGAGAGAGAGAGAGAGAGGGAGAGAGAGAGAATGGATACATCAGGGCTTCTAGACACTGCAAACAAACTCTAGACTTATGTGCTACCTTCTGCATCTGGTTTTATGTGGGTAGTGGAGAACTGAACCTGGGTCCTTTGACTTTGCAGGCAAGTGCCCCCAAACTATTTTTCTTTTTACTCCAAAACTGGATAATGATACAACAGCAACAGCAATTAGAGCTCAAGTTTTCTTATGGGAATAGATGCAAAAATTCTCAATAAAATTCTGCCTAACCAGATGCAAGAGCACATTAAGAAGATCGTATGTCATGATCAGATTTGTTTAATCCTAGGGATGCAAGGATGCTTCAATACATACAAGTTATGAGCAGAAATCACTTTGTCATTTTAACTAATGCTTAAAGACCTTTATCAAAGTTCATGACAACAGCCCTGAAGAAACCAGGGATGGAAGAAACATACTTCAGCACAACAAGACTATATATGACAAACCTATAGTAACCATTATACTAAATGGGGAAGAAATGAGAAGCATTTCCTCTAAAATCTAGAACAAGACAAGGGTGCCCATTCTCCCCACTCTTATTCAACACGGTGCTCAAAGTCTTAGCTAGAACAAGAGGAAAAAAAAAGAAGTAAAATTATTCTTATTTGTAGATAACACATGCTTGCATTTAAGACTTTAAACATTCCACCAGGAAACTAACCTAATCTAATCTAAGAAACACTTTCAGCAAAGAGTTAGGATACCCAATCCACATATAAAAATCAGTAGTTTGCTGGACGTGGTAGCTCACACCTTTAATCCAAGCACTCAGGAAGCAGAGGTAGGAGGATTACTGTGAATTCAAGGCCACCCTGAGAATATATAGCCCAGGTCAGCCTGGGCTACATTGAGACCCTGCCTTGTAAAACAAAAAACAAATGTACAAAATAAGTAGCTTTTTGTATACCCATAACAACTTGCTAAGGAAGAAATCAGAAAAAAAAATTGTATACACAATGCTTTCAAAAAATACTTAGATATAAACTTAACCAAAGAGGTGAAGGACCTCTACGCTGTAAACTTTAAGACACTGAGGAAAAAAAATTGAAGAATATACTAGAAGATGGGATGACCCCCATGCTCACAAATTAGCAGAACTAATAAGTGGGGAAATGATTACACTACTAAAAGCAATCTACAAATTCAACACAGTCCCCATCAGAATGCCAATGACATTTTTCACAGAACTAAGTAACCTGTCCTAAAATTTACGTGGTATTACAAAAAACCTAGAATAGCCAAGGCAATTCTTAACAGAAGTAGCAATGCTGGTTTTATTACAGTACCTGTTTTATTCCAGAGCCATAGTAACATAAACAGGATAGCATTTGTGAAAACAAAATAAAACAGACACAAAGACCAATGCAATAGATTAGAGGACCAGATGTAACACCCATAGCTATGGCTAAGTAATAGTTGGCAAAGGTGTCAAAAACATACACTGGAGAAAAGATAGGCTTTTTATCAAATAGTGCTGGGAAAACTAGATTTTCACATGAAGAGGACAGAAATTAGACATATATCTTTCACCTTGTGCATAAGTTATTTCAAAATGGATTAAGGACCTTGATGTAAGGCCTGAAACTTTGAAACTACTAGAGAAAAATCATAGGTAAAATACTTCAAGGTATAGGCATGGACAAAGATTTTCTGAAAAGGACTTCAATTGCACAAGAAATAATCATAAAAATTGACTAATGGGATTACATGAAATTTAAAAGCTTTGGCAGAGTAAAAGAAACAACCAGAGAGAAGAGACAACGTAAACAATGGGGAGAAAAATCTTTGTCATCTACATATCAGATGACCAATTTCATAAACAACCCTAAATTGAGGCACGTTCAAGAAGATGCTTAACCCAATCCCTCAAATGGATGAAGTTGTAGAAGCCAAGACTAAGGCGCTGTCACTGATGGGGTGACAGAAGAGGCATGGCGATTCATACACAGAAAAATGCTCCTGTAAACATGGGGAAAATATGAATGAAATAAAATATGAAAGAGATCCACAATTTAGTTGGTAATATTTTTTTGGTTTTAATTAATGTAACATGGTTATATTCTCTGTTAACATTCGGGAAAGCTGGGTACAGGATATAGGAGGATATTCTATACTAACTTTGAAAATGTTCTATAAATCTAATATTTACTAAAAGTCTAAAGCAATAATGGTTAGGATGTTCATGGATATGGAGAAATTAAATAGTGGGAAAACTGTATAAATGAAGGCCCAACTTTTGGAACTTACTTAGCTGGTTCCAAAAACAGGTCAGGGTTGAGAGAAACTGAATCCAGGAAGATGCCTAGGGGTCAGCTTGCAAAGAATCCTGGGATCAAGTTTAAGAATTTTGACAGAAATTATCATCCAAACTCCATGTACCACCAAAGGGCACGTGAACTCCCTACATCATTTATGGAAATGAGACAGAGGGCTGGAGAGATGGCTTAGCAATTAAGGTGCTTTCCTGTGAAGCCTAAGGACCCAGGTTTGATTCCCCAGTACTCTCGTAAACCAGATACACACAGTGGCGCATGCATCTGGAGTTCATTTGCAGTGGCTAAAGACCTGGCATGCCTATTCTCTCTCTCTCTCTCTCTCTCTCTGCCTCTTTCTCTCCCTTTCTCTTTCAAATAAGTAACTATGGCTGGACATGGTGGTGCACACCTTTATTCCTAGAACTCAGAAGGCAGAGGTAGGAGGATCACCATAAGTTTGAGACTACATAGTGAATTACAGGTTAGCCTGGGCTGGACGGAGAGCGTACCTTGAAGAAAAAAAAATAAGTAAGTAAATAAATAAAATAAAAGTAAAATAAGTAAATAAATAAATAAAGTATTAAAAATAAAAGGAGACAGAGCTTACAACATAAAAGAACATACATATATCACAAGATATATATGTATATTAAGTTCAATGATGGGGCATTAAATATAGCTTTTCTGACAAATAAAGCAGAAAATAAACTGACTTGATTGCTGTCTCTCCTTGGCAAAAGATAGATAATAAGTAGTAGAAGTAAAATAATATTTTTCTGCTATAAGTTTTAAGATAAGATCATGTAGGCTTTTGATTAGCTTATTAGTAATCAGTCTTTAACTTGGTGAAAGCCACAGAGAGGCTGTTTAGATAGCGAATCCTTGAATAGATCTTTATTTAAGAACTTGTTTTAGGGCTGGAATGATGGCTTAGCAGTTAAGGCATTCGTAGGCAAAGCCAAACGACCCAGGTTCGATTCCCCAGTATCCAGTTAAAGCCAGATACACAAGGTAGCACATGCATCTGTTTGTTCGCAGTGGGCAGAGGTCCTGGCACACTGGTTCTCTCTTTCTCTTTCTTTCTCTCTCTGTCTGCCTGTCTCGAATAAATAAATAAAATATTTTTGAAAACTTGTTCTATAATGTTTACAATCAATAAAGACCTTCTTTATAATGTTTACAATCAAATTGTACCTCAATGAAGTGATTACTGCAAGGTCTGCAGTAATGCAAACCAGCTAGTTTGTTTTATGACTATCTAAACCGATTCTGAGAAAACTACCACCTTGAAGAATTGAAAAGGATAAGGACGTAAAGTTTCACTTTTATCGTACCACTCTCTTTCTAAAAAGATTTCAATGATTCTCCATTACCTACAGGTTTAAAACTTAATATTCTATTGTAGAGGAACTACCTCTGAGACTTGTTAGCTAATTTCGTAGTAAAGTATTCATACCCCAGCACTTGCCAAAGATTGGTGTGTTACTGACTTTGACTGCTGGCAAGTGTTTTGGTCTGTTTTTGCTGATATAACAAAGTACTTTCAGCTGGGTAATGTGTAAATAATAATTTATTCCTCCTAGTTCTGGAAGCTGAAAGTCCAAGGGCAAAGCACTGGAAAACATGATGTCTGGTGGGATCTCGTTCTCTCCTTCTAAAATGATACCTTGAAGTTATCAAAGAGATAATATTTAAATTTTTCTTCATAATGTCTTTAGGACTTAGTATTTTATACTTTTAAACAGCTGAAATTGGTCTAACCCCAATATGTCAGCAGGCTCACCTAGTCCAACCAGCTTTGCATACAACTGTTTTATGCAAGAAGTAATTATTGATATATAAGGCTTTGCAAAACTGTAACTTGATATAGCTTGGTATAAAGGAAGTAGGGAGACCTCTATCTTATCCTGTCCTCAACTCCGATTTATCTACTGCTCTCCTGTCTGAGAACATGTGTAAATGAGAAACAGCTTTGTCAATAGAGAAGTGCTTTCCCCGAGCTTATTACTATTATTCGAACTGCCAGCTCTTTCTTTGGATAATACACACTGTCTCAGCTAGTATGTACTTAAAGAATGAAAATGTACTGAAAAATATAAAGCCTTCCCATAAAAAAGATGATAGACTCCCTCTAGGGATTTTTAAAAATTATTTATTTATTTGAGAGAGGGAAAGAGGTAGACACATACACACACACACACACACAGAGGGGGAGAGAGAGAGAGAGGGAATAGGCATGCCAGGGCCTTCAGCCACTGCAAACGAACTCCAGATGCATGTGCCACCTTGTGCATCTGGCTTACGTGGGTTCTGGGAAATTGAACTGAGGTCCTTTGGCTTTGTAGGCAAGCGCCTTAACCTCTAGGCCATCTCTCCAGCCCCCCTCCAGGGATTTTTGAGGAGGCCTCTAAATGGGGCAAACTGAGCTTTATGTGAACCAGGTTTTCTTGAGTGGCTCCTGCCAACGTTATTTATGGCTAAGATTGGGTGTGTTCCTTGCCAAGGTAATTTATTCTGAGCACCTGTCAAGGCATGCTGGCATTACCTGTCAGTGATATTGGCTCTGGCTGAGGGAAGGCTCTCTAGCAAGCATCATCGACAGGATGATATCCTGGGATCCAGGATATCCATTGTTCTTGGCAGGTTTCGGGCTGCAGAGTGGAGAAGTGTAGCTTAGAGGTGTTTCCATGTGACTTACACAGTTTCTTATACATCCCCCTAAAGTCAAACAGCCCATCGAATAAGTCTAGGAACAAAAGGCTGGATTAACCACTTAAACCAAGTCACTAACAAGAGCTTTATGGGTAGTAGGGGACAGAATTAAGGAAATGTAGAGGTATTTTATTACGCTACAAGTACTTGGGGAGTAACGTGGATGTTGATCTCTAGTGAGCAGATGAATGATGCGAGCAATATATTTTATTATTCTTTGGCCCAAGATAACTCAATCCAAGCAATTATAGCATTTACAAAGTCAAGTTAATAGAATTTTGAAGATTGTATAATTGGACTACATGATCTTTTTTAAGTTTTTTGAGATTCACTGATGTCCTAATTTGAATGGCAATGCACTGATGAGTATCAAATATTATTAGGCCTGGAAACTGCAAGCTTTATTTGAATTTAAGGTTACTTAAAAACTGATTGATAGGATTTTTTAAAAAATTTTTTTTTGTTTATTTATTTATTTGAGAGTGACGGAGAGAAGCAGGGAGAGAGAGAGGCGGGGGGGAGAGAATGGGCACGCCAGAGCCTTCAGCCTCTGCAAACGAACTCCAGATGCGTGCGCCCCCTTATGCATCTGGCTAACGTGGGTCCTGGGGAATTGAGCCTTGAACCGGGGTCCTTAGGCTTCATAGGCAAGCGCTTAACCGCTAAGCCATCTCTCCAGCCCTTTTTTTCTTTTTTTGATAGGATTTTTTTCCTTACCTCATTCTAGCCCCCAAATTAGGACCAAACCAATGTAAAAATGAAGTTATACTGAGTGAAAAGGCTTTCCTATGGTGTGGGCTGGTAAATAAAACACTGTATATTGAAATATTGGTCTTAAATTTTTGTGCCCTGAGCAGTTCTTTCAGTTCTGTGGACATTGATATCCGTAATTGAACCAGATGGCCTGCCAAATGCCACAAGCTCTGACTTTTTATAAAAGCTGAACTAGTGCCACATCTTTGCCTAACAAGTTCCTTTAGGTCCCATAGTTTCCAAGGTATTATATGAGATGTTTTTGTGCTCACTGTCTTCCTCCCTCCCTCCCTCATTTTAAATGTGTAGAATGACTACATCTGCAGAAGGGCAGGTCATCAGTCTAGGACATTACAGGAAGATTAGGAGAAGGCCCACCAGTTTGAGAAATGAGCAGTTGACAGGCTCAGGGGTAGGTATTCCCAAAGGTAGGCAAAGGGATCATTTCCCTCTAAGCAGTCTCTTTCCACTCAGTCCACTACACTGCCAGAGTGCTCCCAAACCAAGTCGGATACAGTCATGCCCTATTCCAAAACCCCAAAGGACTCCTCCACACCTGCAGCATGAAGTATAAACGCCTTCGTACACCCTGTTTCTCATAATATGCTATTTATATCATACTGTTTTACTTTAATTCTGCCTTTGATTAGAGTTCATTCTTTATTTTTTAAACTTTTTATTTAATTATGAGAGACAGAAAGAGAGGGAGGGAGAATAGTGCCAGAACCTCTAGCCACTGCAAATGAACCACAGATGCATGTGCCACCTTGTGCATCTGACTTATGTGGGTTCTGGGGAATTGAACCTGGGTACTTAGGCTTCTCAGGCAAATGTCGTAACTGCTAAGCCATCTCTCCAGCCTGAGTTCATTCTTTGAATATATGTTCATCCCTCCTCTTTAAATATATCCCATCCCTTCTCAAATGGACTATATCTTACTAATTTTTGCTTTGCCCACAGCTCCCATTATACAGTCTTCATCACTGTGTATCCAGGAAATGCATGTTGTCTAAAGGAAGGGGGAGCAAATTATGACATGTGTGTGAGCTAACATTCCTTCTGGCTTTATGATAAGTGATTTACTACTTAAATGAGAGGACAGCATTTGGAAGAAGGTCTTTGTGGGACAAAACACTGGAGAAAGATTCGGGTGTGTATTTGTATGCTGACTAGGGTAACAACGACTGCAGGGGTTAGGGCAGGGACTGCAGGGGTACTCCCTCCCCATTATCCATTCTCCCTTTGTCTTGGTAATGTTAAACAAGTTATTTAGCTGAGAAAATGGCTATCCAGTGGAAGCCTACATAACTTAGGTAGCCTTGAAACTAGATGTTAAGGTTTTATCCAAAGATATGTGAGTGAAAGATATATGAGCAGCATTTGCCGTGTTCCTTCAATATCATAAAGCACGTGTTTTCCCCCTTTTCCATATACATGAATGTAGACATGTAGTATCAGAGAGTAATGGTAAGGCATATTAGCTCTTGAGAATGGGAGAAGCTTCCTAGTGTTGTACAGAAATATCTGTCCTCCTTATAATCTTCATTATGTAATGTATTTACAGCCTCTTCCTGACAATCACACTTACCCCTTGATTCCTCATTTTCTCAAGGAAAGCTTTCCATGTTATCCACAAATGCCATCAGGTATACCTACAGATAGGTTCAAAGTCTCTTCACTAGTCATGATCTCTTCTGGAGTAATGTCATTGCTTTACCTTCACCCCTCCATATGGGGCGGGCCGACACAAGCTCTGCTTTCTGTAATCTGTGTGACCTTAGTTAAGTTATTTACTTCTCAAAACCTCTATTTTTTACCCTTTGTAAAGTGGCAATTCCAATTCACCAGGTGGCTGTGAAGTACAGATAACATGGTGTTTCTGCAAACATCTATTGCTGGACAATCATATGATGGGCGCACAATAAAACCTTCCCTTTTAAATTCTCTTTCTTTTACCTTCAAGATCTCAATCAAGGCATGGGCACTGCCATGATTTTATGACAGGGCATTGTACTTCTTACTTGTCTTCTTGAGCACACTTTCAGAAATAAAACAAAAATTGGTTTGAAATTAGTATTTTTCCATGACACCAATACGAATTTTGGAAAATTCTCCCAGATAAGCCCTTTCTTTGGAAAATCCCCATTCCCTCATTCACAGTAGCCCAATGCTATTTACCCTAGGACCCAACACCTTTGACTTTGTTATTTTCAATGTTAATAAATGATTTAGTTCATTTCCTGTTTTCCTGTGCTCACCAACCTGCCAACAGCAGTCACAAGCCAGCCTTAAAATAACCTTAGTGGTAAACAACAGATTCAAATTAGTAGGATATCTGTAATTGTATTAGATAGTCAACCTGGTTGGAAAGAGGCAGATGTGACTGACCCTTGGTCTCCAGTGGTGTGACTTGGTCAATGCAAGTGAAGGGCAGGATTATGAGGTATTGAAAAAAAAAAGTTGTCAGGAAACCTTTAATAGATGTTCTCAAGGTAGGAACAGAAGGATCTGTCTTGCTTTCCTCTGTTCACCACTGTGCCTGGAACAACTTGGGGTACAATAGAATAAATAAGTTCATCTGGACTGAGTGGATATTTGTAGGGGAGCAAAAGTTTTCCCTCCACAAATTCTTGACTCAAGCCCATTTTTATATTTTGAGTATTTCTCACAATGGGGTCTTTATTCCTCCCATTGTCAAGCCTTTCTTTGCTTGTCTCACCATACCTAGCAGAGAGGTGGGTTCAGTAAATTCAGGGTGAGAAGCAGATACAAAACATCTGAAAAAGACAAAAGAGGCTAAAATTATAATTTTGAGAGAAAGAGAGACAAGGAAGGAGAAAAGAATGCATTTGTGTACAGCTATCTGCATAGAAATAGGTCATTAGAGTGTTCTACCCACCAGGTTGGAGGCTAGACTACATTGGTGTCATAAGATGAGTACTTGTAATTTGTGGCTTTGTGATATTGAAATATAATTAAGCAAAAAAGAACTCGAAGCAGCATTCAGATCTGGATTTTCAACAGTGATTTTAATGACTTGAGTTGTGTTTTTCATTGCTTTCATTCATATATATATATATACATATATACATATACAGATATATGTATATATATATATATATATATATATATATATATATAAATCTTTTCCCCTTTTACACTTTTTCTCTGTGTGTGAAATGTGATACTTTTCAGTATTCTTAGGTTCTCTTGGAATCCAGACTTTTTACTTCCTCCACATCTGCTATGAAACAAAATATTGATTAATGTGACCTGTAAACCTAACAATTTAAATGGGGCCAATGACCAATTCCTGTTTTTTTCTTTTCTTTTCTTTTTGTTATTGATGTTGAAGTTTCTATCATTTTTTCCAATCTCTGTCTCTCCACTGTGATTTTTTTTTGGCTTATGAAAAGATTAAAGGAAAATTATGCCAGCATTAAAGTTTTTAACCACATCTGAGGCTTAAATTCCAATAAATTTGACTAAAGCTAACCCAGACCATTCTGCTAACTTCGAGATAAAAATGTTTCAAACCCTGCTACTTTTGTCATATAAAAATTACAGTGTGACATAAAAATGTACAAAGCTTAACCATGCCCAGAGGTAGTTTCCTCATTCTCTGAGAGACTCATAAATTCAACAAAGAAAAATTAGCAATAAACCAGAGCTAACACTTAGTGATTCTATAGAAAGAAAATATACTCAGGGAGAAAAAAATAATTCTAAAGGGTCTGATTATTTTGACTTAAAAGGATGTATGTTAAAGATTAGGAGGAGAATTCTAAAGAGGTAGACATATTCTCCCCCAAATAGAGTCCTAGTGTTACAAAATTCCAAGAGGTGCTATTTTCACAGAATGCAGTAAGACTGGGGCCTTCTCTATGGCTGCGTAATGTGGTCATGGTCAAACACATACAAATGAGCAGAATCTTCAAAGTAACCACCTCTTTAGGCAGCACACTTCATCCAAAAATAGCACCTTGTTCAACACTTTGGAACTACCTTCAAAGTCCATGCTCTACACTTTAGAATGCCCTTAACAGCTGCAAATAATCCTTCAGCAGTGGATTTGACATTTGTAAATATTAAAAATCTTTAGGTATTAAAGCTCATATAAAAAGTACAACCTAGGGAAATGTCATTTTGTTGGCTAAAAAAAGAGGAAAGAATTCTGAGGTGTTTAGATTAATTTTTCTGTGTAACTCCAGGGAGTATGAAAGCTTTTCCTTAGGAGATAGAAGAAACTTGGGAACAGAGGAAAACAATCGAATAAGTGCATTGTCTGCCAATGGCTTATTTGGGGGAAACAATGTTAATTTGGGCATTTTATATTTTCTTTCAAATTTTATTTTATTACTATCTTATTCAAATCTGTTTTCAATGTTTTATAATGGTGGCTCTGTCTACCCCAAGATAAAATGGGAATAGTAATATCCCATAAGGAGTCTATTGCTAAAAATGTATAAACTAAAAGATTGTGAAATTATTGTGCATATCTCTGATTCCAATCTAGATGGATAGTTTATTATATGTCCAAAGTGACAACATTTTAACTTTCAGCAAGCAATCTCTTTGTCTTAGTTTTCTTGGGGAAAGAAATACTCTGTCTTAAGGTAAAGACCTATCACCCTACCCTGTAAACCTAACTGGTGCTCTGCATTCAGATCACCACTGGGCAGAATGGAGAAATAACAACATAATCCCCAAACAATTGCACTTTCATACCTCACCTATTAATAAAAGTTCTGCATAAGAGTTTCAACCTACATACAAGATAATTAATCAACCAACATCCTCCTCATGATCCTTTGGGTTTGATAATGAATCCAAGTATTCATCAGGCTAAACATGTCAGACTTCCCTGACAAGTGCCCCTGCTTTTTTAAGTGAAAGCTACAAGCATAGAAAATACAGGTTTTGAAACAGCACTATTACTTCTATCAACTAAGAATCCTCCCTACTTTCTTGTTGGCTTTTTTGGGGAAATAGAATCAGTTAAGGTTGGTCAGGGTAAGGCAGTAGAGTAGGGCACACATGTCTGTTTTGTGTTGGCATGCTATTGTGGCACTCACAGGATCATAAGGGGCAGTGTTGAGTGACTCCTTTTATGTCTAGACAGATATCCATAATGGAATAGATGTCTGGCTCTTTAAGCCACTTCTTAGTCTACAGGTATTTTCATTCACAAAGGCCCAAATAAGAATGGATAACATTGTTTTGAATGAAGCCACAGATACTAAGAGGGAAACAGAGATTGCCTGCTGAAAGTTAAAATGTTGTCACCTTGGACATATAATAAGAATCCTGTGTGCTAGATCATATAGATCTGGAAAGGATTCTTTAAGCCCTACTTTCCCAGACATTCAAATAATCTGCCTTGATCTCCTTAATGTCCTAAAGTAATTACAAGGGTTTCTTGTTTTAATGGTTTGCTTTACTTTGACATTCTTAGGCCCCTCAATTTTTGCAGTCTATAGCCAACCTCTGGGGGCTCACATTGCATATCTTCCATGACTGTTTTTTGAATTCTTCCACAAGAAAAGCCAGCTTGACAATCTATGGGTATTTGTCATTTGTATTTTATCTCCTGTTTTCCCTTTCCCAGTTTTCCACACCATAGAATGGCATTTGAAGGACACTTCTTTTGAGCAATCCACATCTGTCTAGGAATAAAATCACATTATCTAGGACTTGGGCCAAATTTAGTGACTACTTTACCTCAAAAGGAAGGTGTCATAGACTGGAAAACACAAAGTGGAACAAACAAGATGGAAGGATTTTGTAAGAACTCTTGCCTTTCTTTGATTTTATTACTATTTTCTTCTTTAAAGCTGCAGGTTCTGTCCGCCAGGTGGAACTTATTTGGGTAACACAGCACAGGTGTATCTTGCTGCACTCAACAGCTGAATTCCTGAAAAGCTGCCTTTCATAGAGTTTTTATAAATTGAATCACTTTTTCCTGTAGGCTTTATTATAGTAACAGAAGCCATTATCCACATTTGACTGATTCTCAATTGGCAGAGCCCTCTCACACTTGAGCTTCAAGTTTCCTAGCCAAATCTCTGTATCAAACAGTTAATGATCTGGAAATAATAAGTACTTATGTGAGCTAGGGGGGCATTATATTTAAAGGAAAATTGACTGTATTCCTCTGAAAGTAGAGAATGTTTATAGCATTGTATGAATTTTCATTTATGGAGTCATAGACTCTCAGTAGCATGTGTGAGGATACAGTCCAGACTTTTCTTCTTGCATGTGAGGAAACTGATGCCATGGACAGTTGTTTATGTAACAGTATGATATGCTGGAAAAGGATCTATTTTGAGGTTGACGGGCTTGCATTCAAATGTCCTCTTCCTAGCGTACTAACTGTTTGTCTTTGGGCAAGCTATCAGAACTTTCTGAGCCCTGATTCCTCATCTTTAAGACAGATGAAATATGATCTACCTCTTGGGGATGTTATAAGAATTAAATAAGGTATATAGAATGATGACACACTCCCCAAGACATAATAAGGATTCAATGAGTACTTGTCTGCTACTCAGTTTCCCTTTTATTGTATTGTATTAAATGACATTTAAAACTACATTTCTTTCTAAAAATGCAATGATAATAATATGTGATGCTGAAATTCAAAGGTCAGAGAATATAATATATAAAGCACATTCTCTTCCCTTTTCCTTTAACCACTTTTTAAAGGAATGAAAGATTAATAGTTGGGTTTGCTTTGCATTCCTCCAGTTCTTTTTCTTTACCGTCTTTTAGATAGAATAGATCCAGCAATTAAAGGTTTTCCATTGAACTTCAAAAAGTCTTCATCAACCCACCATGATTATAAAATGCTGTGTAAT
This sequence comes from Dipus sagitta, assembly GCA_036346955.1. NCBI lineage: Eukaryota > Metazoa > Chordata > Mammalia > Rodentia > Dipodidae > Dipus > Dipus sagitta. The sequence continues at coordinate 88,104,268 of CM070779.1, read as the reverse complement.
AGAATGAGCATGGAATGTTAATGGCATGTATCCATTAGTGTTTATTTCTTGATGTATCTTAGCGTCACCTTGGCAGCATTGCTTGCTGATGCCAGCTGAACTTGGTTCTGGGCAGAAAGTTCTAGTCTGGTCTTCTCTACAGGTTAGGCTTGCCTTTTGTTCAGTTGAGTTTCTCATCTTTTCTAGGAGAGCAAGGTTCCTGGGACATATATTTTTCATGGAATAGATGTTGGGAAGTTCTTGAGAATTCAGAGAAAATATCTGATGGCCTTGATTATAAAGTATACTGTCAACTGTGGCCCAAATCCCATTGGTTGCAGCATGTCATATGGCTAAATCCACCAGTGGTAGTTTGAATAGATGACCCCCAATATATTTCAGTTGTTTATTTGTTTGTAGTTTGCATCTGCAGACACCTGGCTGGAGGCAAAGTCACTGGGTGGATCTTAAGGTGTGGTGGTGGGTTTCAGTTTTCAATCTAAAGATATGTAAAGTGTGCCTAGCAGGAGTTCCTGAAGTGTGCTGTGGCTTTTGGCTTTAGGTTTGCGCTTCTCTCTCTCTCTCTCTCTCTCTCCTTGGTCCTGTGAAGGCAGGCCAGCTTCTTCTGCTATTATGGAACTTCCCCTGGATCTGTAAGCCTCAATAAATATCCCTTCCTCCATAACTGTGTCTGGTCTGAAAGTTCATCTCAGTGAACCTGAAGCTGTCTGCTACAGAACTTGGTACAAGAAGTGAGGTGAGATGAACTTGACTATGTGGATGTTGATCTTTTGGAAGCTTTGTTTTGGAGGAATAGGCATGGACTTGGTGCTTGCAACTGAAGATGTCTTCTAAAGTGGTAAGCCAAGTTTTATGGACTATTCTGATGAGAGTCTGAGAATGCTAAGTGCAGCCAGCATTGAACTTCGAGGCTTGGCTTATGAGCTTTCTAAGGGGAAGGAAAGACTGCAGAGGACTTTGCTGGAACTGGGCTACTGGCATAAGGGCTGGCTGTGTCCTGCTGCCCAGGCCCAGAGAGTTTGATCAAGGTTAAATTTGTAATAGACTGACATGCTTGGCTAAAGACATTGGACTGAGAGATTTAAGATTTTTAAGCTGGAAAACTTTAAGCAAGTTAAATTTACTGGCACAGAGACTGCTTTTAGGTTACTGAACCTGCTACTGTCAAACACATTAGCAATCTTAAGGAAGATGGTCCAACTGCTTTACATTAAAACAATGGAAAGGATGCCTGAGGAAAGACTATCATAGAAATGCAAACACTTTTGGAAAGAGTTGACTGAAGAAGGAACCTGCTTTTCAAGGTTATGATTTATTTCATCTGTAAATTAAGAATATGGCTGTGTCCTGCACACCTGGTATTGGTTTCAGAAGCATGAAAAATGCGAGGAGTGGTTGTGAACTGCACATGCTTCCAGGAGCTGCTGCTGAGATGTTGCATGAGGTAGGGCCTGATGCCCTGATAGGCTGAAATAGCCTTTGGAAAATGGGAGGAATGGTCATGAATTGCACACGGTTCCAGGAGCTGCTGCTGAGATGCAGCATGAGGCAGGGCATGATGCCCTGATAGGCTGAAAAAGCCTTGAGAAGATGGACGGTGGTTTGCATGAAGACCTTAAGATGTTTTGGATATACCAGGACTATGCAAGGGCTACCATAGAGTGCACTGTTGGCCTGAGATGGAAGTGTTCCCTGCTACTCTGCCCAGCTGGAGGGGCGGAATTGCAAAGTCTGGAGACTGTTAGTCTCTGGATATATTGAACTTAAACTGCAGAAGTTTGATGGTGGTTGAATTTGCATTGTTTTAGTCTCTCTTGCTCTGCCTTATACCAGTTGAAAATGTTTACTCTGTGGCTTTATATGTTATAAATGTTTAACTTGTTTGATTTTACAGGTCTTAATATCTTAAATTGGTCAAGACTATGAGGACCTTTGAAATTGAACTGAATACAATTTACAATGTGTGATGGTTATAAATCTATTGGGGGCCAGGGGCAGAATGTGGTAGTTTGAATAGATGGCCCCAATATATTTCAGTTGTTTATTTGTTTGTAGTTTGCATCTGCAGACACCTGGCTGGAGGCAATGTCACTGGGGAGATCTTAAGGTGTGGTGGTGGGTTTCAGGTTTCAATCTAAAGATATGCAAAGTGTGCCTAGCAGGAGTTCCTGAAGTGTGCTGTGGCTTTTGGCTTTAGGCTTGTGCTTCTCTCTCTCTCTCTCTCTCCTTGGTCCTGTGAAGGCAGGCCAGTTTCTTCTGCTATTATGATACTTCCCCTGGATCTGTAAGCTTCAATAAATATCCCTTCCTCCATAACTGTGTCTGGTCTGAAAGTTCATGTCAGTAAGCCTGAAGCTGTCTGCTACACCACCCAAAGTGGAGAAGGAGCACCATCACTAGGACAGGGGATTGGTAAGTCACATGGAAAGCAGCCTGGCTTGACTGGGGGGAGGTATAACAGTACAATTCTCCATAGTCATAGCAACAGCAAATCCTTTTCACAGCAGAATGTGTTCCTTTTTGTCACTCAAAACTATAACCTCCTCGGGCTGGAGAGATGGCTTAGCGGTTAAGCGCTTGCCTGTGAAGCCTAAGGACCCCAGTTCAAGGCTCGATTCCCCAGGACCCACGTTAGCCAGATGCACAAGGGGTCGCATGCATCTGGAGTTCCGTTTGCAGTGGCTGGAAGCCCTGACATGCCCATTCCCTCTCTCTATCTGCCTCTTTTTCTGTGTCTGTCGCTCTCAAATAAATAAATAAAAATGAAGGAAAATAAAACAAAACTACAAACTCCTGCTGGGAAAAACCAATGATTTCCTTCTTTCTTGCTCTGGTTCCAGCTCCTAAATTGGCAAATAAATAAACAAAAAAATTAAAAAAAATCAATATTCAGGAATTATCCAATAAATATTGAGATTCCTAGTTGAGGAGCATATAGAAAGCAGACACTAACAGTTCTAAACTAAAATGTTATCTGTGTGTAGTTGTGAAGCTGAGATTTTCCTCCAGAGCTTAACATGTATTTATCAAAATGTGACTGGCAGCCAATATTCAGAGCAGGCCAGAGGTTGTGAAGTTGCTCCCTCTCCCCCATTAGTCAGCAGTAATTTTTATGCCAGTGTAAACCTTTGCTTAATTGCTCTGGCCTACCCAACTCCAAATGACAAGCCCATCAGTAACATGGAAATATAGAATGCACCCAGCTTGCCTTTAAATGTCAGCTGTGTGGCTGCCGAATTTGGCCTGAAATTTAGATATGGTTTCCAACCCAATTGCCCTTTATAATTTGTTATGTTAACAAACAGAGATGGTAGAAGGCATGTTTGCGGGTCACCTGAAAGGAAAGCAGCTCACAGCTTATGGCTGCACAAAGGGGAAGTGGGGGCTGGCCAGGAAGCTAGTGCCTGATCTTTAATGCATGGTCCAGGGATCCCAGAACCTGCCTGATCAGTCTTCATTTTCCCTTAGCCTCTCCTCTCAGTTTACCTCAGGGCCATCCCATTTTCTTTGTGTGCTACTTAACGTTATCTTTTAGATACTCATAGTGTATTTATATAATTAGGCTAATGGTAGGTAATTGTGTGTCTGCACTATGTAATTATGAAACCTAACCTCCAACACTGTGGCACAATATGTGGGCAAGAGACACCGTGTGTGTAAAGCTGCCACTTGATCCTTCTTCCCATTCAGGGATTTGCTCCTTTCAAGGTGCCCAAAAAGAATAGGCCTTTTTGTAAACCCATTATCTACAAACAAGGCTCTGACAAACACATTTGCAGAAAAACAAGGGCTTTGTGAAATCTTGTATTTTGGCACTGGAAGTCAAAACCACGCAGGGGGAATGCTGCATGCATTGTCTCTGGAATTGACACAGGTTTTCTTTTCTACATGTAGCAAACAAGGGGGTTGAATTTCAATCAGGCAGCCCATTCTCTCACTCTGAGCGGTCTCATTGAGGTGATGCTGAGTCCTTGATCTGCTGTCGTTCACTGGAGCTAATTAGCATGAGTTTGAATGTGATGGGAAGACCCTCCCTCTTCCAGAACATCTCTGACATTGGACTGACTACAAATGTCATTTTCTAGGATTCATACTAGTCATGTACCCTACACAATGTGTTCAGTCTTTAAGATTTGCCAGACCAGGTGCTGATCTGAACACTGACCCAATTATCTTACTGAACCCTCTGATTTAAAACACCCTTGTGTGTGTGTGTGTGTGTGTGTCTGTGTGTGTGTGTGTGTAAGGGGGAATACTATTGTCATCCACATTGTATAGATTAAGAAGCTGAGGGTATAAAAGGGAAGTTGGTCAAAGTCCTACAATTTGAACTGATGTTCTCTTGATCCCAGATCCTTTGCTCATACCATTCCTTTGGATGAAAGAATTTTCATTAGTGCCCATTTTATTGTGATTTGGTAAGTACTTCATTTTTTATTTAATCACAAGCTTACTTCATTGGCTGCCTTCACAGTGGCTTGGAGAGTACATAAGGATAGTGGAATTGGTACAGGGTGCACTGTTAAAAGGATGCGAAGGTGATGGGGACCACTTGGGTTGGTGTGGGGGGAGGCTAAGATGAAGGCAGTGTTGGAGGGAAAAGCAAAGCAAAAAGGAGTAAGGGAAAATGCCCTGTGTCAGAACCCAGATTTAATGTTGTGTGGGCTACATAGAATCCTCGATGTCACTATGAAGTCAGTTCCACTAGGAAGTACTCTACCATTACCCCAACTCTTATGAGCATCAAGGCACTGCAAGAAAGGTCAATGATATTAGCTGAATGTTACTAGGTCCTTAGTGCATGGTAGATAACAACTCATGATCTTACAAAGACCAAGGGTTATGCAAATGAATGATCCTAAGCATATTTAAAGCAGAAACACAGAGAGGGAGAGAGGACTCCATCTATAAAAGTACTTGCTCTGAAAGCCTACTAACTGAAGTTTGGATGCCCAGTACCCATGTAAAGTCAGATGCAAGGTGGAGTATGCATCTGTAATGTCTATGTGCCTACCACAGTGGGAGACAGAACCTGGAGAATCCCAAAGCTCCCAAGATAGCTAGTCTTGCTCTCCCACTGACAAAACAACAATAAGAGAAACCCTGTGTCAATAAGGTAGAAGGAAAAGACCAACACTGAGATTGTCCTCTGACCTCCACATGTATGCTATAGCATGCACATGCACACACACACACACTCTCTCTCTTTCTCTCACACACACACACACACTCTCTCTCTCTCTCTCTCTCACACACACAGACACTAACAAAACAACAAATATTCACAGTACAAATGGTAGTGGGACAAAGGATCAAAGAGTATGTCCAAGTGACTTTCCAAGTCACAAAACTAGTGTGCAGCAGAACTAAAAACAGCACTAAGCTCTTTAGCTTTTGGTGCAATATTTTTCCCCATTACTACAACCACATAAATATAATTTATAATTTATAAGTTTTTTTTTAAATTTTTCAAGGTAGGGTCTCATTATAGCTCAGGCTGACTTGGAATTCACTCTGTAGTCTCAGGGTAGCCTTGAACTCACGGTGATCCTCCTACCTCTGCTTTCCTAGTGCTGGGATTAAAGGTGTGTGCCACCATACCCAGATCTACATATGTATAATTTTTGCATACACAGTCACAGATGTATTGAGTTTAGTCCGTTGTCCTCAACTTATAATGACAAAACTCGGGCCTAGGGAAGGAAAGAATATGAGCAGGTAAGTGGTATGCTGAGGTCTCCAGGCTGTTGGTTATGAGGTCCATGTATGCTGGGGAGGCATCCTGGATTTGTGGCAGCCAAAACCTTGTGCAGTTGTATTAGATTGCTCTCCTGTGTGAAAATTAGGATTCATTTTAAATTATAAATCTAGAAGTAAAACACTGTTCTGAAAAAAAACAACTAATTTATAGTAAGATATTTCCCTCATATAATTAGAAAGCAATAGATCTAGAAGGTTCTGCAAAGAGTACAGAAGCTGCCCTCTTTGTATTAAAGCTAAGGAAACAAATGGATGAGACTCAGTGGGATTAATAAGAAATGTTATGTTGTCTCTTTGGTTTTGCTTAGAAATCAGGAAACAGAAAGCAAAGAACAGGCTTAGTTGGCAGAACTTTCTCAGCCATTGCAATGAAAAATGCTTTCCCACTCACAAAATCCCTTTACTCCTGGAATACTTGGGGCATGGATGGAATGAGGACCATAAAGGGACATCAGCAGGTACCTGTGGTCTCTATTGTTGTAGGAAGGAATAAAGAGTTAGTAGAGAATGCTCCTCAATGCTTGAAAGAAGGTACTCATCCCACGAAGGCAGAGAAACTTCAAAAACAAAATTAGGGGAGGCAAGTTTATGAATATTGCCCCTACATGCTCTCTCATTATCACTGCCAGCCATGAGTATTTAGTGGTAGAAATAAGTATGGAAATTTAGAAGGATACAGGGCTGGGGAAATGGCTCAGTTGGTAAAGTATTTGCCAGCTAAACATGAGGGCCTGAATTTGTATCCCTAGCACTCACATAAAATGCAGGATGTGGTGGTGTTCTCTTGTAATACCAGTACTGGGGAAGAGGAAATGGGCTTGTACTCAGGGTTTGCTAGCTAGCTTGTCTACACAAATCAGTGAGTCTGGGTTCATCAAGAGAGAACCAAGCATAAACAAACAAATAAATGGCAAGCAATAGAGGAAGACATCTGATCTAGACCTCTGGCTTCCACATGCATACACACATGCATGCAAACCAAGCACACAGGCAAAAACAACAACAAAATGGAAGTTACTGGGCTTGTGGATAGATAAAGGAGAGAAATGGGGAGTGTTGGTCTCATCTTCAGTTCAATGTTGCTATTTTCCCTCTTTTTTTCTCAATTCTTATTAACATTTTCCATGATTATAAAAAATATCCCATGGTAATACCCTCCCTCCCCCCACTTTCCCCTTGAAATTCCTTTCTCCATCATATCCCCTCCCCATCTCAATCAGTCTCTCTTTTATTTTGATGTCATGATCTTTTCCTCCTCTTATGATGGTCTTGTGTAGGTCGTGTCAGGCACTATGAGGTCATGGATATCCAGGCCGTTTTATGTCTGGAGGGAGCACGTTGTAAGGAGTCATGCCCTTCCTTTGGCTCTTACATTCTTTCCACCACCTCTTCCACATTGGACCCTGAGCCTTGGAAGGTGTGATCGAGATGTTACTCAGTACTCCAGTCACTTCTTTCCAGCACTATGATACCTTCTGAGTCATCCCAAGGTTACTGCCATCTGAAAAGAGAAGATTCTCTACCCAAAGTGAGAGTAGCGTTAATATAAGGGTATAAATATTAAGAGAAGGGCTGGAGAGATGGCTTAGCGGTTAAGCGCTTGCCTGTGAAGCCTAAGGACCCCCGTTCGAGGCTTGATTCCCTAGGACCCACGTTAGCCAGATGCACAAGGGGGCGCACGCGTCTGGAGTTCATTTACAGTGGCTAGAAGCCCTGGCGCACCCACTCTCCTCTCTCTCTCTCTCTCTCTCTCTCTCTCTCTCTCTCTGCCTCTTTCTCTCTCTGTCTGTCACTCTCAAATAAATAAATAAAAACAAAAAAATTTTAAAAAAATTAAGAGAAGTGCTTAGTGGGCAGTTTGATAAGCATAGTATATACATTTTTCCAGACATCAGCAGATGTTACACCCCTAGGGCTCCTGACTACCCCTATTTTAAGTTTTCAGTATCAGGGATGTATTCCCCCCCATGGAGCGGGCTTCCAGTCCAATTGGAGGGCAGCTGGTTTCCACCATGACAGACGTGCCACTATTGCACCCGTTGGCTCATTTGGCCTGGCTGGCCAATTATAAGGCTTTCAGCGTCCACTGTTGAGTATCTTCACTGGTGGTATCTCTTTCTCCCATTGAACTACATGTAGAATGACTTCTTCCAGCTTTCTGTCAGCTGTTCTACATGGAGGAGGTTATCAGCTCAGTTCCACCAGGGTTTGTCAGTGGCCTTGCAGCCCAAGTATGTGGAATCTTCAGCAATATATTTTCCTTCTTTTATAAGAGAAGATAAACACTTTATTTTCAATTTACAACAGAGAAAGAGGTGGGTAATGAATATGGGCAAGTCAGTGTCTCTTGCCACTGCAAATGAACTCCAAATACTTGCCATTTTGTGCATCTGGCTTTGCGTGGGTACTAGGGAATCAAACCCTGGGGCATCAAACTTTGTGAAGAAATGCCTTTAGCCACTGAGCCATCTCCCAGTCCTAGACACTTGATTTTTAAAAATTAGAAATGAATTGTTATTTTTAAAATGCAACATAGGTTGAGAAGCAAAAACAAAAGCCCGCATGGGAGGTCAGAGTTGACTGCTGGCCTGCTGCAACATTGTGGCAGTTTTAGCTGTCAGCTGGTCTGATAAAAGAGCTCAGAACTCAATTTTCATGGCTAAGGCAGGAACAAAGAGCAAGATATATGGGTGGCTCATGGAAGCCTCTGGAGAGAAGCAGATTGTTTTGAAGTCATAACCCTTCTTTCCTGCCAGGGAGACATGAAATTTTTGTGCAGAGACAGTGGGAGTATACAGAACTGGTTTAGGAGATAGGAGTCCCAGTCTTAGTGACTCCAGTTTCTATTTCAGTGACCTTAAGAGAATCATTGTCATTGACCTCCACTCCATCAAGTGAGGACCCTCACCCTGCCTTAACCACATTACAGATTCATTGGTGATCAATAAGAGTATGCTTTGGAGGTACTCAACTTATTCAATAAGAGAGAGTCTAACCTACTACTTGGTAAATCAATTTAAAATATAAACTATGCCAGGTGTTGTGGCTCACGCCTTTAATTCCAGCACTTGGGAGGCAGAGGTAGAAGGATCTCCACGAGTTTGGGATCACCCTGAGACTGCATAGTGAATTCCAGGATAGCCTGGACTAAAGCAAGATCCTACCTCGAAAAACCAAGTTAAAAAAAAAAAACACATAAAAATATGAACTAAAAAAAGTGTTTGAATAAACATGGGTAGTTAAAGCTGTTCCTAGAAGGCATAAGTTATAAATTCCAGTGCCAGGGATGAGCTGCTTCTCAATTAGTTGTTGGCCAAGAGGCTACAGAGGCTCCTAAAACAATAGCCTACTGCCAGTGTTTTTGATTGCCCACTGAAACTAGATCATGAGTCCCTATTGCTGAAGACATCACATGTTTTGGTTGTAGGATGTAGGGAAATGAAGCTGGAACTGAGCTGAAAGCTTTCTCCATGCTGGCTAGCTTTCTTTATACCAGATGGTGTTATGCAAGCTACTGGGGGAGAAAATCCATCAACAGTACTGCCCAGCTGTGGACCCTGTGTAATCCACAACTGGCCTTCCAGGCAAGATGTGTGCATTGGTGCAATATTGGAATGAATATCATGGGAATAACAATGTGTTTTCTGATTGGATCTGAAACCCACTCTACAGAAATGAATTCATGCCTGGTACTGTAAACATGGCCAAAAGCCTATGGCTAGGGACATAACCCCTAGGAGGGAACCTGCTATTGAGGTTATGCTAAACAGACAGTATCTCAATCTTCCTTCTAGGTATCTACATTTGTTTCTATAGATTTGAATTGTCTAAAGTTTTGATCACAGAAGCTTTTTTTGTGGCACGTATTTTTATTAAGTAGAAACTTTGTGTTGCAGTCAGGTTCACGTTGCTGGTAGAAATCACCCAACCAAGAGCAGCTTGTGGGAAAAACAAGGTTTATTTTGGCTTACAGCTTGAGGGGGAAGCTCCATGATGGCAGAGAAAATGATGGCATGAGCAGAAGGTGGACATCACCCCCTGGACAACACAAGGTGGACAATAGCAATAGGAGAATGTGCCAAACACTGGCTTGGCGAAACTGGCTATAACACCCATAGGCCTGCCCCCAACAATACACTGCCTCCAGGAGGTGTTAATTCCTAAATCTCTTTCAGCTGGGAACCTAGCATTCAGAACACCTAAATTTATGGGGGACACCTGAATCAAACCACCACACTTTGTATGGCTATATCATGTGTTGGTACCATTATTTCCTCCCCCCTGCCCCCACTCTACTGAAGGCCCTCCTTAATGGAATTTCTAGTATTCCACCATGGAGTTGTGGGTTATGTGTTGTGAGAGAGTAGACAGTCATTGTGGGGGGCCAATGCCTCTGGATATTCCTTACAACCCTGTGGCTCTTACATTCTTTCCACCCCCTCTTTCTCCAAATCCCCTGAGCCTTGGTGGGTGTGATTCAAATCTACTTGAGTGTTGAGCTCTAAGCAGCTTCTGGATTTCTGCTTTAGTTTATTCTTAGTATCCATCTCTATCACCCCGGTGCAGGTTGTCAGGCTCACCATGGAAGCAACACTGTTGTTCGCCTTACCAATTCCTATGTGGTTTCCCCTGGGCCCTAACTGCTGTGCTAGGGGTAGTTCATCTGCTGTCAGGGAGTCAGCTATCTATTCTTGTCTTGTTGATAGATTTTGGTTGTCCTCAGTTTTCACTGCTTTCTGAAAAAGAAAAACATAAAATATATTCTCCAACACAGAGTAAGGTCAGGATAGGTTAAAGGTGATAAGCATAGTTAATCTAGAGAGATTTTGATGGATGTAGCCTCACTTTTGGCCAATGAGTAGTGGAAGCTTCTCAATGGAGTCCATAATCTTGGTCTCTATAGCATTCTACCTAGGTTTCCACTTCCATACATGGTTTCCTTTCCACTGAGCAAATCTCTTAGCCAATCAAAAAGCCACTGGTTACCTTCCTATGCTGTGCCACTATTACACAGGTGTGTTCATCATGTCAGACAGGTTGCTTTCATATAGCAGGGTCCCCTGCTTGCTCACAATGTTGTTGGCCATTTTCCCCCAGCAATTCAGTAGTGCTTTCCAGCGCTACATGGGCTAATCATCTGGTTCCTTCCAGATTCAGCCAGATCTCTTGATGTTTTCATTGGTAGCATGTGGTGTCTTCAGCAATAGGGTCTTACATTTCATTTCAGGCAGGTAATCAAGTGCTTTGATAGAAGCCTGTCTTGTTTTGGGACCTCACAGTTCTCTCCAATCAATAGCTCAATGAGAGTTGTAACCAATTTCTGCTACTGGGAGTTATAAGCCAGGGCCAAATATTTTAGGGGTATGCTTTATCCTACCCTCTCCAGGGCCTTCTTACCAGGTGGTCCCTCCATGCTCTTATTAAGGGTTATATCTTTTAGTCTACTGTCCATGAGGAAGTTTCCTGTGGTTCCAATTCATTTGGATTTGGTTTTGTGTATATCTCCCCCCTTCTCCTTATTTCCCTACCCCAGGCCCTTCTATCCCTCTTATCTGTCCCTTGAGTTACTTGTCAGGTATGCCTGCAACTCAAGCTCTTCCAGCTTAGTAACCACAGATGAGGGAGAACATGCAGCATTTGTTTTTTTGTGCTATGTGAGTTTGCTTAGTATGATCTATTCCAAGTCTGTTAATTTTCTTTTCTTTTTTTTCTTTTTTTTTCTTTATTAGTTAGTTTTGTATTCAGCAAATACAGTCAGTTTGGTATCATTATCAGGCTCATCCATGACCTACCCCCTCCCCTTGGCCCCTCCTTGTTGAGGTATACGGGTCATGCATTGTGGAGTTAGCCCACAGTTATGGGTAAGATAAATGTCTCTGCATATCATGACCCAACATGTGGCTCTGACATTCTTTCTGCCCCCTCTTCCGCAAAATTTCCCTGAGCCATGTTGGGTTCATTTTTGGTCTGCTTCAGTGATGAGGTGTTGGGGGCCTCTGAGGCTCTGGCTCTCTGATTTAGTAGGAGTTGATTTTTCTGTGTTGATCTCCTTCCCCCTTGTGCTGGTATCCGGTTCATCAGGAAAACAGGACCCTTGCTTGTTTCGCCAATTTTTCTCAGTTTCAGCCGGGACCCTTTTGAGGTATGATGGGGTGGCTCTCTCCATAGGATCTACATCTATCTGAAAAAGAGAAGCAGATTCTCCAATGGAGAGTAAGTTAGCACCAGGACAAATGAGATAACCCTTGCTTTTTTTAATAGAGAATTTAATAGGTGTAGGCCCTCTTGTAGCCCACAACTGGTGGTAGCTTGATATTGGCGAGTGGGCTTATGTTTGGATATGGTTCTGACTTGTTTCCCAGCTCCAGCTATGAGTCCCGTACCACTGAGGAGATCATTTAGCCAAATTAAGAGCAGTTGGTTCCCCACCATGGCTATGTGCCACTATTACACTTGTGTGGGAATCACAACCGGTTATTTGCTGCTAAGTAGGTTAGACCATGAGTTGCTTGGACAGATATTGGTCGTTTTCCCCCAGTCGCTCATGTAGCACCTTCTGGCACTAGACACGCTGACTGTCTGGGTACTGACTCTCTTCCAACTTCTAGCCATGCCATTCTATTTTGCATGTCAACCACATAAGGTGTCTTCAGCAGTAGGGTCTTACCACTAACCTTTGGTGGGTCATGAAGTACTCTGACAGAAATCTGTCTGTCCTTTAGGAAACCTTGTAGGTCTCTCTGATCAAAAGCTCACTGTGGATGATAGCCCCATGCTGGTACTGGGAGTTACAGGTCAGTGCCCACTAAGAAAATAAGGAAAGAGATAAGTAATATACAAGAGTTAGAGAGAAGAGAGAGAGAGAGGGAGAGGGAGAGGGAGGGAGGGAGTCTTGATCCTACCCTCTCCAGTGTCTTGTGGTTCAGGTGTTCCCTGTAAGGGCCTGGTGAAGGATCAACCATTTACAAAGTTTATTAAATCATTTTTCCTTAGTGCTGAGTAGAATTCCATTGTGTATATATGCCATATCTTCATAATCTGTTCATCTGGGTTGATTCCAGCTCTTAACTATTTTGAATGGAGCAGCTATAAATATGGTTGAACAATTATTTCTGCAGTGAAGAGTGGAGTCTTTAGGATAGATGTCCAGTAGAGGAATAGCTAGGTCAGTTGGTAGATCTATTTACTTTTTTCAGGTGTATCAGTATTGATTTCCATAGTGGTTGCACAAGTTTGCACTCCCACCCACAGTGGATGAGGGTTCCTTTTACCCCATATCTTCACCAACATTTATTGTTGTTTGATTTTTTAATAATTTTCATCCTTTCTGGAGTAAGGTGGAATCTCGTAGTTGTTTTAATTTGCATCACAGACTTTTTTTTTTTTTTACTACAACCAGCAGAGGTTAATATAGAGATGCAAAGCTGGCAAGATTACTGAGAATAAGTGACTACTACCTGTTCAGCATCAAAGAGGATGTCTAAACCACCTTCTACTAGGCTCAGGGAACCTTGTGGATGAGCGGATGGAAAGAATATAAGATCAGGAGGATTGAGAGGAGGGCTGTCAAATGCTCTCTTGATACTCATAAATTCACAGCAGCTGTGGTTGTCTGCACAAGACTAAATCTGTCAATATTTCACCATTAATGGGGGAAGGATCCATGACACCCCACACCTCCAAGAGCAGCTAATGGTGCTATGAGAGGGAGGTTCAACAGTGGTATACCCACTGGTAAACTGTCCATTCTCCCATCCATGATCATGCAAGCAACCTTAATTAATTCAGTGGGTAAACAGAAGGCATGGGATTAAGATGAGAATTAATGGGGAAGAAGAGTGTTACTGGGAGGAGGAGGGATAAAAGGAAGAAATGAGGGAAATAAGATCAAAATATATATTTTTGAAAATGTCAAAAATGGAAAAAACAATTTTTTAAAGTCTCATAAATCAACATCCTATGAGAAAATATGATATAATGGTAAAAGCAGAGATTTTATAATCAGAACATAGAGTTCTTTTCTGGATTCATCACTACGAGCTTTACCTTGAGTGGTATTCCTTTGTTTACAGGCTAAGTTTTCTCATCAAAAAATGGAATAAGAGTTTCTTTATGTAACATTGTTGGGACAAAATGAAACTGCCTATAAATAGCACACTGTAGTTTAAAAGTAGATGCTCAATAATGTAATTTCCTCTCAAGACATATCATTTGAACTCATTGACTTAGAAGGCTTTATTGAAGATAACTAGCATTATTTCCTATTTCGGAAAGGATATGATGTTAAACAATGGAAAAAGATAGATTTAATAGGTTTTCTTTAAAAAAAAAAAACTTCAGGAAGACTGTTGTGTGAGACAGATAGGAACAATATTAGCCAAGGTGACTTTAACTTGATCCCTTGAGCATGAAAAGGCACTGTAAAGGTTTGCAGTGGGTACTGGAAATGAACCTTGTAAGAAGAACAGGAAGAACAAAAAACCCTGGAAGAGATAAAGGCCAGGCTACATCCAAGGAAAGGAGGGGAAAGGCAAGAAAGGGGAAGGGAAGGCCACCTAAAGTGTGAAAAGGGCAGATTCTAGAGTAGTAAGGGGGAATAGAGACACCTATAAAAAGTATATTAAAAGCCCCATGTGCTTTTGTCAGGAGCTTACTTTGTTCTATAGACCAAGGGGTATCATCTAGAGGACTGACACAGGGCAGAAACATGATCAGATAATGACTGAGAAGTTAGTACTGGGGCAGAACAAGTCCTTGGGGCATGGTACAGTGGCCATGAGGAGTATGGAGTGAGGAGAATCTATGACCATTCTAAGGATCAATTCTGGGCTTGAATTGTACCTCTGTAATACAGAGAAATTTTGTCTTAATACTTCTGAAGGAAACATTTCCTTTTTATATTTTGATTTCCTCTTAAAACTTATTATTCTGGTCAATGAAGGAGGCTTAAGAGGCTTTCATTGGTTTCCTGAGCAGACCAATTTTTAAGATGGTTGAGTAGGCACACCAGTGTTAATAGATCCCATATTCCTAACTTCTGTCTGTGTCTTTCCTTCTGTTAATGTTCTTTGAAATAATAGTATGTGACTTCACTATAGTCCATCATTCTAAAATAAACTTAAAATTCTTGTATTTTTCTCCAAAACGTAGAGCAATGAGGCTCATTAGTGTAGCCAAAAGGGATTATATTATAGTTTAATATTAAAATGGTAGCATCTGTTCTGATCTTAGGTTTTATTGAAAAGTTCAAACTTCTACATAAAGAATTATCAAACTTAAAATTACCCTATATGACTAAAGGAACATTGTCTTTCTAACAACACTAGAAGAGGATGGGGGGTAAAATACACCTTCAGGGAAAAATAAGATTCATATTTTATATAGACATGAAGGACTGTTTAGGGCTGGTTTGTACAATATAAGTCAATTTTATTTTAGAGGAAATAATTTTTCTTCACTCCTTTTCTCAAGCCATTGCAATCAGGGTACCAATACAAAACAGATGGCCACTATAATGGGGGGTACTTCAGGAAGATTTGATGAAGGGATTATTACAAGTATGTGGACAAGATTAAGGAAAACTAAGTAATAGTGAAGCACCTTGTTTCCATTAACAGTCTGGTCTTGGAGCCATTGTTAACCATAAATCCCAAGGAGAGGAATAGAGTAAGTACTTAAATTTACAGAGATATGTACAACCAGAAGAGAGCCATCTGATAGGAGCTATTTGTGATGGCTTCATTATCAACTTGATTGCATTGAGAATCACCTAAGAGACTGAGGCACATCTCTGGCTGTGCCTATGGGGGCTTCAGAAAGAGGATTAACTGAGGGAAAAAGACTAGCCAAGGATGTAGGTGGCACTATCCCATGGTCTGGGGGCATGGATGAAATAAAAGGGGGGAAAGAGAGAAAGAGAGCTGTACACCAGCCTTCCCCTTTCCTCTGCTTCTGACCCACAATGACATGAACTGTTTTGTTCTGTTCTAGTAAAAACTTCCCTCCCTTGTTTTTGTCAGATATTTCATGACAGAAATGAGAATGGTATCTTTTACGCTATCCATGGTTACGGATAAGCATGATCTGATAGGATGGGAACTGAGAAATGATTACTGTACTTACTGCTCTCTACCTTCCCACCTCTAATAGTCTCATGTAGATGCTGCTATTGGCTAAGTCCAATTGGAATCTAGTGTTCATGGGATTCTTCTGATGTTCATCAAGGCCAGCCCTCCCAGGGCTCCGTGCAGGAGTGGAAGGGTGCTGAATGATTCTAGAAGGACTGATGTGAAGTACTCCATCTGTGGTGTAGTGAGTGTCTAGAGAAGGGCTGATGTATAATCTTCCATCTATAGGGTGGTCAGTGTCTCTAGAAAGACTGATGTGTAGTAACCCATCTATAGGACCTTTGGTACCTCTAGGAAGGTGCATCTAAAATATCCCATCCATAAGGTCCAGGCATTGATAGCAGCCATACTGAGGGGGTGACTAATGTGACAAACAACCTTGAATTTAGAAACAGACAGCCTTCTAACTCTGTTGCCATTTATTATGAATTAGCCCTGGGAAGTCTGCACATCTATGAAATTTTTAAGTAGAACTCATCTAGTGTTGGATCTTTAAACTACGGAGCCATCTTCCCAATCCTAGTGTTGGAGCTTTTAATTCAGTCACATCGATTTTCCCACCTTGAAGGAGTCAAGGCCCTCCTGTGTGTGTTCTGTACAATGGGATAAAAGCATCTATAAATAGAATTATGGTAGGGATTGAACCAAAGTGGCTGGCACATATGTTATATGGTGAAAAACACTAGGTTCAAACTTTCTTCTGTCCAAGATCAGATCTTCTGAAGGATCTTGACATTATTTTTAACCTTTGTGTGTGTGGGGGGGGGTGCACAAGTGTGGTGGGCAGAGGATAACCTTGGGAGTCAGTCAGTCCTTACCCTCCACCTTGTTTGAGACAAGGATTTCTTGTTTACAATTTCAATCAGTCTGACTCAAGAGCTTCTGGAGTTTATCCTGTCTCTGCTTCCCATCTCACTGTGGGAGGACTGGCTTTATAGATATGGTTACTGTGTCTGGGAGATCCAGATGCAGGTCCTCATGCATACATGGTGAGCACTTTTACCTGGTGAGCAGTGTGCCCAGTGACCAGCACCACTGGCACATGTAGAGTGGGGTGGTAAATTAGTTGCTCTTCTCCTTGCTGTGACTAAATACCTGATAAGAAATAATAGGCACGCGCGGAGGGGAGGGGGGTATTTTGGCTCAGTTTCATGGGGTGGGCGAGGCATTGTAACTAAGAATCCCACTTTGGTGTGGGAGTTTGAAGCTGATCAAACATTGGTATTGCAGGCAGGAAACAGAAAGAAGACAGGAAGCATAATGGGCTTTAAACTTTCGGGCTTCTCACTAAGCCTCAGAAACCTACTTCCTCTACTTAGACCCCACCTCCTAACGGTTCATTAACTTTTCAAAATAGCACCACCAGCTGGGGATGAGGTGTGGAAACACATGAGCCTGTGGGAGACATTTGATATCCAAACCATAGCAGTTGGTATAATTAACTGACATTCAGGGTATCTGAGACTAAGGAGGAAAGGTCTTTGAAGGTTCTAGAGACAGGGAATTCATTTAGGCTCATTACATATGGCTTCATTATCATTCTTCATAGTCAATAGAATCATTACATTAGATATTTCACCTCTTAATTTTTTTTTTCCTAGACAAGAGTTAAAGGAGAATCAAGCTCATCTGTATTTCCTTGATAGGATATATGCTCCACAGGGGAGGAGTCTTGGCCTGTTTTCTTACCATAGATCTCATTTTTGTCTCAACATAGACATTTGATAGGGAGTTCTTTATGGAAATTAGATTTAAAAAAATCTTAGTCTGAAGAAAAAAATGTACCAAGAAAGAATAATATCTCTTAGGCACATAGCAATCCCCCCACCAGAAGTCTGCTAATTTTTTAAATATTTTGAGAAGGGGGAATTTAAAGTATTAGGCAAGGTTTTTCAGATATTGGGACACCTGGACTTGTCTATAAAATGTTGACACATGTCAAAGATAAGCTCATGGATGCACCATCTGGAAGGCAGACACCTGGGCCTTTGGTCCAGGAGCCAGGGCTCCCAGGGGAGGGGAAGTGAGCATGGATTGGTGTGGGAGAATGTCATTGTCTCTCCTGACTTCTGTCCTCACTCAACAGTTAGGCCACTCTTTTCTCTCGAATCTTAAAGTACCTCCTTTTTGGTAACATTTCAAGGTTTGCCAAAGATCAAATTTTGTGTTTCGCCTGAATTCATAGGTTAAAAACTTGCTTTTGTTTTTAGTCTAGCTTATGTTGAAAAAACAAAAAAGATTGGATTCAAATGGGTGGATTTGGTTACCTATTCATCAAATTACAGGTATTGATTGCAAGTTACTACACCTTAGCATCTGATACCCTTATGATGTTTAAATAGGCACTATCTTATTTCTCCTAGGGGTTAGCATTCCATAGCAAACATATTTTTAAAGTAGTTTCTTCCCAGAGAAGCAGCATTGAGAAGCATTTTTTTTTTTCGAGGTAGGGTCTCACTCTAGTGGAGGCTGACCTGGAATTAATTATATAGTCTCAGGGTGGCCTTGAACTCACAGTGATCCTCCTACCTCTGCTTCCCAAAGTGCTGGGATTAAAGGTGTACACCACCATGCCTGGCTCTTGAGTAGCATTTTTAATGGGTATGTACTGGGGAACTTCCTTCCCCTAACATTCTGTGTCTCTCCCTTAAAGTCTTTATAGTATCTTAGTGAAGATCATTATCAACATCTAAATATGAAGCTAGATCACCTATGCATTAGATAATTCCCCTTCTCTACATATGAATTCATAGCCTGTTTTTTTTTCTGAAATCTATATGCACATGTCCAACTTGACTTGACTTGAATACCTAACAAATACTTTAAACTTAGCATATCAAAAGTTGAGCTCTTTGCTTTTTATCATTTCAGTAAACCACACCTCCCTCCTTCAGGTATTCAAGATGGCATCCTGGGGGCCATACTGACTGTCCTTTCCTTTGTACCTATACAAAATGCTGGAGTAAACTCAGCTCCTCCTTCAGAGTGTAATAAGAATCTGACACTACAGCCACAGCTAGGCTGAGTCTCATTGCTTCTCACCCAAAAGTCCTCTGGAGGAATCTCTCCCAAATGCCTTCAGCTCTGTCCTCCACACAGCTGCCAGCTCATCCTTCGGAAACCTGAATCACATCACAGCAGCCTGGGTTCAAAGTCCACTGGCTTTTCATTTCTCTCTGTCCTTCAGAAAAAGTCCTTACAGCACGGGATGGCATTTCTGCCTTCTCCTCCCTTCTCTTAGACAGCATTCTCTTCTTGCTGTATTGAGCATCTGTGGTCTGATGGAGGTTTCAAGGATCATTCATTTTGCTTCAAGGCTCTTTTGCTCTTGCTTCTGCTTTTGTCTTTCCTCCTTTGTTTCCTTAAGTTATTATGTTGGTGAGCATAACACTTTGATGTACCACATGTTTATTTGTTCATTGCCTGCCTCCCTCACCTGACTAGAAGCTCCAGGTAGAACTTGGTCTTAGAGTGCCTAACTCTGGCATACTCTGTATCTTCAGTAAATATCTGATAAATGAAAGTAAGGATGCTTACACTGAAATTCTTCAGAGAAAGCTTTAGTTCTTATGACACAAGCCTATAGACATTGCTTGGTTAGTCCCATACACTAACAGTGAGGACATCTTGGCACAGGTAAAAAGTTCAGAAGGGGCTGGGGAGATGGCCCAGTGGATAAAGCACTCACTGCCTTCAAGTGTGAGTACCCGAGTTCTATTCTCAGACCAAATGTAAAAGCCTGGCTCCTCTAATCTGACAGGGAGATGGGAGGTGGAAGGAGAATTTACAACAAGTGGTTGGTGAGCATAGCAAAAAGCATCATAATAAAATAAAATAAAGAAAATCCCTGTCACAAATGAGGTGGAACAGTGAGGATTATGGACCTTGAAAGTCCTCTGATTTACACAACACACACACACACACACACACACACACACACACCAAATACAAATTTTAAAAAGTTCAGAAGACTAATTCCACATCTGGAGTCAGATGTACTACCATTGTGCCACAAGGTTGGTCTGATTCCACATCTGATAAGGTCTGGTCTGCATTACTGAAAGTGATCATCCATTCAATATTTGGCTAACCCCTCAACTACTGTCTTACTTCTAAACATTTCTCTGTGATTAACATGAGCTAACTTTTTCCCTTCAAATTATTTGTTGAGTAAAGTATATTCAAGTCAGAATAAGAATTGGGAAAATTTGGGATGAAAAGATGGCTCATCAATTAAGTCAATTGCCTGCAAATCCTAACCACCCGAGTTTGACTCACCAGTACTGTTGTAAAGCCAGATGCACAAAGTGGCACATGTATCTGGAGTCTGTAGTTCTTAGAGGTCCTGTTGCACCCATTTTCTCTCTCTCTGACTTTCTTTCTCTCTCTGTCTTTCTGTTTTCAAATAAATGAATAAATAAATAAATAAAAATATATTTACAATTAAAAAAAAGAATTGTGGAAAATTGCTAGGAGAGTACTTTCATAGTTATTTGCCATACAGTGGCCATGGTGAACTGATGATGTCTTCAGGATATAAAATATAGCAGGAAATGGTACATCTCTGATACTAGTGAGTGAATGAATGAGTGTACAAACCACTCACTCATTATTGAATAGTTGTGTCTTTTAAAAAAATATTCTGGGGGCTGGAGGGATGGCTTAGTGGTTAAGGTGTTTTACTGCAAAGCCAAAGGATCCTGCTTCAACTCTCCAGGATCCACGTAAGCCAGATGCATATGGAGTTCGTTTGCAGTGGCTGGAGTCCCTGGTGCACCCATTCTTTCTCTCCCTCTCTCTGCATCTTTCTCTATCTCTCAAATAAATAAATAAAAAGCTTAAAAGTGTATGCCACCACACCAAGCCTACATTAAAAAAATATTCTATTTTTATTTATTTATTTATTTGACAGAGAAAGAGGGAGAGAGAGACACAGAGAGAGACAGAAAGAGAGAGAGATAATGGACATTCCAGGGCCTCCAGCCACAGCAAACAAACTCCAGATGTGTGTACCCCCTTGTGCATCTGGCTATTGTGGGTCCTGGGGAATTGAACCTAGGTCCTTTGGCTTTGCAGGCAAGCACGTTAACTGCTAAGCCATCCCTCCAGCCTAATAGTTGTGTTTTTTATACAAACAAGGTCTACGTTGTTTTAAAAATCCTTGGTTCACTTTCTTCTCACCTCATCCTTTGTCTACTCAAACTTTCTTTCTTTGCCCCCAAGGTTTTGTTATTGCTCTTCACCCTGTCTGCACACTTATATTTTACATAATTTCTACTTATATGAGATAACAGATTTTACTCTAGGTTTCAGCTTAGACATAATTTCCTATATCCATAGGGGGACTCCCCATCCTGAATTTTTTGGTAGGGTGAGCCTGTGACTCCACTTATTCATAGAGTTGGTGACATGTATCACTTCCAGAGTATGACATCATGCTTATAATTCATGATCTTCTTGAGTTGTATTTTCTCTTCCTTTTCTGGTTACTCTGTTAGCCCAATTACCCTCCAATCTACAGTAGGCCCATTGCATGAATGAGAAATTAGCTCTTGGGATTTTAAACTATTGATATATGGGGATTGTTACCACAATATAACCTAGCTTCCTCTGAGTCATAGGGAAATGTGTTTATCCTATGCTCCTCCATAGCATATGGACTTCTCACACTTTTTGTTTCCTCTTCTTCTTCTTCTTCTGAGACACACAGAGAGAGACAGAGAGACAGACAGACAGAGAGAGAGAGAGAGAGGGAAAGAGGAGAGATAGAGGATTGGCATGCCAGGGCCTCAGTCACTAAAATCGAACTCCAGACAATTGTGCCACCTTGTGGGCATGTGCAGCCTTGTGCTTGCCTCACCTTTGTGTGTCTGGCTAACATGGGATCTGGAGAGTAGAAAATGGGTCCTTAGGCTTTGCAGGCAAGCTCCTTAAACCACTAAGCCAGCTCTACAGCCCACTTTTTGTATTTTGTACCTCATTTCTGATACACTTGCATACATTATGTCTATCATGTTTACTGTTGTCTCCCTAGTATTTGTACATTTACCAAATAAGTGTTTATGAAATAATTTTGATATTTTTATCTAAACATCTCTGAGGCTTTGAACTTTAGGGTAATGCTTTGAAATCTTTAGATAATGAAACACTTCACACCGATCCTTGAGTTGAACTAGCTTGTCATCCATCCTGTGACCCAAAGTCAAATGGCCAGAATGGGATTATTCTCCTCTCTTCACACCACTCTTCTCTGGGACAGACAGAAAGTTAAAACACTGTAGAAAAGCCCTAGAGAATAAGACTGAACCAGCTGCTGTTCAGCAAGTGGTGAAAGAGCATGCTCTAGCTTCAGAAGTGGTGGCGAAAGATGAACTTGGCACTGAAATCCACCACATTTAGGGTTGAAGAAGAATAAATGGTCATCCTTGCCTGTATCATGGGGTCTTCCCAGGAAACAAAAGAATCAAAAACAAAATAGAGAAACTGTCAGTTGATCTGGGAAATAACACTATTGACAACCATGAGGAAACACACTTATGACCTGTTATCTGGTGAAATATGGTGCTGTGATTGGGAGATGGATTATTGCCTAAAGGTTTGTATGCTGGAGGTTGGTCAGTGTTGATGTCAGGGGACCTTTACTAGGTGAGGTTTAGAGCAAGTTAGTTGAGACATGGGGCACTATTCTTGGAGGGGATTAATAATGGTCTCAGAGCAAGTTCTTAATGTTTTATGCGTATGTGGATATGTGCACATGCATATGGAGGGCAGGGGACAACCTCAGATGTTGTTCCTCTCAGACATCATCCTCCTTTTTGGATACAGGATTTCACATTGGCCTTGATCTTGCCAAGTAGACTAGACAGGCTGGACAGCAAGTCCCAGAGCTTTACCAATACCTGTCTCTGCCCTTTCAGCACTAGGATTACAAGCTTGCCCTGGCTTTCTATGGATCATGTGGGTGTTGTGGATCATACTCAAGTTATGCTTGCAAGGCAAGCACTTTACTGACTGAGCCATCTCCCCAGCCCCATAAGTGAGCTCTTGAGAGAGCAGACTGTTATAAAGCAAGACCATCCTAAATGTTGTCTCATTCCTCACATGACCAGATCTTTTTTCTGCTTTTCTCCCATGTTATGATGGAGTGGGGGCTGGGAGTCATTAGAGTCCATGGGGGGAGGCTGTCCAATCTTTGTTTTTACATTCAAAACTGTGAGTTAAATAAATGCCTTTTAAAAAAATACAATGCCCATCCTCAGTTATTTCACTGTGGCAACATAAAATGGACTGTCACTTGTTTTATAAAACTAGATATAACAGATGGAAGGAGTGGGACAGGTTAACTTACCGAAACATGTTATCACTCCACCCTTTCTCCCCTTCTCCTTACTCTTCCCCTATCCCTTTTCCTCTTCCCTGTCTTTATTCCTTCTTCTCTTCCTTCCTGCCTCTATCCCTTTCCCTTTTCCCCTTTCCTTTTGATCTCTACTAAACCAACAGTTCTATTACTGAACTTTTGTACACTGTGATTGCAACTCTGTATAACAAGAGAAAACATTTCACACATTAGTAGAGGACAAGGGGAAGAAGCATCTTAACAAAGAAGTGTGGAGTACAGAAGGTGAAATCACAAGAGGTGGCCCAAACCCAGCCTCTTGGAGCCTTCCCTGAGTGTTTTCTGTTGAGCATAGCTTCCCTCCCCATCCTGAACCCTCTGTAGCCCTGTCTAGCTCTTTCTTTGTGTTTCCTCTGTATGCTAGGTTCTCTTTGCATACTCCTGTCTGTTTGTTTCCTGTCACAAGCAATCTAAATTTTACTTATTTGCTTATTTAAAAATTTAAGTTTGAGGCTCTGAGGTCACAGAACGTAATGATTTGGGTTGAAGACCTGAAAAACCTTCAGCAAACAGCTCGTGACTGACTGATTGAATAAACAAATGAATAAATTAATCAAACTATACCAGGAACAGCATCCTGTCTGGTCAGATTGACTTGGATCATGTTCTTTGAGGTCAGATAAAGTAGAGAAGGGGAGGGAGGCAATAACCAGGCCTAGGGAAGTGAGTCACAGCTTCTGGGAACATGACAGGAGGCATTAGGGACTCAGACTAATGTGAGAGGTCTTACTTCTGAGGCAGAATGCTGGCTAAAAGGTGGTCAAGATCAACCCTGACTTCTGAAGTCTAGGCCTCCAGCATCAAGAATAACCTGACTACACTCAAAAGCTTTCTTCCCAGGACCTGAGCTCTTCTAAATGCGCAAGCAAAAGCTGGCAGGACTTGCAGCATGGGATGCTGAGGGGGCCAATGAACATGCGCCACATTTACTCATGGCATCCTTGGACACTTGAACAGCATCAACAGCGTCAGCTTGGCCAACCACAGCTGGCTTTTCACTGTTTCATAGCAAGAGGAAGGCGTGATACTAGGATTTATGTTTGTTTATGTAAAAAAATAAAGCTGACTTATTGCAGGAATAGAGATCTTAGATTTAATCCTAGCTCCACTCTTCATAATCTGGACAATTTAGGAACGTTTATTCAGTCTCTTTGGGCTTTCCATTTTTTAAAGATTTTGCTTGAGAACTTAAACATATGAACATATACTAATTTGATCATGTTCCCATCCCTTTTTCTTTGTTGGCAATGTAGTGCCAGGTTACCCAGCTCAGTTTCTGTAAAGATACACAATGAAGACCTGCCTCACTTAGCATAATGCCTCACTTGTGGTAAGCACTGGACAAATGGTAGCATTACATGATGAAAGTATGTATGCATAAGGGTCTGCAGTTGCTTTTCCGCATGTGGTAGGGATACAGACAAGGAGTCACAGCCTCTGTAATCCTCCCTTTGAATATGGGATGATACTGTGATTTTAATTAGTAGATATGATACTGGGCCCTTCTGTGCCTGAGCCTTAAGGACTGGCATTTTCTACTTTTAGGAGCCCAGGATAACTATAGATGAAGTCCACAGTGCTCTGTTGAAGAGATCACTTGGAAATTCCATGCATAAAGAGGTATACCCGGGCTACATGATGAGATGGTCCTATCTTCTTGAGTCCCAGCAATGCTCAGTCTTGCATTTGTCTCTGCCAAGATGCCAGATGGGGAAGGGAGTTGTCATGGATATTTCAGATGACTTCAGCCTCAGCCACCATTTGACTTCAACTGCATGAGGGACCCAAACATGATGGCAGATGAGTCTCTATACCAAACCTCGTGGGACACACAGAAATGTCAGAGATGACAAAATAGTTGTTGCTTTAAACCACTAGATTGGGGATGGACTATTTCTTTTCCCTGCAGTACATGAGCAAAATGCTGATGTGTTTTTGCTGCAGTTACCAGGAGCTTCATTTTCTCCACTTCTTGCCTGATGGATGGCTGATGTGGGGTGCCACACATCGGCATGTTCTGTGCTGCACCTGCACTTTCTAATTGCATTATCAGGCCTGACTCATCAGCCATAGCCTCTATCTGGATTTCAAACTCCAACCCAGAATAGTTTGAACCAGTTGCCTCTGCATATCAGCTCCACAAAATATATTTCTGCTGAAGTTTTCAGTGCCTGCTCTTGGTCTGAAAAGTAGTCCTACGTTCCTCTCCTGATTCTGATGTAAGAAAAAATATAGAGTGATTAGGGCACTGCCACATATTGTCCCCGTGTAGCAACTGGTCTGAAAACCTGTAACTGAGGGACCTTGTTGAGATGACACTGGGGCTGTCTGGCTGATATTGGATTTCAGCCCACAGATGGCAGGTTGAGTGTCATTTGTATTCAATGCTGGATGAACGGCAACAGAAGCACGTGTTGCTGAAAAGGTATTCTGGGAGCGACTGTATTTGTTGGGCATCAATTGAACTGAAAATGCAGAGAACCACATAGCCATAGCTTGATTTTGATGGAGTAGATTTAATTTCATCGGGTATCTCAAAGTCATTCAGAGAAAGGGTGGAGGCAGAGTGGATCCTTTAGGAAGGACTAGAGGTAAGGCTGGAAGGCTTTTCTCTCAAGTCACTTGGCTTTCCTCTTTTGAAACCTCCCCTTTTCTATACATACACCTTCTGAGCCCCCAGCATTTTCTAGCTAATGCACCAAGCTGGTCAAATGGGAGATGGATTCTACTATCTCTAGGCTCTAAAGATGGCTAGTTCTCAGTTCTAGAAGACAGTGTTATTTATTTTTGTTGTTGCTATGATCAAATGCTTGGGGGATGCTTTCTTTTGGCTCATAGTTTGAGGGTAAAGTGGCAGAAGCTTAAGATAGCCAGTTATATTAGGTCCATAGTCACGAAGCAGAGGGAGATGAATGCTCCTTTGCTGTTCATCCATAACCCAAGTCTGTGGTATGCTGCCACCCACATCCAAGATAGGCCTTTCCTGCTCAGTAAAACCTTTCTGGAAACACCCTTATAGGCACACCTAGAAGTATCTTTCCATGGTGATTGCAATCCCATCAAATGGACAATCAAAATAACCATCACAAAGGTCAAACTGTGAAGTGTAGAAAGCTGCTCTCTATGAATGTGGGTGGAGCAGAGAACCACTTAGATGTAGCTTGAAGATTAAAATATGAAGTAGCTTATTGACATCACCATCATTTCAAGCCCTTCTGTCAGCTTCTAAAGCTGCATGACCTTATGTGAGCTGTTTAACCTCTCTGAGCCTGTCACTCTTAGATCTAGTGGTAGTAATAATAATGATACAATTGAAAAGTCTGAATTAGAACACATGTACAGGACGTGCAAGCAGCTAACTGTCCTCATTCTGCCATCTCTCCTAGGGAAAAGTCCTTTGAACCCTGCTTATCTGGGAAGAATCCTCCTTTCCTTCCTCCAGGTTGAACTTACCTCCGATACTATACTTCTTGCCTTCCTGTAATGGTTGTATACCCATATTTGCACTGTGCTAGGAACTATTCTAAACCTACATATATAGGTCATTAATCATGTCAACAAGATACAACATGGGGACTAGTACCTTCTGTCTCTCCCAACTTGTGATATCCAAAGACATAGAGAGGTTAAGCCATTTACTTAAGGTGGTAGATGGAAGTGGAGTTGCACTCAGGTACCCAGGCTCAGTGTCTGCATGGTGTATTGTCTCTGCAGCTGACATCCTTGAAACCTGTTTTTCTCACTAGGCTGAGGCAGCCACAGACTTACTCTGCTGCTAGTGCTCAGGATAGCACTTGGCATGGGATGGCATTTCAAGGAGGTTTACTGACCTTAATTAAAGTGATGTGGGGCTGGAGTCCAGGGATGGATTAGATGTTCATAAAAATTCAGGAGACCCCAGGCCAGTGAATCCCAAATCTGGGTTCTTGTCCAAGTTATCAAAGAATTGAAAATATGGATTTTGAAAGGGATAAATTATGAATTAAGAGATTTATTTTAGGACCAAGAGGAAAGCCTCAGCCAAAAGAACTTGTTCCTTTTCCCAGCCTGTTTGGGAAGGGGGAGAGGAAATGAAGAAAATTCCTTCACATCTCTGGGAAGAAACCTGTGGGGAAGGTGCTCGCATGCCATATGGAGAGCAAAGCCGACCAAAAGATGACCCTCACATAGGGGCCAGAGAAGACTAAGAGAGGGTAAGGGGCTGAGAGCTTAAAGAGATCACGCACATTGCAAAGCAGGAAAGCACCAAAACAAAGAACTAAAGTGCCCAGAAACCTAGAAGATCCTTTTCACACAGGAAAAGAGCAAGCTAAGAGAGTGATAAGGGGCCAATGGTCACGAGAGATCAAAAGAGCTCATACATGTGGCTCAGGCTCACATACATGGATCCAACATCTAGCTAGAATGAACCTCATCTTCAGACTCGATGTGTAAGAGAGAGTCCTGATTGGTGGATTCAAGATGCACATGAAGGGCCAGCCCATAGGTGTGCTAAGCTAAAAGTGACAGGACATGGCTGTGAAGGAGTTGATGCAGGTGGCCATATTGGATGAGACTGGGTCAGATCCAGGTTCTAGTCCTGCCAAGGCAGGTCAAGTGGCATCCATGTGTCTGTGCAATAGTCCCAAACTACCTACCAGAAAAAACTATCTTGTTCCTAACCTGTACAATCAGCAGAGGCCATCTTCAAGGACTTTCTTCAAGCTAGCCTGGATCTTGGAATTCAGTTGTATAACATTAATATTGCTTCCCTCCCCATGGTGCTTTTTTCATTCTTCAAACCCCAGGTCTTGATTATCAGGAAAAGTATCAGTCCTCTCACATAATGTTAAATTAAAATATAAAAACAAGCAGATCCAGGTGGGCCAAATCTCATGGTGTTTCTGCAGTAGTAGAAGCAAAACCCCTGGCGCTTCCTCTTCCCTTATTCTGCAGCCCTCCCCTTCCCAAGCCTTCTGTGTGTGTAGCTGCTTTGCACACAGAGAAAAAACCTTCCAGTATGGCTTAAAGGGATGTCTGCATTGCACAGTGATGTTTTCTGTGTCCTCCCTAAGAATACTGTGAAGGTGGAGTGAGACAGTGTGAATATTTGAACGTGGTGCTTATTATCACAGGGGCAGCAGCGTGGAACTGAGCTAGCCTGCTGGGTGTCAACAAAATCTGACTTGAGGATCATGCATGAACTACACTACTCCCTGTACCTCAATTTTCTCATCTGCAAAACCGTGATATAATCACCAAGCTTTTTATTCATAAGATGGTATTAATAACGGATTATTGATATATATATGTGTGTGTGTGTCTGTGTGTGTGTGTGTGTCTGTGTGTGTGTGTTTGTGTGTGTGTCAGAATGATGAACAATGCACAAATAAAATCATTACTGAATGCATCAGACTGTCAGAATGGCCTGTTTTCACTTTGAGCAGGTGTATCTTTGTATTTGTAGCACTCATTTTCCTGGCTGGAAGTGGATTAATAGAATGACAAATACTGGCTTCTGAGAGTAGCTGGGGCCATTTAGAATGGCAGATGCTGTGTGAATTAACATCCAGAAAGGCTTCAACCATGGGAAGTCTGCTTTCTTCCAGCTCTAGAATTCCCCCTGGTGGAGGTGGTGATTAGGGAAGAAGGATGTCGGAAGGAATGTTAGAAATTATCTGACTCCCCCAAGGTTGCCAGCAAGTTGGAGGCAAAACTGGAAATTCTTGCCTGTACCATGCACTCTCTTAGAGGCAGGACTTTAAAAAAAAAAAGAAAGAAAGGACTGGAGCTGGAGAGATTGTTCAGTGGTTATGGCTCTGGGCTGCAAAATCTAATGACCTGGGTTTGATTCCCCAGTACCCAAGTAAAGACAGATGCACAGTGGTGCGTGTGTCTGGAGTTCATCTGCAGTGGCTGCAGGCCCTAGCACAGCCGTTATGTCTCTGTCTCTCTTCTCCCTCCCTTCTCTCTCTATGCTTGCAAATAAATAAATAAAGATATTTCAAAAAGAAAGAATGAATGAAAGGAAGGAAGGAAGGAACGAGTGGACTACACTGTGGAGGTGGGAAGGATGGAATTGCAATATAGAACTATGAGATGCCCCTGGTCATGCTATGTAATGGGAACTGTTGGAAGCATTATCCCAAAGAAGAAAAATGTAGCCATTGGTACATAAAGTTGAACTCAGAAAGAAATTTTAAAACTACATAAGGCACCTGAAATTAGCCATAATTATGATTAATAATCACAAAGACTTGCTGTCAACAGCACTAGTCATGGCTTAAGTACTTTTAGTTAACATAATAATAGTGTTCCTCTAAAACCATTGCTATCATCCCCACTTTATGAGTAAACTAAGGCATACAGTGATCAAGTGATTTGGCCCTGATTAAGTGGAAAGCGATAGAATCCAGTTTTGAAACCTTGGTATCACCTGCTTCTCTCGCCAGTGCTGTGTTCCCAGACAGGTAACAGTACTAACACAGTGGTTTAGCCAACCTAGAAGCCTCTGCAACTTCACCCTAAAGAGGGCAACTATGCGTATTAGTTACCTTCTTACTGCTGTGGCAAAATACCTAACAACAGTCAGTTTAAGAGAGGAAGGGTTTGTTTCAGTTTATCGTTTCAGGGTATTGTAATCCAACGCACTGAGGAAGGCATGGAGACAGGAGTTTGACTGAGCTGGTTACAGTCAGTCAACAGTGAGGAAGCAGAGATAACAAATGCTGCTGCTCAGCCAGCTTCCTCCTTTTATTATTATTATTTTAAAATTTATTGTGTGTGTGTGTGTGTGTGTGAGAGAGAGAGAGAGAGAGAGAGAGAGAGAGAGAAAGGAGAATTGGTGTGTCAGGACCTCTTGCCACTGCAATTGAACTCCAGAGTGCATCTGGCTTATGTGGGCTCTGGGGAGTCAAACCTGGGTCCTTGGGCTTTGCAGACAAGTGCCTTAACTGCTAAGCCATCTTACCAGCCTCCAGCTTTCTCCTTTTAATATAGTCCAGGATCTCAGCCCATGGAATGGTGCCACCCACCGATAAGGCAGATCTTCCCACATCATTTAATCTAATTAAGATAATCATTCCAGGTGATTCTAGGCCCTGCCAAGTTGACAATGAAGTAAGCCAGGACACTATACCTTAATTGCATATCCAGTGCTTTGCACAGGGCCCTGGGAGCTATAGTGAAGCAATGCCTACAATACTTTCCTTATTCTTGACAGGTCTCCCTTACTGTCAGGAGCAGGATTTTGTATAGAAAAATAGAGAGCTAATATTTTCCATGAGGCATAAAATTCAGCATTACATCAACTTAGTTTTTAAGGGAAAATATTGCTGAATACTCCTCACTCATTCCCTTCCCATGAAAAATTTGGAAACACATTGTTGGGGTGATAGGATTTTCTATTTTCTAATTTCCTTTTGAGATTTAAAGACTGATTAAAATACACACTTTAGCTTCAATTCAAGGAACAACTTTTATTTCAGTGGTTTTCAGCAGAGGTAATTTGATACCATGGGGCACATTTTGGTAAATGATGGAGGTCTTTTGCTTGTCAAATTACTTAGAAGGGTATAGCTAGAATTTAGCCCACACAGGTTAGAGATCTGAAATCTCTTGTAATCTGTAGGCTGTTCATATATGAAGACTCATCCTTGTTCTACAACATTTCTAAATATCCCACTAAGCTATCATATAGATAAATCAAACAACCTATTTGGAGTTATTTGAGCTTAAAATTGACCTGAATTTTACATATACATACACAACATACATGAAATTTTTCAAACAAGTAGCTATCATGTAAACAAAAAAGACTGTTCTTTATCCTATTGAACTTCACCATATTGAACTTTACCAAGACTCATTCATCATTTGAGCAATGTCACATCATTGATGGCATCTTCACTGAGGTGTGAGTCATTGATCCAATGCCTGACCTCTCTACACTTGTCACATTCCTAGAGATTCTGTGTCAAGTGCAAGTGTCTCACTGCTTCAGAAGATGTTCTACTGTAGTTGTAGAAGAGTATTTACATATTGAGATAAATGGTAACATATTATTTGTGTGTATGTGTGCATGTGTGTGTGTGTGAGAGAGAGAGAGAGAGAGAGAGAGAGAGAGCAGTCAGAGGACGACCTTGGTGAGTCAGTCCTTGCCTTTCACATTACTTGAGATAGGGTCTCTTGTTTGCCACTGTGAATGCCAGATAAGCTGGCATTCCTAGTGTAGTAGGTTCATTGGGACTATAGACACATTTTCTGCTTATGTCTACCTTTTATGTGGGTTCTGGGGATCTAAGCTCTAGTCATTAGGCTTGCTCAGCAAGTGCTTTTAACCATGGAGCCATCTCCCTAGCCCATGTTAAATTATTTTCTTTCAATTTCTGTTAAGGTATCATATTGGTCTTCTTGAACTTGTCTGTACAGATAGGCTACACTATAAAGTTTATTTTAGGATAGTGAAGGGAGACACAAAATTACGTAATACTTACAGAAAGATATGCTTCAGGCTCATATGGTTGGCAGGCTCTGGTGCAATGAAGCCACTTATGGAATCTTACTTCCTGTTTTCTCTTTATTTTTAAAGCTTGTATACAATATAATAGGCTTATTTTGGGGAAATCTTTAATAAATATATGTCATTATACTTGTTCTTATTTTTTCCTTATCTGCTGACCCCATCCTTGCTGGTCCCCTTCTTCCTCCCCAGTTGTCCCCTTTGCTGCTTTCCTGTCACATCCGATTATGCTTTCCCTTCCTCCTTCCCTCTCCTTGGTCCTGCAAGACCACATCCTCTTGTTGTTCCCTTATGCTTTCAGCACACACATGTGTACAATCTAAATCTAGAGTTCTGCAGATTGGTATTTGTCTTTCTGAGGCTGGCTAATTTTGCTTAATATAATGATTTCCAAATCTGTCCATTTTCCTGAAAATGCAATGATTTTTTTTATGACAGAATAAATACCACTGTGTATCTGTATCACATTATTTTCTATCCATTTAACCATTGATGAACATGTAGTCTGAACCATTTCTTAGCTACTGTGAATAGTTTTACAATAACCATAGATATCTAAGTATCCCTGTGCTATGTTGATTTAGACTTTCAATCTTATTGTTTGTTATGGATCTATTTGTCTATATTGTTTGGATTTAATTTTGGTAGGTCATATATATCTAGGAGTTTATTCATTTCCTCTAGATCAGTAGTCCTTTTAAAACATTTCTTTAAAATATTTTTATTTATTTATTTATTTGAGAGAGAGAGAATAAGAAAAAATGGGCACACCAGTGCCTACAGGCACTGAAAATGAACTCCAGACACATGTGTCACCATGTGCATCTGGCTTACGTGGGTACTAGAGAATTGAACCTGGGTCCTTAGGCTTCACAGGAAAGTGCCTTAAGTGCTTTAAGTGCTAAGCCATCTCCTCAATCCAAGATTCAGTAGTTTTTGAAATATATTTTTTACAGTATTCCCTCTTAGTATTATGCCTTTTATTTGGCTAAAAGGTTTTCAATATTTTTTCAAAGAACCAACTCTATTTAATTGCTTCTATGTTTGTTATTTTAGTCTCTATTTCACTTAAATCTACCTTGACCTTCATTCTTTCTTTTTTTTCAGAGTTTTTTTTTTATTAATTAGTTTTGTACTCAGCAAATACAGTCAATTTGGTACCATTGTTAGGCTCATCCATGACCTACCCCCGCCCCTTCGCCCCTCCTTGTTGAGGTATATGGGTCATGCATTCTGGAGTTATCCCACAGTTATGGGTAGGATAAATATCTCTGCATATCATGACCCAACATGTGGCTCTGACATTCTTTCCACCCCCTCTTCTGCAAAATTTCCCTGAGCTATGTTGGGTTCATTTTTGGTCTGCTTCAGTGATGAGGTGTTGGGGGCCTCTGGGTCTCTGGATCTCTGATTTGGTAGGAGTTGATTTTTCTCTGTGTTGATCTCCTTCACCCTTGTGCTGATACCTGGTTCACCAAGAAAACAGCACCCTTGCTTGTTTCGCCAATTGTTCTTAGTTTCAGCTGGGGCCCTTTTGAGGTATGATGGGGTGGCTCTCTCCTTAGGAGCTACATCTATCTGGAAAGAGAAGCAGATTCTCCAGTGGAGAGTAAGTTAGCACCAGACAAATGAGATAACCCTTACTTTTTTATAGAGAATTTAATAGGTGTAGGCCCTCTTGTAGCCCACAATTGGTGGTAGCTTGATAATAATGGAGAGTGGGCTTATATTTGGATATGGTTCTGACTTGTTTCCCAGTTCCAGCTATGGGTTCCATTCCACTGAGGGGATCAGTTAGCCGAATCAAGAGCAGTTGGTTTCCCACCATGGCTGTGTGAGCATCACGAGAGGTTATTTGCTGCTAAGTAGGTTAGACCATGAATTGCTTGGACAGATATTGTTCATTTTCCCCCAGTCGCCCATGTAGCACCTTCTGGCACTAGACATGCTGACTGTCTGGGGACTGACTCTCTTCCAGCTTCCAGCCATGCCATTCCATTTTACGTGTCAACCACATAAGGTGTCTTCAGCAGTATGGTCTTACCACTAACCTTTGGTGGGTCATCAATTACTCTGACAGAAATCTGTCTTTCTTTTAGGAAACCTTGTAGGTCTCTCTGATCAAAAGCTCATTGTGGATGATAGCCACATGCTGGTACTGGGAGTTACAGGTCAGTGCCCACTAAGAAAAGGAAGAAAAGATAACTAATATGAAAGAGTTAGGGAGGAGAGAGAGAGAAGCTGTAGAAGATTAATTTCAGTCTTCATCATATACTCTCCAGTGTCTTGTGGCTTAGGTGTTCCCTCTAAGGGCCTGGTGAAGGTTCAGCCATTTGGTCTGCCTTTTAGGATGTAGAATTTTATGGTATCATTGCCATTTTGGTCTAGATTTGTGTTTCCCACCCCTTCCCTTGCCCTCCCCATCCTCCCCACCCATCCTATTGTCTATTCCATGAGATGCTTTCTGGGTATGTAAGGCATCTTGGGTAGATTCAGGTTAGGTGTTGTAGATGAATGAGACTATGTGACAATTTTTTTTCTGTGATTGGGTAAGTTCACTGAGAATGATCTGTTCCAGGTTCAACCATTTCTCCTCAAATTTCATTGTGTCATTTTTTCTTACTGCTGTATAGAATTCCATTGTGTAGATGTACCACATCTTAGTTATCGATTCTTCTAGTGATGGACATCTGGGTTGATTCCAGCTCTTAGCTATTACAAATTGAGCCATTACAAACATGGCTGACTGTCTGGGGACTGACTCTCTTCCAGCTTCCAACCATGCCATTCTAATTTGCATTTCAATAACATAAGGTGTCTTCAGCAGTAGGGTCTTACCACTAGCATTTGGTGGGTCATCAAGTACTCTGACAGAAATCTGTCTGTCTTTTAGGAAACCTTGTATGTCTCTCTGATCAAAAGCTCATTGTGGATGATAGCCCCATGCTGGATCTGGGAGTTACAGGTCAGTGCCCACTAAGAAAATGAGGAAAAAGATAACTAATATACAAGAGTTAGAGATAAGACAGAGAGAAAGAGGGAGAGGGGAAGTGAGGGAGGGAAGATGTAGAAGATTAAGGTGAGTCTTGGTCTTACCCTCTCCAGTGTCTTGTGGTTCAGGTGTTCCCTTTAAGGGCCTGGTGAAGGATCAGCCATTTGGTCTGTCTTTTAGTAAGTAGAAGATTATGGTACCATGCTAACTTACTCTCCGTTGGAGAATCTGCTTCTCTTTTTTAGATAGATGTAGATCCTAAGGTGAGAGCCACCCCATCATACCTCAAAAGGGCCCCGGCTGAAACTAAGAAAAATTGGAGAAACAAGCAAGGGGGCTGTTTTCCTGATGAACCGGATACCAGCACAAGGGGGAAGATCAGCACAGAGAAATAGCAACTCCTACCAAACCAGAGAGCCAGAGCCTCAGAGGCCCCCAACACCTCATCACTGAAGCAGACCAAAAATGAACCCAACATGGCTCAGGGAAATTTTGCGGAAGAGGGGGTGGAAAGAATGTCAGAGCCACATGTTGGGTCATGATATGCAGAGACATTTAGCTTACCCATAACTGTGGGCTAACTCCACAATGCATGAACGGTATACCTCAACAAGGAGGGGCCAAGGGGAGGGGTAGGTCACGGATGAGCCTAATAATGGTACCAAACTGACTGTATTTGCTGAATACAAAACTGACTAATAAAGAAAAAAAAAAAAAAACAAAAAACAAAAAAACCTGGCTGAGCAAATCTCTCTGGCCTGTGGTTTGAAGGTTTTAGGGTAGATGCCCAGTAAGGGAATAACTGGGTCTGTTGGCATCTCTGTAGTCAGGTTTTTCAGGAGTCTCCATATTGCTTTCCAAAGTGGTTGCATCATCTTCCATTCCCACCAACAGTGGATGAGTGTGCCTACTTCTCCACATCCTTGCCAGCATTTATTTTCATTTGATTTTTTGATGTTTGCTATCCTTACTGGAGTAAGGTGGAATCTCATAGTTGTTTTAATTTGCATTTCCCTGATGATCAGGGATCATGAACATTTTCTTAAGTGTGTGTTTGCCATTTGTATTTCTTCCTCTGTGAACTGCCTGTTCAGCTCTTTGCCTCATTTTGTGAGTGGGGTGTTTGACTTTTTACTGTTCAGATTTTTGAGTTCTTTGTAGATTCTAGAGATTAGGCCTCTGTCAGTTGGATAACCAGCAAATATTTTCTCCCATTCTGTGGGTAATCTATTGGCTTTGCTTATTGTGTGCTTGTCTCTAAAGAAACTCTTCAGCTTCATGTGATCCCATTGGTTGAGTGACTAAGATCCTGAGCTACTGGGGTTTTGTTCAGGAAGTCTTTTTCCATTCCTATATCATGGAAAGTACTTCCTATATTTTTTTTCCAGTAGTAGTCGAGTTTCTGGTCTTATATTGAGGTCTTTGTTCCATTTGTACTTGAATGTAGTAAATGGTGGAATTTGTGGATCAAGTTCCAATTTCCCGAATATATTTATCCAGTTTGTCCAGCCCCATTTGTTGAAGATGCTGTCTTTTTTCCAGCCTGTATTGTTAGGGCCTTTGTCAAATATCAAGTAGCTATAGTTGCTTGACCCAAAGTCCAGGTCCTCAAGTCTATTCCATTGATCTATACTCCTGTTTTTATGCCAGTACCATGCTGTTTTTATTACTATGGCGTTGTAATATAGCTTTAGATCAGGTATGGTGATGCCTCCAGAGGTATTTCTTTTGCTGAAGATATGTTTGGATATGCGAAGCCTTGTACCTTTCCATATGAAATTTGAAATCATTTTTTCTATCTCTGTGAAGAACACTGTTGGGATTTTAATTGGAATTGCATTAAATCTGCAAGTTGCCTTTGGTAGGAATGCCATCTTCACAATGTTAAGTCTGCCTATGCAGGAGCATGGGAGGTCTTTCCATTTTCTCAAGTCCTCCTCAATTTCTTTTCTGAGTGTTTTTTTTGTCCTTGTTGTATAGATCTTTCACTTCCTTGGTTAACGTTATTCCAAGGTATTTTATTTTTTTGGTTGCTATTGAAAATGGGACCATGTCCCTTATTTCTTTCTCTGTATCTTTGTCATTTGCATATAGAAAGGCTACTGATTTTGTGCAATAATTTTGTATCCTGCTGCTTTGGTATAGGAGTTAATCACCTTCAGGAGTTTGGGGATGGAGTTTCTCGGGTCTCTTACATATACAATCATGTCATCAGTGAATAGAGCTAACTTAACTTCTTCCTTTCCAAATTTTATCCCTTTTATTGCCTTCTCCTGTCTTATTGCTTGATCTAGGACTTCCGGTAGTGTTGAACTAGGACTTCAACATAGTGTTGAAGAGCAGAGGTGAGAGTCGACAACCCTGTCTTGTTCCTGATCTTAATGGGAATTCCTCCAGTCTCTCTCCATTAAGTATTATTTGGGCCTTAGGAGCTTTGTATATTGCCTTTATTATGCTAAGATATGAACCAACCATGCCAATTCTCTCCAATGTTTTGATCATGAAGTGATGTTGCATCTTGTGAAAGGCCCTTTCTGCATCTATCGAAATGATCATGTGGTTTTTGTGTTTAACGTTGTTTATGTGGTGTATTACGTTGACAGATTTCTGTATGTTGAACCACTCTGTGTTCCTGGGATGAATCCCCCTTGGTCAAGGTGGATAATACTTTTGATGTGTTGTTGGATTCGGTTTGTGAGGATTTTGTTCAGGATCTTTGCATCTAAGTTCATCAGGGAAATAGGCTGGTAGTTTTATTTTCTTGTGGCATCTCTGCCTGGTTTTGGAATTAGGGTGATGCTAGCTTCATAAAAGGAGTTGGGTAGCTTTCCCTGTTCACCAATTGTGTGGCACAGTTTGAGGAAGATTGGTTTGAGTTCTTCCATGAAGGTTTGATAGAATTCAGCTGAGAAGCATCTGGTCCTGGACTCTTCTCTTTAGCAAGGTTTTTTATTACTTTTTCAATCTCAATGAGTGTGATAGGTTTGTTTAGGAGATTAATCTGCTCTGAGTTTACCTTTGATGGATGGTATACGGTCAGGAGTTTATCCATCTCTTCCACATTATCCAGTTTGGTGGAGTAGAGGTTTTTGAAATAAGTCCTGATGATTCTCCGAATTTCACTTATGTCTGTTGTGATCTCTCCTTTTCATTTTGAATTTTGTTAATTTGAAGCATCTTTTTTTTTTTTTTTTTTTTTTGCTTGATCAAATTGGCCAGGGGTTTGTGAATCTTGTTTATTTTTTCAAAGAACCAGCTCCTTGTTTTGTCAATTGTCTTGTTTTCTTAGTTTCCAATTCATTAATTTCTGCTCTGATTTTAATTATTTCTTTCCTTCTAGAGCTCTTTGGGTTGGATGTTTGTTGCTTTTCCAGTGCTTTTAGGTGGATGGTTAGGTTATTGATTTGGGATCTCTCTGTCTTTTTTTGAAGGCATTGAGTGCTCTGAATTTTCCCCTGAGTACCGTCTTCATTGTGTACCATAAGGTTTGGTACGATGTGTTCTCATCGTCATTTATTTCTAGAAATTTTGCAATTTCATTTTTTATTTCATCCACTATCCATTTATTGTTTAAAAGTGTGCTGTTCAGTTTCCAGGTGCCATTGGGATTCTTGGTGGGTCTTTTGTTGTTCATTTCTAGCAATATAGCATTGTGATCTGATATCATGCAGTGAATTATGTCAATCTTCCTGAATATGTGGAGGCAGGCTTTGTGACCCAGCATATGGTCTATTTTAGAGAATGTTCCATGGGCTGCTGAGAAGACTGTGTAGTCTGTGGTTTTGGGATGGAAAGTTCTGTAGATGTCTGTTAGGTCTAAATGATCTATGGTTTTGTTGAGCTCTCTTACTTCCCTGTTGAGTTTCTGTTTGGATGATCTGTCCATTACTGATAATGGTGTATTGAAGTCCCCAACTATGATGGTGTTGGTGCTTATTTCTGTTTTATTGTCAAGTAGGTTTTAGTTTATGAACTGTGGTGTCCCTGTGTTTGGTGCATACATATTTATGATTGCAATATCCTCTTGATGGATCGTTCCCTTGATAAGTAGGAGGTGGCCTTCTTTGTCTTTTTTTGATTATTTTTGGTTTGAAGTCTATTTTATCCAACATTAATATAGCCATGCCTGCTTGTTTCTTATTCCCGTTTGCTTGGAATATTTTCCACCATTTCACCCTGAGGTGGTGTCTGTCTTTAGTGGTGAGGTGGGTTTCTTGAAGACAACAGAATGAGGGGTGTAATTTTTTGATCCATCCTGTTACCTTGTGTCTTTTGATGGGTGAATTAAGGCCATTAATATTTAGGGTAATGATTTCGAGATTTGATTTGATCCCTGCCATATCATGATGGTATATGTGGGTTGGTGTTTTCATGGACTTCGAAGTTTTTGTGCCTACTCTGAGTTTTCTTATTGTGATATGCTTCTTGTAGGCATTTGAGTTTGATTAGTTGTTTCTTATCTGTGGAGAATTTCCTGAAATACTCTCTGTAGGTTTGGTTTTGTGTTCATATAATTGTAAAGCTGAGCTTTGTCATGGAATGTTTTTCTTTCACCATCTATTATGAGGGATACATTTGCTGGGTAGAGTAGTTTTGGTTGGAAGCCATAGGTTCTTAGACTTTGCAGTGTTTCATTCCAGGCCATTATAGCTTTCAGGGTTTCCATTGAGAAGTCTGGAGTAATTCTGATGGGGTTACCTTTAAATGTGGTGTGCTCTTTTTCCCTGACTGCTTTTAGGATTTTCTCTTTGGTGTCAATGCTTAGAGTCTTAATGACAATATATCTTGGATAGTTTCTCCTTTGGTCCAGTCTGTTTGGAGTTCTGTTAGCCTCTTGTGTCTTGATGGGCGTTTTATTTTAAGAGACTGGGGAAGTTTTCTTCAATTATTTTGTTAAATAACTTCTCCATGCCTTTGGTCTGAATTTCTTCTCCTTCTCATATTCCAATGATCCTGATATTAGGATCTTTAATGTATCCCAAAATTCCCTCATGTTCTATTCACAGAAAGTTTTGTACTTACTGAATTTTTTGAACTCTCGAACTGTTTCTTCCATCTTGTCTTCCAGATCAGAGTTTCTATCCTCTACATGGCTGACTCTATTCTTGAGAGCTTCTAGAGGGTTTTGGACTTGTTATATTAGGTATGCATTTTCTACTACTTTTCTATGTAGAATTTCCATTCCTCTGTCAAACTCCTTTTTCACATCATTTTCTGATTTTCTTGATGCTTCTTGGAATTCATCCTTACAGTTCTTTACATCTTCATTTGCTGATTTTTGAGGTCCTCCTTTTTTTTCACTCTCCCTCATATCTCTTAACTGTCTTTGAACTCCTTGCATTTTCCTCCTATTAGGTCTAGTCTAGTGATGGCAGCATCCACACGATTTTCGGTTCTTTGTTGCTTTTCTGCAAGTTCTACCAGTATCTTGGTCAGGTTTGCATTGCTCATAGCTTCATTTTGGTGTTCTGATCCGAATGACTCTTCCATGTTTTGATTAGAGATGTTCATCATAGGACTGGGTGTTCTAACTGGATTTTCTTGCATTTGAGTTTTCATGTTATTTCTTTTGTGCTGTGGTCTGCCCATCACAGTGTATGGGCACAGAAGCCTGTGGATCAGCCTGGGCTCAAGCACAATGGGAAGCTGAGGCAGCCTGAGGCAGTTGCCAAGCAGCCTGGGCTTTGGCTCTCACTTGCCGAAGCCACCTGAGCTCCTGCCTGGCATGGGTGCCAAAGCTGCCTGCACTCGTGCTAGGAGGGACACTGAGGCAGCAGGCACCAAAGCAGCCTAAACTCTGCCAGAGTAACACTGGGACCAGGAAGCAAACTGCGCTCATCCACATCAGGGCAATGGTGGTCACTGGAGCAGCATACAGGGAGGGGATGGCACCTGAGCTAGTGCAAGCAACAGACAGATACAGTGTGAGCTCATGTGGGGAGTTGCAATGGGCCTGTGGTCGTGCGTGAATGTGCAGCAGCCAGAGCAGTAAGTGAGCAAATGTGCCGAGCAGGCTAAGCTTGCACAATCCAGGATCGGTGTGGAGGTGCCGTTTGGCGGGCAAATTGATCAAAGGATCCTGAGCTCCAATGGGCCAACAGGTGTAGCCTGGCCAAGGTCACTTGTGGGCAGGGGTAGCAGGGCGATCCACCCTGTGCAGTGAGGCAGGTGGAACTATGTTGGCCTGGGACCCTTTTCCTACAGTAAGTGCGGGAGTTTCCTGAAGCTGGGACTGTGGGTACCGTGGCTGATTGGGGGGAGGGGTGGGCTACCCGCTCCCCTGGGGAATCAGCGACTCCCTGTTTTTTCCCCTCTGTTTCCTCCCACTGGAAATCAATTGGAGATTTCTCTCCCCTAAAAGACCCAGTGAAACCTTAATGTCTTGCCTTTCTTTCCAGGGGATGTGCGGCACAGTTAGGCGGTTGCCATCTTGGCCGGAAGTCCGACCTTCATTATTTCTTGCCATTATCTATTGCTTCTGAGATTGGCTTGCTTTTACTTTACTAAGACTTTCAATTGCATTGTCAGGTTATTTATGTGAGAGTTATTTGAATTTTTGATGTAACATTCATAGATATAAACTTACATTTTAGACTTCTTGAGGTGTATTGCAGAGGTTCTAGTTAGTTGTATTTTCACATTCACTCAATTCTAGGGCATTTTGAGATTCTTTTCTGATTTCTTCAATGACCCACATAAAAGTTTGTTTTTAGCTTCAAAGTATTTATATAGATTCTGTATGTTCCCTTACTATTGATTTCTAGTTTTATTGTGCTGCAGTACAAGAAGTAATTTTTTAGTATTTGTTAAGAATGCTTTGTGATTGAGACTGTGGTTGGTTTCAAAGAAGGTTTTATGTGATGTTAGAAAGAATGTGTTTTCCATTCCTGTTGGATAAAATAAGCTGTAGATATTTCTTAAATCCAATTGATCTATAGTGTAATTTAAATCTCATTTCTTTTCTTTTTTTTTGCCTTTTGTTTTCAAGGTAGGGTCTCTCTCTAGCCCAGGTAGTCTCAGACTGGCCTTGAACTCATAGCAATCCTCCTACCTCTACCTCCTGAGTACTGGGATTAAAGGTGTGCATTCTTTGCTTTTCTTAAATTTGAATGACTGCTGGCTAGATGTGCAGGGCCAGCAAAACAGGTCAAGTGAACTTGAACACTTGAACACATTCCTTATGGCTTATGTTGTTGCTGAGTTTGTATTGTTCAATATCCACCAGATCCATACTCACTTCAGTAGTTATCTTCTTTTCATCCCAGGACTTCAGTAGGCCATACTTATCTTTGCAGTCTATGAGGCTGGGAAGACTCTCTCACCCTCTTGAGACTCCACAGCTCCTAACCCCTGGGGTGGCTAATGTTCTAGCTGGTGAAGTGTCTCCCCTTTGCTTTGGGAGTGTGAGAAAAACCACAGCATTGAGATTTATACAGGTGTGTATCCTATCTGCATTCTTTGTATTTAAAGACCCTCTACAAATTAATTAGACTACTGAAGGGATACAACATTGGGTAATAAAGAAACTAGTTAACTTCAGAGTTTTCAGGCTCTAGTAGTAAATGGCAGTGTTGCACTTACTTTTCATTGCTGGATAAACATCTGACCAGAAGCAGCTTATGGGAGGAAAGTGTTCATTTCAGGTTTACAGAATCCAGGAGAAACACCATCAATGGTGGAAGAATCTGGCTCACTTTCATAGATGCATAGTAGGGAGAAACCTCTAAAAAGCCAGAAAGTAAGAACAGCTAGAGCTCCAACTAACTCTGAACATACCCTAGGGCTGGACTACAAGATCTGTCCCCAGTGACACCTCTTCCAACAAAGACTAAGTAGGAAGCTTAACCGTAATAAAAAATTCCTGAGTCTATGGGGGACATATATTCACATTCAAATCACCATAGGCAGATGGGGTGACCTACTCCTTGAGCTTAGGCACAGGCTATGACTTTATAGTTATTCATCATTGATTAGATCTGCTCCTTGCCACCGTGGTTGAAGCTTCCTGGGCCAAGGCAGCTGCCTTGCTGGAGGCACTGGTTGGTTTGTCAGCATCTGTCTCTCCTCAGGATTGACTCACTCTGAGGGCTGTTTCAAATTAAATTTAGGTTCTCTGTTTTTTGAGTGTTCCCAATTTTTACACTACAGGTTATCTCACTTCCAGAAATAGGTTCTCTCTCAAGATAGCACCCAGCTGTTGCCCTCCAAATCCTATAGAACAACATAAAGCTGTTGCTCTCTCCCATGGGGGGAATCACTCATTGTCTTACCCAAACCAGTAATATTTAATTGAGAGAGAGACCAAGAGATAGAGGGAAAGACAGAGAGAGAGCGAAAGAGTATGGGCATGCAAAGGCCTTCTGCCACTGCAAGCAAACTTCAGATGCATATGCCACCTTGTACATTTAGTTTTACATGGGTATTGGGGAATCAAATCCAGACCATCAGGCTTTGCAACCTAATGCTGTTAACCACTGAGTAATCTTTCCAGCCCACAAAATAGGTTTCTTTGTGGCAATACTTTTAGGGCCTTTGAAATGCTATTCTGGTCAGGTTTGGTGGTTTATACCAGTACTTCAGACAATGAGGCAGAAGTAGAAAGATGACCATGAGTTCAAAGCCAGTCTAGGGATTCAGGGTTCATCAGTATGAGCCGGAGTGAGACCCTGCTTCAAAAAATAAAGTAAAATAAAATGCTCTTCTGCAGGCTGAGCCTACAAAAGTGAAATGAGTTTATGTGATAGTTGAACTCTTGTTGCCAATTTGACAACCAGTTCACTTTGGAAACAAATCTTTGGCTATGTTTATGAGGGATTTTCTAGATTAGATTTGCTGTGGAGGGAGGACCCATCCTAACTGCAGATGACATCATCCCACAGATTGGGTTCCTGACTGTATAATTAGAATATTGATGGCTGAGCATTCACCACTCTGCTTCCTCACTGTTGATGTGAATGTGACCAGCTCTTGTCACCATGCCTTCCCTGTCATTATGGACTTACTCCCCAGAACTATAATCTGAAAATAAACCATTTCCTTCCTTAAGATGTTTCTGGTCAGATATTTTGTTTCAGTGAGTAACTGATACAAGTATGTTATGTTCATTTGGTCATGGAATATATGGAATCGTGACATTCTTTAAAAAATAAACTTTCTAATGTTCTTAGCACAATTTAGTTTTGATGCAGCAGCAAGTAGTTAGTAATGGATTTTATCTTGAGATTTCATGTGGAAGGCTCCTAAAAATGTTGCAATTCTACAAATGCAGTATTTTTATTTGGCATGTGTGTGCAGTGTGCACGTGTGTTTGCAGGTGTGGAGGTAGTGTGTATGGAGGCCAGAGGTTGATGTTGGGAGTCTTGTTCCATTCCTCTCTACATTATGTACTGAGGCAGGGTCTTTCAATTGAATCCAGGGTTCACAGTCTAGCTAGCCATCTTATTCCTAGGACACCCTCTCATCTCTGCCACCCAAATACTGGAATTATATGTTATTTCCATGCCCATCTGTTATTTATATGGTGCAGTGTGTGGGAACCTAAACTCTGGTCCACACATTTGGGCAGCAAGTGTTTTTATCCAGTGCATCATCCCCTAGCTCCTAAAATCCAGTATTTTGTAAAAAAGTCTGGTCCTATACTATTTTTGTCTGCTCAGCACTCTTCCCCCATCTATAAACTGTATCCTATTCTGATTCATTTGCTGTAGTGATCAATCTTCACACCTCTCTTCACCTTTCCCTTTGTTCTACATGTGGTTCTACCTGGGCTTTATGGTTAGAAACATGACCACTTGTA
This sequence comes from Dipus sagitta, assembly GCA_036346955.1. Lineage (NCBI taxonomy): Eukaryota > Metazoa > Chordata > Mammalia > Rodentia > Dipodidae > Dipus > Dipus sagitta. The sequence goes on along the minus strand of CM070779.1, from coordinate 88,059,697 downwards.
GCTCCCTGCTCCCTTGATTATAGACATAGCTATTCATGTTAGCATTTACTCATCAGAATCATTTCCTGGGAGTTTTTTTTTTTTTTTTTTCTCGAGGTAGGGTCTCACTCTAGCTCAGGCTGACCTGGAATTCACTATGTAGTCTCAGGGTGGCCTCGAACTCACGGCGATCCTCCTACCTCCGCCTCCCGAGTGCTGGGATTAAAGGCGTGCGCCACCACGCCCGGCTTACCTGGGAGGTTTTTAATGCTAAAAATGTTTAGAATTTCTCTCCAGCTAAGGTGCAGTGCTTCAGAACATAAAGTTGGGGTTATCAATAGAAAAGCTTCCTTTGAAGGGGAAATGCATTATTCAGTCACTGACAGTCTTAGAAGCACTGGACCTGGTCACCTCTCCTCTTGTGATTTGGTTGCTTGAGGCAGGCAAGTCACTTAACCAAAATGTTTCCAATTGATAAACAGCTCAAAGTTGGCCTTGGTTGATATCCTTCCATCTAGATAATCACCTTTTGGGCCTTCACTAGCTCCTCTGGAACTCAAGCACAAATCCATAAGATGCCACAAGATATTGAGTCTCCTTACTTTTAAAATTTTTGAAAGGTTCATATCAGATGGTACATGCGAAGTGCCCATGCCCCCTCCATCCTCAACATGTATTATGTTGAGCCATCAAAGCAAATTAATTTAGAACTCAAACTGTATTTTGCCATGACCAGTGCAGCCATGACCTGCTGGGGTGACTCCAGGGAAAGAAAGAAAGAAAATAATAAAGAAAAAAAGAAAGGAAGGAAGGAAAAGAGAAGAGAAGAAAAGAAAAGAAAAGAAAAAGAAAAGGAAAGGAAAGATAAGTGAAAGCTGGGATCGAGTAGGCTTCAGGCTCTGATGGAGACACTGCAGCATTGCCTAACCAGTACTGTTTATATTTTAATATTTTTATTTATGTATTTGAGAGAGAGAAAGAGGCAGACAGAGAGAGAATGAATGTGTCAGGGCCTCCAGCTACTGCAAATGAACTCCAGACACATGTACCACCTTGTGCATCTGGCTCACAGGGGTCACGGGGAATCGAACCTTGGTCCTTTGGCTTTGCAGGCAAGCGCCTTAACCACTAAGCCATTTATCCAGCCCCAGTGCTGGTTTATTTTATAGGCAAAGCAAGAAGGCTTCACACAACATCAGCTAAATTTGAGTTTTCTTCCAAACACAGAAAAACCATAGGCTGAGGGTGGGTGGGTACAGCCAGGGGTTGCAGGAATAAGAGAGCCATGAACTGTTTTGCTGCATGTACAAGGTCAGGCTTGCATAAACAAACCATGAGAAAGAATTAAGGAAGGACTATGCCCTGCTGCAGCTCAGCTGGCAACTCTGCCCACTTCTGCTGAGGTAGACAAGTTGTCAAGTTGCTCCTACTGGTTGTGCCTCTGCCCAGTGCAGAGGGCTTCCCATGAATACAATGTCTCATCACATGCAGCTCTCTACAATATTTATTTTTCAAAGTGACATATGCAGATTTATTTCTATGTAACTGATTACTTGCAGATTAGTTGAATGTCAGGAAGGATTACTTCTATCCAAAGTAGGGGAGGATTATAGGGTGAAAACAAAGCAAAAAAGAGCAGACATTTTTCAGTCTTGAAATCACTGCAATTATGTGACTTTTCTTGGGGAGATGTGAACAATTATCTATCCACATCAAATAGAATAGGGCACTAATAATGGACCAAAGAAATGATTCCACCCAAGTCTAGCCTAGTTAATGAGTTTATTGAAGTTACTTACAGGAGCATGGTTGAGGGGTTGCTTACAGGAGCATGTGTGAAGGGTTACTTACAGGAGCAAGGGGAAGGAGTTACTTTCAAGAGTACAAGTGAAGGATTACTTATAGGAGTGCAGGTGTGGGGTTACTTACAGGAGCATGGGGGATTGGTTGCTTATGGAGCATGGGTGAGGGGTTACTTAAAGGAGCACGGGTGACTCAAATGTAGCTGCATCATGGTAAAGCCTACCCCAATATGGGTGATGACTCATGGAAGCTCCTTGCATAACTTCCAGACAGCTTGGCTGGTAGAAATTCACCTCTTCCCCAAATTATTCCTGATTATATAGCTCTGGTGAGGACCCTTGTGACTCTTGCAACTTTATGATCTTGGTAAATTACATTCCAATCTCTTCTCCCTCGAAGAGGGGATTTTCATTTCAGAGGAAATGGCTACAGGATTCTTGCATCTCCCAGAGGAAACTGTGCTTGTGAAAAAGTAGAACTTCTATCAAAACTTTGAAAAAGATACTTTAACTGGGCTGAAGACATTGCTTAGTGGTTAAGGTGTTTGCCTGTGAAGCCTACGGACCCATGTTTAATTCTCCAGTACCCACATAAGCCAGCTAGCATATGTATCTGGAGTTCAGTTGCAGTGGCTAGAGGCCCTGGCATACCCATTCTCTCTCTCTGTAATAAATAAAATATTTTAAGAATTTATAACCTTTAGGTGTAAGAATATATATTTTATTTCAATTTACCAATTCTAATTAGTTCTGATTCTGCTTTTCATTGTCAAGCTCCCACTAACCTTAAACTAAAAGAAGGTCTAAGCCCTTTTAATTCTCTCTAAGTTGATAATGATTATCCCATTTAACTGGTACTGACTTCATTCTCCATTGGAGAATCTGCTTATCTTTTTCAGACAGGAGCTGGACCTGAAGAGATAAATGACCCAGTCCCTTCTACCTCGGCGCCAGCTGAAACCATAGAGGAATTGAGGAAATGAGCAATAGTGCTGCTTTCTTGGTCAATCTGATATCAGCACAAGGGTGATGGAGAATGATACTGAGGACAATCAACACCTGTCAAACCAGAGATCCAGAGGCTCCTAAGTGACCATCACTGAAATAAACTTAAAATGCTCCCAGCATCACTCAGGGAATTCTGTGGAAGAGGAGATGGCAAGACTGTTAGAGCCATAAGTTGGGACATTTTGCACAGAGACATTGCCTCTCCTCCCACCATAATGCATGACCCATAATGCCCATGGGGTTGACCTGCACCCCTAATGAGGAAGGCCTCTTCAGAAAAGGGGCAGGGACGAGGGAAAAGATGGTACCAATATGTGTTGTTTACATACAAAATATATCCATATCTAATTAAAAAACAGTACTTAGCACACTGATAAAATGTCACCATTCCAATTATAAAGAAAGAAAGAAAGAAAGAAAGAAAGAAAGAAAGAAAGAAAGAAAGAAAGAAAGGAAGAAAGCACCATTGTAACTACCAAAACTATCTCCTCCTGCTCCATCTTAATCACTATCTCTACGTCTTTTCCCCCCAACTGTAACATCTCTTTATGGTAATTATTGTATTTTTCTATATGTTAACATAGTTAATATAAATTTATAATCATGTGTGTACTTCTACAAATATTTTTATTTTTATTTATTTATTTATTTGGAAGAGAGAGAGAGAGAGACCAAGAGACCAGGGATGTGCCAAGGCCTCCAGCCACTGGAAACAAATTCTAGATGCATGCACCACCTTGTGCATCTGGCTTAGGTGGGCCCTGCGGAATTGAACCTGGGTCCTTTGGCTTTGCAGGCAAGTTCCTTAACCACTAAGCCATCCCTTCAGCGTTAGTTCTGAACTTTATATGAGCTGATTCAGTGCAAAAAGCAGCAGCCATAAGTTGAACAATACAAAGCTCATTTATGAGAAATCAGTTAATTGTGTACAAAAAGTTTTGAACCAAAATAAAGTGTATACATTTTTTAAATTGTTGTTTACTTTTATTCATTTATTTGACAGTGACAGACAGAGAGAAAGAGGCAGAGCGAGAGAGAATGGGCACGCCAGGGCCTCCAGCCACTGCAAATGAACTCCAGATGCGTGCGCCCCCTTGTCCATCTGGCTTACGTGGGTCCTGGGGAATGAGCCTTGAACAGAGGTCCTCAGGCTTCACAGGCAAGTGCTTAACCACTAAGCCATTTCTCCAGCCCAAGTGTATACATTTTTTTGTAGCATGTTAAAAATGTTGCAGAACAACAACAGAATTTGCTTCTAAAGAAGTAACATTGGAAGATTATATACCAGGAAAGTTATGCATGCCAGAAACAAACAATGGAAAGTTAATACCTAACAATGACAATTGTTTCAGAGAGCTTCAAAGCACTAGCCCTTATTCAGGACATAGTGCTTTAGTTTTTATAGAAATGTTATATTACTCATGTTATCAAAGAACAATAATCTATCTCTCTACAATTTCTCATCCATCCATCTATCATCTATCTATCTATCATCTATCATTTATGTATCTACCTATATCTATTGATCCATCCATCTTTATGAATAAATACCTACTTGTCATTAAACAGATTTAGATCCTAGTCAGGCTTCCAAATAGTTGAGTTACAAGAGAGCTATGTGATGGCTACAAACTTGAAATCTGCATTCAGAAAGGCCCAAGTTCCAAACATGACTCCATCACTTATTGATGGTATGACTTAAAGTAATTCCCCTAATTTCTGCGGTTTTCTTTTCTCATTTTCAAATGAGGATAAAATTACCTATGCCTCTTTCCACAATTCTCTAACCCTAGTCTAATCATGAAAGATAAATTTCAATAGAAAAACACCCTGAAAATATCCTACCACATAAAACTTTCAAGATCACTGAAACCAAGGAATATCTAAGAAACTATCTTAGCCAAGAGGAATTTAGGAAGTCATGACAACTAAAATAATGCAGTGCTCTAGATTAAATCTGGAATAGAAAAAAATGAAATTAGGTAAAGGCTAAGGAAATCTGAATAATATGTGAACTTGAGTTAATAATAATGTGTCAATATTGGTTCATTAGCTACAAATCTATCATAACAACATAAAAGACTAATAATAAGAAAATAGGGTATGAAATATATGGGAGCTCTATACCATCTTCTTAACTTTTTCTATAAATCTAAATCTGTTTATAAAAGGAATAAAAAGAAATACTACCTCACAGTTTTCCCATAAAACTTAACTGATATAAATACTACAAATTTGTTTCTTGCAGGCAGCATGGGGGGGGGCCCAATAAGTAGTAATAGTTACAGTCTCCTATCTTTGCTATTCTCTTTCCCTATCTCCTATGCTTCGAGTCTAGACTCAACATTCAGTAAGGTCACTTTTGGCTTGGAGATTCTGGGCCTCCCTATCTGGCTTAAATTCCTCAGATGCTATGCACTGCATGTGAGTTACGGTCAACCTCAATAGATTTGTCTTGGTGACGCTGTAGCTTATTATTCATTTTTTTCACTGCCCAGCTATATGCAGCACTTACAGTTAGCACTTTCTTTTACAAAAGGACTGAGGATCAGAACAGCTAACCACAACCATCCTCCCACAGATTTCAGATTCTAGATTCTGGTGTCAAACAGAGAGACTACAGTTGTCCCTATGAGCACGTCCTATGTATCTGTGCCTGTGACAAGAAAGTCTGCAAGGAGAGTGACAGGACATGAAAAGGTGTTCCCAGAGGGAAAGAATGTCCCCTTCTCTGCCTAAACCCAGGATCACCAGGTCAGGTTGTCTGTGTTTTAGGGCTGCTTCGTGTTCTACTGGCTGTCTTGGAAGCTGTTTGCAGGACTCCATCAGAGCTCTCTTTAGCAGAAAATATTAACTAAGTGCCAGTTGAAGTGTGTGCGCTCTCCTGTGTGGCCCCAAAATGATTTGTCTTCTGAATGGAATTTCATACATGTGTTGGGTGAGGTGATTTATTATGGGTGGTAATGGAAATTAATTTCACTTTGAACCCTGGGGCACCAGAAAATGCCTAAGTGCTGAGCCATTTTCTGTAAGTGGGCAATAAAGTTGCTACTTGCTTCTCACAGGGAGGGGAGGTGGTGATGACCACTTGTAAAACAATGAGCTGGAATCAGAGGTTAATGGGCCCTGGCCGGCAGGCAGCCTCCAGTACATGTCCTACCGGCCCTGCTGTCAGGGCACGCTTAGGCTTCTCGGCGCCATGGATAATGGATGCTGGAGCAGTCCCTGTATGCTACAGGAGAGCCAACAAGGGTGGAGAGGGCAACATTCCTTGGGGGGGGGGGTGTCAGTGACCGGTCTTTGGCCATAAGCATCTGGCTCAGTGGGCAACCCTATCCCTGGGAGTTCCCTTAGTAGGAAGCAGACTGGCTCAGAGCTATAAATGGACAGGAGAAGATTCTGTTTCTAAAGATAACTTCAGTTAAGACTCTCAGAGCTGAATCTGAGGAGTTATTTCTAGAGGACTTCTTTCTGGAGTCTAAAGTCTCCCAGTATGGTTTTCTGATTTAAAATTTCAGCCCAATTTTGACAAAGTTGTCCAAAACACACATTGGAGAATTAATAGGCTCTTCCACTTGTAGAAGAATGAAAGTAGATCCATATCTATCACCCTGCACAAAATTCAGTTCAAAATGGATCAAAGACCTGAAGGTGAGACCTGAAACATTAAAACAGCTAGAGGACATACTTCAAGATATCTGCATAGGAAGGATTTTCTGAACAGGACTCTAATAGCTAAGCAATAATCCCAAGAATTAATAAATGGGATTACATGAAATTAACAAGCTTCCAGGATATCAGGTGGCAAAGGAAACAAGTGCCAGAGTGAAGAGACAGCCTACACAGTGAGCAGCCCTAGCTCAGAGATCATATTGTGAGATGCTTTCTGTGGCACGTAGCACCCACAATAGGGGGTCAAGGGGGAAAAGCTAGGTCTGAAATCTACGGACCTGAAACTGTTCTGTATAAAATCCTTCCAAATCTTAGAACTTAATACATTTTTTTCCCTAAACTTGATGGTGCTAAAGATATACACAATGTTAAAATAAGCTGGGAAGTTACCTATGCTATCAATAATGGAAAAATATTTACATTAAATGTGTTTCCCAAAACACACATCTGATGTTGTAAATGGAGTAAAGCCAGCAGTTGCAACAGGAAGTGCCCCTTACCCTGTGTAATGGAGCTAACCTGGAGGATCATAGACTTGGAATAACCAGGGTCCAAAGTGTCACGAGGTGCATCCAGAAAATTCCATAGCAGCAAAGAATAGAGCAAACATGTTCACAAAGCAGACTTTGTCCTTGAAAATGGGGCTTTGGAAAGATGAGAGCCTATGGGTCCTTTGACTCCAAATTTTCAAGTGTGTTTCTGGAGTTAAGTTTCATGTTTAGCTTTTTCATGAAGAAAATCAAGTACAATACACAACCTTACATGGAAGAAGAGGGAGACAGTGTGCTTTCTTTCCAGTTCTTGTCAGCATCTTATTGTAATCTGAAAGAAATATTCTCCCAGCAATAAGACATGGGCACCTCTACTTCCTTAGGAGAAAATGACATGCTAATTTGGATGAGGATGAGGAGGTCTATTTTTTCCCAGGCATATTTAGATCTATAATTATTTGAGTTCATGAACCCACTTGTGAAAATAAATAGCCAGTGGGTTTTCTTTAACATAGTTGAGTTAAAGAAGGAAATTAATTTCTGGTAAAAATGCTTCTCCAGCTTTGAGCACCAACAAGAGCTGTCAGGATGCTGAGACCCAACCTCTTCTAGCTTCCACTAATGTATGTCTCTCTCTCTATATATATGTGGAGACATATATATATATATATATATATATATATATATATATATATATATGGATATTTATTAGAATGGCCCATGTGACTATGGAGATTGAGAAGTCCCACAGTATATCTGAAGACTCAGGAATGCCAGTGGTATGGTTGGAAGGCCAGAGAGCCACAGAGTCAATAGTATAAATTCCAGTCTGGATCTGAAGTCCTGGGAACCAGAGTGTAGAGAGCAGACTTATGCCTCAGCTCCAGCAGTCAGGTAGAGTTAATTCAACCTCCTTCCACCTTTTTCTTCTTTTTCAGGCCCTGGGCTTTGGATATTACCCAGGAAATACCTGCTCTACTTAGTCCCTGCCTAATGTTAATATCTTTCAAAACACCTACACACACACACACACACACACACACACAGAGAGAGAGAGAGAGAGAGAGAGAGAAATAATTTTTAACTAGCTATACTTATCAGGTGATCCTGTAGCCTAGTCAAGTTGACAAATCAAATTAACCACCAAAATTATGTAGCCTGCTTTCTTTTGTGCTTATTGCATGAAACTTTTTCCCCTGGGGAGATATGAATGCATGTCTATTCACCCCAGGGCTCAGAAAACAGACCAAAGCACAATTGTACAAAAATCCAAGGTGTATGAACCAACAGCAATGAGTTTATTGGGGTTACTTATAGGGCACAAGTGAGGGGTTACTAACAGGACCATAGATGACTCAAGGACAGCTGCATCACTGCAAAGACCTACCCTGTCTTGGATGGCAATGTCATCCTCTTCTAGTTAACCTTCTACTTCCTATATTCTCTAGCTTCTTCCAGGATTACTTGAAGCTGCATGGTGTTAAGGATACCAGGTGGCATACCAGGTGAGGGTTTTGTGACTCTACCCTCCCCTATCGACTAGGGAGTGTCAGTGGCTCCATCAGAAAAGCCATAGACCTGGTGGTCACTGTACTGTTCTGCTCCAGTGTTGCCATAGATACCTGGCCAGAGCATTCTCTATTCCAAGATAGCATCATGCTGTGCCTGGTGAAAAATGCCATGGAACATCACTCAAGTGGATGCTCTGGTTGGGCCGTTCCCTAAAGGCTTATTATATTCTAGAAGTCCTAGGCAAGAATTCTGATCATAGGTCTTCATCTCAAAGCTCACCTGTGATTTCTAGGTGATGAAATATCATGAAACTGTTCAGATTCAAAGCCAGGAAGACTGGTGAAGGTCCTGCTTTTGGTAGATTTTTGCTTTGTGACCTTCAGGGGTTTATTAGCTTCCCTGACCTCATTTTCTTGATCTGATAAGTGAGGGATCTTGATACAGTTTGTAGGATGGTTATGAAGGTGGTCCCTGGCACTTGCCATGTGTTCATTCGGTATCACTGCCTCCACCTTTCCCTCCTTAATTATCCTCCATCAGAGCTACAAGAGCTCTCCTTCTAGTTTCATGTTCTGGATCCTAAATGTAGTGGCTGAACCTCATTGACTCAGAAGCTTTGGAATAGGTCACTGTCCTCTCATAGCTGTCCTTGGATTGAGGTAGTGTGCCTATGGCTCAACCTGTTAGACCACCACTAAGGATAGTACTTTGTTAGGGAAAGAACCTCCCTATATCAAGTTTGAGTAACATGTGGGCCTACTTTAAAGATAAGAATTACCCAGTGGACTTCTATTGTTCAGAAATGACTTTTAGTAGTGTGCTATTTAAATACGTGCAATGTGAAGCTAAATATAAACTCCATATGGTTCTAGTGCTTATGGTGTTAAGTAGAAAGTAGTTTAAAATTAAATATAAGAAAACTATATAAAAGTAGTGAAATTTAAATTATCATTACATCTACATGACAAATGATATTATTTTGCTGAAGCTAAATGGCCATTCCATGTTCATAGGTATGCTTATAGTACTGTGTGTCAAATGATTACCTAATTTTATTAATTTTATTATCATTTTTATTATCTATTAGTTTTTTGGCTAGTGTACTATGATAGTATTCAGTCTTTAGTTGGTAAGTAGTCTGCCTGCCTCTATTAATAACTGGCAGTTATTAAGTTAGTACTGTTTAATGATACCACCATTTACATAGCACTTATTTCTCAGACATACTTCTGATATACTAATTTGTTTAGTCTTCACAACTATACTGTGAATAACATACCTTAATTTTCTCCATTTTATAGGTGAGGAAAACAGAAACACAGAAAGATAAAGTAATTGTTCCCAAGTCACACACATATAGTTAATTAGTGACTTGGGATCCTTATCTAAGTACCCTGAACTCTTCATTATAAACTAGCCTATCAAACACATTGTAAATATAATCAGAAAGTAAACATGGACAATGAAAATACATAGTAGTTTCCTGACAAAGTTTTCTGTGGCCATGGAACTCACCCAGAGTATGCCTAATATGTTTTTGATTGCTATAAAAACAAGCACCTTCTCACTTCCATAGAGAACTAAGGGAATCTTGAGAATACATAAGAGTTTGTAGATCCTAGTGTGAATCTTTTCTTATAAAGAAATTAAACAGTACATAATGGCCTTTAGAAAAATGAAAACCCAAATTGTAACAGCAAATCCTCTTAATCTGCCTCGTCCCTCAACTTTTTTGAATTTGAGAAACCAAGATACTATGGATTTCCTCTCCCAAATTACTTCAAGTCAAGGATGAGTGATTAATAAAGATATTGTAGCAAAGATTCTATATTGGATGGAAGGTTCCACTAATTTATCTAAATATTTCTATTCCTGAGAAGCCATGATTTTATGAAAGAACCATGAGCCATGGGGCTGGGAGAAGAAAAAAAGGATATGAGCCAGGTGTGGTGGTGAATGCCTTTAATCCCAGAGTCAGAGGTAGGAGGATCTCCATGAGTTCAAGGCCACCCTGAAATTACATAGTAAATTACAGGTAGAAAAAAGAAAGAGAGAAAGAAAGAAAGAAAGAAAGAAAGAAAGAAAGAAAGAAAGAAAGAAAGGAAGAAAGAGAAAAACAAAAAAGAAAATAAGGGTATGAGATAAGCAGAAACTAGGTGCTCTAAGAACTGACCATAAGTAGTTGATTCTCAAGTCTTCTCAGCCTTTGTATGGCAGGATCTTTGAGAAGAGCCTCCCTCCCCCTCCCTTGAGCTATGCCACACTTCTAAACAAGAGGCTGCACTTAGCTAGTTCTGGTAGCTCTTAAATTATCGACTGAGGTTGAGTATAGCTAAGAAATTTAACTTTGGTTTAAATATCTGAAAATTCAATTTTATTCAGCATGTCCACAAACTAGAGAGGAAATTTGATTATTATAATAGATGTCAAAAAATAAATAAAAAATATAAAAGCAAAGCTAGGAGTGGTGGCCTATGCCTTTATTTCAGGATGGCTGTTAGTTCAAGGCTAGCCTGGGATAGACAGAACCCTGTCTCAAAATCTTAACATTGAAGTTAATATCAAAACAGTAGCTGCTTTTGCACCCAGAACAAGAGCAAAGCATAGGTGATTATTCTGACCATTTCTTGGCTATAGTTTACTAGTCCTGGCATGTTCTATAAGGTAAGAAAAAGAAATTGAGAGCACATAGATTCAAAAGGAAGTTATAAAACTCTGTTTATTCATTGTTAAGATTATTGCATACATAGAAAATTATATAAGAAATATAATGGAGCTACTAGAAGTAAGAGTCTTAACAAGATCTCAATAAACAATGCCCATATATAAAACTCAATTAAAACTATAGGTACTAGCAACAAAAAAATTACAAGATAAAAATTTTAAAGTATAATATATATAATCTACAAATTTGCATGTGCTTTGTATGTTTGGTGTATATGACATTTGTGTGTGTGTATGTGTGTGTGTGTGTGTGTGTGTGTGTGGTGTGTGCATGTGTATGTGATGTGGCACCCTGCCCACTTGTACAGCATCACACATGTCTCTCTTCATCACTCACGTGTCTGTTTTTACCTTGCAATGGAGTCTCTTACTGAATCCAGAGCTTGCTTTTCACAGACCACAGCAATTCTCCAGTCTTCACTCCCCATGGGACTGGGTTACAGACATGTGTGACCATGTCCAGCTGTTTATGTGGGTTCTGGAGATTTGAACTTGGGCAGTTTCAGGACCCCCTCAGGCTCTCATGCTTAAGTAGGAAGCACACTTAACTGCTGAGCTAGATTTCCATCCCATATCAACAAATATTAAATAGTTAAGGACAAATTCAACAAAATATGGATAGCACTTACACTATAACAGCTAAAATGCATTGATTGGAAATTGAAGATCTCTGTAGCTGAGGAGAAAACATGATTCAAAGACTCATCATCAGTATAAAAATTTTCATTCTCAAGCCGGGCGTGGTGACGCACTCCTTTTATCCCAGCACTCGGGAGGCAGAGGTAGGAGGACTGCCGTGAGTTCGAGGTCACCCTGAGACTCCATAGTGAATTCCAGGTCAGCCTGGGCTAGAGTGAGACCCTACCTTGAAAAAAAAAAAAAAAACAAGAACAAACAAAAATAAAAGCTGCAGTAATCAAAAAAGTGTGCTATGAAAACGCCAGCTGAGGATGGACGAGAGCACAGGAACATGAACGTCCAGAAATAGGCCCATGGAAGCATAGCCAATAAATAATAATAAATATATAATAAATAATATAATAATAAATAATAATTAAGGTACAAAGCTAATTCAAAGGAAAACTCTTTTTGTGTGGTTTTTCGAGGTATGGTCTTGCTCTATCCCGGGCTGAGCTGGAATTCACTATGTAGTCTCAGGGTGCCCTCCAACTCATGGCAATCCTCCTACCTCTGCCTCCCCATTGCTGGGATTAAAGGTGTGCGCCACACACCTGGCAGGAAAAATCTTTCCATCTAATGGTGCTGAAACAACAAAAAGCTTACATGCACATGCAAAAAGAAAAGAAATGAAATGAAATGGAAAGAAACACTCCTCACTGATACCATAAATAAAAATAACTTCAAATTAGTTGTCGATATCAATGTAATCACTAAAACCATGAAATCTTTGTTGTTATTTATCAAATATCACATAAGGTTAATTAAAGATCATCAAACAAATTGTGCTTACCACAAATTTAAAATTATAAAATGTTTAAAAGCAAGCATAGGAAGAAATACTTGCAACTTTGGGATTTGGACTACCAAAAGACAATAATTATTGAGGGAGGAATTCATAAATATGGGAACAATTATAATTAAGTCACTGCACAAGAAAATGAACAAGCAAGCCATAGATGAAAAGTTTCAATATATGTATCAGACAAGATGCTTTTTTCCAGAATATATTAAGAATACTTAAAATTCAAAAACAGCCCTACTAAAATGACCAAAAAGATTTGACTTGATATTTCTCCAAAGAATATATGCAACCATTCACAAAAATGACACAAACGACATTCAACATTATTAGGCACCTGGAAAAGTTAAAATTAAAACCATACCCAGAAACCCTTACATTAATACTCATAAGAATGGCAAGAATATAAAACAACTGGAATTCTCATTCTTTTTTTACTGGAAAAGTAAAGTGATAAACAGTTTTACAAAGTAAAATTGATGACAGAGTAAAAGCCTTAAAAATGTTGGACAGCTTTTTTCCTTTATTTATATTTTAAAAATCAAATGTCAAGTAGCTGTAGTTACTTGACCCAAAGTCAGATTAATGTTTTAACAGAGAACAAGGAAATTATACTTCTAGGAGTTTACCAAGAGAAAGAACAAATAGTTACACAAAGACCTTTTCACAATATTCATGGCAACATTATTAACAGCTCAAAACAAAAAATAAACCAAAAGTATATCAACAGGTGAATAAACAAATGATTATCCATATAATTTAGAAATAAAAGGAACAAGCCACTGACATACATAAAACATACATAATATGAGTGAATCTGTAAAAGAAACTAGACATAAGGAGTATATCCTGAATGATTCTGTACATATGCAAGTCTAGAACTAGCTAAATGAATCTCTTTTTTTCCTCTCACTTTTTATTAACATTCCATGATTATAAAAAAATATCCCATGGTAATACCCTCCCTCCCCCCACTTTCCCCTTTGAAATTCCATTCTCCATCATATCCGCTCCCCATCTCAATCAGTCTCTCTTTTATTTTTATGTCATCATCTTTTCCTCCTCTTATGATGGTCTTGTGTAGGTAGTGTCAGGCACTATGAGGTCATGGATATCCAGGCCATTTTATGTCTGGAGGGAGCACGTTGTAAGGAGTCCTACCCTTCCTTTGGTTCTTACATTCTTTCCACCACCTCTTCTGCATTAGACCCTGAGCCTTGGAAGGTGTGATCGAGATGTTACTCAGTACTCCAGTCACTTCTATCCAGTACTATGATGCCTTCTTAGTCATCCCAAGGTCACTGCCATCTGAAAAGAGAAGATTCTCTACCCAAAGTGAGAGTAGCATTAATATAAGGGTATAAATATTAAGAGAAGTGCTTACTGGGCAGTTTGATAAGCATAGTATATACATTTATCCAGACATCAGCAGATGTTACACCCCTAGGGCTCCTGACTACGCCTGTTTTAAGTTTTCAGTATCAGGGATGTATTCCTTCCCATGGGGTCGGCCTCCAGTCCAAGTGGAGGGCAATTGGTTTCCACTATGACAGACATGCCACTATTGTACCCGTTGGGTCATTTGGCCTTGCTTGCCAATTATAAGGCTTGCAGTTATAAGTCTTCTGTTGAGTATCTTCACTGGTGGTATCTCTTTCTCCCATTGAACTACATGTAGAATGGCTTCTTCCAGCTTTCTGTCAGCTGCTCTACATGGAGGAGGTTATCACCTCAGTTCCACCAGGATTTCTCAGTGGCCTTGCAGCCCCAGTACTAAATGAATCTCTTAAAACAGAAAGCTTGGCTTTCCCATAGGTGGGAGTAAAAAGTGCCTACCAAAGACCATGAAAAATCTTTTGGGGATACAAATATGTTTCACATGTTGATTGCAGTTTATTTACAATGATCAAAGCACTTATAAATCAATGATTCTTGAGCTACACACCTAAAATAGGTGCATTTTATGGTATATAAGTTATCCTTCAATAAACTTGATTTTGAAAATGTTAAGTCAATGTTTAAAAAATTAGTCAATTTTGAATGGATAGAAGATTGTACTACTTTGTTAGGGCTGTTCAAACAGTGATTTAAAACACACATATTTATTTCCTCACAGTTCAAGGGCTTAAACCTTGAAATCAAGAAGTTAATAGGTTTGCTTTCAGGGCTAGGAAGATGGCTTAGAGGTTCAACCCACTTGCTCACAAAGCCTGCTGGCCAGCATTCAGCTCCCAAGCTGTGCATGTAAGCCATGTGCAAAACATGATCCAAGAGTCTAGTATTCATTTGCAGAGGCAAAAGGCCCTATAATGCCCCTCACCCAACACACACCTGCAAATACATAAATAAACTTTTTAAATTAAAACTTTTTCAAAAGGAGTGATCTTCCCTTTGACTTACAAAAGGTTGTCTCTTCTTCCTCCTTCCCATCCTTTTCCTCTCATTCTCTTTCTTTGTTTCCTTTTATTATAAAGATGTTGGTAATATTGGATTAAGATCCACCTGAGGGAGCTAATTTGATCTTAGTTATCTCTTCCATGGTCTTAGCTTTAAATACATGCTGAGATTCTGGGGTTAGAATTTCTATAGCAACTCTGAGAGCACACAGTGCATAACATTGATATGACTAAAATTTATTATTTGATAAATTTATGGAGGTTGTAATATTAGTGAGACAAAACTGGAATGCTAATTCTTAAATTCTTAAAGAATTGTCAATCTGTGCTAGAGAGCTGGCTTAGTAGTAAAGGTGCTTGCCTGAAAAGCAAAAGTCACAGGTTCAATTCCCTAGGACCCACAAAAAGCCAGATGCACAAGGTGGCACATGTGTCTGGAGTTTGTTTGCAGAGGGCCAGAGGCCCTGGTGCACCTCATTCCTCTCTCTCTTTTTCTCTCTCTCTCAAAATATAAAAATAAAAAAGAATTGTCAATCCAAACACTTTGTCTTCACTTTATGCTATAGCATAATTAGAAGAAAGAAGCTAATATAGGGAGGCATGGTTGATGAGAACATAGTTGTTTTTATGGCAAACCTTAAGATGAGGAAGTGATGAACAGCGTTTTTACTTGTATTAAGAATCTGGGTCGTCATAATCTAGGTTTTGACAGTAACTTTCCATTATTACCCTGATAAAAGGTAGTATTTGAAGACTCCCCCCTTTCTGAACCATAGACTTCCAGGTGTTTAAGGGGGACACTGAAGTTACAACTCCTTGAAGTACTTCTATTTTCCCCCCAATGGCACCAAAAAGGTTATACTTACATTTCATGATATCAATAGATCTTCTTCAAAAAGATGTTTCTTGTTCAAGAGAAATAATATGAAGATAAAAATCATTTCAGATGTCAAGTGGGAAACCCAATGAGTTGATTTCCTGTGACAACATTCCCATGAAAGGCAGAGGGACAGCATTTGAAGGGAGAAAATTGGACATAACAAGGTAAAGGGAGTCTCTCTTCTACAGATACTCTTTTCAGAGTGGCCAAGGTGATCTCACCCTCTTAGAAGAATTGATTGAACTAAGAAATTATCTTTTAACAAAGGTTAAGCAACAATGAATACCACTTTTAGATTGGAATAATTAACAAAAAATGTCTTCTGAACTTGAAATACTCTGTTTAATGCCAACTAAGATTTCTCAGATGTCACATTAGAAGGAGCATCAGCAAACATAGATATGTATGCAGAATTCATTGCTGCCCAATAGCTGCCTGAAACTAATGAGCAATCACTCCATTAATACCCTATCAAAGACATATGAGTATTGCATGACTTCCCGCATGAACAAGTGTCTGTTCATCCCAGATAGGGCACCAATGACAGACTAAGGAAATGTGTCTGCCCAAGTCTTGCTTGTGAACCATATAATTTTCTGGGCTTACAGAAGCATGTGTCACTGACAGCTGCATCACTGAAAACTCCCCCCAACCCCTGCCACACCTTCATGGGCAACATGTATAGAAACTGCATCCCTGGAGCTCCCTAAACTAAGGCCAGCTTTCAGGCAGCGCCACTGAAGAGAATATCCTCCTTATCAATTGTTACTCCTTATATAACCTTGGGGTAGTAATTGTGAATGTGTAACTTTCTGAGTTTCCTGAGCCTAGAAAGCTACCTGAACCTTGTTTGTTTTGTTGGTTTCTGAGTCTTATAAGCCTCCCTTCTCCCTATGAGGGGATGTTTTCAATCAGAGGAAAGAGCTATAGAACATGGAATACCTGCATCTACACTCCATGAAAATTCTGGAGTCCCAAAATAGCTCACTGAGAATCAAAAATTAAAGAATGGCCCTATTCCTTGTAGAGAAAGAGTATAGGGTTCATTGACACTGAAATTAGGGATATGAAATAGGACAGAGCAGGGAAAAACTAGACCTTCTTTTGGAAGCACTAAGACATCATTCTGAATAAGGAAGGTATGGTAGTTTGAATGCATGGCCCCCACCATATTCAGACTTTTATTAAAGTTTTTAATTTAGATCTCTCGCCACCTGTCTGAAGGAGGTGTCACTGGGCAGATCCTAGGGTCCAGCCCTAAGGTGTGGTGGTGGATTTGGAATTCCACTCTACAGATATGCATAGTGCTACAGTATTGCCTGGAGTTCCCAGGAAGTGTGCTATGTGGTGTGGCTTTTGGGTTTTGGGGCTTGTGGCTCTACTCTTTCTTTGTTTGGACCTGTGAAAGCAGGCCAGGTTCTTCTGTCATTATGGAACCTTCCCTGCTTCAATAAAATCCCTTCCTCCATGAGTGTGTTTGGTTTGGAAGTTCATCTCAGTGACCTGAGGCTGACTGCTACAGAGGGGATTGAGATGTTTGAGTTTCATGTTAAAAAGATGGTTGGAGGGGCTGGAGAGATGGATCAATAGTTGATACACTTAGGGGTTTGATTCCCCAGTACCCATGTAAAGCTAGATGCACAAAATGGCGCCTGCATCTGGAGTTCATTTGCAGTGCTTGGAGGACCGGGTGTACCCATTCTTTCTCTATCTTCATCTCTCTTCTCTTTATCTCTTTCTGCTTGCCAGTAAATAAATAAAAATATTTTATTTGATTTATTTACTTGGAAAAGAGAGGGAGAGAGAGAGAGAGAGAGAGGAAGATGCATTTAGAAAGAGAAGAATGGGCATGTCAGCGACTCCTACCACTGCAAATGAACTCCAGACACATGTACTACCTTGTGCATCTGGCTTACATGAGTCCTGGTGAATCAAACCTGGGTCCTTAGGCTTTGCAGGCAAGCACCTTAACCACTACGCAATCTCTCCAGCCTGAATAAAAATATTTTTCAAAAGATGGCTGGAGATAGAAGTGGTATAATTTTGTAGACAATGTATAAGATTAGTCTAGAGAGTATGGCCATATATCTTGGTTTGCCTGACACAGTCACATTTACTACTGTTGTCCTGGTTTCATTACTCATTAAATCCCTTTCATGTCTAACATGGAGAATGCATTAATGATATGGCCACATTTACTCTAGAGGCTTTCCTTGAATTATTCAATATAGGATATAGGAGAAATGGAGCAAGCTAGCCCCCATTTTCCACCACATAGTTAGGGACACACAAATATTGCCAGGAGAGACCCTTTCCCTGTCTTGGTAAAGAAGCATCACAGTAACAGCAGCAGCACCAGATGCTGCAACGTGGAAGACAGTGCCACAGACAACAGAAGGACATTGTTGTGGCTTGTAATGAGATCTCAGCAGCAATGTAGAAATGGAAGTGGGAAGTTAGGAGGCTGAGAGCCTAAGTCTTTCTGTGATTTCTGCAAGGTATTTATAGTTGGAGACCATTGCTTCTCCAACTTGCATAGTTCCAGAGCCAGATACAAGTTTCATAGATGTGCATCCATGATCTATGCTCAGAAAACTATATTCTTGAGCTCTAATGGGTTGTCTTGAAAGTTCTGATAATTTTGTCTTTGATCTTGTGTTTGATTAAGTCTGGTGGGATGATGGGATGGCTTCCAAGGACCAGGGAGTTTAGATCATGCGCCCCCATCTTCTACCCCCCTCCTTACACCAGATGGATTCTCAGCAGTCCATTCCCCAGCCCTCAAATTCTGGCCTGCCTGGTCTCCCTTTCTCATCTCTGCCCAGCAACTGCTGTTGACTCTGGAAGAAGCCTAAGTGAAAATACACTACAGTACAAACTATGGTGAGGTCACAGTAGCTGCTGTCCATTGCTTGGTGGCATCTCTGATTCTGCTATGGTATATGGTTAGCAATTCACTGAGTGTCAGTCATACATTTGGTGCTGTAGCTCTGACTTTCTCGATCTGAGCATGGGGATTTAGTGAGTGGCAGGTGGGGAACTTCTGCAGTTTGAGCTGCTCATATATTTAACAAGGTGCAGACCCTTCAGCACCAGTCTGTATCTGCTCCCAACTGGTCAGAATCCACATGCTTGGGAAGGCACAGAAACAAATAACAAGTAAAAAGAACATAACAGATTGAGAGGGAGAGAGAAACACAGAAAAGTATCACAGGTTAGTAGGTTTTTTTTTTTTTCTGCCCCTTGGATAAGTGGCCTGTATTTCCCCTGAAATGCCACTGTTCTGTGGCTATCTCTGCATATTCACCTGCCAGAGACAAGTATAAACCTTTAGCTAAGCAAACACATGTTCACGTCACTTGTCCTGTGCTGCCTTTGTGGAGTCCTCTGTTCCTCCTCATGCCTCCCTAGCAGCAGTCTTCTTCCAGTTACTGGTACCTACTTTCAGGCAGCTGTCCGCCATTGGTTTGTCTTTATTTTTTATTTTTATTGTTTTAGGATTTTTTAATTAGCTATGGGCATATTTAGTATGTAAACAACACATTTTGGTACCATCCTTTCCCTCCTCCTTGACCCTTTCTGAAGAGGCCTTCCTCATTGGAGATGCAAGTCAACCCTATGAGGATTGTGGGTCACGCATTATGGTGGGAGGAGAGGCAATGTCTCTGTGAAAAATGTCCCAACTTGTGGCTCTAACATTTTTTTCCACCTCTTCTTCTGCAAAATTCCCTGAGTCATGTGGGGAGCATTTTAAATCAATTTCAGTGATGGGTACTTAGGAGCCTTTAGATCTCTGCTTTGGTAGGTATTGAGTGTCCTCAGTATCTTTCTCCATCACCCTTGTGCTGATGTCAGATTCACTAAGAGAGCAGCACCCTTGCTTATTTCCCCAATTCCTCTGTGGTTTCATCTGGGGTTGGGGTGGAGGGTACAGGGTCATTTATGAACTCAGGTCCAAGCTCCCATCTGAAAAAGAGGAAGCAGATTCTCCAATGGAGAATGAAGTCATCACAGGTTAAAAGGGATAACCATTATTAATTTAGAGAGAATTAAAAGGTTGTAGACCTTCTTATAGCCAAAGGTTAGTGGGAGTTTGACAATGGAGAGCAGAATCATTATCTGGATATGATTCTGACTTGTTTCTCAGTTCCAGATATGGTTTCCTTTCCACTGAGCAGATCTGTTAGCTGATCCAAGATCCAAGAGCAGTTGGTTATCCACCATGGCTGTGTGACACTATTGCACTTGTATGAGCATCACCTCAGGTTGTTTGCTTCTGAGTCACTTGGATTTTGAGTTGCTTGGGCAGATGTTGGACACTTTACCCTGGTAGCTCATGTAGCGCCTTCCAGCACTAGATGGGCTAATTGTCTGGGGACTGGCTCTCCTCCAGATTACAACCAGGTCTCTCCATGGTCAGTGCTGACAGCGTTTGGCATCTTTAACAGCAGTAGGGTCTTACCATTAACTTCTGGTTGGTAATCAAGTGCTCTGACAGAAGTTTGTTTTGCTTGTTTGGGGAGATCTAGTAGGTCTCTCTGATCAATAGCTCATTGTGGATGTAGACCACATCCTAGTACAGAGAATTACAGGCCAGCACCCAGGGAAAAGAAAAAAGAAAAAGACAGGGAAGAAAGAGAAACAGGAGAAATTTGAGGTTAGGTTTCATCTCACCCTCTCCAAGGCCCTTTGATTCAGGTGCTCCCCCTAAGGTCCTCTTGAGGGATCCAGACTTCCAGGATATAGGATCCTATGATACCAGTACAATTTGGGTTCAGTTTTGTGTCCACCCCCACCTTTCCCATTCCCCCAGCCCCTACACTCCCTATTGTCCGAGCCTTGAGATGCTATTCAGGTATGTCAGCAACTTGGGCTGATCCAGATTAGGAACTGCAAGTGAGTGAGACTATGCGATGGTTGTCTTTTTGTGATTGAGTGGGTAGACTTAGACTGTTCTGTTCAAAGTTTAACCATTTTTCTACAAATTTCAATGTGCCACTTTTTCTTACTGCTGAGTAGAAGTCCATCGTGTACATATACCACATCTTGGTTATCTATTCTTACAATAACGGGCTCCTGGGTTGATTCCAGTTTCTAGCTCTTATAAATTGAGCAGCTATAAATGTGGTTGAGCAAATATCTCTAAACTGAGATGTGGAGCTTTTAGGGTAAATGCCCAGTAAGGGAATAACTGGGTCTGTTGGCACCTCTATAGTGATCCTTTTAAGGAGTCTCCATATTGATTTCCACAGTGGTTGTACCAGCTTACATTACCACCAACAGTGAATGAGTGTTCCTATTTCCCATATCCTTGCCAGCATTTGTTTCTATTTGATTTTTAAATATTTTCTATCCTTACTGGGGTAAGGTGGAATCTTATAGTTGTCTTAATTTGCATTTCCCTAATGGTTAGGGATGTTGAACATTTTCTTAAGTGTGTGTTAGCCATTTGTAATTCTTCCTCTGGGAACTCCCTATTTAGTTCTCTGCCCCACTATTGGAGTGGGTTGTTTGATTTTTTATTGTTTATTTGATTTTTTTGAGTTCTTTGTAGATTGTACATATTAGGCTTCTGACAGTGGTACAGCTGGCAAAGGTTTTCTCCCATTCAGTGGGTAATCTACTGGCTCTGCTTATGGTATGTTTGTCTGTGCAAAAGGTTTTTAGCTTCATGAGATCCCATTGGTTGAATGCTTGTTTAATTTTCTGGGCTACTGGGGTTTTGTTCAGGAAGTCTTTTCCCAATTCTATATCATGGAGAGTGCCTCCTATTTTTCCTTCCAGTAGTTAAAGAGCTTCAGGTCTTACTTTGAGGTCTTTAATCAATTGGGACTTGATTTTTGTGTATGGTGAAATGAGTGTATCTAATTTCATTTGTCTACATACTGCCATCCGATTTGTCCAACACCATTTGTTGAAGATGCTGTCTTTTCTCCACTCTACATTATTAGCACCTTTGTCAATGATCAAGCAGCTGTAGTTACATGACCTAAGGTCTGCATGTTCAGTTCTCTTCCATTGGTCTATGTTTCTGTTTTGATGTCAGTACCATGCTGTTTTATGTCACTATGGCTTTCTAATATAGCTTTAGATCAGTATGGTGATACCACCAGAGGTGTTTTTTTTTCCCAAGGATATGTTTGGATATCTGAGGCATTCTGACATTCCATGTAAATTTTGAGATCATCTTTTTCAGTCTCTGTGAAGAATGATGCTGGTATTTTATTGGTAATTCATTAAATCTGTATATTGCTTTTGGTAGAATTGCCATTTCACAATATTAATTCTACCTATCCAGGAGCATGGGAGGACTTTCCATCTTCTCAAGTCCTCCTCAATTCCATTCTTGAGTGTTCTTATATTTTCATTAAATAGGATGTTCACATCCTTGGTTGTTGTTAATCCAAGGTATTTTTTTGTTGCTATTGAAAATGGGACAGTCTCACTGATGTCTTTCTCTATATATTTGTCCTTCACATATAGAAAAGCTACTGATTTTTGTGCATTTATTTTGTATCCTGCCACTTTGCCAAAGGAATTTATCACCTTTAGAAGTTTTGAAATGGATATTTTTGGGTCACTTATATATAGGATCATGTCATCTGCAAATAGGACTAACTTGACTTCTTCCTTTCCAATTTGAATCCCTTTTACTTCTTTCTCCTGTCTCATTGTTTGGGCTAGTACTTCTAGTGCTATGTTGAAGAACAGTGGTATGAGTGGGCACAACTGTCTTGTTCCCAACCTCAGTAGGAACTCATTGAGTTTTTCCCCATTAAGTATTATTTGGGTTTTCGGAGCTTTATATATAGCCTTTATTATGTTGAGATATAAACCCTCCATGCCTATTCTTTCCAGTGTTTTGATCCTAAGGTGCTTTTGTATTTTGTCAAAGGCCTTCTCTGCATCAATTGAGATGATCATGCAATTCTTATGGTTAAGTTTATTTATGTGGCGTATTATGTTGACTGATTTCCATATGTTAAACCATCCTTGCATCCTTAGGATGAAGCTTATTGATCAAGGTGGATAGTGCTTTTGATGTGTTGTTGAACTTGGTTTGGAAGGATTTTGTTCAGGATCTTTGCATCTAAGCTCATTAGGGATATAGGCCTACAGTTTTCTTTCCTTGTTGTATTTCTGTCTGGTTTTGGCATTAGGGTGATGCTAGCTTCATAAAAGGAGTCAGGGAGGATTCCATGGTCTCTGATTATGTGCAACAGTTTGAGAAAAATTGGTTCCAGTTCTTCAATGAAGGTTTGATAGAATTCAGCTGAGAAGCCATCCAGTCCTGGGACTTTTCATTTGGGGGAGGTTTTTGATTCCTTTTCAATCTCTATGGATGTGATAGGTTTGTTTAGGAGATTAGTCTGCTCTGAGTTTAGTTTTGGTAGTTGGTATGTGTTTAGGAATTCATCCATTAGATATAGATTATTTAATTTTGTGGAGTAGGGGTTTGAGAAGTATACCCCGATGACTCTTCCAATTTTGTTGATGTTTCATCTCTGATTTTGTTAATTTGAGACTTCTCTGTTCTTTTTGCTTCATCAATTTGGCCAGGTGTTTCTCATTTCATTGATTTTTAAAATTGTTTTCTTAGTTTCCAATTCATTAATTTCTGCTTTAGTCTTGATCATTTCTTTCCACCTGGAGTTCTTTGGGTTGGATTCTTCTTTTATTTTAAATTTTTTTCCTTCCAGTACCTTTAGGTGGACAGTCAGGTTAATGATTTGGGAACTCTGTCTTTGTAACGAAGAAATTGAGAGCTATGAATTTTCCCCTTATGGCTCCTTTCATTGTGTCCCATAAGTTTTGGTAGGTTGTGTTTTCATTATAATTCAATTCTCAGAATTTTAAAATTTCTTTTTTGATTTCTTCCATGACCAATTCATTGTTTAAAAGTGTGTGGTTTAGTCTCCAGGAGCTGGTGGAGTTCTTGATGTATCTCTTGTTAATTTCTAGCTTTAAAGCATTGTGATATGACATGATGCAGGAAGTTGCTTCAATTTTCATGACTTTATGAAGGTATGCTTTTTGGCCTAATATATGTTGAATTTTGGAGAACATTCCTTGGGCTGCTGAGAAGAATGTGTATTCTGTAGAATTGGGATGGAAAGTTCTGTAGATATCCATTAGGTCTAGTTGATCTATAATATTGTTGAGCTCTATTATTTCCTTGTTGATTTTCTGCTTGGATGATTTGTCTATTGGTAGTAGTGGAGTATTGAAGTCTCTGATTATGATGGTGTTGGTGTTTATTTCTATTTTATTGTCAAGTAGATTTTGTTTTATAAACTGTGGTGTACCTGTGTTTGGTACATATATGTGGGTTCCTGTGTCCTCTGGGGCCCAGCCATGGCCACCCGAAAGCATCCAGGCAACCAGGGTGGGTGAGCACATGATAATAAAAGACTGTTGGGAGGAGTTTTGGTGAACAGTTCTCTCAGTTTATTGTCAGTGAAATGGGTTTATGAGCATCTGAGGGTGGGGGGAGGGACCCTAAAGGGATTGGAGGTACTAAGTTCATTTCTGATGCCTAATTATCATATGGGGACATTCATTCTAGCACATAGGCAATGGCAAGGGGGTCAGGTGATCTAGGGTCTCAGGACTGTGTGAAGGCTGCTGGCTAATAAGGAGCTTCCTAGGCAACTGGCCAAAGGTCACAGGGCTATGGGCAAAGCCTAAGTTCAGATGTACCAGGCTTGGAGAGGGAGTGACCTCCTGTACCCTGGGGGTCTTTAGCCATGCCTGGCAGCTCAGGCCCCTCTCCTGAAGGTTCCAACCTGTGCCTGGCAGTGCTCAACACATATATATTTATGATTGTGATGTGCTCTTGTTGGATCATTCCCTTGATGAGTAAGAAATTGCATTCTTTGTCCTTTTTGATTACTTTTGGTTTGAAGTCTATTATATCAGATATTAATATAGCAACAACAACTTGTTTTTTATTTCTATTTGCTTGCAATATCATTTTCCAACCTTTCACCCTGAGGAGTTGCCTATCTTTAGTGGTGATGTGGGTTTCTTGAAGAGAGCAGATAGAAGGGTCCAGTTTTTTGATCCATCCTCATAATGTGTACCTTTTGATGGATGAGTTATGGCCATTAATAGTTAAGGTTATTACTGTGAGGTTTGAAGTAATCCCTGCTATGATTAGGTGTTATATGGGTTGTGGTACTTTCTTGTGTTTTGTGCTATTTTGAGCTTGGTTTATTTTGGTTATTGTGATCTTCTTGTTGGCTCTTGAGATTGGTTGTTTGACTGTTCTGTGTAGGGTATTCCCTCAAGTATTCTCTGTAGGTTTGGCTTTGTGTTCATATAATCATTGAGTTGACTTTTTCATGGAAAGTTTTTGTTTCACAATTTATTATGGGGCATACTTTTGGTGGGTAGAGCAGCCTGGTTTAGAAGGCATAGTTTTTAGGCTTTGAAGTGTTCCATTCCATGCCCTTCTTACTTTCAGGTTTTCTATTGAGGCAGAAATCTGATGTGATTCTGATGGGATTGCCTTTATATGTGTGAATTGTTTGTCTCTTGCTGCTAATAACACTCTATCTTTGTTTTCATTGTTGAGTTTTAATTATTATGTATCTTGGTGAGTTTCCTCTTGGTCCTTTCTGTTTGGTGTTCTGTGTGCTTCTTGTATCTGGTTGGGCCTCTCTTTTGAGAGATTCAGAAAATTTTCTTTGGAAATGTCTTTTTAAAATTTATTTTTAATTCCTTTATTAATGGACAATGTTGATTATTTCCAATTTTTCCACTGCTAAAAATAATGAAGTTAGAGCTACTTTTGTAACTTCATTTAAAAAAATTGTTAACAACTTCTATACTTACAGTGACATTTGGTTTTCTGGGCCTGGGTTACCTCACTTAGCATAATATTTTCCAGATCCATCCATTTCCCTGAAAATTTTATAATTTCATTTTTCTTTACTGCTGAATAGAACTTGATTGTGTAAATGTACCACATCTTTATTATTAATTCGTCTGTTGAGGGACATCTAGGCCAGTTCCATTTCCATTGTGAATAGAGCAGCAAGAAACATTGTTGTGCAGGTAGCTCTAAGTGAGTGAGAAGAGTCATTAGGATACATGCCTAGGAGTGCTATAGGTGGATCATATGGTAAATCTATTTTTAGCTTCCTCAAGAACCTCCACACTGATTTCCACAATGGCTGTACCAGACAACATTCCCACCAACAGTGTAGAAGGGTTCCTCTTTTTCTACATCCTCACTAACATTTATTGTCATTTGTTTTCTTGATGATAGACATTATGACAGGAATGAGATGGAATCTCAAGGTAGTTTTAATTTGCATTTCCCTGATGGCTAAGGATGTAGAACACATTTTTAGATGTCCATATGCCATCTGTATTTCTTCATTTGAAAACTCTCTATTTAGTTCCATAGCCCATTTTTAATTGGGTTGTTTTATTTCTTATTTTTTTATTTTTTGAGTGCTTTGTATATTCTGATTATTAATCCTCTGTTAGATGTATAGCTGGCAAAGAGTTTCTCCCATTCTGTAGGTTGTCTCATTTTTCTATTCACAGTGCCCTTTGCCATACAAAAGCTCTGTAATTTGATGAGATGCTAGTAGTTGATTATTGGTTTTATTTTCTGAGCAATTGGGGTTATATTCAGAAAGTCTTTGCCAAGATCAATATGTTGGAAGGTGTCCCCTACCTTTTTCTCTAGCAGCTCCAGAGTTTTACGTCTGACATTAAGGTCCCTGATACATTTGGATTTGATTCTTGTGCATGGAGAAAGATAAGGATCTATTTTCATCCTTCTACATATAAATATCCACTTTTCCCAGTACCACTTGTTAATGAGTCTGTCTTTTCTCCCATGAATGTTTTTGGCATTTTTGTCAAAAATCAAATGGCTGTAGCTACCTAGATTATCATCTGGGTCATCTATTCTATTCCATTGATCTACATGTCTATCTTTGTGCTTGTACTATGCTGTTTTTGTTACTACAGCTTTGTAATATAGCTTAAAATCAGGTATAGTGATACCACCAGCCTTATTTTTGTTGCTCAAAATTATTTTGGCTATTCGAGGATTTTGGTGCTTAGAAATGAATTTTAGGCTTATTTTTTCTATTTCTGTGAAGAGTGCCATTGGAATTTTAGTGGGGATTGCATTAAATATGTAGATTGCTTTTGGAAAGTTTAACATTTTCACAATATTGATTCTTCTAATCCAAGAACATGGGATGTCTTTCCATTTTCTAGTGTCTTCTGCAATTTCTTGCTTAAGAATTTTAAAGTTCTCATTGTAGAGATCCTTCACTTCCTTGGTTAAGTTTATTCCAAGGTACTTTATTTTTTGTGAGGCAATTATAAATGGGAGAGATTGCCTGATTTCATCCTATACATGATTATTGTTAGTACATAGTAAACCTACTGATGTCTGTGTGTTTATTATGTATCCTGATACACTGCTAAAAGTATTTATCAGCTCTAACAGTTTGTTGGTAGAGTCTTTAGGGTCCTTTATGTACAGAATCATATCATCTGAAAATAGTGATAATTTGATCTCTTCCTTTCCAATTTGTATACCTTTTATGAGTGCAATTACTGGTATAGCTAAGACTTCCAGTACTTTAAATAAAAGTGGGCACAGTGCACATCTTTGTCTTGTTCCTGAATTTAGTGGAAAAGCTTCAACTTTTTCCCCATTAGTATTATGTTGGCTGTTGGTTTGTCACAAATACCCTGTATTATGTTATTATGTTGAGACATTTTCTTTCTGTTCCCAGTTTCTGTAGGACTTTTGCAGTGAAGGGATGTTGGATTTTGTCAAATGCCTTTTCTGTATCTATTGAGATGATCATGTGATTTTTTTTTTTTTTTTTTTTTTTTGCTCTTGGAATCAGTTTTTTATTAGTTATGTACACAGTGTGTATTTAGCCATGTTGGTGCCGTTGTTAGCCTCTTCCCTCTCCTCCCCACTCTGCAGGGACCCTCCTTGTTGAGGAATGTGGGTTGTGCATTGTGGGGTTAGCCATCAGTTATGGGTAAGAGGCAATGTGTATAATGTTCTAACATGTGGCTCTAACAATCATTCCACCCCCTCTTCCACAAATTTCCATAAGCTGTAATGTCTTCATTCTAGCACTATTTCAGTGATGAGGTCTTGGGAGCCTCTGTGTGTCTTTATATCTGGTTTGGTAGGAGTTGAGTGTTCTCTATGTCTATTTCCTTCACCCTGATGCTTGTACTTGGTTCACCAAGAAAGCAGCACTTTTGCTCATTTCTCCAATTACTCTTGGTTTCAGGTGGGGCCCTAGTGAGGTGCAATGGGCTGATTCTCTCCTCAGGATCTGCATCCATCTGAAAAAGAGAAACAAATTCTCTAATGGTGAGTGAAGTCGGCACCAGATAAATGGCATAACCATTATTATTTTAGACAGAATTTAATAGGTGTAGGCCCTCTTGTAGCTCATGATTGGTGGGAGCTCCATAATGGAGAGTGGGCTTGTTTTTTGGATATGGTTCTGACTTGTTTCCCAGCTCCAGTTATGGGTTCCATTCCACTGAGCAGATCATTTAGCCAAATCAAAAACAGTTGGTTACCACACATGGCTGTGTGCAACTATTGCACTTGTGTGAGCATCAGGTCAGGTTGTTTGCTGCTAAGTAGCTTAGGCCATGAGTTACTTGGACAGATGTTGGTCATTTTGCCCCAGTTGCTCATGTAGCACCTTTTGGCACTAGACAAGCTAACTGTCTGGGGACTGACTTTCTTCCAGATTACAGCCAGGTCACTCCATGTTGTGTAACAACAGCATATGGTGTCTTCAGCAGTAGTGTCTTACCACTAAACTTTAGTGGGTCATTAAGCACTCTGACAAAAATCTATCTTCTTTTGAGAAACCTTGATGGTCTCTCTGATCTACAGCTCATTGTGGATGTTAACCACATGCTGGTACTGGGAGTTACAGACCAGCACCAAGGAAAAGAAGGAAGAAAAAGATAGGTAACATATAAGAGATAGAGAGAAGAGAGAGAGAGAGAGAGAGAGAGAGAGAGAGAGAGAGAGAGAGAGGGAGAGAGAGAGAATTAAGAGAAATTAAGGTTAGCCTTTGTCATACTCTCTCCAGGGCCCTGTGATTCAGGTGTTGCCTCTATGGACCTGATGAAGGTTTAACCATTTAGTCTGTCTTTTAAGATGTAGAATTTTATGGTACCATTGCCATTTGGGTCCAGTTTTGTGTCCTCCACCCCCACCCTTACACTCCCCTCCCGCCCCACCTTCCCTATTGTCCAGTCCTTGAGATGCTTATTAGGTAAGTAAGCATCATGGTCAGATTCAAGTTCGCAGCCACAGACGAGTGAGACCATGTGCTGATTATCTTTCTGTGATTAGGTGAGTTTGCAGAGAATGATCTGTTCCAGGTTCAAACATTTTTCTTCAAATTTCATTGTGTCATTTTTCCTTACTGCTGTGTAGAATTCCATCATGCAGATACACCACATCTTGGTTATCTGTTCATTTTATGATTGACATCTATTGAGGACAGCATTCATATGATTATTGGCCCTTTGTTGCTTTTCTGCAATTTCAGCTATTTGCTTGGTCAAGGTTGCATAACTTGTATCTTCATTTTGAGGTTCTGACCCTATTGTCTCTTTTTTGTTTTGATTAGAGACATCTATTGTGGGACTGGACAATCTTGTTGGATTTACTTGAATTTGATTTTTTATGTTATTCCTTTTGCACTGTGGTCTGCCCATCGTTTGTAGGAGTCTTATTCAATTTAGGAGGAAGCTGGTCATGTAATTTTTGTTCTTCAGTCCATTTATATAGTGTATTACATTTATCGATTTGGGTATGTTGAACCATCTCTGCATCTCTGGGATAAAGACTTGGTTGGGGTGAGTAATATTTCTGATATATTCTCATATATTTTTTTGCAAATTTTTGCATCAATGTTCATGAAGGAGATTGGTTTAAAATCTTTTTGTGTTCTGTTTTTGTCTAGTTTTGGTATCAGGGTGATGCTGGCTTCATAGAAGGAGTTTGGTAGGATTCCTTCTTTTTTATTTTATGTGAAAGTTTAAGAAGCAGTGGTGTTAGTTCTTCTATGAAGGTCAGGTAAATTCACCAGTGAATCCAACTAGGCATGGACTTTTTTTTTTTAGTTGGGGGACTTTTTAGAACAGCTTGGATCTCTGTACTTGTTATTGGTCTATTTAAATGGTTTACCTCATCTTGATTTAAATTTGGTAGGTTATATGAATCAACGAAATCATCAATTTCTTTCAGATTTTCAAACTTAGAGGCATATATATTCTCAAAGTATGTCCTTATGATTTTCTGAATTTCTTTGGTATCTGTTATAATGGTGCCTTTTTCACCCCTAATTTTATTAATTTTCATCTTTTCTCTCTTTCTTCTGGTCAGATTTGCTAAGGGTTTATCCATCTTGTTTATCCTTTTAAAGAACAAACTCTTTGTTTCATTGATTCTTTGGATTGATTTTTTGGTTTCTGTTTCATTAATTTCTGTCCTGATCTTTATTATTTTTTCCTGTCTACTGATTTTTGGTTTGCCTTGTTCTTCTTTTTCCAAGGACTTAAGTTGAAGCATTAAATTGTTTACTTGTGAACTCTCTAATTTCTTAACATAGCCACTTAGAGCTATAAATTTCCCTCTTAGGACTGCCTTCATTGTGTCCCAAAGGTTTTGGTATGTTGTATTCTCATCATAATTTGATTCTATGAATTTATTGATTTCCTTTTTGATTTCTTCAATGACACATTCATCATTCAATAGTGTACTGTTTAGCAGAATTTGTATATGCTCTACAGTTTTTCTTATTGCTGATTTGTAGTTTAATCCCATTGTGGACAGATAGAGTACAAGGGATTATTTCAAATTTCCTATATTTGCTAAAATTTGCTTTGTATGGCCCATATGGTCTATTTTAGAGAATGTTCCATGTGCTGCTGAGAAAAATGTGTATCTGCAGCATTCGGATGGAATGTTCTGTAGTATCTGTTAGGTCCATTTGTTCCATGACATCATTTAATCCAGATGTCTCTCTGTTTATTTTTGCTGGGATGACCTGCCCTTTGATGAGAGTGGGTTATTGAAGTCACCCACTACAATTGTGTGTGGTGTTGTCTGTGACCTTAATACTAATGGTGTTTGTTTGATGAAATTGGGAGCCCCTGTGTTAGGTGCATATATGTATAGGATTGTAATGTCCTCCTGCTGGAGTGTTACTTTAATCAGTATAAAGTGGCCTTCTTTATCTTTCCTCACTAATGTTGGTTTGAAGTCTACCCTGTCAGATATTAGGATAGCAACATCTGCTTGTTTTCTAGGCCCTTTTGCTTCAAATACTGTTTTCCATCCTTTCACCTTAAGATGGTGTGTTTCATTGAGAGATGAGTTTCCTTGTGTCAACAAATGTCAGGATCCTGATTTTTAATCCAGTCTGCAAGCTTGTATCTTTTGGTTGGGGCTTTGAGGCCACTGATGTTAAGTTATTATTGAAAGGTATGTATTTATTCTCTCCATCCTTCTTGGTTTGTAGTGCTTCCTGTTTTCCCTTTACTTACTTTTAAAAACTGTTATTTGAGTATGGTTTAGTTTTTGCTATTTCCTCCCGTGTGTGTTTTCCTTTCTTTTCAGTGTGAAGGATTACTTCAAGTATTTTCTGTAGAACTGGCTTACTTATCATAAATTACTTTAGCCTGTTTTTTGTTGTGGAATGTCTTTATTTCTCCATCAATTTGCATAGATAGCTTTGCAAGATAAAGTAATCTTAGTTGACAGTTGTTATCTTTCAGAACTTAGAATATGTCATTCTAAGCCCTTCTGACTTTTAGGGTTTTTGTTGAGTAATTTGCTGTTATTCTGATGGGCTTGCCTTTGTAGATGACGTGTTTTTTTCTCTCTAACTGCTTTTAGTATATTTTCTTTGGTTTGTGTGTTTAGCAGTTTAATTAAAACATGGCGAGGAGAGGTTCTTTCCAGGTTTTCTCTCTTTGGTGTCCTAAAAGCTTCCTGTATCTGCATTTGCATTTCTTTCCCAACTTGGGGGAAATTTTCCTCTATGGTTTTGTTGAAAACACCTATTAAGCCTCTGTACTGAAATTCTTCTCCTTGTACTATACTCTGAATTCTTGTGCTTGATCTTTTCATAGTGTCCTGAATATCTTGAAATTCTCATTTGTACCTTCCTATTAGCTCTGTCTTTCTCTTTGTTGGACTGTATTAGATCTGCCACCTGATCTTCTAGTTTAGATTTGCTGTTATCTCCTTCATCCATTCTTCTGTTGAAATTTTCCACAGTTTTTTATTTGACTGCCTGCATTCTTCAGTGCTAGAATTTCTGCCTGGTTTTTCTTCAGTATTTCTATTTCCTTACTCATGTCTTGTAATGACCTCCTTTTTCATTAAGCTGGTTTCCTGTGTTCTCTTCGAATTCCTTCAGAAATTTGTTTTCTTCTTGAATTCCTTTGTTTTCTTCTTTGATTCCTTTCAGTAATGATGAAATCATTTTTTAAAAATCTTTGTCAGGCATTTGATCTAAAATAGTCTCATTGGGGTTGTTTATGATGTTTTATAAGTTTTGGTGGGATTGTATTGTCTTGTGTTTCTTGTATTATAATGTTGCAATTTTTGCATCCTGAGTTGATTTGATGCTTGGGTTGTCTATTAATCTGCAGTGCTTTTAGATTTGGAAATCCAACTTGATGTACCTTCAGAGTAGGAGTTTAAGTTCCAACTGTAGCTCTTGTACTCCAATCCAGTCACAGAAGTAATCTTAGGTGTTCAGTTTGCCTGCTATTCAAGTATTCTAGTGGGTTGGGTGGAGCAATTTACTGGCATATTCTAACCTTCAACTGAGCAATATACACATTCAATAAAAACCAGCACAGAGTATGCAAGTGTGGGATTTAAAATGAACAGACAGCTTTATAGAGCCACAATCCCTAAGGGTGTGTGTTGCTCTATACCCTTAATCCTGTCAGCTGGGAGGATAAGATTTCTGTTCTGAATTGGATTCCAGGTCAGCCTGGATCAGAATCAGACCTTGCCCCCAATAATGACAGAAGAAAAAGACAAAGGCTCTATAAATCTGAAAGCATCAAAGGCAACAATAGCTTAATTGAGAATGGTAAAGCCAAACAAGAATGTGTAACCCATAACCTGCCCTGACATGGAAGGAGAGATTAGCACTTCCAGTGCAGGTCTATGTATCTGCTTTTTTGTCAGTCAGCCTCATTACCTTTTGGGGTGGCTTCCAATCTCACCAATGCTGAGTGCCCATCTCAATCCCTCCATGTTGTGCTGTGGAGCTGGTGCTCTGATGTGGTATGCTGGGTGCACTGCCATGCATCTGGAGGTTCATTGTTCTGATGGTTGGGGGGTGGGAGAGTGCAGGAAGTCAGGAGTTGCAGTGGAACTGCTTATCTGGTCCCACCTCTTTCAGCAGCAACTTGGTTGATCTCTGCTGTCTTTCATTCAGGTTTCTTGAATTTGCAAGGAGGCTGATGAGGTTATAAAATCTCCTCATTTGGTCTCTGCTCCTGCAGCTTGGCACCAGGTGGGCAGTGCCAGGCAGGTGTGTGGATAGTGCAGATCATGCAGATCAGTGCCACAACTGCCTCTGTGGGATTCTGGCCATTTTCCTTCTCTTTGGTAGATCTTGGTCTTTCCTGCTTCTCCACTAAGGCTAATAAAAAACCTATACATCTTCACTTTTCAGAAGAAGAGTGAATTTTGCATTGGTTTTGCTTACATCCCTCACTAGGTTGGTTTGGCATGGATCTTATGCTGCCGTCTTACCTGGAATAGTTTTGGTGGATATGGTCTCTATTCCTCTGGCCTGGATTTCCTCTCCTTCTGGTATACCCATGATCTGGATATTTAGTCATAAGTGGTGTCCCACAGTTCCCTAGTATTCTTTGCACTTGATTTTTTTTGAACTTAGCAAAGTTTTTGGCCTCCCAATCAATTTCTTCTGTCCTGTCTTCCAGGTCAGAGGTTCTGTCATCCACCTGAGTAACTTTGTTGGTGAGAGTTCTAGAGAGGTTCTTTATAATTTCTAGTTAATTTTTGTTTTCTGTTGTGTTATTTTGCATTGTGTTGATCTCTTTTTTGAGGTATGATTTCAATTCAAGTTCTGATTTTCTTTTCTTTCTTTATATTAGTTTTGTACTCAGTGAATACAGTCAAGTTGGTACTGTTGTTAGCCTCCTCCATGTCCTACCCCCTCTCCCTGGCCCCTCCCTTTTGAGGTATATGGGTCATGCATTTTGGAGTTAGCCCACAGTTATGGGTAGGAGAAATGTCTCTGCATATCATGACCCAATGTGTGGTTCTGACATTCTTTCTGCCCCCTCTTCCACAAAATTTCCCTGAGCCATGTTGGGTTCATTTTGGGTGTGCTTCAGTGATGAGGTGTTGGGAGCCTCTGTGTCTCTGGATATCTGATTTGGTAGGAGTTGATTGTTCTCTGTGTCAATCTCCTTCACCCTTGTGCTGGTACCTGGTTCACCAAGAAAACAGCACCCTTGCTTGTTTTGCCAATTATTCTTAGTTTCAGCTGGGGCCCTTTTGAAGTATGATGGGGGGTTCTCTCCTTAGGATCTTCATCTATCTGAAAAAGAGAAGCAGATGCTCCAACAGAGAGTAAAATTAGCACCAGATAAAGGGGCTAATCCTTTTTTTTTTTTTTAAGAGAGAATTTAATAGGTGTAGGCCCTCTTATAGCCCACAATTGGTACAATTGGTGGTAGCTTGATAATGGAGAGCAGTCTCATGTTTGGATATGCTTCTGACTTGTTTCCCAGATCCAGCTATGGGTTCCATTCCACTGAGTGGATCAGTTACCCAAATCTAGAGTAGTTGGTTTCCAACCATGGCTTTGCACCAATATTGCACTTGTGTGAGCATCACAACAGGTTATTTGCTGTTAAGTAGGTTAGGCCATGAGTTGCTTGGACATATATTGGTCAGTTTCCCCGAGTTGTCCATGTAGCACCTTCTGGCACTAGACATGCTGACTGTCTGGGGACTGACTCTCTTCCAGCTTCCAGCCATGTCACTCCATGTTACGTGTCAACCACATATGGTGTCTTCAGCAGTAGGGTCTCACCACTAACCTTTGGTGGGTCATCAAGTACTCTGAAAGAAATCTGTCCTTCTTTTAGGAAACCTTGTAGGGCTCTCTGATCAAAAGCTCATTGTGGATGATAGCCACCTGCTGGTACTGGGAGTTACAGGTCAGTGCCCACTAAGAGAAGGAAAAAAAAAAGATAACTAATATAAAAAGAGTTAGAGAGAGAAGAGAATGAGAGAGAGAGAGAGAGAGAGAGAGAGAGAGAGAGAGTCTGTAGAAGATTAAGGTCAGTCTTCATCTTACCCTGTCCAGTGCCTTGTGTCGAGTTCTGATTTTCTTGATGCTTCCTATAGTTCATTCTTGCATTTGGTCAAGTTTTCATTAAGCTTAATCAACTGGTTGTTGAGATCTTCCATTTCTTGACTTACCTTCAATTTATTCATATCTCTTTGGAGAGTTCTAACATTTTCTTCAATCAAGTTAAGCCTATTGTCAAAAGCTGAATTCTCCAGGAGACAATCCTGTTCAATTTCATTGATAAGATTGTTGATTCTTTGATGGCTTGCTTCCAGTTTAGCAATTTTTTTTTTTTTGATCAGGGTCTCATTTGTTGTTGTGTTTTCATTTTGGGAATAAATTTCTCTTGATTTCTTTATGATTTCATTGGAGGCTTCCATTGTAGGACTAGGCAGCCTTGGTGGAGATCTCTTAGTTTTCTGACTTTTGTTGGCTTTTTTTGCATTGTTGTATACCCAGTTTAGGAATACTCTTTATTTCATTGAGGAGAAAGCAAGTTTTTGTCCTTTGGCCCATGCATCTTCTGACTCAGCTGAACAGGGATGTTGGTACCCAGTGGATTACACAGCTCACACAGGGACCAGGCCTCCCCAAGTCAGGCACAATAAGACCTACCAGGACCAGGTGACTGGGAGGAGCAAGGGAACAGGGAAATAGCCTACTTACTCAGGGCTTTACCCTCCATCCCACACACTGGCTCAGGCCACTTGGACTAGGGAACTGGGAGGAGCCAGGAAGAAGGAAATCTGGCCTATTCAGCCCACGCTGCCAGGCCCACCAGTACACAGACAGGCCCAGGGAACCCAGACTGGGGAGGTGGAAGAAGACTGGGAAAAGGGGTCTGGCCTACTCACTCCAGACAACCATACCCACCTGCATACAGACTGGCACAGGGAACTCAGCTGCCTTTATTTTTTAATTGGGGAGCCAAAAGTGCTCATCCCTTGTTTGAAATTTGTGAAAACATTTGTTACAATGTGAAGGATCTGCTATTTACAGTCACATGTCTTGGAGTTCCTGATATTCATTAGATGTGTGCATATATTTGTTTTACCTTCCTTAAGCCAAATTTCTAAAATGGGAAGGCAAATCTTGATCTCTAATTCTGTGATAACCCAGGTAGGTGGAGACAGCCACAATCAAGTCTGGTGCAAATGAGTTCCACACATTTTTTTTTCTCTCTTTTTAAAGTGTTTTATTTGCAACTTCCATGTATATACACAATATACCCTGATCGTAATTCCCTCCACCACTCACCTTTCTGCCTCCTCTTTAATGACATTCTGCTTTTCAACTAGCCTCTCTTCTATTTAGATGTCTTCATTTTTGTTATCCTCACATTATGTAGGTCTTGTATATGCAACATTAGCACAATAAGATCATGAATGTCAAGGCCACTTTGTGTCTGGAAGACAGAATTGTAAGCAATCCTCTTCTTTTTGTTCTTACATTCTTTCTGTCACCTCTTCCACAATGATCCCTGAGCCTTGGAGAGTGTCATAGAAATGTTTTTCAGTGCAAAACACTTCACTGTCTCTTCTTCTCAGCACTTTTATGAGTTTTGAGTCACCCCAGTGGTCACTTCCATCTGAAAAGAGAAGCTTCTCTACCAAATGTGAGAGTAGTATTAGTATATTGGTATGCATATAAAGATTTGGAGGGAAATTTGATGGGCATAATATATCCAGCTAGGGATTATGATTTCCTAGCCATAGGCTTTTGATTAAGTTTTCAAACCCAATCACACAGTACTTAGTTTCCCCTAAACAGATGCCACCATTGCACCAGTTGGTACATTTGATCTGACTGGCTAGCCATGTAGAGTCCACTGCTGGTTAAGACTACTAATGGCCTTTCTCCTCAAGCAGGCTGCACAGCATTTGTCAGCACCATGACAGCTAGTCAATAGGCAGGAGACTCCCAGTTCAGCTCCAATTTGATTTCTCCATGTTCTACAGGCCAAGCCTGAGTTTTCCTCAGCAATAGGATCTTACCATATAGTTCTGGTGGGTAAACCAGAAGCCTTAGCAATATCCTGTATTGTTTGAGGGGCATTGGGGTCCACCCAGACCAATAACTCAGTGGAAAATATCTCACCCATGGCACTGAAATTTTTCTAATATGGCTTATTCATACCACCTTTAATTTTGATTAACCCTCCTCTCACCCATTTCCTGTGCTTCATCCCCTCCCATAACCTCACTTAGACTATTTCACCCATAATATCCTGCCCTTCTACTTACATAACTGCTGTACTTTCCCCTTAAGCCCTTTGCTCTCCTCTCATGACACCTTTCTAACTTCCTGACCTTTGCTGCTGACTTTTAATCCAACTGACAAACAAATCTAAAAAATTGAAGCTAGGATGAACATATGCAAGAGAATAATGTGATGCTTGACTTTCTGAGCCTGGGCTACCTCACTTGGTATAATCATTTCCAGATCTATCCATTTTCTTGCAAATTTCACAATTTAATATTTCTTTGCAGCTGAATAAAACTCTGTTGTATACATGTACCATATATTCATCATCCACTTATCAGTTGATGGGACTCTAGACTGATTCCATTTCCTAGCTATTGTGAATAAAGCAGCAATAAACATGGATGAATGATTATCTCTATAGTAATGAGTAGAGTCCTTAAGGTATATCCCAAGGAGTGGTATGTAACTGGGTCATATGGTAAGTCTGTTTCTAGCAGTCTCAGGAACCTCCACACTGATTTCCATAATGACTGTACAAGTTTACATTCACATCAACAATGGATAAGGGTTCCCCTACCTTCACACACTCACCAGCATTTAGGAGGGAATACATCCCTGATACCGAAAATTTAAAACAGGGGTACTCTTGAGCCCTAGGGGATGTAATGTCTGCTGTTGTCTGGCTAAATGTATATACTATGCTTATCCTTTGATTTCTTGATTATAACCATTCTGACAGGGGCATGATAATATCAAAGTACTATAAATTTGCATTTCTCTTATGGCTAAAGATAAACACTTAAAAAATTCTACTTGCAATTTGTATTTCTTCTTTTTAGAATTTTCTAATCAATTCTATAGCCCATTTCTTAATGGATTTTTCAATTTATTATTCAAATTTTGAGTTTTTGTATATCCTACATATTAATACTCTGTCAGGTGCATAGCTAGCAAAGATTTCTCCCATTGTGTAGGCTTCCTCTTTGCTTGGTTAACAGTGTCCTTTGCTATGAAAAAGCTTTATTTATTTATCTATTTATTTTTACTTATTGAGGTAGTGTTTCACTCTAGCATAGGCTGACCTGGAATTCACTCTGTAGTCTCAACTTGGCCTTGAACTTGCAGTGACCCTTTTACCTCTCCCTCCAGAGTGCTAGGATTAAAGGCGTGTGCCACCATACCAGGCCTTACAAAAGCTTTTAATTTCATGAGCTCTCCTTGGTTGACTAGTGGCCTTGCTTCCTGAGTAACTTGAGTTCTATTTAGAAAATCTTTGCCTATACCTATGTATTGAAGTATTTCCTCTACTTTTGTGTTTAGCAGTTTCAGGGTTTCAGGTCTGCTATTAAGGTCTTTGATCCATTTGGACTTTATTCTTATACATAGAGAGAGATAAGGATCTATTTTAATTCTTCTACATATAGAAATCCAGTTTCCCCAGCACCATTTGTTAAAGGCTGTCTTATTTCTAGTGAATATTTTTGTCAAAAATCAGGTTGCTATAGCTGTCTGGATTTATATGTAGTTCCTCTATTTTGTTCCATTGGTCTACATGCCTTTTTTGTGCCAGTACCATGCTGCTTTGTGACTATGGCTCTTTAATATAGCTTAAAATCAGGTGTGGTGATACTGTCAGCTTTATTTTTGTTGCTCAGGATTGCTTTGTCTATTTGTGGTTTTTGAGATTTAAATGGACTTTAGAATTCTTTTCTATTTCAGTAAAGAATATTATTCAAGTTTTGATGGGGATTTCATTAAATCTGTAGATTGCTTTTGGTAAGTGCCATTTTAGTAGTATTGATTCTTTCAAATCAAGGAACATGGGATGTCTTTCCATTTCTGAGTGTCTTCTGCAATTTATCTTTTGAGTTTTAAAGTTTTCACTGTACAGATCTTTCACTTTGTTGCTTAGGTTTATTCCAAGGTACTTGTTTTTGAGGCAATTTTGAACAGGAGTGTTTCCTGATTTCATCCTCAGCATGTTTCTTATTGGAGCATAAGAAGGTAAATGCTTGTGTGTTAATTTTGTATCCTGCTACTTTGCTGAAAGTGTATATCAGCTCTAAAGCAGTTTTTTTGGTAGAATTTTTAGGTTCTTTTATGTATAGAATCATATCACCTGCAATTAACAATAATTTGACTTCTTTCTTTCCTATTTGTACCTCTTCTATTTATGTCTCTGCGTTATTGCTATAGCTAAGACTTTCAGTGGTATATTAAATAAAATTGGAGAAAGTGAACACCTTTGTTTTGTTCCTGATTTTGGTACAAATAATTCAAGGTTTTCCCCTTTAGTATAATACTGCTCTAAGTTTGTTGTATATATCTTTTATTAAGTTGAGATATTCCAACAATTTCTTCAGGCATTTTTTTTTTTCTCAAGGTAGGCTCTCACTCTACCCCAGGGTAACCTGAAACTCACTATGTAGTTCCAGGCTGGCCTGAAACTCACAGCAGTCCTACCTCTGCCTCCTAAGTGATGGGATTAAATGCATGTGCCACCATACCCAGCCTCTTTGGGACTTTCACCTTGAAGGGATGCTGAATTTTGTCAAATTCATTTTCCATATCTAATTAAGATCTTCATGTTTGCTGTGTGTGGTGGCACATGCCGTTAGTCCCAGTACTCTGGAGACAGAAATAGGAGGATCACCTTGAGTTCGAGGCCACCCTGAGACTACATAGTGAATTCTCAGTCAGCCTGAGCTAGAGTGAGAATCTACCTCAGAAAACCAAAACCCAAAACAAACAACAAAAAACAAAAGATCTTCATGTGATTTTTGTCCCAGGTTAGGATGTATACCTGTATCCTATTCACCAATATTTTGTTGGGAATTTTGCATATAAGTTCATGAGGAAGATTGATTTGTAATTTTTCTTTTTTTTGTTTATTTGTCTGGTTTTAGGGTAATACTGGCTTCATAGAAGGGGTTAGTAATATTCCTTCCTTTTCTATGTTATCTAATGGATTGAGAAGCATTAGTGTTAGTTCTTATGTGATGGTTTGATAAAATTCATCTGTGAATCCATCTGGGCCTGGAAATTTTCTTAACTTGGAGACTTATTATTATTAATTAATTAATTTTTTTACATAGGTTGTAGTATGACCCCTCCCTCAGCCCTCTTATTCCTGTGGGCCCTCCTCAGTAGGGTTATTGGTATTCACTGTGCAGTAATTAGGGCCTTTATCTCTGGAGGGAACTGTGTCTCAAGGTGTTTCTACCCACATTGCCTCTTACAGTCTTCTTGCCCTCTCTTCCACAATAGTCCCTGAGCCTTGGCAGGTGTGTTATCTATTAATGTTGACTTCTCTGTAGCTTCTGTATTTCTGTTATGATGGGATTCACTTCACCACAGGGTTTATGCTATTTTCCTGAATGTGGATGTCTGGCTAGCATTGGGAACTGCTTCCTCTGCAGTTTCTTCTGGACCCTGGTAAATGGGATAGAGGTGGCACATCTCAAGTTGAGCATTTGACTGCCTTTTCTTTTGTAGTTGGATCTTGGATCTACCGAGTACTCTCTGCCATCTATAAAATAAAACAGGGTCTCTGATCAAAGGTAGAGCAGCTTTGATTAAATGTGATATGCATAGGAGATTGAGAGACATTTTGGGAAGCTACCCTTTTGACTTGTACAGGGAACACTGGGTGCTTCTCTCTGGGTGTTGTGATTTTCCTGACCATGGAATGTTGTCTTGGTTTCCAGTGTCAGTTATGAGTTATCTCCCATTGAGCTGGCCTCATGTTCAATAGGAGGACATTTAGTTACCCACAAAATCTATGTGTCACCATTGCACATGTATGTACTTCTTGCCTGGCTCATGGATTGTGTGGATTGCAGGGTCTTCTGTTTACTTCCAGTGCCATGAAGGTTTGCCAGGTGAGGAATGGCTTTCATTTCAGTTCCCATGCTGTCTCTCAGTGTTCTGAGATGGCAGTCTGTTGTCCCTCCAGCAATAGGGTCTTACTTTTAGATCTTTCTGGTAACCAAGTACTTGAGAAGGGCCTACATTTTTTTTTTTTTTTTTGGAAATCACACAGCTCACCCTGACTAACTGCTCACTGTGGGAGTTAGCCCAGATCTGGCCCTGGAATCCACAAGCCAGAGCACATGGTTTAAAGATTAAGATTTCTCCACCTCCTATTCGGCATTTCAGTCTGGTTATTCCATCTCCCTCAATTGGGGGTTCTACTTCATATATTTGTATCCAGGAGGAAGTTTCCTATTATGCTGACTGCTTGAGTTGCCTATTAGGTATGTTAACAACTCAAGCGGATCCAGGTTAGGAAACTCAGATAAGTGACACCATGTGGCATTTGTCTTTCTGTGATTATGTGAGTTTACTATGACCTGTTCCTAGTCTGTCCATTTTTCTACAAATTTCATTGTATCATTTTTTTTCTTACTGCTAAGTAGAATTCCACTGTGTAAATGTACCACAACATCATTATCCACTGATCCAATGATGGGCATCTGGATTGACTCCAGTTCTTAGCTATAATGAATTAAATAGCTATAAGCATGGTTGAGCAAATCTGTGTATTGATGCATGGAGCATTTAAGATCAATGCCCAGTAAAGGAATAACTGGATCTGTTAGTAGCTCTATGTTCATTCTTTACAGGAATCTCCAAATTGATTGCCATAGTAGTTGTACAAGTTTACATTCCCACCAACACTGAATGAGGGTTCCTCTTTTCCCACATCCTCACCAACATTTGTTGTTATATTTGTTTTTGTTTGTTTTTCGAGGTAGGGTCTCATTCTAGCTCAGGCTGACCTGGAATTTACTATGTAATCTCAGGGTGGCCTTGAATTCATGGTGATCCTCCTACCTCTGCCTCCCAAGTGCTGGGATTAAAGGCATGCACCACCATGCCCGGCTTGTTGTTATATTTTTTAATGATTGTCATCCTTACTGGAATAAGGTGAAATGTCATGATTGTTTCAATTTGCATTTCCATAATGGTTAGGAATGTGATTATTTTCTTAAGTGTGTGTTAGCCATTTGTAATTTTTCCACGGAAAATTCCCTGTTCAGTTCTTTGCCCCATTTTTGGAGTGGGTTGTTTGATTTTTGTAGATTCTAGATACTAGGTTTCTGTCTGTGGTATATCTGGCAAAGATTTTCTCCCATTCAATGGGTAATCTATTGGCTCTTCTCATGGTATGTTTGTCTGTGCAAAAGGTTTTTAGGTTCATGAGATCCCATTGGTTGAGTGCTTGTTTAATTTCTTGGGCTACAGCAGTTTTGTTCAGGAAGTCTTTTCCCACTTCTATGTCATAAAGAGTTCCTCCTATTTTCACTTCCAGTAGGAGAAGAATTTGAGGTCTTATATTGAGATTTTAATTGGACTTGATTTTTCTTTTGTTTGTCTGTCTTTCAAGGTAGGGTTTCACTCTAGTTCAGGCTCACCTGGAATTCACTATGTAGTCTCAGGGTGGCCTCAAACTCATAGTGATCCTCCTACCTCTGCTTCCCGAGTGCTGGGATTAAAGGCGTGCACCACCACACCTGGCTTTGGACTTGATTTTTATGTATGGAGAGATGAGTGGGTTCAGTTTCATTTCTCTACATATGGTCATCCAATTCATCCAACAACTTTTGTTGAAATTGCTGTCTTTGTTCAAGTCTACATTATTGGTACCTTTGTCAAAGATCAAGGAGCCGTAGTTACTTGATCTAAGGACTAAGTTTTCAATTCTGTTCCACTGGTCTATGTTTCTATGTTTCTGTTACTATGGCTTTGTATTATAGCTTTAGATTGGGTATGGTGATACCTCTAGAGGTT
Organism: Dipus sagitta; assembly: GCA_036346955.1. Classification (NCBI taxonomy): domain Eukaryota; kingdom Metazoa; phylum Chordata; class Mammalia; order Rodentia; family Dipodidae; genus Dipus; species Dipus sagitta. The sequence continues at coordinate 88,016,364 of CM070779.1, read as the reverse complement.
TTTTCTTTTTCTTTGCTGAGGATATGTTAGAATACCTGTGGTCTGCTGCCATTACATGTGAATTTTGAGATCATTTTTTCTATCTTTGTGAAGAATGATGCTCAATTGTCTTTATTAGTTATGTACACAGTATATATAGTCATGTTGGTACCATCCTTAGCTTCCTCCCTGTCCTCCCCCCTCCACAGAGACCCTCCTCTTTGGGGAATATGGGTCCTGCATTGTGGGGTTAGCCATCAGATATGGGGAAGAGGCAATATCTCTATGCATAATGTCCCAACTGTGGCTCTAACATTCTTCCTGCCCTCCCTTTCATGAATTTCCCTGAGCCATGTGGGGTTCATTTTAGGTCTACTTCAGTGATGAGGTCTTGAGAGCCTCTGTGTCTCTGGATATCTGGTTTTCTGTGCTGAGTGTTTTCTGTGTCTATCTCCTTCATCTTTGTGCTGATACCAGGTTCACCAAGAAAGCAGCACTCTTGCTCATTTCCCCAATTACTCTATGGTTTCAGCTGAGGCCCTGGGGAGGTGTGATGAGATGAATCTCTCCTCAGGTTCTGCATCCATCTGAAAAAGAGAAGCAGATTCTCCAATGGGTAGTGAAGCCAGCACCATGTAAATGGAATTCAGAGGGAATTTAATAGGTATAGGCCCTCTTGTAGCCCAAGATTTACTTACTATTGGAGAGCAGACCCATTTTTTTTTTAATATGGTTATGACTTGTTTCTCAGTTCCAGCTATGGGTTCTGTTCTACTGACTGGATCAGTTAGCCAATTCCAGAGCAGTTGGTTACCCACCATGGCTGTGTGCCACTATTACACTTGTGTGAGCATCATGTCAGGTTGTTTGCTACTGAGTAGTTTGGACCATGAGATGCTTGGACAGATGTTGGTCATTTTCCCCCAGTCACTCATGTAGCACTTTCTGGCAATAGACAAGCTAACTGTCTGGGGACTGACTTTCTTCCAGATTCCAGCCAGGTCAGTCCATGTTGTGTACCAACAGCATATGGTGTCTTTGGCAGTAGGGTCTTACCATTAACCTTTGGTGGGTAATCAAGTGCTCTGACAGAAATCTGTCTTCTTTTGGGAAACCTTGTAGGTCTCTCTGATCACCTGATGTTCAAATTTTTATTGGTATTGCATTAAATCTGTATATTTCTTTTGTTAGAATTGCCATTTTCTTTCTTTCTTTTTTTCTTTTTCTTTTTTAAGGTAGGGTTTCACTCTAGCTCAGGCTGACCTGTAATTCACTATGGAGTCTCAGGGTGGCCTGGAACTCATGATGATCCTCCTATCCTCCATTATCGTTCAATTCAGCCTCCCAAGTGCTGGGATTAAAGGTGTGCACCACCAAGCCTGGCAAGAATTTCCATTTTCACAATATTCTGCCTATGCAGGAACATTAGAGTTCTTTCCATCTTCTGAAGTCCTCCTTGATTTCTTTCTTGAGTTTTTTAATGTTCTCATTATATAAGTCTTTCACATCCTATGATAGTGTTATTCCAAGGTATTTAAGTTTTTTTTTCTTGCTATTGAAAATGGGATAGCCTCACCAATTTCTTTCTCTATATATTTGTCCTTTGTATATAGAAAGGCTACTGATTTTGGGGCATTGAGTTTGTATCCTGCCACTTTACTGAAGGAATTAATCACCTTTAGAAGTTTTGAGATGGGGACTTTTGGGTCATTATGTATACTATCATGCCGTCTGCAAATAGGGCTATCTTGACTTCTTCCTTTCCAATTAGTATCTCTTTTATTTCTTTTTCCTGCCTTATTGCTTGGGCTAGTGCTTCTAGTACTACACTGAAGAGCAGTGGAAAGAGTGAGCACCCCTGTCTTGTTCCAGTTCTCAGTCGGAACTTCTTGACTCTTTCCCCATTAAGTATTGTTTGGGCTTTAAGTGCTTTGCATATAGCCTTTATTGTGTTGCAATATAAATCGTGAATGCCTATTCATTCTAGCATTTTGATCATGAAGTGCTGTTGTATTTTGTCAAAGGCTTTCTCTGCATTAATTGAGATGATCATGTGATTGTTATGGTTAAGTTTATTTATGTGGTATATTATGCTCATTGATTTCAGTATATTGAACTATCCTTGGATCCCTGGGATGAAGCCTACTTGATTAAGGTGGATAATGCTTTTGATGTGTTGTTCAACTTGGCATGGGAGAATTTTGTTCAGGGTCTTTGCATCTAAGTTCATTAGGGATATAGGCCTATAGTTTTCTTTCCTTGTGCATCTGTGTCTGGTTTTGGCATTAGGGTGATGCTACCTTCATAAGAGGTGTAAGGGAAGATAACCTGATTTTTACAATTGTTTTCTTACTTTCCAATTCATTAATTTCTTCTCTGATCTTAATCATTCTTTCCATCTGGAGCTCTTAGGGTTGGATTCTTCTTGTTTTTTCCAATGCCTTTAGGTGGACAGTTAGGTTATTAATTGGGGATCTCTTTGTATTTGTTATGAAGGCATTTAACCCTATGAGTTTTCCCCTTAGGACTGCCTTCATTGTGTCCCATAAGTTTTGGTAGGTTGTGTTTTCATTATCATTCTATTCTAGAAATTTTACACTGTCTTTCTTGATTTCTTCTGAAACTCATTCAGTGTTCAAAAGTATACTGTTTAGTCTCCAGGAGCTGGCAGAGTTCTTGATGTGTCTCTTGTTGGTAATTTCTAGCTTTAAAGCATTATGATCTGATATAATGCTGGAAGTTACTTTAATTTTCCTGAATTTATGGAGGCATGCTTTATGGCCTAATATATGGTCAATTTTGAAGAAGGTTCTGTGGGCTGCTCAGAAGAATGTGTATTCTGTAAGGTTGGAGTGGAAGTTCTGTACATGTCTATTAGGTCTGGTTGATCTTTGGTATTGAGCTCTGTTATTTCCCTGTTGATTTTCTGCTTGGATGATCTGTATTGATGATTAGAGTATGGAAGTCTTGCATGTACTCTTCAGCACACAGGTATCAGGGGTTCGGGAGCCAGGAAACTGGAGAAAGGGGGCACAGGGACCAGCTCCTACAATGGCACCTGTACCCTCTGACTCAGGGTAACAGGGATTTGGGTACTCCGGTTCCAATTGGGAAACCAGAGCAAAGGGCCTGCTTCTGCAACCCACATACAAGGACCATGCCTACCCAAGGCAGTAGCAGTGGTACTGGGACCCAGGAACAGTGAAATGTGGAACCAACCAGGAGCTCTGGCCTATTCAATTCATGCATGCACCCTCCTGAGTGGGGGATCCAGGAGTTGGGGACCCAGAGGCCCTTCAATCAGGAAGGTGGAGCAAGGGGCCTACTTCCACAGCTGGGTACAGGAGGTCCATAGCCAGCTGAAGAGGGGGACCAACCAGGGAACAGAGAATCTTCATGTATCTATCCGGTGCATAGTACCCAGGAATTGGGGACCCAGGGACACTTCAATCAAGAAGGTGGAGCAAGGGACCTGCTTTTGCAGCAAGCCATCAGGGCCCAGGTAGCCCTAAGCCAGCTTCAGATGAACCTACCAGGACCTGGTGGGGGGGGGGTGGTGCTGCTACTCACTCTGGGCAGGAACCTTCTGGAACAGGGCATCCAGGAATTAGGGACACAGGGACTCTTCAATGAGGAAGGTGGAACAAAGGGCTTGCTACTGCAGCAAGCATGGGAGAGTGTTCTACTCACTCCACTGGGTTACTTATATACAAAATTATGTCATCTGCAAATAAGGCTAGTTTGATTTCTTCCTTTCCAATTTGTATCTCTTTTATTTTTTTCTCTTGTCTTATTGCCTGGGTTAGGACTTTTAGCACTATGTTGAAGAGCATTGCTGAGAGTGAGCACCACTCTCTTTTTTCCAATCTTAATGAGAACTCTTTGAGTCTTTCCCCTTTTTAGTATGATTTGGCTTTTATATGCTTTGTATATAACCTTTGTTATGTCAAGATATGGTCCTACCATTCCTAGTCTCTCCAGCATTTTGATCATGAAGTGATGCTATTTTTTTGTTTGTTTGTTTGTTTGAGGTAGGGTCTCACTCTGGCTCAGGCTGACCTGGAATTCACTATGTAGACTCAGGGTGGCCTCAAACTCACTGCAATCCTCCTACCTCTGCCTCCCGAGTGCTGGGATTAAAGGCATGTGCCACCACACCCACCTGTATTTTATTGAATGCCTTCTCTTCATCTATTGAAAGATCCTGTGGTTCTTGTGTTTATTTATGTGGTGTACTATGTTTACCAATTTCTATGTTCCATATGTTGAACCATCCCCACACCCCTGAATGCAGTCTACCTGACCTAGGTGTATATAGCTTTTGATGTGGCTTTGCATTTGGTTTTCAAGGATTTCATTGACAATTTTTGCACTTAGGTCCATCAGGGATATTGGCTTATAATTTGCCTTTCTTGTGTCATTTTTTGGTTTTGATATCAGAATAATGCTGGCTTCATAAAAGGAGTTTGGAGCATTCCTTCTTTATGAGCTATGTGAGATACTTGAGAGAAAGTGATTTTATTTCTTCAGTGAAGGTTTGGTAGAATGCAGATGAGAATCCATCAATTCATGAACTCTTTTTATTTTTGGTTTGTATGTTTTTTTTGAGGGGGGGGTATTTCGAGGTAGGGTTTCACTCTAGTCCAGACTGACCTGGAATTCACTATGTAATCTCAGAGTGGCCTTGAACTCACAGTGATCCTCCTAGCTCTGCCTTCTGAGTGCTGGGTGAAGGTTGTTAATTACACGTTCAATCTCATGGATGTAATAGATTGATTTAGGAGATTTATCTGCTCTGGGTTTAGCTTTGGTAGGTAATATGTGTCTAGGATTTCATTCATTTCTTCAAGATTATCCAGTTTTTTTTTCTTTTTGGAATATAGGTTTTGGAAATGTGTCTTGATCTGATGATTCTTCCAATTTTATTAGTGTCAGTTGTGACCACTCCATTTTAAATTCTGTTCTTGTTAATTTGAGACTTCTCTTGTTCTTTTGATCAAATTGGCCAGAGCTTTATTGATCTTGTTCATTTCTTTTAAGAATCAGCTCTTCTTTTCATCAATTTTTAATTGTTTTCTTAACTAACAATTCATTAATTTTTGCTCTGATCATGATTATTTATTTACATCAATGTCTTTTTGTGAATGGTCAAGTTATTAACTTGGAATTTCTCTTTGTCCTTGATATGAAGGCATTTAGTGGTATAAATTTTCCCCTAAACATGGTCTTCATTGTGTTTCATAAATTCTCATTGATGTATTTTCATTATCATTAAGTTACATAATTTTACAATTTCTCTTTTGATTTCTTCCCTGACCCACTCACTCTTTAATAGTGAGTTGATCAGTCTTCAGGAACTGGTGTGTTTACTATTTATTCTTTTGTTTATTTCAGCTTTAATGCAACATTATCAGATATAATACAAGGAGTTATGTCAATTTTCCTGAATTTATGTAGGCATACTTTATGCCCTAATATATGACCTATTTTAGAGAATGTTCCATGAGATGCTTGGAAGAATATGTGTTCTGTGGAATTAGAGTGGAATGTTCTGTAGATGTATGTTAGGTCTAATTGGTCTATGGTGTTGTTAAGCTCCATTATTTCCCTGCTGATTTTCTTCTTGGTTGATCTGTGTACTGACTGTAGTGGGGCATTGAGTCTCCTGTTACGATGGCATTGGAATTTTTGTTTTGTTATCAAGTGGACTTTGCTTTATAAAATGTGGTAAACCTGTGTTTGGTACACATATTGTTTACGATTGTGATGTCCTCTTGTTGGATTATTCCCTTGAGTAAAATATGGTCTTTTTTGTCTCCTTTGACTGCTTTTGGTTTGAAGTCTATTTTTTTTTTTAGATATTAGTATAGTCATACCCACTTGTTTCTTATTTCCATTTGCTTGAAAGATTATTTTCCATCTTTCCACCCTGAGGAGGTGACTGTCTTTCACAGTGGTTTCTTGTAAACAGCAGATGGATGAATCCTTTTTTTTTTTGATCCAACCAGTTAACTTGTTTCTTCTGATTGGGAAATTAAGACTACTAATGTTTAGAGTTATAACTGTGAAGTTCAATTTAATTCTTGTCATATGTCAGGCTCTGTGGGTTTTGGTGCTGTGTTGAGTTTTGTACATTTTCACATCTGTTCCAGTTTTGGTTATTGCTTTTCCTCCTTGTAGGCTATTGAGATTGATGGTTGGACTCTTGTGTGGTGTATTCACTGAAAAAATCTCTATAGATGTGGCTGTGTACTCATCTATTCAGAGAGCTTGCTTTTCTTGTGGAATGTTTTCCTTTCACTTTCTGTTATGAGGCATACTTTTTCTATGTATAGTAGTTTGGGTTGGAAGCCATAGTCTCTTAATGTTTGGAGTACTCCATTCCAAGCCCTCTGGCATCTAGAATTTCCATTGAAAAACCAGGGGTAATTCTGATGGGCTTACCTTTGCTCTTACTGCTTTTAGCACCCCCTGTTTTCAATATTTAGGGTTTTAATTATATTGTGATATGGAGAGTTTCTTCTTTGGTCCTGTCTATTTGGTGATCTGTGAGCTTCTTGTATTTGGATGGGTTTCTCTTTTGCAAGGGTGGGAAATTTTTCTTCTATAATTTTGTTGAACATGTTCTTCATGCCTTTGGCCTGTATTTTCTCTTGTATGCCCATGATCTGAGTATTTGATCTTTTTAGTGCATCCCACAATTCCCTCATATTCCATTCACATGATTTCTTGAACTTATCATAGCTTTTGGACTCCTGATCCAGTTCATCTGTCATGTCTTCAAGTTCGGAAATTCCTTTTTTTTTTGATTTTTCAGAGTCTCACTCTAGCCCAGGCTTACCTGGAATTAACTGTGTAGTCTCAGGGTACCCTCAAACTCATGGTGATCCACCTACCTCTGCCTCCCGAGTGATTTTTTTCTTTTCTTTTTATTTTTATTATTATTAACATATTTTGTATGGATACGTTATGAGTTGGTACCCTCTTTTCCCTCATCCCTGTCCCCATTCTGCTGGTGACCCTCCTCAGTGGGGTTGCAAGTATTTCCTATGGGGTTGTGGGTTATGCAGTGGGGAATAGCAGTTAATTATTTTTGCAGGGAGGGAATGCCTCTGGTCATGGTTTCTCAACCTGTGGCTCTTAAATCTTTCTGCTGCCCTCTTCTGCAAAATTCCCTGAGCTGTGGTGGGTGAATTTTAAGTCTACTTCAGTGGTGAGGTCTTAGGAATCTCTGGATCTCTGCTTTGGTAAGTGCTGAGTATCCTCAGGATCTGTCTACTTTGCCCTGGCACTGATTATCAGGTTCAGCATGGAAGCAGAACTTTTGCTCCACTCCCCAGTTCCTCTGTAGTTTCAGCTGTATCTTGTCTGAAGTGTGAGAGGTAGTTTATCTCTTTGGGGCTTGCTACCTTCTGAAAAAAGAACAGATTCTCCAATGGAGAGAGAAGTCAGTATAGTTTAAGGGATAAGAATTATTATAGTTTAGGGATAAGAATTATTAGTTTATGGATAATTTCATGAATGTAACCCCTTTTTTAGCCAAAGACTAGTGAGATCTTGACACTGGAGAGCATATTCTTTGTCTCCATAGGATTCTGATCTGGTTCCCAATTTCAGATATAGGTTTCTTTATACTGAGCAGATCTCTTAGTCAACCTGAAAGCTTTTGGTTACTCAACAAGTCTGTGTGACACTATTGCACTGATGTATATATCCTGTCGGGGTGTTTGCTTCTGAGTAGCTTAGACCTCTGGTTGCTCAGACTGTTGTTGGACATTTTCCTCTAGTAACTCAGGTTCTCCACATGCTCTACACTGTTGTTGACGCTTTCTAGGGAGGTTTTAATAGGGCTATTTTATTTATTTTTGTGGCATTTTACTGCATCATTTTTTATCCCTCTATTTGAGTTTCATTTTCAGGTCAGATTAGACATTTTGTTGTTTCTTGGAATTCATGCCTGCTTTCGATCATTTCCTCATTCAGTTTGATCCCCTGGTTGTTAAGATGATCTATTTGTTGACTCACCTTCAAATCATGTATGTGATTTTTAAGATATCTCTGATTTTCTTCTATTATGTTAAGGCTGGGTGACTTAGGGTCTAAATAGGGTCCTTCTCCTGTGTTGCCTCCAGGTGGGTCAGGATGTGGCTGTAGCTTGCTTGGTTTACTTGCTTTCCAGGTAGTGCTCTATTCTCTCAGAGTTAGTTACTGCCTAAGGACTTTGGTGTGTGATTGACAGTAGGATTCCATGGGGCACAGGGCTGATGTCCCAGGTCTGAGCAGCAGGTTACTCTGAACTGAGGCAATGTGGATACTCTGTGTTAATGGCTACTTCTAGGCCCACAGAGGAGCATGCTTACATTTGACTGACTTTCCCACCTTGCCATACAGCTGGCCCTTGCTGAGCAGTGAGCCCCAAGACTATGTGGGCACTATGACTACAACCCCAGGCTTAGAAGTTTGGGTACTCCATTCTAGTGTGTTATCTCCATGCTTGGAGAGGTTTTCATGTCTTTTGTCAGGGAGTGAGCTCTCCTGGGTATGGATGCCCTGACTTCTTCACAATTCCACCCCCCTCCCCACCTTCCTCACACATTGCTGCCTTTTATGTGGCTTCTCTATCAGAGGTTGCTCTGTTCCTCTCTTGCCTCTCATTTCCCTTTCCCAGTCTCCTGACACTGGTGGCAGGTGTTATCTAGTCACATCCCTAGCAGTCCCTGTGCCTCTTTCCTTCTCCCCATGTCCTAGCACCTCTGGGAGACTTTCAGCATGTGTGCACCTCCCACAATGCCCTGCCCTTGGAGCTCAGGAGAATATACCACCTGGGAGAGAGTGAAGCCTTCTGTTCCCCAACCCTACTACAGAAGTTGGTCCCACCAGTTCACAAGCTGCCTGTTCCATGGGCTGGTCCCCAGTCTAATAGCTCTGGGGTGTAGAGAAAGGCCAACTTCCCACCCACTCTGCCTGCCAGTACTCAGCTGGGGCGCCTAGCTATGTTGCAGAGCTCAGACTAGGTAGGGATCTAGAAGATTCCTGTATGTGCACCCTGTGCCCTCCCTTTAGTACTGGAGACTTAAAACCTTGCCTCATTTCTCTGCACAAGTTATAGCATGGTTATGCGTCCACCATCTTGACCAGAAGCCATCCTTTGCCTAATTTGGACATTTTTTTTATAACTGTGTTTATCTCATTGTTATAGCTCTGGTTAAATAGCTTATCTCATCTTGCTTTAATTATATATCTAGAAATTCATCCTTGTATACTTTTCAGTTTAGCGGAATAGATACTTTTAAGGAATGTTCTTATTATTTTCTGAATTTCACTTGTATCTTTGTAGTGGTGCCTTTTTTATTTCTAGTGTTATTAATTTTGGTCTTCTCTCTGTGTTGGTTAGGGTTAGGGTTCGTATATCTTCTTTAGCCTTTCAAAGAATGAACTCTTTGTTTCATTGATTATTTGTACTGCTTTTTGTTTGGTTGTTTCTATTTCATCACTTTATGCCTGGGTCTTCATTATGTATTTCTATCTACTGACTTTTGTTTTGTTGTTTTTTACCCAAGGCCTTAAGTTATATAATTAAGTTATTTATTTTTTCTTGATTTTTTTCAATGACCCATTATCATTCAATAGTGTATTTCTTTAAGTTCCACAAGTTTGTGTATGTGTTGTAGTCCTTCCTTCTGCTAATTTGTAGTTTTATCTCATTGTGATCAGAAAGAGTACAAGGGATTAGTTCAATTTTCCTGTATTTTCTAAGATTCGTTTTGTGTCCTAAAGTATGATCTATTTTAGAACTTCCATGTGCTGCTAAACAGAATGTGTATTCTGCAGTGTTTGGAGAGAATGTTCTATAAATGTTTTGTTAGGTGCATTTGTTCCATCATGTCATTTAATCCAGATACTTCTCTGCTTAATTTTTGAAAATATTTTAAATTTTATTTATTTATTTATTTGAGAGAGAGAAAAAGGCAGAGAGAGAGAGAGAGAGAGAGAAAGGCAGAGAGAGAGAGAGAGAATGGGTGTGCCAGGGCCTTCAGCCACTGCAAGCGAACTCCAGCCGCATGCAGCCCCTTGTGTATCTGGCATATGTGGGTACTGGAGAATCGAACTGGGATCCTTTGGCTTTGCAGGCAAACTTCTTAACCACTAAGCTATTTATCCATCCCTCTGCTTAATTTTTGCCAGGATGATCTGTCACTTTGTGAGAGTAGGGTGTTGGAGTTGCCAATTTCTATTGTGCTTCAGCTAATGTGTTAATTTACATCTAGTAGTGCTTATTTAATGAAATTTGGTACTCCTACATTTGGGCCCTGTATATTTAGAATTGTAATGTCCTCTTGTATTCCCTTAATCATTATGAGGTGACTTTCTTTATCTCTTCTAAGTAATGTTAGTTTGAAGTCTATCCTGTAAGATATTAGAACAGTAATACCTGCTTGTTTTCTAGGCCCATTTGTTTAAAATACCATTTTCCATCCTTTCACTGTAAGGTAGCATCTGTTTTTTTGTGGAGTGGTGAGTTTCTTGGAGATAAAACTGACATTCTGCCAGCCTGTGTCTTTGGCTGGGGAATTAAGACCATTGCCATTCAGAGGTATTACTGAAAGGTAAATATTAATGCCTGTTATTCTTCTTGATTTTGTAACATGTATTTTTTCTATTATTCTCTTACCATTATTCCAACATGATTTATTCTTTCCTTTGTTCTCACATATGTGCTTTTCCTTATCTTCAGTCTGAAGGATCCCTTCAAATATTTTCTGTAGACCTGGCACAATGGTCATGTCTTCCTGTTGCTTTTTTTTTTATCCTGTAATTCTTTTTTCTCTTTTAACTATGACACATTTTTTTTCCTGGATATAGTAGTCTGGGTTGACAGTTGTTGTATTCCAGGAAGTGGAATACATCATTCCCAGTACTTGTAGCTTTTAAAGTTTGTGTTGGGAACGCTGTTGTAATTCTTATGGGCTTGCCCTTGTAGGTGACAAGGTACTTCTCACTTCTCTCAATATATTTTATTTGGTCTCTGTGTGATAGTAGCTTGATCATAATATAATGAGAAGAGATTCCTTTTCTGGTATTATCTGCTTGGTGTTCTAAATGACTCTTTATTCATTTATTTGACAGAGAAAGAGGGAGAGAGAGAATGGGTGCACCAGGGCCTCCAGCCACTACAAATGAGCTCCAGACGCATGTGCCCCCTTGTGCATCTGGCTAATGTGGGCCCTGGGGAATTGAACCTGGGTCCTTTGGTTTTGCAGGCAATGCCTTAACCACTAAGCCAACCCTTCAGCCCTCTAAATGCCTCTTGTATCTGTATTGGCATCTCATTTCTTAATTTTGGAAATTTTTCTTCAACTATTTTGTTGAAAATATTGTGACATTAGATTGAAATTCTACTTCTTCAATAGTAAGAATTCTTAAGTTTTATATTATAGTGTCCAAAATGTCTTGAATTTCCCACACATACCTTCTTATTAGTTTATATTTCTCTTTGTTGAAATGTCACAAATCTCCCACCTTATGTTCAAGCTCAAATAGTCTATTCTGTCTTTGATCCATTCTATTGATGAGACTTTCTACAGGCTTTGTTTGACTTATGTTTTTCATTTCCAGTATTTCAGATTGACATTTCTTCAGTATTTCTATTTCCTTACTCATATCTTATATTGACATCCTTACTTTGTTAAATAAATTTCTGTACTCTCTTGGGATTCCTCAAGAAATGTATTTTCTTCTTTGATTATTTTGGTTTCTTTGAGCATGCTTATAATCATTCTACATTCTCTGCTTCCAATTTCATGCAATTCACTGTCACTGGAGGTTATTAATATTGGATTTATAATTTTTAGAGGAGTTATGTTATATAACTGCATTGGGAGTTTTGCATCTCAGGTTATTTCATTGGTTTTCTCTTTAGCAGCTGAATTTTAGGCATTTATAGATCAGATTTTTTTTTTCAAGGTAGAGTTTCACTCTAGTCCAGGCTGACCTGGAATTCACTATGTAGTCTCAGGGTGGCCTTGAACTCATGGCGATCCTCCTACCTCTGCCTCCCAAGTGCTGGGATTAAAGGTGTGCACCACCACACCGAGCTTAAATCAGAAGTTTATCTTCAGGGTATGAGGTCAAGGCACCAGATGTAGCCTCTATATTACTCCTAGAGTAACCACAGGAGTGAACCAAGCTGGTGAACATGCCTACTATACAAATTTCCATTAGCAAATTTTAAAAGCAATATTCCTTTTGATTTCAATAATTGCTAGTAGGTAAGTCAATAATGATGGTCTAAAGTATTCTAGGTACTATATTAAATAAAAGGGAGGACAGTGGACACCCTTGTCTTGTTCCTGAATTTAGTGGAAAAGCTTCAAGTTTTTCTCCATTTAGTAATATGTTAGCTATAGGCTTGTCATAAATAGCCTTTATTATGTTGAGATATGTTTCTTCTATTCCCAGTCTCTGCAGAACTTTTATCATGAAGGCATGTTGGATTTTGTCAAATTCTTTTTCTACATCTAAAGAAATGATCATGTGATTTTTGTCCTTCAGTCCATTTATATAATGTGTTACATTTATCAATTTGCATATGTTGAACCATCCCTGCATCTCTGGGATAAAGCCTACTTGGTCAGGGTGAATGGTTTTTCTGTTATATTTTTGTATTCTGTTTGCCAATATTTTGTTGAGAATTTTTGTATCTATGTTCAGAGGGACATTGGTCTGTAGTTTTCTTTTCTTTTTTGTTCTATCTTTGCCTGGTTTTGGTATCAGGGTGATGCTGGCTTCATAGAAGGAGTTTGCTATGATTCCTTCTTTTTCTATGTTATGTAAAAATTTAAGAAGCATTGGTGTTAGTTCTTCCCTGAAGGTCTGGTAAAATTCACCAGTGAATCCATCTGGGGCTGGACTTTTTTCAGTGGAGAAATTTTTGATAACTGGTTGGATATCCATACTTGTTATAGGTGTATTTAAGTGGTTAATCTCATCTTGATTTAATTTACATAGGTCATATATGTCAAGGAAATCACCCACTTCTTTCAGATTTTCAAACTTCGTGGAGTATATGTCCCTATTATTTTTTGAATTTCTCTGGTATCTGTTGTGATGCTGCCTTTTTCATCTCTAATTTTATCAATTTGTGTCTCTTCTCTCTTTCTTTTGGTCAGATTTGCTAAGGGCTTATCAATCTTGTTTATCCTTTCAAAGAACCAACTCTTTGTTTCATTGATTCTTTTTTTGGTTTCATTAATTTGTGCCCTAATCTTTACTATTTTTCCCATCTACTGATTTTTTGGTTTCCCTTGTTCTCTCTATAACTCACTGCTGTCCCCATAATACATGACCCACAATCCCCATGGGGTTGACCTGCATCCCCAGTGAGGAAGACCTCTTCAGAAAAGGGGCAGGGAGGAGGGAAAACGGTACCAACATGTGATGTTTACATACTAAATATGTCCATATATAATAAAAGTAAATTTAAAAAAACAGAGACACTTAAAAATTAAGAAATATTGAAAGTGTCAAAAGTTAATACTAACACACAAATTATTGAAAAGTATACTAAATATACATTAGATCTAAAAAACATCAGCAGTTTTTCCTTTAGTGGGTTGGGTTTTGGATTTTTTTCTCCCCCTAGGATTTTTTTTTTTTCTTTAGCAACATGCCCTGATATGGAAGGTGCAATTAGCACTTCCAGTTCAAACTTATATACTCAGCTTCAGGGTATATACACCAGCCCAGTTAACTTTGGGGGTGACGTTATATTTCACCTATTTTGAGTTGTGAAGCTATGGGCTTGTTGCAGCTGGTTAAGTTGTGGTCAACCATTCTAATCAGTTGGTCTGGGTGCTATGTCCAGGTGGGGTGGCTGGGATCCCTTGGTATCCTACACTCTCCAGAGGCATTTCTGGTGCTGTCACATGGAGAAGGAGGTTGTGGGATTTTGTCTGGAGGTACCTGGAGCTGCAAAGATGTCCCTTGTTATCTTCTCACTCAAGTCCCTTTGATATTGCTGGGACGGTCTGAGAGGGGAGATCCATACTCAATAGTGACCAGTGCTCTTGCTGGCTCAGGCAGGGCTACACAAGAAGAAGCACTTCCTAGAGGCTGCTGGTTGGAAGCCAGTCCTCACTGATTGCCACTTTTTTTTTCTAATGTGTGTGTATGTGTTCATGCGCATATAAATATTTACACATATGTTCCTGTATGTTCTTATGTCTGTGGAGGACAGAGGACAACCTCAAGTATTATTTCAGAGGAACATAATTCACCCTTTTTGTTTGTTTTAGGTTTTGGATTTTCAAGGTAGGGTCTCACTCTAGCTCAGGCTGACCTGGAATTCACTATGCAGTGTCAGGCTGGCCTTGAACTCACAGTGATCCTCCTACCTCTGCCTCCTGAGTGCTGGGATTAAAGGCATGCACCACCATGACAGGCTCCACCTTTTATTTCTTTAATTTTTGTTTATTTATTTGAGAGCAACAGACAGAGAGAGAAAGAGGAGAGAGAGAGAAAATGGGTGCGCCAGGGCCTCCAGCCACTGCAAATGAACTCGAGATGTATGCGCCACCTTGTGTGTCTGGCTAACGTGAGACCTGGGGAAATGGAGCCTCGAACCAGGGTCCTTAGGCTTCACAGGCAAGCGCTTAACTGTAAAGTCATCTCTCCAGCCCATGGCTCCACCTTTTTTTGGTACAGGGTCTCTCACTGGCCAAGAGCTTTTCAATTAGGCCAGACTGACTGGCCAGCAGGTCTCAACTATCCTCTTATTTCCCCAGTATTTGGATTACAATTCTGGGGATTGAACTCAGGTCCTTGTGCTTGTAAGACAAGCACTTTACTGACTGAGCTACCTTCCCAGCCCAAGGTCACTCGGCTTCTACACTTGCTTTGTTGGATATGCTCAAGCTTTTGTCACCATATTCTGTAGATCAAAAAGTTTTTCCTGGCCTGGCCTAGAGAGATAGCTTAACAGTTAAGGCAGTTGCCATCTTGCTGTCAAAGCTGAAGGACCCAGGTTTGATTCCCCAGTACCTGCAGAAAGCCAGATGCACAAGCTGGTACATGCATCTGGAGTTCAGTTGCAGTGGCTGGAGGCCCTAGTAAACCCATTCTCTCCCCCTCTCTCTCTTTCAAAATAAATAAATAGGATTTTTTTCTAGGATTCCTATTCAGCTTTCAAATTCCTTTTCTCCTAGCTAGCATCCATCCTAGTATTACTGCTTGCGTCAATAATGTCTCTACATTCATCTATGCTTTTCCAAACAACCTGACAGAACAATCTGGTAACATTCACTGTGGTTTGTTCCCAAGATGTCTCTTTTGGATAGTCACTTGGTCTGCAAAAATGCAAGCACTTACAGGATACTCATCCCTTGCAATTCTGGCTTCTATCCTAAACTCCTTGCCTAGAACCAAGACACTGACCTTTTTTAAAGATAGGATATTCAGCATCCCTACTGTGTTACCTCCTTTTCATTTACTGTTCAACCTTCTCTTTACCTTTGGTTCTTGTGGGCAAAAGGCATGACGTTTAGTTATATGATCATTGGACTCATTATACAAACAAAAAGGTTTGAAAGGAGTATATCATCAAATTATATATTTCCAAGAAGTATGCTCTGCTAATGAGCTCAGAGTTGGAGATCAGCAGCATCTATTCAGGCATCTTCCTCCTCCCCTGGGAAGGGAGCAGCAGCCAGCAGACAGTGTGCCTGGTGTTATAAACAGGGAACCACAGACATCAAAACACTGAGTGCAGCTCCTGTTGATCAGAGATTCTGTGAATGGGGCTCTCAAACATGGCTGGCTTATTTCCCACATGGTTTTACAATGAAGAGGATTTATATCTTGGCTTTTCCTGTCAGAGGCTTCCAAGTCACAATATGATGATGAGACTAATCCCCAGGGATTTGGGTGTGAAGACAGCATGCCTTTGGCTGCCCTCTTTCCCGCGTGTCTTTGGTTTACACTGAAATCAGTGTTCTGGAGTAAGGCAGAACTCAGAAATGAGGGCTGCACCTGGTTGTAAAACCAGTCAAGGGGAAATCCATACGATTATGGGTTTTAAGAACTGATCTTCCTATGGTTCTGGCTCTCAGCTGGAAAAAAACCCCATAAGTTTGTGGGTCACAGTTATTTGTGGTCTTTTGATACAAGCAATGAGATATTCCTAGGAGAGAAAATCATAATCTTCACTTTTATTTTATTTTTTATTTAAAACTTTTGTTGTTGTTGTTTATTTATTTGAGAGCGGCAGACAGAGAGAGAAAGAGGCAGAGAGAGAGAGAGAGAATATGGGCACACCAGGGCCTCCAGCCACTGCAAACGAACTCCAGATGCGTGTGCCCCCTTGTGCATCTGGCTAATGTGGGTCCTGGGGAATCGAGCCTTAAACCAGGGTCCTTAGGCTTCACAGGCAAGCGCTTAACTGCTAAGCCATCTTTCCAGCCCATAATCTTCACTTTTATAACTAGATCTGTGCCTGCTCAGTTGTAGTTACTTACTTGAGAAAGGGAGATGCTTCCAGAGAGAGTCAAAGAGCCCTACTTGTAAGCTGAGGAATCCAAGAGCATTCAGCAAGTTGAAAGCTTTTGTTGCATACCTCATCCACCTATTTTACCATAAAGACTGTGCCCCTCCTTTTCATCTCCATTATCACTTCCTTAATGAAGGCCTTAATAATCTCTAACCTGGACCATCACAGTGTTCTCCTACCCATCTGTCTTCATCCAGTATTGGCCAGCTTCCTTCAAATTGTTGCCACCATGATGTTTTTAAAAGGCAAGGCTAATAATCCTGATTCTAATCTGACTGCAATCCTTCAGTGACTTCTATTTCCCACTGCAGCATCCACAGTTTTAATATCCAGCTACTCAGGCCCCTAGTTTTAATATTTCATTCTTGCAAATGTCAAGATCTGTTCCCACATAGGGTCATCTTTTCCCTTCCTCTGAAATGGCAGGCAGAATTCTTTACCCATCAAGAATTGACCTCTTTTTACATTTAGTAATGTGTGTTGTTCAAACAATAGGGGTTTATAATATCAAAATTGCTTTGAAAGAAAAAAAAAACTGTGCTGCCTGAAACAGTGCTTCTCTTATTTCCTCCTCAGAATATACCCTCATGAAGCACACTGCCCTAAAAGACAGAATTATATTCCCTGAACACCTAGTTTTCCCAGACTGAGTCCCTGCTGACTTCTCTAGCTTCATCTCCCATTGGCTGTCAACATAGCCATCCCTCATGTCCCCATCAATTCTCCATGCTACCCACCATGGACTAGATCACCCCTTATATCATGCTGTTTCTTGCCTCCACTTTGCACAAGGTTTTCTCTGTTGCTGCCAACACTGCCTGCCTGTCTGCTTACAGTGTACTAGATGTTGCATTAAGTGCTTTACATGGAGAGATAGTTTATTGGTTAAGCACTTGCCTGCAAACCTAAAGGATCCATGTTAGATTCCTCAGGACCCAAGTAAGTCAGATGCACAATATGGTGCAGGCATCTGGAGTTTGTTTGCAGTGGCTGGAGCCCTGGTTTGCACTCTCTGTCTCCCTCTCTTCCTTTTTCTTTCTACCCTAAATAAATAAATAAATAGAAATAAAATATATTTAAAAAGAATACTTCTATGAGATACCAGAATTGTTAACCCTGGTATTAAAAACATGAAACCAAGGCTCAAAAATATTAAACTTGCTTTGGTCTAAGAACTTAATCGTGATAGAGCCAGGAATTGGATACATGAAGTTTGTGTCTACATTGCATGCATTTAACAATTATGTCACAATCCTATGGCTTCCTGGAGAACTCAATTATTCTTGTATTTTCATCTTTTAGGATTTATTTATTTGACAGAGAGAGAGAAAGAGAGAGAGAGAGAGAATGGGTGCATCAGGGCCTCCAGCCACTGAAAACGAACTCCAGATGCGTGCACCCCCTTGTGCATCTGGCTAACATGGGTCCTGGGGAATAGAACCCAGGTCCTTTGGCTTTACAGGCAAATGCCTTAACAGCTAAGCCATCCCTCCAGCCCCCTCCAATTATTCTTTAATACTACATTCAAGTGCCACATCTTCTATGAAGATTCATCTGATCTCTTCAAATAACATTAAATAAGTCTTTTCTTGGACCTCATTAAACCACACACATACTCCCTGGTATAACTTTTAATCTTTGATGCTAAGGATCAAACCCATGGCCTTACATATGCTAAGCAAATGCTCTATCACTAAATTACTCCCTGGAGCTCCAACCTTTATATAGTTGTTAACAGAATGATTGGCTCCATCATCTTACCAATATGCCCAGAAGAATTTTATCTCTATATCTCTAGACTGGTATCTCATAGATGCTCAATAAATATTTTTTGGGTTGGGACATAGCAAAGAAATATTCAACCAATATAAGATTTAAGTACCATACACATCAAACTCTGTAGCTCCAAGTCCAACAACTCTAGTCAGTGACTAGTCCCCAAGTCTGATAATTCTAACCAGTTACAAGTCTCTGAAGTTCTAGTTTCACTCCTCCAGTAGGCTACTCACAGTCCTGGAAGACATCATCCAATGCCAGCAGCTCTCCTTGGCAGCCATCCCATAGTCCTGGCATCTCCACTGGGTCTCCATTGCAACCCATGGTTCATCCTAATGGCTCCACTGGGCTCCACTCAGGTAATTCAACAAGTCTGTTTCATTCCTATGGGCATTTCCAAAATACAAAACTGTGTCACAAATTCAATGATCCACTCTTTTCTGCATTTGTTTTACTCCATAATACCAAGTGAGCTAACATCATGTTAATCCAGGGGGGAATAAAGCAGACTTTGAAGAACAGGACCCTCCTTTAGCATTCAAGCCCCTTCAAAAAAGTCTGCATTCTTCCTGTTGTCCCAGTGAAGGTCAGCTGGCCCAATCTCAAAGGTTGTAATCTCTCATAGAATTGCAGCTGAACAGGCAGCAGTTTCAGCCTAAAGATTTCATTTTTTTCTGTGCCATATTCCCTTTGCTAACACCAAGAGCCCAGGGAAAGAGGATTACAAGAACCAAGTATTGCCCAGAGCTTCATGTGGGTCTATGGGATTTCTGTATGACAAAAACATTTCTTTGCTATATATTATTTTCTGCTTTAAGGGGTTCACATTTGTTAACTTAAGTAGTCCTCCTAATAAAAATACCCCAGTACCAAGGTTAAGTTCCATAGCTAGCAATAGTGGATGCCTGGGCTAAACTATACTCTAAAAGTAAAGTAAGCCCTGTTCCCCTTCACCCCTGCCCTCAGGGTTAGGGATCAAAGCCATAGCCTTATTCTTGCCAGGCACATGTTCTAGCACTGAGCTATCTCCCTACCATCCCTGTGTTTGATTTATGACCCTGAGGTTGTAACTCATGTCCTGGCTCACTAGGTGGTTTCAAGGATGCTGCAAGTGTCATTATAAGTGCACAAGTCTTTCTCTCATCCAGCCCTTGCCAGTCCACCTCCCACTCAGTATCTTATCCAGAGTCTGAACGACCCAGGGACTGTGCTTGATTTGTTCACCATCTAATCCCCAGGCATCTGTCAAAGTTCCTGCCATGTTGCAGACACCTTTGAAGAGGAGAGGAATTAACAAGTGGATGAATCACAAGTACTTGTGTATAAGGGTGTACGTGGCATTAAAAGCAAGGGCTTTGGAGTCAGGAAGACCCAGGTCAGTCTCTGTTCTATGTTTTAAGAGCTTCAGCTTTCATGTTTACTAGACAAATATAGCATGTGGCCAGAATTATGCTGGGAAGGCTTCATACAGATGCTTCCAGTAACACCAAGGCAGCCGGTGTGTCTTCCATATCCAGGTCTTGGTCCTGCCAGTTGAGACCCATGCCAAGGTGGGTGGCATTTATGAGACATGACACAAGAAGAATATTTACCTTCCAACCCTCAGTTTGTCCTTGTCAGCAACATACAGGATTGGAGACCTCTGAATCCACAGCATAGTCATGCTCTAACAGCAAGCTTCCTGAGTGCAGAGGTAGGCACATTCATGGCCCACATCACTTACATTCTATTCCTATGTGATATTAATACATTTGATATTCAGTAATTAAAACATAGGTGCTTATTATTTCAGAATGTATTTTATTTGCATTCCTATGAGTTGAACACTTACATAAATCACATTTATTTTATTTCTTTAGTTCTTTCTTTATTTTTCATTTTAGATATGGACATATTTCGTACATAAACATCACATGTTGGTACCATCCTTTCCCTCCTCCCTACCCCTATACTGAAGAGGCCTACCTCATTGAGGATGCAGGTCAAAGCCATGTGGATTGTGGGTCATACATTATGGGGCAGCAGTCAGTTATGGGGGAGAGGCAATGTCTCTGTGCAAAATGTCCCAACTTGTGGCTCTAACAATCTTTCAGCCCCCTTTTCCACAAAATTCCCTGAGCCATGCTGGGAGCATTTTAAGTCTACTTCAGTGATTGGCACTTAGGACCATCTAGAAGTCTGGTTTGGTAGGTGTTGAGGGTCCTCAGTATCTTTCTCCATCACCCTTGTGATGCTGTCAGCTTAACTAAGCTCATTTCCCCAATTCCTCCGTGGTTTCAACTGGGGCTGGGGTGGAATGACCTGGGTGGTTTATCTCAAGTCCAGTTCCCATCTGAAAAAGAGAAGCAGATTCTCCAACAGAGAGTGAAGTTAGTGCCAGTTAAATGTGAAAACCATTATTAATTTAGAGAGAATTACAAGGGCTTAGACACTTTTCTAGTGTAAGGTTAGTGGGAACTTGACAATGGAAAGAAGAATCATTGTCTGGAGATGATTCTGATTTGTTTCCCAATTTCAGATATGTTTTCCATTCCACTTAGCAGATTGTCAGCCAATCCAAAAGCAGTTGGTTACCCACCATGGCTGTGTGCCACTATTGTACTTGTGTGAGCATCATATCAGGTTGTTTGCTTCTGAGTTGCTTAGACTTTGAGTTGCTTGGACAGATGTTGGCCTCTTTCCCCTGGTAGCTCATGTAGCGCCTTCCAGCACTAGATGGGCTAATTATCTAAGAATTGGGCCTCCTCTGGTTTCCAATCAGGTCTCTCCATGGTCCAAGCTGATAGTGTTTGATGCCTTCAGCAGTACGGTCTTACTGTTAACCTCCAGTGGGTAATCAAGTGCTCTGACATAAGTCTGCCTTGTTTGTTTTGGGAGATCTAGTAAGTCTCTCTGATCAATAGCTCATTGTGGATGTGGACCACATTCTGGTACAGGGAATTACAGGCCAATGCCAAGGGAAAAGAAAAAAAAAAAAAAAACAAAGAAGAAAGAGAAACAGGGGAAATTTGAGGTTAGGTTTGGTCTCACTCTCTCCAGGGCCCTTTGATTCAGAAGCTCCCTCTAAGGCTTGCTTGAGGGTTCCACCTTTTAGTCTGGTTTCCAGAAGATTGGATTCTATGGTACCAGTTCAATTTGGGTTCGGATTTTGTGTCTCCCCTCATCTTTTCCTTTCTCCCAAGCTCTACCCTTCCTATTGTCCAAGTCTCAAGATTCTATTCAGTTATGTAAGCAACTTGGGCTGATCCAGGTTAGGAACTGCAGATGAGTGAGATCATGTGACGGCTGTCTTTCTGTGATTGTGCAAGTTCACTTAATATGATCTGTTCCAAGTCTGGAAAGTTTTCTACAAACTTCAACATGTCATTTTTTCTTACTGCTGAGTAGAATTCCATCGTGTAGATATACCACATCTTGGTTATCCATTCATCCAATGGCGGGCACCTGGGTTGATTCCAGTTTTTAGTTGTTAGGATTTGAGCAGCTATAAACATGGTTGAGCAAATATTTCTGAACTGAGATGTGGAGCTTTTAGGGTAAATGCCCAGTAAGGGAATAACAGGTTCTGCTGGTAACTCTATATTCACCTTTTTCAGGAGTCTCCAAGTTGATTTCCACAGTGGTTGTACCAGTTTACATTCCCACCAACAGTGAATGAGAGTCTTTTTTCTCCACAGTCTAATCAACATTTGTTTTCATTTGAATTTTAGTTGTTTGCTATCCTTACTGGGGAAAGGTGGAATCTCATCATTGTTTTAATTTGCATTTCCTTAATGGTTAGGGATGTTGAATATTTTCTTAAGTGTGTGTTAGCCATTTGTAATTCTTCCTCTGAAAACTCCCCATTTAGTTATCTGCTCCACTTTTGGAGTGGGTTGCTTGATTTTTTATTGTTTAGTATTTTAAGTTCTTTGTAGATTCTAGATATTAGGCTTCTGTCATTAGTATAGCTGGCAAAGACTTTCTCCCATTCAGTGGGTAATCTATGGAAGGTCCTTCCATCTTCTTAAGTCCCCTCTATTTCTTTCTTGAGTGCTTTTATGTTTTCATTATACAGTTCCTTCACATCCGTTGTTAGTGTTATTCCAATGTATTTAATGTTTTTGCTATTATTGAAAATGGGGCAGTCTCACTGATATTTGTCAGACCAACTGACATTTGTCCCTTTCATATAGAAAAGCTACTGATTTTTGTGCATTGATTTTGTATCCTGCAACTTTGCTGAAGGAATTTATCACCTTTAGAAGTTTTGGGATGGAGATTTTTAGGTCTGTTATATATAGGATTATGTCATCTGCAAATAGGGTTAACTTTACTTCTTCCTTTCAATTTGAATTCCTTTTATTTCTTTCTCTTGTCTCATTGTTTGGGCTAGTGTGGGTTCCTGGGTCCTAGGGATGACTGTGGTCCACCAATGAGTCCAGGCAGCCATGGAGACCAAGGTTGTGCATGTGTGAAGAGAGAAAAAAATCACTGTTGGGAGACAGTTCCAGTGAACAGCTTGGTTTAATGTCAGGGAAATGGGTTTATAAGCAGTTGAGAGTGAGAAGAGGGTCCTACAGGGATTGGATGCACAAGGTTGCTTGCTGGTGCCTAATTAGCATATGGGGACATACATTTCAGCACATAGGCAATGGTATATGGTACAGGGTGATGGGCTGTGCAAAGATTGCTGGCTGATACCATATAAGGAGTTTGCTAGGCAACTGGCCAAAGGCCACAGTGTTATAAGTCATATCTGAATGTCCAGATATTCCATGCTTGGAGAGGGAATGGTCTTACTTCCTGCCAATTGTGGGGTCTGAGATTTTGTACAGGGGTCCAGGCTCACTGTGACCCCCAAGATTGGGGGATGATCCTGGATCACTGCAACCCATGAAATGGGGGGAGGAGCTCCCCTGACAGTCTGATCCCCAAGATAATGACTGAGATATGACCAGTGGTTAGGCTGCTGTGACCTCTCCATAGCCTGGGGCTTTCATGTCACATAGCTTAGGTTTGCTTTAACCCAGGGCCCTGCCTATGTCTAACAGGCTAGTAGTTATAGTACTATGTTGAAGAACAGTGGCGAGACTGGGAACCCCTGTCTTATTCCCAATCTCAGTAGGAACTCTTTGAGTTTTTTCCCATTAAGAATTATTTGGGCTTTAGATGCTTTATATATAGCTTTTATTGTGTTCAGATGTAAACCATCCTTGCCTATTCTTTCCAGTGTTTTCATCATGAAATGATGTTGTATTTTATCAAAGGCCTTCTCTGCATCAGTTGAGATGATCATGTGGTTCTTATGGTTGAGTTTATTTATGTGGTATATTACGTTCTCTGATTTCCGTATGTCAAACTATCCCTGCATCTCTGGGATGAAGCCTACATGATCAAGGTGGATAATGCTTTTGATGTGTTGTTGAATTTGGTTTGCAAGGATTTTGTTCAGGATCTTTGCATGTAAGTGCATTAGGGATATACGCCAATAATTTTCTTTTCTTGTTGCATCTCTGTCTGATTTTGGTATTATGGTGAAGCTAGCTTCGTAAAAGGAGTCAGGAAGGATTCCCTGCTCTCCAAT
Source organism: Dipus sagitta (assembly GCA_036346955.1). NCBI lineage: Eukaryota > Metazoa > Chordata > Mammalia > Rodentia > Dipodidae > Dipus > Dipus sagitta. The sequence goes on along the minus strand of CM070779.1, from coordinate 87,992,500 downwards.
TATGCAGAATAGTTTAAGAAAAATTTTTAAAGTTTTTCTGTGAAGGTTTGATAGAATTCAGCTGAGAAGCCATCCAGTTCTGGACTTTTCTTTTGGGGGAGGTTTTTGATTACCTTTTCAATCTCCATGGATGTTATAGGTTTGTTTAGGAGATTAATCTTCTCTGAGTTTAGTTTTGGTAGGTGGTATGTGTCTAAAACTTCATCCATTTCTTCCATATTATTTAATTTTGTGGAGTAGAGATTTTCAAAGTATGCCCTGATGATTCTTCCAATTTCATTGTTATCTGGAGTAATCTCCTTTTCATTTCTGAGTTTGTTAATTTGAGACATTTATTTTTTTCTGCCTGATTACTTTGGCCAGGGATTTGTCAATCATCTTTCTTTATTTTTTTTTTTTGAAGGACCAGCTCTTTGTTTTATTGATTTTTTGAATTCTTTTCCTAGTTTCCAATTAATTAATTTATGCTCTAATCTTGATTATTTCTTTCCATCTGGAGATCTTTGGGTTGGATATTTCTTGTTTTTTTCCAGTGCCTTTAGGTGAACAGTTAGGCTATTGATTTGTGATCTTTCTATATTTGTAATGAAGGCATTTAGGGCTATGAATTTTCCCCTTATGACTGCCTTCATTGAGTCCTATAAGTTTTGGTAGGTTGTGTTTTCATTATCATTCAAATTTAGGAATTTTACAATTTCTTTTGAAAAGTGTGTTGTTTAGTCTCGAGGAGTTGGTGGCATTCTTGATGTGTCTCCTGTTGTTAACTTCTAGCTTTAAACATTGCGATCTGACATAATCAGGAAGTTACTTCAGTTTTCCTAACTTTATGAAGGCATGCATTAAGGCCTAATATATGGTCAATTTTGGAGAAGGTTCCATAGGCTGATGAGAAGAATGTGTATTCTGTAGAGCTGGGGTGGAAAGTTCTGTAGATATCCATTAGGTCTAGTTGATCTATGATGTTGTTGAGCTCTATTATATCCCTGTTGTTTTTCTGCTTGGATGATCTGTCTATCAATGATAGCCGTGTATTGAAGTCTCCAACTATGATGGTGTTGGTGTTTATTTCCATTTTATTGTCAAGAAGATTTTGTTTTATAAATTGTGGTGCCCCTGTGCTTGGGGCATATATATTTATGACTGTGATGTGCTCTTGTTGGATCATTCCCTTGATGAGTAAGAAGTGTCCTTTGATGTCCTTTTATATTACTTTTGGTTTGAAGTCTATTTTATCAGATGTTACCATAGCAACAGCTGCTTGTTTTTTGTTTTCATTTGCTTGGAATATCATTTTCCAATCTTTCACCCTGAGGATGTTTCTATCTTTGTGTTGACATGGGTTTCTTGAAGACAGCAGATAGAAGGTCCAGCTTTTTTCATCCATCCTGATAGCACATGTCTTTTGATGGGTGGGTTAAGACCATTTATATTTAAGGTTATTACAGTGAGGTTTGAATTAATCCCTGCTGTGATGAGGTGTTTTACGTGGTTTGGTGCTTACTTATGTTATGTGCTGTTTTGAGCCTGGTTTAATTTGATTATTGTGATCTTCTTGTTGGCTCGTGAGACTGGTTGTTTGACTGTTCTGTTTGGAATATTCCCTTAAGTATTCTCTGTAGGTTTGGTTTTGTATTCATATAATTATAGAGTTGACTCTTTTCATGGAAAGTTTTTCTTTAATTCATCATCTATTATGAGGGATACTGTTGCTGGGTAAAGTACCTTAGTTGGAAGACATAGTATTTCAGACTTTGAAGTGTTCCATTCCAGATCCTCTGGCTTTCAGGGTTTTCACTGAGAAATCTGATGTTATTCTAATGGGATTGCCTTTGTATGTTGTGAATTGCTTCTGTCTTCTTGCTTTTAACTTACACACTCTCTCTGTTTTCATAGTTAAGGGTTTTAACTATGATGTGTCCTGGAGAATTTCTTCTTTGGTCCTGCCTGCTTAGTGTTCTATGGGCTTCTTGTATCTTGATGAGTCTCTTTTTTGCAAGATTCAGAACATTTTCTTCAATAATTTTGTTGAGTAAGTGTTCTATGTCTCTGGTCTGGTTTTCCTCTCCTTCTGGTATGCCCATGATCTGGATGTTTGGTTGTTTTAGAGTGTCCCACAGTTCCGTCATATTCTGTTCACTTGATATTTTGAACTTAGCAGTTTTTGGTCTCCCAATCAATTTCTTCTGTCTTATCTTCCAGGTCAGAGGTCTGTCTTCCACATGAGTAACTCTGTTGGTGACTGGTTCTAGAGAGGCTTTCATACATTTTATTTGATTTTTTGTATTGTGTTGTTTTGTATAATTTCCATCTCTTTTGTGAAGTATGATTTTCATTTGAATTCTGATTTTCTTGATGCTTCTTATAGTTCATTCTTGCATTTGATCAAGTCTTCATTAAGCTTAATCAACCGGTTGTTGAGGTCTTCCATTTCTTGACCTACCTTCAATTTATTCATATCTCCTTGGAGAGTTCTAACATTTTCTTCCATCAAGTTAAGCCTACTGTCAAAAGCTGAACACTCTTGGAGATGATTCTGATCAATTTCATTGTTCTGATTGTTGGTTCTTTGATAGTTTGCTTCAAGTTCAGCAGTTTTTTTAAAATCGGGGTCTCATTGGTTGTTGTGTTTTAATTTTGGGTATAAAGTGCTTTGATTTCATTGGAGGCTTCCATAGTAGGACTAGGCATCCATGGTGGAGACCTCTCAGTTTTCTGAGTTTTGTTGGCTTTTTTGTGTTTTGTCTACCCATTTTAGGAAGACTATTTTATTGAGGAGGAAGCAAGTTTGTGTCTTTTGGCCTGTTCAACCTCTGACTCAGGTGAACAGGGATGTTGTTACTTAGTGGCCAGTTAAGATGCCACAGCAAAAGGCCTGATTCCACAACCCACACAGAGACCAGACCTCCCTGAGAAAGGCACAATGAGACCTACCATGACCAGGGGACTAGGAGGAGTAAGGGAAAAGGGATCTAGCCTACTTCATGCTGAGCCCTCCAGGACACAGACCAGTGCAGGCAACCTAGACTGGGGAGGCGGGAGGAGCCCAGATACAGGGGTCTGGTCTACTTACTCCAGAGGGCCATGGCTGCCCACACATTGAAGTGCAAGGAACTCAGGTCTGGGCAGTGGGAGAGGACCAGAAATGGTTCCAGTCTACTCACTCCAGACCTCTGTGCCCACCCACACACTCACCCTGCAAAGAACTCAGACCCAGGAGGATGTGGGAGGAGCCCAGATATGGGTCTGGCCTACTCACTGCAGACCACAGCGACTGCTAACACACTGGCCATGCAAGGAGTTCAGACCCCAAGTTTGTCTTTAAAGTGACATGACTGTGGTCTGTAAATAAAGACAAGAGAAATTCATAGGGGACCAGAGAGCAGAGATATGTTTTGTCTAGATAAACGCAAGGCTTTATCTCAGACCCTTACCATCATTCACACACCCCATTGAGTTTTCTTCAGTGCTGGTCTGCCATGTGTCTCTACCCCATGTCAGTTTTCTTTCTTTAGTTGTTCTTTAATGAATATGCTCTGATGTGGATCTGAACTTACCACCATTACCATCACACCCTCTGTTCACCTTGGCCTAACAGAATGTCTCAGAGCACATGAAGACGCTATGGGACAAACTTCTTTGGAGACACTGTGAATGTTTCTGCTGCTTGTGTAGTGAGCCTTTAGTTATTGATGGTATTGGAAAATCATGGGGTTAAAAACTCACCTTAGGAGGATGATTGGGCTGCAAGGATGATGGGGGCACCTGCTGTTTGGGATGCTTTTCATAAACACTGAGGCTGTGGTCAACCTTAAACCACAAAGTAAGGACACTCAGGGAATCTAGTATAAGTGAAAACATCTGAGAATTCTTGATGAACCTCAGGCACTTTGGACTCCATCACTCTGTGGAAGGTCTTCATGGTGCTTTGCATTTGGCTCTTGAGCCCTGCACATGGGCCTGGAACTCATTTTTGCAGATATTGTGAATCTGTCTCTCCATTCTTGATGACTTCAAGAAAGTTTATGACCAGAAGGCCCAAGCTCATGGTGGGTGGAAAACTTCACCAAGATGTACATGGTTTCCTGGTCATGCCAGTGTTTCTAAAGGTGATCCTGCTTTGTTCTCTGAATCAGAATGTTGTCTACTTACATATAAGGTTTTAGAAAGTTCTCCATAAGAGGCTGTAATAACATGACATTCCCTAAGGGGAGAAAATAACACCTCCTGATTGTTGCATCTTTTTGGCATGCCTGTTCTGCCCTGCTTTCACCAGAAATCTGGTCTTGAATCTTTCTTGGCTTCTAATAAGTATCAGTTTGGGTAGAGTCCTACCGAACTTAAAAAGTTAAATATATTTGAGTTATTTATTGATTTGAGAGAGAAAGAGGCAGAGAGAGAGAGAGAGAGTGAGAGAGAGAGAGAGAGACAGAGATGGAGACAGAGAGGGAGAGGGAGAGGGAGAGAATGGGTGCGCCAGGGCCTTCAGCCGCTGCAAACGAACTCCAGACACATGTGCTCCCTTGTGCATTTGGCTTATGTGGGTCCTAGAGAATCAAACTGGGATCCTTTGGCTTTTCAGGCAAACACCTTATCAGCTAAGCCATCTCTCCAGCCCCACCTACAGAATTTTAAAACAATTTTATCCAGGGATCTGAGCTATAGCACTAGCTTTTGAGTTTGAAGCATGCTCTTTCAGACAGTGTTGGGTTCCCATGTTGCTTGCTGGATCTGACAGTGGGTTTGAGGTCAGCTTAGGGTAATGTTTTCAAATTCTGTTCCATTCCATGAAAAATTTCAATGGGCTACCCATTGACTGAAGAGCAAAACCTGTTCTGGGGACACCATCCTTCCTGTTTGGACACTCAGCTGTTAGTAAAGACCTCCGCAGGTCCTGGTAAGGTGTTAGATCTCTTAACATTGGAGCGTGGAGGAGCTGCTGATGGTGGACAGGGTGTTAGGATGGGGTGTGATTTGATTTTAAGCCCTTTGTTAAATATAGTGATGGGGGAGGGGGGCAAAGCAATTGTCTTACTTCAACCATGGACTTCCCAAATGCTAAGGTACAGCTCACATTCAGCTGTTAAAAGCTTCTGAGGTGAGTGCTATGAAGACGTTCAGAAATGTTAGTTCATAGTTTAAAGTCTATACTCTACATTTGTCAAGAAGGGCTCCTTGGCAATCCTGCCTCATTGAATATCCCTTCTTTTAATCTGGCTCCCTCTTCCTTTCTTCTCTGTCTTTGTTTCTTCCATTCCCTTTATTCAGATATCTCTCCTTTCTCTTTCAGGAAATTCCTATTTATCGTGAAATCTGGTTCTAATGTCCTGTTTTCTCTACAGTTGTTCCTATTCTCCACACTAGGGTTAATATCTCCCCTCTTCTTTAGCACCCTACCAGACTTTACCCATAGCAGTTTTTTTTAAACCTATTATGTTCACTGTCATTTTCCTTTATTGTATCATTTTTTTTATTTTAGACTTCTAATTATTTCTTGCATTGTGTCAAAATTTATCAAGTTTCTTAGAAGATGACTAAGTCAATAAAGGGCATGTTTTACAAGCATAGGGATCTAATTTTGATACTCAGAACCCATGCTAAAAAAAAAAAGGTCAGGCGTAGTGATACACACTTATAATCCCAACACTAGAGAGATAGAGATAGGCAGATCCCTGGAGTTTCCTGGCCAGTAAGTCTAGCCTAATCAGGTGAGTTCCAGGCCAGTGAGAGACCCTGTCTCAAGAAAGGTGGGTGGTTCCTGAGGAATGACACCTAAGGTTATCCTTTGACATACATATGAGAATAGGCATTAAGAAAGTGTTTATTTTCTCATTTATGCAACATAAATATTTTATGAAGTACATGTTGTTATTATTTACATATTGGAGGAAGAACTCTGAGGTTCAAGTTATTCAGCTCATTATTAGATGAATCCAAGATTGGGATCCAAATTTTGGGAAACAATTTTATAAATCTTAATAATGTCTGTCTTATTCTGTGAGTCACCACAGTTCCAAGGGCACAGATTGTCTTTACTGGTTTCTCTTTCTGTGACTCCTAGAAGACTTGCTAAGAATAATATAACTACTTGTTCTTAGTAAACAAATGACTGGATATGTGGGTATAAATGATCCAAGTAGAAGATTCCCTAGCTATGAGTTCCTTCCTCCTGGCTTTAACCCCCATCTTCTTCTCTGACAGGGGAGTCTTGGCTTCACAGATGCTGTACTTTGGATGACGAATGTCATCCCAAAGCCTATATCATAAAAGCTTGTTTTCCTGGGTGGCTTTGCTGGTTAGAACCTTTGAAGGGTAAGGAGTTAAGGGATGATCATAGTTCATTGGAGGCACACACTTGAAGAATTTTAAAAGACCCAGACCCCTCTTCTTCCTCTTCCTTTGTTCCCTTATGCTTCCTGTGCATGAGACAAGTGATTTGTTCTTCCGTGAGCTACCACCACAGGTCCACAGGTCCAAAAAACAGGCGAACAGATTATCATAGACTGTGAGTCAAAATATTTTTTTATATTTATAAGTTAATTATTTCAGATATTTCACTTCAGTGACAGAAAGATAATACAACAACCTTTACCAATGACAGGGTGAGCTCTGTGCATTATGTAGTTTGCTCAGACTTTAAAATTTTTTATTGACAATTTTTATACATGCACATAATATATTTTGGTCATAGTAACCTACCACTATTTTTTAGCTGTCCTCCTCCATCTCTTTTCCACTGGACCCCTTCTTCCTTCCAATTCTTCTAGTTTGATGTTTTCTACTTTTTCCATTATCCATGAGGAAATGTTGAAGGGCCCAGTATTGTGCAGGTAAAGACAGCTTCTGTGAGGTTATGAATGCTACAGCCACTTCATGTCCACAAGACAGTGTTCCAAAACATTTCATCACATACTTTGTCTCTTAAATTCTTTCCATTTCCTTTTCCACATTGTTTCCAGAGCCTTGGCAGATGTAATAGAGATGTCTCATTTGGTGCTAAGCACTCAACTATGTCTTTTTCTCACTGTGTCGATGAATTCTGGGTCTTCTGAGTAGTCACCACCATCAGCAGAAGAAAGCTGCTCTGACAAAAAGTGAAAGCAGAATTAATGTATGGACATAAACATAAATATTTAGAGGGCAGTTTGATGTACCTAACATATCCAGTTAGCCAAACAACAATAGTAGTTTTCCCTCTGGGGTCTATAATCTTCTAAGCAATAGGCTTTTGACCAGGTTTTCAGTACCAGGTATGAACTGCATCCCATGGAGCAGGCCTCAAATCCAGTCAGAGTAGTTGGTTACTCTCACACCAGTCATTTCACTATTGCACCAGTGGTCTCTTCTTCCCTGGCTGGCCAGTTGTGTAGTTCATAGGGTCTACTGCTGGGTAAGACTGTTGCTGACCTTTCACTACTAGCAACCTCCATAGCACTTTTCAGTACTATGACAGCTAGCCAGCAGAGAGGGGTCTTCAAGGTCAGTTCCAGCTTGATTTCCCAGTATCCTGCAAACAAAATACGTGGTGTCTTCAGGAATTGTGTCTTACCATGTAGTTTTGGTGGGCTATTGGAGACTTAAAAATATATTTATCCAGTACTTCCCATGAGTCTGACACTGTTCTAAGTATTTAACACACCTGTTTATTAAAACATCCATGCAGATAAGAAAGAGAGAGAGAGGAAGAGGGGAAGTGAGGGAGGGAAGATGTAGAAGATTAAGGTTAGTCTTGATCTTACCTCTCCAGTGTCTTGTGGTTCAGGTGTTCCCTGTAAGGGCCTGGTGAAGGATCAGCCATTTGGTCTGTCTTTTAGTAAGTAGAAAATTATGGTACCATTGCCGTTTGGGTCTAGATTTGTGTTTCCCACCCCTTTGATGCCCTCCCCTTCCTCCCCTTCCATCCTAGTGTCTAGTCTAGGAGATGCTTGCTGGGTATGTAAGGTATCTTGGGTAGATTCAGGTTAGGTGCTGTAGATGAGTGAGACTATGTGGCAATTTTTTTTTCTGTGATTGGGTAAGTTCACTGAGAATGATCTGTTCCAGGTTCAACCATTTTTCCTCAAATTTCATTGTGTCATTTTTTCTTACTGCTGTATAGAATTCCATTGTGTAGATATACCACATCTTAGTTATCCATTCTTCTAGTGATGGACATCTGGGTTGATTCCAGCACTTATCTTATCTCTAACTCTTGTATATTAGTTATCTTTTTCCTCATTTTCTGAGTGGGCACTGACCTGTAACTCCCAGAACCAGCATGGGGCTATCATCCACAATGAGCTTTTGATCAGAGAGACCTACAAGGTTTCCTAAAAGACAGACAGATTTCTGTCAGAGTACTTGATGACCCACCAAAGGCTAGTGGTAAGACCCTACTGTTGAAGACACCTTATGTGAGTGACATGCAAATTAGAATGGCATGGCTGGAAGTTGGAAGAGAGTCAGTCCCCAGACAGTCAGTGCATCTAGTGCCAGAAGGTGCTACATGGGCGACTGGGGGAAAATGACCAATATCTGTCGAAGCAATGCATGGTCTAACACACTTAGCAGCAAATAACTTATTGTGATGCCCACACAAGTGCAGTGGTGGCACACAGCCATGGTGGGGAACCAACTGCTCTCAATTCGGCTAACTGATCCCCTCACTGGTATGGGACCCATAGCTGGAGCTGGGAAACAAGTCAGAAACATATCCAAACATAAGCCCACTAGCCAATATCAAGCTACCATCAATTGCGGGCTACAAGAGAGCCTACACCTATTAAATTCTCTATAAAAAAAAAGTAAGGGTTATCTCATTTGTCCTGGTGCTAACTTACTCTCCGTTGGAGAATCTGCTTCTCTTTTTCAGATAGATGTAGATCCTAAGGAGAGAGCCATCCCATCATACCTCAAAAGGTCCCCGGCTGAAACTAAGAAAAATTGGAGAAACAAGCAAGGGGCTGTTTTCCTGATGAACCGGATACCAGCACAAGGGGGAAGGAGAACAGCACAGAGGAAAATCAACTCCTACCAAATCAGATATCCAGAGCCTCAGAGCCCCCAACACCTCATCACTGAAGCAGACCAAAAATGAACCCAACATAGCTCAGGGAAATTTTGTGGAAGAGGGGGTGGAAAGAATGTCAGAGCCACATGTTGGGTCATGATATGCAGAGACATTTATCTTACCCATAACTGTGGGATAACTCTACAATGCATGACCCGTATACCTCAACAAGGAGGGTCCAAGGGGAGGGAGTAGGTCATGGATGAGCCTAATAATGGTACCAAACTGACTGTATTTGCTGAATACAAAACTAACTAATAAAGAAAAAAAAAATCCATGCAGTAGGTGCCATTATTGCTCTCACTTTGCAGGCAAGGGAACTGAAACACAGATAAGCTAAGAAGCCTGCCCCCAGATCCTATAGCAGTGAGGGCTACAGCTAGAATTTCTGGCTAATCTGGAACCAGAGATCATACTTCCATTTACTATTCAATACTGTATCTGAATAAGACTGTGCAGGGAGAAGGAATAATTCTTGTTCTAGAAAGTTAAAAACAAGGTCTCTCTGATGTTTTAGAATGTTGCTGAGGGCCTTTCTGGTTTCATTAATGAATCTATTGTTGGATCAGCCACATTTCCCAAGGACTCTACTGAAGGAGGCACTCTGCCCAGTACCTCTTTTCACTCCATGTTCCCACTTACACACTTTTGCTTCTCACTTTCTCATCATATACCCTCAATACCTTGGGAGATTCACTTATTTGAAAACAAAAGGTAGAATGTGGGCTTTGCACACTAATTCATTTGCTAGAAGTGGTTGGGAGGAACTATGACACTGTTTGCAGGGGGATTATGTTGTAAGAATACAAACAGAAGCCGTATCAGGTAAACTGTAGACTCCAGAGCCAAAATGAGTCAATAAGCAACTGGGCAAGAATTGTGTCATTTATTATCTTATTGTCTAAATAGTGTCTTTTGATTTTCCTGAGTTTTAACCCAAGAAGTCTCTTCTCAGTGTTCAGGTAGGGAATTTTTAGTGTGCCTTTTTTTTTTTTTTTTTTTTTTTTTTTTTTTTTTTGTCTTTCATTAAACCTTATCTCCCTATATCAGAGCAGTGGGAACCAACAACTTGCAGTAGACGAAACATAGAACAGAGCCAGAAGTTGACCTGAGTGTTCCCAGGGACTTCAAGGTTATTTGTTCTTGGTAGGCATGCTATATGGAGGTCTGGAGCCCAGGTTTTAGAACCAGAATATATAGCTTTAAATCCTTTTTCTGCATCCACAAGCTATAGGTTGTAGATGAAGTCATTTCACTTTGCTTTGACGCAGTTTCCTTATCCCTAAGATGATGATGATAATAATATCCACTCCACTGAGATGTAACAACTATGTATACTTTGTGTATACAACACTTAGGTCCTAGCATATAGCAAATTCTTTGAGTCTGTTGTTGTGGCTATTATTGGTAAATAAATGGAGCTGCTTAAGAGGGAAGGAATTCATTAAAGCCATCCATTTGTTTACATTGATCTTCCTTGGTTTTATTGCATCAAATATGTCTTGACCAATTTCTGGCTTAATGCTGAGAATTCAGCAAGAAATAAGACATAAATAAAAATTATAGCTGGGATAGGCAGATGGTATATAAGACTGCCCTATCACTGAGAGGCTAATAGCCTTTTTATGAAATTGGATAGGTTAATAGGTAACTCCATGTTTCTAGGATGGATGAGTGAAACATATTTAAGAAGACTTTATTGAAAGGAGGGCATCCAGCATTAATCTGGATGAGTATCAAGAATGAGTAAGATTTGAATAACCTAGATAGGAATATAATTTAGAATGAGAACACTACATGTGCAGAAGCATGTAACAATAAAACAGACAGCTGATACCGGCCACTAAAGCCATATGATTTTGCCAGATCATAGAAGAATTTGGAGCTGAAACAGGACACTAAGGTCCAAGTCATGGGTAGATTTCCAAGTATTACTGGATTGATTTCAGTTTGTTACATGAAAAGATACCACTGAAACTCCATTTCTCAGAGAATTACAGCTAAGATGAATAGTGCTTCAAGCTCTCCCCAAAACTGTGCTATTGACAAACATTACGTTCTTAGTGGCTATAATTAGGAGGTGAGTGCTTTACCTACAGAGATGAGTCTATTCAAAACTTGAGCCTGGCTTGATCTTAAAGAGAAGATTCTATTGTGACTTAAAGTAACACTCAAAACTTAGTGACTGAAAACAAAACTTTGTCATTATCATGCAACATTATTCTGTGTGATGACTTGATTCAGCTGTGTGATTTTTTTCTGTTTTTTTTTCAAGGTAGGGTCTCACTGTAGCCCAGGCTGACCTGGAATTCACTATGGAGTCTCATGGTGGCCTTGAACTCACGGTGATCCTCCTACCTCTGCCTCCAGAGTGCTGGGATTAAAGGTATGCACCACCACGCCCAGCATTTTTTCTTTCTTTCCTTTTCTTTTTCCTTCCTTCCTCTCTCATTGTTCGTTTTTACAAGTCAATGTGTGTGCGTGCATGCGTGTGTGTGTGTGTGTATGTAGGCATGCCAGGGTCTCTTACCACTGCAATCAAATGCCAGGTGCAAGTTGTGCTTTTTGTACTTGACTTTACATGGGTATGGGCAGCTGGCTATTGGTTAGAAGTTTATGTAAGCTGCTGACCTCAGCATCTCCAGGTGACTTGGGCATATTACAGCATGATGTCTGAGTCCCAAAAGGAAATTTTCTGAACAAGCATTCCAAAGAATTCAAGGAGAAAATGCAAAAAAAATTCATATCACATCAGCATCATTTTTTTAGACAAAGCCATCATAGGACTCATCCAGATTCAAAGTGACAGAAAACTAAACATTCCCTTGTGATAAGGGAGTGACAGGAATCTGTTTCAGTGCAGCCTTTGAGATACGAGATACTGTTTGTTGCATGAAATGTTTTCCCTGGGGCTTAGACAACAGATCAAGAGATGATTACCCCCAAACCAGTTCTGGTATAGCAATGAGTTTATTGGGGTGGCTTACAAGAGCAATGGACAACTAAAGGCAGCTGCATCACCAGAAAGTCCACCCCAGGCTGGATGATGACTCATGGAAGCTCATGTCTGGAGCTCACCACACAACCTATAGGCAACTCAGCTGGCCAGAGTCTTGAGCCCACTGCACTACTTGCAGGCAGCTCAATCAGACAGTCTCAAACACAAGCAGTTGTTTTACTTTTATATATAGCCTTAGGACAGGGTCTTGTAACCTTTTCCCAAGACTTGTTGACATTCTGAGTCCCAGGAACTTCTTTTCTCTCACCAGCCCCCACCAGGAAGGAATGCTTCAGTTTTTAATATTAACATAACCTTTAAGTTTCAGGTCTCTGATACTTAACTCCCTAATCAGATCCTCCTTAGTCTCTTCAGGAGACAATGTATCAATTTAGAACAATCTGCTACAAAACATTACTGCAACCAATTTTTAATACAGTTTATCAGGGGGCACAATTACATGCTTATGAATTAGGAATATGTTGTCAATTATACGTGTCCTCCTATGCTTAGGGAAGAGGGAGAAGAAAGAATGTCATAGTCATAGGATGGAGAGAAGTGCTGTGGATATGGCATGGCTATTGCATTCATGACCTCGTAGCTACTGTTGTTACCTGAACAAGACCTGAACCATATTGGGCTCATCAACATTCCATCCTTCCCTGAGGTGTTATTGTCAGTTAATTGTTGATAGGGGAGCAGGAAACACTTTGCTTAGGGGAATAGCAACTGGTAGTTTACACATGCTCTGGTAAATAACCCTACCCATGTTCATTTAGACAACCCTAATTAAACCCACTGGGACACACACACACACACACACACACACACACACACACATGAGGACATCAAAGTAAAAGATGGACTAGTTTGTAACAAAGGGTTTAGTAGGAGAAGAATGGGGGAGGGACAAGAGAAGATAATGGGAGGGGACTATGATCAAAATACATTAGGTACATAAACAAAAATTGTCAATAAAAGCCTTAAAAATGTTTAAAAAGCAGTATGTTTCAGAGGCCTCGGTGTTCCAAGAAAGTGCAGGACCTTTGCTTTCACACTAAAAAATAATCAATATTTGGGAGTTCTCTTGCCTGTAGACAAAAATCACTGGGCTAGGATAAGACCAGGAGCCTCATTAATTTGAGCTCAACTCTTCAATTTACTAGGTAAATAATATTAAATACCTGTCCTTTAGCTTCCTTTTCAATAGATTGAGGGTGTGAAAAAAACAGTACTAAAAAAATGCCCTTATAGTTTCACCACTACCATGTCCAGTCTCCTTAATTCCTCTGTCAACCAATAAACTGATGTACCCTATGAAAGCAATGTTATAATAATAGGCTCTGCTTTGTCCAGGATAATCCTGAATTAACCGTGCAGTTTCAATGCAACAATCATTGGCACACCTTTTCACTTTCAAATTGTGATAAATTGAATGATGCTATAGTCATCATAAATTGTCACCATGGTGATAGTATATCCTTTAGGAGAAAGTTTCCTGTTCCCTGTCATCGCATTTTCACCATAATCTTATTTTGCTGTTGAAAGTTCTTTAGGTCTGAAACCTGACTCTCATTTAGATTCTTCCCAATGCAATCAACAGATTTCCAGTTGATTTATTATAAGCCAAAAAGGAAGATATTAATAGGTTCTACTTATCTTGCTAAATTTCAGGACAGGGAGACTTCTGGAAGGCTAGAGCAAGGAGAAGTGGGATTACCAGGTTGCCAGTTAGTATTATATCTATGTGTTGGAGGTGTGTGTCATTTTCTTTCTTTTCAGACCGGTTTTCTCTGCATCTCCAAATGTATCATGAAGATGACTGTCAATGTCTACCATTTAGTTTCTTCAATTATAGCTAACCCAGTTAGTTGTGATTACATAACTCCTGATCATTACATAACTACCTTATCACATAACTACTGATTCCAAATTCCTAGGAAAGAAGATGTGATCATCTATTTTTAGTCTAATTTTCTATGAGTGAAGTAAAAGACTAACAAAGTGCCCATTCAGTGGGTATAGAGGATCTTCTCAGAGAAACTGATTGTTTTAGCCCAAGCCCTCCCAGAAGCATATATCAAAATATAATTAAGCAAGACAAAAGCGTGTTTAGAGATGTTTTATGAGATGAAAGCATAAGGGAACAAGAGGAGAAACATCAGCCATTTGGAGATATGTTTTACTTCAAGTGAAGAACAGAGGAAAAGAAGAAAGAAAGGTGGGAGGAAATAAGAAAAAGAGGAAAGGAGGAAGGGAGACAGGATTATTGGAACCATCTTACCCTGTTTCTAATTTCAAGTGCCAACAGGAGCTCACCAACACATTGGGGGTCTTTGAAACAGAGTTTTTCACCAGAGCACATATTTACCACTGCTGTTTTAGAATCCCTGATAAATGTTTCACTTCCTGGAAGCAGCTCTTGGAAGAAGTGGCCATAATCAACATGGCAGTGAATTTTAGAGGCTTTGGGTTTAGAGATCCTTTTAGTTTTGTATGACAGCTATTGACTTACAAGAACGGCTTAATGGTTATCCAAAGCTTGGATAGAAATGTGTATTCTAGACCTAATGAATAGGCAGAGGAAATAATTAAAGGTGAGTGGGAATAAAAGCTAGAAGTAAGAAACTCTAATTTTACATGTAGAGCCATCCCTGAACTGCCAAGGAGGAAAAAACAGCACAAGAGAAGCTGGAGGAAGGCTACACTGCATGCCACTGTGAGATGGGACTGAACTCTGGGGGTTATGCACCAAGGGTGCAAACATCCCCGGGAAGCTTCCTGGGAGGGCAACACCAGCAGAACAGCTGGAACAGCCAAACAACTTGCATCCTACTTCTCACATTCACCTTCCAAACACACTTCTCCCCACAAAATATCTGAAAAATGTTTCAAGTAGAGGGCAAGTGTGCACCAGCCTCGGCCCCCAGGAGAAGCTTGGAGTGGGTTTCATTTTAAAAAGCTGGAGAGCAATTAAGACTAGATGAAACATGACTACCTAAGACACTAAGAAAGCCAGGTTTCCCAATTTTTGATCCCAATTTTCCCATTGGAGCAATTCTCAAAGTAGATCCTGCTCAGTCACCAGTGCACCTACCCTAATCCAGTGCAGAGTCTTCATTCCCACACCCATCTTGATCAGAGTAGACCAGGATATCCAACATAGGCTATACAAGAGCTGTGATTGCTGCCCTCTCAGTGAGACAACCGAACTCAAGATGGACAGACCCCAACACAGAGCAAATAAAAATCAACACCCAACAGAGGGATCCCACCAAGATTACCTAGTTCCTCAATGGAAGCCTCCAATGAAAGCATAGAGGAATCCCAAGATATAGAAGCCCAGACTGAAAGCTCAACAAGCATTTTAAATGAACTTAATGAAAACCTGAAAAAATTGCTTATTGGATGGAAAGAAACAGGACAAAGAGTAATCACACAGGAACTCCAAGAATGGCCGAAGGAAATGGAACAAAATCTGCAAAAGAATTCTAATTACAAATCAAAGCTTGGCTCAATGAATTGAAAGAAAGACAAAGAAAGAAATCAAAGGATGGATGAAGAAAATGGAAGATGATAAGAACATCTCAATAGATGGCTGAAACAAACAAACAAACAAACAAACAAACAAACAAACAAACAAAGAATCAGGAAACATTACTCCATAGATAACTTAATGAAATGGAAGACAATCAAAAAGACATCAACAGAAGGCTAAAGTAATTTGAGGAGAACCACAACTAAATGGGATCATCCAATGTAACAAGCTCAATGAGGACTTACCCAAATGCAGGAATGAACTCCATGAGACAATAAAAAAGGTTAAATCAAGAAGTGAAAATGGAACTGAAGCAAAAGATGGAAATGCTGAAGAAAAATGCAACAGGAAACAGAAATAGAATAGCTCTCTTTGAAGACTGCCAAGAAAGCCTCACCAACAAAGTAGACTACATGGAAGACAAATTTTTGCAACTCAAGGACAAGACTAAGAATTTGACCAGGACTCTAAGAAACATTGCCAAATTAAAAAAAAAAAAAAGTTCACATGTAAAACACTTAGGAACTTTGGTATACCTTAAAAAAGCAAATGTTTCAATCATAGGCATACAGGAAGTGTAACAAATAAAGGTTAAGGGCATAGAGAATTTCTTCAACAAAATTATAGAAGAAAAATTTCCCAACCTTAAAAAAGAGAGACTGATCCAAATACAGGAGGTGCACAGAACACCAAAATTAAATCCAGAATAGATTGACTTCCTAAAAAAACCTATTACTTCTAATGCAATTGAAAAAGTAACTTAAAATCTCCCAACAACAAAAAGAAATCCAAGCTAGTCATGGTGTTGCACACCTTTAATCCTTTAATCTCAGCACTTTGGAAGCAAAGGTAGGCAAATTGCTATGAGTTTGAGGTCACTCTGATACCACACGGTGAATTCTAGGTCAGCCTGGGCTATGGAAAGACCCTACCTCAAAAGAAAAAAATGTCCAGTCCCTGATGGATTCACTGCTGAGATCTACTAAACCTTCAACCAAGAACTAAAACCACTTCTCAAATTATTTCACACAATTGAAAAAGAGGGAATGCTCCTAAACTGCTTCTATAAAGCCCAAATTATTCTAATATCTAAACCAAAGACCCAATAAAAATAGGAAATTATAGACCAATGTCCCTAATGAGCTTATACATAAAAATGCTGAATAAAATCCTTGCAAATCTAATTCAAGAATACATCAAAAGCATCATCTACCTCAATCAAATAAGTTTCATCCCAGGAATGCAAGGACGGTTCAACATATGGAAATCAATGTGATTCATCACATAAATAAATTTTAAACATAAAAATCATGTGACTATTTCAATACATGCAGAAAAGGCCTGTGATAAAATATAATATCCCTTCATGATTAAAACACTGGAGAGACTTGGTATGGAGGGACCATATCCCAACATAATGAGGCTATTTATAAATTACTTAGGGCCCAGATCATACTAAGTGGGGCAAAACTTGAAGTGTTCCCATTAAGGTCTAGAACAAGAAATGGTCTGTCACCACTGCTTTTCAACATAGTTCTTGAAGTTTTAGCTCAAGAAATGAGAAAAGATTTGTGTTTTCCGCCCCTTCGATGCCCTCCCCTCCATCCCCATCCATCCTAGTGTCTAGTCCACGAGATGCTTGCTGGGTATGTAAGGTATCTTGGGTAGATTCAGGTTAGGTGCTGTAGATGAGTGAGACTATGTGGCGATTTTTTTTCTGTGATTGGGTAAGTTCACTGAGAATGATCTGTCCCAGGTTCAACCATTTTCCCACAAATTTCATTGTGTCATTTTTTCTTACTGCTGTATAGAATTCCATTGTGTAGATATACCACATCTTAGTTATCCATTCTTCTAGTGATGGACATCTGGGTTGATTCCAGCTCCTAGCTATTACAAATTGAAGCATTACAAACATGGTTGAGCAAATCTCCCTGGCCTGCAGTTTGAAGGTTTTAGGGTAGATGCCCAGTAAGGGAATAACTGGGTCTGTTGGTATCTCTATACTCAGCTTTTTCAGAAGTCTCCATATTGCTTTCCAAAGTGGTTGTACCATCCTACATTCCCACCAACAGTGGGTGGGTGTTCCTACTTCTCCACATTCTCGCCAGCATTTATTTTCATTTGATTTTTTGATGTTTGCTATCCTTACTGGGGTAAGGTGGAATCTCATAGTTGTTTTAATTTGCATTTCTCTGATGATTAGGGATGATGAACATTTTCTTAAGTGTGTGTTTGCCATTTGTATTTCTTCCTTTGTGAACTGCCTGTTGAGCTCTTTGCCCCATTTTGTGAGTGGGGTGTTTGACTTCTTACTGTTTAGATTTTTGAGTTCTTTGTAGATTCTAGAGATTAGGCCTCTATCAGTTGGATAACCAGCCAATATTTTGTCCCATTCTGTGGGTAATCTATTGGCTTTGCTTATTGTATGCTTGTCTGTAAAGAAACTCTTCAGCTTCATGTGATCCCATTGGTTGAGTGACTGTTTAAGATCGTGAGCTATTGGGGTTTTGTTCAGGAAGTCTTTTTCCATTCCTATATCATGGAATGTACTTCCTAAATTTTCCTCCAGTAGTATTCAAGTTTCTGGTCTTATATTGAGGTCTTTGATCCATTTAGACTTGAGTGTAGTGCATGGTGAAATGTAAGGATCAAGTTTCAGTTTCCTGCATATGGCTATCCAGTTGGTCCAGCACCATTTGTTGAAGATGCTGTCTTTTTTCCAGCCTATATTGTTCGGGCCTTTGTCAAATATGAAGTAGCCATAGTTGCCTGACCCTAAGTCCGGGTCCTCAAGTCTATTCCATTGGTCTATACTCCTGTTTTTATGCCAGTACCATGCTGTTTTTATTACTATGGCTTTGTAATATAGCTTTAGATCAGGTATGGTGATGCCTCCAGAGGTATTTCTTTTGCTGAAGATGTGTTTGGATATGTGAGGCCTTCTGCCTTTCCATATGAAATTTGAGATCATTTTTTCTATCTCTATGAAGAACACTGTCAGGATTTTAATTGGAATTGCATTAAATATGCATAGTGCCTTTGGTAGGATTTTCATCTTCACAATGTTAATTCTGCCTATCTAGGAGCATGGGAGGTCTTTCCATTTTCTCAAGTCCTCCTCAATTTCTTTTTTGAGTGTTCTTATGTTTTCATTGTAGGGATCTTTCACTTCCTTGGTTAACATTATTCCAAGGTATTTTATCTCTCTCTCTCTCTCGCTCTCTTCTCTCTAACTCTTGTATATTAGTTATCTTTTTCCTCCTTTTCTTAGTGTGCACAGACCTGTAACTCCCAGAACCAGCATGTGGCTATCATCCACAATGAGCTTTTGATCAGAGAGACCTACAAGGTTTCCTAGAAGACAGACAGATTTCTGTCAGAGTACTTGATGACCCACCAAAGGTTAGTGGTAAGACCCTACTGCTGAAGACACTTTATGTGGTTGACATGCAAAATGGAATGGCATGGCTGGAAGTTGGAAGAGAGTCAGTCCCCAGACAGTCAGTGCGTCTAGTGCCAGAAGGTGCTACATGGGCGACTGGGGGAAAATGACCAATATCTGTCCAAGCAACTCATGGTCTAACCTACTTAGCAGCAAATAACTTGTTATGGTGCCCACACAAGTGCAATAGTGGCACACAGCCATGGTGGGAAACCAACTGCTCTCAATTTGGCTAACTGATCCCCTCAGTGGTACGGGACCCATAGCTGGAGCTGGGAAACAAGTCAGAACCATATCCAAACATAAGCCTACTCTCCAATATCAAGCTACCATCAATCATGGGTACAAGAGGTCCTACACCTATTAAATTCTCTATAAAAAAAAGTAAGGGTTATCTCATTTGTCCTGGTGCTAACTTACTCTCTGTTGGAGAATCTGCTTTTCTTTTTCAGACAGATGTAGACCCTAAGGAGAGAGCCACCCCATCATACCTCTAGTCTAGACTAGGCTGCTCTAGTCACAATAGCTGGGAACTGGAATCAGCCTACATGCGCATCAACTGATGAATGCATAGTGAAGATGTGGTACATATACACAGTGGAATTCTACTCAGCAGTAAGGAGAAATGAAACACTAAAGATTGCAGGTCTATGAATGGAGTTGGACAAAAGAAAGAAAACAACCTAAGAGAGGTCACGTGGGCACAGAAAGACAAACACTGCAGGTACTCTCTCATATGTGGTTCCTGACTGGGATCAATTAGAGATGAGTACAAATGGTAGTCAGCACCCGTACTACGGACATAGAAATAAAATGAGACCACTAGGGAGAAGAACCAAGGAGAGAGGAGAGGAGGAGTTACCTGACAAATTAGGAGAGAGCAGAATATTGACGGTGGCGGATCTTGAAGGGATGAGGGAAGGGAGGGTGGGGAAGGAATTATAGAAAAATTGAAAAAAAAAAAACATGTATCAGGTCCATAGAAACTCTCAGTGTGACCAGCATTCTACAAAATATAACCACCAATAAAGGGAGAAGAGGGACAGTCCAGACAGAAGATGGACAAGCTTAACCTTCTTGAAACCATGAACTCTGCCCAATAATTCCAAAGCCCAGTGTTGGGTTGCCCCCCACAGTGAGATACTGACCCAGGAGACCCATGAGGTCCACAAACCAATATGGGCCATTGCCAAAACATTTGATTACCTGACAGAGCTAAAAAGGTAAGACCCTTGTAGTAGACAGCTTCAGGTTTGCTGAGATGAACTTCCAGGCCAGGCAAAGTTATGGAGGATGGATATTTATTGAAGCTTACAGATCTACAGGAAGTTCCATAATGGCAGAGGAAGCTGGCCTGCCTTCATAGGTCCAAGCCAAGAGAGCAAAGCACAAGCCAAAAGACAAAAGCCACACCACATAGCACACTTTAGGAACTTGAGCTTTGCTTATCTTTAGATTGAACTCTCAAACCCACCACCACACCTTAAGATCTGCCCAGTGACATCACCTCGAGCCAGGTGGCTGCAGATGCAAGCTGCAAACTAATAAAACACTGAATATATTGGGGATCATCTATTCAAACTAGCAGAACTCTATTGCTGAAGACACTACAGGTTGCTGTCATAGGACATCAGGTTACCATGCTGGAACTGAAAAGGAAAGTATCTTCCTCCTGGCTAGCCCTCAAATTGTTGGAAAGTACTATGGTAGCTGCTGCTAGAAAATGGTCACCAATAGCATGAATAAGAAGGGGACCCTGAAGACTATGAAATTATCCAGCCAGACAATATGTATACACTTGTGTAATGGTGACTCACAGCCTCTGTGAGTAACCGTGTATTCTCTGGTTGGGCATGAGGTTCACTCAGTTGGAGAGAACTCAAACCTGGTACTGGAAACCAAGTCAGGTTCCCAGAGTCAGGAAACACACTTCGGAGAGAAGCACCCACTGCTCTTGAGAAGATCAGTGGGCTTGCATGCCAAAAATCTCTCAAATAGCTTTGTATACCCCCTTTAGCCCAAGCTGCTCTCATGCTTGGTTGGAGAATCTGCTTCATTTCATATATGGCAGAGAAAATGGAGGACAGTCCAGATCCACTGATGAAGATAAGGTAACTGACTGCCCACTATGAGACTTGCCATCAGTCCTTCCACATCTACCAGGGCTCAGGAGAACTTGCAGTGGAAATGTGCCATGAACACTCCTCTTACTGGTAACCTGACAACCAGATCCAGGGTGATGGTGACGGTGACAGACATAGTAATTAGGCAAAACCTATCAAAGCAGAAATCCAGAGGCTACAAAGAACTACTCAACACTAAATCAGACTGCCAAAACAGGCCTGCCATGGCTCAGGGAATGTTCTGGAACAGGGGAGGTAGAAAGATTGTTAAAGCCACAGAGTGGGTGGGAATACCCTGAGGCATGGTCCCCCCAGTATCCCATAGGGACTCCCAGAAGCCTTCATGACCCACAGTAAACCCCATAACCCCACAGAGGAGGGCCCCAGATAAATGGGAATGGGAAGGAGTGAATAAAAGTGTATCATCTGTTAAGAAATACAGAAAGAAGACAGAAAGAGAGAGAGAGAGAGAGAGAGAGGAAGAAAGAAAAAGAAAGAGGAAGAAAAAAAGAAAGAAGCTAACTGAGTTAAATGAACAAAATATTTATGTCTATTTGCTAGTTATGTCCAGGTTTTGAGAATATAACTGTGATTAAGGGCAGAGACTTCTATGGTCTAAGCAGGCCTTACAGGCCACAGAAGAAGTGACAATACTCTGTGACAAGTGATGAACACACTAATAAAGGTTGTGGAGAATAGATACTTAACCTGGATAGAGCTGAAACATCATGGAAGGTTTGGGGGACTTGAGCACCATTAATGCAGCTCCACTCGCATGCTGCCTGTGAGCAGGCGTTAGCCCATGTTAATAAGTGTCTTGTTCAAAGTCAGCCCTGCCTACTGCCAAGTACAGGAGGAGTTTTAGAATGAAGGCTTGAATGTCACCTTACTTCTATGCTTTGCACCTGACAACCAGCCAGAGACACATATCTGTTCTGTCCAGCAAGGCTAGGGTGGTTTTTATTTGCTTTGAACCCATCACAATCCCCACCAAAGGTCGGGATGATTAAAATCAAGCTGATGAGGCTGCCTTTTCCATCTCTTTGAGGGTTTATGAACAATCAGGAAACTTCAGTCTGTGTTTCAGAATATGCTGTCAGGGAAGGTCACCTGAATCATATCCATCAAATGTTGGGGATGACTCACTGTCAAACAAATCTCTTTTAAAAACTTGTCTTTATAAATACACAAGAAGAAATGACTTCTGTTGTTTTTGAGAGAGTTCATTTCCTCTACCTTATCTCCTGGCCCCCATGCTGAACCCCTCAAACAAAGAGCTCTGTAGAAGAGGTGCAGGCTCCCTTGCTGCCTACAGATTAACTGGTTTCGTAGCCAGCGGTCCACCCCAACCCCCACCCCAGCAGTAACCTTGCCTCCATTTTGTTCTCGGGCCCAGTGGGGCTGACTCACTGAGGCCTGAAGGCTTCTCCTCTTCAGGGATATGGCCTGTGGGGACGTGAACGAGCTTCTCACTGGAGCTGGTTAGCATTAACCATATGTAGGCAGCCCAGTGAGCGCTGTTCCTCAGAAGCAGCGCCAAGCCAATTTAGGCCAAAGACACAAAGTTCCCAAAGAGAACCCCACGGCTGCCTTTCTCTTTCTTGGGTCATCAGAGGGAGGAGGCTTTCAGGGCCACTGACCCAGGCGCACTTTCTTCCTGATTCTCCTGGAATTCTTTATCTGAACTCCTGCTTGATGGATGAAGGGCTTTCTTTACGGGACCAAGCCTGTTTCCGCATTGTTCAGCCTGCCAAACCTTGCTCAATGTGCAAAAAGCCTCACATATTAGGCCCCTCAAGGACCTGGAGTAAAGGTCCACTAGTGATACTTCTTTGGTATGGTAACCAGAGGATCCAAAACAAACACACATTAATCATGTCCCAGAGGTGGCATATCCCTCTTCCTGATATCTGCCTTTAAAATAATCAGCATTTGTTCTTACAGAAATGGTCAGGAATGGTGGCACACACCTGTAATCCTAGAATTTGGGAAATGAAGGAAAGAAAATCAGGAGTTCAGGATCACCCTTAGCTCTATAGTAGGTTCAAGGCCAGCCTGGGCTGAGTTCTCAATCTCGCTCTTTCTCCCTCCCCCTTTCTCTCTCCTTCTCTCTCTACATATATAGATGTGTAGATACATATAAAAGAGAAAAAAGAAAGAAAAATAATTTTATAAGCCTAGAATTATTCTTCCCCTCTAAGATTTTTAGTGCTTAACGTTTTGGTATATATCCTCTTAAGCTTTTGTATACAAACTTCTTTCCCCAGTTCTAAAGTATATTTCCCATGCTAATACATTTCCGATCAAGCTATTTTTTCTTACAGTATTTAGGGTCAAAGCCAGGTCCCCATTCATGCTAGGCAGGTACTATTCCACTTAGATATACCTTAGTCCCACATTATTTTTTCCACATTCTTATTTCAGTGGCTACAAAATAGATATTTTATTATATAGATATACTCTCAATAATTTGACTAATATTTTATTTGATATTTAGGTTACTTCCTTTTTTAGGAAACCCCTTTCTTTCCTTTCTTCCTTCTTTCTTTCTTTCTTTCCCTCTCTCCCCTTCCTTTCTTCTCTTTCTCCCGCCCTCCCTCTCTTCTTTCTTTCTTTCTTTCTTTCTTTCTTTCTTTCTTTCTTTCTTTCTTTCTTTCTTTCTTCCTCTCTCTCTCTTTCCCTCATGCCCTCCATCTCTCTCTCCTTCCTTCCTTCCTTCTTTGCTTCTTCCCTCCCTCTCTCCCCCCTCTCTTCTTTTTGTTCTTCTTTCTGCAGTGCTACAGATTGAACCCAAAGGCTCATATATGCTGGGAAGGCACTCAACCATTGAGTTCAATCCACAGCCTTGGGAAAACCCTTCTGATCTTCAAACCCGAATCGTTCCTAGGATGACACAAATTCAATTTAGCACAATGGAAAGATGTTGGTGGCTTTCTTCTAAATTGATGATCTCAAACTAAGATGACTCTGCTCTCCAGGGGACATTTGGCAATGTCTAGAGACATTTTAAGTGGTTACAATTGGAGAAATGCTATACTCGCTGTCATCCAGTGAGTAGGGACTAGAGAGGCTGCCAAACATCCCAAAAGGCACAAGCCTCTTATGACTAAAAATTATCACTTGTACTTAGGTTGTGACAAACTACTCTAAATATTGATCTAATTGTCATTATAAACTCATGGTTCCTTATTGCCACCTTTTCAGTACAAGCCATTGCATACAAATAGGACACTTCTCTGGTCACAGATGTGAAACAGTTGCAATTCTTTCCCTATGCTGAATCACACCTTGTGTTGCGAAGGCTCTTATTTCACAGCAGTGAAAACTGTGCATTTCCTTGTCGGGTTGCTCTTAGCAACCAAACTCTCAGTCTTTATTCAATTACTCAGTCTACAGCCATGTGATTCTGAGCTACATGTTCCTTCCCAGAGTATGCCATTCTCTTTCCTGACCTCACAAAATAATTCTAAGAACTTGCTTTCACTTGTGGCTCTTTCCTGCCTTGAGCTTATGACTCCTTCCCACTGTACAGTGACAGCTCTATCATTTCCCCTGATTCTCCCCCTTTGAAGGTATGCATGTATTAGTGGCCACCCACATCGCTTCCACCTTGCTCTCACCTGCAAATTCAGCGTTAGTTCTATCACAGGCCAGCCCTGCCAGATGTCCTACACTCACCCTTCTGTGCCTCCTTTGAGCCATCACTGCCATGCTAAGACATTTTCTTCTGCAGCATGCTCACGGGTCCTTTGCTGGAGCAAACTTTCACCCCCCTTTATTATTCCTGGACCACAGTTCATCAATTTGACTAAGGCTGTGAAGCCATGTTTCTCAGGATTTGCTTCTCTGTATGGGTTGGGTAATTGTTTGCCAATAGAGAAACATGAAATTTGAAGGACAAAGTGAAGCCGATGACCTTCATCTCAGGTCACCACACCACGCAGCACAGTTTGATGTGGTAACAAAGAAACAGGGGCAGGAGTGCTTCATGGACTCCAGCTTGTTCTTACTCTTCTTCATTTTGTGTCACCAGGCCATCTTCATGACTGCTCGCCCTGATGACAGTAACTGCCCCAAGTCTACCATAAAGGCAACAACTATGAAGATCCCATAGTGACCCAAGGGGTGAAGGCTTTCACAAAACTCCCTATAAGCTCCTCTCTCTCGTCCTGCATAAGAGACCAGAACTGCTTCTAGGATTTCAGGAAAATTCCAATTTTTATCCATTCACCTGCAATTTTTAGGGTCTTTTCATTGACTGTTTTGCCATATGTTCTATATACTATCTTTCCTCCAGCTCCTTATGCTTGTATAGAGACTAACCTTTACAGTGAATTCCTAATTTCTATGTGAATTATACTGTCTGTGTTTTCTAGAAAGAACCCCAGCTGATACACCTTAACTGTCCTTTAAAACCTCGCCTGCACTCATACATAGAAGACTGTACCTCCAGATCACTCTTCAATCTATGGAAACCCTTGGTTCCAGTATCAAACTGCCCTTTCCAAGGTCACCGTACAATTTCTAGTTTTTAAAACTAAATGTACACTTCCAGTTTTTTTTTTTTTTTTTTTTTTTTGGTTTCCGAGGTAGGGTCTCGCTGTAGCTCAGGCTGACCTGGAATTCACTATGTAATCTCAGGGTGGCCTCGAACTCACGGCGATCCTCCTACCTCTGCCTTCTGAGTGCTGGGATTAAAGGTATGCACCACCATGCCTGGATCAAGTTTTATTCTTAAGTATTTTTGGACTTTTCAGCTTAGATGTTCTATTCCTACTTTTTTTTTTTTTTTTGGTATGGCTTTGTTGTCATTGTTGTTTTGTTTTTTCAAGATAGAGTCTCACTCCAGTCCAGGCTGACCTAGAATTCATTATGTAGTCTCAGAGTGGCCTTGAACTCATGGCAATCCTCCTACCTCTGCCTCCCAGGTGCTAGGATTAAAGGTGTGTGCCACCATGCCCGGAATGTACGAATTTTTTATTAGATATGGACATATTTTGTATGTAAACAACATATGTTGGTACCATTCTTTCCCTTACCCCTGACCCTTTTCTGAAGAGGCCTTCCTCTTTGGGGATGCAGGTCACCTCCATGGGATTGTGAGTCATAAATTATGGGGGTGGAAGAGGCAATGTCTGTGTGCAAAATGTCCCAACTTGTGGCTCTAGCAATCTGTCCTTCTCTTCTTCTGCAAAGTTCCCTGACCAATGCTGAGAGCATTTTAAGTCTACTTCAGTGATGGACACTTAGGAGCCTCTGTATCTCTTGTTTGGTAGGTATTGAGGGTCCTCAGTATCTATCTCCATCACTCTTGTGCTAATATCAGATTCACTAAGAAAGAAGCACTCTTGCTCATTTCCCCAATTCCTCTGTGGTTTAAGCTGTGGCTGGGATGGAGTGCACTGGGGTCATTTACCTCCTCACATCCAGTTCCTGTCTGAAAAAAGAGAAGCAGATTCTCCAACAGAGAATGAAGTCATCACTGGTTAAATGGGATTATTATCAATTTAGAGAGAATTGAAAGGATTTAGACCTTCTTATAGTTTAAGATTACTGGGAGCTTCACAATTGAAAGCATAATCATTATCTGGATATGATTCTGATTTATTTCCCAGTTTCAGATATGGTTTCCTTTCCACTGAGAGGATCTGTTATCCAATGCAAGAGCAATTGGTTACCCACCCTGGATGTGTGCCATTATTGCACTTGGGTGAGCATCATATCAGGTTGTTTGCTTCTGAGTCGCTTAGACTTTGAGTTGCTTGGACAGATGTTGGTCACTTTTCCCTGGTAGGTCATGTAGTGCCTCTCAGCATTAGACAGGCTAATTGTCTGGGGACTGGCTCTCCTCTGGATTCCAACCAGGTCTCTCCATGGTCTGTGCTGACAGTTTATGGTGTCTTCAGCAGTATGGTCTTACTGTTAACCTCTAGTGGGTAATCAAGTGCTCTGACAGAAGTCTGTCTTATTTGTTTTGGGAGATCTAGTAAGTCTCTCTGATCAATAGCTCATTGTGGGTGTAGACCACATCCTGGTACAGGGAATAACAGGCCAGCAAAAGGGAAAAGAAAAAAAGAAAAATACAAAGAATAAAGAGAAACAGGAGAAATTTGAGGTTAGGTTTCATCTCACCCTCCCCAGGATCCTTTAATTCAGTTGCTCCCCCTAAGGTCCTCTTTAGGGTTCTACCTTTTATTCTGTTTCATTTGTTTTGGGAGACCTTGTAGGTCTCTCTGATCAACAGCTCATTGTGGATGTTAACCACATCCTGGTGCATGGAATTACAGGCCAGCAATAAGGGGAAAGAAAAAGGCAAAGAAAGAGAAATAGGAAAAATTGATGGTTAGGCTTCATCTCATCCTCTCCAGGGCCCTTCATTTCACGTGCTCCCCCTAAGGTCCTGTTGAAGGTTCAGCCTTTTAGTCTAACTTTTAGGATATAGGTTTCCACAGTACCAGCTCAATTTAGGTTCAGTTTTTTGTTACGCCCCCCAACTTCTCCCTCCCCCAACTACTACCCTCCCTACTGTCCAAGTCTCAAGATGCCATTCAGGTATGTCAGCAACTTGGGCTGATCCAGGTTAGGAACTGCAAATGAGTGAGACCATGTGACAATAGACTTTCTGTGACTGTGTGAGTTCATTTAGTATGTTCTGTTCTGAAATCAACCATTTTTCTATAAATTTCATTGTGCCATTTTTTTTTTCTTACTACTGAGTAGAATTCCATTGGGTGGATATACTGCATCTTGGTTATGCATTTGACCAACGATGTGCACCTGGGTTGATTCCAGTGCTTAACTGTTAGGAATTGAGCAGCTATAAGCATGGTTGAGCAAATATCTCTGAACTGAGAAGTGGAACTTTTATGGCAAATGGCCAGTAAGGGAATAACAGAGTCTGTTGGTAATTCCATGTTCAACCTGTTCAGGACTCTCCATATTGATTTTCATAGTATTTTTACCAGCTTACATTCCCACCAACAGTGAATGAGTGTTCCTATTTCTCCACATCCTTGACAACATTTGTTTTCATTTGATTTTTTAATGGTTGCTATCCTTACTAGGATAAGGTGGAATCTCATAGTTGTTTTAATTTGCATTTCCCTAAGAGTTAGGGATGTTGAACATTTTCATAAGTGTGTGTTAGTCATTTGTAATTCTTCTTCTGAGAACTCCCTATTCAGTTCTCTACCCAACTTTTGGAGCGGGTTGTTTGATGTTTTATTGTTTAGTTTTTTGAGTTCTTTGTAGTTTCTAAATATTGGGCTTTTGTCAGTGGTATAGCTGGCAAAGTTTTTCTCCCATTCAGTGGGTAATCTATTGGCACTGCTTATAGTTTTGTCTGTGCAGAAGCTTTTTAGCTTCATGAGATCCCATTGGCTGAGTGCTTGTTTAATTTCCTGGGCTACTGGGGTTTTGTTCAAGACATCTTTTCCCGGTTCTATATGGCAGAGAGTGCCTCCTATTTTTTCTTCCGGTAGTTAATGAGTTTCAGGTCTTATATTGAGGTCTTTATCAATTTGGACTTGATTTTTGTGTATGGAAAAATGAGTGGGTCTAATTTCATTTTTCTACATATGGTCATCCAATTTGTCCAACACCATTTGTTGAAGATGCTATCTTTTCCCCAGTCTATATTTTTTTACACCTTTGTAAAAGATCAAGCAGCTATAGTTACTTGACCTAAGGTCTGGGTCTTCAGTTCTGTTCCATTGGTCTACATTTCTGTTTTTATTCCAGTACCATACTGGTATTGTCACTGTGGCTTTGCAATATAGCTTTAGATAGGGTAGGGTGATTATACAACCAGATGTGTCTTTTTATTTTTGATTTATTTGATTTTTTGAAGTCCATTTTATCAGATATTAATATAACAATACTCATTTGCTTTTTATTTCCATTTGCTTGGAATATCATTTTCTAACCTTTCATCCTGAGGAGGTGTCTATCTTCATGGTGAGGTGGGTTTCTTGAAGACAGTAGATAAAAGAATCCAGCTATTTTTTTTAAGACTGCTTTTTGATCCATCTGATAACCTGTGTCTTTTGATAGTTAAGACCACTAATATTTAAGGTTATAACTGTGAGGTTTGAATTTATACCTGCCATTATGAGGTGTTTTGTGGGGTTTGGTGCTTTCTTGCGGTATGTACTGTTTTGAGCTTGGTTTATTTTGGTTATTTTAATCTTCTTCTTGTTGGCTCCTGAGATTGGTTGTTTGACTGTTCTGTGTGGGGTATTCCCTCAAGTATTCTCTGTAGGTTTGGCTTTGTGTTCATATAATTCTAGAATTGATGTTTTTCATGGAAAGTTTTTCATTTACCATCTATTATAAAGGATACTTTTGCTGGATACAGTAGCTTGGGTCTGGAAGCCATAATTTTTCAGACTTTGAATTGTTCATTTCCAGGGCCTTATGACTTTCAGGGTTTCCACTGAGAAATCTGTTGTAATTCTGATGGGATTGCCTTTGCATGTTGTGAATTGCTTCTCTCTTGCTGCTTTTAACACTCTCTGTTTGTTTTCACTGTTAAGAATTTTAACTATGATGTGTCTTGGAGAGTTTCTTCTTTGGTCCTGTCTGTTTGGTGTTCTGTGGTATTCTTGTATAAGGATGAGTGACTCTTTTGTGAGTTTTGGGCAATTTTCTTAAATAATTTTGTTGAATATGTTCTCTATGCCTCTAGTCTGGATTTCTTCTCCTTCTGGTATATCCATGATCCAGATTTTTGGTCACTTTAGGGTGTCCCACAGTTCCCTCATATTCTGCTCACTTGATTTTTCAAACTTAGCAAAGTTTTGGCCTCCTGAACAGTTTCTTCTGTCTTATCTTCCAGGACAGAAGTTTTGTCTTCCACATAAGTAACTCTGTTGGTGAGTGGTTCTTGAGACATTTTTTATAATTTCTATTTGACTTTTGTTTTCTGTTGTGTTATTTTTCATCGTGCCCATCTCTTTTTTGAGGTATGATTTCAATTCGAATTCTCATTTTCTTGATCCACCTATAGTTCATTCTTGCATTTGATCAAGTCTTTATTAAGCTTAAGCAACCAGTTGTTGAGGTCTTCCATTTCTTGACATACCTTCAATTTATTCATATCTGTTTGGAGGGTTCTACAATTTTCTTCAATCAAGTTAAGCCTACTGTCAAAAGCTGAACACTCTAGGAGACAACTCTGTTCAATTTCATTAATAAAATTGTTTGTTCTTTGATAGTCTGTTTCAAGTTCAGCAATCTTTTTTTTCTTAAATTTTTTTGTTTATTTTTATTTATTTGAGAGTGACAGACAGAGAGAGGAAGAAGCAGAGAGAGAGAGAGAGAGAAAGGGAGAGAGAGAGAGAGAGAATGGGCACACCAGGGCCTCCAGCCACTGCAAACGAACTCCCCCTTGTGCATCTGGCTAACGTGGGTTCTGGGGAATCAAGCCTCGAACTGGGGTCCTTAGGCTTCACAGGCAAGCACTTAACCGCTAAGCCATCTCTCCAGCCCTCAGCAATTTTTTTGATCAGTGTCTCATTGGTTGTTGTGTTTTCATTTTGGGAATGAATTTCTCTTTATTTCTCTATCATTTTGTTGGAGGCTTCTATTGTAGGACTAGACATCCTTGGTGTAGATCTCTTAGTTTTCTGACTTTTGTTGGCTTTTTTTGCATTGTTGTCTACCTATTTTATTGAGGAGGAAGCATGTTTTTTTCCTTTGGCCTACTCACTCCTGACACTCCAGACCACTGTGTCTGCCACACACTGTCTGTGTAAGGAACTCAGAGTGGAGATGTGGGCTGTATCCCTTCTTCTTAAAGCCTATTGTTTTGACTTCCACAAATTCACTCCTTTTCTTGTTTTGTTTTGTTTTTGTTTTTCAAGGTAGGGTCTCACTCTAGCCCAGGCTGATCTGCAATTCACTATGGAGTCTCAGGGAGGCCTCAAACTCATGACAATCCTCCTACCTCAGCCTCCAAAGTGCTGGGATTAAAGGTGCCACCACACCCAGCTGAATTCACTCTTTAAAGCACCCTCCCTCACCTTCTCCATCTGCACTCCTCCTCATACTTCTTCTACTAAACCCTTAAATATTATCTTTCTATGCAGTCCACAATCCCTTTTCAATTTGGTCTTGTTGCAACCAGCTTCATATTGCTGGTAGAAATCACCCAACAAAGAGCAGCTTGTGGGAAAATAGAAGTTTATTTTGGCTTACAGGCATGAGGGGGAAGCTCCATGATGGCAGGGGAAAATGACAACATGAGCAGAGGGTGGACATCACCCCTTGGCCAACCTAAAGTGGACCATAGCAACAGGTGAGTGTGCCAAACACTGGCATGGAGAAACTGCCTATGACACCCATAAACCTGCCCCCAACAATACACCACCTCCAGGAGGATTTAATTTCCAATTGCCATCAGCTGGAGAACCTAGCATCCAGAACACCCAAGTTTATGGGGGACACCTGAATCAAACCACCACAGGTCTTGTCTTGTCTCTACTAATTTACTACTGTTGTACTCCTTTTCCTTGGATACTCTCTTTCTTTCATGTGATTTCAATTGGCACCAGTTTTCTGGTAATTTGTAAACCTAACTGTTCAAATCAGACTGCTTTTTTTTTTTTCTTTTCCAGGTTTTACTCTTCCACATTCTGATTTGGTATCTCTACATGGATAATCATATTTAGATAAAGCTCAACTTTCTGAGTTCGCTGTTGGACTTTAGCATAGTTAATTCACACCCAGATAATGAAACTTACATATATATTTTTTCTGATTTATTTTGTTTATTTATTTATTAGAGACAGGCAGAGAGAGAGAGAGAGAGAGAGAGAGAATGAGTACACCAGGGCTTCTAGCCACTGCA
Source organism: Dipus sagitta (assembly GCA_036346955.1). Taxonomy (NCBI): domain Eukaryota; kingdom Metazoa; phylum Chordata; class Mammalia; order Rodentia; family Dipodidae; genus Dipus; species Dipus sagitta. The sequence goes on along the minus strand of CM070779.1, from coordinate 87,960,501 downwards.
AACAAACTCTAGACACATGTACTACCATGTGCATCTGGCGTATATGGGACCAGGAAAATCTAATCTAGATCCTTAGGCTTTGCAGGCAAGTGCCTTAACTGCTAAGCCATCTCTCCAGTCTTAATGAAACATTTTTATTGAAAACTTTAATATGAAAATGTTGTGAATTTGTCACATTCCCATTGGATTATATTCTTATGTCCCTTCTCTTTCCCCCATTTTCATAAAAGCCCTCCTCAATGGGGTTATTGATAATCTCTGTGGGGGGGTCATGAATGCATCAGTCAATATCTATGGGAAGGTGGGGGAAATGCCTCAGAATACACCTTTCCTGTGGCTCTTTGATTGTTTCTACCCCTCTTCTGCAATGTGCCATGAGGAGGGCATTTTATGTTTCTTTTATTTATTTATTTGTTTGTTTTTTTCGAGGCAGGGTTTCACTCTAGTCCAGGCTGACCTGGAATTCAATATATAGTTTCAGGGTGGCCTCAAACTCATGGTGATCCTCCTAACCTCTGCCTCCTGAGTGCTGGGATTAAAGGAGTGCACCACCACACCTGGCTTAGTCTCCTTTATTTTTGATCTTTCAGCTGCCTCTGATTTTCTGCTTGAATGAGTTTTCAGCCATCTTAATAGCTGCAGGAAAGACCTTTGACAAAATACAATATTCCCTCATGGTTAAAATCCTGGAGGTACTAGTGTTGAGGAGATCATATTTTAACGTAATGAGGGTTTTATATATATAGTAGACCTAAAGCCCATATCATAATAAATGGGGAAAAATTTTAACGTTCCCACTAAGGTCTGGGAAAATACATGAGTGTCTACTCTGATCACTGCTATTTAATGTACTTGAAGTCTTAGCTTGAGCAATAAGATAAGAGAAAAGATAAAATGGATACAAATTAGAAAGGAAGAAGTCAAACTAGCCTTATTTGCGGATGAGATGATTTTATACATAAGTAAACTTCAGCTATTAAGGTGACCATATTATTTCTGTCCTTACGTTTATATCATATGTTCCATTTATTGATTTCCATATGTTGGACTATCCCTGCATCCTTGGGATGAAACCTACTTGATCAAGATAAATACTTTTAAGGTATTCTTGAATTCTATTTACAAGAATTTTATTGAGAGTTTTTACATCTATGTTTATCAGGGATGTGGAACAATAATTTTCCTGTGTGTCTGCTTTTGGTATTAGTGTATTTCTGACTCCATAGAAGGAGCCAAACAACATTCCCTCCTTTCCAGTTTTGTAAAATAACTTGAGAAGTGGTTTTCATTCTTCTATAAAACTTTGGTAGAATTTAGCAGTGAATCCATCTGGGCCTGAATTTCTTTCTTTCTTTCTTTCTTTCTTTCTTTCTTTTTTTTTTTTTTTTTTTTTTTTTTGGTTGGAGGCTTTTTAATTACTCCTTTAATCTCATTAGATGTTATAGCTCTATCCAGCACATTTATCACTTTGGGGTTGAGTTTTGTAGGCCATGAGTCAAGAAAATTATATATTTTTTCAGATTTTAGAATTTTGTGGAATATAGGTTTTTGAAATATGTCCTGATGAGTCTTTCAATTTCACTCGTATTTGTTGTAGCATCTTCTTTTTCATCTCCTATCTTGTTGATTAGAATCTTCTTTCCTTTCTGTTTTCCTTTTGACCAATATGTCCAGGAGTTTATCAGTTTTATTTTAATATTTTTAGTAACTAGCTCTTAGTTTCGTCAATTTTTCAATTGTTTTCTTCATTTCAAATTCACTCATCTCTTCCCTAATATTGGTTATTTCTTTCTGTCTGATATTTTGGAGTTAGAATTATTATTGTCCTTCTAATGCCTTCAAATTGATAATTAAGTTATTTATTTTCAATCTCTCTGTTTTTGTAATGTAGGCATTTTGAGCTATGACTTTTCCACTTAGGGGTTCCTTCATTGTGTCCCACAAATTTTGATATGTTGTGTTCATTGTCATTCAGTTCTAGGATTTTTTTATTTACTTTTTGATTTCTTTAATGACCCCTTCCTTGTTTAACAGTGTGCTATTCAATCTCTAGGAGTTGGTGTGTTTTTTGTTACTTCCCTTATTGTTCACTGAGAAAATAAGGTTTTTACTTGAGGTGCAATCCCATCCTCTCCTCCCAACACTATGACACCTCTGCTGATGGCTTTATAGCAAATGGCCTTGGGCTAGTTTCCCAGCCTCACTGGTTTGTTTCATTATCTGTAAAATGAAGATACTTGTAGGAGCTACCACATACGTTATTTTCAGTATTTGAATGATGCCTTACAGTAAGTGCTATAAAATTATTTACTGTTATGATGATGATTACATATTCTTAAATTATACTTCTCTTCATATCTATTGTCGTCACCTCAATTTGAGCCATTAGTATTCTTAACCATTACAAGAACCTCTTAACTGATCTTAATTTCACTTTTACCTTGTAAAATTCATCCTTCATGATGTTATCAAAGCAAACTTCCCAATGTCAATCTTTTTTGTTTAAACTCGTTTAGCAATACCCCATGATTTAAAGTATGCAGTCCTGCCGGGCCTGGTGACACACACCTTTAATCCCAGCACTTGGGAGGCAGAGGTAGGAGGATCACCATGCGTTTGAGGCCACCTGAGACAACATAGTGAATTCCAGGTCAGCCTGAGCCAGAGTGAGACCCTACCTCAAAAAAAAAAAAAAAAAAAAAAAAAAAAAAAAAAGTACACAGTCCTTTATTTCTCTTACATAATCTTGCATGACCCACCACAAAATTTTTCCATTCTTACATTCCCCATTTATATCTCAGGCATGGTCTATGGCACTTAATATTTTAGATCTTTGTTAAAGATACTTCTTATAACATTGTCCAATCGCTTTTTTTTTCTCTTGTCAGTACTTTAATAATGTTTTATACATCAAATTACAACAGAAACAACTAGAACAGATGCAGCCCGTCACCCATGAACAGCAGAGTATATTGCAGTAAACCAAGCTTGTGTCCCACCATCAAGTGTGGCTCACCCATTAGTTTACTTTGTGACGGATCATTAAGGATTTCTTCAAAGCCAATGGTCTCATCATTGCCTTTCAATCCCCTTTTTCCTGGTCCTCATTGATAGCTTCCAATTTGATGTTTGGTTCAATGTTCTCCCTTCTAAAACACTCTCCTGAATAAGGTGGCAAGATTTTCAGTGGTTAAAGGTACTTGCTTACAAGCCTGATGGCCAAAGTTCAATTCCTCAGCATCCATATAAAGCTGGACACAAAATGGGGCAGATACCTATGATCCCAATCCACATAAGGAAATGGGAGATCGAGAAAGGAAAACCCATAAGCTTCTGGGAGAACTAGACTGTGGCAAATACAGGAGCAAAAACAACAATGGAGACCCTGTCTCAATCAGGATGAAAGAAGAGGACAGACTGAAGTTGTCCTTAGACTTCCAGATGTGTGTGCTGTACATACATTCTACACACACACACACACACACACACACACACACACACACACACTGAAAAATAACTTTCTTTAAAACCTCAGTCCTAGCCAGTTGTGTTAGCTCATGTCTATATGCTAGTGCTCAGCAGCATGAATTCAAGGACAGTCTGGGCCAACCAGTAGTTTTCAGGGAAGCCTTACAGGCTCTGTCTCAAAACAAAACTCAAATCTATCACAACTACCTCTTCTTGAATATTCCTAGCCCTTTAGCATGAATTCTGAATAATAATGATCTGACCTGCTTACTTAAGTGTCCTTCATTAGACTGTGAGCTCCCACAGGAAAGGGCTTTGCCTCATTTGAGAAGCTCTCCAATGACAATACAATGCCTTGATGTTTGATAAATGAATGAATGAACATCCTCTGGAAATTTAATATATTACTGGCATACCAAAGACTGAGACTTGGCAGAGTAAGTTTCTTTTATAATAATGGAATTTCCTTGCATGTAAGACCAGAAAGACTTCTTGCGTTTTCCTACTTGCATTCACCACCTTTAACATTTGTGTAGTGTAAGTGTTTTTTAGACTAATGTTTAGAGAAACCCTCTGGATATCCACCATGTTATCCTTTAGGTAATTCAACTTCTACAACAAAATCTACAGGCTATTTAGTTTTTGATTATTTGTTTACTACTTGAAATAGTATTGACAACTGAGGTAGGAGTATTTCTGAAAATAAAGACATTGTGGACTGAAGTTCCCAAAGGTCACCTCAGAAACTATCTCCTTTTCCCTACTTCCAGGCCTTCCCCTCAACTTCTGGCTGTCGTTTCCATGCTGGATTGTGCCCCATAATGTTTTAGGTGGAAGGTGCCTCCCAAGTGTTTCTGGAGTACGGGAAGCAACTCCATCACTGGGATCAGTGCAGGCAGAGGACTTGTTTTCATACTTTTAATATTTCTTGACTGTTAATTATTCCTTGAACAGATGTAGCTGTGGTGATCATGTGTACCCCAGGAATTGTAGAATTCCTAGACTCTGTAGTAGTGATTGTCATATAAGTGGTTCCAGAATTTGATTTACCTTCCTGGCTTCAGGTTCAAGACTATAAAACTCCAGGCAATACTTAGTTGATGAGATTTGTTCCAGGCCATGGAGGGGAAGGTTATCTTTCCTTCTCACTTGCCAGCTTCCTGCTTCTACACCCTTGGGCTTCTCAGTGTCTGGCCTTCCTGCTCCCCATAACTGTTTCTCTGGGCATTTCCTCATCCAGGGAATGTGAAAAGCCAAAAGTTGGCTCTCCACCTGTAGGTGTTCCCTGACCTCAGGTCCCCAGTGTAGTTTCCGTTTAGCAGAAGACTCTCCCTCAAGACGGCATCAAGCTGCTGCTCTTCAAGTTACACTATGTGTAAAGATGGTATTTCTCACTGCTGTGGACCTGTTCCAGAAGAATCACTGTCCCACCAAAGCCTACAAGTGTTCATGTGGGCCATGGGCTCGGCCTGAGGGTAGGACTGCCCCGCTTGCCTTGCGGAAGGAGCCTCTGTTTTTCTTTTCCCTCACCAGGGAATAGTGCTGCTGTGTTGAATTTTTCTTGCTTCTTAGTTTTGCACATCTTTTTCTTCTGACCATTTTTGTTATCTGTTTTCTTCCTCCACAAATTTCCAAACTCTTCTTCTAAGTTTTTCTTTTTGTTCTAAAGTCTACTTTTTCTTGCTTTTTTCATCTTTTTTTAAAATCATACACACACACACACACACACACACACAGGATATAGTCTTTATCTCCTCGTCTTGGCTTCTGTTACCTTGGGGTCCTCTTCAGCCGGTTTATGGTATTCACTGTGAGGTCACAAAGGCCTCAGCCAGTCCCTGTATGAAGTGGGAGAGACCATGCCTCAGGATATTCCTACCCATTCTGTAGCTCTTACATTCTTTCTACCACATCTTCCTCAATGTTCCCTGAGCCATAGCTGGCCTGTTGGTGGTCTAATTCAGTGTTAAGTTCTCTATAGCCTCTGGATTTCTGTGTTGATAGGTTTTGATTGATCACCATGTCTATCACCATCACCCTGGAGCTCATTGTCAGGCTAGCAGTAAGGGTAGTGTTTATGGTACCACTTCCACTGCAGTTTTGCCTGGGTCCTGGCAGATGTGGTAGTGGTGGCTAGTCTCATGGTGAGCAGTCAGTTATTTTCTTGTCTTATGGATGAATCTTGGCTCTCCTCTCTTGGCTCTGTCATCTGTAAAATAAAACAGATTATCCCAACAAGAGTGAAAGTGGCTTGGGTTAAAGGGGTTCTACAAAGTTATTTGAGGGACTTTTGGTGTGTAAGCCCACTCTTCTTCTGCAAAGAGCAGTGGGGGCTTCTCTCTGACGTCTGAGCTTCCTGACCATGGGATTCTCACTTGGTTTCCAGTACCAGATGTGAGCGCTCTCACAGAGAACTGTTGGTTACCTACATAGCCTGCATGCCACTACTGCACAAGTGTGTACTTCTTATCAAGCTGGTTGGTTATGTAGTCTGAAGGGTTCCTTGCTTGTTCATGCTGTTGGTGACCATTGTCCTCTGGCAGCTCCAATAGGGCTCCCCAGCACTATGAGGGCTAGCCAGGAGGGAGCGAGTTTCCCTTTTGCTTCCAGCATGGTTTTATGATGTCCTGTGATTTCAGCCTGTGGTGTCTTCAGCAATCTTATCTTTTAGCTCTGGTAGGTAAACAAATGTTTTGGCAATGGTCAACATTGTTTTGTGGGCTTCATTAATCTCTCTGGCCAACAGCTCACTGTGGGGGGGAGCAACAAAATTCTGGGCCTGGGATTTACCCACCAGAGTACATGGTTTTTAGGTTAAGCTTTTTCCACCTTCTGTCTGAACAGTTTTTACTCCCCCTTTATTGGTTATATCATGTAAGAAGGCTAGTCGGACTGAGGGATTCAGACAGGACCTGTGATTCATGTTGTCTTGATTTTTGTGTAATTTTCTCCCCACCATCTTTACCTCCTACTCCTTCAAGCCTCACCTACCTCCAACATACTATCTCTCCCCCAACCTGCCTGGGAAAGCCCTCTTGTCCTCCTACCACATTTCTTCTCTCTCCTGATCTCATTCCAGTTTTATATCCATATTCCTGCTGCTTCCTACCATTTGTACTCATCTCCAGTTGATACCACTTAGGAACCTCATATGAGTGGGTATATGTAGCTGCTTGTCTTTCTCTGCCTGTTTGACCTCACAATGATATTTTCTAACACCATCCATTTACCTGCAAATTTCATTATTTCAGTTTTCTCTACTTCTGAGTACAATTACATTGTGTACTTGTACCACATATTCATTATCCATTCTTCAGTTGATGGGCATTTGGGCTGATTCCAGTTCCTAGCTATTGTGAATACAGCAATCACAAACATGGCTGAGCAATATCTCTATAGTAAAAAGTGGAGTCTCTAGGGTATATGCCCAAAAGAGGTCTTGTTGGATCAAATGGTACAGGTATTTTCCTCTTTTTGAGGAGTCACCATGCTGATTTCCTCAGTAATTGTACCAGTTTGCACTCCCACTGGCAGTAGATAAGGGTTTCTCTTTCCCCACAGCCTCACCAGCATGTGTTGTCATTCAATTTTTTTGATGAATATCATCCTGACTGGAGTGAGATGAAATCTCAGTCATTTTGATTTGCAGTTTTTCTGATGACTAAAGATTTTTTTTAACATCTCCTTAAGTATGTAATGACCATTTGTATTTCTTCCTTTAGGAATTCACTGTTCAAATTTCTACCCCATTTTTTGATTGGGTTGTTTGATTTTTTTATTGTTTAGTTTTTGAGTTCTTTGTAAATTCTAGATATTAGACCTTTGTTGGAGGTATAGCTGGTGAAATTTTCTCCCATTCTGTGGGATGTCTATTTACTTTGTTAATGATTTGCTTGTGCATACAGTAGCCTTTTACTTTCATGAGGTCCCAGTAGTGGAGTGTTGATCTAATTGATTGTGCTACTGGGGTGTTATTCAGGAAGTATTTCCCTATGCCTATATCATGGAGTATTGTCCCCATTTTTTCTTCTGGTTGTTTTATAGTTTCATGCCTTATATCAAGGTCTTTAATCTATTTAGAGTTTACAAAGAAAATGCCAAATATGGAGGCTGGGGCATGGTTCAACAGGTAAGAATGCAAAGGAGGGTCCAGTTCTCCCTGAGGTGGATCCCCAAGCACCCACATGAACCACTGCGTGTGGCCATGCATGTCTATAGTTCTAGAGAACAGAGAATTGCCCAGGCTTTCTGGACAGCCAGTCTGGCCTAAAATGGCTATTCTGGGTTCTGTAGGAGATCTGTTTAAAGGAAACATCTGAGTGAGCAATAAGAAGAGGCTACTCAACATCCTCCTCTGGCCTCTGCAAGTGAGTTCATGGGACACACAATACACATGTACAAGAAAGAACAAAAGAATAAATGAGAGAAGGAAAGAAAGAAAGAAAGAAAGAAGAAGAAAACAAAGAAAGAAAGGAGGGAAGGAGGGAAGAAAGGAAAAGAAAACGCCAAAAAGGTTCTCACTATGTTATATCCCACACTGTCTAGAACTCACAAACCTCTCCCCTCTGCCTCTCAAATGCAAGTATTATTGGCATGTGCCACTACACCTGGTCTTTTCTTCTGTTCTTACTTGGATTTTTTTCTACTGTCTGTAGACCTTCATTTAATGTGCCACACACTATATCATACTGGTATTTTAATTTGCTTAGCCTGTTGTGGAGTACTTATGTATCTGTCTATCTATCTATCTATCTATCTATCTATCTATCTATCTATCTATCTATCTATCTATCCATCTATCTATCTATCTATCATCATCATCTCTGTCTCTCTCTGCTGTACAATTCTCTCATGGTACAAAGGGAGTAGTACTTCCCTTAGGGGAAGAAGTTCCAGGGTCAGTAGCAGTTTTGCCCCTTGCTAAGTAGTATGTTTTCTCAAAAGCAAAAGTAGTAATGATCATATTTTGTCCATTGAACTCCTGGGGCTATACATGGCTCAAATGGAGTTTTAGTATGAAAGTTTGGGTCAAGTCTAAGTGGCTATTAAAAAAGGAATTATAAAAAATAAAAACTACTATAGAAGACAAGCAAAAAAACTTATTATTGAAAAGAAAAATATCACTTATAGCATGATATGAATTTTTCCAATTTTTTTCTGTGCATATAAGGAATGTACTATTCAATATTCTTTGTATCTTATTTCATATTTAAACTTTTGTGACTCCCCATTTTCTGCTAATAAATACTGTGTTACATTTAAATGGGAAGTGACCTCATAGTATTTTGTTAGGAAAGTGTCATGACATCAATACCATAATTTGGGAAATTTAGGTTATCTTAATATTTTCATGATAGAATGAGCTTTCAATCATTACTAATTATTTCCTTAGGTTATATTCCTAGAAGTAGTATTCAAGGTCAAAAGTCAAAATACATAAATCACATGGTATACCTTGTCAGATTTCCCTCTGAAAAGATTATAGCAATTGCCTGATGTGATGGTGCACACTTTTTTAAAAATTTTATTTTTATTTTTATTTATTTATTTGAAAGCAATGGAGAGAGAGAGAGAGAGAGAGAGAGAGAGAGAGAGGCAGATATAGACAGAGAGAGAGAATGGGCGCACCAGGGTCTCCAGGCACTGCAAACGAACTCCAGATGCGTGCGACCCCTTGTGCATCTGGCTAACATGGGTCCTGGAGAATCAAGCCTCGAACCGGGTCCTCAGGCTTCACAGGCAAGCACTTAACCGCTAAGCCATCTCTCCAGCCCCCTTTTTTAAAATTTTTTTTTGTTTATTTTTATTTATTTGAAAGCAATGGACAGAGAGAGAGAGAGAGGTGGTGCACACTTTTAATCCCAGTACTCAGGGTCCAAGATCAAAGGATTACTGTCAGTTCAAGGCCAGCCTGAGATGAATTCCAGGTCAACCTGGGATAGAGTGAGACCCTACCTTAGAACCCCTCCAAACCCACCCCATATAAAAGAAGATTACAGCAATGCATATTTGTACCACAAATTTAAATGGTGATTATTTCTCCTAAGCTAGATATCGCTTGATGTTATAATTTTTCCTTAATTCTCTTATTTGTCAGTTTTGTAGGACAAAATAACCTTCTTGTTCTTGATTTACCCAGCGCTATAAAATCTTGGTCTTGACTTAACATCATTTCTCTTTTCATTGAGAAAGAATCCCTGCTTTTGTCCCCCAACTAGGGAGTGCTAAAATACGCCTCTGTCCACTTCATTTTAATATACTTATTTGTAATTTATACATTTTAATTCATCTTGCTAGTGGGTTACCAACATATTCAAATATATGTTTCTGAACCACTCGCCTTGGCCTCTTCAACAATTTCCTATGAGCATGTGCCACCAGAACCAGCCAAATATATTTTTCTAATTTGTGGGATTCATAAGGATCTGTCTCCCACTGACTAGCCAAGAATCTTAGCTTATTTGTATGTCCTTCTGCTCCATCCTGAGTTTGACTGATGGTTTTCTACCTATAGCTATTAAGTTTATATCCGGTAACCCCAAACACAATTCTTCCAGTCCAGTATAGAGAATGAGATGATGAGTGGACAGGAGAGAGCATACACTCTACAAATTATCTCTAATAAGTCACTTTAAGTGAGATAAAAAGACTTTAATATCTTGTTATTTTATCTACTCAAGGTGAGAAAGATTTTAAGTGTCCACAGTGTATGAAACCATGAAAAACAACTGAGAGCTCAGCTTGGTAGGAGGTCTCATATCTCATCTGTCCTCCTCTGTCTGCATACCTTTCATTCTGAAATCTTTGTCTGTTACAATGCAGTCTTACAATACAGAAATCTATATTTGAGCTCATGAAATGGCCAGCTTGAGACTGGAATCTCTCTGTCCGACTTGGAAATTCCAAGAACATACTGCAGTTGAATGAATTTGAGTCAAATGACAACCAATCCCTAGTCAAACTGAGTACAGATAAGGCTAAAACTGCTGGGAAGAAACTCAACTGCCTCATTCTGTGGGCTGTGATAATTTCTTAGAGAACCCCGCCACCCCCACACCCAACACAGAATGGAACATCCAGAGATACAAAAATAATAACACATTAGCAAGCAAAATGTGGTGGCTCACACCTATAATCCCAACACATAGAAAACTGAGTTAAGAGGATCACCATAAGTTTGAGGCCAGCTTCAGCAACAGAGTAAGTTCTAGAACAGTGTGGGTTATAGTGAAACCCTGCTTCAGAACGAAAACAAAACAAAACAAAAAACAAAAACAAAAACAAAAAAAAAACAGGGTTGCAGATATAGTTCAGTAGTTAAGGCACTTGCCTGCAAAGTCTAAGGACCTGGGTTAGATTCCGCAGAACCCACATAAAGCCACATGGACAAGGTAGTGCATGTGTCTGGAATTCGTTTCCAGTAGCTTAGAGGCCCTGGCAGGCCCACATTCTCTCTCTCTTCCCTAGGACTTTCCACAGTGGGTGAGCACATACCACTCAGCTATTTATATGTATTTATAGAATGGAAATGAATTTGGAAAAACACAAATGTTCTAGGCAATACAGAATTGTTTCAGGGATTTTCCTGTATTTTACTATTTAAATGCTCTACACTTTTGTAGCTGTCCTGGGCCTGTCCATTCTGTTCTCTGGGCTCAAGCTAGTCAGCCCTGACAAAGAGAGTAGAATGATGAGCACCCTGGCTCCGTCCAGTAAGCAAGTCTTATCCCAGTGGTTGGGGGTGCCATTGTAGAAGTGATGAGAATTTCTTCTTTTCCACTCCCCAGTCTCTCTCTACTACCTACTTATCATCTGCTCAAATTTTTAAAAACTGGACCTCAAAAACACATATAGAATTAGATCATCATAATCTATAGATCTTGATTTACTCTCATAATTGATCCATTTATGGCCTCTTTTCCTTTATACCTTCCTTTTTAAAAAAAAACAATATATAGTATGCCTTTCTGAATTCATGGACCAAGACAAACACCAGGAATTTTGGCAATAATTTACACATATCCGTGCTCCTCCCATATTCTTTCACCCACCCAATCTGAATGCTGTGTTGATCACCCCTTTGTTTTCCTTGTAGATGTTTACAATAAACATTCCTCAAATTTAGTTATTTTTAACTTTGTAAAAGAATGGTATACTGTTTATTATCTCTGAATAGTTGTTTTTTTTTTTTTTAACTTACAGTGAAAAAGCCTGGCAAACACCATTTTAATCAAGACATCAAAGTGAACTTCATCAACTATGTGACATCAGCTATGCTTGATAGGATACAATAAAAGAAACATAGCGTGGCTTCTGGAAGTCTTGCCAAAGACAAATCACCTGAATCAAATCATCAAACATCCAACAAATCCATCTTGAGGAGCATTCAATGAAATGCTCTGCAGTAATCTTCAAAAGCATAAAAGTCACAGAAAGTCAAAGAAAAAAAACCTCAAGATTGTTCCAGAAGGAGATGAAAAAGACATGACAGTTAATGTCATTTATAATTCTGAACTAGACTCCTTTGCTCTACAAGGAATTTTGGAACAATTGATAATCTTATATGAGATTTTAAGATTACATGGTAGTCAAAGATTAATGTAATTTTCTGATGTTGTTTCTATTATATTTATAGTAGAGAATGCTGTATATGTGCAAAATATACTTTAATATATTTATGACTGATAAAGTAGCAGATTAGCAAATGGGTCAGAAAAAAAGTATTTGGACTCTACTTGCAAATTTTCTACAGGTTTGCAATGTTTGTTTTTAAAATTTTTTTATTCATTTTTATTTATTTGAGAGTGACAGACAGAGAGAAAGAGGCAGGGAGAGAGAGAGAGAGAATGGGCGCACCAGGGCCTCCAGCCACTGCAAATGAACTCCAGATGCGTGTACCCCCTTGTGCATCTGGCTAACGTGGGTCCTGGGGAATTGAGCCCCAAACTGGGGTCCTTAGGCTTCACAGGCAAGTGCTTAACCACTAAGCCATCTCTCCAGCCCTGCAATGTTTTTTGAATAAATCAAAATAAATAAACAAGTTTGTTGCCAAGATTTATCTCGATTTTTTCATATCATTATAGCACACATATTTTGAGTATTGAATAAATTTGTGTGTGTGTGTGTTCATGTGTGGGTAGGTGCACATTCACAGGTGTGTGGAGGCCCTACGGCAACTTTGAGTCTTAGTTTGCAATTACTATCTGTCCTTTTAAAAATTTTGTATCATTGGCCTGGAACTTACAATGTAGGCTAGACTGGCTAGCCAGCTAGCACTGAGGATCCACCTGTCTCTGAATTCCCAGTGCTGGACCACCACATCTGGCTTTTTAAAAGTAGGTTCTGGGGATTGAACTCAAGTCTTCATGCTTACAAGTTGTGCTAGTTTGAATGGATGTCCCCCAATGGATTCAGGAGTTTATTAAAGCTTTAGATCTCCAGTTGCCTGGCTTCAGGAGATATTCACTTTGGGCAGATCTTAGGGTCCAGACCTAAGGTGTGTGGGCAGATCTGAATTCAGCCTAAAGATGTGCAGAGGGTCTCAGTTCTGCTGGAGTTCGCAGAGTGTACTTGTTTATAGTGCTGGTGGTATTTTTCTCTGCATGGACCTGTGAAAGGGGGCCAGCTTCTTCTACCATTATGAAACTTCCACTGCATCTGTCAGCATCAAATAAATGCCATTCCTCCCATAAACTGTGCCTGGTTTGGAAGTTTATGCCAGCAGTGTGAAGCTGTCTATGCCACAAGGCAAGTGTTTTACCAAGTGAGCTATCTCCCCAGTCCCTGAATAATATGACATTAGAAATATTATTTAATAACATGTATCCATTTTCATCAATCAATATTTGAGATTTTTCCACTTTTGCTACAGTGGACATTATTTTTATATGGTCTCCTAGTAAGTTTATCTTATTTACCTATTAGTAGAATCACCAGGTCACAGGTTATGTTAACTTTCTCTGGCTGCTGCAACAACAACACACACACACACACACACACACACACACAGGGGCTTGACAAAGCATGTTTTTATTTATTTTTATTATTGGGGAAGTTAGAAATCCATAGTGAGATGTGAGGGGTCAGCATCAATCTGTTCCTGCGGCAGGTCCTAGAGGAGGAGTTGCTCTTGCCCTTTTCTGTGCCCAGGGCTACCAGTATGTCTTGATGTGTGGCCACTTTCTTGATCACCACCCCAGTCTGCTTCCACCATCATCAATGATATCACCATCTTCTCTGATTTTAATTTCTTTGTATTACACGATAATTACCCAATAATCCAAGATCATCCCTTAGTGGACAAATCCACATTTGCCCTGTAAAGTAGAACATGAATATATGTATGGGGCAATATTTAGCCTACTATACAATGTAAATAAATGTTTAAATTTGAATCTATTTGAAATTACATCACTAAAGAATACATTTTCTTTGAGCTAGTAAGGGCCTACTTTTACATGGCAAACATCCTGAGGATGAGACAAAAAATATTCTTTATATTTATGGAGCATTTCAAATATCTCAAAGTAACCTCTTACACCCACTGTTAAATCTATTCTTCATAATTCTGTGTGAAGTAGTTGGGGCAAGGAATATTAGAAAATTATTAACATTAGGCTAAAGATATTAGATTATTTGAGCTATATAAAGAGATTAACATTTTTCTCTTTCTTATTTTTCTTTGGGTAAGGGAGTGAAGATTTTTTTTTTTTGAGACAGGGTCTTGTGGAACCCTGGATTGTCTGGAACTCACTATATATATGAAAATGATCTTGAATTACTGATCCTTCTTTCTCTTACCTCCCAAGTGCTGGGATTACCAGTGTCTACCACCATTCCTGACCAAAAACCTCAACATTTTATAGATGAAGAAATAGACTTGAGGGGCAAATATTCTGGATCATACAAGTAGTAATCATCACAATGAAATTCAAGGTTTTCCTTCCACAAGATTATATGGAAGACCATGTTTACACAATTGTCATCACTTAATGAACCACTTTCAAACCAAGCTCTAAATCAAGCTTAAAGACATTACACAGTTAAACTTCCATTATCTGATATGGGAAGAGCTGGAGGATCTAAGTACATCTTGTTGTTATGCAATTGAAGTAGAAACTCCTAATTTTCCTTGCCCTTTAAGTAGGTGAGTGAATGAGTGAATATCAAGTCCCTATTGCATCTTATTCATGTTTAATTACAATAGACTGTTAAGCTTTGACTTCAGGTACATGTGCTAATGAAACCCACCTTTGGTCTAGGTCTGAAAAAGAAGTGGGAGTTCTCCTGGGATAAGAAGGCAGATTAGTGAAGATTTTCCTGGCCAGAGGTAGAAATGTGTACTATCAATCAAACCAGTGCATATACAGTAGACTGTATACTGCCTAGAACACGAAAAACATTTCATGAAGAAATTCAGAACAGGAGAGATGGGTATTCCCTATTACTTATGGCAAGTTCAGCTATAGGAAGCCCTGGATATTTGCAGGAGTGAACCAGAGCCTCAACTTTCTCAATCTCAGGAGGGTATTTTCCCTCTCAAGTCCTATTTTCTTACCCAACATATCAAAGGGTTTAGTGGTCAGATCTTTCAGCAATCTTCTACTCTGATATTCTACAAGTGCAGACATTCTACACTACTACACAGAATGGAACTCAAACTTGTCCTGTGCTTTCAAAGGAAAATTTGTTGTTTCCTATCGCCCTTCCTTGCAGTTTCTGGATATTCTATTGAAATGTCATTTCTTTACAAGACATATATTATTTAGAGAACAGAGAATGTATAAAGTTGAGCAGAATTTCCTACTATAGTCCCACAGGTCACTAGTCATATTAGATTACTTTCAAAGAAAATTCCAAATGTAGAAAATATGCCACTTACAACAGCAACACAAGATGAAATGTCTAGAAATAAACTTAAGAAATACATGATATCTATAAGATGAAAAGTTTAAAACCCTTTTGAGCAATTCAAAAAGACTTGAACACACTAAAAAGGAATCCTGTACTGTTAGAAGGAAAACCACAACCTCAAAAGATGTCTCCTCTCAGTAGATTAAGATTTAAAAAAAAAAAAAAAAAACAATCTCATAGATATATCAACTGGATTTTTTTCTCTTTTCTTTGGTAAGTGCATGGGGTGGGGAGATATAAGCTAGTTCTAAAATTCATTTTAAAAAATAAACAAAAGGGGCGACGTAGTCTGGAGGGAGTAGGCTGGACCCTTTTCTGGTCCCCTGCCACAGCCTGAGTCTGAGTCCCCTGCACAGTCAGGTCAGTGTGTGGTCAGGCGCAATGGTCTGGAATGAGTAGGCCAAACCCATTTCTACCCCCTCCCGCCTACCAGGTATGAGTTCCCTGCAAGGTCAGTGTGTGGGCAGGCTCGGTGGTTTGCAGTGACTAGGACAGACCCATTTCTGGTCCCCTCCCACAGCCCAGGTCTGAGTTTCATACCCAGTCAGTGTGTTGGCTCCTCCCACCTCCCCAGTCTAGGTTGCCTGCACTGGTCCATGTCTTGGAGGGCTCAGCGCGAAGTAGGCCAGATCCCTGTTCCCTTACTAATCCTAGTCCCCTGGTCCTGGTAGGACCCATTGTGCCTTGTTCGGGCATGCCTGACCCCCATGGAGATGTGAAATCAGGCCTTTTGCTCTCATATCTTACTGGACACTAAGTACCAACATCCCTGTACAACTGAGTTAGAAGGTGAATGGGCCAAAGGACACAAACTGGCTTCTTCCTCAATATAATAAAGAGTCTTCCTAACACGGGTTAGGAATGCAAAAAAGCCAATGAAATTAGGAAAACTGAGAGACCTCCACCAAGGATGCCTAGTCCTACTACAGAAGCCTCCAATGATAGAAGAAAATGTTAGAACACTCCAAAGAGATATGAATAAATTGAAGGTAAGTCAAGAAATGGAAGAACTCAACAACTGGTTGGTTAAGCTTAATGAAGACTTGATCAAATGCAAGAATAAACTACAAGAAGCATCAAGAAAATCAGAATTCGAATGAAATTATACCTCAAAAAAGAGATAGACACTATACAAAACATCACAAGAGAAAACAAAAATCAAATAAGATAATTAGCCCATCTAGTGATGGAAAGTGCTACATGAGCTACCAGGGGAAAGTGGCCAACATCTGTCCAAGCAACTCAAAGTCTAAGTGACTCAGAAGCAAACAACCTGACGTGATGCTCACAAAAGTGCAATAGTGGTGCACAGCCATGGTGGGTAACCAGCTGTTCTCGGACTGGCTTACAGATCTGCTCAGTGGAAAGGAAACCATATCTGGAACTGGGAAACAAATCAGAATCATATCCAGACAATGATTCTGCTTTCCATTGTCAAGCTTCCACTAACCTTACACTAGAAAAGTGTCTAAGCCCTTATAATTCTCTCTAAATTAACAATGGTTATCACATTTAACTGGCACTGACTTCACTCTGTTGGAGAATCTGCTTCTCTTTTTCTGATGGGAACTGGGCTTGAGGAAATAAACTACCCAGGGCATTCCACCCTAGCCCCAGATGAAACCACAGAGGAATTGGGGAAATGAGTAACAATGCATCTCTCTTAGTTAAGCTTACATCAACACAAGGGTGATGGATAATGATACTGAGGACACTCAACACCTACCAAACCAGACATCTAGATTGTCCTAAGTGCCCATCACTGAAGTAGACTTAAAATGTTCCTAGCATTGCTCAGGGAATTTTGCAGAAGAAGGTGCTGAAAGATTGTTAGAGCCACAAGTTGTGATATTTCATGCAGAGACATTGCCTCTCCCCCATAACTGACTGATGCCCCATAATGCATGACCCACAATCCCCATGGTGTTGACCTGCATCCCCAGTGAGGAAGGCCTCTTCAGAAAAGAGGCAGGGAGGAGGGAAAAGATGGTAACAGCATGTGATATTTACATACAAAATATGTCTATATCTAATAATAATTTTAAAAATTAAACAAAAGTATACATCCAGAAATATTTAGAAATGACATGGGAATAAGACCTACAAGACATCAAAATGTACAATAAGGCCTTAGAAATTAAAACAATGTGTGCTGATCATAAAGAGAAAAGTAGTAGTGTAAAATTTATAATTTTAAGCAACTTAAACTTATGAATAAGCCTAACTATGCATGAAAGCAATAAGAAACTGGTAGAATCTCAATTGATCAGAGACAAAACAAGCTATTTAATCATTGCTGCAAATACATTGATTAACAACCTAGGAAAATGGACATATAAACTATTTTTTACTTAGTATATATTTCAAAATAACCATATATTTAAAAATAAAAATGAAAATAAAAGTATTAAAAAGAATCATGGGTGAATTCTGTAATTTCATAGCAGGGAAACAAATCTCTGACTATACCTTTTCAAATATCAGAACTTGAAAATAATTTTGACTAATAAAAAATTATGGGACTTGAGAGATGGCTTAGTTGTTAAGGCACTTGCCTATGAAGCCTAAGGACCCAGGTTTGATTAACCAGTAACCATGTAAGCTATATGCATATGGCAGTACATGGATCTGGAGTTTATTTGCAATGTTTAGAGGTCCTAGAATGCCCATTCTCTACCCCATTTCTCTAGCTGCCCCTCTCTGTCTTAAATAAATATAATTTAAAACAAATCAAAGAAAAAAATCATGATACGTGGGTTGGAGAGATGGCTTAGTGGTTAAGGCACTTGCCTGCAAAGCCAAAGAACCCAGGTTTGATTCCACAGGACCCACCTAAGCCAGATGCAAAAGGTGGAACATGCATCTGTAGTTCATTTGCAAGGAGAGAGAAGGATAGGGAGAAAGAGAGAAAGGAGAATGGGTGCACCAGGACCTCTAGCCTCTGTAAATGAACTCCAGATGCATGTGTCACTTTTTGCATCTGGCTTTACATGGGTACTGGGCAACAGGCAAAAGCTTTAACTGCTGAGCCATCTCTCCAGCCTTATATGCTTTATTTTAAAGAAGGTCCCATGAGATACCAAAAAGAATGTGTATTATGGGGGCTGGCAAGATGGCTTAGAGGTTAAGCACTTGCCTGTGAAGCCTAAGGACCCTGGTTCAAGGCTCAATTCTCCAGTACCCATGTAAGCCAGATGCACAAGGTGCATGCATCTGGAGTTCATTTGCAGAGGCTGGAGGCCCTGATGTGCCCATTCTCTCTCTTTCTTCTTTCTGTCTGTCTGTTGCTCTCAAATAAGTAAGAATGGAATTTCAAAGGGGAAAGGGGGGAGGGTAATACCATGGGATTTTTTTTGTTATCATGGAAAATATTAATAAAAATGGAGAAAAAAAAATAAACAACAACAAAAAATTTATATTCTGTAGAGTTAGTGTGGAATATTCTACAGATGTCTGCTAAGCCCATTTGATCTATGGTGTTTTTATATTTACTTTTTCTTTTCTGTAGCCTTTTGAATATGTTTTTCATATTTCCAGTGTGGAGATTTCCATACAGTATCTGTAGGGATGGCTTAGTGTTCTTACATTCAAAATAAATAAAATTGAAATAAAATAAATGAAAAACCAGCATTACCCAGAGGCTATGACCAGATACACATACAACAAAGAAAAGTGGAAACTAATTTCCCTGATGAACATAGACACAAAGCTATCCATGAAATTCTTGCAAATCCAATTCAATGGCACATTAATTAGATCATATACAATGCATTTTTTAAAAAATTAAAAAATATTTATCTATTTATTTGCATCCCAGGGCCTCCTGTAACTGCAAACAATTTCCAGAAACATATGCCACTTTATGCATATGGCTTTATGTGGGCATGGGAGACTCAACTTCAGACCTTCAGGCTTTGAAAGCATGTGCCTTTAACTGTTGAGCTTTCTTTCCAGCCAGACCAATTGGTTTTACTTTAGGGATATAAGGTTAGTTCAACACTCATAAATCAATAAATGTAATTCAGAACATAAATAAAGTTAAGGACAGAAGTCACATAATCATCTAAATCAGTGTATAACTTTGACAATGTTCAACCTCTACCTGTATGATAAGAGGTCTGAAGATATAATAAATAGAGGGAACATTCCTCAACACAATAAAGACTATCTATGCCAACACTATAGCCAACATTATGGTAAATGGGGAAAATAATGAGTGCATTTCTTTTCAAATTTGGAAAGAGACAAGCATGCCCATTTTCCACCTTTACTCAATATATTGCTCTAAGTTTGAGCTAGGACAATAAGAGAAAGAAAAGGATACAAGTAATAAATGAGGCCAAATTATTCCTATGTGCAAACAATCTTGTCCTGCATTTAGAATCTAAAGACTCTAGCAGATAATGGTAATATTTGATAAATGCTTTCAAGAAAATAGAATAGAGCTGGAGAGATGGCTCAGTGGTTAAAGGTACTTGCTTGCAAAGCTTGACGATCAGGGTTTGATGCTCCAGAATGCACGTAAACCCAGATGTGGCATGTGCATTTGGAGTTCACTTATAGCATCAGGAGACCCTAGCACATCCATTCTCTATATGTGCTCCTCTCCTTCTCTCTATCTCTCAAATAAATGAAATAAATTTTAAAGAGTTAGTAAATAAAATATATATATTCAAAATTGGTAGCTTTTCTATAAACCAATCATGAATAAGCTTGCTGAGTAAGAAGCTGGTAGAAGGATTACATTCAAGATAGCTTCCAATGAGATAAAATAAACTACATAAGAAGAAACCTGCCCAAGGAAGTTAAAGACCTCTATAATGAAGAAGACACAGGAAGATGGAAAGACCTCATATGCTGAAGGCCTATGGAATTAATATTGTATAAATGGCTATACTATCAAAAGCAACTTGTACATTCAGTCCAATCCCCACTAAAATCCCAATGATTTTATTAACACAGAGAAAATAATCCTAAAGTTCATATGATACCAAGTAAGGTCAAAAATAGTGATAACAATTCCCAGCAGAAAAAAAAAAAACCCCACAATTTTGGCCATATCACAAAACCTGGCTTAAATTATATTACATAGCCATAGTAACAAAAACTGCATTGTACTGGCTTCAAAACAGTCATATACAACAATAGGGTAAAACAGAGGACCCAGAAATAAATCCATAGTTGTAGAAATTTATTTTTTGACAAAGTTTTCAAAAGCCTATATTGGAGAGAAGACAAGCTCTTTAAGGGTTCTAGGAAAACTAGATTTCCACATGTGTAAAAGTTCTGCAAAGAAATCAAATGCTGAAGCTTCTAGAGGAAGACCTGGGTCAATAATTCCAGATATAGGCATAGATAAAGATTTTCTGAACTGGACTCCAGTAGCTCAGAAATAATCGCAAAATTGACAAATCGAATTACGTGAAAATTAAAAGCTTCACGGTAAAGGAAAAAAATCAGAGGAGCAAAGAGACAGCCTACAAAAATGGGACAAAAATCTTTGCTAGATGCATTTCAGATAGGAGATTAATATCTAAGATACATAGAGAATTGAAACAATTAAATAGTAAAAACAAACCATACAATTAACAAATTCCCTAATGAACTAAATCCAGTGTAAAATTATATTTATGTGTATAATATGTGTGAGTATTTATATGTCTGTAGGTCACAAAATCAGAAAGATGATTATAAGGAGAGAGGAAGATATTTTCTGATAGGTTTGGAATTACCAAGTGTAATGGAATACATGAAATAGAAAGGAAAAAGAATAAATTTACTTAGGGAATAAAGGGAGCCAGCTGGGGAAAAGGGGGCAAAGGGGAAGGCAATAAGGGAGGGAAACAAATGTGAATAAAGTATAATGACACAGATGTATGATGATGCTAGATTAAATCCAATCACATTGTGAGCTAACATAAAAAGTTAATAAAAATAATAAAAATGGGCTGGAGAAATGGCTTAGTGGTTAAGGCACTTTCTGGCAAAGCTAAGGACCTAGGTTTGATTCCCCAGTACCCATGTAAGCCAGATGCACAAGGTGATGTATGGTTCTGGAGTTCATTTACAGTGGCTGGAGGCCCTGGTGCACCCATTCTCTATCTGCCTCTGTCTCTCTCTCTGCTTCTTTCTTGCTCTCTCTCATAAATAAATAAATAAATAAATATTTAAAAAATAATAATAAAAATGGAAAATATGCAAAGCAAAGAAATAATAGTGAAAGCTGTAAGGGGAAAACTCCAACTTACATAGGAAGGCAGAAACATCAACCCAAGATGGCATGAAATGATATATTTTAATCCCTGAAAGTAATTGTCAACCAAGATTGTTATACCCAGCAAAATAATCTCTTAAAGTTGATGAAAAATAAGAACATTCCAAGACAAGTTCAAGTGAAGGCAGTTCATGACAACCAAGCCAGCACTGAGGAAAGTTCTTACAGAAATACTAGACACAGAGGAAGAAGAAAGGCAATCTCATGTATGAGAACTTAAGAAATAATACATTTTATGAGAGGAACAAATGAACAGGGGACAGCCAGGAACAAATCAATCAGGTCCATCCCAGCAATCCAGAAAAGACCATCAAAGGAATAAGAAAAGAATCATCAATGATTCCAACAACTAGAACAACAACCAATCCAGCAATGGGAAATAGCCTATACACATGGCCTCCACTCACTAATTAGAAATACAGAGTATTTTTCTAGGTTTAAAAACAAGATCCAGGGGCTGGAGAGATGGCTTAGCAGTTGAGGCACTTGTCTTCAAAGCCAGAGGACCCAGGTTCCATTCCCCAGAACCCACATAAGCCAGGTGCACAAAGTGGTGCCTGCATCTGGAGTTCATTTGCAATGGCTGTGAAGGCCCCGGAGTGCCATTCTCTCTCCCTCTCTGTCTATCTATCTGCCTCTCTCTCTCAAATAAATAAATAAATATAAAATACTAAAAAAAGAAAAAAGTCAAGATCCATTTGTCTGTTGTCTTCAAGAAACACATATACATAATGAAGACATCCAGAAATGGAGAATCAAAGACTAGAAATCAAGAAGCAAATGAAAGCTATAAGCAGGTTGGTGTTGTGATTCTCATATCTGAAAAATGGACATCAAACAAAAACTAGCCAGAAAAGATAAAGAGGGACATGTTGTATAAATAAGAGAAACAATTCACCAAGAAGGTAAAACAATTGTAAATATTTGTGCATCAAATCTTGGATCTTCCAATTTTATAAAACAAACAAAAAATCATGTGGATCCTGAAACAGTAATAATGGGAGACTTAAGTGGCTCCATCATCTTCAGATAGGTCTTCCAAACTAAAAATCAGCAAAGAAACTTCAAAGCTGAACTATTCCATAGGTCAACTAGATTAAGCAAATATGTACACAGTATTCTACCTGACACTTAGGCAATATACACTCTTCTCAGAAATACATGTAAAGTTCATCATATTATGGGCCATGGAGCCCACTTTAACAGATACAAAAATAAAAACTGCAATGATTGTTTGTATTTCATCAGACCACAGTGAAAGAACAACCTCAGAAACTTCACAAGTAGTTGGAGACTGAAGAACACATTTTTTAATAAACAGTGGGTCATTAAAGAAATCAGAGAAAAAATTTAAAATATCCTAAACTAAATGAAAATGTTATCACAATCTTCAAGAACTTTTGGGATTCAGCCAAGTGATCCTAAGAAGAGAGTTTAGAGCTACAAGTGACCAAATTGGAAAATGTGAAATATATCAAATACATAATCTAATTGTATAACTTAAGGTTCTAGGAAAACAAAAAGTGGAATGCAAATGCAGTAGATAGTGAAAAATAATGAAGATCACTGCAGAAATTAATGAAATGGAGAATAAAAGAACAATAAATAGAATGAATTGGACAGTTGGTTCTTTGAAAAGATCAGTAAGATCAACAAACATCTAGTGAACATAGCAAAGAGAGAACAAACCCAAAGGAATAAAATTAGACATGGAGCTATTACACTTGACTCCAGTGGCATTCAGATCATTTAGGGAGACCTTAGAAAATATATATTCAAAAACACCTAGACCCTAACAAAGGAAGCAAAAGACTTGTACAATGAAAACATAAAAAACATTAAAAAATTAACTGGAGGAATACATGAGAAGATAAAATGACCTTCTATGCTCATGGATTGGAAGATTTAATATTGTTAAAATAGCCATCCTACCAAAAGAAATATATGGAACCAATGCAATTCCAATCAAATTCCCAGCAACATTATTTACAGAGTTAGGGGGGAAAAAGTATCAAAATTTATATTGAAGAACAAAAGGCCTCAGATAGCCAAAAATATCCTTAGCAAAAGGAGCACCTCTCTCTGGTGGTATCACCATGTCTGATTTTAAATTATGCTATAAGGCCATAGTTTTTTTTAAAAAAAGCATGGTGCTGGCATAAAATAGGCACATAGATCAACAGAATAGAACTGAAAGTCCAGGTATGGGTTTAAGTAACTACAGCATCTTGATCTTTGACAAAAGGACCAAAAACACTCACTGGAGAGAAGACAGCATGTTGAGCATATGGTGCTGGAGAAATTACATAGCTACATGTAGAAGATTGAATTTGGACCCTGTTCTCTCACCTTTCACTACTCCAAATGGATCAAGAACCTGACTATAAGACCTGAAACTCTAAATCAACTAGAAGAAAACAGTAGGGAAAAGAGTGAGATATAGGCATAGGAAAAGACTTCCTGAAAAAGACTCCAGTGGCCCAGGGAATTGGGTAAGCACTCAACAACTAGGGCCTCGTGAAAATACAAAGTTATTGTATAGATAAGCAAACCATCAACAGAGGCAATAGACCACCTACTGAATGGGAGAAAATCTTCACTGACTATACCTCCAACAAAGGTTTTTTTATCCAGAATTTACAAAGAAAGATGTAGATCCTAAGGAGAGAGCCACCCCATCATACCTCAAAAGGGCCCCGGCTGAAACTAAGAACAATTGGCGAAACAAGCAAGGGTGCTGTTTTCTTGGTGAACTGGATACCAGCAAAGGGTGAAGGAGATCCACACAGAGAAAAATCAACTCCTACCAAATCAGAGATCCAGAGACCCAGAGGCCCCCAACACCTCATCACTGAAGCAGACCAAAAATGAACCCAACATGGCTCAGGGAAATTTTGCGGAAGAGGGGGTGGAAAGAATGTCAGAGACACATGTTGGGTCATGATATGCAGAGACATTTATCCTACCCATAACTGTGGGCTAACTCCACAATGCATGACCCATATACCTCAACAAGGAGGGGCCAAGGGGAGGGGGTAGGTCATGGATGAGCCTAATAATGGTACCAAATTGACTGTATTCGCCAAGTACGAAGCTAATTAATAAAAAAAAACTAAGAACAAAAAAATCTAAACAATAAAAAATCAAGCACCCCACTCTAAAAATGGGGTCGAGAATTGAACAGAGACGTCTCAAAGGGAGAAATACAAGTAGCCAGTAAACACATAAAGAGAGGCTCAATATCTTTTCTCATCAGGGAAATGCAAATTAAAATGACTAAGAGATTCCATCTCACTGTAGCCAAAATGGCAACCATCAAAAAAATCAGATGACAGCACATACTGGTAGAGGTGTGAACAAAGAGGACCCCTCAGCCACTGCTGGTGGGGGTGCAGACTTGTACAGTTACTGTGGAAATCAGTATGGAGGCTCCTTAAAAGGCTGAAAATAAAATAACTATGAGACCCACCTATACCTCTTTTGGGTATACACCCTAGAATTTACTATATACCACGGAGATATGTGCTCAACCATTTTCATTGGCACACTATTCACAATAGACAGAAACTGGAAGCAGCCCAGATGCGCATAAACAAAGGAATGGTTAATGAAGATGTGGTACATATATACACAATAGAATTCTACCCAGTGGTAAGGAAAATTAAATAATCAAATTTGCAGAAAAATGGAGGAACTTGGACAAATCATGCACAATGAGGTCATAGAGGCTCAGAAAGAAACATACTGCATGACCTTTCATACATGGTTTGTAACCTGGACCAGCGTCAGTTAATTGTAAGCCATAATAAATATCATGGTACTAGAATGAATATAGGAAAAAGGGAAAATAGGGAGGAAAGGGAGGAAGAGCTACTCAACAAGTCAATGATCATCAAAAAGGAAGTAAAAAAGAAAGGTATGGAAAGACCTCAGAGGTAGATGGAGTAGGGATGGAGGAATACAAAAATAGTAATGAAAACATGAATCAATTCCATAGAAACCTTCCTGGATACCATTCTAGGTGGAGAAATCATAACTCTAAAATCATAGGCTCTGGCTGGTATCTCCCAGGGCCAGAATTGGGCCCTGCCTCAAAGTGAGCTGTTTGCCAGGGACACATGAGGTCCCCAAAGCAATACAGGCCAACACTTGGTTACCTGCAAGAGTTAAAAAGTTAAGTTTTTATTGCTTGAACACCGAACAGCCTGTGGCCACAGGGCATCAAGTGATTATGTCGGAACTGAGAGGGGCTCCAGTTCCCTCATTCATGGCTAGCCCTCATAGTGCTATGCCAGCGGCTGGAGGATAATGGTTGCCAACAGATTAAATAAGCAGGAGATCCTACCAGTTACAAAAATTAACCAGCCAAGCAAGAAGTACACACTTGTGCGATAGTGGCACACAGCTGATGAGGCTATGTAACTCTTCACATATTGACCATGAGACCTACTCAGTGGGTAAGAACTCATATCGCCTCCATCTTATCTGTCTGGCCCAGAAGTAATTTCAGAGAAAGCAGTGACACAAATACTGCTCTCATGGCTAGCCTGAGAACCAGATCCAGGGAAATGGCATCAGACACTCAAACCTCATTAAAACATAGATCCAGAGTCTACAGAGAAAGCAACACTAAATCAGATTCCTATCTTGCCTGTCAAGGCTCAGGAAACGTTGTAGAAGAGGGGGAGAAAAGACTATATGAGACTCAGGGTGGTCGGGAATAGCCTGAGACACCATGTTTCTCTCATTCCTGCAGAGATTGACCGATTCCACTTGGTCCCCACAGTTAATACCAATAACCCTACCAAGGAAAACTCTCAGCAGTCTTGGTGAAAAGGAAAAGGGGTCTAAGAGTACAACCTTTTTATTGAAATTCAATGAATAATAAAAACTTTTTTAAAGAAAACTAGAAAACTTAGAAGCAAAAAAACTTCAAAACTCCTATGACTTATGTTCAGCATATATATACAATTTAAACAGACCCATAATAAGCAATGAGATTGAGGAAATAATTAAAAGTACCTCCATGAGCTGGGGAGATGGCTTAGTGTTTAAAGCCTGCCAGCCAGGTTTCAGTTCTCCAGCACCCACATAAAGCCAGATGCAAAACATGACACATCTCTCCGGCATTCCTTTGCAGTAGCAAGAAGCCTTGGCACACACACACACACACACACACACACACACACACACACACACACAAATAAATATTTATAAACACAAATAAGATTACACACACACAAATAAATATTTATAAACACAGTTAAGATTATCCCCATAAATAAAAGTCCAGGACTGGATGAATTCTCTGTGAAACTCTACCAAACTTTTAAAGATTTAATAGTAATATTTCTCAAACTATCCCACAAAATCCAAGTGGAAGGAACACTAACAAATTCATTCTACAAAGCTACTATTACCCTGATACCCAAACTGGAAAAAGACATAAAAAGAAGCAACTCTACAAAGCTACTATTACCCTGATACCCAAACTGGAAAAAGACATAAAAAGAAGCAACTTCAAACCAATTTCCCTGATCATTGAAGCAAAACTTCTCAACAGAATACTTATAAATCAAATTCAAGAACACATTTAGACTGTATACGCCATCCAAGTTGCTTTCATCTCAGGGATACAAAATAGGTTCATCATAGGCAAATCAATGAACATAATATACAATTAATAAACTTAAGGACACAAATCTTATGATCATCCTGATAGATGCAGAAAAGGCATTTGACAAAATTCCACATGTCTTCACGATGGAAGTCCTAAATAAATTAGAAACAGATGACACATACATACATCAAACACACATCAACATAATAAAGGCACTATATGGAAAACCCTAAGCCAACATAATACTAAATAGGAAAATATTGAAAGCATTTCCTCTAAAACCTGCAATGAGATAAGGGTGCCCACTCTACCCTCTTATTCAATAAGAGGCTTAAATTCTTATCTAGAGCAATAAGACAAGAGAAAGACATAAAACAGATACAAATAAGAAAGGAAGAAGTGAAATCATCCTTGCTTCCTATAGCATGATTCTGTACTTAAAACACCCTATGCACTCTACCTAAGAGAAAACTCTTAGATCTGATAGATGATTTTAGTAAAGTTTTAGTATAAAACATCAACTTAGGGCTGGAGAGGTGGATTGGTGGTTAAGGTACTTGCCTGCAAAGCCTAAGGACTCAGGTTCAATTCCCCAGAACCCATGCAAGCCAGATGCACAAGGTGGCACATGCATCTGGAGTTCGTTTGCAGTGGCTGGAGTCCCTGGCATGCTCATTCTTTATATCTGACTCTCTCTCTCTTGAATAAATAAAATAAAATAAAATATTTTTAAAGTCAACATAAAAGATCAGTAGCTTTTTTACATACCAATAGTTAGCTTGGTGAGAAATAAATTAGGAAAAATATCCCATAGCTTTAAAAATAATAATTAGACAGGCGTGGTGGAGCACGCCTTTAATCCAAGAATTTGGGAGGCTGGAGTAGGAGGATTGTTATGAGTCCAAGACCAGCCTGAGACTACATATTGAATTCCATGTCAGCTTGGGCTAGATTGAGACCCTACCTTAAAAAAAAAAACAAAAATAATAGTAATTAAATGCCTAGAAATAAATCTAACCAAGGAGGTGAAATACCTGTACAATGAAAAGTTTGAAATATTGAAAAAAAATGGTGAAGACATTAGATTAGAAGGGATTGGCAGAATAGATGTAAAAAGTCTGAAGATTCAATACTATCCCCATCAAAATCCCAATGAAATTCTTCACATGACTAGAAAAATCGATAATAAATTTCATGTGAAATTTAAAAAGGTGATAAATATACAAAACAAAAGGAACACTACTGGGTGGTATCATAATATCTGATCTCAAATTATACTGCAGAACCATTGTAATTAAATCAGCATAGTACTGGCACAAAAAAGGCAGGTAGACCAGTGAAGCAAAATAAAGAAACCACAAGTAAACTTACAAATACATGAAATATGGCCACCCAACTTTTTCTTTTATTATTGTTATTATTAACAACATATTTCATATGGATGCATCATGTGTTGGTACCCTCTTTTCCCTCATCCCTACCCCATTCTGTTTGGGACCCTCCTCAGTGGGGTTTCAGGTGTTCCCTATGGGGTTGTGGTTTATGCATTGTGGGAACAGCAGTCAGTTATTTTGGGGGAGGGGAAAGAATGCTTCTGAGGCTCTTACATCCTTTCCAACCCCTCTTCCGCAAAATTCCCTGAGTTGTGTTGGGTGTGTTTTAAGTCTACTTCAGTGATGAGCTCTTAGGACCCTCTTCATCTCTGCTTTGGTAGGTGTTGAGTATTGTCAGGGTCTGTCTCCTACACCCTGGCACTGAATAGCATGGAAGCAGCACTCTTGCTCATCTCCCCAATTCCCCTGTGGTTTCAGCTGTGGCTTGGCTGAAGTGAGAGGGTTTGTTTATCTCCTTGGGTCTCACTACCTTCTGAAAAAGAAAAACAGATTCTCCAATGGAGAGTGAAATCAGCATAGGTTAAAGTGGATAAGCATTATTAATTTAGGGAGAATTTGATGTATGTAGCCCCTTGTTACGGTCAGGTTCGCATTGCTGGCAGACAACACCCGACCAAGAGCAGCTTGTGGTAAAAATGGTTATTTTGGCTTACACACTAGAGGAGAAACTCCATGATGGCAGGGGGAAATGATGGCATGAACAGAGGGTGAACATTACCTCCTTGACAACATAAAGTAGACAACAGTGACAGGAGAGTGTGCCAAACACTGGCAAAGGGAAACTGGCTAGATTACCCACAACAGCCCACCTCAACAATACACTGCCTCCAGGAGGCATTAATTCCCAAATCTCCATCAGCTGAGAACCCAGCATTCAGAACAGCTAAGTTTATGGGGGACACCTGAATCAAACCACCACACCCCTCTTTTAGCCAAAGACTAGTGAGAGCTTGACACTGGAAAGCATAATCTTTATAGGATTCTGACCTGGTTCCCAATTCCAGAAATGGGTTCCTTTACACTGAGCATATCTTTTGGCCAATCAGAACACTATTGGTCATACACCAAGGCTGTGTGCCACTGATGTGTACATCCTCTCAGGGTGTTTGCTGATGAGTAAATTAGACCTCTGGTTGCTCAGACTGTCATTGGCCACTTTCCCTCAATAGTTCATGTAGTGCTTTCCAGCACCAGACAGGATAACTGGGACTGGCTTTCATCTGAATTCCAGCCAGGTCTCTCCATGCTTTGTGTCAGCAGCATACGGTGTCTTCAGCAGTAGGGTCTCACCTTTTGCCTCAGGGTGGGTAATCAAGTGCATTGACAGAAAGCTGTCTTGATGTGGGGACCTTGAAGATCTCTCAGATCAACAGCATATTGTAGGTAGCAACCAATTTCTCGTACTGGGAGTTATGGGCCAGAGACCCCCAAAAATTCTTTTAAACTTAAACTTTATCCCACTCTCTCCATGGCCTTTCTTTGCAGGTGCTCCCCCTTACGCCTTTTGAGGGTTATATCTTTTAGTCTATCTGCAAGGATAAAGGCTTCTGTGGTACCAGTTTATTTTGGATTTAGTTTTGTGTTTGTTTTCCACTCCCTTCCCTTCCCTCCCCAAAACCCTTCCATCAATATTGTCTTGGACTTGAGCTGCATATCATGTATGTCAGCAACTTGAGCTGATCCAGGTTAGGAACCACAGATTATTGAGACCACCCTGGGCACCTAATTTTTGACAAAAGTGTCTAAAGTATACACTGGTTAAAATACATCCTATTCAATAACCAGTGCTGGCAAAACTCAGCATCCACCTAAGGAAGAACGAAAACAAATCCATATATCTCATCCTGCACAAAAATCAGTTCAAAGTGCATTGTAATGACAGATATGAAACTCTTGTTCTCCAATGCCAAGCTTCTACCAGTTTTGGGCTACAAGAGGGCCTATACCTATTGAATTCTCTCTAAAATAATAATGGTTATCCCATTTATCTGTTGCTGACTTCACTCACTATTGGAGAATCTGCTTCTCTTTTCCAGATGGATACAGAACCTGAGGAAAGAATCAGCCCATAGTGCCTCACCAGGGCCCCAACTGAAATCATAGAGTAATTAGGAAAATGAGCAAGAGTGTTACTTTCTTGGTGAACCTGGTATCAGCACAAGGTTGAAGGAGATAGACACAAAGAACACTCAACTCCTACCAAACCAGATATCCAGAGACACAGAGGCTCCCAAGACCTCATCACTGAAGTAGACCTAAAACGAACCCAACATGGCTTGGGGAAATCGCGAAAGAGGGGGTGGAAAGATTGTTAGAGCTACAAGTTGGGACATTATGCACAGAGACATTGCCTGTTCCCCATAACTGATGGCTACCCTCACAATGCACGACCCACAATCCTTAACAAGGAGGGTCTCTTCGGAGGGAAGAGGACAGGGAGGAGGCTAACAAAGGTACCAACATGGATGGCTGTTTACACTCTAAGTATGTACATAACTAATAAAGAAAAAAGCTAATTTTTTTATTAAAAAAAGAAAGATATGAAACTCTGAAACTGGAGGAAGTCATAGGGAAAAATATTTCAAGATAAATGTCTAGGCAAAAACCTTTTGAATTGATCTAATAGCATAGTATATAAACACAATAACTGACAAAAAGATTACATTAAAATAAAAAGCTTCTATACAGCAAAGGAAACTATCAGCAGAGTAAACACCCAGTATATGTGTATATATATGTGTGTGTATATATATATAAAGAAAATTATCAAAAATGAAATACCACACCCCCAAAATGGGCTAATAAACCAAATAGCCAGTTGTCAAAAGAAGAAACACAAATGGCCAAAAAATGTCTCTAAAAGTGGTCATCATCCTTAGCCATCAGGTAAATAAAACTTAAAACCACTTTAAGATTTCATTTCACCCCAGTCAGAATGGTGATTGTCAAGAAAACAAATGCTGCCAAGGATTTCTAAGTCCTACCACAGAGACACTTGCACATTCTTCATAATTGCTTCATAATTCACAAGAGTAAGGAAATGGAACTAGCCCAGATGTCCATCAACAGATGAATGAGTAGTGAAAATATGTTACAATGTGGTGGTTTGATTCAGGTGTCCCCCATAAACATATGTATTCTGAATGCTTGGTCCCCAGCTGATTCTGGAGGTTCTGGTGGTGGAGCCTTCCTGAGGCAGTGTGGAGCTGGATGTGGACTCTGAGGTTTGTTAGTCCCTGCCTAGCCAGTGCTAGTCAGCTCACTCTCCTGCTGCTGTTTCCTACCTGCTGTGGCAGAGGTGACGTCCAGTCTCTGCTCATGTCATGCTGTCCCCTGCCATCATGAAGCTTGCCCTCGAGTCTGTGAGAGAAAATAAAAACTTTCATTCCATCAGCTGCTTTTGGTCAGGTGCTTTATCCTAGCACCAAGAAGATAACTACAACACATATACATAATGGAACTGTTTTCCACCATAAAGAAAAATGACATTATTAAATTTTTATGAAAATCGATGAATTTGAAAATTGTTATATGTAATGAGTATGATAATCTTGGTTGTCAATTAAGATTTAAATATTTTATTTTTATTTATTTGACAGGGAAAGAGGGAGAGAGAGAGAGAGAATGAATGAGCACGCCAGGGCCTCCAGCCATTACAAACAAACTCCAGATGCATGTGCCCCCTTGTGCCTCTGGCTGATGTGGGTCTTGGGGAATCGAACCTGGGTCCTTTGACTTTGCAGGCAAATGCCTTAACCACTAGGCTATCCCTCCAGCCCTCAATTAGGATTTAGAATGACATTGTGTTGCAGTCAAGTTGGCATTGCTAGCAGAAATCACTCAACCAAAAACAGCTTGTGGGAAAAGGGGTTTATTTTGGCTTACAAACTTAAGGGGAAGCTAGCTCCATGATTCCAGGGGAAAGTGATGGCATGAGCAAAGAGTGGACATCACTTCCTCGCCAACATCATATGGACAATAACAACAAGAGAGTGTACCAAACACTGACATGGGAAAACTGACTATAACACCCATAAGCCTGCCTGCAACAATAAATCCCCTCCAAGAAGCTTTAATTTCCAATTTCTGTCAGCTGGGGAGACTAGCATTCAGAATACCTAAGTTTATGGGGGACACCTGAATTAAACCACCACACCTGGGAAACAAATCTCTGGATGTGTGGTGAGGGATTATCTAGATTATGCTAATTTAGGGAGAAGACCCACCCTAAATGTAGCTGGTACCATCTCATGTGCTGAAGTCCTGAGAATATAAAAGAGGCAGCTAGCTGAGTACCAGAACTTCTCTCTCTGCTTCATGTGCTTCATGAATGTGGTCAGCTGCTTTCTGTTCCTACTGCCATGTTTTCCCTATCATGATGGACTGTATGTCATAGAACTGTGAACCAAAGCAAACCCTTCCTTAAGTTGCTTTGTCAGGTATTTTGTCACAGCAAAAAGAAAGTAACTAATACAACTAGGCAGCTCAGACCCAGAAAGACAAATAACATATGTACTTTCATCTCATATGAAGATCTTACCTTTTAATTTTTTACATGTGTATATATGTGGATATGAGGGTAGGTACAAGTCAAGAAACCAGAAATGTTACTATGAAAGGGGGAAAAGGTTTTAAAGAAGTGGGCAGATGGTAATGAAACACATGTAACATGAAAGTAGAAAGGGAATTATGGGTAGAAGATGGCTGGCAGTTGGGGAAGAAGAAAAACCAAGCCAGAAAAAAATGCAGCTGGGCATGGTGGCACACACCTTTCATCCTAGCACTCAGGAGGCAGAAGTAGGAGGATCGCTGTGAGCTTAAGACCAGCCTGAGACTACATAGTGAATTACAGGTCAGCCTGGGATAGAGTAAGACCCTACTCAAAATACAACAACAAAAAAGCCATAATGAAGCCTATCACTTTGTATGTTAATAAATAATAATATAAATTATGTATAAGATTTTTATTGTGACAATATTTTCAATTATTTAAATTAGAAAAAAGCCATATTCAAATTTCAGTATTCAAAAACATATAAACATCACATAAGAAATGGCATACAATGCTACTACTGTTTAAGTTTTATTTATTTATTTATTTATATTATGGTTTTTCTAGGAAGAGTCTCACTCTAGCCCAGGCTGACCTGGAATTCACTATGTAGTCCCAGGGTGGCCTCAAACTCACAGTGATCCTCCTACCTCTGCCTCCTGAGTGCTGGGATTAAAGGCGTGTGCCACCACCCCCGGCACTACTACTTTTTTAAAATAGAGATTTCTTATTGCTGGAGAGATGGCTCAGCTATAAAAAGGTACTTGCTTATAAAGCTTAACAGCCTAGGTTCAATTCCATAGTACCCAAGTAAAGCCAGATGCATAAAGTGGCACATGTGTCTGAAGTTCAACTGCAGTGTCAAGAGACCCTGGCATGTCCATGTTCATTCTCTCTCTCTTTCTTTAACTAAATAAGTAATTTAAAAAAAAATGTAAGGGCCTGTAGTGATGGCTTAGCAGTTAAGGCACTTGCTTGCAAAGCCTAACGACCCATGTTTGACTCTCCAGATCCCACATAACCCAGATACAAAGGTGAGGCAAGAGCAAGGTCACACATGCCACTAGGTGGCACAAGCATCTGGAGTTCAATTGCAGTGACTGAGGCCCTGGCATGTCAATTCTCTCTGTCTCCCCCATCTCTAAAATTAAAAAAATTATATTATAAAGAATTCTTATGTACTAACATGGAAAATATTTGGTTAGAAGAATTTGGTTGAGTACTAGTGTTTGTGCTATGTTATCATTTGGGAGGATGATACTCTATGTTGGGTATCCATGAACATGGTATTCCTGAAAAGATACACAGCAAATAATATTTCCTGTGATGGTTTCGATTGGGTGAACAGGAGATTCTTGAATGGTTAGACTTCTTATACATTTTGAATTTTGAATCATATGACTATATTAACTAATCAGAAAATAGGGATTCATGAACCATTTCTGCAGAAGCATGCCTCTTTGAAAGCCACAATAAATGCTATCAAGATACAGGCTGTACCACATCCTATAAACAAACTGTACCTAATTCATCCTTTCTAAAACATATTTAATATGCAACTCTTTTGCCACTTCGTATGTATCCACAGTCTGTGGGTTATATGGCAGTGGGAAACTGGGAAACTCTCAGGGTCTTTAGATGCTCAGGGTTGACCCTAGGCACTAGGTCTGGATGGAAAACCTTCCTTAAGGACTTTACTCAAAGGAATTAACTTTTAGATGGAATTCTGTGGAGAGGGAACAAAGCGCATTTTCATCCTAGCCTCTAAGTGAAGTGGAGCTATTGAGAAATTTGCTCTTTTTCCATAGAGGTTCAAATTCTCAGCTGTATCTTAAAAACAGAAATCCACTGTCTTGAATCATTCAACTAGAATAATGTACATCTAGCCTCTGGCCACAAAACAACTCATGGAATGTAATTAAGGCATGAGGGAAGAGGGATAATCAACAATAAATATTGGGGGCTTTTACTTGGTAACCCAAAAGAAGGAACAGTGTCACATTCCTAATAGGGTCTCCACATCAGCTTTTGTGCTGGGCAAAGCTTTCTTTACACTCAGCACTGACTTGGCCATTGAATTTAATCTGAAAATTTACTCCTGTTTAGAGCTTTGGTATTATTTGAATCAACTATAAAGGAAGCCTATTTTCCTGTTTGGAAAAGGCAATGACAGCAAAACCATACCTGGCCTTAAGTACAAGCAGATCAAAAGAGAGGATAGAGAGCTTCACATTGTCCTCATATGGCTGAGTGAGCTTCGTTTACAAGAAAGTACAGGGCTCTTCTAACAGAGCTTTTCTCAAAGTGGTCTGCAGGCTAGAAATATTAACATCACCCTGGTACTCAGTAGAAATACAAATCAATGGGCCCAGTTCCAGAGGCCCTGAATTAGAAACTCAGCAACTCTGATGCATGTTAGACTTTGAAAAGTACTGCTGTAATAGAAGAGGCGAGAGTTGTCTTCCTCATAATGAAGGTGCTCAACGCTAAAGATAGACTTCAGGCCAATGTGAGCCTCTTCAGAAGTTACATCCACATTTCCATAATTTCTTACAGGTTGATTGATTATCATATAAAGTAATGGGCTTCATTGTGGCTTCTTCATACATGTGTCATTATAATTTCTTCTCAGTAATTCTCCCTTTCTACTCTTCTCCCTCAGCTCCTTCCCTTCTTCCCTTTATATGTAGTACTTTGATTTGTCTTATTTTATTTTTAATGTTGTTATGCATTTTATTCTCATTATATTTATCTAATTTTGTTTTTGAACTTTTTTATTTTTTAATTTTTTTCTGTTTTTCCACTCCTTTTCCCCTTCATTTCTTTAACCTTGTTTTCCTCCTCCATTTCTATGTTTTCACTGTCATCCTCATTTATACCACTCATTTACTAAATTTCCTTTAACTCTGGGTTTAGGAGTTGTGTGTTTATTCTCATATTAGCCTTTGTTGGAGACAATGATAGGTATTTCTATCTCACAGACCAGAGATACACTATTCTCCTTTTAAGAAAGAAATAAAATGAAAGTAGGAAGAAAATGGGGAGGATTAGACAAAAGGGAAAGAAAAAGAGAAATAGGAGAGAAGGAACAAAGAGGAGGAGAAGCAAGAGAAAGACAAAACAAAGATGAGAATAAGGAGAAAATGAGGAAGAAAAGAAAAGAACATGAGAAAGAGGGAGAGAAAGAGGTCACTCTTTCATAGTCTTTGAGCTGATTTCCAAATGGAAATTACCTCCAGTACACATGGAAAAGTCAATGCCAGGAAAGCTGGCCCTAAGTATGGAGCAGATCAACAGAAGGGACTTCATCTCTGAAGTTCAGTCAGCTGTCTTAGAACTCTGTGGCTATTATTATTATCTGGGCTCCCTGTCCAAGAAGTTTAACTGTTTATAGACCTAAAACATGATAAGATTATAGCAGGGGAAATAGGAAAAAACCATTCTTGGCTGTAAAGAAGAATAGGTCATAAGAAAGGAGGATGAAGGGCTTCCCAGAGTCCAAACACAGCTTCAATGGAATAAGTATCTCCATTGAGCTCAAGTGAGCTGAGGTAACTCCTTCATGTATTTGTGATAATTTACTTACAAATTGAAGAGACTAGAGAACAATTCCCAGTTCCTAGGGTTCAAATGCAAGTGGCCACAAGTTATACATTGAGGGACTTCTTGGATAGAATTGAAAATAGTGACAAGTTAGCCTCAGGATGTGGACTTTTCCACAGGGCTCAAGAATCACAGAAGGGCTATGAGTCTTAAAACTCCAAGGCACCCCTTTGTTCTCCCTGTTTCTCTGCTAGTGTGGTGTGTACCTTGTGGAGAAAAAAAAGATTAAGTGTGGCATTACAGAACTGTGTCTCTAGTCTCTGAGAACCAAGAAATCTGCTGTTAGGCTCTACTCATTTTATTAAGAATGAAGAACAATGCTGCAATCTATCACCAAGCTATCCCAGGCATTACAGAGCATTTCCGTTTGCTTGAGTGTTGTTAGAAGTGGTGGAAGCAAAGGCAATCAGAGGAGTAGAGACCAAAGTAAACGACCAGGTGGAGAGGCAAGATGGGGGTGTGCAAAGGTAGGAAGAGGTCAAAGCAGCAGTGATATGTGTCATTTTATACTTACCTGTTTCTATGGCTGTCATTTCCCCCAGGTGTATTCATTTTGCCTTAAATAGACCCATGTTGCCCCATTCTCTTTAAACTGTAAGAAAAAAGGCATGAACGTAAATTTCTTTAGGTTTATTTTGTTTGTTTGTTTGATGTTTTGTTTTGTTGTTTAGTTTTGGTGGTGACCCTAAGGAATGAATCCAGGGTCTGACACATACTAGGCAAGCCATAAGCCACCAAGCATGGGATTCATATATGATTCTGCCACATACCAATTTATAATCTTGTATAAATTACATTATTTGTATAAACCTCAGATTTCTCATCTGTAGAATGAATAAGCCAGTTTTGTGGCTCTGTTCTAAGGAAACAATTTTTGAGCATCTTCCAGGTGTTCCACATACACAATTATCTCAACCCATGCTCCAAACCACATTGAGATAAGTATCTTACCCCCTTTAACATATTAGGAAACAGTCCCAGATGGGCTACAAAATTAGCCCAAGGTTAGTGACAGAAACAGGATTTTCAAAGCCAGGTTGAATCTGGTCCCAACATCCATGTTGTTTCTGCTACATGGCACCATCTTGCACAACATGTATTACAATGTCTGAGAGGAGGTATCTGTAATGCCTTAACTGTTTTTATTTATTTTCTGCAACTTCCTTTACTTAACACTTAAGACAGTGGTGGAATTCCTCCTCTTTCCATGCCATCCTTGTCTATCTTTCTTCCTTTACCCTTCTAACAAAGATGATCAACTTACTATTCTTGATCTGCATTGTGATTTCCTATCTACAGTTCATTTGCTATGATCATGGGAATCCATTAACCATGATTTCTCACTTCTTTTGTGTGTGCTGCTTTCTTAACAAACAGCTTACAGACTTTCCATGTTTACATTTTCTACCTCTGAGGCCATTTGGTGCATCCTGGATGAACTTGATTTGTTCAGCTCCTCCTCATCCTGTGTGTAAAACTGTAGGTGGGAGGCTTTGAATCTTCTCCAGCTGCCTGGCTTGAGGAGAATGACCCTTGGTGATCCCACATGTTCTCTGGGTGTTCTGCTTGGAGGCCCACAATGATGGATCCTTCATTTTTTCTGCACCTCACAGGATTCACTTCATAGAATATCCAGTAATAAATAACAACCTAGATGATTGTGTCTGGTGGCTAATTGACTGGAACATAGGCTACCTGCCTCTGGGGCAGCACAGCATGCTAGTTGTAATTAATCACCCTCATCCCAGGCTGACTAACCAGCTATGTCAAATCATAGAGCAATTAGGCCCTTTCTAACTAGGTTTCCCTGCCTGAGTTGGGAAGATGGAAAATAGACTATTAATGTTGCTTTCTGCAGGTTCTAAGAACAATACTGATACTGTGAAATCACCTCTACGCCAAGCACTGTGGCAAATGCTGTAGAACTTGGTAAGATTAGAACAAAATAATCTATGTAGACACATCTCCTTTGGGGTATAAGACAAAAAATTAGAGTAACTATACTTTGATAGATGATGTGTAAGAAGCACAGATAGATTCCTATGAGATAAATGATACCTTGTGTTGGAGAAATAGAAAAACTAGCAGGATTTAGTACAAGTGGTTCATGGTAGAATCACCTCTGAGAGCACTTCAGAAATACAGATTCCCAAACTTAACCAATATCTACTAAATTAAAACATTGGCCAAAGAATTAGAAACTCTTTTATATATTGGGCCCAAGTCTTCCTCCTTTTAAATGTGCACCCTTGAATGTTTCTGAAACCAAACAGACTGATTCTATCACCTTTCACCATAGTAGTGAAAACATATTTTAGTATAGTTTTCAAATCTCCCCTCCCTAGCTTTCTTTTTAAGTATATATGCATTGGGCACCAGTAGCCCTTGTATGACTTAGAATTCACTATGTAGACCAAGCTGACCTCAGACTTGTGGCAATTCTCTTGCCTCTACCAAGTGTGTACTGGTCTTACAAGAATGTGCCACCACACCCAGTTTACTTTCAGACCTTCATAAGTTTGTTTCTGTGGATCTAAGAACATTCCCAGCCTGAGGATCCAGACACTAATCCAAGTACTAAACTTGACCTGGCTCCAGTTTTTCAGGCATTTATATCTTAGTATTTTAGTTTTACTGTCTCAAGGCAGTATGGTCTGGCCTTTAGACACCTAGACACCTTGCTTTACCTTCATGGTATATTATTATTAATGCCCTCTTAAAAGCTGGAGTGTCCCCAAGTTCCACTTTGGTGGAAAGATTCTGCCAGTTCTATAGGGTGTGTGTGTCTATTTACTGATGTGCTGTCTAGATGGGAAACTTCTGAAATGACTGGAATGCTCTTTAAAAACACTCCCATTTCTCACTTGTCTGCTCAGATTTTTTTATCCTGTAACCACACCCAAGTCTTTCAAAGTGATTTTAATGTTAGTAATTTATGAAAGATCCCAGGGGAATCCATTGCTGCTTTAATGATTATCCAGGTTTTGATACAAAGTTTAGAAGAGAAAACAACATGCTAGTCATACTATTCATTCTGTGTTATGCTACACTGACTTGGTCAAACAGAAGGCTAGCTGAAGATATGGGACATGATCATATCACACCTACAGATACACTCAGAGCTACGCATTCTTATTCTTGCCACCAGGACTCTGTTCTCTTACTACCCTTACAAGCACAGCAATCATTTGAATCAGGAGTGAAAAAAACAGAGAAGATAAAACTTTTCTTTTCTACAGGATGCTGTTCTCTTATTACCCTTATAAGCACAGTAATTCTTTTAATTGGGAGTGAGAAAACTTTTCTCCAAAGGACTGGCTACTGACATTTTCTAGAACTCATGGGCTACTTAGCCTGTTGTTTGAACTAGTCAACCCTGTCCTTATATCTAAACAAGCCCTAAGAGAAACATTAATAAAACTTTCTTCACAAAACTAGAAAGTGGGCTCAACTCACCATACAAGCAAAGTTAGGTGGCATTTAATGTAAAACTAGTGGAAAATAGCTTCACTGAAGAAAGGAAAGAATAGAAATGAATAATAAAACATGGCATTTTATCATAGCAGTCAAATATAAGGACTCTAGAGTTGACCTGTGTGGGCCAGGGTTGTGGAACGTTAAGCAAGTGCTTTCCAGGTTTCAAATCAAATCTAGTTTTTTTTTTCTCTTTCTCTGTCTCTTGTTATGACAGGATGCTATGGGATCCTATCTTATATAGTAAAATTAGTTTCCCACAATTCAGGAGGCTGACAGTACATGATCAAGGGACTGGCAAATCTGACATCTTCTAAGAGCTTTTTTTCTGTCTTGTACATGGTCTCACATTCCAGAGAATGATGAAGCAGGTTTGCAAATGTCTCTTCTATTGTGAGTACTTTATGGACTATATTACTGAGAATTATCTAAAGATTCAACATAACCCCATTAAAATTTCAATGACAAGCTAGATGTATTGGTGGATACTGGTAATCTCAGCACTTGGGAAGAAGAGGCAGGAGGATTGCTGTAATTTTGAGTCCAGCCTGGTTGTTCTAGGACAGCTTATACTGTATAACAAGACCCTGTTTCAAAAAGACAACAAAGAAGAAAAGGAAAAATTTCCAGTGACAAGTTGGCTGTGGTGGCATGCATCTGTAACTCCAGAAGTTGGGTAGGTAGAAGCAGGAGGATCAGAAGTTCCAAGATCAGCCTTAGGTTCATGGAAAATTTGATATCAACATGAGTATATGGAACCCTACCTCAAAAAATCCCCATGAAATTCTTCACAGAACAAAAAAAAAAATCTTAAAATCCATGTGGAAGCACAAAAGACCCAAAATAGTTAAAACAACCCTACATAGAAGGAACAATGCTAAAGGTATCACAATGCCTGTTCTTAAACTATACAACATAGTCATAGTAACAAAAGCAAATATATAGACCAATGAAATAGAACACAAGGCTCAAAATAAGCCCCCCTATGACTTTGACAACAGTGTCAAAGTATACATTGGGGGAAAAAAAAAAAAACCTGTTTCAACAAATGGCATATATTCTTATGTCAAAGAACAAAACTAAATCCACATCTCTCACCATGTACAAACCTCAATTTAAAATGAACTATAGCCCTTCTTGTTGAAGAAAATAATTGCAAACATTTCAAGATATAGGCATAAGCAAGAACATTCTGAAAGGAGTTCAGAAGCACAATAAATGGCCCCAAGAATTGGTAAATGAGTTTGTCTGAAAGTAAACAGCTCTGCACAGCAAGAGAAATATCAGTGGGTTGAGGAAACAACCTGCAGAGTGGGAGGAAGTCTTTATTGTGTCATATGATGGGGGATTAAGATCTAGAATCTATAAAGAACTACCAAAATTGAATAAGGGGATTGAGAGATAGCTCAGTGGTTAAGGCACTTGCTTGCAAAAACCTAACAACCTGGGTTTGATTCCTCAGTACCCACCTAATGTCAAATGTGCAGTGGCATATGGGTCGAGTTGCTTTGCAGTGGTTGGAGCCTCTGGCACA
The DNA here is from genome assembly GCA_036346955.1 of Dipus sagitta. Lineage (NCBI taxonomy): Eukaryota > Metazoa > Chordata > Mammalia > Rodentia > Dipodidae > Dipus > Dipus sagitta. Next base: position 87,918,669 of record CM070779.1, on the reverse strand, counting down.
CCCATTCTCTCTCTTTCTTCTCTTTATTTCTTTCTGCTTGCAAATCAATTAATAAAATATTACTTAAAAATGAATACAAATAATGCAAATTACCCAATTACTAAATGGGCTCATGAATTGAATAGATGGTTTTCAAAATAAGAAATAGGCTATAAATATTGGAAGAAGTGTTTAGCACTCTTAGCAATGAAAACTAAAAGTACTCTGAGAAGCTGGGTGTGGTGGTGCACAACTGTAATCTTAGCACTAAGGAGGCAAAAGGATCACCACAAGTTTGAGGCCAACCTGGTCTACATAGCAAGCTTCAGGCAAGCTGGAGCTACAAGTGATACTTGTCTCAAAACTCAAAACAAGCAAACTGCTTTGAGATTCCATCTCATCCAAGTCAGAATGCCTATCATCAAGAAATGAAATATCCACAAATGCTGACAAGAATATGAAGAAAGAGAAACACTTATACTCTACTGGTGGGCATGTTACTTGGTGCAACCACTATAGAAGTTCCTCAAAAAATAAAAGAAATTGAAAAATAGAAGTTACTCAAAAAATAAAAGAATAGGAGCTTGGTAGATAACTCAGTGGGTATGAGTGTTTGCTTTGCAAGCATGAGGATCTGAGAGGGTCTGAGTTCAATTCCCATGACCCTCATAAAAAATCTGGGCATGACCACACATGCCTGTAGCTTTAATCCTGTGGGGAATGGACACAGGAGAATGACTGGGACTTTTCATTCTGACTGAAAACTGCAGCTGCTGGTTCAGTGAAAGACTATATCTCAAGGAAATAGCACTGACAAGTGGCATGGGAGGACATGCAACCTTCTGATGTGGCAAGTGCATGCAATGGGTGCATGCATCTTCACATACACATGCACAAACTCTATAGACACCACACATGCCCCAAAACCCTAAAAGTAAAACCACCAACTTATCCAAACACATTTCTCTTGGGTATATCCACAAAGCATTCAATGTGTCACAGAGACAGATACCTGCACAGTTATAATTATTACTGCACTACTTACAATAACCAAAATATGGAACTAGCTTAGATGATCATCACCAGGTGAATAAATAAGTAAAATGGGGTATAAACACACATGGAATTTTATTCAGCTATAAAGAAGAAGGACATGACATTTTCAGGAACAATGAATGAAACTGGAACTCAGTATATCAGGTGAAATAATCCAGACACATTTTTTTCTCATATGCAAATCCAGGACTTAAAAATACATATATAGATATATGTGGGTATCTATATGTTTACATGTTTATGTATTTGTGTGTAAGTTCTGAAACTATAAAGAGAATAATGAAAGGGAAGGAAGGGGGAAAGTGAGTGAAGTAATTAATATACATGACATGAAAGCAGAAATGGGGTCTACCTGGGGAAGGAAGGAAACCAGTCAGGAGGAGGGGCCACAAGGGAGGGGAAAGGTAGAATAAAGTATAATAGGACAAATGTATAAATGTGCTGAAAGAAGTGCAGTGCTTTACATGCTAACCTAAAAAATTGATTTTAAAAGCTATAAATAGGGGCTGCAGAGATGCCTCAGTGGCTAAAGGCACTTGCTTACAAAACCTGGTTGTCCGGGGTTTGAATCCCCAGCACCCACATAAAGCCAGATGTGCAGAGTAGCACATGTGTCTAGAATTAGTTTGCAGTCACAAGAGGCCCTGGTAAACCCATTCTCTCTTTCTCCTGATAAATAATAAATAATAAATTACATATATATGTATGTATGTATGTATGTATGTATGTATGTATGTACATATATATACATTCATTTGTTTTAAAAATAAATATTTGATATTTTCTCTCAAATAAAGATTTAATCCAGATTTAAGTATATATAGATGCATACACACACATATATATGCAGATTAGGAAAGTAGAAAGGGGACTATGAAGGAGAGAAAGACTTCTAAAGAGAAGGAGTGTGGGAGAAACAAGGAGGGTAATAATTCACATACATGTCATAAAAACAAAAAGGGGAATTATTTGAAGGGAGATAGAAACCAATATAAGGAGGAAAGCAGGGACAAGTGAGGACAATGTCGGGGTCAAATAAGAACAAGGTATCATTCTACATATGCATGAAAATGTCACAGATACCCATTGCTTTGTATGCTAACCCCCCAAAAAATGTTTTAAAAAGAAGAGTACTGTATTCACCAGGTTTTCATCACTGTAGTGAAATACCTGGCACAGGCTACTTAGGAAGAAAGAGGCTTTTAGCTCCCAGTTCTTCTCAGGTGTGGAAGGACCTCATGACAGATGGCAGGTGGCAGATGGCAGAGTGCATATCAGAGCAAGCTAGCTCATTTTCAACAATGAAAGAGACAGGGGACAGAGGGACTGGGGTCCCACCATATCTTTTGAGCACATGCCCCAATTGACTCCATACTGTCCACTAGGTCCCCTCTTAAAGGTTCCAAAGAAATTTCCTACTCCTACCACCCTGTGATAAGAGGACTACTACTTAGTCACTAGTAAGACTCCCTTCATAATAGATCTCCGAGTGACACCCAAGCCAAAACATAGCAGGCACTAAATTGTTGACTTCACACTGATGACCCACTTACTTTGAAAGACCCCCACCTACTAATATCACATTAAGGGTTAGAATTTCAACACATTTGGAAGAACACGAACGTTTAGTACCTGGTAAACATTCCGTGTTTGTTAGCTACAACATGGTTTGCAGCCCACCTCTGACACTCACTATGTGACTGTGGCAAGTTATTTAGCCTCTGTTTCAGCTTCTTCTGTCATAATAACCCCCGTCTTATAGAGTGTTGCAAGAATTAAATAACTGGTTCATGCAAATTCCTAGGACAGTGCCTAATATAATTATTCCAGATGCTACTTTAAATTCATTGTTACTATTATTAATAAGTCAGCATCCCACACTCTATAGCAGTCATTGTTAATACCTCAGAACTTTTTCTTTTAATGATCTTACAGAGCTGTGACCACACTGATGGTATACATAATTTATTTCCTTACTTGACATTATTGGTTATCATAGCCCCATTTGATTAAAACCTTTGGTGAAAAAACTATCTTATTGCCTCTGAGATAGTCTATCCAATTAATGTGCCACAATTTCCTTAATCAACTATAATACTACACATGTTAGTAGATTCTGCTTGCTGTTATTATAAACACTCTTGACATAAATGTTTTTGGGCATGCAACTACTTGCCTATTTTTGGATTTTTTCCTTAGGACAGTTTGTTCAGAATGGGATTATTGGGGTAAAAAAGCACGTATGTTTTCAGGTTGCTGAACCTTGTGCTCAAATTTCTTTTCAACATGGAGGGACTTATTCATAGCACTGCTATAGAAGTCACATTTCCAATGCATCAGTGAGAGAACTTTATCTACCTGATATGTTTGTTCTGGGAATCAAAATGCATGTAGACATGCTTTGGCATCTTCAGCCATTTCTACTTAGTGACAGTATCTCATTAGGTCAAATGTAATTGAAAATAGGGGAGGCATTCTAGACATGACAATCATCTATGTGGACATTACGGTCCTCATAGACCTTTCAGACAAACCATAGTAAGTCACCCTTGGCTTGATGTCACAGCCTGAGTGACTAATGCCTTACTTTGGACTACCGCTCCCTTAGGATGAGAAGCTTTTGTTTTCTGAACAGTAAGCAAATGACCATAGTGACGTAGGAACAAGGATCCCATACACCTTCATGAGTGTGGCTGGCTATTAATACTTTACATAACAATATATAAATCCTCATAGAGTCAACAAAGGCAGTGTGAAACAAGACAACCCAGGTTGGCTAAGAGAGTGTGTGTAAGCCACAAGACTATGGCTTGTCTGACCTTCAACAAGTCTGTTCTCTCTTCTGAACTTCATTTTTTATGATGTTTAAAAGAAAGATGCATCTGATAACTTTTTGGATGTTGGGATTACTGGGAAGCTTAAATGAAATGATGCATGTCAAATACACAAATTAAATGTCTAGCAACCTGCCACATAGTAGGTGTTCAACAAAGGATAATAAAATACAGGCCAGTCCAAACATCATGCTCACTGCAAGCCAGCTAGCACTTGCTCAAAGTGACTTATTGGCTTAGTTTCTGGTATAACCATTTCTTTGTTTACCCAAGACTTCAGTCACTTCTCAACTTTACCAGGAAGCATTCCTGGAGCTTTTTACTCAGGTAGAATTGTGGTTGAATACAGGAACTATTATTTCTTTAAAAAAGTAAGTTCTTCCAAATTTAGGATAATTATTACTTTTGTAATAAGTAGGATAATGATAAGAAATTTTGGCATAAAGCTTCTTCCACACTCAGGGATTTATCTCTCTGTCACCCCACCCCCTTGCCTAACCTGGGTCATTTAGGATAGTTACCCAAAGTAGAATTACTGGGTCAATGGGTATGTTTAGATTTTAAACTTTGGCCATATATTTTCCAATTAGTTTCTAGAAAGGAGATATTAATATGCTAATATAGTAACTGTGTGCCTTAAAATTTTCATGACCTTAATGATGTTAACTCATATATATATATATATATATATATATATATATATATATATATAGAGAGAGAGAGAGAGAGAGAGAGAGACTTATAATGCCAGTTATATGATGTCATATTTTTCTTATGTTTCTCTTATGCAACTGGGAGCTCTTGGGGGCCAAATTTGTTAGCATGTATTGAAGCGTAAGTGAATGTATGAGTTACACAGGGAAAGGGAAATTTTAAAAAGACAAAGTATGGAGAATTTAATAGGTGTAGGCCCTCTTGTAGCCCACAATTGATGGTAGCTTGATATTGGAGAGTGGGCTTATGTTTGGATCTGGTTCTGACTTGTTTCCCAGCTCCAGCTATGGGTCCCATACCAGTGAGGGGATCAGTTAGCCAAATTGAGAGCAGTTGGTTCCCCACCATGGCTGTGTGCCACCACTGCACTTGTGTGGGCATCACAACAAGTTATTTGCTACTAAGTAGGTTAGACCATGCGTTGCTTCGACAGATATTGGTCATTTTCCCCCAGTCGCCCATGTAGCACCTTCATACCTCAAAAGGGCCCCGGCTGAAACTAAGAAAAATTGGAGAAACAAGCAAGGGGGCTGTTTTCCTGATGAACCGGATACCAGCACAAGGGGAAGGAGACCAGCACAGAGAAAAATCAACTCCTACCAAATCAGAGAGCCAGAGCCTCAGAGGCCCCCAACACCTCATCACTGAAGCAGACCAAAAATGAACCCAACATGGCTCAGGGAAATTTTGCAGAAGAGGGGGCGGAAAGAATGTCAGAGCCACATGTTGGGTCATGATATGCAGAGACATTTAGCTTACCCATAATTGTGGGCTAACTCCACAATGCATGACCCGTATACCTCAACAAGGAGGGGCCAAGGGGATGGGGTAGGTCACGGATGAGCCTAATAATGGTACCAAACTGACTGTATTTGCTGAATACAAAACTGACTAATAAAGAAAAAAAAAAAAAGACAAAGTATAGAAGGAAGGATAAAAAGAGGGAGGGATAGAAGGAGGAAGGAAGGAAGAGAAGGGGGAAGGGAGGATGGGAAGGAAGAAGAAAGGAGGGAAGACAGGAAGGAAGAAAAAAGACACAAAGAATCAATGAAAGAAAGGAGAGAAGGAAAGATAGACATGGAAGACTGCAGAATGAAGGTATTAAGTATGAAATGGAAAGCGCTTTTGGCTTTAGCTGCCAGCACCAATTAAAGCTTCCTATGGAGTACTTTTCCTTGAAGAGAGGAAGGGCAGCATGTCACATACCATAAGGTGCATATACATGAGTAAATAAATTGCCAACCAATACATTTTTAAAGGGAACCCATTATGTTTATTTATTGAAGCTTTCAAGTGTTACCTCTATTCCTGCAATGAAGTAAATTATTAAGCATCTCTGTATCTACTCTAAAAAACACAGATTATTCTTCCCAGCCTTGTTTCCATTTCTACCATGAGTCCTTGTTGGCCATTCAGAGTAATTCTTTGTGGCATCTGTCACTAACTCATCAAGAAGATGTCACAGGACAGTTTTGTAGTTTTAGATACTCTTCTAATGATGGTTTCACCTCAGTAGGGTTAGTGGGACATGAGTATGAATATTTTTAAGTTGCTGTTGCTACATGCTCAGATGACTCCCAGTTTTATAGATGCATAGGGAAAGCTAAACACCTTTGGTTCCTTGCTTTTCAGTTTTGAGACGGGGTCTAGCAATGACTCTCTCTCAACCTCTCTGGTCCTGGGATTATAGGCATGCACCACAATGCCCAGTTTAGAAATAAATTATTTTTTGTCATTGATTGGAATATACAAAACCAAAGCAATGGGCTGGAGAGATGGATCAGGTGTTAAAGGCACTTGCTTGCAAACCCTGCTGTCCTGAGTTCATTTCCTAGTACCCATGTAAAGTCAGATGCACAAAGTGGTGTATGTGTCAGGAATTTATTTGCAGTGGTGAGAGGCCCTGCTGCCCTGATGTGCCCATTCTCATTTTTTTCTCTCCCTCCTTACAAATAAATCAACAAAAATACTTTTCAAAAAAGAAAATCAAAGCAATGCTTATATTAATTTTTTGGGGCCCCTTACTATTTTCTCCAAGTTCTTGATACCATGGGTATTTGTGAGCAAGGGAACCAACCTCTGTCAACCTCAGTTTTTGCATTGGAAAAAGGATTCCTCTCCTTAGATTGCTGTGTTAGTGAGCTGAGATAAAAGTATCTGTGTCCCCTGTCCCCTCCAAGGCCAGGGGAATGTTTTGGAAGAGGGGGCAGAAGGAATATAAGAGCCACAGGCTGTGAAGATGCACTTCAAGGCATTGTGCTGCCCTGCCCAGAGAGACCAGCTAGTGCAGTCATGACTGCACACTGATCATCCATAACTGTACCGAGGAGGCCCCAGTGGGATGGGAAGGTAAAAGAGGACATAAGAGGACAAACAGATGGAACTATGACCAATTCGTAATAGGTTTATATGTTAATTTTCTCACTAGAAAGTATCTGTATGGGCTGGAGAGATTGCTTAGCAGTTAAGGCACTTGCCTGAGAAGCCTAAGGATCCAGGTTTGATTCTCCAGGTCCCACGTAAGCCAGATACACAGAGTGGCACATGCGTCTGGATTTTGTTTGCAGTGGCTAAAGGCCCTGGAACGCCCATTCTCTCTCTCTCTCTTTCTGTCTCTCTCTATATCTCTAATAAATAAATAAAATAAATAAAAAGTGTCTATGTTAAATCCCAGCATAATTCATCACTTCCTTCTATGTGCTCACACTATCCCCACATAGAATTCTATTCATCCCTCAAGACACCCTTCAAATAACTACTTCCCAAGTAAAATCATTCTCTGACTCATCTCTGACCAGTTAGTAGAGTTCTACATCTTATGTGGCTTGTTACCTATACTGCCCCAGGACATTCCTTTGAAAAGGTCCTAGGTCCTGACATTTTTATTTATTTTTTAACAATTTATTTATTTATTTGATAGAAAGAAAAAGAGGGAAATAGAAAGAATGGGCATACTAGGAATGCTAAGAATGGCCACTGTAAATAAACTCCAAATGCATGTGCAACCATGTGCATCTGGCTTACATAGGTACTGGGGAATCGAACCTGGGCCCTTAGGCTTTTCAGGCAAGTGCCTTAACCATTAAGCCATCTCTCCAGCCTGACATTTTTATTTTTAATCCAGAATGATAGGAACGAAGGGCCTTCTCAATGTAAATCAATGATTTTAGACTAACCAAATCATCCAGCTGAGGAATAGTACTTGAGAATGGCATATGGTAAGGCAGGCAACATTTCATGAGAGAGGTGGATCACCATTGTGTCAAACATTATCCTTATATCTCCTTAGTGTTACAGGAATGAGGTGCTTTTGGGGATCTAGGCTTTAATCTCCTCAATTAGAATCTAGCTTTTAGGTCAGAGGTAAAGTTTTATACTACCTTGCTTCTCCAGTTAGTGTGGATCCGGCATCATACTTGCAGTAGATATATTGAGAACATTCCAAAGGAATATTCAGAGGTGTCTGAGATGTCAGGGGAAAAGTTCCTGTCAAACAAGGAGGTCCATGTCGATTCCATGGGTTAGGGTTATTTGAGAAGGCAATTGCACCACTTGCCAAACTGTGAAGGCAACCTCAGGCAAATTCTTCTACTTAAGGAACATTTTTCATTCCTGCCTTTATCCAGCAAGTGCAAGCTGGTGGCCTACTACTCTATAGGCCCCCATTCTAAGAAAGTTTCCCTTCAGGTTGAGGAGGTGAAGTCAAGAGCCACAGAAATAATCCTGATAGCAGTACCTACATTAATGAAAATGAGATGCCAGCTCCCATGCTTGACAAATGGTGTGACTCATCTCAGATTAGGTTCGGTTCTCATTAACTGGTCCCAAATCTGTGTCTCTCATTTATCTAGAAGCTATTCAAGGGCAAGAGCCATACATTAATCATCTTTCTGTTCCAAAATGTACAACAGTGCTTGGCATTCATTCATTCAGGCATGCATGCGTTCATTCACTGAAGGCATTTTAATGAGCACTTACTGTGTGCCAGGCATGGTGGGTGCCCAACTTGTCTGAACTTCTTTCTCAAGGTCCTTCTAAAGTACAATGAGATCTAACTTAATGGAATGTCATGCCAATATAATTCAACAGAGCACATTTTAAAGCTTCTATTATGTGGGAGGCATTGGGAATTATAGCAAGCCAGACAGAAAAAAAAAATTACCATCAAAAAGCTCTCCTTGGGTCTGGAGAGATGGCTTAGCAGTTAAGGTGCTTGTCTGAGAAGCCCAAAGACCCATGTTTGACTCTCCAGATCCCACATAAGCCCTATGCACAAAGGTGAGGCAAGCACAAGGTTGCACATGCCCATTAGGTGGCACAAGTGTCGGAGTTTGATTTCAGTGGCTGAGGCCCTGGCGAGCCAATTCACTCTTTCTCTGTTTCTCTCTCTCCCTCTAAAATAAAATTTAAAAAAAAAAGCTCTTCCTGGGATGGACAGATGGCTTTGTAGTTAAGATACTTGTCTGTGAAGCCTAAAGACTCTGGTTTGGTTCCCCAGCATCCACGTAAGCTAGATGCACAAGGTGGCACATGTGTCTGGAGTTTGTTTGCAGTGGCTAGAGGCCCTGGTGTGTCCCTTCTCTCTATCTACCCCTTTCTCTTTCTCTCTTTATTAAATAAATAAATATTTTTAAAAAGCTCTCCTTAGCATGGATGACAAATACCCCTGAATAAATTGTTGACCTGGAGAATGTCTGCATATACACATTCCAATCAAACTAAACTCTTTCCTCCCTCATTAAACTTTAAAAAAATATTTTATTTTTATTTATTTATTTGACAGAGAGAAAGAGGAGAGAAAGAGAGAGAGAGAGAGGACATGCCAGGGCCTTCAGCCACTACAAGCGAACTCCAGATGCATGCACCACTTTGTACATCTGGCTAATGTGGGTCCTGGGGAATAGAACCTGGGTCCTTTGGCTTTGCAGGCAAATGCCTTAACTGCTAAGCCATCTCTCCATCCCCCCTCCCCCATTACCCTTTCTATTCCTACAGTTTTCTTTGTGAGCGACTCACTTGGGTAGAGTCTTGCCATTCCTTCTAGTCCCACCCAACTTCTGGCCTTGATACATACAGCTTCATGTACAAGCTCTCAACTCTGGCTTCTTCCTGGTTTGGTAAACTGTAAGTAGTCTTTCAGGTGATGTCAGTTGGTTTAACTTGACTCTGGAGGCCTTACCTCCAGGGTATGAGTCCAGAACAGCCTATGAAAAAGTGCAGTAGTAGACTCTGTGTTTGCTAAATCTGAGCATGAATGAAGAAGCTGCATAACCTTTTTTTTTTGTTGTTGTTCTTTCAAGGAGGTTTGCCAGGGGTCAGCCTTCATGTTATGATAAGTCTAAGTGCTGCAATTGTCTTCCTGGAAAAAGAATCTTCCTAACATGCATGGGGGAGGGGCAGGAGTGCTCTAAAACCATTTTAACTAGGCGATTATGACAATTAAATATTTGAGACTCAGAGCTACCAATTCTTATTTGATTTCCACTTTAATTTCCTAATAATGTATGTCTGTTCTCATTTTAATAATTCCCTTTAAATCTGTGTGGGACTCGTTTGTTTGGAATAATTGCTTCTCTATAAGGCTCTCTCTTGTCATGCTCACAATGAGCTAACATGGTTGGGGGGGGGGACACATTCTGTGTCGTGAGGAAATTTTTTTAAAGAGTGGTGAATACTAGCTTTCTCATTATGTTCCATTAGAGACAATGAGATCAAGAGGTGACAAGAGGGAAGTGTGGCTTTGACAGTTCTGATCAGAAGTTACATCAGCGTGCTTCTTCTTTATCAAGATTTCTGAAATCAAGATAGAATCAGAAGACAAGAAGTGAAAGACTGAGTGCCTACTTCGCAAATCCTGTCAGAGCCTAAAGACACAGCCCAATGGGTTGTCATAACCCAGAGAAGTGGCTATTGCTCTCCTTTCTTCACAGATAAGCCTCCAGGACACCATTCACAGTTCAGGACAAATTGTCAAATTAGTGACCCAGCTCTGATGTAGGTGTTCCTCAGTGCATCCTTTGTCCCCCCACCCCATCCTGCCACTTCCAAAGTCATATAACCACAAATAAGCTATTTAACCCTTTTGAGCCTTAGTTTCCTCATCTGTACAATGAGGGATGAAAGAAACTTCCATGTGAGAATTAACCTAAGAATATAATACCTGGACCTGGATACATAGTAGCTTTATAATTTAAATAACTATTGTTGCTACCCTTGATTAGAACTGGTGATGCCATTCTGCAGTCACTTGAAGCACTCAGAAGTAGCAGCTTGCCATGACTTTTGAAGACGAGGCCGGCCCACAGAAGCAGTGGTCTCACCAGACAGCAGATTGAGTGATCCAGACCCCCAAATAGCACAGGCCTGGGTGGTACATGACTTGGGCTCTATGTGTTTACTTTCTGGCTTAGGCTGGAATTGGTCAGACTAAGGGAAGCCACTGCCTGGTGACCAGAATTAAAACCTAGCATCCCTGACAGGTCATTGAACAAGAATTCCAGTAAGAAGAAAGAAGGCTGAGGACAAAAGGCAGGAAGGAACCTGGGTTACTGAAGCTTTAGGGTTCAAGGAGCTGTTTAGCCACAGGAGCAAGTCCTCAATTCAGAACCTACTCCCCCACTGTTGGCAAGATGACTTGTACTCCAGGCCGGGACCCAGAGATAGCCCCGTAAGGAAGTCAGAGCTGCCACCACAAAGAACTGAGGATGCACTGGCAGGAGAGTCCAGCGCTTCCACAAACTTCTCCATTGCCACATGATGAGTGACCCTCATGGAAGCATACATAGCCGAAACTTCAGGGAGAACGAGAGGAGCAGTGGCTAGAATCACTAGCAGTTAGTTTTAGAAGTAGCACATTAAAGTCAGACTTAATGCACAGTCAAGTTGCCCAACACTGCTTGGAGCTCCTTAGAACTGCCACCTCCCTTCTTTAGCTGGAAATCAGCCCATGGGGAGAGCAGCCAGAGCCTGGAGCAGGAGGGATAAGAGCAATGGGGAGCCACCTAGTTTTGGCAACTGATCGTCGGGCCCCCACAGCCTTCTCTAGTGTTGTCAGGATGCCTATTTGGCTGCATCTTTTCTTGGTGCATATACCATGGCAGAGGGGACGCCTTTGATCTGCACAGAGCTCTCAGTGCTCATTGTGAATGAAACCCTGAAAAATATTTACCAAGTCACCAGAAGTGATGGCTGCATGGCAGGTCTCATTCAGATCAAATGTAGGACATCACCTTTGTAAATCATCTTCCGTAACACCAAGAATGTTTTTTTTTTTTTTTAAGTATGCATGACATCAAAGGTGGTTCCTGTGTCTGCAAGTCATGCATGTTCTCTGGCGTACGGGATGTAATAGTTGCGATGAACACACAAACAGAGGTGTGTGTTCTCATAGCTCATAGGCACATAGCCATGCATTTCAACCTCCAGGTATGCTCTGCCCCCCCCTCCATCCATTTCTTCAGATGCACTCACACATGCCCCATACACATGCCAACACGAGCGTAGCGATCCCAGCTGCTACATGGCATTTGGCTGGGAATGGCAGATGGGAGTCCATCCTAAACCGAGCCACCATCTTCACTCAGTGCACCCTTAAAAGCACAGCAGGCTCATTATGATGCTATTATGTGCATTTGTGCAGAGATGGTGTGATTAGTCCGGCCACAGCAGCAGTGGAGCCTGCCTGCCTGTCTGCTGCGGCCCACCCAAGGCCTCCTCAGAGGAAACCAACCATGCTATGTCTCCATACCTGAAATAAATTGCCCCCTAGCTGCCCTCTTTTCATATCTGAATGCTTCCGCTAAACTAAAACCACAATTGTGAGGCAAGTCTCAAACTCAGCACCAGGACTTTTGAGTTCTGTTCTTTCACTTTCCCTGCCTTGGTTTCTGCCTTCATGGATACTTTCCATCCGTGGCCCTATCAGAGAGGTATGAGGATGTTTTTCTGGAGTTAAAGCTGTCTGTTCGTCAAAAACTACTAAAGAGCTTTTTTGTTTGTTTGTTTGTTTGTTTGTTTGTTTGTTTGTTTTTCAAGGTAGGGTCTTACTCTAGCCCAGGCTGACCTGGAATTCACTATGTAGTCTCAGGGTGGCCTCGAACTCACAGCAATCCTTCTACCTCTGCCTCCCGAGTGCTGGGATTAAAGGCATACACCACCACTCCTGGCTCCTAAGGAGCTTTCAGGAAAATGTAGATTCATGGGTTCCAGGATTTATGACCCACATTTCCTTGGGAAGGACCCAGGAATATATATATATCCACAACTTCCTCCAAGAAATTCTAATAAACGTTTGTGAGCCAGGGTTTGGCAGCACAGGAGTCTCTACAAGTATTTCCTTAAAGTCAAGTTTTCCCACTAACACAGGAAGTTAGTGGAGCATTCTAGTTATTATCATTATGTATTAGTCATCTGTTACTATATAGCATGTAATCCAAAGCTTAGTGGTTTAAAACTATAAGTACCTATTATCTGTGTCTCCTAGTGTCTGTGGGTTAGGAATTGGGAGATTTTGGATGACTAGGAGTGGCTCATGGACAATTGTGTAGTTGTAGTCAAGACATCTGCAGGCCTCACTGGTGCTATAGGATTCATATCCAGATGGCTCACTCAGAGCAGGCACAATAGTTCTGAAAGCCTAAGCAGTGCCCTCAGACAGACCTCTCCACTGAGGTTCTTGAATGACCTTTAATAAGCTGAGGATAATCCACGTGGCTCAGGGGAGACCATGATGTTCCTTATAACTCCTTAAAAATTCACATCTTTACTCTGTGGTGACATACTGATTATAAAGATCATGTCTGCTGTGGGAAGAATCACAGACTGTGACTGTCAGCAGGTGAAGATCTCTGGGGCCATCATGCAGAAGCATGGTGAAGGCCAGGCCTCAGATATGAAACATGAACATACCTGAACACTAAGGGCACCAAAAGGATGAGACAGGCAATCCTCCTGTGCTGCTATGTGAGTTCTAAACATTCACAGATGTAAAACAGGCCCACTTTAAGGACCACATGCAAGCCCCTAGCCTGGATCAACCTTTTGACTTCACCTGTGTTTCTTAGAGGCTAGAGCCTCCTGTCTGCAAAGAAAGCCCTTGCTGGGGCTAGGGAACACAGTTCAAACCTCCCTAAAGCCACACACATCAATGTTGATTTGAGATACTCTCTTTGGCTTCAAAGTTGGAATATCTGCCACTTTCTTTGGCAGAGGCCACCTGAACACAGCCTCTCATTCTCCTATTTTCTGATAGCCTTTGGCTCTTCCTGGTCATATTTGAGATTTTTCCTGAGGTCCATTAGGGACAATATTTATTCAACCCTTATATTAACCTTGACAACTTGATATATTTATTCGTACTTATGCAAAATGAAATTCAGAGAGTGGCTTCATGAAGTCCCTCAGTCTCTTAGAGGTGATCCTCCAGGCAGCTGAATACAAGCCCCCCACAGAGAGGACTAAGTTGGAAACAGGCTTTCAGTTGATCCAACATCAACAAACCACCCACCTAGCATGAGACAGGAGCACTGAGGTTTATGTAGCAGGGAGGTCTCCCTAGAAGTCTCGCACAGGTCACAGGTCACAGGTCACAGGTAAGCAAGGGGTTTAGAGTTTCTCTAAGGAAATAGGACCTCTCCACATAGGCTGGCCCCCAGACCAGGCTGCAGAGGGTCCTCAGATACCCAGCTTTAAGGGGACAGGGCAGAGGTCAAGCTTTCTTGTAACCAGAGAGCCCTATTCTGCTGAGGCCACGCGTGTCAATGTACTAATGTTTCATGATTGCAACTCAGTCTCTCACTTCCACATGCCCTCCCAGAGCAATCATTGCAAAGCGATACCTGCCTGCTGCCCTACGATTATTTTACAGTCCTTGCTGGGTCCGGCTGCACCAGCCACTCCTCTCTGGTTTCTCTTCCTTCCCGGTTCCTGGCAGGTGGGGTGGGGCTAGACAGGAGGGTAAGAAAAAAAGACAAGGAATTACTATCTCTTTTCTACCATCCCCAACCTCTCCATCCTGGGCTCCCTGTAGTAGAGAGACCTAAGATGCAGCATCCCTGGCAGGAGGAGAGAGCTGGTGTTTACCCAGCACCTACTCTGTGCCAGGCACCCACCGTACTGGGTGTCTTGTACGTATGAACTACCGAATCCTTAGAGCAGCTCTGGAAAATGGGGGGGGTCTTTTCATGCTGCCCGGCTGCTGACTGTGCTCTGAGCTGGACACTTCACGCTGGCAGACTGGCTAGTGGAGTGGTTCCAGCTTCTAGTGTAACTGAGTCTCCTCTCCCAGTGTAGATGCACAGGCAGGCAGGGAAGCCAGGTTTTCCTTCAGGGGTCTTTCTTGTGCCCCAGCTGCCCTTCTTTCATGCTGTTCTCCGTGGTGAGGTGAGGGAAACTAAAGGCAGAAGTGGCATCTACATACGCATAACAAACATCCCATGTAAACATAGGAAAAGCAACCAGCATACCCAACCCATCTCTTTTCTTTCATGGATTAGGACGATAGAAATGTTAAAGTTTAAAAAATTAAAGTGGATTATTTGAAAGAAAATTATGAGAATATGGCAAAAAAAAAGTCATGAAAAAGAGCCAACAACTGAAATGAAGGAAGTGTCCATGTGACTGGGCTTGGTAGTTTATGTCTGGCACCTGGAAGGCTGAGGAGGAAGACTTCTGTGAATTCAAAGTCAGCCTGGGCTATAGTGTGAGTACTGTCTCAAACCACCCCCCTAAAAAACAAAAAAAAACACCCCACAAACAAATAAGCCCTCTCAATGCCCCCCCCCCAAAAAAAGTAAACAAGAAGAGAAAAGAAATGCCCAGCAGGGCATGAAATTTGATCCACACAAGTTGTGTTCAGATTCCAACTGTTCACCAGCTGCCTGATGTTGGGAAAGTCTCACCACTATTTGTACTTCTATAAAATGAAAACAATGGCAGGAACATTGTAAACAAAGGTTGGATACAGCATGTCAAGGCGCATAGACTCCTTTCTCTAGGAGTATGACAAGGGGAGAATCAAACTGAGGTGGGTCCTGGGTGTGGAGGGTCTGGAACATCAAGTTTACACTTGATGTAACAAGAGCTTGAAGCAGCAGCAGCCATCACTATGGGCCTGGCCCAGAGCTACAACATGGTTGCCAGGGAGCTGTTGAAAAAGAACCAGGCAATATCCACTGCATAGAGCAGGAAGGTCCCAAAAAGCCACGGAGGACAGAACAAGAGACTAGACTGTGGACTAGAGACCTGGGAAGGATTCATCTTAGACATAGGGTGGAGAAAGCAACAATTGAACTCAAGTTCCCAGAAAAGCACTGCATCTGCTGCACCGGGGACTTTCTACTGACTGGGCTGACAAAGCCCCTGTGGTCACAGAGAGATGGAATATTGTAAGTCAGAGCCAAATTACCTTGGGCTGCCTTTAGCTCCTTAGCAGCCATTTGTTGCCCACCTCTGTGTCTGATCTAACATCTTGGTGACTATCAGTTGATCAGGTGTGACCTTTTTGGAATGTTCTAACAGACCCCTAGCTTCCACCAACCCAAGGGCTAAGAATGTCATCAGATATATCTGAAGCCTATGGTAGAGATCCCTCCACACACACTTTGCTATAACCACCTACTTGATGGTCAGCCTGTTGAAAAGTATCTTGATTTAAGACCTTTTATTGTTCTATAACTATAAAACTTTCATGAAATTGTTAACATATTGGGACATGAAGTTGGGGTAACCTAAATCTGTGTTCTAAGGCCATGGTCATTCATATTTGGCTCCAGAATAAACTATTTCTTATCTCCTTTGGGGTGAGAACTGTGTTTTGCATTGACAAGAGTTAGAAGTCTATATGACTTGTGAGGTGGGCATACCAGGAGTCTAGTAGCCTTTGGGGAAGAAGGAAGGCCCTGCTGACAGCCTTGAATGAGAGCAGGCTGCAGTGTGAAGCTGATGAGCAAGATCCAAGGTCACAGTAGTCTACCTCCCTGGGTATTAACCTGTTTATCTCTACTGTGGTGGATGTAACTATACAGTATCTACTTCAGAGGCTGGTTTTCAGGGTTCAAGTCCACAGGGGACATTCACTGCCAGACCCAGATGCAATCAATCCTTCTCAAGCACAGTCTCTGCTTTATCACCAGACCTCAGAAAATAGGAGGTGTTTTGCTCACTTGTGTAACAAGTGTGACAGTGGCCTTTTCACCACCAACCACCTGCACTGTTCTGCAGTTTAGCTCCAGAGCTGGATCTGGGCCTGGTTCCCTCCTTCTCACACACAGACAGCTGGCTCCCTCCCTCTCTGGATCCATCCAGCTTGAACCTTGTCTGTTTTCTGATTTCGAATAGACTGGCTGCCCTATTCACATACTTCAGACAGTCTAGGGAGGGGCGGGGAAAGTGTTTTGCAAATGAAAAATACCAATGAGACCCAGTGGGAAGCAAGTACATGCTGCTAGTTCTTTCAACGGAGAAGGGGAGAGGAGGAAAAGGCCTGTGGCAGTTAGAAGTTGTTAGAAATTTGGCAGGTCCTAACACAAAACTGGCTGGGAAGAAGAGGAGCTGGGAAAGAAAAGCTTTAGCAGTATGGCAAATTGTAGTCAGAGGTTGTGATACTATGACCTAAAAAGAAATAACATAGTTTGGTCCTCATCCATAGTTCCTGCAGTCCTTAGAAGCAGGGGTGCTAAAAGAATATTTTGCTCTGAGATTTGGATTTTGACCTTAGTTCCTGACAGAGCCCTAAAGATTCTCAGGGGATTTAGAATAAGGAGCAGAGGACCCAGAGCTGCCTAACGCCTTTGTAGTAAATTGAGGTATTTCTAGACGCTTCTGTGGAGAGGGCTGCATGGGTTTCAAGGACAGTTTTGAAGGAAACTGAAAAAGATAGAAGTAGTACCTCAGTTTGGGGGTATGAATAAATTAAAGATACAAAAATGATTGTTTTGTTCTGTGACTTATAAAATGGATCTCCTCTTTTTTAAATTAGCAATTAAAAAGTCAAAATTCACTAATAACTTCTTCTGGTTTTGAACTGAACTTTTTGTATGAGTTTGTGTATAAACTGGACAATAGGGACCTCTGGTTAATATTCCCTGAAGTATTTGTTGTGGGTCCCTCATGTGGTTGTGAATCTGCTTTGAAAGTTCTCAAAGTGCTTCATAAGCTTACCCATGAGCTCTACAAAAATCTTGATGGAGAGCTAGAGAGGTGGCTCAGCAGTTAAGGCACTTGGTTGCAAAGCCTAATGACCTGGGTTCAATTCCCAGTACTCAAAGCCTTATGCCCAAAGTGGTACATGCATCTGGTGTTTGTTTGCAGTGCCTAGAAGCCCTGGTGTACCCATTTTCATACTCTCCCTGTTTCTCTCTCTCTTTGAAAATGAATAAATAAACATATTTTTAAAATTCCTGATAGGGATGGCCTAGCATTTGACTTAATTCAAATGCTTTCTTAACATATATATGTGAAGGGTTTTATACAGTATCTAGTATATAGGTATTTTGCCAATTCCCAAGCCAATGTAGAGGAAAATAACATAAATTTTGGGAATGTAATTGTGGAAAAATAAGTTCAAGGTGCAATTCAGTGTAAGAGTGTTCTAGGTTTCTATTATCTGTCACTAGGACATGACTTTAGTCAAGTTTCTTCATCTAACTATATTTCAGTTGCCTCCTTAAAACTAATATTAGCACCCACCTTACAGTGTTGATGTGATAAGTAAATGAGTAAATATCTTTATGGTACTTAGAATACTACCTAAAATACAGTGGGCATTATATTGATGTTAGATATTAATTTCATTGATTGTCAAGATAAAAAACCATGAGACAAAGTCTCAATGAAGATCACAGTTTATGACTACTCTTCTGGTCTCTGAGAAATAAAAGGAGTGGTTTTGACCAGGATTTGGCAAGCCATTGTCCACATGCCCAAGTATGTAATTAATACCTTATTTGCACATAATGGCCAGAGCTGTGGAGAGGGACCTACATAACCGAATGTCAGGAAGAGGAAATGAGGACCTTGTATTTTGTGTCCCAGAGTATGTTCACTTCTACTTTTCTCCTTTAAAAAAGCTAATGTAAACCAGTGACCAGGAAAAACAAACAAACAACAACAACAACAACAAAGCCAGTAAGAAGCCTTGGGCTGTATTTCTTCTGTTGGTCTTTCTCCACATTTTTGTCTGATTGTACTCAATTTTGTTTTACTATTTAGCTTCTTTTGCTGTTTCTAGCCCTATTTTTTTCTCTTAAAATTCAGCCTTTATTAATCAAACCTACTCAAAGAAATCAACTTCTGCTCACCAAATATATTCTCCTATTCCTGGCCAACTTGGTAGATGTCCTTATAAGCCATTGAGTATCCAGCTTGGCCGCTACCATCTCCCTCACCCCAATTCCACATAATGAGGGAAAACAAGAACCATCCTGGCAAGTTGTGGGCCCACAGGTTGGGATGTCCACCTGACTTAAGATCCTTCCTACAGAAGATTACATGCACCCTGGTGGGCACATAATGGGCTAGAAGCCACTCCTCACTACAATTATCATTGCCAAGACTGAGACTTTCCTACATCTCCCACACCAAAGAACCTTACAGATCCCACATTTAGACAGTCCATCAACTGTGGTCCTACTCTTCCAGGAGATCATGTTCAGAGATGTGGTGATCCAATGGTCTTCATGCCAAGTGATCTTTGGTAACTTAAAGAAGATCTTGGCACCTAACATTTCCCCCAGGTGGTCAAATCCCATGGCTCATTTGTAATTGCCAAAAGGAATTGCCAAAATGTTGTCTTTCATAAATGCCTCTTTGAGGTGAACACCTGGCATTATAAGACTATGAAGGGCATTTCAGTTCACACTAGAGTTGGGTGGAATCCAAGTCCTCATTAACTTTATGAAGTGAATTTCAAGTACTAGAAACAGGCTCTAATTTAACTGGGACTGACATCTAACCACAGCTACATGAGTGAAGCTCCCCCTTCTCCTCTACTGGTGCAGGAGCTGGGAGGCAGTAGAAAAATTGCTAACAAGTAGCCCATCTGGCCCCATTCCAAATCCCAGAATGCCAACAATAAAACTGAAATGGGCCAGTTGTTTTCCCTCTCTTATAGACAGCAAATACTGTAGTTATCCCTGTTCTCCATGGCAGTTACAGCTTGTTTGACATTTGAGTTACTGGTGCTGAAAAGAGGAAAATCTACCCTCCAGGAAGGAATGCTGTTTCCGTGGCTAATTGACTGAATGACACCTCCTCCCTTATTCCCTCCCTCCTGGGCCTGCCAGGCAGCATAGCTAGGTTATTTGCCATGGATGATGGCCTCAGTAATTTATTATATCAGGCCCAAGGAATTCCAGGCTGCCAATTCTGCAATGTGTTCACTGTGGATTGCAGAAGCCAGCTCCTGATGGCACTGGTATTCTCTATCAGAAGACTGTCCAATATCAGAACCAGATTCATAGGAAGTAGTAGGCTTTTAGTAACTGCCAGTCCCAAAGTAGACACTAATTACTTCCAGGGGAAAGGCATGCAAATCAGCAGTTGAGGTGGTGTCTTCCTTTTCCTGAGCCTTGTGAAGTCAGAGGACTTGTTGATCCATAATGGCAGGCTACCATGGAAGCTCATCTGACCATACAGACATCAGCCCATTGTCCTGTATTATCGTCAGGACTGTTCAGTGTGAGCCTTCTTTGTTAACTAATTAAATAACTAATCAAGCAAAATAATACACAGAGAGAGAGAGATCTCTAGATAGGTCAGAAATATCCTATGTGGATAAATAATGCTGCTTGCAGAAGCCATAGATTGTTACAGGAAATCCCCTGTGCCAGGGTGGGATAACTTCCAGTGAGTTATTGGTAAGAGAGACCTCTGAAGTCCCCCAAACAATATACTATATTACCAAAGCCCTTGATAGTAAGACCCTATTGCTAAGGATGATATGTGTCAGTAGCAGGACAATGAAAAATCAAGCTGGAACTGAACTGGTTAGCAGGTATGGTGCTGGAAAGTGCTCTGTAAGCTGCTGGGGGATAATAGTCATCAACAGGTTTATCCAACTTCTGAGCAACCCTGCATGCTACACATCTAACATCAGATGAGAGGTGCCCACTGGTGCAATAAGGGCATGACTAGCGTGACAGTAACCAACTGCTCTCTGGTTGGATCTGAAACCCACTTGGTGGAGGAGAATACATGCCTGGTACTGAAAGCCTAGGCAAAAGACTATGGTTGGAAAGATCATTGACCTTAGAAGGGAAGCCACTTCTGTTAATTGTCTAAATGAAGATTCTGTCTCATCAAATTGCCCTCTAAATATTTATATTGTGTTTTTCCCCATAAATTATTGCTGATCTCACCTTTGGTCACAGAAGTTTCTTTTTGTAGATGACAGTGACTTCTGGGGAGACTCAAAATTTATCAAAGTACTGAGAATAAATGAAGGCTTATGGGTTCCTGTTGTGTACATGTCTGGAGCTCGTTTGCAGTGGCTAGAGGCCTTGGCATGCCCATTCTCTCTGTCCTCCTATATCTCATATAAATAAATAAAATATTTTTAATAAATGTTAAAAATATAAAGTACAAATATACAGAAAATACTCAATTGGAGGCCACCCAAAGCAAGAACAATAAATAAGAACAATGGGACTCATTTAAAAAAAAATCTAGTAGAATCGCTGGGCATGGTGGTTCATGCCTTTAATCCCAGCACTCAGGAGGAATAGGTAGGAGGATTGCTGTGAGTTTGAGGCTACCCTAAAGTACATAGTGAATTCCAGGTCAGCCTGGGCTAGAGTAAGACTCTAACTCGAAAAACCAAATTTAAAAAAATCTAGTAGAAAGATAAGTTAGTTGTCTCTTCAAAGCTTTCTTACATTTAAATTACATGACAGAATATAACTAAAATGTAGATTTGGTCATGTAGGTGTGGGTGGGACCAAGAGTCCACATTTCTGACAGCCTCCTGGATAATGCTGGTGTAGTTCCTCAGACACACTCCTGAGCAGTAAGTACTGAGAGAAGTTATCTAAATCTACCCCATCACTGCAGTACACCTGATTTATTAATTCATCTGGGCTTGATCCAGGGGAGTGTTTGTGTTGTAAACATCTACAGTGTGTACAGCATGAAGGAGATGCATATAAATGTGGGTTGAACACACCGAAAGTATCTCTGGGAAAATGCATAGGAAGAAATGATAGCTGTTTTGATAAGAGAAACTAGAAGACTAGACACCATTCTGAGCTCCTTGCATCTTTTGAAAAGTATATATGTTATTTAAAAAGTATTAAAATGATTTGGAAAACAAAGAACTCTGGATGGTCTCTGTTGATTGATCACCAGGTGTTACAGAATGAATTGTGATCCTCCTTCCCTCCATCTCTGCCAAATTCATATATTGAAGTCCTATCCTTAGAACCTCAAAAGATATCTATACTTGGAGATAGGGTTCTTAAAAATGTTATAAAGTTCACATGAAATTACCTGAGAGGAGACTATAACAGAGATAATACAAACCTTCATAGAAGAAAGACCATGTGGGCATATAAAGGGATATGGTGGAGATTACTAGCTTTTGTTGGCTAGGAAAGAGACCTGAAAATAAAACTAACTGCTGACATCTTGATCTTGGACTTTGTAGCCTCCAGAACTGGGAAGAAAAAGATTTCTTTTATTTAAGCCACTCCATCTCTGATATCATTTATTTTTGAACTTTTTACTTTATTTATTTACTTGAGAGGGGGAGAGGCAGACAGAGAGAGAAAATGGGTGCACCAGGGCATCTAGCCACAGCAAGCAAACTCCAGACACATGTACCACCTTGTGCATCTGGCTTTATGTGGGTACTAGGGAATCAAACCCAGGTCCTTTAGCTTTGCTGGCAAGCACCTTAACTGCCAAGCCATCTCTCCAGCCCGTAATATCATCTTATGACAGCCCTGGCAGGCTACTGCCCTAGGTTTCACCACCACTGATTTGATGGATGAAGTTACAGCCCAATAATAGAAAAAGACAACCTACTTAGTCACGAAATTACAAGAAATCAAGGAAGGGAAGTCATTTAAGGTAGCCATACACTTCCTTCCTATGTAGATTTGAATATCTTAACTGTATGTTAAAGGAACTAGAAAAGGGAAGCATTGTTGAGTATTAATTATCTATTACAGTCCAATAAGCATACAAGCTTTTGAATCCATTTTAAACACAAATCATTATGCAAAAGTCCAATATATAAATAAAATGATTGAACTAGAACTATTCTGTTAAAAAAATTGTCCTTACCATAATGGGGGCCCTCTATCACCTTTCCATGAACTACCAAGGGTTCCTTGGGTTATGGCCTAAAAATTATTTATCTGGTCTCATATTGCTATATTCGATGCATGGAAACTCAAGCCTGGTAATGTCAAGCACCTCACCTCAGTGTCATCCAGTGAATCAGTATGAAAGCCAGGCTCTATTTCTGACTGTCTGGCTCATTAATCTTTTTATTCTGCATTTTGTGAGGCACCAGGAATAATTTGGTGTTGCTGATAGAATGTGAACTACAACTTCTATTTTTTTCCTACAAGATGTATGCAGTATTACTTGCAAGAGAGGCAATATTCTATTAGAATATCCAATTATGTTCACCCCAGGTATAGCCAGAGGTGAGGTTGTGTACACCAAGAATAGCAAAAGTTACCCATGTTTAAATTCCCGGTTCTTTCCTAAACCTCATCAGGCTCCCTTAAATTCTGAGGTCACCCTTTTTCAGTACCATGTGACCATGTTGGAATATACAAAATCTGGAGAAAGAGGTAGTAGGTCAGAAAACCATGCTCAAAATGATTTGGAAGAAGGTAAAATAAGCAACACAGAAGAAACAAAAAGACCTTAAGAAAAGAAAACATCACATAATGTGGACTCTGTGTGTTTTGGCTCCAGATACCATTTTCATACTTTGTTTCCTTTAAGAAAGTCCAATTCCAACCCCCCCCCCCAAGCTGTCTCCTGATTGATTTTCATGTGATCCAGTTACTTGATAGCACCGATCAGTTAATCCTTCCATATGGTTAAAATTAAACCACCAATCCAGGCTCATTTCCCCCCTTGTGCTTACTAATTTCCCATGAAGATTATCCTTCCAGCTGAATTAGCATCATTCCGTTATCATTGCATCCATATTTCCTCTGAAAAGTAAAAAGAGTTCTTGGGGAATGAGAGGCTTGTGAGTGCTTCTCCATCTTGATGTACTGTACATTTCTGCATTTTTCCAAACTTCAAGGACAACTTGGTAAGAGTAGAACCTTTATATTCAACAACCACTTACAATTCCTGGAACACAGGGACTGGTTATATGACACCTTTACTAGGATGGGGGTCTTGCTCTCAGAATCCCTCTCTTCTCCCCTCACCTCCCAAGTCTTAAAGAAGACAAACAGCTTTGTCCTTACCCTTAAGTGCCAATGCTATGTGGATTTTCCCTGACCATGGTCATGAATTTTGATTCTTCCCACCTCACTACAGTTGCTGCAGAAGAAACTGGTCTGCTTTTTATTTTAGAATAAGAGATTTTCATAAACTAAAGGGACTGAGCCAGATTTGACGATAGGCCTGACAGTAAGTTACATAGACTCTTTGGCACCAAAATCAATGCCTTCCCTCACAGTTTTGCCTGATAACTCCATGCAGTTTCTGGTGGAAAATGTAGTATATGAGATTTAGTTTGAGTCCTAGAAAGCGGACAGACCATTTGACCCTGAACAATCATGGTAGACTTGGGTACTCCTATATCCTCAAATGGGCTACATATGTTTTGAGCTCTGGCAAGTGCAAATCCTAAGTCTAGTTTCAGTTTTCTCATCCTTGGTTTATTTCTCACTCAGACAAACACCCAGCACAGAAGCAGGAGCCCATTGTTTTTATTCCTTTTATGATTCTTGTTTCATTCTGCCCAAGTTGGCAGAACACAAGCCCAGTAGTACACAGTGCAAGAAAAGATAGGATTCCTGCCCCAAGGGCTCAGCAATCTCAAATTTTCCCCTCTGCTGCCTCTATTTTTGTTCCAGTGTACCATAAGTTCTGAAACTTTGGCGGTCCTGAAACACTTTACTGTGTTTTGTTTTGTAGGAAAGACTCGAGTTTTATGGCTGTGGGTTATAAAAGGCTTTTCCCCTCCTCCTTTGCTTCTCCCGGGAAATTTGATGGGTGTGACCGGTACCAGTGAGCCTTGCTGGGAAAGTCTAGGCCATGGTCAGCTTTCAGCTTAATCCATGACTCTCTCCTTTTTGGCCATGGCCTGGTCCCAATTTTGTCCCCCTCTGGCTGGTTTTGTTTATTGGCATTAATGTTTCATATTAAAATTTAATATTTAACTTTTGCTTTCAATATTTAATGTTCTGCATCTTACATTTGGATGTCTCCCTTCTGGGAGCGGTCAGCTATACTGCATGATGCAAGAGCTAATCCTTTTGACTTCCAGTAAAATGAACTCCCCCTTTCTTTCATTGCTCACCATCACTCTGCAGTCAGTCCATCATAGGAACTACCTGAACATCTCTGTCTTTTGTCAAAGCAGTCATTCAACACATTTTTTGGATGCCAACTCAGATATTATAAAAGCTTCTGTGTGAGGCTCACAAAGGAATAAGGCCCACGTCTTCCTTTGAGGCAGTCAGAGAAGAAGCATTGAGAAGTTAAAGTGGAAGAGTTGTACGGAAGCCCAGTGGAGAGAGACTAGCTCTGTTTCAGAAGCAGGGAGAGGCTTTCTAAAAGTCCTCTGAAATGGGTGTGGGCAGGAGCAGAAGTGCTTGTCACATTATGTGGGAAGGGCATTCCATGCACAACAGGCAAGGCATCAACAGAGAAAAACATAATTAATGAAGATGATTAATAATGATGGCAAGACTGCATTTGTGCAATGGTAAAGAAATTAATTATTACTGGAAACTTCTGGGAGTGGGTATGGTGAGCAAGATACAAGATAAGCCTGGTGACATAGTTTGGTACTCAATTGTAAAAGAGCTTTGTAAGCTATAATAAATAGCCTGAGTGTGATCACTTAACAAACAAACCTGTGATAACTATTATCAGCAATTAAAGTCCTCTATCTCCTTTGTAAAATACTGCTGGAAAACACATCTGCCTGAAGAAAGAATCTTGAACCAGGATATAGGAAATATATTTAACATCTGGGTGACATAAGAAACACTATTATTGAAGACACCTGCCTTTAAGGAACTTATGATATAGCTTAGAAAATTAGGCAAATATTAAGAATCTATTACTTAATTGCATGGCAAAAACACAATTCTGTGGAGTCAGAGAAGGGACCTTTATATCCCAACCATCTTCTCCCCAAGGCCTGAATGACTAGGTCTTCTTCACTTGATGATGTTTAAATTTACTTTGTAGACCACAGACTCCTTGATCAGGGCCTTGGGAAGGTATGAGAAAAGAGAATGAAAATAAACAAGCTGGACAGAATAGAACTAGAGCTTCGTAACTAGAAGGGGCCACTGAATGAATGAAGCAACTAAGGACTGGACAGAGTACACCATGGGTACAAATGAATGCACAGGGAACATTCAGCTCCTGGAGTGTGATCAGCATGTCTCATTAAGCTGATGACAAGGATCTTTTTAAATTTCTAATAAAAATATTTGGTTTTGCTGACTATAAAAGTAATTTTTTTAAAACAGTTTTTTTTTTTTTTAATTTCACAAATAAAATGGTAGAAGTGAAACCCTTTTCTACTTCAACTTAGGATAACCACTGTCAAGACATATGTACTTAAATATATGTAAACACAATGCCGCAGTTACCTTCTCATTGCTGATACAAAGCACCTGACCAAAAGCAGATGATGTAAAAAAAAAAAGTTTTAATTTGTACTACAGTCTCAAGGAGAAGCTTCATAATGGCAGGGATACCATGACATGAGCAGATGCTGGGCAGTACCTTGGTTACATCAAATGGAAAACAGCAGCAGGACAGTGAGCCAAACCCTGGCAAGAGGAAGCTGGCTATAACATTCCTAAGTCGGCTCCCAATAACACACCTCCTCCAGCAAAGCTCCACCTCTCAAATTGCCATCAGCTGGGGATCAAGCATTCCTAACACATGAGTTAATGGGGGATCACATACATATTGTCCAATGGACTAAATCGAATCTGCTTTATAAAGAAATGACATTATTACACTGGATCTGGGGTTGATCAGAGCATTAGTAATCTTAGCACACAGTCAGGCATTGATAGGAGAACATTCTAGAACCAGAATTTGAAAGCAGAGTGGCAACAAGTTTTTATGTGGGTAAAATAAAGTCCAACTTAATATCTGAAGCCAGGCTGTCCTGAAAACTACAAGTAAGCAAGAACCACAGGTCAAGACATGTCATGAAGAATATCATAGTGAGGACTCTACAGTAGGAATT
The DNA here is from genome assembly GCA_036346955.1 of Dipus sagitta. Classification (NCBI taxonomy): domain Eukaryota; kingdom Metazoa; phylum Chordata; class Mammalia; order Rodentia; family Dipodidae; genus Dipus; species Dipus sagitta. Next base: position 87,891,672 of record CM070779.1, on the reverse strand, counting down.
ATAATAGACTGCTACAGAAAAACTTCAATCATAGTTGGGAAATAAGCATGCCATGAAGAAGGCTGCACTTAGAGGCTGTGGTTATCTTCTTAGCTTTTCCTCTGAGCCTTCTGCCTCTAGTTAGTGATGTGGATAATAATACCATCTACCTTTATAAAGTCACAGAGCTGCCATGGGACCAACATGCCACATTCACTTACTAAGTGTGTATTGAGTGCCTACCATGTGAAAAGCCCTCTTCTAGGAGCTGGAGACAGAACACAAACAAAATACACAGGGCTCCCTGTACTCAGGTAACATACATTCAAGGAGGTTCCATGCATGTTCAAGAGTTTTTGCCAGAGCAATTTGTTCACTTAACTTAAGCTGCTATACCTGACCTAGGAAGTCTCCTCTGTTAGCGGATAATGTGCTGCATATGAACTGTGAAAACATCAGCAAGTCTGGGGAGGGGAAGAAGAGCCCATAAAGGAGGTCCGAATTCTCATAATAACTGGCACATTGAGATGTCCAGTGTTCTGAACAGCACAGAACAGCAGGAAGAGAGAATGCAGGTCTGGAGAGGTTCCCCTGGTACCCCAAGTATAATCCAATCCTAATGTCCCTGTTCTCCCATTCTTGGGGCAGATTGGTCTGACATTGAACCCCCAATTATGAATAGCTTGAAAGCAGTATAGATTTATGGATCATGGTCAAGTTAGGTGAGAGATTTTCAAGAGTTCTCATAGAGATGGAAAAGGAAAGTATTGCAGGGTGAGGGAGCTAAACATAGCAAACAACTAATGGACTGGTAGTTACATGTTATTCCATTTGTTCAGTCTTGTTAACTGATAACTATAGTTAATGTCTTTCAAATGATTATCATGTGTCAACACATTAGGTATAGCTTTTCATATACAGTATAATATGGCATCTTCTCAACCCTCACTCATCCAGTAAATATTTACAGGGCCTTTCCTATTTAAATCAGGAACTGCTACTCTGACATATAAGAACACAGAGAAGTTTCCCAGGCTTGCTTAACTAGTTAGCTATGTAGATTGAATCAATACATAAAGCCTTTACACATTATGGTGTATAATTATGAGTCTGACATGTCTTAGTCCTCCAAAACACTAGCTATTATATTTCATTTGTATTGTTGCCAGCCTTATTTGGAAGATGTTACAACTAAAGCCCAGATAAGTGAGGTAACTCATTGGAAGGCATACAATGAGAAGAGGGCTCAGGTGGGATTTGAACCCAGATCTCTCTGGGTCTGCTCTTATAGCTGTTCAGGGTTGCACCACTTATGCTTGGACATACCCAATAATGCTACCAAAATAAATATAGTCTAAGCATATTAGTGACAGGATCTTGTCCTGAGTGCCAGTCTTTTCTTAGTTATCTTATCCTTCCTGCTCCCAGCCTTTTCCTTCCCTTCCTCCCTTCTAGGGGTTCTCAGTAATGGAAATCCAAGTCATGCATTGAGGCCACCTGGTTTGACTGCCTCCAGTGACTGAGGTTGACCTGATTGCTCCTGACTTGTTCACCAGTTGGTGACTTGCCTTTAGGCCAAACAAGGCTCTGTGTCCCACAGGTCTTATTTCTTTCTCTCTCTTTTCTCTCTCTCCCCTCCTCTCCAATCCCCTCTGTCTTTCCCAGTTTTCTGCTGTAATAGGACTGAGAAACTGCATAGCAGGAGCAGGAAAATGTGTCTTGGGTTGAGCTGACCCCACAGGTCACAGCCACCAGCTGACTTCCCTGTCAGTCAAGCCAACCAACCGCGGGGCAGCGGACACTCTAGGGTTCTGAATTCCCTCTGGATTATTCATGAATGCACACCATCCCTTCTTAGAGTCACAGGCAAATCCCAGATCAAATTTTTCTCTTCCCCTGAAAAGAACCCTATCAATGTCCCTGGGGTCAGGCAGATGTACCAGCTAGCCTTTCTTACCTAGGCTGAGGGGAGCTTGGAGGCCACTTGAAGTTTACCAGCCTGGGTTAGGTTTCCTCCTACTCATTGTGTCCTGGTGAGTGAGATCAATGGTTGGGGTAATTATCTAATGGTTTGGGGTAACTCTGAGGTGGTTTCTGTCCTGTTCCAACCCATACTATTACAAGATGATCCCTCCTATCCCATCCCCTGGCCCTCCAATCTTTTCTGCACACCCAGATGCCACAGTCAACTTCCTCAGACTACTTTACTGACTAGCACCTATGCCTAGCACCCTTGTTGCTTTGATTATACAGTTTACTCCAGTACACTGACATATCCCAACCAGATGTCAGGTATGTCTCTAGTAATGTATGCCTTAAAATAGGAAGAGTGGCCATATAAAGTATGATTATTACTAATATTAATATTAATTAGCATAAATTTAGGGTCATCTCTATTATTTCATGCTTATATAATTGTATTTTTAAATAATCTATCACTTTCTTAACTATTATGTTTTTGGCATGTGTGTATGATGTGTATGTGTCTGTTCATGTGTGTGAGTGTGGGCACGTGTCTGCATGCCACCGTGCACATGTGGAGGCTGGAGTTCAACTTCAGGTGTAAGTCCTTGCCTTCTATATTGTTTGAGGCAGGGCCTCTTGTTCACCACTGCATTTACTGGCCCACTAGCGTACAGGAGATTCTCTTGTCTGCTTCCCATCTTGCCATGCATGCTAAGGTTACAGACACATGTTACATGGGTATTGAGGATCTGAACTCAGGCCCTCATACTTGAATGATAAGTACTTTATCCACTGAGTCATCCCCCAGCCGTAAAATTTGCATAAAAGTGAAACAGTCACGTCAATGCTTTTTAATTACAAGGGAACATTTGTAAGCATTACAAGTACATTTTTCTTTTGGAGGTGGGGATGTCCATGCTGGCTTTGAATTCCTGGGCTCTAGCCTCAGCCTCCTGAATATCTAGATATAACTGCCTTTTGCATGATTTTTTTTTTTTTTTGGAGACAAGGTGTTGCTATGTAGTTCAGGCTAGCCTCAAACTATGTAGTTCATGCTGGCCTCAAGTTCATTGCAATCTTCTTGCTCAGCCTTCCAAGGACAGATTACAGGCACATGCCACCATGCCTGACTTTGATTCTTTATACACTTTTTACAGTGACAAAAATTCCCTAAATATTTAATGTAAACAATTTAGCGAGTTTGGGCACATGTGAACTCCATGAAACTATCACCACAAACAAGGTAACAAATGTGTCCACCATACGTTTTAATATATCATCAAATCACATGTCTAAGCTATATGTTCCAAGAAAGAGGACAAAGCTTCAGTTTCCTAATGTGCAAAATGAGATGGAAAGAGACTATAACTCAGGGAATTCATTCAAGGAATAAATATTTACTGGGCTTTTAGGATGTGCCAAGGCACTGTTGATTATATTCAGTTGCATAACTGTGGCAGTGAACAAAACATCTCAGAGTCTTCCTCTAGTAGATTTCAGCAAAGATTAGATGAGATCATGACAGTCAACCTTGTTGGGGACTCATAATGGAGCCAGGCAAGTGCTAAAACCATAGTGCACAATCTGTAAACTAATCTTGTGAAGAAGATGGTATAATGATCCCTATTTTCTAGGCAAGCCTAACTGAATGGCAAGCCTAAGTCCAGCACTTAGAAAACAGTAGAGATAGTATTTGACTAAGCAACCATTACACATTGCTACATCCATATTTGAGCTTAGAATATTTAGCATAAAATACCTGAAACTATAAAAAAGTTAATCACAGCTATTCATTTTCAGAATAATGTTTCAAATGCTAAGAAATGCTTAAAATTCACTACATATGTTACTTATACTCTTGCATATTTATGCCATTTACAAATTGTGGTAATGCAAGAGCCCACTGATACTATTTGTTCATTTTTTGTTCAAAATGTTGTTTTATTTTATCAAAATTTGAATATATCATGAAACTATATTATACATGAGTGTCTTTTGTTACATTTGTTATGGAGGAGGAGGAAAAATGTCTTAAATAAAATCTTAAACAAGAACTTGCTTCTCAATGACACAATGAAATTGCAATGAAATGGAAATTGTATGTGTGTGGAAATTAAATAAATTGGTGCTCGAATTTTCAACTCAGTTATTTGTTGGCTGTGTGTGCTTAAGTATATGGCTTACCTTCTCTGAGTCTTTCTTCTTTGCAAAATCAGAGGTTTGCCTCCAGTTATCACTCTGGCCTTCTTCAGTCCTCAAGTGTGTGATTAGAGGTGAGGTGTGAGTACAGAGTCTCATGGAGCTTTGCCTTAATTCAATTTTCTGGGGACAAGTTGCCAAAGAAAGACTATTAGGCTAGAGGCAAAGAACACTCTGTGACAACCTTCCTGAATTCCGTTACTAATAGAAAGCCAATAATGAACATTGAGTGTTTTCTCAGGTGTCCTAAAAATAATTGGCTGTGGATGTTCCTGCAGAATATGAGGTTTAACTCCACCCTATGCATTCATGGCTGAAGTGTGCTGTGGGTTCTCTCTTCTTAGGGCTTACCTAAGGTCCAGAAAGATCAGGAGAGCATTTGAGCATAACAGATTCAGAAGACTGTTTATGTGAAAAAAATTAAAGTTCAAATTGATGATAGAGCTTTGAGACTTTCCTTCCTTCCTTTGACTCACAATGGGCAAATAAATAGATCTCTAAAAACAGAGAGACAAAGTTATCTTGGAAGTTTGAGAGAAAAAGAGACTGTAGGGATTATTTAGCCCAATCCTTTTCGTTTTACAGATGATAAAATTCAGCCTCTATAAACCTTATCCAGAAAAAGAACACTAATAAAAATACCCGCTGTGAGGATTAACTATAATATATGCCTACAAACCACTTAGTGCAGCACCTGCCATGAAATTAGTGCTCAGTGATTGTGCCCGTTTGTTAGAATTCTATTTTATTCTTGCTTAAAGCACATAGGTAGTTTTGATGTAGTCAAAATAGAAGCTAAGGCTCTTTTGAAGATATCATTTACTCAACAAACATGCATTGAATGTCCAGTAGAGCCAATGTATTTTATAAGTAGTAGACCTGTAGTGAGAATGTAGGGATTCCTTGTCAATATATTAACATACGCCACTGCACCCATAAATTTTGAGTAGCCCTGGATCCTTATCTTATGAATTTAAAGAATTAAAATCCACAGAACCAGAAGATAATGTTTAGAGACACTTTATTAGATTGAGAGTAGAAAAAAGAAGAACGTATCGAGCATTCCCACCATATGGAAGGCAGGAAGGGGTAGAGGAGACCAGGTGGGAGTAGGGATCCCTCCCCCATCTCAGACCAACTGGACAGGGATCCACAGGGGAGGAGGGTTACCAGAGAAGAATTGTGGAGGTTCAGGTGATATGAACAGACAAAAGAGGCTGTGCTCACCAGGTAAGTATCTATATATAATCTGATGGTGGTGGGCTTTACCCTCAGGCTCAGGTGAGTCTGAGAGAGAGCTGATTAGTCTGGACTCACGGACTTGGCTCAGGAAGAGGTCAGCACACTTGAGGGGAGGGCGAGAGAGCTGATTGGATGAGACTGTATGAAAAGCTGAATTCTGGTTCTGCTGAAGGAAGTGGTATGACATTTCTTTTTGCTTCCCTCTTTGGACCATTCCCTGACTGTCTACTTGAAAATAAAGCTACCTGACTAATTCCCCTCATTGACCCCCTTAGGCATACAGCAGGGAGAAAAATAGAACAACTCCAACAAAACCCTCACCTTATAAAGAATAAAATCTAATAGTGGAAGATAATAATGTTAATAGACAGATACATCTGAGGTATAACATGGAAAAAGAAAACCATAGAGAAAGGACATGAAGTCTACAGCCATATCGTGCTGAATGCACCTGACTTTATCTAATCTTGGAAGCTGAGCAGGGTCAGACCTGGTTAGTACTCAGACAGGAGAAGGGGTGAGAAGTTTTGGGGTCTGGGTGGGGTACAATGTCAAATAAGATGATCAAGAAAAGAAAGAAGTGAAGAAGCAGCCATGTGGACTTTAGGGGGAATGCCTTTCAGGAAAAGGAAACATCAAGCCCACTACCTTGAGGTAGGAGTGGGCTGTGCGTCTGAAGCTCACCAGGGGCTAGCCCTGCTGCACAGGGGGAGCAAGGGAAGAAGGGGCCTGTGCAGTAAGCGTGCAGAATTTGGCAAGACACTATTAGAACTCTGACTTTTGTCTCTAGAGATCTGGCAAGCCATGGAAGGGTTGTTACTGAAAGAAACAGGCTTGAGGAAATTGCAGCTGAGGTAAAATACCTGGTGTTATGGGGCCAGCAAGATGTGCATAAAAGGATATGAAAGAACATCTGTGTCCTGCACAGTCTTTTTCAGAATAAGTAATCTTAGAGAAGTGGATAAGACTAGACAAGGAAAAGAGAAGAAGGAAAGAGAGGAAGGGAGGAAAAGAAGAAATGGGAAGAAAAGGTGAAGTGAGGAAGGGATCTATATTGGTTATCTATTTCTATGAAGCCAATCACCCCAAAACCTGAGGCTAAAATACCACATACTAACTACCTCACAGTCTCTGTGAGTCAGGAACCTAGGTACGGAGTAGCCTAGTGTCTTTCTCAGGGCCTCATAAGGCTATAGTCAGCATGATAGGCAGGCCTTCAGTCACCTCCAGGATGTACTAGGGAATGGTCTACTTCTAAGCGCAAGCACATGCTATTGGCAGGCTTCACATGTTCCCCTACCATTTGTTGGAGATATCAGTTCTTTGCCTCATAGGCTTCTCCATAGGCAGCTCACAACTTAGAAGCTGGCTTATATCAGCATAAGAGAGAGGAGAAAAGAGAAGCTCCTAAGATAGAAGCCACAGTCTTTTGTGACTAATTATTGGGAGTGACATTTCATGGCCTTTCTCATATTCTATTAATTAGAAGCAAGTCAATAAATCCATCCCAGTCAAGGGGAAAGGATTACCCAAGACATGAATATGAGGAGATGGTAATCACTGGTAACGATTTTCCAGCCTGGTTATAAGAGGTAAGGGAATATAACAAACTTTCACAAGACAGGAGATGGCAGGTGAAAATGATAAGAACCCCAGGACTAGCCTTATGATTTTTGAAAGTGATTTGTGGGGCTAGAGGGCCAGGGACCAACATACTGCAGAAGCAGCCAGCACTGCATTCACTGAGTGCAGGTTAATAAAAAGGTATAGGGCTATTTCATATCACAGACAGCCAGTCACTGGAGTATGACACGATCACCGTAGAAGACAAAAGAGTGATGCATCCTCATCTATGGAATCATGTTACCCTCCCCTCCCCCATGGCAAAAGAGATTTTGTTATGTGGTTCAATTAGGAATTTTGTTATGGGACAGTTATTTCCCACTATGTAAGTGAATTAAAGGACAAAGGTTCTTCTGGTGAAAGAGGAAGATAAGAGAGTCAGAAAAAGATACATGGTGCAAAAGTGAGATGAGGGTGGCATGTCTACTGGCTTTTCAGATGGACAGGAGCTATAGGCCAAGGTATGTGAGGAGGCTCTAGAAGTTAGAAACAGTGTGGAAGTGGGACCTCACCTGGAGCCTCTAGAAGGAACGCAGAACTTCTGCCATCTTGATTTTAACCCAGTGAGACTCATTTGGAATTCTGGCCATTAGAACTATAAAACAATTTTGATGTCTTAAGCCATTGTTTATGGTAACTTCTTATAGGAGTAAAAGGAAACCAATACTGTAACCTACTTAATTTCTTTATTTTCTTCAAATATTTTTAATTAGTTTTTATTTATTTGAGAGAGAGAGAGAGAGAGAGAGAGAGAGAGAATGCATATGCTAGCCACTGCAAACAAACACCAGATTCATGTGCATCTGCCTTTATGTGGGTCCTGGGGAATAGAGCCTGAGTCCTTTGGCTTTGCAGACAAGCACCTTAACCACTAAGTCATCCCTCCAGCTCTAATTTCTGTTTTACTTTTGACTGATTTCTCTTTAAGTTTTATTTTCAGTTTCTTTGTGCATAAAAAGCCATTATCTTTTTAATCTTTAAAATCGTTTTATTTTTAATTTCACAAATAATTCTCAAATATATATATATAAAGTGAAAGCATAATGAATGTATGCTGTATTTAGTCTGTTTCTGCTACTATTAATGCTAAGCAAAGCCTGGGTGACTGCCTAAAGAGGTTTATTTGAGCTTATAGTTCTGGAAGCCCAAGGTCATGAGGCCACATCTGGTGACAGCCTCCCTGTGAACAGAGTCTCGAGGTGGAGCATGGTATAGCAGCAATCACAGCAAGAGACAGGAGTACATGGTGTGTGTGTGTGTGTGTGTGTGTGTGTCAGGGGGGTTCTGGTCTCTCCCCCTTTTCTTGTGAAGCCAGTTCTGTTTCTATCTGAATGACCTCACTGAACTCTCACCCTCTCACAGGTGCCATCCATGACACCATAATCAGTCTAATTTTCCACCCTCTTAGTTTCCCATAACAGAGATTAAACACATGAAACCTCTGGGACATGCTTAAACCATGTCCAAAGCATAACACAGAAGAAGAAATTTCTCATGATCACTCCTTCCCAATCACTCTTTCCCTACCTAATCACCATTATCATTTTTATGTACATCCCTCGGGCCATTTTTATTTCCTTCCTTCCTTCCTTTCTTTCCTTCTTTCATTTTCTTTCTTTTTCTCTCTTGCCTGCCTTTCTTTCTTCCTCTCTCTCTCTTCTTTCTCTCTCTCTCTTCCCTTCTTTCTCTCTCTATTTCTTTATTTTTTTTCTGTCTTTCTTTCTTGTGTAGCTCAGCTGAATCTCCAATTCACTCCTGATCCTCTCACTTTCACTTCCTAAGTACTGGGATTACAGACATGTACTGTGATACCTACTTCCTTCCACACCATTTTTCTATGCTTTTTAATTCACAAACTACATACCCATTCAGTAATTAACAACTTCAGCAAGTGTTTGTTGAGGCCATACTACATTATTGGTATCATTATAGATGCTCAAGACATAACCCAATTTCTTTATGGAATTTACATGTGTAATCAACACACAATGGAGGAAACACATCCTGTGGGAGATGAAGTTTGAGCAAGGAGTATCATGGGTACTTCTGTATGCCCTGACCAGTATGGCAATAACTGGACTCATGTAGCTATTTACAGTTGAAACACGGCTGCTCATAAGTGAGATATGTTGTAACTATAAATACTGGAATTCAAAGGCCTAGTATGAAAAACAGAATGCAAAATATCTCATTAATAATTTTTCTACATTGATTGCATAATGCCTCATGCAATCAATGTTATTGAAATTGACTTTATGCTTCTTTTTGTTTTTACAAATGTGACTGTTAGAATATTTTTAAATTTTAAATTTAAACTATTTAAGTATTAGAATAGTTAAACTCACACCTGTGGTTCGCATTACTATTGGACAGTACTGTGGGATACTTGTGAAACAAGTTCTCTGGGTGCTGGTGAGGAAGCAGGAAGAGATGTGTAGGATACAAGCTCGAAGTCTTTTGAGGTTGCCTATCTAATTCCAGGTAAGATAAAGGGTTAGAGGAGGTATTAAAGAAATCCAGTCCATGACTTTTTTTCTGATAATTCTTCTTGAACAAATTAGACACAAAGCAGAAGCTCAAGTATTAAAAGTTCCAAATTAAGTACAGTGTATTGTTCTGCTTGAAATGTCAGAGACATGTGAAAGATAGGTGACTCACTTCCTTTTCCTAGCCCAATCAGGGTTTCAGTGGAGTAAGAAGTGAGTTTAGTGACCTGACTTAGAGCTTATTAATATATTTCATTCATCATTAGTTAGAGAAATTAGGAGAGTTAGGCAGATGGCTCTCATTCTTCACTTTGATGCAGTGAATTTATTTCATCCAAGGTAAATTCCTTAGCAGGACTGAGCACTCCATCAAATTTAGCTTCCGTGATTTCACTCATAATGCCTCCTTCAAAAATCTCATTGGTTATGGGCCCAATACACAAATATTAAGGACTTCTTACTGCACAATTTCAGCCAATTTTCTCCTCAAATCCAAACAATCTTCAAGTCTTCAGAGGCCATCACCAACCACTTCAATGATTCCATGAAGTAGGACTTATGAACTGGCTTCTTTATGTCTCTTAAAATAATAAACCATCATCATCATTGAGGCTGGGGATATAGCTTTGTGGTTGAATACTGACCTAGTGTTTACAAGGTCCTGAGGTCCATCCTTAACACAGGAAGAAAAATTATCATACTTCAAAATCCACGAAGCAAAATTATAAAGATTAAACTGCAACAACCCTGCAAAGCAGGCGAAAGGAAAAGAAAGAAAAAAAAAGGGAAGAAAGAAAGGGAATTTTCTTAAGTCTTAAACTTGCCAGTACATTTCATATTTGATTTGGCAGGAGATTATTGATTTAATCATTTTATGGTTCACATATTGATTTTTCCATGAAGCCTCATGGAAGCATCAACAGGCACCTGGGCAGGTATCAGGACCTCTAGCACAAGACACAGACTCCTGGTATTGGATATGGAATCCACCCTAGCTTCAGCGTGGTGCTGAAGGGCTTTGCTACAAAGTAACTAACTATTCGTGGGACTGAAAAGTCTCTTTGACCTTTCTCTTAGATGTCTATATTATAAAAAAATAATACGGGGACTTTGAGATTCATCTCTCCAGTGTACAAACCATTATGCACAATTAAAGAAGAATTGCATGATCCCAGGTTAGGAGACCTAAAACTGCATTTCCTTTGTAGTCTCATGGCCTTCCATGGAGCTTCTTTCCTGCTAAGTATGATTCTAACCAAGAAAAAAAAATACATATAACATATATAATTATATAATATATATTATATAATAGATATAATATATATTACATTGCTAACTTCTTTATGAGGCATTCCTGTACACCATCCAATACAAAGATACTTATATTGAGGAATACAGAGAAAACTATATGCACAGTTCTACATTAATTATTTAAGGGCTGTAGGACTGTTTTAAAAGTGCTTTTGAGTACATGCAATTCACCTTAGATGATGTCTTTAGAGGTGCAATGCCACTATACTTTTCTCCAATGTTCCTCAGGTCTAACACAGGCCTAAGCACAGACTGAGGAGCTGCATGAGGAATTCTGCCAAACAACAAATATTCAGTCCTCTATTAACTCCATTGCCCTCTGGCTTGATGGGATAAGAACTCTGTTTTTCTCCTGTTCAAGGGAGCCTGAAAATCCTACCTCCCTTTTAGAAGATCCTAAGAATACTGAATTTGGGGGTGAACTAAAGAGAGCCAAGGCAGTGAATGTTTTCTTGATGCACTTGGAAAATGAATTGATCCCCTATCTCTAGAGGAAAAATACATGATGTTTTTCCATCTAGCAAGGCAGTGGAAGAATAGTGTTGTGGAAACAAGAGCCTATTCACTGGAGCCATTGTGGCACCATCCTGCATCTGGGAGTGGTGAGTTTACATCACCCCACCCACTTACAAAAACTACTATGTGAAGTTCTGTTTACTGGCAAAAATGTTTTCAAGCTCCCTCCTCTTCACCCCAGCAAGTCATTTTTGTCTACTAAATGACTAAATGTCTTTATGTTATCTCAAAGCTGGGAGGGCACCAGGCCATACAGACTCTGTAGTGCTAGCCACTGAGTTTTGGTCTAGGTGTGCTGAACTACATCTAGCATTAAATGTTAGGGGAAATTGCCTCCTGTTGCCAGGACATGGAAGATGGATGAGTTTCAACATAGACAAACCACATGCAAACCATAACAGAGACTTAGGCACAGCATACTAGCAGTTCAGTGACGTCACTGAAAACCCATCTGCCTTTCAACTGTTTCTACAGAAGTTTCTTTCTAATCCCGACTCAACCAAATGGTTATCTATCTAGTTGTCTGCCACATCCAGGACCAGAAGAAGCAAGGAAAGAACAGTCCTTTCTTCTACTAAAAAGGAGAAATGTTTTTTCAGCCCCCATTCAACCTTCAACAGAACTCCCTCCTCGTTGCTTTGACAATAAGGTGTATGTCAACTGCCAGATCAATAATAGCCAACAGAGTACGATTCCCATGTGTATTTGATTAATCAAGATCAAACTGAGCCAGGAATAGGACTGCCATTAAAGCATGCAATTATAAAGAGGAGGGGATAAACCCCCGGGGTGAATGGGGAGGGGAAATAGGTTACATTAGTAAGAAGAAGAAAAGAAACAGTTGTGGACAGACAATAGCAGTTGTTTCTGTACTCATCCATTTGTAGAACATAGCTGGTGGAGTAACCAAGTATATAAGACTATCATTACAAGCAATAAATAGAATTTGTGTAACTTTATTTGGAAATAATAAAGATCCTTTTATTCCACTTCTATCCAGACTCTCACACTCTTTGACCTCAAATTATAAACAGTCCTCATCAACATTATTATCATTTAAGATTACTTAGTGGGTATTAGACTCTAGGTAAATGGTTTCCATGAATTCATTCTTTGAAATTTCACAATAGCTCCCCCCCATCCTCATTTTACACTTAATCCAACTAAGACTACCAAGATAGTAAGTAACTAGCCCAATTCTCCCAAGTGTCAGATCAGAAGGCCCAAGTTGCTAAAATTCCAAATGAGTAGTAACCATTTGTTTAACAGTTGAGCCTCCTCCCCAGGTGCGAGGTACTGAGGACAATGGTAACCCAGATTCAGTACTTATCTTGATGGAATCTACATGGAAGAGCAAAGCAGAAAACATACGAATTATACAAGGCCACAACATTTGGGTAGTTTTTGTAAAGGAGAGGAAAAGAGGACCTTAGTTGTATTCAGATAAAAAAAAATGCTTTTATAGGAGGTGATTTTGAGCTGAATTCTAAGCAGTGACTAGGAACCATAGGAAAGGAGAGTGGTGGGAAACATTACTGAGGGAGAACTTTGACACACTAATAAAATCAGTGTAAGTAGAGGAAACAAGGAGGAAAAGAGTGGCATAGCTTATGCTGAAGAGGTAGGCAAAGTTCAGAAAATTTGGGCCTTGTGGCTCCCTTAAGGATATTGAATTTTATTCTAGGTGCATTGTGAAATTGTCCAAGAGTTATAACCTGAAAACTAATATGATAGTATTTTTATTTTAAAACTTGATTACTCAAATTAATGTCTGAAAAACAGACAAGTTAGATCACATGTAAAAATATTAATTGGGAGGACACCAGGAAACCAGTGGTAGTGGATGGACATGAAATCTGAGAGGAAAAAAAAAGGCAGACTCAGGAGACATTCTACAGGTAGGATCACATGCAATGATAAGATGGAGAGAGGACTTTATGGTTCCCAGTGACAGAAAATTGAAGGCTATTCAGGAGAGATGTCTTATGGGAAAATACAATTGATAGATGACCTCATGGACATGACCTAAGAGGAAAGTTAAGTACAGACAGCAACCCCAAGACTGAATAAATCACAGGTGCACAGAAAAAAAAAAAAACTGCCTTCCAAGTGCTGGGACTAAAAGTGTGCACCACCACTCCCAGATAAAACATTTCTTTTTTAAGGAAACGGTTAATGTAAGTGAGGGAACCTTTGAAACTTGCCAACATTTCTTTTCTAGTATCCCTTTAGCCATCCAAGACTGATTGGCATTTTCTTGTAGCAGATAACAATGAGCCTGTGGAGATCCTGTCCATCTTCTGTTAAAAAGAAAAAAGGTTTTATTATATAATGTTAACCCTCGAGTATCTTACAGATTTGGAAAAACATCTAAAATGACAATAAAAGTACTTACTAAGGCAGTTAAATAAGAGCATCTTGTGTGATGGGGAAAGGGCAGCCCCAATTGTTATAATGTTGTTTGGTGGAAATCATAATGCTGGAGGTGGGCTATGAGTCATTGGCCCTGGAGGCCCCGAAGGCCCTACAAACCAAAAAGACTATGCCCACTGCTGCTGGCTGTCTTCCAGAACTATGTGGTAAGAGTCTATTGCTGAAGGCACCTCATGCTTCAGCTGCATGATATGGAGAAATCAGTGTGGAACTGAACTGGCATCTCTCTTCTTGCGGCCTGGTGGTCATTGTGTCAGAGGACACTACACAGACTAGTGGTGTTGAATTGTTGCTGGCAGCCACAGTTTGATGTGGACACCAAATACTATAGTACCAATCTGTGGGGCAAAATGTACCTGCTGGTGCAATAATGACTGTTATGTGTGAAATCAACTGTTTTCCAGTTAGATTTAAAGCCTACTCCATAGAAGGAGACCTGTGTTGGTACTGTAAGACAAAAATCTGTGACTGGGCAAGCAACTGCTATCGTTTTGTTAAATGGATATGATGTGCCCGTCAAATTGCCCTGTAAACATTTGTGTTTATGTTCATGGTTATTGAGGTAAGGCCTTTGTCTATTTTTTCCATTTTTTTGCATTGTGGTGCTGACTGATTACAGACTCATAATTAGTCAAGCTGTTGAGAATAAGTGACTGTTGTGACACAGTGGTTTAATGCTCAGCCATAAGTTTAAAAAAATCCAGTATATGCTTGTATGAAAAATCTTAAAAATAAAAAAAATAAATAAAATTTTAAAATAAGACATCTAGACCAGGTGTGGTGGTACACACCTTTAGCACTGGGGAAGCAGCATTAGGAGGATTGCTATGAGTCTGAGGCCAGCCTGGGCCTACAGCGTGAGCTCCAGGTAAACCTGGTTTAAAGTGAGACCCTGCCTCAGAAAAAAGAAAAAAAAGTATCTGTATCATCTCTTCCAATGCTCATGGAACACTGCAAAAGAATGCATAGAAAAAAATATAAGAGCCAAAAGGACTGGATTAATGTACAGCTATTTCCTCTGAATTAAAGCATTCCCTGCTAGAGGGAGAAAGGATACCTATAAAACCCTAAGGAGTTAATGAAGCAACATTCAGGAAATTCAGATAACTACAAGATTCATGAGGAACTACCCTCAGTTATAAAACAAGTAAACAACTGTTGGGCAGGAAGAAACTCTCTGGTGGAACTGACTGCAGGTTGGGTAGGGAGATCCAGCAATGCAGCTTTCACTAGCTGTCCTCATGCTAGGGTGAGCTTTTCAGTGGTGTAGCTGTCTTAGCGTCCACCCATGTATGTAAATAATCTCCCACTCTCCCACCATCTCTCCTAAGTAACGCCAATGAACACACTGGCTCACCATGCTAAACTCGGATTTGGATAATTGCTTAAGTTTGTCATTCATGCCCTGTCTGGGCAAGTACATGTTCATTTGTGTCTCCCTGGGAAAAGTCATGCACTGAAGTTACCTGGGCTTTCTGCCTTCATATCATTCCACCACACACAATCAATTTGCCTTCCTATGGCTAGTGGTGACTTGTTTCATTAGTTTTTGTTTAAAGTATTTTTAATTTATTTTTATTTATTTATTTATTAGAGATAGACAGAGAGAGGGAGAATGGGCATGCCAGGGCCTCTAGCCACTGTAAACAAACTCCAGATGTATGCACCACCATGTGCATCTGGCTTATGTGGGATCTGGAGAATTGAACCTGGGTTCCTAAGCTTTGTTGGCAAGTGCCTTACCAGCTAAGCCATCTCTCTAGCCCTGTTTCATTAGTTTTCTACCATTTGTAGAATTGTTAATAAGTTAAAGATCAAGAAAGACAAGTATTTTGGATAAGTGGACTGTTCGTCTAATTCTATTTTGCCTTTTTTTCTGACACCTGCTATCCAAGATAAATATACAACTGTAACAGACTACATTTGATTAATACTTAGGTACCCACTGAATATTCATGTAACCCAAATTTGTGATGTGACTATATGTGAAAGAATGAAGAGATGCTTGAGAGATGTATGTGCCAGGTTGACAGAGGAAGTTTAGAGCAAGTCAAAATCCTCATTTTTCATCATAGCACATAATACATAACATGGAAATTGCAATAATTCCAATAGCATGTTATTTAGAAATATATTTGCACAGGCTGGGGATGTGGTTCAGCAGTTAAGGGTGCTTGCTGCTCTGGGGCTTGGGGGGGCCTGAGACCACTTGAGTTTAATTGTCTCAGAACCCACATACCCATGTAAAATGTTGGGCATAGTAATGCACATCTGTGACGACTTCAGTCCATGGTGGAGGGGAAGGGGGAAGATGGGAGCATAAAACAATAGCTCTGATTTGAGGGAGACACCATTAGTGATAGAGACAGGCATCCAAGGTGCTCCTCTAGCTGTGCAGGAGTGCACACATGTACACACACACACACACACACACACACACACACACACACACAGAGGTGGGGGGAAGGGAGGGAGGGAGCGAAGAAGGGAGGAAAAAAAGAAAGAAATATGGTTGCAAATGAAAGCAATAGCCTTAAATCCTGCTTTTGGGAACTGACCATGGTGATGAATGTTAGGGCAAGGATCCCAATATTTCGAGTGTAGATGTACAAGTGAACCTGAATGTAAATAAGAGGAAACAATGCTTTAACTACTCTGTGTTTCTGAGGTTTCTCTCACACCCAGTACAAGGGATGCTATTCATTGCAGCTGAGAAATGCCAGGACTCAGGTAGAATCATCACTTACTTAGGCGAATGGGCACTGTTGTTACCCCACTTTCATGCAATTTTCAGTGTCTTACTCCCTTTGTGTTTTCAATGATCCACATGGAAAAGGACTAAGATAAGACAGGAGACAGTGAAAACTGGTGGAAGATGAGATAGGAACATATCACCATCAACTACTGTATGTCAAATGTTTTAGCATGATATATTATTTAATGTTGTTAGCAATCCTGTGAGTAAGGAAATATCACCATTTTATAAAGGAAGAATCTAAGATGTATAAGAATTAATCATTAATACTACAAACAATAACAGTCTACATTTATTAAGCACTTATTACATACCAAATACTATATTGAGCACCTAAACTTTCATAGATTATCATTTCATACTCTTAAGAATGTGAAGTGTAGAGCTGGAGAGATGAATCAGTGGTTACAGTCACTCGCTTGAAAAGCCTGATGACCTGGGTTCTATTCCCCACTACCATGTAAAGCTAGACACATAAAGTGGCACATGTGTCTGGAGTTTGTTTGCAATGGCAGTAAACCCTGGCATGCCCCATAATTCTTCTCTCTCAAATAAATAAGAAATACTTTTTAAAAAGAAGAGCCAGGCTGGAGAGATTGTGCAGTGGTTAAGGTGTTTGCCTGCAAAGCCTAACAACCCAGGTTTGATTTCCCAGTGCCCAGGTAAACCCAGATGCACAAAGTGGCACATGTATCTGGTGCTCATTTGCAGTGGCTAGAGGCCCTGGCTCACCCATTCTCTCTCTCGCTCTCCTTGCAAATAAACAAATAAATAACTTTAAAAAAAAAAGAGCCTGAGGGGAATACTGGTAGCTTTAACTCCCATTTTATAGAAGGGAAAAGTTAGTAGTTTTAGTTGGGTCACCTAGCCTGGACTATCAGAGCTGGGTGAGCCTAACTCTTCCTTTCTTCTACCAGACACAGAGCCAAGCCTGTTTCTGCTGTGGAAAGGAGCCTTCTTTAAGGGTAAAATACTCTAATCCTAGTATGTATGCTCTTCACATTCTATGTTTCCCCAGTGTCCAGCTGTGTGTCTTAGGCTCAATAAGTATTTATTAGTTTGCTTTGAAGAATAACCAATACAGAATGCTAAGTACAGTTTCTACAAAAGACATTTATTGTTTTTCCTGCCTGGAATATATGTCTTTTTGCAAATTAAAACATCATGATTTCCAATCAGAGAACTACTGTTCTTCCATGAGTAGGACAGACATGTCATAAGCTATGCAGTCAAAATGTTCCATCCTCCTAGCTTCATGGATTGATTCAAGAACAAGCACCTAAACTAAGCCATGCCCAGAGAGCATGACCAGTGACCTCACTGGAAAATGTAAGAACAAGAGCCCTTTCTGTTGCTTTTAATAAGATAATAGAATGCGGCTCAAAACAAATTTGGAAGACTGGGCCAAAGTTTGAAGATAACTACTTGAGGCAAAAAAAAAGAATAAAGTGAAAGAAAGAAAGAAACGAAGAAAGAAAGAGATAAAGAAAGAAAAGAAACAGAGAGAAAAGTGAGGCAAGGCAAAGAGAACACATACCTAGATACCACTGAATAAGTTTCATCTTTACTTGCCTCCATTCCCTTCTATCATTTTGGGCGAACATAATTTTCCAGCAATAATCTGGGAGCTCTCTGAGTTCATGTTTACTGGAGAAAGAGAGAGAGAGAGAGAGAGAGAGAGAGAGAGAGAGAGAGATTTTAAACAAATCAAAGTTAAGTAAAGAAATGGGATTAATGGTGGAGGATTCAGCTAAACATGTGCTTCATGGTGTATATGTCAATTTACTTTAACTTAAAACATTTCTAGAAGAACTGAGGACATGGTAGACTCCCCAGAAGCATCCTGATATTAAGTTTTAAATATAAAATGCCCCCATGGGATCATATGTAAGGGCTTAGTCCCCAACTGGTAGTGCTGTTTTAGGAGGTGGTAGAAACCTTAGGAGATGGCACCTTACCTAGTAGTAATAGGCCACTGGAAACATGCTGTTGAGCTTTTGAAATACATCTTTTCCCTGGCACCCTTCTCCTCCTCTTTCTCATCCCATCCTTCTTTTTACTTCTCCCCTTTCCCTTTTCCTCTTCCTCCTTCTTTCTTCTTCTTCTTGTCCCTCCTCCTCCTTCTTCCCCTCTCTCTCCTTCTCTCTTGTCTTCCTGACACCATTAGGTGAGAGCAGCATCTGCCACAGGTTCTCACAACCATGACATTCTACCTCGCCTTTGACCCCAAACAATGACTCAGCTGACACTGAACTGAAACTAGGAGCCAGAATAAATCCTAACTCCCTTAAACTGTTTATGTCAGGTATCTTGCCATAGTGATTTTTAAAAATTACTAACATTTTTAAACATTATAGGTATAGATACAAAGGGAGATACTTGTAGGTAGAAAAAAAAAAGATGCATTACGTGAAATTTCTGCTCTGGAAAAGTAAATTATCTGTCAGAGAACAGGAAAATTATAAAGCAATCCTTAAGTCCTAAGGATAAAATCACATCATTGCTCAGATAAAGGATTAACCAACCTAGGACAGTGGAGATAGAACTTAACTTGGGTGGCAAGTGAACTTGACTTTCAAGACCATAAAAATGATAACACTTAACATTCATTGCAATAGAAGGACATCAGACGCTACTTTTGTGCTTTACACAGTCACCTCATCTAATGCTTACAATCCCAGAGGGCAGACTTCATTGCACCTCCACTTTACAGATATGGAAATTGAGGCATGGATAAAGAAGTAATTGTCCAAAGCAATACAGCTAAAAAGTGAGTCAGCATGAGACCATGCTGTTAAGCTCACTGCACTGATTTTCAAAATGTGAAGACGGTTTGTGAAAAATGACTCCACTCATAGAATAAAGGAAATTGTTTCTTTATGCCAAGAATGGCCAAAGAATTTCCAAGACTGAAAGTGAGGGAGTGGACAATGTTAGTAAAAGGGTAAAAATTTCAACTAAATAAAAAGAATAAAAGGTAAGTGTCTTACACAATATATAGGCTAATTAGTTTGATTTGACAACTACACTGTATACATATATTACAACAATCTTATACCCTACAAATATATGTAATTATAATTTCTCAGAATGTAGTGAATAATGGTTTTTGGGGTTTTTTTTGTTTGTTTGTTTTTGGCTTTTCAAGGTAGAGTCTCTAGCTCAGGCTGATCTGGAATTCACTAGGTAGTCTCAGGATATGTACATACATACATAAATATGTGCCGTCAACATACATAGCCATGAATTTATTCTTTGTTATCACTAGAAAGTAATCCTTAGTGACAAAAATTCTTTGAATTTTTCTGGCAGTCTTCCCTGGAAACAGAACTGTTCATCTTCCTTCTAAAGGCTTTTGGGCATTGCTTGATTTCATGCAAAAATCATGAACTGGGCTGAAGAGATGGCTTATCAGTTAAGGTGCTTGTCTGCAAAGCCTAAGGACCCATGCTTGATTCCCCAGATCCCACATAAGCCAGATGTACAAGGTGATGAATGCGCAAGGTTGTACATGCGCACAAGGTGTCACAGGCATCTGGAATTCAATTACAGTGGCTGGATGCCCTGCCACACCAATTCTCTTACTCTCTCTCTTTCTCATAAAGAAAAGGCCAGTCTGTTGGGCTTGACTCAAACAAAATAAATAAAAAACATGAACTATATGGGCACTTGGTTTTTCTTAGAGGTTCATTGTAAAACAAATTATTCAATATCATATATCCTTCATTGTGTGGTTTTTGTATCTTTCAGCCAGCCCATTAGCCTACAAATCACAACTTAGAGATTATTATTTGAAATATTTATTTCAGACTTTTCCTCTCCATGACTTGACAATTTTTTCTTCACATCTCTAATTTTTGTTTCTATATAAATCTGTCCACTGAACTCATGCTAAAAATATGTTTTTAAAACATTGTAAGGGTTAAAAAGCTTTAATGCCTGTTAGACAACTATCTTTGTGGACTAAGAAGGTTCCTCAGAGCTACCAGCTGTAGCCTTTTTGGAAGCTTGAACTATCATCATCAAAAGTCAAGGATGGTGAGTGTAGACAGATTATATATACAAAGACTCAGTTCTCAGAGAAGAAAATCAACTCAACTTAGAGCAGTTCCTCATGATGAGTGATACAAATAATGCAGTGGGTCAAATGCTTTCCACCATATACTCCAGGGAAATTTCCAAAATTACTTAAGAACATAGTATGGTGGTTTGATTCAGGTGTCCTCCATAAACTTAGATCTGAATGCTAGGTTCCCAGCTAATGGAGATTTGGGAATTAACACCTCCTGGAGGGAGTGTATTGTTGGGGGTGGGCTTTATGGGTATTATAGCCAGTTTCCCCTTGCCAGTGTTTGTCACACTCTTCTGCCCCTTTTGTCCACCTGATGTTGGCCAAGAGGTGATGTCCACCCTCTGCTCATGCCATCTTTTTCCCCTGCCATTGTGGAGCTTCCCTTTGAGCCTGTAAGCCAAAATAAACCTCTTTTTACCCACAAGTTGCTCTTGGTTAGGTGATTTCTACCAGCAATGTGAACCTGACTGCAACACACAGTAAATCCATGTTGGTTATCTATCACCTTCAAAAATATTTCTCTCACTGCATCGAATCTCATACAGATGTGGCAAGATTATCAAAAAACAGATTTGACACATTTAGATCTTACTTAAAAAGAAATCAGAATTTAAAATATTTTTGAAAGATATAACCCTCAGCATGAGTATGGGAGGATCATCTGGTAAGAAGGGCCCTGGAGAGGGTGGGATGAAGCATAACTTTAAAATATTTGGCTTTGGCCCATAACTTCTAGTACCAGAAATAGGTTACAACCCACATTGAACTGTTGATCAGAGACCTACAAGGTCCACAAAACAAGACAAGCTTATGTCAAAGCACTTCATTATCTGTCTGAGGTAAAAAGTAAGACCCTATTACTGAAGACACCACATGCTTCCAACACAGAACATTAAGAGATCTGACTGTAATCCATATGGGAGCCAGTTCCCAGATGATTTGCTTGTATGGTGCTGGAAAGCACTACATGAGTTTCTGGGAGAAAGTGGCCAGCAACATTGTGAGTAAGCAGAGGACACTACTATTCAAAAGCACCCGGCCTGACAAGATGTACACACTTGTGCAACGGTGGCACCCAGATTCGGTGGGTAACCAATGGCTTTCTGATTGGCTAAGAGATCTGCTCAGTGGAAAGGAACTGGGAACCAGGTAAGAATCCTATGGAGATCAAGATTATGGTCTCCAATGAGAAGCTCCTACAAGTCTTTGGCACCAAGAGAGGTTACATCCATAAAATCTTTCTAAATTAACTATGCTTATTCCATTTAATGTATGCTGACCTCATTCTCCACCGGAGAATCTGTTTTTCTTTTTCAGAAGGTAGTAAGAACCAAGGAGATAAACCCTTGGCACACTAGCCAGGGCCCAGGTGAAACCACAGATGAATTGGGAGATGAGCAAGAGTGCTGCTTCCATAGTGAGCCTGACACTATGCACCAGGGTGAAGGAGATAGATGTTGAAGGTATTCTACATATACCAAAGCAGAAATCCAGAAGCTTTTGAGAGTTCAACACTAAAGTAGACAAAACACACCATGAACTGGAAAGATTGCTCAATGGTTAGGGAAATTGTCTGCAAAGCCAAAGGACTCAGGTTGTATTCTCCAATACCCACATAAAGCCAGATGCACAAGGTGGGACATGCATCTGGAGTTCGTTTGCAGTGGCTGGAGGCCCTGGCATGCCCATTCTCTCTCTCTCTCTGTCTCTCTCTCTCACTCGCTCAAATAAATAAATTAGTTAATAAATATTAAAAAGAAAACAATGCATCTACCATGGTTCAGGGAATTTTGTGGGAGAGGGAACGGAAAGAGCCACAGGTTGGGAGGACATATCCAGAGGTATATTGCCTGCCCCCTCTCCATGCCACAGCGACTGACTTCTGCTCTCACAACTCATAACCCACAACTCCATGGCAAAAACCAACAATCCCACTGAGGAGGGCCCTCAGCAGAATGTGGACATGGAGGAGGGAAATGATGGTACCAATACATGATGTGTCCATACAAAGTTATACTTAATAAAAAAAATTTAATAAAATATTTTTGAGTTTCTGCCACCTACTGGCAACTTGAAGTGACAGAATTGAGGGCATTCACACTTCTTGTTGGAGGTTAGTTATTGTCCTCAGTTCTAGGGTAGTTAATTAGCACATGATTGAACTTGTTTTTAGCATGTATAGCTGGCAGAGTGAGAGAGCAATGTGCACTGTATTTGTTTAGAGGGTACTTTCCAGGCCATAGGCATCTTGCCTGGTAGACCTGACTACAAAGTAAACTTGGTTGGCATTTTGGATTGCCTTCTCTCATGGTGTGAATCATGTGGCTTCCAGATTGCTGAGTGGGTCTCAGCTGGTGCTGGTGTTTGCAGATGCATTGCATAAACCTTCAGTGGCAAGACTAGTGTGTTTCTAGGCATAATTCTAGAAGGCAGACAGTGTGTGTTTGTGAATCTGAATATTGATTTATATGTCATCTGGATTACATTTTGGGAAGTTCTTAGGGAGAGAACATGTAATGATTTTTTGGAATTTCTACCCTGATACAGACAGCCAGGATAATCAAGGACCTTTCAGTGTGAGTTATCTAGTTGCTAATGCTAATTTTGGCAGCCTAAACCTAAAGTAGGTTCTTGGGTAATCTCCCTCAAATCCATACCTTAACAAAATAACCTAGATATAGCACAATCTTTGTCTTAACCTTATAACTTTCCCGGTCTGGTTTTGTCATTTCTGGGCATTCTGATCTTCACTTCAAAGAATTCATCTCATTCCAAGGGATAACCAGAGAGGGATCAAAGACTTACTTGATTTTACAAAACCTGTGCTGGAGACTTTATTATACTGGGCCTGTCTCTCTTTGAAGATTTCTATCTGTGGATGTGAAACTTGAGTCCCAGGAAAGGCATATGAGAAAAGCTTTGGGACAGCTAGCAGACAGGAAGGTGTTGTTTATACCAAGATGAGAAAGCTGTGTCAGGGATACTATAGAAAACAAACTCTAAAGGTGTGTTGGGCATATGGTGAAGAATAGCGGCCATCTGGAAAAGTGGATGTGGGTTTTTAAGTTTCTCATTTATTGATTTGTAGCTATAAAGGTATCTAATGTAAAATTCTTTTTGAAAATATATCATGTACTTTGACTATATTGACCCTCTAAACCCCCTTTTCTCCTGTCATTCCCCTTCCCTCCTCTTCCCTCCTATTAATCTCCTTCCTTTATCTAGTCTCTCTTCTGCTTTCAGGTCATAGATACGATACTACATAACTATTAAACAATTGGTGTGAGGAGCTAGGATGATGGCAAGACAAGCATACGCACCTTAGTTTAGAACCCTGGAAGCTACATAAAGCCTGATGATGAAAAAGGCAGCAGAAACCAAAGAATCCCCTGGAAGCTCGTGGGCCAGCTCTCCTGGAAACTGTGGTGACAAATCATGAGAGGCCTGGATTCAAGCACAGTGGAAAGTGATGACTGACAACTGAAATTATTCTCTGATTTTCACTCATGCATCATGGCACATGTGTGCCTGCCGTCACACATGTGAATATGTGTGTGCACACACACATGCAAATCAGGATTAAAAAAATGATATTATAATGAGACAGGTAACAATCAATTGAGAGTTGAAATGAAGAAGGAAGGAAGGAAGGAAGAAAGAAAGAAAGAAAGAAAGAAAGAAAGAAAGAAAGAAAAGAAAGAAAGAAAGAAAGAAAGCAAGCAAGCAAGCAGAGAGGGAGAGGAAGAGGCCGGTAGTGAACATCCTAGTAATTGGTCATTTCTGCTTCACCTTTCCACTGAGCAGGGAGAGATGATGGCCAATACTGTCTCAGTGCCTTACATTTTATGACTTCTGTAGAACTGTTCTGTCTCCAGGTGGAATGACTATTCCTTCAAATAAAGCCAGCTGTTTTTCTTCCTTGGTATGTTTGAAGATGCATGTTGTTGAAACATCAATCAGGTCCTGTTCCCTTCTCCAAAAGATATATCCCATTTCAAGAGAACTCTCTGTCCCCAGATCCCCATCAGAGTTAATAGATGATGATTTTGTTCATATTGTTTTATATTAAAATTTTAACTCAGATTGGTGATTTAAAGTCAGTGAGTGGAAGGTAAGGTGAAGCATTGGTATTTTGTTGTATGCTAATGTTAATGTGAGACATTTTACATATCCTTTCTAAAACTGAACTTTAAAAAGATAGTTTAAAATAAATTTGACCAGAAATATCTATCACATTTTGGGAAACCTCGTGTAGCTCTGCAGTACATGTTTGAAAAGCACCTCTGCATCAGGCACAATCTTCAATGACATGCCCAGCTCAACTCTTCTCCAATTTGGAGGGTAGATATCCTGATTGCAGAAATAAGGATACTCAGGGAATTTAATTTGTTCACATAGAACTAAGGTTGGTGCAACCAGGGTTTTAATGCTAAAGTCTCACTTAGGGCATCCATCCCTTTACGAAATATTTATTGAGTGTTTCCCAAGTACAGGCTATGAACACACAACCATGAAGAAAACAGGGCAACATTCCTACATGTGGAAATTTCCTATTGTGATAGCGCTCCTAGTATAGCATCCTTACTCATACCTGTGGTTGCCACTACTGCTCCTCATCTCTAGGTGGTCTCCCCTGAGCTCTAAGGGAGCAGGCAAGTCCACACAAGAGCCACAATGAGGAAGAGACATTGATGCTAAGACCAGACAGGTGAATAGAATGGGAGGAAATTGCAAGCACAGGAAATGGAACTGAGTCCTACACGCAGTACCATTACCTCTCCTCCTCCTCTTTGTCCTAGCCCAACCAAAGCATAAAAATGCCTGAAAAGGACAGCTTGTGAGCTTTGGATCTTGCAGACATTAGCCCTAAGCTGGTGCTGAGATTCCTTGTCCTACTGTCATTGCTATTGCCCACCATTGTCCTACTCTTACCTCCCATCTGCTGTGTGCTCTCCTCTACCTTGGTGTCCACTGAATCCAGTTTCTCCTGTTCCTGGTCTTCATGCTTCCTTCTCTAGATCATGACTCCCCATTGGGAGCCCCTTCCCATGGACTCTCTACACAAGTAGCACATGCCTCTCTACTCACTTTCAGTTGTATTCTCAAATTAGATGCAACTTAACTTATTCATGAAACATTTATTAAGTACTTATAACAAACCAAGCACGGATTCAAGTGCCAGGTATCTGTGCAAAGCTAAAAGTGGTGCCTCTACCTATGCCCACATCTGAACCACTAGAATTCCATGAATATTATTTTACATAGGAAAAAGCAATACAATTGTGACTAACTTAAGTATACTCCTATGGGGAGATTCTTCTTGGATATCCAGATGGGCCTGAAATGGATACTCAGAGGAGAAGGCAACAGGAAGTCGGGACAGAGAAGGGTTTGAAGATCCTGGTTTTAAAGATATAGAGAGCCACAACCCAAGGAATAGTGGCGGTCACAAGAAGCTGCAAGAGGCAAGAAGCAGAAAAGCCTCCAAGAAGAATGTGGCCCTGGCTGACATCTTGATTTTAAGCCCAGTGGAACAGATTTTAGACCTCCAGCCTCCAGAACTACAAGAAAATTGATTCCTATTGTTTTAAACTACCACTTTATAGTAATTATTATAGCATCAATAGGAAACTGCCAGTACTCTTTCTCTGAATTTGTCCTGGATTTCTTGAGGCTTTCCTATGGATTTCCTTAGGAAAATATTCACATATTTTCTATATCTCTGTATCAGAAAACTTGTAACACTGCAGATTAAAGGCATGTTCTGTGTCCTCCCACATATATGCATACATAAATATCTTAATTTAACCCAGTACTTCCTGGCATATAATAGATGCACAATAAACATTTATTTCAGTGAAACAAAATACACCAAGGAATTAATGATATCTATCCTGGATATAACAAGTAGGAGAAATGATTTATGCACATATACTTTGCCATCCCTGACCCACTTTTGGACTAGCCTCTTCCAAACATGAAGCAAATCATGTTTTTGCCTTCCAGAATCTTAGAAGTAAAATCTGGTTTGTATAACTCATCAGTGACAACTTCTCATAGTCTTATCTCCTGCACGGAGAACTTACCAGTTTGTGTATGTTTCTTTAATTTAACATTTTCAACATCAATGCCTTCTTCTAGGTACTAATGCTATATCATCACTGCCCTTGGAGAGCTTAAGGTCTAATAAAGAAAATAAACATGAGTTAGACCAATCCAGATCAGCAGTACTAAAATGGGTATTGTGATAGGATAGGAATGGAAAAGTAGGGCCATGATGGAGTATCTCAACAGAAAGGGAGATTGAATCCTTTAAGCAAAGACCATAAATTAAATTTGGAAACTGATTCTTGAAGCCGTGACTGAAAGGGAGGGAGAACGTTTGCCCATCAGGAGGAAGTGTGTGACTCAGTGACTCTCCGCCTTCAGCTCCAGGTCCCAAAGGAGGCTTAGGCTGTCTGGCTGATTTTGAAGTGAGCCTGGTAAAAATTTAGCATTTTGGTCACTCTCTGTCCCTTGAGCAGAGCTCCGGAAGCAGGATCAATAGGGAAACATCGTCAGCTGCTAAAGGATGCTATAAATCTTTCCAACCCTGAACATTGAGAATCATTTGGAAGGGGACTGGCTGGGGTTTCTGGGAGGGGCCAGGGCAAAGTTTGGGGTTCCATTTTAATGAGCCTTTTTTTTCTGCTAAGAGCTGTGCTGATGGGGAAGGGAAGGTGTGCTAGTGATTTTCTATTTTCTCTAAAACATGAGTTAGAAATTGATGATTTCAATTATAAATGCATCTGTCTTTTAGCAGTCACTTGCTAGGAATGTAGTAGCTTTATGTCAAGGTGGTGGGTACCACCACAGAGGTGGTGAACAGGGCATGAACTTTACAGCAAAGATGATCTATAGTCTAGACCAAACCTCAGAAGCTGTATGACTTGAGGCAAGCTCTATCACAGCTCTGAGCTCAATTTCCCCATCTGTAAATGAGAATAATATAGAAATACCTATACCACTGAATATTAGAAGGTAAAGTATAAAGATAATGAATGTTAATTATAAATAACTTTTTAAGTGACATGAAGGCTTGACTTGGAGAACAAGAACATGTTATAGCACAAAAAATTCAAGCCTTACCTGGGGACTGAGTTAATCCACTCACAAGAAGATTAGAAAGCAGTAAGATGGTTAATATCTGATGCTCCTCATTCACTCATTTCTTCAGCAGACTTAGCTGCCAGGATGAGCCACGTTCACTGCTAGGCCCTGGTGGTGCGGAGATGACCAAGCACTTATAGTGGGGTCTTAACTTCTGTAAGAGCAAGGACCATGTCTGACAGTGGCTCTTTGTTGTAGCCCTAACACTTAGTAGAACTAAATGGAGTTTGGTTAGTTAATTATTTGTTTTTTAAAATATATTTTATTTATTTATTTATCTTGGGGAGGGAGAGAGAGAGGGAGAGAATGGGTGCACCAGGGCCTCCAGCCACTGCAAACAAACTCCAGATGCATGCGCCTCCTTGTGCATCTGGCTTACGTGGGCTGTGGAGAGTCAAACCCTGATCCTTTGGCTTTGCAGGCAAGCGCCTTAACCACTAAGCCATCTCTCCAGAGCAGGGATAATTATTTCTTAATGAAGGAACTAAGTATTGGTAATTTTATTTCAAAACAGCAATAATAAAAATAATACCTTTCAGAAATTTTGCCTGTCTGAATTTGGGTAAATACTGCCAGATGGCTCCAAACCAATGCACCTGCCATGGTCCTGCAGTGGATGCAAATCCTGCATCCTTCATTTACACCTGGACTTGGCATTGCCCTGCTTTATAATTACTGCTAGTCCAAGATGAACCAAGGGATAGCTCATTTTTTAATTTGCACTTTTGGATTATTAGTATATTTTAGGAAACAGAAATATGTACTGGCCTTTGGCTTTTTGCTTCTAGAAATTGTTTGTATACTCTGCTCAGTTTTGCTTATAGGTATATATTCTAAACGTGGTTCCATGACTTTAAAGGGAGGTGCCCAAGAATAGTCATTGCTGTTATTTGCAGCAGCAGAATTTGAGGCAACAGGAAGATACCTGAATTAGAGTTAATGGATACAGGTGGTGAATTTATGTCTTGAGATCCTATTTAGTCATTCTATGTGATGACTAAGATGCCTGGGCAGCACAGTGATGATTCTTAAAAACACAGATATAGATTAACAAGATTAGCACAAAATAGACTATAAATTTTAGGTATATGAAACACCACTATGCACATAAGCACATATATGTTTTAAAAATATATTAGCATGGTTGTTGGGGAAGGGGATGGTGGCCAGGAATAAGACTAAAGATGCTCTTCAGAGTTAAAGAGAATAAAGAAATTAATTAAGGCTGTAGAAATGACTTACTAGTTAAGGAAGGCACTTGTCTGCAAAGCCGTAGGAACCAGATTTGATTTCCTAGGACCCATGTAAGCCAGATGCACAAGGTGGCACATGAGTCTGGAATTTGTTTGCTGTGGCTGGAGGTCCTGCCATGTGCATTCTCTCTCTCTCTCTCTCTCTCTCTCTCTCTCTCTATATATATATATATATATATATATATATATATATATATATATCTGCCTCCTTATCTCTCTGATACATAAACAAAATTTTAGTAATATATAAAAAAATCAGTAAAGTGAAGACAAGGACCTTGAACAATCTTCTTGCAGTAATGTGTAAAGAATAAAGGAGAGATGCAGCAGTGCCTAACTTTGTCATGATGGAGTGTAGATCTGAAAAGGGGAAAGTGGGGGAGGCGAGGAAATTATCATGGTTTATTTTCTGTAAGTATGTAAGTTGTCAATAAAAAAGAAAAATATTAGAAAAGAATGAATCAATGAAAATAATTTGATCTGGTATACCTGTGATCTGACAATAAAAATAGTAATGAATAATCATAAATATAAAATATAATGTTTTGTGTTTCTTTTCTTTGAACTTTAAAAACATCTCACAGCTACTTATTTGGTACCAACAATGAGAAGCTATATGGGAAAAAAATACTGCCTCCCCTAATAGAGAGAATAAGAAATGGTAGACCTGAAGAAATTTTGCCATAGAAAGCTCTAGGACCCAGAAGACTCTGAGATTATTTTTCTTCACTACAGTGAATTGATCATACACGTCACTAGACTCCCTGAAGTCTGGTGAAATTTGAATAAAACTATTCATTTATCTTTCTTCAGGTTCCTTCCTGCTGGGTAAAAAAAAATAAAAAACTCATGTGCTTTAGTGGGCTTCCCACTTGCCTACGACATCCCAGCTATTAACACTCTTCACACATAGGGCTTCCATTGACCCTGGCTTTCTCCCTAATTGAACCCAAGGACTAAAGCATCCTTTACAATAAGCACTTCTTTGTAATAGACAGGTTTCCGGGACCCATAAAACAGCTTTTAGAAAGGGCGAGCTGTATTTAAGGAAGACATTAATATAGTGCCACAAAATGAGGTTTGCTGACATATGACTCTCTAAATAATTTACTTTAAATAAATTAACACTAGGATTTGCATTTACCTTTGGAAGTCCAGTTTACTGGAGACACTAAGCATGTGATCTCTGGGGAATGGGAATAACAAAAGATACTAGTCTTTTCTGTATGACTTTGCTAGGAACCGTAATGACAAAATGACCTACTTTTTAAGATAAATCTGCCTTTCATCCACAGACCCTCCACTGAAGGAGTTGCTCTTCTCCTAGGAGGACTTCTGTTGGCCAACAAAGTGAGTTTAGTATCTAGGAAGTGAGGGCTAAGCGACAGCAAGGGGGAATTGTCTAATTGAAACGCTCAGTCTTTATCATTATGAAGTTGCCAAAAGTTATTGCTAAATTATTTGGATATACTATCTCACTTAAACTTTGTAAATATATCCATGGGTAAAGCTTTCATATAAACCCCTTTTGGAAGACAAGGACACTATAATTTAAGTAGACACCTTGCTCTGATCACACATACAGAAAGTGGTGGGTATAGGGAGTCTTGTTTCATTCCATAATCTAACTTTTAAGTAACTTATAAATGATCAATAATTTTTTAAATTTTTTTTTGTTTTTATTTATTTATTTGAGAGTGACAGACACAGAGAGAAAGAGGCAGAGAGAGAGAGGAGAGTGGGTGCGCCAGGGCTGCTAGCCACTGCAAACGAACTCCAGATGCGTGCACCCCCTTGTGCATCTGGCTAACGTGGGTCCTGGGGAATTGAGCCTTGAACTGGGGTCCTTAGGCTTCACAGGCAAGTGCTTAACCACTCAGCCATCTCTCCAGCCCATGATCAATAATTTTATCAGTAAGAGAAATAATTATCAAGCTTATATATTAACTTTTTAAAAACTGAAATAGGTAGGAAAAATATTACCAAGTAATCAAAAATCACATTCCTCTTAGCACTTTGGAGTTGATTATTTTCAAGTACACATGGGGTTAATTATTTTGATATTGTCCATTTATTTTGAGAAAACTTTATTTTTATCAGCAATGACAGACATTTCTCAGTGCTTTGGGGTCATGAATGGGTGGGAAGTGCCTTTAATAGAACAGAACGGTAAAGCAAGGACCTTTTGGCCCGTTAAAATGAGTGCATGATTTTTCTGTCCTTTCCAGCTGGCAGGTGACCAGAGAGGCTGATGGGCATAGCAGGACTTCTGGGCACACGTGGTTCCAGCATATGGAGCTCGGTTGCTTCCCTGAGCTGGGTAATGGCATCTCCTCCTCATCATTCTGGGCCCTGGAGCAGCCTTGGCCAGTGTGGGGACCAGAGGTGAGAAAGCCACTCAAATCCCAGCCTAGAACAGTGCCCTGATTTCCCCCCACCAACAGCAACCAGCCAGACTTATGTTAACTATGTCAAGGGAGCACCTTGCCCCCTCAGAAATCCTGATGCAAAGGCAGTGCATGAGGATGAGGGGCTTGGACTTTGAAGTCAGAGCTGGCACCAGATCCTGGCTTTGCCACATTGGAACAGTGTGAACCATGGCAGATTATCCAACCTCCTAAATGTCAGTTTCCTCAACTGTAAAATTAGTCAGTAGAATGCGGCAGTTAAGTGTGCGGGCCCCAGAATCAGCCTCTATATTTCTGTGCCCAGCTCCATTACATCCCAGCTTCTGCGTCTCCATTTCTTTTCTTTCCTTTTCTTTTCTCTTCTTTTCTTTTCTTTTCTTTTCTTTTCTTTTCTTTTCTTTTTTTTTTTTGTGTATGAGCATGCATTGCCATAGCACTTGTGAGGAGGACAGAGAACAAGCTCAGGGTTTGGACCCTCTTCTTTCTTCTTCTTTTGACTAGGCTCTTGTTTTGTTTGCCATGGGAAAGGTCAGACCAGCTGGTCAACAAGTGTGGAGATTCTCTTGGTTTTA
This sequence comes from Dipus sagitta, assembly GCA_036346955.1. NCBI lineage: Eukaryota > Metazoa > Chordata > Mammalia > Rodentia > Dipodidae > Dipus > Dipus sagitta. Next base: position 87,859,709 of record CM070779.1, on the reverse strand, counting down.
TGTCCCATTGCTGTAGAAGCATTGGGATTACAGGTGAAAATGCCACTTTACCTCTGGGTTTATGTGGATTCTGGGAATTCAAAGTCAAGTAGGCAGGCTTCAACCACTGAGCTACCTCTCCACCGTACTTCTTTGTCATTCTTGTCTTTATTCTTGTGATAAATGTTTTGAAAAGTACTGGCAGGTTGTTTTATGGACTGTCTACTAATGTTGGTTTATCTTGTGTTTTCTGCAATAAAACCAAGACAATGTATTTTGGTAAGCAACCACACAAGGGATGCAATGGACCTCACATACAGGATATCTATTGATGACTCGATTTAAAGTGGCATGTTCTAGATTTCTCTACTATAAATTTGCCACTTTTCCTTTGGGGGATTTACCTTGAAATCATGGAAATATTTTTTTCTATTCACATTTTTTCCTCAAATTTTAATAATCATTTGTGGATCTTGCTTATAGCAACCATTACTGTGGTATTCCAATGGTGACTTTGTATTTCATTCTAATTGTATTAATTTGACTTCCTCTATAAGAAAAGATTGCCTCTTCTCCATTTATTTATTCAATTTACTATTTATATCCCTATATTTTATTCTGTGGATTTAATTTAATTTAATCATTATTTACGTTGCTTTCGAATTGTTCTAGTTTTGACCTCCAAATGGACCCCATCCCTTTGTACTTGTTCCTATCCTATTTTGAGCACTACAAGGTGTTCAATGGTAACCTTTTATTTTTATCGCCTTAGTCCTGATAAGTTCTATAAGAACCTATTTTCTTTCATTGAAAATAATTCCGTGATCCAAGCCAAGATTCACGTGACACAGGGGTTATTAATGTGGGTTATCATTGCCCCCAGGCACTGCTAATACTAACTCACACCAGCAGCCTTTAGGAGGTAAGCCAGATGAAGTCAGTTCTTTGATCAGCTCTCCCCTTTGGACCTCTCATCTCACTCACCCCACAAAATTGCTTACAAAACTCCATTTGATTTTGGTCCCCTTCTGCCCTCCTTTCATAATAATTCTGCTTTACTCTCACCACCCTGATCTCTCTGCAGCACCAAGCAAGACCTTCAAGTTTATTACCCATGACTTTCTCTCCGATGCATACTCCCTTAACTTGCACGTCTGTTTAGATGTCATCTTGTGAGTGGTGCCAGTCCCTACTACCCACTACAAAATGACAAACTTCTCCCCTCTTCACCTGAATATTCTCTATTCCTTTAGCCTTGTAGCTAAGGTCAACTGCAGCTTATTCCTTGCACTTCAAACTGCTCAAATTTTCATCTTGTATTTGTCAGCATCTAAGATATGATAATTCACCAGTTTATAATATTTTCCATCTCTCTGCTAGAATATAAGCTCTGTATAGCCACTCCCATATTCCCTGCACCTAAAAGATTGCCTAGTACAGAGCATGACAGGTGTTTAACAAATATTTGTTGAATGAACGAATGATCAAGATCATGAACTTTGGAATCAGAGAAAAGTAATCCACATATCAAATCCTATCTGCACCATAGACACCAGCAGAGGAACCTAGGAGTCATGTTTCTGAGATGATCTCCTTTTAATTTTATTATCTGGAGAAACTAATACTTAGCTTATGAAGACTCACTATAAGGAGTAAACAATATAACTTGGGTTGGGTATATGGCTTAGTGGGAAAGCAGTTGCCTAGTGTGTGTGTGAGGTCCTGGGTCTAATCTTCCTATAAACTATAAACACACCATAAACACAAACAGATAATGTAATATACTCTTTACTGAATGAAAGTGTTAAGTGCTTATCAAATAATGCCCAGTAAATAGACAATAATATCATTACCATCATCACCTTTCAATGAAGAAATCTATTTTTATCACAGATTCACATTTGCCATGAATTTTCCCACCTTTGTGGAGTCATTTTGGCAAGCTTTCTCGGCAAACTGAGGGGCTTCAAATAGAAGTTTCTGGTTCTACCTCTTGCAGCTGTCCAAGTAAATATTTTTCCAGAGCGTCTGGAACCAGTGGGACATTCTCCAGAACCCTCAGTCATGTTTGGATGTGTGGCCTGTGTGAGAAAACCCAAAGGGTGTAATTTGCTCAACAGAAATGTAAAACAGGCCCTGCTAGTTGTACCTGAGGGGCCTTGCATTTGCTGGGGTGGCATCGGGTCCCCAGTAAAGGAACAAGAGTGGCTTGAAGGACTCCAGACACCCCTTAGTGCCACTTCACCCCAAGCATGGATTTCCTACATGGATACCTTCCATGGTCTGTGCAGGCAGCTAAGACCCGGGACAGTCCTCTGCCCTTACCTGGATGGGGCTCTCCAAGGGCCATCCTAACAAGCTCCATTCAGGTTCCCCACCAGCCATGGTTTGCATCCCTCTTTCCTGACACTGACTCCAAATCTCCCTTGTGTGCCTTCCCAGTCAAACGCTGACACACTTATCCAGACCCTGCCACAGCAGCTGTGTGCTGGGAAACGGGCCGAGACAGCCGGAGAAGGCCTCCCAGCCATCCAACCTCAGGAAATAAGAGTGCTGGCTTTTTGCCATGCAATGTTGGTCAGTCTTGTTGAGGCTTTAGAAATGTGTGGAGTAAAGCCTGGGTTAGACTTTGTAGGAGTGGCCTTAGCATGTATAACAGGAGCTTGGAACTCAAAGCCATGCTTGTAAAGTGTGTCTAGCCTAGGGCTGTTAGCTCAGTGGTAGAGAGTGCTCACCCCTCATGGGCAAGTCTTGAGTTTGATCCCTATCAACACAAGAAAAAAGCCAAATGTGTCTAGCAGTTTGAAGGCGAGGTGAGGAGACTGGAGATGTGAGTTTGATTTACAAAAGCTGTAGTCTAGTGGTGGAAGGGATTGCGAACTGACACTAGATGCCCAGTATCCTCCAGTGGGTCAGCACCAGTACCTAACTCAAACAAGTTACTATGAGCATCAACTGTGATAATGCATGCGAAATTTATTCATGAAGTGTTGTGTGAATGCACAGTCTGTCATTGCTCTCCCAATCTCTAACACATGCAATTATGCACGTTCACCACTGCCTCTCTTTCTCTGTCTCTCTGCACACATGTACACAGACTTGCCACCACAATGGTGCAACTGGGCTCCAAAGTGGATTGCTTTGGAGGATTCACACACTCAGGATCAAATGATGGTTGAACCTGGAGGTTGGTGCCAGATCCTCTGGTTTGAAGTACAGTTCTGCTGCTTTCCAGCCAGTGTGTTAATCTTCCTCAGTTTTCTTATCTTAAAATGCTCATGGTGATGATAATAGCTCCTGCCTCTCATTGGCAGGTTATGAAGTCTTTTACCCGTGTTTTGTACATAATAAATTTATGTGACTATATGTGTATATATATATATATATATATATATATATATATATATATATATATATATATCAGTAATTCTCAGAAATGGAAATGTTGGGCTGGAAGGATGGCTTAGCAGTTAAGGAATTTGCCTGCAAAGCCAAAGGACCCAGGTTGGATTCCCCAGGACCCACATAAGCCAGATGCACAAGGGGGTGCATGTGACTGGAGTTCGTCTACAGTGGCTGGTGGCCCCAGCAAGCCCATTCTCTCTCTCTCTCTCCATCTCCCTCTTTCTCTGTCAAATAAACAAATAATAGAAATGTGATCACATTTGCTTTACACTATAGTGTGAATATGAATATTTCTGCTTGGTTCAAAAGTTGTCCTAAGGTTCTAACATTATGTACATAAACCCCCACTGCATGAGATGGAGAAAAAAGTTATTTGAGTTCTTACATGTATTCTTGGTGTCTGAGGTGAACCTTACAAGTCACACTTAGGGTTTCAATCTGATACTGCACAGGCCGAATGGGAACAATATTACTGAGAGACTAGAGCCACCAGACAGTGCCTCCTTTGAATGCCTGAAGCTGAAATTCAGAAATCCTGACAATATTTGTGATATGACTTCTTATGTTGCTGGACCATATCTCAAAAAAAAGCAGAATTCCATTGGCAGAGTGCATTACTCAAAGTTATTTGAAACACCAGTTCTTTAGAGTGGTCATAGATATTGCATGAATAAAACAGTCCCATGCTACCTGCTGAACCACAGAACTTCTCAGAGACTTTAACATGCTAATATAATGGATCACCAAGGCTGGCCTGCGGTACAAAGCACTCTTCAAACATCTTTGATCCTAAACCTTTCTATTGTGGAGCTTACAGAATCTTAAGAAATGCTGGCCTGACAGGAAGTGTAGGGATTGGAAACAAACAAAACTGATAGTCAACTCCCAGCTTTATGATATACTTATTGTGGCCATTTATAAGGCAAAGTACTTCATTTCTCTGAGCTTCACTGCTTTCATCCATGAAACAGGGATAAAATATATACCTTCCAATTATGAATAAACTGCATTTTTTAAAGATGATGTACATTTGCATGGGATAGAGTTTGTAAAATTACGACTAGTATTTCTTTTCACTGGGCTGTGCTGGAAACCAGTTTTTCCTAATAGTCCAAATTTTCTATCATTTTCTATCCACATGTAGCCACTAAATTCTTAAAATGTTGCTTATTGTATATGTAAAATATGCTAACTTTTGAAGACCTGGTGGTTAGAACTTATGATGCTGTGACAGATACCCAAGAAAAACAATGTAAAGAAGGAGGGCCTTATTTTGGACATGGCTTCATAGATTTTAATCCATGTAGGCAGGCTGCATTATTCTTGGGCCTATAGTGAGGTTAGGCACTGCTCTGAGGTCACCTCGTGGAGGCCAGGAAGTACAGAAAGACAGACCAAGCACAGGACACTCTACAAAGACAACTCTTCCAGGGATCTACTTCCTCCAAACTTCTCTACCACTCCCAAGAATGCCAACAAATTACAACTCCACCACTGCATTAATCCACAGATAGAGGCAGAGCCCTTGTGATCCAGTCACCTTCAAATAGCCCCATTAGCTGGCAGTACAGTCTTCAACACGTGAGCCCTCAGGGAACATTTTATATCCAATCCATAGTCCTAAACCATAGAACACATGTTAATTCTTTCTATAGTGATTCATACTGAAATATTTTGTTTCAGTGGATTAAATGAAAGATAGCATTAAAATTGCTGCTACGTAGTCCCCTTTACTTGTTCAAATACATGCACTACTAGGAACTTTGGATCACATAGTAGCTCACATTTGTAGTTCTCCAGTTTTCCTATTAGAGACCATGGTCTAAATGGTTGGACGAGACTTAAGATTGTTTTACACTCTAACCTTCTTGTCACCACTCAATTCATTGTGGTATGGCTGCTGAGAGCAACGGACCACATTATAGGATGCCCAAGTTGTACTTTGAGGAGCAAGCATCCTGTTTCCAGGGCATCACTATTTAAACATTCAGTTGGCCTTAGAAACACTTGAGGTGTGAATTAAGATGATAAACAAACTGTCTACAATGGAGACAGATTTCAAAGTAATGTTGGAAGAAAGCATTAGTTGGAGTCAACTACTTTGGCCTGGATTTTGATTACATACCATCTTCACACTCTATCCACATCTCACAGACACATAAGCACTGCCAATTTAATCACCAATTAAGAGTGGCTTCATGAATTGGATGTATTCAAGAAGTGAGTTAAACATGTTAGCAGCGTCAAAGGCTTCAAATAGTTAGTTATCTTTAGACAGGGAATTTCTCAGTCTACAAATGTCATTCAAAAATGGTCTAGGTGGGCTGGAGGGATGGCTTACCAGTAAAGGCGCTTGCCTGCAAAGCCAAAGGACCCAGGTTCAATTCTCCAGGACCCTCATAAGCCAGATGCACAAGGTAGTGCATTGTCTCGAATTTGTTTACAGTGGATAGAGACCCTGGTATGCCAATTCTCTATCAACTATCTATCATGTATCTATCTATCTATCTATCTATCTATCTATCTATCTATCTATCTCTTTCTACCTCTCTCCAATAAATAAATAAAAATAAAATATTTTAAAACATGGCCAGGGAGAAGTCTCAGCAGTTAAAGATGTTTGCAATTAAAGGTGTAGCCCGAGTTCATTTCCACAATACCCACATAAATCCAGATGCACAGAGTGGTGCATTAATTTGTAGTCCTTTTGGAGCAGCAATAGGTCTGGTGCACCCATTGTCTGTCTGTCTGTCTCTCTCCCTCTCTCTCAAGTAAATTTTTTAAAGGCCAGCCTAACAGGTGGTATAACAAACACCAAAATGTAGCCCCTCGGCATTGGACAAAGTGGGTGGTATGAAAATAGCTAAGATGAAGGCAAAGGGTGGGAAAATATTTTCCTAGGGCTTCATCTGTGTCATTTGAAAGATAAAGATACACATCACTACCTACCATCTATGGTAGTCCTGTGTGAACATATCTGATCTCTTGACATTTGCTCCAAGAAGTATCCAATAAGGAAGTTCATCTTGGTATTATTACTGAATACTGAACTTTAACCTGAATGCTCAACAAATGTATGTGGAAGTAAGAGAAAGCAGGCATGCAAACAAGAAGAAAGAATGACAGGTAGGCAAGAAGGAAGGAAGGAAGAGAGGAAGGAAGGGGAGGGAGGAAAGGATAACAGAGGGAGGGAAAGAGAGAGAGGAGGGACCGGGAGAGAGGAAAGATCATAAGGAATAAGCAGGAAAGGTAGAAGGATGAAGAAGCATAAGCATACCTTGTTAGGAAATCTAGCCTGAGAGCTCCAGATAGTTCTCCTAGCTACTTCAATTCTCTGAGTACCTCAACTAGAATTAACTATTAAACTTCTGGAGTTTCTCCTATGCCAAGTAATCACCTTAGTATTTGCTCAAAAGAAATCAACCAAGTTGGCTTAGGAAGATAGAAAAGATAGAATTCTTTTATAAATTGCCCTGTTATACACAGATGTATGTGTGTGCAGGCAGTGCGCGTGCACACACACACACACACACACAGAGAGAGAGAGAGAGAGAGAGAGAGAGAGAGAGAGAGAGGGAGAGAAGTCCCTCACATTATTCATATTCTTGTTTTTATTTCCATACAAATAATTTCAATTTTGATTTTAATAGTTAAAGTTGATCTCATTTCACCAAAACCAAAGACTTGCCTCACATAATGATATCTATTATGAAATAAGATACCTATCAAATGAGCACCAGGTTTAGGGAAACCATGTATCGAAAAGAGGCTGGATGGAGATGAACACAAATGCTGGACCATGTGTCATCCTGGATGTCAGAGGACAAACTTCAGCTTTGGGCTTTAAGTTGGTTACGTAGAGGTCTGGCCACAGAAGTGTTTCTGTGAGACTTTTCTCTACCAGGCATTGAGACTTTTCAGAATCCACAATCACTTCCCTTTACTTCCCAGGCCAGTCCCAAAGGACAAACTGGTCTCCTGGTACCACACCACAGTGGACAGAGAGGAGGAGGGGCAGGAGATGAAGTACAGAAGCAGCAATTAAGAAATACTGATCACTGCCTTAATTGAGCTGAGGGGAAGCATGGGACAGCCAGCAGTGTGGTTGCGCCAACATCCTTCCAATAAACAGAGTGTATGTGAGGGGAGGAAGTCTGGGCCTTCCTCTTGTCCATTCTCAGCATTTCCATCCGAAATCCCAGAAGTACAAGCTGAGAAAGAGCTACTGGCAGAGCCAGGCCTGTGTGGGTGAGACTGTTCTCTGCTCTTACTAGAGGTCAGATTTGCCTCTCACTAACCCAAGCCCAGGCCTGATAATGCCTCCTCTTTCCTGTAAGGCTGGTGGCACAGTGGTTGCAAGGTTTCCTGAAGAAAACACTGCACCCTAGGGAGCCTAATTAGATCTGCAAGCACAGTGCCCTTGGAGGTCAGTGATGGTGTGACCAGAATTGTAGCTTGTGGCAGCTGCCTATAGCTGCGTTGATCTGCCCTACCATGTCTGCCCCAGCCCTGCCCTCTCAGCACACATTTTCTCCGCGAGGGGTCTGAACCCTAGCTCACTACCAGAGTAGAGAATAGTATGCTATTTTTAAAAGCATTCCTCCCTAATGAGCTTCTCCATCCCCATATCTAAAGCCCGCATGAGGTTGGAGTTTACTAGGTCCTATGTCTTTAACAGCTGGCTCAGCCCAGAGGCTCTTAGCAGTCTCATTCTCACAATTCCCAAAACTCAGATAGCTCTTTGTAGCTTGTTAGTGGCTTTAGGCTAATTTGTGTTTGTCCTATTTATAGGAGAGTGACACTCCCCCCCCCAAAAAAAAACACTCTCACCAGAAAAATAGCATTTATCTAGCTCCATAAAGCAAAAAACTAGGCATTTCTTTCTAATTGAAACATTCTCTCAGAAGCTCTGAAGTTGCAAAGATCTATGAGGTCCCTTCCCAAGATTATACGTAACCAGTAAGTGATAGCTGAAGAAGGAGACTCATCCATGGAGCTGCCTACAAATTGGTCAGGGAATTCTAAGGATGTGGTTTTCCTGAGATGTCATCCAGCTGGGGTATGTTACTCAGTGAATCAGCTGTCTTTAAGTCACTTGTGTTATTGTAAGTAAACCCTATAAACTCACTGATTAACTGGGCTCAACTCGGGTATAATGGTTTCTTTGATCTGGTGTTGGTGCCCTATCTGAGGTAAACATATCCCCCAAAAAACTCATACAAGAGCACTGGGGAAATCAAGAACATGTTTTCACTGATACCACACTAGGAGTATGGTAGAGATGGCTGTCAGCTGGTATGGATACCCCTAGTAATGATGTGCTGTAATTCAAGCTTTAAAGAGAGTATAGCATGCGGTAGACAGGGCCCATGTCCACCCAGGTATTCTTTTTCATAATCCCATGTTCATTTCCTTTTTTAAATTATCACAATTTTGAGAAAGGCATGGTGGTGCACACTTTAATCCCAGCACCTGGGAGGCAGAGGTAAGAGGTTCGCCATGAGTTCAAGGCCACCCTGAGACTACTTAGTAAATTCCAGGTCAGCCTGGGCTAGAGTGAGACCCTGCCATGAAAACAAACAAACAAACAAACATCGCAATTTGTAATGATTGCAGTACATTGATTAGTATAGAAATTCATAAAAACTTAACTACATAATCCATGAAAGGGTATCTGTAATCTTACCTAAGTTACCTGAAAGATATTTCATGATCCAGAAGTCAACTTGCAGTTTCCGGGATTGAGAAAAATTGTCAGTATTATACTTCTTAATAGACCAAGATCCCTGGGGGGGGGGGGGGGGAGAAGCACAATTTTCTTTCCCAGTGGCTTCTGAGAACCCTTTGAGCATGATCTAATTGGACTGTCTTAAGTTGTTTGGCATGCTTAAACCAATCACTAAGGCCAGGGGTCACTGACCAAGCAGGTTTGGGCCATGTGCACATGCAGGTTCAATGAATATCAAGGGAAATCTGTGAGAATAACACTTTATGAGATCCATATGCCCCACTATCAAAGGAACAATGGACCATTTCTCAGAGGAAAAGATCCATCTTCCACCTAAATTGTACATGCTATATTAGAGAAATGATCTCCATCATTAGTCAGAAAACTCAGCACATGGTAAGCATTCAATGTATTGGATGAATAAAGGTGGGCATGGTGGTGCACATCTTTAATTCCAGCACTCAGGAGTCTGAGGTAGGAGGATTACAATGAGTTTGAGGCCAGTTTGGGACTACAGAGTGAGATCCAGGTCTGCCAGGCTATAGTGAGGCCCTGCCTCAAAACAACAACATTTGGATAAGTAATGCCTGTATCAAACGGAATGAATATTTACTTGTCAGGGTAAAGACCACCCCCACTACTGTCTTCATATTATCTCGTTTCAAGCACTGCCAGGAATTATACCAGATCTGGAATCAACCCTCACCAAAAATAGGCTCTGTGTTTCTGGGCAAGCCACTCTGAGCTGGAGTTTCCACATCTGTCAAATGGGGGGAATATGGTGACAGTTTTGAAGCTTAAATGAAATAACAAATCCATTTTTAATGTATTCCCTCATATGAGATTTAAGGCAAATATAGTGACAACTTCCAAAGGGGCTTTCCTTGAAGATGCTTTCAGGTTTGGTTTTCCAGTGAATGCATGAAAATAGGAGACAAAAGATCCTTCAGTTCGAGCTCAAATCCAGAATCTCTGGAAAGCTGCCTAAATCCTTTCCTGGCCATTGCCATGGCCTTTTTCTAAGAGCTTGGTGCCTGCTGAGGATTCTTAACAGTGACATGGAGATCTGAAAGGAAGTATGATACTTGCTTTTGTGAAAATATTGCACCATGTAAAGGGGGGAAGCTTGGCGGACAGATTGGCAGAAATAGCATAGCACTTCTACTGCTCTATCATCTAGGCTTTGCTTAGTCTTCTCTCTCCATAAATGATGCCTCTGTGTAATGAAAAACACCCACAGATCCTAAGCAATCTGGTTTCCTTTCTGATATGAAAGTTATAATTCCAATATAAAAGAGTTGAGTGTCCTCTAAAAGTTCACATGGTCCTTTCAAGCTTGACCCTAATGTCTCTTACCATCCTCTTAACTCTTGCAGGCTTTGGTCTGACTTTAATTAAATACTTGTTTCTCAAACTTACCTCCTCTGGATACATGTTCCTTTTGTTCTCAGTGTCCTCTCTGCCAACACTTTTCCTTCACTGTCTTTTCTAAGTCCTCTACCTCATTTCTCCCAAAAGTCTTCCTTGACCCTTTGGGCGGGTCATGTGCTCTCCAAAGCACCTGTGCTTACTCTTCTGTCAGTTGGAGCAAAGACCCTTGTGCTTGTCTGTCTTTCATTCTTCTGCTCCAATACAAATTGCATGTGATATATAGTAATAGTAGATATTCAGGGAACTTTCCCCCTATAAATGAGATCTGAATTCCAGATCACAACAAGACATACCTTCCATGCATAAATTTTTAAAAACATTTTATTTATTTGAGAGATAAAGAGAGGCAGATAAAGAGAGAATGGGTGCACTAGGACCTCTAGCCACTCCAAACAAACTCAAAATGCATGTGCCACCTTGTGCATCTGGCTTACATGGGTACTGTGGAATCAAACCTGGGCCCATGGGCTTTGCTGCCAAGTACCTTAACCACTAAGGCATCCCTCCAGCCCTTCATTCATGAAATTTGAAGCATAATTCTTTGCCCCCTTATCATCCGCGGCTTCTTCAATAAGGTCATAAAGAGCCATCATTGTTTTCCCCAATCATACACATAGAATTTGAATAGTGGCTTGTGGCATTTGGAAGGGATTTAGAGGTCTTGATTGCTTGGATGAATTTATATTATGTTGCAATCTCCATAGCTTGTCAAGACTTTGATCAATAAAGAAGCAGATGAGGGCTAGTAAACAGTTGTAGCTAGCAGGGACCCAGAGCAGCCTTTCCTCAGGACTAAGACACCTGTGGCCTACTCAGTGCTTTGGCCACATTCTCATATAGTTACTTACTCTGTAATCAGGGCCATGACTTTTTGAGTAATGTTGACAAATACAAACTCACCAGGGAAATTTTAATCATCCCTAAGCTAGCTGGAGCTTTCTGGCCATGACTCGTAACCTTAATAAGTATAAGTAGATGCCATCTGTCCATTCACCTCCGCGTGGCTGCACCAGCCCCTTCTTTATCAGCTCAGTCTGGGATAGATGCCAACTTCCTGTTGGGGCCATTCTTAGAACAAGGAAAGGGCCTGTGTTTCTCACTGGGTCCAGACCTTGTCCTAAAAATGGATAACAAAACAAAACAATAACATGTCTCAGGGATTTGTGGGTCCTTCTCAATCTATCTCCTTTCCAAGGATTCAAGGACTTGTAGTTTTATCGATCATTCTTTGACTCATTCTCCACAAAGGCCTCCATGAATGTGCTCATCAAGCAGCATTCTTTTAATTTCATCAAAGAGCCTTGAGGCAAAAGAGGAACTACATTGGTTCACATTGCTAAAAATAAGAAATCCAGAAAAAATGCTGGCCTTAGGCAGAACTTGATACAGTGCACCCAGAAATGTGCCAGGGCTTCTATTTCTACCAGTTCCACATGTGGCAGTGTTATGCTACCTCAGCTCCTATGCTCAGGCGGAAGTGCCATGCTTGGCTGTGATGGGAGTTCCACATCTCATCATGGTTCATAGGCTCATTCCAGATGGAATTAGTGTGAGTGGAGAAATAAGTTGGCCTGCTGGACAGGTCTGAGGTCATATGCCATACAGTAGAATCAGGACAGGTCTGAGATCAAATGCCATACAGTAGAGTCAGGACCACAAAAGGAGGTTGACTGAGAATATGACACTTATTTTCCCATAAAACAAATTGAGAGTGTTAAAAAAAAATAGTGGGGCAAAAAACGATAACAACTTTTTACCACAAAATGTGCCCATGTAGCAAAGCTTGAAAAACACTTATTATCTGTACATCCATCACTCTCTTATTATGTTTGTAAATATATAATATAAATCTATCTCTCTATCTACATTTAAGTTTTAAGGAAGTAACAAAAAGGCAAAGATTTTGCTCAAAAACACAAAGATGGTCAGTGCAACTTTATTGTAAATAAGAGTTGGTCAAATATTTTTGGTCCAAATACTCAAGGGACGAAAAACATACTGTGTCAAGCACCCTTTGAATGAGATGTCCAACGCTGAACAAAACTGTACAAATTAAGGGCTGAAGGGATGGCTTAGTGGTTAAGGTGTTTGCCTACAAAGGCAAAGTACCCAGGTTTGATTCCCCAGGACCACGTAAGCCAGATACACAAGTGGCATATGTCTGGAGTTTGCTTGCAGTGGCTGGAGGCCCTGGCATGCGCTCTTCTTTTTTTTTTTTTTTTCATTTTTATTTTTTATTTTATTTTTTTTTTTACAGTCAGTTTGGTACCATTATTAGGCTCATCCGTGACCTACCCCCTCCTCTTGGCCCCTCTTTGTTGAGGTATATGGGTCATGCATTGTGGAGTTAGCCCACAGTTATGGGTAAGCTAAATGTCTCTGCACATCATGACCCAACATGTGACTCTGACATTCTTTCCGCCCCCTCTTTCGCAAAATTTCCCTGAGCCATGTTGGGTCTGCTTCAGTGATGAGGTGTTGGGGGCTCTGAGGCACTGGCTCTCTGATTTGGTAGGAGTTGATTTTTCTCTATGCTGATCTCCTTCCCCCTTGTGCTAGTATCCGGTTCATGAGGAAAACAGCGCCCTTGCTTGTTTCTCCAATTTTTCTTAGTTTCAGCTGGGGCCCTTTCGAGGTAGGATGGGGTGGCTCTCTCCTTAGGATCTACATCTATCTGAGAAAGAGAAGCAGATTCTCCAACGGAGAGTAAGTTAGCATCAGGACAAATGAGATAACCCTTTTTTTTTTATAGAGAATTTAATAGGTGTAGGCCCTCTTGTAGCCCACAATTGACGGTAGCTTGATATTGGAGAGTGGGTTTATGTTTGGATATGGTTCTGACTTGTTTCCCAGCTCCAGCTATGGGTCTCATACCAGTGAGGGGATCAGTTAGCCAAATTGAGAGCAGTTGGTTCCCCACGATGGCTGTGTGCCACTACTGCACTTGTATGGGCATCACAACAAGTTATTTGCTGCTAAGTAGGTTAGACCATGCGTTGCTTCGACAGATATTGGTCGTTTTCCCCCAGTCGCCCATGTAGCACCTTCTGGCACTAGACGCGCTGACTGTCTGGGGACTGACTCTCTTCCAACTTCCAGCCATGCCATTCTAATTTGCATGTCAATCACATAAGGTGTCTTCAGCAGTAGGGTCTTATCACTAGCCTTTGGTGGGTCATCAAGTACTCTGACATAAATCTGTCTGTCTTTTAGTATACCTTGTAGGTCTCTCTGATCAAAAGCTCATTGTGGATGATAGCCCCATGCTGGTTCTGGGAGTTACATGTCAGTGCCCACTAAGAAAATGAGGAAAAAGGATAACTAATATACAAGAGTTAGAGATAAAAGAGAGAGAGAGAGGGAGAGGGGAAGTGAGGGAGGGAAGATGTAGAAGATTAAGGTTAGTCTTGATCATACCCTCTCCAGTGTCTTGTGGTTCAGGTGTTCTCTGTAAGGGCCTGGTGAAGGATCAGCCATTTGGTCTGTCTTTTAGTAAGTAGAAAATTATGGTACCATTGCCTGGCATGCTCTCTCTCTCTCTCTCCCTCTTTCTCTATGTCAAATAAATTTTTTTAAAGATATGTATTTTTTTAAAAAAATTGTACAAATTGAAACCACTCTGAGATTCCATTACAGCCCAGTAAGAACATTTTTCATCAAGAAAGTAAATAATAACAAACACTGGCAGGGATGTGGGGAAAGAGGGAGCATTCGTTATGCATTGTTAGCAGGAGTGTAAATTGGTATAGCCCCTATGGAATCAGTGTGAACATTTCTTAAAAAACTAAACATCAAACTACCATATAGCCTACCTATACCGCTCCTAGGTATATTCCCAGGATATACCCAAAGGAATCTACCCATGACAGAATTACTTGCTTACTCATGTTTGTTGCTGCTCTATTCACAATTTCAAGGAAATGGAATGAATCAGCCTAGATACCCATCAACTGATGCTTGGATAATGAAAATGTGGTACATGTGCACAATGGAATTTTATTCATCTATAAAGAACAATAAAATTATTAAATTTTCAGGAAAATTGATGGAACTAAAATATTCTAAGTGAGGTAGCCCAGGCCTAGAGAGATAAAAAAAAAATCACAAGTCCTCTCTGATATACAGATTCTGACTTTGAATGTATGTATGTAGGTACAGAAGGGCAAATCAGAGTAGGTATAAACTATGAAACTAGATAGGAGACTACAAGAAATGTTGAGAAAATAGGGAAGGGCAAAGGGACACATGGGACATGAAAGTGGAGAAAAGTCTACAATAGGGAGAGGCTAGAAGGGAGGAGGGAGGGAAAGAGTGGAGAAGGAAAATAACAAAAGCAAATTTTGTTTGAAAATGTCATAATGAAGCCTAATTCTTTGCATGCTAATACATGTAAATAAAATTTTAAAAGAATATATAAACTCTTTAAAATGAGTTGGTTATGTAATGGAAAATCAAAAAATTATGCCAACATTAAAATAAAATTTTGAGAAACAGCCATAATATAAAATAGGAAGAATCATTTGAATGTATATAATATTTTCATGTTACAATTAGGGAACATCAAAGTTCACAACCTCATGGTGAAGTGTTACCATTGGCTATCTTTATTTTATAGAGTATTTTAAAAAATATTTTCTTAGTTTCTCAATCAAGAAAAAAAAAAAAACACAAGGAAGTTCCTTTTTAATGAAAACCAACCATGCTCTCTGGATCTATGCAATCATACTGCTCAGATGAGCAGCTCAAAGCAAGGTCTTGATGTCAGGTAGGTTGAGAGAAAAATCACAGAGAATCTTTGTTTGGAAACTACCTTGCCACCACTGGATAAGCTGGTCCTGGAAGAAGGACCAAGGAAATAGACTAGAATGAAGATGTACTAGGAAGGGGAACTTCTTTGTGCTATGTAGGTTCAAATTGGTTCTGGCTGGCCTGGATTGTCCTTGCTGAAATTTCAGAGTCAAGAGGCTTCACATGGGGTGGATATCATTCTTACCTTACTGAAGAGCAACATGTGAAGCCTGTCAGAGACTTGGGAGTCTTAGGACCTGGGGCATGTGAGGCAGCATAACTGTCCTGTGACCTTGCTTTGTGGGCATGGAAGAGACTATCCACAACTTTGCCCCAAACTTCTATTTGAAAATGGAGGAGCTTAGTAATTATAGACAGTACAGTGATTAGATTATTTATACATATCCCATAATGATGCTTTTCTTTTCTAAGCATCTCACATATCCCATGTCATCTGGTCTTTATGTTGGCTGTGAAGAGAACCAACATTTCCATTTACCAGAGACAGAAAGTAAAACCTTTGAGGAGAAGAAAGCTTAATTGGAGAGAATTTTTGTTTGTTTGGTTTTTCGAGGTAGGTCTCACTCTGCCCAGGCTGACCTAGAATTCACTATGTAGTCTCAGGATGGCCTCAAACTCATGGAAATCCTCCTACATCTGCCTCCCAAATGCTGGGATTAAAGGTGTGTGCCACCACGCCCAGCTTTGGAGAGAATCTTAATAAAAGGTGTTGGGTTGGATCTAAGCTGATTAGGTGATGTATTATGAGGGAAACAGGAAATTCCATGAAGCCCACATGGACAGGAGCTAACTTGTCACAATACCCCGTGTAGACTCAAGGAAACTCAAGGAAACAGTCCTGAAGCTTTCCTGGAGTGGATGCGATAGGGTTTCTCCTCTCTTCTTCCTTCTACCAGTGGCTCTCATTCTCCAGCATTCTCTTCTCTCTGGACATCTTCCTCTCCCACAGGGCCCACCTTCCCCAAAGACTCAAAGACCTTACAACTCCACACCTACCCCCAACAACCTGTGGGTTTTGGTCCAAATACTCAAGGGAGAAAAAAAGCATACTGTGCCAAGCAACCTATGAATGGGATCAAGAGTAAGACATTAAGAGGCCTCAAAAGTTAAAAATGTGATGTTGCATAAACTACTCAGTTAAATTCCACTTCATATACCATTAGGTTTGTCATGTTTTTCTACCCCCAAATGAAATCCATTAAGATAGAGCTGGCAGTACAGCTCAGTGATGGAGTGTTTTTACATGTTAAGAGATAGAGAATCCCTGTAACTCACTGACCAGCTAATCTACTTGAATCAGTGAGCTATAGGTTCAGCAAGAGACTTTGTGTCAATGAATAAAGTGGAGAACAAATGATACAGAGACTTCTGGCCTCCACACACATGTGCCTACATGCACAAAAACATACATGTACACCCACATACATATCAACATACATACACACATTCATACCACATATATGCACACAATAAATTCAACATAGATTAATAATAATTATTGCTATGAAGCAATAATCATTGTGAATACTCGAATCATGCATTGTAAACAAGATTTTTTTTCTTTAGGGCCTCACTATATAAGACAGGCTGGCCTTGAACTCAAAAACCTGCTGCCTCTGCCTTCCAAGCACAAGGATTACAAATAATCTCCACATGACCCAGCTTGGTGAACAAGATTTTTAAAAATATTTTATTATTTTTATTTACTTATTTGAGAGAGAGAGAGGAAGAGGCAGAGAGAAGGAGAGAGAAAGAATGAATTTGCCATGCCAGGGCATCCAGCCTTGCAAATAAACTCCAGATGCATGCATCACCTTGTGCATCTGGCTTATGTGGGTCCTTGGGAATCAAATATTGGTCCTTTGGCTTTGCAGGCAAGCACCTTAACTGCTAGCCCATCTCTCCAGCTTGGTGAACAAGATTTTAAAAGTTCCTTTTAATTTGCAAAAAGAATAATGTTGAAGAAAGTATATGTGTGTGTGTGTGTGTGTGTGTGAGAGAGAGAGAGAGAGAGAGAGAAAGGCTGAAGCTAGGTATGATGGGTTACACTTATAATTCCAGCAGTTGAGAGGCCTGGGCAGGAGGGTAGACTCTAGGCAAGCTTGGACTATGTAGAGCATGTAGACAGACCTCATCTCAAAAGAACAAAGAATGACAAATTCAAGTATTCTGATATTAGAGAAATGGCTCCTTGTATGCTCAGGATAAACTATTTAGTACCATATCACCATGTTATATGAGGATCTAGTAATAGCTCTATTGCTGACAACTCATGCAGAAATGCAAACAATGTTTCTAGAAATGAATGTTTTAGTCTTAAAAACTCAAAAAATTGCTTATATAACTCAAAATGATGACACTGATAGCAAAGATAAGGATGTTGTAACTACTTGTGGTGATTTTTACAAGATTTTTGTAATATATGAAATACAAAGATAAAGTTTTAATTGTATTTTTATATGACAATATAAACAAAGAAATTCAATAGAATATTCACACATTTGATTATTTTATCTATATGCATAGAACTTTATTTATGATGATAAGCAACTTTCTTCTTGATTTTCTCATTGGAAAAATAAAGGATGACCTAAAATTATAGCATTCATGAATGTATCATAAGAATAAGAAATTCAGAAGTTATGATCTTTGTGATGATGATCATCTTAATTCCTTCAAACATAAAATATACAAATATTTCAAAAAACTGTTTTGGATATGTTTGTCTCTGTGCTTAACCTTTTTAATTCTTTTTTGTTTGTTTGTTTTTCAAGGTAGGGTCTCACTCTAGTCCAGGCTGACCTGGGATTCATTATGTAGTCTCAGGGTGACCTCGAACTCAGGCGATCCTCTTACCTCTGCCTCCCAAATGCTGGGATTAAAGGCGTGTGCCACCACGCCCGGCAACCTTTTTTTTTTTTTTTTTTTTTCTAATCTAAAAGGTAGGAGGTCTATATATCTTTGTATCTGTGGTCCAAACCTTATCCAGTAACTGAAATTGTGGAGCAAAATACATCCATATAGTTTTCCCTTCTGGACTCTGGGCTGGGAACAATACCATATCTTACCCTTTTCGCTCTCCTTAAGATTAGGAACCTCTTTATCCCAATTACTGGTCACCTCCCTATTCAGGAAATAGGGCAATGACAAAATCACAGTAACCCTCTTAATTAGTTTTTAGTCTACATGTATGTTGGTTGAAGACAACAGAAACTTCTTTTCTCATAGCCCTGGGAGACCAGAAGTCTGAACTCAAGATGTCAGTAGTATGGATCCCTCTGAAGAACTTGAGAGAAAACCCATTCCCTGCTTCTCGTTAGCTTTTGGTGACTGCAAGCAATATGGAATCCTAAATTTTAGGCATGTCACTCCAGCCCTCCTAACTACTTTTTCATATGGTTGTTTAAAAGGTCTCTGCCTTTCTCTTAGAAGCATAGAGCAGACTCTTGTCTCAAAATCCTTAATTTAATTCCATCTGCAAAGAGCCTTTCTCCAAATATGGTCACATTAATCAGGGCTAGGATTTGAGCATATCTTTTGGCGGCCACTTCCTAACTATATTCTAGCACTCTTCTTGTTTCTTCATCAGGTAACTATTTGGCAATGAAAGTTTTGAAAATAGCACCAGATAATTGCACTTCTATGGTGCTTGACTTCAAGGGTGGGGCACCTTCTTGATTCATTCCCAATGTCTGGGCAGAACCTGGATGAGACAGAGAAAATGGCCACCATGGGAGGCTACTTGGCTTGTGTAACAATACTCCTAGTCTGCACTGCAAGGGCATGAAATAAACAGCTGAAAGAAAGTGAAGCTAACTCAAAAATAAAACCACAGCATGGACTGGACTTCCCTGTCCTATACTCTTCCTATGATTTATCTGTTTTTACACTTCACAGACTAAGGTCTAGAAGGGCCAAGACTGTCTTTCTCACCATTGTATTCCTAACACAAGCTCTGTTATGAAGTAGATTCCCTGTAAATACTTGATGAGTGAAAGAAAGGAAACATTCTCAACACATTCAGCAATGTACTGAGACCTACCTGCTCACTGAGGTCTACCTGGCCCTTGCTCCCTCTCGCTGAGAGAGCTCTCCCATAAAGACCTCTGTGAAGGAAGGAGCAGGCTGCCTCAGAAAACTAAACTTGACTCAAGTAAATATAGTTGCTTTTTAAAATGAATTTCTGGATTTTACAAAACATATAATTGAGAGAATCAAACATTAAGTACCTTTGCAAAACTTCTACTAGAGAGGGAGCTGTTCTCTTCAACTGTGTCCCTACTAGTAAGGAGGGTGAAGAGGGGGTGGTCAGTGAGAGTGGGAGGTGGATATACATGTACCAAATTGTCAGAGAACAATGTTGAAACAAAACTTCTAACAGAAAGAAATGTATTTAATTAAGGAAGTGTGTGTGTGTGTGTGTGTGTGTGTGTGTGCGTGTTATTTGAGGGAGTTATTTAAAAAAAAAACTGAGAGGTCAGAGGGCAAATGCACTTCCTATAAAATCAAGGTAAAAGTTTAGAACTTCAAAGTTTAAGGTTCTAGTGACTAATAACCCAAAGTCCCGTGGGTTCTACAAACAAAGCCTTATCCATTCTATCTCCAGTCACTAACCCTCCTCTAAGTCTCTCATGCTTCGATTTCGCTGGCCTCACTCCCTCTTCTGTGACCCATTTCTGCACTGTTTTAACCTGCGCTTGTTAATAAGTAACTTCTTAGGTGTCATCCTTCCTACAAGTATACAGAGTTGTTATTTGTTTGTTTAAGAGAGAAAGAGGCAGATAGGTAGATAGATAGATAGATAGATAGATAGATAGATAGATAGATAGATAATTGATAGAGAGAGAGAGAGAGAGAGAGAGAGAGAGAGAGAATTGGCATTCCAGGGCCTTCAGCTGCTGCAAACAAACTCCAGATGCATGTGCTACCTTGTGCATCTGACTTACATAGGTTCTTTGCCTTTGCAGGCAAGCACCTTAATGGCTAAGCCATCTTTCCAGTCCAAGTATTCAGATTTGAAGACATATTCCTGAAGATCCTTCCATCTTCCAGCTGCAGAAGAATGAGTAGATTGGGAAAAGTATTTATTATACGTGATCTGGGTAGACATGGACTCTGCCAACATACAGGATCAGCATTGGGCAAAAATTCTCTTTGACAATGTCTACCTCTCTTTCTTTCATCGCCTGTTTTTCCTTTCATTTATGTCTAATCCAACAACATCCAGGTTCTATTTCACTGCCTCAGGACATTTTATTCTATTAATATGTCTTCTTAGTCCAATAAAGTTTAGACAAATCATATTCCTTACATTTATGGTTAATTTCATTTTGATTTATCATAGTCATAGTTCATAACAGTGAAGAATTGAAGATTTGAAAAAAAATCTCAACTGTCTTTTTAACTTTGCACTCAGGGCAATGCTGGTCACAGAGGAGTTTTTCTTGGCCTTAACATGGTATCTTTAAGATAAAATATGAATTAAGTATATTAAAACTAAAGCTGAGGAAAAATAAGAGCATGGATCTTATTTGAAGTACAATGGTTTTACATTTTAATCAGAACCATAAAATAATATGGGAGTTTGGAAACTATATAGGCTGAGCATCATCAAATTTCTTCTCTGTAAATGAAGATTTAATTTGAAAATCATGGGGTTTGGCCAGGACTTGAATAAAAGATAGTTGTTCAGTAAATGTAAGTCCTCTTCCATTCTTAACAATCAAAAAGTTCTCATATGGATAAAGACGGGTGTTTTCCTTAATAAACATTACATCTAGATCATCTAATTCAAATTTCAATATAATTATATTCAGACTCAGTATATATGACTTTGCATATGTACTTGTGTATGTAATGTTTGGAAATTGAGTAGATGTAATTTGTACTCTGAAAGTATTCTATTCTCAGACTGGAAAGATGGCTTAACAGTTAAAGTGTTTGCTTGTGAAGCCTAAGGACCCAGGTTAAATTCCCCAATACCTACATAAGCCAGAAGCACATGGTAGTGCATGCACCTGGAGTTTGTCTGTGGTGGCTAGAGGCTCTGGCATGCCCATTCCACCCCCCCCCCCATAAATAAAGTAAAACATTAAAAAATTCTCTTCTCTCTCTTCTTAACTAGCCAGGTCATATCTCGATTCTCCAAAAACTTCCTGGATATACCATGCTGACCTCCAGCTACAGATGTGTCCCATGTGCAAAAGGGAAAGACAAGCTGCTTAAATGTTTATGCGGAAAAGTTAGTGAATTATAAATCCATGCTTTTCTATTTTACTATTTCCAAAAAAGCAACATATACTCAATGTGCACTCAATACCTTGCTTCTTCTCTTCATTTACTTCCCAAACCAAACCACTCCTTGCCATCGGGAAATGTACTCTTAAATTTATATTGTACCTCTCCTTCTTCAAATACACCTTATAGCATCTCATTGTGCTCAAAGAAGCAACAAAATAGTTATCTGCTAAATAAAGGTAGGTAATATAAGGACACACATTAACTAATATCTTTAATATTTTCTATTTGCTAGGTACTGCTCTAGGATTTTATACACAAGAACTCAATCCTTAAGATGGAACCTGTTGAAGTGCTAAGAACATTATCCCCATTATAGAAGAGGAGGTAAGACTCAGGGAAACTAAGGAAGTAGCATAAATCCAAAATATGTAAGTGGCAGAGCTGGGTTTTGAAACTGAGAAAACTGGTTCCAGAGTCTCTTAATCACCTCCATGTCCTTAATACACCTTCTGTCTCTCTGAATAAGACAGTGCCAATTACAGGAAAACCAGCACATTTATGAAAGCTTGTCAAGCATACTAACAAGGGGCAAAACGTCAATATCACTGCTCACTGTGAGGTTTAGATGCTTTGTATACACATGCATAAAAACTAAGCATGAGGGCTGGAAAGATGGCTTCATGGTTAAGGTGCTTGCCTGTGAAGCTTTAGGACCCAGGTTTGACTCCCCAGAACCCATGTAAGCCAGACAGACAAGGTGGTGTCTGCATCTGGAGTTCATTTACAGTAGATAGAGGCCCTGGCATACCCATTCTCTCTCTCTCTGTCTCTCTCTGTCTCTCTCTGTCTCTCTTCTCTCTCTCTCTCTCTCTCTCTCATTCTCTCTCTCATAAATAAATACCAAAAGAGCTCCAGATGGAAAGAAATAATCAAGATGAGAGTAGAAATTAATGAAATGGAAACTAAGAAAACCATTTTCAAAAATCAGTGAAATGAAGAGCTGATTCTTTGAAAAACTAAACAAGATTGACACACCCCTGGCCAAATTGATCAAGCAGAACAAAGAGAAGCCTCAAATTAACAAAATCAGAAATGAAAAAAGGAGACATCACAACAGACATAAATGAATTTGGAAGAATCATCAGGTCATAATTCCAAAACCTCTACTCCACAAAATTAAATAATCTGGAAGAAATGGATGAATTCCTAGACACATACCACCTACCAAACCTAAACTCAGAGCAGATTAATCTCCTAAACACACCTATCACATCCATGGAGTTAATAAGGTAATCAAAAACCTCCCTGAAAAGAAAAGTCCCAGGACTGGATGGCTTCTCAGCTGAATTCTATCAAACCTTCATTGAAGAACTGCAACCAATTTTTCTCAAATTGTTCTGCATAGTAAGAGACCATGGAATCCTCCTTGACTACTTTTATGAAGCTAGCATCACCCTAATGTCAAAACCAAACAGAGATGCAACAAGGAAAGAAAACTACAGGCCTATATCCCTAATGAGCTTAGATGCAAAGATCCTGTACAAATACTTGCAAACCAAATTAAACAACACATCAAAAGCATCATCCATTTTGATTAAGTAGGCTTCATCCCAGGGATGCAGGGATGGTTTAACATATGGAAATTGGTTAACATAATACTCCACATAAATAAACTTAACCATAAGAAGCACACAATCAACTCAATTGACGCAGAGAAGGCCTCTGACAAGATATAATACCACTTCCTGATCAAAACACTGGAAAGAATAGGCATGGAGGGTTTATATCTCAACACAATAAAGGCTATATATAAAGCATCTAAAGCCCAAATAATACCTAATGGGGAAAGACTCAAGGAGGTCCCACTGAGATCTGGAAGAAGACAGGCCTTCCCACTCTCAGCACTTCTCTTCAACATAGTACTAGAAGTACTAGCCCAAGTAATAAGGCAGAAGAAAGAAATAAAAGGGATTAAAATTGTAAAGAAAGAAGTCAAGTTAACCCTATTTGCAGATGACATGATCCTATATATAAGAGACCTGAAAGTCTCCATCTTAAAACTTCTAAAGGTGATAAATTCCTTCAGCAGTGTGGCAGGATAGAAAATCAATGCACAAAAGTCAGTAGCTTTTCTATACAAAAAGGACAATACACAGAGAAAGAAATCAGTGAGGCTGTCCAATTTTCAATAGCAACAAAAAAAAAAAACTGCCTTGGAATAACACTAAATCAAGGATGTGAAAGACCTATATGATGAAAGCATAAAAATACTTAAGAAAGAAATAGAGGAGGGCTTGAGAAGATGGAAAGTTCTCTCATGCTCCTGGATAGATAGAATTAGTATTGTGAAAAGGGCAATTCTACCAAAAGCAATATACAGATTTAATGTAATACTAATAAGAATACCAGCATCATTCTTCATAGAGATTGACAAAATGATGTCAAAATTTATATGGAATGGCAGAAGGCCTCGGATATCCAAACATCCTCAGGAAAAAAAAAAAACAAAAACCACCTCTGCCGGTATCACTGTATCTGATTTATAAAGCTACATTGCAAAGCCATACTGACAAAAACAGAATGATACTGGAATAAAAACAGATACATAAGCCAATGGAACAGAATTGAAGACCCAGACCTTAGGTCAAGTAACTACAGCTGCTTGATCTTTGACAAAGTTGCCAAAAATGTAGACTGGAGAAAAGAAAGCATTTTCAACTAATGGTGTTGGACAAATTGGATGATCATATGTTTAAAAAAATGAAATTATAGACCCACTTATTTTTCCATATACAAACATCAAGTCCAAATAGATTAAAGACCTCAATATAAAACCTGAGATTCTTCAACTACTGGAAGAAAAAATAGGAGACACTCTCCATGATATGGGACTGGGAAAAGACTTCCTGAACAAAACTCCAGTAGCACAGAAAATTAAACAAGTACTCAACCAATGGGATCTCATGAAGCAATAAAGCTTCTGCAGAGATAAACATACCTAACAAGCAGAGCCAATAGATTATCCACTGAATGGGAGAAAATCTTTGCCAGCTATACCACTGACAGAAGCCTAATATATAGAATCTAGAAAGAACTCAAGAAACTAAACAATAAAAAAATCAGTAACCCACTCCAAAAGTGGGGTAGAGAACTGAATAGGGAGTTCTCAGAGGAAGAATTACAAATGGCTAACACACACTCAAAAAAATGTCCAACATCCCTAACCATTAGGAAAATGCAAATTAAAACAACTATGAGACTCCGCCATACCCAATAAGGATAGCAAACATTAAAAAATCAAATGAAAACAAATGTTGTTGAGGATGTGGAGAAATAGGAACACTCATTCACTATTGGTGAGAATATAAGCTGATAAAACCATTATGGAAATCAAATATGTATACTCCTGAAAAGGATGAGTATAGAATTATGAACAGACCCTGTTATTCCCTTACTGAGTATTTACCCTAAAACCTCCACATCTCAATTCAGAGATATATGTTCAACCATGTTTATAGCTGCTCAATTCATAATAGCTAAAAACTGGAATCAACTCAGGTGTCCATAATTGGATGAATGGATAACCAAGATGTGGTAGATCTATGCAATGGAATTCTACTCAGCAGTAAGAAAAAAATGGCACAATGAAATTCATAGAAAAAATGGTTGATTTTGGAACAGATCATTCTAAGTGAACTCACACAATCACAGAAAGACAACCGTTGCATGGTCTCACTCATTTATGGTTTCTAACCTAGATCAACCCGAGTTACTGGCATACTTGAATAGCAGCTTGAGGTTTGGACAATGGGGAAGAGTGAGGGGACACAAACTGAACCCAAATTGAATTGGTATCATAGAATCCTATATACTAGAATTTAGACTAAAAGGTGGAACCCTCAAGAGGACCTTAGCGGGAGCACCTGAATTGAAGGGCCCTAGAGAGGGTGAGACAAAACCTAACCTTAAATTTTTCCTGTTCTCTTTCTTCTCTGTCTTTTTCTTTTTTTTTTCCCCCAGGCATTGGCCTGTAATTCCCTACACCAGGATGGGGTTTACATCCACAATGAGCTGTTGATCAGAGAGACCTACTAGATCTCCCCAAACAAGCAAGACAGACTTCTGTCAGAGCACTTGATTACCCACCAGAGGTTAATTGTAAGACCCTACTGCTGAAGACACCAAACACTGTCAGTACAGACCATGGAGAGACCTGGTTGGAATCTGGAAGAGATCCAGTCCACAGACAATTAGCCCATATAGTTCTGGAAGGCACTATATGAGCTACTGTGGCAAAGCAGGCAGCATCTCCCCAAGCAACTCAAAATCCAAGAGACTCAGAAGCAAACATCCTGATATGATGCTCACACAAGTGCAATAGTGGCACACATCCATGGTGGGTAACCAACCACTATTGAATTGACGAACAGATCTACTTAGTGGAAAGGAAATCATATCTGGAACTGGGAAACAAGTCAGAATCATATCTAGATAATGATTCTGCTTTCCATTGTCAAGCTCCCACTAACCTTACACTATAAAAGTGTCTAAGCCCTTATAATTCTGTCTAAATTAATAAGGGTTATCCCATTTAACTTGTGCTGACTTCACTCTCTGCTGGAGAATCTGCTTCTCTTTTTCAGACGTGAGCTGGATCTGAGGAGATAAACCACCCAGTGTACTCCACCCTGGCCCCAGCTGAAACCACAGAGGAACTGGAGAAATGAACAAGAGTGCTGCTTTCCTAGTGAATCTGATATCAGCACAAGGGTGAAGGACATAGACACTGATAATATTCAACACCTACCAAACCAGAGATCCAGAGGCTCCTAAGTGCCCATCACTGAAGTAGACTTGAATGCTCCCAGCATGGTTCAGGGAATTTGGTGGAAGAGGAGCTGAAAGATTGTTAGAGCCACAAGTTGGGACATTTTGCACAGAGACACTGGCCTCTCCCCCATTATGCATGACCCACAGTCCCTATGGGGTAGACCTGCATCTCCAACGAGGAAGGCCTCTTTAGAAAAGGGGCAGGGAAAGGATGGTACCAACGTGTGTTGTTTACATACTAAATAAGTCCATATCTAATAAAAAAGTTGTTCTAAAAATTATTGTTTTCCAAAAGCTAAGTATGAAACATGGGGTCCTGTGGTGGACCCTGATGATTCCTGGAAAGAACATTTGGGGCCACTTTTGAGTTGTGTATGTATGTATGTATGTGTGAGAGAGAGGGGAACATCCTAAATTGGCCCCCATCCTGCTCATCATCATTAATTGGTGATTAACTAATTTCCTGATCTGATATGACTTCAGCCAGTGAGGTTTCTGTTACTTGGAAGCTATTCTTTCAGAGTTCAGCAAAGACTTTTATCTTAACAAGCCAATTTTTAGCCATGCTCTTTACTTGTTCTCTCAGCATATGGCCCTTTGCTTTGTCCACCCCAAGTGGGAGTAACTGTGGAATCCCTATAACACGTATTTCTTATAGAATTTGGGTACTTAACTCTTGTTCTGTGTCTTACCATAAGAGCCTTCCAGTTCACATTTATTTCCTTGAGGACAAGAGTCCCACTTTGCTATGTTAGCCCCAGAATCTGGTATTCAACTGTTATTTAAATGTTCAGTGGCACCCAGGCACCTAGTTTCTTCTGCTCCCTTTTGTCATTTATTCAATTTTTCAAAAGGCACTGGACCTCTATGTCTCAGTTTCTTCATTTGTCAGTGTTTAGAAACAATGCCTATCATATATTAGGACTCTAACAAATACTTTGGGTCAATAAATCAATCAATGGTTTGGGGAATGAATGCTTAACCATTTCTGCCTACTTATAGATTGTTTAAAGATCCAGTAAGTTACTATGAATAAAAATCTACAAGAGAGTTAATAATTTTGTAGTATGCACCATATTTTTAAATTTTTCAATGTAATCATTTTTATTTTCATTTTAATAGTCATCATGCAATGGCTATTACAATGACCTAAGATGGCCCTCCAGTGTTCTCCACCTCTTGGTATTCACATCCTTATCACTCAGGGATGGAATGCAGCATTGATACAACATGGCAAAAATTTTGATCAATAATGTATGACTTCTGAGGCTTATTCAACAAAACACATAGTTGCATCTATCCTTCCATTTTTATATTGCACTTTCTTGGGAAAGTCAGCCACTCTATCAGGAGAATATAAATAATTCTGTGGAGAACTACATGAAATGGAACTGAGACCTCCCAACACTCAGCCCAAACTTGGCTGCCCTGAGCATGAGCCATCTCAGTCCAGTTCCATCAAGCCATCAAGCCCCGGGGGACATCTTCAGTGTTACCTCATGGGAGACCCTGAGACAGACACTCACCGAAGCTGCTCCCAAATTTCCTAAACCCACAGAAAGGATTAAGGATAACAAATGTTCATTGATGGTTTAGGTTACTAGGTCCTGGGGTAATTCAATGCTCAACAATAGAAAACTTACCAAGGAAAACACCACCAGTCTCCAACAAAGGGCAAAAATAACTATTGATGCATGCAGTGATCCTTGTATCTGCTAAACTATTTCACCCATCCCAACAGAAAGTCTTCAGAGATAAAGCATTTGTGGTTGGGGGGGGTGGTGGAGGGTGCAAATGATCCAGGAAGCTTACCATGCATACAGGCACAGTGAGATGCAAAGATCCCAGGCTGAGCAGGTGGAGCAAGCTCTCGGCATGTGCTTTCTGCTTCTACTATATCTTCTGACCTCTCATACAGCCCTCAGTGGGAAACAGTGGTCTTACAAGGTGACAGGAGAAACAAAGGACGCTGTGTCGGCCAGAAGAAATGGCCATCAAGTGACTTCATGAGAATCAGTAGGCAAAAGCATCCCCCTCCCTACAGCTGCAGGGTATACTGTCCAGAGAACACAACATGCCTGGACTTCACTCGCTCTGGCCTTCCGGGTCTGCATGCCTCTGCTAAGCGCTGGAAATGCTCAGAATTACACTGACTGATGACTGTCCAAATTCTGACTGTCCTCAAACCCCACCCAGCTGTCACCTCCTACACAGGTGCTGTGGCCAGACCCAACATCAATACATGGAGAAGGATGGAGGCAGATTGCGCCCACTCTAGACACAGAGTAGGCATTGCAAACCAAGCACACAGCTTCTCACTGCCTGGGACTTTGCCAGACGTGTAAGCCCTGGCTCGGAGGGACAGCCTTTATTTTTAGCAGATCCTCAGCCCTCATTTTGTTCTTCTCAGCGAAACTCCTCCCTTGACTGAACGGCCCGTGTAATTAGCACCTCTCTAGCTATAATTCCCTTCCTAACTGCCTATAATTATCATCCAGCTGACCTTTGTTCCCTTAATTGCTGTTTGACTATGGCTCCCCATGTACCACAATGCCTTCTCCCTCTCTCTTCCTATTGTATTTGTTTTTCTAATCCCAGGGAGTCCTTGGAATCCCCACTTCTCTGCTATTGGAGACATCTCTCTTGAAAACAGCTCTTACTTGCAGAGAGACTGCTTGAGAGTATTCTCTCCTCCTTAGCCTTGCTGGGTTCTTAAAATCAACTTTCAAATCCAAAGAATGGGTGCTCCCAGACTCTTGATAAGAGAGAAAATGGAGACACGAAGCAATTCAGGGATGTGCTTACTGTTAGGAGGCTGGTTTCTTCTGGAAAGAGACCACACTACTAGGCAAAGGCTATTGGCTTTTGACACTCTTGCTTCTCTGTTTTTCCAACCTGGACAAGCAAACTTGAACTTCCCCAAGACATCTCAGTTTCTGACTATAACCTCCCACAAGGTGTAGCAACAGGCACTTGACTGCAATCTCAACATCAAATTTTCTGAATTTCAAGATTGCTTTCACCCCTTTTCCTGCCCAGATGCAAAAGAACAATAGTAAAAGTCATCATTTTCTGACCCATTATCATGTATCAAAAAAACATTTTTGAGCTCTAGCAGAGAGAATCTGACTAAACCACTCTGCCAACTCTGTGAAAGATCACTATTTCATCCCCTTGGCATACTCAGTCTTCACTCCATTCCTCCCATCTCTGTATTTTCAGCTCTTCTCATTTTCATGAGTTGAATCCACCAGCACACAAATGTGATGTAATGTCCCACTCCCCAAATGACTTTCTTGATGCAGTTTGACTGTCCTTTTTGGCTCCTAAACACCCAGACTTCCAGGACACTGTTGTCTCTTGCATTTCCCCTACTTCAGTGATCATTACTTTCAGTGTCCTGTGCTGTTCCTTCCTCGTCTTTCTGGCTGGGAACTCAGTTCTCAGATTTCTCTATGAGTACCGACTCCTCAGGGCACCCATGTGTCTTGTGGTTTTAGACCATCAATATTGATGACTGTGGAGTCTTGTTGTCAACCCTGACTTCACCTGTCTGATTTACATTCTCAAGGTTTCATTTGACATCATTACTTGCTTAATAAATAAGCAAACCCAACTAATGTGTCCCAAACCAAATCTCTGTATTTGTAGAAATGGCTTCTTAAAACTGTACCTCATCATTTTCCCTCATTTCAGTTGCAGTGACTTCATTGCCTAACTTGCTAAAACAAATATGCATACACACACACTCACACATATATATATATATATACACACACATATATATATATTTCTGTATATATATTTGGGCTTTAGAGATTGCTCAGTAGTTAAGCTGCTTGCCTGAAAAGCCTGATGACCGGGGTTCAATTCCCCAGTACCCATGTAAAGTCATATGCACAAGATGGCATATGCATCTGGAGTTCATTTGCAGTGGCTAGAGGCCATAGTGCATACATTCTCTTTCTCTTTCTCTCTCTCAAATAAATAAATAATTTTTAAAAATTAAAAAAATTGAAGTCATCTTCTTTGTTGGTGGTGATGTTAATTTGAGAGAGACAGACAGAGAGAGAAAGAGGCAGACACAGAGAGAGAGAGAGAGAATGGGCACGTCAGGGCCTCCAGCCACTGCAAACAAATTCCAGATGCCTGCGCCCCCTTGTGCATCTGGCTAACGTGAGTCCTGGGGAATCGAGCCTCGAACCAGGGTCCTTAGGCTTCACAGACAAGCGCTTAACCACTAAGCCATCTCTTGAGCCCAATGTTATGTTTTGTTTGTTTTTATTATGTTTGTGTGTGGATGGATGTGTATATGTATGTATGGACTCTCACATGCCACAGCACATGTGTGGAGGTCTGAGAACAACCTTGGGGTGGTTGTCTTCTTTTTCCACCTTGTTCGAGACAGGGTCTCCCTTCTTGTTTAATCATTGCGTGCATCAGCCTAGCTGCATGTGAACTTTCAGATTCTCTTGCCTCTGTGTCCCATTTTCACAGGTGTATTGGGGTAACAGATGTATGTTCCGCTTTGTGCCTGGCTTTATGTGGATATTGGACAATTGAACTCAGGCAGGTGGGCTTGTAAACAAGCACCTTGAACCACTGTGCCATCTCCCCAGTCCCTGATTGTTTTGAGAGAGTTTCATATAGCCTAGGCTGCCCTTAAACTTGGTACCCAACTGCAGTAACTGCAGATGTATTCCACCATACTCAGTTTTAGGCAGTGCAGGGATTTGGACCCCTAGCTATTTCTTTCTTTTTCTTTTCTTTCTTTCTTTTTTTTTTTTTTTTTTTTTTTTTGTTTACTCTCTTGATTCACTTGGGCTATTGCTCAGGTATTATCTGGCTTATGTCTTCTTTGGCCACTGTGATGGATAGCCTCTAAGATGACCATCATGATGCCCACCGTCTAGGTGTACTCCTTCCTGTGGCATATGGGCAGGTCCTGTGACACACTTGTAATGAATAAAATTGTGGCAAAGATGTCTATGACATGATTATCATTCAGTCTAGAAACTTTCTCCCTTGCTGGCTTTGGAGCAGTAAGTGCCCATGTTAAAGGCCTCTTGATAGTATTAAGAACAGCTTTTGGGAATTAAGGGTGACTTTTTACCAATAGGCAGCAAAAAAACTAGATCATCAGAAACAAGTAATGAATTCTACAAACAACTTCAGGGTCTTTCGAAGTATATTACTCTGTGTCCGTTGTGGCGGGTCATGCTTGTAATCCCAGCATTTGGAAGTTAGAGACAGGAAGATCTCAAGTTAGAGACCAGTCTAGGCTGCATAGCTAGTTCAAAGCTAGCATGAGGTACCTAGGGAGATTCAGTGTCAAAAGTAATGAGATTTGGAGATGTTACTCAGTAGTAGAGCACTAGAACATGTGAAGGCCTGGGTATGATATTGAGCACTACAAAAAAAAAAAGCAGATTGTTCCTCAGTTGAATCTCCAAATGGGAGCACAGTTCATGTACTTTGACTGTGGCCTGATAAGAGCCTAAGCCTTCAATACATCTATTTTATGCCTGTATTTTTATTCATAAAACTAGGGAGATGATACTGTATAGCTTTAAGCCATAAAATTTGTATTAATTCATTATACAGAAATGGAAAACAAAACCACTCTAAAAAACTTTTAATTTCATTTTTCTCCAAGATACATGATTAATTTTCTATCAACCTGATATTTAATTTTTTACTGAATGTTTATCATATTGACCCTATAGTAAAATGTAAAATCAACCGGGATTCACAGCTAAATTTGTAACCCCTAGAAGGGGCCTGGGTCCTAGGAGAAATTAAAGTAGTTATTTTCTTTGGGGGGGGGGGTAGGCTATGAGAATTTATTAAGGATAGCATGAAAACAGGAGAGAAGAAAAATCAGGAAAGAGGAATTCTTTCCCTCCCAACATTGCTGGAAGGTTGAGAAAAGGACTGGGACTAGAAGTCACTCTCCAGTGATGAACTTCATGAAGGGTCTCTCGCATGTGACTCAGGCCCATTTATATGAACCAAGCATCCAACTAGAATAACCTTTTTCAGGTTCAGGTGTGTAGGAAGGGTCCTGATTGGATCATGGGCTCCTAGGAGGCAGACTCAAGAAGGGCCACCCGTAGGTGCTGAGCCCACACACACACACACAGAAAAAGCTGTTGCTGCTGTTGCTGCTGAGTCCTTAGGTTTTGCATGCAAGCATTTTGACCATTAAGCCATCTCTCCAGCCCATTATTAGTCTCTTATATATCATTCTATTTTGATAAATGGTCAAACTAAGTGGCTGAAGTGGTCCCGTAGATCAGATGACTATTCAACATTCTTCTGAATGGATTTTGCTGGTGCTGAACTTTCATCATTGCCATTTTCCTTAAACTATCTTCTGAGTGCAAGATAGTATCTTCCTTTAGTACCATACTTTGAGCTGCCTCCACAAGCACTTTGGAATTCTGGGAGCCCTTCAGTACCTGCTTGATGAGTGTGATCATGTCAGTAGCACAGGTGTTCAATATCTCTGTGAGAAACCTTTTCCCTGACTGTCATAGTCAGCTTCATGTTGCTGAACCTCCAAACCAGATGCAGTTAATGGGAGGAATGACATTTATTTGATGCTTACAGATCCAGGGTAAGTTCTGTAATGGCAGAAGAAGCTTGCCCCCTTTCACAGACAGGTCCATGCAGAAAGAAATACCACCAACAACACCAAGCAAGCATACACTCCGGGAACCCCAGTCAGAGATCTAGCACTCTGCATATCCTTGGCTGGAATTCCAGATCCGCCCCAAACACACCTTAGTGCTGACCCTAGGATCCACCCACAGTGACAAGTAACAAGCTTGAATAAAACTCCTGAATCTACTGGGGAACATCCATTCAAACTACCCCACTGACTGATCAAATTGTTATTGCAAATCTGGTGTATCAGTTGTCATCAACTCAACTAGTGAATGCCTGGGTCTGACAATTATGAGTTGTTGGGGCCAAAAGCAATACTTTTAAAGGAGTGCATCAGTCCATATTTCATTTCTACAATGAAGTATTAGGACAGCATTTATATTGGTTCATAGTTCTGGAGGTACATGGTGCAGGAGCCTCTTCTGGTAGTATTTTTATTGCTTGCTGAGTCCCAGTGAGGACAGAGCCCAAGGGCAAGAGAGCGGGAGCACATGCATGTCTGTCCCTTTTGGTCTCTCTCTTCTTATAAAGCCACCAATACTCAATCATGGGACTCCACCCTAATGGCCTTATCTAATCCCAATCCCCTCCAAAATGCCCTACCTCTAAATGCCACAGGTTAAATTGGAACTCTCTGGAAACTTCACAACATGGATTAAATTTCAACATGAGTTGGAGGTGGAGCAAATCATTCAAATCACACCAATGAATGAGTGAATGCTTTCCACTAAGCAACAGCAACATTTTTATGTGTCTTCTAGCCACAAATTAAGAAAATTAATAAAAATTAAATAAAATTAGGCCAATTTTTATCATTAGTTTCAATAGATATGAAACCACTCTGCAACTGTTGTAAAAAAATATCTAAATGCTTAATTTTAGTTGTCTGTGTTTATACCATTTAAGACGAGTCCTTGGACAGCACTAGTCCAGGGGAAACTCTGAATGCAATTAAGCAAATTGATGGTGCTCTGAGCAGACAGCCTCCTGTTCTTTGCACTATTTCCATGTGCAACTTTGGTGTGTTCTTTTTCAGAAGTCTGCTTCCACCTCTTCTGAGGTGTACTGGCCTCAAGCAACTGGAGTTCAGCTCTTAGCATGGGATTGGGGTAGGACACTGTTCAGACTAAAGGTACTACTCTAGAATTGCTTGAGGTTACACCACTGATTATCTACTCCCTCTTCTATGCTCAGATTCTGCCCTTACCTTCCTTCTTCTTGTGGGAGTATTTCGTTAATAAAGCCCTTCTTATTACTGCCTCTGGTTCTGTTGGTCCCATGGCAGGCACTGTACTGATTCTAATGAGACAAGCACAATATAGCCAGTTATAAATGGAAAACAAAAGTTCCAGAGTTGGGACAAGGGTCAAAATTAGTATTCTATGTGTATTTTACTTTAAAATACATCAGCCTAAACATAATGACACATCCTATGTAACTGATCAAGTAGGTAAAACAAATGAAGCTTCCTAAAAAGAATCAGTAATGAGCAATTGAAAGAGTCAAATCAATTCTATCTACTTCAAAGGTAAGTGAGAAATGTCAGAAACAATTTCTCACTGGCAAAATGGGGCTTAGTTAAGAGTGCCAAGGGCAATTCTGTTTGCAAATGAATGTAATATAAACATTGATCATCCTAACACAATACTTATAGTAAGTAGGACTATGGATCTAGAACTCCATGTGTTCCTAAGTATACATCCTAGAACGCAGGTTCTCTCACGTGAATAAGCTGGAAGACCCTGCTATCCGAAAATCATGGAGTTTTCTCAGAGTGACATTTCATAGGAGATGTGTTGTACTTAGGTAAGAGTAGCATATATTTGCAGCTAAGTAGCTTTAACAGCATGTATCCCACACGTAGAAAACTTGGAAGTCCACAGCCTTCTTTTATATTATCCTGTATCTGTCTCTTTCAGTCTAAATTGATAGTGTCTCTGTGGCTATAGTGTGATCAAAATCTCTGTGTGTCTCTATTGAGTTCATGCAATTAGAGAAGATCCTATAGATCTTTCCTGGATAATCTCATCTGCACACTCTTTAGCACTAGCCATGTTACCTTACCACTTGGATTTCTCTCCAGAGCATTTTCTCAACAGTGAATCTCCTCACTTTAGTATCTTTTATAATATAGAGCCAACTAAGAATTTTCAAAAGCACTGAGTTTTGCCTCATTTTTGCTTAGCAATTTTCCCTCAAGTTATCTTCTCACATGATAGTATAAGTATCAAGAAGAAGTTAAGCCACACATTAGACACTGTTTTGGAAATCTCTTCAAACAAATATCTGAGTTCATTACTCATTAGTTCTGTTTTCTACTAAATTGAAGGACACAATGTAATGATGCCTTATGTCATTATACAAGGTTGCTTTTCCTGTTTTCCAGTAACATATACTTCATTTTCTTCCAAGCCCCTCTATACAAGAGGCACCTTTCCTAGATACTAGCTAATATTTCTATGCACATTCCTTCTGTAATAGTATACACATACTCTAAGATGATGGAATTTTTTCCCTTTTATGCTCATTTTCTTTCTGAGCCCTCAAATGGATAACATTATTGTACAGATTTCTACCAATAAAATGTTTCTGGAAATATAGGCTTGTGCTACAATGTACCTCAAAATTCTTTCAGCTTCTACTCATTATTCAATTCCAAAAATCAATTTCACAATTCTATCTATTTTTTATAGCAGCACTCTGCTCCCCAGTACCACAATCTGTATTAGTTTCCTATTTATGCCATAACACAATACCACAAACTGAATAGCTTTAAACAACATAAATTTATTACCTAACCATATTGAAGGGAAGAAGTCACAAATTAGTATCAGTGAGTTGAAATGAAAAGGTCAACAGGGCTGTATTCCCTCTAGCAGCTCTAGGGATACATCTGCCCCTTGATTTTTGAGTGGAAATACTGGTAGCTGCCAGTATTCTTGGCTTATGGTCTTATCATTCCAATCTTTGTCTCCATTTTCACAAAGCCTTTTTTCTGCATGAGTATCTGCTTCTCCTCTGGCTCTCTCTTACAGGGATATTTGTACATATTGTTTCCCAAAGATACCTATTGTTCAGGAGTATATCCCCCATCTCAAGATTTTTAATCACATCTGCAAAGATCCTCTTCCCCATTAGGTAACATTTGCACATTGTTTCAGAGTATATGATTAGGAAATATTATCTTTGGAGAGCTGTTATTAAATTTATTACCCTTAGAAAGGTCTACTAACTGGTCTTGTTTTTTTTTTTTTGCCTAGGTTTTTGCAGTAGCCTCAGCTATCTACAGACATCAGCATAATCTACTTCAGCACCCGGCCCCCCAACAGTCTACTGAATATAAAATCCCATGATGTTGTAATGGCCTGTTGTTTTCTGATTCCAAGCTTGCATTGTTTGATTAGCACCAATTTGCTTTTCAAAATATTTTAAATAGGTAGTTGGGGGTCTCTATGCTATTGTGAAATCTAGAGAAGAGCCTTCCCCTAAAGGACATGCTACCATACTCACTTTGCTTCATCAAAAATGTGCGGGGCTACTCATATGCTCCAAGGGGTAGCAGCAGATGGTCACAAACTAAAAATGTACAAATGCTTCTTTCTCCTATTAAGCTATGTTACTCTTCTTCCCTCTGCTTTCCTATAATTTCTTAGTTTTAATTATTAATATGCATTAGGTTTAAAATAGAAGAAAAATTTTTGTGGAAAAAATGGTGACCATATAAACTTAACATATGTGTATGCCAGGAGCTGCCGGGGGCGGGGGGGGGCTACATTTCCTTCTCCCATTTTCACTAAACACCTCTTCTATCTTGAGTCATAAGGTCTGCCTCTTAAAGGTGTCTTTAACATTCTAGGAGCTAAAACATAGTAAGCATTTAATAATCACAACTGAAAGAATGAATGACTATGCTAATAAGTAATTGAAATGGATTTCAACCAGATGCAAAGTTAAGGATCTAGGATCATGTCCATACATGAAGTGGGCTCCACCCTGATCCTGAGGCTCAATACCATGTTGCTCTCAAAGCTTAGTCAATGGTCTGCTCACAGTATCTTAGCTAGTATGTTGAGAAAAAGTCAGGCTGTCTGGGCTCATAAATGTGTTTTAACTCAAGCTGGTGGATGCCTCGGGCCATAAGACAGATAAGCATAGGACACTGCTTGGCTTGCGCTATAAACACACTCCTTTCCTTACAGCGCACTTGAACAGCCTAGGTTTTGAGTGCATGTACAGTAAGGCAAAGTGTGTCCTCTAAGTGAAAATTTAGGGAGAATCTCCTATTTACCATCTCATACATGTGCATGATTGGGAATACACGTGGTTAAAATCAGAGGCATCATGGAAAGGGACATGTGCAATAGAGAAAAGGTTATGTAACTCAAATCCCTATTCAAAACAGAGACCCACCCACACTATACCTCTTAGCAACCAATGCCTCCTTCCTTCTTGGAGACTCCTTACAAAGAAGAATAGGCAATAACTTGGGACCCTTGAGTACTTCCCTACTCTGGTGACCCTCTGCCTCTTTGCCAGTGTACTATTGCTTTGCCTGTGTGTGTGTGTGTGTGTGTGTGTGTGTGTGTGTGTGTGTTTACACAAGCACAAGTGTGTGTAGGGTTACATGTGTGCCAAGGTGTACCTATACAGGTCAGAGAACAATATCAGGATGT
This sequence comes from Dipus sagitta, assembly GCA_036346955.1. NCBI lineage: Eukaryota > Metazoa > Chordata > Mammalia > Rodentia > Dipodidae > Dipus > Dipus sagitta. Next base: position 87,821,945 of record CM070779.1, on the reverse strand, counting down.
AAATCCTCTCCTTCCACCTTCTTTGAGATAGACTCTTTCACTGTTGTTTTGGCCCTTACAAAGTCCAATTAATCTGGTCTTTGAGACTGGATTTTCCTGGCCCCACTTCTCATTGCAATAAGCATGTTGGGATTACAGGCACTTGTGCCACTTTGTGTCCAGTTTTACATGGGTCCTGCAGGTCAAATGCATGTGAAGCAAGTACCTTTATCTACTAAGCCATCTCCCCCACCCTCACTTTGCTTGTAAAAGTTTCTTGCTTTCTTGATGCTTTGCTTTTTGTGTAGATCTTTTCTAATTATTTAAATAAGATACCAAGAACCTGGAAATACTGAGATGACTGATAACAACTAAGAATGGTCACACTCATCTTTCCTCAATGGAAGAGGCATGGAAGCCTACTCAGTGGAATGCAGCCTTGTTCTTCACCCTCCATTTCTCTCTGAAGAATCCAGGAGGGCCCTGTCTGCTGTCACCAAAGACAGCCAGGTTCTATGGCCCATAGAAGAATCTGGGCAGGAGGTTGGCTCCTGTCTGGTTCTTGTTTACAACAACCTAGCTTTTCTTTTTTATATTTTTTATTTACTAGAGAGAGAGAGAATTGGTGCACCAAGGCCTCTAGCCACTGCAAACAAACTTCAGACGCATGTGACACTTTGTGCATGTGGCTTACGTAGGTACTGGGGTAATTGAACCTGGGTCCTTAGGCTTTGCAGGCAACCACCTTAACCACTAAGCCATCTCTCCAGCCCAAGAGTTTATCTTTTCTTATCCAACATTGTCCTTAAGATGAAGAGTTTCCAATTGTTGAATGAGCCCTCCACCACTAATCTTTACTTTCTACTGTTATCAATTACTTCAAAAATTGCTGCAAGATAGACTTAAAGTAATTCACTAAAGAGTTGCTCTCTTCTCATGCTCTGTTTAGCATTAAACATGAAGAGATGAACCAGGTGAAGGGAAGGGGCATTGGCAGCAAGAGTTACACATACTGAGCTGGCACTTTGCTTCATATATGTCATCTAACATATGTAAAACCATATGTTGGACAAGGTAAACAATTGGCACCATCTTCTAGACATACATAGTTATACTGTAAGTAGAGTATCTATTATATGGTAATGTGGTAACATTAATATTTCTCTTTATCCTCCCAAGTCCTTATAAAGCAAATGACATTTTTTAAAAGTTATTCTGTTTTCATTAAAATTTTTAGATTATTTATTTATTTATTTATTTATTTGCAAGAAGAGATAGAGAGAAGAGAGACAGTGACAATGGGCATGCCAAGGCCTCTAACTGCTAAAAGCAAATTCCAGATGCATATGCCATTTTGTGCACCTGGCTTTCCATGTGGGAGAATTGAACCTGGGTCATTAGGCTTTGCAGGCAAACACCTTAGCCACTGAGCAATCTCTCCAGCCCCACAAATAATATTTAAAACAATTTTTTTTGGTTTCTTGAGGTAGGGTCTCACTCTAGCCCAGACTTACCTGGAATTCACTATGTAGCTTTAAGATGGTCTCAAACTCATGGCAGTCCTCCTACCTTTGCCTCCCAAGTGCTGGGATTAAAGGTGTATACCACCACGCCCAGCCTTTAAAACTTTTTTAAAACTTAACTGAAAGCAGAGAGAGAGGAGAGAGAGAATGTGCATGGTAGAGCCTCTCATCACTGCAAATGAACTCAGACATATGCTCCACTTTGTGCATCTGGCTCCACATGGGTACTGGGAAATCTAACCTAGGCCATCAGGTTTTGTAAGCAAGTGTCTTTAACCACTAACCCATGTCTACAGCCCACAATGAACAGTTTTAAATGGAAAGGATGCATTCTTTCTTGTACTGCACTTCTCCTCATCAGGATATTGCTTGTGATGGCTGGAGCTGGCAAAAATCAATTTGAACTCTTAAGAAGGAAGTTACATGTTAAGATGGCAGAGTAACAAGATAGATGGAGCCCATGTCTGATAGCCCTGAATAAGTTACTGATGGACCTCAATGGCTTACTTTGATATGAAGAGAAAATATATTTTTATTTTGTTGATTATTTGGGGGTTTCCCTAAATGACCCACATGTGATTCCTGACATGCTGATGTCTCTAGTTCATTCTACAACCTCGTGGGACCTGTGGAAACTTGATAGTCATTGGAAACATGGATGGATACTAGAATAACAGTCTGTCTGGTGTTAAACCATGTTGAGACTTTACACATGCTGGTTAGAGGTAGAGGCAAACACCAGTCAACCAATGACATAATAGAATCCACATCTTCAAATCCAGTGTTCTTCCCACACCACATTCCGGTGAGGATGCATCAGTCCCATGGAGTCATGGTGACAGAGTACAGACCAGAAGCTGAGTTTCCTGATTTCCAGGCTCATGATCTTTTCATCACACCAAACTACTTCCCTAGCACCTGGGACAAATCTGAGACTTTACTATGTTCTCCCCTCTTTTCCAAGGAGAACACAGATATTCAACATTTTTGAAAGAAAGAAGACACACATGACTGCTTGATTCCTGAAGGGCAGTGATTGTATTTCATTCATTTGGTCCTCCCCAAAGCCTCATATAGGATGCATCACATTGAGGCACTTAATATAAGATTTTTGAGCTGGAGAGATGGCTTAGTAGTTAAGGCCCTTGCCTGCAAAGTCTAAGGACTCATGTTTGATTCTCCAGATTACAGGTAAGCCAGACACATGCAGTGACACAAGTATGCAAGGTCACACATGTGCACAAGGTGGCACACATGTCTTGAGTTTGATTGCAGTGGCTGGAGGCCCTGGTGCACCAATTCTCATTCTCTCTCTTTTAAAAAAAGAAAAAAATTCTTGGTACAAAAAAAGGGGGGGACTAAAAAGCCAAAATCAATGACCCAAACTAACTTGAGTCTATTGTCTGCACAGCACATGGGTGGTAGCAAGAGCTCTTATTAGTCTCCAAACAAAACACTTTATTGGGCCAGAAACCAAAGCTAAGATTTTAATAAAACACACACATTGACATATTTATCTCTCTTTTTTTTTTTTTTTTTTTTTTTTTTTTTTTTTTTTTTTTTTTTTTTTTTGGTTTTTTTCGAGGTAGGGTTTCACTCTAGCCCAGGCTGACCTGGAATTTACTATGGAGTCTCAGGGTGGCCTCGAACTCACGGCGATCCTCCTACCTCTGCCTCCCGAGTGCTGGGATTAAAGGCGTGCGCCACCACGCCCGGCTCACATATTTATCTCTCTTGACCAGGCCCCTCACTTTCAGGTTGTTCTCCTTAGCAAAGCAATCCTTCGAGAGCACCAGCCAGCTCTTGCTTCTGTCTCTCTAGGACTATTTGACATGTTAGCCATACAGTTCAGGACAGTTAGGATTAATCTCTGCAAATCAAAACAATATACACAGATGGCAGATCCAATGATAGACACTGAGAAGAATTTTTAACACCAATGTGCTCAGTAGTCTCCCAGTCCAGCCATGATGCACTAATTTTGGTCAAAGACACTTTAGCATCTCTGTGGCCTGTTTCATCTGCCAAGTGGGAGATTAATGGTGCCTGCGTCATAGAATTGATTGCAAGTAAATTTCCCAGAATGGCCCCTACTGTATAGTAGGTGCTCAGTAAACATTAATGGCATCATCAGGGCTGTCACTGTCATGAAGGGTGTTATTTTTCAAGGAAAGACAGATCTGACATTTTCAAGGGACTTCAGTCATGAGCTCACTATTAGACATCATAGACCAAATTTCTAAATCCAGAGATGATACCAGATTCATACATTTCAAAATCCTATGTACCTTACAAACATATCGAGTATTATGGAAATTATCTTCAGAATACAATTTCCTTTTTGTATACACTATACAATTTTCTTCATCATCAAAATAAGCCTTATTTCTTACCTCTTTCTATTTTATTTTTTTCTTACTTCTTCCCCTCTTTTATTACACTGCTTTAAATTTTTCTACAATCCTATGACCCTGAGTAATTTGCTACCATGTTCTCAATGAGTGAGAGAAAAGGAAAGATAGAGACAGAGAGAGCCTAACCCCCAAACACAAGGTTATTTCCAGGAGAATGTTAATTTTCTGTGCTCCCATTTCCCCCTGACATCCTAGGTCTTTTGTGAGAGAGGAGAAATGACCCTTGCTTCAGTAGAAATAAGCAGCAATGATGCTTCAAAACCTTGGCATGCCTCCCTTGAGAAAGGTAGTGATCCTTATGCAATAAGACTCAACTCAGAATAATATGGAACATTTTGCTTTAGAAAAGATTTCTACTGCATGCTTATTTTTAAAATTCATCACGGGGTCCCTCTAGTGTATTTGAAATACAATGTTATTTGCAAAACCTCATTAGAAATTTGTAATTCTGGAGCCCTGACAAGTTGCTGAGATAAACTTCTTCACTTTATTGATAAGGAGAAGAGAGTCCCAGAAAGAAGGGACTAGCCTTATGTAGTAGATTAGGTTTTGTTATCATAAAGAAATTGAGGTAAACTGGTCAAATATTAGTGTTGGGAAACATCTTCTCTATCAGTGACTAAGGAAAGCAGTAATCATGGTTTTTACTGGGACCACAGTGTCACCAGCCCTTGTGGGCTGGATGCTAAAATGGCAGGAGTAAATAATTCAGGCATGCACCACCTTTATGGAGCATGCAGTCTGTTTTCATTTTATAAAGAAGCAAACCCAGTCCCATGAATGTCTTTCCTATGGTCACTAAATAGCAGATAGAACTGGAACCCAAATTTCTAGCCCAGCTTTACCATATGTTCTCAAGTGTCTAAGACATAGGCTGGGGAGATTGCTCAGTGATTAAAGGTACTTGCAAATCTGCCAGCCCTGGTTTATTTCCCCAGTACCCACATAAAGCCAGTTGCACAAAGTGGAACCTGCATCTAGAGTTCATTTGCAGTAGTAAGAAGCCTTGGTGTGGCCACCCTCCCATCTTCCCTCTCACCCTCTCTGCTTACACATAAGCAAATAAAGAATCTAGTATTTGAATTGAGTTAAAGAAAAAATATAGGTGTCAAAGGACCCAATATTAGAAGACCCACCCTCACTAGGCCCAAACATTTTGAGAGGAAAACACTGAATAAATGGGGACTGTTGAGCTGGGGGTCGTTGGTGAACGCCTTTAATCCCAGCACTTGGAAGCAGAGGTAGGAGGATCGCCAAGAGTTTGAGGCCACCCTACATAGTGGATTCCAGGTCAGCCTGAGCTAGAGTAAAACCCTACTTAGAAAAACCAAAATAAATAAATAAATAAAATAAAAAATAAATAAATGGGACTGTTAAGTAAGTACTACTGTCATTAGTCAGATTGCACTTCCTAAGTGACCATCTCAGACACAAAAGACCACTGACAATTCAATGGGGAATTTCACTGACAAATACAGCTATCTCTACTTATATTCACCAATCAATAATCACTTTATTCTCTTATTAGTACCCAACACACACACACACACACACACACACACACACACACACACCTGTTTATATACTTGAGTCACAGAAGTGCATGTAAGAAGAATTCTATCTTACTATCAAGTTATAGTAGATATTCTATAAGTATGCTTGGGCTGGATGAGTGAATGATAGTTGGTTCTTGATTTCAGCCTTTGTTTTTTGTTTTTGTTTTTTCCCAAGGTAGCGTCTCACCCCAGCTCAGGATGACCTGGAATTCACTATGTAGTCTCAGGGTGGCCTCGAATTCCGGGCGATCCTCATACCTCTGCCTCTTGAGTGCTGGGATTAAAGGCATGTGCCACCACCCCCAGCTTTCAGCCAATGGTTTTATACTAGCTGCTAGGACAAAGTCACCCTGTTACTCAGTTTCCACATTCCTTAAGCTGCATTCCCCCAGTTGGAGATGACATCAAGCTTAGAGGTGGGAAGAGTTAGGTGGGAATGTCTTCTTAACTGAAATGTTCACTGCTTGTCAACCTTCCTGTAGAATCCAGCAATCTGTTTCCATTTTGATATGGTTGTGATTTTTTTTGAGACATCTGTAGAACTGAGAAGTGTTAGAGTGATTTCCATAATAACAAGTTTCTTACCCCACTCTCACCAGTTTACATGCAGTGACAGTGTTTTTTGTGTGGGATATGTACATCAAGGTTACAAAGTCATTTTCTTGGATGTCACCCACCCTGCTTGGTTTCTGCTTTTTTTCCTCTAGCAGAATGATTCTCTCAGGAGGAAAAAACTAAGATTTTTAATAAAAGCACAACACTGTAAAAACTGGTTTTAAGAGAAAGTCATTTTTTATGAGTTCTGCTAACTGCCAGACTACTCAATGCAGTTCATTTCTTTTTCAATACTATGTCCCTTCCTGGTATAATAGCCTTATGTATTTTTCTTTGGAGCCCACAGCCTCACCATAGTCCAAACACCTAAAAGATACTAAATCATATTTGTGGTATATGAGAAAATAAATATGTTTACTTATTTTATACCTGGTGAAAGATGGCAGTTGGCCATATTTGCTGTCCTAGCCTTCAAATCAGATTTTGTAAAGACATCTACTCATTGTATGGAAGTCAAGTAAAACATTTGTCTTATCCTAAATTTTCCTCTTTATAGCCAATTCACAATTTTTAAGGCTCCTACTATATATAAAGTAAAATTGAAAACTTTCAGGTAACATATATGCATGCTTAATGTCAATAGTTTTCAGGAGAAGTCCAGCCCCTAAGGGAATAATTTTTAAAACTGTGGGGACATTTTTAGTTGTTAACATGATTTATGAAAATGAGTCTAGCATTCACTAGACATGTATCATGGAAGTGAGATGACTTCAAATGTGTGGGTGGGTCTTCCCTAATGAGAAATTATCCATGGAGTACATGAACTTCTAATGCCTTAGCCATTATCCATACATGTGGAAGTTAATCCACTTATATTTTGTCTGTCACTAACATACAATGCCATTTCTATATACCAAAATTATTTTTCTTCCCAAGGTCTTATTATGCAACAATTTTCCAAGAATGCCACTTTCACATAAATCATAAGTAGTTTATTACTAAAAAAACTCAATTGAAAGTTTTCATTAAACAACTGTATGATGGAAGATGACATTTGAGACTGATATCTGCCTCAGTTTGCATATGTAAGGTTTCTGGAGATTGCTTGTGTACATTAAAGTATTGGACTCTTGCATGATGTCTCCTAGTGTGCCTATCTTTAAACAATTACATGCTGAAACATGCATCATTTTATTATCATTTTCTTTCCTGCTAAGGAAAAGAGTACCTTTCCATGCTTTTTTGGAGCTGGGGGTATATGTATGTTCTGTAATTTAAGGATTTTGCTACCAGGTATTTATTGTAAGATGACTGCACTGGGTTTCATTGCTCAAGAACAGCTATCTTGCAGAACTCTCTCAAATGCTGAATATACTGCAGCCCCTGTGTCAGTAGTTGGGAACAGAAGGATGGGCAAGACAAAGGCCTGTCTGTCTTCACCGGGTTTCCAGACTAAAGAGGAAGATAGGCACAAGTGTGTAATTGCTCTAATGAGGAGCATTTGATTTTATATGGTGTCACAAAGAAATGGACAAGTACAGTAAAAGCAGATATGGAGAAACCTAACCTGCTTTGTAGGCAGTGGTTTTCCTGAAGAACTGGAGACTTCAGCTGAGTCATGAAAGATGAGACCTCCAGAACAACACAGGTGTGACAGAGCCTGAGGTACTCATGAGGCATGGAGAAAGAGTAGGACTAGAGCATAAGTTAGTGAGACTGAAGAGTGGCATGAGGTCACAGCTTGCATTGTTAGGTTAATTTGACCCATCAGGTTAATTTGAAGGTTAGACAACTGGAAACTACTGGAACATTTGGAAACCCAATGACCCCATCAGCTTTGTGTTTGAAAAAGATCATTCTGTATGATGCATGGAGGGTGAATTGGAGGTTGGTGGAGTTAATAAACTCAGTATACTCCACAATAATATCTTAAAATGGTGCAGGATGGAAGGAAATAACTGGCTTTACAAACCATGAGCAGTAGAATCAGTGAGATGTTGAGACTGGTTCATAGTGGATGTGGGGCATAGGTTGCTGTCAAGAGTGTTTCTGGGTCTAGCCCTGAGCAACTGAATGGCAAGGCGAAGACTAGGAAGCAAGCCAGTGTTTCAGAGCAAGACAGTGAGTTACATAAATGAGCACATCTATCACAACAGCACCCAGAGTGAGACAAGGATCAAGCTCAGAGATTAGGTACCTTATATAGAGTCATAGTTAAGAATGAGCTCTTGGGCTGCAGAGACTGCTCAATTGTTAAGGGCCTTGCCTGCAAGGCTTAAGGACCCAAGTTCAATTCCCCAGTACCCACACAGATACACAAGTGGGCACATGCATCTGGAGTTTATTTGCAGTGGCTAGAAGCCCTAAAATGTCCATTCTCTCTATCTGCCTCTTTCTCTCTTTCACTCTCCCTCAAATAAATAATTTTTTAAAAAATGATGAGCTCTTTGGGGCTGGAGAGATTGCTAGTCGTAAAGGCACTTGCCTGAGAAGCCTAAAGACCCAGGTTTGATGCCCCAGTACCCACATAAGCCAGATGCACAAGGTGGTGCATGCCATTCTAAAGTTCATTTGCAGTGGCTATAGGCCCCAGCATGCCCATTCTCCCATTTTTTCTCTCTCTCTCTTTCTCTCTCAAATAAATAAAAGAATGACCTCTTTCATATTAGTAATTTGGACCTGCTGATTATAATGTCCAACATTCTTTTCCCATATAACATTTGTTGCAAAATATTTCTTGTCTTCCAGGAAGTTATATAGTCACTGGGGATTTGAGATAAAGGTACCAAAGATATGTCTACAAATGACCAAGCCACACTTCAAATAATAAGTTCTGAGACCAGTCATCACTAAATACTATGGGATCTCCAGAGGAAAGGGAACATGTTTACCGGGCACAATTTTTGAGGTTGTCACCTCAGGTAGGAGGTGAGTAATAAACAGAAAGAAAAGGTTAATAGTAGTAAGGCCAGCAATATGAATGGTGCTTTTATATAGGTGGGGAAATGGTAGGAAGGAATGACTTCAAGAATAGGTGAGATGTCTTCTCCACCTCTGAGTTCCTAGGATCTGGTAAGCACTCATGTTTGTTGAACAGAGTTTTTTTTAATTCAGAGTTTTTTTTTTTATAGCAAGAGACAAACATCTTCTTTAAAAATATATATTAGCTTATTGGAATTACTTTGGCAAAATGGTTTTACAAATCAAGTATTTCTTAAATCACTTCTTCTCTTTTTGGGTTCTCTGTCCTTGTCACAACTTCACTATTGACTGGTCCCCTCCCTGAGCCCATTGCTGCTCCAGACACCTACTCCTCACTGGAAAGTTCTTCTGTTCTTCTGAATGGACTTCTAAAGTAACCTAGTTCCATTTTGCAGTTTAAATATTTGCTCTTGCTTCTTCTTAACAATCCTGACCATTCTTTCCCAGAGTTTATGTTCTCAGTGACTCATTTAAAATTTTGCCTAAATGGATAAATAACATTTATGCTTCTGAGAAAATGGTGTAGGATGGTGAGTGCATTTACCCATTAGAGGATTTCTGTGTATACAGACCCATTTTTCTAAATCTTGTGGCAATAACATCTAAAGCTGACCCTTTTAACATCTGTACAAATTTTTGTATGTTTTTGTGTATAGGAGGACAAAAAGTATCTAAGAGGGTAAGGAAATGGAATTGTATATCTAGTTAATTTAACATTCCAGTTATCTTAGGGAAAATTCCAAACATATTTTTGCTTGAAAATATATTTGAACTTGAGCAGAGAGGTGGGTCATTCAGCAAAGTGCTTGCCTTACAAGTGTGATGATTTGAATCTGATCCCACATCGCCTTGTAAAAATGCCAGGGATGATGTTGCTTCCCTGTAATCCCAGTCTTGGGGAGGTGAAAACAGAAGGATCCTAAGGGCTTGATGGTCATCTAGTAGAGCCTAACTGGTGATCCGGACCAATGAGAGACCCTGCTTCAAAGAGAGGTGGATGGCATAGCAGAGGCTGACACATGAGTTGTCCTCTGGCTTCCATATACACAAGCACCCACAGATATGCAGACATGTGCATACATCACACTCATGTGCATGAAAACATGCATTTTAAACTTAGAAATGTATAATTTGTTTTCTATCTTAAGAATCACACCTACCTGCTCTTATTCTGTCCTAAAAGCTAAGATAATTGAACACTGCCCAAAACACCAAGGCATCACTTAGAACATCAATGACCCTTGTTCAAAGGTGCAGCAGTGTGAACGATGAACTATGACTGTGTAGCTATAGGACCTTATTTAGAACTATCTTCCATTGCCATCATTATTTTCCATTAAGCCTCTGACGTATGCCATTTTTTTCCCATCTGAGAGAAATTCCTACATCTTAAAACTTCGAATCCTGGTTTTAATTATTTTTACTTGGTGTGTGTGTGTCTGTATATGTGTGTCTGTATGTGTGTGTGTGTGTGTGGTATACACATGTGTATGTGCCCTTTCTATGCTCCATTCCTTTTTCTTGGGTGTGGCTGGAGCAGAAAGGTAAGTGTCCCACTCCATCACACTTCCACCTGTTCTCATTTTAAGTGGGAGTTTCTCACTGACACTGGAGCTCACTGTTTTTCCATGAGACAGGTGATTCTACATTTCTGCTCCCTTTCTCAGCACTGGGGTTACAGGTATGCATGGCCACACCCAGCTATTTATGTAGGATCTGGAAATTTGAACTTGGGTGGATTCAGGTCCCCTTATGCCCTCATGCTTACACAGGAAGCAACTTAACCATTGAGCCATCTCTCCAGCCACTATTTTTAATTTTTGACTTACCAGTGCCTCTTTGTTTTAAGGATCCTCATATTAGCATCACTAAATATCAGTCCAAACACTCTCACTAACTCTTACCTTAAACCACAATATGAATTTCTCTTACAATCTACCAATTCTTGCAGAGTTCCAGATTAGCACCTATTGTTTGTCTTTCAAATGAAGACATTCATATGTGTTTGCTGTCTGCAAGGTTATCTTATAAGAAACAGAGGGAGCAATTGACTCAGGTGAATTCTGGTGACTCCAATAGAGATGATTACAAAATAAATAATGTTACTGTTCTTCTGCTAAAATAGTGGACCAAAAACATGTAGTAAAATCCAAATTCTACCATAGTTAGGTACATGACCTTGGGCAACTCACACTGATTTTCTTTGAGTCACCCCTCTCATCTGTAAAATGAGGGGGTTGGATTAGATCACCTTCAGAGCTCTCTCGCAGTAGAAGATTCTAAATATGAAACACTTCATCCCTAATTTAGAGAACAATTTCTCATTCCTATTCCAGTCCAGAACCATCTTCCAAGGCACCCTATATAAAGACTGATAGTATTTTATTGTTATATTTTCCTTGCCTCAGTGCTATTAAGTGGGGTGACTCACAGGGCTGGGCTCCATCTGGGGGCTCAAAAGATTTCCATTTTCACTGGGGAAGCTCTGATACTGAGAAGGAGGAAGTAGAACAATAGTATTGCCCTGCGACTTCCATCTGGTTACCCCCTCCTCATTACAATGAAACCCACAAACAGGCAAAATAAGAAAGCTCCTCTGAGCAAACAAGACCCATCTCCAAAGTGCCAGACCCTCATGATAAGTAAGGATTTTTACCCCTAGGGAATCAAGTGGCATGTGGAAGAGACCTTCAGATAAATATCTAAATGGTATTTCCATGTCAGGGACATGTTGTGACTCTTTTCTTCCTGTACTGTCCTAATGAACTTGTGCTATTTTTACCCTAGAGGAGTTGCTTTGCAACAACTGCCTCCTAATATTCATTTATAATAGTTTATTTTTATTATAATAATAGCACAGAAAATAGGAAAAGTGTTAAGGCAATTTATTTATTTACCTACAGTGTACTACCGAGCATTTTGACACATTTCATTACGTTTTTTCATTGTGCATAATTATAACCTATATGATAATCTTATTTCCTCCTCATTCTGACCTTTTGAAAGGATCAGAAATAGTGTATCAAAATTCCTTTAAGTAAAAGAAAACTCAGCTCAAACTGGATTCAGTGAAAGAGAAACTTATTAAATATTAAATAATGGAACTTGTCAGTGTAGCAGTCTATTCACAAGATATGGGATAGATGTATTATGGTGAAGGCACACAGAGATGCTATGCTAAACTAAAATTGGACAGTGGAAAACAGACAATTTTCACAAACATAACATTGGATGAAAGAAAGAAAGTTGCCAACAAATTCATACAAACACCATGGTTTATGTAATTTTGAAGGATTCATCTAAACATAGCTCATGAGGCCATATATACATTATGTATGTATTTAAGAAAGGAAAATATAGAATATAGAAAATATAGAAACCCCAAGAAGGGAAGGGGAAGACAGGGCTATAATAGAGAAGTAAAAAGAGTACATGTTTGAAGTGTGTATGCATGTGTGGTGAACACTTGTATAAGTGTGTGGGTGAGTGTATATGTGTGTGTAAGTATACATTCATGTGTGTGCGTATGGAGGCCAGAAGTCAGTCGTGAGTGTTATTCTCAGGTATGTCATCTGCCTGTTTTAGGGACAAGATCTCTCACTGGCCTGAAGCTCACCAGTGGCTGGCCAGTGAGTCCCTGGATCCCCCTGTCTCTGCTTCCCCAGCACTAGGATTACAGGCATGTGCCACCACACCTAGCATTTTTACATGGGCTCTAGGGATGGAACTCAGGTCCTGCTGCTTGTGTGGCAAGCCCCTTACTGACTGAGTCATCTCTCTAGTTCTAAACAAAGTGCTTTATTTAGATTGGTGATGTTTTATTTCTTATATTGGGTGATGAATATCCATATTTTTGTTTTACTAACTCTGTATACGTTTGTACATCAGAATAATTTCAGTCTATTTTTAGGACTACCCTTTCCACCATTGCCACCCTCACACATACATAACACTCCAGAAAATATCCACAGGTAAACCGAGGATGTGCCTCAACTCTGTCTTCTATTTGGCTCCATTCACAGACACCCTGTCTACACTGGCAAAAGGAGGGACAAAAGCTTTGAGTTCATAGTTTTCCCTACAAGTCCAAGGACAAAGAATGAGCAGTCTTTCAGCATTCATAAAGAGAATGCTACTGCAGCAGCTACATTCCTGTGAAAGAACAGCTTAGTGGGGGAGAGCTTTCTTTTGTCACACAGTTTCAGAGGATTTCAGTCCATCATGACAGGGTACTATGATGGCGTTCACAAGATCACATGATAGCAGATGGGGAAGCAGAATGGACAGGAACTAGGGATGAGGCAATAGCTGCCAAAGGTTTGCTCATAGTGACCAATTTCCATCATCCAGGCCCCACCTTCTAAAAGTTCCAAAGGTCCCCAAATAGCACCATCAACAAGGAATAATCCCTCAAAGCATAGCCTGTGGAAGACATTCAGATTTAAAGCATAACTGCTACAGTTTTATTCCATGGACGCACAGACCTATCCATAAGGAGCAGGTGCTCACACTAGCCTGCTTTGAGACATATGCTCAATCCTCAGTTTGGGTGGGTAGGTGGGTAAGTCACACATAAAAGCACTGAAAAAAAGGAATGGTTAGTTCTTCATAAGAAAACCAACATGTTAGCAGAATGGATTCTGAATAGGCTTAAACAATAAGTTTCTACTCTTGTTTTGGCAACATGATTAATTAAATCATGGTTTCTTCCATGAGTATAAGTGGAGAGTTGTTTATCAGAGCATGGGAAACTTACCAGTTTCCCTTCCCCAGCAACCATTAACTGCCAATAACTCCTCAGAGAGGAGTGTGGGCCTTATGCCCTGTCTCCATCATCCCTGATGGATGATCCCAGTGTTGAGCAGGTCTTGAGCAGGTAATGACAACTGCTGTGACTTCATGAATGCAATGGCCATGTCAAGTCCAGAAGACAGTGTTCTACCACACTCCACATTCCACTAACCTCCAGCTTTTACATTCTTTATTTTTTGTTGTTGTTGTTTTCAAGGGAGGGTCTCACTCTAGCTCAGGCTGACCTGGAATTCACTATGGAGTCTTAGGATTGCCTCGAACTCATGGCGACCCTCCTACCTCTGCCTCTGGAGTGCTGGGATTAAAGGTGTGTGCCACCACACCCGGCTCAGCTCTAACCTTCTTTACAAAGCTTTAGGAAGGGTGATGTAAAGATCCCATTTAGAGCTGAGCACTCAACAGCCACTTAATCTCAGTTATAAATCTTTGCACTGACTACTGCCCACTGCAAAAATAAAAATAAATAAAAGACAACTTCTATGACTAACACTGACAACAACACTAATCTGTGGGCAAAAACATAAATATTCAGAAGGCAGTTTACAGCTTCCCTGCTAGGGAAAATGATTTGTCTAGCCACAAGCTTTGGACCAGGTTTATAGTACTAGGCATGGGTTTCCTCCTTATAGATTGGGACCCAAATTCAGCCAGAAAGCAGTTGGTCACCCCTGTGATAGTGATACCGCTATTTCATTAGTGGGCACATCTTGGTTGGATGATGGGTGTGTAACATGCAGGGTCCATAGCTGAGTAAGATTGCTGATGACTTTTCCTACAAGAGCTTACATAGCACCTTCCAGTATTATGAATCTACCAGCATGGAGGAAGTTTCAGCTCAGTGCCTTGATTTCTTTATGTTCCTCAACCAAAGTTTACAATATCTTCAGCAATATTCCTTTTTTGTTTTGTTTTATTTGTTTTGTTTTTGAGACAAGGCCTTATGTCAGCCAGGCTGACCTCAAACTAGCTATGTAGCCAAGGACTACTGAACTCCTGATCTTGCTGCCACTACCTCTCAAGAGCTGGGATTCCCAAGCCCAGGTATAGGTACCCACTCTCATTGGCAGGAAAAAAAAAAAAAAGATAATTATCTAGAGATACCTCATGGGACCTGAAAGGAAGAATATACAACAAAAACCCAATACCAAACAACCATCTATCACTACTTAACCATTTCCCCGTCTCACTCTTCTCTTGCCTTCACAGCTCAATATTCTATCTCTTCTCTCATCTCACACAGTGCCTTAACTTGCTAACTGTCCTCTCTTACTTAGGAAAACCATACTGTTCTGCTCATAGACATGTATATTTCCTTACATGTTGGTTTACATGTATATTTCCTTATTATGCTCAACAAATTCTAGAATCAATAAGATGTACCCACTTAAAGAGAAGAAGTTTAGGGACTGTTGTTTCTTTTTTTTTTGTTGGTTTTTTGAGGTAGGGTCTCACTCTAGCCCAGACTGACCTGGAATTCACTATGGAGTCTCAGAGTGGCCTTGAACTCACCGCGATCCTCGTACCTCTGCCTCCCGAGTGCTGGGATTAAAGGTGTGCGCCACCACGCCCGGCTGGATTGTTGTTTCTTACTTAAGTAATAGAATCCCTTAGGGGTCTTAGACATGTTTTAAGCAACTTGTTTCCCACTGAGAGCAGTACTCCAACCCAGAAAACTTTTCATGCAAGCAGATGACATGACACATTTTCTCTTTCATCACTTACACACTTCTTTACAGAACTGAAATTGTAATCATTTCATGGTTTTGTATTGTGCTTCTGCATTTTTTCTCAAGTCATCAATTATTCCACTAAAACCGTACAACCATAATGGTTATCTAATATTATACTATATGACTACATCACAATTTTTAAATAACTATCTATTGTCAGACACTTAGGATGTGTTCACTTGTTATCATACTGTAAGTAATGTTGACATTAGCATATGTTCATGATCATTATGCTTTTCTCTGAGCATTGCCTTAGGATTTATTCCTAGAATTGTAATTTCTTAGTCAATGGGGTGTGAAAATGTTTATGACTCTATACAGTTTACCAAATGGCTCATCAGAAAATACTATACCCACGCTCCCTTCCCTAGTAGTGTAGAAGAATGGAATAAGTTTATTCTTATTTTCTGAACATTTCTTGCTGTGCCCTTTGATCCAAGGCCTACTGAGTACTGACAAACCACAAGTGGATAGTGGTAAAGCACATCTACTAGTGTTAAACTGTTCTAGGAAAAAGCAAAACATTGAGATAGTATCATTTGCTTTTTCACCCCTTCAGTTTTTCAACCTCCAAACTTAGAAATCATCTTTGTTTCCTCTTTTTTCTCACCACCCCAAATTTAATTTGAATGAACTACAATCACTTCTGCTTCTAGCACATACTTGGCTACCACCTGTGGTCATGCCACCATAGCTGGAGTGTGGAACGCTGAAGCAGCCTTCTACCTGATTTCCAGTGTAATCTCCAAGCAGCAGTCAAAGACCTTCTTACTTCTCTGGCTTCACCACAGCCCCTCCCTTTCTCAATGCTTCCCCACCTCAGGGCCTTTGATCCCCAGATCCTTGTGTGGCTGATCTTTCAGATCTTAGCCCAAAAGCCTGCCACAGCAAACTTGCCTGGCTGTCTATCTGCTCTCCCTCCTTTGGTCACTTCTTTCATTGTCTCACCCCACTTCAGTTTCTTTATTGCACTTACCTGCCAGTTACCCTAACCTTTTGTTGCTTTTTACTTTCTTATTATTATACTAGTCTACCCGAGTGTAAGGTACATAAAGACCAGCAACTTCTTATCTGTACCATGGGCCTAGAAGGATGCAGGAGCACATTTACTAGATACATTCCTCTTCCCTCCCTCCTTCCTTCCTTCTTTCATCCCTCCATTCCTGCCTTACTTCCTTCTGTCCTTCCTTTCTTTTCCTTCTGTCTTTTCTTTCTTCTCTCATTCCTTCCCTTCCTTCTCACTTTTCCTCTATTCCTTTTATCACAACTGACAGAGTTTTGGTTTGGCACCTTGTTGTCCCTCCTTTAGGGCTTCAAAAATTCTTGCTCCTCATAAAGCCCTCACCCTCTAGTTTCTTTCTTCCTCTCACTTTGTTTCACCCTAGGTTCAGAAGAGTTAGTTCCTATGGCTTAGGGGGAAAAGTACTAGTGTGTTAATGGAATTATTGAAGGTTCTTTTTGCTTTAACCCATCCTGTTTCTCAGTCTACTCTGCCCCAGTCAAGGACTATTTTCCAGTCCCCACCAATACACACACACACACAAACACACACACGTGAGCAAACATAAGTCATATCAGTGACTGAGTTAATCATTCGGCATTTCTTCTTCCCTTCCAACCTCCCTGACGTTGTTCATGTTGTGCCTTTAAAATGAAAATTCTATAACTAATAAAATACTGCTTATTTTTCAAGGCTTTTCTCAATTATTGCCTCTTCAGAGAATATGTTGTTACTTCTTCATACCAAAATAAATAATTACCCTGAAAACAGGGATGACAAATAAATTCCAAATTAATTAGTAACTAACTGCTTCCTCAAGAAGGCTTTGGGAAGAATTTGGAGATTGCATTCAGGCTACTTAGAAAAAAAAAGTTCTGTGATTAATTAGTCATGTTTATTTTGGACTTTTAAGTAGCTATTGTGGTATCCACATTTACAATTCCTGCTCTAAGAATTTGCACTTTAAAATGTCCCTTTGGGCATATATTTCTTTCATACTTTATATAACATTTGCTGATTTATAATCTTCCTGTCTTTGAATAGTCATAAACTTAAGTTTCATCTACTGGGCCTGGCAATACATGTCACATAACGAATATATTCTTAATGAACTTGGAGGTTTTTTATCATAACTTTCCAAAATAGAATGAAGGAGACCATGGAAATGTAAAACAGATAATGAAAATATTAGTTACTTTCTCTTTTCTGAGACAAAATACCCAACCAAAGGCAAATTATGGAAGGGAAAGGACTTAATTGAGCTTGCAGTTTCACTGGTAGAGTCCATCACAACAGGGAGAGAACAGCAGGAACAGGAAGCCAGCATGATATTGTCACATTATCGTCACATTACTATGGCAGAAGTAGAGAGTAAGATCAACAAAAGGGGCTAAGCTAGAAGGCCCACCCACCAGTGATATACTTCCTGTAGCAAGGCTTCACCTCCTAAAAGCTCCACAACATTCCCAAATAACGTCACTTTTCTGGGCACCAAGTATTCAAACATGTGGGCCTATGGTGGTCATTATATTCAAACAACCACAATGAATAATATTAAATCTACCCTCTGATCCGATACGATGATTTCAGCTTGGAAGAGTAAACTTCTAGAAAGAGCAAAAGTCTCGAATCACGCTGGAGCAGTGGCTTAGCACTTAAGGTGCTTGCCTGTGAAGCCTAGCCTAAGGACCCAGGTTTTATTCCATAGTATCCACATAAAACAGATGTACAAGCTGGTGCATGCATCTGGTGTATGCTTACAGTGTCTGGAGGCCCTAGTGAACCCATTCTTTCTATATTTCTCTCTCTCTCTCTCTCTCTCTCTCTCTTTCCCTCACTCCCTCTTTTCCCCTCTCTCAAATAAATAAATAACTTTTTAAAAAAAAAATGGTGCCGGGCGTGGTGGCACACGCCTTTAATCCCAGCACTCGGGAGGCAAAGGTAGGAGGATCGCAGTGAGTTCGAGGCCACCCTGAGAATACAGAGTAAATTCCAGGTCAGCCTAGCCTAGAGTGAGACCCTACCTCGAAAAACCAAAAAAAAAAAAAAAAAGGTTCACAACAAAATCTATAGAAAAATGGTCAAACTTGGAACAGATCATACTCAGTGAACTCACACAAGCACAGAAAGACAATCATCACATGGCCTCACTCATCGGTAGTTCCTGACCTGGATCAACCAGAGTTGTTGACATATCTGACAGGCATCTCAAGGCCTGAACATAGGGAGTGTAGGGCTTAGGGGGAGGGAAAGTGTAGGAGGGGCACAAAACTGAACCCAAGTTAAACTGGTACCGTAGAAACCTATATCCTGGAAAATAGACTAAAAGGTTGAACCCTTAACAGGACCGTGAGGGGAGCACCTGAAAAGAGAGGCCCTGGAGAGGGTGAGATGGAGCCTAACCTTAAATTTCTCTTGTTTTTTTCTCTTTCTTTTCCCTTAGCACTAGCCTGTAACTCCCAGTACCAGGATGTGGTTAACACCCACAATGAGCTGTTGATCAGAGAGACCTACAAAGTCTCTCAAAAAAAAAAAAAGACTTCTGTCAGAACACTTGATTACCCACCAGAGGTAAATGGTAAAACCCTACTGCTGAAGACACCATACGTTATTGGCACAGAACATGGAGAGACTTGACTGGAATCTGGAAGAAAGTCGGTCCCCAGACAGCCTGTCTAGTGTTGGAAGGTGCCACATGAACTACTGGGGGAAAGTGGCCAACATCTGTCTGAGGAACTCGAGGTCTAAGCTGCTCAGAAGTGAACAACCTGACATGAGGCTCACACAAGTGCATTAGTAGCACAGAGCCATGCTGGGTAACCAACTGCTTTTGTATTGGCAAGGAACCCATATCTGAAACTAGGAAACGAGTCAGAATCACATCCAGATAATGATTTTGCTCTCCAGTATCAATCTCCCACTAATCTTAGACTATAAGAGGGACTGAACCCATCAAATTATCTCTAAATTAATAGTGCTTATCCCATTTAACTGGTGCTGACTTCACTCTCCATTGGAGAATCTGCTTCTCTTTTTCAGACATGACCTGCACTTGAGGAAATAAATGACCCATCACACTTCAGCTTTGCCCCAGCTGAAATCACAGAGGAACTGGGTGCTGCTTTCTTGGTGAACCTGATAATCAGCACAAGGGTGAAGGAGATAGACACTGAGGACACTCAACACCTACCAAATGAGAGATCCAGAGGCTCTTAAAAGCCCAGCACTGAAGTAGACTTAAAACACACCCAAGGTGGCTCAGGGAATTTTGAAGACAAGGGGACAGGAAGATTATTAGAGCTATAACTTGGGACATTATTCACAGAGGCATTGCCTCTCCCCCATAACTGACTGCTGCCCCCACAATTCAGGACCCACAATCCTCATGGGCTTGGCCTGCATCCCCAACAAGGAGGGCTCCTTCAGAAAAGGGCCAGGGATAAGGGAAAGGATGGTACCTACATGTGTTGTTTACATGCTATGTCCATAACTAATAAAAATAAGTTAAATAAAAAGCTTTGGCATCAAAGTATACCTCAGTCCAAACACCGTGTTTGTGGTTTCTTAGCTATCTAAACTTTGACAAACTCATGGTTGGGAAGATGGCTCGGCAGTTAAAAGTGATTGCTTGTGAGCTTTGACAAACTCCTTAATTTTTATGAACCTTTTTTTTCTTTATTAAAATGGGGACTAGAGGAGTGCTCAGCATTGCAATATCTCTATCACACTTTACAAGGCTCAGGGTCCATTGCGGAAGAGGTGGCAGAAAGAATGTAAGAGCCGAAGGAAGGGTAGAACTCCTTACAATGTGCTCCTCCTCCACACACAAAATAGCCTGGATATCCATGACCTTAGAGTACCTGACACTACCTACACAAGACCATCATAACAGCAGGAAAAGATCATGAGATCAAAATAATAGAGAGACTAATTGAGAGGGGGAAGGGATGTGATGAAGAGTGGAGTTTCAAAGGGGAAGGTGGGGGAAGGGAGGGAATTAACATGGGATATTGTTTACAATCATGGAAGTTGTTAATTATAAAAATAAATTAAAATGTCAAAAAATGGGGACTATAAGATCTGTCTCATAAGCTGGGCAGAGACGAATAAAACAATGTAAATTTATAAGCCTAGTATGTGAAGTGTGTGGCTCCTCACTAGCTTACAATAGATTTTGGTTCCTTCCCTTCTCATTGACCTGGATGAGTACCTGCAATAACTTTTACCTAATATGGATAAGCCTGCAGAACCTCCAGTGTCAGAGAAAGGCAAAATGCTTCCCAGATTCCCTAAGAAGAATGATGCCTAACAAACTCAAGTATGAACCAAGAGCCTACTCTTTCACAGTCAGGATTTAGCAATCCAGATTGTGTATTTCCCACACCATCAGGCAACTTTTGTGTTGGTTCCTCCATCTCTTTTCTCATGAAGGCTATCATGCCACATTGGCACAACCAATAACTCAAGGAAATTCCCCACTGCCTATGAGCAAGTTCACTTGAGACTTTGGACATCCAAGGGAGAAGGGAGAAAGTAAAAATAGCTCACATTCCAATCTAAGTCCAGAAACCTCACCTCTGGAGCTTACACTGCCTGTGAATTAGTCATAATGCTGTCACATTTAACTTCCTGATCATAAGAATAAAGCATTTTAATTTCCTACCTCTCTGTTGGACTTCTAATGAAAAAAAAATGCACACATACACATATTTTCCAAAAAGTTTCTGTTCATGACTTGAATGTTCTTTTGTCTTTCATGCCTTGAATACAGACCCTCCCTAGCCCCCACTTTTGTGGTCTGAAATGTCCCCAAAAGACCATGTTCTTAAAGCTGGACCACTTGCCCCAGGCATTATTAGGAGATGATTCACCTTTAAGAGGTAATACCTAGTGAAAGAAGGTCAGATTACCTGAGGTGTGCCCTGTAACCTAACCTCCTTAGCCCCTCCCCCTCTCCCTTTGCTGCAAACCACCATGAGCTGAGCAGGCTGCTCTGCTACAAATTTCCACCATCATGTTCTGCCTCAACACAGGTCCCAAAGCAATGGAACAACAACAAAAAAAAAAAAAAAAAAAAAAAAAAAAAACAGACACTGAAGCCTCTGCAACTGGGAGCCAAAATAAACCATTCTTCCTTTAAGTTGATTTTCTCTGGCATTTTGTTACAGCAACATAAAACTTATGACTGTCATCCATATGGCTTGGTCAAGGGACAGGTTTTAACACTAGGCAGTATACTCATTTTTGATATCATGCCCAGTGGCAGACAGTGTTACCAAAAATTCAGGGTAGAGAATGTAAATTGAAGAGGGATCTTGTTGAGCCCTCATTTTGCAGATAGGAATGCTTAGTGAGCCCTGAGATGAGAAAGGTTTTCCCAACATGAGAAAAGAAGGCAGCAACAGAGCAATCCAGTTCTTGTCTGCTTCACCACATGTGTAGTTACATGGTCCTTAAATGTATTTCCCATTTTCACATTACTGTACTTGGAAAAGGAAAGTGAGCTATTAATTAAACATCACCAATATCTAATAGTCACCAAGCACTTTCTATGGTGCCAGTTACATTATGTGCAATATTCATTTGATCCTCACCAAAACCACAGGCTCTTTGGTTGTCTCCTGTTATAAGTGAGGTATCTGAATGCTAACAAAAGCAGCTTATTTGCCAAGAGTAGATAATTCTGTAACTCCAGGGTAAGGTGGGATTTGAACTCAGAAAGTTTGACATCACAGGCTTATGCAAAACCAATGACCTGATCCTATTTCCTCAATAGGAGACCTTTGGAAGTGGTTCACACTTCAGAATTCTGAGGCAACTGGCTTTATGTGGACACTGGGGAATTGAACCTGGACCATCAGGATCTGCTAGCAAGTGCCTTTAACCACTAAGCCATCTCCCCAGCCCAAGGAACCAATTTTTAATGATAAGATTTCTCCCTCTGGAACCTCAGAGAAAGCATAAATGAGGCTCCAGGGTTCCGTTTTGGGGACCTTCCTTCCTCCAATATCTTATATTCTCAGGACCACCAAGAACACTTCTTTATTGACTACACTGAGAAGAATGAGCAGTGCCACTTGAGGTAGAGATGAGTAATATTGAATGCGCGTGCGCACACACACACACACACACACACACACACACACACAGTTGCCTTCAATCATGTTTTGATAGGAATATTACCTAGTAGCTCTGTCATCTAAGATAGCCTCTAGAAAACTTCCTGTAGTAATTGGGATAACAATACCTATCATAGAAATGAAGAAATAGCTCTATTTACCAAATCAAGATCCATAATTACCCATACAAGCTATAGAGGAGGGCAGGAAGGGAAGATTACAGGGGTATGCATCAACTTTAACATATGGATACAGAAATCAATTTTGTCACACCCTAAGTCCTTGCACAAGATCCTGAGAAATGGCTCAGAGTGTAAAAAGCCTGGTGTGCCACACACAACATGGGCTGAGCTAATGAAAGACTACTTACATTCATGAATGAAGCTGGCTCAAAACTGTGCAGGAACAAAATCCTCTGCTATAAAGAAAAGTCATATGATATTCTCCCATGTGCACTGATACACACCATCTTCAAATGTAGTCTAGACTGTAGTGCAAAGGACCTGAGCAGGTTTGGATTCAAAGACAGGTTCAATGTACTCTTGGATAACTTAGGCAAGTTGTTTCTGAGTCTATTTTTGAGCGGTGCCGAAATGTGCTTCCCTTGCCGGGTTGTTGTAAGTAATAGAGATAATGTATGGCCACACTTCTCAGATTAGGCTGGCAAATTCCTAGGAGGGTTTGGCAGTATGCTTGGGAGTATGGGAGGCCATGGCATAAACACAGGGCATGTTCCCAGTGTTTCTGTTTCACTCGATGGCAAAACACTTACAACCTATTTTTATATTAAGCCAAATGGGGAGCTTTACTGAGTAGAAAGAAAAATCGACTGCCATTTTTAAAGCTCAAAATGGTAAAGAATTTCCAAGATAGCAGACAGATGCTTCATGGTCTTTACCTCTAGTTCCTCAAAAACCAAATTCATTTTCTCTGTTTTCAGGGGACTCCCACAGAAAATTTAAGGAACTCTGTTCACATAAGAAACCTAGCATGGAGTTTGGCACATGTTCAGTAGTCAATAACTGATAAATATCACTATTCAGTATTTTTAGAATGTGATTGTATTAGTTACCTTTCTCATTGTGGGCACAAAATTCCTGACAAAAAAATCAGCTTAAGGGAAAAAGGTTTTAATTTGGCTCTCAGTTCTAGTTCAGTCTATCATGGCACAGAAGGCATGGCAGCAGGAGTTTGAAGCAGCTGGTCACATCCAGTACACAGTGAGGAAGCACAGTGATGCATGCTGGTGCTCAGCCAGATCCCTCCTTTTTATACAGACCAGGACCCCCGCCCATGGAACAGTGTCACCCAGAGGTAAGGTGGGTTCTCCCACCTACAGGAACTTAATCAACATAACCCCTCATAAACATGTTCAGAGTCTTGCCTTCTAGGTGATTCTGGATTTTGTCAAGTTGAAAATGCATATAAACCATCACAGTGATCATTATTCCCCACACTCACTGGTGAGATCACACATGTGTGCAGCATTAGGTCCAGCAATGAACTTCCTTGACAAAGGATACAGTCCATCTAGAGTGTGTTAGACTGAAGGGTTAGGATCAAGTTAGTGAGAATTCTGAAATCCCACTACGTAACTATTCTAGTAATTGTTTCTGAAGAGTGTGTGTGGGGGGGTCTTCAGCCTGGATAGAAAAGAGCACACAAGATTCTTCCAATGTCTGGAGAGGTGACAGCAAGAAGACAGGAGACCAACCAAGCACACGTGACCAACCAAGGTGGGATAAATATTTTATTTTCTATTCTGATTTGTATATTGACTTTTCATCCCTAGCCTATTGTCTCATGAACTCAAGATGGTAGCCACAGCTTAAACTTCCTGTCCTCATAAAATGATACCCAGACAGGAATATAAAGTAGAAACAGGTTTTCATTTTGTGAGATTTTTATCTTTTCATGTGGAAAATCCACTCTTCTCAGAAGTCCTTCAGCAGATTGGGCATAAGTCTTGTGGACATTCTTTGCATATCACTGATAAAGGAAAATGGGAATGATATTCCTGCTTAAACTCACCATGATATTTACTCCAAGTAAAAGCTATGCCTCAGAGTTACACAAGCCGTAGGGCGGAAGGTGTGCTGAGTAGCTCTCACCTGTTACATTCAGGCAACATCAACATTTAAAGAGTTAGGAGGAGATAAAAAGACAGAAACTGCAAGTTATTTAGAATGCCTTAGATGTTAGAGAAGATTAGAGGAAATGTCAGGGAAGCAGCAAAGAAGAAAGTTTCAACGAAGAAAGCAGGGTTGTCAGAGCCAAATGTTTTGGTCTTCTGGTCAATGACTGATAGGGTCTACTGAGTGGGTGACTGATAAAATGAGGAAGGGAAATTTTAGCAAGTATTAGAAATAGAAGTCCAAGGGAAGGGTTATAACAAACTGAATGAAGTAAGGGAGTATAGATAACTGTAGTTTGATTATAAAAGATAGGCAGATGGTTACTAAAAGGAAACTCAGAGTAAAAAAAAAAAAGTGATTAAAAAGAAAAAAAAGAAGAGCTGGGTGTGGTGGTGCACGCCTTTAATTCCATCACTCAGGAGGCAGAGGTAGGAGGATTGCTATGAGTTTGAGGCCAAAAAAAGAAAGGAAGAAATTTTCAGTGTGTTGGTATTCTATGGATGTAGAGCCAAAATAAGCACAGAGAGTGAAAAAATTAGGAAAGCAAGGAAGAAAGAGGATAAAAATGAATATATTGGAGAGATACATCCAAAACCATGGGGAGAGATCAGAGAGAGAGAGAGAGGCATCTTTTCTTATGAAATATCACGGATAAAAGTGTTCCAGGAATTGGGAGAAGGGGATAAGGACAGGTATGGATACAGATAAAAATTGTATTTTTTGACTCAGTGGGGATGAGGCAGAGCAGAAAGAAGTAATCTACAAACAAGTACCCACCAACATCCCAATGTCCCATTGTTCCTTGTTCTGGATAAGGATCCAGAATGTAAAAGAACAGTATCCTCACCTTTCTTGAGATAGTTTATCATAGGTCCTTTAGGTTCTAAGTGGAAATGGACACCAGAGTCCAAGCCAGGCAGAATCATTGCTGCGGAAGAGGCCTCTGTGCCCCAGACAGACTCTTCCCATTGAGCATCAAGGGAAGGGCTCCTCTGCCCGGCAGTCCTTGGCGGTTCACCCAGGAGCAGCCTCTGAAGTCTGCTCTACTGGCAAATGTTCCAAGAGATGGCTTTGTTGTTGCCCGGAGGTCAGATCTCAGGAGGTTCCAATTAAAAGATATAATTTTTCTTTCCATTCCCAGACATGTTTTAGGGGAAATGCCCAATCCATATGAGTCGATACCAGCTCATCTTTCTCAGGAGAGATGCCTTCAGCCCAGTGTTCCTTATAAAATAGCCATAACTCAGACAAAATAGTCCATCAGGGACAACAAAACAAACCCTTGACAGCAATGGAATCAAAATGCAGTTGAAACCCAATTTTTGTTGAAAATTATTCATATTTTTACATGTTGGATTAAATGTCCTTTAGAATGGGAAGGGGCAATTTATGGCTATTTTTATTCCTTTGTAAAACAATAAATTAAAATACATGAGATTGTGTAAGGTGATAAAATCTCAATGATGATAGTTATTTAAGATATATTTTATTAGCCAGGTGTGGTGACACAGCATGCATCTGTAACCGCAGTAATGTGTAGATGGAGGCAGGAGGATCAGGAGTTCAAGGTCATTCTTGGCTATATAATAAATTTGAGGCCAGCCAGCCAGAAGACCTGTCTCAAAAACAAAGAACACACAATTTTTTATATTATTTAGATACTTTTCCATATTCTTTTTCTTCCCAATAACCCTGGGAGATAAGTGATCATTGCTTCTGTTTCAAAGTCAGCCAAATGAAGGCTTAGGTAATAAAATGCACCCAAAGTTTTAAAGCTTAGTATCATAGTGGGAACCTGGACCCCAAGTGTTTTTATGTATTTCTGTGAGCCCCAGTTTCTTCATGTTTAAAAACTAGAGGCACTAAATTGCCCTGAAAGCACTACACTTAATGTTCATATTCATATACTAATGCTACTCTCACCTCTGGTTACAGAAGCTTCTCTTTTCAGATGGCGATGACCACTGGGATGACCCAAAAGGCAACATAGTGCTGAGAAGAAGGGACGGAGGAGTGTCCAGCACTGAAACATTTCATACCCTCCAAGGCTTAGGGTCCATTGCAGAAGAGGTGGCAGAAAGAATGTATGAGCCAAAGGAAGGGTGCCACTCCTTACATACAACTGTCCGGACAGAAATTGGCCTCGATATCTAAGACCTCACAGTGTCTAGCAATACCTACATAAGACCCTCATAATAGGAGAAAAGGATGATGACTAATGGAAAGAGGGAAGGGATATGACGGAAAGCAGAGTTGTGAAGGGGTAGGGGAGGGAAATACCATGGTTTATTGTCTGTAAGTATAGAAATTGTCAATTAAAAAAATATTTTTTTAAAAAAGCTGGAGGGACAGTGACAGCTACCCAACAAATAAGAACTAAATAAGATAAAGCATTTAAAAATATGTTCTTATGAGGAATTAAACTTGGAGCAGTTCAAACAGAAAACTGCTGAGAAATCATAGCAGGGAAGCATAAGGCATATGGGTCAAGACTCTTGGTTGCAAAAAACATAAACTGAGTCAGGATGGGTCAAACAGCAAAGAAAACTTTTCACCAACCTACCTGAACCTTCTGAAGACTTGGTGGCAAAAGTAGAAAACCTGGCGTGGACAAAGGCCAAGAGCCATGGCACTCTGAGCAGCCATGCTCCACTTAAGAACATATTCCAGAGTCAGTCAGATTAGGCGCGAAGCCCAGGCTCTGCTCATTGACTTCTGCCCTGTTGTCCCAGGACGTCCTGCTTCATTCACCCAGGTGGACTCTGAATACTGGCTGACTCAATGTGCAATCTGGATGAGACCATCTAATTGTCCACTCTGAATAGGCACCATTTTCCAGAGCTGAGGACAGCAAGCATTTATCTAGCTCCTTCCACTTCCAACAAATTTCCACAGAGAAAATTTCCCAAATATGGAAAGGAACTTCACACTCTGGGCAGCAGGCAAAATGGCAAGTGCTTGCTGCAGGGGGTCCATTCAACACGTTAATCTGACTCACTTTCCTATCACTTCTTCATCTTTAACTGGTGGACTCCTCCGATTGGAATATTTTCATGTCCTGACACAGCAATCTCACTTTCAAGTGTACACTTTTGGCAATTCTCTCACTTTCTGAAAATACTCTGGATTTGATTCGTGATTCCCCAACTGTTCAAATCTTACTTGCTGAGAGCTGGGTCTGGCATGTTGGTTGAACACTGTTGAATGTAACCACCTTCCAAGAACCTTCCCTGCTGACTCTAGTCTTCAGTAATATCCCAGACTCCACTGTACCCTAACCCTTACACAGAGACAATGACTTGGTTCATTAATGAGCTGGTGGGCATAGGAATATGGGAAGAGGCCTGGGTGTCAGCCTTTTGTGTGCAAATCTAGTATATCTGTATGGGAAAGACTCCACTATTCTAAACTGTTACTTTTAAAATGTACAGTGGGTGAGACCCACGGTTTTCACTTGGGTTGATGGGGAAGTATTAATGAATTTGTATTTCCACACCCTTGAACCTTCTGGAGAAAGAATTCGTAGAGGAATTTTTTGTTGCTGTTTTGTTTCATTTTTCTGTGGTGGTGGTTTTGTTTTCAGCTCAGCAAGCTGTTCTGATAATAAGCCAGGTTTAGGTACTTGTAAACTTGAAGAGATGTTGTCCCTTTTAGTGTTAGTGCACATCAGTTAAGGACTCTGTGGGGCCAGCAAATATAACTCTGCTTCTGGCATAAACTCCTAGCTGTAAACCAACGTAGCATCTCTATGTCAGTTTGCGGATTTTGAAAATAGGAAGGATTAATAAACCCACATTTATAGGGTCTGTGCAAGGATTATATGTGATAAGTCATGTCGTGCTCTTCCCAGAGCTTGAACCAGGAACAACACTCAGTAGTTCTAGGTGGGTTATGATGAGGCCATAGGGAGGGAGCTAATTCATCCTGCTGCTGAGCCTGTCTTGGGGGAGGCTCCAGGAAAGCTGGTGGAAATATGACTTTCTTTTTTTCTGTTTTTGTACTTGATTTAACTGTATAAAAATATAACTGATGAACTTAAAATGTTCAGGATGTTGGCGTTTTTCCCCCCTTTTTTGGCTGCAACTTAATGTGTTCCCAATGAAGAGCATCTCAGCAGCCCTCACCAATAACTGGCTCACCACTATGTCCTGGCTTAGGTCTGAATATGGTCCATGGTAAGCTGTTTCGCCTTAGTGACTCAGCATAGTAGGCCCTTTTAAATTTCTCTCTCATTCCCCAGCCAAGAAACTCTCCCACCTCTCTCCACCGTATGCTACTGAGATCACATTTTGTATCATCTACTGGGAGATAACACAGTTAAATTGATGCTGGGAACCTTATAAGGGTATAAACACTTCTTTGCAGAATGGACGTCATAATAGCAAAATCAAGGGCTACTGCCAATAATAGATTTCTCTGGGTCTCTTTTTTCCTTTGCACATTCTGCAGGGCTCTTTGAGTGGGGCTGAAATGACATGGGATCCCCAAAATAGTCTAGGCAGTCAGACTGAAGGTGTCTCAAGCAGGCTGGCAAACCAAATACAGCCCATAACTCCTCATCCCAAACTGCTCATGGGCCTTTGTCATGATTCTTATTTGGAGAAACAGAAAGATGGCTTTGGTGTGTCACACAGCTCTGGTTCTTTTGCCTCATGCTATCAGAATTTATCAATTCTAGAGCTCCTATTCCTTGTCTGTGCAATGAACAAGATTATAAAGGTGAAGTGAGATTTTTTTTTAAACCTACCTGATACACAATAGGTGCTCAGAAGGCATTGGGTCCTTGGAATTCTTTCCTAAAATAGCCCTGAGTTAGCAGAAGCAGTCTATTTCAAATGTGCATCTTCCACAAAGGGGTACATCTAGATTTTCCAACCAGGAAAAACAAATTCACTTCTCCAAGCTGTGGTTGAACTCTTCTGTGTGTAATGGTCAAACAATGCATTCACCTCTGCCTCACTCCAACTGTAGTGCTATTCTGTAACTTCCTTGTGTCCTTGAACATATTATTCTGCTTCCACACATAACTGAGACTTGCTGTGTGTCAAGCACTCAATCTCACAGTAAGCCCTATACAGTAAAAATGACTATCTCACTTCATGTAAAAGAGAACCAAAGGGTAGGGAAAGTGTAAAGCATGTCCAAGGCCACATATGGAATTAAGAATGAAGCTTGGGTTAGAATACAGTTCTGCCTGACCCTACAATCCGTGTTACTGATCATCAGAGTCCTAATTTCTACAGCTTCCTAAAACACTTTAGCCATCAACAAACAAGGGATAATAACTCTGCCTAGGTCCTAGGTATTTCTGCAAAGGAGCATATTGAAATCATGGACTAGAAGGTTTATATTTTAAAATTTTTAATCGTAACAGTTGAACTTATTATTATAAGAGATTAAATGGCTTCATTGGGCCCTACAAAATATTCCCTGTCCCCAGAGAAAATCAAAACCATCAGACATATGGTTCTTATCAGCACTGAGCAATATGAAATGGAGAACAAGGTGGCTTTCTCAGCTCCACAACTGTATGCTAAGTAGGGTAGAGTACACACTAAATCTGTATTTATACTTGGAAAACCACACTGTGCTTAAATTAGCACTTGAAAAATAAAAGTTTCCCTAAGATAGGGTGCCCTTCTGAGTAGCATTTCTATCACTATAGACAACAGTGCTTTGAAAGCAATAACAAGATGCCTTTAATTCATCTTAAATCCTTACCCACCCCTCACCAAGCACACCTCCCAGACCCACAGCCCCTGGCAAGCAGTATTCCTCTCAAATTAAAGCTCCTTTCCAACAATTGTAACATAAACAACATAGGAATAATAAAACTGCCAAAGACATTTTCCAAAATCTCCTGATATACTTGATGGTCACACATTTGTCACAGAGGGGCTGAGAGGCATTTAATTAATCAGAGATGCCCAAAGCATAATCAGATTGGCAAAGGAATCAATTTTCAAAAATCTTGAAGCTGCAGGAATAACATTCAAGCTTTATCCTGGGTTTTGCCTTAGGTTAGTGGGTAACTTCTCCTACTGCCTGGTGACCCCATCCTCTACCTGACCACCTGCTTTGTCTTTACATAGAGAGGCAGTTACTTTGCCCCCTTTTTTCTTTAACACACACACTCATGCATCAGAGAGAGAGAGAGAGAACTGATTCCCATGGAAACCAAACAAGGGTGAAAAATCAAAAGGCAGTGTAGAAACTACAGGAGAGCTTGCCAAGGCTGTCCCCTGATTCTTCTCAAATGTGCAACTCCCAAACCCTCCTCATATGTCGGTAGGTCTGTGAGAATTCCATATTATTTGACTTACAGAGGAAGGGTGAATTCTTTAAGTTGAGACAAAACAACCAAATACTTGAGCAGCACAATGAATAAGAGAGAGGTTAATTGTACAACAGAGTCAGAGCTCTAGGTGCCAATGGGAAAATGTCAATGATATACTATTACAGAAAAGAAAAGAAAAAAAATTTTATGCTACCTTTTTTTTTTTTTTTTTTTTTTTTTTTTTTTTTTTTTTTGGTTTTTGAGGTAGGGTCTCACTTTAGCCCTGGCTGACCTGGAATTTACTATGTACTCTCAGAGTGGCCTTGAACTTTTGGCAGTCCTCCTACCTCTGCTCCCAAGTGTTGGGATTAAAGGTGTATGACACCACTCCTGGCATTAAGCTACATTTTTGCCTTACTCCACCTCCTTAAAAATAATTGCTTTTAGAAAAATCATGCTTGGGGTTATATTTGCGAACAAATATAAAACAATTTATATAATAATATGAACAAAATAGCTTCCAGTGGGTATTTCTGTGGGGTAGATTATAGAAAATACACTCATGTCTATCTATTCTTTAAGAATAAAAATTTATTATATTTATAATAATAATAAATGCTAGTGCTAAGCAAAAATATATTCTTCTGCTCTCCAAAGTGCAATAGCCTGGAGATTTGGGGGTTCTTGTCACAGCATTTACAATGGCACTGGAGTTTTTATCTCCCTGTATAAATAGGTATATCTAGAAACCCAGACATACTACATTCTAGCCACATTTCTTCTATTTTTGAAAAACCAAAAAACCCACAATGACTTATGTTCACCATTTCTGGTCCAGTAGTGCTCTGGTCCAGAGCAGGTGGGTGGCAAGGTTCCAGATTCTGATGGATGACAAGATGTCAGTGGCCAAAATGTTAAAGACCTTGCCTTCTTCTTTTGTGGTTTTTTTTTTTTTTTTAACTCTTCTACTCTGGCAAAACACATCTTCTGTGTTGTAATGATGGGTCATCTGTCACCAGTCTGTGACTTTGCCAAGGACCAGATCTGCTGCCCAGGGTGCACTCCAGGCCCTCATTGACAGGGAATAACATCTGGGGCATAGGAAATATTTTGACCTGTAAGGAACATGGAGGAATATTTGTTCTCAGGGTTTCCTCAGCTCACTTTCTTGGCAAGACTTCTGACTCAAAAATGGGATAACCTCACTTTGAATAGTCAAGAAATAATCATGTATTTGAAATGAGACAAAAATTAGCCACCCTAAGCACTCAAATTCTGTTGGCAGATCTCCAGAATACAATGGAGCCACTTCTGTCCAGCGCCATCACTGCTTGGGAGCTGTCTGTTCTACAAGACCTGGCATAGCCTCTCTCTCCCCGTTTCCTATACATGATGAGCTCTAGGCCTACTAGGGCCAGCTTACCCTGAGAACGTGTACTTGGAATTGATATTTGATAATTCAATTTTCCAGGACATCACTAACAAGCATAAAACTTGGCATTGTGGACACATGGTGTATACCAGCGTGCAAGAGGGTAGCTTTCAAGAAGGATAAGCACAGAGCAGCTCTCTAGTGTAAGAGAGCAGTGTGCTACAGTAGGGCACCAGACACCAGTAAATACATCTGCCTCACTCTACCTTCACTCTTGAGTTCAATATATTTCTGTATTCCTAAAATAAAATCTCCATCTTGCCTACAGAGACTGAGTGTGTTTTTCTTAGCAGAAATACAAGAACCTTAGCTAGGGCAGCCTGTAACAAAATTGTGTACCAAGGTAAAAGCCTTCAGTGGCTAAACACTTGACTAAATATCTCTTTTGATCAAGCCAATTTGAAAATAGCTTTCAAAATCAGTGTTAGTATCTGAGCCATCGCAGTGTTCACAATTCACGATCATGACTTAATCAGTGCATTTATCAGATGTTTCTGCTGTCAGGCCTGTGGTGAGAGCAGCACCTACACTGCTCTATTAATTACCTCAACCACCAGTGAGGTAGGTTCTAATAGCACCCCCATTTTACAGCTGACAAATCTGAATTCCAGCTATATAGATCAATTTTCTGAAAGCTTCAGGGTAAGTAGTGATGAGAGCATGCAGAAATTAGGTCCCTGTGGCTTGCACCATGGACTCACAATTACTCTGTTGACCTGCCTCATGTCTTTTACTGAAACCTCTCATCATAAGCTCAACTAATTATCATGCACAAGGACTGCTCTGACGTCTGGTGGATGTTACAAAACTCACATTTGTCCTTTAACATCTGAGATTGGCTACCACAGTTACAAGTCAAAAGGTATTCTACTGGAAAACAATCTTAGCTGTTAAGAGTAATTCCATTCCTGTTGACATTATTTTTTTTAATTTTTTTTTGTTTATTTATTTATTTGAGAGTGACAGAGACAGAGAGAAAGAGGCAGCGATTGAGAGGGAGAGAGAGAGAGAGAGAATGGACGCACCAGGGCCTCCAGCCACTGCAAACAAACTCCAGATGCAGGTGCTACCTTGTGCATCTGGCTTATGTGGGTCCTAGGGAATCGAGCCTCGAACCAGGGTCCTTAGGCTTCACAGGCAAGTGCTTAACCACTAAGCCATCTCTCCAGCCCCCAACATTATTTTTAAGCTAAGGAAAAGATGAAATTTGACTGAAAAAGAAGTCCTAAGACTTTATTTTTTTATTAAAAAACTGAAAACAGCTGGGTGTGGTGGTGCCTGCCTTTAATCCCAGCACTCAGGAGGCAGAGGCAGGAAGATTGCAGTGAGTTTGAGGCCATCCTGAGTCTACAGAGTGAATTCTAGGTCAGCCTGTGCTAGAGTGAGACCCTACCTCAAAAAAAAAAAAATTAAGACAAAACTGAAAACATCACAATGAGAAAGACCTCATCATCTGCTTTTGGGTCTGTTGAACAGTGTGAAGCCTAGGGCTGTGGTAGCCTGTGAGGACCATAATTATATGAGTCTTGAGATGAAACCTTCTAAAGACAATGAGATGGAGGGGAGCTGCTGACTTCAAGCCTTTGGATTAGCTACCACCACACATCCCCCCCCCCGCGGTCTTTTCTTATTTAAGATAAATCTTATACACTTTAACTGCATTTATTTTGAGTCTCCCATGAATGACAGGTGAAATTTCACATGTGAATTTCTGAGTAAGTAAAGGAAAAGTTGTCTATGAGTTTAGGATCAAGCTGTCTTGCTCTTGATTAGAAGAGCAGGGTAGCTTGAAGCCTTGAACACTATGTGAAAGGGTATGGGCAAATGGTCAGCAAAAGGGCTAACGCCCCTGCAGCCACGTCAGCAGCTCTCAACACAAAGCATCAGTCACACCTCAGTTGTCTATAGCTGGGGGAGGAAAGTGATGGTGTTTCCATGGTGACTCAGCTCTTCCCCTCAAAAACTCCAGGAAACCTCAAGTGTGCCCTTGTAGACGACCTTCCCTCTCTCAGGGTTGTGTTTATATAGGGCTGTGCTTAGAAATGCTTATTCTTCCTTTACGCTTGACTTACCCCAGTGTCTCCCACCTCCTTGACTCTCACCGTGATGGGGCCCAGTGTTATTCCAAGCCTCTCCCTCTGCCTCCCACATGTTTCCAGGCCTTGGAAGCAGCCACTAAGGTGAAGTGACCTCCCCACTAGTATTTTTACCACTCATTGATTGGTGACTAAAATGGTCTTATGTAAAAATATAACTCTCCAGGCTGGGAGGGGTTAGACAAAGGTCTCACCATAGCAAGCAGCTAAGAGAGAGAAGTAAACCAAGTTTGCATTTCAGCTCAGACTCCATGAGCTACATGACCTTAGACTTTCCTTGACACTTAGTTTTATTGTTTGAAGGATGGAAATAATGCCACTTGCCCTGCTTATTTCATTAGGTTCAGGTTAGATTTCACAAAGAGATACACACCCAGCCAGAGACACTGTGATGTCCAAAGGACTGGCCTCAGGGGAACTAGGACTCAAAACGAAGTATTCACTTACCTGAGGGAAAAAGTGTAAGAACAAAGATATCCTAAGACACCCCAAACTGTCTGGTTGTGAAGCTAAAAGGAACTTGGAAAAACAGAGGGGAGCAGAAAAGACATCTGGAGGGTAAAATTTCTTCTTTGAGGCCTGATTATAGGCCTAGGGTTTCACATATCTCATTCTACCTCCCCCCCCCCAGCCTTTTGAGGAGGGCATTTTCACCTCCATTCTATAAAGAGAGGAATGAATAGAAAGAAGAGAAAGAGGAAGAAGAAGGAAAATAAGACAAAAAGGCCACACTTAGAAATCAAATACATTATTTGAAGGTAGACTTTGGCCTTCTCACTGCATTATGAAGTATTTCAGTTAGTTCATTTGTTAAGAACCTAAAGGTTTTTAAGTCATTTTCAGCTCCTTCAAAGGAGTGGAAAGGAACAAAGCCCTAGAAAGCAATCCTATAGCATTATAAGAATTTTCATTCTTTCATTTCTCAAAGTTAGAACATTACCATGAGCAAAGGGTCCTAGAGTAGACATAGAAACAGTACTGAAAGTAACTGAAATATAACAAATATTCCACAAACTGTTGAATAATGAACACAAGAAATCTGTGTCATAATAAAAGTTATTCATAGACACAGGTTTAATTTTCATCTGTAACGTGGGGGTTGACTTGAATCCCTTTATGCCTATACTCTGGGGTCAGGATTCTCCACATGAAGTAAGGACAGTTGCTTGTGAGAGGTAAGGCTGAGAGTACAGCCATCACTGGTGTGAGGCTCCTCAGGAGCTCTTGAGTTCTCATTCTTCCCACTTATCAGATTGAAGGTTTTATTAGACTACAGTCTTTCTTGTTCTTCTGTGGAAGCTGGAAGAGTTTGCTACCCACAATCTGATGTGGAGCCCTAAGCTCTTCAGTAAGTGTGCTGCACAGAGCAGAACAACACAGGAATGACTGCCGAGCTCGATGCTTCTTCCCTTCTCTCCTCCAAGGCCATGTTGTGACATAATAGTCCCACCATCTCCCAGGCTTCAGTACTGTGCTCAGAAAACAGATTTCCTAAGAGTTTCCCAGGAACTGTTCTAAGTGCTTTCAGAGGATTCTTATACTTAACAGTAATCATTTAGAATAAGTATTATTGCTAACCCTTCCTTATAGAAGAAAAAATGAAGATACAAACAGCCTTAAGAGTCTTGAGACTCCTGAGTATAGCTCCTTGAAGAATAAGATTTTAAATCACCAGAGATAGCCAGTCTCCTGACTCACAGCAACTAACACCAAGCAGAAGCAAACACATTGATTTGAAAGGAAATGCCAGGCATGGGTAGAATGACATTGCTTTCCAGAAAAGCTTTGTCCTGACAGTTCCTTTAAAGAAGTGAGGACAAATGCTACCCTTGCTTCAGTATCTATGTAGTGAATTAAGATGTCTAGCAGAATTCATGATGTCATCAGTTCATGACCCCAAATTGCGTCACAACATGGGCTGATGTAGTAGATTAATGTGTGCAAACAGAACCACAGTTTAGGCATTTGGGGTAAAA
Organism: Dipus sagitta; assembly: GCA_036346955.1. NCBI lineage: Eukaryota > Metazoa > Chordata > Mammalia > Rodentia > Dipodidae > Dipus > Dipus sagitta. The sequence continues at coordinate 87,785,359 of CM070779.1, read as the reverse complement.
TGACTTTTCTTGTGACTCTAATGAGGGTAGATATGTCACAAGTCTGGACATTCCCTTGTCATAATGTGTGAGTTTGGATAAATGACTATCTGTGTGACCCTGAGAAGTACTGAGAAAAGAAACGAATCTTTTTCTTTCAAATATGAAGAGCGCAGGTTCTATTAATGCTATGGGAGACACCAAGACCTGTTCAAAATGGCAAGATCTTCAGAGAGTGATCTTGTTTTGGTAAGTAGCTCAGGGCCTTTCTAATTATCATGGCAGACATCTTCATTTGTGTAGCAGAAAATGTGACTTCTTGTCTGTCCTTGTTATCCCTTAACTGCTCACTGTTTGCCAGTCATCTGTCCAAGCCTTCACTGAATATTCACAAAGGATCATGGCACTATGTTAATCAAAAAAATGTTGGGCTGGAGACATGGCTTAGTGATTAAGGAGGTTACCTGCAAAGCCAAAGGGCCCGGGTTTGATTCCCTGGGACCCACATCAGCCAGATGCATGACACAAGCGTCTGGAGTTTGTTTGCACCAGCTAGAAGTCCTGGCACACCCATTCTCTCTCTCTCTCTCTCTCTCTCTCTCTCTCTCTCTCTCTCTCTTTCTCTCATATCTGTTGACCTCTTTATCTCAAATAAATAAACCCCGAGACTACATAGTGAATTCCAGGTCAGCCTGTGCTACAGTGAAACCCTATCACAAAAAGCCAAAAAAAAATTTCTTTTTAAGTAATGTTTATTGTGGGGGCTGGGAAGATGGCTCAGCAAAGGCAGCCCAGGTTCAATTCCCAAGCCACCTACATAAGCCAGACTCAAAAGTGGTGCAAGTTTCTAATGTTTGTTTGAAGCAGTAAGAGGTGCACATCCATGACCCCCCTCTCTCTCTGCAAATAAATAAATAAAAGTTTAAAACAATGTTTACTAAATATCATGTGATAGCAGATACCATGAGAATCCTTCCCTTCTTCCAGTTATTCTTTTTCTTTTTCATGCATGTGTGTTCTTTGGTTTTGGAGACAGAATGTCATGTAGCCAAGACTGGTCTTGAAGTCCCCATCTTCCTGCCTCCACCTCTCCAATGGTGGGAATCCAGGCAAGTACCCCCACACCCAGATTTCTTTCTTCCTTCTTTCATCCAATCAAAAAATATTTGTTATTGAACCTGGCATGGTGGCTCACACCTTTAATCCCAGCACTTGGGAGGCAGAGGTAAGAGAACTGCCATGATATCAAGGCCACCCTGAGACTATATAGTGAATTCCAGGCCAGCCTGGGCTACAGTGAGGCCCTACCTCAGAAAAACCAAATAAATAAATAAATAAATAAATAAATAAATAAATAAAATTGTTGTGTTTATATAATGTTTTCATCTTACAAGCACTCACTCCATATAGATGTACTAGATGCCTGCTGTGTGGTAGGTGATATTAGGGCTAGGGTTACACATGATTCAGTGTGTCTGTTCTCTGATAACCCAAAGCCATAGTCTTTGCTTTCTCTCTAAGTCCACTTATTTTGTGACAGTTAACACTTAGAATTTTAAGCCAAAATCCTACTTAAAGCAATACTTCAATAGCAATACTTTGGATATTTGGGAAATATTTTAAGCATAAACAAACATCTAGGCACATATCAACATTAACTGGAAACTATTACAACACTTGTTTTGTAATAATACAGAGGACATGAATGCATGTCTGTCCCATGAATGCTTATCTCTATACTGTAATAGATCTAAGAAATAGGAAATATATTAATGTTGCTATAAATTCCAAAACAGAGGAAGGAATAAGGAGGAATTGAAAGTCTGGTTGATGCAATCCCCCATCAATATTCATGGTGAAATTGACCAGATTTCTGTACCATCATTTTAGGAGTTTACTATTTGAGGTTTTGTGTTCAGGGTGGTTAGTTCCAAGAACAACTGTGACTTGACATCAGAAGTATATATATTTATATATTCCCGTCATCATCTTTTCTATCACCATCAAATATCAATTCTCTCCCGTGAAGGCCATGTAGCCCATGTGACTATTATACTCCCTGGTGTTCATGCCAGGCTTTTCCCAGCCCACACCCAGAGTCCACACAGCCCTGGTTTCCAAGATAGAAGACAGGAGTCAACAAGGTCAGCTTGGGCCAGTATCTCTGAGCAGAAGCCACCAAGCTGAAAGAGCATCTTCCCCCGCTTTTGAATGTTCCTTTGATGTCAAGATCTACTGTTCATCATTTCTAAATGTAGAAACTGGCATTTGCTTCAGAAAATGCCAAATGTGTTTTACTTGCATTTCTACTGCCACATCAGTGATCTGTCCTTAGTTAAAGCTCCTTAAAGGGGAGAGGAAACAAGAAAGCAAACGATCTGTCTGTCTTGCCTTTTGCTGATCTTGGATGGATTACTTACCTGTCTGAACCTCAACAAGTTACGTAAACTTGAATTACTGTAAATATTAAATGTAGTATCTAGTGCATAATAGGTAACAACACAATCATCAATATTATTGTTAGTTCTGTTAAGTGAGTTCTTACAATGTGATAAATAATAAATTTTTGGACCTTTCTAAATTGTATAAATTACACTGTTTTTCTAAAAGGTAACTTTATTGCCTATACAACAAACCCAATGTCACTCTTCATGTTGGTTTTGAAGCAGTGGATGTCAAACTGAGCATTCCTCAGAACCCTCTGGGTTTCTTCCTGAAACATGTACTGCTGAGGCCCACTTCTGGCATAGGCATGAGGTAGAAACTCTGAATTTGAAACCAATTTCCTCACTGTTTTAGGACCAAATGTTGAGAACCCTTGTTCTAATAATCAAATTTATGAGCATGCATTTAACATTTACTGAGCACATATGTACTAAGAGCATTTCTAAGGAGGAGAGCTGATAAGACAAAGCCCCAACATTCAGAAAGCTCATATTCTAGAGGAAGAACAGACAATAATAAACTCATAAGTAATAACATTTGACATCATAGGAAGTAATTTAAGAAAACAGTTGAGGGGATAATGCATGATTGAATTTCACTGAAAAATATATTCACTGAAAAAGAAAATTTCAGATATGGCAGGTAGGGAAAGCATCTCTGAGAAAGAAGTATTGCCCCCCCAAAAAAATGTTAAGATGGAAGAAAAGATTTCATCTAGGGGAAGCACATTCCAACAAGAGAGAACATCAACTCAGAGACCCCAGTGGGAAAATTCCAGGGGCAGCAGACTGGCTAGTGTGACTAAAGCCCAGAAATCAAAGAGCAAGGAACTAATATCAGACAGACAAGTTTGAGGCCAGATCATGCAGGACCCCACAGCCCATCTTAACTAGGTTATGTCTTATTTTAAGTGATGGAGATTCCCTGGAGAATGCTAAGTATGCAAATGCCATAATCTAACATATTTTCTAGCAGTTCTCTGGCAAGCGGTAGAAGCAGGTGGTGGATTTAGGAGGTGGCTAAGATCCTCTAGGTGAGGGAGGATGAGGTTTTGGCCTAAGGTAGTAGCAGAGCAGGTGCTCAACACTAATCAGAGTCAACGTTTTACATGTTGCAAATCCTTTATGCATGAAACCAGAAGCACTGAAATTTTCAGAGTTTAGTTATACATATGTAATGAGACACCTTGAAGATGGAACCTAAGTCTAAACATGAAATTCATTTGTGTTTCATATACACCTTATACACAGAGGTGGAAGGTAATTTTCTGCAGTATTTTTAGTGTGCCTGCATTTTTACTATATTTTATCACATGGGATCTAGTGTAGAATTTTCCACTTTTGTTATCATGTCAGTATTCAAAGAGTTTTGCATTAAGAATGTTTACCTTATAATTTAAAATTCAAGTTCATAGGACGTGCGATTGAGTTGGAGGTAAGATGAAGGAAAAAGGAAGTGGAAAATGAGCTTTGGATTTAGTACACTAATGCCATCTACAATCAGTTGTTTAGCACATAATCAAAGCTCAGCTACACATCTATGTATTTTATTGTTCATTTATTTATTTGACAGTAACAGAGAGAGAAAGAGGCAGATTGAGAGAGAGAGAGAATGGGTGTGCCAGGGCTTCCAGCCACTGCAAACGAACTCCAGACGCGTGCGCCCCCTTGTGTATCTGGCTAACGTGGGTCCTGGAGAATCGAGCCGCGAACCAGGGTCCTTAGGCTTCACAGGCAAGCGCATAACCGCTAAGCCATCTCTCCAGCCCCCATCTATGTATTTTAGAATTGGAATGTTTTCCATTGAGAAATTCTAATGCTTCCCAAAATGATCAAGGTCACGTACTGCACACCTCCAAGGGGTGCTACTATACTGACAGTAATATAAAATAGTTGTATGAAGTAGTTCCTTTGGAAAAGTTCTGATTTTTCAAGACTTTCTCACTCTATGAATACTACCCTTAGATTTTTCCACCTATTTGCAACCAAATAGGACTCTAATAAACTGAGTTGTGTGTATAAGGTGAACGCCTCAAGGCTGGAGACTGAACATGTGTCATCTATTTGGATGTTTTCTGTAACTCAGGGGCTTAGCTTGGGAGTGTGACCTTACGACAGGAGAGTCATCATGTCATCCATGAACAATATTGATGGTGGGGCCTTCTTGTTTGGCATTTCTCTGATTCCTTGCTCATGAGTTTCAGGACAATTGCACCCATTTATAATGGGGGCGGCAGCAGAGAGCTTATGATTTATAACCTAGTGAAGGGCAATGAGCCTGGATGCCCACCCCTTCTCTGAGTGGAGCTGGCAGGCTTGCTGCGATACCAGCAGAGATACAGACACACGCATTCTGTGGGAACAATCACGCCTGGGCCCCAGAGCTCTCCAAATATCAAGAGAAAAATATGACTCACTGAAATTCAGTTGTATTTTTAAGAAGTTTATTTTCATTGTTTGTAGCTTAAGATATTTGTCTTGTGGTGTTCATACACAAAAATCAAGAATAAGACAACGTTTTCTGACATCAGCTTCCTCAGCCCATTTTGCTTCCTGTGTCTGATTTTTATACCTACTCTTGTATGCCCAAGGTCCTCATTGATAGCTATACCACTTCTCTAACCCTCTCCTCCATGGCCTTAGCCAACTGTCCTGCTCTAGACTTGAAGTTATCCACCACTGTTAGCTATTTTTCCTTCATAAAATATTAGTAAATCATGCTATATGTGTTTCTTGGAGGACCTCTTTGAGGTACTGCTCAAGTTTTTAATAGACCTAATTTTTTGAGTGCATACTATTTGTCAGGCACTGTGCTAAGTGTTTTCAGTAAATTAACTTATTAAATCCTCCTACCAAACCATGAAGAGCTGAGATAATGCAGTCACATGGGAAGCCTATAATAGAGTGGGACACAAATCGAAAACCTCTAGTTCTCTGCCCATGGTCTTCAACCCTGCTGTAGTGACTCTCTGTGCAGAAGAGAACAAGCATTTAATATTTAAAATATTTTTATTTATTTGAGAGAGAGAGAGAGAGAGAGAATGGGTGCACCAGGGCCTCCAGCTCACTGCAAACTAAGTCCAAGTGTATGCTCCACCTTGTGCATCTGACTTTCATGGGTTCTGGCGAATCAAACCTGGACCTTTAGACTTTGCAGGCAAGTGCTTTAAACACTAAGCCATCACTCCAGCCCTGAGAACTAATATTTTTGGTATATCTGTCACATGTCACTCCCTTTACAAGTTCCAGCTCATATGATTTTCACAGCAACTCTTGCAAACAGGTACTATTACCACATACAAAGACAGAACAGGCAGAACAATTAAGAATCTTGTGTAAGATCCACAGTGATGATAGAAGTCACTGAGTTTGATAGAAAACCAGATTTCTAGAATCTAGTGCCCATGTGACTAAAGAAATAGAAACTTCATGTTTTAGTTCACATTGATGAGGTAGTTATCCTCAGGGTAGATCTGGACTCAGACCTAGCTGAATCAAGGGCTTAGGAGATATCATGAAGCATGTCTCTATCTTTGATTCTGCTTTGATATATGTTGGCTTTGCTGTGAAGCAGATTCTCCATTGTTACCAGCAAAGATAGATGCCATTAGTTCCAGTCACAGCTGAATAACTTGTCAGCCCCAGGGCAAACACTACATGCTTACAAAAGCCCTAAATCTGATTCTCATTTGCCTAACTTCAATTATTTGGCCAACCTATTAGCACAATGTCACAAGAACAGAGAGCTATTGACTGACCAGATCTTGACAGCTTGTTAAATCTGGAGCTGGGGTTAGAATTCTCTGGATCCCAACACAGAGATGGATCCCCATAAGTAAGCAGAAATGCTACCGTGAAAGGGGAGTTGAAATAGCAGAGGTCAATTGTTTGATTCTAAGATGCTTCATGGCTGTAATGAGAAGAAAAGTGTGTGTATCTCTCTTTTCCTTTTATATTCGCCTAGCTCATGCTAAGTACAAAGACCTAAGCTGGACATTGAAAATAATGATCATAAAACTGGTGACATGGTTAATTCCTGTGAAGTACTTCCTAAGTGGTAGATCCTCCTTAAGGAGCTCTGCAGGTTTTAGATGACTTCCTCCTTATCACAGACTCTCAGAGATATGCTGCTTTTATCTCTAAGGTCACAGAAGCAAATAATGCAAAGACTCTCCTGGTCAGGGAAGGGGGAGTTCAGCACTAGAAGTTAATGACCTCTAACACAGGAAAGAAGTGCTATGAGAATGACAAGAGCAAAGGAGCTGGGATACACAAAGACAGAGTTTGGAAAGGCTTTATTGTAGAAGAAACAGTATGGGCCAGAGCATGTGGAATGTTCTAGAAGTGGAGTATTCAACATGGCCATAAGTAAATCATAGCAACTGTCATCTACATTGGTAGCAGGAGCCATGCCATATCATTAACTCAATTAATTTTCCCCATGGTGTATTATTAGCCCTTAGAACAAAAAACTAATGTTAAATGACAGAGCTAGGAAGTGAGCCAAGATTGAATCCACGTATTTCTGAAAAGTGGGGCATCTAGAAGAAAGTAGGTGTAACCAGGATGGGAGGTGTGTTGGTTTGAGATAGGTGTTCCTCTCAAACTCATGTGTTTGGAATGGTTGATCCCCAGCTGGTGGCAATTTGGGAATTGGAACCTTGCTGGAGGAAGTGTGTTGTTAGGAGCAGTCTTATGGGTATTATAGCCAGCTTCCCCTTGCCAGTGCTTGGCACACTCTCTTGCTGCTATTGTCCATCTTATGTTGGCCAGAAGGTAATGCCCAACCTCTGCTCATGCTATGTTTTCCCTTACCATCATGTAGTTTCCCCTCCAGTCTCTAAGTCAAAATAAACAACTTTCCTCCCATCAGCTGCTTTTGGCAATGTGCTTTTTATCAGCAACAGAAAGGTAACTGCAACAGAGAAATTGGTTCCAGTGAAGTGGGGTTATCACTGCTAGAAATCTGACTGTGTGGTTCTAGGTCTTTTGGAACTGATTTGCTGGAGGAATGTGGAAAGATTTGAAACCTTGACCTAATTGACACCTTGCAGGGCTGTAAGCAGAGCTTAATGGACCATTCTGGACAGAGTTGAAAGACCTAATTCAGTAAGAAGTATGTACTGCAAAGTTTTGCTTATGAGGGAAGAAAGAACTTTGTTGATACTGGTCTACAAACAGTTTATGTGAGAGGTTTGCTACATTCTGCCTGTGTCCTAATATTGGGCCAGATGTTTTGGACATAAGTTGATGAAGAACATTTAACTCAAACCACCACATTTTACCCCCTGCCTCTACAAAATAGCAACTATCCATGATGTAAAATGCAAAGCATTCAGTCCAACTTTTAAAAATCCCCATAGTTATTTCAATTCCAGTACTGCTCAAATATCCCCCATAGTCAAAGGTTTCTTAACTAAGATGTAAACAAAAAAATGCATAATGGCACAGAATACACATTCACACTGCAAAAGGTGGCATTACGTATCAACATTCCAGAAACAATTTTGTAACTCTACTGAGAAATCCTGGATCTATTTCAGCAAACACATTGATATTCTAGCTTCCTTACAACTACCCTGGGAAATTTCATCAATTGGAATGTTATACTTCCAAAAGGGTTTTCTCCCCTTATTCAACTTAATGAAGACACGGGTGGGAACAGCAGTCTTTGATCATTAGTAAGAGTGGCTGTCTCTAGAAATTAAACTCACAGGTTAAAAAAAAAGTAGCAAGTTGGGCATGGTTGCACATGCCTTTAATCCCAACACTTGGGAGGCAGAGGTAGGAGGAGGAGGACTCCCATGAGTTCAAGGCCACCTTGAGACTACATAGTGGTCATCCTGGGCTATAGTGAAACCCTACCTCAAAAAAACAAAAAGAGAAAAAGTAACCTGATAGTTTTAACTAGATTCACCAAGAAAATATCACACCTCTTTATTTTGTCTACCATGATCAGTAAAAAACATGTTTAATCACAACACAAATTCAAATGAAGAAATAAAAGGTTGAGATATGTTTCTGGTGCATTGACCTAATAATGAAGACAGTTCTAATGGCTAAGAAGTAACCAACAATGGCTGACATGAAGAAACATTGCAAAAGAATGGTCCAGAGGAGAGAGGAATAAGATAGCTGGCTGGTTAGGCAGTGAACTAAATTTAGACATCAGCCTAAAAGCAAGCAACATGCCAAAGAGCAGTTTTCGAAAACATAATTTGAGTCATGATGATGGAAATCAAAGGTGACTATGAAGACTCATGGTGAACATTTTCTAAACCCTGTGGGGAGATACAGGGAGTCTCACAAAGATGCAGTGGATGTTGGAACCAAAGGAAGAGAAAAGTGAGTCAGTAAAAATAAATGTAGCATCCTCCAATGTAGAGACACACATTGCGGGGCTAAAGCTTGACAGTGGATGTAATGAAGAATGGTGAGATATGAGAAATAAACCATGTCATAAACTATGCTCTTGTTGCCTTGGAAGAGGTTTTCAGAGGGGCTGGGGAGGTAGATCAGTAGTTAAAGGTGCCTGAGTTCAATTCCCCAACCACCCATAACAACCCAGACAGGTATTCATTTGCAGCAGCAAGAGACCCTGATGTACACATACACACACACACACGTGTATGTGTGTGTGTGTGTGTGTGTGTGTGTATTCAGATTTTATATTTCAGCATAAAAGCTTAAGGAATTCTTTGAAAGGATCAGACATTGTCAGATTTATGTTTCTAAAGATCATTTTGCACTAGAATCAGGGAAACAGTTCCTTGTCTCTACTTGTGTCCTTATGACAATAAGCACACATTTCTAAGAAATACTTTATCTCCATGTAGAATTATATAGGTGGAAAAAATATCCTTTCGCTTACTAATTTGTTTTTCCTGAAAAAAAAAAACAGAATAAGGGGTCAAAATAATACAAATCTCTTAAAATTTGCAAATAATAAAACAATATTGCATATGCTGAGATTTAATTGTATGATCAGTCCATTCTAGATGAGTTCAGAGATGGGTTAGAGTTATCTAAAATTAAACACCTGGCCAAAGCAAGAATTTGTCTTTTTGCAAAAGCGAATCTAACAAGAGGATCAATCATCCTTACACCCCCACTGAAAAATAACCAAGGTATTTTTGCTTATGTATTTATGTGGAAGGTGCATGCATGCTCATATATGTGTGGATGCACATATGTGTGTAGGTGTACATGCATGTGTCGGACAGAAGTCAATATCAGGATCACTGCCCACCTTATGTTTTATGACAAAGTCTTTCACTGAATCCATAGCTCACTGACTCAGCTAGACAAGCTATGTAGTAAATCCCAGGAGTTCTCCTGTCTCTGCTTTCCCAATACTGGAATTACAGGTATGCACTACCAAGCCAGAATTTTTATGGCACCATTGTGACCATTCTGAAGTCAATCTTTTTTTTCCCCTTTTCTTTTTCTATTTTGTCCTTGCAGTCCTGGGGACTAAATGTACAGCCTTATGTATTAGGTAAGTGCTATACCACTGAGCTATATCCCAAAGTCTCGGTTTTTTAACTTAATTTTATTTGAGAGAGTGATATATAGAGAGAATGGGTGTTCCAGGGCCTCCAGCCACTGTAAACAAACTCCAGAAGCATGTGCCACCTTATACAATTGGCTTACATGGGTCCTGGTGAATTGAACCTGGGTTCTTTGGCTTTGCAGGTGAGCACCTTAACTGCTAAGCCATCCCAGCGCCCCCCTCCCCTTTTTTTTTTACTTTTTATTTTGAGACAAAGTCTTGCTATGTTGCCTAGGCTGACCTTGAACCTATTAATTCTCCTGTCTGGAATTATAGTTACTTCAGAATCCTGTGCCAACAGACCCAGCTGGTTCTAGGCTTCTGAAAATTTTTTTTCAAAGAACCACCTCTTTGTTTTGTCAATTGTCTTAATTGTTTCCTTGGTTTCCAATTCATTAATTTCTGCTCTGATTTTAATTATTTCTTTCCTTCTGGAGCTCTTTGGATTGGATTTTTCTTGCTTAAAATTTTTATGAAACATAATGGACCAAAAGACATAGCTAGGGTGGAGAACTATTGCAGATAATATAAGCCAAATGGGGATGGTGAAATGTCTCAGCAATTAAGGGCATTTGCTTGCAATGCCTGATAGGCCATGTTAGATTCCCCCTGTACCCATGTCAAACCAGATGTACAGAATGATCTATGCCTCTGGAGTTTGGTTGCAGTGGAAGGAGTCCCTAATCTCCCTCATCCTCTCTCTTCTCTCTCTCTCTCTCTCTCTCTCTCTCTCTATATATATATATATATATATATATATATATATATATATATATATATATATCTGCTTGCAAATAAATAAATAAAATATTAAAAAATAAGTCAAATATTAGGATCTATTTGATCCTCTAAATATCAACTCCATTTGTAGCATATCTGGTCAAGATTTTCTCCCATCTACTCTCTGTTCTCTCTGCTGATAGCTTTCTTTGTTGTGCAGAAATATTTTGATTTCATGCAGTCTCATTTGTTGATTCTTGGGTATTTCCTGTGCTATTGGAATCCTGTTCAGAAAGTTCATGTCTATACCTGAAACATGAAATGTATTCCCTGTTTTCCTCTAGCAGTTTCTACATTTCTAGTTGTAAATGATAATCTTTAGCCCACATCAAGTTGACATTTGTCCAGGGTGAGAGATGGGGTTCTGCTGTCATTTTTATGCAGGCAAATATCCAGTTTTGCTACCAGGCAGTCTTTTGGTTATAGTGTAGCTCCACTTGTAGTTTTTCATATAAGGAGATTATGTAATGATTCTTTCCACACAAGTATTTCAGAGAAAATAAGAATTACAATTTTGTGAATAAATACACTGACACTAGTTATTTACATAACAATATTGACATTCCTAATTAGTATAAATCTGCTTTTAGGAAAATGCATGCTTTTCTCTGGGTAATGACAAATAGAAGACTGTAAGCCTTGAGCCAGGTCCTAGACAATGTTTCCATTGGAAGATATACCTTTGCTCCTAATTGATTTTCAGTAACCTTATGCAAATAGTTTAATCATCTCCCCTGCCACAGAAAAGTATCAAAAAACAACATTCTAAGCACAGGCACACACCGTGATGGTTTAGAAGTGAGACATCAGGTACCAGGACATTGAACACGTTCCTTAATGAGTCCTCTGGTGATACTTGAACTGAAAGCCCCACTTACCTTAAAAACATTGTTTTTGTCATCAAGGGAAAGTGTGCCCTGCAGTATATGAAGCTGCTCTGGGGTAGGAGGGAAGATATTAGAATTTAAATGTGAAAATGAACGTAGAATATGCACCATAAGCTTCACAGACCCAGCAGCAGGTACTAAAAGCAGTCTTTGTTTTATTAAAATATTAAATGATTATTGAACTGAGTCAGTGGTTCTGAAGCTGAGCTCCAGTGGGTATTGTTCTGGCTTTGTAGTAGCAGTTGATACTCTTTTTCAAATGTAAATGGAGGGTATCTTTTGTCATCAACAAAACTTACCAAGACTAATGAGGACTGGAAGAAATGTCATAAAAGCAAATGAAAAAAAGTACAGAGGTAGATAATTCAGCTGCAACATCCCTGAAAACATGCCAAAAATCCTTATCTACTAAGGAAGTTCCAGAGGAGAATGAGAAATCTCTTATTCCAGGAAGGAAAACATCTTGTTTTCCTGAGGAGATGGCACTGGGCCAGAGTAGCCATCCAGAGGAAAATGAAGACGGGAGTTTACTAGAAGGAGGCCCAGGTGAAAGCAGACAATTACTCACTGTTTTGCATAGCCTCCAAAGGAAGGACAGCATGGATGCAAGCTGGGCGCCTGCTGGTCTCCAGAGATTCTTTAGGAGACACCCCCAGCAGATAAAAGAAAAGCTGACTCTTCTACAGTGGCTAGGACAGCAGAAAGAGGCCCAACCTATCAGCCTTCTGGCAAATTGTGCACTGTTAGCACATAGCCCAAATGTAAACCAAAGGATATGTTTACCCTGTAATAATAATTTACATGCCCTCTCCTTTTAACCTGGCCTTAGAAATATACAAATGAAGTAAGGGAGGGTCTAGCATTATTTCCTCAAAATGTACTTCTCTGGGCTACCAGACATTAATTGAGTGGTTAACCAAATGAATATGGAAGTTAGAAAGGGTTTGAATGCCAGTTCTCCTAATTACCAGTCTTGCGCACGTTACTTAACCTTTGTGGGTTTTCTTTACCTCATCTACTAAATCATAAAATAATCCCTTTTCTATCTGATGCTCTTCTAAGATGTCTGATGCTGGGGTTGGTATAGTGCTTGTCATAGAACATCGTAACTAGCAGATGAAATTGCCCTAAGGCAAGGGAATGTTCTTAACTCTGATTCATGTCTTTCTTCCTCCTCATGAACTCTGTGACCTTTTCCTTAGTCCTCATAGCTGCAAAGAGGTTATCCTATGTCTTAGAGAAGGGTGTCAGCAGGATCCCAGGGTAGAAAGACATGAAAATGGCTGTTAATTCTCAAAAGCTGTAGTTTAAGAGTAATTCAGGAAAATTTATAAAAGAAAAAAAAGCAAGCTTTATTATGTTTATCTACACCAAATTAAGAATCTAAGACTGAAAGGAAAAGGGATCTATTGAGAGAGGTGGGGTAAGATCACAATAGGGAGAAAAAATAGGGAGAAAATGCTAAAGTGATTGAAGTACTATCAGCCATGAACCCAAAGTATCCCTTAGTAAAGAACTGTCCTAATGCCCACAAACATTGCCCTTTACAGTTCCTGTGATCTTTGTACACCACCTGATCTCAGCTGTGTTAAATTTCTTCTCATCACCTGGTAAAGATTACCAAATAACATTAGCCATAATGATACCTGGTGATCACTCAATGGCTGTCTTAAAGTGATCCCCATTGGTTACATAAGATCTTGTTCAGATCCATCACCTTCTGTGACCAGAACACTTATTAACTCAGGCAACTTAAATAGGCAACACTAGTTCAAACAAGAGCCATCCACATCCAGAAAAGATGCTACTTGGTATACCCAGGTAGAAAATTCCCAGTAAGCTACCTATACTGCCTAAGTTACAATGCCTATTATTATTATAACATGTATCCATAAATACACAGGCATTCGTTTTTGTTTTGTTCAATGTTTTATTGAGGTATAATTCATATATCATACAATTCACTCATTTAAAGCATGATATTCATTGATGAATAATGATACTACATTGTTAATGTTTAAAGTTTATTATTATTATTATTATTAACAAGATGTTTCTTATAGATACATCATGTGTTGGTACCCTCTCCCCTCGTCCCTGCCCCCATTCCACTGGGGATGCTCTTCAGTAGGGTTGCAGGTATTCCCCATGGGATTGTGGTTTATGTATTGTGGGAGCAGTAGTCAATTATTTTGGGGGAGAGGGAATGCCTCTGGGCATGATGTCTCAACCTGTGGCTTTTACAATCTTTCCACCCCCTCTTCTGCAAAATTCCCTGAGATGTGGTAAGTGAGGTATTTTTTAAATATATTTTATTTATTTATTTATTTATTTATTTATTTATTTATTTATTTATGAGAGAGAGAGAGAATGGGCATGCCAGGGCCTCCAGCCACTGAAAATAAACTCCAGACACATGCGCCCCCTTGTGCTTCGGGCTTACTTGGGTCCTGAAGAATGGAACCAGGTCCTTTGGCTTTGCAGGCAAATGCCTTGACCACTAAGCCATCTGTCCAGCCTGAGTTTTAAGTCTACTCCAGTGATGAGCTCTTAGGAGCCTCGGGATCTCTGCTTTGGTAGGTGCTGAGTATCCTCAGGGTCTGACTCTTACACCCTGGTGCTGGTTATCAGGATCAGCATGGAAGCAGAACTCTTGCTTAGCTCCCCAATTCCTCTATGGTTTCATCTTTGGCTTGACTAAAGTGCAAGGGGTGGTTTATCTCCTCCAGTCTTGCTACCTTCTGAAAAAGAAGAACAGATTCTCCAGTGGAGAGTGAAGTCACCATAGTTTAAATGGAATCAGTATTATTAATTTAGGGAGAATTTGATGTATGTAACCACTTTTTTAGCCAAAGACTAATGAGAGCTTGACACTGGAGAACATACTCTTTGTGTACATAGGATTCTGATCTGGTTCCCAATTCCAGACATGGGTTCCTTTAAATTGAGTGGCTCTCTTAGCCAATCATAAAGCTGTTGGTTACTCACTGAGGCTATGTGACACTATTGCAAACCAAATTCAATGACACATCAAAAGCATTATCCACCTTGATCAAGTAGGCTTCATCCCAGGGACACAGGTTCAACATATGAAAATCAGTCAATGTAATACACCACATGAATAAACTTAACCACAAGAACCACATGATCATCTCAATTGATTCAGAGAAGGCCTTTGACAAACTGTGATACCACTTAATGATCAAAATGCTGGAAAGAATAGGCGTGGAGGGTTTATACATCGACATAATAAAGGCTACATAGAGAGCACCCAAAACCTAAATAATGCTTAACAGGGGAAGACTCAAGGAGTTCCCACTGAGATTGGGAACAAGACAGGGGTGCCCACTCTCACCACTGCTCTTCAACATAGTACTAGAATATTAGCCCAAGCAATAAGACGGGAGAAAGAAATAAAAGGGATTCAAATTAGAAAGGAAGAAGTCAAACTAGCCCTATTTGCAGATGACATGATTGTATACATAAGTGACCTGAAAGTCTCCATCTCAAAACTTCTAAAGCTGATAAATTTCTTCAGTAAAGTGGCAGGATATAAAATCAATGAGCAAAAATCAGTAGCCTTTCTATATTCAAAGGACAAATATACAGAGAAAGAAATCAGTGAGGCTGTTCCATTTTCAATAGCAACAAAAAAATTAGATACCTTGGAATAGCACTAACCAAGGATGTAAAAGTCCTATATAATGAATAAGTTATTAATTTTCAATTGATAGATATATGCATATAAAGTTTGAACAT
The DNA here is from genome assembly GCA_036346955.1 of Dipus sagitta. NCBI lineage: Eukaryota > Metazoa > Chordata > Mammalia > Rodentia > Dipodidae > Dipus > Dipus sagitta. The sequence continues at coordinate 87,769,958 of CM070779.1, read as the reverse complement.
TCCAAGATATAGGCATAGGGAAATACATTCTGATTAAGACCCTAGTAACCCCGAGAATTAGACACACATGCATCCATTGTGATCTCATGAAACTAAAATGCTATTGTAGGGACAAGCACAATATCAACAGAGTTGACAGACAACCTATAGAATGGGAGAAAATTTTTGCCAGGTATACCTTTGATGGAAGTTTAATATCTATAATTTACAAAGTATTCAAAAACCTAGGCAATAAAAAAGTCAATCCAATAAAAACAGGGCAGAGAATTAAACAGAGGGTTCTCAAAGGAAGAAATACAAATAATCAATAAGCATTTCAATAGATGTTCAACACCTTTAGTCATCAGGGAAATGCAAATTAAAACAGCTTTGAGATTCCATCTCACTTCAGTCAGGATGGTAATCATTAAAAAATTGAATGACAACAAATGCTGGTTGAGGTTATAGAAAAATGGTACTCAAGAAAAGTTTGACCATTTTTTTATCATTAATTTATCTAAAAAAAGTAAAACAAGTACCCAGTATTTTGTGACTATAGGCAACTCACAGTAGCTTTAAAAAAATGTAGTTGTTTCTCCTGAATCCTTGAGCCACACAGCTGGAATAAAAAGATTCAAAGAAATGAGTAACCAACAACTGTCCTAGGCTGAGCCTGAGACGCCAGCAAGCCTTCAAGGAATGTTGAAGGTGGCTGGTGCTCCTCTACTTGGCAAGGCTCCTTCCAATTGCATCTTCATAACTCAGAATAGTTGGTAAACTGTCCATAGAATTAAAAGAAGAATCCACTGTCCCTAAATGAGTCAGCTATTAAAACTGGGAAACACAAGGATGGAGGAACTCTCAAGAATTTTCTATAGAGACATGGAAAAAATGTTCAATTTGTCCCTGAGAATTAAGGCAGTATGTGATGCTATTACGGTTTGCTACACGTGAAATTTTTGCAAGTGTAGAGGCCAGAAAGAGTGGCTAGACATTCCATAGTAAAGTTCCCATGCAGGATATGCTGTAAGAATAATGTTGAGCAAAGAACATATTGGTAAATTGTATGTGTGGATGACAACCATCTTGGATGTTTGGTATGGCTTTTTGCTTCCTATTCTTGATGGGGCAGTCTTGACAGTACACAAGGCAAATTTTGGTACTGCCTGTATCTAAAGACTCACTAAAAGAACTTAATTACTGACAATATTGTGTAGTATGGGGACTAACTCTTAAGATACATTGTATTCTAAAATCTTTACCCTACCTGTTCCTTAGCTACTACAATGGCATACTTCTGTATCTTTCCCTACTTTTTCATTACTCTTTGTCTTTAGAAAAATAAAAAATGCTAATAATCAGTAGAATGCATACATCATGAAGGCAGTAGGCAGATAAGTCTTGTTCACTTCCATACCTACAGTCCAGTGTCTGCTTCATAGATGATGATATTTGTGTACTCAGTCAGTCCACAAGTATTTATTAGCTGCAAACTATATACAAGGCAGATCTGAGGGCTTCATATATAACAAGGATTAAAACAGATAGAATCTCTGTCCTTATTCTTCTTACAGTCCTGTGAAGTGGTTCAAAAAAGAAACAAAGAAGGCATAAAATGTTAATCATTGATAATGCACTAGAGGAAATTAAGAAGAATAGTGTGGGCTGGAGAGATGGCTTAGTGGTTAAGCGCTTGCCTGTGAAGCCTAAGGACCCCGGTTCGAGGCTCGATTCCCCAGGACCCACGTTAGCCAGATGCACAAGGGGATGCACACGTCTGGAGTTCGTTTACAGTGGCTGGAGGCCCTGGTGCGCCCATTCTCCCTCTCTCTCTCTCTCTCTATTGGCCTCTTTCTCTCTTGTCTGTCACTCTCCAATAAATAAAATAAACAAAAAAAATTAAAAAAAAAGAAGAAGAATAGCGTTACAGAAGACACCAAGAAGAAAGGGAAAATAAGCAGTGAGGACAAGGTGAATATAGTTTGTGATTTCCAAAAAAGGCTTATCTGATGATGTGACATTTAACCAAACACATGAACAATTAATAGAGTAAGGTATGAAGTTGTCTGGAGCCAGAGCTCCCAGGAAAGGGAGCACTGGGTCCAAAGGTACTGAAGGACTGCATTTGACATGTTTTAAGAACTGTAAAAACAATTGTCGTTGGAACAAAATATGTGAAAAGAAGAGTAGAAGAAGAGAAAAATGTGTAGAGACCTGCAGAACTTAGAAGAACTAATTATAAGACCTGTATGAATGCCCACTTTTGCAATTAATGGAGCTGGAGTTTTGAATGGAGGAGGAACTTGGCCTGATTTCTATTCTTGAATGATCTCTCCATATGCTATGCTTAAGGATACTACAGACACACCACTGGACAGTTTGGGTGGGAGCATATTGACAAATAAGTTGATGGAATAGCACAGAACAACCTGTTGATAGCATGTACCAAAGGAATATGGGAGAGTGATAGAAATTTGCATGGTTTTGGTTTTATTTCACAGAAAGCTGAAGTGATTTGTAGATAGACACAAAACGGGATAAGAGGGAAACAGAGGCATCAATGATAAGATAAAGTTTTCATCTTGAAAAAATAGAATTACCATTTACTGATGTGAGAAGACTAGGGGAGAAGCAGGCATTGAGGCAGAAACAAGAATCTACATTTTGAGTTAGAACATCACAAACTTGAGATAGTTCATACACGTCCTACTCTATCAACACTTGTGAAATAAATGCATCCATGCTAAGAAGACCAAGATGAAAGTAAAATTTTGTTGTCAACAATGTATGTATGAATGAATGGCATTTAAATAGGACTCAATTGGAAAATGATTATGAATGCAAAAAAAATAAAACACCTAGAGGGCTGGAGAGATTGCTCAGTGGTTAGGGTACCTGCCTACAATGCCTAACAACCAGAGTTCAATTCCACAATAAACACATGAAGCCAGATGCACATGGTGGAGCTTGCATCTGGAGTTCATTTTCAGTGGCTGGAGGCCCTGGTGAACCTATTCTGTCTGTCTCTCTTCTCCCTATCTTTCTCTGTACTTACAAATAAATAAGTAATAAACATAGTTTTCACATTAAAAAAAAAACACCTAGGACTAAAACTGAGGATGGAACATCTTCATGAAATTTAGAGTTTCATGGAGAAATAATCAGCAAGATGAAACTGAGGAGTAGCCATATAAGAAACAAACAACTAAATTAATGGGATTGTGTCTTGTAGAGGAAATATCTTGGCTATTTTTGTGCTTCTGCTAACATAATTTTATATAGTGTTAAAAAGCAAGTATAGGGTTGGAGAGATGCCTTAGTGGTTAAGCGCTTGCCTGTGAAGCCTAAGGACACCGGTTAGAGGCTCAGTTCCCCAGGACCCACGTTAGCCAGATGCACAAGGGGGTGCATGCATCTGGAGTTCATTTGCAGTGGCTGGAGGCTCTGGAGAGCCCATTCTCTCTCTTTCTCTTTCTCTCTCTCTCTCTCTTTCTCTCTTTCTCTCTCTCTCTCCCTTTCTCTCTGTGTCTGTCACTCTCAAATAAAAATTGAACAAAAAAAGTTAAAAAATTTTAAAAAACAAGTATAATTATGAAATGCAAATAATCATAGTATTGCCATCTGTAGTAGAACTATTCCAAAATACCTACTCAGGGCCTTCAATTTCTACTGAAGATCTAAACTAGAATCAGTTAAGTATGGGTATGGTAACCAGACAAAGAGACTTCTCATGGTAGCTTTAATATTAACTACATGAATTCCACTAAGTTATTTGTCTTTCTCAGCCTCTTTCATCATCTATAAATGGGATAACAACAGCATCTCCCTCTGAGGACTCTCAAGAAAATTAAATGTTAGGACACATAAACTAATGTCTGGTCAGTTCCTAACACTCAGAAAGCACACAAGTACTGTAATTATTATTATTATGTTCATAATGGCAATCAACAACAGATCCAAAATCATCCTGATCCCAGAACTCCTTCAAAAAGAAGAATTAGCTAGAAAATAGTCATTGGAGCCTTTCATTGGGGCTCAAAATTGTCTTAGTTATATGTGTGTTTATTTTATCTTTTAACAAATATCACACCTAAGGCCCTTTTGCTGATGCAGTATTTCTCTTTGCATTGTGTGTGTAAATATACATCACCTTTAAATCTTTTATGGGTTCTACGGAAAGTCCTTGTTAAATTGAAATGCCTTACTTAAAAAAAATCCTTCGATGCTTTGTTAACATATTAAGGATTAGATGTTCTTAAGAAAGCTAATCTAACAAGGATCAGATATCTGATCTCATTGGAGAAGGAAAGAGAGATTTTTTTCTTTTTTGTATCAAATGGAAGGGAGAAGAGGCTTGTACAGAATTTTGGTTCCCATATTCTTTCCATTCTTTCCTTGTGGGTGCTTTGATTTTGCTTTTGTACTTTGCATTAACTTTCTTTGAAAAAAAAAAAAAAAACACTCCTTCTTCTCCATCTCATACCCCAGGGAAGCAGTTGATATTGCATCTTATTTCTCTTCTTAGGTAGGTGAGACACAAAGAAAATCCAATACACAGTTGATCTCATCAAGCAGATCAACAAGAGGATGATGGCTTCCTTCAGAAAGATGATTTCCTTCTCAATGGGGTACCCCAGTAGGACCTCAAAATAGTTTTTATCTGTTGGATAATACAACAAAAACATGTCATTAAGAACTTGACTTGGCATATAGAAAATACTTAATACCTATTTTTATTGATGATTCTATCATCTTGAAACCATAGATATCTCTTCCCTACAGGCAGGATGGCAGGATTTTTTTTTTTTTTCTCATTCCAATTCAGGTAGATTGGAAAGAATTGTGCAGGGTACTTTGTTATACAAAAGGCTCTGAAACAGAATCCAGGCCCATACAAAAAAAGCACCACGATCATTTAGAAATGTCTTGGGCAAGAAGGGAGAGTGCCTGCCCATGTGCTTTCTACCTACACTAGCAAGTATGTTCAGGGAAAGACAGCATGCACCTTTGGGGTCACTACAAGCACAGCACGATTTATGGCATGTGTAAACATAGTGTATGTTCATTGAATTCAGTTACAGGATAGTGGATTTTAAGACTATTTACAATACATCACCTGGCTTCTTAATATATATGTGGTACTTTTGTCAATCAACCAATACATTTTTGAGCATCTACTGACTAGAAGTCTTTCCATGAATGGACCGTCAATTTCCCTTGTTTTCCCTAGAAGACACCAAAATGTACACACACACACACACACACACCTCCATCATTCATAAACCCATGATAACAGAGATTTTGTTTTTTTGCTTTGTTTGCCAGTAGAACCTATGTGCTTCTCAGACTGCACCTACAGTTACCTTCTCTGAGTTCATGACCATCCACAAGTGGTTCTATTTTGCTTGAGTCATGACAGCAGGCAAGCAAAACACCAGTGAATAGAGCTGGACTAAACATTGTATCCACACCACAAGACAGCTCTGCCTTTAGTCTCAGTTTTCACTATTCTTTAAACAACATCAGAATTACTGGGGGGAAAAGTGTATTATGCAAAGGTTTCCTAAATACCAACACAATGGTCACAAGATCAAAGAATTCTGACTATGAAAATGATTTAAACTTATCAGAAAGGAAATCTAGCCTTTTTATAGCAACCTCCTGTCTCCAGTAGCATAGTTGAATAGTGTATTAAATCCTGGAGCTGGGTGAGTAATGACACGGGCAAGCTTACAGCTAGCACATTATATACTTTCTGTAGCAACTTCAATATTTTCTATGGTTTCTATTTCTATGGTTCTAGGTGGCATGGAAAGGTCCCTGGACATCTATAACTCCTCTAAAATCCTAAGTGAAATTTCAAAAGTGGCACATTTTTCTGAGATCTCCATAAAGCCCAAAAATAATACAGAAGACCTCCTGTGAGGATTTACTTTGTAATTCATGCCAACTACTCACTTTCCTTCATATTCCATCGTTTTTCAACTTAACAATAAATAAAATTTATGAAACGAGTCTTTCTCCAAGATCTATACTACCCTTGTGATGAAAGAGCAAGGAAAGAGGGTCATATCCAGTGTACTAACCTTTTCATCACTCATCCTTAGCCAAAGGAAGTGCTCAGTAAACATTTGGCTGTGGAATGAAACAATGAATGAACTATAGGCTTTGAGCTGGTTAAGCAAGACTATTATAATAGACCTCAAGTTTGACTTTGATTTGGTGCCATTGTGTTCACAACTTGACTTTTGTAACAGCTACAGATGAAGGAAGGAACTCATTCTAACTCTTAGTTTAAATGTCACAATAGATAGCAATTAGCACAGACATCAAAGGAGTGGAGAAAATTCATCACTATGAGGATAAAGATGTTATTATAACCAAAGAGAGATGACTAGACTCAAACCTATTATAGCAGCTTTTAATAAAATAATGCCTCATAAAATGTGTTAAATTACCTCCTTAATATTAAACAAATGCTTTTACAGGATATCTTACAAGAACTGATTATGAGGGTAAGTCATGGTACATTAGCTCCTCAATTTGCTATATCCCATGACAAGGACAATACAACTTAAGGCAACCTGATTAGTATTTAAGGAGTTGCCTCACTTTCTAATACCCTCACATATTTTCATTCCTTTATTACAGTAAAAGAGCTATCAAGTCAGATTGGGGATGTTTGAGTCTCGAATGTCTGACCCACCACAATCTATATACTGACTAGGTAACATATGTGGCCCTTGGCAATTTCTAGAACCAAGACTGTGTATCTATATGAAGAGGGGGTTCAATTTCTCACCTCAGTTCACTCTCTTCCCATAAACATGACAATGGATAATAGTGACTCAATTTTCATATCATTCAAAAGTGACTATTGTTAGTAGTAGATGACAAATGAGGGTCTAAAAAAGCTCCAAAAGAGTACACAAATAGCCTTCTTTCCATGGGAATTACCTGGAATCATATACAGTCTTAACTGGCCAAGGTTATTATTAAACCTCAGCAAAATTACATAGCCCTCCCAAAAACAGAACAAAATGGTTTACAAGTGTGGTGACATCTACATTTAATAGCTGAGGACAGCAGTTAAAAATAATTTGGGTCAGGAAGCTAATGTATACCTCATCAAACTGAAGTAGTCAGAATTCAATGGTCCCTGTTGGAATTTGGTCAGACCAACTTCCGAAGCTTCTAAGAAATGCAATGGGCCTTTTTAGTGAGTATAGCCCCCAGATTGGATTCCACCTCAATTCAAGATATAGAACATGCACTCTGAGAGCACAAAACTCAGGGGTGTTGATTAATTCACCACTTTCAGGTTCAGGAATACAATCCTACAGAAGAAAACTGAGGCTTGGAAAATATCACACAGTAAAGAACTGAGTTATAACCCTGCTGTTTGTGCTCTTTTGTATGCCTAAGTCTAAAAGTTCCTCCCTTCAGCTTAATTTACCAATTAGTTGTTAGCTCTTGTCCTGGAAATTTACAGAGATAAGTGATACCTGGTTTTTGCTTTCTAAAAGTTGTTATCCTGGCTGATGGGACTAAGATGCACCCAAACTCTTCTATTAAAGTATGTTAGTCATCTTACCATCACTATAGCAAATACCCAAGGTAATCATCTTATAAGGAGAAAAAGTTGTTTTGGCTCACAGTTTGAGAGGTTTTAGTGTATACATGGTTGGCCTCATTACTTTGGGCCTGTGTAACTCAACATGGCAGGAGTTTGTGTCAGAACAAAGCTGTTTACCTCATCTTCGGGACATGAGGAGCAGAAAGCAGGATCCAGCAATCTGCTTCAATGCCCATGCCTAGTGGTATTCTATCACTAAAGCCATTTCTCTTACAATTTCTACCACATCCCAATAGTGCCAACGTGGGGACCATGCCTTTAATATATGAGCTTTGGGGCATTCCAGACCCAAACTGTAGCAGTGGCTATGCACTAGAATGAAGAACAAATAGGCCCATGGAAATATGCCAGAGGGAATTAGACCCTTCCCTAGAGGAGTACAAGAGAGAAACACCTCTCCACTGGGTTTGCCCTCCTACTCAGTTCCCTGAGCTACCCTGTTTGAGAACTTTGGGTGACATCTTTAAGAAAAAATATGATGTTACAAATACAACTTTAGATCCAATAGAAATATTTATTTCAAATAAGAAATCACTATAATCTTGAGGTGAGGTCTTTTTCTTTTGGGAGTCTCTGTAAGTTTGCCAGAAGTGTTTATATAAAAATTCTTTGTTATTGCCCCTCTGGCTTCTGCCTCCATTCTACCCCAGTATCCTTCAGTTCCTGGAGACTCCTATCTTTCCCAGTGTCTGTGTGAGTAGCAAACTTCATTCTGTTCACCAGACCTGCTCTTCTCTAACAAGAGCTGTTTGTTTGGAAGGGCATTTTATCTAACTCCACTGCCAGTCATAGGCAGCATACCTGGCTTCCTCACCACAGTCAACAGCAGCAGTAGCATTACTTTTGCAGTATTAGTGACTACCATTTACGGACACTGTCAACCATGTACTATGGTATCTAATTGACACAATAAATCTTCCCAAAACTCCAGAGATAATCAAGTGGCTAGTCTTAAGTAAACCAAGTGACTTGTCAATAGCAAAACATACCAGAATCCAGTCTCAGTGAAGTGCCTAACCCCTTATCAATAGTACTTTATTTCCTCACTTGACACAATATGAGACTGATTAAAAAAAAAAAAAAAAAACAAGGAGGCCTAACTATAAGCAACCAGTAAATCAGGTTGCAAGTGTTTATTACATCATTATTACAGTGTACTCCAAAACCTAGGGTATCAACAACTATTTTAGGGGCTAAGATGGTACCTCATTCGGTAAAGTTCTTGCCTTACAAATATGAAAAACTGAGTTTGATCCTCAGACCCTACATTAAAATAATTGACAAGGTGGCAACATTATTGAAATTCCAGAGCTGGTGAGGTAAAGATAATTGGGTCCCTGAGGCTCCCTAGACAGACAGTCTAGCCTATTTGGTAAGTTCCAGGCCAGTGAGAGACCATTTCTCAAAAAAGTGTAGATGAAACACCCACAAAATTATACCCCAGGATACCTCTGGCCTCCCCAAGCATGAATACACATGTACACATACATGAACATACACACATACAAGAACTCACATAAAACATCTTACATCTGATACATTTGTAGATTTAGACTTAAGGTACATCTCCCAAGGTGGCATTGACGGAGTCATTTAGTGTTCTTCAGCTGGTGACTTGACTGGTCTGGAGGATCCAAGACAGTTTCGTCACCTACCCATTATCTCATCAGGGCAAACTAGAGGTGGGACCAGGTGGAACTTCTCCATCTCCATGTAGTCTCATAGCTTCCACACATTGTATCTCCAAGACAAAAGTAGTTGACCTTATATGGCGTCTAGCATGTAAGAATATCATGTGTTTCATGAGAAAGAGAGAGGAACTTAGGAGTTTTTAAAGGCCTGAGACCCACAAACTGGCACAATGATATTCTTGCTATTGTCTACTGGTGAAAGCATTCACAGACTGCTGGACTTGGAGAAGAGACACATAGACCACACCTCTTGATGAAAGAATTAGCAAGAGATCTGCAGACAACTAACCTATGCCAATGCTAAATCTATTGAAGAAAATTTCATGAGAATAGGGAGGAAGATAATTTGCCAGTTTGAAATCTGTATGTGTTTGTAGAACTGCCAAAATATAGATTACCCTTGGGATGGCTGCAACAGCAGAATTTTCATTTTCTTGTAGTTCCGGAGACAGCTTGTTGGAGATTTCCTTTCCTCTGAGGCTTCTTGCCATGGATTGCACATGACTGTCCTTTTACTGTCTCCTCACATGTCCTTTTCATGGTGCATGCACACCTAGAGTCTCTCCCCCTTTCTCAATCTCTCTCACACACACATATATATACATATATATGTCTATACACATATGTGGGTGCATGTGTTGCATGTTAGTATGCTTGTGAGTGTACATGCACCTGTGTGGGAAGGCTAAGGAGGCCAAAGGCCAATGTCAGATGTCTCCCTCTATTGTTTCTCTTATTCTTTGAGACATGTCTCATTATTCTCCTGAACATAGAGCTCACCATTAGGCTAGGCTAGTCAGCCACTGAGCTTCACGGGTGCTTTGTTTCTTCTTTCCTGCTGCTAGGATTCCTGATTGATATCACTACATCCAGCATTTATATGGGTGCTGGGGATCTGAACCCAGGCCTTCCCACTTGCATAGCAAATGCTTTACCCACTGAGCCACCGCCCCAGTCCCAAGTTTCTCTTCTTATAAAAGGTCACACTAACATCCTTATTTTAAACTTAAACCCCAACTCTACTTATTCATTACATTCTGAGACACTAGCGATTACGGCTTTAATATACAAAATTGGAGAGGAGTGGGAAGCCCAATGTAAAACACACACACACACACACACACACACACACACACACATACACACATGCAAACTGAATGCCATTAGGAAAAACTCATTTCCTAAGAGAAAATATTTTGCCAAGGTCAGACAATGAAACCTTCAGCAGTCAGAATGAGAATTACTTCTCCCTGAGAACAAATTTAATAATTTTTCCCAAGGTTTATAACTTATCTGACAGGAGGCAGAAAACAAAGGGAGGCTCAATACGCAGAGGCCAAAGATGTCCCCTTTACTCTTAAATTGTCAGGCTTCTCACAGTCATCTTCATTAGATGTCACCGACTTCGTGGGCCTCTCTCAACACCTCAGATCTCTGGTCTGTGCATTTTTTCCCCTGTTTCTTGGCTGACATTTGTGGTGTTCAGGTCACTATTTGGATTCTGAATCACAGTAATATTGGAGAATATGATGTCCTTGTTTCTGCCTTAGCACAGATCTGTCAAGACTTTGGGAACGTCTCCACACTAATTCTCAAGCTCAGACCCATTTTGGGACTCTGAGTCATCACATTAGTGTCCCCTAATTTGCCGTGTATCCCCCATCTTTGATTTGCAGCTCTTGAATTTCAAGAATAACCCGCATGTTACAAAGGAATTGACTTATATTCATCTAGGCCTCTTCTAGGATGCATCTGCTACCTTCTACAATGGAGGTGGGGGAAGAGAGAGTTCTCATGGTGGTTTAAGTACTCACATGCTCCTTCTCTAACCTCTTTCTATATAGCAGTCTATGTTTCTACGCTGTTTGAGATTAGAAAACAGGCCTTCCTGAAGATAAAACATGCGGTTCAATTCCAACACATCTAATAAATATTAAGCTTCAATTATATAATACTCATGGTGTTAAGGAGAAAGAAGCAATATAGTGAAGTGAGACCATCTTTCTCAATACTCAACACAAAATGAGCATCACCCAAAGCAAGAACATATGGATTCAGGGAAGGAAAAGGCAATGAAGGTTTAATATGGTCTGCTGCTCAAAATTGCAAACTGTGGGGTGGTGCAGATAATTCAGTCAGTAAAGTACTTGTCATATAAATATGAGAACCTGAATTCAATCTTCAGGACTCATGTTGAGAACACCTAAGTGTGTGTGAGGTGGGGTGGGGTGCATACCTGCAATCCCAGTACTGGGAGGCAGAGACAGGTAGATCCTTTGAACTCACTGGATAGACAGTCTAGTCTACTTAGCAAGTTCTAGGCCATGAGAGACTCTGGCTCCTTCACTCCCCCAAAACTGTTGACAGTACTCCTGAGGAAAAGCAGAAGCCATTCCTCTGGTCCTCATTCCTTGCCAGAACCATTGACTGTTATTTCCATAAGGCACTCTTGTCATTATCTTTTAGCCTCCACATGCATGCACACACATGTGCATGCACACACGCATACACACACTGTACAAATAGTGGTAACTAAAGCTGCTGGACTTTGATTCTTACTTTAAAACTTACAAACTATATGATCCATGCTTTAGTTACAATAGTCATATTATTTAGAGAATTAAATAGAAAGAAGCATATAGATAATACATTAAACAAAGAGTCTGGCACAAATTAACAACCAGTGGAAAGTGGCTGTCATCTTAATTTGTCTCCCAACATGTCTGTAAGAAGTAAGTGACCTAGTCTTTGGATCTTTCCTACCCCTTACCAACATTGTAACTCTAATTTTTCTCCAGTCTTCTCCACACACTCAATTATTTCTTAAACATGCTGTTGTTATGCCTAGACCAGTCCTTCCTTCTCCATGAGTCAAGTCTTGCACTTTATCTTCAAGCCATCCTTCTCCCTCAATTTCATCCTCTGTCATTTTGTCACCTGGCACACATAGCACTCTCACCAGATTCCTAACCTAGACTCAGCAAAGCCTGTTTTCCCAGGTAGTCAGTCAAGTCTACTTTTTTTGCAGCCATGGCTAAGCCTTGATTTCAACATTGTGAGAGGACAGCTTTCCTCCTCCATGATCCAGAAATGCTGAGATGAGCTGGTCCAGAATTACCTCACCAATGGAAAATCTGAGCAATTACTGGGTGGTTTTATTTATGCCAAGTTTGGAATGATTTGTTACATACCAGTAGCAAACTAGCATATTACCTGGGGAGCTACACACTGGCTACTTTTTTCTCCTCTGCCCTCAGAAGGCAGGGTTATATGAAAGTTAAGATGCACAGTTCCATGTTGCTTGGGGTAGCAGAGGCAGTTTGAAACAATATGATACATATGAGCAGCAGGTATTTCTAAGGAGACATTGGAAAGAGCTCTCTCTCTCTTCCACTTGCTCCTTGGATTATCAGCCAACCACAGCAACCTGAGACTAGTGAAAGCAGTGGACCTGCAGCAATTCTTTCCAAGGCTGTCTTACTGAAAAGATCTGCTGAAAATGAATTCTCATAGAAGATTAGAGTCCTGTGCTAACTCCTGTGTGATTGACACTTTCCAGAGAGCTAACTGGGGAATTTCCAATTTCTAGAATGTGTTCATATCAATACCATACAAACAACATTTAATTATTATCAATTCTATGAACTCCATATTTTCTTGATGTAAAATTTGCAGGATGGCCTGCAAATCCTTCCATGTGTGTGCTTCACAGAATATATGAAGATATTAGGATTTCATACACAAAGTCATGAATAATACTTTTTTGTTTATTTTTACTTATTTATTTGAGAGTGACAGACAAAGAGGCAGATAGAGGGAAAGAGAGAATGGGCGCACCAGGGCCTCCAGCCACTGCAAACAAACTCCAGATGCGTGCGCCCCCTTGTGCATCTGGCTAACATGGGTCCTGGGGAATCGAGCCTTGAACCAGGGTCTTTAGGCTTCACAGGCAAGCACTTAACCACTAAGCCATCTCTCCAGCCCAATAATACTTTTCTATCAAGTAAAAAAATTAAAAAAGGCCATTTTCCCAGACTGATGGGAAAGAAAAGACAACTTAATGGATGATTGCTGCATACTGTAGCTATTTACATTTCTTTGCTGAATTGAAGGAAAATAAATACTATTTAGGGATGAAGAAGAAATGTGTTGTGTTACAGAAACAGAATGCTTCAGCCTGAGGAATGTTGGTAAAGTTCACCATATGCTATAAGTTCAGGGTTTCTATAGGATTAATAAATGCCCACTTGAAAATACTCTCTCAATGAGCAAAGATATACTTCCTAATTTTCTGTCTCTCACTTACTTCCTCAGCACTCCCCTTTGTGAGCAATGGAGTTTTGCCAACAGGAACACTGCTAACTGAGGCCCCTTAGGAAAGCTCAGCCATTCTTCTGCTCTTCGCTCTTTGCCAGAACCCTGGACTCTTGTTTCCATAAGGCACTCTTGTCGTGTCCTATTACTTCCACTACTTCTGGAATGATAGCATCTCAGTGAGGTACCATCTTCTCTCTTCTTACAAGAGAAAACAGACCTAGTTTCTTTAACCTTTCAACAGAAGCAAATTCCCCAAATCCCTCTGTCATTCTGGTGCCTTCTGCTATGCCTTCTCGAGTTCCAAAATGTCCTATTTATAGAAGGAAGCCCAGAATGAGCTCAGGACTCATAATATGACCTAAACAATTCTCTTTGCATGACTAAAACGGTTTTTCACTGACTTATTTCCCCTTTTACAATTTGCTCAACATATGTCAAATGGATACCCTTGAATTTATTTCAACACATATGAAATGATAAATATTCAGACTATAGTCAGTGGTATTGAAAATAAGAAATTATGTTCACTGTGTTCAGAGACTTCCTAGAACTAAAAAGTTCAGGAATAAGTTAGTCTGGGGTTTTTGCAACATAATGGTTAAAAGAAAATGCTTTTTTCTTTTTAAAAAATTATAACAAGATTGCTTAGCTGCCAATGATGCCATAAAGCAAGCGAAACCACAGCCCAGAAGAGCATGCCTTAACACCCAGCATACACAGTGCCATTCAGTCACTTGGAAATGTGCTGAAAATACAAAAGTTTGGTCCCTACCCCAGATACAGAATCTTCTTGTTAACAAGCCACATAGGATACTCATGTGTACATTAAATTTTGAGTAGCATACTTTAGCACCTGTGGAAGTTTCTCTCCAGGTGCTGTAGGCAGATTAGGTCTGAAGTGTCTCTGTTGCTAGGCCTTCTCTATTGTAGACACTCTAATTTTCATTATTTACTTTTCTGTGTGTTGGTGGTTTCTCAGAGAAATGATTAATTTTATCCAACTTCTAAGATGATCTTACATTTATTTACTTTGAAAGTCCAGACACGACATGGTTTTGACTTGTCTCACTCTCCTTTCAGCCTTTCATATTAACAAAGTCGCTTCTCCCTCCCTTGCCAGCATGTTTTCTCTTATTCATCTTTTATTAAGATAGTTTAGAAAGATCCATTCAGTTCTTCCTCAACACTCTATGTGGTCTGTTTCAGCCTCATTATAATGTGGTCTGGTTTTCTGAAATTGAGTTAACTTGTGTCCAGATCTTCTGTCTCTTGTTTAGTTGTCAAGCTCAGGAATTCACAGAAGTTATTGCAGACTAACTCAGGAGATTCCTCAGGCTTTCTCTCCCTTTTCCCTTTCTTATGCTCTGATTGTTTTCTTTCTCACCAAACTGTGTTGGGTAGATGGAAGATTTCTTGAGTTCTTTTTAAATATGAGCTCAACACAAGGTTCTTGGCAATCATTGCCCATTCTTGTTCTCAGAAAGCATTCCAAATTGTGCATCGTGATTCTTTGCCTCTCCTCCTATTGCCTGTGGAGAACCGTTAGAGATCAGGAAATGACTAAGAGAGCCAATCTTTCTTCCTACCTGGTCAGAATCATTTCTTATATTGTAAACAGAAAATTTTAGTTACCTGTTTTATTTAGGATCCAAAACAGCAACTATGCTAACACCAAAAGCCTCTCTATAGATACCATCTTTCATTCATTGTAATAACAGAGGTAATGGTTAGAGGAAGGGAACATTGAAGGAAAGAGAGGAAAAAAACACAATTAATATCTTACAATAATGAATCAAGTGCTCAACTCTGTGATATGAGGATGCTCTAGGGAATTAGGAATGTCTGGATCACTAGGCCTTATAAATCTGCCTGGCATAGAATAAGTACAACAAGAAGGAAAGAAGGTTAGAGAAAAAGAAAAAAATAAGATAGCAAACACAAGTGAGATGGAGAACTATAAAAAAACTGATTTTGTACGAATAACTGTCAGGAAGACAGGCGTCATGGTGCACGCCTTTAATCCCAGCACTTGGGAGGCAGAGGTAGGAGGATTGCTGTGAGTTCAAGGCCACCCTGAAAGTAGAGTTAATTCCAGGTCAGCCTGTGCTAGAGTGAGACCCTACCTTGAAAAACCAAAATAATAATAATAATAATAAAGAAATCCAGGCATGGTGGCGTATGCCTTTAATCCCAGCACTGGGAGGCAGAGGTAGGAGGATCGCTGTGAGTTCGAGGCCACTCTGAGACTCATAGTGAATTCCAGGTCAGCTTGGGCTAGAGAGTGAGACCCTACCTCGAAAAACCAAAAAGAAAAAAAAAAGAAAGAAAGGGAAAGAATAACTTGGAGGAGAAAGCAGGAGTGCTATCCATCCATGTTGTTTACATTGATATGCTGAAAGGAGCTCCCAAACCATTATTTTGGATATGATGTGCTAAGTGTTCATTTAGAAATCAAAACAGTAGATTATTTGAAAAGATATCTATTGTAGTTGCCTTCTTATTGCTGAGACAAAACACTCAACCAAAAGCAGCTTATGAAAGGAAAGTTTATTTCAGTTTGCAGTCTCCGGGGGATGCATTATCATGGCAGGGAAAAGCATGGCATGACTAGGGATCTAGCTCACATCTCTTGGTGGAAGTCATCTCTGCACTGGACTTGGAGCTGGGCTAATAAACCTCAAGGTCCACCCCCAGTGACACACCTCCTCCAGCCAAGTCTCACCTCCCAAACTGCCACCAGTCGGGAATCAAGTATGAGGCTTAATCACAAATACACGAGGCTATAGGGGACACTCTACATTCAAACTCCCACAATATGTAGGCATCTTTTAATTTGCTAAGATAAAAAGAAAGTTCCTTTACATTTTTGAATTTATAGGCTCTTGTGTTATCCCTCTCCTACCAAGGGTTCAAACAGCTGTTTAATTATATACCTGTGCTTATGCTTTCTCACCTATTTTCATAAAATTGGTGGAAAACAAGTTTTATAATTATGACATTGGGAGAAAACTGCATGTGGCCATCAAACAAAGCAAAATCCTTCCTTCTAGATATGTTAGTACATTTTTCCTTTAAGTTTGGATCTATCATTGGCTAGTGATCTTTAAGAAACATCTGCTTGTTAAATTCACTTTGAAATGATCTTACCATTGCTAAAACTGAATGGGGTCAGATGAACCTGGAGAAGTGTAATATTCATATCACAGTTGACTAGAATTGTGTGTGGGAAAAAAAAAACGACATGACCTTAAGATTAAAATTGTAGCAGGTACACTGGATGGCATCTGTTTTAACAAATAAAATGACTGCAACCAGGCACTGGGTTTCAGCAGATGGGTGACAAAAAGGAAATATGTTAGTGAGCTTGTGAAGGTAGAAAGTCTGCAGAACTGACAACCAGCCAGGAGATAACAATAAAATATGCACATGAATGTGTCATTCATACACATACGACATTTGTACAAGACAACACCTTCATTCTTGTCCACAAGTCACTACAGCAAATCTTATTCACCCTCACCTCGGTCCATAAGTTTAGCCTTTAGGAAAATCACTAAGATGTAAATATTTTCGGTACAATAATGTGTTGTCTAAGTAATTCTAATCCAATCACCCATTTATATTCTGAATATAAGCCAACAATTCAGGGTATTTACCTAAAATCATGACATTAATTTCAGAATAAAGATCTGTCAGAGAAGAAGCTGATAGTCCCTAAGAGGCCACAGACTGTTGACTACGTTAGTCAAATAGATCACATAGATGATCACGTGAAATAAGAATGTTCTTGCATCCCTTTAAGATTTCTAGTCAGTACTGGAGTCACTGAAGTTGTCAACAGGCAGGAGGACTTATTAACAGCATCATGAACTGCATTCTCAGAAAACCAGCTTTGCCCACAAAACCTGTACCCCCAGACCTCGGAGGATGGTTTATGCCAGCTGTCCCAGTCTTAGGGCAGCATCTGCTGGCTAATTCATGGATGGACAAAAAGTGGCGATTTGTGAACAATATGAACGATTCTTTTGGTTGGTGTTAACTGTTGCCTCGGTGACCGACCATAAGGATGCCTAGTATTCTCTTATGATGATCCACCTCAAGTCTCCAGGAGCCTGGCAAGTCTAGAACTGTCCCTAATGAGGTCAAGGAAGGCTTTGTATGCATGTACCTTGGCTACAGCCTAGGATGAGCTGGGTTGACTTGGGGAACATCTCTACAGAGATATGTATGAACTCAACAAGGGATTCCTGCTAATACTAATAATCCAGTACCAATAGGGGTTCCAAGGAATAGACAGACCCTGGTACAGAATCCGGAAGTTAAGGCTTTTTGACCCCCATTAGGGAGGCATTTCTAGGATGGGAGGGGGAGGGGAGCAGACCTTGAAGCAGCAGCCTCTGAATGTTCTAAGTCATTCTGTCTTGTAACTCTTGGTTTTATACATCATCAGGTAGCACGAATTACATTGAAATAAAGCGCATCTGCTTGGAATAAAGACACTGGATGCTGGACAGGACTGGGTGGTCTAAAACTTAAGCGTATTCACCATATTCTGCAGCATTGCTGTGCCTCATCCCCGCAGTCAATAGCGCCACACCAGGGCCTGTGACGCGGTTGGTGGGTTCTCTTTGGTGGGAACTCTAGGAGAGTGAAATCATGGTATTGCGCCAAAACGGACGAAACCTGAAAAGCGTCTGGGGACTTCCCAGGGCACTGGCGCTCCTCACAGCGACGGGCATCTCCATAACAACTGATTTACATCCATCTTCCGGGCCTCTGCTCGGTGGCCAGCGGTGCGGGCCACGGCTGAGGGCGGGCAGCGGCCAGCTTCAGTGGAAAGATACCTCGAGCTAGCGCCTCCCCACGACCGGGGCGTTGCTGGCGCTCGGCTCCCGGCCGCCGCGCTGAGATTTCCGGAGTTGTCCCCGGACTTAGACCGAGCGCGGGCCCCTCCCCCTTTATGTTACACGCGCGCGCACACGCACGCACGCAGGGAGTGCCGTGGGGGAGCTGTTCGATCGTGCCTCTCTCTTCTTGAACTTCGTCTTTCCCCCTTCCAACTTACTTTCCGTCAACACGTGACCTCCTCACTTCCCAGCCTGCGCAACCACTGCTGGGGGAGCGCGGGGCCCACCGCGGGGCTTCCTGGGAGAATCCTCTCGGGATGCTCGCGGACGCAGCCCGGCTGCCGGCTAGCGCCACCGGTGCCCGGCACGGCGTCCCGGTGCCCCGAGGCCCCTACCCCACCCCGGTGGTGCGCAGGCGACTGAGAGGAAGGAAGCCAGCCGGGAGAGGACGTGGAGCCTGGAGCCTGCCTCTCCTCCCCGCTCGGCTGGCTGGCTGGCCGACCTAGCTGCGCACAGGGGCTGTTAACTCACATCTGAGAAGCCAAACCCCATCAGACCACACGCAGTCATAACTTCATTCAACTCAGCCACTAGAGAGCTCGGCTTACACAGGTTCCTGTGGGCAACTAGTGGCTCGCCCCGGTGCCTCTTTCGCCTAGTCATCAGTCCCTAAGAGGAAAAGGGAGAGTTGCCGGGCTGTTGCGCGCTTCGACGCATGCAGTTGTTCCGAAGGACCAGTCACTCACTGACTACCCCCCTCCCTACATCCTCCACCGCCCCTCCCCCACCTCACCCCCATTTGATCATCATTCACGACCTCATAGGCTGGAGACCCTTAGTCATGGTGGGGGGAGGGGAAGGGCATGAACTTTTCTAAGAAGTTTCCTTTTCACCACGGAGTCACAGTGAGTTGGTCACGTAAGCAGCTCGGGGAGCCGTCGTCTTTGGCCCCCTCCCCTCGCCCCCTCCCCGCTGAGCTTTTCTGGTTTTCTTATTAAAGCCGAAGCCTGCAGATCCTGGCGAGCAACAAGTTCCCCAGCGGTCTTCCCGCCCTAGCCTGCCTGACAGGGCGAAGGCTTCCTTACCTGGCGACAGGGAAATTTCCTGAGCAGAGCTCGCCTCTGCCAGAGCCCCGGGTGTGACCTGAGAAGTGGACCGGGGAGGAGTGTTCTGGCTGGGTTTTTTTTTGGGGGGGGGAGGGTACCGTGAAACTCCTCACTTTCTCTGGGAACTTTCTGTGCCAGGACCCAGTGACTGGCAGTGAGGAGGCAGCCTCGGGAGCCACCGCTATATAGAGGGCAGTTGGACAGTCATTGGTAACCTCGCTCATTCACGTAAGAACTCAGAGGGAACCGTGTCTCTCAGAGTGAGGGCGTTCGTGTAAACCTATAGGTTTTTCAACATCGGTGCCAGGTTGCTTTGTCTTCTGTAGTCGCCAAGGTGGTTGAGAGTTTAAGCTTGCGGATATTGCAAAGGGTTATTAGATTCATAAGTCACACCAAGTGGTGGGCGATCCACTGAGCAAAGCCGAACTTCTCACATGATGACTTCAAACAAGACACATTACCTTCCAGCATCTGTTGGAGAGACGAGATTTTAAGACACTTGAGTCTCCAGGACAGCAAAGGCACAATGGTGAGTAGCAATCAACCCTGCATTATAATTGAAAAACCTTGACAAACGGGCATATCTCGGCTCTCCCTGGTACTTCACACGCCAAAGAGCAGCAGCTACTCGGGCCAGGGGAATCGGGTTTTTTACATAGTGCAACTTTAATTAGAATCATTTGAGATTTAACACAACAGTGTGGAACTGCGTGGAACAAACTTGGAACTGGAGGGGGGTGTTATATGGGCTGTTCAAAGCCGATGTCTGTCTGCCAGCCGTCCTGCATTGCATTCTTTGCCGTTACGTGTATGTGTATGAGCATATTGTGTGATTTATACGTGGGCATGTCATCGACATCCGCAAGGGTATTAATTTCCATCTAAAAACAAAAATGCTGTTCGAGGTTGGGGTTGGGGGTAATGGCGAGGTAGAGACGGAGAGTTTAGGTGAGGGTGGGGGTGGGGTGGGGGAAAGAGAAATTAAGTCAGAAGCGCATATCAGCGATAACGAAATGGGTAATCCTCTCGTAGATGAAAAGGGTCTCATCAACATGTGATCAACTATTAACAGGATGGCTCTGGCAAAGCCATCCGCACGTGACAAAACGTAAGGAAGTGGAAGAAACCGTCTAGAGCAATATCAAGTATCACTTAATTAGAGATTTTTTTTAGTCTTTTCCTCCTGCTGCGCCGGGTGTGTGATCCGGGCGAGCACAGTCCATTCAGCACCTTGGACAGAGCCACCGGGTTTGTCCGAGGTGGGACTACTCCAGGTATCCTTCTCCCCCCCCCACCCCCCTCCCCGCTGCCAAGCCAACCTCGAGTCGCCCTTAAAAAGCGTCTTTCCCGAGGTTTGGCTCACACTGAGATCGGGGCTGGAGCGGAGCGTTTGGAGAGCAATCCCCAGTTTGGTCCCCTCATTGAGCTCGCTGAAGTTGGCTTCCTAGCGGTGTAGGCTGGAATAGACTCTTGGCAAGCTCCGGGTTGGTATACTGGGTTAACTTTGGGAAATGCAAGTGTTTATCTCCAGGATCTAGCCACCGGGGTGGTGTAAGCCGCAAAGAAGGTAAGCACCGGGGCGGGGACCCTGTATCCCCAATTCCTGAGCTATTTTGATACTCGATCTTCCGGAAAGGGCGCGTGGTGAAGGGGAGGAAGTGGAGGGAGAGCATGGGAAGGGGTTGTTTCTTGGTATTTGCACAGTTGAAATTGCCCTAGGTGAGAACCCTGGGGCAGAGCGAGAGGGGGAGGGTAGCTCCGTCTTCCTGCGGATATAATGAGTTTAGTTAACTTGGACCTGCAAATGCCTGATTCAAATGTAAGATTTCTCTCATTTTCTCCTCTTTCCCTCCCTCTTTCCGTGCTTTTTGCTTGTGTGTAAGATATGTGTGTGCGCGCGTACAGTAGATGCATTACTAATTATGAAGCTTTTACACAATACTCGATTTTCTAAAATTTGACTTTGTATCATTTAGAATTAGACGATGGAGGTAGTGTGTAGTGGGAAAAGAGGAGGTGGAGGCTGGGGAAGAGGGAAGGAGGTACCGCTAAATCTCCAACACAAAATGAATCAAGGTAATTTCAGCTCTTCTAGTGAGGAGGATTCATTCTCTCAGTATCCCTCCCTCCCTCTCTTTTCTCCTCCCTCCCTCCTTCCCGCCCCCCTTCTTCCACCCCGCCCCCTCCTCCTGCCTCCATCCCTCCCTCGTTTTATCTCTCTTCCTCTCCATCGCCCTCCTTCCTCGCTGGATGTTTCTTCTCTCTCTCTCTCTCTCTCCTTCTCTCTCCCTCCCTCTCTCTCTTTCTGCCCCCCCCCCCCACACTCCCCGTGAGTTTTCGGGCGCTGGCTTTGAGGGCTCCCGCTTTCTCAAGGGAAGGGGAGCTTCCGAGACCGCGCTCCACTCCCTGCCGGGCCGGATGCCTCACTGAGCCCAGGTCCGAGTCAGTCGGGGTAACTCAGGGAAAGGGGAGGAAGGTCCTTCCGGACCGAAGAGCCGGGGCGGGGGCCTGGGCTGCTGGAGAAGAGCCCTGGCAGCTCCGCGCGGCGGCTGGACAGAGCCGCCAATCAGCGGGGCACGCAGTCCGCCCAGCCGGGCGAGGTCGAGTCCACGGGCGCGGGTGGAGGGCGCCCGCTCTCCTGTAGCCCAGCATGGCGTGGACGTGGGGGTCTTGGAGGATGAGACAGAAGCCGGTGGGGACCCGCCCAGCCTTCCCGTCCAAGTCCACTGTCCCCGCCTGCGCCCCCCGGGGACTCAGAGGCGCCTGGAGCGCACGGTTGCGTCGTCCTCCTGCTTCTCTTCTGGGAGTCCTGGGACCTGTGCGCCCCTGGGCGAGGGGCCCCAACCTCTCCACAACCGTAACCACCCTCGCCCTCACCCCTTCCTCGGCCCTTTGTTCAGGCCAGAAAGCCTTGCCGGGTGGCTGCTGTCGCCCCCAGGCTCAGTCTTCCCAGACACCTCCGGGGATCAGGCTTGGGATACCGGTGAAGGGAGTTGGCGGGGTCGGGGGGGGGGGTGGGTGGTGAGGACAAGGGGGGTGATTAAATTTTTTCCCCCAAACTCAAGATTCAACATTATATTAGCAAACGAAAGCAAGAATCCCAACTCTGCGCAGGTGGAAATGATGGATTCATAGGCAACGCGAGGATATTGTGGAAATTTAGAAAGAAAAAAAAAAAAAAAAGAAAGAAAAAGAAAGAAAGAAAACCAGGCACTTGGATCAGATGACGGCGATAGGCTGCTCGGCACAGGCACACAAAGGGAGCGTAGGGCAGGGTTTACGGAGGAGCCTGCGGCGAAGGGGCACAGGCTGTTCCGGGATGCAGGCGTTTTCTCCGCGGGGTCGGCGCGGAGGGAGCTCGGGGAGGGCCGGGCGGGGCCGCGCTGGGGGCGGGGGGATTTCTGATCAGTCTGATGCAATTCCAAGCGCGCAGCAAAGGAACTCCAAGGCGTCCGCATCGCCGTCGCCACCCACCCTGCCCAGATGGTGCTGTTTTAAATACGGATCTGCAGGGCTGAACGCAGAACTGGGAGATTTATTGCAAAATCCTCAGAAGGGGGGCCGGGGACAGGGAATGGTGGAACAGAATTTAAAGGTGCAAGGCCTGCTTTTCCCCAACCAAGCGGCAACCGGTCGGATTTTTTTTTTTTTTTCGTCTTTCTGTCTGCCTGATTCTGGATTCTAATTCACCAAGGAAGAAGAGGTGTAACTATTGTGACATTTTGAGGCAGTTTGATGGATTGGAGAAAAATAATCATCTGTCAATCTAAATTGCCATAGTTCCCTCTCCCCGTGTGCCATGCCTTGCTAGGGAATACTTACTGCCTCTTAATACAGTTGCTAAGGCTCCAAATGAATGCATCGTTAAGGGAATATTATCCTTTTAGTTGACTTGCCAATTGATCTGACAGTTGAACCGAGAAAATTGTAGCTATCGCGCCTGTGGGAGACAAGGAGGGAAAATACTTAACAGTCTTAATTATTTTAACCTCGAGCTTTAAAAAAAAATTTAAGCCTCAAAAAGTGTCACGTCATCCTCTTACACATGCATCCTCCACTTGTAAGGTGAAATGGTTTCGCCTGAAGTATTACGGAACTGACTGTCACTTTAAGAATGGTGAACCTGCTGTTCACTACTTGGGAAAGGCAAGGATTTTCAATTGCCCTTTTAGGAGTCAGAAGATTAGAAGATGATAGAGAGGAAAAGAGAGAGAGAGAGAGAAAATGAATATGAATGAAAAATTGACACTTAAAATTTTAACAGTAATGTAGCCGACTTTTTAAACCCTTGGTTTTGTATATTAATGTTTCTATATGTGAGATTTTTGCCTTGGCCTAGCTCTCCCTATGGGATATCTAAGTACTGAATCAGATGAAAGGGAAAAAAAAAGTCTTGCCAGTACCTTTTTCAGTGTCAGTGACACTAAGACCTATAGCACAGCATTTTTTAGAGGGTAGAAGAGAAGACAATGAACTGGCTTTACAAGCTAACACTCAAGAAATGGGGGGGGGTGGTCATCAGGACTACATCCTCTTTGTACACAGCATTTATTTGTATGTGATTGAAGCTGGATAGTAGTTAATTATAAAGATGGCCTAATCTATAGAGTCAAAGCAGTAAATGGGAACTTTCAAAGTGAATTACTAGTTGGCTTGCAAAATATTACCTGTCAGTTGTCTGCCAGTGTAAATTGGAAAGAAAGCTTTGAAAAGATCTAAGAGCAATGTATATAAGCTTCTTTCATTGGCCAGCATCTTTTCCTATGAAATCTCTAAATTCTTAATAAGAAAAGAAGCTGGTGAACTTAATTTCTTTCCCTTCCCTGGCCTGTTCTTCAGAGGAAACTTTAATAAGAAATAAGGTACCACCATCAAGCAGAGAGAGGGGTGGGGAGAAGACAAGACACTGGGTGATCACAAAACACATCATCAGCCACCAAACCAGCATGTAGGATTGAGGAGATGTCAGCACTAAAACATGATTTACAAATGGGTTTCATTTTGTTATTTCTGTGATCTTGGGGACAGGCTCCATGTTGTTTAAATAACATTCTCTTCATCATATTGCTTGCAATCTATCAGTAAAAAATGATGTCTAACTGAATGTGATTTTTTTTTTTTACTATATACACTTCTTCCTAATTTGCTTTTAATTCCAAAGTAGTCTAACTATTTAAGTGATTGTAACCAATAGGAAGCAATATCATGTATTTTAAAAGCTTTGCTTAAGACTATATTTGTTCTGAGCAGCACTGACTTGCCAGAGAACTATCTATTTTTATAGCTTTCTTTTTACTCTATGGGTAATTTAATGAGTTGCCTATTTTAATTTTACAACTGCTACCTCAGAAGTACCTTAAATTATCTTTCTTTTGATAGTGTCTTTCTCTGCTATTCTGCCAGTGCTGTGTGTGTGTGTGTGTGAGAGAGAGAGAGAGAGAGAGAGGAGGGAGAGAGAGTCTGCGTGTTTTCTAGTGGGAATTTAATAAACAATGTGCTTCTTAAAATTACATACCATAATCCATGGTACTTAATAATAAAAATAAGCATTAGCACTTAGTGAAAATTTACTACTATTGAGTGCTATATAGAGAGGCATCTTAAGTGAAGATTAAATTTTTAAATAAGAAAATATCTGCCCAATACACTTTTGACTTTAGAGTGACCTTGATTTAAAAAATATGAACTCTTTCATCTTTTGCTTGGAAATGTATAATTACTGCCTTTTGGAGGAAAGAGTTATATTCTATAAATAATAATACCCTCAAACCATGGATCCTAATGGTGAATCCTTTATCTCTGCCTCTATTCTTACTTGGTGAGAGGTTTTTCTGGCTTGTCACCCACCCACCCCCAACCTCTTTTTCATTCAGACATGATTTCATTGTGTTTTACCAAGTGCTTTGAAAGTCCTTTATTGGTTTCTTCATTGGATTTCCTTAAAAATCAGGTAGGTTAGGAATCACTCAGAACCTTTTATAGAAAAAACTCACTACAGAGCTGCCCCAAGCCACACTACCTGTGCACAATAAAGTGACACAGAGTCCCTTTCTTCAAATTATAAAACTATAATTGTTCCTCTAGAGATCATACTGCTTTGAACCCAACAAAGGTCTCTGAGGGAGTTTGGTATCATTGCCTCCTATTTGGATTCACTTAATATAAAAAAACTGTCTACAAATAATTTCCAGAATTCTCCAGAACTAATGGGAAGGTTGAGCCAGCCTGTAATGGAGCTTTCTTAAGCCATTCTTTCCCTCTCCCATCATCCAAGGAAGTAATCTTCCTCTGCTGACACACTGACTATGCCACAGCCACTAATTCCCTCAAAACAAACGCACAGAAGATAGGCCAAAATCCAAGAAGTACATTACTTTTAGTCATGAGTCATAGAATCTGATGTCCAGAGTTTTGTTAAAGTTCACTTAGCCCAGCCCATATCTAATGCAAGAATTCATGGTGGTTTTCTTTCTTTCAATCCTCTGGAATTTCATTCCACTCTTGCATTCCTAGATACTTGTTTATCTAGGTAGATAGACTATGGATATCTTATGTGTATCATGCGATCAACCAGCTTTTGGCCACTTCACCACAAAAGTATACCTTCTATAAAGACTTAACATTCATATTTTATACTAGAATTATTAAATGTCTATCAATCTATTTGTTCCAGGAAATATGTTAGAATTGCAGATTCAGCCATTATCAAGTCTGAATGATCCCTATCTTGGTGAAAATTATAGGCTAGTGACAAAGACTGGCCATTGTATTAACTCTATTCTCTTCTGGATTTGTACTTGTTTCAAGAAAACACAGGGAATCAAGGTTAAAGGCTTGTTGTTAAATGCCAGTTCAAGCTTTATTCCCAACTTTTTGTCAAAAGCTAAAAATGTCAATCAGTCATTTTATTTCTATTTCCTCATGCCAAAAACACAAATAATATATTCCCAGGACAAACTCTTAATTTGAATCTCAGTGTCAAACTTGAATAATATAACAAATAGGAGCTATGTTAGGTGATACAGGCCTGTAATCCCAGTCACTCAGGAGGCTGAGACAGGAAGATTACAAATTCAAGGCTTAGCTGGGCTGCAGAGTGAGTTCAGGGCCAACCTGGACAACTTCATGAAACCCTACTCAAAACAAAAAGCCAACAGAGGGCTGGAGATGTAGCTCAGAGGTAAGTTCCTAGGATCATTCTCCATTACTACAAGAGAGATAGCCTAGACTATTTCTTCGCTTATTCACAGTGAGTAGGAACAAAAAGCAACATATTTGAAATTCAAATAGAAATCTTGGCATTAAAATCATGATTTTAAGAATGATGACACAGAAGTTTTAATGTGAATAGTGATCTTGAACTTTTAAGAGTCATTTTCAAAGTAGTGGTGTGGTAGAAAACCCACTATCATATTTTATCCATTTTCTTTGTGACAGCAAAGTTCTAATTTTTTATGTAATTTCTTTTTCAAGTCAAAGATGTTGCATGGTGAAATTGTCTTGCTCTCATGAATTATATATATATATATATATATATATATATATATATATATATATATATGAGATAATTGATAATTAGATGGACCAACCAGTAGAAACATGAAAGGGAGCTGGTAGCCCAAGGATTGCAGAAGGTGTGTGGGCATTTTGACATCCAGGAAACGCTATAGATCTGTCCTTAGCTAACTCAGCCTAGTGGAGATAATTAAGAAAAAATGTGGGTGTAGAAAGACTGCAAGCCCTTCCCTGGGATCAGCTAGATTGCTGCAGTAGTTCAGCCACCCACGCTGGACATGACTGCCCTTTGAGGAGGCAGCTATTGACTTTTATAAAGATGCCATATTTAAAATAACTTCTGATGCACGAGGGATGACAGACATCATACTTGAATTCTATTTTAGACAAATGGCAAAATATATCTCAAAGTATTAACTTAAAAAAAAACCTTAAAGACTGATTTCTAAAAGCCATCAGTTAAACAACACGTGACCCCTAAATTCAACAATTGGACCTGAAGCTGGAAGAGAGATGCAGCTTTTATGAGACATTTTAAATGAGTCTGGGCATTTCTGGACCCTAAAGGAAATAGAAGGGACTTTGCCAATGTTTATCATCTCTGAGGAGTGTTAAAGACACTTCAAACCCTTCAGACACTGGGAAGTAGGATCCATCAGAATAAGAAAATGCCAAGATCTTAGTACTAAAGTATGTGATACAGTGTTGGTTATCTAGACATCCCTTCAGAATATGCTAAATCCCATACCCTTCCAGACCTGAAGGGGTTGGAAGGATATTTCTCCAGCTTCAAAGAAATGTATTGCTTTATGTACAATCCAGAAGTATTGGGACCACTGTAGGATGAAACACTTATGTGAGGTAAGTGCACCAATGTTCTCCAAACATATGTTGCCTGAAGAGTAGACATGGCTAGATAAGTGAATGGTGAAGAGGGGAATCATGTGGAAAACTGGGAGAGAAATAATAAGCAGGGAAGTCAGGAAGGGTGAAACAATGATCTCTCTCTCTCTCTCTCTCTCTCTCTCTCTCTGTGTGTGTGTGTGTGTGTGTGTGTGTGTGTGTGTGTGTGTGTGTGTTGGTCTCTTTCTCTGTCTCTTTCATATTCCTTCAGGGCATTTGTCTATGGGAACTGTGATCTCTGCCCTTCATGCTCATTATTGTTCTGATAAGGAGGAAACAGTGATTTCCATGCTCTCACCTTATCCTCCACTAAGAACTGATTTCGCTACAACTTCCACAGTCAACTTTTGAGAATTAACCTCTTATTCTTTACTACATGTTGAACTAACATGGGATTTGTAGACACTTCTGTGGCATAGACTCTTCACAATCTGGTAAACCTCTTGTAAACTCTTCTCAGAATAATGTTTCTAAATGAATATAATAAAAAGTATACAATGACAAAAGCCAACTACATTGATAAACAGTTATAAAAATCTTTAAACACAGTCTATTGTGTAGTGTGGTAATATATGTTCTTTTATATATTAAGATCTAGCAGCAAGATAATTATAACCTGAAGTAGTTTAGCATTAATGTCCTTTGAAATAAATACAACTGACATGTAATATGAAAGTATCTAATTTCTGTTGGTAATAAAGTCTGAAAATATGACCAGATAACATTTTCTACACATATTTGACAACAGAACATGTGGGAAGCATTTATTAACATAGCATTTTATTCAGAAATGTTAATTTAGCCAATGTCAACATTAGCCATTTGGTTTTCCTTTCTGGCAAAGGAAATTGGCATTGGAAGAAAAATTTCAAATTTCATTTTTGCCATTAGACAAGTTACACAGTGGGTAAACGACTAGCTAATGAGAGAGCCAGGGTGTGGTAGGCTTGTTTCCGTTGGCTGAGCCTGTCATTACTCTAATGTTCACCTTCAGTATCATCAGCACTGTTGTGCTGAGTTAGACATTACCACTCCATTGAAAAGAATAGCAAGTTCAAGCTCTGGGTGCTGACTCAGGAGGGCTTTCTCAGGTAGCTGGTACAATCTCACAAAGCCCTAGCAACTGAAAAGTTCCACTTTTGTTGTTACTACACTATAAAAAGCTTTATGTAAATAGTGAGGTGTGGTAACATCTGCTTTATATTTATCCAGTGCTAAGCTATTTGCTTTGTATTTGACATATTATTTAACCCTCAATGTAACTCTTAGAGATAGATTATATTCTGATTGTATAAACAAGGAAACTAGAGCTCAGGGAGTTGAAGTAATTTGCCCAAACAAACAAAACAAACAAAAATCTTAAGTGGAGAAGCTGAACTTCAGCCCTAAAGTTTCCTGGGTTTGAAGTCCATTATAAAGCTGGGCCTGGTAGTGGTGTGGGCCACCTACATGGGATGCTGAGGCAGAAGGATTACAAGTTCAAGGGCAGCCTGGGTAATTTTGTAAGATCCTGTCTTAAAATTAAAAAAATAAACAAATGAAGAAGAACGCAGAGAGTTCAGTGATAGAGTACTTGTTTAGCATGTGTGAGGCCCTAGGTTTAATCCCCAGTACAAGGAAAGTAAGGAAGGAGGTAGGGAAGAAAGATAGGCTGGTGGGAGGGAAGAAAAGAAGGAAGACAGAATGAAGGAAGTAAATAAGAAAACACCATATTTACTGAAAAGCTACCCACTAGGTTTGATTTGAGTATCCCATTTTCAGATGGCCTGCACATCTATTTTCTCAAGAGATTCTTGCCACACCTCTTCCGAATAGCTGACAGTCTCAAAACTGGTGACAACAAATGCTACTTTAGAACCAGTTCTAAATTTTTGCTAGTTTATGGGAAACTTTCAAATGGCTGTACTTATCACTCATAGTCTAGTGTTAGTAGTAATAACAGGGTACATGGCAGCAAAGTAGCCTGTTACAATCAAGGGAAAGAACAGTAAAACTTGACTTCACTGAGCTCACTGCATTTCCACACTTCGTTGTATCTTCTTCACAGGAATCTTTCTCAGTGAGGATTACTCTCTCTCTTAGTTTTAAAGATGAGGAAATGGATGTGTCAGCTAGCTAGGTAACTATGCTAAATTAGCACAGCAAATAACTGGCAAGGCTGGATTCAAACCTATGCCTTTCTACTGTCAAAACTATTTAATTATTAAATTAATCTGAAAATTCTTATGCACTCTTAAGTATTATTGCTATATTTTTGTCATGTCTAAAACAATACCAATACAGAATTTTCCAGAAGTAAATGCATAACCACTGAAGAGAAAGTCTAGAAATCTGAAACTTTTCCTTACCTGCACATTCTTCCACTGACTTGAATTAATTTAATTTAATCTAATTACCCAATGGATGATGTCTCCCTCCTTTCTTAACTTGTTTAGGGCAGTTCCAAGTTAGTTGACTTCTGAGAGTTATTGAGTAAGAAACATTATAAATTGTTTAGATTAGGACTTAGTGTGTTTAGAAGCCATTTCATAAGTTTGCCTTTTCTGTTACTGGCTGTGGTACTGCAGACGCTGTGGTGAGGAACACCCTCTCCCAAAGACACACGGTGGATGACAAAACTCCAAAGCTAACATGTTGTTTACAGCTATGGAGACAAAGAGAATGGGCAAGCAGAGGCTCAAACGTAATTGCAAGGCTTAGAGTCCCTGTTGGGAACTAAAATGTTTATTGGCTTTCCTTGTGCAATTCACTGTTCTTCCTCCAAAGGCTCCACTCCAAACTTGGAACTTCTCTAGAGATAGATATCCTTTGGGAGAATGCCAGGAAATACCAGGTCTCAAAGTGAAGCTGTGGAGATGGTGGAGGAAAGGGAGTCACACATCTACTTGGGCATCTTCTTGATAAATTCCATCCATCCTTCTATAAAGCAACTTATAGACAGATGTAGTTTTAAAATGATGGATATATGTGTACTGATAAATCTTAGCACAAGTCAGTAAACTTTTCAGAGATGCTAAAGTCATGCAAGGAATTAAATGTGCTGACATCTATAGAAAGACCCAATCCCATCTCTGCCCTCATTTATATAGGGAAAGACATACTGTATTTGATATGCATTGTAAAATTATGATGGGGTATACCTGTTGGATGAATTATTCAGGACAACTTCATTCTAGATATCATGTGTGTTAGTATGATTCTTACTGAATTCAAGTTGGGTTTATTTCATTTCTTCTAATTAGATTTTGTATGCCAACAAAATGAAGGGGGAAAATGGTTCAGTTTAGGATAAAGTAAAAGCATCAAAAGTGAAATAGTATTTCATAGAGCTTACCTCCTAAGAGAAATTATATAAAAAGATAACACAAGAAAGTACTATTACAGTTTAACAGTTAAAAGTCCAAAAGTTGGAACTGGAGAGAAGGCTTAATGTTTAAGGCACTTGCCTGTGAAGCCTAGGGACCCATGTTCCACTCTCCAGGCTCCACTTAAGCCATATGTACAAGGTGACACAAGCACACAAGGTCGTACATGTGCACAAGGTGGTGCAGGCATTTGGAATTATATTGCAGTGGATGTAGGCCCTGGTGCACCAATTTTCTCATTCTCTCTCATAAGAAATTGCAAAAAGTCCAAAAGTTGGAATATTAAATAAAATACAGAAAAATCACTTGTTCTTAGATGGTTTTGTTGGGAGGATTAAAAGCTGAATATTCTACCTAGTATCTTTCTAGTATTCTATCCAGTATTTCTTTTGAAAACAAGCTTCAACTTTAAGCAAATAGTAAAAGATGCTGCTTTGATTTGAAGCCAGTCTCATTCTTAAATGATTACTCTGTCCCCAACTTGTAAGGGAAGATTTGTCAATCTGATGAAGTCTTCCCTTTAGTTTTTTCTAACAGCTGTGTTCATACAACTCATGATTCCTGTGTTTCCCGAGCCCTGGATAATTTCACACACATGTTGAGTCTGGGGCTCCACATTTTCAGAAGAATATGGAGACCTTGGAGGAGGTCCAGGGTAGACCAGTGGAAATGATTAATGAATTAGAAGTTGGAGTTTATGAAAGAGGTTGTGAGGTCTGATCTCCTGCTATGAGAAAAGTCTGAGTAGTGACTTAATAACACCAGGAGGATAATAAGCAGCTGTTCTCCATCTTCACCAAGGTTGGATGAAATAAAATCAGATATAAATTGCAACAAGAATATGTTACAAACAGGAACTTCCAAGTATTAGCATTGCTGGATTCCATAACTCCTCAGAAGAAGCAGTCTGAGGAGGAGGAGAGGATGATTCTTAAAGGCCTGTCTTTTAAAGAATCTACTTAATCATATGTAGAATAATTATATGCCTCAAACAAAAGATATTTGTCTCATTTCTTCTTCCCTACTCTTCAGTCTCTGCTTACATTTTGAAAACACTGATGCCAACCAACCATGAATAATAATAACCAGTAAACCATACCTAAGGCACTGCTTAAGTATAGTGAGGCCTCTCTAACCCCGAGGAGTGAGTTCCCTAACATCGCCACTGCCTCTGGCCAGGAGAGGCATGCTAACATTCAACATACTATACACTATAGCAAACCTAAGGAAGACAAAATGGCATAATTTTCTACCTATAACTAATTCACAAATGGTCCGATGTATTAAAATACAACTCATGACAAACCCCTAAAAAGAACAGAGATGTGTTTTATTTTACCTGCCTATGTCTTAATCCATGGAGCAGTGTCTGACATGTGGTAGATGCTTCACAAGTTTTCATCAGTTCAATGTATGTAATTATAACTCAAGGGAACCTGAAATAGAGGAAGTGAAGCCTGTCAGATATTTCTAAATGATGCTGTTGCTAGGCAGAGGTGAAGCTCACCCTGCTGCATACCTGTGTTGTGGAGGTGTCTCTCTTCACTATGCCTGTGTGATCGCAGGTCCATGTCAAGAGAGCCAGCTTCACATCCTGTCTAGGGTCCTCATCACGAGGATCACTTACCACATATCAGCATCACAGAAAACTCTTTGCACATGTTCTTAACATGACTTTGCATGAGAAGCACCATGACTAGTTTTTTTCTAAATTATTTTTATATACTTGCTTCATTTTGTTTAGCAGTAGAAAAACTCTCACTTTAATCATCACAAAATCAAAAATATCTGGACCTCAAAAAGAAGGTGACTTTTTCTGATTTGGTTCACTGATCCTGAAACCCAGAGGGTTAAACTTACTGACACAGCCAACAACCACCACAGTTAGTTATCACTGCGGGCTCTAACTTATCTCCCAAATTTTCAATATCATACCCTTGGTGACTATGTTTACACATATATTTCAATGAGCAAATTAGTTCATTTTTCATTATTAATTTTTAAATGTCCTCAAGGAAAATCTGTAATTCTGAGGGATATGAGTAGATGATTCTCATATGCTTATTGGATTGGCCGCTGCAATTTCATAATGATTTTTCACACATTTTTATTAGATATTTAGATGAAATCAGTTTTCTACTTTCTTGTTCTACCCTCCAAATCTGGGATCTTACATCTTTGGTCTTTTGCTTTTGTCTGCCACTAATAGTTCTGCCAGGTCACATAGTTCCTGTGACAGGTATTGAGCAATTTGATCACATTTGAGGATGGTATAAAGCTTTTATTTTCCTTTTAAAGACATGGTCTCATGTATCCGAGGCTGGCCTTGAACTCACTATGTAGCTGAGGATGACGTTGAACTTCTGATCTTCTTGATTCTACCTCCTAACTTCTGGAATTATAGACATACACAACCATGCCTGTCATGTGCCATGCTGGGGATTGAAACCAGGGCTTTGTGTATGCTAAGCAAGCACTCTACCAACTCAGTCGCATCCCTAGCCCAGAACTATTCATAGAAGTACTACCCAATGAACAAGGAAACAATTTTTCCCTTAAAGTTTTTCTCAGGACAGGCCTTATTCAACAATTTCACAAATTGTGAGTGACACATTTCAAGGCCAAATTCAACCTTTAAAATCACACAGCATGGATTTGAAAATATCTTTGTCATTATGTACATGGAGGAAATTTTCTGTTTACTTATTGTTTTCCATGTATTAATTACTTTCTCCAATTTTCAAAAGTGTTTGAGGTCAATTTATTTGCTACTAGACTTTTTTTTTTTTTTTGCAGAGTGTGAAGGCATGAGTAACCAAGAAATTTCAATAAACATAATTAAACATAAAATGCTTATAGTGATAACAGAACTGACCTCACCCAATTAAAATTAGTAATAGAAAAAATGTGTCAGAGTCAAATCTGAGCCTACTGCCTCTGTTCCCACTGGGGTAACAAGGGTAAGTTTACATTGCCTGACAAGAGTAGGTGGGAATTCACATTTCTATGTGATGCTTTTCCTCAAAGAACATTAGGTTAGGACAGTATAAAACCATAGACCAAAAGAAAAAATATTGAGAACCATACAGCATTAACTTGTAAGCCTCATTGAAGTAATGTAAACGGTCCAGTTTTCCTTCCTTTTAGTGACAGAGAAAACGCTCCTATCGAAAACACAGAATCTTTTCTGCCAATATTTCTGTTATATCACAAACTAGACTTATAGAGGAAGAAAAATGCATCTCCATGTTCTTAGCCTCACTTTTGAGCCTAATAAGGAAGTAATATGCAGACACCTAGCATGCTGAAGTTCAGGAATAGGAGAATTGCAAGTTCAAAGCCAGGCTGGAGTACATAGTGAGACCTCTGTGTGTGGGGGTGGGGGTTGGAGGAGGGCACAGGGGATGCAGGGGAGAAAGATATAAAAGATAAACTTTTTGTAAAAAACTTGATCTTAAACCTCCAAAATTCTGTATATGTTACCTAAATAAAAATTCTCTAAATTCAGAGTTTTCTGCAAGGTGCTCATGTTTGATTTATCTTGGTTTCTTTGTTCTTCAATATAAGATGTGCTTGTTCGGCAAGTAGACTGAGTCTGGTGTCTAGCTGTTTAGGTAACACTATAATCACAACTCAGTACTCAAGAGTGACAAGGAGGTCTAATCACTGGGTTTATCTGAATGAGCACCTAATCTTTTATTTCTCTGCCTCTTCTGACTACTGCGACTTGTCCTCAGCAAATATGCACCACACATTGGATAGTGAAGGTATAAACATTTATCTGATGTCAGGGGAGAGTAGGACTGAGAGGATTGGCCACAGACCCATCCAATCAGAGTCTCAGAAAAGAGGACGCTTTTTCCTTCAGCAAAAAAATGCTGACATGATAATGTGAATCCAGCAGATAAAAGATTTGCTATAACTCCCAACTAAGCAGTATTTACAATGCTAGTAGCAATTGTGGACATTCACTTGCCAGGGATTTTTTTTTTTTTTCATGAAAGAAGTAAATTACAATTGAGTTTCAAACCCTGGGTACTTTCCAACCATAATTTCTTTTAGAAAAAATCTATGGTTGGAAAGTAGGCATCAGGTTGGAGCTAACGTAAAGTTATTTTACAGTTTGGCATAAGACTGTTCTGGTTCCTTTTAAAGAAATGCAAGGTTTTTTTATCATAACATAGGCACTTACATTATATTATAGTAACAGAAGAAATTGAGTCTTTGAGGTGGCCCAAGCCCAGCGTGATGCACTCCTTTACTGCCTTCTGGTTACTGTGGACGTTTCCTAGGCATCACACATTCCACAGCCAGCCTCACCACCCGTGCTGCAGGGTGGCTTATATTGATCCTGGGCTCCATCAAGTTGACAGAGGGGCAAAGCTAAATGTGTGACCTCTAAGAATATGCATATACTTAAATAACTTGTCTATCTAGCCTAGCAATTTGCACCCCCCCCCAAAAAAAAAACCTACATTCTAAAAAGTTCCTTTTCTTGAAAGTGAGAAATGAGAAGCAGGGGTGTTTGAAGCTTGATTATGTGAACTCAGGAACATTACTGTGCACTGGGTCTCAGCTCCTCAAGTACAGCCCAGGAGCAATGACTCCAGAGGCCCTTAGAAGATCTGAAACAGCAGTTGTTAGCGAGCTCACTTTGTTCACTATCAACTCGGGTTAATTAAACCCGCTGTGCAATGACAGTATATATTCTGTTCACTGGCACATTCTTGACGACCATAGAAGGTCTGGGAAGGGAAACTGTTTATAAATCTTTTCTTTTAGCGAAATTAATGTTGAAGTGTTTAGGAACATTCTTCTAGCAATTAATCTTAGCAATTATTAAGTTAAACCCCTTTGAGGTTACAGAAAAGTACGCGGGGGGGGGGGGCACGCGCAAGCGCGCACACACGCACACACACACACACACACACACACACTGGCCTGCAGGACTTCCCGCGGTGGGCGGCGAGGGAGGGGATGCTTGTGTCTGAGACTCATCTTTGCATCTCCTAAGATCCAGTGTTTCCCAAGATGTAACTTCAGATCGTCTGTATGCCAGTTGTTTGGGGTGCTTCTGAAAATGTTAATTCCTGGACCCTGCCTCAGTCATGCTAAAGCTAAACTCCAGGAACCTTCTCATTCACTCACTTAGGTTCTCATGATGCTACCAGAAGGGTCCCGGGCTGGGATCCCTGTAAGGACAGTCTGGGGTGCTGTGCTTTTGGTCCAAAGTTTAAAGTCTGCCCTAAACTTGCGGATTGGTGGAGCTCATCTAGACGAATACGCAGCAGCAGCAAGCCAGGTGGGCCGTCTAATGGGCAAAGGGGGGAGAGTAGTTCTTTGGCCCCTAGCCATGTAAATCTTCCCTGAAGTACAGGTAAAAGAGAAGCCCAAAGACTGGTCCCTAGGAGGGTGGGAAAGAGAAGCTAAACGACTCGCCCCGCCCTGCCCCCCCCCGCCCCCACCCGCCCCCTGCCCTTAAACTCTGGCTAAAGCAGATTTAATAGCAAATCTCCGTATATCTTTGCCGCCCGGGTTCGTTATTAAAAGCGTTGGCTCGTGTAAGTCTGCCAGGGCTGGCAGTGAAAACATCTGCAATAGCACGCAATGGCCCCCGGAACGGAATTGTTCTTCTAATAAAAGATGTATCGTTTTCAATGCGCTGGATTCTGATTCTGGTAATTCGTGCACTCGAGTGTCTATTTCGAGGCAGAGGAGGTATCATATGACAGCGCGCGCGTCAGGACGGCGTGGAGCCCTCTCGTGGACTCCCACCCGCTTTCCCATTCACCGGCGAGCGAGCAGGAGCCCGCCCCGCTCCCGCCCAGATCCAGAGGAGATCCGCGCTCCGGGGGTGCGAGCGTTGCCTCCGCCATGCAATTTCCACTATCAATAATTTAACTTCTTTGCTACAGAATAGGAGATAAGCCGGGCACCGAAGGCTCGGGTCCAAACCCCAGCCCCCAGTTCACCGACGGGAAAGGGGAACATAGTGAGTGTCTGGAGCGTGGGGACCGAAGTCTTCCCCCAGCAGCTGCCTTGATGGTCACTTGGACAAGTAGTGGCTGAAAGGTGGGTTTCTGTCTTTTCTCTTTCCATCGGGCTGGTCGCTCAGCTAGCTGGCCTCTGGCTCTAGTGAGGTCTTGTCGTGGCCCCTGCTTTCTGGCAGAAGCAAGTAACTTGGTGTAACGTTACCTGAGGTCATTCATGAATAAAAAATGCTGTTATTATCTTGATTGAATTCCTATTAGGCAAACTCGGGGGAGGTCAGGGCGCGAACTCTGGTTAAGCCGGCGTGTTTAAGGCAGCTGAGTAAACCCAGGTTGCCCCCCCCCCCACCACACCAGCGACCCCGGGCCCGGGAAAATTTCATTGTGTGCTCTCCTTTCCAAGCTCCGTAGTGCGGGAAGGTGTGACTGTGGTGGGGGGAAATGGACACCCTCTCCCACAGAACTTGGGTGCTGGGATAGCAGAGAACCGGAGAGTTGCAAACCAAGAGAGAAAGTCCTCCTGTGCGCATCCCGTTCGCACTGCCTTGCTCGCGCCCCGGCGCCCATCCTGGGGCGCGGGTCTCCGTGGTCCTCGACAGCGGTCCCCAGCCGCGGGCTTCTCCCGGGCGCAGCAGGCAGGCGCCAGGCTCCCGGGGCGACGTGATGGGTCCCCCTGGGGTGGAAGGCGGGCTGTGGGAGGCGCGCAGGGGATCCCCGCGGGTCCCCGGGGGCTGAGCCCGGGCGAGGAAAAGGCGCGGCGTTCCCTTTAAGCGGCCGCCCCGAATGGGCATCCGAAGCGCGGCGGAGCGGAGGGAGGGGTGGGGGCGGCGCGCGTGGACCAATGGAAGCTCAACCGAAGAGCTAAATAATGTCTGACCCGGGCGCAGAGCGCAGGCTGGAGCTCTGGGTGCTGCTCGCCGTCCCACGCATCCCGGGGTCCCTGGGACTCGCCGGCCGGAGGAAGAAGCCGGCCCGGCGCGCTCCCC
The DNA here is from genome assembly GCA_036346955.1 of Dipus sagitta. Lineage (NCBI taxonomy): Eukaryota > Metazoa > Chordata > Mammalia > Rodentia > Dipodidae > Dipus > Dipus sagitta. Next base: position 87,731,623 of record CM070779.1, on the reverse strand, counting down.
GCCTCCTCCCGGGGAAGCTTTGATGAGACCCGGGAACGGTAGCTGCCGCCGCTGCTGTGGGGCCGGCGGGAGACGGAGCCGCGACGGGGACCGGGGCGGGGCGCGGGGGCCACCGGCGGGACGACGATGTGACTCCGCTGCCCGGAATCCCAGAGCTTTGCGTGGACCCCGAGGTAGGCGACGGCCCGGCGTGGGTCTGAGCGCGGGAGCCGCGCCTTTCCCGGGGAAAGTTAGCCGGGGCACCAAGAAGTTGTGGGACGGCAGCTCCCGGTCCGTCCGGGAGAACCGAGGGGCTGGAGCGGCTCCGGGGAGCCTGGCGCTCCCGTCCCACGGCCCGTTCGGGGAGGTGGGGGACAGCGGGTACCCTCGGGGAGCGGGGTCCCCAGGTCCCTGGAATGGGAGAGAAAAGGCCAGCTAAAGAGGCCAAGTTTCGCCGTGGGAGCTCGAGGCGTCCCGGGAGCCCCGAAGCCCTCGCGCAGACCTGGAGTCGTGAGAAAGATGCAGGACGCCAGCTGTTGGTGGCCTCGGCTGGGGAGCGGGTGCGAGCCGGGGCGGGAACGCGATCCTCCGACGGGGCGCGCTCCGCCACGGGCTTGGGGGTGGGATGGGGGCGGGTCTTCGCGTCCTCCGCCTGCATCTCCTTCCCCGTGTGTCAGACCGACACTATCACCTGCTCCCAAGTGGTACCAAAGCGGACTGAGAACCGCTCCAAGGCCACAGTCCACTAGGGAAGCCTGGGGGCGGTCTCGTCGGGACCAGAGGGTCTGCGAGCGTCCCCGAGCGGCTCTGTCCACACCTCCGCCACGCCGCGCGCCTCCCTCCGAGCCTCCCGTGGAAGGAAAAGTTTTCACTACCCCGGAGTGGGTGGGGTGTGTATGCAGGATGGACCGACTGGATTTGGTGTGTCTGGAGATGCTGAGCCGGAAAAAGAGGAATAGATGAGCGAGCTGAGCCTGGCAAGAAATCGCTGGGAGTTTGGGGGCTTTGTGAAGAACTGGAAATTACAGACTAGGGGCTCCCCAAGGGGAAACAGCCACAGGCTGCAGAGGTGAACTGATGTCTCAGTCCCAGCAGCTTGGGTGTTGTGGGTGGAGCCTGGACGTAAGACCCGGGTGTGTGTGGTGCTGGGTGGGGGTGGGGGGGGGCACCGAGCGGGAGCAGTGAGAGAAAGAGGAGGGGGGAGAAGATGAAGAGGGGGATGGGAGGAGACCTGGAGGAGGGAGGACCTGAGGAGTGGCGCTAGGGAAGGTAGAGGGCGCCCTCTGCTGGACACGATGCGAAGAGCGGCTGCTGGGGCCTTAGGCTAGGGGGTTGGGAGGTGGGAAGGGATAGTTATGTTGCAGGATCCTCTGGGAGGCTCCTCGGAAGGACTGTTGAATGGTACTTCTGACCAGCTTCCTGGGGCGTGCGGCTGGTCGTGAATTGTCGCTTGTCGCGTTTCTTTGGCTCCGAAGCAAAAGGCTTTCTTCGGGTTTGGAATGGGATGCTTTGATCATCCACTGTTGGTGACGAGCTAGGACTTCCTGGATCTTGTTTTAGAGTCCTCCCTCTATCTTGCAATATAGGCTCCTCCTTATGCAGGACTGGCCTTGATCAAAAGCAAAGCAAAGCACGTGACTGTTTGTTAAGCCTTCTAGTTATCTGTTAAAGCAGAGCAGCATGCAAGTGGAATGAGGGATTTGTTAACTTGCATATGAAAGGTGCTATGCTCCAGTCCCAGAAGGCTCAACTTTTTGAAAATATCTCCCTCCCTTAATTTTTATTCAAAATCGCTTTACACATTAGTCATAAGATGAAGAGCCATTTTGATTTTATAATTCGATTTGACACATTTTATTTATTTACGAATTTAATTCATCTACACATCGGAGCCTTCAGTGTTTACATCATGCAACATTACTTTTAGGTTAAAGATATTCTTGATGATGTCATGAGCGTTTTAATCTCCTACACATAGTAGATCACACAGGGTGTTGAAATGACACTAGGAAGTTTTGGCCCTGAGAACAGCACTTCTTTAAAACAATCACTCCTAGTCCCTGAGTTTGCATGATACTTCTTTTTTAAAGTTACATCTGAACTAGCAGCAGAGGTAAAAGAAAAGAAAGAGACACTTGTTGAAATGTTACTATAATCTTTCCTGGAATTTGAAAAATGTTGGTTACCATTACTGGAATTCCAGGACCGTAAAGTTGTTATCTTTCTTTTTTTTCTACCTTAATTTTTAAGATGGGATAAATGTTGGTAAATATTACTAGCATTATGACCCAGAAAGCATAATGTGTATAGAACTATTTAATATTAAAACATTTTCCTATTTGTGAATGATTTAGTCAGAAAGAAATTATTTCTAGACAAACAAGACTTACGTACATGTTTTGAAACATCAAGACATTTCAGACACACTTAGACATCACATTTTTTAGAAAACAAAATAACAGTAATTTTTCACATACTTCTGAAGCCTTTCATAAGCCCATTCAAGTCTGAGTTAGTAATTAGAAATCTTGTTTATTTTAAAGTGATATTTGAGGCTATTTAAAAGGATAGGCAACTTTTAAATATATCTAGGTAATAAAGCATTTAGGGAACCTAATTTAGGAAGTTCTTCCTAAATGTAACTTTTATTTGCAAGCAAAAGGAATCTAGAAAGGGATCATTTGCCCTAGAGTGCATTCATTTATGCTATGTAAATTTATTGCTTAAATTTCATCATGGCCAATGTAAAGAGGGAGCCATGGGGTATTTGTTGCTGGTTCATTTTGACTTACCAAGAGGGAGAAATCATGTAAACATCAATGAAAATTTCTAAAATGTTGGCTTGGAAGCCATCAGATTTCCTGTTTAAATGGGGCACCATTAGAATGTAAGCTATTCTTGGCTTCACAGAATCTTTTAAGAGTCCCAGCTTTTTAATAGTCAAAATGTAGATGATTGATAATCTCATTTCTTCCAAAAATAAATAGCACTGGTTTGTAGCTGAGCACATAGATCAGGCTGAACACACCCACCTGATGGTATACCAAAGAGCTGGTTTCCAATGTTTACATTTTTTTACATTCATCTTTTAAAACCTTCTGTAAATCAATCTCTTCCTCCCTCCTTTCTCCCAACTCCCCCCACCCCCGCCCAACACACACATTAACACAATCAGCAGACTTGGGTCTAATAGACTTCACCTTCTAAGCACGAAGAAAATCAAAGTGAAGATGTACACAATGTGAAGTCACATACAAGTGGTTCATTAACAATTTACAATTTAGGGATTTAAATTCCAGAATAGTGCAAAGAACACGTTTGGACTTCCTGAATGCAAACAGAGAGTGGACAATAACTAATCCCAGAGTCTTTTGAAAGGTACTCCAATTTCAGAAGTATATAGAACTGATTTTATTGTAATGTTTAAAACATTCCCTTGTGTGGAAAGTTTGGGTTTGTGTGAGGGGCTCTTCCCGCCCAGTGCAAGTGAATATATCCCTCTAATAGGGTAATTGCTCACTTGCCTCAACTTGTTTTCAAACAATTGCTATGGAGCACTGGGTTTCCACTAATTGCAAAATTGCTGCCTAATTGAAGGACTCTCAGCCATCTAGAGCAGCCATTCAACCACTGGCAGGCTCTGTGATCTCAAGCTGTGAGTTGCATTTTAACGAGGAATCAGAAGAGGATTTTGCGGAATTTTAGGTTTAAAATGTTGGCTGTTATTCAATGGAGGAAGAAATCATCTGAACAAGAATCACACTGAGCTACATAGTGATAACTTTTCTTTATTAGAATGAATAATATTCACAGATGAGCTTTAGAAGTAAACGGACAAAGTTACTGGTTATTCTTTCCCCACTTATCGAGTGTGGAGCAGTACATGGTGTTGACAAATGAAATCCATGTGGCATTTGCATGAGGTGCGGGGGGGGGGGGTAACTCTTGGGGACTCTAAGGTTTTTGGTGCTTTTAGCTTAGGCATGTGCATCCTGAAATTTCCCTTAAACTTCCACTTAAGGCATAGAATTATTTAATTCTAAATAATGTTATATTACAATGAATCACTGTATTTCCATAATATTTATATTATGCCTAGGAAAAGTATGGACCCAAGTATTGAATATATGCAATTACTATCACATGCAAAATAATAGAACTCAATAACATATCAACACTGAAAGTCTATTTAGGGAGGAGTAGCATGTTTTCCAAATGGGACAGAATATGCTGTCTTTACTGCAAGACATCAGTACTTGATAGATAAGAAGTATGGGCACTTTTATTTACATGTAAGTTCAAATGCAAACTCGGAGACACTATTGGAAACAAATTTGACCAAATATACTGGCTGGCTAAAGAAGTAGCTCTTGACCTTCGGTTTCATCTATACATTGCCTGAAGTTGGAGGATGGATTGCATTAGGTGAGTTAGGAGGCAGGATATGGGATGGGAGAGTGATTGGGGGCAGCAACATAAATTTACAAGCTTCAGTGACAGCCATAATAAGTAAAAGTTTATTTCTAAAGAGCCCAAAGAGTTACGAATCATATGCAGTTTTCCCCAAAGGTTCACTTGAAAGAACTTTTCATTGGTTGTCATGGTATATAATGTCCTGATTTTGAAAGCTTGCAGAACCTAGTAGCTTTTACATGAGCTTTCATCTTGGTTCCTTTGGTCTGACTGAAACTTTATGCCGACCTTCTGTGTTTTTGATATGCCTCTGCATTTGTGGATGGAGGAGGGCAGGCGAGCAGGCTTCCATAATTCAAATGTAACCAGTAAACGTAAGAGTCAAATGATTTAAACAAGATTACTATGCTTCAAATTTGCTTTTTTAAAAATGTACAAAGGCTTACTTAGTACTATGTATGAGATTAAGATGTATATAACAGAAATTTACAGGAAACTTTGAATTAATTTAAGCAATTCATCAAAAATTGAAGTAACAGTGCCACCTAGAGAACAAAATCAACCCTCTTTACCAGTCAACCTGGTTCCATAAAAGCTATTTTCCAAGGCTACAGTTGCCAGGATTTCCTTGCCATTTTAAGCAGATTTGGTGTGTATGGAGGAAGGGATAGAAGGGCACATTTGGGGTTGTAGGTGAATCTGGGAAATAAACAGGTCTACAATTGAGCACTTATACTCAGTTCTATTAGTATTTTAATGTAGACTTGGTGCCACAATCAAGGGCTGGTCTTCCTAATATTTAGTATTTTAAGGCTATTCCTGTAGCACTGAGTACAAAGGTTCTGATTTCACTCATTTGCCACAGGCAGTTCATTACCCTTTCTGAGGTATAAAAACACAAAATGAATGGAGTAGGAAGACTTTAAAGAATGTCTTTCATCTCTGATCTAATTTTAACTTTAATGATTTGAAAAGATTTAAGAAAAAAACAGAGGGTAATATATGTAAAATGATTCAAAATACCAAGAAAAGGCATAAAAGAGAAGAAGTGGAAGATAATAAGGATCACTTCAACCTTGGAATTGTTAAAGATATACATCTGAGCCAGTATCAAAAGAGTAATGAGCCCATGGTGGTGCATACATTCAGAGGTAGGATCTCCATGAGTTCAAGGCCACCCTGAGACTATACAGTGAATTCCAGGTCATCCTGGACTCAAGTGAGACCATACCTGAAAAATCAAAAAATAAAAAGAGTAATGGATCCAGGAGGCAATGATTATAAGTTGAGTCAAATTCTGTCACTGACAGAGTGTATTTCATTTATATCTGTGTATTCCCACAGTAGCTCTCATGGGATGGTGGCAAAGGAGTCACATTGCTAAACTTGTTAAAGGATTAAGAGAGTCATTAACAGTTGCTTTAGATTTTGACTAGTTACCTAGACAATGAAGGAATTAAATGTTTCTAGAAAAAGTGTTTATTTGTTTTGCTGATAGAATGACAGGAATTGTAGGAAATATGTTTAATAATACCTATTTTGCCACATACTTATTCTAAAAGTCATTTCATTTTAAAATTTCTCATACATAATTCTATTCACTCATGAAATTATGTTTGGAACATTTGAAATGTTAAAATTATTTAGATAGCAACTATAAAATTATGGGTGGATTTATTTTAAATGTCTTCATATTTTTGGATGCCAGTTGGAGATGCCAGTTTCTATGTGTTTCAGGGACTGAAATACAGTGTATATTAAATTTGTGCCAGACACAAACAAATAGCCTGGCCCAAGAAAGCCATTGTACTGTATACACTTTCTAGCATCCATAGAAGCAGCCATGTGCTGAAAACTGTCATATTAAGAAAAGAAAAAAAAAGAGAGGAAATCCTCTCCAAAGAGAGTGTGAAGAGTGAAAAAGATGCTCACTCAATGAAGTTGTTGCCACATGGCACTTGGTCCCATCAGTGTGGGACTTGGAGCTTCCGTATTAGCAGCTGCATTTTCTCCAGCCTCCTGCCTTTAAAACCTGAAACTAGGCCAAAATGGAAATCGGTTTCTCTATCTTTTCACATGTTCGCTTATTTCATGAATGTATTTTTGAATACAGACAGCATTCCTTTTCATGATGTAGAATTTCAAGATGGAGAAACCTACAGTCATGATGCTGGAGGGAGACTCTTGGCTGAGTCCCAGGCCACATTCCTAGACCACACTCTCCAAGGTGTTCTCTGTTATGCAACACCGGGGAAGAACACCCAGCATGAAGTGCTGGCTGGTGATGTGTCTGAAGGCACAGACGATAGACTTGTCATATCGAATCAGAAAGCCAACAGGGATTTCAGACATTCTGCTGAATGATAGAAGCTAGTTCATTTGCATTTCCTTAAACGTAAAATACTGTTAGAAAGTTTCTAAAAGCCAGTTGCATAAATACACACTATAACAGGGAATTGGTGGTATTGGCTTGGGGGATGGTTTATCAGCAGCTTGCAAAAAAAAAAAGACCTAAATATTTTAAATGTCTACAGGTTCATTGTGAGCCAGTGGTATAATCAGGGACTGGCTGTTTATATAACTACTGAAACTTTGGGCTTGGCTAGCAGAGGCATAATACACAAATGAAGATGTTCTCTTCTACTTACTTGTGAATTCAGGAGGTGACTACTTGACTCTAATCTCTGTGTGGATTTGTCTGTGGTGTTCCTAGGTCATACAATATGCCAATGTAAGTTGAATACAATCTGACATCAACTCAGAAATATTTACCTTCTCATGCAAAGAAACAAACTTCCATATAATTCTTCTGTGGGAACAAAAAACACCCCACATGATTAGTATATGGAAATAGTTCCTACTTTCCTTGTAACACCAAACCCATACCCATTTCCTAGCCTTTTCTCTCTTGAGTAGGCCAGCCAGAGTAAAACTGTGAGAGATTACATTTTTTTCTGTACTTTGAGACAAACTCAAGACAAATACATGTCCAATATCCCCTAAGTTGGTGTTATCAATATTAAAAAAATGCTACAGAGCAGTTATTCTCTTAACAAAATCTTGTATGAAACCCCGAAATACAAGAGGAAAATAAGCAGTGTTGGTGTGGTGGGAGCACAGGTGGGAGCGTCCTGTCCCTGACTGCTTGGCTTTGACCTTTGCAAGGTACTTCTTGACATTCTGCTTTGTACAGTCCCATTGGAAAGTGCATCATTCTTCACAAGAAGTCATCAGATAGAAATACATAGGAAGGTCACTGAAATCTTTCTTCTTTCTCATGAAGGTAACACCAATGGTTCTCATGCCTGTTCTTGTGGCCTCTTTGTTTGCAGTGATGTTTGAATACATCTCCTTACTGAGTGTCTTCAGAAAATAGTAACCTGTAAAGTAGATACTTCTTTAAATGTGCGAAAATTTCCCAATTTATAACTTTTGGAAGTCATGATGTATAATGATTGAGAAGAAACCACTAAATATTTTATTAATTATTAAAATGTGTTAGCAATAATGTTTATTTTAAAATGCTTTCCCTATAAGAGTAAATCCTTTTTTTTTTTTTCTTTTCAACCTCCTGGAAGTTGAACTCAGGTCCTTGTGCATGATAAACAAGGATTCTGCTGCTGAGTTACATGACCAAGCCTAGCTTATTCTTTCTGTGGTCATCACATCTCTGATAATGACTTCCTTAAAATGTGGCAGCATTGGTTATCCCAGAGCTCCTAGTTGTTCTTTACAGCCATCCTCTACATCCGTCAGAGCCCTAGTGCAGGCCTCCAGCAGGCATTGGTGCCAGGACCAAACTTCAGTCCTGAATGCTTTGCTGTCACTAAGATGCTTACATGATTTCACTGGTTAAAATCATATGTAGATAGTATTGCACATGTCAGTAATTTTGTTCAAGTGGGAAATTTCCCACACACTAAAAAAGAAACAATATGTATATGTCATTTCACTTAAAATTACAATTGGCCCTGCAAAAAAAAAAAAATACTGTATAACATGAAGCAAAATTAGCAGAAAACTTAGTTTGGTTTATATTTGAAAGTTCCACCAATCTGGTAACACTTGGCCATATTTTTACATGCCTCCATTATGGGTGAGATGTGGCATCCTGACATGATTCATTAATTTTTTAAAATACGTAGTAAAATAAAAAAAAATTGGACAGACTATTTCTACATAACAGAAGAAAACACTAAAGTTCAGAAGAGCTAAATAGAGATCCAGAGTTGAGGCTGTAGAACCTGACGCAAGACTGTGGCCCAGTGACTTCCTGTCTACATCTATGACTTGTGGTATTCAAGTAAGAAACCATACAATGCATTTATTTGAGGGCCTGGAGCCAGAGCCCACTGGCCATTATCACCCTGGCCTAATAGCTGCTATTCACCTGTTCAGAGACCCAACACCCTGATGCATTCACAGGAGAACATGGTGATGGGAAGACAAAAGATACTTACTTTAAGAAAAAATTAAATTTAGTTTATTTCTTCTTTGTAAAGAAAAATGAAGGAAAATGAATATGGAATTTGCGATATGTTGTTGCTTGAACTTCTAAATTATAATTCTGCTTGAAGCTGAGGATTCTTTCCTTTATTTTTTTCTTTAGCAAATGCACACACACACACACACTCCCACTGAACCCTTTCTTCTCCCCCTTGTCTTCTGTGCTAGTGGATAGTCATTGAGGGGACTGACTCCCAATGCCCAAGCAACCATTAACACTTAATAGCTCTTCAGGGATAAGTGGGGACTCATAAGTCCCTCCCCACCCATGATAGACTCCTGACTGGGCCTACTTTGTGCAGGTCTTGTGCAGGTAACTACTGCTGCTGTGGATTCATGAGTGCAATGCCATGTTATGTTAGATGACAGAGGTCCACAGCACTCCCACCTATTCCCAGCTCTTTCTGATCCCAGGTGTAATTGGAGGTACAAGTAGAATAGAACATGTGGGGCTCTTGTTCTTGAACTCAGTGGTCATCAGAAATTCCTTTGAAAAAATTTAAAATACAGATATGAGGTCCTAGACTCCAAGATTGGGACTGAGGATGTGTTGTGTTTATAAACCTACACAGATGGCTCTGCAGTACAGACAACTTTGAGAACTGCTAGTATAAACTGAATATCCTGTAATTTCAAGACTCCCACCATTTACTTCATTGTCCAAATACTTGGATTAGAACATGGCCAGAAGGGATTTGTACCCTTGCAAATAATCAGATGCCCAGAGACCCTGACATGGGAGGCCTATTGAAGATTCCTCTGACTTGAAAGGCATTTCCTATCTGAGGACTTCCATATGAAAGCTGAAGACACCATCAATATTTCTGAACCTGAAGATGGAGTTTGATTCTAGGAAGGTAATGGGAGGGACTGAGTGTAAAGTGTTTAGAACAGTATTTGCCACTCCCATGCTTTCTTATCAGCACCTTCTAACTCCAAAAGAACACTTTTTAGATAATTTATTTTCAGGAGTAAAATGCTTCATTAGCATGCCTCAGTCCAATTTACTTTTTCTCTCTCTTTTTATTTACCTAAATCATACCTGTTCCTCAAGACCCAGCTGGAATTTTGTTTCATCTAGAAAGACCCCTGACCATAATAAGCGTGCCCAATCTGAGCTGTTTTCTGTATCTCCCAATACAGTGGTTAATTTCCCAATCATTATATCATGATTGAGCAGCATCTGTGTCAGAATCTGTGGCTAGGCACTTTGGGCATAATATCTTCATCTAGAGAAGATGACCTGGAATGTCTCAGAATAGTCCATTGACTTCTTTGAAACATGTCCACATAGAAATTTCAAGCTTGAAACATGTGTTCCTGGAGCTAATGATTAAATTTGATTCCAAACATACTTTGTACTTGCTCTTTGATCTTGGAAAAGTAACATAAGTTCTCTGGGCCTACAACAGTGTTGAAGGAAATCCTTTTCCCCATCCTACATTTCCTCAAAATGGCTGGCTTCTCACAGAAGACGACACCATCTGAGGAAGACCATACCCACACCCATCACCATTACTCCATAATCAGATTCATCTAATTGATAAGACCCATTAACAGGAAGTCCCAGAGTGCATGGTGCCAGTTACATTGTGCTGGAACCAAGATCCAGGCACTTTATACAGGGACCCTCCCTAATCAAAATAGAAAAGAAGGTTTCATTTGCTTTTTCTGGGCTGCAAGTAGCTGGTTTCCTCTCTAGCATCTGGATAACAGGACCAAGTTAAGAGGCACTGCCAGCAGACTGCAAGTTAGAGCACCCCGTGTCATTATTTCCAGCCCCTGGAATGTTTCACTTCAGTAAGGTGAGGAAAGCAACGCTTGGGTTTCCGTGATTAGTTTCACATCACAGGACAGCTTTGACCATCCATTTAGTGGGAAGTCTGCTTACCAGATGACTATACATGCAGAGATGAGAAGGATTTTGGAGAGGAGAAGTGCTTTTTTAAAGAGTGGTTTTTCATTCAGTCTCTAACTTTGGTGTAAATGCTCCTCAGGGGAACATTTTTAGAAGTGTTTGAAGTTTATATCTGATTTTGGAGGTATGTTGGAGGCCACCTGTGTGTCGCAGGCAACAACTATACTGATGGCAGAGTAACAGCTATCCATTTGGATTCTTTATTTGACAAAATCTCATGTTTATGTCCAATTCTGTATTTTTCAGTTGCTCTCATACCTGTCTCCCCATTTCTTCTGCTAGACTTTACAGAATCTATAACATATCCAACTGCAGGTGACCACATTTGTAGTCATTTAACTATATGTCTTACTTTTAAAGTCTCTCTTTGTCAGCCTCTTCTTGCTTTCTGTTTGTGTTTAGATCCCATCTTCTGGAAGGTTTCTTCCCTTTCCACTATTGCAACATCTCAGACACTTTGAGAAGTGTTCCTCATGCTCTTTCTCTGTTGGACCATGGTCTCCTCTTAACCTTGCATTGTGCCCCATAGCCATTGTGGAGTTTTTAGGTCACAAAACCCTTTCCTATATGCCAGTGGTTCTTCGTGTGATGCTATGAGTCAGAGTAACTATTCTTAAGGGTCCTTAAATTTGCCTCCTCATGAATTTAGCCAGTTTGGTGGTACAAATGGTCAAATATACATTTCAAGGGGTTAGCTTTATATAAAGGGAGAGAGGAAGGCTCAAAATGCAGGGAATGACATTCTATTCAAGAGTCCTACCTTGTACTATAGTTGGAAACTGAGCTATTTCTATTATCTACCCAGCTTTGAAAATCATATATATAGCAAACTTCTGAGAAAATAGTTTTTTACTTTGTCCCCAGTTTGCAATGGGATTACTGCACCGTTCTAACATCTATGAATTTGTACTGTGCACTTGCATCTGCACATTGTTCTTAGCATTGGAGTTTTATATCTGCAGGAATGCTCACTTGTAATTTTGATAGGTTTTCCCTAATTGTTCTCCCAAGGGCTGCAACTGTTTGTACTTCCACCAGCAGCATATGAAAATATCTGTCTCTCCATAGACTAAGACACTGTGTGAGGTGACATGAGAAATGGGAGGAAACTTCTAAGGAAACAGTCATTTACTTTGTTCCCCGTTTGCAGTGGGATTACTGCACAGTTCCAATGGAAATGCTACCTCACTATGGACATGGGCTCATGCCAGCTCTAGTGACACAAATGGAATGGACCCGCGTTGCCACTTGCAGAATTTCCTGTAATGGAAAGTTGAACATGCATTCATTATTTACCTAACTAGCAAGGCTGGCTCTAAAGAGCTTGAGTGTTTACTGGAACAGAAAAGGAAATTGCCCCACCACAATGTGCTGGACTCGCCTGGAAGTACTCTCTTCAGTTATTGTTTCCAGGACTGAGTTTAAGATGTACACCTGAAGGCACAGAGAAGTCTTGCATTAGAACTTTTGTACCCAAGGGATGCTCTTTTAAGCAATGATTCGACATTTCCCCCAAGACTTGTAATTAAATAATTAGTCCTTTATAAGGTAAACTAAAATGCCAGGGTACAATGTAAGCAGCGAATTATGATGCAGCATTGCTAGACTTCCTCCCTGATGTTGCCAGTCAGTTTCTGGCATTATGCAAATAGAGAATACTAAGAAAAGCCCAATTTATGACCTGGATTACACATCCACATTGTGAATAGCATATATCCCAGGTTATCCTCCTGTAATTCTTTATTATTCTCATTGGATTTATTCTTAATCTCATTTTTATCTGAGGATAGTATACACTATTTAGAAAAAAAAATCCTGTCAGTTCCACTGAATAGAAAAGAATGGCAAGTAGAGTTTGGCAAAGAGGTGATTTAATCCAAATAGGCTTTTATTTTATTTGTAAAGTATTTTATTTATTTATGAGGGGGGGGAGGAAGGGATGGAGGATGGGCACTCTGGGACCTCTTGCTGCTGTAAATGAGCTCCAGACACATGCACCACTTTGTGCAACTGGTTTTACGTCAGTACTGGGGAAATCAAACCTGGGCAGTAAGCTTTGCAAGCAAGGGCCTTTAACCTCTGAGCCATTACCCAGCCTACACTTTTATTTTATGAGACAAGTTCTTACTCTTTAGCCCTGGATGGTCTGAAGCTTGCTATGTAGATCAGGCTGGCCTTGGATTTGTGAACAATCCTCTTGCCTCTGACTTCTGGATTTTATGACAGGTCTGAGCCATCATGCCTGTACAAAGGGAGTTTTTCAATGGAATTTTTGACAGGGATACTTCAAAAGGGGAAACCACTTTTCTTCCCTGTATGAAAAATCATACTTGAAAGTTTCAGTAATGAATATACCTGGCCCTCACAAGAGATCCTTTCTGGACATAAAGATAGACTGCCAGAGCTAGCTGACACCCCACTGATGAGCACACACTTCCCTTTACTTACTCATGCTTGTGAAGGCTTTCCCAACAGGCATTTCCAGTTTTGTTCTCAGGCTCCTTGCAGATGCTTCTCTGAAAGTCTGCTCTCTCCCAAAGTTGATGATGGTTGCAATGAAGGATCAAAATATACAGATGCATTCACCATCTGTATATTTTGCATCAGCTCAGCATGGCTGTGAGGTCCTCTTACCTTTGTTGATCATGCCAAGTGCCCCTAAAGTGACAGTTGAATGATAGATGGCCTATTCCAGGTCCTTTACTCCTTGGCCTGTTTTGACTCCATTGCTCTTGGCTGTCTCTGAGAGTGCCCCTTGCTCCCTTGAGCGAACAAGAACAGACCATCTCTTCTGTGATCTTTGTGGTCTGAGCTACTCCTTGAGAATGCATTTCAGATTATTCTGTTTTTCTTCACATCTCAGTCCTATACTACATCCTTAAAGAATAGGACAAAAGTCTCAAAGAGTATGACAAAGAATACTAGACCTCTAGTCATGAAGGTGATTATGTTTGGGTGTTACAAAGAAAGATTTTATGTCATGGTTATATTTTTAAAAGGCACTTTGCACTTGGGTCTTGATTAAAATCATTCTTACTACACATGAGTTACCAGAGGGTTATTTGGTAGCAGGGGTTACTGGTCTAAATTGCATGTGATTCTGTTCCAATGCCCAAAGGGATCTTGGGGGAAAATATGTTCTGACATCTCCAACAAATTACCTTCATACATCATTTTGACACTCTCCCCTGTTAAGTATACATATATTGCTGGTTAGTATCTTGAGGGAATAATTCCATGTTAGGGACAGGGTAGTAACAAAGAAACATACAGGCTATATTAAACTTCTGTGGAATTTGTCTTTAAACAAGTTGCATATCAGAACTTACCATGTGGAGCTTTGCTGAGATATATAAGAACCTGACATACTGTGTCTGCAGGACATCTTCTCCCAAAATACCTCCTTCATAATTGATGGTATCATATCCACATATGACCCCATATGGAAGGAGGCATCAAGGTTCTGATTCAAATTTCATCTTCATTAAGCTGAGAACATGGTCTTAGCCAATTTGCTGGACCCCTCTGTACCTTAGAAGCCTCAGCTGTCAGTGTCAGTCAGATTATCCACCTCATAATTAATGAGTGAGTATTGGCCACTTGGGGGGAGGCAGTTTTAATACAGAAAGAAGCTTGGTATTACTTGCCATGTATACAGCTGCCCAGAACATCTTCCTCTCACAGCACTGCTGCCATCAGTACTGCTTCTAGTTATAGATGCTATGTAGAAATCCAGTCTTCCTCCCATTACATACATGTATCAACATTTGAATTTGCATGTCATCTATACAAATCAATGTTTAGTGAAGAGAGGTAGGTCCTGATACTCATGCTACTAGAAATTTAAATGTTCCCATACAGGTGCATTCTAGTGGCCTAGATGGATATTTTTCTGACCATTCATGCAAATCTTTTTTCATCTGAGATATACATAAACTTCCCTTACTGTAATATTCAGATAAACAGCAACACTTGGAAGCATTGAGAACTGGAGTAGGGCAGTGGGCAGGAAAACATATTTCATTTTCCTCCTGTATTAAGCTACAAATAATGAGTGCTTTCCTATGCGTCACAGTAAGTAATTAAAATAAATTATAGAGTTAGATGCAAGCATAACCCGAAGGACAACTGAATGTGTGGAACCACCAGTTTTCCCCATGTGCACTGGCTAATCCTTGTTAATGCTCAGAACATTGAGTTTCTACAGAAAGGTTGCATGTCCACACATGTTTAGGCACCTACCCACACACTCCTGTATGGTATGACTGTGCATCCCAGGAGAAAAGCTATGGTGTGTGCCACTGAGCTTCAGTGGAATGGAACAAACTGATTCCTGAAAATGGTCTCATAAAGGTGAGCAACAGGGAGCTCATTACCTTCTCTTGCTAATTTTATCCTTCCCCCAGGATGCCATGATAGGAGTTTGAAAAGGAATGTTATTTTATTTTATCTCCAGGGGCAACTTATCTTCCCAATTTCTTCCTCCACTTATTTTTACCTCTCTTGTTTTTATAATGTTAATGTTCTATGTACTTCAGAAGATAGGGTCTAATCAAAAACGTTTCCTTCTTTAGGTAGAATTTAGCCATCTCATTTTAGTCCTTCTGAACTAATGCTGCTCAAACCTACTAGTTTGGCCCAAAAATTATGTACAAATATTCTTTCAATAATGAAAATTGCTCTGATAACTAATAAACTACAAGAATACATTGGCTGTGGAAAATTTCAAGAGCATCGTGTGTGTTAAAGCTAGGAAGGGCGTGCATGCCACAGCTCTGGGGTCCATTAGCAATGCAGTATGTGCCAGAGTATCTGGTGAGGTGGTGCTTCTCAGCAGTCAGGACCTCCACAGGATCTCAAAGGCAGAACGCGATGTGTCCAGCAGTGTTCTATAAACAGAAAGTCGATTAAAATAGCTAATTCTAATGACAGAGACAGAAATAAGACAGACTGTCTTAACTTTCTTTTACTCTCTCTTGTCTTAAAATTTTGATGATTCTGGAATGTTTTCAATCAACATATAATGGCAAACAACACAACTTAATGGGAGATTCCCTTTATCCTCAGATCTGAGAATTGCCACATGTTCTCCCTGTAGGGACAAAGAGTGCAACTACATCATTCCTGCATTATTTTTTGATACACAGCATTTTCATAGGTAAGAAAATACACATTTATTTTCATAGGTAAGAAAATAGCACCTTGCTTTGCTCTTACAACATGCCCTGAAAGTAGGTGTGCCTTGTGTGTAGTTTGGAAGAGGCTGTGGTGATGTCTATAATTTTCAACCTGCTGTTGAATGTAAAACCCAACAATACTTGGAATACCACCTGGGAAATAAGACTCAATGTCACTTTTGTAAATGGTATGCCACACTGTCATGGTTTCTTGTGCTAGTCATCACTGACTTTTGTACAGATAAACTTGGTGACTTATTGGTGTTTGGAATCTATCCTTGCAGTCTTTTATAAAAAGCCTCGATGTTAGAGCATTTTTCACTTCTGTTTACAAAACTGCTTCAGCAAATCCCTCATATTTTTGTTCAACTTTAAAACTGTAAACATTTATTTATTTTAAACTTTTTAAATACCACATAGGGTACTATAATCTTGAAGCAAATGATATCAATTATTTGATAACAACTGAAAAATTGGATTACCTGCTGAGCATTTGCCATAGAGCAAGATGTGGACTGGAAGAGGGTTTCTCGTCTTTGATACATACACTTCTATATGTTAAGGTTTTGTCACAAGTGCCATTCAGTTTTGTGAGATATTTTATCTTATTTTGAATTCCCTGACACTTGACTGGACATCATAGAGATCTGTTGGTTTCAGGACAAGTCTAGAAATTCAAAATCTGCTGTTGGTGGGTGAGTTCTCCCTGCCTCTAACTATTGCACCACTTCAGAACTCACAAGGGCCCGCCCGGCCCATCTGGATGAAAATAATTTAACATCTGGCTGAAGTATCTGGAAATCTACTACCTGTTATACCTGTTATAGCTAGTCATATCAGTTCAATATGATTCTAATGAGTGGATGATAGAAGGTAGTGTTGAGTGATTAGGGAAGCTACTAGGAGTTCACATTTCTGAGTAGTGCTCTGTAAAGCCTTATTTAAACAATCTCACTTATAGACATTCTGCACTTTATGGCAAAAACATGGGGAAAAGCTATAGGGCAAAAAGAAAACCCAGGTTTTGCATAATACTATTACAAAAGCAAAGATACTTTCCTGCATAGTGAGTGTTGGATCAACTATAACAGGTAACTTATTACATGCTGAGAGAGTACCATATACTCAAGTTGACTTTGCCCCTTTCATTCTGTATCTTGGCTGCTTTTCTCTTTA
Source organism: Dipus sagitta (assembly GCA_036346955.1). NCBI lineage: Eukaryota > Metazoa > Chordata > Mammalia > Rodentia > Dipodidae > Dipus > Dipus sagitta. The sequence goes on along the minus strand of CM070779.1, from coordinate 87,714,454 downwards.
GTATTTGGTGTACAGCTTCCTGACTTGGATGAGTATATGAGTCATCTGAAAGTACATGAAATGTTTTGAAGTGTAGGGTCTGATTGAGTGTGTGCTGAGCTGCTGGCTTATAAGCTCCTCCTAGCTGATGCCAATGTTGCTGGCCCACTGAATATACTTTGAGAAAGACATAGGGGCTCATTTAATTTTAGCCTGTTGAGTATCATTTCATACTTATATTTCCTGAAAACTATAATGTTAGGCTCTATTAATCTCTCATTTTACTGGAGCATTTTTGTTAACTATTTTGAATTGTATTATCATACTTAACTTAAATGTACACTCAGAATATTGCCTGATGCTTGAGACTTAAGGCTACATAAAATTAATTTTATTCTTGGAATTTTTCTACAAATTCAAAAGTATATATTGAAAAATAATTTAGTTATATGTAATTTATTTGTATCTGAGGTTTGAAATCTCCCTGTTGACCATTTCCAAAGTCATGATCCCTTTACAGAAAATACACCTATGACTAAATATGATGTTTATTTGATAATTTTCCTAGGTTGTTTGTTACACAGTAAGTTGCTAAAACTTCATGGAACTAATTGGAATTATCTTTTTAATTAATGTCACTCTTTGCCATGTATGGGAATTTGGTAAATAATGCACTGTTAAATCTTACTTTACTTTAGTGCATTGTAACAAATCCCACCTGAAATTGTAAAGAAAACAAAGACTCCTAATTTTAAAAGGTTCTACTTCTTGACTGTCAAATGCCACTTGGTTCTTATACCTAAAAATAGTCACTGTAAAGATATTTAGAAAAGCATTTTTGACAGCTTGCTCATTGTATATGCAAGTGAGTTGGGAATGCTTTGTTGCTGAAACTAGTCTGATGTGAAATCATGTGCTGTTCTGGGACAAGAAGGCCGAGGAGGATAATGCATTATTTGGGCTGGCAGCTCTGGTGACTGTGTATTCAGGGAGCCTCTACCAGTTTTGATGGAACACCGGGTTTCCTGGGTCAGGGATAATGGCAGCACAGAGGACCCCTTGTATGGTGGCAGCTGTGCTCAAGGTTGGGGAGGCAGGTAGAGGGTTCTGCCTAGATCTGGTCCTTGTAACAAGATGTTAAAAAATTCTTTACTCCAAAATTCCAAACATTGTTTCAGTACACTTTAAGATTTACTGCTGTTACTTTAATTAGACCTCCCCAAATACTATTCTAATAACCTCAGCCCAAAGAAAATGAGTCATTCAGTATCCAGGGAACTTAGTTGGTGTAATGTACTGTACAAATTGCTCTAGGTGGTAATTCAGGAGAGAATGCCCAGTCTCTAGCATTATGAAGCAGGTGGTCTAGTTTTACTCCAGAAGAAAGGTAGGCCTTCTTCCAACATAAAAATCCTTGGTCCTTTTTTTTAAAAAAAAAAATATCAGGGTTGGGGGAATAGAGGGATGTAATAGAGGATCATCACTCTCCATCAAAGATGCATATAAATTTGTTCACCAAATTAATTACTTGGAGAATTATACATTCTTTCCTCAAGGTAGTTACATGTATGGGTAGGAACCAAGACTCACCAAAATCTATAGCTCTGTTAGGAAACATTAAGTAATGTTTGTGTCATTCAGCATAATGGGCAAACCAGTGGATCTGAGCGCTCTGGTAAGAAGGACTATTTGACAGCAAGCTATGTTAGCCATAATTTTCAGACAGAACCAATAAAAGATATAGACATTGTATTCTATAAGGAGGTAGTCAGAGTATTAGGTAAGTTGTCTCACATGATTATGGAGGGTGAGAAGTCCCATGGGAGGCTGTCTTTGTAAGCTGGAGATGGTGGAATGCTGGTAGCATGGTTTGGCCCAAGTCTAAACACCTGAGAATCTGAGGAGCCACTGGTACAAGTCCAAAGAGCTTGGAGATCTGATAGCTACTGGTACGAAAAGAAGAGTGTAAGTCAACTCCAGGAAAGAGACCAAATTGTTCTTCCTTTCTTCTTCTGTCTGGGTCCCAGCTGATGGTAGGGATGGCTCTCACCTACACCAAGGGCAAACTTCTCTACTTCCTCTACCCATTTGCCTACCAATCTCCTCTAGAAACAGCCATACTTAAAAATAATACATTACCAAGTTTCCTAGACTTTTCTTATTTCAGTAAACTCCTAAAACTAACCATCATAGACATATACTTGGACATCGTGAAACACAAATGGTATAAAATTACATTTAAAGCTTCTTCAAAGATTGGGAATATCTGCATTATCTGATTTTTTAAATAAAATATTTACTAGTGTCAATAAAATATTTACCGGTGTCAATCAAATGGTTACCCAAATAAATAGGTACCTGTAATGATAAGTGTATTTTTCCATTTTGTTTATGTTTCAACTTTCAGTCATTTTCTTTAATGCATGTGTGGTAGTCTTGAGTGTTTTATTCTTTTGTTTAATCTTGGATTAACAATATGTGTATAATCTGAAAACTATGGAAATGATGCACAGGGATGAAACAAACTGGTACTTTAGTTTAAGGCCTAGTTTCCTTTGGAATCCGGACACTGACCTTGTTCTATCAGGGGAACCACAGCAAGTAAGTGAGTTGATTAAAACTCTGCTCTTCTTTCTTCTTGCACAGAATGGGGATAATTATAGTTACCTGCACCTCTAGGGTCCTATGAGTCTTAATTACTTAATATTTGCAAAGCATTTGGAAAATTTGAATTAAAAGTGCTGAGCTATAGACCCAAAGTTCAGCACAGTTATAATTGGAATGAAAGTTTGGAATCTCACCTCACCTCCATTCTTCCATTTCCTGATCTTTCTGCCAACACAGAGGTTACTAATAGTTGCTACTTGGCTCTAACTATTTCTGCATGTGTGTGCTTTCCTTTGTCATCATGCTTCAGTGATGATAGATAGATAGATAGATAGATAGATAGATAGATAGATAGACAGACAGACAGATAGACAGACAAGACAGACAAACTTGTCATTCCATACTTATGTTACTACTTAGTATATTAAAATTATTTGTTATTTTTATTTATTTGAGAGATAGAGAGACAGAGAGATTGAGAATGGGCACACCAGGGCCTCTAACCACTAAAAACAAACTCCAGATGCATGTACCACCTTGTGCATCTGGCTTACGTGGGTACTAGGGAATTAAACCTGAGTTCTTAGGCTTTACAGGCAAATGCCTTAACCACTAATCAATCTCTCCATCCCTAGTATTAATGTTTTTTTAAGTGAAGTACTCACTAAGAATAAAATCAGTAAATTCATTCATGTCTTCTAGCATGGCACTCAGAATCGCCTGCATGTGGTGATAAACTGGTTTTAAAGCATCTGGCTGTCCAGAAACTCTTATTGGCTAGCAGCGCTCATAAGGAAACATCCAACCTCTTGAGCATCACTCTCAGAACTTCCTGAAGTTGGGCAGTTGTTCAGGATTATTTCTGACTATTTCTAGCCTAGCACACTTCTCTCCAGATACTTATTCCAATCCTTTCCACCTCCTCACAATTAATTAATCTACCATCAACTGCTGGTGTCTTTTCTAGATATATACAAATTCTCTTAAATCTTCTTTACTAAGCTTTTCTTCACCTCCTTACCTGGGTGGAAGCGACTTATTTCTCTTTCTGGAATTTCAGGGTCATTTGACCTCAAGTTTTTGTTACACATTTATCCTATCTCCCTCCTAGACTATGTAAATAGAAAACAGACTCCTTGTCTGATAACTGAGCAAATGAAAACAAGGTTAATATGTGTATGTGGTGAAATTGGTTGCAAACTAAAGATTTTTTATGTTATTTTGCAAAATTTCATTAAGGCAATCTCAGATTTGCATATTGTATGTTAGGAATTAAATACTAGTTGATTATTTTGCTAACATTATCATTATCCCTGGCACTTACAGGACTGTTTAAAATGGGCCACCATAGCACTAAACTATGTTGTATTTGATTACATGCTTACACATAAAACCCAAAGGGACTAGAACAAATAAAGCTCAACTCCACCAGCCCACCCTACCTCCCGAATTATCTGTATTTGGTTGCCCTTCTTAGTTTTGGCCATAGAAACTTGTTTTAACATGCCTAAATTTCTGAAGAGTTTTCTCTTGGAAGACCATATTCTCTAACATGCCATCCTTTGCCATAGTGGGACTTGGAAAAGTTAAAGGACCTCTGAGGCCACAATTGTGTTAATAACCTTTGCATTGTTGTGATAAAACACTTGAGAAGCCAAGTGAAATGAATAAAGATATTATTATGGCTTGTAGTTGCTGAGGTTTCAGTCAATATTGGGCTGACTCCACTGCTTCTAGGGCTATTGTGAGAAATTACAGCACATGGGCCCTATTTCTATCATTTCTATCACCTCCAAATAATTCAGTTATATTAGCCCATCAACAAGTACATCTATTGATGAGATCTGAGCCCTCATGATCCAATCACCTCTCCTCTGAACATAGCTTCAATGGGCAACAAGCTTTCGACACAAAGGGGGAACATTTAAACCATAACAAAGATTAAAATTAGTTCTACAAAGTGAAAGCTTAATGGTGTTGCCTTTAGAAAGTTGGCCTCCATGATATATACAACTGGAGATTGTATCCATATTTTATAAGATCCTTCTTTGTCATAACCTCTCTCTCCTCCCTGCAATTAATACTGTACAATTTCAGCATGGTAGTAAAGGCTTGGATGAGGAGACAGTGATTTGTTAGCTCTGGGGCATTTGACAGGTTACTCTTTAAAGTGTAATTGCTATAAGTATGTAATGGTGATGATATCACCTGCCCCATCTGCTTGAAATAGTCAAGTTGGATGGAAGATTGTGAATGCTCTGAAGTGTTAGACAAATGTGACTTATTGCTGTGCCCCATCAGGAAGGATGCTGTCACAGATATTCTTCTTTTTGAATCATTAGGACTTGGGAGGGTTGCTGCAAATCAGACTTCCATGATGATTGTATTAATGGATGAAATATTATTTTATAGATATGGTTAGGCTGATTGTTGCAAGCCATGAAATTAAACTATCAACAACAAATTTACTAAATACAAGTAGACATAAATGAATGAGTTACTTAGCAAAACTGTATAGCCTCTTTACCTTTTGGATGATAAAGATGTATCTCAAGGTAAAAGATATGAACATTTTCATGGAAGCTGTGTTAGTTTTTGTTGCTATGGTCAATATCTGAGAGAGAAGCATGAAAGAATTCCTCCATTCATATTTACTACATTTTTCTGCCTAAGGTTGACTGGCCCCATGGAGGAGTTACATGATTGAGAAAAGCTATTTACCTCAAAAGAGGCAAGAAGCAAAGAGAGAGGACAAAGGACATGATACCCTCTGAAGACATGCCCCATTTGACTACTTCCCCTAGATAGAAACCTCTTCATAAAACTTTCACCACCTCCCAGAATAGCTCTACTTACTGGACACATATGAATCAATGGGGAATATTTTACATTCAAAACACAAAAAAGCTGTTGTTAATATTTGAAGATTTTCTTATAAGTATAAAAATGACTAATTCAAGAGCTCAGGAGAATAAGAAAAAAGAGGCTAGAAGAGAAAATACGAAAATTTTCTACAATTATTATTACTACCAATACTACTCCCCTTAGTCTTCCATCAATGGTCCATTCGAAATAGTTTGTTAAGGTGTTACTTACTGTTTAATTACTCAAGTAAAGTTTTACCCCATTAAAACAACTCAAGAATTCATTTGAGGATGATAAATGCCATATATTAGCTTCCTTAAAGCTTATAATTTGGTGTCATTACAGCATATAAGTTACCTAAGAATTTTAGTGCATTCACATATGTTTCACAAATGTTGAGGCTTCTTAAGAAAAATTATGTCAGAACCCTTTTCTGTGCTAGTATTATGTGAGACATAAAATGATCCCTTTCCTTAGAGAACTCACTTTCAACTGAGTACTGACAACTAGCAAATACTGTTAACTATCAATAAAGAGGGAATTAAGCACCAAATAGGAGAATAATATGGAATTGAAGATTAGAAAGAAGGCAGTGTGTGCTAAAGTAATTAGAAAAGATGGCATGTGTGATGTAATGATTAAAGAGGGTCATGAAAGATAATCAAGATTTAGTCCAATAGAGGTGGAAATGATCAAGGTCTGCTTGCAGAGGAACAAGTCACTTCCATGATGTATGAGTGCACCAAGAACTCTGGTCTGTGCAGGACAGAAGTCAAGAAGCATTGAAAAATATGAGAGAGTTAACAAAATAGGATCAGGCCAGATTTTTGAAAGGTATCAAATATCAGCTGGAAGAGGCTAGATTTAATTGGGTAGGACAAAAACTATTCCAAGTTTTTGTGTAAGAGAATAAAATGAATGTTTCTCCAGGAGCTGAATGGAGCAGAAAGGCTGGTCAGTACAGCAGGATGACATTATAGTCACAAAATAAGATAATGGCTGAGGCAAACAGTGGTTGTGAGGTGGACAAAAAGATATTGATTGATAGGAAAAATATTTTGAAGAAGACAGAATATTTTTACTGACTAGATTTGAAGGCTATGCAAGAAACATATCATCAAGCTTTATTCTGAAATTTCTAGCCAGTGCCAAGATTACCCAAAATGTTAGGAAATCATTGTTGTAAACAAAGTACAGCCAAATTTGGTGGCACATGTAATCCCACCACTCTGGAAGCTAAGGCAGAGGACTGAGTTTGAATTCAAGGCCAGTCTGGGCTACATACCAAGATTATTCAATCCATCTCAGCAACTAAACAAAGTAGGAAGTACCACTGTGCTGATAAAAATATTTAGTTGCTTTTCAAGGCTTTTTTTCCCTAAAATATTATAAGCAAGTAGGACAATAGAAGTGCAGAAGTACTACACAGAAGGCAGGGTTGAAGGTATGAGGTTAGTTTGTACTACCAACTTGCTAATTACTGAATCTATGGAGGAGCTTAGTTTTGAGCAATACCTATATGTGGACTTAGAGTGAAAGCCAACTAGTATTTACTCAGATGTCAACTGTTTCGTTGTAATACTTGCTATGGAACTGATGAGAAAATAATGTAATAAAGCATTAATTACTCTTATAATCAGATAAATATAAAGATAAATGAAACCTGTGACAGGCTGAGTAAACCTCTTCAAGTATAGAAAATGACTCATAGATATCATAGTGATAACAGATTTCCTACTCTGCAGCTAAGATGTCTCAATACTTCTAGTCATTGTTAAGTACTTAGTATTGGCACTTAGTAAATATTAAATTTACATTCCATTAATTCTGAAATTCACCTTTTCTCAGTTTTTTACTTTCTTAAATTTGTTTGTATTTCCCTGTTTATGCCATCATGTTATTCTTGGCTAACCAGTCATGACATAGCTGTTGCTGCATTACCAATTTTCTCTGTTTTTCTGTTTAACATATGCACAGAAGTTACATAGGATAAATTATGCAAATAATTCTAAAACAACTCTTTCAATAAATAAACAGTAAGCCATAAATTCACTTTCATTTTTTTGTATTGCAACCCACAGCAATATTGAGCACTAAAAGTAGTAATTATAATTTCATGAGGTTGAGTTTTAAATCATCTCTTATACCTCTTAACTAATTAACTTGCATCTGTTTCTTGGTTAGTTTTCCTTGAAGGATATTTTTGAATGCTTTAGAAACATCTCTCTTCAAACTTTTGTTAAAGACACAAATATAAAACAGATGTGACTTAGTTTTGATACATGATCAAACTTTTCACTAAATTTCATTTCAATCCATTTGCTTTAATTAATATAGTTTTTCAAAACCTTAATCATTTTGTTCAATATGTATGCAAAAACAGTGTGGATATTTTGTGGGTAGGACAAAAAGTGAAGCTAGGACAAAGCTCCAGGCAGGGCATCCAGTTCCTTTGGGAGCCTTGAGGAGGACGCTGAACTTCATGCATAGGTTACACTACACGAATCTCCCACCAGTGCCTCAAATGTGAGTGCAGAATGGTGTTTCTGTTCTATTCTGCTTGGGCATATGTAGCTCTGTGGACGACCACCTCCTGCTGTGGCTGGTGTGTGGAGGCTGTGCAGATATGAAGCCTTCAGATGCTGAGGGCACTACCCCTTGAGGAAAACTAGTATCAAGATAATGCTGACACAACTACAAGGTGTGAAGGGCCCTGGCTATTTTCAATGAGAATGGGCATTACTCACCATTCAGGCTTCACATGATATCAAACACCATGTCTCATCTTCTCCCTGCTCAATCACCCTTCTTGCCCAAGAAATGTGAGGATGTTTTCCATTCATACAAGGTGAAGGTGAATTTATGAGGAAATTTGTATGTAGGAATGAGATAAACCTCTTGGTGATAGAGTATGTCATCTCTTCCAAAAGTCAAGAATAGAAACATTTGATCCTCAGCACTAGAATTTTCAGCCATTTCTACACTAGGACCTATTGATTGGAGGTAGGTTGTTTTTGTGTTTGGCAATACTTCATGGGCAGAAATACAGTTACTTTCCTATGATTTTGCCCAGCATAATGATTGGCATGTGTGTATGTATGTTTATAAATCCATGTTCCAGAACTGAGAAAAAGTAATAAAATTAGAGTGTCACAGATAAGGGACACTACTGTTTGCTACTAAGAGACACAATGCTTCAGGTAAGTAATTCAAAAGTCCTCTACCACCTGATGGTAACCTTGGTTTGGTACATAGGTATGTTTTAATTTTGCTTGTTAATCCATTATACTTGACTTTGTAGAGCATGCTTATAGATGTAAAGCCAAATTTCAAGCACAGCCACCCTCTAGCAAACAGGAAGAGATCTGATTTTGTGGTGTGCTGTTAAGGGACTCCCAAAGAAACTTCAAAAGCATAGAAAGAGCACTAGCTTCCTATTCCAAAATGTTTAAAATAGCACTCAGCTTTTAAAGGTGTGATAAACGCAGAGTTACACACACACACACACACACACACACACACACACACGACTGCATTCCGATAAAAAGAGAAGTTAATCTTTCTTAGCTAGATCAGTATATTAGCCAGATGTGTCAAAGGATGAGGGCTTTTAGAGAGTTGGTAGAGAGATAAATGTGCAGTCTGCATATGGGAGGCATTTGAAGTTGATTTAAATGCCTTTTAATGCTGACTTTTCCAGCCCCAGGCATAGACATCATTAGAATGAACCTATAGACAATGATTTCTAAGATCAGGCACGTTCAAGGTGGTATGGCCGTGAACACTGGCTGAAAATGATTTCTGTTTAGAAATAAGCAAAATGTTTCCAGGTGTGACCACCCAGATATAGTAGAACATGGCGTTGGGACCTCTGAGCGCTAATATGCCCTTTCTTTATGACACAGGCATGTCCTGTGTGGCCTTAATATCCTTATCTCTAAACCACAGTGGCCCAATGAAATTATCTCTCTTCTTTGTTGCTGTAAATAGTGTCTGTGGGAGAAAAATGCCAAAGTAAAGACCCCTCTTCACTCTCTGCCTGCTGCCTTTTTGTGCTGTTCATAGCTGGAGATCCATCAGACCCTCAGACCTCTGCTGTTTCCACACTGATAACTTGAAAGACAGATTACTATTATGCTTGCATTTGTTGCTTAGTAACATTTATGAATTTGTTTCCTGTGACAGTGTGAAGAGAGATCATTAAAAATTAAACTTAGGGAGCCACTAACACTGGAGGAAATAAGAGACATGGATCCATGATTTTTTCACTTGCTTAGAAACCATTTAATGTTAGGCTTATATGCTAAATCTTGGGGAAAACATTGAGTGTCTCTGGTTTATATTAAGCCACATATAACACACTGCTGACATTGATTTGTGTCTCATGCAGCTGGAGTTGATCATTAAGACATAAAAAACTTTGACCCTGCAGAATGGTCTGGAATTACAATCAGATGGGCCACATGGTATCCCTGAAAGAAAGCCCTAACCAGTTTTGTGTCTGTCTCTGCTTTCTCCCGACAGTTCCACCAGGTGAGAAGAGTGATGACCATCCTTTTCCTTACTATGGTTATTTCATACTTCGGTTGCATGAAGGCTGCGCCCATGAAAGAAGCAAATGTCCGAGGACAAGGTAGCTTGGCTTACCCAGGTGTGCGGACCCATGGGACTCTGGAGAGCGTGAATGGGCCCAAGGCAGGTTCGCGGGATCTGGCGGCACTGGCTGACACTTTTGAACACGTGATCGAAGAGCTCTGGGATGAGGACCAGAAAGTTCGACCTCATGAAGAAAACAATAAGGACGCGGACATGTACACATCCAGGGTGATGCTCAGCAGCCAAGTGCCTTTGGAGCCCCCTCTGCTCTTCCTGCTCGAGGAATACAAAAATTACCTGGACGCTGCAAACATGTCCATGAGGGTCCGGCGCCACTCGGACCCGGCCCGCCGCGGGGAGCTGAGCGTGTGTGACAGCATCAGCGAGTGGGTCACGGCAGCGGATAAAAAGACTGCAGTGGACATGTCCGGAGGGACAGTCACGGTCCTGGAAAAGGTCCCTGTATCCAAAGGCCAACTGAAGCAATATTTCTACGAGACCAAGTGTAATCCCATGGGTTACACCAAAGAAGGCTGCAGGGGCATAGACAAAAAACACTGGAACTCACAGTGCCGAACTACCCAGTCGTACGTGCGGGCCCTCACTATGGATAGCAAAAAGAGGATTGGCTGGCGGTTCATAAGGATAGACACTTCCTGTGTATGTACATTGACCATTAAGAGGGGAAGATAGTGGATTTATGTTGTATAGAGTATATGGAGACAAAAATTATCTATTTGTATATATACATAACAGGGTAAATTATTCAGTTAAGAAAAGAATAATTTTATGAACTGCATGTATAAATGAAGTTTATACAGTACAGTGGTTCTACAATCTATTTATTGGACATATCCATGAGCAGAAAGGAAACAGTCATTTGCGCACAACTTAAAAAAAAAAAAAGTCTGCATTACATTCCTCGATAATGTTGTGGTTTGTTGCCGTTGCCAAGAATTGAAAACAAAAAGTTAAAAAAAATAATAAATTGCATGCTGCTTTAATTGTGAATTGATAATAAACTGTCCTCTTTCAAAAAACAGACAAAAAAAAAAAAAACACACACGAAGATTTGAACCAAAACATTCCGTTTACATTTTAGATAATAAGTATCTTCGTTCTTGTTAGTACTCTGTTTTACGCTTTTAACTTCTGATAGTGTTGGAATTAAAACTATGTCAAGGTGCTGTTGTCATTGCTTTACTGGCTTAAGGGATGGGATGGGAGGGGTATATTTTTGTTTGTTTTGTGTTTATTTTGTTTGTTTGTTTGTTTTGTTTTTAGTTCCCACAGGGAGTAGGGATGGAGATCTCTTCAGATTCTCTTCTGGTTGACATAAAGGCTGCATGTGTATGTTGTCAAGCTGGCAGGATCCATCAGTGGCTAGAAAAGTGAATACAACTTAAGGCAACTGAATCCAAATACTCCACTTCCCATGATGCAACTCCCATATCTCCCAGCTCATCTTTGGAGCCCTTGTCAGGGGAAGCTTCTTTAATTACAAAGACCTACATTTGCTCAGAACACATTCTTTCCCTCCTTCCTCTCCTTTTAGTCCCTTCTTTGTTTTATCTTAAGGAAGAAAAATTAATTGTGCGCTCTGAAATAATTTTACCACTGTTGTGGACTAATGACCAAAATGTGTCACATTGTGGCACTCAGAGAATAGCAAGTTTGTTCCCCCAAAGAGAAAAAATAATAATAATAATAAATAACCTCAAAACAGAGAATTTTTTTTTACAAGGGGTAAACATTTGGGTAGATCATGGTAAAGTTTACCAATATCTTTTAAATAAAAGTTAGAATTCTGTATGCATCCCAAAACATTTAGACCAGAGCAGGACACCACGTTGCCCGTGCAATGAGATGAAACAGCCCTATGGAGGCTAGGTAGATCTGACATACCATTTTCTGGCAGTGCAGGCGGATTTTTTGAGTGGCCATCCTGAGGTCTAGGTGGAGGTGGGGATGGTACTTGAAACATTCCAACAGGAGGCCTCAGAAGCACCTTTCAGAGTCAGCTCCGGAATGACATGTCAAGTTGCCTGGACCTCATGCTTTAAGTGCCTACATTACCTAACAGTGCTCAAGAGGTTTTCAATTGGAAAACCACACTCAAGCCCATTTATTCTCTTCATCCCATTCCTGAATAATCATGCATAAAGTTGGATTAGCTGGGATCAGGTTCAGATGAATATGTGGCATTTGTGGTCATGTGATTGATGCAATGTGATAGATGTTTGCTGTAACACTTGCTTTGAAACTAACCTTGAGAAAGCCAGGGTTTATCTTTTGAGAACTTTGGTAGAAGGAAGAGAACAGGAAAAGATCCCAAGCTCAAGTGGCAAGGTCTGACAGCAGAGAACTCTTGTCTAGAGACAAGCCTTGAGAAAGTGCCTTGCTCTATGAAAGAGGCAATAACATGATAAAACAACAACAACAACAAAAAAAACAAACAAACAAAAAGAGAGATTAGCCCCTGGAGAAGGCCAAAGCTAGCCTCCAGCCCATTGTGTCCAGTCATAGACAGGATCCCTCCTGTGCCTCTTCCCTCTGGGTGGGGGTAGGAGGGGTCAGTTGGTGGCCTTATAGTGTTTGTGGCAAAAATGACTCAGAGAAAAATTAGTTCTAAGCCACCATTACCCATTGAATCTACTTCCAAACATGCTGAAGTTAATTACTATTACCTGGAGTATCAGAAAAAATGCTGCAAGCTAATTGCTGCATATTAGTTGGAGGAGGGATGAGCAAAAGTGGATGTCCACTGTGACTCAGGGAGTGAAGATGCCATCAGCAAACAATTTCTTTTTGTTCACTTTCCTTCAGAACTAGCATGACCAAATACCTGTCTTGAAAAGAAAGACTTTATGTAGCATAGATTTGTTTTATGCTGTTTGATGATTTTCATCTTTCTGATTGTTTTTACCCTTGTAAGGAATGCTGGGAAGATCCACTGTATGTTAACTTTTTGCAGCTTCTTTTTGAGAGACAACATTTATCAGACAAACAATGAAATAAAAAGTCCCTATCACAATCCTTAAGTAGAGTAAGGGCCAGATCTCTTAGGTGGTTTCACAGGAGACATTCAGCAATTGTGTGGTCAGTGGCTATCTCTCTTACCCAATAAAATAAATCATAGTCACATGCTTGGTGGTTTATGTTGACCTAAGATTTATGTTTTCAAACCTCTCTTTGTTTCTGTTCATTCTTGTTCTGTTCTGTTTTGTTTTTAAAGTCTTGCTGTGGTCTCTTTGTGGCAGAAATGTTTCATGCATGGCAGCAGGCCTGTTGCTTTTTTTTTTTTTTATAGTGATTCCCATTGAAAACTGTAAGTAAATGTCTGTGGCCTTGTTCTCTCTATGGTAAAGATATTATTCACCATGTAAAACAAGAAAAAATATTTATTGTATTTTAGTATATTTATATAATTATGTTATTGAAAAAATTGGCATTAAAACTTAACCACATCAGAAGCCTATTGTAAATACAAGTTCTATTTAAGTGTACCAATTAACATATAATATATGTTTTAAATATAGAATTTTTAATGTTTTTAAATATATTTTCAAAGTACATAAAAATCTGGGGGTTCTGGGTTTTTTCTCTTCACTGTAAAACAAATATGAAAACGTGTTTGATTATAAATACATGTGTTCCTTGCTTTAAAACCAACTTGACTAGTGGTAGCAGCTGAACAGTCCTCCAAACAGGATGCTTATTTCAAAGCCTGGGGAGGCCAATCCTGCCGTCTGCAAGCTTCTGTGAAGCTTGAGGATTGGGCCTGTCTTCTGTGGTGGAAGACAGGAGTGTCATTTTCTAGGACACTTGAAACTTTTCCCTTTTGAAGTGATACACTTTCATCAAATACCAAGCCATGTATCCTAGCAACATCAAGATCCATGAATCAGGGCTGGCTGGCTCTATTTGATTATAAAATAACTGTTTTTAAAAAATCAAAGTAGGTTTACTTAGGGATAATGAGAATAAATTGGCTCAAATTTAGAAAGTCAATGAGTGAAAAAAAATGATAGAAATTCAATATTTGGAGACAGGTCATATACCCTGAGTTTGGAAGTGATGCCATTTGCAGTATGTATTTGTATCCATTGCACTGATTTAATTTTTGTATGTGGAGCACACAGATTTGATATCATTGTACCCATGATTTAACAGATTGCTAGGATTTCTAAAACGATTGGCCTCCGTGATGGCTGCCAAGCCGCTGGGTAATTTAGTTAAAGTGTTTAAAGTTATCACTAAATCTTAGGGAAATAAATGGAAAGGTTTTAAATTAGAGAAAGGGCCATTAAGGGAAAAAAGCATCTGTTCCTCCTCTTCTGACTCCCCATTGCAGAACGTGGTGAACTATATCTGTGCAATGTGTCATTTCTATTTCCAACATACACACATGGTTTCCTCTTGTATTGTCTTATAAATAAGGATCAGGAAAGCCATAACAAACCCTGACTTGTGTATATGGAAGAACAAATCGAATGAGATAAATTACTCTAATCTGTCGGATGCATTTGTGCAGCACTCTAACCTCTGAGAGGAACCCTTAGCTGCCAATCATGACAGCCCAGTTATGGAATTAGTTTTAGTATACTTCAGGCTTAACCAATTTTTTTTAGCTGACAAAGACCAAAATGTTTCTGAAAGGGCTGAGTAGTAAAAGAAGTGAGAATTAAATGAGACATCCAAGTTGCTTAAAGGAGTTGGGTCTATATAATGAAGTTTTTCATTGGTACGTCAGGTAAGATCAAAAAGCATCAACAGTGTTTAGCTAACATAAAATTTCACCTGCAGCTAGACCTTTGGGAAAAAAATAAAAAATATGAGGCCAGAGAAACAACAATAAAAAAAACTGGAGGTATTTACTGAATTAACTTGGATCTAACAGGATAACCAATGTGGACTGTATTAAATAAGTACTCAACTGTACTTGTTTAATTATTGAGAAGTGTTGAAATAGTTCATGACTTTCATTTATTGTTTTTTACCCCTAGGATCATTAGACCCTCTTTGCAGTCTTTTTATTAGAAATGTTTATTCTTTAAATGATATCACAACTCTGGGTAGAATTTGAAGTAAATATTAGGATGAATCAGAAAAATTGTCCCACACTCACTGGCATGTTTATCAGACCCTAGATAATATGTTAGACACTTTGCGACTGCACTAAAAGACCTGGGGCCTTGCCTCAGTTCCACCAACACTCCTGGCAGTTAGCAGCCTTTCCTGTTCAAACATTAAGCCTGTTCTGTAAGTCAGTTAAAAAGAAATGACTGCATTTTGGTTAAACCATTGTTAAGGATACTAATTATGTACACATAAATATAGGTAGATGAAGTATTTAGTCTGAAAAAATGACCCTCTATGAATGTTATCTGGACCATAAAGTATTGACCAGCAAAATTAGTGTCTGATGGCACCTGGGTTGTTCTTTTAGCTGCAAGATAAGTTTTGTTTTAAATATTGGTGTTTTGGTTTAGGAGTTTGGGAGGTCAGGAGCTGGAAATCTGATTCTTGCTGGTTAATAAAGCCAGCTGGCGTCTGGCAAACTCACTCTGGAAGGCCAGTGCAGTTACTGGAGTGGGTTCGTAGCTATTCCAAAGCAGCCGTATGCTCTGGCAGTCCGGTTGGTAAACATCCAATCATACTCCTACCACCAGTCTTATGATGAGCATTTCCACCTATTCTCTTGTCAACTTTTTGACATATGATTTAATGTAGTAAATCACTTGAAGAATGTGTTGAAGCATTAACAAAAACTGCTGTATTGTTTTATGTATTGTATGCCTCATGGACAAAGAGAACTTACTTGATGGGATATAAGCTTAGTCTAGGCCTATTCTTCAACCTCTTTTACAATTTGGTACGCACAAGTCACCATGTTCATAGACCCTTATCCTGGCATTTGTTTCTCTGAATAACAACAATCTTGTGTGGTTGGTAATGACAATCACATTGACTTGGAAAACTAGTATTATAATTAATCCTAACAGATGCATGTACACATACAAAACACAACCTTTGCATTATTTATATATTTAAGTGTAAGTTGCTTCCCTTTTTAAACCTGGTAATACGAAGAAAAATACTTTCTTTGAAAAAAAGCCCCTCCCACCCCAGGCTAGAGAGATGGCTTAGTGGTTAAGGCACATCCCTGTGAAGTCTAAGGACCAGGTTCAATTCTCCAGGTTCCACGTAAGCCAGATGAACATGGTGGCACATACATCTTGAGTTCATATGCTGTGGCTAGAGGCCCGGGTGTGTCAATTCTCTCTCTCTCTCTCTCTGTCTCTAATAAATAATAAAAAATAAAATTTTTTAAAAGCCCCACCCCCCACACACATTCAAAAATGTAATCAATGGCAGCAATGTCTTCAGCATGAAAATGCCCATGTGGGTGGAAACACTGAGACAGAGCTGTGTGCTACGTGAGGCAGGACATGAGGAGCTGCTCCAGTGTGGGTGCAAACACTGAGACTGAGGTGTGTGCTACGTGAGGCAGGACATGAGGAGCTGCTCCAGTGTGGGTGCAAACACTGGGACTGAGGTGTGTGCTACGTGAGACAGGACACGAGGAGCTGCTGCAGTGTGGGTGCAAACACTGGGACTGAGGTGTGTGCTCTACGTGAGACAGGACACGAGGAGCTGCTGCAGTGTGGGTGCAAACACTGAGACTGAGGTGTGTGTTCTACGTGAGACAGGACACGAGGAGCTGCTGCAGTGTGGGTCCAAACACTGAGACTCACGTGTATGCTCCACGTGAGACAGGACACGAGGAGTTGCTGCAGTGTGGGTGCAAACTCTGAGACTCACGTGTGGCTCTACGTGAGACAGGATACGAGGAGCTGCTCCAGCGTGGGTGCAAACACTGAGACTGAGGTGTGTGTTCTACGTGAGACAGGACACGAGGAGCTGCTGCAGTGTGGGTGCAAACACTGAGACTGACGTGTGGCTCTACGTGAGACAGGATACGAGGAGCTGCTCCAGCGTGGGTGCAAACACTGGGACTGAGGTGTGTGTTCTACGTGAGACAGGACAGGAGGAGCTGCTGCAGTGTGGGTGCAAACACTGAGACTGAGGTGTGTGCTCTACGTGAGACAGGACACGAGGAGCTGCCGCAGTGTGGGTGCAAACTCTGAGACTCACGTGTGGCTCTACGTGAGACAGGATACGAGGAGCTGCTCCAGCATGGGTGCAAACACTGGGACTGAGGTGTGTGTTCTACGTGAGAGTGGACACGAGGAGCTGCTCCAGTGTGGGTGCAAACACTGAGACTGAGGTGTGTGCTCTACGTGAGACAGGACACGAGGAGCTGCTCCAGTGTGGGTGCAAACACTGAGACTCACGTGTGGCTCTACGTGAGAGTGGACATGAGGAGCTGCTGAGGTGTGGGTGCAAACACTGAGACTGAGGTGTGTGCTCTACGTGAGAGAGGACACGAGGAGCTGCTGCAGTGTGGGTGCAAACACTGGGACTGAGGTGTGTGTTCTACGTGAGACAGGACACGAGGAGCTGCTCCAGTGTGGGTGCAAACACTGAGACTGAGGTGTGTGCTCTACGTGAGACAGGACACGAGGAGCTGCTCCAGTGTGGGTGCAAACACTGAGGCTGAGGTGTGTGTTCTACGTGAGACAGGACACGAGGAGCTGCCGCAGTGTGGGTGCAAACACTGAGGCTGAGGTGTGTGCTCTACGTGAGACAGGACACGAGGAGCTGCTGCAGTGTGGGTGCAAACACTGAGACTGAGGTGTGTGCTCTACCTGAGACAGGATGTGAGGAGCTGCTCCAGTGTGGGTGCAAACACTGAGACTGAGGTGTGTGCTCTACGTGAGACAGGACACGAGGAGCTGCTGCAGTGTGGGTGCAAACACTGAGGCTGACGTGTGGCTCTACGTGAGACAGGACACGAGGAGCTGCTCCAGTGTGGGTGCAAACACTGGGACTGAGGTGTGTGCTCTACGTGAGACAGGACACGAGGAGCTGCCGCAGTGTGGGTGCAAACACTGAGGCTGACGTGTGGCTCTACGTGAGACAGGACACGAGGAGCTGCTCCAGTGTGGGTGCAAACACTGAGACTGAGGTGTGTGCTCTACGTGAGACAGGACACGAGGAGCTGCTGCAGTGTGGGTGCAAACACTGAGACTGAGGTGTGTGTTCTACGTGAGACAGGACACGAGGAGCTGCCGCAGTGTGGGTGCAAACACTGAGGCTGAGGTGTGTGCTCTACGTGAGACAGGACAAGAGGAGCTGCTGCAGTGTGGGTGCAAACACTGAGACTGAGGTGTGTGTTCTACGTGAGACAGGACACGAGGAGCTGCCGCAGTGTGGGTGCAAACACTGAGGCTGAGGTGTGTGTTCTACGTGAGAGAGGACACGAGGAGCTGCTGCAGTGTGGGTGCAAACACTGGGACTAAGGTGTGTGTTCTACGTGAGACAGGACACGAGGAGCTGCTCCAGTGTGGGTGCAAACACTGAGACTGAGGTGTGTGTTCTACGTGAGAGTGGACACGAGGAGCTGCTCCAGTGTGGGTGCAAACACTGAGACTGAGGTGTGTGTTCTACGTGAGACAGGACACGAGGAGCTGCTGCAGTGTGGGTGCAAACACTGAGACTGAGGTGTGTGTTCTACGTGAGACAGGACACGAGGAGCTGCCGCAGTGTGGGTGCAAACACTGAGGCTGAGGTGTGTGCTCTACGTGAGACAGGACACGAGGAGCTGCTGCAGTGTGGGTGCAAACACTGGGACTGAGGTGTGTGTTCTACGTGAGAGAGGACACGAGGAGCTGCTGCAGTGTGGGTGCAAACACTGAGACTGAGGTGTGTGTTCTACGTGAGACAGGACACGAGGAGCTGCTCCAGTGTGGGTGCAAACACTGAGACTGAGGTGTGTGTTCTACGTGAGAGAGGACACGAGGAGCTGCTCCAGTGTGGGTGCAAACACTGAGACTGACGTGTGTGCTCTACATGAGACAGGACACGAGGAGCTGCTGCAGTGTGGGTGCAAACACTGAGACTGAGGTGTGTGCTCTACGTGAGGCAGGACATGAGGAGCTGCTCCAGTGTGGGTGCAAACACTGAGACTGAGGTGTGTGTTCTACGTGAGAGAGGACACGAAGAGCTGCTGCAGTGTGGGTGGAAACACTGAGACAGAGCTGTGTGCTACGTGAGGCAGGACATGAGGAGCTGCTCCAGTGTGGGTGCAAACACTGGGACTGAGGTGTGTGCTCTACGTGAGACAGGACAACGAGGAGCTGCTGCAGTGTGGGTGCAAACACTGAGACTGAGGTGTGTGCTACGTGAGGCAGGACATGAGGAGCTGCTCCAGTGTGGGTGCAAACACTGGGACTGAGGTGTGTGCTACGTGAGACAGGACACGAGGAGCTGCTGCAGTGTGGGTGCAAACACTGGGACTGAGGTGTGTGCTCTACGTGAGACAGGACACGAGGAGCTGCTGCAGTGTGGGTGCAAACACTGAGGCTGAGGTGTGTGCTCTACGTGAGGCAGGACACGAGGAGCTGCTCCAGTGTGGGTGCAAACACTGAGA
The DNA here is from genome assembly GCA_036346955.1 of Dipus sagitta. NCBI lineage: Eukaryota > Metazoa > Chordata > Mammalia > Rodentia > Dipodidae > Dipus > Dipus sagitta. The sequence goes on along the minus strand of CM070779.1, from coordinate 87,694,851 downwards.
CTGACGTGTGTGCTCTACATGAGACAGGACACGAGGAGCTGCTGCAGTGTGGGTGCAAACACTGAGACTGAGGTGTGTGCTCTACGTGAGGCAGGACATGAGGAGCTGCTCCAGTGTGGGTGCAAACACTGAGACTGAGGTGTGTGTTCTACGTGAGACAGGACACGAGGAGCTGCTGCAGTGTGGGTGCAAACACTGAGACTGAGGTGTGTGTTCTACGTGAGAGAGGACACGAGGAGCTGCTGCAGTGTGGGTGCAAACACTGAGACTGAGGTGTGTGCTCTACGTGAGAGAGGACACGAGGAGCTGCTGCAGTGTGGGTGCAAACACTAAGACTGAGATGTGTGTTCTACGTGAGACAGGACACGAGGAGCTGCTGCAGTGTGGGTGCAAACACTGAGGCTGAGGTGTGTGCTCTACGTGAGACAGGACACGAGGAGCTGCTCCAGTGTGGGTGCAAACACTGAGACTGATGTGTGTGCTCTACGTGAGAGAGGACACGAGGAGCTGCTGCAGTGTGGGTGCAAACACTGAGGCTGAGGTGTGTCTTCTACGTGAGACAGGACACGAGGAGCTGCTGCAGTGTGGGTGCAAACACTGAGACTGAGGTGTGTGCTCTACGTGAGGCAGGACACGAGGAGCTGCTTCAGTGTGGGTGCAAACACTGAGGCTGAGGTGTGTGCTCTACATGAGGCAGGACACGAGGAGCTGCTCCAGTGTGGGTGCAAACACTGTGACTGAGGTGTGTGCTCCACGTGAGACAGGACACGAGGAGCTGCTGCAGTGTGGGTCCAAACACTGCGACTGAGGTGTGTTTTTACGTGAGAGAGGACACGAGGAGCTGCTGCAGTGTGGGTGCAAACACTGAGACTGAGGTGTGTGTTCTACGTGAGAGTGGACACGAGGAGCTGCTGCAGTGTGGGTGCAAACACTGCGACTAAGGTATGTGTTCTACGTGAGACAGGACACGAGGAGCTGCTCCAGTGTGGGTGCAAACACTGAGGCTGAGGTGTGTGTTCTACGTGAGACAGGACACTAGGAGCTGCTGCAGTGTGGGTGCAAACACTGAGACTGAGGTGTGTGCTCTACGTGAGAGAGGACACGAGGAGCTGCTGCAGTGTGGGTGCAAACACTGAGACTGACGTGTGTGCTCTACGTGAGAGAGGACACGAGGAGCTGCTGCAGTGTGGGTGCAAACACTGGGACTGAGGTGTGTGCTCTACGTGAGACAGGACACGAGGAGCTGCTGCAGTTTGGGTGCAAACACTGGGACTGAGGTGTGTGCTCTACGTGAGACAGGACACGAGGAGCTGCTGCAGTGTGGGTGCAAACACTGAGACTGAGGTGGTGCTCTACGTGAGACAGGACACGAGGAGTTGCTGCAGTGTGGGTGCAAACACTGAGACTGAGGTGTGTGCTCTACGTGAGACAGGACACGAGGAGCTGCTGCAGTGTGGGTGCAAACACTGAGACTGAGGTGTGTGCTCTACGTGAGGCAGGACACGAGGAGCTGCTCCAGTGTGGGTGCAAACACTGAGACTGAGTTGTGTGCTCCACGTGAGACAGGACACGAGGAGCTGCTGCAGTGTGGGTGCAAACACTGAGACTGAGGTGTGTGTTCTACGTGAGACAGGAGACGAGGAGCTGCTCCAGTGTGGGTGCAAACACTGAGACTGAGGTGTGTGTTCTACGTGAGACAGGACACGAGGAGCTGCTGCAGTGTGGGTGCAAACACTGAGACTGAGATGTGTGTTCTATGTGAGAGAGGACACGAGGAGCTGCTGCAGTGTGGGTGCAAACACTGAGACTGAGGTGTGTGCTCCACGTGAGAGAGGACACGAGGAGCTGCTGCAGTGTGGGTGCAAACACTGAGGCTGAGGTGTGTGCTCCACGTGAGACAGGACACGAGGAGCTGCTGCAGTGTGGGTGCAAACACTGCGACTGAGGTGTGTGCTCCACGTGAGTCAGGACACGAGGAGCTGCTGCAGTGTGGGTGCAAACACTGCGACTGAGGTGTGTGCTCCACGTGAGACAGGACACGAGGAGCTGCTCCAGTGTGGGTGCAAACACTGCGACTGAGGTGTGTGCTCCACGTGAGACAGGACACGAGGAGCTGCTGCAGTGTGGGTGCAAACACTGCGACTGAGGTGTGTGCTCCACGTGAGACAGGACACGAGGAGCTGCTGCAGTGTGGGTGCAAACACTGCGACTGAGGTGTGTGCTCCACGTGAGACAGGACACGAGGAGCTGCTGTAGTGTGGGTGCAAACACTGAGACTGAGGTGTGTGCTCCGCGTGAGACAGGACACGAGGAGCTGCTGCAGTGTGGGTGCAAACACTGAGACTGTGGTGTGTGCTCTACGTGAGACAGGACACGAGGAGCTGCTGCAGTGTGGGTGCAAACACTGAGACTGAGGTGTGTGCTCTACCTGAGACAGGACACGAGGAGCTGCTGCAGTGTGGGTGCAAACACTGAGGCTGAGGTGTGTGCTCCACGTGAGACAGGACACGAGGAGCTGCTGCAGTGTGGGTGCAAACACTGAGACTGACGTGTGTGCTCTACATGAGACAGGACACAAGGAGCTGCTCCAGTGTGGGTGCAAACACTGAGACTGATGTGTTTTCTATGTGAGAGTGGGCCCGAGGAGCTGCTGTAGTTGTTCTTGGCTGTTGGGTATTCTTTCAAATATTTCTCAATAACCATGATATGATTCACATACAATGCCTGAAATGACACAAAATATTTTTGTGTGTTTTGAGCTCATATTTTGGGAAAACCCATATGTAGCACTGTAATTCTCATTCAATTTACTTAGTTAAGACATGAATGCCCTCAATATTTTTTTAATTTCTTTTCTAAAAATAGCTTCATTTATTTATTTTTGAGGAGTGATAGGGAAAGTATGGGTGTTCCAAGAGCCCAGCAATGTGTATTTTATTTAACAAGCATTTGGATGAGGGAGTGCCCTTTCAAATCTGAAAACTACCTGAAAGGGGTATTAAACAGCCAAATTTCTGTGTGTTTCTGTAGAATATAGGATATTAGCATAGCCTAAGAATCTGAAACTGATTTCTTAATCCTACCCATGCTACTCCCTTTTTCCATAGCTTTAAAGTACCATTCCAACCATCTATGTTTCTGCTTCCTAAAGCACAAGAGCAATGGATGCTCAGAGGTAGAACACAGTGGTACAGGGATGATATAAAAGCCTACAGGGAAATATGTGCCAGAAAAGCTCACTACAGCCTCTAGTCAACATTTTGTTGTCTTTGCTTTCAAAGCAGCAGCAGTGGCATGGAGACCCCTGAGCATGTAGTCATTTGTAACTCATTTGCAATGACTACAAGAAGTGAGAGCAGCATGCAGCAAACTAATAAGGACAAGATGATTCCATCTGGGGATCAGGGCTCTGCACACCCACATAGCCCCATGTCTATGAAGTACAACTATATTGGTCATAAGTTATATTAGCAACCTGAATTGATCAGTCATTAACATCCAGCTGGAGAGCCCTAGGCTCATTCCCTCCCCCCAAAATACCCATATGACAAAGCACTTTCCCACCTTTTCCTTGTAGGAACTGTTTTCTGAAACTGAGGACCTCTTCCTTCCTCATGTCATCTCTGAATGTGTGGATCTCTCTCTCTGTGTGTGTGGGGGGGGGCACTCATGCATACTTTAGAGTTCAAGCTGCATTTGAAGTTATTCTGTTCGTAGGATGGAAGTGAGGATGTCCAAGGTTATTTATCACACATTAGACAGTATGGAAAGCTAAATTTTAGCAAGATTGACTTAGGAGCCAGGAGCCTAGTTAATTTAGTTTAACTAGGCTGGCCAACCCATTTTTGGTCTCTGAGCCTCTAACTCTTTGTCACGAGAAAAGTCCAATGTGAATACCTTGGACTTAACCTCTGGCCTTAAGATCCTGAAGTTCTATTCTCTTTACTTCATTGTCTGCCAGAACAAGAGATTAAAGATATTTTTGAAACACTTAAATGTTGGGTAGCATTCTGAGATAATTATGTCCTGTCCCCTCCATTATCTGTGCCTTCATTACTTGGTACTTGCTACAAGATTGAAATCAGGAGTACTTTGGGTCAGGATGAGGGCTGTAATGAGTGCACCCAGGAAGGGTTTTCACTTTGCATGCAGTTATAAAGATTTTACCAAATCTATCAATAAGGCCACCAAAAAAAAAAAAAAAAAAAAAAGCATTAGAAAAGGTACTCTTATCCAAGGTTTGGACTTTTACTATCTTACTAAACTTATTTTCAAAGCCAGGTAATTTTATTTACTTATGAATTATTCTTCATAGGTAAGAGAGACCAAGGGTGTTTGTTTAACTTGCAATCAGAAAATACTACATTGCTAGACTGTTTCCCAAAAACACTGCTTGGAGAACTCAAGGAGAAGGGGCTTGTGTCTTATGTCTGGTGAGCATTATAGCTTTGCTTCATCACCACCCACACCACTGCAGAGGGAGACCTGGAGGACAGGGCATTGTATGATGAACCATGAAAATGTCATCTCAGTGACACTTTGGTCCACTTAAACCAAGCTCACTAGCCTGCCCCAGCCTGGAATGTTCATTATTAGCCACCTGAGTTTGGTGTTTTCCTGGTCCAGAGTCATTCAAGCCTGAACCACTTGGAAAGCTCTAAGTCAATCTACTTCTACTTCATTTTGTGCCTGCCTTCCCTCCTGATGCCTTAAGGCACTGTTTTCACTGGGGTCTACCTCATTGCCTCTCAGAGGGCACATACAATGGGTATTAAACCTGGTCTCTGGGTTTGAATCCCCGCCTTACTATTCTCTAGAACTGTGTGACTGTGAGAAGGTCATTCATCTCTGTGTCTCAGTTTCCTCACCTGTAAAAAGCAGGTAAAACTATTACTACATACTTCTGGATTCTGTGAGAATCAAATAAGCCAATACAATAAACTCTTGAAAAAATAAAGAGCTTGTGGTAGGAATCACAGAAGGGATCCCATATTGTCTGTGCAGCATCCAGGGCCACTTCTCTTTTCGAGAAGGCTCAGAGGAACAACTCCTGTTTATCTACTCTGAGTACTTTTTGTTGGATAAACAGTGGCCACTACACATAACATTCCAAATGAAGTCTATTGGCCCTAGGTGTGCAACCCAGCTGAATGGCAGTACTGATGTCAGGGTGGAGTGAGCACACTCACCAAGCCCAAAAGAGCAACAGAATTATAGTCGCATTCCTTAAAATAACCAGGGAGCATGAAGAAAACCCTGACTCAACTTTCTGCCCCATAGTAAATGGGCATCCATCCCATCCCATGATGACAAAGTCATGAGTAAGAGGGTTCCAGCTCTCCATGCAGATTAATGCATGTCACAATAATCCATGACCTAGGTGGCAATACTAGTACTGTTGTCTTAAAAATGAAGAAACTAAGGCATGAAGAAAATAATTGACAGAGGACCTAGTGCCAGTAAGTACCAATGCAGGGGCTGGAATCCATGCAGCCCACACCTGGAGTCACTGTGCCCTAATCACTGCCAAGTTAAAAGAACACAGGCGGGTGACTCATGTCAACATTTCAACATGGATGATGGAGCAGGGACAAAATAAAAGACATCAGAATAGAAGAGGGACTAATCATAAAGAAGAAGGGGTTTAGAGGAAAGGGGTGGGAATGGGGAGACAGTAGGAAAGAATTATGATCAAAATGCATTAAATTGTCAATCTAAAGTATATAAGTTAAAATAAATAAAATAACATGAAGGGCACTGGGAAAGTACAGAAGCAAAAACAAAAATGAAAGATAGACAGGTATCTGTCAAAGTTTGGACTTGCATGAGAAAGGAAAAGAATTGGTGGTGCTCATCATGCCTAGCCTTTGAGACAGTGCTGGCATGCTCTTTCCAGGGCTAACATATGGACTGGCTCAATGCACGAAGGTTCCTTCTGAAGTGGACTCAGCACTGCTATGTGTTGAGCAACCCATGGGCAGACTTCCTCGAGCTTTAAGCCAGCTGTGTCAAATACCTAGAAACGGGGCAGTTGTCATCTCTTCAACTTGATTGCAGATCTGATGGGCTTCCTGTGAATCACTGGGATTGGGTCTACAGTGCATTCTGGAACCTCTTCTGAAACCCAGGAATGCACAGGCTTTCCTAGGTCCATATGTTTGTTTGTTTATGTGGTACAGAGGATTGAATCCAGAACTTCACACATGCTAGGTAAAAACCCTACTTGTAGCCCTCTTGAATAATACTTTATAAGGTTCTTTTGTATTTGAGATTGCTGGGGAAGAGGAGGATCAATGACCCATGGGTGAGTCCTAGTTGAGCTTAGCTTTAGCCTCAGAATCTTTCACAAGATAATGCTTTGTTCAATTAGTGATGATTGTTAAGAACTGATAAAAAATATGAACTTAGTTTGCTTTTCTAGCTTCCTCATTTCTTGAGAACAGATCCTCTAGGATGGTGGGATAGTTCAGACACCAAAATCAAGGTGCCAAAGATTGGATATGCCTCTGAAGCTGAGCGGAAGCAAAGTGTGAAAGGAAAGGTATGTGCTATAGACTTATTTCTCAAAAGTGGCGTCCATGGGCTTCAAACAGATAATGTAAGAAGCCAGCAGAGGACGATGCCCCAACGAACTGGTTGAACACTCACAAAGGCAAGAGTTTGACAATAGACAATATAATATATTCCCTTCTTGTACTGGCTGCCATGCTAATGGCTTTCCATGCTCTGTACATACTCATCAACCCCATGGCTGACAAGGAAACCGACAACACCAGACCCTAAATCACTTGCCTAAAAGTCACACCATGAATCAATGATATTGTCAGGTTCAAAACCACATTTCTATTACCATAGTCTTAACCACCAGACCAGTGGCTCTCAATTTTTACCTATAACTTTGGATCACATATAGAACTTAAAAAAATCTATGCCCCAGTTCAAACACAGGTGAATTAAATTGCTATTGCTGAGAGCAGACCCTGGAAACTATATTTTTAAAAGTCTTTCCTGTGGTTCTTTTGGCTGGCCAGGCTGGAAGTGCCACACTATATTTCTCTGCTTCTGGGTATACAGGTGTCAGACAAATTAGGGAATGCTACCCACAGGAAGTAAGGCCCAGACCTAATGGCTAGGACCTGGGCATTGGATCCTAATGACTTGGAATTAAGTAAGCAGGTTGTTGGTGCTAGGGAAAATATTGAACAAAAGTAAAAGAATGGCTATAGAAACAAGAAAAAAATAATTTTACATCCTAAAATCAACATTGGGAGTCATATTGGGACACCGGAAAGTTCAATTTAGCACACAACTCCTGGGAATTCCTGAAATCACCTGTGCTTAGGACCAGCCAGACATCGAAGGCAGAGTTCTACTGATGAGGGTCTCCTGGCTCAAGGCTATAGAGAACAGCTGCACAAGCTGCTCACAGACAGGATCACCTGGTCTGAGCCAACAGCACACCTCTGATTTTGTTTCCTAATGCATGGCTTATTTTGCTATACTCTGAAAGGCTCTAAAAAGTTCAAGAGAAAAAAATAACAACCTATATGACTACAGTGTTTTCTCTATTTTCAGAAGTGGTCATTAAATTAAGATTTGGCTTTGTCTTCCAGTCCTTCTAGTATTTTTTTTCCATGCCACACCATACCTCAAATTCCAAACAGCCAATAGTGACTGACACTTAGTAGGAAAAGCAAAACATCTCTGAGTCCCAAAGTCCCTTCCTGGAGGGCTTCTTTTAGCAGCAATGCAGGACATGCCTGGCTTAGCCAGGCCATGGGACTAATCGAATTTGGCAGATGCTCTGTGTCAGCAGGCACCTGGGTGCTAATGCCCCAGGTCAGCTGCTGAGAGGGTAAATGGGCATTTGCCTGGCTTCTTCCCCATGTTTTCAGAACAGGAATCTGAGCCCCAGCAATCACCAGACTATGGGACCAGAGGCTATTTTGGGCAATCCCTTATCCAATGGAAAGTCAGGGGTGGTTGTCATTTGAAACTGCCAAGGAGCATCTGGTTTCACCCTTATCCAGGACATGTCCCTAGAGGAAATGCAAGCAATGTCAAGGAGATCAAAATGTAGGTGTCAGAATTTCCCTTTGTTTTATTTCTGGGTTCTTTCTTTTCATCTTTTCCTTTTATTTTCAGCCTCCTTTCCTTGTTTCTTCCACTCCAAGTCAAGTATTCATTACTACTCACCTGGAAAATAACAGCCTCCTGGTGGTTTCATTCATTATCTCACATCTGTTACCCATGTCCACTTCCATCTAGACTCGTTTGATAGTTGAATGAGCTCTTTGAAGGTGCAGTGGAAATAATGAATGTGAAAACACTTTGGAACCATTATGTTTCACAACATTCACCTATTCACAAATGTACTCATTTGGCAGTAAATCCAGGGATGTAGTTCTTACCCAGTGGTGGTCACAGAGGTATAAAGTCCAGTGACTTTCCAAGGAATGAAATAGAATAAGAGAGATGTTTTAAGGCAACATGGGTATAAGTGGGATCTTTCAAATGAGTCTCCCAAAACATATTTAAGGTGACTGCTTCTGCTTGGTGATTGTTATGTCAGTGAGAAATATAGATTGCAGCTCTAATTATGCTCATTTCTCATAGAAGGAAGACTGAAAAGTGGCTGTGAGTTAGCAGATCATCAACATAACCAGAATATGGAATACAGGAGCTTTCCAAAATGCCATACTGATAGGTGATTGATAATAGAGGGACTGATAGATGATGATGATGGTGGTGATAGATAGATAATAGGTAGAGGGATGATATGATTTTCTCCTGTTAGCTTGTGTGAAGGCTCACAGTTTCTGACAGAGCACAGATGCGTCTTTAGGTTATTTTCCTTACTTGATACCCAGAAAACTCCTAACATAACTTACATTGCACTCCATTCTACTTTTTGCCATTCCCTAGAGGAACACATAGTAGGACTGATAGTTAAATACCCGTTATACTTTATAAAGATGAAGTTTCAGATGAACCTGTTTCATATAAGTATATCCAAATACTGCATGGAACATGCTATGGCTTAAAGATTGCCACAAATGTTCATGTGTCATGAGGGTTGGTCTCCAAGGTGGTAGCATTGGGAGATCACAGAACTTCAGAAGATGGAGCCTCATAGAAGATCCTAAAGGCAATTGAGATCATTCTCTTGAAAGAAACTAAACATTTTTCATAAGACATTTTGTAGTCCTGGAGATAAAACTGTTACAAAATCCCAAGTCTGCCTCTACTGGCTTTCACTGCTTCTTGCCCCAGGATGAGAGACTTCCTCCATCCTCGGCTCTACTGCTCACCATGGATCCATCACCAGAGCCCGTGGCATACTGCGAACTTCAGCCTCTAAAGCCATGGCTAATGAAACTTCTTTATAAGGCTAGCCTTTGCCATGTGTAATGGTTAATACTGATTTTCAACTTGACAGACTGTAAAATCACCTAAGAGCCAAACCTGTGGGTATGTCTGTGAGGAAGTTTGTAGATTGGGTTTATTGAGGTTTGAAGACCTATCCTAAATGTGGGCAGCACCAGCCCATGGGCTTGAGTCTCAGACAGAATGAAAAGTGAAAACAAGCTCAGCACCAGCATGCATGGCTCTTTGCTTCCTCGCTGTGGATCATCGTGACCAGCCCCCTCACACTCCTGCTCCCCATGACATTTCTGCTTCAATGGACTGTGTCCCTTCACACTATAAGACAAATTAAATCCTTCCTCCTTAAGTTACTTTTTCTTGCTTCTCTCTCTCTCTCTCTGCGTGTACATGTGCACATGGCATGTGATGTGGTATGGTGTGTGTTCTATGCACCCTTGAAGCACCCCATGAACTTACCTACAGTGGTCAGAGCAAAATATTGGGTTTCCCACTCCATCAGTCTTCCATCCATTCTCAGTTATTTATTTTTTTGAGACTAGCCCAACAGACTGGCCCTTTTTTAATGAGGGGGAGTAAGAGCAAGAGCAAGAGCGAGAGAGAGATGACAGAGAGAAACAGAGAATTGGCACGCATGGGCCTTCAGCCACTGTAATTGAACTCAAAATGTGTGCACCACCTTATGTGCATGTATGAATTTACACATTTGCATCACCTGTGCATCTGGCTTATGTGGGATCTGGAGAGTGGACCATGAGTCCTCAGACTTCACAGGCAAGGGTCTTAACCACTAAACCATCTCTCCAACCTCCATTCTCAGTTTTGAGCCATAGTCTCTTAGAGATACTATAGCTTGTTTTTTTTTGTTTGTTTGTTTTTTGTTTTTTTTTTAGTTCAGGTAATTCCCTGGCTTTTATTCCTCTGCAGGACTTGTGTTACAGGCATGTGTGTGCACCCAACTGCTTAAGTAGAATCTGGAGATTTAAATAATGGAAGTTTCAGACCTCCACAGGTCTCATGGTTGAACAGGAAGCACGCTTAGCCACTGAGCCATCTCTCCAGCCACCTTTATAATACTTTTCTCAGGCATTTGACAATGAGGACTAATATGCCAAGTACTTCATCATAGTGTTGAAAAATTTGCTAACACAGAGCATATTAATTATTTGTGATCATTCAACTTCAAACTCCATGGGGTGCCCTCTGCTTTAATTCTACCATCCGAGACCATGCTCACGGCCATCCTCTCGCAGTGAGATGCACTGCTTCCCTTTCCACACAGAATTCCATCTCGCCAAATCATTCATGAGCAATACAGAGCATTTCTCTGTCACCCTGCAAAGTGGGTTTATGTTCTACAATGTAAGCCAACATTTTATTTTTAAAAGGTTTTTTTTTTTTTTTTAAATAGTCTCAGAGAAGCTGGGCGTGGTGGCACACAACTTTAATCTCAGCACTCGGGAGGCAGAAGTAGAAACATCGTCATAAGTTCAAGACCACCCTGAGACTGACTACACAGTGAATTCCAGGTCAACCTGGGCTAGAGTGAGACCCTATCTCAAAAAACCAAATAGACACACACACAGATAGAGAGAGAGAGAGAGAGAGGGAGAGAGAGAGAGAGAGAGAGAGAGAGAGAGAGAGAGACTCTCAGGGACTGGAGAGATGACAGAGGTTAAAGGGGCTTGCTTGCACAGCCTGATGACCTAGATTTGATTCCCCAGTATTGCATATGTCTGGAGTTCATACTCTCTCCCTCCCCACTCTGTCCATATGCAAATAAATAATAAATAAAAGTATTTAAAAAAATAACATCAGGAACCTCTGTTCTTGTTTTAAAAATCACCAAGGGCTGTAGAGATTGCCTAGCTGTTAAGGTGCTTGTCTGCAAAGCCAAAGGACCCAGGTTTGAGTCTCAGGACCCATAGAAGCCAGATGCACAAGGTGGTGCATGCATCTGGAGTTCGTTTGCAGTGGCTGGAAGCCCTGGCATGCCCATTCTCTCTTTTTCTTTCTCTATCTATGCCTCTTTCTATCTCAAATGAATAATAAATACTAAAATTAAATATTAAAAAATCACCAAGTGTTGTTGTGACTGCTTTCTTCCATAGCATACAGCCTTCCTCCACTTTTCCCTTTATCTTATGAAGAGAAGCTTTCACCTTCCAAACCCAGACACAAACACAAGGTTTATTTATGTACCATTTTGAACTTTCTAAAAACAACTTTTCAATTAAATGCTTTTAACTTATTACTGAAGTTTCAACGTCTTCCATGAGGCCTTTAATTTTTTCTCAAAAAAAAAAAAGCACTTGCTATGTCATAGTCATTTGTACATGTGACTGAATCTCCTATTTTGCCCTATACTTTGCAAAGAACACTTCTCTTCATCTATATACCCACACTACTCCATCTATTTATGTGTCAGAAAGCACCCAGCAAATGTCTGTTATATTGAATGGATGCAGTAAGGACCACATTTTAGGTGTATTTAGACATAAGTGGCTACAAAACAGTCAGTAGTGGCAGAAAGAATATATCCCAACAATCAGGAAAATCCATTAACATTCTGAGTAATCTCTACTCTAGTTGCATATCAGACATCTAGGGAATTTAAAAAGAAAACAAAGCATAATGTGTAGACCCCACCCCAGGTCAAGAGAATCAGAATCCTGGGAGAAATTCAGGAATCAATGCTATTTTGAAATAGGTGATTTTGCCAGACAGGAAAATTGAAAACTATGGTAAGTTGCTAGAAATTTGAGCCAATCATCTTCTCTTGGTCTAATCCATGGCAGAGGAGAGAGTAAAGAGAGTAATGTGGGGAAGACTTATAGATTTCTCTTTATTTTTTCATTTTTAATAATTTACATCATGCTTCCATATGCATGCACACACTTTGGCACACCCCGTGTCCATCCCACAGCCTGTCCACTAATCCTTCAGCTCTGTATTCACTTTATGACTGTGAAGAATAAGATGATTCCAGAGTGCTCTGAAAATATGTGACCTTGGAATTAGCTAGCCTAGTCATTGCTTCATCTGGATTCCAACTCCACTTTCACCACACTGGGTTCTGGTTTCACCAAGAAGCCAGTAACTATAGCACTTTGTGGGTACGCAAGGACAAATCACTTGACAAACAGAAATGGTCGGCCTTGCACATCCCTACCTCTACTGCACACCAACCTAACCTGACCACCCAGAGGAAAACAAAACAAATGGTTCCTTGCTAGTTTGGACATAATCCACTTGAAGTTCTTCCAGATATTGTGAAGTAGAATTCCTTTCAGTATATGTGACTGTAAAGAGATGAATTCTTGAAATGAGGATGTTGAGAAATAAAGATGAGCATGTACAGAGAGAAGACATGGGCCTGGGAGTCAGCAGACTGGAATCATTGACTTTCCCTGCCCCTCTCCAGCCATATGTGCTACACAACAAGTTCCCCTCATTTCTTTCAGCCTTGTTCTCCTTTGCAAAAAGAATATTGTAGTCAGTTTGTGCTGCTATAATGGAACACCCAAGACTGGAAAAGTTGTAAACTACAGAAATGTAAACTACAGAAATTTATGTTTAACAGTCTAGAGGCAGGGAAGTATAAGATCAAGGCCTTACTGAGAAGTGATGTTGTATCTTTCCAAAATGGTATGTTGATGCTGCATTCTCAGCAGGGAACAGAAAACTAACAGGGACCAAACTCTCTCTGTCAAGCCTCTATTGAGTGGTATTAATTCATCTGTTCCTTAAGACAAGCCCCTAGGGCCTACACACTCCCAAATCCCCCCGCCCCCCGCTTCTGCCAATAAATATTTTTGCACTGAAGATTAAATTTCTAATATTTGGATTTGGGGAGATACATTTAGGCCATAGTGAGGAGGTTTCTAGGTGTGAACAACCTAAGGTTTTCCCTGGCTTCTACATGCTCCACAGTTTCTAAGTCTTGAAACAGTACACGAGAAATCTGTGGAACATTTCTAAGAAGCTAAATTCTTTCCCAGAGCACAGCTTATATATGTGCAAAAATAATGCACTAAAAGTCCAAGTATAAGTTCTATCTCTAAGAGACACTACAGTCACGTTCCTTCCCTGGACTTCAGTCTTCTCAGATGTAACAGGAAGTTATATTAATGATCCTTACCTCTGCTCTCAACTCTGCCAGAGGTATGTTGGGTGCTCAAGTAGCTGCAAGTTCCAATCACAGTGAATGTGAAATTTAAACATAGGGAGAAGTTGAAAGAGCATAAATAATTAAAGAGCAAGAGAGCACCTGTTGTCTAGAATAGATGAATGAGTCAAGCCCAAATGGCAACAGAAAGGAGGAAGGAAAGAAGAAAGAAAGAATGAAAGAGAGGAATTCACAAATAGCATCCAAACCCTGACCTACTGTAACAATCAAGGAAAATGTCTATAATTTAAATATGGAAAGCATATCATCATTTTAGAAGAATATTTGAACTCCTCAAATGAATATTCATGTTTACAAAATCAACTCCCTTTGTGATTTTAAACAACAGACTTTTTTCCTGTCAACTGATGTTGCTTTTGTCAGACCAGAACTAACTAGGTAAATCACGCCATATTTTGCTATTTTTTAGTGAAAAGTAATTACCATGTCTCCAAGTCTCCAATCTTATTTTGACTTCACTTCCTTGGCCATGTGGTCTTTCTATGAGACAGTTTAAGAACTTACTTGTGAAATGCCCACTCTAGCATGGTACTTGAGACCCATTTGATCTATCTTTACCTACAGCTTCAGGTCTTAACCCTCACTGCTGTCCTGTTTATCCCAGGGTCCACTATTACTGATCACTGCTTGCTTTCCATTGACGTATTACTTGTCCCTCCATTGCCCCTCCCCACATCCCTTTTTCTTGTATAAAGAAACCCTTCAAGATTCAACACTATTTCCATCTCCTCCTTGAAGCCTCTTCTGATTTCCTAAACTAGAAGCAATATTCCACATATCCTGGTTTGGAAAGCCCATCCTATATCATTTCTATCTCTAATGGCACTTAGTATGTACATCCCTGCCACAATATTCCCAGAATGCAGTTGTTTGAGAGCAAGGTTTGTGCCCACAGGCAGTATGTAGGGCAGTGTTTAGGGGGCCAGCTGTCACACAGGCTTCTGTTTGAATCCTGGTTCTGCCACTGGTGGCTGGGTGACCTTAGACAAGTTACTTGATTTTGACCTTCAGTTTATTTCTCTACAAAATAAGGATGGTGACTATGTCCCAGAAGCATGGTGTGACTCAGTGAGATCATATGTAGAATAGCAGTTAATACAGGCTGCACTATATGTCAGACACTGTAAGCACCTGCTATTAAACTCATGACCCTCATAGCAACTATTAGTAAGCTCATTCTTAGCACATGAAGAAAATGAAGCACAAAGAGTTCCAGAGACTTGTTCAAAATCTCTCAGCTAGAAAGGCTGGCTCTGCGGTCCATGTTCCTGGCCATTGTGTCATAGAGTCTCTGGTGTACAAATGTTACTTCCTTTTTATCTGTAAGTCAAATTTATTTCCTTATTAAAAGAACCTGGCATACTCTTCTCATGAAGCAAGTCTTCAAGAAATAATTATCTGAATCAAGTGACCTGATATTTTCTTTGAAGTATCTATGCTATTCTGTAAATGGGACATTTGTAGTCAGTGATCAAGCCAGGGTGGGGCCAGGAGGCCTTTTGTACCTTCCCCCCACCAGCTTCTTTCTACAAATGATCCATTTCATTGGTTCTTAGAAGAAAAGATTTCCTTTTAAAAGTTGTTCTCTTTCCAAGGAAATGTCAGCAACACTGAAGACATTAAACTATTTCAAAGGGAAAGTTATGTTAGAAAAAAGATTACCATTTTGCTGTGTGACCTCAGGCAAGCCATCTCATGTCTCTTAGACTACTCCTCATCCGTAACCTGATGAGCCAAACATAACGATCTCTAAGCTCTAACATTTCGTGATTCTGTGTTGTTATATGTTTTTTTTAATCTTCTTTTGATATCTCAAGATGTGCCTTAAGGCGCACAGTATGGATGCAGAAATGCAGTAATTTGATCTATATAGGATGTATTTGCCAAATTTAAGGAACAAAACAGAAATAAATGAATGTTTGCTCATGAGATTTTTATCTACATTAGTACTCATAAATTTGCATGCCATAAGTAGTAACAGTACCTCCTGTAAATAATACTTCTGCACTTAAAAGAGGGCTTTGCAAGGTTTTCCAAAGGCACTGAAGCCACTATTGTTAAGTCTCTAGAATATTGAAAAACACTACAACAAAAACCGTGACAGAGGGCTGGAGGGGATGGCTTAGCAGTTAAGGCATTTGCCTGTAAAGCCAAAGGACCCGGGTTCTATTACCCAGGACCCACGTTAGCCAGATGCACAAGGGGGCGCATGCGTCTGGAGTTAGTTTGCAGTGGCTGGAAGCTCTGGCTCACCCATTCTCTCTTCTCTCTCTCTCTCTCTCTCTCTTTCTCTCTCCCTCCCTTCCTTTTTCTCTGTCAAATAAATAAATAAATAAATAAATAAATAAATAAAATCTCTTACAGACAGCCTCACAGAGGAGCTGAACTTCTGTGTAGCTGGCATTTGGTAGACATCTATTATCTTTTAGTTCTGTAAAGAAATTTATAAGATACTCTCTAAGCTCAAAGCCCCTACCTCCTAAAAAGCAATAAACATTTGCAGCTGCTCATTAAGAGTATGAAAACACTACACAAACAATAAACCTTCTAAATGATCCCAGGAACTAGACCAGGCCAAAAATTCATTCCAGGACATTCTTAGTATTAACCTCTTCTAACATTGTGGCACCTTAGAGTTTCTAGATCATTTCACACACATTTCTTATTGTAATCCTTAGAACACACATATATCACTACTACAAATACCACGTGGGGGTTACAAAGGGGGAAACTAATTTAGTATTTTTAAAACATTTGTTTGATTTCAATCAATTAGTGTAATGAATATGTAATATTCAAATCCAGGACTTCTGACTCCAAACTCCACTTCCTGTTCAACTATTTATCTGAGCTCAGTGCTTTGTGGAAATTACAGGGTCTCTGGAAGTTTTGGCCAAAGCCAGAGAGAGTAAGAATAGATGTGTTTGACTGATGCAAGCAAGCCCAGGTACCTGGAGGAAAATAATGCTTGTCCTTAAATGCTAAGCTTAAACATTTTTAATTGGGTGGGTATTTTCATTTCCACTTAGAGTTAAAGAAATTGAGGCACAGAATGATTCGTCCAAAAGCATATAGTCAGTGGCAACCTCAAGATTTGAAATTGGGTATATCGGGTTCTAAACACTGCAATTAAGAGCATATATTTTGGAGCTGGAGAGATGACTTAATAATTAAGGCACTTGCCTGTGAGCTCTAAGTACCCAGGTTCAATTCCTCAGAACCCAGGTAAGCCAGATGCACATGGTAGCACATGCATCTGGAGTTTATTTGCAAAGATAAGAGACTCTGGCATGCCCCCCCCCCTCCCTCCATTTCTCTCTCTCTCTCTCTGCCATAAATAAATAAAAATAAATTTTAAAAGAAAACAGAAAAAAATGTTTGAAAACAAAGGCAGGCATGGTGGCATGTTGGGCACTGCCAGGCACAGGCCAGAGACTTCAGGAGATGGGCCTGAGCTGTCAGGCATGGCTAAGAGTCCCCCGGGCTATAGGAGGCCACTGCTTCCCCAAGCTTGCCCACCTGAATTTAGGCTTCGCCCATAGGCCTGTGACTTTTAGCCAGTTGCCTAGGAAACTCCTTATGTGATATCACCCAGCAGCCTTCACACAGCCCATCCCCCTGCGACCCTCTTCCAGCCTCTATGTAGATCACCTAACTCTCTCCCTACTACTGAAATGAAAGTTTCTAGGCATTGGCTAGCAACCTTTGAACTCACCAATCCCCTTAGGACCCTCTTCCCACTCTCAACTGCTTATAAACCCATTTCCCTATTGAATAAATGGAACTACTCTCTGAAGTCGGCTCCCATCATGCTCAAGGTGCTCAAGACCCTGCTTTCCATGGTTGCCTGGACACCTTAGGGGAACCGTGGCCCTGAGGATCCAGGGACCCACAGTGGCACACACCTTTAATCCCAGAACTGGGGAGGGAGAGGTAGGATGATCACTGTGAGTTCCAGACTAGCCTAAGATAGTTCCAAGTAAGACTAGGCTACAGTGAGACCCTACCTCAAAAAACAAAACAAATAAAGCATACATTTTGATTAAAAGCTCTGATCTCCATATAAATGTCAGTCCCCACCAGCTCCTCAACCCTATTGTCTCCTTGTGAAATGAGGCTGATAGCAGTAGGCACTGGAAAGATCTTGTTGTTTGTACTAGGTGAGTTCATTTCTGTGACGATGCACCTAATCTAGTATTAGTTACAAAGAAAGTGCTTGTAAATAATTAGCTACTAAGTTTATCTGCTACACTTCACTGTCTCTCTTGAGTGTTGCTCCTCTGTTCCTCAACATTGTCCCACAAAGGTACAGGTGAACATAAGTTGGACAGCATCTGTAACTGGATAGTGTGGTGGTTTGATTCAGGTGTCCCCCATAAACTTATGTGTTCTGATTGTTAGGTCCTCAGATGGTGTCAATTTAGGAACTGGAGCCTCCTGGAGGTGATGTATTGTTGGGGGTGGGCATATGGGTGTTATAACCAGCTTCCCCTTGCCAGTTCTTGGCACACTCTCCTGTTGCTATTGTCCCCCTGATGTTGGCCAGGAGGTGATATCCATCCTCTGCTCCAGCCATAATTTTCCCCTGCCATCATGGGGTTTTCCCTTGAGTCTGCAAGTTAAAATAAACCCTTCCCTCCCACAAGCTGCACTTGGTTGCATGTTTTCTGCCAGCAACTTGAAGCTAACTGCTCCAGATAGGATGGAACTGTGTGGCTCTCCAGATCTCTTTGGCCTTTTCCAGGGACTATATTGGATCCGTAGGTACAGAGCTCACTGGATGAGAGGTGAACACCAGTCTACCTGAACAGAAGCAATAAGGCTCTCTAACTGCTTGAAGACTTCTATCCACTATTGCAACTGTCCAATGATCCTCTATGTCTGGGTTACTCAGCCCATATCTTGCTGGAGTCCAAATTCCCAAACCTCCTCTGAGTCACAGGCTTGCTTGTTTTGGAAAGAGGACATCTGCATACCAAGCACCCAGGGGGACACTTAAGCCACCCTATGTCTGGACTGAGGTTGTGTGATAAACCTAGTTTAAATGATTTGGGATTTAAGGACACATAACTGTAGAAAATGCTGCCACCTAAGACTTTAGGGGTTCCAACTTAACTCTGGGCAACAATCATCACTGAGATCCAATTGTGTTCAGTACAGACAAGACAGTGAAGGGCTTAAACAGAGGTGTATAGAGCTATCTGGGAGAAAACTATGTGAAAGAGCTTTGGGCACTCAGTCTTTATGCAGTACCAAAGACCTAGCAATCAAAGGAGTGAAACAAACCCAAGTTCAGTATTGTGCCTGCCAGCCCTGTTCTCCATGGCATCTCCTCTGAATTCTATGGAGCAAATTAAGAGGGTAGGTAAAGGCAAAAAGCATGATGTGAGAAGAGCCAGCCAAGACACAGTTCTCTAAATCATCAGGTCACCAGTAGTTTGGCCATCATCATGAAAGAGAGTATCTGGAACATGAACACTCACTCTGCATTTTGCTGCATGGAACCTTATATGACCTTAATACCTCCTGGCAGTGGTTGCATTTGAGAGACTCTGGTGCCCAGCAAAAGTGTATTACCAGGGAGACTTGGCAGAATGAGGTGGATGCCATAAATCCAGAGGGTTTACATGCAGCAACCACTGTCAACCCTCAAATAATTGGGAGAGGGAAGACTTTAAAAAAAAAAAACAAGGAAGTACTGCAAGAGTAATTAAGGACAAGGAGGGAGTGGGAGAGGTAAAGCACAGGTTAGAAATGGCAATGACTCATGGGACATAAACATGCGCTCAGGCAGCCACAGAGACGGGGACCAGATGACCCGAAGGAACTTAATGAAGCTGAACATTCAGGCTGGTGATGTGAAGTGCAGATGGTGCTAAACTACCGAGCTGAGAGTCATCTAACCTCTTTTCCCTTAATGCAAATGGTAACCTTGGTGATATGCAAGGAACTTTCTCCTATCCTATTTGAATATCATTGCTCATATTCTCATTTTGGATTCAGAGATCAGAGAGGGGTTGCCAGCCAGCACAGAATAGCAAGGCCCTACTTGGATTTTCCTGGCATTATAAATGGTGTCTGGTATAAAAGAAGTCCCAAGGAATGACATCTTTCTATTTTCACATTCCCACACTCTGGGACTCAGATGCTATAAGGCTGAAGTCCCCGCATGTGTTGAGATTTCATGTACCAACAAGAGTTCTAACCTCTTTGTTCCCTCCTTCATGGCCCTTCCACTCTCAAGAGAACTACACAGAAGAAGTATTCTTTATGCAAAGTCGAGGGATTATATTTACAAAGCTTGTCAGGGGATTGATTGTTTGCATTATCTCTCGGGTTGCTCAAATGAGAAACAAATTATCTTGGGAATCAGGTAAAGTGGAAATGTCACCAGGAGAAACAGCCACAAACAAATGCAGATGGAGGGCCTTTGGGAAACACTGGCGGCAGAGGAAGTCAACACATTACGATGAGGTTATGGCCTCCGTGGATTAAGAGGCTATCAAATTCGCAAAGAACATGATGACAGTTAAATGAATCCTAGCTCAGCAGAGAGGGATCACTCTTCCAGGGGCTTTACCTTCAGTAATCAGACAATTGAAAAATCCCCTATGATGAGCACTGCAGGCAGAGAGAAAAGAAGATTGACATGTAGTGCACGCACAATGTTTATATATTTTCGCTAGCTATGGAACATAGCACAGGTCACTCAATTTATACCTATAAAATAAGAATGATACTTATCTTGTAGACCCATTAGAAGAAATATGACAGAGCATGTGGAAGCCCCTGATACTGTTCCTGGAACAATGCACTCAATATCTTATGATCTCAACAATTCTTGCAGCAGTTCAGGAATATTTGTTCTCTGTATTGCATGATAGGAACTCAAGTGTAGAAAGATGATGTGCTGTGACTTTTCCTGGGAAGATGTGAACAAATGCCTATTCACCCCAGAGCACAAATGACAGACCAAAGAAACAATTCTAGGCAAATCTAGTTTGGTAAAACAGTGAGTATGGGGTTACTTATAAGATCTTACACAACTTATAGTCAACAAAGAATTTACCTGAAACCTAGCAAGTGTTAACTGCTGATGTATGCTTGGGAAGGGGAGGGCCCTTGTGGGTTTCATGAGCCCTTCGTGAGCTTCTGTGGGGGAAGGTTAATGGTCCCAAATCTTGTGCAGGTCTTCTATGAATAACCACAGCTGCTCTAATTTCTAGATGGCAATGGCCATGCCATGCCTAAAACAAGTCCAGAACACACTACTTGTCCAAATTGACAAACATTTATACCCTGGAGGAATCATCTGGCAGTATAAAGTCCTGGGTAGACCTATAGCTCTGACTCTCTTACTACATTTATGAATTCTGTCCCCCATGCATCATCCTGTTTGCTCTATTAGAATCTAACTATCTGATTTGGCTTCTTTGCCAGAACCTAAGACATCTGTTCAACATGACTTCAGCATTGCTCTTTTGTCCCTGTGCATTTTGGGATCCAACCTCGAGTTTGAACTGGTTCCAGTGGGACTGATACTTAGTTAGACTGAGCAGAATGTGCTCGTGGCACTAGGTAAGAAGGATGAGGAATGGAGGTCCATAGCCACAGCATGGGTGAGGCATCCCGGGCATTTGCTGTCTTCCTAGGGAGAAACTGAGAGCCGTTTCCAAGTTACCCTGTACTTTCATACAGAAACCACACATCATCTGTTTTAACAACAAAGCCCATTATTTTCTCAGTAACAGCTTGTTTCATGAAATAAAGGTAGATAAGATGCAAAAAAATTCAGTGTTACCTCTGCCTCAACCTGATTTCAGAAATATCAATAAATAAATAATAAATAAATAAGATGTATGCATGCTTCAAGGGCAGGGAGTGGTTATTGGAATAAAGGATGTTTACACTAGAGTTTGGTAAAATTTACATTTTACTCAGGGTGAGTTTGAAAGCAAGGGATTCATCTGAGAATAAATGAAATTAAGGTTTCTGTTTATCTCCTGTCAACAAAATGACAGGCAGGCCCTGCATTAATCACATGGGCTGAAGGCTTGTAAGCCATAGTAATGCCTGGAGAGCTCTCTGTTCATAGAAGAGAGTCTGTATGCAAAACACCACTGATGCATTAAGAGCTTTTACCCAGCCTCTGGTCTCAGGGATGGTTCCCTTTTCTATTTTATTTTAAGGTGAAGCTCAGTTTGGTCTTGAACTTCTGATCCTCCTGTCTCTACCTCTTTAGCAATTGCTTCCTGGTGTGCACCACCACAACCACAAAACTGGCTCAGGGAATGGTGTCTTCGAGGCATTTCACTCAAAGTGGCTATTGAAGGGTAATAAATATAATAAGTAACATTTATTGAGGATCTATTAAATGTGGGCACTGCTATAAGTGCTTTCTACCATTGCCCTTTAATCCTCACAACTGCTTTATGAGACAAGAAGGACCATCATGCCTCCTGTAATATCAGGAAACTGAGGCCCAAAGAGCATAAGTAATGTACTCAAATTCAGTCTGCTAGCAAGTAGCAGAGACAGGAAACAAACCCAGACAGCCCATACATTATAAATTATTCAGAAAGGCCAGAAGAAAGGATGAGGTGAGGAGGTGAGCAAGGGTGCAGAGGAGTAGACCAGAGTTTGGGAATTCCAGCAGCATGTCACCATGGAAGAGAATTGGGAGTTCAGGGCCAGCTACAGCAAGACCCTGTTTCAAAAAACAAGCAAACAAAGCCGGGCGTGGTGGCGCACGCCTTTAATCCCAGCACTCGGGAGGCAGAGGTAGGAGGATCGCCATGAGTTCGAGGCCACCCTGAGACTCCATAGTGAATTCCAGGTCAGCCTGGGCTAGAGTGAGACCCTACCTTGAAAAACCAAAAAAAAAAAAAAAAACAAAAAAAAAAACAAGCAAACAAAAAAATATTGGTCTGGGGTAATGGCTTAGTTATGAAGCACTTTCCACCCAAGTGTACCTGAATCCGGATTCCTAGGCCCTATGTAAAAGCAATAAGCTGTGGCTAGTCTCTATAAACCAAGCATACCTACAGCAAAAAGGTAGGAAGGGACAGAAGAACTTCCTAGAAGCTGACAGACCAGATAGTCTGGTGAGTAGGCATAGTGAACAAGAGATCCTTCCTCAAATAAGGTGAGGACCAACACCTGAAAGATGTCCTCTGACCTCAACTCATGTACTGTGGCATGTACACATGCAAACACACACATCAAACACATTCACACACACAAATCGAGACCTGAAGATGTAGATCAACAGTGGAGCACTGCATGGAATGCATATGACCTTGGGTTTGATTCCCAGCACTGAAAAAACAAACAAACAAATAAATATTAGCCACATGATCAAGCTAATCATAGCATAGCTATGAAACAGTGATAGAGAAATACACAAAGACATGCACATATATGCACAATACAGCCTTTACTGTGAAAGTAAAACAGTAGAAACTACCTGTGTTTTCATCAAGGCAGCAATATACAATGTTATTGAATCACATAATGATCATCTAGAAAGATACCCATGCTATACTAAGTGAAAAAGATGCAATAAATTTGTATAGCATAATCCCCCTTTGTTTAAAAAAGAAAAATGTGTAGCTAGATACTTTGCATTGCAAACACAAGAAAATTCTAGAAAGATACTATCCAAATTGTCGACAGTGTTTGGTAATATAATTTTAGGATATTAGCTTGGCATTTGTGCTCCCTGTGTTTCCTCCCTCCATTGTAAGCAAATGGTCAGGCTTTGGTATGGCCTCTTGCCACAAGGAAGATGTTTATTATAGGGTCAGAAGCCTGTCTGCAAGACACTTCTAATTCTGGTCCTGAATTTCTTAAAACCTAAACTCATGGAGGAGATCGTGCTTGGAGATCTTAGAGAGAGACTTAGGATGGAAATAGAATGAAGTCCTGGAGTTAGCATGAGAAATGGAAGACCTGTAGTGGGGTAGCTGCAATATCCTCACCAGTGATTTTCTTAGCTTTAGAATGGGCAGACAGGGTAACCACACTTAGAAACCTAAATGTCTGTATGCTTATATGCTGAAAAATTAAATCACATTAAAATGAAAATACAGAGGCAGGACAGGGATAGATCATGCCATCTGTGAATGTGGACATCCGCACAGAAAGTGTAGTAGACAAGTTCAGTGGTTAGACAGGCTCCCTGGAGCTCCATGCTACATAAAGCAAAGGGACATTGGTTATCCTTAGGAGTGATAATAACAACTATCACTGAATTCTTAATCACCTGATAAGATGAAGAGAGTAGCCATGGACTCAGGATTGGGTTTGATTTTATGTAAAAGTCACACATCTGAGTTTTGCAATAAGATTCATATTCAGGAGTCAGATCATAACAGCTGACAGAGCCAATGTGTTGCTAGGTCAGCCACACCATCTGAGCCTCCTCCTCCACTTCAGCCCCCCATGCACAGGCTTTGGGGGATGGCCTACTGGACGTCTTATGACTTGAGATCACTCTCTGTCCTGACCAACATGGTCCTGAACTCTCTTCCCACCTGCTAGACCAGCCTCAGCATGTGGGCTACACAAGGCCCTATCTTCAAAGGTTTCTGCTGATCCAATGGCCACAGCTTCATTGCCCTGGCCAACTGTGGTCAACATATTCTTGCACATCTCTGATGTGGAAAGGGAGCATCTCCTTATATATTTCATCTCATTCAAGAAAGAGAACCTGCAGAATGAGAAGTAGCCATCAACCACTTGGCTCCGGGCACCCAGTTCAAGGCCTCATCCTGGCAGTCATCAGCTCCTAGCAAGATCTCCTAGGCTTGCAGGGAGAAGGTGACATTGCCACCCTAGAGATGACATCCGACTACACAAAGCAGAGTCTCAATGGGGGCAGGGGAACATGGTCCCATTCAAGTAAATCCAGCAAAAGGGTTTGGGGGAGGGGGAGCATGGATTACTTGTGATCACCAGTATAGCCTGAGCCCATCACTGCAAGCAAGATCTCACCATATGAAAAACATTAACAGCATTTGAAAAAGATTCATATCCACTATGAGGAATGATACTGGAGATTCAGAAAGAACATCATTTCTTACACTTTATAATTTATAAGTTATAGAGGAATACATAACTTTCATTTTTTTCTTGCTACCTCTCCAGTGTATATCCAATAAAATGGATTTTTAACAGTCATCAATTTTTCTCACCCTCTCATTCTGGTGGTGACCTCTCTAGAGGGACAGGATTATCTACAAAAACTCCACTTCTGACCACATTACAGAAATCTGGCTTATTAACAAACATTCCTTGAGAGATCTACATACTGAGATCATCTGTGGCTTACAGAAATGGAAATGCTCTCCTCTGGGCCCTGAAGTTCTGGGTCTCCTGGACTCTGAAATTCTCTGCTCTCAGAAAGGAACCTCTCCTACTTCATGAAGTGTTATGACTTGGTCACCACATTCATTCTCCAGGCCTCTTTGATGAGATTCTTGAAAGTTGTCATCTATTTTAGACAGAAAAAAATACTTATAGGGATAGGTAGAAAGGAGAAGTGATATGTATCGATAACTGAAAATGATTCATTGTCAGAGTGCTACAGAAAAAAATGATTCCATTTTGAAAAATGCAGCAATTCTATGTAAGCCTCCTCCATGGAGGAAAGGGACATAGGCCTCTTCTGTGCCTCTGCCCTGATGTCTACCCATCTATCCAGTCTTAGTACCCACTACCCCCCAGCATACAACCTCCTGCCATGAGGATAGGACTATCCATATTCCGCCGTACAGTGCAAAGCCACATGCCTGGACTTTGTACAAGCTGCTGCTCCTTCATCACGAACTGCTCCATTGCTCTTCTCCTAGCCCAATCCTATTTGTATCTCCACAAAGTATACCTACTGTCTCCTGTCACCTACTCTGAAGCTTAGATATTATATTCCCTTACCTGTGCTAGGCTTCTCCAGAAAAACAAAAATACACACACACACACACACACACACACACACACACACACACACACGTATGTATGTATGTATGTATGCATGTATGTATATATATATATATATATATATATATATATATTCTGTATGTACATGCATTTTTATGAGAGTGTGAGAGGAAGAGGGGGAAGGATGGAGGGAGAGAGAGGGAAGGAGGGAGAGCAGGTTTAAGGAATTGGCCCATGCAGTTGTAGAGTTACAAGTCCAAATCTGTGGGGCAAGCTGACAGGTTGGGAATCCAGATAACAGCTAATGTTTTAGTCAGTCTTAAGTCTAAAATCTAAAAGGTACAGGGCAGGCTAGAAACTTAGCCAACATTCTTTAAAAAGAAAGTCACTTTGACTTTACAAGTAAAGTACAAAGGCACCCCTGTCTCTCTTTGTGTCTCTTTCTCCCTCCTCTCTCTCCTTCCATTATTGCCTTCCTGCTTCCCTTCCTCCCCCCTTCTTTCAATTCAATTCCTCTGTCAGCACACTCTCAGCACATGAGGCCAGGATGGCCTTGAACTTGCGATCCTCTTGCTTCTGCTTCCCATGTGCATTGTGAGTGCACCATGCACCCAGTCACAGGAGGATTTGTAAACTGCACCTCAGAGGCCAAATTCTGTCTTCTTTGCAAAACCTCAGTCATTGTTCTCTGAGCCTTTAGCTGACTGGATGAAGCCCACCCATGATGAAGTGAGTGAACTACTTTACTTAAAGTCTACAAATTTAAATATTAATCATAGCTTTAAAAATGTGTTCACAGGGTCTGGAAAGATGGCTCAGCAATTAAGATGCTTGCCTCTGAAGCCTAAGAACCCAGGTTCAATTCTCCAGGACCCACATAAGTTAGATGCACAAGGTGGCACAAGCATCTGGAGTGTCATTTACAGTGGCTAAGAGGCCCTGGTGCACCTATTCTCTCTGTCTGTCTATCTTTCTCTGCTTCTTTCTCTCTCTCCCTCTCTCAAATAGATAAATAAATAAAAATATTACAAAAAAACTTTTAAAAAATTTCTTCACAGCCTTCACAGAAACATTAAAGCTGGCGTTTGTCCAAGTGACAGGGCACCATACCATGAACCATAAAGTCAACTGCCGCATTAGCCATAGTAATTTATCAGTACATAAACTTGTCTATTCTGTGTGGTAGGATTTTTATCTATTCACAGGCAGGGAACAAAATGACATAATGAGCTCATTATGAGATGTGTCTATTTCAAGCCTTTATGCAGTAACCAAACTCTCAAGTAATCTATAGTCCCTGTGATTGACTGAACCTCCAGGGATAGAAAAGGTGGGCTCCTCATTTTTTCTGTTATACCAAGATGCCCAATGTAGAAATGGGGTCTCACTGGAATTTAGGAATTGGCTTTCCACTAATCCCTGACTTATCAACTGTCATAAAGCATCAGTGGAGGTAAATTGTTGAGAGTATGATTAAAAAGAAATTCGTAGCTAGGTTGGTGGGCCTTTTAGTCTCAGGCCTTGGGAGGCTGAGATAGGAGAATCGCTGTGAGTTCAAGACCAGCCTGGGGCTACAGAGTGAGTTCCAGGTCATCCTGGGCTAGAGTGAGACCCTGCCTTGGAAAAACGGAAAAGAAATTTATTTTTAGCTCTTTCTTTAAGCCATGCTAACCATGATAAATGGTCAGACATTCATTAAACCACTATCTATCTCTGCTGCCTGCCTCATGAGACAGACAGACAGGTACCAACATACACACACATGTAGAGAGAGGAGAGGAAGGTAGGTGAGGGGAGAGAAGAGAGAAGAAAAAGAGGAGAGAGGAGAAGTGAGAGATATTGTATCTTTGCCTGAATTAGCTGGAGGTTGATTAGTTTGATGACAAGACTAAGGTATTATCTTGGAATCTCTCTCCATTCAGACTACTGGGGTCAGAGACAGACAAAGCTATGGAAAGGGAAAGCCAAAGGGTCACAACTTCTGCCTCACAGTTTTGCATCTGCCAGCGTCTAGAGTTAACCACAAGTGACAGTAATTCAAAACTGGTCCTCTCTGCAGTTGACAGCAATCATAGACAAACACAATTCCACTTACAGAGCATCTCTGGTGTAGTGGGATTGAAAGGCCAGTTGGCTATTATTGTTCTTTCCTTGAAACCTATCATCTCCAAGAAGGATGTTATGTAATATTTTAATATTTAATATAAAACATATACAAGTGTAACTCATCTGCTTATATCATGTCCCTAGAAATATATTTAGAATTTTAAGCTTCTCCAACGCTTGTACATTTTGCCACATTCTGCTCATTGATGGAGTTGTTTAAACATCTGTTGACTACAGATGTTAAGCAGTGTGAAATACTCTTTTCACATGCCAAAATGCAATTAAAATCACAATATTTTTCCTAGTAACAGATCATGCTACATCAGTGGAAATTCAGAAAGGTGAAACGCAATGAACAATGAATAGTAATAATTCTCTAAATAAGTTATTATGGCTCATGGCAGTTAAATTAACTTTAAACTAAAATATGTGAAATCATCAATGTCAATTTTCCCAACTCTGAAAGATATGACTTTTTTCTTTTCCTTTTTTTTTCTTTCATATGGCAATCATGGTCAAGAGGAGTTAATCACAATGTAAAAACATTTTCACTCAAACGAAGAAGATAATTGGATGACACCACTGCCTTACTTTTGAAAGCTAAGCCATCCAAACAGAAGATGCCAGTGTTTACTACAATGTCAACTTTTCTCTTGAATGTCAATTTGGAGGTGTCTGATTTATCTCTGGGCTCAGGATTACTGGAAAGGCATGTGGAACACAGCCTCAGTATGCCTTTACTTGACTTATGAACACCTCTCCAGAGTGGAAGAAGCACATTGGTGTGGGGTGCAGAGGCTTTCTCTCCTGTGCTCTGGGACTTGAAGCTGCCTTGATCAGCTTGCTGGCTGAGGAAGAAGCCACAAGAGTGTAGCTTCCAGAAGAGAGAAAGGGTGGCCTGCAAAGTGTAAATTAAGCAGCAGCAAGCCTCAAAATAGCTCCCTTTCTTGCCTCAAATTCTACTGGTAGGGTTTTCTTCTGTTGTAGAACCTAGACAGCTCTCTATAACATTCATAAGTAGAACAATAAAACCTTTTATTTTATTATTACTCTCTATAATTTCTTCCATTTTAATCATAAATCAAATTTTTTCTACATCCTCAAAACATGTTCCATATTTTCATAAAGATTCATCCTACAGATCTAAATAGTTAGATCATCCTAATTTGTTGACTAAGCCAGTCCAAAAAGTCAATTAAAATTCAACAAACTGAATTCCTTCAAGTTGGTTGATCTACATTAATTGATCATAAATTGAGTACTGACCACATGTGAAGCCTTACTTAGTTTAACAAAGGTGAAAGTCCGGCACTCTATTAGCTCAATAGAGACATAGATATATTCTCAGGAAATCCCAAGGCAGTGTGGGAAGTGGTATTGTAGGCACGGCCATCATCAGTATTTCCTGGAATTATGTTGATGGCCACATCCTAGACTTTGCAAGAACCTTGGAAAAGTGAAATAAAAAATGTTACATTTTGGTAGGTTCTATAATATTTTTTATTGTCTATTTCTGTGCCTGGTGTTTCACCTGAGGGAAGAGTGTTGGGAATGAATAGGGAACAGAAATAGCCAAGGGGAAAAATTTTCCATCCCAGACATCAAAGAGTTTCCAATTCAATTGGAAAAAATGAACGGATGAAAATGACAGATATCAAATCATGTGGATAAACACTGGCATAGGTTCTGGGAATAGGAAAAGAATAGTAGAAGGTGAAAGAGCATTTCACAGGCCCTCCCTTAAGAGACAGGAGAAGATTGGAAGGACTGGCACCATGTAAAAGGAGAGGGCCTGGGACTCCCAAATAGTGAACATGACAGGGACACCTGTCCTTCACTTTCAATAAGGGGTTGTTATGTGGGTGTAACATATGTGGGGGCACAGCATTGTGCAACGAGAGACCAGCAAGCTTGTAGCTGTATTTCGTGGAAAGTCTTTCTACTCACCCAGCACTGAGGGCCAGGATATAGGAATTTATAAATCCCTGCCATCTTTGTGCTTACAATCTAGTCATAAATTTAGGCTTGTTAGAGACTTTTTTTTCCTGAGCTTCAGCATGTTAAGGCCAATGTCATCCTTCAGTATTGTATACCAGTAAAATTTACTTGGTTTTTCTGCCAAAATATTTACAGAAAATAATAATGGCTAACTGTATGAAGTGTTCTATACCATTATACTATGCTAAGTACTTTCCATGCCTTATTTGTAGTTAACTTTTTTTTTTGCATGGTGGACATTTTTTCTTTATATATTTTTGCATTTTCTGGAATTAATTGACATCATTATATACATTTAATAACTAATCAAAATAATGATAAGAATTGAGTAAAT
Source organism: Dipus sagitta (assembly GCA_036346955.1). Taxonomy (NCBI): domain Eukaryota; kingdom Metazoa; phylum Chordata; class Mammalia; order Rodentia; family Dipodidae; genus Dipus; species Dipus sagitta. Next base: position 87,664,903 of record CM070779.1, on the reverse strand, counting down.
TTGTAAACTGAAACATAATTGGCTAATTTATTTACTGGAGGCCCTCCTCAGTAGGGTTATTGGTATTCATTGTGAGGTACAGTTAACATCTTTGTTTCAAATGGAGTATCAGTTTCCATTTATGTTTTCCACAAAGATTATATAAAGAAATATATACAGCAAGATTTGAAAGCATGTATAACCATCACCTCCATCATCTATGTGAGAAAACCAAGACTCTTCAGGGTGAAGTGTTTTCTACAAGTTCACCCTTAACATTTTGTGGAGCGGCAGGGTGCCTAGAGAATGGCGTGGAGGACATGTGCAACACACAGCACCACTTATGAAACATGCTTGCCAAAGAAAGAATAGAAACATGGCTAAATCTTTAGATTGCATTTCTTGAAAATGAGGCAACAAAGAATCAAAATAAATGATTTCACAAAGAAGTAAATAGAACACTTAGAATTTGGGCATGTGAGGACTACATGACAACTGTCCTGACTTTTTAAATATGTATTATTGACATCTATACTTATAGACAATAAACCATGGTATTTCCCTCCCCTCTCCCACTTTCCCCTTTATAACTCTGCTCTCCATCATATCCTCTCCCTCTCTCTCCATTTGTCTCTCTTTTAATTTGATGTCATCATCTTTTTCTCCTACTATGAGGGTCTTGTGTAGGTATTGCTAAACACTGTGAGGTCATGTCAATTTCTGTCCAGACAGTTGTATGTAAGGAGTGGTACCCTAACTTTGGCTCTTACATTCTTTCTACCACCTCTTCCACAATGTACCCTGAGCCTTGGAGGGTGTGAGATGTTTCAGTGCTGGGCACTCCTCCATCCCTTCTCAGCACTATGTTGCCTTTTGGGTCATCACCATCTGAAAAGAGAAGCTTCTCTAACCAGAAGTGAGAAGCATTAATATATGAATATGAACATTAAGTGTGGTGCTTTCAGGGCAATTTGGTGAGAATAATATATGCACTGATCAAGACAAGAGTAGGTTTTACACCCCTAAGGCTCATGGCCTCCCCTGCAACCCTGGTATAAAGCCAACTTGCTCAGGGTGAATAATCTTTTTGATATATGCTTGTATTCTGTTTGCCGATATTTTGTTCAGAATTTTTGCATTTTGTTCATGAGGGAGATTGATCTGTAATTTTTTTTTGTTCTGTCTTTGTCTGGTTTTGGTATGAGGGTGATGCTGCCTTCATGGAAGGAGTTCAGTAGAGTTCCTTCCTTTTCTATTTTATGGAAAAGTTAGAGAAGCAGTGGTATTAGTTATTCCATGAAGGTCTGGTAAAATTCACCAGTGAATCCATCTGGGCCTGGACTTTTTTTAGTTGGGAGACTTTTTATAACTGCTTGGATCTCCATACTTAGTATAGGTATATTTAAGTGGCTTATCTCATCTTGATTTAATTTTCGTAGGTCATATGAATCAAGGAAATCATCCATTTCTTTCAGATTTTCGAACTTTGAGGCACATATATTCTTAAAGAATGCCCTTATAATTTTCTGAATTTCTTTGGTATCTGTTGTAATGGTACCATTTTCATCTCTAACTTTATTAATTTTTGTCTCTTCTCTCTTTCTTCTGGTCAACTTGCTAAAGGTTTATCAATCTTGTTTATCCTTTCAAAGAACCAACTTTTTGATTTATTGATTCTTTGGATTTTTTTGTTTCTATTTCATTAATTTCTACCCTAATCTTTATTATTTCTTCCTGTCTACTGATTTTTAGTTTGCCTTGTTCTTCTTTTTCCAAGGCTTAAGGTAAAGCATTAATTTGTGAACTCTTTAATTTCTTAATATACACACTTAGAGCTATAAATTTCTCTCTTAGGGCTGCCTTCATTTTGTCCCAAAGGTTTTTTATGTTGTATGATCATCATCATTTGATTTTATGAAGTTATTGATTTCTTTAATGACCCATTCATCATTCAATAGTGTACTCTTTAGTGTGCATGAATTTCTATATGCTCTCTAGCTATTCTTGTTGATTTGCAGTTTAATCCCATTGTGGTCAGATAGAGTACAAGGGATTATGTCAATTTTCCTGTATTTATTGAGATTTGCTTTGTGTTCTAATATATTGTCTATTTTAGAGAATGTTCCATGTGCTTCTGAGAAAAATGGATATTCTGCTGCATTTGGATGGAATTTTCTGTGGATCTATGTTAGGTCCATTTGTTCCATGATATCATTTAATTCAGATGTCTCTCTGTTGATTTTTTTGCCAGGATGACCTGTCAATTGATGAGAGTGGGGTGTTGAAGTCTCCCACTACAAGTGTGTTTGATGTTATCTGTGACCTTAAGTCTAATAGTGTTTGTTTGATGCAACTGGGAGCCCCAATGTTAGGTGCATATCTGTTTAGGATTGTAATGTCCTCCTGTTGGACTCTTCTTTAATCAGTATAAAATGTCCTTCTTTATCTTTCCTCACTAATGTTGGTTTGAAGTCTATCCTGTAAGATATTAGGATAGCAACCCCAGCTTGTTTCATAGGCCCATTTGCTAGAAATACCATTTTCCATCCTTTCACCCTAAGTGTCTATGTTTTATTGAGAAGAAATGAGGTTCCTGGAGGCAACAAATGGCAGGATCCTGCCTTTTATTTTATTTTATTTTTTTGTTTTGTTTTTTGTTTTTTGGATCCTGCCTTTTAAAACAGTCTGCAAACCTGTGTATTTTGGTTGGTGCATTGAGACCATTGATATTGAGTTATTATTTAAAGGTATGCATTTATTCTTGCCATTCTTATTTTGTAATGTTTCCTGTTTTCCCTTTACTCACTTGTTTCAACTGTTATTTGAGTGTGGTTTATTTTTTCCTATTTTCTCCTGATGTGATTTGCTTTCTCTTTTTTCTCTTCAGCATGAAGAATTTCTTCAAGTATTTTCTGTAGAGCTGGTTTAGTTGTCATAAATTCCTTTAGTCTGTTTTTGTTGTGGAATGTCCTTATTTCTCTATCAATTTAGATAGATAGCTTTGCATGATAAAGTAATTTTGGTTGACAGTTGTTTTCTTTCCATACATCATTCCAAGCCCTTCGGCTTTTAAAGTTTGTGTTGAGTAATCTGAAGTTATTCTGATGGGCTTGCCTTTGTAGGTGACTTGCTTTTTCTCTCTAACTGCTTTCAATATATTTTCTTTGGTTTGTGTATTTAGTAGTTTAATTATAGCATAGTGAGGAAAGGTTCTTTCCAGGTTGTCTGTTTGCTGTTCTAAAGCTTCTTGTATCTGCAGTGGCATTTCTTTCCCAATTTGGGGAAAGTTTTCTTCTATGATTTTGTTGAAAGCATGTACTATGTCTCTGGATTGAAATTCTTCTCCATTCGACCCTGAATTCTTATGTTTGATCTTTTCATAGTGTCCCAAATATCTTGAAATTCCCATTCATACCTGACTATTAGTGAGTCTTTCTCTTTGTTGGACTGTATTAGGTCTGCCACCTGGTCTTCTAGTTTAGATATTCTGTTCTTTCATTCATCCATTCATTCTACTGTTCAGACTTTCCACAGAGATTTTTATTTCACTGACTGTGTTCTTCAGAGCTAGGATTTCAGCCTGATTTTTCTTCAGTATTTCTATTTCCTTACTCATGTCTTGCAATGACCTCCTTATTTCATTAAACTGGTTTCCTGTGTTCTCTTTCAGAAGTTTGTTTTCTTTTTTAATTCCTTTGTTTCCTTCTTTGATTCTTCTCATTTCTTCTCTGTTTTCTTTGCACATAAATGCCATCCTTTTCTTGAAATCTTTGTAAGGCATTTCATCTAAAACAGTCTCATTGGCAGTCATTTCTGATGGATTTATAATTTTTTTGTGGGACCATATTGTCTTGATTCTTTGAGTTTTTTGTATTATAATGTAGTGATTTTTCAGCCTAAATTGATTTGATGCTTGGATTTTCTACTTATCTGCAGTGTTCTTAGATGTGGCAATCCTTCTTTATATACTTTCAGGATATGAGTTTAATGTGCCAGGTGTAGCTCTTTTACCCCAATCCAGCTGTAGAAATAATCCTATGTGTTGAGTTTGCTTGCTAAGCAAGTATTCTAATGGACTTGGTGGAACAATTTACTGGCAAATTCTAAAGTTCAACTGAACAATATACACATCCAATAAAAACCAGCACAGTATGCAATTGTAGGGATTAAAACAAACAGATAGTCTTATGAAAGCAAAATCCCTAAGGTTATGTGTTGTTCTACACCCTTAATCTTGTCAGCTTGGAGGTAGAGATTTCTGTTCTGAATTGGGTTCCAGGTCAGCCTGGATCTGGATCAGACCCTGCCCCCTATAATAACAGAAGCAAAAGACAAAGGTTCTATAAATATGACAGCATCAAAAACAACAATAGTCAACCCCAAATACAGCTTATTTGAAAATGGTAAATCCAACCAAGAATTTATAACCCATAACCTGCCCTGATATGGAAAAAGAGATTAGTTCTTCTAATGCAGGCCTATGTACCTGTTTTTTTTTTTTTTTTTTTTTTCAGTCAGCCTCATTACCTTTGGGGTTGGCTTCCAATCTCACCAATGCTGAATGCCCACCTCAATCAGTCCATGTTGTGCTGTGGAACTAGAGCTCTGATCAGCTGTGCTGTCTGGGGGCTGAATGCACAATGTTCCTGGTTCTGATGATGGCGCAGGGGAAAGTTAAGATTTCTGGAGTAGCTCACACAGTTCCACCTGTATCCCTTTCAGTAGCTCCTGAGTTGATCTTAAGATTTCTTAACTTTGCAAGAAATCTGATGAAGTTGAAAAATCCCCTTGTTCTCTGCTGCTGCTTGCCATCCTGGTTGGGTGGTGCCATGTGGATGCATAGGTCCCATGCATCGGCAAGCCACAAACACTGCAGTAGATTCTGGCTATTTTCCTCCTTTCTGGTGGATCTTGGTCTCTCCAGCTTCTCTGCTATGTCTAAGAGTAACCTTACTCCTTCACTTTTCAGAAGAGTGTATTTTGCTGTGATTTTGCTTAAATCCCTCCCTAGGCTATTTTGGCATGACTCCTCTACTGCCATCTTACCCAGAACCTGATTTCTTTAACATGTCAAGTATGCAGAGGGAGTGGCTGTAAAATATAGTGATAATAGGTTAAGTTGGTTACCATTTGGACTGTTATTCCTAATTTGAACACACATTTTTTTCTTTTTTATTGAGAATTTTAATACATGAACATACTGTAATTTGATTATAATCTTCTCCCATTACCTTAATTAGTATCCCATATCCTAATTCCAATAAACCTGTTCCTCTTTGTATGTAGTTTCTCTTCTATTTTGATGTCACATTCCTTTTTATCCCCTCATCTGTTGCATATGTCAAAATGTTAATGGGCTCAATATTGTGTAGGTTTTATGTAGGTAACAACTTCCAATGCACCAATCCCTTCATTTTGCAGGATAGTACCCCAAAGTCCTCCTCCATACCCTCTGGCTCTTAAATTCTTTCTGACCCCTCATCTACATTATTCTCAAACCTTGAAGGAAGTTATAGAAATGTCACATGTAGTGCTAAACTCTCAAGAACTTCTTTTTTCTTTTTTTTTGCACTTTAATGAGTGTTAGGACTTTCCAATATCCACAGCCATCACTAAAAAGGAGCTTCTCTAGTAAGTGATGACAGTAGTATTAATATTCTTTCTCCCACCTCTTCTGCATGTGACCTGAGCCCTGGAATATGTGATATAGATGTCTCCTCATCCCGTGCTGAGCACTCATGTTACTTCTCATCACTTTGACAAGTCTTGGTTCTTTCAAATTGTCAACACCATCTGCAGAAAGAAGCTTCTTTAATCAAAATTGAGAACAGCATTAATCAGTGGGCATTAACAATTAAAAAACAATTTGATGGGCACAATCTATGCATTGAGCCAAAGAAAAGTGATAACTGCCTCATAGGACCTATGACCTTCCAAGCCATAGGCTTTTGACTTGGGAACAAACCAGTTTTTATCATACCTATTTAGGGTGAATGATAAAATAACTTTTGACAGTATATACCAATTATATAAGATAATGAGTTTTGTTATGAAATTTCCATGCACATTATAATGTACTTTGGTCATATACACTCCTGTCTACCTTTCCTAAAGAGTAAGGAAACATTTTGTTTTTGTTTTTGTTTTTCAAGGTAGGATCTCACTGTAGCTTAGGCTGACCTGGAATTCACTATGTTGTCTCAGGGTAACCTCAAACACATGGTGATCCTCCTACCTCTGTCTCTCAAGTGCTGGGATTAAAGGCATGCATCATCACGCCAGGCAATGTTAAGGAAATTTAATGTGGAATGTTTATTAAGCATGCCAAGGAAATACCTTGAATTTTCTGGGTGTGATTATGGATGGCATCAGAGTTGTAGATAAAGATGTTGATTTTTTTCCAGCTCCCTGGTCTGGGTTCCCTGAGTGGACAGTGTATGGGCAGGTGTAGCAGTGTGGAGTGAGTAGGACAGACCCCTGTCTCCTGGATCCTCCCACCTCCCTGGTTTGGGTTCCCTGCACCAGTCTGTGTGTGGAAAGGTGCAGTGGTGTGGAGTAAGTAGGACATAACCCTGTCTCCTGGTTCCCCCCAGCTCCCTGGTTTGGGTTCCCTGCCATGTTCTGTGTACAGGCAGGTGATGTAGGAGTGAGGAGACCAGATCCCTGTTCCCTGCCCCTTCCCAGTCCCTTGGTGGTACTGGTAGGTCCCATTGTGCCTTACTTGGGCAAGCCTGGTGCCTGTGTGAGCTGTGGAATCAGGCCTTTTGCTCTGGTATTCTAACTGGCTACTGGGTATCAACATCCCTGTTCACCTGAGTCGGAGGGTGAATGGGACAAAGGACAAAAACTTGCTTCTTAATCCAGGCGTGGTGGCAGATGCCTTTAATCCCAGTACTTGGGAGGTAGAGGTAGGAGGATCATAGTTCAAGGTCATCCTGAGACTACATAGTGAATTCCAGGTCAGCCTGAGCTACAGCAAGACCCTACCTTGAAAAACCCAAAAATTAAAAAATGAAATAAAAAATCTTGTTTATTTGTCAATAAAATAGTCTTCCTAAAATGGGTAAATAACAATGCAAAAACGTGAAAAAAAGTCAGAAAACTGAGAGATCTCCACCAATGATGCCTAGTCCTAAAATGGAAGCCTCCAATGAAGTCATAGAGAAATTAACAGAAACTCATTCCCCAAATGAAAATACAACAACCAATGAGACTTTGTTAAAAAAAAATAAAAAATCTCTGAACTGGAAGAAAACCATCAATTAACAAACAATCATACCAATGACATTGAAAAGAATCATCTCCTAGAGCATTCAGCTTTTGACAGTAGGCTTAACTTGATTGAAGGAAATGTTAGAACCCTCCAAAGAGATATGAATAAATTCAAAGTGAGTCAAGAAATGGAAGATCTCAGCAACTGGTTGATTAAGCTTAATGAAGACTTGATCAAATGCAAGAGTGAATTCCAGGAAGAATCAAGAAAATCATCAAGTCATGGTCTAACCTACTTAGTAGCAAATAACCTGTTGTCATGCTCACACAAGTACAATAGTGGCACACAGCCATGGTGGGAAACCAACTGCTCTTGATTTGGCTAACTGATCTGCTCAGTGGAATGGGACCCATAGCTGGAGCTGGGAAACAAGTTAGAACCATATCCAAACATCAGCCCACTCTCCATTATCAAGCTACCACCAATCATGGGCTACAAGAGGGCTGACGCCTATTAAATTCTCTATAAAAAAAATAAGGGTTATCCCATTTGTCTGGTGATAACTTTACTCTCCATTGGAGAATCTGTTCCTCTTTTTAGATAGACGCAGATCCTAAGGAGAGAACCACCCCATCATACCTCAAAAGGGCCCCACCTGAAAATAAGAATAATTGGCAAAACAAGCAAGGGTGCTTTTTTCTTGGTGAACCAGGTACCATCACAAGGGTGAGGGAGATCAACACAGAGAACAATCAACTCCTACCAAATCAGATATCCAGAGACACAGAGGCTCCCAAGATCTCATCACTGAAGCAGACCCAAAATGAACCCAACATGGCTCAGGGAAATTTTGTGGAAGAGGGGCCAGAAAGATTGTCAGAGCCACATGTTGGATTATGATACACAGAGACATTTCTCCTACCTATAACTGAGGACTAACTCCACAATGCATGACCCATATACCTCAACAAGGAGGGGCGAGGGGGAGGGGGTAGGACATGGGTGAGCCTAACAATGGTACCAACTTGACTGTATTAACTGAGTACAAAACTAATTAATAAAAAATAAATTAATCAAAAATAAATAAATAAATAAATAAATAAATAAATGTCAGAGTCATTTGTGGTACCAAAAGAAAAAGAAAAAGAAAATCAGAACTTGAATCAAATTGTACCTAAAAAAGAGGTGGACACAATACGAAATAACATAAAAGAAAACAAAAATCAAATAGAAATTATAAAAACCTCTCTATAACCTCTCACCAACAGAGTTACTCATGAGGAAGACAGAGCCTCTGACTTGGAAGACAAGACAGAAGAAATTATTGGGAGGCCAAAAACTTTTCTAAGTTTAAAAACATCAAGTGAACAGAATACAAAGGAACTGTGGGATACCCTAAAATGACCAAACATCTGGATCATGGGTATACCAGAAGGAGAGGAAATCCAGGCCAAAGGCATAGAGAACATATTCAACAAAATTATTGAAGAAAATTTTCTGAATCTCTCAAAAGAGAGGCCCATCCAGGTACAAGAATCCCATAGAACACCAGACAGGACCAAAGAAATTCTCCAAGACACAGCATAGTTAAAACTCTTAACAAGGAAAACAGAGTGTTAAAAGCAGCAAGAGAGAAACAATTCACAACATACAAAGGCAATCCCATCAGAATTACATCATATTTCTCAATGGAAACCTTGAAAGCCAGAAGGGCATGGAATGGAACACTTTAAAAGTTAAAAAACTATGGCTTCCAACCAAAGCTACTCTACCCAGCAAAAGTATCCCTCATAATAAATGGTAAAATAAAAGCTTTCCATGAAAAAAGTCAACTCTATGATTATGTGAACACAAAGCCCAACCTACAGAGACTACTTGAGGAAATGCTCCACACAAAACAGTCAAACAACCAATCTTAAGATCCAACAAGAAGAAGGTCACAATAACCAAAATAGAACAAGCTCAAAATACTACAAAACATAACAAAGTACCAAACCCCATAAAACACTTCATTGTGGCAGGGATTAATTCAAACCTCACAGTAATAACCTTAAATATTAGTGGTTTTAACTCACCCATCAAAAGACAGAGGTTATCAGGATGGATCAAAAAACTGGACCCTTCTACATGCTGTCATCAAGAAACCCACCTCACTACTAAAGATAGATTCCTTCTCAGGGTGAAAGGTTGGAAAATGATATTCCAAGCAAGTGGAAATAAAATCAAGTAGGTATTGCTATATTAATATCTGATAAAATAGACTTCAAAATAAATTAATCAAAAAGGAAAAAGAAGGCAACTTCTTATTCATCAAGCGAATGATCCAACATGCGCACATCACAATCATAAGTATATATGAGCCAAACACAGGTGCTCCATAGTTTATTAAACAAAATCTACTCAACAATTAAACAGAAATAAATACCAACACCATCATAGTCAGAGACTTCAATACTCCACTGTCTTCAATAGACATCAAAGCAGATAATTAGCAGGGAAATAATAGAGCTCAACAACATCATAGATCAAATAGTCCTAATGGATACCTATAGAACTTTTCATCCCAACTCTATAGAATACACATTCTTCTCAGCAGCCCATGGAACCTTCTCCAAAATTAACCATATATTAGGCCATAAAGCATGCCTTCATAAAGTCAGGAAAATTGAAGTAACTTCCTGCATCATGTCAGCTTTAAAGCTAGAAATTAACAACAAGAGGCACATCAAGAACTCTACCAGCTCCTGGAGACTAAATAACACACTTTTAAACAATGAATGAGTCATGGAAGAAATAAAAAAATAAATTTTAAAATTCCTAGAATTGAATGATAATGAAAAGACAAGTACCAAAATGTATGGGACACAATGAAGGCAGTCGTAAGGAGAAAATTCATAGCCCTAAATGTGTTCATTACAAAGACAGAGAGATCCTAAATTAATAAGCTGAGTATCCAAATAAAAGCACTGGAAAAACAAGAAGAATCCAATCCAAAGAACTCCAGATGCTCCAGATGGAAATAAATAATCAATATTAGGGCAGAAATTAATGAATTGGAAACTAAGAAAACAATTTGAAACATTGATGAAATGAAGAGCTGATTCTTTGAAAAAATAAACAAGACTGGCAATCCCCTAGGCAATTTGATCAAGCAAGAAAAAAGAAGTCTCAAATTAACAAAATCAGAAATGAAAAATGAGAGATTACAACAGGCATCAATGAAATTGGAAGAATCATTGGGGCATACTTCCAAATCTCTACTCCACAAAATTGAATAATGTGGAAGAAATGGATGAATTCCTAGACACATACCACCTACCAAAGCTAAACTCAGAGCAGATTAATCTCCTAAACAAACTTATCACATGCATGGAGATTGAAAAGGTAATCAAAAACCTTCCCAGAAAGAAAAGTCCAGAACTGGATGGCAATGTGACATCTTATGGAAGGCAATCAAGAGCCCTGCAAAGTAAGCTATGACACAGGACTAGAGAGTTAATATATCCTTGAGGTAAAACAGTAAAGTTGTTTGCCTCTAGGCCTGTAACAAGTTGGAAGGCTAGGCATGCCCCTAAAGGTGAGATGGAAACTGTGACACAAGAGGAGGTGAGGTACACCCCTAAAGAACTTCAGGGGCTTTCTAGTTTGTACAGGCAGAAGCATGGAGAATATGTGTGGGAATGGAATTTAAGGGTATGGGATGATGATAGAAGGAAGAGAAGATTGAATCAGGCTGAATTTATTGAAATGGGCCCACTGAGCAGAGATTTTAGATTTAACACTGTAGCTCATGCAGTTGGAAGATGTGCCAAGAGTTTATTTGATTGGTTGGCTGAAGTATGGATCCAAAGATGGTGTACTGTTAATGCTCAGAGAACTTGGCATGCTGGAGTGGATTTGCCATTTAAACTCACCCTTGCCCCCACAATGAGAGAGTCCAGAAGATGTGCCCTTCACTAAGACTATAAGAAACAGATTTGTGAGGGAAGCCCCAGCATACTTTAAGTGCCCAACCACTGGTCTTTTATGTAAAGAAGACATCACAGTGGGAGCCACAGTTGCTGCACTAGGTGACTTAGATGCCATAGGTCAAACTGGATCTCCGAGGCAAGTTGAATACATTGCACCATTTCCATCATGGAAAGGACAACGTTTTGTCCTTACTGGAATAGACACTTAATCCTGGGTATGCATTTGCTTTTCCTGCAAGTAATGCTTTTGACAAAACTACCATCCATAGGCTTACAAAATGCCTTATCCACCACATCATGGTATTCCAGACAGCATTGCTTCTGACAAAGGAACTCACTTCACAGCCAAGGAAGTATGGCAATGGGCTCATGATCATGGAATTCACTGGTCTTACCATGTGCCCCACCACCCTGCAAGAGCTGCCTTCATAGAATGGTGGAATGGCCTTTTAAAGAAACAGATACTGTGCCAACTAGGTGGCAATAGCTTGGAGGGCTGGGGGAGTGCCCTCCAGCCCTCTGTATATGCTCTGAATCAATGACCTATATATGGTGCTGTTTCTCCTATAGCCTGGATTCACAGGTCCAGGAATCAAGGGGTAGAAATTGGAATGGTGCCACTTACCATCACCCCAAGTGACACATTAGTAAAATTTTTGGTTCCTGTTCCTACAGCCTTATGCTCTGCTGGCCTAGAGGTTTTAGTTCCAGAGGGAGGACTGCTTTTGCCAGGAGGCACAAAGAACATTCCTTTGTACTGGAAGCTAAGACTTCCCCCTGGCCACTTTGGGCTCCTGATGCCCTTGAATGAACAGTCTGAGATAGGAGTTACAGTGATGCAGGAGTGATTGATCCAGACTACCAGGGGGAAATTGGACTGCTGCTCCACAATGGAGGTAAGGAAGAGTATGTGTGGAGTGCAGGAGATCCTTTAGGGCATCTCTTGGTGTTACCATGTCCTGTTATCAAAGTCAATGGACAACTGCAACAACACAAGCAAGGCAGTGTGATAAATGGCAAAGATCCTTCAGGAATGAAGTTACAGGTCACCCCTCTAGGTAAAGAACCAAGACCTTCTGAGGTGCATGCTGAAGGTGGAGGAAATACAGAATGGGTAGTAGAAGAAGGCAGTTACAAATACCAGCTATGGCCATGTGACCAGTTACAAAAACAAGGACTTTAATTGCCATGAGTGTTTCTGTCGTGCTTTATTAAGAGTGTTTGTACATATCTACACCAATATTAAGATGCTTTGGTTCTCCCTCTGTTTCTCTATTAGGTAATTCATACTGATTAAGATCAAATCGCTTAAATCATACTGATTAAGATAAAATCAATTAACCACCGTTGAATTTATATTTGAATTGTTATATTAGAGACTAAGCATTCCTCAAGGAACCTTGCTTTGTACGGTGGGGGGGGGGGAGATTATGCATTTCTGTTTGTATGAGGGATAGTTATATCATGTTAGAAGGAATTATGACCTTGTTACTGTCTTCATTTGAAGATAAGTATAATGAAAGGAGATAGGGTTTGGTGTCAACTTTACAATGGGTGGACTTGTGATGGTTAAGTTTGTGTCAACTTGATATGTTTAAGAATCCACAGACATTCCTCATAAGTGGGTCTCTGAGGATGCTTTCAGGAAGGATTAACTAAAGAGGATCCTTCCCCCAGGGCAAGCCCTACCTCTACAGTGGGGGTCCCCTCTCAGAGGAGGGACTTTACCTAAAGAACCTCTGGGATGGAAAAGATTGCCTCCTCCCACCTGGCTCCCAGTGCTGCTTGCTGCTTTCTAGTGTGGACCAAAGACCAACATGGACTGAAAAGCAGTTTCTCTCCAGGACAACTCTAGGCCTTCAGTGCCAAATTGTGAATGTTGAGCCATCCAGCTTTGTGGACTGAGCAGTTACTGGGTTCCTTGAATCTCAGGCCTGCAACCTGCTACTGCTGGACTGCTATAAACTAATCCAATAAATTCCCTGTTAGTACAATTCATTCTGTCTGTTCTGTTCCTTTAGAGAACCCCGACTATTACAACATCCTTGATTAGTGTTATTCCAAGGTATTTAATTTAATTTTTTGTTGCTATTGAAAATGAACAGCCTGGAGAGATGGCTTAGTGGTTAAGCACTTGCCTATGAAGCCTAAGGACCCTGGTTCAAGGCTCATTTCCCCAGGACCCCGCGTTAGCCAGATGCACAGGGGGGCACACATGTCTGGAGTTCATTTGCAGTGACTGGAGGCTCTTGCACACCCATTCTCTCTATTTCTCTCTATCTGCCTCTTTATCTCTCTGTTGCTGTCAAATAAATAAATAAATAAAAATACAATATTAAAGAAAAAGAACACAAACAGACTCACTGATTTCTTTCTCTGTGTATTTGTCTTTTGCATATAGAAAAGCCCCCAATTTTTGTGCATTGATTTTGTACCCTGCCACTTTACTGAAGGAATTTATCACCTTTAGAAGTTTTAAGATGGAGACTTTTGGGTCACTTATATATATATATAGGATCATATCATCTGTAAATAGATCTAACTACTGGAAAAAAAATAGGAGGTACTCTCCACAATATAGGAATGGGAAAAGACTTCCTGAACAAAACCCCAACAGCCCAGGAAGTTAAACAATCACTCAACCAATGAGATCTCATGAAGCTAAAAAGCTTTTTGCACAGACAAACATACCATAAGCAAAGCCAATAGATTACCCACTGTTTGGGAGAAAATCTTTGCCATCTATACCACTGACAGAAGCCTAGTATCTATAATGTACAAAGAACTCAAAAAGCTAAACAATAACAATCAAAAAACCCACTCTAAAAGTGGGATTGAGAACTGAATAGGGAGTTCTCAGAGGAAGAATTACAAATGGCTAACACACATTTAAGAAAATGTTCAACATCCCTAACCATTAGGGAAATGCAAATTAAAACAACTATGAGACTCCTCCTTACCCCAATAAGGACATCAAACACTAAAAAATCAAATGAAAACAAATGTTGGTGAGGCTATGGAGAAATAGGGTTGTAAGCTGATACAACCACTGTGGAAATCAATTTGGAGACTCCTGAAAAGGATGAATATAGAGTTACCAACACACCCTGTTATTCCCTTACTGGGCATTTACCCTAAATGCTCCACATCTCAGTTCAGAGATACATGCTCAACCATGTTTGTAGTTGCTCAATTCATAATAGCTAAGAACTGCAATCAATCCAGGTGTCATTGGATAAATGGATATCTAAGGTGTAGTATGTCTACATGATGGAATTCTACTCAGCAGTAAGAAAAAAAATGACAATGAAATTTGTAGAAAAATGGTTGAACTTGGAACCAATCATGTTAAATGAATTCACACAATCACAGAAAGACAATTATTACATGGTCTCACTCATCTGCGTTTTCTAACCTGGATCAGTCCAAGTTGCTGACATATCTGAATGGCATCTTGAGGCTTGGACAATAGGGAGGGTAGGCATGGAGGAAAGGGAAGGGGGAGGGACACAAAACAATCTAAATTGAACTGGTACCATAGAATCCTATATCCTGGAATTTAGACTAAAAGGTGCAACCCTCAAGAAGATCTTAGGAGGGAGCGCCTGAATTGAAGGGCCATGGGAGGGTAAGATGAGGCCTAACCTTAAATTCCTCCTGTTTCTTTTTTTTCTGTCTTTTTCTTTTTTCTTTTCCCTTGGTCCTGGCCTGTAATTCCATGTACCAGGATGTGGTTTACGTCCCCATTGAGCTGGTGATCAGAGAGACATACTAGACCTCCCCAAACAAACAAGACAGACTTCTATCAGAGCACCTGATTACCCACCATAGGTTAATGGTAAGATCCTACTGCTGAAGACACCATATGCTGTTGGCATGGAACATAGAGAGATTGGTTGGAATCTGGAAGACAGCAAGTCCCCATACAATTAGTCCATATAGTGCTAGAAGGTGCTACATGAGCCACGGGGGGGAAGTTGCTAAAACCTGTCCGAGCAACTCAAAGTCTAAGCAACTCAAAATCAAACAACCTGACGTGATGCTCACACAAGTGCAATAGTGACACACAGCCATGGTGGGTAACCAGCTGCTCTTGAATTGGCTAACAGATCCTCTCAGTGGAAAGTAAACCATAACTGGAACTGGAAAGCAAGTCAGAATCATATCCAGATAATGATTTTCCTTCCTAATGTTAAGCTCCCACTGATTTGGGACATAAGAGGTTCTACACCCTTTAAATTCTCTCTAAATTAACAATGGTTATTCCATTTAACCAGTGCTGACTTCACTCTCCATTGGAGATTCTGCTTGTCTTTTTCAGATGGGAGCAGGATTTGAGGAGATAAATGACCTAGTGCACTGCACTCCAGCCCCAGAGGAAACCACAGAGGAATTGGGGATATAAGCAGCAGTGCTGCTTTTTTTGTTGAACCTGATATCAACACAAGGGTGAAGGAGATAGACACTGAGGACACTCAACACCTACCAAATCAGAGATGCAGAGGCTCCTAAGAGCCCATCACTAAAGTAGACTTAAAACACGCCCAAAATGACTCAGGGACTTTTGTAGAAGAGGGAACGGAAAGATTGTTAGAGCCACAAGTTGGGACATTTTGCACAGAGACATTTCCTCTCCCTCATAACTGACTGCTACCCTCATAATACATGACCCACAATCTCCATGGGGTTGAAATGCATCTCCAATGAAGAAGGCCTCTTCAGAAAAGGGGCAGGGAGGAGAGAAAGGATGATACCAACATGTGTTGTTTGCATACTAAATATGTCCATATCTAATAAAAATAAATTTTAAAAAATGTTGATTGTTTGGACATAGGTATAAATCTGTTGGGAAACAACAAAGAAACAGGAATAATTAGGGCTCACTGAATAGCTAGTCTATATGGATCAGTAGGACCTAGTTTCAGTAATAGACCCTGTCTCAAAATAAGTTGGATAGAAAGACCTCTGAAGTTGACCTCCAGCCTCCACATGCACACACATACAAATATGTACACATATGTGTGTGCACACCACACACACACACACACACACATGTCAAAATATTGCAACAATAGCAACAAACACAAAGAATAAAGGTTGAAAATATTACTAGTGCTGCTAATTTTTGTATTAATTAGTTTTGTACTCAGAGAATTCAGTCAAGTGGGTACCATTGTTAGCTTCCTCCCTCTCCTCCCTGCTCTACCTGGCCCCTCCTTGTTGAGGTATATGGGTCATGCATTGTGGAGTTAGTCCTCAGTTATGGGTAAGAGGAAATGTCTCTGGGTATCATGACCCAATGCGTGGCTCTGACATCCTTTCCACCCCCTGTTCCACAAAATTTCCCTGAACCATGTTGGGTTCATTTTAAGTCTGCTTCAGTGATGAGGTCTTGGGAGCCTCTGTGTCTCTGGATATCTGATTTGGTAGGAGTTGACTGTTCTCTGTGTTGATCTCCTTCACCCTTGGCTGCTACCCAGTTCACCAAGAAAACAGCACCCTTGCTTGTTTTGCCAATTATTCTTATTTTCAGGTGGGGCCCTTTTGAGGTATGATGGAGTGGTTCTCTCCTTAGAATCTGTGTCTATTTAAAAAGAGAAGCAGATTCTCCAATGGAGAGTAAAATTAGCACCAGATAAATGGGATAACACTTATTTTTTTTATTTTTATTTTTTTATTTTATTTTATTTATTTATTTATTTATTTTTATTTATTTATTTATTTATTTATTTATTTTTGGTTTTTCAAGGTAGGGTCTCATTCTAGCCCAGGCTGACCTGGAATTCACTGTGTAGTCTCAGGGTGGCCTTGAACTCATGGCAATCCTCCTACCTCTGCCTCCCGAGTGCTGGGATTAAAGGCGTGCGCCACCACGCCCGGCTTAACACTTATTTTTTTTTTAGAGAGAATTTAATAGATGTAGGCCCTCTTGTAGCCCACAATTGGTGGTAGCTTGACAATGGAGAGCAGGTTCAGTTTTGGATATGGTCCTGACTGTATTCCAGCTCCAGCTATGGGTTCTGTTCCACTGAGAGGATCAGTTAGCAAAATCAAGAGCAGTTGGTTTCCCCCCATGGCTGTGTGCCACTATGGCACCTGTGTGAGCATCACTACAGGTTATTTACTGTTAACTAGGTTAGACCATGAGTTCCTTGGACAGATATTGGTAATTTTCCCTGTTGTCCATATAGCACCTTCTCGCACTAGACACGCTGACTGTCTGGGGACTTACTCTCTTGCAACTTCCAGCCATGTCACTCCATGTTGCATGTCAACCACATATGGTGTCTTCAGCAGTAGGGTCTTACCCCTAACCTTTGGTGAGTCATCAAGTACTCTGACAGTAATCTGTCATTCTTTTAGGAAACCATATATGTCTCTCTGATCAAAAGCTCATTGTGGATGATAGCCACCTGCTGGTACTGGGAGTTACGGGTCAATGCCCAAGAAGAGAAGGAAGAAAAAGATAAATAATATAAAAGAGTTGGAGAGAACAGAGATTGAGAGAGAGAGAGAGAAAGAGAGAGAGAGAGAAGCTGTAGAAGATTAGGGTCAGTCTCCATCGTACCCTCTCCAGTGCCTTGTGATTCAGGTGATCCCTCTAAGGGCCTGGTGAAGGTTCAACCATTTGGTCTGCCTTTGAGGATGTAGAATTTTATGGTACCGTTGCAATTTGGGTCTAGATTTGTGTCCCCCCAACCCCTCCCTTACCCTCCACTTCCTACCCACCCACCCTACTGTCTGGTCCTTGAGATGCTTGCGGGGTATGTTGGCATCTTGGGTAGATTCAGGTTAGGTGCTGTAGATGGGTGAGACTATGCTGTGATTATCTTTCTGTGATTGGGTAAGTTCACTGAGAATGATATGTTCCAGGTTCAACCATTTTTGCCCAAATTTCATTGTGTTGTTTTTTCTTACTGCAATGTAGAATTCACTGTGTAGATATACCACGTCTTAGTTACCCATTTTTCTAGTGATAACATCTAGGTTGATTCCAGCTCTTAGCTATTATGAATTGAGCTGCTACAAACATGGTTGAGCAAATAACTCTGCACTGAGGCTTGAAGGTTTTAGGGTACATGCTGAGAAAGGGAACTCGGTCTGCTGGTAACTCTATAGTCAGCTTCTTTAGGAGTCTCCATATTGCTTTCCAAAGTGGTTGTACCATCTTGCATTCCAACCAACAGTGGATGAGTGTTCCTGTTTCTCCACATCCTCACCAGCATTTATTTTCATTTGATTTTTTGATGTTTGCTGTCCTTACTGTGGTAAGGTGGAATCTCATAGTTGTTTCAATTTACATTTCCCTGATGATTAGGGATGATGAACATTTTCTTAAGTGTGTGTTTGCCATTTGTATTTCTTCCTCTGTGAACTGCCTGTTCAGCTCTTTGCCCCATTTTGCGAGTGGGGTGTTTGACTTTTTACTGTTTAGATTTTTGAGTTCTTTGTAGATTCTAGAGATTAGGCCTCTGTCAGTTGGATAATCAGCAAATATTTTCTCCCATTCTGTGGGTAATCTATTGGCTTTACTTATTGTATGTCTGTCAAGAAACTCTTCAGCTTTATGTGATCCCATTGGTTGAGCAATTGTTTAAGATCCTATGCTGCTGGGGTTTTGTTCAGGAATTCTTTCTCCATTCCTATATCATAGAGCACACGCCTTTAGTCCCAGCACTCGGGAGGCAGAGGTAGGAGGATCACCATGAGTTCGAGGCCACCCTGACACTCCATAGTGAATTCCAGGTCAGCCTGGGCTATAGTAAGACCCTACCTCGGAAAACCAAAAAAAAAAAAAAAAAAAAAAAAAAAGAAAGTTCCTCCAATATTTTCCTCCAATAGTAGCCGAGTTTCTGGTCTCATATTGTGGTGTTTGATCCATTTGGACTTGAGGGTAGTGCATGGCGAGATGTGTGGAATCAAGTTTCAATTTCCTGCATATGTTATCCTGTTTGTCCAGCACCATTTGTTGAAGATTCTGTCTTTTTTTTCCAGCCTATATTGTTAGGGCCTTTGTCAAGTATCAAGGAGCTATAATTCCTTGACACAAATTCCGGGTCCTCAAGTCTATTCCATTGGTCTATACTCCTGTTTTTATGCCAGTACCATGCTGTTTTTATTACTATGGCTTTGTAATATAGCTTCAGATCAGGTATAGTGATGCCCTCCAGAGGAATTTCTTTTGCTGAGGATATGTTTGGATATGCGAGGCCTTCTGCCTTTCCATATGAAATTTGAGATCATTTTCTCTATCTCTGTGAAGAACACTGTTGGGATTTTAATTGAAATTGCATTAAATCTGTATATTGCCTTTGGTAGGATTGCCATTTCCATAGTGTTAATTCTGCCTGTCCAGGAGCATGGGAGGTCTTTCCATTTTCTCATGTCCTCCTCAACTTCTTTTCTGAGTGTTTTTATGTTTTCATTGTATAGATCTTTCACTTCCTTGCTTAACATTATTCCAAGGTATTTTATTTTATTTTATTTTATTTTATTTTATTTTATTTTGTTGCTATTGAAAATGAGACCATGTCCCTTATTTCTATCTCTGTATCTTTGTCATTTGCATATATAAAGGCTACTGATTTGGGGGCATTGGTTTTGTATTCTGCTATTTTGCTAAAGGAGTTAATCACCTTCAAGAATTTTGGGATGGAGTCTCTTGGGTCTCTTATGTATAGAATCATGTTGTCAGTGAATAGAGCTAACTTAACTTCTTCCTTTCCAAATTGTGTCCCTTTTATTTCTTCTCCTGTCTTATTGCTTGAGCTAGGACTTCCAGTACTATATTGAAGTGCAGAGGTGAGAGTGGACACCCCTGTCTTGTTCCTGATCTCAATGGGAATTCCTCCAATCTCTCTCCATTAAGTATTATTTGGGCATTAGGAGCTTTGTATACTGCCTTTATGATGTTAAGATATGAACCAATCATGCCAATTCTCTCCATTGTTTTGATCATGAAGTGATGTTGGATTTTGTCAAAGGCCTTTTCTGCATCTACTGAAATGATCATGTGTTTTTTTGTGTGTAACCTTGTTTATATGGTGTATTACATTGACAGGTTTCCATATGTTGAACCACCCCTGCATTCCTGGGATTAATACCACTTCATCAAGGTGGATAATGCTTGTGATGTGTTGCTGGGTTTGGTTTGTGAGGATTTTGTTCAGGATCTTTGCGTCTAAGTTCATGAGGGAAATAGGCCGGTAGTTTTCTTTTCTTGTGGCATCTCTGCCTGGTTTTGGAATTTGGGTGATACTAGCTTCATAGAAGTTGTTGGGGAGTATTCCCTGTTCTCTAATTGTGTGGCACAGTTTGAGAAAGATTGTTTTGAGTTCTTCCATGAAGGTTTCACAGAATTCAGCTGAGAAGCCATCTGCTCCCAGACTTTTCCTTTGGGGAGGATGTCTATTATGTTTTCAATCCTGATAGGTTTGTTTAGGAGATTAATGTGCTCTGAGTTTTGCTTTGGTAGATGGTATGTGTCCAGGAATTTATCCATTTTCTGAATATTATCCAGTTTCGTGCAGTAGAGGTTTTGGAAATAAGTCCTGTTTATTCTGCCAATTTCACTTATGTCTGCTGTGATCTCTCCTTCTTCAATTTTAATTTTGTTAATTTGAAGTGTCTGTTTTTTTTTGTTGTTGTTTTGTTTTTTTGCTTGATCAAATTTGCCATGGGTTTGTCAATCTTGTTTAGTTTTTCAAAGAACCAGCTCTTTGTTTTGTCAATTTTCTTAATTGTTTTCTTAGTTTCCAATTCATTACTTTCTGCTCTGATCTTAATTACTTCTTTCCTTCTGGAGTTTTTGGGTTGGATTCTTCTTGCTTTTCCAGTGCCTTTAGGTGGATGGTTAGGTTATTGATTTGGGATCTCTCTGTCTTTGTTATGAAAGCATTTAGTGCTATGAATTTTCCCCTGAGGACCACCTTCATTGTGTCCCATAAGTTTTGATATGATGTGTTCTCATCATCATTCATTTATAGAAAGTTTGAAATTTCATGTTTTATTTTGTCCACTACCCATTTATTGTTTAAAAGTGTGCTGTTCAGCTTCCAGGAGGCAATGGGATTCTTGCTGGGTCTTTTGTTGTTAGTTTCTAGCAATATAGCATTGTGATCTGATATCATGAAGGGAAT
The DNA here is from genome assembly GCA_036346955.1 of Dipus sagitta. NCBI lineage: Eukaryota > Metazoa > Chordata > Mammalia > Rodentia > Dipodidae > Dipus > Dipus sagitta. Next base: position 87,643,601 of record CM070779.1, on the reverse strand, counting down.
TATGTCAATCTTCCTAAATATGTGGAGGCAGGCCTTGTGACCCAATATATGATCTACTTTAGATAATGTTCCATGGGATGCTGAGAAGAATGTGTAGTCTATGGATTTGGGATGGAATATTCTGTAGATGTCTGTTAGGTCTAAGTGATCTATGGTTTTGTTGAGCTCTCTTGCTTCCCTGTTGAGTTTCTGTTTGGATGATCTGTCTATTACTGATAACAGTGTATTGAAGTCCCCAAGTATGTTGGTGTTGGTGGTTATTTCTGTTTTATTGTCAAGTAGGTTTTGTTTTATGAACTGTGGTGCCCCTATGTTTGGTGCATACAGATTTATGATTGTGATATCCTCTTGATGGATCATTCCCTTGATAAGTAGGAAGTGGCCTTCTTTGTCTTTTTTGATTAGTTTTAGTTTGAAATTTATTTTATCTGATAATAATATAGCTACACCTGCTTGTTTCTTATTCCTATTTTCTTGGAATATTGATTTCCACCCTTTCACCCTAAGGATGTGCCTGTTTTTAGTGGTTAGGTGGGTTTATTGAAGACAACAGATTGAGGAGTCTAATTTTATGATCCATCCTGTTAGCTTGTATATCTTGATGTGTGAATTAAGGCCATTAATATTTAGGGTAATGACTGTGAGGTTGAGTTGATCCCTGCCATATTGTGTTGGTTTATGTGGTTTGGTGTTTTCATGAACTTTGAAGTTTTTTGTGCCTCCTCTGAGTTTGATTATTGTTATCTGCTTCCTGTAGGCATTTGAAGTTGATTATTTGGTTCTTCTGTGTGGAGAATTTCCTGAAATACTCTCTGTAGATTTGGTTTTGTGTTCATATAATTGTAAAGCTGAGTTTTGTCATGGAAAGTTTTTTTTTTTTCACCATCTATTATGAAGGATACTTTTTCTGGGTAAAGTAGTTTGGGCTGGAAGCCACAGGTTCTTAGACTTTGCAGTGTTCCATTCCAGGCCCTTCTGGATTTCAGGGTTTCCATTTAGAAGTCTGAAGTAATTCTGATAGGGTTACCTTTAAATGTGATGTGCTGTTTTTCCCAAGCTGCTTTTAGGATTTTCTCTTTGGTGTCAATGCTTAGAGTCTTAATGACAATATGCCTTAGATAGTTTCTCCTTTGGTCCAATCTGTTCGGAGTTCTGTTAGCTTCTTTTATCTTGATGGGCATTTCTTTTGAGAGAGTGGGAAAGTTTTCTTCAGTTATTTTGTTAAATAAGTTCTCCATGGCTTTGGTCTGAATTTCATGGTAATCCCATGATCTGGATGTTAGGATGTTTAAGGGTATCCCACAATTCCCTCATGTACAGTTCACAGAAAATTTTGAACTTATTTAACCTTTTGAACTCTCAAACTGTTTCTTCTGTTTTGTCTCCCATATCAGAGTTTCTATCCTCCACATGGCTGACTCTATTCTTGAGACCTTCTAAAGAGTTTTGGGCTTGTTCAATTACACTTGCGTCTTCTACTACTTTTCTATGTATAGTTTCCATCCCTCTGTCAAACTCCCTTTTCACATCATTTTCTGATTTTCTTGATGCTTCTTGGAATTCATCCTTGCATCGCCAGCTCATTTTTGAGGTCCTCTTTTTTTTTTCACTCTCCTTCATATCTCTTATCTGTCTTTGAACTCCTTCCATTTTCTTATCTATTAGGTCTAGTCTAGTGATTGCAGCATCCACATGGTTATCATTCCTTTGTTGCTTTTCTGCAAGTATACCAGTAGCTTGGTCAGGCTTGCATTGCTTATAGCTTTATAATGTTGTTCTGATCCTAATGTTTCTTCTATGTCTTGACTAGAGATGTTCATTGTAGAACTGAGTGATTTACGTGCATTTGAGTTTTCATGTTATTTCTTTTGTGCTGTGGTCTCCCCATCACAGTGTATGGGCAGGGAGAGTAGGAATGCAGTCTCATGGGTGGGGGAAGTGGTGCCTCTTGGGGGAGCTGGCCTGAGCTAGTAGGTGGGCACGAAGATGGGCAGAGTGGTCCTGAGCTAACACGTGGGTAGGAGGACCAGCCTGAGCTCATGCAGGGTGGGAGGCTGAAGCAGCCTGAGGCAGGATGCGGAAGCAGCCTGAGCTCACATGTGGTGGGACACTGAAGCACAGTGCTGCTAATTTTTAAGTTGGTGATGGCTACATAGACGATTTCCAAAATAGCCTCTTCACTTTCTCATGCTTCTGAATAAAACTTACTAAAGGAAAGGCTTTAATAATCATGAATAAATTCAACAGACCCATGGCAATTCTTCATAGAGTTAAGAGAAAAAAAATCATCAACATATTATTAATTACATGAAGAGAGTTTTTCTAATTTAAAATCCTTTCAACAATTTAAAAGAGGAAGGATAACATGAGCAATGTTCACCACATGATCTCAAGGTCCCTAGGCATTCGGGGCACAGTTCCAGTGTATATGTCTATAGGAACAGTACATGAGTCCTCCCTGGAGTTTCTATTTCTCCTTTAAGGAATCCCTTAATGGCATAATGTTGTGATCCATCCCAAGGATGGGATTTCTCCCAAGTCTGGATTCTTCCCAGATGTAATCTTTGCTTTTCAGCCCTTTTGAGGGATGACTTGTGCTGGAGAGGCATTGAATATAAGTTCCACTGTGGTAGCTGCTGCCATCTGGCTGATTCATTCTTTGTTGGTCCAAAGTATTGGTAGTGTCTGCCTTTTCTTCATGTGACAGAAACACCTCTGTAGTTTCAGCCACTGGATCCTCAGTGTAAGGGTCTCTACAGGTCTGTGCCCTCCATACCTTCTCAGCTGGAGATGTCTCAGTGCATCATTTGAGCCAAGGGCAGTGATTCTACTGCACTGGCATTCACAGCTGCATAGTGGCACTGGCAAAAGTTGTAGCTCAATGCACTAAAATTACCCAGAGCTCAGGCCTAAGCCTTTCTGGGTTTAGGTCTGGTGGTATGGCACATGAGCAGGTTCTCTGGCTAGTGATCATCCCCAAAGTGGATAGACCAAGGGCCACAGCTTCAATTTCCCCAACAGTCAAAGCTATCAACGTAGCTGGCCTTGGAAAGGGGAAAATGATTTTGAAAAGTTTTGAATATAGATTCATTTTAAAATTTGCTTTAAGGGCTGGAGAGATGACTTAGCCATTAACGTGCTTTCCTGTGAGCCTAAGGACCCAGATTCAATGCACATGCATGGTGCATGTGTCTGGAGTTTGTTTGTAGTGGCTAGAGGCTATAATGTGCCCATTTCTCTCTCTCTTTCCATCTGCCTCTCTCTGTCTCTGTCTCTCTCTCTCTCTCTCTCTCTCTCTCTCTCTCTCACACACACACACACACAAATAAATAATAATAACATATAAATTAAAAGGTCTGAGTTGCTTGTCAGTGTGTGGGCAGGAGATGTAGTCTGGAGTGAGTAGGACAGACCCATTTCTGGGCTCCTCCCAACTCTCCAGTCTGAGTTCCTTGAGAGGTCAGCGTGTGCCCAAGTGTTGCAGTCTGGAGTGAGTAGGAAAGACTCCTGTATCAGGGCTCCTCCAACCTCCCCAGTCTGGGTTGCCTGAGCTGGTCTGTGTCTTAGAGGACATGACATGAAGTAGGCCAGATCCCTGTTCCCTTGCTCCTCCTAGCCCCCTGGTCCTGGTAGGTCCCATAGTGCCTTGCTCAGGGAGGCTTGGCCCATGTGTGAGCTGTGGAATCAGGCCTTTTGTTCTGCTATACTGACTGGACACTAGGTACCAACATCCCTGTTCACCTGAGTCAGAGGGTGAATGGGCCAAAGGACAAAAACTTACTTCCTCCTCAATAAAATAAAGAGTCTTTCTAAAATGGGTAGACAACAATGCATAAAAGTCAACGAAAGTCAGAAAACTGAGAGATATTCACAGAGATGCCTAGTCCTACTACAGAAGCCTCCAGTAAAATCATATATAAATCAACCAAAATTCATTGCCCAAATGAAAACACAACAACCAATGAAACCCTGATCAAAAAAATCACTGACCTTGAAGCAAACTATCAACGAACCAACAATTGTATCAATGAAATTGAACAGAATTGACTCCTAGAGCATTCAGTCTTTGACAGTAGGCTTAACATGCTTGATGAAAATGTTAGATCCCTCCAAAGAGATATGAATGAATTGAAGGTAAGTTAAGGAATGGAAAACTTCAACAGCCAGTTGATTATGCTTAATGAAGACTTGATCAAGTGCAAGAATGAATTCCAGGAAGCATCAAGAAAACCAGAATTCGGGCTGGAGAGATGGCTTAGTGGTTACATGCTTGCCTGTGAAGCCTAAGGACCCTGGTTTGAGGCTCGATTCCCCAGGACCCATGTTAGCCAGATGCATAAAGGGGCACATGCGTCTGGAATTTGTTTGCAGTGGCTGGAGACCCTGGCACACCTATTCTCTCTCTCTCTCTCTCTCTCTCTCTCTCTCTCTCTCTCTCTGTGTCTGCCTCTTTCTCTCTCTGTCTGTCACTCTCAAATAAATACAAATAAACAAAAAAATTAAAAGAAAAGAAAATCAGAACTCAAATTGAAATCATTCCTCAAAAAAGATGGACATGATACAAAACAACACAACAAGAAACAAAAATCAAATGGAAATTATAAAAACCTCTCTAGAATCACTCACCAACAGAGTTACTCATGTGGAAGACACAACATATGACCTGGAAGATAAGACAGAAGAAATTGATCAGGATGCCAAAAACTTTCCTAATTTCAAAAAATTAAGTGAACAGAATATGAGGTAACTCTGGGACACCCTAAAGTAACCAAACATCTGGATCATTGGTATACCAGAAGGAGAGGAAATCCAGACCAAAGGCATAGAGAACATACTCAACAAAATTATTGAAGAAAATTTTCCAAATCTTGCAAAAGAGAGGCCCATCATGATATAAGAAGCCAGCAGAATGTCAAACAGGCAGAACTAAAGAAGAAGCCCTCCAAGACACAACATAGTTAAAACTCTTAACAATGAAGAGAGAGAGAGAGAGAGTTAAAAGCAGAAAGACAGAAGCAATTCACAACATACAAAGGAAATCCTGTTAGAATAACATCAGATTTCTCATTGGAAACCCCAAAAGCCAAAAGGGCCTGGAATGCAACACTTTAAAATCTAAAAATCTATGGCTTCAAATCAAGCTACTCTACCCAGAAAAAGTATCCCTTATAATAGATGTTGAAAGAAAAACTTTCCATGAAAAATGTCAACTCTATGATTATATGAACACAAAGCTAAGGATAAAGAGAATACTTGAGGGAAAACTCCATCCAGAACAGTCAAACAACCAATCTCAAGAGCCAACAAGAAGAAGATCACAATAACCAAAATAAATCAGGCTCAAAAGAGTACATAGCACAAGAAAGCACTAAACCCCATAAAACACCTCATAATGGCAGGGATGAATTCACACCTCAAAGTAATAACCTTAAATATTAATGGTATTAACTCACCCATAAAATGACAGAGGTTATCAGGAATGATCAAAAAACTGATCCTTCTATCTTCTGTCTTCAAGAAACCCACATCACCAGTAAAGGTAGACACCTCCTCAGGGTAAAGGTTGGAAAATGATATTCCAAGCAAATGGAAATAACAAACAAGTAGGTGTTGCTATATTAATATATGATAAAATAGACTTCAAAATAAAGTAATCAAAAGGACAAAGAAGTCATTCGCCCTTTTTGCAGATGACATAATCCTATATATAAGTGACCCAAAAGTCTCCACCCCAAAACTTCTAGAGGTGATAAATTCCTTCAGCAAAGTGGCAGGGTAAAAAAGCAATGCACAAATATCAGTAGCTTTTATATATGCAAAGGACAAATATGCACAGAAAGAAATCAGTGAGACTGTCCCATTTTCAATAGCAACAAAAAATTAAATACTTTGGAATAACACTAACAAAGGATGTGAAAGAGCTATAAGACAAAAACATTAAAAAGTCTCAAGAAAGAAATCAGGGAGGACATGAGAAGATGGAACGTTCTCCCATGTTCCTGGATAGATAAAATTAATATTGTAAAAATGGCAATTCTACCAAAAGCAATATACAGATTTAATATAATACCAATAAAAATACCACCATCATTCTTGACAGAGATTGAAAAAAATGATCTCAAAATTCATATGGAATGGCAGAAGGCCTCAGATATCCAAACATATCCTCAGCGAAAGAAATATCTCTGGTGGTATCACCATTCCTGATCTAAAGTTATATTACAAAGCCATAGTGATAAAAACAGCATGGTACTGGAATAAAAACAGAAACATAGACCAATGGAACAGAATTGAAGACCTCGACAATAGGGCAAGCAACTACACCTGCTTGATCATTGACAAAGGTGCAAATAATGTGAACTGGAGAAAACAGAGCACCTTCAACAAATGGTGTTGGACAAATTGGATGACCATATATAGATAAATGAAATCAGACCCACTCATTTTGCCATATACAAAAATCAAGTCCAAATGGATCAAAGACCTCAATATAAGACCTGAAACTCTTCAACTACTGGAAGAAAAAATAGGAAGCACTCTGCACTATGTAGGACTGGGAAAAGGCTTTCTGAACAATCCTCAGTAGCCCATGAAATTAAACAAGTACTCAAACAATGGGATCTCATGAAGCACTAAACTTTTGCACAAACATACCATAAGCAGTGCCAATAGACCATCCACTGAATGGGAGAAAATCTTTGCTATCTATACCACTGACAGAAACCCAATATCTAGAATGTACAAATAAACAATACAACAATAAAAAAAATCAAACAACCCACTACAAAAGTGGGGCACAGAATTAAATAGGAAGTTATTAGAGGAAGAATTACAAATGGCTAGCACACACTTAAGAAAATGTTCAACATCCCTAACCATTACAGAAATGTAAACAAAAACAAATAGGAGATTCCACCTTACCCCAGTATGGATAGCAAACATTAAAAAATCAAATGAAAACAAATGTTGGTGAGGCTGTGGAGAAATAGGAACCCTCATTCACTGTTGGTGGGAATGTAAGCTGATACAACCACAGTGTAAATCAATCTGAAGACTCCTGATAAGGATTAATATAGAGTTACCAACAGACCCTGTTATCCCCTTACTTGGCTGTCATTCCCTTACCCTAAAAGCTCCAAGAGCTCCACATCTCAGTTCAGAGATATATGCTCAACCACTTTTGTAGCTGCTTAATTCATAATAGCTAAAAACTGGAATCAACCCTGGTGCCCATAATTGGATGAATGGATAACCAAGATGTGGTATAACTACATGATGGAATTCTACTCAGCAGTAAGAAAAAAAAGGCCCACTGAAATTTGTAGAAAAATTGTCGAACTTGGAATCAATCATGTTAAGTGAACTCACACAATCACAGAAAGACAACCATTGCATGATCTCACTCATCTTTAGTTCCAAACCTGGATCAGCCCAAGTTGCTGACATAACTGAATAGCATCTTGAGGCTTGGACAAATAGGGAGGGTAGGGATTGGGGAAGGAAAAAAAAAAAAACAGGAGGACATGTGGTTCCTGGCCACCCAGGGGTCACTGTGCATCAGTTTTCTACAAGTGTCCAGGCAGCTGTGGAGCAGGGTCTTGAGTGGCCATGAGTACAATGGGAAGAAACACCTGGGAGACTGTGTCAGAGGACAGCTTGTTTATTTGTTGGGGGAATGGGCTTATAAGCATTTGTGTAGTTGTGGGAAAAGGTGTGGGGTATGGGTCTCACAGGGATTGGCTGTGTGAAGGCTGCTGGCTGATAACTCATTAACATATAGTGACCTTCTGGGTGAGTGGTAAAAGATCACATGGCTACAGGGAAACCAAAACCTAAGTCTTATCAGGATATTCAGGTGTCCCAGGGGAAAGGAGGGTGTGACCCCACTCCTGCTTGTCTCAAGGTGAGATTATCAGGGCTTAGGTCTGCTTCACCCTCCTGTGGCCTGGGACCCTTAGCCGTGCCTGACAGCTCAGGTGTACTTTAGCCTCCAGTGGTCTGGGGCCTATAACTGTGCCTGACAGCTCCCCCTTTGATTTTACAATGGGGAAGTATCATTACATTGAGTGAGGTCCTTGTAGTTTATCACAGGTTCAGACATAACTAGGTGGTGCATGAGAACCTGATTGGTAGAAACCTTAGTAATGTTAGTTATTTGTTGTCTGAGAAATTTGATAAGGCAGGGGGCCACAAGTAACAGGTTTCCTATAGCCAGGAGAGGGCCAAGGAAGGTGAGGAGCCAAGTGACTAGGGGGTTATAGAACCATGTGGTTGGGCCATTAGATTTATAGTGGCTAAGCAGCACTTTGAGGGTTTTAAAATTTCCTTCAACAACATTTGATTCATTGACAAAAAACAACATTCTTCTCCCAAGACCACACATGTCACCCTGTATTCAGTAGTGATGAGGTCTAAGGCTCTACAGTTTTGAAGTACCAGACCCACAAGAGAGTTGAATAGTCTCTGAAGAAATTTGAGGCTGTTGATGGTGGATACCATGGCATGGTCAAGTTTGTCTTAGAAACTTGTGAGGTGATTGGTTTGGACAAGAGTGGCTCCTGCAGCTCCAGAGGTGCCCAGTGACAGCATCATGCTGAGGCCCACTAGTAGGGGAATGAAAATCTCTCTAGGTCGAAGTGGGTGGAGTTTGTAGGCTGCTTCTTCTTCCTCATAGAGATACACCTGTGGAACAATAATGACAGAGGAACAATAAGTGGGAGAGAAAACATTTATGCATGGGGTGGTTAGCCCTTCACACCATAGGAGAGTGGGTATCTTGTCACAGTGGTCCTGGTTATGGAAATATTGTGGAGACATTCAGCTCTGATTGGCTTAGAACTGGACAGGCAAAGGGGCATACCTTGACTGGCATCAAAGAGGGGAGTATCGGTAAAGTGGGGTTGGGAATAGTTCATTGTAGATCTGGGTTATTCAAAGGTGGTATTAATATGGACTGTGATTAGCAGGGGGCAGGTGGTGGACACACAAAAGAAGCAGTTAGAAGCATTGGGGTGGTTAGTAAAGGGGAGAAGGTTGACCATGTGTTGGATGTATTGTGCCCAGGTTACTGCAGCTTGTATATTTTTCATGACTTATTTTTCCTGCACAAGATTGTGGTAGTGAGTAAGAACTGCGCAGGGGGCAGGGACAAGCTGTCAAGAGATATGATACTTGGCATAGGAAGATAGTGAGAGGCCATGAGCATAAAATTTTCCTGTCAACCTTGCCTGCCATCGTTCATCCCAGGGGTCTAGTATGGAGAGCTCACATTGTCTATACTGGGAGTGGGTGAAGAGAGTATCTCTCTTTGTGTGACACTTGTTCTCAATGACACAGTATTTAGATTAGCATCTTCCATAATATGATTGGTTTTCAAGGCACTCTTGTCTCTTTTGATGACAGGCAAAGCATGCAAATGTTTGATTAGTGCAGGGTGTAGAATTAGGATAGACCGGAAAGCTGACAGTGGTCTGGAAGCCCTGAATGGGGAAATATCCTGTGCTGATGATTCTATTGACCCCTTGGTACATCTCTTGTACCTGAAAATGCCATTAGGGAGTGTTGCAGGGGGCAGCAATAGAGGCAGCAAGAGAGACTTTTGCATTGGAATGTAAGATTGTAAAAACTGCCATCAAAATGGTGGAGCGGGATGCCTATGGTGGGTATATGGCTTTGGCTGTGTCCACAAGTTCATTGACATCCCTCCAGGAGACTCCTTTATTCTGGCTCAGGTGATGTCAGCAGGGTGGTGTCTCCTCTGCTTTCTCGGTTGTCAATCTGTCAATGAAAGGTGAGCCATCCTTTTGGTCACTGGGAAGGAATTGAACATTGAGAGCTTGTATCCAAATGGGTCTGTGTTGGTCCTGTGGAAACACACAAGCAAATCCCCTTCCCATAGCGAGAAGGGGGTCCAGTCCCTTCCATATTCCATATAGGTGGTCTCACCACTGCACCAGAATAAAGGGGGCAATTTTTGGTGTGTGCCAGTGGAGGGAAATGTGAGGAGGTATTGGGAGTTTTTGTATATATTGAAAATGTTTTATGTGGTCAGGGCCATGGCTAGCTCAAGATTAGGTGGGGTGGGCATTGGGATTTTGTTTTTTAAGTTGAGTTTTTAGTGTTTGCTGTGTCCTTTCTATTATACTTTGGCCCTGTGGGTTGTGTGGGGTTCCCATATGATGAGCAATTATCTACTGCATGAAGAAAGCTTTAAATGAGGAACTGATAAAAGCTGGGCTGTTATCAGTTTTTATTTGGTAGGAGAGGCCCATGGTGGATAGCATATGGTGTATAAGACTTTTTTGAACTTTCGTTTGTGCCATGACCCATATAAAGTGGGAGTATGTGTCTATACTTACAAACACGTATTTTTGGTGGAAAAATTGGGGGATATGGGTGATATCAATCTGTCAAAGGGTGTTCACCTTAAGGCCTCGGGGTTGGTACCCATCATCTGGAGGGTGGGTGTGGTTATTAGTGATGCACAAAAGTGACAGGTTTTTAATATACATTGTAGTTGACTTTTAGGAATCAAAGAAAAGTCAGATTGAAGTCCTTTGAGGTTTCCATGGGTGTTAGCATGGAATTTTTAAGCTTCCTTAAGGGTGGCCAAAAGGGTATCTGTTGGGCTTACATAGGAGGCCACTTGATCTGCTAATGTATTTCCTTTGGTGAGGGGGCCAGGTAGAGTACTGTGGGACCTTGTACAAATAAGGGAACCCTTCTTTTGTGTATGAGGTTAGAGACTTTTATTAACAGCAGTGAAGTGGGTTTTCATCTAGCTGGACAAATGAGTGAGCAAACCAGGGGAGCAAATTAACAGCATAAATACTACCTGAGAAAAGGTTAAAGGGGCATTCTTCCTCCTGGAGTGCCAGACATATGGCATATATAGTTCCTTGTATTATGGGCATCTATCAGGGAGTTCCCTAAAGTAGATGGTAGGAGGTTGACCCCCTGGGTGGGAGAGGATCATGGCTGCCCCTCTTTTTCCACTGTCTGTAAAGAAGGGAGGCATTCCTGGGAATTGGCTTCCTTGAAAAGAGATGAAGTGGAAGCCATCTTAGGAGAAGCATAGCAGGGACCCATTTTTTATTAGGGTAGTGGTTATCAATTTGACCAGGGAAACCCACAAGACTGATTGCAAATCAGGAATGGTTTACAATTATCCATTGTATGTTGGAGAGATCAAAAGGGGTTATGATAGTATCAGGCTCCTTGCCAGAAGTTTGGAGTGCCCAGTCTTGTCCAGTCTTGATCATGGCCGAAAAGGCATCAATCTCTGTTAGTATGCATGGGGCACCACTGAAGGAAGTCTACGGCCATACCATCCTGAATGCACCCAATCTCATTTGATCTCAAAAGCTAAGTAGGGTCAGGCCTAGTTAGGACTTGGATAGGAGGCCACCTGGGAATACCGGGTGCTGTAGGCTATGTCAGAGAAGATATTATTGATTTTAGTCAGTGTCTGTTTTGCCTCTGGCCCTGAGAAACAGGGGGAAGATGGGTTTTTCTTACCTTTTAGCAAATAAAACAGGGGTTGGAGGTCACTAGTAGGGATGGGGAGTCATGGTTGGAGCCAGTTAAGATTTCCCAGGAATCTCTGAAGTGAGGCCAGTCTTGGCTTCTAGAGGAAGGAGAGCATAGGTTTGAGGGGCCAAGCCGAGGTGAGGGAAAGTTCCCATCCCAGAAAGATTATGGGTGGAATAAGTTGGACCTTGTTTGGGGCAATTTTGAACCCTGCCATAGTAAAGGAAGGTATTAACTGGTCTCTTAGCTCAGCCAGTGAGGTGGAGTAGTTTTTTCATGCCAAAATATCATACATGTAATGGTAGATATTGAAACCCTGATCTAAGTGGGATTTTAATGCTAGAGCAACTGCCTCAGCATATAGTGTTCTGATTTGCCATGCCTTGGGGCAGAACCATCCATTCAAAGTGTTTATCTGGCCCTGAATTATTGATGGAGGGAATCAATAACATAAAATGTTGTCGGTCTTGGGGTGTAGGGGGATGGAAAAGAAGCAATCCTTAATGTTGATAGCAAGGAGAGGAGTTTTGGTAGGGATGGCTGATATAAGAGGCAGTCCCCTTTGAGGGGAGCCCCAAATGAACATGGCCTTGTTGACGGCTCTAAGAACTTGTAGTAACCTCCATCCTCCTGAATGCTTTTGAATTACAAACACAGGGGTATTCCATGGACTCAGTGAGGGGTGGACGTGATTAAGTTGGAGTTGTTCTGTTACTAGTTGGTGTAAGATTTCAAGTTTCTCCCTTGGCAGAGACCACTGTTCAACCCAGAGTGGCTCATCAGACAGCCATGCTAAGCAGGGATTTTTGTATTTAACAGTGGCTTTTAGGATTGGGGGTGACACAGGCAGAAGTACCTATCATAGTCTTCCCTTTGAATGCATTCTCCTTCTATATTGCTGGCAATGACTACATCTAGGGCCTCAAGGATGTCTTTCCCCAGACGATTAGTCATTACATCATCCACTAGGGTTCTGATAAGACCTGTAGTTCCATCTAAGTCCTTCCATTTGAAGGACTCCTTGGTAACATACACTTGTGAAAGTCCTCCTATTCCCATTAACTGGAGTCTGGGGACTAGTTCCCAGTGTTGGGGGACCTCATATCATATTAGGATTGTCTTGTCTGCTCCAATATAAATAAGGTACTTGAATATTTTGCCTTCAATATCTAAGGCCAGCCTTGAGTGGGCCCCTTCTAGTGTGCTTGTTACCCAAATGTGCATTATGGTTTGTCCCTCTTGTTAGCGGGGCTGAGGGATGCCCCTTTTGAAGTTTAAAGGCTCCAGGGGTTTCCCATCTTTGTCAAAGGTGGAGTGGCACACTTTTTCCCAATGAAATCCATTGAAACATCTAGGGCAAATCATTTTTGGAGAAGTGGATGTGTCTGAACCTTTAGTAGTCTAGCGTTGAGGACATTCCCCTTTCCAATTGCCTTCCTTTCTGCAATTGGAACATTTCCCTTTACACCTCAAGGTTGTAACAAAGGCCTGTGCTATGGAGGCAGCCTTATGTGAGGGAGTCCCAATATCCTGGGTAGCAACTATCCATTTTTCATAGTGTTAATCCTTGAGGCCTTGGTAGACCGGTCTCCACTCTGAGATCATGCCCTCTCAAATGATGTTTTTGAGGAAGAGGTTCCTGCTGGTTGGTTTGGGAATTTTCTTTCCAGGTTTGTTTTTGTTCTTAATATAAAATCAGAGAGAGTTTCATCTGGTTTTTGATGAAGGAACAGCAAGGAGGAGGTTTTATCTTGGGGGCTAGAAGGGGAGGTTATTTTATCCCATGGTTGAAGAGCACAGAGGAGGATTTGGTCATAGTGCCCTGGGGGCTGTTGGGCCTGCTGGACTCCTGTGGAAAAATTACCAAGCCTGAACAGCTCATCAGATCCCCATGGGATGTTTTGTTGGTTTTGATTCCTTCTTATTTGTTGGAGGCATTCATCTCTATAGAGGTCTTCCCATTGAAGGATAGGGGGCTAGGCAGCAAAGACCAGCAGATATCACACTAGTCCTAGGGGGTGTTAAAGGAGCCCCATAGGCTCTGGAGGAGAGATGTAGTCCATGGCACATGGATCCCATCCTCCCTGACTGCCTGTATGAGTTCTTTAAGGTCATTGGCTTGAATTAGATACCACTGTAGGGGCCAAGCCTCTGTTGGTTGGACATTAACAGGAAAAGCTGTGACTCCTTGATATGTGTATTTTATTGTTATCTTGGAGTTCCCATAGTTGTTGTGTGAGTGTAAGGGGGCAGATGGAGGAAGGTCTTGGTCAGGAAGATTCATCATGTTGGGATTCTTTTGATTATGTACAACATGGGCCGGGAGTGGGGGACAGCCCAGGTTGGGAGGTAAGTAGGGCAGTAAGGGTGGGTAAAGGGGGTGGGCATGGGGGAGTCTGAGGTCATATTTTTCTAACTTATTCTATAGCCTTTTCAAGGGAGCTGAGGTCCACCACTGGCCAATCCTCTGGACCTTCCTCATTGCAGTCATCATCTGATTTTGGCAGGTGGACTTAGGAGGACTAATACATTTCCTAATGGCAACTATAACTGGAAGGACAGGGGAGAGGATTTTCTTCCTGAACTTCTCATCTCCTAACCAGATAAGCTATGCAGGTCCATATGTCTGGGTCATACAGATAACCAGAAATCATCCAGGGGGTAATCTGGAGGCCTTCCTTCCAAAAGGAGATGGCTTCCTTTTGGGAAAGCTTAATGAGCCTTGAGAAGTGCTCATAAACCTCAAATTTGTGACTCCATGAGTGATATTACCCATGATAGCAAAAGAGTGGGGATGCCAAGACCAGAGGGCAATGTTCCCAAGGGCTGGATATCATCAGAGGGGATTTCCCAAAGGTCTAGACACAAGCATGTCTGCAAGTTTAAGAGACTGGTGACCACCCTACAGGCTTTTAAGAGGTCACTGCATTACCATGTTTTTGTTTTGGAGAGAACTAGACAGATGGTTGTTGTCAATGCCTGAGTGGGCTGTTGTTGTCTGAACAGAGGACTTGGGGCCTTCGATCAATGCTGGGGAATGGACCTGGCCAAGATGGTCCCTCACAATGGCTCACACTGAACGTAAAGGAGGAAAGGAAAATAACTGCCAATCCTCAAAGGGGGAGATAAGGCCACAGGGGCAAACATCCCACAAGGGGAGCACTCACCTATCCAGGCACATCCCTGTTCAGCCACCAGCTGTGGTTCCTGGCTGCCCTGGAGTTACTGTGCATCAGTTTTCCAGAAGTGTCCATGCAACTTCAGAGCAGGGTCTTGAGTGGCCATGAGTGTGATGGGAAGAAACACCCGGGAGACTGTGTCAGAGGACAGCTTGCTTATTTTGGGGGGAAAAAGGTTTATAAGCATTCATGTAGTGGCAGGAAAAGGTATGGGATACAGGTCACGGGGGATTGGCTGTGTAAAGGCTGCTGGCTGATACTCATTAACATATAGTGACCTTCTGAGTGAGTGGTAAAAGGTCACATGGCCAAGGGGAAACTGAAACTTAATTTTTATCAGGATGTCCAGGTGTCCCTGGTGAAGGGAGGGGTGGCCCCATTCCTGCCAGTCTCAAGGCAAGATTATCAGGGTCTAGGCATGCTGCAACCTCCTGCAGTCTGGGGTCTTTAGCTGTGCCTGACAGCTCAGGCCTACTTAGCCTCTAGTGTCCTGGTGCTTATAACTGTGCCTGACAGGGACACCAAATTTAACCCAAATTAAACTGGTACCATAAAATCCTATATCCTGGAAGTCAGACTAAAATGTGGAACCCTCAAGAGGACCTTAGAGGGAGTATCTGAATCAAAGAACACTGGAGAGAGTGAGACAGAACCTAACCTCAAATTTCTCCTGTTTCTCTTACTTCTCTGGCTTTTTCTTTTTTCTTTTCCCTTGGCACTGGCTTGTAATTCCCTGTACCAGAATGTGGTCTATATCCACAATGAGCTATTGATCAGGAAGACCTACTCAATCTCCCAAAACAAACAAGACATACTTCTGTCAGAGCACTTGATTACCCACCAGAAGTTAATGGTAAGACCCTACTGCTGAAAACATCTAAAGCTGTTGGCATGGACCATGGAAAGACCTAGTTGGAATCTGGAGGAGAGCCAGTCCACAGACAATTAGCCCATCTAGTGCTGGAAGGTGCTACATGAGCTACTGGGGTAAATGGTCAAAATCTGTCCAAGTAACTCAAAGCCTAAGTGACTCAGAGTAAACAACTTGACATGATACTCACACAAGTGCAATAGTGGCACACAGGCATTGTTGGTAACCAACTGCTCTTGGATTGGCTAACAGTTTCACTCAGTGGAAAGGAAACCACACATGGAACTGGGAAACAAGTCAGAATCCTATCCAGATAATGGTTCTGCTTTCCACTGTCAAGCTCCCACTAGCCTTAGACTATAAGAGTGTCTAAACCCTTTTAATTCTCTCTAAATTAATAATGGTTATCCTATTTAACCAGCGCTGACTTCACTCTCTGTTGGAGAACCTGTTTCTGTTTTCCAGATGGGTACTGGACCTGAGGAGATAAATGACCCAGCTTACTCCATCTCAGCCCCAGTTGAAACCCACAAAGGAATTGAAGAAATGTGCAAGAGTGCTGCTTTCTTAGTTAAGCTGATATCAGCACAAGGGTGATGGAGAAAGATACTGAGGACACTTGACACCTACCAAACCAGAGATCCAGATGCTCCTAAATTCCCATCACTGAAGTAGACTTAAAATGCTCCCAGCATGGCTCAGGGAATTTTGTGGAAGAGGGGGCAGAAAGATTGTTAGAGCCACAAGTTGGGGCATTTTTCACAGAGACATTGCCTCTCCCCACCCCCCATAATGCATAGCCTACAACCCCATGGGGTTGACTTGCATCCCCAATGAGGAAGCCCTCTTCAGAAAAGTAGCAGGGAGGAGGGAAAGGCTTGTACCAACATGTGACGTTTCCATACAAAATATACCCATATATAATAATATGAATAAATAAAAATACAAATAAAGTAAAATATTAATAAATAAAATTTGCTTTAAGGCTGGGGAGGTGACTCAGTGGATAAAGTGATGAGTGCTCGAGCCTGAGTAACCACACTGGAACTCCCCAGACTTCTCATAAGCCCTGGAAGCCATGGTGGGCTTTTTTTAATGCCAGAATTCTGAGGAGATTAGAATTAGGGTAGAATTTCCATGAAGCTTGTGAAAGCAAGTAAGACTATTGCTGAAGACACCACATGCTTGGGCTGCAAGTCACTAAGAAATCAAACTGGAGCCAAACTGGAAGCTTCCTCTCTTTATCGGCTGTCATGATAGTAGCAAGAGCTATGCAGCCTGTTGGGGGTGAAAAGTCTTAAACAGCAATAGACCCTGTAAGCTTCATGGCTGGCCAACCAGGCTAAATGTAACTATGGGTGAAATTGTGGCATTCTCTGTTATGGAGAAACCAACTGCTCTCTGAACTGAAGGCCTACTCCATGGGAGGGAATTTATGCCTGGTACTGAAAACCTAATCAAAAGCCTTTGGTTGTAAAGGCCATAAGCCCCAATGAGAAAACTACTGCTGTTGTCTGGCTAAATGGAAATATTGTGCCCACTAAACTACCCTCTAAATATTTATGTTTATGCCCATATGTTAAATTTTACTCTTGCTTTTCATTAGAGATGCTTCTTTTTTCAGATGACAGTGACTACTGGGGAGACTCAAAATTCATCAAAGTGCTGAGAAGAAGTGAGAGTTGAGTATTCTTCACTGAGTGACATATCTCTGTCATACCCTCTAAGGCTCAGGGAGCATTGTGAAAGAGGTGAAGGAAAAAATGTAAGAGCCACGGGAAGAGGAGTAATGCTTTGCAATACTATTCTCCTGACACAAAGTGGCTGTGGCATTCACCACCTTACAGTGGCTGTATAGTAGAAGGAAATATGATGACATCAAAACAGAAAAAGAAAAGAATCAATTGACAGGGGGATAGGGAAGAACAACAAATGAGGATGGTGGGAAGGTATTATGATTTTGGTATATTGTGTATATGTATGGAGGTTGTTGGTAAAATGTTAAAAATAGAACAGCAGAGCAAATTCCAGAGGGAAACCCTGCCTCAACTCAAATGAGGTAGAAGGGAGATGAACATCAAAAAAGTTTGTTCTCTCACTTTTACACTGTCCATACTCTTTTACACACACACACACACACACACACACACACACACACCCATATACATATGTGCACACAAAGATTGCTTTAAAATCAACAATGGGGACTGGAGAGATTGCTTAGTGGTTAAGGCACTTGCCTGCTAAGTCAAAGGACCCAGGTTCTATTCCCCAGGACCCACATAAGCCAAATGCACAAAGTGGCACATGCATCTGGAGTTTGTTTGCAGTGGCTGAAGACCCTTGAATGCCCATTATCTCTCTCTCTCTCATTCTCCCTCTTCTTCTGCCTCACAAATAAATAAATAAAAATAAATAATTTTCAAAAACCAACAATGTTGGGAGTAGAATTCATGAGGCCTCATCCTTTCTTGAGTATCTATAGATGGTTATTGGTATCTGCGAAAGACATTTTCTTTAGTGGTGTGACCATTAGTAAACTGCAATTCTCTAGTAAGGAACTTCTCATGGAGCATATTATAGGCAACCCTACTGAAACTCATTGGGACAAAAAACAAACTAACCAACAAAAACTAGACAAGAAAACATATTAAAGGAGAAAAGTGACTAGTCAGAAAGAGGAATGTGAACATCAAGAGTGAGAGGAAACAGGAAATGGTAATAAGAGTGAATGTGATGAAAATACATTGTATACATGTATGAAAATGTCATAATGAACACTGGGGAGATGGCTTGCTTAAGGTACTTGCCTGTGATGCCTAAGAACCCAATTTGATTCCCCAGTACACATGTAACCAGATCCACAAGTTGACATATATGGCTGGAGATCATTTGCCGTGGCTAGAGGCCCTGGTACACCCATTCTCTGTCTATCTGTCTGTCTCTGTCTCTCAAATAAACAAACAAGCTATATATAGATAGATAGATATAGATATAGATATAGATATAGATATAGATATAGATATAGATATAGATATAGATATTATTTTTTTGAAGTAGGGTCTCATTCTAGCCCACACTGACCTGGAATTCACTATGAAGTCTCAGGGTGGCCTTGAACTCATGGCAATTCTCCTACCTCTGCCTTCCAAGTGCTGGGATTAAAGGTGTGTGCCACCACGACCAGCTTAATTAAATATTTTTTAAAAGAAAATGCCATAATGGAACACATTGCTATGTATAATTAACATTTTCTAATAAAAATAATTATATATTTAAAAACTATGCTGTAGGGCTGGACAGATGGCTTAGTGGTTAATCACTTGCCTGTGAAGCCTAAGGACCCTGGTTCAAAGCTCGATTCCCCAGGACCTACATTAGCCAGATGCACAAGGGGGCACCCACATCTGCAGTTCGCTTGCAGTGGCTGGAAGCCCTGGTGCACACATGCTCTCTCTCTCTCTCTCTCTCTTCCTCTCTCTCTCTCTCTCTTCCCTCTTTCTCTCTCAAATAAATGAATTAAAAAATCAATAAAAAACCATGCTGAATATGTTTCTCCCATATCACCAAGCCCAATTCTTTGTGCACAATAGATGCTTAATAAGTGCATGGAAAGCTTCCAAAACCAGAGCATGGAAAATAGTTCCTGCATAGATGAAAAATATCTTTGTGCTTCAAGCAGAGAATCACTGTAGTATGGCTATTTTTCATGTTAGTTTTGATCAAAATTCACATTTATAAAAGTTTAAATGCAGGAGAGAAAGAAGTTGGCAGTGAGGATAAGCCTATACGTCTGGCTTGCTTAATTATGGAGAGTTTTGATGAGAGCTGAGTATTAACTAGACAGTAGCCAAAGATTAATATCGATATGATGAGGGCTGGAGAGATGGCTTAGTGGTTAAGCGCTTGCCTGTGAAGCCTAAGGACCCTGGTTCAAGGCTCAATTCCCCAGGACCCACTTTAGCAAGATGCACAAGGGGGCGCATGCATCTGGAGTTCGTTTACAGAGGTTGGAAGCTCTGGCATGCCCATTCTCTATCTCTCTCTCTGCCTCCTTCTCTCTATCAGTCTCAAATAAATAAATAAACAAACAAACAAAAATTTAAAAAGTATTGATATGATGAAATCAGGGCTATAAAGAAGTACATCTTCAGCTCCTTGGCTGAATCTACCTGCAAAACTTCCTGTCACAAAAAGCATTTCTATTGTCATAGTGAGGACTTCAGCAGGCACAAAGGCACCACCAAGAACTAACCCAATTCTTTGAATATGCTCTCACTATTCTTTTTCATGTCCAACCTGTGGGATTTGATACAAAAATTATGTCAGTAAATATTCCTCCAGAAATTGATTATCTAGACAAAATGTGAAACTTCTGATATTTCTTCGGGGAGAAACAGGGCTGAAAACTCCAATCTTGGGTATTTCTGTATAAATTCCAGATGCTGATGCCTGACTTCAAGAAATGAACTGGTGTCAATTTCCATGAATAAAATAACTATGAATCATTTCTTAAAAAATTAAATGAAAATGTGACTTAACAGATGATGAGTAAGATGGATGTGTAATATTTCCACAAACACTCAGCTGTAATACATCCTCATATTGTTGGTATGATTCAGCACCCTTTAAACATCCCTGCACCTGAATGTTAGGAGAGAGAAAAGGCCCAGCATACTTGTTTAAACATGCTTACTGCATTTCTCTTGTGAAAATCTGTCTGTTAGTATACCAGATGATAGGACCCGAGGCTTCTAGAGCACGGGATACCCCACATCATCAGGACATCCTATTACAGATGATCTCTTTTGGATTGTCCTGTTACCTAATGAGAAGTGAGAAGTAAGTGGCTTAAAATACATAATAATTTTTTGACTATTCTTTTACAAATCAAGAAGCCTACATTCCATCACTTTGAGCTTGTAAACCTGTACTGTGAAGTCCTATAGGTACTAGTAGAACATGAATTTAGTCTAAGGCAATTGAAGACCTTAGATTCTGAGCATCTTTATTGTTCCAAATAGAATAGGATCATTGAAATCATATGCTCCCTTTTGGGAAAGTTAGAAGCACAATATTTGTGTTTACAGAAAGATACCATAGTATCTGTAAACATACAATTGAAATTAATTTCTCCAAATAGATATTATGATAGCCTGTCACCTCTATTTAAATATTTAAATATTAAAAGATTTGAGTAACAAGATCTCAGAGTATTCTGAAAACAAGGCCAAGAATTTTGGAGAGTACTTTAAAGGTAATTTAATTTTCTGACATTTGATCCAAAACAGCAGTTTATTACATCTTATCTAAAACAAAGCAATGGCAAATACACATGTTCAAATATAAGTAGCTTAACAATAAGGGTACATTCTGAAAAATGCTTCATTTGTTAATTTTGTCATTGTGTAGACATGAAAGCATGAATTTACACAAACTAAGAACTCCAACAGACTGGACCAAAGGATATAAACATATGTCCTCCAAGACATGTTTTCATTAAAACTCTAAACATTGATGCCAAAGAGAAAATCCTAAAAGCAACTAGGGAAAAACAACATCACATTTAAAGGTAACCCCATCAGAATTACTTCAGACTCTCAATGGAAACCCTGACAGCCATAAGGGCCTGGAATGGAGCACTGCAAACTCTAAGAACCTATAGCTTCCAACCAAAACTACTCTACCCAGCAAAAGTATCCCTCATAATAGATGGTGAAAGAAAAACCTTCTATGACAAAACTCAGCTTTATAACTATATAAACACAAAACCAAACCTATAGAGACTATTTCAAGAAATTTTCCACACACACAAATCAAATAATCAACCTCAAATGCCTAAAAAAGCAGATCACAATAACCAAACTCAGAGAAGGCATAAAAAACATCAAAGTCCATGAAAACACCAAACCACATAAACCAACACAATATGGCAGGGATCAATTCAAACCTCACAGTCATTACCCTAAATATTAATGGCCTTAATTCACCTATCAAGAGACACAAGCTAACAGGATGGATCAAAAGATTATACCCCTCAATCTGTTGTCTTCAATAAACCCACCTCATCACTAAAGACAGATACCTCCTTGGGGTGAAAGGGTGGAAAAAAATATCCCAAGCAAACAGGAATAAGAAACAAGCAGGTGTAGCTATATTAATATTGGTTAAAATGGACTTCAAACCAAAAATAATCAAAAAAGACAAAGAAGGCCACTTACTACTTATCAAGGGGATGATCCATCAAGAGGATATTACAATCATAAATCTGTATGCCCCAAACACAGGGGTACCACAGTTCATAAAACAAAACCTACTTGACAATAAAACAGAAATAACCACCAACACCATCATAGTTGGAGACTTCAATACACCATTATCAATAATAGACAGATCATCCAAACAGAAACTCAACAGGGAATTAAGAGAGCTCAACAAAACCAGAGATCACTTAGACCGAACTGACATCTACAGAACGTTCCATCCCAAATCCACAGGCTACACATTCTTCTCAGCAGCCCATGGAATATTATCTAAAATAGACCATATACTGGGTCACAAAGCCTGCCTCCACATATTTAGGAAGATTGACATAATTCCCTGCATGATGTCAGAACACAATGCTACATTGCTAGAAATTAACAACAAAAGACCCAGCAAGAATCCCAATGGTACCTGGAAACTGAACAGCACACTTTTAAACAATAAATAGATAGTGTATGAAATGAAAAATGAAATTGCAAAATTTCTACAAATGAATGATGATGAGAACACATCATATCAAAACTTATGGGACACAATGAAGGTGGTCCTCAGGGGAAAATTCATAGCACTCAATGCCTTCATAAAAAAGACAGAGATCCCAAATCAATAACCTAACCATCCACCTAAAGGCACCGGAAAAGCAAGAAAAATCCAACCCAAAGAGCTCTAGAAGGAAAGAAATAATTAAAATCAGAGCAGAAATTAATGAATTGGAAACTAAGAAAACAATTAAGAAAATTGACAAAAGAAAAAGCTGGTTCTTTGAAAAAATAAACAAGATTGACAAACCCATGGCCAATTTGATCAAGCAAAAAAAGAGAGATGCTTCAAATTAACAAATTCAAAATGAAAAAAGGAGAGATCACAACTGACAGAAGTGAAATTGGGAGAATCATCAGGACTTATTTCCAAAACCTCTACTCCAAAAAACTGGATAATGTGGAGGAGATGGATAAATTCCTGGATGCATACCATCTATCAAAGCTAAACTCAGAGCAGATTAATCTCCTAAACAAACCTATCACACTCATTGACATTGAAAAAGTAATAGAAAACCTCCCCCAAAAGAAGAGTCCAGGACAAGATGGTTTCTCAGCTGAATTCTATCGAAACTTCATGGAAGAACTCCAACCAATCTTTCTCAAACTGTGCCACACAATTGGAGAACAGGGAAAGCTACCCAAATCCTTTTATGAAGCTAGTATTACCCTAATTCCAAAACCAGGCAGAGATGCCACAAGAAAAGAAAACTACCGGCCTATTTCCCTGATGAACTTAGATGCAAAGATCCTAAACAAAATCCTCACAAACCACACCCAGCAACACATCAAAAGCATTATCCACCTTGATCAAGTGGGATTCATTCCAGGAACACAGGGGTGGTTCAACATATGGAAATCTGTCAATGTAATACACCACATGAAGAAGGTTAAACACAAAAAACCACATGATCATTTTGATAGATGCAGAGAAGGCCTTTGACAAGATACAACATCATTTCGTGATCAAAACATTAGAGAGAATTGGCATGGTTGGTTCATATCTTAACATAATAAAGGCAATATACAAAGCTCCAAAGGCACAAATATAACTTAATGGAGGGAGACTGGAGGAATTCCCATTAAGATCAGGAACAAGACAGGGGTGTCCACTCTCACCTCTGCACTTCAATATAGTACTGGAACACCTAGTTCAAGCAATAAGACAGGAGAAAGAAATAAAAGGGATACAATTTGGAAAGGAAGAAGTTAATTTAGCTCTATTCACTGATGACATGATTGTATATGTAAGAGACCCAAGAGACTCCATCCCAAAATGCCTGAAGGTGATTAACTCTATACCAAAGTAGTAGGATACAAAATTTTTGCACAAAAATCAGTAGCCTTTCTCTATGCAAATGACAAAGATACAGAGAAAGAAATAAGGTACATGGTCCCATTTTCAATAGCAACAACAAAAAAGAAAATACCTTAGAATAACTTAAACCAAGGAAGTGAAAGATCTATACAACGAAAACATAAAAGCACTCCACAAAGAAATTCAGGAGAACTTGAGAAAAGGGAAAGACCTCCCATGCTCCTGGATAGGCAGAATTAACATTGTAAAGATTGCAATCCTACCAAAGGCAATATACAGATTAAATGAATTCCAATTAAAATCCCAAGAGTGTTCTTCACAGAGATAGAGAAAATGATCTCAAATTTCATATGGAAAGGCAGAAGGTCTCGCATATCCTCAGCAAAAGAAATACCTCTGGAGGCATCACCATACCTGATCTAAAGCTATATTACAAAGCCATAGTAATAAAAATAGCATGGCACTGGCATAAAAACAGGAGTATAGACCAATGCAGTAGACTTGAGGACCTGGACTTTGGGTCAAGCAACTATAGCTACTTGATATTTGACAAAGGCCCTAACAATATAGGCTGAAAGAAAGAGAGCATCTTCAACAAATGGTGCTGGACTAACAGGATAAACATATGCAGGAAATTGAAACTTCATCCACACATTTCGCCATGTACTACACTCAAGTCCAAATGGATCAAAGACCTCAATATAAGACCGAAACTTGACTACTACTGGAACAAAATATAGGAAGTACTTTCCATGATATAGGAATGGAAAAAGACTTCCTGAACAACACCCCAGTAGCTCATGCTCTTCACCAGTCACTCAACCAATGGGATCACATGAAGCTGAAGAGTTTCTTTACAGACAAGCAAACAATAAGCAAAGCCAATAGATCACCCACAGAATGGGAGAAAATTTGCTGATTATCCAACTGACAGAGGCCTAATCTCTAGAATCTACAACGAACTCAAAAATCTAAACAGTAAGAAGTCAAACACCCCACTCACAAAATGGGGCAAAGAACTGAACAGGCAGTTCACAGAGGAAGAAATACAAATGGCAAACACACACTTAAGAAAATGTTCATCACCCCTAATCATCAGGGAAATGTAAACTGAAACAAATATGAGATTCCACCTTACCCCAGTAAGGATAGCAAACATCAAAAAATCAAACGAAAATAAATGCTGGTGAGAATGTGGAGAATTGGGAACACTCATCCACTGTTGGTTGGAAATGTAAGATGGTACAACCACTTTGAAAAGCAATATGGAGACTCCTAAAAAAGCTGACTATAGAGTTACCAACAGACCCAGTTATTCCCATACTGGGCATCTACCCTAAAATCTTCAAACCACTGGCCAGAGAGATTTGCTCAACCATGTTTGTAGCGGCTCAATTCATAATAGCTAAGAGCTGGAATCAACCCAGATGTCCATCACTAGAAGAATGGATAATTACGATGTGGTATATCTACACAATGTTATTCTATACAGCAGTAAGAAAAAATGACACAATGAAATTTGAGGATAAATGGTTGAACCTGGAACAGATCATTCTCAGTGAACTTACCCAATCACAGAAAAAAAATCGCCCCATAGTCTCACTCATCTACAGCACCTAACCTGAATCTGCCCAAGATGCCTTACATACACGGCAAGCATCTCATTGACTACACAATAGGATGGGTGGGGAGAGAGGGCAGGATATGGGAGGGGGAAGGAAACACAAATCTAGACCCAAATGGCAATGGTACCATAAAATTCTACATCCTAAAAGGCAGACCAAATGGCTGAACCTTCACCTGGTCCTTAAGGGAACACCGGAGCCACAAGACACTGGAGAGGGTATGATGAAGACTGACCTTAATCTTCTACAGCTTCTCTCTCTTCCCCACCCTCTCTCTCTTCTCTCTAACCCTTTTATATTACTTATATTTTCTTCCTTTTCTTAGTTGCCACTGACCTGTAACTCCCAGTACCAGCATGTGGCTATCATCCACAATGAGCTTTTGATCAGAGAGACCTACAAGGTTTCCTAAAAGACAGACAGATTTCTGTCAGAGTACTTGATTACCCACCAAAGGTTAGTGGCAAGACCCTACTGCTGAAGACACCTTATGTGGTTGACACGTAAAATGGAATGGTATGGCTGGAAGCTGCAAGAGAGTCAGTCCCCAGACAGTCAGCATGTCTCATGGCAGCAGGTGCTACATTGGTGACTGGGGGAAAAGCAAGCAAGATTTGTCCAAGCAACTCATGGTCCAACCTGCTTAGCAGCAAATAACCTGTTGTGATGCCCACACAAGTGCAACAGTGGCACACAGCCTTGGTGGGAAACCAACTGCTCTTGATTTGGCTAACTGATCTCCTCAGTGGTATGAGACCCATAGCTGGAACTGGGAAACAAGTCAGAACCATATCCAAACATGAGACTGCTCTCCATTATCAAGCTACCACCAATCGTGGGCTACAAGAGGGCCTATACCTATTAAATTCTCTATAAAAAAGTAAGGGTTATCTCATTTGTCTGGTGCTAACTTACTCTCCATTGGAGAATCTGCTTCTCTTTTTCAGATAGATGTAGATCCTAAGGAGAGAGCCACCCCATCATACCTCAAAAGGGCCCCGGCTGAAACTAAGAAGAATTGGTGAAACAAGCAAGGGTGCTGTTTTCTTGGTGAACCAGGTACCAGCACAAGGGTGAAGAAGATAGACACAGAGAAAAATCAACTCCTACTAAATCAGAGATCCAGAGATCCAGAGGCCTCCAACACCTCATCACTGAAGCAGACCAAAAATGAACCCAACATGGCTCAGGGAAATTTTGTGGAGAGGGGGCAGAAAGAATGTCAGAGCCACATGTTGGGTCATGATATGCAGAGACATTTATCCTACCCATAACTGGGGGCTAACTCCAGAATGCATGACCCATATACCTGAACAAGGAGGGGCCAGAGGGAAGGGGTAGGACATGGACGAGCCTAACAATGGTACTTAATTGACTGTATTCGCTGAGTACAAAACTAATTAATAAAAAAAAGAAACTGTTCTGCCACGAACATGGTGTGAGCTGAAAGCGGAGCTGCCTATGCAGAGGAACATGTAACTACTTTCTTGTGAAGGACAGATGATGCAGGAAGCAGCTTGACTTTTGAGTTCAGGAGATACCCTAACAGACCCACCCATAAGTGTGTTTTGCAGTTGATTCCTGACCTAATCAAGTTTAAAAATGATATTAACCATCACAACCACCAGAGTTTAGATATTATTTAAGCAGTAGTACTTCCTTACAAGTTTAAAAACATAAAAAAATGAATAAATCTAACATTTTTACACAACCTCTATAACATGAATTATAACATATTATAAATTAATAATAATGTTATTGAGAGAAATTAAAGTTCTATCAAAAAGAAAAAATAAATAAATAAAAGGGATTGTAGAATTTTTAGAATTGAAGGATAATGAAAACACAACTTACCAAAACTCATGGGACACAATGAAGGCAGTCATAAGAGGAAAATCCATAGAAGTAAATGCCTTCATATTAAAGACAGATTCCAAATTAATAACGTAGCCACCCACCTAAAAGCATTGGACAAACAAGAAAAATCCAACTCTAAGATCTCCATATGAAAATAAATAATCAAGATCAGAACAGAAATTAATGAATTAGAAACTAAGAAAATAATTAAGAAAAAACTTGAACCAAAGAGCTGGTTCTTTGAAAAAATAAACAAGAGTGATATACCCTAGGCCAATTTGATCAAATGAAAGGAAGATAAGTCTCAAATTAACAAAATCAGAAATGAAAAGGAGAGGCCACACCAGGACATACTTGCAATACCTCTACTCCACAAAACTGAATAACCTGGAATAAAGGGATGAATTCCTAGACACATATCACCTACCAAAACTAAACTCAGTGTAGATTAATCTTCTAAACAAACCTGTTACATCAATCAATATCTAAAAGATAATTAAAAATCTCTCCAAAAAGAAAATTCCAGGATTGAATTCTATCAAACCTTCATTGAAGTACTATAGCCACGTCTTTTTAATTTTATTTATTTATTTTGAGCAAGAGAGGGAGAAAGAGAATGGGTACACAGGGCCTCCAGCTGCTGTGCATGAACTCCAGATGTGTGCACCCCCTTGTGCACATGTGCAACATTATGTGCTTGTGTCACTGTTCATCCAGCTTACATGAGACCTGGTGATTCAAACATGAGTTTTTAGGCTTTGTAGGCAAGTGCCTTAAACCAATTTTTTTCAAACTGTTTCAAACAATTGGAGAACAGAGAATCCTTCCCAACTCCTTTTATGAAACTAGAATCACCCTAATACCAAAACTACACAGAGATACAAAAAAAAAGAAAACTATAGAACTATATCCCTGATGACCATATATGCAAAGGTCCTGAACAAAATCCTTGCAAACCAAATTCAACAACACATCAGAAGTATTATCCAACTTTATAAAACAGGATTCATGCTAGGGGTACAGGGATAGTTTAACATATGGAAATTTGTCAATGTAATACACCACATAAACTTAATAAGAGGAAACACATTATCATTTCCATAGATGCAGAGAAGGGCTTTGACAAAGTACAATATCACTTCATAATCAAAATGCTGAAGAGACCGTGCATGGAGGGTTTATATCTCAACACAATAAAAGCTATATATAAAGTACATAAAGCCCAAATAATACTTAATGGGCAAAGATTCAAGGAGTTCCCATTGAAATCAGGAACAAGACAGGGTGCCCACTCTCACCACTGCTCTTCAACATAGTACTATGTGTTCTGGACCAAGCAATGAGATGGAGATAGAAATAACAGGGATATAAATTGGAAAGGAAGAATTCAAATTAGTTCTGTTTACAGGTGACATGATCCTATACATAAGTTACCTGAAAATCTCACCTCAAAACTTCCAAAGGTGATTAAGTCCTTCAACAATGTGGCAGAATAGAAAATCAACAAACAAAAATCAGTAGCCTTTCTATATGCAAAGGATAAATACACAGAGGAAGAAGCCAGTAAGGCTGTCCCATTTTCAATAGTCACAAAAAAATCAAACACCTTGGAATAACACTAACAAAGGATGTGAAAGACTTATGCAATTAAAACATAAAAGCACTAAGGAAATAAATTGAGGAGGAAGGAATTGAGACTATGGAAAGACCTCCCATGCTCCTGGATAGGCAGAATTAATGTGAAAAAGACAAGTCTACCAAAAGCAATATACAAATTTAATGCAATACCAATAAAATATTCTAGGATCATTCTTCGTAGAGATAGAACAAATGATGTCAAATTTCATATGGAATGGAAGCAGGCCTCAGATGTACAAACATAACCTCAGCAAAAGGAACATCTCTGGAGATTTCACCATACCCAATCTAAAGCTATACTACAAAGCCATAGTAATAAAAATGGCATGGTACTTTAATAAAAATAGAAACACAGACCAGTGGAACAGAATTGAATACCCAGACCTTAGGTCAAGTAAATCTACTTGATCTTTGATAAAGATGCCAGTAACGTAGATTAGAGAAAAGACAGCATCTTCAACAAATGGTGCTGGACAAATTGGATAACCACATGTAGAAAATGAAACTAGACCCATTCATCTCACCAAACACAAAAATCAAGTCCAGGGCTGGAGGGATGGCATAGTGGTTAAGGCGTTTGCCTGCAAAGCCAGAGGACCCAGATTTGATTCCCCAGGACCCACATTAGCCAGATGCACAAGGGGGTGCACATATCTGGAGTTTGTTTGCAGGGGTTGAAGGCCCTGGCGTACCCATTTCTCTCTCCTCTCTCTCTCTCTCTCTCTCTCTCTCTGTCTCTCTCCCTCCCTCCCTCCCTCCTTCTCTGTCAAATAACTTAACTAAATAAATAAAAATAAAATATTTTAAAAAGTCAAGTCCAGGTGGATTAAAGATCTCAATATAAGACCTGACATTCTTCAACTAATGGAAGAAAAAAATAGGAGGAACTCTCCAAGAGATAGGAGTAGGAAGAGACTTCCTGTACAATACCCCAGTAGGTCAGGGAATTAAACAATCACCAAACCAATGGTATCTCATGAAGCTAAAAAGCTTTTGCACAGAAAAATATATCATAAGCAGAGCCAAAAGTCTGCCCATTGAATGGGAGAAAAAATTTGCCAGCTTTACCACTGATAGAGGCATAATATCTAGAATCTACAAAGAACTCAAAAATCTCAACAATAAAAATCAAAAAATACACTCAAAAGAATGGTATAGTGAACTGAATAGGGTGTTTGCAGAGGAAGAAATACAAAAGGCTAATACACACTTAAGAAGATGTTCAACATCCCTAACCATTAGGGAAATACAAAATAAAACAACTATGAGATTCCACCTTACTTCAGTAAGGATGGCAATCATTATAAAATCAAATGGCAGTAAATGTTTGCAAGGATGTGGGGAAAGAGGAAACCTAATTCACTATTGGTGTGAATGCAAACTTATATAACCACTGTGGAAATCAATATGGAGATTACTGAAAAATTGAATATAGAACCACCAATAGACTCAGTTATTACCTTACTGGGTGCTGGGCACTGCCAAGCACAAGCTGGAGCCTTCATAAAACCGGCCTGAGCTACCAGGCAAGGCTAAGAGTCCCCAGGCTACAGGAGGCCTCTCCCTCCCTAGCTTGGGACACTGGGACTTAGTCTTCACTCATACTCCTGTGACCTTTGGACAGTTGCCTAGGAAACTCTTACATGGTATCAGCCAGCAGAATTCACACAGCCCATGCCCCTGAAACTCATACCACATACCTTTTCCCACCACTACATAGATCACTTGACTCTCTCCCTATGTGCTAAGAATGAACATCCCTAGGCATCAGCAAGCAACCTTTGAACCCATCAATCCCATTAGGACTCTCTTCCCACTCTCTCTCTCAACTGCTTATAAAAACTCAGTCGCCTGACAAATAAACAAGCTGTTCTCTGAAGCTGTCTCCTGATGTTCTGCCCATTGCATTCACATCCACTCAAGACCCTGCTCCACAGTTGCCTGGACAGCCCCGGGGAGCTGGTGCACAGTGGCCTCCTGAGGAACCAGGGACCCCACAGCTGGTGCCGAAATAGGAAAGAACAAAACGGACATAATGAACTGGTAAATGACATCATTTGACCGAGGCCACTCTTTGGCATTCTCTGAAGGCCATTAGCCCTCTAGCCCTCTGCCTGGACCCTGACAGCCCATTTGGGCATTGGCAAAATCCTTCTATCTATTTCTCTCCAACACAAAAAGCCAGCAATGCATCACCCTCTTAAAAGCCTATAGAGCAGTCACAGGTCTCTTAAACTTGTGGACAGGCTTGAGTCCTGACCATTGGGAAATCACTCATGGTGCTATTCAGCCCTTGGGAACACTGCCCTCTGGTCTTGGCATTTCCACTCTTTTTCTTTCATGAGTAATATCACTGAGACAGTGGCACCTTGGCCCATGCAGGCGCACTGTCTCTGCTTCACTCTCCCGCAGCCCCTGCATCCTTCCTCTTTTCCCCTTCACGAAGCCTGGTCCGGGATGTACTTGTCCTGTACGGTGGCCAGACTTGGGATGCTCCTGAAGACCATGTGCCACCCAGGCTGACAGGAAGCCCAGCATCTTGGCTGCTGCCTCTGTGCCTACCAGACCAAACCCTGGATAAGAGCCTGGCAGTCTGATGGGGCTGGTCTGGCGGAGGCTGGTCCAAAGATAGTGAGTTATGGGAGCTCCTGCCACTCCTAGACACTGCCACGCTGGCACCATGAAGTGACAGAAGAAAAAAAAAAAAAAAACAGTCACATTTAACTAAAGCCTATGGTGAGCTGAAATTTTACATAAACGCCATACTTTGTTACATGTTATCATAAGTATAACTACTGAGTTCATGTTCTAGGTCAACTTCAACTTACATAGATGACTATTGAAAACAATGAAATTCTCTCTGAGGTGGTGACTCATAATTTGCCAGGTATTTTAAAAAGATTGTAATGTCCTATTACTTAAAAGGAGGAGACAACTGGCCTGAGTTTTAGGCCAGCCTGCCTCAAGACAGAAACAAAAACTTGCCTTAGTTACTCCTAATAAAAATATTTCAAGTGTGTTACAGGTATTGATGATATAAAATTATTTCAATCTAGACTACTTGCTTGTCAGTGAGTAATAGGATTAATCAATTTGGTATATTTTCTCTTAATAGTCTTATAAGAAAGATGGTAAATTACGGGGTGAGATGAGTTGATTGAAGAAACTGGGAAGGATTTTTTCAATGTTGGACGAAGAATGCTCATTAAAAATGCCTTTTGAGTGGAACTTAGATCAGAATGGTAAAGAATGTTGATGAAGATATGCATATGTAAAAAGGATGTAAGAAATCTAAAAACAGCATATTTTGCCTAAAATTATTTTCCTTTTTTAAGGAACAGAAAACTAATTTTCAGGCTAAACCTAAACACCATGCCTGAAGTTAAAGATTTTTCAGCTGTTTATGCTGAGCACTCTTATCTGTTATTTCCTTTTGCTCTTGCCTACTGTTACATGCTATTTAAAGCCATGGCCAGCTGGACTCTGGAGAAAGGTATGGTGCCCCCTTTAACTTATACCCATCCTCCAGGCCCTGTACAGAGACAAAATGGCCAATTTTCTCTGACAAGGAAAAGAGATTACGAACAGCATGACTCTGGTTCTCTTTATAATTCCTCTCTTTTGAACACCCAAAGTCACGTCTGTTAGACAAATTTCTCACTAGATGAAGAGGTGAAATAACTGATTCAAGGTATTTGATCAGGTTACAAACTCTTTACATAAAACAAACATCAGGCTTACCTAAAGTGTATATCAAGGTAAAAACTTATGATAAAAGGACATCATGATAGTAATGAAAGTTGCTCAAGTAAGGTCATTTAATTGGATAAAATCTAAAATGTTTAGCTGATATCAAGGTTTTAATCAGAAAAACTAAGTCTTATGGTTAGGGCCTCACTCATTAACAGCTCACTGATGCTAATTTGTTATGGTTTAAAGGTTATAACAACTGCCTTTAAGACTCTGGTAAAGTAAGTTAGATTCCTCTATTCATCAAGGTTTTAATGATTGAAGAAACTGAATCTTAAATAAAGGTTCACATATAAGTGTTTAAATTCCAAATGAGGTACTCATACCTAAAGACATTGTGGCTTTAAAAGTACCTTCTATTTTATTCAAATTTGATTGAACAACCATCACTTAGGTTTAAGTGATTTAATCTTAGTCACTATAACCTTTATGCTCCTGTTAGGTAAAATATGTTGAGTAGCTTGCTTGAGATTTGCCAAACTTAAGTCATGGGTAAAACATAAAATTGTTTTATATTAATAAAATTTCTATGATAGATAAAATCAGTGGCTATCAAGATTGAGCTAAAATCATTGGTTGTCAACTGGTGTTTTTTCTTTCAAAACAGATTTGTCAAGGGCTGTCTTAGAGCTTAGCTGTTTTGGCTCAACAAAGACAAGATTCTGCTCTATTGTATGTAAAGTGATTGTCTCATTCCTGGCATCTCAAGTCCAGGGCTTATGACAAAATTAACTCTTAAGACACATTCCCTACCTTAGGGTACAGCCTCATGCTCAAACAATGGTCCTCATCTGAGAGAAATAATTTCAAACTTTGTGGTTCTGTTTTCAGTGTTCCCTGGGTAATTAGTACACACACAGGTATCTGAACTAATCAAAGATGTTTTCAAACACAGGTGCTAAGACTTTAGAGAGTCTTACTTGTCCTTTTCTGACAATTTCTAGGTTAAATTAATTGTTTAAATTTGTATTGTTTTCAAGACTGATAAAAGGTTCTGCCTGTATTTATAACTATTAGATATTTAAAGTGTTAAATTTGTCTACTTTCTATGCCTCAGATATGGCTTATGCTGCCACAGGACAACAATTTTTTTTTAATTTTTGTTTATTTTTATTTATTTATTTGAAAGCGACAGGACAAAGAGAGAGAGAGAGAGGCAGGTATAGACAGAGAGAGAGTGGGCGTGCCAGGGCCTCTAGTCACTGCAAACGAAACTCCAGACACTTGAGCCCCCTTGTGCATCTGGCTAACGTGGGTCCTGGAGAATCAAGCCTCAAACTGGGGTCCTCAGGCTTCACAGGCAAGCGCTTAACCACTAAGCCATCTCTCCAGTCCCCAGGACAACAAAATTTTAAAAGGTTGTACAAAACGACTTTAAGCTTTTGTGCCATTCTTTAACTAAATCTATTTCATTAACCAAATGTGCTCTATATATACATACATCCAGGCTGGTATAACTTCCTTCCTAAGTGTATTAATAACCTATGTAGAAGCCAAAGCCAACTGAAATCTTCAAAGTTAAAAAGGCCTGTGCTCCCAGGTCATGAGGCCACTGGAGATGATGGGACACTTCTGCACTGGCCCCCTGGTAAGTCACCTGTCTTCCTGATCAGGAAGGATATGGAGACCCAAACAAAAAAATTGGTGTACAGTCTGAATCAGGAGTCACAATCCTCCTGGCTTCCCAAAGAAGGGAAAACTACTTGGCCAGTATGGTCCTGACTCCTCCTAACAGACAGAAAACACCAGTAAGCTATAAGGCTACTCCTGGGTCCCTAAAGTCTCCTTTGGAGAGCCATTAGTGATCTCTAAAATTAATCCTTGATTAAATTTTGGCTATCTGCTTGGTCTTAATCACTCAGAGAGAAATGTATAACCAAAGATAAAGAGATACCTCAAATATATGAATACCCTATGAAGTAATACAAGAGCTTTTCAAGAGGGCAAACAAACAAGACCTTAAGACATGTTGTCCCTATCTCTAATAGTTGTAATTCTATAATAAGAAAAACAACCATAGATGTCAAAATGGTCATTTTCAAATCTAGAATATATATATAGATGTCTCTGACTAAAGGTTGCTTAATTCAAAAGACTTCCTTATACTGGGAACAACAGTGAATCTCTTCAAACTTGTGCCAGGACATCCTTAAATAAGTTCTGAGACCAAAAATATATTTGTACAGTCTTTAATGGCACCCAATGGCTCTATGGTACCAACCTTTGGCCCTGGCTAGCCCCAGGATGAATTTTAAAAGGTACACTCTGGAAGGCTATTATCAAGGTTAAATGTTGTATATATATTTCTAACTCTGCTAATATATCATCAGTTTTACAAGCCATATGGAAATAGATTTAGGCCATGTCAAACACTACTGTGCCATTTGATGAACACTTCTGGAAGAAAATCTCAGCCAGCTCATGCTTACATGGTCCTGAGACAATCAAAGTCAGTCTACCTGGGTTCCCTCAAATACTCCCCAAGTCCTAGAAGTCCACAAGAAGGAAAACCCTGAAGGCACCATTTTGCTGTGTGCTCACTTCTCATTAACTCCTTACTTTTATTCTCCTACCTGGGTTCCCCAGAATACTCCAAAGGCCTAGAAGTCCACAAAAAGGATACCCCTGAAGGCAACCAGTTTGCTGTGTGCTCACTTCCCCAACTGGTTCTCTAACCCTTTAGTCACTTGGCTTCTCCCCTAATTTTCCCCTCCTTGCTATAGGAACCATATTACTTGTAGCCCCCTGCTTCATCAAATTTCTCAGACAACAAATAACTAATATTGCTAAAGTTGCTACTAATCAGGTCCTCATGCACCATCTAGCTCTATCTGAACCTATAATACTGCCCCATTATAAAAACAAAGGGGGAGTTCTTGGGCACTGCCAAGCACAGGCTGGAGCCTTCAGGAAATGGATCTGAGCTTCCAGGCATGGCTAAGGGCCCCTCGGCTACAGGAGGCCACTCCCTTAGGCTTCACTTATAGCCCTGTGACCTTATAGTCAGTTGACTAGGAAATTCCTTATGTTGTATCAGCCAGCAGCATTCACACAGCCCATTCCCCTGCAACTCTTACCACATACTGTTTCCTGTCACTACATAGATCACCTGACTCTCTCCCTACATGCTAAGAATGAATGTCCCTAGGTATCGGCAAGCAACCTTTGAACCCACCAGTCCCCTTATGACCCTCTTCCTGCTCTCTCTCTCAAGTGCTCAATCCCCTAACAAATAAACGAGTTGTTCTCTGAAGCTGTCTCTCAGGTGTTTCAGACTGTTGCACTTATGTCCACTCAAGACCCTGCTCCACAGTTGCCTCCAGAGAGCTGGTGCATAACAGCCTCCTGAAGAACCAGGGACCCCACAAATGGGCATTACCAAAAATGCTCCATGCTTCACTACAGAGATATTTGCTCAACCATGTTTATAGCTGCTCAATTCATAATAGCTAAAAACTGGAATCAACCCAGTTGTCCATCATTGGATGAATACTGAAGTTGCAGTACATTTACACAATGGAATTCTACTCAGCAGTAAGAAAAAAATGATACAATGAAATTTGTAGAAAAATGGACAGACTTGGAACAGATATACTCAGTGAAATCACACAATCATAGAAAGACAAACACTACATGGTCTTACTCATCTGTGCTTCCTAACATGGACTAGCTAAAGTCGCTGATATACCCGATAGGCAACTCAAAGTCCAGACAACAGGGATGGAAGGGTCTTAGGAGAGGGGAAAGTAAGGTTGGGGCAAAATGCACACAAAACTAACCCCAAAATGAACTGCTATCATTGAAATCTTTCTCCTTGAAGGTAAACTAAAAGATTTAACTTGCAACAGGAGTATAGGGGAAGTGTCTGAAAGGAAGTGTCCTGGAGAGGGTAGGATGAAACCTAACCTTAAAAATATTTGTTTCTGGGCTGGAGATATGGTTAGACTTTAAGGCATTTGCCTACAAAGCGCAAGGTGGTGTACGCATCTGGAGTTTGTTTGCACTGGCTTGAGGCCCTGGTGCACCCATTCTGTCTGTCTGCCCCTCTCTCTAATAAATAAAATATTTTTAAAAGTGAATTTTTCTGTGTCTTCAGGCAGGATGCCTTGACAAAGGCTCCATCTGTACTCCAGGCAAAGCTGCACATTCTTTTTTAAATGTATGTTTTTAAAATATCATTTGGCACCTATTCTACAAAGCTTAAAAATTAGATTTTGGGGAAAAAAGTCACACAAAACGTTGCCTCTCATGTACAGGCAAGCAAACTAGATTCATGTAAATGATCCTTAGGGAATGTCTTTGCTCTGTATGCCCACAATTGCATTTTTAAAATTGCATTGAAAATTCTAGTCTTGTTATATTTTTACCTACTGTTGGAAAAGAATCTGAATGGTGCAAGTATATCTTGCATTAAAAAGTCTAGTAAATGGGGCCTGGAGAGATGGCTTAGCGATTAAGGCGCATGCCTACGAAGCCTCAGGACCCCAGTTTGATCCTCCAGGTCACACGTAAGCCAGTTGCACATGGTGGCACATGCATCTGGAGTTAGTTTGCAGTGGCTAGAGGCCCTAGCGTGCCCATTCTCACTCTCTCTCCCTCTCTCTGTCTCTAGTAAATAAATAAAGAAAAATAAAATTTGAAAAGTCTAGTAAATGGAATAATCTGTGTGCATGATAGGATAATTGAAGAATCATTATGTATTCCCTCTGTTCATTTCTTTTTTTTTTTTTCATTTCTAACTTCACTCCTCTGTGTGTTCTTTCATTCATGCATGTTCAGTTAATTTACAAAGAAATTTGCGAGCTTTGTATCATTATACTTTGTTCATATTCTCCCCCACACACTGCCACCCTGGTCATCTTCCTCACATTCTTGTTGGTACCTTTCCTCCTTGAAATAGTTCCCCTCAAGCTTTCATGAAATATATATTTATTCCATCACCCTCTCTTGTTCCCCACTCTCTTCTTCCTCTCAGAGTTCTTGTTTATCCCCTCTCTGGGTCCCCTTTCTATTTGATCTCTCTCTCTCTCTCTCTCTTTTTCTCTCTCTCTCTTGTTTAAATCTATACTCTGTATATAAGAAGAAAACATAAAATATTTCTCAGATTGAGTCTGGTCTATTTCACCTAACATAGTGATCTCCAGTTCCACCCATTATCTCATAAATGTCATCATTTCATTTTTAAAGTTCAATAAAATTTCATAGTGTATATGTGTTCCATTTTCTTTTTTTCTTTTTTTTTTTGGTTTTTTTTTTTTTGGTTTTTTTTTTTTTTTTTTTGAGGTAGGGTCTCACTCTAGCCCAGGCTGACCTGGAATTCACTATGGAGTCTCAGGGTGGCCTCGAACTCACGGCGATCCTCCTACCTCTGCCTCCCGAGTGCTGGGATTAAAGGCGTGCGCCACCACGCCCAGCTTATGTGTTCCATTTTCTTTATCCATTCATCTTTTCATGGGCATTATGCTTGTACCATATACTGTCTATTTTGAAAAGTACTTCAACAGACAGGAATCTACAGGTATCTGAGGTATCCTGACTTAAGATTCCATCATCTCTATACCCAGGAGTGATATAGCTACATGACATGGCAATTCTATTTTTAGTTTTTTCTGTGGAATCTCCATAGAGATTTCCGTAGTTACTACACAAATTTATGCTCCCACTAGCAGTGAGTAAGAGCTTCTCTTTCTCCACATCCTTCTGAGTACTTGTCATTTATTTTCCTGAATGATAGTCATTCTAATATAACTGATTTTTGATTTACATTTCCTTGATGGCTAAGGATGTTGAACATTTACACTGTTGAATATTTATTGGTTATTTGAATTTCTTCCTTTGAAAATGCCTATTCACTTCATTAATCCATATGTTGACTGGATGATTTGAGCTTTTTATTTAATTTTTAATTTTCTTTATAGATTCTAAATATTAATTCCCCTATTGGATATATGGTTGGCAAAACTCTTCTGTAGGCTGTTTCTTCACTCTACTGATTGTTTTCTTTGCTGTGTGGAACCCTTTGTTTTAATACTATCTCATTAGTCGGCCCTTGGGTTATTTGCTATGCCATTAGAGTCCTTTTCAGAAGTCCTTGCCTATGCCCATATCTTAAAGGGTTTTGCCTAGGTTTACATCTAGAAGTTTCAAAGTTTTAAGTCTTTGATCCATTCAAAAAAATTTTTTTACAGAATAGGAGACATGGTTATAATTTTATTTTTGTGCATTTGATAGTCTTGTTCCCCAGCATATTTATTGAAGAGCCTTTCTTTTTTATTGTGCGTGTGGGTTATTGTGGGGGGTGTCCATGCCATGACATGCATGTAGAAGTCAGAGAACAACTTTCAGGTCAGCCCTCACCATTCCACCTTGAAGTAGGATTTCTTTAAATTTCACTCTGCTATTGTTCTTTGCTATACTGGTCTCGAGCTGCTGGGCAATTCTCTGGTCTTGCCTCTCATCTCTCTTGTAAGAGTACTGGGATTACAGACACCATCCATAGCTTCCTGCTTTTTGCATGTGGAGTCTGGATATCTAACTCAGGTCCTCAGACTTGAATGCTAAACACATTATCTATCCCCTGAGTCATCTCCCTGCCTCAGAGACTGTCTTTTTTCTAATGCATGGTTTGACATATTTGTCAAATACCAGGTGACTGCAGCTGTGTACTTTTGTGTCCTCTATTGCACTGGTCTTGGTGTATGTTTTTAAGCCTCTGTTAAACCCTCTTTGTTACTATTGTTCTATGGTTTAGTTTGACATCAGGCATTGAGCTGCCTCTAACATTGTTCTTTCTGCTTAGAATTGCTTTATGTTGATGTTTTATTTACTACATTGCTAAAAGCATTTATTAGTCAAGAGTTTTCTGGTGGAGATTTTAGTGACTTTTAAGTATAGGATCAGGTTATCTGCAAGTATGGATAATGTGACTTATTCCTTTCCTTTTTGGATCTATTTTATCCCTTTCTCTTACTTTA
The DNA here is from genome assembly GCA_036346955.1 of Dipus sagitta. Lineage (NCBI taxonomy): Eukaryota > Metazoa > Chordata > Mammalia > Rodentia > Dipodidae > Dipus > Dipus sagitta. Next base: position 87,604,057 of record CM070779.1, on the reverse strand, counting down.
TTTTTCTAGCTAAGAGTTCAAGTACATATTGAATAAAATCAGGAAAAGGGGACACCCTTGTCTCATATCAGATTTTCTAGGAAGTGATTTCACTTTTTCTGCATTTAATATATTGGTATAGGTTTGTCAGCTATAACTTTAATATGTTGAATATTTATTTCTCTCCCTAGCTTCCTTAAGGAATTATCATAAAAGAATATTGAACTAAGTAAAAGGCATTTTTGCCTATATTGAGATGAGTGTGTGGTTAATGACCTTAGGTCTATTTATGTCTATATTTACATATTTATTCAATTTTTTGCATTCAGCTTACATGTATACTAGGGAATTGAACACAGGCTGGCCAACTTTGCAAGGAAGCACCTTTAGTCACTGAGATATTTTTCCAGCTTCTTGCTTATCTTTGCAAAGAATCACCTTTCTGTTTGATTGCTTCTACATACTGTTCTTTTAGTCTTTGCTTCATTAATTCCCACATGATCATTACCATTTCTTGTTACCTGCTGCTTTGAGGTTTAGATTTTTCTTAAGAAGTTAAAGAAATTGGGTAATTTGTTGAGATCTCTTTGACTTTTCTCTGATTTTTTTAATATAAGTATTCATAGATATAAACTTTTCCCTTAGCAGTGCCTTACCAGTATCTTAAAGATTCAAATAAATTTTCCTTTCATTTCCATTTGTTTCTAGTAATCATTATTTCTTCACTTAAGGGTGGAATGTTTCTAAGCTTTCTATAATTTCTGTGGTGATTTGATATTAATTTCTTGTTTTATTCCATTATAAAAAAATTTTCTCAATTCCTTTGTATTTGTTAAGACTATTTGTGACTTAGAATGGGTTCTATTTTGCAGATGGTTCAATGGACTGCTAAAAAGAAGGTGTGTCCATTCCTGTTGGATATAATATTCTTTAGCTATCTGTTAAGTACATTATATCTATGGTATAGGTTAACTGCATTTTCTTTGCAGATTTTATTTTTATCACATCTCCAAAAGTGACAGTGGGGTATAGAAGTCATCCAGTATTATGGCATCAGAACCTCTAAGACCTTTTACACTCACTTGTACTTGTTTAATGCAATGACAAAAATTGCAATATATTCTTTGTAAATTGTTCCCTTTATTAATATGTATTGGCATTATTTTCTCATTCCCCTCTGGCTAATTTTGGTTTGAAGTCTATTCTATCAGATCTCAGCTATGCCAGCTTACTTTTGTGTTCCATTCACTTGATGGTTTGACTTCCATCCTTTTCCTCTTGGTATGTGGGTGTCTTTACCAGTGAGATGTTTCTAGGAGACAAAACAGATAGCTAGATCTCATTTACATAACCCACTCAGATAGACTACCTCTCCCTACTGGTGAGTTGAGCCTATGTATACTTAAAGGTATTATTGAGAGAAGTTCTGCAATTCTTGCAATTTTTTTGGTCGCTTTTCTGGAGGTTGAATTTGTTTGTTCTTTTCTTTATCCCCTATTAAATCACAGGCTTACTGGTTTCCTGTGTGGGAAATGATGGATTCATCCATATCTCTCCTTTGCTCATTTCCTCCTCTCATCCAATGTATTCTTTCCTGATCTCTGCCTTTCTTCCTCCTCTGTGTATAGTATCCTTTTATGTGTCTTCTGGAGAGCTGAGTTTTTGATCATGAACTGCCTTAATTTGTGCTTGTCTTGAAATATTCTGTCTGTAAATTTTTCAGATAGGTTTGATCAATAAACCTGTGTTGGCAGTCATTCCATTCTTTTTGGCTTTAAAGATTCCTGATGAGAGATTGGATATCATTCTGCTTTTATTTGCCTTTGCTGATGAGAGATTTGATATAATTCTGGTGTATTTGCTTTCCGTTTCAGCTTTTAAGATTTTTTTTATTTTGTGTTTTTGACAGCTTAATGATATATTATGGAAAGTTTCATCTCTGGCCATGTCTGTTTGGGGTTCCAAATACCTCTCTTTCTGTATTTACAATAGTATTCTGACAGTAGATCACAGGAGGCAGCTTGTCATCTACCATTTTACCCAAGCTCTATTACTTAGTCTTCAGAATGATTTTTTAAAATAATGCCCAACCATATTCTCCTACTCAACAATAGTTGATAGATAAAATTACCTTTACATTCCCAAGTCCCTTTAATCCAAAATATGATCAGGGAATAATATGCACTTATTGGACTACTTAATAAAGCTTATGGGACAATAATGAACTTATATGGGAAAAAATAAAATTGTGTTTTACCTCATAATATATGCAAAGTATCAATTCTTTTTTCAGCATTTTTTAATTTTTGGAATTTTCCAATATAATTTATTTTTGTTGATTCCCATCCCACCTCCTCCATTTCTCCCTTCTTACCCCCATTCCCAACCACCTACATTTTTCTTACATGTCACAAATATCCTTTTGCATGTTCCTCCTCCTCTTCCAGGTCATCTTTTTGTATTCACTTTTTTTTTCTTTTTTTCTTTATTAGTTAGTTTTGTATTCAGCAAATACAGTCAGTTTGGTACCATTATTAGGCTCATCTGTGACCTACCCCTCCCCTTGGCCCCTCCTTGTTGAGGTATATGGGTCATGCAGTGTGGAGTTACCCCACAGTTATGGGTAAGATGAATGTCTCTGCATATCATGACCCAACATGTGGCTCTGACATTCTTTCCGCCCCCTCTTCCACAAAATTTCCCTGAGCCATGTTGCGTTCATTTTTGGTCTGCTTCAGTGATGAGGTGTTGGAGGCCTCTGAGGCTCTGGCTCTCTGATTTGGTAGGAATTGATTTTTCTCTGTGCTGATCTCCTTCCCCCTTGTGCTGGTATCCAGGTTCATCAGGAAAGCAGCGCCCTTGCTTGTTTCGCCAATTTTTCTTAGTTGCAGCGGGGGCCCTTTTGAGGTATGATGGGGTGGCTCTCTCCTTAGAATCTACATCTATCTGAAAAAGAGAAGCAGATTCTCCAACAGAGAGTAAGTTAACACCAGGACAAATGAGATAACCCTTACTTTATTTAATAGAGAATTTAATAGGTGTAGGCCCTCTTGTAGCCCACAATTGATGGTAGCTTGATATTGGAGAGTGGGCTTATGTTTGGATATGGTTCTGACTTGTTTCCTAGCTCCAGCTATGGGTCCCTTACCAGTGAGGGGATCAGTTAGCCAAATTGAGAGCAGTTGGTTCCCCACCATGGCTGTGTGTCACTACTGCACTTGTGTGGGCATCACAACAAGTTATTTGCTGCTAAGTAGGTTAGACCATGCGTTGCTTGGACAGATATTGGTCATTTTTCCCCAGTCGCCCATGTAGCACCTTCTGGCACTAGATGCACTGACTGTCTGGGGACTGACTCTCTTCCAACTTCCAGCCATGCCATTCTATTTTGCATGTCAACCACATGGTGTCTTCAGCAGTAGGGTCAGAGATCTGTCTGTCTTTTAGGAAACCTTGTAGGTCTCTCTGATCAAAAGCTCATTGTGGATGATAGCCCCATGATGGTTCTAGGAGTTACAGGTCTGTGCCCACTAAGAAAATGAGGAAAAAGATAAGTAATATACAAGAGTTAGAGAGAAGAGAGAGAGAGAGAGAGAGAAGGAAAGGGAGAGGGAGAGGGAGGGAGGGAAGATGTAGAAGATTAAGGTTAGTCTTGATCCTACCTTCTCCAGTGTCTTGTGGTTCAAGTGTTCCCTGTAAGGGCCTGGTGAAGGATCAGCCATTTGGTCTGTCTTTTAGTAAGTAGAAAATTATGATACCATTGCCGTTTGGGTCTACATTTGTGTTTCCCACCCCTTTGATGCCCTCCCCTCCCTCCCCTTCCATCCTAGTGTCTAGTCCAGGAGATGCTTGCTGGGTACGTAAGGTATATTGGGTAGATTCAGGTTAGGTGCTGTAGATGAGTGAGACTATGTGGCGATTTTTTTTCTGTGATTGGGTAAGTTCACTGAGAATGATCTGTTCCAGGTTCAACCATTTTTCCTCAAATTTCATTGTGTCATTTTTTCTTACTGCTGTATAGAATTCCATTGTGTAGATATGCCACATCTTAGTTATCCATTCTTCTAGTGATGGACATCTGGGTTGATTCCAGCTCATCGCTATTACAAATTGAGCTGCTATAAACATGGTTGAGCAAATCTCTCTAGCCTGTGGTTTGAAGGTTTTAGGGTAGATGCCCAATTACAGTTCTATGTTTCTAGGTTTGATCCATATTTGCTCCTCCCATATATACATACTTATAGGTATTACAAGTTAAGATTGCATATCAGAAAGAATATGCAACTTTGATCTTTCTGAATTTGTCACTTCACTTATTGTGATTCTTCCAGATATATTCATTTTCCTGCAAATTTCATTTTTCCATACTAATGAGTATAATTTCATTTTTATTACCATTCATCTGTCACTGACCATCTAGGCTATTTGCAATTCTCACCTACTATAAATAGAACTGCAAGAAATGCATGGATGTGCAAGTATCTCTGCAGTGGAGTGTGGAGTACTTCAGGTACATGTACAGGAGTGATATGACTGGGTTGTGTAGGAAATCTATTTCTAACTTTGAGAAATATACTGATTTCCATAATGACTGTACTAGTTTGCTCTCCCACTGTGGTGGTTTGAATAGAAAAGATGGCCCCCAATATATTCAGTTGCTTATTTGTATTTTGCATCTCTAGCCACCTGGCTGGAGGCAAGGTCACTGGGCGGATCTTAAGGTGTGGTGGTGGATTTCAGATTACAATCTAAAGATATGCAAAGTGTGCCTAGCTGGAGTTCCTGAAGTGTGCTGTGGCTTTTGGCTTTTAGGCTTGTGCTTCTCTCTCTCTCTCTCTCTGCTTGGTCCTGTGAAAGCAGGCCAGTTTCTTCTGCCATTATGGAACTTCCCCTGGATCTGTAAGCTCCAATAAATCCCTTCCTCCATAACTGTGCCTGGTCTGGAAGTTCAACTCAGCGAACCTGAAGCTGACTGCTACAGAATTTGGTACCGAGGAGTGGGGTGAGATGAACCTTACTATGTGGATGTTGATCTTTTGGAACCTTTGTTTTGGAGGAATAGGCATGGACTTGGTGCTTGCAACTGAAGATGTCTTCTGGAGTGGTAAGCCAAGTTTTATGGACTATTCTGATGAGAGTCTGAGAATGCTAAGTGCAGACAGCATTGAACTTCAAGGCTTGGCTTATGAGATTTCTAAGGGGAAGGAAAGACTGCAGAGGACTTTGTTAGAACTGGGCTACTGGCATAAGGGCTGGCTGCGTCCTGCTGCCCAGGCCCAGAGTGTTTGATCAAGGTTAAATTTGTAATGGACTGGTGTGCTTGGCTAGAGATATTGGACTGAGAGATTTAAGATTTTAAGCTGGAAAACCTCAAGCAAGTTAAAATTACAGGCACTGAGACTGGTTTTAGGTTACTGAACCTACTATTGTCAAACACATTAGCAATCTGAAGGAAGATGTTCCAACTGCTTTACATTAAAACAATGGAAAGGATGCCTGAGGAAAGACTATCATAGAAATGCAAACACTTTTGGAAAGAGTTGACTGGAGAAGGAACCTGCTTTTCAAGGCTATGATTTGTTTTGTCCCTGAATTAAGAATATTGCTGTGTCCTGCACACCTGGTATTGGTTTCAGAAGCATGAAAAATGCATGGAGTGGCCGTGAGTTGCACATGCTTCCAGGAGCCGCTGCTGAGATGCGGCATGAGGTAGGGCCTGATGCCCTGATAGGCTGAAAGAGCCTTTGGAAAATGTGAAGAGTGGTCATGCATTGCACATGGTTCCAGGAGCTGCTGCTGAGATGTGGGATGAGGCAGGGCATGATGCCCTGATAGGCTGAAAGAGCCTTCGGAAGATGGACCATGGTTTGCATGAAGACCTAAAGATGTTTTGTATATACCAGGACTGTGCAAGGGCTACCATAGAGCACACTGTTGGCCTGGGATGGAAGTGTTCCCCGGGGAAGTGTTCCCCGGTTACTCTGCCCAGCTGGAGGGGCGGAATTGGAAAGTCTGGAGACTGTTAGTCTCTGGGTATATTGAACTTGAACTGCAGAAGTTTGATGTTTGTTTGATGGTGGTTGAGTTTGCATTGTTTTAGTCTCTCCTTGCTGTGCCTTATACCAGTTGAAAATGTTTACTCTGTGCCTTTATATGTTAGAAGTGTTTAACTTGTTTGATTTTACAGGTCTTCATATCTTAAATTGGTCAAGACTGTGGGGATCTTTGAAATTGAACTGAGTACAATTTATAATGTGTGATGGTTATAAATCTATTGGGGGCCAGGGGCGGAATGTGGTGGTTTGAATAGAAAAGATGGCCCCCAATATATTCAGTTGCTTATTTGTATTTTGCATCTCTAGCCACCTGGCTGGAGGCAAGGTCACTGGGCGGATCTTAAGGTGTGGTGGTGGATTTCAGATTACAATCTAAAGATATGCAAAGTGTGCCTAGCTGGAGTTCCTGAAGTGTGCTGTGGCTTTTGGCTTTTAGGCTTGTGCTTCTCTCTCTCTCTCTCTCTGCTTGGTCCTGTGAAAGCAGGCCAGTTTCTTCTGCCATTATGGAACTTCCCCTGGATCTGTAAGCTCCAATAAATCCCTTCCTCCATAACTGTGCCTGGTCTGGAAGTTCAACTCAGCGAACCTGAAGCTGACTGCTACACCCACCAATAGTGGATGAGAGTTCCTCTTTCCCTGTATCCTGACGAGCATTTGTTGTCTGTTTTCTTGACGCTAGCCATTCTGACCGGGGTAAGATGGCTTCTCAAAGTTGTTTTGGTTTGCATTTCCCTGATGGCTAGAGAGGTTGAACAGTATTTTTTTTTAAGTACTTATTACCAAGCTGTGTTTCTTCTTTGTGTGAACTGTTTATTCAGTTCATTAACCCATTTGGTGATTGGAAATTTAATTTTCATGGTGTTTAATTTTTTGCAAATCTTTGTAAACTGTGATTTTTAGCCCCTGTGTGAAGTATTGGTGGCAAAGATATTTTCCCATCCTATAGGCTGGCTGTTTGCTTTGGTGATAGTTTCTGTTTGCTGTGCAGAAACTTTTAAATTTTGTGTAGTCCCATTTGTTGATTCTTAGGGCTAATTCCTGTGCTACTGGAGTCCTGTTTAGAAATTTCTTGCCCATTTTTTCCCTCTAGAACTTTCTTTAATTCAGGTTTCAGATTGAAGTCCTTGATCTATTTTGACTTAATATTTATACAAAGAAGGAGGCATGGATCTAATTTCATTCTTCTGCAGGTATGTACCCAGTTTTTCACCACCATTTGTTGAATAAGTTGTCTCAAAATATCAATTTTTGAGACAAAATTTAAATACTCAGTCAAAATAAAGAATGTATTTTAACCTTGATCTAGAAAAATGCTCCTTTAAAAAATCGTTTTTGTGTGATTCGCATGATGTTTGTGTGAGAGCAAGTGTGCATATTCCATGGCATATGTGGTATAAGAGTGAGAGAGTGTGTATGGGTGTGTGTGTGTGTGTGTGTGTGTGAGAGAGAGAGAGAGAGAGAGAGAGAGAGAAAGAATGTCTGAGGATAACTTTGCATTTCAGTCCTTACCTTACACTTTGTTTGATGCAGGAACTCTTTGTTGCTCCCTGTGAACTTCCAGTTCTCCTGTCTCTGCCCCCATTTTGTTTTAGACATGTTGGTGTTACAGACATGTGCTCTGCATCTCACTTGTAGGTGGGTGCTGGTGATCCAAATCCTTGTCCTCATGCTTGCATGGCAAGCACTTAATCGACTAAGCCACCTCCCAGATGCTTAGAGAACACACAATGTACACAAAATGTATGAACTGAAAAGGAAGAGACTAATACATTTGATAATTCAAATTAAGAACCAAAAATAAACTAAATACCATTCATAAAAATCACCTTAAGAGTGTAAAATGACAACCCTAGATCAAGACTATAAGGACTGTACAGGTAGATCTTACAATGACCACTAAACTCCCATTTTTTCCCCAAGTCTATGTGGATCTCCTCACATTCCACATGTAGAAACATTTCATTAGATGTAATGCCACTATGCCAGACCAACAGATTGTCATTTTATTTTATTTTTTAATTTTTTCTTTTAATTTTATTTATTTAGTTGACAGCGACAGACAGAGAGAGAGAGAGAATGGGCGCGCCAGGGCCTCCAGCCACTGCAAATTAACTCCAGACACGTGTGCCCCCTCGTGCATCTGGCTAACGTGGGTCCTGGGGAATTGAGCCTTGAACCAGTGTCCTTAGGCTTCACAGGCAAGAGCTTAACTGCTAAGCCATCTCTCCTGCCCAGACTGTCATTTTAATTGCTATAAATGCATACAATGGATTTCAACAATTTGTTCTGATTTGGTTTAGTAATATACTTCAGAGCCTTCTTTCATTTATTCATTTGATTGCACATTCATTCACAATAACTTTCAGTGAGCTAAACTTTGCAATACTCACAAAATACTTTCCATTACTTCTTTTTTAAATTAGTAGTTGATACTTTATTTCTACTTATTTATTTATTTAAGAGAGAGAGGGAGGGAGGGAGAGAGGAAAAGAGGGAGGAAGAAAGAGAGAGTGAGTGAGAATGGGCATGCCAGGGCCTCCAGCCACTGCAAATGAACTCCAGACTCATGTACCGCCTTGTGCATCTGGCTTACCTGGGTCCTGAGGAAGTGAACCTCAATCCTTTGGCTTTGCAGACAAAGCCTTAATTGCTAAGCCATCTCTCAAACCCCCATTACTTCTTTTGTGCCTACTTTGGCAAAATTTTAGAATTTATTTTGAGATTTCCTTGCATTGACGAGTAGTACTGAGTAGAGGGATTTTGAAGCAGAAAACCTACAGCCCTATGTCTAAGTACTATGAGCTACCTAGTATCTACAAGTGTATACCTAAATGAAAGCTTAGCAATAAAAACCTCAGAGGAGGGTCTGGTAAGATTTCTCAATGGCAAAAGTGCTTGCTTGCAAGCCTACTATCACAAGTTTGATCCTCTTCAGTGCCCATGTAAACCTGGACATAAATGACACACATCTGTAATCCCAACAAACCTTTGACAAGGACAGGTTGAGCCAAAAGAATCTGGAAGCTCACAATCAGCAGTAGTAGCAAGAGAGACTCTGTCTCAAAAAGGTAGAAGAAGTAAGAAACACTCTGAGGTTGTCCTCTGACCTCCATACCCATGCTATTGTACATGTGCACCCATATACACTTACATTTACACACATATACATACACACAAATAAATGAATAAAAATCCTCATAGGAGATACTATTTGTAAATGAGCAAATTTTCCTAGATTTGTTTGCCAAAGGCTGACATTATTACCTCAGTTTTAAAACCAGGAAACTAATAAAGTATAGAAATGCTAAGTCAGTTCATCAAGTTTTGAAAAATAGTAAGTGGAGTATTTGAAAGGAAGGTCTGTATGACTCTAACCTTTACTCCAATCCCTTACTTGTCCAGTAACTATGAAATTTTGCATCATCCTATCGGACACATGGATGTTTGTTACATTCTACCATTTACAGGCAAAGCTTGGACTTCAGTGTTCAGGTCAGTTACAGCATACCTGTTGCAGTGTTTACCATCCAAGAACAGATACTCACCTTATTACATAATCCTCCTGTTCAGATTACTACTTCTTTGACCTTGAGAATATTCCCATGACAAATGCTCGGGTACACGGGCGTATCTGAGTGGCAGACTCCTGAATGTCTTTTACCTGTTTGCTTCAGGAAGAAAGGAAGAGTATCCAGAAATCCTACTACTTCCTGAAGACATGTTTCTTCAAAGGATTCTGAATGGAAGTCTGCAAATAGATCCTTACAGAAAAGGATCAAATTGCTAATCTTATTAAAATAGCACAGTTGTTTGAACTCAGATGCTCAACAACACTGATCAGTTTACAACCACATGATCTAACCCTGATAATGGTCTGCATAATGAGGCAGCCCTCATACCTGCTGGGGCCATAGCACAGGCTGAGAGCCTTCAGGTTAGACTGGGAGATGCCAAGGCCACTATGGAGCTCCAGTCTGTTTTCTGGAATGGCTGGCTCTCACGTTTGGATTCAGTGAATGTTTACAGACATCCTCAATTATATTGCCTCTCCACTAACTCCATGGCTGTACAGTTGTGTAATGTTCTGTTGTTGCTTTTGAGTTCTTGTTTGCAATGACCTGTACAAATGGTCCCAAAGCTACTGGAATGGTGCTTGTGCCCCAGGAAAAGACCTGCTTACTTGATTAATACTGTAATAATAATGTCTTAGTCCATTAAGATGATTATAAAAAATACTGTAAACTGGGTAGCTTATAAGTAGCAGAAGCATATTTTTCACAGTTTGGGTGGCTAAAATCCAAAATCAGTATTTGGGATCTGGTGGGAGTTTGCTTCCTGGATTATAGGTGGACCTTCTTGCTGTGTTTCCCCATGGAGGCTGGGGTTATGAAACCCTCACAAGGGTGCTAATTCCACTGATGAGAATGTCACCATTACTACCTAATAACCTCCCAAAAGTTTCCACTTTCAAATACTGTCACCTATTTCCACATATGAGAGACATATTCATTCATCCATATGTAATAATAACAATATTAGAATCATTTCGAAGTAGGTATCAATACCAGGTATTAAGGTGAATGCTTTATACCCATTGTTCTATAAAAACTCACAATAGCCATTTGATTAGGAGCTGTTACTATTGAGCCCAAGTTACAAATACAGAAACAGTTCAGAAATTTTAGTTGGCTAATAAACTCCAAAAATTCAACCTGAGTTTGCTTGACATTGATCCACTTTCTAAACTACTTAACTGTCATTCACACAGATAATCACCAGGTAGTGAATGGGAATTTTTGTTGCAATCATGTTGATTTAATAGTGAGCTTTCCATATCTTGTGAAGAAATATGTAGTGCTCTATCTCAGTATTGTGGAAAGAGCAAATCAATCCTAAGCCATCTGACCTTTTTGTTTTTGCAAGTGTGTGTGTGGGGGGGTTAAACATATATGTATATATACATACATATAGAGGGCAGAGGACAATCTTGGGTGTCTTCCTCAAGTACTGTCCACATTATTTTTTGAGAGAAGATCTCTCACTGAACCTGAAACTCACCAATTTCACTAGAGTAACTACCCACAATTCCCCATAAATCCTCTGTCTCCTTCCCAATATTGGGATTACAGTGCAACACCACATACCAGCTTTTATGTAGATTCTGGGGATCTGAACTCATGTCTTCATGTTTACATGGGAAGCAGTTTATTGACTGAGCCATATACCAGCTCTTTTATCTTGAACATATTAACTCCTCATAGTTTGTTTGCCTTCTCTGTAAAATGCAAATGATACAAACATAACCCAGTTATATTGTGACTCACATACAGCAATGGCTCCATGACTCCATTCTCTTCTTCACCATACACCTGGCTTCTTATTGAATGTGCTAAAATTCAGATCTTTCCATCCTCTACACTTTCTAGCTGGCCAGAACTATCTTTTGACTTTCTGTGTGCAGGTGATGTTATGTGGCTATGTGTGTAGTATGTGCCCATATATGTACCCCATGTGGGTCCCCATGTGCTTGCTGAGGCAAGTGCTCACCTGTGGTGGATGGAGGGAACAGTTCGGTGTCCTCCTACACTCCTTTTGCCACTTATTCTTACTTTAGCTAGATTCTCTTAACTGATCCCAGAACTTGTCTTGTTTATTCTCTCTGGTGAGCCTCAATGATTCTCCAGTCTCTGATCCCTATAGGACTGAGGATACAGACATGGGTGACCATGCCCAAATATTTACATGAGTCCTGAGGATCAAACTTGAACAGTTCTCTCAGGTCTCTTCAGGCCCTCATGCTTGCACGGGAACTGCCTTTAACTGCTGAGCCATCTTCCAGCCCTATTCTTTTGTCTTTCTAATTACTGTAATATGTCAGGCCATGACTCTGACTCCTGTTTAGTTGAATATGTTAAAGAAGTCATACACATTGAAAGCTAAAAGCTCATTATCAAATAAAGAAACAAAAGGAAAACTATAAAATACAGGCAAAAGATTCAAAAGAGGCTATTGTGCACTACTAAAATACTTTGAGAACTTTTGAAAGCTTCTCAGAGCTAATTATGCTTTTCTAATGTACATAATAATAGCTAAATATATTTTAGCAAGCTGTCGACTAAGCATGCTTCAAACTTAAAATAAGAAAAGGAAAAAATTTCCTACTTAGTAAGACAAACCAGCTATCTGACAATTAGACCATGCAGGATAGACCCCTTTCCCAAGCCTACCAGCCTAGTCTTTCAGTAGTTGAGACATCAATGATGTCTAATCCCACAATGGAAGCATCCAATGAAATCATAGAGAAATCAACAGAAAGTTAATCACAAAATGAAAACACAAAAACCAATGTGACCCAATGTGATCAAAAGAATTGCTGAGCCAGAAGTAAGCCATTAAAAAAACCAATAATCACATGAATGAAATTGGGCAGAATCATCTCTTAGAGAGCTCAGCTTTTGACACGAGGCTTAACTTAATTGCAGAAAACCTTAGAAAGCTCAAAAAAATATGAATATATTGAAGGTCAGTCAACAAATGGAAGATCTCAATTACCAGTTGATTAAGCTTAATGAAGACTTGAACAAATGCAAGAATGAATTCAAGGAAGCATCAAGAAAAATCAGACTTTGAACTGAAATTGTATCTCAAAAAGAGATGGAAATGATGCAAAGTAACACAACAGAAAACAAAAGTCAAACAGAGCTTTTAAAAACCTCTCTAGAACCCCTCACTAACAGAGTTACTTATGTGGAAGGTAAAACCTCTGAGCTAGAGGACAAGACAGAAGAAATTGATCTTGAGGCCAAAAACTTTGCTAAGTTCAAAAATTCATGTGAACAGAATATGAGGAAAGTGTGGGATACCCTAAAACAAACATCTGGATCATGGTTAAACAAGAAGGAAAGTAAATCCAGGCCAGAAGCACAGAGACTATATTCAACAAAAGTATTAAAGAAAATTTTCCCAGTCTCTCCAAAGAGAGCCCCGTCCAGATACAAGAAGCTCATAGAACACCAAACATGAAGGATCAAAGAAGAAACTCCCCAAGGCATATCATAGTTAAAAGTCTTAACAATGAAAACAAAGAGCAAGAGCTAAAAGCAGCAAGAGAGAAACAACTCACTACATACAAAGACACTCATTAGAATTACCTCAGGTTTCACAATGGAAACCCTGAAAGCCAGAATTGCCTGGAATGGAACACTTCAGAATCTAAAAAACTATGGCTTCCAAATCAAGCTACTGTACCCAGCAAAAGTATCCATCATAACAGATGGGAAAAGAAAACTTCAATGAAAATAGTTAGCTCTGTGATTATGTGAACACAAAGCCAAAAATACAGACAATACTTCAGAATATACCACACAGAAGAGTCACACAATCAATCTCAACAGCATACAAGAAGAAGAGCACAATAACCAAAACTACACCAGGCTAAAAACAGTACAAAACAGAAGAAAGCATCAAACTCCATAAAGCACCCAGTCATGGTAGGGATTAAATTGAACCTCACAGTTATAACCTTAAATATTAATGGTCTTAACTCACCCACTAAAAGGCAGAAATTAACAGGGTGGATCAAAAACATAGACCCTTCTATCTGCTGACTTCAAGAAACCCACCTCACCACTAAAGATAGACAGCTCCTCAGGGTGAAAGGATCAAAAATGATATTCCAACAAGTGTAAATAAGAAACAAGCAGATATTGATATATTAATATTTGATAAAATCAACTTCAAACCAAAAGTAATCAAAAAGGACAAAGAAGGCCTCTTCTTATTCATCAAGGAAATGGGCCAACATGAGGACATCACAATCATAAATCTCTATGCACGAAACACAGGTGTACCACAGTTTATAAAACAAAGCCTACTTTACAACAAAACAGAAATAAAACACCAACACCACATTGGTGGGGAATTCAATACTCCACTATCATCAATAGACAGATCATCCAAGTGGAAAATCAACAGGGAAATAATAGATTTCAACAACACCTGAGATCAACTTGACCTAATGAACATCTACAGAACTTTCCACCCCAATCCCTACAGAATACACATTCTTCTCAGCAGTCCCATTGAACCTTCTCAAAAATAGACCATATATTGGGCCATAAAGCATGCCTCCATAAATTCAGTAAAATTAACATAACTTCCAGTATCAGATCATATCACAGTGCTTTAAAGCTAGAAATTAACAACAAGAGACACAGTAGGAACTCCACCAGACCCTGGAGAATGACAATGAATGGGTTGTGGAAGAAATAGAAAAAGATCCAGAGGATCCTAAGAGCTTATTACTGAAGTATACTTAAAACTCACCCACCTTGGCTCAAGGAATTTTTTGGAGGAGAGGGTGGAAAGATTTTAAGAGCTACAGGTTGAGATATAATGTCTAGAGGCATTCCCTTCCCCCCAAAACAACTGACTGCTGCTCCCACAATGCATAACCCACAATCCCATATGGAATTCCTGCAAACCCACTGAGGAGGGTCCCCAGTACAATGGGGACAGCAATGAGAGAAAAGAGGGTACCAACACATGTTGTATCCATATAAAATATGTTAATAATAATGACTACAAAAATCATTAAAAATAAAATGAGTGCTAAGAAGAACAATAAAACATGGGAAGTGGCTATTATAAAATTGAGAATAAGGGCTAAAACTTTAGATAGGGAGAATCCTTCATAGACAAATGACATTTAAGTAAAGGCTTGGAAGAAGTAAGAGAATTAACTTTTCAGCATTCATATAATACCATCTAAGGAAGAAGAAAAACAAATCTCCCGAAGTGGGAGCAGACTTGACTTGTTGAAAGGCATCAAGGAAGACCAGTGGAGGAGGGCAAGAGTGGTACATAGACTGGCAATGGAAGTGGAAAGGAGGAAGGGGAGATCAAGCAGGCTGGATTTTAAAGGTCATAGTAAGGACTTTGGCTTTCACTCTGTGTTGATATGACTTGAAATAGTAACAAGATCACTCTGGCTGTTTATTGGATATTGACAATCAAGGGTAAATTCAAAGAGATGAATTAGGAATCTAATCCCTATAAAAAAAAATAGGAGTTAATCACCTTCAGGAGTTTTGGGATGGAGTCTCTCGGGTCTCTTACATATATAATCATGTCATCAGCGAATAAAGCTAACTTAACTTCTCTTTCCAAATTGTGTCCCTTTTATTTCCTTCTCCTGTCTTATTGCTTGAGCTAGGACTTCCAGTACTATATTGAAAAGCAGAGGTGAGAGAATAACGGAGGCTTAGACCAGAGTATAAACAGTAGAAGTGATGAGAAGGGATAGGATATGGTACAACTGTTGAGATTTAATGGAAGACTGGTGATCTAACTGAAAAAATATGGGTCAAGGAGATTTCAAAGTATTCTGCTAGAGCAATAAAAAAATAATGGAATGATGCCATGACAACTTCCAAACTTAGTCATTGAGGACATAGTACCCTTCATTTTCCTCTGCTCTTCTCTTGTCATTTTCCTTCTTAAGCTTCATGCTATTTATTTATTTTGTGTACTTTTACATAGGTTACAGTCTTATATCCTGTCACCCCAGGTCCGCATTTATCTGAGGGCTCTCCTCAATGGTGTTATTGGTGTTCAGTATGGAGTAATTGGGGAGTTGAGAGCAGCTTTGATTAAGGGGGATATTTAGAAGTTTGAGAAACATTTTGATGAGGATACCCACTCAACTTCTCCAGAGAACAATGGGGGATTCTCTTTGGGGGTTGTGAGTTTCCTGACCGTAGAGTGATGACTTGGTTCCCAGTACTAGTTATGAGTTCTCTCCCATTGAGCAGGCCTCATGTCCAATCAGAGGGTAGTAGTTACCCACAGAGTCTGTGTGCCACTAATGAAAAGTATAGACTTCTTTTTCAGTTCATTAGTTGCATAGCTAGCAAGGTGTCCTGGTTATTCATGCTGTTGGTGACCATTATCACCCAGTAGTTCTCATAGCACATTCTAGCACCATGAGGGTTTGCAAGAAGCAGACTGCCTTGCCTCTCAATTTCCATGTGGCCTTCAGTGTCTTAAGATGGCAGCCTGTGGTGTCTTCAGCAATAGGGTCTTACCTTTTTAGCTCTGTTGAGTAACCAAGTGTTTGGCAAGGGCCTATATTGGTTTGGAGACCTCAGGGATCTTCCTAGTTGACTGCTCACTATAGGGGTTTTCAAGTTCTAGTCCTGGGATTCACAAGCCAGAGCCAATGGTATTGGGATTAAGCATTCTCTATCTTCTACTGGGTATTTAATCTGGTTTGTCCATCTCCCTTAATTGGGGTTATATCTTTATATACTTGTATCGAGGGGGAAGGTTCCTATTATCCTGTCTACTTTAGTATTGTGTAGTTCCCCTCCCCAACCTCACCTCAATATTCTTTTCCTCTACTGATTTGTTTTGAACCCCTCCTCTTCCCCCTCCATATTTTCAATTTTTCCTCATCCCATTCTAGTTATATGCCCATTGTCCTAATACTAACTGCTTTCCACACTCCTCTTTAGCTGGTCCAGTTTAGGAGCCATAATATGAGAGAAAACATGCAGCATTTGTCTTTTTTAGACTGCATCACCTCACTTAGGAATTTATTTTCCAAGTCCATCAAATTTCCTGCAAAGTTCTATTATTTCATTTTTTTGTACCACTGAGTAAAATTCCATGTGTGTATGTACCACATCTTCATTATCTATTCATCAGTCAATGGGCATCTTGATTGATTCCAATGCTTAGCTATTGTGAACAGAGCAACAATAAGCATGATTGAGCAAATATCTCTGAAGTAAACAGTGGAGTCCTTAGGGTAAATGCTCAGGAAAGGAATAGCTGGGTCAGATGGTAGCTCTGTTTTTATATTTTTTAGGACTCTCCATAAAATTTTCATAGTGGTGTTACAAGTTTGCACTCATACCAGGAGTAGAATGTCCATTTCACAATATTAACTCTTCCAATCTATGAGTATAGAAGATCTTTCCATATTTTGTCATTCTTGATTTATTTATTCAGTGTTTTTATTGTTTAGATCTTTCACTTCTTTGGTCAGTGACATTCCAATATATTTATTGTGGCTATTGAAAATGAGACAGCCTCGCTGATTTCTTTCTCCATGTGTTTGTCTTCGGTGTATAGAAAGGCTACCGATTTTTGTGTATTGATTTTGTATCCTGCCACTGTGCTGAAAGAATCTATCACCTTTAGAAGGGTTTTGGTAGAGCCTTTCATCTAACTTGTCTATAGAATCATGCTGTCTGTGAATAGGACTAGTTTGACTTCTTCATTTCCAATCTGTGTCCCTTTATTTCTTTCTCTTATTTCTTGGGCTAAAAGTTCTAGCACTGTGTTGAAAACAATTGGTGAGAGTGGACATGCCTATTTTGTTCCTGATCATAATGAGAGAAATTTGATTCTTTCTGATTTGGGCCTTAGGTGCTTTATTTATAGCCTTTATTAGGTTAAGATATGGTCCCTCTATCTGTAGTCTTTCCAGTGTTTGAATCATGAAGGGATGTGTATTTGGTCAAAGTACTTCTCTGCATCTACTGAAATGATCATGTAGTTTTTGTATTTATTCATGTGGTGTATTAAATTTATTGATTTTAATATGTTGAGCCATCCCTGTATCCCTGGGATGAAGCCTACTTGACTGCAGTGGATAGTGCTTTTGGAGTGTTCTTAAATTCAGTTTGTGAGGAATTTTTTTTTTCTTTGAGAACTTTTACATCAAAGTTCCTAAGGGATATCAGTCTATAATTTTATTGTTGTGTCTCTGTCTGGTTTTGGTATGAAGAGTAATGCTGGGTTCATAGAAGTTTGGAAACCTTCCCTCTTTTCCAATTGTGTGAAATAATTTAAGAAAAAATAGCTTTAGTTCTTCAGTGAAAGTTTTAATGAAGGTTTGGTAGAATTTGGCTGCTTAGGTAATTTATCTGTTCTCTGTTTAGGTTTGGTAGGTGGTATGTGTCTAGGAATTCATCCACTTCTTCCAGATTATTCAATCTTGTGGAATAGAGGTTTTGGAAATATGTCCTGATGATTCTCTCAATTTTACCGGAGTCAGTTGTGACCTCTCCATTTTTGTTTCTAATCTTGTTAATTTGAGACTTCTCTCTTATTCTTTTGATAAAATTGGCCAGTGGTTTATTGATCTTGTTTATTTTTTTTTCAAAAGAACCAGATTTTCATTTCATCATATTTTAAAATAATATTCTCAATTTCCAATGCATTAACTTCTGCTCTAATCTTGATTCTTTCTGTCTGGAACTTTTAGGGTTGGATTGATCCTGTTACTCGAATGGTTAAGTTATTAACTTGAGATCTCTGTATCTTTGTTATGAAGGCATCTAGTGCTATAAATTTACCCTTAGGACTGCCTTCATTTTGTCTCATAAGCTCTGGTGTTTTGTATTTCCAGAACTGTTCAGTTCTAGAAATTTTATGGTTTCCCTTTTTATTTCTTCCATGCCCCATTTACTGTTTAGTCGTTTGTTGTTTAGCCAGAAAATGTAATAGAGAACAAAAATAATTGAGTTTGTTTAATATATTTATCATGCTTTCATTTTGGGATTCTATGTCTGGAGCATCCTCTATGTTTTTGTTAGGGGGCTTCCACTATGGGACTAGGAATTCTTGGTGGAGATCTCTCCACACGTTGTCACACATTGTTTATTTTCCACTGGGGTTAGCCCATCTTGAGGCAGATGTCTTGTTTTGTTAAGGATGTAGCAATTAGTGGTTCTTGCGGGATCTTCAAGCAGTGTTCTGTTTTGGTTAGATCCAGATGAAAGTGGGATGTCATTATACCTGCAGGTTTTGATTGGGTGCCCTTGGGTCGGGAGAGGGTCTTCCTAATGTGTGCTGTCTCTTGGTAGTTCTGGGTAAGACTGGGTGGCCTGGACAAATCTGTGACCAAGGAGGATCCTGTTCTCCCCAGCTGCTTGCTTGCTGGCCCTTGGTGATGGGATTGGCTGTAGCTGTTGGTAGCAAAGCTGTTGGTGGGGGGGGGGGCAGAATGTAAGGGGATGCTACTATAGGTGATGGGCCTGAATATATGAGGTGCTGTCTGGCTCACATTGCTGTGTGGATGGTCTGGGTCTGTTTGTGACCGCACCCTGACCTCCTCAAGCATGCAGAAGGCACTAGTGCCTTGGTGAGGACCACTTTGCATGTGTGGGTCGGCCAGAGTCCTACTTTCTATTTGCTCTTGTGGCATATTGGGCTATGTGTGCTGTTCAGATTGCCTACTTGTCTGCTGCTCCAACAGGACCACATGTGGCAGTCTAGCCGCCCCCAGCCGCCTATGTGGAGCTCAGGGAGACAATCACCCCATGTGAGCCCCCAGCCATGCCACGTGTGGAGATCAGGGTGGACAGCCTACCCATGTATGCGTGGTGATGGGGCTACTCACCCAAACAGCAGTGTGCTTCAGGCTCCCTGGCCCAGCCTCGCAGCTTGTGAAAGTTCGGCTTCTCCCACAGGTGCTCACATGCCACCCACTCCGTGGGCTGTTCAACAAGCCAGGAGTGCATGGGTGTGGCCCCAACTGCCCGTGTGGGCCCCCAGCCTTGCCCCTCATGAAGATCACCGGGACAGCGTGACCTGCGTGGGCGGAGATCAGGCTACTTGACCGCACAGCTCTGTCCTCTAGCAGCCCCGCATGTGGAAGTTGGGCTTCATGTCTTTCTCAGTTCTCAGAACTTATTAATGCTCCTTTTCCTTCCACACGTGACATTCATTCTGCCTATGCCACTTCTTACTCTTCCTTTAATTCATTTTTCCCTTTTAGTCGGGGAAGGGGATTGATCATCAGCATGTGCTTGGCAATGTTCAAAGAATAAATATACAAATGGCTTCTGCTTCCTGAGGTTTACCTCAACAATGTTATGGTTCTACTCAAGTTCGGCCAGACAGGTCAAATGACTGAAAGAGTGAAATAGTGGCATATCTACTCTGGAGGAAACCAACTGCTCTCTAATTGGACTGAGGGCCCACTCTATGGGAGGGAATACTTGCCCGGGTACTGAAAACCTAATCAAAAGCCTATTGCAGGGGAGGTCATGAGCCTTAGGGGTATAAAACCTGCACTCGTCTGGATCAATGCATATATTACTCTCATCAAATTGCCCTGAAAGCACTACACTTAATGTTCATACTCGTATATTAATGCTACTTTCACTTTTGGTTAGAGATGCCTCTGTTTTCAGATGACGATAACCACTAAGATGATCCAAAAGGCAACATAGTGCTGAGAAGAAGGGATGGAGGAGTGTCCAGCACTGAAACATCTCATACCCTCCAAGGCTCAGGGTCTATTGCTGAAGAGGTGGCAGAAAGTGTATAAGAGCCAAAGGAAGGGTACCTCTTCTTACATACAACTCTCCGAACAGAAATTGGCCTTGATATCTAAGACCTCGCAGTGCCTAACAATACTTACACAAGACCATCATAATAGGAGAAAGATTGTGACATCAAATTAAAAGAGAGACTAATTGAGAGAGGGAGGGGATATGATGGAGAGCAGAGTTATGAAGGGGAAAGTGGGGGAAGGGAGGGAGATACCATGGTTTGTTGTCTGTGAGTTTAGAAGTTGTCAATAAAAAATAAATATATTATTAAAAAAATTATGGTTCTAGAAAGAAGCTTGGCCAAGGTTGAAAGGGAAGGAAGGAGTTGAAGAGCTTCAAGACATCCCCAGGATATGGATGACACACTTGCTAAAACTGGGAGCATAACAAGGAGTAGAGATTAGAATGACTCATCAGCATACCTTTATCAGGATTATGGTGCTGTGAATGCAATAGTAAAGCTGGAACTGAGGAGTGGTGTCATTTGCTGCTAGACACATGACTGTGTGGTTTTGGCCTTTTGGAGCTGATTTTCAAGAGGAATGTGGAAAGATTTGAAACCTTGGCCTAAGAGATGCCTTGCAGTGCTGTAAGTACAGTTTGATGGACTATTCTGGTCAGAGTTGAAAGGCCTGAATACAGTGAGAACTAAGGACTGTGAGATTTGGCTTGTGAGGGTAAGAAAGAGCTTTGCCTGGACTGGGCAAGAAACATTTTGTGTGAAAGGCTCGCTGTTATGGCCATGTCCTGAGAAGTTGTGCAGGGTTGCATTGCATAGAAATGAACCGGTGTGTGCAGAGGAATACGGCATAGAAAAAAAATGAAACCTTTGAGTGAAACTTCTGCCCATTCAATGGAAATGGAGAGATTACAACCATTGAGATTTGGCCAGATGACCTGCAGTAGGATGAATGTAGACTCTTTTGAGGGGCCTTGAATTCTCAAGGAGTGTCCTGTTCTTCAAAGTCTGCTTTATTCCCCCCTGGACTAACAAATTGGCACCCTACCTGGTATTGTGGAGTATGAGAAATGCAGGAAAGAAAAGGTTATTGAATTTGCAAAATGGTCTTGTGTTTTGGAAATGGCCATGGGCAGTGTGAAGCAGGTTTGCTGGATGCCTGCATGGACACCGGATGGAGCTGTGAAGATGCACTGCTGCAATAGAGACCCAGTGGAGATGCTGAGACCACGAGATCACTGCTAAGGAGAAATGCCAGTCCCAGTTGAAGTTTTCCACGACTGTGAGTAGCCTAGCAGGAGGGGTGGAATTGTAACTCCAGAGACTTGTTGCTGGTTAGAATTATTGACTAGAGTTGTTGGACTTGGAACTACAGAGTTTGATGTTCTCTGTCTTTAAATCTTGTATTGGTTGAATATTTCTTTGCTATGTCCAATGTCATCTTTTGCAGTGTGAGTGTTTATTCTGTGTCAAAATGGGTTTTTTTTGGGGGGGGGAATTTTTTTGGTATTATGGCTCAGTTAAAAGAACCTGGGTTATGGGGATGTTTGAATGTCATTGGGATTGATAAAAATTATGGGGACTTTTAAAGTTGGATCAGTGCATAGTATTTAATATCATGTATGGTTATCAGTTTATGGGGGCTAGGAATAGAATATGGTGGCTTGATTCAGGTGTTACCCATAAACTTAGTGTTCTGAATGCTAGGTTTCCAGCTCATGGAGATTTGGGAATTAATGCCTCTTGGAGGGAGTGTATTGTTGGGGTGGGCTTATGGGTATCATAGCCAGTTTCCCCTTGCCAGTGTTTGGCACACTCTCCTGTTCCAATTGTCCACCTTATGTTGGCCAGGCAGTGATGTCCATCCTCTGCTCATAACATCGTTTTTCCCTGCCATCATGGAGCTTCCTCTTGAGTCTGTAAGCCAAAATAAACCCCTTTTCCCCAAAAGCTGGTCTTGGTCGAGTAATTTCTGCCAGCAATGTGAACCTGACTACAACAGGTGCTTATCCCTCAGCTAGTGGGAAAACTAGCAGAGTCTCTCACTGGAAGTTATATTCTGCCACAGGGAATTTTATTAACAAAAGTTTCATTCTCTCAGAGAGCAGTCAGGGTCTAATGACAACCAATGTTTGGATCCAAAGACCTGGCTCCTATGATTCAATTTGGGAGATTTGAGGGACTGTCTCAACAACCTGAGCTACCTAGAGGATGACAGAGGCCCAAGTTAGAATTGGCTTGTAGGTCACTTTCTACTCTACCCAACCCTACCTTGTGAATTTTCTTAAGATGTATTTATCATAAGCACCCTCTCCTAAGATGTCTGTGAGCAACTCTCCATTTCATTCCTCCATTTCATCCCAAAGAACTCAACCTAAGACAGAGTACTTTTGTCAAAGCTCAGATCCACTGTCCATCTCAGAAAATCCCTCTGTGAAGGTTGAGGCTGCAAGACCCATGGATGCTTTTGGAGTTAGAAAAGCTATGAAGCAAAGGTGCTTATAATTGGAAATTCTCACTAGTGAAAATGTGCAATACAATTTCGTAGAAGACTATTCTATCTGGAAGCTAGCAGATGCTATGAAGCCAAATCCAGGGCTTACCAAACACAGAGACTCTACTGATGTCACTAGCACTTGTGCTGTGTGTTCCTGTGTGGGCTTTTTAAGGGCTTGGGTTGTCTTTTTAATTTTTTTTTCCTTCCACAAACAGCCATAGAGCATTGAGAGTTAATTCAGCCATGTAGTCACTCCAAGGCCATCTGTTGTTCAAATTAAAATACATATTTTTAACTTTAACCTTTCAATCTCTAAAGTTTTAAACCTTTGCAATAGAAACAGACATTTTGCAACAGCTTTTTGGCTTCCTGACTCAGTGATATCAATGAAAGGGCAATGTCAGCTTCAGGGACGTCAGTGAGTAGCACTAGCGGGCTGACATTGGCAGAGGGACATGGAGAATATACTAGGTTATTTTCTGTTCCTGCATGACGTAGTAATGTACTCTCTCAGAGTTAATCGAAACAAAATAGATTTTATGAAGGATAATTTAGGAATTCACATTTCTTCTGAAACATTAAAAGAAGATCTGGAAAAAATACTGCAGAATTTAGGTTCCTTTGTTAGTTCTACTTATCTAATGGGATATGCTAATATGGAAACCAGGATAAAGCAAAACCAAAATGCCAATTTCCTAGTGAATGAGTTTTTTTTTCTTACTTAGAAAATCATGCATGCTTGAGGTAGAAATTATAGAAGTCGTGGGAAAGTACAAAGATACCAATCTGCTCTGTAGATAAAATGTTAAAAACATCTTGATGTATTAAAATCTTATTGAAAAATGTTAAATTACATATCTAAACTATTAATTGAAATGTTGAAATCATGATGCATTATCCTTCATATTTAAAGATGTAATTGCTAACCTTTCATTATAAGGAGTATATGTTTTGAATCCATTTCATCTTATTTCTTTCCACCAATATTCAAGATTTTTCGTGCCACCTATCTGACCTGTGACAAATGAATAAATTTAATAAAACTACTTTAAACTATGAAAATTAAAGAGGTACAGTGCCATTCTTAGGTCAATTTAATTCATCCGTTCGTGTTTTATGAAATGATAGCTACTATATACTCTGTACTGTGCTGGATAAAGTGAAAGGATGGGACACATTAGGGAGATACAAATATAAAGATCACACAATTCCAATTTCTTTATTCATGTGACAAAAAGTAATTAACAACCACTAAATGCTGGCATTATCCTAAGCATTGATCACATAGTGAGGTACACTAAGCATAAGGTCTCTACCTTCATGGGCTGTAGTTTATGTTGTAGTAAGCAGACATATATATCCACATACATATACCATATATATATATATATATATATATATATATATATATATATATATCTGCATTTCAGATAATATGCACTTTGTATTGTTATTTTCTGTGTCTTATGAACCACAATCTTAACAGTCTTTACAAGCTCCTCAAGGCCAATTTTAGGGACAACAAAGGGCTCTTCCATGTCAATGAATCAATCCAAAGTACATACTCATATCCATTCTGTTTATTGTGCTCTCCCAACTAAATCTGTATTTTCCCTGCATTTAATCATCCCAGGGCCAAGTGCTAAGAAACTAGAGACCATGCTCACAGGACAAAGCCTACATTCTTTTAAACCAGCCAATACTAAAGGGCTGTTCCATCTTACCTTTACCAACTTAACATAAAATTGAAAAAATAAAGCGTTGGCCTAGATCTTCTCCATGCTCTTGTTTCTCCCTCTGTGATTTTGCATTACATAGTATGTCTCCTTCACTTGGGAAATGTATGCTAACTTTTTTTCAATGTCATTAGCCTCTCCATGTTATCATTTACTCACCTTTGCACATTGACAGCATTGAGACATAGTGGTAAATACTATGAAGGCAACAGAGGGATGATACAGAGAAAAGCTGAAAATGCTATTTCAGTGTGACTTCTCGAAGGAGGGTGTGTGTGTGTGTGTGTGTGTGTGTGTGTGTGTGTGTAAGTCACTGTGCATGTGTGGAGGTCTAAGGAGGACAACCTGTGGGTGTTTGTCCCCTCCTTCCATCCTGCTTGAGACAGGGTCTCCCTTGTTTTTTCCACTATGTGTGCACCAGTCTAGATGGCCCACAGTCCTCCAGATAATCTCTGTCTGCCTTCCATGGCTGGATGCAGGCTGAGACCACATCCACATGCACTACTTTGCATCTGGCTTTATGTGGGTGCTGGGGAATCTAATGGGCAGCAAGCTTGCGAGCAAGTACTCTTAACAGTTGAGACATCTCCCAGACGCATAATAAGTTGATATTTTGACTGAGATCCATATTGTGGAAAAAGAAAGATGCACAAAGAATATTCTAAGCCAAACTCGTAGCAATTGCAAGTATCCCAAGGCAAGACTAGCTTTCCTTGTTCAGTGATTCAGGCCAGAATGGCTGAGGCAGGGTGGACCAGGAAGAGGTAGAGAGTGGGGCAAAATTCATAGAGGATCCTGAAATAGAACAGACCAAACACATGAGCAAATAAGTATGACAATGTGTTATGAGCAGAACATTATATTTGTGTTTTTTCTAGATTTTGGATTGGTTAATCTAGAAGTTGAATCTGTGATACAACTCTAGAACCTGACCTAGCTATGGGTGACAATTCTGAGGGCACCCCTTGATTGTATGCTGGCTTTCTTCTGTGTCTCCTGGAAGCACTGCTTGGTGAAAGTGCCAATGTTACAATGTGCTCAGTAACAGCAGAAGCCAAGTGTGAGGCACATATCCCTTTGTAATGTGTAGGTTTGTGGTTAAAAACAGGGGACAAGGAGAAGCCTATTCTTAATAAGATCTTACTTATGCCCAGTTTACCAACTGTTCTGTTCAGAGAGCCAGCACATGAGTCATGACTCGCATGCTCTGACTAGAACAAAAACCAAGTAGCTTAGTCCTGACAGCTTTATAAACTCAGAAGCAAGAAGATACTTTCATCCTTCCAGTACAGTGTGACATCATGATATTCTGACTTATCTGCTAAGTCTGTGAAAATACTTAATTTCTAGTTTCAGAAAACAGATTCTAGGTTTTATAAGAAAGGGAATTTTTAATTCCCCTTTTCCCATAACACAAAATATTTTCTTTTGAGCAAAGCTTGGCCTGCAGCTCTACTCGAATAAATGAAAGGGTGTGGGAGAATAAAAGTTTATTAACAATAATATGAGCCAAGCTTTAAGCTTAGGGCTATACAGTGTAACACATTTATTCTTATTACAACTTTTCTATAGCTGGTAATATTTCCCCCATTTTATAGATGAGGAAACTGGGTCTCAGAAAGACTATTATAAGTCCAAAGCTAAACAGAGAATGTGGACCAAGGTGTTTGTAGGAATCTGCATTCAACCCTGGTGTATTGCCCTCTAGCCTATTCCCCACCAATCCACACTGAGTTCCTGCATACCACTTAACAAACAGGAGCAGAACAACCCCACCTTCTCACTTGGTGACAGGAAAGAGGCAGCAAATCATGGCTGGTAAAGGACTCTGCACTTGGCAATTTAAAACTAAGGAAATAGAAGGAAGCCACACATTGGGCTGTACCCCAATTCAGTGGCAGAAAAGAGTATCTACCCTGTGAGCATAAGGTCACCCCAACTTCTGGTGTTTCCCCCTCTGTAATCCTGGGTTTGAGAAATGGAATTATCCATTAGAGAAAGCAGCATTTTTAAGGAGCATATGCTTATATGCATATAAAAAATATATTCTTTCTATAATAGAGTTTCTCTATGATATGTTCTCTATATTATTCCCCTAATACAAGTTCTCAAAGCAACAGTAATAAAAGCATCATATATTGGTTGTACATACTAATACTTATTCCATACCATATTTCTTTATTTTTTATTTTTTTGAAATAGTATCAAGATTATTTTTTTTACTTATTTATATTTTTTACAGTCAGTTTGGTACCATTATTAGGCTCATCCATGACCTACCCCCTCCCCCTTGGCCACTCGTTGTTGAGGTACACGGGTCATGCATTGTGGAGTTAGCCCACAGTTATGGGTAAGCTTAATGTCTCTGCATATCATGACCCAACATGTGGCTCTGACATTCTTTCCGCCCTCTTTTCCACAAAATTTCCCTGAGCCATGTTGGGTTCATTTTTGGTCTGCTTCAGTGATGAGGTGTTGGGGGCCTCTGAGGCTCTGGCTCTCTGATTTGGTAGGAATTGATTTTTCTCTGTGCTGATCTCCTTCCCCCTTGTGCTGGTATCCGGTTCATCAGGAAAACAGCACCCTTGCTTGTTTCGCCAATTTTTCTTAGTTTCAGCCGGGGCCCTTTTGAGGTATGATGGATGGGGTGGCTCTCTCCTTAGGATCTACATCTATCTGAAAAAGAGAAGCAGATTCTCCAACGGAGAGTAAGTTAGCATCAGGACAAATGAGATAACCCTTTTTTTTTGTAGAGAATTTAATAGGTGTAGGCCCTCTTGTAGCCCACAATTGATGGAAGCTTGATATTGGAGAGTGGGCTTATGTTTGGATATGGTTCTGACTTGTTTCCCAGCTCCAGCTATGGGTCCCATACCAGTGAGGGGATCAGTTAGCCGAATTGATAGCAGTTGGTTCACCACCATGGCTGTGTGCCACCACTGCACTTGTGTGGGCATCACAACAAGTTATTTGCTGCTAAGTAGGTTAGACCATGCATTGCTTCAACAGATATTGGTCATTTTCCCCCAGTCGCCCATGTAGCACCTTCTGGCACTAGACACGCTGACTGTCTGGGACTGACTCTATTCCAACTTCCAGCCATGCCATTCTAATTTGCATGTCAATCACATAAGGTGTCTTCAGCAGTAGGGTCTTACCACTAGCCTTTGGTGGGTCATCAAGTACTCTGACAGAAATCTGTCTGTCTTTTAGGAAACCTTGTAGGTCTCTCTGACCAAAAGCTCATTGTGGATGATAGCCCCGTGCTGGTTCTGGGAGTTACAGGTCAGTGCCCACTAAGAAAATGAGGAAAAAGATAACTAATATACAAGAGTTAGAGAGAAGAGAGAGAGAGAGAGGGAGAGGGGAAGTGAGGGAGGGAAGATGTAGAAGATTAAGGTTAGTCTTGATCTTACCCTCTCCACCATACCATATTTCTAAAAGTAGCAAGTACCTTAAAATATGCAAACACTTTAACATCATCAAAGATCATGTCTTACAATGCAAAGAAAATAGGAAGAAAGGGAAATGGAAGTAAAGTTTATGCCACAAATATGTGTGCTTTAAAGCTCTTTATTGACACAACCATGGGAATGCAAGTCACACACTCCTGTCTCTGAATAGCTCCAGCCCAGGATCATGTCCACCCATCAGATGGGTGTGAGCAGAGGATCACCCCAACCTCTGCTAGTTGGATTAAATGCCTCTTATCATGCTTCCAAATCATCTGACCTATGTTTCTAAGTAAATCCATGTTGATGTGCTATGACCGCCATGCCTAACTCTTAGACAACAATTTTACAAGAGCCTTTTGAAGTTTCCACCCTCAATCAATACAGTGACTATATGAGGGAGGATTTCCCAGGCCTGCTGGGGAGGGGTCAAAGAGATTTAAACACCATTAATTATACCAGAGAAGAAGCCACTGTACACTCACCATCCTGCTTCCTGAGATAACCTCCTTATATTTATTTATAGATTCTTTCCAAACTATCTCTCTTAAGGGAATTTGAATGTTTTCTCTAAAATCACTGGATTGTATCTCTATTTTTAAAAGCTTAAAAGCATATCTCAGTGAATTTGAATGTGAAGAAACTTCATAACATTAAAGCAGCCTTATATTTGAGTATACTCTGAGCACATAGTGGTTATATCCACCAAGTCAGCAGTGAGGCAGGAACAGGAAGGGGGACAAGAGGAAAATCAGTTCCTTAGCTTGGACACCCACTCAGAAAGGAACACAGTTTGGCATTTTTTTCTAGAAGGCAGAGGTAAGATCACCCATAATTGGCAATGTGTCTACATCACCCCAACCAACATGCAGTCATTTCACTTCCTCATTACCGTATTCTCCTCAATCCCAGTATCACTTGTGCCAACAAGCACATGAGTCAATCACCATCTTCATGCTAGCAGATACTGGGCAACACCTTTAAGAAGACTATGGTAGTCCAGGTGTGGTGGCACATGCCTTTAATCCCAGCACTCAGGAGGCAGAGGTAGGAGGATCACTGTGAGTTCAAGGCCACCCTGAGACTACATAGTGAATTCCAGGAGAGCCTGAGCTAGAATGAAACCCTACTTTGAAAAACCAAACTGAAGAAGAAGAAGAAGAAGAAGAAGAAGAAGAAGAAGACGACGACGACGACGACTATGGTCTTATTGAATATGGAAAATATAATTTTTTTTTGGTTTTTCGAGTTAGGGTCTTACCCTACCCCAGACTGACCTGGAATTCACTATATAGTCTCAGACTGGGTTCAAACTGATGGTGATCCTCCTACCTCTGCCTCCAAAGTTCTAGGATTAAAGGCATATACCACTATGCCTGACACAAAGTATAAATATTTTTATCCTGTGCTCCATTCATAAAAGAACTAAAGGTAGTTTACAGTGGAAAAGGAGTAACAACACAACACAAGATTAATTAAAGTGTAAACTATGGATGGATAGCTAAGCAAAATGTGGTGTATGCACATCATAAGATATTATTCAATTGTATTATTATTTCTTTTGTTTTTATAGAGACTGAGAGAGAATTGGCACACCAGGGCCTCAGCCACTGCAATCAAACTCCAGACACTTGAGCCACCTACTGGGCTTATGCAACCTTATACTTGCTTCACCTTTGTGCATCTGGCTTACATAGGATTTGGAAAGTAGAACGTGGATCCTTAGGCTTCACAGGCAAGTACCTAAACTGCTAAGCCATCTCTCCAGCCCAGATATTATTCAATTTTAAAAATTAAGGACATCCTGGGTGGTGGTGCTACCCACAGTTAGAATTGATCCTCCCATTTAATCTAGAAAGTCCCTCACAGAAATAACCAGAGATTTGCTTCCATGGTGGTTCTCAATCCTGTAGAGTTGATAACCAGAGATTAGCCATCACAATACCGAAGAATGTTTTAAAATAAATTCATGATTTATTATCAGTAAATGTTTTATTTGTATTCCAATTTTTGGTACCCATAAACCTAGGATTGCATAAAACTTTTGTTGGCTAAAAGGAGTAGGTAGCAAGTAGAAAAAGTTCAAGAGCAGCTGCTGGAACTTGCGACCACTTGCCAGCTCCTACCTGACCCAGAAAGAGCAGAACTGCTGGGGCTTCTCCACTCACACCAGCCCCACAAAATCAAAACCCTGAAGGAGATAACATAGGTCAGCTAAGAAGCTCCAGAACAATTTAGACAGCTTTCCACAACCTCCCTTTCCAGATAAGGAAGCACCTGGAGTCACTGGAGACCTCAGGACCCTCAGGATCAGAGTCACCCCTCCTCTACACTGCAGATCAGAAGATCTGCCAAGCCCACAGTGCAACAAAGAGGGATTCCTCTTCACACTCAGCATAGGTGAGATAGAAAGTCACCCCTGAAGGTAACAGGGCTGTTGCACACTGTGACAATATATAGGCCAGCACTGGAAGTGCTAATTGCACCTTCCATACCAAGGCAGGTTGCAAAGTAAAATCCCAAAAGGGAAAGAAGGCAAAGCCTCCCACAAGGATAGAGGTGCTGATTTACTGGATCTGACCTGCATTTGGTCTACTTTGCCATTCTTGAGTGTGATGAGTGTTAGGAGTATCTTTTGTCACTTCTTTTTTTTTTAATTTTTATTTATTTGAGAGTGGCAGGGAGAGAAAGGGGCAGAGAGAGAGAGAGAGAGAGAGAGAGAGAGAGAGAGAGAGAGAATGGGTGAACCAGGGCCTCCAGCCACGGCAAACGAACTCCTGGTGCATGTGCCCCCATGTGCATCTGGCTAACATGGGTCCTGGGGAATAGAGCCCTGAACTGGGGTCCTTAGGCTTCACAGGCAAGCGCTTAACTGCTAAGCCATCTCTCCAGCCCACTTCTTTTCTTTTTCTATTGATTGTATTTTTTATTATAGACAATAAACCATGATAATCTCCCCTGCACACACTTTCCCCTTCGCAACTCCATTCTCCATCATATCTCCTCCCCTTCTCAATGTCTGTCTTTTATTTTGATGTCATCATCTTTTCCTCCTATTATGATGGACTTGCATAGGTAGTGTCAGGCACTCCGAGGTCATGGATATCCAGGCCATTTTGTGTCTGGAAGAGGGCACTGTAATGAGTCCTACCCTTCTTTTGGCTCTTAAATTCTTCTTGCCACCCCAAACCAATAACCTAACCATCCACCTAAAGGCACTGGAAAAACAAGAAAAATCCAACCCAAAGAGCTCCAGAAGGAAAGAAATAATTAAAATCAGAGCAGAAGTCAATGAATTGGAAACCAAGGAAACAATTAAGACAATTGACAAAACAAAGAGCTGGTTCTTTGAAAAAATAAACAAGACTGACAAACCCCTGGCTAATCTGATCAAGCAAAAAAAAGAGAAGCTTCAAATTAACAAAATTCAAAATGAAGGAGAGATCACAACAGACATAAGTGAAATTTGGAGAATCATCAGGACTTACTTCAAAAACCTCTACTCCACAAAACTGGATAATGTAGAGGAGATGAATAAATTTTTGGATGCATACCATCTACCAAAGCTAAACACAGAGCAGATTAATCACCTCAATCAACCCATCACACTCATGGAGACTGAAAAAGTAATAATAAAAAAAAAAACTCCCAAAAAAGAAGAGTCCAGGACCAGATGGCTTCTCAGCTGAATTCTATCAAACCTTCATGGAAGAACTCAAACCAATCTTCCTCAAACTGGGCCACACAATTGGTGAACAGGCAAAGCTACCCAACTCCTTCTATGAAGCTAGCATCACCCTAATTCCAAAACCAGGCAGAGATGCCACAAGAAAAGAAAACTACCGGCCTATTTCCCTGATGAATTTAGATGCAAAGATCCTGGACAAAATCCTCGCAAACCGAATCCAACAACACATCAAAAGCATTATCCACCTTGACCAAGTGGGATTCATCCCAGGAACACAGGGGTGGTTCAACATATGTAAACCTGTCAATGTTACCACATAATAATAACAACATAAACAAGGTTAAACATATTATTTAGTTTTTTGAGTTCTTTGTATATACTGAATATTATTCCTCTGTCAGATGTATAGCTGGCAGAGATTTTCTTCCATTCTGTAAGTTGCCTCTTTGATCTATTCATAGCGTACTTTGCTATACAAAAGCTTTGTAATTTCAACAGGTCCCAGTGTTTGATCCATGGTTTTATTTCCTGAGCAACTGGGGTTATATTCTGAAAGTCATTGACTATGCCAATATGTTGAAGGGTTTTTCATACTTTTTCCTCTAGCAGTTTCAGACTTTCAAGTCTGATATTAAGGTCTTTGATCAATTTGGACTTAATTCTTATTCATGGAGAGAGATAAGGATCGATTTTCATCATTCTACAGATACATATCCAGTTTTCCCACACCATCTTTTGAAGAGGCTTTCTTTTCTTTAATGAGTATTTTTGGCAATTTTTTCGAAGATCAGATGGCTGTAGCTGCCTGGATTAATATCTGGGTCCTCTATACTGTTTTATTGATCTACATGTCTGTTTTTGTGCGAGTACCATGCTTTTTTTGTTTCTATGACTCTGTAATATAGGTCAAAATCAGGTATGGTGATACTACCAGCCTTATGTTTGTTGCTCAAAATTGTTTTAGATATTTGAGGTTTATTGTGCTTTCAAATGAATTTAAGGATGTTTTTCTCTACTTCCATGAAGAATGTCATTGGAATTTTGTTGGGGATTGTATTAAGTGTATAGATTGCTTTTGGTAAGATTGACATTTTCACAATATTCATTCTTCCAATCCAAGAACATGGGAACATGGGATGTCTTTCCAATTCCTAGTGTCCTCTACAATTTCTGTCCTGAATGTTATAAATTATTCATTGTAGATATCCTTCACTTCCTTGATTTGGTTTATTTCAAGGCACTTTAGTTACTTATTTATTTATTTTTTGAGGCAATTGTGAATGGGAGTGATTCCCTGGTTTCATCCTCAGCAGGTTTGTTAGTATGTAGGAAGTTTACTGATTTCTGTGTGTATACTTCTTATCATGTTTCATTGCTATAAGTGTTTTTGTCAGCTCTAACAATTTGCTGGTAGAGTCATTAGGGTCCTTCATATATAGAATCATATCATCTGCAAATAATGATAATTTGAACTCTTCCTTTTCAATTTGTATCTATTTTATGTGTGTCTCTTGCCTTACTGCTATAGCTAATATTTCTAGTACTATATTAAATAAAAGTGGGGACAGTGGATTCCCTTGTCTTGTTTTAGTGGAACTTTTCCATTAAAGCTTTTCTCCATTTAGTATTATGTTGGCTAT
This sequence comes from Dipus sagitta, assembly GCA_036346955.1. Lineage (NCBI taxonomy): Eukaryota > Metazoa > Chordata > Mammalia > Rodentia > Dipodidae > Dipus > Dipus sagitta. The sequence continues at coordinate 87,570,702 of CM070779.1, read as the reverse complement.
AGGGTTGTCATAAATATTCTTCATTATGTTGAGATATGTTCCTTCTATTCCCAGTTTCTTTAGGACTTTTATCATGATGTTGGACTTTGTCAAATGCCTGTTCTGCATCTAATGAGATGATCATGTGATTTTTGTCCTTCAGCCCATTTATATAGTATATTACATTTACTGACTTGTGTATGTTGACCCATCCCTGCATTTCTGGGATAATGCCTACTTATGTGGGGTAAATGGCCTTTCTGATATATTCTTGTATTCTGTTTGCCAATATTTTGTTGAGAATTTTTGCATCTATGTTCAAGAGGGAGATTGGTCTGTAATTTTCTTTATTGTTCTGTCTTTCTCTGCTCTTGGTATCAGAGTGATGCTGGCTTCATAGGAGTTTGGGAGAACTCCTTTTTTATATATTTTATGGAAAAGTTCTTGAAAAGAATTGGTTTTAGTTCTTCCATGAAGGTCTAGTAAAATCCACTGGTGAATCCATCCAGGCCTGGACTTTTTTTTAGTTGGGAGAATTTTTTTTTAATAACTGCTTGGAAGTCTGAACTTGTTGTAGGTCTATTTAAGTGGTTAATCTCATCTTGATTGAATTTTTGTAATTGCATGAATCAAGAAAATCATACATTTCTTTCAGATTCTTAAACTTACTGAAGTATATGTTCTTAAAGTATATGCTATGATTTTCTGAATTTCTTTGGTATCTGTTGTAATTGTGCCTTTTTCATTTCTAATTTTACTAATTTGTGTCTCTTCTCTCTTCCTTTTGATCAGATTTGCTAAGGTTTATCAAACTTGTTTAGACTTTCAAAGAACCAACTCTTTATTTAATTGATTATTTGTATTTTATTAATTTCTACACTAATCTTTATTATTTCTTCCTGTATACTGACTTTTGGTTTGCCTTGTTCTTCTTCTTCCAAGGCCCTAAGGTGAAGCATTAAGTTGTTTACTTGTGACCTTTCTAATTTCTTTTTTAAAATTTAATTTTATTTTTAGAGACAGCAAGAGGCAGAGAGGGAGAGAGGTAGAGAGAGCAAAAATTCAGTGGCCAGGGCCTTAGCCACTGAAATTGAACTACAGATGCTTGTAGCACCTACTGGGCATACATGACCTTGCACTTGCCTCACCTTTGTACATCTGGCTAACATGGGATCTGGAGAGTAGAACATGGGTCCTTAAGCTTTGCAGGCGAGCACCCCAACTGCTAAGCCATCTCTCCAGCCCTCTAATTTCTTAATATAGGCACTCAAAGCAATAAATTTCCCTGTTAGGACAGCCCTCATTGTGTCCCAAAGGTTTTGATATGTTGTGTCCTCATTATCATTTGATTCTATGATTTTTTTTTTCCTTCTTGATTTCTTCATTGACCCATTCACCACTTAGTAGTGGATTGTTTTTTGCCATGATTTTGTGTATGCTCTTTAGCTTTTCTTGCTGTTAATTTGTAGATTAATCCCATAGTTATCAGATAGAGGCAAGGACTTATTTCAAGTTTCTTGTATTTTTTAATATTTTCTTTGTGTCCTAATATATGATCTATTTTAGAGAATGTTCCATGTGCTTCTGAGAAAAATGGGTATTCTGTAGCATTTGGATAGAATGTTCTGTAGGTATCTGTTAGATCCATTTGTTCTATGACCTCATTTAATTGAGATGCTTCTATTTACTTTTGCTAGAATGACCTGTCCATTTATGAGAGTGGGGTATTGAAGTGACCCACTACAATTGTGTTTGGTGTTATCTGTGACCTTAGTTCTAATAGCATTCGTTTGATGAAGTTGGGAGACCCAGTGTTAGGTGCATGTATGTTTAGGATTGTAATGTCCTCATGTTGTAGCTTTCCTTTAATCAGCATAAAGTGACCTTCTTTATCTTTCCTCACTAATTTTGGTTTGAAGTCTATCCTATAAGATATTAGTATAGCAACCCCTGCTTGTTTCTTAGGCCTATTTGCTTGAAATAACTTTCACCCTAAGACAGTGTCTATCTTTTATTGAGAGATGAGTTTCATGGAGGCAAAACAATGGCAGCATCCTGCCTTTGAATCCAGTCTGCAAGCATGCACCTATATAATCATGGGGTGTGCCCTATGATCAATTGACTGAGGAGGAGAGGACTAGTGTACGGTTTACAGATGGTTTAGCATGTTATGTGAGCACCTCCCAGAATTGGATGGCTGCAGCATTACAAGCCCTTTCTGAGATAACTATGAATGACTGTGGTGAAGGGAAGTCTTCAGAATGAGGAGAACTTTGGGCAGTGCATATGGTTGTGCATTTTGCTTAGAAGTAAAAATGGCCAGATGTGTGGTTATACACTGATTCATGGGCTGTGGCCAATGGTTTGGCTGGATGGTCCAGGACTTGAAAGCAGCACAGTTGTAAAATTGGTGAGAAGAACATTTGGAAAGGTGTATGTGGTTAGAACTCTCTGAATGGGCAAAGGATATAAAGATACATGTGTTCCATGTTAATTCTCAGAAGGTGACCTCATCAGAGGATGATTTTAATGATCAAATAGATGAGCTGACCCATTCTGTGGATAGTGATCAACCTCTTTCCTCAGCCACCCTTGTCATTGCCCAGTGGGCCCATGAATAAAGTGGCTGTGGTGGCAGAGATGCAGGTTATGCATGGGCCCAACAAGATGGACTTCCACTAACCAAGGCTGACCTGGCTATGGCTACTGCTGAGTCAGATCAACCAGCAGCAGAGACCAAGTCTGATCCCATGAAATGGCAGTATTCCTCAGGGTGACCAGCCAGCAACTTGGTGGCAGGTTGACTACAGTGGACCACTTCCATCATGGAAAGGACAGTGTTTTGTCTTTACTGGAATAGACACTTATTCTGGGTATGCATTTGTTTTTCCTACATGTAGTGCTTCTTCCAAAACTACCATCCATGGGCTTACAGAATGCCTTATCCACCATCATGGTATTCCACACAGCATTGCTTATGACCAAGGAACTCACCTCTAAGCCAAGGAAGTATGGCAGTGGAGTCACGATCATGGAATTCACTGGTCTTACCATGTGCCCCACCACCCTGCAGCAGCTGGCTTGATATAATGGTCGAATGGCCTTTTAAAGAAACAGCTACAGTGCCAACTAGGTGCAATATCCTGGAGGGCTGAGTGAATGTCCTCCAGCAGGCTGTATATGCTATGAATCAGCATCCTACATATGGTACTGTTCTCTTATAGCCCTGACTCATTGGTCCAGGAATCAAAGGATGGAAGTGGGAATGATACTGCCTGCCATCACCCTAAGTGACCCATTAGACAAACTGTTGCTACCTGTTCCTGCAACCTTATGCTCTGCTGGCCCAGAGATCTTGGTGTGTGTGTGGGGGGGGGATGCTTTTGCCAGGAGGCACAAAGAACATTCCGTTGAACTGGAAGTTAAGACTTCTGCCTGGCCACTTTGGGCTCCTGATGCCCTCCAGTCAATAGGCTAAGAAAGGAGTTACAGTGTTAGTGGATGTGATTGATCCAGACTACGAGGGGAAATTGGACAGCTGCTCCACAATGGCGGTAAGGAAGAGTATGTCTGGAGTTCAGGAGATCCTTTAGGGCTTCTCTTAGTGTTACCATGTCCTGTTAGTAAAATCAATGGATAACTGCAACAAGCCAATCAAGGTAGTGAGATAAATGGCCCAGATCCTACAGAAATGAAGGTATGGGTCACCTGTCCAGGTAAAGAAGCAAGACCTGCTGAGGTGCTTGCTCAAGGTGAACGAAATAGAGAATGGATCTTAGAAGAGGGTGGTTATAAATACCAGCTAAGGCCATGTGACCAGTTACAAAAACAAGGATTGTAATGCCGTGTTTCTGTCCTACCTTGATACAGACTGTTCGTATTTATCTACATCAATATTAAGATTATGTCATTAGCTAAGTGGTGTTGAATTTATATTTGACCTATTATATTAGAGACAAGGAATTCCTGAAGGAACCTTGCTTTGTGTTGTGGGGTGGGGAGAAGATTGTGCATTTCCGGTTGTATGTGGGATAGTTATACTATTAGGCAGAATTATGAGCTTGTTACTGTTTCAATTTGGAAACTAAGTATGATTTAAGGAGATATGGCTTGTTGTGAAGTTGACAAGGGGTGGACTTGTGGCTAAGGTGTTGTCAACTTGGTCTTTTTAGTAATCCACAGACATCCCTTTTGGGTGTGTCTGTAAGGTTGCTTCCAGGAAGGATTAACTGAAGGAGGAAGTCCTTCCTCCAGGGTGAGCCCTACCCCAGAATGGGTGGCCCCTCTTGGAAGGGAAGTAAGTAAGTAAGCTCTGAGTGAAAAGAGCCCTCTTTTTCCTTCCACTTGGCTGCTGGAGCTGCTTGCTGCCTTTCAGCATAGACTGAAGACCAGCATCAACTGAAGACCCATGTGGACTGAAAACAAGTGGCTCCTCAGTAAGCCAACAGGCCTTCAGTTGGATTGGAACTACTGAGGCATCTAGCTATGTGGACTGAGCAGCTACCAAGTTCCTTGATACCCAGGCCTGCAACTGCTATTGGACTGCTGTAAGCTAATCCAATAAATTCCCTTTTTAATATAATTTATTCTATTGATTCTCTTCCTCTAGAGAATGCTGAGTAATACAGACAGTGAGAGATTCTTTCCTGATTTTGTCTGTTTGGTGTTCTATAGGCTTCCTGTATCTGCATTGTCATCACTTTCCCTATGTGGGGGGAAGTTTTCTTCTATGATTTTGTTGAGAATACCTGCTATGCCTTTGGAGTGAAAATCTTCTCCTTCTACTATCCCTAAATTCTTATGTTTGATATCTTCATAGTCTCCTGAATGTCTAGAAATTCCCATTCATGCCTTCCTATTAGCTTGTCTTTCTCTTTGTTGGACCATATTAGATCTGCCACCTGGTATTCTAGTTTAGATATTCTGTCCTCTTCTTGATCCATTCTACCAGTGAGACTTTCTACAGTTTTCTTTTTTAATGACTCTGTTTTTCATTTCTAGTATTTCTGATTGGTATTTATTATTTATTTATTTATTTACTTAACAGAGAAAGAGGGAGAGGAAGAGAGAGAAAGGGAGTGCCAAGGCCTCCAGCCACTGCAAACGAACTCCAGATGTGTGCACCACCTTGTGCATCTGGCTAATGTGGGTCCTGGGGAATCAAACCTGGCTCCTTTAGCTTCGCAGGCAAATGCCTTAACCACTAAGCCATCCCTCAAGCCCTGGCATTTTTTTTCACTATTTCTATTTCCTTACTCATGTCTTTCATTGACCTCTTTATTCAATAAGTTGGCTTCCTATGTTTTCTGGTGATTCCTACAGGGGTTTTTTTTTTCTTCTTCTTCTTTGATTTCTTTGAACAAAGTTATAATCATTTTTTGAAATCTTTATGAGGCATTTTATCTAAATAAGTCTCACTGGTGATCATTTATGATGGATTTATAATTTTTTGTGGTATTGTATTGTCTTGATTTTTGTCTCTTATATTATAATGTAGAGATTTTTATATCTTGAGTTAATTTGATGCTTGTGTTTTCTAATTATCTGCAGTGTTCTTGGCTATGTAAATCCAACTTTGTATATCTTCAGTGTAGGAGTTTAAGGTAACAGCTGTAGCTCTTAAAATCCAAGAGAAATAGCAGAAGTAACCCTAGGTGTTAAGTTTCTTTGCTATTCAAGTATTGTAGTAGAGTGCATGGAGCAATTTACAGGCAAATTATAAAATTCAACTGAGCAATAAACACATTCAATCAAATCCAGCACAGACTATTTATGCAAGCATGGGTATTAAAACAAACATATGATATAACAAACCCAACGTCCCTATGGGTGTGTGTTGCCCCACACCCTGAATCCTGTCAACTAGGAGGTTGAGATTTCTGGTCTGAAATGGGTTCCACATCAGCCTGGGGCTGAGTCAGACCCTGTCACCAATGACAGAAGAAAAAGACAAAGGCCCTAAAGATCAGGAAACATCAAAGGCAACAGAAGTCAACACCAAAGTACAACTTATTTGAGAATGGTAAACCCAACCAAGAATATATCATTCAAATTTAATACATAAACTTTCCTGCCATGGTAAGAGAGATTAGCACTTCCATGGCAGGCCTTTGTATCTGGCTATGTTTAAGTAGGCCCTGTTACCTTTTGGGATGGCTTCCAATCTCACCAATGCTGAGTGCCCACCTTGATCCCTCTTGGTTGCACTGTGGACTCTGTTAGGCTGTGTGGTCACTGGATCTGGTGTCCTGGTGAGCTGTGCTGGATACTGCAGCAATGGCAGTTGGGGGATGGGAGACTGAGCAGGGTCCCAGGAGTTGTACTGGAGTGGTGTCTTCTTCCTCGGTGGCTGCTCAGCTGCTTCCTGCTGTTTTCCCCTGAAGGTTTCTTCACTTTGTGAGGAGGCTAATGTGAGGGGAAAAAATCCCTTCACCTGGTTTCTGCTCCTGCAGCTCTTTGTGGGCCAGGTGGGCAGGTGCATGGACTGAGGCCACTAGCACATTGGCAGGATACTGGCCATTTTCCTCCTTTCTAGACTATATGAGTCTCTCCTACTTCTTTGCTGTGGTTGATAATAACTTATACACCTTCACATTTTAGTAAAAGAGTGGATTTTGCTGTTTTTCTCCTTATTTTCCTCCCTAGGCTACTTTGGTGAGGCCACTATGCTGCCGTCTTACTGGAAAGTCATCCTTTTGTCACTTTAATGTTTCTTGGTTTATAGTGATTTTCTTTTTATTTTTCTTTCTTTGGGGCAGGGTTTTTCTCTGGCCCATGCTGGCTTGGAATTTTAGGCCACGAATATCAGCCCCAAAACTGACCACATTAAGGGTGTGAACCACAAGTCCCTTTGGATCAGGCCCTTTTGTTTTGTTAGTTTGTCTTTTTATTTTAATCTCCACTCATGCAAAAACGTTCCATGCTAGTTTTGTTTATATTTGTGCATTGCTCAGTGGGTGTTTTGGTGTGTTCTGTATTTTTCTCCACCCAGCCTACGATTGGATTTTCTTGACTACTCTTCTCACACACAATTCCTTCACTTTTCCTCTCTTTCCAACCTCTCCTCCACATCCTCTCCTCCCTATCCTCCTGTTTCTTCTCCATAACTACAAACTTTAAGAGCCTCAACGAACTCTAAAATCTGTAAAAAGTAACAGTTCTCCAAATTCCCTCTCCCAGATTCTTGTGCCACCTCTCTCTCAAAGTTAATTCTGCTCTGCACACTAACTCACCTTACACTGCTCCTACTTCTACATAACCAAAAATCCTAACATACTTCATACTAGCCTTCATTTACCCACCACCAATTATTGAAGTCAAAAGGAACATTGTTGTTACTTTGCTACTAGGGCATTTGCACAACAGTCATATTAACCCACCTGTGTCACTCCTGCCATTGTTCTGGAAATAATATAGTAGCCAAATCTGGCATCTTGAGCTCCTACCATGAAGATACAACTTCTGATATACATGTCTAAGAATACAGCTAATTAGAAAGCCCAAGCATTGAAATTACTTGAGATGAAAAATTTTCTACACAATTATATATGAAGTACAAAAAATCATGACAGCATCACTGCTTCAAAAATTATAAATTTGGTGACAACCTGCAGTGAGACTGAATTAGATGAAATACCAGAAAAATAATTTAAAAGAATGATTACAAATATACTCAAATAAAACAAAGGGAAAGTAAAAGGAATCAAAGGATAAATCAAAATTCTGGAGAACAGAGGAAATAAACTTAATGAAATAAGGAGGCCAATACAAGATAAGAATAAGGAAATGGAAATACTGAAGAAATATGAGTCTGAAATAATAGAAATGAAATACACAGTAAGTCAAGTACAAAATTCTATAGACAGTCTCATCAACAGAATATATTAAGGAGAACAGAGGATATCTAAACTTAAAGACAGGTGAAATACCTAGACCATTTCAACAAAGAGGAAGACAAACTAATAAGAAGGTATGAAGGAGTATTTCAAAACATTCGGGATACTATAAAGAGATCAATCATAAGGATTCAGAATACAGAAGAAGAATTTCAATCTAAAGCCATAGTCAATATTTTCAACAAAATAGGAGAAAATTTCCCCCACATAGGGAAAGACATGCCAATACAGATACAGGAGGCATTGAGAACACAAAGTAGAAAAGATCAGAAAAGAGCCTTTTCTCACTATATCATAATTATACTACTAAACACATATACCAAAGATAATATATTTATAGCACTAAGAGAAAAGCACTTAGTCACCTATAGAGACAAGCCCATTAGGATAACAACAGATTACTTCATGCAAAAAGAAGAGTGTGGAATGATATAGCCCAAGTTCTGAAAGGCAACAACTTCCAGCTCAGACTATTATATCTAGCAAAGTTATCAATCCTAATTGAATGAGAAAGAAGAACTTTCCATGACAAAAACAGGCTAGAGAGAACTGGAGAGATGGCTCAGCAGTTAAAGGCACTTGTGTGCAAAGTTTGGTTTCAATCTCCAGTACCTACATAAATTCAGATGCACCAAGTGGCACATGTATCTGGAGTTCATTTGCAGTGGTAGTACGCCCTAGTATGCACATTATCATTCTCTCACACACTCTCTAAATCTCAATCTCTCTCTCTCTCTCTCCTTCTCTCTCTCTCTGTCTCTCTCTTTCATTGCAAATCTATAAAATGTTTTTTTTTTTAAGCAGGCTAAAGAAATACTTGACCACTAAGTTATATCTACAGAAAATACTTGAAGGAATCCTTCAGTCTGTAGAGATAGAAAAGTACACACATGAGACTTCAAGAAAGAATAAACCATGCTCAAATAATAATTAATGCAACATAGTAACAGGAAAAAAACAGAAAGCACTACAAAATTAGGAAAAATGGCTGGAAGAAAATACAGATATTTCAATAATAACTCTTAATATCAGTGTTATCAACGCCCTAACCAAAAGACAGACTTGAAGACCAAATTAAAAGGCAAGATTCTTCTGTCTATTACTTCCAATAAATATGCCTCTCCATAAAAGACAGATACTGCCTTAGGGTGAAATGATTGAACATGGTATTCAACCAGGTAGACCTAGGAAACAAGTAGATGTAGCTGTTCTAATATTTGACAGGGCTAACTTCAAACAAACATTAATTAGAAGAGATAAAGAGATAAATCAAGGTATTTTATATTGGGTAAAGGAAGAATCCAACAAGAGGAAATTACAATTCTCAACATATAGACACCAAACATGAGTGCACCCAATTTCACTAAACAAACACTACTAGATATAAAGTCACAAAGAACCCAAGCACATTAGTGGGTTATTTCACTACCCCCAAACACCAATTGATAGGTCATGCCACAAAAAAACAAACAGAAGCATCTGGATTAAATGGCATCATAAAACAAATGAGCCTGCAGAATATTCCATCCAAACACTATAGAATACATATTCTTTTTAGCAGCACATGGAACATTCTCTGAAATAGATATATATTAGAACACAAAGCAAATCTCAAAAAATACAGAAAAATTGACAAAATTCCTGTTACTCTATCTGATCACAATGAAATTAAACTATACATTAAAAGCAATAAAGACTACAGAACATACACAAACTCACTGGAAACTAAACAATGCACTACTGAATGATGAATGGGTGATTGAAGAAATTGAAATTTTCTGGAATCAAATGGTAATGAAAACACAACATACCAAAACCTATGGGATACAATTAAGGTAGTTCTAGGAGAAAAATGCATAGTTTTTAATGCCTATATTAAAAAGTTCTAGAGGTCATAAACAAATAACTTAATAATCCATTGTAAGGCCCTGGAGAAAGAAGAACAAGCCAGAAATCTGTAGATGGGGAGAAGTAATATAGATCAGGGCATAAATTAATAAAATATCAACAAAAATAATACAAAGAATCAACGACATATGGGAGAGATGGCTTAGTGGTTAAGGTGCTTGTGTGTGAAGCCTAAGGATCCAAGTTCATTTCCCTAGTGCCCACATATGCCAGGTGTACAAGGTGACACATGCATCTGGAGTTCATTTGCAGTGGCTAGAGACCCTAGTGTGTTCTCTCTCTCTCTCTCTCTCTCTCTCTCTCTCTTTAATTTTTTAGGGTAGGGTCTTTCTATAGCCCATGCTGACCTGGAATTCATTATGTAATCTCAGGATGACCTCAAATGTGAAGTAATTCTCCTACCTCTGCCTTCAAAGTGCTGGGATTAAAGGTGTGCACCACCACACTGGCTCCTCTCTCTCCCTCTCTGTCTCTGTCTCTCTCTCTCAAATAAATAAAAATAAAAGTTTCACAGCTAGGAGAATCAATGAAACAAAGAGTTGTTTCTTTGAAAGGATAAACAAGACTGTTAAACCCTTAGCAAAACTGACAAAAAGAAAGAAAAGACTCAAATAAAAAAAATTTAGAAATGAAAAGGGCACCATGCAGCAGATACCAATAAAATCCAGAAACCCATAAGGTCATATCTTAAAAACATAAAGTCAGCCGGGCATGGTGGCACACACCTTTAATCCCTAAATTTGGGAGGCAGAGGTGGGAGGATTGCCATGAGTTTGGGGACACCCTGAGACTACATAGTGAACTGCAGGTCAGCCTTGGCTACAGTGAGGCCCTACCTCAAAAGTTCACTAAATTAGAAAATGTCTAAAAGTAAATGAATTTCTAGATATATATATCACTTATGAAATTAAGATAAGATAAACCATTTAAACATTCCTAAAACAAGCAATGGGATCAAAGAACTTGTAAAAGATTTCCCAACTAAAAATGTCTAGGACCAGATGAATTCACTAGTGAATTCTTTCAGACCTTCACCAAAGAACTGTCACCAATGCTTCTCAAACTATTCCATAAAATAGAAAAGGAAGGAATGTCCCCTAGCCTCCTTTTACAAAGCCAACATTACCCAGTACCAAAACTAAATAAATATATAACAAAAAAAGAAAATTACAGAGCCATCTCCCTCATGAACATAGATGCAAAAAAAAAAAAAAAGAAAATCCCCACAAAATAGTGGCAAGCAAAATATAGGAATACATCAAAAGATCATTTACCTTCATCCAGTGGGTTTTATCCCATAGATGCAGGGATGGTTCACCATACACAATTGATAAATATAATATACTATATAAATAGACTGAAGGACAAAACTTACATGATCACCTCAATAGATGTGGAAAAGGCATTTGACAAAATCCAACATCTCTTCATGATAAATGTTCTAAAGAAACTGTAAATAAAAGAAACTTGTCGGGCTGGAGAGATGGCTTAGTGGTTAAGCGCTTGCCTGTGAAGCCTAAGGACCCTGGTGCAAGGCTCGACTCCCCAGGACCCACGTTAGCCAGATGCACAAGGGGGCGCACGCATCTGGAGTTCGTTTGCAGTGGCTGGAAGCCCTGGCACGCCCATTCTCTCTCTTGCTCTCTGCCTGCCTCTGTCCCTCCCCCCCGTCACTCTCAAATAAATAAATAAAAAATAAACAAAAAAATTTAAAAGAAACTTGTCAACATAATACATGCTATTTATGATAAACCTATAGCCAACATTATAATCAATGGAGAAAAACTTAAAATATTTGCATTAAAATCATGAAGAAGATAAGAGTGCTCACTTTCTCCATTTTTATTTAATATAGTACTGGAAGTCTTAACTACAGCAATAAGACAAGAGACACAAATAAAAGGGATACAAATAGGAAATTAAATCAAATTATCATTATTTTCAAATGCTATGATTCTATACATAAGGGACCCCAATGATTCTACCAGCAAGATGCTAGAGCAAACAGCCACTTCCAGCAAAGTATCAAAATACAAAACTGGTACACAGGACTCAGTAGCCTTTCTACATACCAACAACACATGTGCTAAGTATAAAATCAGGAAAACACTCCCATTTACATCTGTATCCAAACAAAAAAGCAGTAAAGGAGCTTGGGGGAAAAAAACCCTAACCAAGGAAGTAAAGGATATCTACAATAAAAAAATTTTAAATATTTGTGATAGAAGTAGAAGACATTATGAAATGGAAAGGCATCCCATGTTGGTGTATTAGAAGGATCAATATTATAAAAATGTCTGTCTTACCAAAAGCAATCTTCAGATTTAATTCAATCCACATCAAAATGGCGAAACAAGCAAGGGTGCTGTTTTCTTGATGAACCGGATACCAGCACAAGGGGGAAGGAGATCAGCACAGAGAAAAATCAACTCCTATCAAATCAGAGAGCCAGAGCCTCAGAGGCCCCCAACACCTCATCATTGAAAGCAGACCAAAAATGAACCCAACATGGCTCAGGGAAATTTTGCAGAAGAGGGGCCGGAAAGAATGTCAGAGCCACATGTTGGATCATGATATGCAGAGACATTCATCTTACCCATAACTGTGGGCTAACTCCACAATGCATGACCCATATACCTCAACAAGGAGGGGCCAAGGGGAGGGGGTAGGTCACGGATGAGCCTAATAATGGTACCAAACTGACTGTATTTGCTGAATACAAAACTAACTAATAAAGAAAAAAAGTTTAAATAAATAAATAAAAGAACCAACCCTTAAAAAAAATTCTAATGGTATTTTTCACTAAAATAAAAAAAATCCTAAAATTCATCTGAAAGCACACAAAAAAAAAACCCTCAAATAACCAAAGCAATTCTCAGCAACAAAAATAAGAGTGGCAGTATCACTTTACCTGATTTCAAAATATATTACCGAACCATAGTAACAAAAACATAGTACTGACAAAAGAAAATAGATATATAACCAAATGGAACAGAATAGAGTGTGTAGATGTAAACCCAGGCAGCTACAGCCATCTGATTTTTTACAAAAATGTCAAAAATATTTACTAGAGAAAAGAAAGCTTCTTTAACAAATGATGCTGGGAAAATTGGATATCTACATGTATGTAGAAAGATGAAAATATATCCTTATCTCTTTCCATGCACAAGAATTAACTCCAAATGAAACAAAGACCTTAATATCAGACCTGAAACTCTGAAACTACTATATCCAAAAATAAGGGGGAAACTTCAATGTAAAGGCATAGGTAAGTACATTCTGAATAGAACCCCAGTCATTCAAGGATTAAGACCACTAATCAGGGCTGGAGAGATGGCTCAGCAGTTGAGGACGCTTGTCTGCAAGGCCTGCTGACCTAGGTTCAGTTCCTCAGTAATGGAGTCAGATACTACAAAGTGGCACATATAACTAGAGTTCATTTGCAGTGGAAAGAGGCCATGGTGTATCCATTCTCTCTCTTTCTCCCCACCCGCTTCTTCTCTCCCCCTTCCCTCCTTGCAACTAAACACAAATGAATAAAATATTAATTTTTTTAAATCTGGAAGTCATGTCCCTCACCTTAAGAAAGAGACCATTAATCAACCATTGGGACCTCATGAAATCAAAAAGTATTTGTACTAGGCTGGAGAGATTGCTCAGTAGTTAAGGCACTTGTCTGCAATGCCTAAGGACCTGAGTTCAATTCCCTAGTACACATGTAATGCCTGATGCACAAGATGATGCATGCATCTGGAGTTCATTCACAATGGCTAGAGGCCCTGATGTTTTCTCTCTCTCTCAACAAATAATTAAAATTTTAAAATGTTTAAATCATTTGTACCACAAAAGACACTGTGAATATAACAAAGAGGCAGCCTACAGGATGGGAGAAAATTTTTGTCAGCTATAGATCTGACAAAGGATTAATATATAGGACATAAAAAGAACTCAAAACACTAAATAATAAGAAATCAAACAACCCAACCACAAAAAAAAATGGGCTGCAGAACTGAATAAAGAGTTCTCAAAAGAAGAAATACAAATGGCCAGTAAACACCTAAAAGCATATTCTAATTCTTCAGCCATAAAATGCTAATTGCATGCAAATTAAAACTACTTTGAGATTCCAGCACACTCCTCTCAGAATGGCTATCATTATGAAGTCAAATGACAATAAATGTTGGTGAGGATGTGGGGAAAGAGGTACCTTTCTCCACTATTGGTAGGAATGTAAACTGTTGCAGCTATTGGGGAAATCCATGTGGAGGTCCTGAGACAGCTAAAGTACATTGGCCACAGGACATAGCCATACAACTCTGTGGCATATACCCTAAGAATGCTGCTACTCAGTACTATACAGATACTTGCTTCTCCATCTTTATTGCTGTTCTATGCACAATAGCTAAGAAATAGAACCAGCCGAGATGCCATTCAACTGATGAATGGATAATGATGTGATATGTATACACAAGGAAGTTTTAAGCTGATAAGAAAAATAAAACTATGAAATTTGCAGGGAAATGTACCGATCTGGGAAGGAGTATACTAAATGAGGTGTACCCAGGCTCAGAAAGTGAAATGCCACATGTTCTCTCATATATGTGGATCCCAGCTTCAAATGAGTAGATTTGTAATAGTTGTAGAAAAAGCCAGAAGAGGGCAGAAGCTAAAAAGGGCTACAATGAAGGGAGGAGAGGGGAGGCCTTAAGGGGAGGGTATAGTAGATATTTAAATAGAGGGGAAGAATACTGGGAGTGAATGCTCTAGATGGGATCAGGGAGGGAATGGAGAAGATGAAGATTGGGAGGGGAGTTAATCAAAATTAAAGGTGTTATAAATAAGCCATATGGAAACCTACTTCTTTGCTAACTAAATAATATATATGGTAAAGAGAGAGAGACAGTTTGTGAGTTTGGTATAGGAGTGGATAAATACTGTGCTCAGAAGCCATAGACTGTTACAAGAAAATTTCAGTACCAGAGATGGGATATCTTCCAGCAAGTTATTAGTCAGGGAGGTCTTTGATGCCCCAAAACATTACAGTCTATTGTCAATGCTGTCAGTTGCCGGACAGAAATACATGGTAAGAGCCCATTGCTAAAGATTCCACTTGCTTGTGATGTAGGTCACAGAGAAATAAAGCTGAAACTGAGCTAGAAACCTCCACCTTGTTGACTAGCTTGTCTGGATTCTGGAAAGACCAATGCATCTTGTTGGGGGAGAAAATTCATCAGTGGTCTTAACCAGCAGTGGATCCTTCAAGCTGTACAGCTGGCCAGCCAGGCCAAATATACCACTGGTAAAATGGTGGCACATCTGTTATGGGGGAAACCATCTGCTCTCTGTTTGGACTTGAGGACCACTGCTCTGGAAGTATTTTATGCCTGATACTGAAAACCTAATCAAAAGCCTATGGCTGGGGAGGTCATAAACACTAAAAGGGAAAGTACTGCTCTTGTCTGGCTCAATGGATATATTATTCCATAGGACTGCCCTCTAAGCACTTGTTTTTTAAAATTTACTTATTTTTATTTACAAGTATGGGGAGAGAGAGAAAAAAAACAAGAGAGAGAGAATGGGAATGCCAGGGCCCTCCTGCCATTGCAAACAAACTCCAGATATATGTACTGCTTTGTGCATCTGGTTTTATGTATGTACTGAGGATTTGAACCAGGGCCATCAAGCTTGCAAGCAAGCATAAACCCTTATTTTTATTCCCATATATTTATTTATTTATTTTTGTTTTTGTTGTTGTTGTTGTTGTTTTGATGTAAGGTCTCGCTCTAGCCCAGGATGACCTGGAATTAACTATGTAGTCTCAGGGTCATCCTCCTACCTCTGCCTTCCTAGGGCTGGGATCAAAGGCGTGCACCTCCATGCCCAGCTATTCCTATATATCAATGTTACTCTTACTTTTGATTAGGGAAGCTTCTCTTTTCAGATGACGGTGACCACTGAGGTGACTCAAACTCACCAAAGTGCTAAGAAGCAGCAATAAGAGTGTTCATCACTAAGTGAGACATCTCTACCAACCCTCCAAGGCTCAGGGTCCATTGTGGAAAAGGTGTCAGAAAAAAAATGTACGAGTCAAAGGAAGAGGAAGAATGTTTATAATGCTGTCTTCCACACACAAAGTGGCCTTGATATTTATGACCTCACGGTGGCTGATACTACCTACACAAGACCTGCATAATAAGAGGGGAAAAAATGATGACATCAAAAGAGAGACTGGTTGAAAAGAAAGGATTCAGTGGAGAGGGGACTCAAGAGGGGAAAAATGGAAAGTAGTGGGATGGGATTATTGTCTCTATGTGTAGATGTTGTCAATAAAATGTTTAAAAATATTTTTAATTAAAAATCTAAAGTCTAGGACTGGAGAGATGGCTCAGCAGTTAAGGTGCTTGCCTGCAAACCTAAGGACAGGTTCTATTCCCCAGGATAAGCCAGATGCATAAGCTGGAGCATGTGCACTACAGTGTGAGAACCTCTTCACCGAAGGGCTTACTGTGCTGAGACATCCAGATATCACTTGATTTCTTCTGGCTTTTGTGCCAGCTTTCAATTTTAGCTTTCTTTTACTTTTAAACATTTATTTAGCATTATACTCAATATTGATTTCACAATGTGTATTTGTCTGTGTGAGTTCATCAGACAGACGGTGTTACGATCTCACAAAAACAGAAAAACTGAGCAAGCAATCTGAATTGCTCAAAATAATTGGACAAGGTATCTTTGCACAGGTGATGTTTGCACTCCAGCACATGAAAAGACTGTCACCATAAAATTTTTGGCTAAGAAAGAATAATAACCAAAATTATTTTAAATGAAATTGACATTAAAAAGAGTTTAAAACATATCAATATAAAAATTATTTCAAGTCATTCAAATGAAGAACTATGCTTATCTTTTATGTGTGGTTGTTTGATTCAGGTGTCCCCCATAAACTTGTGTTTTCTGAATGCTAGATTCCTAGCTGGTGGCAATTTGGTAACTGGAGCCATGTGGCTTTTGACCTTTAGGGCTGATTTTTTAGAGGAATGTGGAAGGATTTGAAACCTTGGTCTAATAGACACCTTGCAGTGCTAAGAGTACAGCTTGATGGACTAGTCTTATCAGAGTTGAAATAACTAAATGTCAGAAGTATGGACTGTGAACTTTGGCTTGTAAGGATGAGAAAGAGCTTTGCCTGGACTGGGCAGTTTGTATGAGAGGCTTGCTGTTATGCCTGTGTCCTGAGACCCTGTGCAGGGTTACATTGCATAAAAATGGACTGGTGAGAGCAGAGGGATATGGCACAGGGAAAAACAAAGGAAATATTCAGGCCTAAACTTCTTCCTTTTCACCTGCAATTGAGAGATTACAACCATTGAGACTGGGCCAGTTGAGTTGTGTTGGGACAACTGGAAGAATGCAGACTCTTGAAGGGGCCTGAATGCTGAAGTACTATCCTGTTCTTCAAAGTCTGCTTTAATCCCACTGGATTAACAAATTGGTAGCACACCTGTATTATGGAGGATAACAAAGACAAAAAATGAGCATTATTAAATTTGCGACATGGTTCTTTTTTAATTTGTAAATGGCCATGAGCAGTGTGAAGCAGCCTTGTTGCTTGTGTGGAGACCTGGTGGAGCCATGAGGATGAACCACGGGTTGCCATTGCAGATCCAAGGGAGATGCTAGGACTATGGTATGGCTGCCAAGGACAGATGCCAGTACTATATAAAGTTTTCCAGGACTGTGAGTAGCCTAGCTGGATGGTCAGAATTGGAACTCCAGAGACTCATCATTAGTAAATTTATCAGATGTGGAAACTTGTCAGACTCAGAGCTACAGAGTTTGATGTCTGCCCTCGTTGTTTTAAATCTTGTATTGGTTGAATATTTCTTTGCTATGTCCAATGCCATATTTTGAAGTGTGAATGTTTATTCTGTGCCATTATAGGTTTGTTTGTTTGTTTGTTTGTTTTGGCATTATGGCTCAGTTAAAAGACCTTGGACTATAGGCAGGTTTGAACATCATTGGGATTGATAAAAGTTTTGAGACTTTTAAAAATGGACTGAATGCATTGCATTTTGCCTCATGGATGGTTATCAGTTTAGGGGGCCTGGAGTGTAATGTGGTGGTTTTATTCAGGTGTTCCCCATAAACTTATGTGTTCTGAATGCTAGGTTCCCAGCTAGTAGAAATTTGGTAATTGGAGCCTCTTGGATGCACTGTATTGTTGGGCGTGGACTTATGGGTATTATAACCAGCTTCCCCTTGCCAGTGTTTGGCACACTCTCTTGTTGCTGTTTTCCAACTGATACTGGCCAGGAGGTGAGGTACACCCTCTGCTCATGCCATCGTTTCCCCCTGCCATCATGGAGCTTCCTCTTGAGTCTATAAACCGAAATAAACCCTATTGTCCCACAAGCTGCTCTTGGTCAGGTGTTTTCTGGTAGGAACATGAAACTGATGGCAACATTATGGAAATTGCCTTTCAAGAGCCACTACCAGAATGCATCCAGGGAGCTGGCCACCTGCAGGAGATGGAAGCCCATTAAGTCTCTGAGCAAATAGTATGGGGTTTGCTTTACTGTCACACAACAGAGGTGATCCATGCAGACATCAAGCCTAAAAACAACCTCTGGGACACCCACTGAACCATTAAATTAACTCAGTTCATGATATAAAGGGCACTTTATCACTTCATGTGGACATACCATCCAAAATTCTGCCCAAGAACTCCTTAGGTGTCAGTCTCATTTCGGGCTGCAAGGCCACATCTGGAGTATCACTATTATTTTATACCTAATGGTGACTGGCAAGCTTCCCTTTCCAGGTACCACCAAATTCTAGCTAAAGCTGAAGATCACAGAGGGGATATAGGAAAAACATCTCACCTCTCTGGGGAATTACAAAATCTAATTACCAAGTTCTTAGTGAGTCATCCCATGGACAGGCCAACTCTGCAAGTATCTCACAGTGTCCTTGACTGGACCAAGTGAAGTAGTCACCACCTTGTTGCACTCAGCCAGATCCTGAGAACCTTAACCTGGCCACTGTGGAGCGCATTCATCAGAGGGGCTTCAAACCAGCCGATATACAGAGTTCACACCCTAGAAGGAAGTTCAACACAGAAATGGGAGCTCATTTGACTATTCAACACATTATAAATGGAAAGTAGTTCTCCATCCAAATTCTGTCAAGGACCATGTCCTTGCCAGCTCTTGTAAATCCTCCTACCATTGTCCTGCACCCCAAATGTAGTGACCCTGGCATTTATCCCCACTATGTATGCAGTTATAGAAAACTCAGGAATCTATTCACCATCCACCAGCAAGCCTGCAGACTGGCAGGAGAGCCAGTATGCCCCCGATTTGCCTCTGCAGGCTGAAGAAGGTACAGGCTGCCAGTGAGGCCCCACAGAGTGCTGCCGTCATGGATTTTATGTTATGTGTACATTACTTCAATGAAAAAATGACACTGATATGGGCATGGTGGTACATGCCTATAATGCCAGCATTTAAGGGTCTTAGGCAAGTAATCATGAGATAGAGGCTAGCCTGGGCGCCTGGGCTATATCATGACTTCTAAACCAGTCTTGGCTACATATCTCTATCTGTCTAATTATCTATCTATCTATCTATAGGTAAAGCCATCAGGGCCAGCTGAATATACACATATGAATTGGCAAATAATATTTATAACTTGGGGAGTTTCAGTGACTTTTGAGTGTCTAACACCTCTAATCCCCAAGCTAAGCCAGAAAAAAAGCCACAAAAGGCTCTATCACTCTGAAAACCACAACCGTAGAATGTCTTGGAAATGATGCCAAATCTAGCTCTGCTTAGTCCATAGTCATGTCCATGAGCCATACAGCTTCCTCACTCTGGGATGCTGCTGCCACCACAGGGTTGCTGCATATCTCCCCATCCCAGTACTCTCTATGTGGCTGGCTCATATTGCACGACCCAGCTCCATCTCAAGGCAGAACATGACTGTACTCAAGCCTTCCTGCCTGCTGCTGGAGCCAGTTTCCTGGTTCTGACCAATCCTGAACCAGCACACACCTCTGTAGGTTCCTGGGTCCTTGATCTGGCCACGGTCCCCCAAGGCATCCCAGGCAACCGTGGTGATGGTGAGCATGCAAGAATCACTATCAGGGGGCTGGAGAGATGGCTTAGCGGTTAAGCGCTTGCCTGTGAAGCCTAAGGACCCTGGTTCGAGGCTCAATTCCCCAGGATCCACATTAGCCAGATGCACAAGGCAGTGCATGCATCTGGAGTTCGTTTACAGAGGCTGGAAGCTCTGGCACACCCATTCTCTCTCTCTCTCTCTCTCTCTCTCTCTCTCTGTCTCTCTCCTCTCTCTCTCTGTCGCTCTCAAATAAATAAATAAACAAACAAAAAATTTTAAAAAGAATCACTATCGGGAGACAGTTTCTGTGAACAGTTCTCAGTTTATTGTCAGGAAAATGGGTTTATAAGCAGTTGAGGGTGGAAGGAGGGTCCTAAGGGGATTAAATGTACAAGGTTTCTTGCTGATGCATAATTAGCATATGGGGACATACATTCCAGCACGTAGGCAATGGCAAAGGGAAGGTACAGGGTACAGAGGTATGGGTTGTGCAAAGGTCGCTGGCTGATACCATATAAGGAGTTTCCTAGACAACTGGCCAAAGGCCACAGGGTTATGGGCAAAGCCTAAGTCTTATCTGAATGTCCAGGTATCCCATGCTTGGAGAAGGAGTGACCTTACTTCCTGACGATCTCAGGGTCAGAGATTTTGTCTGGGGGTCAGGCTCACTGTGACCACCAAGAATGTGGGGATGATCCTGAATCACTGCAACCCCTGAGAATGGGGGGAGAAGCTCCTCTGCCCTTTTGTTCCCTGAGATATGACCTGGGGCCTTCATGTCTGGACAGCTTAGATTTGCTTTAACCCAGGGCCCTGCCTATGTACAACAGACCTCTTGCATTTCCATTAATGGTTGACAAGTGCCTGGGGTTGTGTGATCCTGGGTGAGAGAAATTGTGCACAGCATACTCTTGGGGGGGAGGGGCGATCACATCTAGCACAAGCTTAATCTTTTCACCTCAGTGTTTTATCTTTTTTTTTTTTCTTCTGACTACTGCTCAAGCTTTAAAGCCTTTCAGAGTTCGCATTTAGCTTTCTGTTAATTTTTCCTTAAAAGTTCTGGCTTGACACAGATCTTGCTACATTTGCCTTCAAGGAGCTGAGACAGACCCTTTTGTCTGCTTTGTCCCTCTCTCATCCCCTCTTGATTGCTTTAGCACTTCATGATCCCAGTTAATACAGTCTAACCATTCATATCTGTTGGAGCCTCTCCTATGATGTAAAGATTACAAGCTACTAAAGCCCCATACTGGTCCTGAGGTCCCTACTGAATTAACTTCTTTCTTAACTCTCCTGAGAACACAGTTTTCTCTGTCTTGGTGGACAGGGCATCAAACACTTCTTCTCATATGCTCAGTTCCCAGTTCAGCATAGCCTGCCTCTCCTCTCTTATTTTCTTATCCTTGATGTTCATGGGACCCTCAGCTTGCCATAACCAGGTGTCCCTAATGGCTCCCATGAGCCAATCTTTAGGGACCAATATCCCTTGTATTGCTTCATATTATGCACCCTTTGTCTCGGGGAAGAGGGGTATTTACATTCCTCAGATAGATCCTATCCACCTCCATGTTCCACAGCTTCCCAAGCCAGGCTGCAAAAGGCTTTTTCATTCCTTGTTTAAAAGTCTTATGGGATGAAGATATGGATTAGTGGTTAAGGCACTTGCCTGCAAAGCCAAGGGACCTAGGTTCAATTCCCCAGGACCCATTTAAGCTAGATGCACAAGGTGGCACATGCATCTGGAGTTTGTTCCAACAGCTGAGGGCTCTGGCATTCTGTGTGTGTGTGTGTGTGTGTCTGTCTGCCTGTCTGTCTGTCTGTCTCTGTCTCTCAAATAAATTTTTAAAAATTTAAAAAATCTTTCCCTGATTTCTTTCTCAGCAAGATTGCCATTAGTATATGCAAAGATTACTGACTTGTATAGAGGGATAAACGTACTCAAAGGATTTAAAGACTTCTAAACAAAAACTTTAAGACACTCAAAAAAGAAAATGAAGAAGACACTAGACGTTAGAAAGTTTTTCCATCGTCTCTTCTTGGAAGAATTAATATGGTGAAAATAACTATGTTAGCAAAAGCAATCTACATATTTAAAGCAATCCCCATCAAAATTCCAATGACATTCTTCACAGAAGCAGGAAAAACAGTTCTAAAAGTAGTGTGGAAACCACACTTAGCCAAAGACTACAGACAGCCAAAGCTCTAGTAAGGAGAAAGCACAGCCAGAGGCATCATGTTACCTCACCTCAAACTATCCTACAGAGCCATAGCGATAGGACAGCATGGTGTGTTGGCACAAAACAGACATGTAGACTAATGGAACATAGTAGAAGACTGAGAGACTTGCCCTCACAGCTACCTTGTGGCAAAAGTAACAAACTATTACACTGGAATAGAATAGAGCCTTTTCTTTTTTGTCATTATTATTAAGAACATACTTTGTGGTGATACACCATGTGTTTTCCCTCCTCTCTGCTGCCATTCCACTGGGGCCCCTCTTCAGTGGGATTGTTGGTACTCCCCATGGGGTTGTGAGCTATACATTGTGGAAGCAGAAGTCGGTTATTGAGGGGAGGCAATGCCTCTGGCCAACCTGTGGCTCTTACAGTCTTTTTGTCCCCTTTTCCACAAAAAATTCCCTGAGCCTTTGTGGGTGTGTTTTAAGTCTCCTTCAGTGAGGAACTCTTAGGACTGTCTAGATTTCTGCTTTGGTATGTTTTGAATATCCTCAGTGTCTGTCTCCTACACCCTGGTGCTGATTGTCAGGCTCACCATGGAAGCAGCTCTCTTGCTCATCTCCCCACTTCCTCTGTGGTGTCACCTGAGCCTTGACTGAGATGTGAGAGGTGGTTTATCTCCTCTGTTCTCACTACCTTCTGAAAAAGACAGCTTTTCCAATAGAGAGTGAAGTCAGCATCAGTTAAATAGGATAAGTATTATTAATTTAGGGAGATTTAATGTATGTAGCCCCTCTTTTAGCCAAAGACTGGTGGGAACTTGACATTTTAGAGCATAATCTTTGTCTCCATAGGATTCTGATCTGGTTCCCAGTTCCAGATCTGAGTTACTTTCTACTGAGCATATCTCTTAGTCAATCAGAAAGCCAGTGGTTACCCACCAAGGCTGTGTGCCACCATTGCACTTGTGTGTACTTCTTGTCAGGCTGGTTCTTCTGAGTAGTTTAGACTGCTGCTTGCTCACACCATTGTTGGCCACCTTTCCCCAGTAGCTCATGTAGCACTTTCTAGAACTAGATGGCTAACTGTCTGGGGACTGGCTCTCTTCCAGATTCTAGCCAGGTCTCTCTGTGTCATGTGTTGGCAGCATATGGTGAAAAAAAAAAAAAAAACAGGCTTTTCAATAAATGATGCTAGCAAAACTGGACATCATCTGCAATAGAATGAAATTAGATTTACTTCTCTTACTCTACACAAAAATAATTCACAATAATTCACAGACCTTCATGTAAAATTAGAAACTCTGAAATTACTAAATGAAAACACTTTGGGTAAGAAATCTCTGATTAGAACCCCAATAGCACAAGAAATAGCCCAAGAATTTTTTTTTAAAGGGACAATATACAATTAGAAAGCTTCTCCATAGCAAAAGAACTTACCAGTGGAATAAACAGCCTGATCAACTTCCCTAACTCGGGCAGTTCCAATGCAGAGCATTCCCTGAGTATTGTGGTTCCCTGCATTAGGCCATTGTAAAGGCCTTGTCTTCATGCTGAGTCATAGAGTTTTCCCTTCTTCTATATTAAAGATTGGATGTGAGGTGTGTCTTTTATCACATTTATCTTGCCCTCTGCCACTTCATTGTCCCAATTTTCTCTTGGGTTCCACATTTTTGGACCCCAGTAATGAGATTTTTGCACAGATCTGCCTTGTTCTCTCCTCTATTGCATCCTGCTCCCTGTGAGAAGCAGCATGTTAGCACTTCCACCTCACCCTCCTTCTTTGCCCATTTTTCCTACCCAATAAGAAGTAAATGTGACAAATAGCATCCACATGTCTTTTCCTATTTTGATTCCTCCCTTATTTGGACACATTCCTTCTGGGAAGACACCTTTAGACTTAGCTGTATGTCTTACCTCTCACAAGAAAGGCCTAAATAGCAACAACTCTGTCCTGTTTCCACTTTCAGGGACTGCAATGCATTTTCTAGTCTATCAGACTTTTTAGAGGCATCCCTATTCTCTTAGGTAGATACCATTCTTCAAGGGCCCATTACACCCCATGCCATATAAGATGGCAAGCCACAAGGGAACTTTACTCTCAAATTTTTATTGCTGGTCCTTTCATTCTATCACAAGGAGCATATAACCACTATAATATCAAAGAGGCATACCATCTGGGGAAAAGTCACTATATTAAGTTGCCTCTGTGGACACTTCACCCTCACATGGGTCAACCTTGGTTGCAGGTCACATCACCCATTTTAGACCCTTGTAATCACTCCTCCCCAAGTCATCTTTTGTCCCAGCAGTCTCTGTTTGGGTTCCAACTATATTGGATGACATTTCTTGGGGAAATGTAAACAAACATCTATTCACCCCAGATGAGGCATTGGTGACAAACCCAAGAAAGAATTCCACACAAGTTCAAGTTAGTCAAAACTCACAGCTTCACCTGAGTAAGCATTCCTGAAAAGAATCCTTGGGCTGCTCAGGCTGCAGTGTGGAGCTGTGTCTTTGGTTCCTGCTCCTATTGCAATTGACATGACCATCACGGAGTAAAAGTATTTTGTGAGTTGGCTAAAACTTTGTCAGACTTGCATAGAGTTCCCTTTCCTCTTCTGTACAATTCTACTTCCTCCTCCTATTCATAAATATTGCTCCCTAATAAATATCCTGCAGCTCAGACTTTCATGGTCTGTTTCCATACAACTGAATCTTTAACAGCCTAAATGAAAGGTAGAATAAGAGGCTGACATGCTATCAGGATTCTCCCCCTCATTCATTCGTGCCTGTTTGCTTATTTCTTCCATTCCAGATTTATTTATCTAAATATTGGGGATCCCGATTGTGAAGTTTGTGATCATAAAGTTTTAGCCACAGGGAGAGTCAGATTATTATTGCTTACTTTCTGAATTTTTAAAAATTTGAATCTTGGGAATAAATGAATGAACAGGACCACTTGGTGTGGTGGTTTGATTCAGGTGTCCCCCATAAACTTAGGTGTTCTGAATGCTACATTCCCAGCTGATGGAGACTTAGGAATTAATGCCTCCTGGAGGGAGTGTATTGTTGGGGGCAAGCTTATGGGTGTTATAGCCAGTTTCCCCTTGCCAGTGCTTGGCACACTCTCCTGTTGCTGTTGTCCACCTTCTGTTGGCCAGGAGGTGATGTCCATCCTCTGTTCATGCCATCATCTTCCCTGCCATCATGGAGCTTCCCCTTGAGCCTGTAAGCCAAAATAAACCTCTTTTTCCCACAAGCTGCTCTTGGTTGGGTGATTTCTACCAGCAATGTGAACCTGACTGCAACAGTAAAGTGGTACTGAGGAGTGGGGTTGCTGCTAGACACCTGACTGTGTGGCTTTGGCCTTTTGAAGCTGATTTTCAAGAGGAATGTGGAAGGATTTGAAACCTTGGCCTAAAAGACGCCTTGCAGTGCTGTAAGTACAGTTTGATGGACTATTCTGGCCAGAGTTGAAAGACCTAAATGCAGTAAGAACTATGGACTGTGAGGTTTGGCTTATGATGATGAGAAAGAGCTTTGCTTGGACTGGGCTAGAAGCAGTTTCTGTGAGAAGCTTGCTGTTATGCCCGTGTCCTGAGAAGTTGTACAGGGTTACTTTGCATAGAAATGAATTGGTGTGATCAGAGTGATATGACACAGAAAAAATAAAATCTTTGCGTGAACTGCTGCCCATTCATCTGCAATTGAGAGATTATAACCTTTGAAATTGGGCTAGCTGACCTGCACTGGGGCAACAGGAAGAATGTTGACTCTTTTGAAGGGGCCTGAGTGCTCAAGAGCATCCTATTCTTCAACGTCTATTTTATTCCCCCCTGGATTAACAAATTGGCAACCTACCTTGTATTGTGGAGTATAAGAAATGCAGGAAAGAGAGGGTCATTGAGTTTGCAACATGGTTTTGTATTTTGGAAATGGCCATGGGCAGTGTGAAGCAGGTTTGCTGATTGTCTGCATAAAGACCCCAGGGGGCCATGAGGATAAACCATGGATTGCAGTAGAGACCCAGTGGAGATGCTGGGACCACGAGATGGCTGTTAAAAAAAGCTGCCAGCCCCAGATGATGTTTTCCAGGACTGTGAGTAGCCTAGCTGGAGAGCAGGAATTGGGATGCCAGAGACTTGTTGCTGGTTAGAATTATCGGACTTGGAGATTTGTCACTGGCTAGAGTTGTTGGACTTGAAGCTACAGAGTTTAATGTTTGCCGTGTTTTGTTTTTTTTAATCATGTATTAGTTGAATATTTCTTTGCTATGCCAATGCCCTCTTTTGCAATGTGAATGTTTCTTCTGTGCCATTATGGGTTGCTTTAGGTTATTATTATTATTGCTCTTATGGCTTGGTTAAAAGACCTTAAACTATGGGGATGTATGAACATCATTGGAATTGATAAAAATTATGAGGACTTTGAAAGTTAGACTAAATGCATTGCATTTTACATCATGGATGGTTATGGGGGCCAGGACTGGAATGTGGTAGTTTGATCCAAGTGTCTGCCATAAACTTAGGTATTCTGAATGCTAGATTCCCAGCTGATGGAGATTTAGGAATTAATGCCTCCTGGAGGGAGTGTATTGTTCGGGGCAGGCTTATGGGTGTTATAGCTAGTTTCCCCTGGCCAGTGTTTGGCACACTCTCCTGTTGCTATGGTCCATCTTCTGTTGGCCAGGGGGTTATGTCCACCCTCTGTTCATGTCATAATTTTCCCTGCCATCGTGGAACTTCCCCTCGAGCCTGTAAGCCAAAATAAACCTCTTTTTCCCACAAGCTGCTCTTGGTTGGGTGATTTCTACCAGCAATGTGAACCTGACTTCAACACTTGGGCTAGAATAAGGTGCTCACCTCTAATCTAAAACAATTATAGCTTGGATGTCAAGGTATTACAACTGGCTGGGCTTGGGTTAAACCTGATTATCAGGAGTATGATAGTAAAGATACACATAGCAGCTCCATAGAGTTATGTGACTTGGGGGACAGATATAAGCAAAAATATTATCCTATCCTCTGCATTGTAGAGAGCAGGAGGAATTGCCTTTCAAAAGATTAACTTGAGGCTGGAGAGATGGTTTAGCAGTTAAGGTGCTTGCTTGCGAACACCAACATAATATCATGGAGCTTCTGATTTGCAAGAGAGATAAATTGGTCTCTTGTCCTTCTCAAATTCTGTTTCCAAGAAACAATGAGGTTTATTTATTCATTCAGCAAATATTCACTGAATACTTATTCTGCCTCGAGCATTATATTAAGTTCTAAAAAGATGATAGCTAAATTAAAACAAATAAAAGGGGTCATGGGAGGAAGTGCCTGACCTCCTGACATGCTTGGAGCCAGAGGAGAAAGTGCTTGACCACAAGGCCTTACTCAGGGGCCCAGTATTGTGCTGGGTTGGGGGTTCTGATCAAGGGGCATGCTTGCTTGGAGTTGGTAGAGAAAGACTGATCACTGGCTGTGCTTGCCCCGGGGAAGTTCCCAGATCCTCACACAAGATATGTTAGGACAGTTCCACAAGCAGGGATCCACCTGAAGTTATCCAGCCCAGACAACCTCCACAAGCATTTGACCCAGGTGGTCCCCACAACCTACCGTAACTGAGATTCAGTCTTTCTCTACTAGCTACAAGCAAGCATGAACTGAAAGCATGGCTGAAGGAAACAGAAACAAATCAACAAAAGAACTCAATATATGTCTCAAAAAATTAAAGATAATCAAAGAGAACTTGCTAGAAGAATAAAGAGAATGGAAGAGAACCAATAAAAAATGATCTCAATGGGAAGTGGAATAAAATCAAATGAGAATATAATCAAATGCAGGAATGAATTCCAAGAAACAACAAGGAAATATAACCAAGAAGTGAAAATGTAATTCCACAAAGAGATGGACATGCTGAAAAAAAATAATAGATGACAACCATAAAATAGCTCTTCTGAAAATCTCATCAACAGAGTAGACCATCTGGAGGATAGACTATCAAAACTTGAGGACAAAACAGAGGAAAGAGTCCAACCATCTAAAAATAGTGATTTTTTTTTAAATGGGAAAAGAATATGAGAGAATTGTGGAACACCTTAAAGAAGCCAAATATTTGGATCATTGGCATACAAGAAGGGGAAGAAATGCAGGCCCAAGTTTTAGAGAACATCTTCAACAAAATTATCAAAGAAAATATCCCTAACTTCACAAAACAGAGCCCCATCAAGATACAAGAGATGCATAGAACACCAAACAGACATGACTAGAAAATTATAGTCAAAAAACTCAACACTCAATCTAAAATACTATACCAAGCAAAATTATCACTCATAGTAAAAGGTAAATGAAAAACTTTCCATGATAAAAGCTAGCCATATGATTATATGAGCACTCAGCAAATACTATAAGGAATATTGCACCAAATAATCAAAACTAAAGAGACATTCAATAACACTCCAGACTCTATGGGAGGGAAGAGTAACAACCAAAAGTAGAATGGATATGAAAATTTCTATACTTCAAGGAAAAAACAAACTTCACAAAGCTTTTCACTCTAGAGGGATTAATTCACACTTCACAGTTATAACTCTAGACATCACTGGACTCATTCCCCACTCAAAAGACACAGTCTACAAAGCTGATCAGAAAAATGGACCCATCCATTTGCTGTCTACATGGAAACCAGCTAACCAATAAATAGACACCACCTTAGGGTGAAAGGATGGAAAATGATATTCCAAGCAAATAGAAATAAGAAACAAGTAGGGGTGGCTATACTGATATCAGACAAAATAGACTTCAAGCCCAAAGTAATCAAAAGAGATAAAGAAGACTACTTCATACTCATCAAAGGAATAATACAAGAGGATATTAAAATCATAAACATATATGCACCAAACACAGGAGCACAAAATTTTATAAAGCAAAAATTCTGTTACACAATAAAGCATAAATGCTAACTCCCAGTTCCCTAGTCCTGGTACACCTGCTGCTGGCTGGAGGCTGCCTAGACCCTGCATATGTGCCGCTGAAGCAGGTCTTTTGTTCCACCTTCCTGATTGACTTTCCCCTGGGCCCCTAAGTCCCATATCCCCTACTCCAGAGGGTGTGTGAACCATGTGAGTAGACTAGAGCTCCCAGCTCATTCCCCACCTCCCCTTACCCTTGCTGCTGGCTTGGGGCAGCCTGGACCTTATGTGTGTGCTGTAGATTCAGGACTTTAGCTCCGGCTGCCTGACTGACTGGCCTCTGGGTCCCCAAATATCTGTTCCTCTGAGACAGAGGGTGCATGGGTCACTGTAGGAGCTGGCATATTTCTCTTGACTCCCAAGGAACACAGCTCCTAGTTCCCCAATCCCTGGTTCACATGTGCTGAAGAATGTGTGCAAGAGGAGTGTGCAGGCCTGAGGCCCCAGTTTCCCACCTGCCAGTTCCCCAGGTACCTCTCATGTACTTGCAATCTACACAATCTGTGCAAAAGTCAGGAGCCTTTCTACATGCAAAGGACAAACACACAGAGAAAGGAATCAGTGAAGCTGCCCCATGTTCCATAGCCAAAAGAAAAAAATTAAATAATTTGGAATAACACTAAACAAAGATGAGAAAGGCCTATATAATGAAAACATAAAAACACTCAGGATAGAAATTGAAGAGGACTTGAACCGATGAAAACATTTCCCATGAACCTGGATAGGAATAATTAATATTGTGAAAATGGCAATTCTACCAAAAGCAATATACATATTTAATGCAATGCCAATAAAAAGTCCAGCATCATTCTTCACAGAGATAGAAAACAATGATATCAAAATTCACATGTAATAGCAGCAGGCCTCAGATATCCAAACACATCCTCAGCAAAAGAAACACCTCTGGAGGTATCACCATAGCTGAACTAAAGCTATATTATAAAGTCACAGTAACAAAAACATCATAGTATTGGCATAAAAAGAGATATGTAGACCAATGTAACATAATTAAAGACCGAGACCTTAGGTCTAGTACTGTGCAGCTACTTGATCTTTGAGAAAGTTGCCAATAATATAGACTTGAGAAAAGACAGCACCTTCAACAAATAGTGCTGGACAAATTGGAGAACCACTTGTAGAAAAATGAAACTAGATCCACTTATCACACCATATAAAAAATTAAGTCCAAATGGATTAAAGGTATTTATGGTATTGTAGAGAGTATGCTGTCCATGTGGATTAAAGACCTCACTATAAGACTTGAAACGCTTCAACAACTTAAAGACAAAAAAAAAAAAAAAAAAAAATAGGAGGAACTCTCCCTGATATAGGAGTGGGGAAAGACTTCCTGAACAATACCCCAGTAGCCTAGGAAATTAAACAATCTCTCAACCAATAGGATCTCATGAAGCTAAAAAGCTTGTGCATAGACAAACATAGCATAAGAAGAGCCAACAGATTACCACAAAATGGGAGAAAATTTTTGCCAGCTATACCACTAACAGAGGCCTAATATGCAGAATCTACAAAGAATTTAAAAAAATAAACAATAAAAAATAAAACAACCCACTCAAAAAATGGGTTAGAAGTGGCTGGAGAGATGGCTTAGTGGTTAAGACACTTGCCTACAAAGCCAAAGGACCTCGGTTCGATTCCCCAGTACCCACTTAAGCCAGATGCACAAGGTGGCACATGCATCTGGAGTTCATTTGCAGTGGCTAGAAGCCCTAGCATGCCCATTCTCTCTCTCTTTCTCTCTCCCTCCCTCCCTCCTTCTTTCCCTCTCTCAATTAAATAAAAATAAAAAGTTTTAAAAAAACGGGGTAGAGAACTGAATAGGGAGTTCTCAGAGGAAGAAATACAAATGACTAATACATTTAAGAAAAATTTTCATCATTCTAACCCTCAGGAAGATGCAAATTAAAACAATTATGAGATTCTTCCTTACTCCAGTAAGGATGGCAATCATTAAAAAAAATCAAATGACAACAAATGTTGGCAAGGATGTGGGGAAAGAGGAATCCTCATTCGCTGTTCGTGATAATGCAAACTTGTACAACCACTATGGAAATCAATATAGAGCTTCCTGAAAAAGGTGAATATAGAACTACCAATAGACCTATTTATTCCCTTACTGGGCATTTTTTCTGAATGTTTCATGCCTCACTACAGAGATAGTTGCTCAACCATGTTTACAGCTGCTCAATTAATAATAGCTAAGAACTGGAATCAACCCAGGGGCCCATCATTGGACAAATGGAAAACGAAGTTGGGGTACATATGCACAATGGAATTCTATGCAGCAGTAAGAAAAAATGATACAATGAAATTTGTAAGAAAATGAATGTACTTAGAACAGATCATACTCAGCTAACACACCCACAAATGCCACATATTCTCACTCATCTGTGGTTCCTAACATTGATCAGCTTTAGTTGCTACCATACTGGATAGGTAACTTGAGGCCCAGACAATAGGGATGGGAGGGTTTGGGGGAAGGGGAAGGGAAGGATAGAGGGAAACAAACACAAAACTAAACCCTAAATGAACTAGTACCATAGAAACCTTTCTCCTTGTAGGTAGACTAAAAGATATAACCCTTAACAGTAGTATAGTGGGGAGCTCCTGAAAAGAAGGGCCCTGGAGAGGGTGGAATCAAGCCTAAATGTTAAAAAGCTTTGGCTCTGACCTGTAACTTGCAGTACCAGAAACAGGTGCTACCCATATTGAGCTGTTGATTGGAGAGACCTAGGAGGTCCCCAAAACAAGACAGGCTTCTGTCAGAGGACTTGATCACCCACCTGAGGTAAAGGTAAGACCCTGTTGCTGAAGACACCAAATACTGATAACACAGAACACAGAGGGCACCAGACAGCCCAACGAGTGCCGAAAAGCACTACATGAGCTACTGGGGGAAAGTAGCCAAAAAGGTGTGAGCAAGCAGGGGTCTAAGCTACTCAGAAGCAACCAGCCTGACCATAAGTACACACCAGTGCAATGGTGGCACACAGCCTTGGTGGGTAACAAACGGCTTTCTGATTGGCTAAGAGTTCAGCTCAGTGAAAAGGAAACCATATCTGGAACTGGCAACCAGGTCTGAATTGTATGTAGTCAAAGATTATGCTCTCCAATGTCAAGCTCCCACTAGTCTTCGGCTAAAAGAAGTTACATCCATCAGACTCTCCCTAAATTAATAACACTTATCCAATTTAACCTATGCTGACTTCACTCCCTGTTAGAGGGTCTATTTTCTTTTTCAGATGGTAGAAAATCCTGAAAAGATAAACCACCCCTCACATCTCAGCCGACACACAGGTGAATCCACAGAGGAAGTGGGCAGACAAGCAAGAATGCCGCTTCCATGATGAGCCTGACAATCAATGCCAGGATGAAGGAGACAGAGGGCTAAGGTTACTCAACACAAACCAAAATAGAAATCCAGAGGCTCCTGAGAGCTCACTACTGAAGTAGGCTTTAAACACACCCCCCAAGGCTTAGAGAATTTTGCAAAAGAGGGGGCAAAACGATTGTAAGAGCCACAGGTTGGGATGTCATGCCCAAAGGCATTGCCTCCCCCCCTCCCCCAATAAGTGACCGCTGCTCCTACAACACATAACCCACAACCTATGGGGAATATTAGCAACCCCACTGAGGAGGGCCCCCTGCAGAATGGGGGCAGGGAAGAGGGAAAAGATGGTACCAACACATGATGTATCCACACAATATATGTCCTCAATAAAAAAAATGAGTAACCTTAATATAAACCCATGATAATAATATGGAAAAAGAAATCAGGAAAGCTGTCTTGTTTACAATCACCACACAAAAGGAACCAAATATCTTGTAATCTCCCTAACCAAGGAAGTAAAAGACCTATACAATTAAAACATTAAAACATTGAAGAAAGAACTGGAGGAAGACATGAGAAGATGGAGAGACCTTCCCTGATCATGGATTTTAATAATTAATATTGTTATACTGGCCATCCTACCAAAAGCAGTTTAACTATTCAATGCAATCCCAGTCAAAATCCAAGCAACATTCTTGATAGCATTAGGAAAAAAAAAAAAACAGTCTCAAAATTCAAATAGAAGCCCAAAAGGCCTGGGATAGCCAAAAATGTACTCAGCAAAAAATAACCCCTCTGGTGGTATCACCATATCTGGTTTCAACTTATACTATAAGGCCATGGTAAAAAAAAAAACAAATAGCATGGTACTGGCACAAAAACAGGCACATAGATCAGTGGAGAAGAACTGAAGATCTAGGTATGAGTTTGTGTAACTACAGCAACCTCTTCTTTCACAAAGGGACCCAAAACCCTCACTGTAGTGAAGGCAGCATCTTCAGCCAATGATGTGGGAGAAACTGGATATCCACATGTAGAAGATTGAAGTTGGACTCCTTCCTCTCACCTTGCACAAAAATCAACTACAAATTAATCAAAGAACTCAATACAAGGCCCTAAATTCTAAAATGACTGGAAGAAAAAGTAGGGAGAACACTCCAAGATATAGGTTTTAGGGAAAGATTTCCTGAAGAAGACTCTAGTATCCCAGGGAATCAGAGAAACACTCAAGAACTAGGACCTCATGAAATTAAAGTTATTGTAAAGATATGCAAAGTATCAATATAGTCAACAGACAACCTACTGAATGGGCAAAATCTTCACCAGTTATACCTCCAACAAAGGGTTAATATCTAGAATCTAAAAAAACTCAAGAATCTAAACATTAAAAAGTAAGCACACCACTCAAAAAATGGGGCAGGGAATTGAGCAAAGAGTACTCAAGGAAGAAATACAAATAGCCATTCAACTCCTAAAAAGATGTTCAACATATCTTCTCACAGGGAAATGCAATATAAAATGGCTATGAGATTCCATCTCATTCCAGTCAGACTGGCCACAATCAAAGAAATCAAATGACAGCACATGCTGGTGGGGGTGTGGAGAAAGAGAAATCCTTATCCACTGCTGTGGGAGTGTAAACTTGTATAGCCACTGTGGAAATCAGTGTGGAGATGACTCAAAACTTTAAAAATAGAACTACCATTAGATCTAGTTATACCTCATTTGGGCATATATCTTAAAGACTCTACTATATACTACAGAGACATGTGCTCCACCATGTTTATTTCTGCTCTACTCACAATAACCAGGAACTGGAAGCAGTCCAGATGCCAGTCATCAAATTAATGGTTAATGAAGACGTGGTAGATATACACAATGGAATTCTATTTATCAGTAAGGAAAAATAAAATAATCAAATTTGCAGGTAAATGGATGAACTTGGAAAAATCATACTAAGTGAGGTCACACAGGCTCAGAAAGACAAATAGCACGTGTAATCTCTCATATGGTTCCTAACCTGGATCAGCTTTAGTTAATTGTATGCTATAATAAGTATCAATAGTAGGGACATAATACTAGACTGAAGCTAGGGAAAAGGGGGAAATAGGGAGGGGTGGAAGGGCTACTCAAAAACAAGTCAAGTGTCAGAATAAAGAAGGAAAGGAAGGAAGGGAAGAGGAAGGGAGGGAGGGAGGATGGAAGAGGTGGGAAAATCTAGCAGTAGGGGAAGGGGGGACAGTGAAGAAATACCCAAAAATAATGGCAACATGAATCAATGCCATAGAAACCTTCCCCCTGGATACCATTCTACAAGTCAACAAGGTGGAGGGGGTACCAGAACATAAGGTGGAGAAATCATAACCCTAAAACTATGGGCTTTGGCCTAAATCCCAGGGCCAGTTAGTCGTTGGTCAGGGAGACACATGAGGTCCCCAAATTAATATAGGCCATTGTCAAAACACTTTATTACCTGTAAGAGCTAAAATGTAAGACACTATTGCTAAAGACACCACAGCCACGGAATATGCAGTGATCATGCTGGAATTGAGAGGGAATCCAGCTCCCTCCCAAGTAGCCAACATAGTGCTGGAAAGTGCTATGAGAGCCACTGAAGAACAACTGTTGCCAACAGCATAAATAAGCAGGAGATCCTGCCAGTTAAGAAATCAACGAGCAGAGCAATCAGCACACACTATGCAACTGTGGCACACAGCCAATGTAGGTAACCAACTGCTCACAGATTGGAATGAGACCCACTGAGGGGATGAGAAATCATTTCTGGCTCAGAGATCCAAGCCAGATCCCCTAGGACAGGAAACAAATAGACTCCAGAGAGATATTGCCCTGCTCTTTAACTATGAAGAGTGGACATATATATGAATAAGTCTCTCTAATACTATGCTATCTCCTTTAATTCAAACTGCTCTCACTTTTGGTTGGAGAATTTGTTCTATCTTACAGATGCTTAAGAACACTGGGGAGAACCAAGATATATCAAGACATCAAAAACAGCTGACTTTATACCATGAGATGGGGCATATCCACTTTATCTGCCCAAATGCAGCAGTTATTGCAGAAGAAGGGGTGAGACAAACATTGCTCTCAAGGCCAGCCTAAAAACCAGTTCCAGGGAGATGGCCACAGACACTATGACCACACAAACCTCATCAAAACAGAGATCCAGAGGCTAAAGAGAAGTCAACACTAAATCAGATATCTACTTTCCTGACAAGGCTCGGGAAACAGTGCAAGAGGGGGCAGAGAAACTCTAAGAGCCTCAGGTTGGGTGGGAATATCCTGAGGCACCATGCCCCTCCTTCTAACTGTAGAGATTGACTGATGACAACCCCACCAAGGAAGAGCCTCAGAAGAACTAGACTAAGGGAGAAGAGCTGTAAGAGTACAACCTTTTATTAAAAAATCAATAAAGGCTGGGTGTGGTGGCACATGCCTTTAATCTCAGCACTCAGCAGGCAGAGGTAGGAGGATTGCTGTGAGTTTGAAGCCACCCTGAGACTACATAGTGAATGCCAGGTTAGCCTGGGCTACAGCAAGATCCTACCTTAAAAAAAATCAATAAAAAATACAATGCCTATTTCTGGAGCATACTATGTGTAGTCTTAGAGCATAGTTTAAACCCCAGTGTTCTAGACAATTTGATGAGCTTAGAAAGAAGAAAAGATTGATAGGAATGATGCTTTAGAAATACTAGCCTGGTGTTGCCAATGGTAATTAAATTGATCTGAGGAAAACTGGTTACTTGACTAACTGGAAGATAATTGCAGTAGCCAAAACATGAAATTCTGTATCTAAATTGGAGGAAAGGCAGAGGGCTAGAAGAAGGGTAGATGAGAAAAAATGCTGAGTTTTGGTGACATTCTCTTAATAGATCTGGCAAGTGTCCTTTATTGCATATTAACTTAATACTACATGTTTTCATAGAAACTGCTCCCACCCTAAAATTTCAGATTGCTCAAATGTGTATTCCAACCCACACAGCTGCATTGGCATTATAATCAGTCATGCATCCTTTCCAGCCATTGTTAGTCTAATTTTAGTCCCAGCGTTTTGGAGCCTTGACCATTCACATGTTTCTTATGGCTCCAAATACAACATTGTGCTGGCTGATAGCAGTGCCATTTCTCATGGCCTCGTGGTGTACAAATATAATCAATATTAAATTCCTGAGAATTTTTAGCTTAACTGATATCAAATATGCCCTTGGCCAAATGTTGTTATCTTCTTTCTAGAGACTTATGTCATATAAAAAAACTTAATACTCCTATTTTGTGTCTTAAGTTCATGAATAGCTCAATGTGTAATTATATGAAATAAGATTCATCTTTCTAGCATGCATAATGACTTGGTATTTTTCAAGCATCTTTCATCTAAAGATACTCACTGCCTCCTTATATATTCACTTAATCATCTATATTTTCTAAGATTTTTTTCAAGGTTACCTCTGTAAAGGTTCTTATGAATCACTGCTCTAATGCCTCTTCTCCATTCAAATTTCACAATTGGGGAGACCTTAGGGGTTTATATAACCTTAACTTACTTCAGCCTTATATTCTTCTACAACTAGAGGATGATACAAAACAGATGAGAATGTGTGTGTGTGTGTGTGTGTGTGTGTGTGTGTGGTGAATATGTATATTCACCAAAAAAGTCAGACTAATTACTGTTAGTTATTGAAGCCATGTTGACAGGCAAATCACTGGCCACAAGGATTCAAACATCATTCCTAAGGCAGTGTCTCTTTCTCTGTGTGTTTTATACTTTTTCCTGTGATTTTTACATCAAAATATCTTTGTTGTTTATGCCTAGAAATACTTCTGAAGGCAGAGTGCACAGAACTGAAGGCCAGGATCCAGCACAGGGGTTTAACCATGAGTAGAGACTAGCCATCATTCTAGCATCATTCTGAAGAGTTTAAACTACCATCAGTGCTTCCTTCATGAGGTTCTAACACTGAGTAGAAACTAGCCATATTAATGCTACTCTCACTTCTGGTTAGAGAAGCTTCTCTTTTCAGATGGCGATGACCACTGGGATAACCCAAAAGTCAACATAGTGCTGAGAAGAAGGGATGGAGAAGTGTCCAGCACTGAAACATCTCACAGCCTATAAGCCTCACTGTGGAAGAGGTGGCAGAAAGAATGTAAGAGTCAAAGGAAGGTTACCACTCCTTACATACAACTGTCTGGACAGAAATTGGCCTCGATATCTAAGACCTTGCAGTGCCTAGCAATACCTATACAAGACCCTCATAATAGGAGAAAAAGATGATGAAATCAAGTTAAAAGAGAGACTAATAGAGAGAGGGAGGGGATATGACGGACAGCAGAGTTATGAAGGAGAAAGCAGGGTAAGGGAGGGAAATACCATGGTTTGTTGCCTGTAAGTATAGAAGTTGTCAATAAGTATATATATACATATATACATATATACATACATATATATATATGGTCTAAACATATATATATATAGACTACTGTCAATGCTTCCTTCCCAAAGAAGTGTCCCATCACCTTGCATGCTTCTGTTAATAACATAGAATGGAGATACCAAAACAGAAAACTCATACCCTCCTCCCACTATTCACCACTTCCAAGCTTTGTTACATAGTGGCTGAAAATGCCTGCTTCTCAAGGTGGCCATGAGGATCAGTAAAGCCACACAGGACTACATAACAGAATTTGACACATTTCCTAGTGCCTTATTTTTTTCCTCTGTCCTGACCATTTATGACCTAGGACAGTCTTCTCAGAGTTCTATATTAATCAAAATATTTCATGAATATTATGAATCATTTTTGAAGATGATAAGGAAGGGAGTGGGAGAAGGGCAAAAGGACATGTATTACGTGTAAACAGAAATGAGGGGGGGATATAGAGGGAGGTAGGAGGATTTGAAAATGCCATAATGATCCCTAAAACTGGATGCTAACTAAAAATAACTAAATAAAGAAAAATCACTATTGAAAAAAATGTTTTAAAAGACTTAAATAAATGATGACATCTCTTGTTCTTGGTTCAGGTCAGACAATATTATAAGGATATCAGTTTTCCAGGAGTTAACTTATAAATGTAATACAAACTCAATGTAAATGCTTATAAGCTACTTTGTACAGTTAGACAAGTTGATACCAAAGTTTACAATAAAAAACCAAACATGGAAGAATGGGTAAATGAAATTGAAAAGAGAAAAACTAAAACACAGAAGTAGCTTCACCAAATATTAAACAAATATAAAACTTCCAATATTAAAATGGTTGGTAATAGTGACTGAACAAAGAAATAGGCTAGTGAAATTGAATTGAAATCATAGACTACATCACAATGCATGGAACTTAAGTAATACAAAAGTTATATTAAAAGTTATCACAAGTCAATGAGGTAAAAGTGTATACTATTTTTATAGAAAAGGAAGGATTGTTGGCTCATTAATTGTGGGTGCATCCCAACATGGTGGGGAAGGTAGGTCTTCAGGAGGGTGTGAAGGAGGGTCACATGGCATCTACAATCAGCAAGTAGAAAAAATGAATTCTGTGCTCCAATCACTTTTTCCTATTTATGCAGTTTAGTTCCAAAGCCAATGGGATGGCTGCTAACCTTCAGGGCAAGTCTTCTCACTTCAGTTAACCTTGTCAGGAAATGAACCAAGTATATAAGACTCATAGACCAAAAATATATAAGATGTGTACTATTTAATGAATAGTATGAGGATAACTGGGTTGTCATTTGGATAATGATAAGATTAGGCCCTTATTTTCTCCCATATTCTGTATGAGTAAACTCCCATCCAAGATTGCAATGCAAGAATCTAAATGTAGAAAAGGAGTGCTAGAAGAAATCACGAGTAAATCCTTCTTTAACCTCAGTGTTGGGAAGAGCTTTCTAACGGTGATTCCAAACCCAGAGACTAATACATTTTACCACATAAAAACAAAGTACTCTAGAGATGACAAAAAACAAGACTGGTAAATTTTATTGCATAAAAATAAAACCACTTTATACAACAAAAGTACTATGAAGAAATTAAAAAGGCAGGAATGATTCACAACATATACACAAGACTAATAATCCTCTATGAAGAACGAATACAATTAAGTATGTGAGATCCTACCTTGATAGCATACTGAGGCTATAGAAAAAATAACCATGTATGAATGCTGTGATTAGGTTACATTTTGTATAATAAATATATGTCTACAATGACACAAAAATAAGCAAATAGATAAAAGAAATGCACAGCTCTTCTTCACACCAAATTCTAATTTAAAAAACATGGAGAAAAATACTCACCATTAGATAACCATCAATAATAATTGTTGTACACAAGATCAATCAATGGGTGGCAAAATTACTAGACAAAAGCATGAGGAGGAATAATATTTTCATAGTCTGGAGTATCTCTCCCAAGATCAACTACAAAGGTAACAACAAAAACTTTATAGTGAAGAAACTGGGCAAATCCCAACTTAACCAATGGAACAAAGGAAAGACCACCAGTAATAATACATGCTAACATGATGAATTTTATATGATACACTGAGAAAGAGGAGGCATTTTTTTCTGGTATTCTCACTGAAAAGACATAGCCTCAATAGAATCATGGAAAAACATCAAACAAATCCAATCTGAATGACATTATACAAAGTAACTGGCTAGTGTTAATCAAAAGTGTAATAAAGATGTTTGAGGACTGTGATAGACTCAAGACAGGAGAAGTAACTAAATGCAACATGGGCTTGTTGTTAGGATGTAGGACAGAAAAATTGGTTTGAGTATTAAATGTCCTCCATAGGCTCATGTGCTTGAACACTTGATCCCCAGCTGGTGACATTGTTTGGGAAGACTGGAACCTTTAGGAGACAGAGCCTTGCTGGAGGAAGTAGGTCACTGCAGGTAGGCCTTGAGGTTTTATATCTCAGCACCACTTCCCGTTCATTCTCTGCTTCCTGGATATGACTACTCTGTGACCAGACGTTCTCCTGCTCCTGCTACCATGCCTTCTCTACCATGAAACTGTAAGCCAAAATAAACCCTTTTCTTCCTTATGCTGCTTCCTGTCAGGTATGCTATCACAGCAGTAAAAAAGCAACTAGTAACTAACTGGTTATGAGAATGGGACCACTAACTGTGATAAACCTATGTGGTTCATAGGTCTTTGGGACTGGTTTGTGGAAAGAATGTGGAAGAGTTTGGAATGTTGGGTTATAGAAGCCCT
This sequence comes from Dipus sagitta, assembly GCA_036346955.1. Taxonomy (NCBI): domain Eukaryota; kingdom Metazoa; phylum Chordata; class Mammalia; order Rodentia; family Dipodidae; genus Dipus; species Dipus sagitta. The sequence continues at coordinate 87,530,080 of CM070779.1, read as the reverse complement.
ACAATGCACCCTCCTCCATCATCCATGTCTAAATGTTGATGAGCTCAATTTTGTGGAGGTCTGGTTGAGATACTAATAGCCACTATGAGGTCATGGCATAATGGTCACTTTATGTCTGGAAAACACTGTCCTGTAATATTCCTCCCAATCATCTGGCTTTCACACTCTTCCCATCCTTCTTCTACAGTCTTCCCTGAGCCTTGGAGAAGATGTTATGGATGTCTCAATTAGCATTGAGCATTAACCTTCACTTATTCTCAGCACTTTGGAATGTTTTGAGTCTCCCCACCAGTCAACACCATCCACATAAAGAATTCTTTCTGACTAAAGGTGTGGCCAACACTACTCAATGGAAATAAACATAATATAAATATTCTGAAGGTAGTTTGATAGGCACAGCATATCCATTCAGTCAGTCAACAGTAATGGCTTCCACTCTAGAATCTATGACTTTCACAATAATAGATCATTGGAGTAGATTTTCAGTATCATTCATATGTTCTTGACCATGGAGTGGGTCTCAGATCCAGGGAGCAGTTGGTTATAGCTATACCAATCAATCATGCCACTATTGTACTGGTGGGCACCGCTTGGCTAGCTAGTTGGTTGTGTAGCATGCATCAGTTGGGTAAGACTATTGATGAATTTTATCACCCAGAAGCCTGCATAGAAATCTCCAGCACTATGCTAGATAGCCAGGAAGGAGGAAATTTTCAGCTCAGAGGAATAAGGATTCTATCAGGAACTGGGGTACAGGTAGTTCATGTTATATTCTAGCAAAGAATCTGGCTGCATTCTGCCTGCATCCTGAGAACTGAAATGAAGTTGAATTTGAACTTAAAAGAAAGAGTCTAATTCATTTTGTGGGAAAAAAAAAATTTCAAGACAACAATGCATTGGAACTATGGCATAATTCTTTTTGTTTGTTTGTTTGTTTGTTTTTGTTTTTCAAGGTAGGGTCTAACTCTGGCTCAGACTGACCTGCAATTCACTATGTACTCTCAGGGTGCCCTCGAACTCTCGGCGATCCTCCTACCTCTGCGTCCCGAGTGCTGGGATTAAAGGCATGCACCACCACGCCTGGCATGGCATCATTCTTACTGCTTTTATTCAGATCTACAGCAACTAGGCCAGTCATGCAATGGGTAAGATGTCTGACCAAAGATCAAACCTACAGCTAAAGATAGCAAAAACATATGGAAAAGTGAGCATTAGAGAAGAAAGGTTTGCAAGTAAGTTTAAAGTTTCAGACAAAGAGAACACAGCTGACAAACCAACTATAATTTTTATAGATTAATTTGATTTAAAAGACACCTAACTCTCTCAACTGAGACAATAGCAAAGGTGCCCTGAAGGCAACACTCTACCCATGGAAAGCTCTAACTTGTAAGAATGGAATTTATTTTAAAAGGAGAAAATCTAAACAAAGAAAGCCACAGAAAAGATTCCCTGCTCAAAAAACAAACAACAACAACAAAAATACCTAGGACAGCATTTCTACAGTCTCAACAGCCAAGACACACAGATGCCACTGCAGCTTTGTCCAAGGGGTCAAGCTCCATCCTGAGCTGGGCACAGAAGTTGGCGGTGATTTGGTACTGTTTTACAAGAATGAAAATTTCAAGAGTTAGATGATTGTGGCATCTTTTTGCATGGTTATAGAGAGTTGCTGAGGCTAAAGAATCTGAGGCAGGGTCATATTCCCTACAATGAGGTCCTAAGAGGCTCCTGTGAAGATTAAGTGAAAACACAAAGGCAAAGCAACTCTCTTGCACATCTGTACATTCACGCTCACATAACTCTACTTTACAAAAAGCCTTGTTGTTATGTAAGATTAAACCCGGATATCTAAAAAAATAAAACAAAACTCAAAAGCCTGAAAGTGGTAGGTGAGGGCTGGAAAGATGGCTTAGTGGTTAAGGTACTTGCCTGCAAAGCCAAAGGACCCAGGCTCAATTCTCCAGGACCCAAGTGAGCCAGATGTACAAGGTGGGGCATGTATCTGGAGTTCATTTGCAGGAGTTAGAGACCCTGGTATGCCCATATTCTCTCTCTCTCTCTCCCTCAAATAGCTAGATAAAATATTTTTAAAGAACAAAGAAAATGGTAGATGATTATTTTCTCTCATTTAAAAGAATTTTGGGAATAGGATTTATAAGATGGCTTCACCTTCTCAGGAGAGAATGGGCTCCCTGACTTCCTACTGTGTACTGGCTTCCCTCTTCAATGTCACCATTATGGTTTAAGGTAGCCTTTGAAGCACTAGTCATAACAGCAACATTCCAGGCTTCCAGGATGGAGGAAGCCCAAATCAACACATTGTCTTCATGTATTCTTGGACATAGGTTAGTCATATTGTCATATGTAAAGCAAGCTAGAAATTTGGGGGTTCTAGTTGGACACAGTGACAATGACCAGAACTGGTTTCTGTTTAAACAAGGGAGAAATGGATACTGGAGAATGTGATTAGTAGTCCCTTCCATTATCATGAACCAGAGAAAATTCTTTACAGTTCAGGAATATAACCTTGTCCTGTCTCCTGAAAACAGCTTGTCAGAAAGAACTTATCTCATCTCATAATAGATGGTGATAAAAAGGACCAGCACACAAACAATATAAATGTTATAAGAAACTACAGAAAAGATACAGACAAAACAAATGACAGATGAAAATGAACATTTAAAACAACAAAAAATGTTGCTGTCATACAGATCAAATTTTGATCCATAATCTAGGAAATTAATAAAATGTTTAACAATGTCAGATATCCAAGAGTAGGTAAAAAGATAGATAGATACTGCTGGAAAGATGCCAGTATATTCAGAAAATAGGGCTGAAATATAAATAAATTTAGAAATTGTGTCAGACACGTACCTGCAGTGCAGCCTAGGCTGGCTTCAAACTTGAGACCCTTCTACTTCAGCCTCACACATGCTACTGTCACAAGCATATGCCACCACTCTACAGAAGCTCCTCAAAGGTCAGTGAGAACATGTACAACAGCAGCTTTAGTTGCTCACTTCTTCATCTAAGATAACATTAGAAACTAAACAATGACAACAAAAATGTTGAAACAAGTTAATATAGGGCAATTGCAAACAAGATGAAAAACAGCAGTTGCTCCCTTTCAGGGGATAAGAAAGCATCAAAGTATCAAAGATTCAAAGCAAAAAGATCAAGTCATCTGTAGGCAATGCAAGGGTAGATGGGAGCCAAGTTGATGCCTGGCATCCACACAGCATCATTTAACATTAGGAGGTTAGAGAAATGATATTCTGTAGTTCAAGGATTTTTAAACAGCTAAACTAGAAGTCAAAACTTTTTAAGAACCAGCTGGGCGTGGTGGCGCACGCCTTTAATCCCAGCACTTGGGAGGCAGAGATAGGAGAATTGCCATGAGTTTGAGGCCATCCTGAGACTACATAATGAATTCCAGGTCAGTAAGGGCTAGAGCAAGACCCTACCTCGAAAAAGAAAAGAAAATAAAAAATTGACAAACCAGGTGATAAAAGTCTTTGGCTTTTTGGGTCATGCTATCACTGTTAAAACTACTCAATTCTACTATTTTGTCTGAAACCAGTCATAAATAATATGCAAATGTATGGGCTTGGTTATATCCCAATTAAAATTTACTATAAAAATAGCCTGCTGAATTTGTTTCATAAGCCAGAATTTTCTGAATCTTTCGCTAAGCACCACTCAAGTAGAAAGGCAAAAGATATAGTTTTTGAAGTGAGCTCTTAAGAGACTCAATCCACATAATCTGAAATATTAGAAGACAAACAGTGGACAAAAAGATAAATGAAGAAATCAAACCAAAAGTACAGACAAGAAATCAAAAGCTGAAGTATGCCTGGGGAGCAGAGGAGAGGCTCCTCAGCAGCTAGTGTGTTAGAGGCCCCGTGATGCGAGCAGATAATTCAAGAAACCAAGACATCTGTTGGAAGCCATAAAAATTATGATCAGTTCTAAATAAAGAAGCTGATGTCACTTTTCACAGCCCTTTCAAAAAAACACCTAGCAATTCATGGGGATATTTGGATCTTAACCCACAGTGACAGCTGAAGCAAGAGGGCTCAGTAGTCTCAGGTGTAAAATTAAAGACTGGAATTTAATCAGAAGCTCTTCAGCCCCGGCTGCTCATTTGAATCACTGTGGGCCCATTCCCAGGTTCCAGAAGTCCAGTCTAGACCACCTAAATTAGAATTTTTGGAGATAAGGATAACCATATTTTTTAAGCTCCCCAAATACTCAGGGATGCAGCCAAGATGAAGAACCACTGGTTTCCATGGTTTGTGAGGTGCTTGCCAATTCAGATAGTCTGTGAATATAAAGACTTACCTAAAGCTTATAAATTTGAAGACTTAAAACAGCTAACCCACCTAGTCAATTTTGATGTATATTTCTTACCTTTTAAACTTTTTGACAATTTTTACATGTGTCTATTTTACTCATAATCACTTCTATTTACCTTCTCTTGTTTCCCTTTCTCCATTTCTCTCTTACTGAACCCCTTATTTCCAAGTAGTCCCTCTTCTATGTTGATGCCTCTTTTATCCCTCCTCCAAAATCCAAGATGGAAACTTGATGATTACAATATCGTGCAGATCTTGTGACAGTAATGACATTAACTGTGGTGTCATGAATGTAACAGCCATCTCATGTCTGAAAGAAAGCATTCCAAAACACTCTTCCCCAGCCTCTGGTTTTTGCATTATCTCCACCCCCTCTCCCATAATGTTCCCTGAGACTTGAAGGGGGTGATACAGACGGTACACTTAGCACTGAGCACTCCTCTGTCACTTATACTTATTTGTATTCTTTTTTTTTTTGTTTACTTCTTTTCACTTATAATTTTTTAAAATATTTTTTGTATTTTTATTTATTTGAGAGCGACAGACAGAGAGAAAAAGAAGCAGAGAGAGAATGGGTGTGCCAGGGCTTCCAGCCACTGCAAATGAACTCCAGACGCGTGCACCCCCTTGTGCATCTGGCTAACGTGGGTCCTGGGGAATTGAGCCTTGAACCAGGGTCCTTAGGCTTAACAGGCAAGTGCTTAACTGCTAAGCCATCTCTCCAGCCCATACTTAGACTTTTGATACATATCTCTATGAGAGTACTGCCTTCTGTCCAAGGGCTTCCAAAGAAAATCAAGATGAAATGTCAGTTTAGTATAAAGGAATGGGCAATTATTCATGACTGAGGAAACAAGTAGGCTTAGTCTCTTACCACTGTAAATGAACTTCAGACACATGTGCCACTTTGTGCATCTGGATTTATTTATTTATTTATTTATTCTTTATTAGTTAGTTTTATATTCAGCAAATACAGTCAGTTTGGTACCATTATTAGGCTCATCCGTGACCTACCCCCTCCCCTTGGGCCCTCCTTGTTGAGGTATATGGGTCATGCATTGTGGAGTTAGCCCACAGTTATGGGTAAGCTAAATGTCTCTGCATATCATGACCCAACATGTGGCTCTGACATTCTTTCCGCCCCCCCTTCTGCAAAATTTCCCTGAGCCATGTTGGGTTCATTTTTGGTCTGCTTCAGTGATGAGGTGTTGGGGGCCTCTGAGGCTCTGGCTCTCTGATTTGGTAGGAGTTGATTTTTCTCTGTGTTGATCTCCTTCCCCCTTGCGCTGGTATCTGGTTCATCAGGAAAACAGCCCCCTTGCTTGTTTCGCCAATTTTTCTGTTTCAGCCGGGGCCCTTTTGAGGTATGATGGATGGGGTGGCTCTCTCCTTAGGATCTACGTCTATTGGAAAAAGAGAAGCAGATTCGCCAACGGAGAGTAAGTTAGCACCAGGACAAATGAGATAACCCTTACTTTTTTAATAGAGAATTTAATAGGTGTAGGCCCTCTTGTAGCCCACAATTGATGGAAGCTTGATATTAGAGAGTGGGCTTATGTTTGGATATGGTTGTGACTTGTTTCCCAGCTCCAGCTATGGTTCCCATACCAGTGAGGGGATCAGTTAGCCAAATTGAGAGCAGTTGGTTCCCCACCATGGCTGTGTGCCACCACTGCACTTGTGTGGGCATCACACCAAGTTATTTGCTGCTAAGTAGGTTAGACCATGCGTTGCTTTGACAGATATTGGTCATTTTTCCCCAGTCGCCCATGTAGCACCTTCTGGCACTAGACGCGCTGACTGTCTGGGAACTGACTCTCTTCCAACTTCCAGCCATGCCATTCTAATTTGCATGTCAATCACATAAGGTGTGTTCAGCAGTAGGGGCTTACCACTAGCCTTTGGTGGGTCATCAAGTACTCTGACAGAAATCTGTCTGTCTTTTAGGAAACCTTGTAGGTCTCTCTGATCAAAAGCTCATTGTGGATGACAGCCCCATGCTGGTTCTGGGAGTTACAGGTCAGTGCCCACTAAGAAAATGAGGAAAAAGATAACTAATATACAAGAGTTAGAGATAAGAGAGAGAGAGAGAGACGGAGAGGGGAAGTGAGGGAGGGAAGATGTAGAAAATTAAGGTTAGTCTTGATCTTACCCTCTCCAGTGTCTTGTGGCTCAAGTGTTCCCTGTAAGGGCCTGGTGAAGGATCAGCCATTTGTTCTGTCTTTTAGTAGTAGAAAATTATGGTACCATTGCCATTTGGGTCTAGATTTGTGTTTCCCACCCCTTTGATGCCCTCCCCTCCCTCCCCTTCCATCCTAGTGTCTAGTCCAGGAGATGCTTGCTGGGTATGTAAGGTATCTTGGGTAGATTCAGGTTAGGTGCTGTAGATGAGTGAGACTATGTGGCGATTTTTTTTCTCTGATTGGGTAAGTTCACTGAGAATGATCTGTCCCAGGTTCAAACATTTTTCCTCAAATTTCATTGTGTCATTTTTTCCTACTGCTGTATAGAATTCCATTGTGTAGATATACCACATATTAGTTATCCATTCTTCTAGTGATGGACATCTGGGTTGATTCCAGCTCTTAGCTATTACAAATTGAGCCACTATAAACATGGTTGAGCAAATCTCTGTAGCTTGTGGTTTGAAGGTTTTAGGGTAGATGCCCAGTAAGGGAATAACTGGGTCTGTTGGTATCTCTATAGTCAGCTTTTTCAGAAGTCTCCATATTGCTTTCCAAAGTGGTTTATGTGGGTACTGAGGAACTGAACTCAGGTCATAAGGCTTTGAAAGCAAATGCTTTTAACCACTGAGCATTCTTTCATCCCTAATTCTTTATTGGAAAAAGAAATTTTTTTCCTTGATAGGCACGTTGTAAAATATCAAAATGTTTTAAAAGCCCCAGGTCCTTTGCATGGTGTTTGCTTCTAGGTTATCTTAATATATTGACCTCCAATCTGTTTTATAAATAGCTCATTTCCAGAAAGTAGCAAAGTCAGAGACCATTTAAAATAATTTTTAAAAAATGAATCATGTTGTGGTCAGCTTCATGTTGCTGGGATGACCCTCCAAACCAGGCACAGTTTTATGGGAGGTATGGGCTTATTTCAGGCTTATAGATCCAGAGGAAGTTCTATAATGGCAGAAGCTGGTCCCCTTTCGCAGATCCAAGAAGAGAGACACAACCAAAAAGCTAGTACCACAAGCAGGCAAACATGAATCTATAGCAGCAGGACCCCAGAGCTCACACTTCTCTTAATAACTTTGGCTAGAAAATCAGATCTGCTCCCAGAGACACCTTAGGATTGGACCCTGGGATCTTCCATAGTGATACTTCTTCCCACCAGGTAGCTGGAAATCCAAGTTAAAAGTTTAAATAAAACATCACAGTCTATGGAGGGACATACATTCAAACTACCACAAATCATAGTAAAGAAACAACACAATTTCCTAGAGAAGCCAAAAACTCCCTCATGACTATGGAGTTAACAGCTCCAGTTTGATCAGGGCAATCCTTATATTCACTTACTATTCCAGAATAATTATCAATGTTTTCATTCTCAAGCATTTTCAGTATGAGCAAGGAACTATATAGTAACTCTACCATTTATATGATAATTACAAATGGATCTAATCTCTAATAGAAGTGATATAAAACTCATGCTGGGAAATACATGAATCATTGGTACTATACCTTCATAAAAGGAAAATAAATCTTTTTTAAAATATTTACTTTGAGAGAGTGGGGGAGAGAATGGGTGCATCAGAGCCTACAACCACTACAAATGAACTCCAGATGCATCACCACCTCATATATCTGGCTTATATGGGTACTGGGTAATCGAATCTGGGTCCTTAGGCTTTGCAGGCAAATGCCTTAACCACTAAGCAATCTCTCCAGCCCATAAATCTTTTTTATTCATGTATGTATGCATATGTGCTCATGTGTGTATGGATATATATGCACATGTATACATGGAGCACAGAGGACAACCTTGGATGTCCTTCTTAAAGAATATCATCCACCTTTTTCTGAGACAGTCTCTTACTGACCTGGAGCTCACCAATTAGGCTAGACTGTCTGGCCAATGAGCCCCAGGGATCTGCCTGTCTCTGCCTCCTCAGCACTGGGATTGCAAGCGCTCTCTACCACACCCAGCATTTTGATGTGAGTGCTGAGCATGGAACTCAGGTCCTCATACTTGTGATGCTACCTGACCAGGCCCATGGATGCTAGATCTTTGTAAGAGTGTTGATTGGAAACCAGTCTTAGTCTATAGGGTGTGGGGTGGAGCTAAAACATGTAGAAGAGTCAACAATTCATCATGTAGGCAAGCAGGAGATATTGAAGATGGATACTAGAGAACAAACAGAATGGTTGATAATGGAAACAAGGGAGTCTGGGTGGGAATCAGAAAGACTGGCTATGATGCTGAGGAAAAGTAGATCCAAGGATCAAGAGCCCCAAAGACCAGCCGTGGTCAGGAGCAATATGGAGCATGGGAAGTGGCAGCCAGAAGCCAGGCAGGACTTGCTACAGGGTAGTTTTCCCAAGGAGCTTCTGTTTCCTCCAGCGTACTGACCCAATCTTACAACGCTATGTTTCTGGCATTCAAATATGACTCTTACTTTGATTTTTTAAAAATATGTTAGTGAAGTCTACTCTTACAAAGACTTCCCAATTCAGATCTTCAATTAATTCACACTGTTCAATGAATTTTTTTTCCTCTAGCCCAAGCTGACCTGGAATTCACTATTTAGTCTCAGGGTGGCCTCGAACTCACAGAAAGCCTACCTCTTCCTCCTGAGTGCTGGGATTAGAGGCATGGGCCACCATACCCGGACTTAACGACTTTTAAAAAAAATAACTTTTGTGCTCTTTCTTCTTCCTTCCTGCTGCTGCTGCTAATGTAATGGCAGCTTTCTGCTACACGTTCCCTTCCATGATGGACTCTATCTTTGAAACAATAAGCTGAAAGCAAACCCTTTCTTTCCTAAGTGGGGAAAACAACTTTTGAAATCAGAAATACCTAATTTTTTTTCTTACTTTTTTTTGCTTGTGCTTTGGGGGAGCTGGACAGGGTCTCCCATTGGTTTGGCACTCACTTACTAGGCTAGACTACCTAGCCAATGAGCTCTAGGAATCCTGCTCTTTCTGCATCCCCAGTAACAGAATTACAGGCATATACCACAGACCACAACTAACATTTTACATAGGTACTGGAATACTCATGCTCACGGGGCCCAAACTTTATTGACTAAGCTGTCTCTACTCCTATCTTCACATCTTAACCTAATCTTAACGAACGAATTTGCTGCCTATGAATTTCAAATTTTCATAAACTTTAGAAGATTTTTTGTTTGTTGAAAATAAAATTTTCTGTTGACTAACACAGATTACAATTTGTTTTTATAATTTTTATTTGGAATTTTAACACATGCAATTTTATCATGTTTATTGTCTCCTCACCCCTGCCTCCATTCTACTAAAGACCACCCTCCTCTTTCAAGGTAGTTATTCTGTTTTGTTGTCACATTCCTTTTGTCTTCGTCTGTTCTCAATGTCAAAATATGTATGGGATCAAAACATTGTAGGTCTTGTGGGGGTTACTGGTAATCACTGTCGAGTCATAAATGAACTAGTCAGTTCATGTCAGGAAGACAGTTCCCCAAAGTATGCTTTCCCATGCCATTGCTCCTACATTTTTTCTGCCTTACCTTCCACAATGTTCCCTGAGCCTTGGAATGAGTTACTTCTTTTAGTATTGAGCTCTCAACAGCCTCTTATTTTCTGCTTTGATGAGTTTTAAGTCTCTTCATTCTACTGCTATCTCCATAGAGAAGCTTCTCTGGCCAGCAGTGAGAGCACCACTCATACTCAATCCACCACTTCCTCTGCAGTGCTGCCTAGGAGCTACACACTTGGCCTTCTCTAATCATTTTAATGCATTTTGGGTCTCCCCTGTCTTCACTACCAACAAATGGCAATTTCTGTTCTTTGCAAATAGAAATCTCTAGTGACTAAGACAAATAATAAAGATGAGTATAATATTTTAACATAAACAGCACAACTTTTTCTTAAAATTTGACAAAAAATCATGTCAAGAATATAGAAAAGAGAGGAAAGCCCAGTGATTGCTAAGGTACAATCTCAATGCAAATATTTTTTTTTGGGGGGGGGGAGTTATCTAGGTACAGTCTCATTCTAGCCCACACTGACCTGGAATTCACTATGTAGTCTCAGGGTGGCCTTGAATTCATGGCAATCCTCCTCATGTCTGCCTTCCAAATGTTGGGATTAAAAGTGTATGCCACCACACCCAGCTCTGTGTAAATTCTTCTATGTGCTGCTGGAAACATAGTGAAGCATATTTGGTTGAGGTTAAAATAACAGTTAATAATCATGAAAAATTAGTGAGACTTATTTAATCATGTAGAAGTCATAGGTAATTTGACTTTCTTGTAGTATACTACTGGCAGCCATATTTTCATAATTACATATTGATATCCACAAACTTACATTTATAGGTTGAATTTGGACACCATGAAATTTTAAACTAATGTTTCAAGCTATCACTGTGGCATTGCTTGTTGCTTGACCCAAGCAGCCATGTAGCCCCATTTCCCTTTCATACAGTGCTTATGCTAATGCGAGTATTCTATTACTTTGTGATGTTTTTCTAAAACATAAATTGGAAATAAAAGATGAACATATCAGCCAGGGAATAGTAGCACATGCCTTTAATCCCAGCACTCAGGAGGCAGAGGTAGGAGGATTGTCATGAGTTTGAGGCCACCCTGAGACTACACAGTGAATTCCAGGTCAACCTGTGCTAGAATGAGACTCTACCTCAAAAAAGCAAAAAAAGAAAAAGAAGAGCAAAGAAAAATGATGAACATATCAGTGCTATGGATAATAATATATTTCTCTTAAGCTTATTTAAATTAAAACAAAGATTGAAGTCATTGGTTGCCTCAAAAATGGACATGGGGCTAGAGATGTAGTTGAACACGAGGACATTTGACTAGCCATGAGCAGCTACATGGCTCAGTCCAGAGCCCTGCAAGGAAACAAGGCAACAGAGTCTATCTTTTGCCATCAATGGAGACCCCTGAGATTTACTTGTCAGACTGACAGTTGCAAAGGACAATAATAATATCAGATTAAGTGTATAAGAATGTAGAACTACACTTTATCTTTCCCAAAGAAAATGTTATAATAGTTTGTCAATTGCCAAGTAAGCATTCTTTATTCTTCTGGAAACTGAATCTTCATCAAAATACCCAAGTTTTTTGTTTGATATCTGTACCTTTGATTTACTGCCTGGTCTCAGGGAACTATCATTTGCTGAAAAATAAATGGGAAAAGAAACAGCACCAAGGCATGCTATCGCTTGACTCAGAACTGTAACTCTCCACAACTACTGGAAGTCCTTTGTAATGCACTAGAATGGGGTAAGAGTTGTTTTACCTTATGGCAGTATTACTTTTTGGATAACAGAAGACAGAGTAAAAATGCTGCTATGTTGGACCACATTCTGACTATCAAACAAGAAGTGAACGGTTACCATGTGATCCTTGAATCTTTAATACAGAAATACAGGGCAGGAACTGATGTGAACTGAAGCCCCCCAAAAAACAGATGTCAAAACTTCAAAGGAAAGGAAGAAGTTGTAACACAGATGTGAAGCTATGGTATGAGTCTCACTGGGTATGTGCCATTGAGTAAGACACTCAGCCTTTCTAAATCTCAGAGTTCTTCATAAAATAAGGGCAGTAATGAGAGCACAAATGACTTGAAAAACTATTCACCCTCTCTGAGCTTCCTTTTTATTTAAAAAAAAATGGAAAAGGTTGGCCTGGGATATGGCATGCAGTAGGCCCTACATTCAGTTACCAATAAACAAAGGTGAGGAGAAGTAATAGTCTATACCACATCTGCTTATTGGGAGAAGTAGCTAAGAAAATTCATGTAAAATACTTAAAACCGAGTTTGACAGATAGTGCACATTTTTAGACACACCCACAACATCATATACAACATATAATTCTAAGAAAGAAGTAGAGGATTTATGAAAGAAAGTAATCTGGCCTGCTCAGATATAAGAAGAATAAAAGATAGAGAAAACAGAGTTGTGCTTAAGAATGAAAACCAAACACTACCACCATTAAGAATAGTTTTAAGAGCCGGGCGTGGTGGCGCACGCCTTTAATCCCAGCACTCGGGAGGCAGAGGTAGGAGGATCGCCGTGAGTTCGAGGCCACCCTGAGACTCCATAGTGAATTCCAGGTCAGCCTGGGCTAGAGTGAAACCCTACCTCGAAAAACCAAAAAAAAAAAAAAAAAAAAAAAGAATAGTTTTAAAGGGTGACTTCTCAGAAAGAAATGGAGTCATATTTCTAAATACGAAATAACTTCCACTATACTTTAAAGAAAGAAGAGGGACAGAGCCCATTCTCTCTGGAGAACTACCAGCCTGGTGATGCATTACTATAATCCTAAGAATTGGGAAGCAGAGGCAGAAGAAATACCTTGAGTTCATGGCCAGTCAAAGCTATGTAGTGAATTGCAGGCCATCCTGGGCTAAAAGGTTATACATTTTTATTTTATTTCTGCATTTTACATAATGGTCCTCAACTGAAAGCATAAAAGGAAGCCAAGCTTAGAGAGTAGCTATATACATCAAACAGTAGATTAGAAGATAGGAAGGAAAACTGTTATTCCTTTCACTGATTCAAGTATCAATATCCATAGATCATGTGGTACCTCAGCCATCATAAATGCAGCTGTTTGGCCTAAAAGGATGTATGGCAATGAAGTTGTCTGATTAACCTGAGAAGCATACATGAAGATACGCAAAGTGGTGCATGTGTCTGGGATTTGTTTGCAGTGACAGAAGGACCTGGCACACCCATACTCACTCTCTCTCTCTCTCTCTCTCTCTCTCCCTCTCCCTCTCCCTCTTCCTGTCTCTCTCTTAAATAAATAAAAAATATTTTATTAGTTATGTACACAGTGTATATACAGCCATATTGGTATCATTGTTAGCCTCCTCCCTGTCCTGCTCTGTCTAAAGGGACCCTCCTCATGGTGAATTGTGGGTCATGCATTGTGGGGGTAGCCATCAGTTATGGGAGAAGAGGCAATGTCTCTGTGCATAATGGACCAACTTGTGGCTCTAACAATCTTTCTGCCCCCTCTTCTGCAAATTCCCTGAGCCATGTTGTACTCATTTTAGGTCTACTTCAGTGATGAGGTCTTGGGAGCTTCTGTGTCTCTGGATATCTGGTTTGGTAGGAGTTGAGTCTTCTCTGTGTCTACCTCCTTCATCCTTGTGCTGGTCCCACGTGCACCAAGAAAGTAGCACTCTTGCTCATTTCACAAATTACTCTATGGTTTCAACTGGGGCCCTGGTAAAGTGTGATGGGATGATTCTCTCCTCAGGTTCTGCATCCATCTGAAAAAGAGAAGAAAATTCTCCAACAGAAAATGAAGTCAGCACCAGATAAATGAGATAACCATCATTGTTTTAGAGAGAATTAAATGGGTGTAGGCCCTCTAGTAGCCCAAGATTGGTGGGAGCTTGATATTGGAGAGGGGGCTTATTTTTTGGATAAGGCTTTGACTTGTTTTCCAGTTCCAGCTATGGGTTCTGTTCCACTGAGCAGATCCATTAGCCAAATCAAGAGTAGCTGGCTTACCAACATGGTTGTGTGCCACTATTGTACTTGTGTGAACAAAATGTTGGTCATTTTCAGCCGGGCGTGGTGGCACACGCCTTTAATCCCAGCACTTGGGAGGCAGAGGTAAGAGGATCGCCATGAGTTCAAGGCCACCCTGAGACTACATAGTGAATTCCAGGTCAGCCTGGGCTAGAGTGAGACCTTACCTCGAAAAAGTAAAAAAAAAAAAAAAAAAAAAAAAAAAAAAAATTTTGGTCATTTTCCCCCGGTTGCTCATGTGCTACCTACTGACACTACACAAGCTAACTGGCTGGAGACTGACTCTCTTCCAGATTCCAGACAGGTCACTCCATGTTCCATACCAACAGCATGTGGTGTCTTCAGCAGTAGGGTCTTACCATTAACCTTTGGTGGGTCATTAAGTACTCTGACAGAAATCTGTCTTCTTTTGGGAAACCTTGTAGGTCTCTCTTATCAACAGCTCATTGTGGATGTTAACCACATGCTGGTACTGGGAGTTATAGGCCAGTGCCAAGGGAAAAGAAGGAAGAAAAAGATAGGTAATATAAAACAGAAAGCGAGAAGAGGGAGAGAGAGAGAGAAACAGGAGAAGATTAAGGTTAGTCTTCATCATACCCTCTCCAGGGCCCTTTGATTCAGGTGTTCCCTCTAAGGACCTGATGAAGGTTCAACCTTTAATCTGTGTTTCAGGATGTAGGATTTTATGGTACTATTTCCATTTGGGTCCATTTTTGTGCCCCTGTCCTTACCATTCCCTCCCACCCCACCCTCCTTATTTTTCAGTCCTCAAGATGGTTATAAGATATGTCAGCATCTTGGGAAGATTAAGGTTAGGAGCCACAGATGAGTGAGACTATGCGATGATTACCTTTCTGTGACTGGATGAGTTTGCTGAGAATGATCTGTTCCAAGTTTGACCATTTTTTTTTCAAATTTCATTGTGCCATTTTTCCTTACTGCTATGTAGAATTCCATTGTGTAGATATACTACATCTTGGTTATTCATTCATCTAATGATGGACATCTGGGTTGATTCCAGCTCTTATCTATTATGAATTGAGTAGCTATACACATGGTTGAGCAAGTCTCTCTTAACTGAGGCATGGAGCTTTTAGGATAAATGCCTAGTAAGGGAATTTCTCCACATCCTCACCAGGACTGGAGAAATAGCTTAGTGATGGTTGATTGCTGTAAGATTGAGGCCAGTTTGAGTGAATTCCAGGTCAGCCTGGGCTAGAGGGAGATCCTACCTTGAAAAACCAAAAGAAACTAGCTTCTTCTTTCTAAAGATTGACAAGTAAGCCAATGAGACTAATTCTTAATGATCTAATGAAAATTTCAGAATTTATCATATGTCAAGGAAACATAGGACGTAATGGTGAGATCTCTTGTTTTTACAGTGAGTATAGAACACATGAGCAGGCTGGTATTTAACACAGTTTGCGATACCAAAAGCAAGTGTGCAAAAGTGGCTATTAGGACACACAGATGAAACAATCATTTGAAGTCAAAATTTCAAAGAAAAGAAAGGTTGTAGGTATGATTGCTATTAAAATTTTACAAGTTAGATGGTACTGCAAGTCAGAAAGAGCCTCTGACAAAGCAGAACAGACTCAAGCTTGAAGTATCCAGTATATAGACACCTGTGTGTCTTGTAAGACAGCCCTGTTTAGAGTGGAGGTCTCAGAAGGACTAAGCTTCAAAAGGTAATTGGATTTTGACAGGTATAGAAGAGGAAGGGGGAACAATCTTCTAATTCAAAGAAAGAAAATAAACATACAGACCAAGAAATAGGTTGCATGTTATGTAAACATGGCCTTCAAATTCATGACAGCAGGCATAGTTGATTTGTAGTTTTGCAAAGATGTAGGAGAGAATGTGACTGATGGTCATCAGTAACTTGAAATCCAAAGAAAGGAGTATGAATTTAATTAATGAAATTAATTAACCAAAACTGGTCCAATATCCATTATTTATTGAGTACATCCTCACAAATTATCTCACCTAAGTCTCACAACTACAGGGTAGAGTTATGAGTTCCACTTTGCAAATTGAGACTTGAAAAGGCTTATCTAAGCTGTAAATGTTCATAACACTAGTTGAGTATTAGAATTTAGATTCAAATCAATAGCTTTATATATCCAAAACCTCTAACCAAAATGACTAAACTATATTCTCTTTATTGTAGAGAAAATTATAAACAAAGAAAATGTTTTTAACATTTTAATTGACTATTTTCATACACATACATAATATATTTCAATCATAATCCCCTCACTTCCTCTAAACCCTCTCTTCTTTCCAACTAATCCCTCTTTTACTATGATGTCTCTCTCTTTCTTTTCTTTCTCTACTACCTATGATAAAATGTTGATGGGCCCAATATTGTACAGGTCTTGTGCAGTTAATAGTCACTGTGAAGTCATGCATGCAATGGCTATGTCATGTCCAGAAGACAGCATTACACAGCACTGCTTCCCATCCTCTGACTCACATTCTATTCCCCTCTTCCACAATGTTCCTTGAGCTTTGGAGGCGGTGATATGTATATATATATATATATATGGACTTAATTTGATCTTTCTAATTTTAAGAAGGAATTATCAAGCCACATTTCTAGAAGATAAAATATAGTGTAGTATATTTCTTTTTTAAGTATTTTATTAATTTATTAGTTAATTTGTTTATGTATGAGAGAGGGGCACAGAAAGAAAATGGGTATACCAGGGCCTCCAGCCACGACAAGCAAACTCCAGACATATGCACCACCTTGTGCATCTGGCTTATGTGGGTACTGGTGAGTCAAACCTGGATCCTAAGGCTTTGCAGGCAGGCCCACTAAGCCATCTCTCCAACCCTAGTGTAGTGTATTTCTTGAAGAAGTAAATAATTAAAAACAAGCCCCAGGGGCTGCAGAGATAGCTTAGTTTAGTTATGGTCCTTGCCTGCAAATCCAAAGGACCCAGGTTCAATTCCTAGTGCCTATGTAAATCCAGATGCACAAGGTGGCACATGCATCTGGAGTTTGTTTGCAGTGGTTAGAGACCCTGGTGTGTCCATTCTTTCTCTCTCCCTCTCTCCCTCCACCCCCTCCCCCATAAATAAACAAATACAAGCCAGGAACTTATCTCAGTTGAGTTTGCCTAGCATGCAGAAAGCCCTGGATTCAAACCGTAACACTATATAAACCAGGTATGGTAGCACACACCTGTAATCTGAGCACTTGGGAGGAAGAAGCAGTGGAATCTAGAGTTCAAAGTTACACTCAGTTACATAGCAAGTTTGAGACCTTGTCTCAAAAAATAAATAAATATGTAATAAATAATAAAGAAAGAAAGTTTTTGAAAAGAAAATGGCAAGAGTAATTACAAAGTTAGAACATGCAGGTAAAATATATAAGGACCTGAATCAGGACAATAGTTACAAAGGAAAGGAAACAAGTGAATAATGAAAAGAAGTGAGTGTCTTATTTTCTATGCTGCAAAGCAAATGAACACAAATACAGTCCCTCAAAACAACATGTAATCCATACTCTCACATATTCTATGAGGGATAGATGTGTCTGAGGACAGTTTAGCGAGGTCTCAGGGCTGGGCCTCATAGGTTGCATTTAGGGTATCAGTTGGATTACAACTGCCTAGAGGCTTGCCTGGAGAAGAACCTACTTCTTAGCTTATTGAGGTTGTTGGAAGAATTCATTTCCATACAGTCACTGAAAAATCTAGCTCCCACTTCAAAGAGAATATGACATAGCTTTCTCTGAGCCAATTATCAGTGAGCATGATCCAGTAACATAGATTCAGTTTCCCCTACTAACATGTCTCAATGTCAAGGCAGTTACATGAACTTTTTATAGTTCCAGAACATCATAAATCAATGTATTTTTGAGCATAAAGATGAGTACAGCAGGTAGGTGTGTTACAGCAAAGCAGAAAAAATCTCTATTAGAGTTCTAAGGTACTAGTTGATAGCATTCTTAGCTTTTGTGTTGGTGGAAGCTAGTGGTATGCTAAGCTAGTATGTTCCAAAGGTTTCTTCTGATAGTTGAAAGGATGTTAAGTCAGATATAGAGCTGGATGACAGATGGCTTATGAAAGGGACTAACGATGGGCCAAGGTAATTTTAACTGAATCAACAACATTCCAACTGTCCACAATCACAAAAGTTGTAATAAGTCAACCCACCTGCCTTGACTAGACCCTTCAACACAGGTGTGGTTTCTTTTCTGGGATCTGCAGTTGACATGGTTATGTAACTGACATCTCCATTTTCCTGGGAGTTCTTTTTTGAAAATACTTCTCAGCTCCTAGGGGTGACTCAGGTCCTTGTCACATGTTTCCTCCACTAATATCATTTCAGTTTTTTTCTTCAAGATGAGCATAGGAACTTCTGCTGCTTTGAGTCTCTGGACATGGTAAAGGTTTACAGAAGTATATTTGATTATGTCAGGCCCACCATTGACAATCTCCTCTGATTAATTCAAAATCAACTTATTAGCACCTTAATTATATCTTCAAATGTCTCTTTTCATTTGTCATATAATGTAATCTAACAGTGGCAATGACATCCATCTTATTCATAGGTCTCACATACTCTAAAGGGAAAAAGTTTATATAGAAATTTCTGTTGGGGGATGGGTAGAAATGTTGATGCATATTAGAGAATTCTGCTTACTACATTCAAGTGCTGATTTGATACAGGAAGAAATGAAGACTGGACAGAGCTTTTAGATTGAGTAATTAAGAAGACATTGGTGTCATTAACATAAGTGACACACAAGAAGAAAAGAGTTTTAATGAAAAGATAATGAATCTTGCTCAGGAGTATTCATCTTGAGGCCGGTGATACATCCATTTATCCAAAACTAATCTCATTAGCTTGTTTCAACAATATCTAATACTTAATTAAGCAATATGGAGATGATGGTCTTCTTACATCTGGGAGTGATTCTATCACAAAGTACACAATTTTAAAAATGTTCCAAATGGCCATGAACTTGATAGATAATTAACAATTTGATTATGTTTAAGATTCTTATCTTCCTTCTTAAATCTAGCAAGCAGCCAGAGATTTTTTTTTGCGGGGGGTGGGGGCTGCTGTGTATGTATGTATGCACACACATTTAATTGAGTTGTTTTGATAAATGCTCCTTTTGGACTCTGTTATTTCTGAGAAATATCCAAACAATCCCTTTCCTCCAGGAATGTTTATCTTAAAATATATCCAATAATAGCTGAATGAGTTGTTCAACAAGTAGATAAATGAAATGCCCAAAATATCCAAGGAAGTATTAAAGTTATGCTAACATACACTGGAATAAGTAATCTAAATTCTCACTTTAAACCCATTATCCCAGGGCTTTGAGATTCACACAGATCCTGTGTTCTCTGGTTCACACAGTGAAACCCAGACTGCTATTGCTTGCTGTACAGGAAAGAAATGCTGTTGCTCTCTTCGCAGTGCCAAGCCCCATGCAACAGTTCTCGCATGTGTCATCTCATTTTACTATAGCAACTGTGAACTAGGATAATATTGGCTTCATTTTTTAAATAGGTAAGGCAGCTGTGGTTGGGAAGTAAAACATTTCACCTAAGCTAGGACACAGGAATAGCCAGGTTTCATACTCAAATATATCTTACTTGTTATATCTTATTCTTCCTACTATTGATCTTGCTTTAATCCTCAAATTAGGTATAGCTTCCCCTAAGAAGTCTTCATGATCACCATCTAGGTTTTCCAACACTGTTTTTAACGCTGCACTAGATGCACAATCCCACTGCCCTGTCCCATAGCAACCAATTAGTTCTACGTTCAATAAGTGCTGGAGTTCTGGGACTGCACAGACAGGATTCAAGCTCTGTAAACCAGGATTCTTGTTCTAGTATTATGCCTTGCTAAATTTACAAAGCTGAAAACTTAATTAATCTTCAAGCTTTTTCTGTAAAATAGGAATAATATAGCTCAAGAGATGCCTGGCTCAAGGGGTAGTTGGAGAATAACCAAGTGAATATAAACCCCTATCACTGCCATCATTATCTTAATGTCATTCCACTCATGATATGATGATCTTTCCAGAACCTCGCATAGTGTCTATCCATGTGGCAGGCACTCAAAAACTCCTGCTAGGAGAGGAAAGGAAATAAACATGGGAGAGAGAGGAGAAAAGGGGGATGGACAAGACTTACCAATATGCAGATTCTTCATTTCTCTGGCACTGCCCCGATGCCAGTGTGAGAATGCATGAAGTTGAAAATGAACTGCACCTTCCCTTAAGTTACATCTAAGGAGCAGAAGCATTAGAAAGGGAATTGGCTCTGGCATCCTTAATGCCAAGTACATTCTAGAAATTCTAAATAGTTCCTGGTGCCTAGACAAATCTAAAGCCAAGGCAGTCTTTCAACAAGTGAACATTTTCTTTCTTCAAGAGAAGTGATTGCCATCACCACTGTTGGCCTGCAGCCTGAGAGCAATGTGCTAAACAGGAGTGACCTCCCTACCACCTCAAAGCTGTGCACAGGACAGCACCCACCCCTGGCCAACCACTAATTCCTGTGTTGTCAGGAAAAATACCCAGGGCTCACTTTTTTAATATGATTCATCTCAGCTAAGCCTATTTCCACTTGTCACCTTCAGTCTTGAGCAGGCCATGGCCTGTTTTGCTGCTTCTACTGGGAGGGCACATTTGGATGTGACTGTATATTATGAACCCATTTGAAGCCCTCCATATAAGTGAGAATGAAATAGCAAAACAAGCATGTTGATTAATATAGGGTCAAGCTGTCTGGGCCCTCATAGAGAATGATAATAAGAGAGGATTCTTTCTACCTTTTAGGTTTCCTACAATAAAGCAAAAATCCAGGTAAAAATTCAAATTAGATGACAGTAACATGAGAAAAGAGGTGAACATAAAGATAAAGAGCCCTATTCATTACTGATGCAGAAAGCCATTATTAGAAATGAATCTCCTTGGACAGCCCTGTGGATACTGCATAATTCACCATCCCCACTGTACTTAGGAAGTGATGGTTAAATATTGAAAATCTGATTGGAAGACGAAAGTGGCTTCCTGTTCTTTTCTGTAATTGCCTTGTCTGATTTTTCTCGTGAACAATGCATCACTGGAATTTCTGACTGTGATAGAGTGCACCCTCCTGAGAGTTCTGCCCTGAAGGCTAAAATTCTGACTCCACAGGACCTATCTGATGGAGGACTTCATACATCTCCTCTGCACCTGTCATCCCTTCTTCCCTTGTCAAGCCCCAGGGTGTTTTGTGGAATGCATAAGCCTCTCCCTGGCCTGTCTCCCTCTACCCTACATCCTCTTGCACATTACAGCAGCCTAATGAGTTACAAAGACAGAGCTAGCCCTGGCTTCTTATTACAATCACATTCCATTTTCTTCAAATAAACCCTGCCCAGAACAAAAGCAAGACCTTCTGGGCACAGCCTTTGTTGTGGATGTTTAATCATAACATTTAGTCTGACCCAGAATATTCTGATGATTACTCCAAGTAATTTGTGACATAAATGCCTAGCAGATGATGTCACACCATATTGTTGCTAGGCTCTTTCCTGCTTCTCTCCACACAGTGTAATTTTCTATGACAATATACTTCACAAATGCAGACAGATGTATTTCCCACGCCCCATACCCTGGCAAACAGAATTGTTTTATGTATTTCCCAGTAAAAAATTTCGAGATTTTCAAATTCTGGTCCCATATAGTCTCTTAATACTTTTGATTTTCACACTTTTAACCATTTTAGATATTTCTGGAATGTGATAGCACTGATGAAATTTTGGGACATGAATAAATAATAAAAAGCACATAGGCTCCAATTTTTAAAAGCTTATTTTGAACATGATGGTTTCCATCATGCTTTACTTTCAGCTAAAATAAAAAGAAAGTGTTAAAATCATAAATTATCAAAAAGAATGCCCAAGAAAAAGTATCTAGAATAAGGTGAAGTCTGAATATAGATGTGAAAATGTAGCAAGAAGAATTATTAACACATTACGACATCCTTCTACAACAAAGTTGGATTTATCCTAAAGAGATAACATATAAAATCTAGGTAATGGACTTGGCCTCCGCCGTTTTCTTCTCATACAGGTAGGTGCTGCCCCACTCCCATCAGCCTTTGGCTCACCACCATCTTGAGACCAAGCACCACACCTTCAATAAAGTTGCAGTGTTCTGATGGAAACATATTTGAAGTTGGTGTAGAAACTGTCAAACAATCTGTGATCATCAAGGCCATGTTGGAAGATCTGGGAATGGATGAAGAAAGAGATAGTGACTCAGTTTCTCTACCAAATGTTAATGCATCAGTACTAAAAAGTCACCTGGGGGTGTACCTGCCACAGAGAAGGCCCTCCTCCTTCTGAGAGTGATGGAAAAAAAGAAAAGCAGGCAGGTGAAATGCCTGGTTGTGACTAAGAAGACTGAAAGTCAACCAAAGAGCACTTTTGAACTTATTCTAGCTACAAACTGCTTAGACATCAAAGGTTTGCTTGATGTTACATGTGAGACTGTTGCCAATATAATTAGGGGGGAATTCCTAAGGAGATTTGCAAAAGCTTCAATATCAAAAATGACTTTACCAAAGAGGATAAAGCCCAGGTGAGCTTACTTCATGGATCTGTGGTGTGAAGAGAAGTAACATGCTGTGCTGGACAGTATCCCACTATAGGAATCGTTACAAAGAGTAGCCTTACTGCTGTTTATAGAGGAGACCAAGGCCAGCAGCAAATGCAGCAGCAGATTAATTATGTTAACATAACATTGTCCATGCTGCATGTATAGTTGATTAAAGATCGAAACTAATGGCTGAGATTTTCCTGAAATGAGTGAAAATTTCTTTCTTTCTTTCTTTTTCTTTTTTCTTGTCTTTTCTTTTCTTTTTTTTTTTAACACTCGACAATGGGTTCTCCATAGAGAGTGGCATTTTGGGTTTTCAAAAGCAGTTTCTGATTTTTTTTTTTTAAGGAGGGAATGAGGTGAGGGGAGTAAACTTTGTGTTAAAAGTTAGCACTGTAAATAAAATAACTCATAAAAAAGTCTTCTAACATAGAATTGACAAAGCATGTCAGGTTCGCAGGACTCCCTGGCCTCCTAGCATCAAGCCACACTGCTCCTAATAAGCCTATATGAAGGGGCTTTCTTCTCACACCTGAGGGCCTGCTTCCATGCAGAGGGGCTTTCTTCCTCACACCTGAGGACCTGCTGCATATGGAGGGGCTTTCTTCTCACACCTGAGGGCCTGCTGCGTGCAGACGTATTATTATTCTGCAGTGTAGGTCCTGCACAGTTGATTCATCCACCTGTGGTAGGGCATTGATGTTGTTAGCAGGTTTTGGCCATTACAATACCAGTGCTATGGATTGGTGGTAGCTAGGTGGTAGAGAACTTGCCTAATATGTGGGAGGTGCTTGATTTAACACCACAAAACAATCATTTAAAGATCAAATATGGCTGGAGAGATTGCTAAGTGGTTAAGGTCCTTACCTGCAAAGCCTAAGAACCCAGGTTCAATTCTTCAGTACCCACATGAAGCCAGATACACAAAGTGGTGCATGCATCTGGAGTTCATTTGCATTGGCTAGAGGCCCTGGTGTACTTATTCTCTCTATCTCTTTTTGCTTGCAAATGAATAATTAAAGTAGAAATAAATAAATAAAAATAAAGGTGATATGGACATTCATGAAGTTTTGTGAGAATTTTACTTTATTTTTATTGACAACTTTCATACATATAAGCAATATATTATGATCATAATGTCCTCCCACCACCCTCCCTTTTCCTCCTCTTCTATCTCCTCTGATTGAATGCCTTCTGTTTTCCAACTAGTCTCTTTGATTTTGATATCACTTTCCTCCTATTATGTAGGTCTTGTATAGATATCACTAGCCATTATGAGGTCATGAATATCAAGGCCACCTTATGCATGGAAGACAATATTGGCTCTTCCTTTGGCTCTTACATTCTTTTCAACACCTTTTCCACAGTGGTCCCTGATCCTTGGAGGGTATGATAGAGATGTATCTCAATTAGTGCTGAACACTCCACTGTCATTTCTTTTGAGCACTTTGGTTAGTTTTAGTCACTGTAGTGGTCCGTGGTCACTGCCATCTGAAAAGAGAAGCTTCTCTAACCAAAAGTTAAAGCAGTATTAACATATAGGTTTAAAAAAAAGTATTTACAGGGCAATTTGGTAGGTGTAATGTATCTATTTAACCAGATAACTCTAGTATTTTCTCCCCTAGGGCTTATGACCTCCTCAGTCATAAGCAAAATCTGATTAGGTTTTCAGCAACAGGCAGGATTTTTTTTTCCTATGGAGCTGGCCTCAAATTCAATCAGAGAACAATTGGTTTCTCCCATAACAGACAGGCCGCATTACATTTGTTCATATATTTGGCCTGGCTAGCCAGGCATAAAGCTTTCAGGGTTCATTACTGGCTAAGACCATTGTAACTTTCCTCCCCCAGTAGGCTGCGTAGGTCTTTCTAGAATCCTCACAGTTCATCAAGAGGGGGAAGGCTTTTGGTTCAGGTCCAGTTTGATTTTTGTCAGTGACCTGCATCCCAAGCATCTGGAGTCTTCAGCAATAGGGTCTTACCATCTAGGATAACTACTTTTCATGTCTTCATGATAAATAGTTTTTTAAGGTATTGCTATGATACATTTAACTTTAAGGGAAATTGATGAGCTGTTTTCCAATGTGGCTAACCCATTTCACATACAGTATTCACAGTATTTTATATTTTGGTAATTCAAATAGGTGTGTAACAGTAGCACAAATGGCTTTAATTTACATTTATGTAGAGGTTACTGATGCTTAATATGTATTATTTTTCATTGATTTGTTTGTCATTTGATTCCTGACCCTGAAGGATTAGACTAGAACAAGATTAGAGGCAGAAAGATATGCCTAGTCATTTTGAGATATATAACAAGATTAACCAGGGAAACAAGAAGTTCAAGCACTTTTTTAAAGTAATTTTTAAAAAATGTAATGATGAAGAACCAGTGGCATAGGCTCAATGGTAGAATGGGTACCTAGCATGCACAAAGCCATGTACCCGATCCTCCTCCCAACATAAAAATACTTGTGACTATATCCTGACAGATTATAAAACAGAACTATAGGAATAACTTTTCACTTTTAGAAGATTTTCACATCTTTTGTGAATTTGGTAGTATTTATTGGTAGAGCCACTCATCACAAAGAATATGGAAAGATATGAAGGAACTGAAGTGATTACATAATGGTTCCATTTTAGATAGATTCAACTTTAAGTATTTAGAGGACATGCAGGTGAAGAAATTTAGGTAGCTGCAACAATAGCAGATATTAGAACAGAAACTGGAAATCTGGAGGTCACCAGCTATTGAGAAATAAAGTAAACAGAAAGAACAAAAAGGAGGGGCAAGAGAGAGTTCTTTCTTCTTTCCATCAGTCCACTGAGGTAAGGGATTAAAGAGCACAGATGATATTTTTTACATGCAATAAAGCTGTTCTTCTTTTGCTTGTATCTTGACATTGGCCCTGTCCATCTCGGATACTGACAAAAACAGTCAAATAAACTATAAAATCTTACACTTGAAGGTATATTCAATTCCTTAAGTATACAACTGCTAGAAGAAAGTTTCATCTGAGAGAAATAGAGAATACCACAGGGGTTCCTGCTCATCACTTCAGAAGGTAACGTCATTTAAAGTCAACACTGTTTGTGGACAAAAGCAAGAATCATGGAATCCTGGGTGGTGAGGTCTTCTCACTGCCTCATAGAGGAGGGTCAGGATGATCAGGCAAAAGTAGAAAAATCGCAACCTAGTTGTTGCAGTTACCTTTGTGTTGCTGGACCGTCAACCAGATGTGGCTTATGGGAAGAAAGGTTTTAATTTAGAATTACAGAATCCAGGGGAAGTTACATCAATGACAGAAGAAGCTGGCTTACTCCATCATACATCAGCACAGCAGAGAGAGTAAAATCAACAGTCAGCAAACATGAATAGCCAGAGCTCAAACCTTAGGGCTGGACTACCAAACCTGCACCCAGTGCTACTAGATGAGCCCTGCTGGGGATGCAAGCTGCAAGCTTAATGAAAAACAACTCAGGCTATGTGGGGTATACATTCACATTCAAACTACCACACTATTGTTTAAGAAGGGTTGGGAGAAGACTAGACAGAGTCCTACTTAACAAGAGATCCCAGAAATAAGTAAGATAATCCATTTTTATGCTAATAGCTATATCTGGAGTCAGATCCAAGAATATTGTACAATATTTGATCAGTCCTACCTTCTCAATATTATCATGTCCATGGCTGTTGCAATCAGGTTCACATTGCTGGCAGAAATCACCTGACCAAGAGCAGCCTGTGGTGGGGGGGGAAGGTTTATTTTGGCTTACAGACTCAAGGGGGAAGCTCCATGATGACAGGGAAAATGATGACATGAGCAGAGGGTAAACATCACCCCCTTACCAACATCAGGTGGACAACAGCAGTAGGAGAGTGTGTCAAACACTGGCATGGGGAAACTGGCTATAACACACATAAGCCCTCCCCTAATAATGCACTGCCTCTGGGAGGCTTTAATTTCCAATTGCCATCAGCTGGGAAGACTAGCATTCAGCATACCTAAGTTTATGGGGGACACCTGAGTCAAACCACCACATTTCTCCCCTGGCTCCCATAAACCAGTAACCATCCACGATGTAAAATACAATGCATTCATCCAACATTACAAATCCCCACAGTTCTTATCAATCCTAATGATGTTCAAAAACATTCCCCTAGTCCAAGGTCTTTTAACTGGGCCATAATACTAAAATAATCCCCCCAAAAAACCCATAATGGCACAGAGTAAACACTCATATTGCAAAAGATGGCACTGGGCATAGCAAAAATATATTCAACCAATACAAGATACAAACAGGGCAAACATCAAACTCTGTAGTTCCAAGTCTAATAACTCTAGTCAGTAATTCTAACCAGCAACCAGTCTCTGCAGTTGCAACTCTGCCCCTCCAGCTAGGCTACTCACAAACACAAGTCCATGTTGCAAACTCAATGACCCTCTCTTTCCTGCATTTCTTAGGCTCCACAATACCAGGTAGGGTGCCAATTGCTTAATTCATGGG
This sequence comes from Dipus sagitta, assembly GCA_036346955.1. Lineage (NCBI taxonomy): Eukaryota > Metazoa > Chordata > Mammalia > Rodentia > Dipodidae > Dipus > Dipus sagitta. Next base: position 87,502,868 of record CM070779.1, on the reverse strand, counting down.
GGAATAAAACAGACTTTGAAGAACAGGACACTCCTTGAGCACTCAGGCCCCTTCAAGAGAATCTATATTCTTCCTGTTGCCCCAGTGCAGGTCAGCTGACCCAATCTCAAAGGTTATAACCTCTAATATAATTGCAGCTAAACAGGTAGAAGCCTCAGTCCAAATATTTCATTTCTGTGCCATATCCCTCTATTCACACAAGTCTGTTTTTCTACACATTGCAACCCTGCACAAATTCCTAGGACATGGGCATAATAGCAAGCTTCTTGCACAAACTGCTTCTAGCCCAGTCCAGGCAAAGCTTTTGCTCACCCTCATAAGCCAAACCTCACAGTCCATAGTTCTTACTACATTCAGATCTTTCAACTTTAACCAGAATAGTCCATCAAGGTGCACTTACAGCACTTCAAGGGATCTCATAAGCCAAAGTTTCAAATCCTTCCTTCCACATTCCTCTTGAAAATCAGCTCCACAAGGTCAAAGCCACACAGTCAGGTGTCTAGCAGCAATCCCATACATGCCTGTAATCCCAGAATATCAGAATCTGGGAGGCAGAAATATCAGTAGCTCAAGCTACAGAGATCCTGCCTCAAATAACAGCAACATCAACAAAAAGTATAAATTAGTTATATCACTCATACTCCGTATTAAAGAACATTTCTATATGGTTTTATAAACTAGATAATGACCTAAATGAAAAAAAGTAATTTGTGCATGTCCCCATAGTAAATACTTTGGGCTTTGCAGATCATATATTTTGTCAGCTTTGTCATTGTGGCATGGAAGCAGCTGTAAGCAATATGTAAATAAATAAGTATGTCTTGCTCCTATGAAATTTTGTTTAAAAATCAATGAAGTTGACCTCAGAGTAAGTTTAATGACCCTTGACTACAAGAACAAAAGACTTCCTCTCTTTCTGTTGCACCTTTGGAGCTGAAATTGTAGGTGTGGAGATCCTCAGAAATGTTCTGCTGCTTAGAAAGAGCTGTCCTTGTATAAGTATGAAGCTGGAGGAGGCTATAAACAGCAAGTCTCTGCTTTCCACAAACATCTGTGTTGACACATGTTTCATCCAAAACATCTGTGGGTTCCAAGGTATAAGAAATGATGGTAGAAGGAAAACCAACCTCAGGGAGGTGACACAGGCAACATCCAACTTCAATGGCTATCCCATTCCACATACCAAGAAAACTCTCTGAGCCCTTGAGTGCAAAAGCAGCTGTGCTAATATTACCAAAGGGAGTGAGCAAAGTTAGTAGGAGAGTCTGAGTGGTGGGAAGATTGTGGTAGACTCCTGGGCATATGAAAATTAACAAAGATGGGCACTGAACAGTGAACCACCAGGCAAACCAAGTAATATAGAAAAAATGAAAAGCTCAGTAACTACATGCTACGTCAAGTGTGGCAACTTTTAAGCCACACTGGTTTATCCAGCATAAGCTGACAAGGCAAGAGTTACAAGGGCAATCTGGATAATAGCTAAAAGATTCTGGGAACTAAAGTGTTAATTGGAATAACTGTGTTTTATTCAATACAAGATATATTTATTTGCAGCATAGTAGCAATATGTGAAGAATGTGTTATTTCTCTAAGATTGGTATGCAAATAGACTTGTTACTTACATTAATTCCATATTGCCCTCTCCCTACCTGAGTGGGCTCAGAGGATGGTCACATGCAGTATTAGTGAAAATGTAAGGGAAATAGAGTGCTGATCCAACTTTGGAGGGAATCTGCTGAGGTATGGAACAGTTTGGCTTAAAGAAGTGAAAACTCTCCCTCAGTTCCCTTTCTAATCTGTGCTCCTGCGTTCTTAGACTTATCTCTTACCAATGTTCATGTCACCTTTCCAAATCTCACCTCATTGGTCTGTTTTTGGCTCTTAGAAAATGCTATTCTTTCCCCTTTCTTAGGATCTTGCAAGTGGAATTTCCTCTACTAAGACCATTCTCAGGGTAAAGATAGCTTAGGGTACAGTGTTTGCCTAATCTCATGAGTGCCCCAGTTTGATACATAGCACTGCGAAATATCAGTCAAAAGAAAACTCTGGGCTGGGCATAGTGGTGCACACCTTTAATCCCAGGCAGAGGTAGGAAGATTGCCATGAGTTCAAGGCCATCCTGAGACTACATAGTGAATTTCAGGTCAGCCTGGGCTAGAGTGAGACCCTACCTCGAAAAAAAAAAGAAAGAAAGAAAGAAAGAAAGAAAGAAAGAAAGAAAGAAAGAAAGATCTTCTCTCTTTCAGACCTAAGCACATCCCTTTCTCCCTAATATACTGTAGGCATCCTTTAGATCACAAAGATTTTCTTATTTTAGGTCACATTGAAGTTATACTAGAGAAGGCTCTGATCTTTTCTTAGTTCTAGACAAACGTCTATCTAGCTATGTACTTTTGGGTTACTTTACCCTCGGGAAATTCATTCACTCATTAGAAAAATACAGGATAAAACATGACAACTATATACAACCAAAAGAGTAATCAGAGAATTATACATGATAATACAGCTTTGAATAATGCAAGGCATTATATTTTGAAATCCCTACAGGGGCCTTTCTGTTCTTTAACCCAGAGCTCCTTCTCAGCCACATTCTTTTCCTCTCTACAGTAGACACCAGGAATTCAGTTTACTTCCCTCTTCTGTGATAACCGTCACCTCCTAATCCCAGGAAATTATGTTGCTCAAAACTGGTTGCATGCATCTCTCTCTTCATTTTATCATACTTGGTGACCCAAAGCACTTAATTTTGTTTGATTTTGTTGCTTTTGTTTTGTTTTGTTTTGTTTTGTTTTGTTTTGTTTTCTTTATTAGTCAGTTTTGTATTCAGCAAATACAGTCAGTTTGGTACCTTTATTAGGCTCATCCGTGACCTACCCCCTCCCCTTGGCCCCTCCTTGTTGAGGTATACGGGTCATGCATTGTGGAGTTAGCCCACAGTTATGGGTAAGCTAAATGTCTCTGCATATCATGACCCAACACGTGGCTCTGACATTCTTTCCGCCCCCTCTTCCGCAAAATTTCCCTGAGCCATGTTGGGTTCATTTTTGATCTGCTTCAGTGATGAGGTGTTGAGGGCCTCTGTGGCTCTGGCTCTCTGATTTGGTAGGAGTTGATTTTTCTCTGTGCTGATCTCCTTCCCCCTTCTGCTGGTATCGGGTTCATCAGGAAAACAGCCCCCTTGCTTGTTTCTCCAATTTTTCTTAGTTTCAGCCGGGGCCCTTTTGAGGTATGATGGGGTGGCTCTCTCCTTAGGATCTACATCAATCTGAAAAAGAGAAGCAGATTCTCCAACGGAGAGTAAGTTAGCACCAGGACAAATGAGATAACCCTTACTTTTTTTTTTAATAGAGAATTTAATAGGTGTAGGCCCTCTTGTAGCCCACAATTGATGGTAGCTTGATATTAGAGAGTGGGCTTATGTTTGGATATGGTTGTGACTTGTTTCCCAGCTCCAGCTATGGTTCCCATACCAGTGAGGGGATCAGTTAGCCAAATTGAGAGCAGTTGGTTCCCCACCATGGCTGTGTGCCACCACTACACTTGTGTGGGCATCACACCAAGTTATTTGCTGCTAAGTAGGTTAGACCATGCGTTGCTTTGACAGATATTGGTCATTTTCCCCCAGTTGCCCATGTAGCACCTTCTGGCACTAGATGCACTGACTGACTGGGGACTGACTCTCTTCCAACTTCCAGCCATGCCATTCTAATTTGCATGTCAATCACATAAGGTGTCTTCAGCAGTGGGGTCTTACCACTAGCCTTTGGTGGGTCATCAAGTACTCTGACAGAAATCTGTCTGTCTTTTAGGAAGCCTTGTAGGTCTCTCTGACCAAAAGCTCATTGTGGATGATAGCCCCGTGCTGGGTCTGGGAGTTACAGGTCAGTGCCCACTAAGAAAATGAGGAAAAAGATAACTAATATACAAGAGTTAGAGATAAGAGAGAGAGAGAGAGAGACAGAGAGGGGAAGTGAGGGAGGGAAGATGTAGGAGATTAAGGTTAGTCTTGATCTTACCCTCTCCAGTGTCCTGTGGTTCAGGTGTTCCCTGTAAGGCCCTGGTGAAGGATCAGCCATTTGTTCTGTCTTTTAGTAAGTAGAATATTATGGTACCATTGCCGTTTGGGTCTAGATTTGTGTTTCCCACCCCTTTGATGCCCTCCCCTCCCTCCCCTTCCATCCTAGTGTCTAGTCCAGGAGATGCTTGCTGGGTATGTAAGGTATCTTGGGTAGATTCAGGTTAGGTGCTGTAGATGAGTGAGACTATGTGGTGATTTTTTTCTGTGATTGGGTAAGTTCACTGAGAATGATCTGTTCCAGGTTCAACCATTTTTGCTCAAATTTCATTGTGTCATTTTTTCTTACTGCTGCATAGAATTCCATTGTGTAGATATACCACATCTTAGTTATCCATTCTTCTAGTGATGGACATCTGGGTTGATTCCAGCTCTTAGCTATTACAAATTGAGCTGCTATAAACATGGTTGAGCAAATCTCTTTAGTCTGTGGTTTGAAGGTTTTAGGGTAGATGCCCAGTAAGGGAATAACTGGGTCTGTTGGGATCTCTATACTCAGCTTTTTCAGAAGTCTCCATATTGATTTCCAAAGTGGGTGTACCATCCTACATTCCCACCAACAGTGGATGAGTGTTCCTACTTCTCCACATCCTCGCCAGCATTTATTTTTATTTGATTTTTTGATGTTTGCTATCCTTATTGGGGAAAGGTGGAATCTCATCCCAACACCACACACACATTGCTAAATGAACATAGAATTCTCTCCAGCTGATCCCAACCCAGACTGAATTCTATTCAAACTACCCATTCAGGCAGTTATTCTCAACCAAGCACCAGAAAATTAGATAAAGCCAATTAGTTACAAATACCACTGAGGTAGAACCATTCCTTCAAAGTTCACTCCTAAAGTTCCAAAATAGGAACCGTTCTTTTGCCTAAAGCCTTCTTCTCTCCTGCAGAATTAGAAGGCATCCTCGGTCCTAACTTGCATGTTGTGTGGCTCCCCCATGGGTTTTTACTTATGATTGGTTGATTATGCTAAAAAAGATTTATTAAATTGAGTAATTTTGTTCTGAGGGAAAATTTGCAGGCTTGAATGATCTTCATGAGGTAATTGGTTCCACTCTCTAAAGCAGTTCTATATGTTTTTTTTTTTGTTTGTTTTGTTTTGTTTTTAAAGTTGCTTTTTATGGGGTAGGAAACAAGATTTCTGCAACCAGCCGTCTTTGGTGATCTATACAAAATCTCTCCCATCTTCTGGCAGAATAAGGTATTCATAAAGTTTCCTTTTCTCTACTTGACCATGTGCATGTTGACTGGACAGGGTCCACTGATACCCATTGTTCGATTTATGAGTATCACTTTGTAATCATTTACCATCTACACAGCTATTTGTTTACTCAAGGTACTTTTCCTCAATGCCAGGAAGGAATGGAAATTTGCCTAAGTTAATCAAAATGACCTTATTGCCCTTGTCAAAATGACTGATTTCAGCATTAGCAAATATCCCATCCTGGACAATGATATGCAAGGGTAAACATTGTAAGACAACTTCTGGGAAAAAATGCCTTCAGTCTTCAAAATAAATATCCAAAGGGATTTACAATTAAGGTGGCAGATCAATGAATTATATGTATGCATTCATCACTGATCCCTAAATTTATATAAAAAGAATACAAAAGATGTGAGGAGCATAAGATTTTGCAAGTTAACAAGCACTGAAAGGGGCAACTAACCTGCAGACCCAAGAAAGCTGAATCTAAAACATTGGTGCCAACAGCTGAGAAATGACTCCTTCTCACAAGATGTCCAAAAGTTTCAGCAACTGGTACATAGTCATAGGTTACAAAGTAGGCTTACCAAAAGGATTTTTGACATTATTTTTTAAAAAAAGGAAGAAAGCAGATACCCAGATCCCATCATCAAGCCTGTTAACTGCCTTTCCCCATAGCTGCAGTTACTCTCTAGAAAGGAGTAGAGTATCTGTGAGGTCAAGTGTATATACAGTATCAAAAACAAGGAGACTAAGTGAAATCCAACATACTCAAAAGTGAGATCCACACAAACGACAGCAAAAACCCTGAGATATCCAGCTCTTGTCTACACACTGGGTTTCCAAAATCTTGTAGGGAAGAATTATACACCTTCCAGGCTGGACCCTTGACATTCTTCCATATGTAGTCTACCAGCAACAGAGAACAAACAAAGATCATATGACCAAAGATTCTTCCAAATCTGCCTGAGCAGATTGCAGATCACATATCACAGAGCCCGTTCATGTGCAAACAATGTCCGGTTAGCTCTTTAGTGGCCCATTGCTAAGATCAGATTGTAAAAAATCAGCAGACATTTGAAGAAGGATCTCTTATGAAGCAGAGTCCCAAGCAAACTTATAAAAGCAACTGAGAAGAGAGTTATGATACAGAGAGGTGAAAATATCAAGAAAATCAATGGTTTCAAATACATAAGCTATATTTTGTACCTACAAACAAAATAATGCTGTTTTCTGAGGATTGAGAGAACAATAGAAAAAGGCTCCTGAAAATTAAAATTTTTTCAGTGAAAAAGTCTAAAGGCTCTCCCTAAAACCTGAACAAGAGGTTAAAAGGAAAAGTAGAGGCAAGAGGTCAAATATTACAGCAATAAGGATTCAACAACTAAATAATACAATTACTCAGAAAGTAAAAGTATAGGAGGAAAGAGCCAGAAAAAAAAAATAACTTTTAATGTCTACCTAGTGTAGGAGAGGTCAGAAATCTCCAGATTGAAGGGTCCTCCTGAGAGTCAAACAAAATAGCAACATTAAGACACACAAGGCAACTGTCAAAACACACCAGCCCTGTCAAAATACAGACAGAAAACCTCATTGAGGCACTGCTATGATCTGAATGATGATATATCTGAGTGGCTGGAAAGATGGATGTGCAAGCATGAGGACCTAAGTTTAGAGCCCGAATGCCCATGAAAAATACAGGTGTACAATGCACAGCTAGAGAGGCAGAGACGGGGGATCCCAAAGATTTATTGGCTAACTTGTCTAGACCAGTTAATAGGCTCCTAGGCCAGTAAGAGACACTGCTTCAAAAAGTAAGGTGGACAGTGATCTTGTAAGACACCCAATCTTGACCTCTTGCCTCCACATATATTCATGCACATGCAGCTATACACATATGAACACACATGCACACACTCATGCATACCACACACAAAAAATATATATTGAAACCTAATCACCCAGTCAATGGCTTCAGGAGGTGGGAATTCTGGAGAAGCTCAGGTCATGAGGAATTCACTTTCATTAATGAGATTAGGGCCTTTATAAAAGAGACTCTAGCTGCTTGTGAGGAAGAAAGACTCTAGTGGGATACCTAGCTCCTTCCATCACCCCAGCATGAAGTATAAGGTACTGCTTATGAAGCAGAAAGCCTGCACCAGACACTGAGTCTTCCTCAAAGTTGGACTTTCCGGCCTCCAAAACTATGAAAGATAAATTAGTATTGTTTTATATGTGATCCAGTTTATCATATTTTATTATAAAAGCTTGATCAATCTCTGACAGGCACACCATCATAAACTCTATAGCTGGGAACAAAGAGAATATAAGCGAAATGTATGAGGAGAGTCACACCACATACCATGGATCAAGAACAAAGACAGCATCAAACTTCTCAGTATTGATCTGGGACACTAAAAGATTATAAACCAATTCCTTCAGAACTTTAAGTGGAAATTACTTCTAAACTACAACCTATATCTAGCTCAAACTATCAAAATATGTTATTTTTTTCAACTGTTCTAAGATTCAAAAAAAAAATCTTCCATATACTGTATCTCAGAGAGCTACTTCAGGATTTGCTCCACTCAAACAAAAAAATTAACTAAGAAAATTGAAAACAAGAAATACAGACACCAGGAGATATAATACAGGAAATAATATAGGGAACTCTAAGACTGAGACATCAGGATAATTGGCAAGTACCAAGCCTAGGGAGAAACACCATGTTGATATAGTCAGAAGATTCAAGGAGACAGACCTCCAAGAAAATAAGGTTAACAAATAGAAAAGTTCAAGTCATCCAACATCTGTGAGAGAACAAGCCTTAGGCAAAGTCAAAATGTTGACTAAGCAAATAGGAAAGACAGTATGAAATTGTGGTCTTGATGACTTCATTGAGCCTAACCCTATCCTTGTTTCAACTTCATGTTATGCAACATAATAAAGTCCCCTTCATTAAATTGCTTTTAGTTGGGTTTTTCATTCCTTGCAGTCAAAACCATATATTTGACACAGAAATTTGAGATCCCTCAGTACCTCACTGCCAGCCTGACAACCTCCAGGCAGAAGGTGGCAGACACTAATGAGACTCAACACTCATCAAAGCAGAAAGTCAGAAGATGCAGAACAGACCATTTATAACACATTCACCAAGGCTCATGGAACATTGCAGGAGAAAGATTGCAAGAACCACAGGGTGGGAAGGTATATTCTGAGACATTGCCCCCCCCATACAGACACTGAGACTTACTGGGGCATTTATGACCCCACAGTGAATACCAACAACGCAACTGAGGGTGGTCCTCAGTGGAATGGGAACAGGAGAGAGGAGATATGAAAGTATAACCCCCTATGGGAATATAACCAATATGCAGTATGTTCATACTGTAAAGTTCACAATAATAAAAAATAATTATTTTTTAAAAGATGCTGCAGCTGGAGTGATGGCTTTGCCATTAAGGCACTTGTTAGAAAATCCAAAGGACCCAGATTCAGTTCCCTAGTACCCACCTGAAGCCAGATGTTGCACAAGTGTCTGGAATTTGTTTGCAGTGGCCAGAGGCCCTGACATGCCCCTCTCTCTCTCTCTCTCTCTCTCTCTCTCTCTCTCTCTCTCTAATATAAATAAATAAATAATAATAAAAAGATCCTTCAACAAAATGTGGGTAGGGTGCCCGATGTAGTCTGAAAAGACACTGAATTAGAGCAGCACTCTTTCCTAACACTCTAAATTGCTTCTTTTCTCCTGTAAGTGTTCAATACCCTCTCTCTCACCATCATTTTCACTGCTTGCTTACATTGCCACTATTTCTTTAGACAATTTCTGGTCACAATCCACCTCTATGTTATGGCATTATTTCAAACTCAGTTCCCACTGTTAAAATTATATCCTCTAGTAATGTCTTGAGAAAGTAAGTACAATAGGGCCAGCTCATATTTCAATATTTAGCCACAAAAATATATTTAATCATGTCTTTTACCAGTTCCCATTCATTACACTTTCCAATCTACACATGTTGTGGGTGGGGAGGAAAGGAGTATTGGCATCATGGAGATATAATGCTGGTCACTTGGACTTACTTGTCACCTCAGCAAAAGATTATTAGGAATGAAAATGAGCCATTTTTTTTCTTAGAATATGTGATGAAGTAGACTGAATTAACCTCAGATAATGGGTTGCCTTTTTGAAACACCAGAAAACAGAGAGCATATACAACTTAATGGCCCATTCCTCTTATGCTACCTCATAGTAAAGACATTTTAAAACACAAACCACAGCTTCCTGCTGTAATCATTTTATCTTGTGGCCTTATTGGAAATGAGATGCAACAGCTTCTCACCACATCTATAGCATCCATTCTGGAAATAATATACCCTTTGGGTAGCCTCATCTTCAGGCAAAAAGAAAGATCGCATTTCTTTATACTATCATTTGAAAGCCTAAAGAAAAAAAAAAACATTTCATTCATCACACTTAAATAACTTATCTCCACCAAACAAATGTTTGCTCAGTTTTTGCTCAGTAATAATGGTACTTTCCAAATACCAAAGGCAATATTTTAAGCTATAGCACTTTTATTCACAGACCACATATTGAATAAGATTTAAACATGCAAAATCTTTGTCTTTGCATTGATCACAAAATTCATAGCTCATTTCCTTTGGGGAGACAGATCATGATGGATGATAGAATAATATATAGATATGCATATAGATATCCAATACATTATAGGGAAATATACTTAGATCAAACTAATGTGCCTTTAAGTGCATATAAATTTTACAAGAGCTTAATGCATACATACCTATTTATAAATAATGCTAATATATTTCATATATACATGGGGAGGTTTGAGAAATATATAGAGGGGGGAAGAAGATGGTATGTCTCTTAAGACATGAATTAATGTGCTAATATGTGCTACAAAAACATGTGTCTCTAATACATATTTTAATGTGCCTTTAACACTAACCCCATAGCAGCTGAGCAACAGTATTAAATTGGCCTGGCACTGAGGTCATGACAGATTCATTAAGGCTTATTCAAGTATAGAAATTTTCTCCTTAATAGCCTGTATATCCACTAATAATCCTATTGTCTGCAAGAGCTCCTGTATGCTAAGTATTTATTTATTTCTTAAATACTAGCAGTGGTACTAAACATTTTTTATTCCATTTAGAGCCAAACAGATAAAGCTATTTGTAATTTAAATGTGAAATATCTCCCATAGGTTCTTGTGTTGTAATACTTGGCCCTCAGGTGTTGACACTGGTTAGGAAGGTTGTGGAAACTTTAGCAAGTAGAGCCTCACTGGAGGAAGCGGATCACTGGAGATGAGCCTTGAGGTTTTATATCCTGGCCCCACTTCCTGTTTCTGACTATGGATGCAATGTGATCAGCCAACCTGCTGCTCCTGTTGCCATCCCTTCACTGCCATGATGAATTTATTTCTTTGAACTGTAAGATAGAATAAGCCCTTCCCTTACTTAAAATTTTTCTTGACAGCATTGGAAAAGTAACTGATACACTGCTCTACAGATGAATGTGACTCAAATACTCCTCAGTATTCTTTGCATATTTACACTTTCCTCACCATGAAAGCTATCAGCATTCTGGAAGATTTTTTTCTTTAGATGAGACTAGCAATTGCCTTGTACTTTAACATTCTCCCTTACCACTTCCTCCTTCTCAGTAATATTTTGTGGAACTCCCATTGGCCTATGAATTTTGGGAGGCAGAAGCTATCTTCTGCCCTGAAGTTCTCTCTACTTTTGTAATGATATAAATATTCTAAGGGAGGCCAAAGGAAGATCACTGGGCTTAACACAGTCTGAACTCTACCTTTCCCACTCTGCATTCTTGTATAAACTAGTGCAAGAATCATCTGGGACATGGTGCAGGGAGGTAAATGACCTCTTGGATGATAACATTATACGTCAGCTTACCTGTGCTGAGAAGCCCAAACAGCTGGCAATATACTATTTCTAGGTTTGTCTATAATGTTTCTAAAAGAGATTACCATTTGAATTGGTTGGCTAGGGAAGGAAGGTTACTCTCACCTACTAGGTGAAGTTATCCCATCCACTGAGTCAAAACAGAACAAAAAGATGTAGGAAGGGCAAATGTTCTCCATTCTCTTTAGCTGAGATAGCCATATTCTCCTATACTTCCACATCAGGGGTCCTTCAGGGTTCACAGATCTTCAAAGTCTAGAATAATACCAGCGACTAGTCACCACCTTTACCCTAGTTCTTAGATCTTTGCACCCAGACTAGGAATTATATCATCAGCTCCTCTGCCCTGTTCAGTATCTGGACTCTGACCAAATTAAACTGCTGGCTACTCTTGGTTCTTCAGCTTAAAAACAGCAGGTTATGGGATTTGTTAACCTTCACAGCCATATGAGCCAATGATATATATATATATATAATGTTTCTAAGAAGAATCCTAAATTGTGATATTGTTTTTCACCTCACGACTGCTTTTCCAGGGAAAGAATTCTAAAGATGTTGGGGTCTTTTGGGGGAGAAGTGAGGAGGGAATGTTGTTGTAGTTGTGTGTTTGGTTCACTGGTTGTTTTAAGTCAAGGAAGACAGGCTATCCTCAGATGGACTATGTAACTGAGCCTGGCCTTTTGATACTCTTGCCTCCACTTCCTAAGTATTGGGAGTACAAGCACATGCAATCACACAGGTTGTTTTGTTACAATGAAACTAAAAGTCTCTAAAAAAAGAGAAAGCTACAAGAAAGAAACACTAACTCACATATAAAGAAAGGCCCATCAGTATAGCCACTGATTTCTCAGTAGAAGCTTTAAAAGGCACAAGAGCTTGAATGATGTATTGCAAGCTCTGAAAGAGAACATATGCCAATCCAAACTTTTTTATCCAGTCAAACTGTCTGTCATCATTGAAGAAGAAAGAATCTTTCTATGATAAAAACAAGCTAAGGAATTTATGGCCATTAAGTTGGCTCTACAGAAAATACTGGAAGGAATTTATCAGCCTAAAGAGAAGGACAAAACATCCATGAAGGTGCAGGAAGGAATAAAGCAAATTATAACAACAGCTAAGTAAATGAGAAAGGGGAAAAAAAACAAATGGTACAAAATCAACAATGACAGATATTAATACATACCTTCCAATAATAAGTCTCAAAACTAATGGTTTTTATTCCCTAATCAGATTCTATTTTAAAAAAACAGCTCAATTTATATATTGCCTCCAAGAAACACAACTCAGCACAAAAGACAAATACTAACTTAGGAGGAAATTATAGGAAAAGGCATTCCAAGAAAACGGACCTAAGAAGCAAACAAGTGTCACTGTTTTAATATCTGACAAAATAGATGTTAAAACTAGTCAGATGATATAAATAAGGTCACCATATGCTTATTAAATGAGCAATCCAGCCAGGTATGGTGGTGCATACCTTTTATCTCAGCATTCAGGAGGTAGAGGTAGGAAGATCATCATGAGAGTGAGACCCTACCTCAAAAAAACAAACAAACAAAAAAGCAATCCATCAAGAAATCATTACAATTGTAAACATTTATGCACTGAACATGAGTACTAGCAATTTTATTATATTTATTTATCTAAAAATGAGACAATATAGGCATATTGGGGCCTCCTGCTGCTACAAAGAAACACCAGATTCATGTGCCACTTTGTGCATCTGGTTTTACATGGGTATTGCAGAATTGAACCTGAGCTGTCAGACTTTGCTAGCAAGCACCCTTAGCCACTGAACAATCTCCCCAGCCTGTATGCAAGCAATTTCTTAAACCAGATGCTACTAGATATAAAAGTTATACATTAATCCCTACACAATAATTGTGGGTGATTTCAATTCCCCATTCTCATCAGTAGGTTATCTCAACAAAACAAATAAGCAGAGGAATAGCAAATAGACCTAATAGTCATTTACATTCTTCTCAGTAGCCCAAGGAACTTTTTCTAAAGTAGATCACATATTAAGACACAAAGCAATTCCCACCAAACACAGGAAAATTGAAATAAATTCTTGTATTCTACCTGGAAGTTATGGGATAAAGCTAAAAATGAACAGCAAGTAAAACTATAGAAAATACAAAATCTTATGAAGATTAAACAATGTACTATTTATGACAAATTAATTCACTGAATAAATCAAGAAAGGAGATAAATAAAACTAATAGAATTGGGGCAGGGGAAATAGCTCAGCATTTAGGTACTTGCCTGCAAAGCCAAACAACCTGGGCTTGATTACCCAGTACCCACATTAAGCTAAATGCACAAAGTTACATGTACATCTATAGTTTTTTGCAGTAGCATTATGCCCTAGGATGCTCATTCTCTCTCTCTCTCTCTCCCTCTCTCTCTCTCTCTCTCTCTCTCTCTCTCCCTCCCTCCCTCCTTCCCTCTCTCTCCCTCTCTCTTTCTCTCTCTCTCTCTCCCTCCCTCCCTCTGTCTACAGGCAAATAAATTAATATTTTTAAAAACCCTTAGAATTGATTCAAAATGAAAACATGACATACCAAAACATAAGGAGCAAACTGAAAACAGTCCTAAGAACAAAGTTTGTAGCTACCAATGCCTATTTTTTTAAAAAAAAGAGATTGCAAATAAATAACTTAACAATGCACCTTAGAGCCTTGGAAAATCAAAAACAATCCAAATGCAAAAGCAGAGGATGGAAAGAAAAATTAAGATCAGGGAAGAATTCAGGCATAGTGTCAGCACTTGGGAGGCTGAGGTAGGAGGAAAGCCATGAGTTCAAGGCCAGCCCAGGCTACAGAGTGAATACAGGTTAGCCTGGAATAGAGTGAGACCCTGTCTCCAAAAAAATCATGGCAAAAATTAATAAAATAGAAATAAAGAAAAGAAATACAAGAATAGATGCAAAATGTCTTAATAAAATACTTGCAAATCCAATTCAAGAACACATCAAAAATCTCTTTCACAATGATCAAGTTGAATACATTTTGGAGATACAAGGATGGTTCAACAGTGGATGCCTTTAGGATTTTGGAGGAATGCCCTGGCATCACCTGCAAACAGCTGCTCTGATAAACTGATCTTGAAATACACTAGACATTATTAGAAACCAGCCTTAAGTTTTTCACCAGTAGCCTAGTTTCAACAAAGTTCACTTCTTCCCCATTGAAAGTTCAAAAGCCAAGCCTTAACAGTCCACAACTCTCTCTGCATTTGCCACTTTCAATCTTTCTCTAGAATAAAACATCAAGCTCTGCTTACAACACTCCAAGGTTTCTCCCATCTTATGTACAAAATACTTCCATATTCCTCCCCCACAAACAAGTTCCAAAAGATCAAAATTATATAGTCAAATTCATCTCAGCAAAGTCCCCACTTCTCATTCCCAATTTTTCTGTTGTAGTTAGATTATTGTTTCTGGAACAAAACACCTAGCCAAATGCTACTTATGAGAGGAAAAGACTTATTTCAGAGGTACAGTTATGAAGGGAAGCTTTAGCATGGTGGATGAAGCTGGCTCATTTCATCGTACATACACAGGAAAGAGAGAACAGCAAGCAAGCATGATCTGCCTTTGAACACACAGTAGAGCTGGACTCCTCAACCTCAAATTATGCTGTTACAACCAGCTCCACATTGCTGAAACAAACTTCTAACCAGATATCGCTTATGAGAGGAAAGAGGTTGATTGCAGCCTAACAGAGTCCAAGGGAAAACCATCTATTGTAGAAGAAGCTAGCTCACTTTCATAAACCCAAGCAAAAGAAACAAATGCGCCAATGAACCACGAATAACAACAAGCATGAACCTTCATAGCTCTAGCTGATCTGAACACACTTAGTAGGACTAGACTCAGATCCACCCAAAACACACCTTAGGGCTGGAGTCCAAGTTTTGCCATCAGTGACATGCCCCCTAAGCAAGGATCTGCCTGCTGGGGACTTAAGTATGAAGTTCAATTTTAATAAAACACTTGAGTCCATGGGGCCATGCCTTTAAACTACCACATTCTGTGCCCCCCATAGACTCATAACCAACTTACAATGCAAATTGTATTTAGTTTAACTTCAAAAGTCTCCATAAGCTTTACCAGCTTTAAAACTATTCCAAAGTTCCAAGTCTCATTTAAGATACTTCTAACACATAATGGCACAGAGTAAACATTTGCATTGCAAAAAGGCATAACAAGGAGAGAGGGTATCAATACAAAAATCAATGACCATCAGGTAAAATCAAGCATCTGCAGTTCAAGTCTGACATCCATAACCAGTGATGACAGTCTCTGGATTTTCTAATTCTTCCCCTTCAGCTGGACTGAGTAGCCTGGGAAAAACTTTCATCCTAAGTCCACAGTGCTCCTTGGTAGGCATTGTACAGCCCTAGTACATCTAATATATCTTTGGGTCTCCACTACAAACAACAGTTCATCCTTACAGCTCCATACAGCATCCTTTATATCCATCAATACAGGGACATCACCCTGCTTCACATGCTGCACATCACCAGTAGCTCTTGGAACCATGTGTACTTCTTGACCCACTTCCCTGCATTCTTTCATTACCAGGTGTGCAAAACACAGCCAAATTTGTTAATCTGAGAAGGAAATAAATCTTTACCTTGAAGAGCAGGATTTTTCCTTCAATTCATCTCCTTTATAAAGAATTTGTATTCTGCTGGGCATGGTGATGCGTGCCTTTAATCCCAGTACTTGGGAGGCAGAGACAGGAGGATCACCAATAGTTCAAGGCCACGCTGAGACTACATAGTGAATTCCAGGTCAGCCTGGACTATAGTGAAACCCTACCTCAAAAGAAAAAAAAAAAAGAGTGAGAGAATTTGTATTCCTACTCATTCAGCCTTTCCTGGGTAGATTTCACACTCAGACAACTTTTCCATTGATTTAACTTACAGCAGTGGGTCCACCCTTAATGGTGGTAATCTGTTTAACAATAGCAGCTTTAGCAACTTAAAATCAGTCTCTGTGCCTGTAACTATGAACTCATTTGAATTTTTTCAACATTTCAATCTTGCTTCTTTCAGTTCTATACCTTCTGCCAAGCACAATAGTCCATTATTTTTAGAATTCAACCTTGATAAATCTCCCTGGCCAAGGGTAGAAGAACAAAACCACCCTTTATGCTAGTAGGTAAGGCCCCAAAATGTTTACTGCTGTCCCTCCTTCTCCTTTGAAAGTTTATAAGCCAAGATCCCAAACACAATTCTCTCTTATTTATCATTTTCTAACTTTCATAAGAATAGTCATAAAATTTGGCTTACCACACTGTGAGGTGCCTCACAAGTACCAAGTCCTTCCATATTCCTCCTACACACAAGTTCCAAAAGATCAAATTCCACATGGTCAGATTCATCACAACAACCCCACTCTTGGTACCGAAATGACTGCTACAGCAAGCTCTACATTGCTGGGACAAAAATCCAACCAGACACAGCTTATGGGAGAAAAAGAGTTTATTTTAGCCTTACAGAGTCCAGGGGAACTCCATCATTAGTGCAAGAAGCTGTCTCACTTTCATAGATCCAAATAGAGAGAAACAACTGCAGCAAGCAAACATGAACACCAGCAAGAAAGAACCACCAGAGTTCCAACTGCTACCTACCCCCAAACACACCTTAAGGCTGGACTCCAGGATCTGCCACCAGTGATATGCTCCCTCCACCCAAAGAGGGGATCACTGCTGAGGACTTAAGCAGGAAGTATAATTTTAATTAAAAATACCCAAGCCTCTTCTGGGCAAGATGGCAGCTTAGGAACCATGCCAACACAGCTTTGGGAGGGATTTAACCAAAACCAAAGCAAAATATACTCTTTTTCTGAAAAGTGAAGGAGTATGGGCTATTCTTAAACACAAAGGCGAAGCTGGAGAGACCAAGACCCACCAGAAAGGAGGGAAACAGCCAGTGTCCCACTTAGGCGATCAGGGCCCATGATCTGCACACCTGCCTGGCACAGTCCTCCCAGGTGCGCCAGGCAGCAGCAGCAGCAGCAGCAGCAGCAGCAGCAAAGACCAGGCAACAGATGTTTCAACTCCATCAACCTTCTTGAAAAGTTAAGAAATCTGAAGGAGGAGCTGGAGAGATGGCTTAGTAGTTAAGCATTTGCCTGTGAAGCCTAAGGACCCTGGTTCGAGGCTCAATTCCCCAGGATCCATGTTATCCAGATGCACAAGGGGGTGCACGCATCTGGAGTTCGTTTACAGAGGCTGGAAGCTCTGGCACACCCATTCTCTCTCTCTCTCTCTCTCTCTCTGCCTCCTTCTCTCTGTTGCTCTCAAATAAATAAATAAACAAACAAACAAATTTTAAAAAAATCTGAAGGAAAGACAGCTGAGATCAACTAAAGAGCTACTGAAAATAAAAGCAAATCCGGAAGTCTGAACTCTCCCATCCCCCACCATCAGAACCATGATCCTCCACCTGCACAGAAAAACACAGAGGATCTAGATGAGTGGGCATTCAGCATTGGTGAGATTGGAAGCCACCCCAAAAGGTAACAAGGCTGACAGACCAAAAAAAAAAAAGAGAGAGAGAAAGAAAAGAAAAGAAAAGAACAGGTACACAGGCCTGCAAGAGCTAATTTCTCTTTCCTTATCAGGGCAGGTTATGGGGTACATATTCTTGGTTGGCTTTACCATTTTCAAACAAACTGTATTTGGGAGTTGAATTTTATTGCCTTTGATGCTTTCATGCATATAGGGCCTTTGCTTTTTTTTCGGTCATTATTGGGGGCAGGGTCTGATCTAGATTCAGGTTGACCTGGAACCAAATTCAGAACAGACATCTCTACCTCCCAACTCACAAAATTAAGGGTGTAGAACAACACACACCCTGAGGGATTTTGGCTTTATATGACTATCTGTTTGTTTTAATCCCCACATTTGCATACTTTGTGCTGGTTTTGATTGATTGTGTATGTTACTCAGTTGAAGTTTAGAATTTTCCAGTAAATTATTCCACCCAGTCCACTAGAATACTTGCTTATCAAGCAAACTCAACACCTAGGATTACTTCTGTGGCTTGAATGGGGGGGCAAGAGCTACGCCTAGCACCTTGAACTCATAGCCTGAAGGTATATAGAGGTGGATTGCCACATCTGGGAATACTGCAGATAAGTAGAAAACCCAAGCATCAAATCAATCCAGGATGCAAAAGTTGCTACAATATAATACAAGAAACTCAAAGAATCAAGACAATACAGTCCCACCAAGAATTATAAATCCATCAGAAATGATCACTAATAAGACTGTTTTAGATGAAATGCTTGACAAATATTTCAAGAAAATGATTGTATCTATGCTCAAAAAAATCAGAGAATAAATGAGAAGAATCAAAGAAGAAAACAAACTTCTGAAAGAGAACACAGGAAACCAGCTTAATGAAATAAAGAGGTCATTACAAGACATGAGTAAGGAAATAGAAATACTGAAGAAAAACCAGGCTGAAATACTGGCTCAGAAGAATACAGTCAATGGAATTAAAAAAAAAAAAAACTGTGGAAAGTCAAAACAGACTTCTGAAAGAGAACACAGGAAACCAGTTTATTAAAGTAAAGGGTCATTACAAGACATGAGTAAGGAAATAGAAATACTGAGGAAAAACCAGGCTGCAATCCTAGCTCTGAAGAACACAGTCAGTGAAATAAAAAAATCCCTGTGGAAAGTCTCACCAGCAGAATGGATGAATGAAAGAACAGAATTATCTAAACTAGAAGACCAAGTGGCAGATCTAGTACACCCAACAAAGAGAAAGACAAGCTAATAGCAAGGTATGAATGGGAATTTCAAGACATCCAGGACACTATGCAAAGATCAAACACAAGAATTCAGGATATAACAGAAGGAGAAGAATTTCAATCCAGAGGCTTAGTAGGTGTTTTCAACAAACTCATAGAAGAAATTTTTCCTCAAATTGGGAAAGAAATGCCAATGCAGATACAAGAAGCTTTTAGAACAACAAACAGACAAAATCTGGAAAGAACCTCTCCTTGCCATGTTATAATTAAACTACTAAACACAGAAACCAAAGAAAATATATTTAAAGCAGTTAGAGAGAAGAAGCAAGTCACCTACAAAGGCAAGCCCATCAGAATGACTGCAGATTACTCAACACAAACTTTAAAAGCCAGAAGGGCTTGGAATGATGTATGGAAAGAAAACAACTGTTAACCAAAATTACTTTATCCTGCAAAGCTATCTATCTAAATTTATAGAGAAATAATGACATTCCACAACAAAAACAGACTAAAGGAATTTATGACAACTAAACCAGTTCTACAGAAAATGCTTGATGAAATTCTCCATGCTGAAGAGAAAAAAGAGAAAGCAAATCACACCAGGAGGAAATAGGAAAAACTAAACCACACTCAAATAACAGTTAAAACAAGTGAGTAAAGGGAAAACAGGAAAAATTACAAAATAAGAAGAGTGGCAAGAATAAATGCATACCTTTAAATAATAACTCAATATCAATGGTCTCAATGCACCAACCAAAATACACAGGTTTACAGACTGGATTAAAAGGCAGGATCCTGCCATTTTTTGCTTCCAGGAAACCCATCTCTCAATAAATGATAGCCACCACCTTAGGGTGAAAGGATGGAAAATGATATTTCAAGCAAATGGGTCTAGGAAACAAGTAAGGGCCATGATACTAATATCTGGCAGGATAGACTTCAAACCAACATTAGTGAGGAAAGATAAATAAGGTCATTTAATACTGATTAAAGGAACACTCCAACAGGAGGACATTACAATCCTAAACATATATGCACCTAACATAGGGGCTCCCAATTTCATCAAACAAACACTATTAGACTTAAGGTCACAGATAACATCAAACACACTTGTAGTGGGAGACTTCAACACCCCACTCTCATCAATTGACAGGTCATCCCAGCAAAAAATAAATAGAGAGGCATCTGAAATAAATGATGTCATGGAACAAGTGGACCTAACAGATATCTACAGAACATTCCATACAAATGCTGAAGAATATACATTTTTCTCAGCAGCACATGTGACATTCTCTAAAATAGACCTTATATTAGGACATAAAGCAAATCTCCACAAATACAGGAAAATTGAAATAATCCCTTGTACTCTATCTGACCACAATGGGATTAAACTGCAAATCAGCAAGAAGAAAAGCTACAGAGCATACAGAAATTCATGGAGACTAAACAGTACACTATTAAATAATCAGTGGGTCATTGAAGAAATCAAAAAGGAAATCAACAAATTCATAGACTCAAATGATGATGATAATACAACATACCAAAACCTTTGGGACACAATGAAGGCAGTCCTAAGAGGGAAATTTATAGCTCTAAGTGCCTATATTAAGAAATTAGAGAGTTCAAAAATAAACAATTTAATGCTCCACCTTAAGGCCTTGGAAAAAGAAGAACAAGGTAAATCAAAAAACAGTAGACAAGAAGAAATCATAAAGATTAGGGCAGAAATTAATGAAATTGAAACAAACAAAAAAACAATCCAAGGAATCAATGAAACAAAGAGTTGGTTCTTTGAAAGGATAAGACTAATAAACCCTCAGCAAATTTGACCAGAAGAAAGAAGAAGAGACAAAAATTAATAAAATTAGAGATGAAAAAGGCACCATTACAACAGACACCAAAGAAATTCAGACAATTATAAGAACATATTTTAAGAATATATATACCTCTAAGTTTGGAAATCTGAAAGAAATGGATGATTTCCTTGATTCATATGACCTACCAAAATTAAATCAAGATGAAATAAACCATTTAGATAGACATATAACAAGTACAAAGATTCGACCAGTTATAAAAAGCCTCCCAACTAAAACAAAAAATCCCAAACTCACATGGATTCACAAATTTTACCAGACCTTCATGGAAGAACTAACACCATTGCTTCTCAAACTTTTCCATAAAATAGAAAAGGATGGAATTCTACCCAACTCCTTCTATGAAGCCAGCATCACCCTCATACCAAAACAAGACAAAGACAAAACAAAAAAAGAATAGAAAATTACAGACCAATTTCCCTCGTGAACCTAGATGCAAAAATTCTTAGCAAAATATTGGCAAACAGAACACAAGAATATATCAAAAAAATATTATTCACCCCAACCAAGTTGGCTTTATCCTAGGGATGCAGGGATGGTTCATCATATGCAAATCAATAAATGTAATACATCATATAAATGGTCTGAAGGACAAAAATCACATGATCATCTCAAGAGATGCATTCAAAAAAATCCAACATCCTTTCATGGTAAAAGTATTACAGAAACTTGGACTAGAAGGAACATATCTCAACATAACAAAAGCTGTTTATTACAAACCTACAGCCAACATAATACTAAATGGTGAAAATCTCAAAGCTTTTCCACTAAATTCAGGAACACAACAAGGGTGTCCACTGCCCCCACTTTTATTTAATATAGTACTGGAAGTCTTAGCTATAGCAATAAGGCAAGAGAGACTCATAAAAGGGATACAAATTGCAAAGGAAGAGATGAAATTATCACTATTTGCAGAAGATATGATTCTATACATAAAATACCCTAAAAACTCTACCAGCAAACTGTAAGAGCTCATAAACACTTTTATTAATGTAGCAAGATACAAAATAAATACACAGAATTCAGTAGCTTGTGCAGAGGATGAAATCAGGGAATCTCTCCCATTCACAATTGCCTCAATAAAAATAAATAAACAAAGTACACCTTGGAATAAACTTAATGAAGGAAGTGAAGGAGCTCTACACTCAAGCGAGAAATTGCAGACAACACAAGAAAATGGAAAGATATCCCATGTTCTAAGATTGGAAGAATCAATATTGTGAAAATGTCAATTTTACCAAAAGCAATCTACACATTTAATGCAATCCCCATTAAAATTCCAATGGCATTCTTCACAGGAATAGAAAAAAACATCCTAAATTTCATTTGGAAGCACAAAAAACCTTGAATAGCCAAAACAATTTTGAGTAACAAAAATAAGGCTGGTGGTATCACTATACCCAATTTCAATCTATATTACAAAGACATAGTAACAAAAAGAGCATGGTATTGGCACAAAGACAGACATGTAGATCAATGTAACAGAATAGAGGACCCAGATGTTAATCCAGGCAGCTACAGCCATTTGATTTTGACAAAAATGCCAAAAATATTAATTGGAGAAAATACAGCCTCTTCAACAAGTGGTACTGGGAAAACTGGATATCTACATGTAGAAAGATGAAAATAGATCCTTGTCTTTCTCCATACACAAGAATCAAATCCAAGTGGATCAGGGACCTTAACATCAGACTTGAAACTCTGAAATTGTTAAAGGAAAAGGTAGGGGAAACCTTTCAACATATTAGCATAGGTAATGACTTTCTGAATATAACCCAATTGCTCAGAAAATAAAACCACCAATCAACTACTGGAATCTCATGAAATTACAAAGCTTTTGTACAGCAAAGGACACTGTGAATAGAGCAAACAGACAACCAACAGAATGGGAGAAAATCTTTGCTAGTTACACATCTGACAGAGGATTAATATCCAGAATATACAAAGGACTCAAAAAACAAAACAATAAGAAATCAAAAAACCTAATCAAAAAATGGACTATGAAACTAAATAGAGAGTTCACATTGGAAAAAATAAAAATGGCATATAAACACCTAAAAAAGTGTTCTACATCCTTAGCCATCAGGGAAATGCAAATTAAAACTACCTTGAGATTCCATCTCTCTCCTGTCAAAATGGCTACCATCAAGAAAACAAATGACAATTATTGTTGGCGAGGATGTGGTAAAAGGGGAACCCTTCTGCATTGTTGGTGGGAATGTAATCTGGTACAGCCACTGGAAATCAGTGTGGAGGTTCTTGAGACAGCTAAAAATAAATTTGCCATATGATCCAGCTATAGCACTCCCAGGCATATATCCTAATGACTCTTCTCACTACTTTAGAGATACTTGCACAACCATGTTTATTGCTGCTCTATTCACAATAGCTAGGAAATAGAACTAGCCTAGATGTCCATCCACAGATGAATGGATAATAAAAATGTGGTACATATACACAATGGAATTCTATTTAGCAGTAAAGAAAAATGAAATTTGCAGGGAAATGGATGGATCTGGGAAGGATTATACTAAGTGAGGTAACCCAGGCCCAGAAAGCCAATGTCACATGTTCTCTCTTATATGTGGATCCTAGCTATGAATGTACAGACTTGTGTGTGCTCTGGAACCAAAAATCAGTAGCAGAGGCCCATAAGCTAGTAAAAGGCTATAAGGGAGAGAGGAGAGGGAAGGTCTTAAGAGGATGGTATTGTATATATGTAAGTACAAGAACAGATTACAGGGAGGGGAAAGGCCTAAGCAAGGTCAGGGGAAGAGATTGTATAAAAGAAGGACGGGGGACAGGGTCAATCAAAATTCAAGATATTCTGAATAAGACATATGAAAATCTACTTTCTCAAATAATGGCACATCCAGAACCATTGATTGTTACTAGAAAATTTTCAGTGCCTGGGATGGGATAACTTCCAGTGAGTTGTTGGCCAGGAAGTTCCCTGTTGCCTCAAAAACATTACAGGCTATTGCCAAAGGCCTTGGTTCCCCATGAGAAAAAGATGGTAGGACCCTATTGATGAAGATTTCACATGCCTTAGCAGCAAGGTCACTGAGAAATCAAGCTGGTGCTGCAGAAAACCTTCTTGCTATAGACCAGCCAACTGATCGCTGTAAAAAGCTGCACTGTATGCAACCTTATGGAAGACAGAAGTCATCAGCAGTGAAAACAGTAGACACTGGAAGCCTCAAGTTTGACCAGAGAGGCCAAATGACTAAACAAGTGCAATAGTGGCATGTCTGCTCTGGGGAAAACCAACTGCTCTCTAATTGGACTGAAGCCCCACTCTATGGGAGAGAATACATGCCTGGTACTAAAAACCTAATCAAAAGCCTATGGCAGGGAAGGTCATGAGCCTTAGTGGTATAAATCTTGCTCTTGTCTGGATAATGCATATACTATTCTCCCCAAATTGCCTCGAAAGCACTACACTTAATGTTCATATTCATATATTAATGCTACTCTCACTTCTGGTTAGAGAAGCTTCTGTTTTCAGATGGCAATGACCACTGGGAAGATCCAAAAGGCAACATAGTACTCAGAAGAAGGGATGGAGGAATGTCCAGCACTGAAACATCTCATACCCACCACGCTCAGGGTCCATTGCAGACGAGGTGGCAGAAAGAATGTATGAGCCAAAAGAAGAGTACCACTCCTTATATACAACTGTCCAGACAGAATTTGGCCTCGATATCCAAGACCTCACAGTGACTAGCAATACCCACACAAGACCCTCATAATAGGAGAAAAAGATGATGATATCAAATTCAGAGAGAGACTAATGGAGAGAGGGAGGGGATATGACAGAGAGCACAGTTATGAAGGAGAAAGTGGGGGAGGGGAGGGAAATACCATAGTTTGTTGTCTGTAAGTATAAAAGTTGTCCGTATATATATATATATATATATATATATATACATATAATATATATGTATATATATATATACATGTTTTAAATTTTAAAAAACCCAAGTCTATAGGGATATACATTCAACCACATTTTCCCTCTGAAATACATCTCCTACAGCAAGGGTCCACCTCTCAAATGCTCTGCCAGCTGAGGACCAAGCAGGAAGCTCCATCATAAACACCTTAGGCTATAGAGACATTTATTTTCAAACCACACTTTTATAAGGTGCTTTATCCACTAGTATTGCATTATACCATAGTATTGCTTCTACTCAAACAACCTACTTCAAAACAAAAGAAGTAAATCAATGGGTCCATGCTCATGTTATTTACTGGTTTTACATGTCTCTCCACTGGACTGAAACAGCCATTCTAATAGAATGGCCCTTTGAACATTCAATTACACTGCAAGATAGGTGGTGTTGTAGTCAGGTTCACATTGCTGGCAGAAATCACGTTACCAAGGAGAGCTTGTGGGGAGAAAAGGGGTTTATTTTGGCTAACAGACTCAAAGGGAAGCTCCATCATGGCAGGAAAAATGATGACATGAACAGAGGGTGGACATCACCCCCTGGCCAACATAAGGTGGACAATAGAAACAGGAGAGTGTGCCAAACACTAAGATGGGGAAACTAGCTATAACACTTATAAGACCACCCCAACAATACCCTGCCTCGAGGAGGTGTTAATTCCCAGATCTCCATCAGCTGGGAACCTAGCATTCAGAACACTTAAGTTTATAGGGGACACCTGAAGCAAACCACCACATTCTGCCTCTTGCCCCCATAAACTGATAACCATACATTGTAGAAAATACAATGCATTCAGTCCAACATTCAAATTCCCCACATTTTTTTTTTTTGTCAGTCGTAATGATGTTCAAACATCCTCATAATCCAAGGTCTTTTAACTGAGCTATAATACAAAACAAATCCCCCCAAAACCCATAATAGCATAGAATAAACACTCATACTGCAAAAGGTGGCATTGGACATAGCAAAGGAATATTCAACCAATACAAAATTTAAACAGGGCAAACATCAAACTCTGTAGCTCCAAGTCCAACACTCTAGTCAGTGACAAATCTCCAAGTCGAATAATTCTAACCAGCAACAAGTCTCTGGCATTCCAATTCTGGACCTCCAGCTAGGCTACTCAGTCCTGGAAAACTTCATCCAGGGCCAGCAGCTTTCCTTAGAAGCCATCTTATGGTCTCAGTATCTCCACTGCGTCTCTATTGCAACCCACAGTTCATCCTCACAGCTCCATTGGGTCTCCATGAAGGCACTCAGCAAACTTGCTACACACTGCCCGTGGCTGTTTCCAAAACATAAGACCACATTGCAAACTCAATGACCCTCTCTTTCCTGCATTTCTTATACTCCACAATACCAGGTAGGGTGCCAATTTGTGAATCCAGGGGGCAATAAAGCAGACTTTGAAGAAGAGGACACTCCTTAAACATTCAGGCCCTTCAAAAGAGTCTACGTTCTTTCTGTTTCCCCATTGCAGTTCAGCTGCCTCAATCTCAAAGGTTGTAATCTCTCAATTGCATCTGAACAGGCAGCATTTTTGGCCTAAACATTTCTTTCTGTGCCATATAACTCCATTCACATCAGTCTGTTTCTTCACAATGCAACCCTACACAAATGCTCAGGACATGACCATAATAGCAAGCCTCACACACAAATTGCTTCTATCCCAGTCCAAGAAAAGCTCTTTCTCACCCTCATAAGCCAAACCTCACAGTCGATAGTTCTTACTACATTCAGGTCTTTCAACTCTGACCAGAATAGTCCATCAAGCTGTACTTACAGCTCTGCAAGTTGTCTCTTAAGCCAAGGTTTCAAATCCTTCCACATTCCTCTTGAAAATCAGCTCCAAAAGACCAAAGCCACACAATCATGTATCTAGCAGCAAATGACACCACTCCTTGGTACCAACTTTACCAGACCAAGAGCAGATATACAGACTCAAGGGGAAGCTCCATCATGGCAGGGGAAAATGGTGGCATGAACAGAGGGTGGACATCACCCCTGGCCAACATAAGGTGGACAACTGGAACAGGAGAGTGTGCCAAACACTGACATGGGGAAACAGGCTATAACACCCATAAGCCCACCCCCAACAATACGCTGCCTCCAGGAGGTGTTAATTCCCAAATCTCCATCAGTTGTGAACCTAGCATTTTTAACACCTAAATTTATGGGGAACACCAGAATCAAACCACCAAAGGTGGCAATACCTTTCATGCCTCAAGTAATGTTCTTCATAAACTTATGTGTGCTCTGAATCAACATCCAACATGGTGATGCTCCTCCCATATACATAGGTCAAGGATGAAAAAAATAGTGAAATATTCACTATTACCTCTAATAGCCTAGCAGTAAGATTTTTTAAAAATTCTTGTCTGCACATCTTTATGTTGTGCTGTCTTAGAGGTCAGAGAGGGAAAAATGCTTCTACCCTGAGACACCAAAAGAATTCCATTGAATTTAATGTTAATGTTGCCATCTGGACCTCCTCATAACTCTAAGTCAACAGACAAAGAAGAAAGTTACATCAAAGGACGACTAATCCAGACTACCAAGAGGAATGTGGACTACTAATCCACAATAAAGGAAGTGTAATTTTAAACAAGAGATGTCTGATGAAGTGCCTTTCTCTCTCTCTCTCTCTCTCTCTCTCTCTCTGTGTGTGTGTGTGTGTGTGTGTGTGTGTGTGTGTGTGTGTGTGTGTTTTCAAGGTAGGGTCTCTCTCTAGCCCAGGCTGACCTGGAATTCACTATGTAGTCTCAGGGTGGCCTTGAATTCACAGTGATCCCCCCCCCCAGCTCTGCCTCCCAAGTGCTGGGATTAAAGGTGTGCACCACCAGGCCCAGCTCATATGAAGTACATTTTTATTTCCATGCTCTAGGATTAAGGTCACTGTTAAACTATAGCAGCCCAATTTAGACAGAACACTGCATGTCCAAGTTCCTATGGGAGTGAAGAGGTAGGTCACTCCACCAAGTGAAGAATGACAGTAAACTGAGGTGCATGCTGAAAACAAAGAAACCACAGAAAGAGAAGATTGTTATAAACACCAGCTATAGCCAAGTTACCAAGTATAGAAATGAAGAATGCAATTGTATGTACAAAATGTCTCTTTTATTATAAATACATATTCATGTGTATATATGTGGCAAATTCTTTTTCTTTCATGTCCTCTTTCCTTATAATACACATAAAATGTATTGATTTTATATCAGTATTTAAGTACTTGTTTCTAGGTGTGTCTGTGAGGGTGTTTCCAGAATAAAATCAACATTTGAATTGGTAGACTGGGTAAAGATCATTCTCACTAATGTATGCAAGAATCATCCAAACTGTTGATGATCTGGAGAGAATTAAAAAGCAAAGGAAGAGTAAATTTGGTCTCTTCCATCATTGTAATATTCATCTTTGCCTGCCCTGAGATAATAGAGCAGGATCAGAGCAGGTTTTCAGACTCTTAACACATACACAAACCACCTCCAATCTTACCCCTGCACCCATTTCTCAGGCCTTTTTCTTGGTCTACTTTTACCATTTGCTTTTCTGGCTTTTTTGGCTTCTCCATCTTGTAAATCAAAAATCATGGGATGCCTAAACCTCCAAAAAAACATGGACCAATACATGGTGTGTGCATATGTGTGTGTGTGTGTGTGTGTGTGTATCCTTCTGGTGATGTAAGATCCCTGAATAATATAATCTCCAAGATTCATGTACAAGATGGACTCTGGATGTGGCCTTATACTTAAGATGCCTTAAGGGAGGCTGCAGAGATGGGTTAGCAGTTAAAGCATTTGCCTACAAAGCCAAAGGACCTTGGTTCAACTCTCCAGGACCCATGTAAGCCAGACACACAAGGTGATGAATGAGTCTGGAGTACATTTGCAGTGGGTGGAGTCCCTGGTGCACCCATTCTCTCTCTCTCTCTCTCTCTCTCTCTCTCTCTCTGCCTCTTTCTCACTCTCTCAAATAAATAAAATATTTTTTAAAAAACTGCCTTAAGGAACTCTTGAATCTAAAAATTCTTTGAGCAAAGTAGTAGTACACAAAATCAACACAGAAATCTCAGTATCTTTAAAAACTCAGGATAAAGGGAAGAAATCCCATTAATTCTATTTACAAGAGAGGGAGAGAAAGAGGGCAAAGGAGAGGAAAGAAAAGAAAAAATAAAATCATAGGAATCTAAGAAGGTAAAATACCTTTAAAATGAAAACTCTAAGATATTGAAGAAAATACAAGATGGAAAGACAGGTTGTACTCATATATTGGCAGAAATTAATTTTGTAAAAATGACTGTATTGATAACAGTGATCTACAAATTCAGTCACCGTCAAAATTCCAATGACATTCTTCATAGAAACAAAAATAATCATAAAATTCATACAGAAGCACAAAAGACCCTAAAGAGCAAAATCCTAAGTGAAAAGAACAATATTTGAGACATTATAATTCTGACTGCAAATTATGCTACAGAGGTAATAGTTTTAAAAAGAAGCATGGGTCTGTCACAAAAATAGACATATAGACCAATGTGGTAAAATAAAGAATTCTGAATTAGACTCACAGAGCTACAGATACCTAGTCTTTGACAAATGTAACATTACTTGCCAATAACAGTGCTGGGAAACTAGATATCCATATGTACAGGCATGAACCTATATCTACACGTGTCCCTGAACAAAAATCAATTTTAAATTGATATTAAAATATAAGACCTGAAGCCAGGTGTGGTGGTGCATGCTTTTAATTCCAGCACTTGGGAGGCAGAGTCAGGAAGATTGCTGTAAATTCAAGGCCATCCTGGAACTAAAGAGTGAGTTCTGGGTCAGCCTGGGCTAGAGTGAGACCTACCCTGAAAAACCAATACACACACATACACACACACACATACATGCATACATACCCTGGAACCTTAAAACAGTTACAGGAAAACATTGCCAAACATTTCAAGATATAGATATAGACCAGAACTTTCTGTAAAGGATTCCAACAGCACAAGAAACAACCCCATCTGATGGCTATCATGAAGAAAAAAAATGAAAACAAATACTAGTGGTGAAAAAGGATCCCTTATCTACTGCTGGTGGGATTATAAACTGGCTAGCCAATGTGGAAATCAGTTTAAGATACCTCAAAATAACTCCCAAAATAGAACTACCCTGTGAACCAGGAGTGATACCACTCCTTGGTATATTCCTGAAAGATTCTAAGTCAGCATATCACAAAGATACTTTCATATCCATGTTTATTACTGCACTATTCATAATAGCTGTAATATGGAATTGGTTAGTTGATATATTACATTCATCAATGGATGAAAAACGTGGTACATATGCACAATGGAATTTTATTCACTTGTAAAGAAGAATGAATTATGACTGTGTATGTAGAGCAGTTGGTAGGGTGCTTGCCTAGCAGACACAGAGCCTTAGCACTGCATGAACTAAGCATGGTTGTGCACAACTGTATTACAGAACCTGGGAGGTAGAGGCAGGAAAATTAGAAGTTCAGGGTCATTCTCGGCTACATAAAGTGTTTGAGGCTAACCTGGACCACATGAAAACTTGTTTCAAAAATAAAATAAAATATTTCATTCAGACATTCATATGAAAATGGATAGAGGTAGAAATTATTGTATTTAGCACAATCAGATTCAGATAATATCACATTTTTCTATTATTTGCAAAATATAGATTTAAATACTTATGTTGTGAAGGCTAA
This sequence comes from Dipus sagitta, assembly GCA_036346955.1. Lineage (NCBI taxonomy): Eukaryota > Metazoa > Chordata > Mammalia > Rodentia > Dipodidae > Dipus > Dipus sagitta. The sequence goes on along the minus strand of CM070779.1, from coordinate 87,472,300 downwards.
TATACATTGTCTACTTGACTCAATTTAGAATCACCTAGGGAACAACTGTAGATATATCTGAGAGGTGGCTCAAGGAGGACAGGAAAATTTCAGCCAACACTGGCATTTCCCTTCCTGATAGACACCACAGATCAAGCAGCAACTTCTGTCACACCTTCCCTGCTATGATGGGCTTCATTCCTCTAACCTATGAGCCACAATAAACTCTTCCTCCCTTAAGTTGGTTTTTGTCAGGTATTTGGTCACAGAAATGAGAAAAGTAAAAAAGACAGATGTGTGTAAGACATGAAATTAAAAGGGGATTATGAATAAAAGGAAGAGGTCTAAAGGGAGAGGAGAGAAGAGGGCAGGGTACATATATAATGAATGCTGATAAATGCTGAAGTGGTCTATCTGCGGGGAGAAAAGAGACCAGTAAAAGTGGAAGAGGGTAGATAGGGAGAACAGGATAGTACATAAGAACAAAACTTGATATGTGTATGAAAATGTCACAATGAACCCCTTTTCTTTGAGTGTAAATCAAAAAATCAATTTAATAAAATAGATGGGAAAAAAAGTATTGCTGTCTGCTGGGTTTGATTCCCAGGCCCAGGGAGGTGGGAATAGGGGAAAGAGGTAGCTTTGTTGTTTCCAAATTTAACTAATCTCCACTATTAGGGATGACAGTGGTTTTATGATCTTAGGCTTCAAAGTGACTCTGTGGTATTCTTAGAGTCTTTGGGGCATATAACCAGAAACAATATAGCTCCATCACATGTGTATTACTTTTCTCTTTGCTGTGACAAAATACTTGACAAAAGAAACTTAAGGAAGGAAGTTTGTTTTGGCTCAGAGCGTAGGGGTATTAGTCCATCATGGCTGAGAGGTCAAGGCAGCATGAGGCAGCTGGTTAAAATGCATCAGCATTAAGGGAGAAGAGAGAGATGAATGCTAGTGCTCAGCTTCCTTTCTCTTTTTTATGCAGTCCTGGAAGTAGCTCATGGAATTGTGCCATGACATTTAAGGTGGATCTTCCCATCTTAATTAACCCAATTGAGAAACTCTTTCACAGACATGCCCAGAGGTTTGTCTTCTATGTGACAAAATTGACAATCAACATTAGCCATCACAACATGGCAGTTTTATTTTCATTTTTTTGAGGAAACTCTATACTGATTTCTTATGGAGGCTGCACTAGTTTTACATTCCCAACAGCAGTGTGTAAAGTGTGGTAGTTTGAATGTGAAATGCCCCCCCACAACTTCATATGTTTGTAATTAGCTGCATATTCAGTCCCCAGCCAATTTGCAAGGTGGAGCCTTGCTGGAGGAGGTGTGTCACTAGGGGGTAGACCTTGAAGCTTATTAGCCCAGCTCCAAGCCCTACTTAATACTACATCTTTGGGCCAGGCATGGTGGAACATACCTTGAATCAGCACTTGGGAGGCTATGGTAGGCAGATCACTGTGAGTTTGAGGCCACCGTGAAAATACATAGTGAATTCCAGGTCAGCCTGGGTTAGAAGGAGACCCTACCACAAAAAAAATAAAATAAAAATAAAAAAATTAAAAAAATCCTTCCAGTCAAGATGGTGCCTGCATAACCACGCTTCACCTTGCAGGAAAGGAAAGGTAAGATCTTTGGGGTTTATAGGGTCTGCAGATCCTAGCACACCTACAGTGGGAGGGCACAGGAGGAAAGTAGGGAATCCCACCAGTCCCCCAAGCCCCTCCAGCAGCCATTCCAGCTGCTGCGTCATCAGTTTCCTCCTGCACTACACACAGGCCAGCTGGCTCACATTCCTTTCTCCCTCCCTTGGCTCTTCTCCCTGTTTCTGCCACCAGGACCTTCGGCAGTCCCAGCTACCACCCCACCATGTGTGGACCAGGTCGTTCTGCACTACTTGTAGGCTGCACAGACCCAGGCCAGCAGGCTAGCATTCCCCACTCCCTCTCTCAGTTTTCCCACCACTTGCCATGGGGACTTTAGTCCCAGTCACCACCCCACCATGTACTGACCAGGTCCTTCTGCACTATCTGCAGGCTAGCATCCCCCCAACTTCCTTTGGTTTTCCTCTCCCTTCGTGCCACCAGCACCAGCACCCATCCCCCCCCACACACGTCACCTGAACCGCAGCAGTCCCATCCCCTGCCCTGCTGTGTGGTACCATCCACCCCTGTTACGCAGTCCCAAAAGACCCTGTTGTCCCATCCCCTCACCCCCCCACATCACAGCACTAAGCAAACCCATCCTCTTCCCGCCCCCACCCCAACATAACTGACAGCCCCTGTGGGTTCCTGGGTCCTACCGGGCCCAGCCACGATTCTGCCGAGCCATCCCAGGCTACCATGGAGGTGAGTGCATGAGAATCATTCTCAGGAAACAGTTTCGGTGAATAGATCTCGATTTTACTGTCAGGGAAATGGGTTTATAAGTATTTGAGGGTCCAAAAGGGATTAGATGTACAAGGTTGTTTGCTGATACCAAATTAGCATATGAGGACATCCACTTCAGCACTAGGCATGGCAGGAGGAGGGGCTGTGCAAAGGTGCTGGCTGATACCATAGGGGTTTCCTAAGCAACTGACCAAAGGCCACAGGGTTATGGGCAAAGCCTGTCTCATCTGAATGTTCAGGTATACCTTGCTTGGAGAGGGAGTGGCCTTACTTCTTGCAGATCTCAGGATCCAAGATTTTGTCCGGGAGTCCAAGCTCACTGTAACCCCCAAGAGTGGGGGGAGGAGTTCCCCTGCTGGTCCAGTCCCTGAGATATGACGGGAAGTTCAGGCTGCTGTGACCCCTCCATAGCCTGGGGCCTTCATGTCAGACGATTTAGGTTTGATTTAACCCAGGGCCCTGACTATGTCCAACAAGCCTCCATTGCCATTAGAAGCCTCATTGAGGCAAATATAAAAGGGAATAATCACTGAAGACACTTCAAGGGTATACAACAGCTTCCTCCTAAATGAAATAAGATTTCTATCCTGTGATGGGTAAACCACAGTGCAAAAGGAATAAAATGAAAAATCAAATGGAAGTAAATCCGACAAGGTTGTCCCATCCCACAATTGAAGTCCCTAATAAAACATAGAAGAGACAACACTATCAGAAACCCAAAATGAAGACACAAACTATGCAACCCTGGCCAAGCAATTAGCAGAAATTGCAGAAAATCAACAAAGGTCCAATAATTGTATGAATGCTGTCCTCACTAGATTAGACCTAATAGAAAAGAACCAAGAAGTATTCCAAAGAAAGTTAAATGAGCTGAAAGACAAAAAAAAAAAAAAAAAAAAAAAAAGAGGACCTCAATAATCAGCTGACTAAACTCAATTAAAACATAAATAAATGCAAGGATGAATTCCAAGAAGCATTAAGAAAATCAGAAAATGACATGAAAAGGGAACTTGACAGAGGGATGGATACCATACATAAAAAGGCAATAGAAAATACAAACCAACTGAACAAGTCCAAAACTCTATAGAAGCTCTCAAGAATAGAGTCAGCCATGTGGAGTATAGAAACTCATAACTGGAAGACAAAACAGAAAAAACAATTGGTGAGTCCAAATGTTGCAATAAGTCCAAAACATTTTGTGAACATAAAACGAGGGAACTGTGAGGTACCCTTAAACATCCCAATATTTGGATCATGGGAATACCAGGAGGGGAATAAATTCAGACCAAAGGCATGGAGAAATTATTCAACAAAATTATTGAAGACAACTTTTGCACTCTCTCAAAAGAAAATCCCATCACACTACAAGAAGCTAACAGAACTCCAAACAGACTGGACCAAAGGAGAAAGTCTCCAAGAAATATTATCATTAAAACTCTAAACATCGATAACAAAGAGAAAGTCCTAAAAGCAGCTAGGGAGAAACAACACATTACATATAAAGGCAATCCCATCAGAATTACTTCAGACTTCTCAATGGAAACCTTGAAAGCCAGAAGGACTAGGAATGGAACACTGAAAACTCTAAGAACCTATGGCTTCCAACCCAAACTACTCTACCCAGCAAAAGTATCCCTCATAATATATGGTGAAAAAAAAAAACATTCCCCAATAACAACTCAGCTTTAGAACTGTATGAACACAAAGCCACATCTTCAGAGAGTACTTCAGAGAATTCTCCACACAAAAGAATCAAATAAGCAACCACAAGTGCCTATAAGAAGCAGATCACAATAACCAAACTCAGAGAAGGCACAAAAACTACAAAGTCCAAGAAAACACCAAACCACATAAACCATCACAATATGTCAGGGATTAAATCAAACCTCACAGTCATTACCCTAAATATTAATGCCTTAATTCACCCATCATGAGACATAAGTAAACAGGGTTGAATAAAAATTCAGAGCCCTCAATCTACTGTCTTCAAGAAACCCACCTCACCACTAAAGACAGATACCTCCTCAGGGTGAAAGGATGGAAAATTATATTCCAAGCAAACAAAAATAAGAAACAACCAGGTGTAGCTACACTAATATTGGATAAAATAGACTTCAAACCAAAGGAAATAAAAAGAGACAAAGAAAGCCACTTCTCATTTACCAAGGGAATGATCCAACAAGAGGATATCACAATCATCAATCTTTATGAACCAAACAGAGGTGCACCACAATTCCTAAAACAAAACCTACTTGATAACAAAACAGAAATAACCACCAACACCATGATGTGTGGGGATTTTAATACTCCACTATCAGCAATAGATAGATCATTCAAACAGAAAATTAACTGGGAAGTGAGAGAGCTCAACAAAACCATAGATAATTAGACCTAATGGATATCTACAGAACATTCTACCCCAAATCCACACATTACACATTCTTCTCAGCAGCCCATGGAACCTTCTCTGAAATAGATCATATACTGGGTCATAAAGCCTGCCTCCATATATTTAGGGAGATCAACATAATTTCTTGCATGATCTGATCATGATGTTGTATTTCTAGAAATTAACAAGAAAAGATGCACCAGGAATACCACCAGCTCCTGGAAACTGTACAACACACTTCTAAACAAAAAATGGGTAGTGGAAATAATAAAAAATGAAATTTTGAAATTTCTAGAAATGAATGACAATGATAACACAACACAGCAAAACTTATGGGACACAATGAAGGCAGTTGTCAGGGGAAAATTCATAGCACTAAATGCCATCATAACAAAGACAGAGAAATCACAAACCAATAACCTAACCATCCACCTAAAGGCACTGGTAAAACAAGGAGAATCTAAGCCGGGCGTGGTGGCGCACGCCTTTAATCCCAGCACTCGGGAGGCAGAGGTAGGAGGATCACTGTGAGTTCGAGGCCACCCTGAGACTACATAGCGAATTCCAGGTCAGCCTGAACTAAAGTGAGACCCTACCTCGTAAAACAAAAAAAAAAAAAAAAAAAACAAGGAGAATCTAACCCAAAAAGCTCCAGATGAAAAGAAATACTTAAAATCAGAGCATAAATTAATGAATTACAAACTAAGAAAACAAGAGAATTGATTAAACAAAGAGCTGGTTCTTTGAAATAGTAAACAAGATTGATAAACCCCTGGCCAATTTGATCAAGCAAAAGAGAGAGAGAGAGAGATGCATCAAATTAACAAAATTAGAAATGAAAAAGGAGAGATCACAACAGACATAAGTAAATTTGGGAGAATCATCAGGACTTGTTTCAAAAACCTCTACTCCACAAAACTGGATAATATGGAGGAAATGGATGAATTCCTGGACACATACCATCTACCAAAGCTAAACTCAGAGCAGATTAATCATCTAAACAAACTTATCACACCCATCAAGATTGAAAAGGTAATCAAATGCCTCCCCTAAAAGAAGAGTGCAGGGCCAGATGGCTTCTCAGCTGAATCCTATCAAACCTTCATGGAAGAACAGAAATCAATCTTTCTCAAACTATGCCACACAATCAGCGAACAGGGAAAGCTCCCCAACTCCATCTATGAAGCTAGTATCACCCTAATGACAAAATCAGGCAGAGATGCCACAAGAAAAGAAAAGTATAGGCCTATTTCCCTGATGAACTTAGATGCAAAGATGCTGAACAAAATCCTCACAAACCAAATTCAACAACACATTAAAAGCATTATCCACCTTGACCAAGTAGGCTTCATCACAGGAACTCAGGGGTGGTTCAACATAGGAAAATCCATCAATGTAATTAACCACATAAATATGATTAAACACAAAAACCACATGATCATTTGATAGATGCAGAAAAGGCCTTTGACAAAATACATTACTTCATGATCAAAACACTGGAGAGAATAGGCATGGATCGTTTATATCTCAACATAATAAAGGCTATATATAAAGCTCCTAATGCCCAAATAATACTTAATGGGGAGAGACTTAGAGAATTCCCACTGAGAATAGGAACAAGACAGGGTTGTCCACTCTCACCTCTGCTCTTCAACATAGTACTGGAAGTCCTAGCTCAAGCAATAAGACAGGAGAAAGAAATAAAAGGGATACAAATTAGAAAGGAAAAGCAGAGTTAACCCTATTCACAGACAACATGATTCTGTACATAAGAGACCCGAGAATCTCCATCTCAAAACTCTTAAAGGAGATTAACTCCTTCAGCAAAGTAGCAGGATACAAAATCAATGCACAAAAATCAGTAGCCTTCCTATATGCAAATGACAAAGTACAGAGAAAGAAATAAGCAACATTGTCCCATTTTCAATAACAAAAAATAATAATGAAATACCTTGGAATAACATTAACCAATGATGTGAAAGACTTATACAATGAAAACATAAAAACACTCAAGAAAGAAATTGAGGAGGACTTGAGAAAAGGGAAAGACCTCCCATACCCCTGGATAGGCAGAATTAACATTGTGAAAATGGCAATCTTACCAAAAGCAATATACAGATTTAATGCAATACCAATAAAAATCCAAACATTTTTCTTCACAGAGATAGAAAAAATGATCTCAAAATTTATATGGAATGGCAGAAGGCCTGGGATATTCAAGCATATTCTCAGCAACAGAAACGCCTCTGGAGGAATCACTATGTCTGATCTAAATCTATACTACAAAGCCACAGTAATAAAAGCAACATGGTACTGGCATAAGAATAGGATTATAGATCAATGGAACAGAATCAAGGACCCAGACTTTGGGTCAAGTAACCAATATGTGGTATATCTACACGGTGGAATTCTACACAGCAGTAAGAAAAAATGACACTATGAAATTTGAAGAAAAATGGTCAAACCTGGAACAGATCATTCTCAGAGAACTCACCCAATCACAGAAAGATTGTCACATGGTGTCACTCATCTGTGGCTCCTAACCTGGATCTGCCCAAGATCTTGACATACCTAATAAGCATCTTGAGGAGAGGACAATAGGAAGGGTGGAGCTGGAGGGGAGGGTTAAGGTGGGGGGACACAAAACTGGACACAAATGAAACTGGTGCCATAAAATCCTATATCCTGAAAGACTAAAATGTTCAACCTTCATCAGGTCCTTAGAGTGAACACCAGAATCAAAGGGCCCAGTAGAGGGTATGATGAAGACTACCCTTAATTTTCTCCTTTTTCTCCCTCTCTCTTTTCTCTCTTACTCTTTTATATTACCTTTTTCTTCCTCCTTTTCCCTTGGCATTGGCCTGTATCTCCCAGTACCAGGATGTGGTTAACGTCCACAATGAGCTGTTGATCAGAGAGACATACAAAGTTTCCCAAAGGAAGACAGACTTCTGTCAGAGCACTTGATTACCCATCAAAGGTTAATGATAAGACCCTACTGTCAAAGACACCATATGCTGCAGTATGAAACATGGAAAGACCTGGCAGGAATCTGGAAGAGAGCCAGTTCCCAGACAGTTAGCTTGTCTAGTGCCAGAAGGTGCTGCATAATCTACTGGGGGAAAATGGCCAACATTTGTCCAAGCAACCTGTGGCGTAAGCTACTCAGCAGCAAACAATCTGACATGATGTTTGCACAAGTGCAACAGTGGCACACAGCCATGGTGGGTAACCAACTGCTCTTGGATTGGCTAACAGATCTGCTCAATGGAATGGAACCCATAGCTGGAACCGGGGAACAAAACCAAATCACATCCAAAAAACAAGTTCGTTCTCCAATATCAAGCTCCCACCAAACTTGGGCTACAAGAGAGCCTACCTCTGTTAAATTCTCTCTAAACTAATAATGGCATACCATTTATCTGGTGCTGACTTCACTCTCAGTTGGAGAACCTGCTTCTCTTTTTCAGATGGACATAGAACCTGAGGAGAGAATCAGCTCATCACACCTCACCAGGGCTCCAGCTGAAACCATAGGGTAACTGGCAAAATGAACAAGAGTGCCAAATCTGCACAGGAGTTAAGAAGATAGACACAGAGAACACTCAACTTCTACCAAACCAGAGATCCAGAGACACAGAGGCTCCCAAGACCTCATCACTAAAGTAGACCTAAACAGAACCCAACATGGCTCAGGAAAATTCATGAAAGAAGGGGTAGAAAGAATGTTAGAGCCACAAATTAGGACATTATGCACAGAAACATTGCCTCTTCCCCATAACTGATCACTACCCCCACAATGCACAACACACAATCCCCATGGGGATAATTGGCATCCCCAATGAGGAGGGTCCCTGTTGGAGAGGGGAGAACAGGGATGAGGGTAAAGATGGTACCAACATGTGCTGTTTACACACTGAATATGTATATAACTAATAAAGAAAAAAAATGGTATAAGAAGACTACTTTTACCCAGATATGTGGCAAGATCTGAGCTAGTTTCCAGAAAGTGCTATGTTTTCCCCACCATGATGAGGTTTCCCTTCAAAACTGTAAATGCTTTCCTCCCATAAGCTGCTCCTAGTTAGGAATTTAGCTCCAGTAGCAAAAAGGTAACTGTAACCTAAGGGTTCCTTCAAGGTGCACCTTTCCCTTGAAAAGATGAGTTCTGAGGATTTTCTGGTACAGTTCAGTTTGGGAGCAAACATCTCAACATGGACATTAAATCATTAAGAAACATTCATGGAAGCGAGACTATTTTCTTCATCTCCCCTTTCAGCTCACAAAGTTATAAGCATCTACTATGGTGAACTACAATGCCAGTGCAGTGGTGAACTCATCTGGAGTTTGTTGGTTGATTGGAGTCAGTTTGGAGAAGTAAAAAAGGAGGTTGTGGTTGTCTCTGCCAATTGCCCAATCAACTAATATTATTATTATATTCTCCAGTTCTAAATACAAATGTGAGACATTTTAATGAAATATGTAAACATTATCTTACTGTCATAATAGTTCAGTTCTTCCATGTGACACTTAAATTTCATGTTTTAAAGCAGAAGAAATGTACAAAATTAGCCAGGCATGGTGGCTCATGCCTTTAATCCCAGCACTTGGGAGGCAGAGGTGGGAGAATCGCCGTGAGTTCGAGGCCGCCCTGACACTTCATAGCGAGTTCCAGGTCAGCCTGGGCTAGAGTGAGACCCTACCTCGAAAAACAAAAACAAAAACAAAAAAAAAAAAGAAAGAAATGTACAAAATTTCCAGGCCATCTTCTCTATTCTACCAATTCTTTAATTCAGGATTGATTTAACTTCAAGAGAAGGGGGGGGACCGTTGAGCAAAGCAATAAAGCCTCCTGGACAGCTCATAGCAGCTGTTCCTAATTATAAGACATTAAGGAAGAAAGAAGCCCATTAGTTCAGAACAACTGCAAAACCCAATCACAGACCATAAAATCCCATCATCCTCTATCTTTGACAAATTAAGCCAGTTGTTCCAGACTCCAATTCCTCAATCAAAGTCTTAACACACTAAACAAGGACTTGCCTGCGATTACTTTCATACAAAAGTCAAGGGTATTTCTAGAAGGCTGTTTTATCTTGGGAAGGTGGTCATGCAAACAGCACATGCAAAGTGGTGATGTCTATTACTTTAAACATAAGAAGTAAGCAGCTCTATGGAGTACTATTGTAATGTAATTCTCTTTTTGGTTTCTTTAGCTGTGTTTAACTTTATCTTCTCATAAAATGATTCATGCTTGGTATAAAAATTGGAAAATAATACTGAGCCTAAAAAAGGATTCAAAAACCATCACATGCCCTATGCTATTACTTATAATAGCTTATTACTACTATAGAAGACATTTCTCTAGTCTTTTTTCAAAGAAGTATATTTCATTGAATTGGTATAATACCCTTTTCCCTCCTTAGACATTGAATGAATGCCTGTAATAATACGTAAATATTGTTCTGGTGAGTTTTGTTTGTTTGTTTTCTATGTGTGGTCTCACTCTAACCCAGGCTGACCTGGAACTCACTCTGTAGTCCCAGGCTGGCCTCAAACTCAGAGCAATCTTCCTACCTCTGCCTCCCAAGTGCTGGGATTAAAGGGATGTACTACCGTGCCCAGCTTTTAGTGATATGTTTAATAGCTAGAAAGTTATCCACTGAATGGATTGGTAGTAATTTAAAACAAACTTCTTATTGCATAGTTAGAAAGTTTCCAATTTTCACTATTGAGACTTTATTGAGATGAATCAGTATTGTTAAGTGTTTATACTTATGATCATTTTTTCCTATTCCATTCCTTGTGATAGATATGCTGGGTCAAAGTTTACAAAAGTTGTGGATAGGAGAGTCCTTAAATCAAAGTTTCTTTTATAAGGCACAGGAATGTTGTATCCAACTTGATTTTTGTTTTGTTTGAGGAAGGATCTTGCTACTTAGCCTATGCTTGCATCAAAATCAGCAGTCGTCCTGCTTGGTTTTTGTTTTGTTTTGTTTTGTTTTGTTTTGTTTTGTTTTGTTTCTCTGAAACAGCATCTCACTTTGAAGCCTGAGCTGACCTAGACCTCAATACGTAGCCCAAACTGGCTTCAAACTCATTGACTATCCTTCAGCCTCAGCCTCTAGAGTATTGGGATCGTAGGCATGAGCCACCACACTTAGCTCCCAACAAGATTTTTTTTTTTATAAAAACAAGTTCTTACAGAGTCAGTTGAAGAAAATTTCTTGTGGAGATTCCAATTTAAAGGCTGTGAAAAGCTGGGTGTGGTGGCACATGCCTTTAATCTTAGCACTCAGGAGGTAGAGGTAGGAGGATCACCAAGAGTATGAAGCCACCCTGAGAATACAGGGTGAATTCCAGGTCATCCTGGGCTAGAGTGAGACCCTACCTCAAAAAACAAACCAAAAAAGGCTGTGAGATAGAGGCCATGCCATGCATGGGCATTGTTTAAGTTCTGCATATGATTGTACTGTGCAGCCAGACTTGAGGGCCTCTGGGGCTTGTTAGTGTGTTCCCTGATCTACTCAGGAATTTTACTTTTAGAGAAGAGGTGACTGAATTACAAACCCATACAATTTTTTAAAAAACCATAAAGACTAGAACAGAAAAAAATTTCAGAGGTGCATCTGTGAGCTCATATAAGTTCTATGAGTGTCTTTTACCCACAGGTACCTGTAAATGCACACCTGCACACTACATATCCAGGCTACAGCAGTGATAAAGCAGATTGCACTCCCTGCACAATTGTCTCTTTACTTTGGAATCCAAGAGTAAATCCACCACAAACAAATGAAATGAACATTTTTCACCTATTTTGTCATCTTTATCTCACAATAACATTTTAAAAAGAATGAATGAATAAGACAGACCTGAAACACAGTCGCCAATATCATAAATTCTGAGAGACAGGAAGAGAAGATTCTACAGCTTCCTCTTTCTAAGCTTCAGTAATCTCTCAGAGCATCATAATCCCCTCATCACCCTACAGAAATATGATCAGCAGTTTACTCATGCTCCTCTATTTCCAGGCCAGACACTGCCCATCAGGCTCCCCTCCTCCCTCAGGCACATTCAGCTGTGCACATTGATGCCACTTGACACGTAATGCCTCCACCCCACACCCACACCTGCTCCTAGTATACAGTGTGCTTATCCATTTATATCTTCAGTATTGTCTCATCATATATCCCATCTCAGCTCAGCCATGTGCACTCAACTCCAAATATCTCTGCAATTCTCATTGAAGGCCTTAAGCATGCCAGCTTAAGCTACATAAAGATCAATTTACAAAAGACAGGAACTATTTATGTCTGAAAATGTTGGTTTATATGGCCTTTGGACATTCCCTATAGAATAAAGTGACACTCCTAATTAATAATATAAAATTGTAATGTGACATTTGTTAAATATTTTTAATAAGCCTAGCTCCTCATATGAAGCATTTTCATTATTCACAATCTACTTTCTGTGGGGAGAGAACTAAGGCCCATGGAGATCCAAACACTTGTTTAAGGTCATAGATAGATGACTGAACGAACTGAAGCAGACATCTACCTAGCTTCCAATTTGTCTTTTAGGCAAAAGCCAACCAAATTGTCCTAGTGCTTATTCCCTCAGATACTATCTAGAGTGATAGTAAAGGAACAGTGTTTCTCACTCGGGCTAATCATGATTTAATTCGAGGTTTTTCTGTTTGTTTTAGATTTTAAGTGGACTGGGCCCAGTGTTTGATTTCTTAAAAACCAGCATTAAGAAGCAAGGTGTTGCCAATGGAGATCAGGATTTAGTGGCAGAGAAGGAGATTGCACAGCTTTCTTCTGGGGTCCCATGGAACCCTGGGACATTACAGAGGCTCCGAGGTGATGGGACTATCAGCAGTCACCAGTAAGTGTGCCCATCGTGCCTTTTTTTTATTAAGTAGAAACTTTGTATGGACATATCCTGTGTTGGTACCATCATTTCCATTCTCCCTGTCCCCATTCCACTGGGGATCTTCCTCAGTGGGATTGCTGGTATTCACCATAGAGTTGTGGATTATGAGTTGTGAGAGCAGCAGTCAGTCATTGTAGAGGAGGGCAAGGCTCATTAATATTCCCTCCCACCCTGTGGCTCTTACAACCTTTCCACACTCTCCTTCATAAAATTCCCTGAACTGTGGTGGGTGTGTTTTAACTCTATTTTAGTGTTGAGCTCTCATCAGCTTCTGGATTTCTACTTTGGTATGTTCTGAGTATCCTCAGTGTCTGGCTCCATCAGCCTGGCACAGGCTGTCTGCTTGCCATGAAAGAACACTCTTGCTCATCTTACCAATTCCTGTGTGATTCCACCTGGGTCCTAGCTAATGTGGGGGGGGGGGTTCATTTCCTGCCAGGGATTCAGATATCTTTTCTTGTCTTGTTCATAGATTTTGGTTGTCCTGGGTTCTTACTGCCTTCTGAAAAAGAAAAACACATTCTCCAATGGAGAGTGTGATCAGCATAGGTTGAAGGGAATAAGCAGTATTAATTTAGAGAGATTTTGATGGCTATAGACTCCCTTTGGGCCAAAAACTAGTGGGAAATTCTTGTTAGAGTCCATGAATATGGTCTCCATAGGATTCTAACAGTTTCCAGTTCTAGCTATGGGTTCCTTTCCACTGAGTTGATCTCTTAGCCAATCAGAATGACATTAGTTATCCACCAAGGCTGGGTGCCACCATTGCACAGCAGTGTACATCTTGTCAGGCTGGTTGGTTTTGTATAACAATGTCCCCTTCTCCTTCATAGCATTGTTGGTCATTCTCCATCAGCAGTTCATGTTGCTCTTTCCAGGACTATATGGGCAAACATCTGGAAACTGGTTTCCTTCCAGATTCCAGCCATATCTCTCAAATGTGCTGTGCTGGCAGCATGGAGTGTCTTCAGCAATAGGGTCTTACCTTTTACCTCAGGTACTCTGACAGAAGCCCATCACAGACCTCATAGGTCAATCCAATAAACAGCTCAATGTGGATTATAATGGATTTCTGTACTGAGGGTTAAAAGCCAGAGTCCTTGGGCTGGAGGGATGGCTTAGTGGTTAAGGCATTTGCCTGCAAAGCCAAAGGACTCTGGTTGGATTTCCCAGGACCCACGTAAGCCAGAGGCACAAGGGGGCGCATGCATCTGGAGTTTGTTTACAGTGGCTGAAGGCCCTGGTGTGCCCATACTTTCTCTCTCTCTCTTTCTCTCTCTTTCTCTCTCTCTCTCTCTCTTTCTCTCTCCCTAATAAATAAATAAAATATAAAAATTTTAAAATACTTTTTAAAAAGTCAGAGCCCAGTGTTTTAGGGTTAGGTTTCATCCCACCCTCTCCAGGGCCCTTCTGACCAGGCAATCCCCCCAAATTCCTATTGATGGTGATATGTTTTAGCCTACTATCCAGGAGGAAAGTTTCTATGGTACCAGTTCATTTTGGATTTAGCTTTATATCTCCTCCCCCACTCTCACATTCCCCTTCCCCCAAAGCCCTTTTATCCCTGTTATCTGTCCCTCAAGTTGCTTGTCAGGTATACCTGCAATGTAAGCTGTTCCTAGTTAGGAATCACAGGTGAGGGAGAACAGGCAATGTTTGTCTTTCTGTGCTTGTGTGGGTTTGATGTATTCCAAGTATGACCTTTTCCAAGTCTGTCCATTTTCCTACAAATTTCATTATTTCATATTTCCTTACTGCTGAGTAGAATTTCATTGTGTAAATGTTTGCATTTTCATTATCCAGTCACCAAACAATGGGCATCTGGGTTGATTCCAGTTCTTAGTGAATGTGAATTGAGCAGCTAAAAACATGGTTGAGCAAATATCCCACTGCAGTGAAGAGTGTAGCCTTTAGGATAGATGCACAGTAGGGGAATGGCTGGATTTTCATCTTTTTCAGGAGTCTCCATATTGATTTCCATAGTGATTGTACAAATTTTCACTCCCACTAGCAGTGAATAAGTGTTCCTCTTTCCCTACACCCTCACAAACATTTGTTGTTGTTTGAATTGTTTAATGATTACCATCCTGACTGGAGTAAGGTGGAATCTCATAGTTATTTGAACTCATATTTCCCTGATGATTAAGGATGTTGAACACTTTTTTTTTTTTTTTTTGAGGTAGAGTCTCACTCTAGCTCAGGCTGACCTGGAATTCACTATGTAGTCTCAGGGTTGTCTTGAACTCAAGGTGATCCTCCTGCCTCAGACTCCCAAGTGCTGGGATTAAAGGCATGTGCCACCATGCCCTGCAGGATGTTGAATATTTTCTTACATGAGTATTAGCATTTGTATTTCTTCCTTTAAGAGTCTTCTATTCAGTTCTCTGGCCCATTGTTTTAAATTTTGGAGTGGATTGTTTGCTTTATTATTGCTTAGGTTGTTATTATTTATTTAGTACAGAGGGAGGGAGAGAATGGGAGTGCCAGGACCTGTAGCCACTACAATGTAACTCCAGATGCATGTGCCACCATGTGCATCTGGCTTAAATGGATATTGGGAATTAAACCTGGGTCCTTAGGCTTCACAGGAAAATGCCTTAACCACTAAGCCATTTCTCCAGCCCTTACTTAATTTTTTGAATTCTTTGCAGATTCTAGATATTAGGCCTCTGTTAGTTGTATAGCTGTAGAAGATTTTCTCCCCTTCTGTGTGTAGTCTGTTGACTCTGTTTGTTTGTTTGTTTGTTTGTTTGTTTGTTTGTTTGTTTGTTTTTCGAGGTAGGGTCTCATTCTGGCTCAAGCTGACCTGGAATTAACTATGTAGTTTCAGGGTGGCTTCGAACTGATGGTGATCCTCCTACCTCTGCCTCCCAAGTTAAAGGCATGTGCCACCACATCCGGCTGTTGACTCTTTGTATAGTATTTTGTTTGCACAAAAGCTTTTTAGCTTCATAATAACCCACTGCTTGTGTGGTTGCTTAATTTCATGGACTACTGGGGTACTGTTCAGAAAGTCTTTCTCCACTCCTATATCATGGAGTGCTCCCTTTATTTTTTTTTTTTTTTCTTCTAATCATTTAAGACTTTCAGGTCTTAGATTGAGGTCTTTTCCCCATTTGGAGTTGATTTTTGTGCATGGTGAAAGGAGTATGTCTACTTTCATTTTTCTACATGTGGCTATCCAATTTGTCCAGCACCATTTATGGAAAATGCTGTCTTTTCTCTAGTGTATGTTATTAGCTTCTTTGTCAAAATCAAGTTGCTATAGTTACTTCAACTAAGGGCTGGGTCTTCAATTCTGTTATGTTGGTCTATGTATGGGTTTTTTAATGTTTTTATTTTTAATGTATTTATTTGGGAGAAAGAGAGAGGCAGATAGAGAGAATGGGTATATGAGGGCCTCCAACTGCTGCAAAAAAACTCCAGATGCATGTGCCACCTTGTGCATCTGGCTTACATGGGTCCTGGGGAATTGAACCTGGGTCCTTTGGCTTTGTAGGCAAGTGCCTTAGCTGCCAAGCCATCTCTCCAGCCCTATATGTCTGTTTTAATGCTAGTACCAGGATGGATTTTGTTACTATGGTTTTAGCATATAGTTTTAGATCAGGTAAGGTGATACCTTCAGAGGTTTTTCTTTTTATGAGGATATTTTTGGATATCAGTGGCCTTCTGCCATTCCATATGTAATTTGAGATTGTTTTTTTCTATTTCTGTGAAGAATGATTTTCAATGGTGTACATTGCTTTTGGTAGAATTGCCATTTTCACAATGTTAATTCTACCTATCCAGGATCATGGAAGGTCTTTCCATCTTATCATGTCCTTCTCAATTTCTTTCTTGAGTATTTTTATGTTTTAATTATATAGGTCTTTCATATCCTTTGTTAGTGTTATTCCAAGGTATTTGACTTTTTGTAGCTACTGAAAACAGGACAGCCTCACTGATTTCTTTCCATGTATATTTGTCTTTTATGTATAGGAAGGCTACTGATTTTTATGCGATGAATTTGTATCCTACCACTTTGCTTAAGGAACTTATCACCTTTAGAAATTTTATGGTAGTCTTTTAGGTCACTTAAAAAGAGAATCATGTCACCTGCAAATAGGGCTAGTTTGACTTCTTTTTCCTTTCCAATATCTATCCCTTTTATAACTTTCTCTTGTTTTATTGCTTGGGCTAAGATTTCTAATATTATCTTGAAGAGCATGGTGAGAATGTACACCCCTGTCTTATTCCTTTAGGTTAGGCTTTGTGCTGATATAATCATACAACTAGTTTTTATCATGGATTTTTTTTTTCCTTTTTCCATTTACTACAAGGGATACTTCAATGGGGTATAGCAGTTTGGGTTGGAAGCCATAGTTTTCAGGCTTTGGAGTGCTTCATTCAAAGCTCTTCTGGCTTTTGGGGTTTCCATTGACAACTCTGAGGTAATTTTGATGGAATTGCCTTTGTATGTAATAAGTTTTTTCTCTCTTTCTGCTTTTAGCAGTCTCTCTTTGTTTTCATTGTTTAGAGTTTTACCTATGATGTGCCCTGGAGAGTTTCTTCTTTAGTCTTTTTGGTTCTATGTGAGCTTCTTGTCTTTTGATGGGTTTCTCTTTTGAAAGAATGTGGAAATGTTCTTCAATAATTCTGTTGAATATGTTTTCCATACCTTTGGCCTGAATTTCTTCCCCTTCTGGGATACCCATCGTCCAGATATTTGGTCATTTTAGGGTCTCTCCCAGTTCCCTCATATTCTGTTCACATGACTTTTTGAACTTATCAGAGTTTTTTGACTCCCAATTTCTTATCTTGTCTTCCACATCCAAAGTTCTGTCCATGAAACTCTGTTAGTGAGGATTTCTAGAGAGGCATTTACAAGCTATATTTGATTTTTGTTTTCTGGTGCACTTTTCTGTGTCTTTTCCATCCCTTTGTCAAACTCTGATTTCAGGTCATGATTTGATTTTCTTTATACTTCTTAGAAGTCATTCTTTCATTTAGTCATATCTTCATTAAATTTAATCAGGTGTTTATTGAGATCCTCTATTTGTTGAATCACCTTCAATTCATTTAGCTCTTTTCTGAGGTTTCTCTGGTTTTCTTCAATTATGTTAAGCCTAATGATGAAAGCTGTGTGCTGTAAGAGATGATTTCATTGCACTACATTTATGTGATTTTTTTTTTTTTTTTGATGATTTGCTGCCCCACTTCAGTGATTTGGTTGGTCAAAGACACATAGTTTACTGTGCTTTCATTATGGGATCCTACTTCTGTTGTCTCCTCTGTGTGTTTTCATTGAAGACATCCATTGTGTAACTAGGAAATCTTGGTGGAGATCTCTCAGTTTGTTGTCCTTTGTTTTATGTATTTATTTATGTATGTATTTATTTATTTATTTAAGGGGGGGAGGCAGGTAGAGAGAGAGAGAGAGAGAACAGGCACACCAGGGTCTCCAGTAAATGAACTCCAGATGAATTTGCCACCTGGTGTATCTGGCTTACATGAGTACTGGGGAATCAAACCTAGGTCAGTAGGCTTCACAGGCAAATGCCTTAACTGCTAAGCCATATCTCCAGTCTCTTTTTTTTTTTTTTTCTTTTTTGCACTGGGATCTACCTATCTCAGGGTAAAAGTCTTATTTTATTAATGGGGAAGCATGTATTTGCCCTTGTAGCATCTTCAGTGACTGTTCTGTTTTGGGTTTTAACTGGACTGGAGTGGGATGGCATTGTATCCATGGATGCATAGGTTGTGGAGGTTGCAAGTGCACCATCAGCTCTGGGTTGGTGGTTGCAGAAGGTGTGGGGAACTTTTTTTGCAACCTCCCCATAATTGGCACTTCCTTATCTACCCTGGTTCAGACCTCAAACACTATGGTATTAATGTTTACATCTCTAAGTATCTCTGCAATTTTCATTGAGGGACCTAACTATAACAGTTTAAGCTACACAAATATCAATCTACAAAAGACAGGAGTATTTTGTGTCTGAAAATGTTGTTTTGTACTGTATTTGACTAGTGCCTATAGACTACAGCCACACCCCCAATTAGTAATATAAAAGTAAAACCTAACACGTCTATTTTATGTAGTAAGAGAAGTATGTCATATGTAACATCTTCAGTACTCATAAAACACTACTTTTACAGTGGGGAAATCATAGAAACACATTTTTTTCTTTTTTCTTTTATTTATTTATTAATTTATTTATTTGAGAGACAGGGAAGGGGAGAGAGAGAGAGGGAAATAGAGAAAATGAGCATGCCAGGGCTTCCAGTCACTACAAATGAACTCCAGACACATATGCCACCTTGTGCATATGGCTTACAATGATACTGGGAAATGGAACCTGGGTCTTTTGTCTTCACAGGCAAGTGCCTTCACTGCTAAGCCATCTATCCAGCCCTAGAAATAAATTTTATTTATGTAATTAATTTTATACACTTATAAGCATATAACTTATTCTGTATTCCATATCCCTTCCTTCCCTCTGACCCCCAACACCCACAAGTGAAAGATGAATAAAGATAATGCAGGGAATAAATGCAACAGAGTTTTGGAAAGCCTTATTTTAATATCCAACTCAAGAACCAAAACTTCCTTACTAAGTTATTGAACTTTCTAATTCTCATGCAACAACATTGACATTTTAAGTTTAATTCTACAAATTTTAGCACATATATGTAGATTCATGTAACTTCCTCCAAAATTAATATGCTGAAAAGTTCCATACCACTCTCTAGAATATTTATCTTATCCCTTTATAGTCACAATCTCCCTCAGAAATGACCATCTACTCCATCACTTTACCATACTTTCAAGGAATGATTTGGGAGTATATGTGACAGTCAGGTTTGCATTACTGGTAGAAATCACCCAGCCAAGAGCAGCTTGTGGAGAAAAAAAGGTTTATTTTGGCTTACAGACTCAAGGGGAAACTCCATGGTGGCATGAAAAATGATGGCATGAGCAGAGAGTGGACATAACTCCCTGGCCAACATTAGGTGGACAGTAACAACAGGAGAGTGTGCCAAACACTGGCATGGGGAAACTGGCTATTACACCATAAGCCTGCCCCCAACAATACACTGCCTCCAGGAAGCATTAATTCCCAAGTCTCCATCAGCTGGGAACCTAGCATTCAGAACACCTAAGTTTATGGGGACACCATCCATGATGTAAAATGTAATGCATTCAGTCCAACTATAAAAGTCCCCATACTTTTTATCAGTCCTAGTGATGTTCAAACACCCCCATAACCCAAGGTCTTTTAACTAAGCCATAGTACCAAAAAAGTCCCCAAAAAGCCCATAATGACACAGAATAGACATTCACACTGCAAAAGATGGCATTGGGTAAAGCAAAGAAATATTCAGCCAATACAAGTTTTAAAACAACCAGGGCAAACATCAAATTCTGTAGCTTCAGGTCCAACAAATCTCCAAGTGCGATAATTCTAACCAGCAACAAGTCTTTGGTATTCTAATTCTACCCCTACAGATAGGCTACTCAGAGTCCTGGAAAGCTTCATCCAGAGCTGGGAGCTCTCCTTGGCAGCCATCTCATGGTCCCAGCATCTCCACTGCAACCCATGATTCATCCTCATGGCCCCATGGGGTCTCCACACAGGCATCCAGAAGACCTGCTTCACACTGCCCATGGCCATTTCCAAAACACAAGATGATGTTGCAAACTCAATGACCAGCTCTCTCCTGCATTTCCTATACTCCACAATACCAAGTATAGTGCAAATTTCTTAATGTGGGGGGGGGGGATAAAGCAGACTTTGAAGAACACAACAGTCCTTGAGCACTCAGATCCCTTCAAAAGATTCTACATTCAGGCTAGAAAGATGGTTTAGCAGTTAAGCACTTGTCTGTGAAGCCTAAGGAACCTAGTATAAGGGTCTATTTCCCAGGACCCATGCAAGCCAGATGTACAAGGTGGCACATGCATCTGGAGTTCTTTTGCAGTGGCTGAAGGCCCTGGCATGCCCAATCTCTATCTATCTGCCTCTTTCTCTCTCTCTGTCTGTCACTCTCAAATAAACAAATAAATAAATAAATAAATAAATAAATAAATAAATAAATAAATAAATAAAAATTGAAAAAAAAAGAATCTTCATTCTTCCTGTTGCCCCAGTGCAGGTCAGCTGGCCCAATCTCAATAGTTGTTATCTCTCAAACTATTTGCAGGTGAATGTGCAGCAGTTTAGGCCCAAATATATTTTTTTCTGTGCCATATTCCTCTGCTCACACCAGTTCATTTCTATGCAAAGCAACCCTACACAATTTCTCAGAACATGGGCATAACAGCAAGCTTTTCATACAAACTGCCTCTAGCCCAGTCCAAGCAAAGCTCTTTCTCATCCTCACAGTCCATAGTTCTTACTGCATTCTGGTCTTTCAACTCTGACCAGAATAGTCCATCAAGCTGTACTTAGACTACTGCAAGGTGTTTCTTAGGCCAAGGTTTCAAGTCCTTCCACATTTCTCTTGAACGTCAGCTCCACAAGTTGAAAGCCATACAGTCAGGTGTCTAGCAACAATCCCACTCCTCAGTACCACTTTACTGTTGCAGTCAGATTCGCATTGCTGGTAGAAATCACCCAAACAAGAGCAGCTTGTGGGGAAAAAAAGAGGTTTATTTTGGTTTACAGACTCAAGGGGAAGCTCTACAATGGCAGAAAAAACAATAGCATGAGCAGAGTGGACATAACCTCCTGACCAACGTCAGGTAGACAATAGCAAGAGGAGATTGTGCCAAACACTAGCATGGTGAAACTGGCTGTAACACCCATAAACCCGCTCCCAACAATACACTGCCTCCAGGAGGCATTAATTCCCAAATCTCCATCAGATGGGAACCTAGCATTCAGAACACCTAAATTTATGGGGGACACCTGAATCAAACCACCACAGTGTATTTATGCAATATACAAGCTCTTGAATCTGGTTTCTTTCAAGATATTTCTGAGTCATTCAAGTCATTTGTGTACAAATAGTTTGACTGTTTATGATTGAGTCATATTCCAATATACAAAAGCTGCACTGTTTATTCATTGAAGGGCATTTGGATGCTTCCAATTTTAGTGGTTTGAATAAAATTGCTACAAATTTTTATGTACAAGTCCTTGTGTGAACGTACATTTTAATGGCTCTGCAGCAAATACCTAAGAATGTGAATGTTGAGTCATATGGCAAGTCCATATTTAATTTTATAAGACTCTGCCCAAGCATTATTCACTATTATTATATTGTTTATACAGTATCATTATACTGTATATAAGTATTATTTAATTTTGCTGCCAGAAGTATATGTGAGTTCCCTTTGCTCTGCATGCTTACCAGTACTAATCGATATTTTCATTTTAGCTATTTGTTGCAGTCAGGTCCACATTGCTGGTAGAAATCACCCAACCAAGAGCAGCTTGTGGGGAAAAAAAGAGGTTTATTTTGGCTTACAGGCTCGAGGGGGAAGCTCCACGATGGCCAGGAAAATGATGGCATGAGCAGAGGGTAGACATCACCCCCTGGCCAATATCAGGTGGACAATAGCAACAGGAGAATGTGTCAAATACTGGCATAGGGAAACTGGATATAACACCCACAAGCCCACCCCCAACAATACACCACCTCCAGGAGGCTTTAATTTCCTATTGCCATCAGCTGGGGAACCTAACATCCAGAACACCTAAACTTATGGGGGACACCTGAATCAAACCACCACACTATTATAAAGATACTAGCTTTATTTTATTAGCTATTCTAAACCGTATCACTCACTATGGTTTTAATTTGCCTTTCTTGAATGGCTAGCAAATGCTTTTACATGCTTATTTGCTATCTTTTACCAAAATTATTTGAGATATTTTAGTTCCTTTGTCTTTGTGTAAAATTTGTTTTATGTTTATTTTTAAGTTTTTTGTTTTTTTTTTTTATTTGAGAGAAACAGACAGAGAGAGAAAGAGGCAGAGAGAAAGAAAGAGAGAGAATGGGTACACCAGGGCTTCTAGCCACTGCAAACGAACTCCAGATGCGTGGGCCACCTTGTGCATCTAGCTAATGTGAGTCCTGGGGAACTGAGCCTCGAACTGGGGTCCTTAGGATTCACAGGCAAGCACTTAACCACTAAGCCATCTCTCCAGCCCTTGTTTTATGTTTTAAGTGTGTAACAGTTTTATTGATATATCATTGACATAAAATCTGAATGTAGGGCTGGAGAGATGGCTTAGCTGTTAAGGTGCTCCTGCAAAGCTAAATGGTTCAGGTTCAATTCCCCAGGACCCACATAAGCCAGATGCATAAAGTGGCACATGTTTCTGGAGTTCATTTGCAGAGGCTGAAATGGCCATTCTCTCCTTCTCTGGCCCCCTATCTCAAATAAATAAATAATAAAAGATTTTTTAAAGCTGAATATATTTAATCTGTCACTTCTATAAAGTTGCTATTTGTGTGTGTTGAGATATAAGATCCATCCTCTTAGCAAATTCCAAGTACATAGTATAGAGTTCTGACTATCATCATGCTGCCATAAAGTCTTCTCATATCAATTTTAAAATCAACTTTGATAAAACTGCAAAAGCAATCCTGTTTGGATTTTTATTTTATTTAGTTGAATGTATGGGCATATTATAAAGATGAATCTTTACTATACTGAGTCTTCTAATTCATAAACACATTATTTTTCCAAATTTGAGTAGTTTTTTTTTTTGTTATTGTTATTATAGTTCTTTTAACACTCTAGACAAAAGTCCTTTGTTGAACACATGACTTCCAAAGTATTGTCCTAGCCTGCGCATGTCTGTGCCTTCTCATACAGTCTTTGGCGAAAATGCTGCCAGAGTCCACAGCCGGGGGTAAGGCAGGCAGTGGAGGTGTCTGCAGTGAGCAGAGAGACGGAACTCGGGAACAATGCAAAGATGGCATTTCTGAGCAGTCTGTGGGGCATATATCTTGATTTTAAAAAGTATTTGGGGCTTGGCACAAGATTGTTCAGTGGTTAAAGGCACTTTCTTGCAAAGCCTGACAACCCAGGTTCCATTTCCCAGTACTTACATAAAGACAGACACACAAAGTGATGCATGTGTCTGGAATTCATTTGCAGCAGCAAGAGGCCTTGGTATCCATACTTTCTTTCTCTTTCTCTCATAAATAAATAAAAGATTTTTTTAAGTGTTTGAACATAGAATCCTAGGAAAAGTGGCATACAAAGAACATCTCACTTTCTTTACCTTACTAGAAACAGCCTCTCTTCATGGACAGAGTATATGATATATTTAGTGTGGGTGCATCAAAACCTATGGTATATCACATACCAGTTTATTAAGATTTTTAAAAATCAGGTATCCTTAGTTCACTATCTTGTTGAAAGAGAAGCATGTGAATATATAAGACATAAGAGAACAGTGCTCACAAAAACAATATGTTACTCAGTGAAGGGGGAATTATGAGAGGTTTAAAAATAAATCTGATGTGGTCAAGACAAATCCGGCAATAACAATCAATTAGAGAGAAGACTAATGGCACAGTATGAGTTTGGTGCAGAAGTTTCCCCATTTGATCAACCTTGGGAGTTGATCAAGATGACTCAAGTGTTCCTTTGACAATGAGTCATCTATAATTTCATGATTGCTTTTGCTGTGTTTGTGGTTATGAAATGATCCTCATGCTACCATTCCTAATATTAGAAGATTCCGTTCTAACCAGCACAAATTGTTAGGCAAGGGAGTGGGTGTTCATAGTATGGGTTTATTTGTTCTCCCGCAGGCCTGGGTTACAGTGAACTCAGCACTTACTGAATAAGAAATACATACTAGAACTTTCTTTAATTTGTTGAATGGGACTAAACAAGTGGTGCTTGGGGGCACATTCAGGGGAACTCAGAGAGCAAGATGGAGGATGGAGAAAGTGAATAGAAAGAGCCAGACTGTTCCTCTGAAACACAATTGTCCTTCTGAGTAAACATTTAGCAAGCTGGCAGATCCATAACCCCGGGGTTCAGAGGGATTAACAGGGCAACAGCAACAGCAAGAAGCAGCCAAGGCTGGGGAGACAGCTCTGTGGAAACAGCCAGAGCTGGGGAGACAGCTCCATGGATAAAGTGGGGAGACAGTTCTGTGGATAAGGTGCTCACCGCTCAAGCCTGTGTACCCTAATTCCTTCCCCAGACCCTCCTGTAAAATGTGGAAGCTTTGCCAGGCAGTCTGTCATCCCAGCATGGCATGCTGACTGTGAGAGGAGAGGTACAGACAGGAGAATTTCCTAGGAGCTATTGCAATGCAAAAAGAATAGCAGAGTGAGATCCAGAGAGAGAAACCCTGCCTCCTATGAGGTAGAAAGGCAAGGACTAACCTGAAATTGTCCTCTGACCTCCACATTTGCACCTTGTGGACACGTATGCTTGCACTCATACCCACACATGATCATGCATACACCACAAACATGTGCACATATATATATATATATATATATATATATATATGTATATATATTTAAAAAATTAGAAGCATTGAGAACACAACCCCAATTTCCAAACCATTTTATTAGTAAACACTTTTGGAACTCTGTTTTTCCCCCTTGACATTTAAACTCCTTAGGAGGGTGGGAACTGGATGCCAGGAGCGGAGTGGGTGGGGGAGGTTCAGGCTGACCATATAATATTTAACTGACCAGGGAAATATGAATGGCTAACAGCTGAATTATACTTAGTTAATTTGCACTCATCCCATCTAATCTTCATATCATTCCTGATAATGAAGTATGATAATTTCCTTCATTTTATAAAACAAAACTGAAGCTCAGAGAGAAGCGGCATTCCCAAAAGCCAGAGCTAGGACTCTTGTCTACTCCCTTCCACTCTCCATCAGTTTCCCCAACTTGCTGTGCAGAAGCCCTGGAAGCCTTGGCTGCACACTTGGATTCCCTGGGGATCTTACACACTTCTAATGCATAGGTACCGATTTAGTTGATCTGGGACATAATATGGACAGGGGTAGTTTTATGCCCCTCAGTTGATTCTAATGTCCATTCAGAGTTGAGAACAACTATGGGAAATTATTTTAGATTAGAAGTTCCCTGAGCTCCATTACAGGTTTATTGAACTGGAGTCCCAGAGGTGAGTTGAAGTACCACATTACTGTACAAGTCTCCAGGGCCATTCTAGTAAGAAGCCAGATTTGGGGACCACTGTGGAAAATAACTGCATATACAGGAGTTAAACCCACTTTGTCCTTGCCTATCTTCTCAAGGGGAACTGATTTATCTTCATGATATCTGTGTTTCTTCATCCTAAAATAAAGCTGCTTGTATCTTTCCCATTAATTTCTGGAATGGTCAAAGAAAGCAGTGATTGTGAAAATGCCTTAAAAGTTCTAAGGCATCATGCATGTGCAAGGTATTATTATGATTAGATTCTGCACTGTTGTTGCTAATTTTTATCTCTGAAGCTGACTTTCTCCCAAACAGGTATGTTCATAAAAGGGTCCTAGTTTTTTAATTTGATACTATCAACTTTCCCTTTTAACCTCTTCTCAACTCAAAAAGAAGCTTTTGACTGAGCAGGGTAGCTGCAGATTCTCTTTCCATCAGGAAAAAATACTCAGAGGAAGCTTGTCCCAGTGAGGGGAAATGAAAAGAGATGAGAATTGTGTAACCTCAACCGCAGGCATTTGTCGTCAAAGATATGGATACAACCAAAAGACTGAAACATTAGCCAATATGCTTTCCCAGCACTCATACTCAATTCAGAAATGACACTGCCCATTTCCAAGAACATCGCATCCCACTGGGAGCCCAAAGCTTCTTCATTCGCGCTTTGGAAGGACTAGAGAGTGTGGAGAAGAAACACAAAGAAAAAGACTACATCACACAAATGCTCTCCAGTTTCAGATCCAACACTTGGCTTCTAATAGGTCGCTAGTATTTAAGTTTTCAGGAGCTGGTACAATGGGACTCAAAGTCTTCAAGGAGGTTTTGACTCTTTCAACTCTAAGGAAAGACTCTGTAAAACATTAATGTCTGGGATTTGCCCACAACAGTTTTGACTTACATCTTTTCAGGTGGCGTTGTGTATTTTTTAAACCCTCCATGGAAATTTCAACAGGCAGTAAATGTTGAGACTCCAGAAATGACACAGTAAGAGGAACCACACATATTTTCTTGATTCTTTACCTTCCCTGAGGACTTCCTCTGTGAAGTACCAACACGCCAGCACCCGACCAGTTGAGGGGCTCATCCTACTGCAAAGCTCTACACCAGGGTCCTCAACAATGACAGTGGTTCATCCAGCTATGTTCTGAGAGAAAATGACCAAGAACATAAGAAAAAAATGTATAGTAGATTGTTGACCACAGACAATGTCACCTATAATACTTGCTCACCATCTGTTGTCACTAACATTCCTGATGACAATAGCTCCACCACTGACAAAGAAGTTTATTTCTAGAATGTAACCAAGTATTTCAGCAAATGTGTATACATAGTAGTATATGTACTGTATTCAAATACATATATGAGCCATTTTTCAACAAGTCATCCCTCAGAAAAGAGAGAATTGTCTGATGGAGTGTAGTTCAGTGCTTGCCTAGTGTGTACAAGGCCCTGGGTTTGATCTCCAGCACCAAACAGGAAAAAAAGAAGAAAGAATTATAGTTATGAGAATTCTGACATGGTCTCCCATATTACTGGAGACTTTAGTAAATCACTTTATTTTAAGCATCACTGTGCTATTTAGGGCAGACATATTAACCAAATCAGCACTACTTTGAGAGTCCAATTTGTAGAAGTTACCTGATGAATTTCATTAAATAGAGACTTATCAAAAAAATATTATGTCTAGAATTACTACCCTACAATTTTAATTATTTTTAAACTTCATTTCAAGATATTCTTAAAATCACAAATGTAGTCTTACAAGATGAATATTTTTAATTCCTTGTGGTAGAGCTGGGGACATATTCAGTGGCAAAGCCTGGCATGCACAAGGCCCTGGGTTCCATCCCCTGCACTAAAGCTCAACAAGCCTTATTGTGATACAAACAGGTTGTTGATACTAGGTATTTTCATCTTCTGAAATGCTCCACAAAACTGTCAGATAGGGCTGGAGACATGGCTAAGCAGTTAAGGCACTTGCCCACAAAGCCTAAGAACCCAAGTTTAACTCCCCAGTACACACATAAGCCAGATGTACAAAGTCACACATACACACAAGGTGGCACACATGTCTGGAGTTGCACTATAGTGGCTAGAGGCCCTGGCACACCAATTTCTCTCTCTCTCTCTCTCTCTCTCTCTCATATTCTCTTTCAGTCTTTCTCATAAAAAAAACTGATAACTCCAAAAGTAATACTAATAATGAAAAAAGCATTATCTTTCTCATTAAATATGCATAGAAAAAGACACAAAATAAGTTTGAAAACTATTCCCAAGTATACCTTTTATTATTTTTATCTTATTTTATTATTATTATTATTATTTGTTTTTTTGTGGTAAGGTTTTGTTCTATCTCAGGCTCACCTGGAATTCACTATGTAGTCTCAGGCTGGCCTCAAACTCACAGCAATTCTCCTACCTCTGCCTCCCCAGTGCTGGGATTAAAGGCATGTGCCACCATGCCTGGCTTTTTTCATTTTTTTCCCAAGTATACTTTCCAAATGACCTGTAATTAATAATGCCTATATTTAATACTTATGTATTAAATATTATTAGTAGACATTTGAACAATCATCTGCAAATTTTATGTATTTATGCTTCCCAAATCTTTTTTAAAAATTCACATGGAAAAAGGAAGCATCATTTATGTGATTTGGTATAAATAGTAGAAAGGTTGATTTTCATAATATTTTTTCAAAGGCTTAAATAGTTGCATATTTCAGAAGTCATGTTGTGGCTCCTTAAGATGGAAAAGGGACAAAATACAGTGTGTTTCCCATTCTTACCTGGCCACTGAAACCTAAGACACTTGAGACAAGAGTTCCACAGGAAATGTATTGGGAAATTGCTCTTGAGGCAAAGGATTTGTTTGGCCTCAACTATACCTGTTAGCAGCTCATTTCCCTTGATCTCCAAGTAGAATTACCTCCATGCATGGGTCATCCCTCTGCCCACCACAATGAAGCTATCTCCTAGTAGGTTAGTATATTTCATTCAACAGAAACTTCAAGCTGTGTGCTTTCAGGGTCCTGCCACTCACAGGGACTCCAGCTTTATGGAGTGATTGACATTGCAAATGACCTCAGTGTTCAGGATGGGATCACAATCCCTAAAACAAAGAATGGTTGTGGTCCTTTTCATTCTCAACAGTGTAATAATACATCAACAAAAAGTATCCAAAAAACCCACCCAGGAATTAAACACCAAGTAACAGCAGGTCAAGTAGCACTTTCCATATGCTAGGTACAAGATGATGAGTGACAACATGAATCATAACTACAATTAACTAAGCATCTCCTCAGCTTTAATGATAAATGAATAACTACCAATGGCATTAATAAGCAGGTGCATACTTGTGCATGGTCACTGATAGTGTATTAATGGTTAGTGTTTAAGACTCTGCATAGGCTATTAACATTAACCATTAATACAGTGAATCTCACAAAATTGGTAGTTATATACATGTTACCATTAAACTGGGAGTTAAAGTAAAAATAATCTGTCCAGAATAACATAATTATTAACTGTCCAAGCCCAGTGACTTAGGTCTCATTTACTCTCTGAAATTTACTCGCAAACTGGAAACAAAATCAGCTGTGGCTTCATGTTCCAGAGTTATACTTTGAATACTTTGAACTCAAAGTGGCTTGTTTTTATACAGTAGCTCCAGCTTGTGGCAGACAGAAGGAAATAAAATGTATTAATAAAACACCTGCCAGATATTAACCTAAAACTTCAAAATATCCAACAGCTGATGAAAATGAGTTCATATTCGTACTTAAAATGTACTTATTATAGTGCGTTTCATAACTTTTTGTTGAAAACAGTCCAAGGAGAAACTATTGAGAATAGTGAGGAAGAGGCAGGTCAATCAACATGGGTTGTAATGAAAGCTTGGACTCTGGACAATTGTTACTTCTCATCTTTTAGACATTTTTAGGTTAGATATTTGGTAGAGTAATTATAAAGAATTATAATGAATTGGTCTAGTAAGTGATGATTTCTTTCCTCTGTGACAACAAATAACAATTAAAACTTTGCTTTCATGCTCTTTAGTTAATATCATTGGCAAATTTTCATTAGCAGGTGACTACCTTGTGCCTAGAATAATATTTTATTTTTAAATGACTCATATTTCGTTGGAAAAGTTACACTAACTGTTGGAGGCTTCAAATCCTGTCAAAGATTTGCCTTAAACAGGAACAGTTCACTCCCCACCAGAGAGGAGGTACTGATGCGCATGGATGGAATCTCATGCACAAAAGCTGCACCCTAACAACTGTCCCTGTCACTACACTCACTCAGTGAACTGCTCTGTTACAATCACATAATATAGTTTTGAGTATGTACTGTAAGTCACAATTAAGAAAATGTTTGAATCTGTATAAGATAATGTACACAGTAACACTAACATGTTATATTCTCCTTATATCTGAGTAAAATTATCATTAAAATATTCATATTTTATCATTTTGCAGACTTATATTAACTTTTATAAATTTAGATATTCCTTGACCTATAGTGGGTTTATATCCCAATAAACCCATCTTAAGTTGAAAATAACTTGTCAAACTCCATTTAATACACCTAACCCACTAAACACTAATGTTTACCAACACTGTCCAACACAGTGTCAATTGCTTACATTTGTAATGGGTGGCTGAATTTTCACAGGAAATGATGGGAGCTGGGGCTTATCAAATCTGCTTCAAATAATTCAGTAAATTATGGCCCAGGGAAAAGATCAAAACTGAAACTTTGAAGTATGGTTTGTGCTGAACTCTTATCACTTTCATACCACTGTGTGATAGAGAAATTCCAAATGGAACCATCACAGGTCAGGGACCACCTGTGTATATCTTTATACTCAGTAGATGAAGTGAATACTCCCTTTTTTAAAATTAACAACATACATTATATTGGTACAACATGTGTTGGTTCCCTCTTATCCCTCATCCCTGCCCCCTTTCTGCTGGGGACCCTCTTCAGTGGGGTTATAAGTATTTCCCATGGGGTTGTGGTATATGCATTGTGGGAGCAGCAGTCAGTTTTTGTTTTTTGTTTGTTTTTTTTTTTTGTGGGGGAGGAGGGAATGCCTGTGGGCATGATGTTTTACCCTGTGGCTCTTACATTCTTTCCACCTCCTCTTCTGCAAAATTCCCTGAGCCATGGTTTTAAATCTACTTCAGTGATGAGCTCTTAGGAGCCTCTGGCTCTCTACTTTGGTAGGTGTTGAGTATCCTCAGGGTCTGTCTCCTTCACCCTGGTGCTGATTATAAGGTTCACCATGGAAACAGCTCTCTTGCTCATCCCCCCAGTTCTGTGGTTTCATCTGTGGCTTGGCTGAGGTGCGAGGGGCAGTTTATCTCCTCGGGTCTCGTTACCTTATGAAAAAGAAGAACAGATTCTCCAATGAAGAGTGAGTTAGTATAGTTTAAATGGGATAAGCATTGTTAATTTAAGGGGAATTGATATATGTAACCCCTCTTTTAGTCAAAGACTAGGGAGAGCTTAACACTGGAGAGCAGAATCTTTGTCTCCATAGGAATATGGTCTGGCTCCCAATTCCAGATACTGGTTCCTCTGCACTGAGTGGATCTCTTAGCTAATCAGAAAGCTATTGGTTACCCACCAAGGCTGTGTGCCACTATTGCACTGGTGTGCACATCATTTTAGGGTGTTTGCTTCCGATTAGCTTAGACCTCCGGTTACTCAGATCATTGTTGGCCACTTTTCCCCAGTAGCTCATGTAGCACTTTCAAAGCACAGAACAGACTAACTGTCTGGGTATTAGCTTTCTTCCAGATTCCAGCCAGGTCTCTTCATGTTCTGTGTCAGCAACATATAGTGTCTTCAGCAATAGGGTCTTACCTTTTGCCTCATGTGGTGGATACTCTTTTTTAAATCAAGATGGTAGAATCACTTTTGTTCTTTATTTTCTTTATTTATTTATTTATTTACTTATTTATTTATTTATTTTTAGAGACAGTGAGAGCAAGACAGAGAAAGAGAGGGAACTGGTGTATCAAGGCCTCAGCCACTGCAATTGAACTCCAGATACTTGTACCACCTACTGTGCATGTGCGACCTTGTGCTTGTGTCGCCTTTGTGCTTCTGGCTTATGTGGCATCTGGAGAGAGATGGAACATGGATCCTTAGGCTTTACAGCCAAGTACCATATTTCCAGCCCAAGATAGTGGAATTTTTTAAGGTGAGGAGGACTAACTGTAATTTTAAAAAGGATTGTTTCAAAAATGAAAATAACAAGAACTTATAGTGAATTTCATATTTAAATCCTGAGGGTACAACTTATTAGCTTTGGTTTACTTATGGTGGTGGTTTGATTCAGGTATCCCCCCCATAAACTTAGGTGTCCTGAATGCTAGGTTCCCCACATAATGGCAATTGGAAATTAAAGCCTTCTGAAGGCAGTGTATTGTTGGGGGCGGGCCAATGGGTGTTATAGTCAGTTTCCCCATGCTAGTGTTTGGCACATTCTCTTGTTGCTGTTGTCCACCTTATGTTGGCCAGGGGGTTATGTCCACCCTCCTGCCATTGTTTTCCCCTGCCATCATGGAGCTTCCCCTCAAGCCTGTAAACCAAAATAAACCTCTTTTTCCCACAGGCTCCTCTTAGTTGGGTGATTTCTACCACCAATGTGAACCAGACTGCAACAGTAAAGTGGTACCAAGGAGTGGGATTGCTGCTAGACACCTGATTATATAGTTTCGGCCTTTTGGAGCTGATTTTCAAGAGGAATGTGGAAGGATTTGAAACCATGGCCTAAGAGATGCCTTGCAGTGCTGTAAGTACAGCTTGATGGACTATTCTGGTCAGAGGTGAAAGACCTGAATGCATTAAGAACTATGGACTGTGAGGTTTGGCTTATGAGGAAGAGAAAGAGCTTTGCTTGGACTGGGATAGCAATTTGTGCGAGGCTTGCTGTTATGCTTGTGTCCTGAGAAGTTGTGCAGGATTCCTTGTGTAGAAATGAACTGGTATGAGCAGAGGGATATGGCACAGAAAGAAAAATCTTTGGGTGAACTGCTGCCGGTTCAGCTGCAATTGAGAGATTACAACCTTTGAAATTGGGCCAGCTGACCTATACTGGGGCAACAAAAGAATGTAGACTCTTTTGAAGGGGCCTGAATGCTCAAGGAGTATCCTGTTCTTCAAAGTCTGCGTTATCCCCCTCCCTCCACCGGATTAACAAATTGGCACCTTACCTGGTATTGTGG
Organism: Dipus sagitta; assembly: GCA_036346955.1. Taxonomy (NCBI): domain Eukaryota; kingdom Metazoa; phylum Chordata; class Mammalia; order Rodentia; family Dipodidae; genus Dipus; species Dipus sagitta. The sequence continues at coordinate 87,439,227 of CM070779.1, read as the reverse complement.
AGTATAAAAAATGCTGGAAAGAGGGTCATTGAGTTTGTAACATGGTCTTGTTTTGGAAATGGCCATGGGCAATGTGAAGCAGGTATGCTGGATGCCTACATGGAAAACTGCTTGGGGCCATGAGGATAAACCATGGGTTGCAGTGGAGACCCAGTGGAGATGCCAGGACCACAAGGTGGCTGCCAAGGAGATCAGCTGGCCCCAGTGAAGTTTTCCAGGACTGTGAGTAGCTTAGCTGGGGGGGGGGGGGGCAGAATTGGAATGCCAGAGACTTGTTGCTGGTTAGAATTATCAAACTTGGAGATTTGTCACTGGCTAGAGTTGTTGGACTTAAAGTTACAGAGTCTGATGTTTGCCCTGGTTGTTTTAAATCTTGTTTGAATATTTCTTTGCTATGCCCAATGTTATCTTTTGCAGTGTGAATGTTTCTTCTGTGCTATTATGGGTTTTTTGAGGTTATTTTTTTGGTATTAGGGCTCAGTTAAAAGATCTTGGACTATGGGGATCTATGAACATCACTGGAATTGATAAAAACTATGGGGACTTTTAAAGTTGAACCAATGCATTGTATTTTACATCATGTATGGTTATCAGTTTATGGGGGCCAAGGGCAGAATGTGGTGGTTTCATTCAGGTGTACCCCATAAACTTAGGTATCCTGAATGCTAGGTTCCCCAGCTGGTGGCAATTGGAAATTAAAGCCTCCTGAAGGCAGTGTATTGTTGGGGGAGGGCTTATGGGTGTTATAGCCAATTTCCCCATGCCAGTGTTTGGCACTCTCTCCTGTTACTGTTGTCCACCTTATGTTGGCCAGTGGGTGATGTCCATCCTCTGCTCATGCCATCATTTTCCCCTGCCATCGTGGAACTTCCCCTTGAGCTTGTAAGCCAAAATAAGCCTCTTTTTCCCACAAGCTGCTCTTAGTTGGCTGATTTCTACCAGCAATGAGAACCGGACTGCAACACTTGTCAATAATATGAGAATAATATGTGTATATAATGAGGATAATATAGGAGGTATATACATATCCACAGTCACTACAAGGATTAAATAAGATGAAGTGTATGAAGAATTTAGCATGTGACCCAACATGGAGTATTTCCTTTGCTTTTTCCTGTGCAGTTTCTGAGGAAGCAGCTTTAAGCAGACAACTTTATACCCTCTGAAAATTGGGATGACTATCAACTAAAAATTAAAATAAAATGGGCTAGAGAGACATCTTAGTGGTTAAGGAACTTGCCTGCAAAGCCAAAGGACCCAGGTTTGATTCCCCAGGACCCATGTAAGCCAGATACATGTGGCGGTGAAACATCTGGAGTTCATTTGCAGCAGCTGAAAGCCCTGGCATGCCCATTCTCATTCTCTCTCTCTCATATAATATATATATATATATATATATATATATATATATATATATATATATATTCAACTAAAAAAATAAATGTGGGCTTATTTATCATAAAGTTTGTAGGAAAGACTTTTATTCATATGTGTTGTACATGCTTGTGTATACATATTCATATTGTGTGAGTGCATGTGTGTGCAGGTGCACAGACAGATGTGTGTGAATGTGGAGATCAGAGGTCAACTCCATGTCTTCCATAGTTATTCTCCACCTTATTCTTCTTATAAGATAGAACCTCTTGCTTAACCTAGAACTCACTAGTTTGGCTAAAATAGCCAGCTATTAAACCCCAGAGATGCCCTGTTTCCAACTCCTCAGTGCTGGATTACAGGCATGTGCTACAACACCTGGCATTTTACATGGGTTATGGGGACCTGAACTCAGATCCTTATGCTTGCGTGGCAAGCCATCTGTACAGACCCATATAAAAGATTTGGAATATATAAATGAAAAAGAAAAGGTGTGATAACTCAGAAAATTCTGGGGTTTTAGAGAGCTTATTCTCATCTCTCTACTCTGCTTTATCCATCTTCTCATTTAAACAGCAGTGAAAACCAAGAAAATGCTAAAAGCTTCAGAGTACTTCCCCTCAAAATCATTCTGACATGAAAGCAGCTATATGTAAACCAATGTTTATGATTCCTGTTGCTGCCTAAATAGAATAAATACATGTAGTTGTCTTTCTTTTGTTGAAAATCAAGGGAACCTTAATTTTGAGTGGTGCCCACTTGGATAGAAATACTTGATCATAAAAAAAACCACAGAACTGGGGGCTGAAGAGATTGCTCAGCAGTTAAAGCACTTGCCTGCAAACCCTAAAGCCAGAGTTTTATTCTGCAGTATCCATGCCCTATGCACAAAGTGGCACATAGATCTGGAGTTCATTTGCAGTGGCTAAAGGCCCTGGCATGCCTATATTCTCTGTGTGTGTGTGTGTCTCTCTCTCTCTCTGTCTCCCTCTCCCTCTCTCTCTCTCTCTCTCTCACTCCCTCCCCTTGAAAATAAGTAAAAAATATTTTTTTACAAAAAGACATGGAGCTGGGCATGGTGGTATGCATGCCGTTTATCCCAGCACTTGGGATGCAGAGGTAGGAGGCTCACCATGAGTTCAAGGCCAGCCTGAGACTACATAGTGAATTCTAGGTTAGCCTGGGCTAGAGTGAGACTCTATTTTGAAAAACCAATAAAAATAAAAATAAAATGGGGCTGCAAAGATGGGTTAGTTAGGGCATTTTCTGGCAAAGCCAAAGAACCCATGTTGGATTCTCCAGTACCCACATAAAGCCAGATGCACAATGTGGCACATGTGTCTGGAGTTCATTTGTAGTGGCTAGAGACCCTGGCATACCAATTCTCCCCCCCCCACACTGTCTTTTTCTTTCAAATAAATAAAATATTTTAAAAGAGATATAGAATATTGCCTTTAATTTCTGCTGGCAGCTAAAGTCAAACCATATCCAAATGAAAAATGAATACAAATGACATACATAATAATGAAATGAATTACTCAGAAAATGTCATTATACTGATTAATTCCCTCATTTTGTTACAGCTGTGAACTAAAGTCCCCTGTGGTGGTTTGATTCAGGTGTCCCCCATAAACTTAGGTGTTCTGAATGCTAGGTTCCCAACTGATGGAGATTTGAAAATTAACACCTCCTGGAGGCAGTGTATTGTTGGGGGCGGGCTTATGGGTGTTATAGCCAGTTTCCCCTTGCCAGTGTTTCACACACTCTCCTGTTCCTGTTGTCCATCTGATGTTGGACAGGGGGTGATGTCCACCCTCTGCTCATGCTATCATTTTCCCTGCCATCATGGAGCTTCCCCCTCGAGCCTGTAAGCCAAAATAAACCTCTTTTTCCCACAAGCTGCTCTTGGTTGGGTGATTTCTACCAGCAATGCAAACCTGACTACAACATCCCCAGAAAGCAGCTGTACCTACTTCAACATTCTACAAGGCCAAACTGACTGGTTAAATCTTCCATGATTGTGCATCAGGTTTTACATGGGTACTGGAGAATAAAACTCTGGCTTTAGGGTTTGTAGACAAGTGCCTTACCTGCTGAGCAATCTCTCCAGTCCCCAATTCTGTGTTTTTTTTTATGATCAAGTATGTCTATCCAAGTGGGCACCACTCAAAATTGATGTTCCCTTGATTTCCAACAAAAGAAAGACAACCACATGTATTTATTCTATTTAGGCAGCAATAGGAATCCTAAGTGTTGCTTTACATATAGCTGCTTTCATGTCAAAGTGATTTTGAGAGGAAGAGCTCTTGGTTTTCACTGCTGTTTAAATGAGAAGATGGATAAGGCATAGTAGAGATATGGGCATAAATTCTCTAAAGCCCCAGAATTTTCTGAGTTATCACAGCTCCTCACCTTTTCCTTTTCATTTATATATTCCAAATCTTTTATATGGGTCTGTACAGATGGCTTGCCATGCAAGCATAAGGTTTTCTGAGTTCAGGTCCCCATAAGCCATGTAAAATGCCAGGAGTTGTAGCACATGCCTATAATCCAGCACTGAGGAGATGGAATGCTCCCCAGAGACTCAAGTGTTTGAATAAATTAACCGCCACTTGATGGCAGGTTTGGGAACTTTGTGGAATCATTATGAGGTGGAACTTTACTGGAGGAGGAGTGTCACTGAGGTGTTATTGTTATAGTCTAGCCCAGATTAGTTCTCTTGTGCTTTTTATTTTCCTCCCTGCTGATTGAAAGGTGTGGCTCATCTGTCTGCTCCGCCATGTTTTCCCCACCATGCTAAACTTCCACTTGAAATTGTAAGCTGAAATAAACCCTCTCCTTCCATTACCTGCTTCCAGTCATGTATTTTGTCCCAAGAAAGAAGAAAGTGACTGATACATAACTGGTAACTGATATGAATCTTTCTTTGTTTCTTTTACTTATTTGAAAAAATCTTTACTTACTTATTTGCAGTGTTGGGAATTGAACCCAGGGCTTTACGTATGCTAAGAAAGTAGTCTGCCACTGTGCCTAAACCACATATCAAGTTAGGTGTTATCAAGGTCTTAGACAGGACAGATAGTACAGCTATAAAGTGGAGATAGGAAGAAAAAGGAAAAACTGTTGGCTTCCTTCTTATCAAGGGAGGGAGTTGATAGGCATGAATGGTATTAGAATGCCACACTCTTTCATGGGGATGTATATAAAATAATGGTATTTGTTAACAGAGCAGAAGATAAGATAACGTATAGCAATATGCCACTCTACTTGGGTTCCTAAGCCTGAGCCTAGGAGTTTTTTGAGCTGGCTAATGGAATTCAGGCAGTATGACTCATTCTGGCACCATTAAAACTTTAAGTATATGACAAAGGAGAATATTCCACCAACTTGGCTTATTTTGGTGAATGTAAAAGAAGATTACCAAAGCTTAAAATAAGTCAACTTAAATGGATGTCTTTCTTGCCCCACCTTTGGGGAGTGTTGGCTAGAAGGACTTATGTATTATTCTTGGCAGCAATAAAGGTGGGGAAAACAGTAGGGCAACTCAGTCAGTCAAAATCAACAACCTTTATGACGCTGAACCATGGACTCATTGCCTAAAGGGGACAAGGGAGGAGCCAGGTTTTTACCTCTTAATGTAGAAATGATAGCAGTTGTTGATAGAACAAAGGAAAATGTTTCCCTCTCCATCCCTACCCCCAAAAAAAGTATGATTAAAAATAACACAGTTGGTACCATCCTAAATCTTTATATCCTAATTAGAAAGTAAAAATGGCATGCATTAAATATATATACAATCCAGATATAAAACAATAACAACCTTGTGTCTAATGTGATCACATGCAGTAATTAATCATGAATTTGTAACCAGCCCTGTTGGCTCTCTTCAGATGCCAAGTGTGGCAGCCCAGTGGATCATCGTTTATGGGTGTAGATCTCTAATCTAAAGGCACTGAAACTGCTGGTGCTGAATGATGGACCTCAAATGGTTGCACAGACTTGAAGGAAAAGAAAAAGATGCAGGGTCTGAAAACCTGCCAGATGCCTGGGTTATTTTCTTATGGTCAAATGTGATCCCCAGGCCCTTAGATTTCTTTGGGACAGAATCAGACTCAAGTCTAGTTCATGCAGCAACCAAACATCTGACACACTGCCAGCCTGCAATTAGCCCCAAGGACCTCTGTCCTAGCCTGGAGAGAAGGAGTGCCAGGAAGCTTGAATTCAGCCTGCCATCCTATGTATGCTGGGACTTGCAGCATCAGTAGAGACAGAGAGAAATGTGATGCTAGATGGCAAACTCCTGTAGGCATGGCTTTGTATGAGGTTGAACAGAAATATCTTCTTAATGAAGGCTTTGGATGATGGATTATGGTCCCTTATGATCAAACCATTTCAGCCATTCCCACACACAAGGATCACATCACCATCAATAGAACCAGAACAGCCTGAGGCCAAAATAAAAAGTAGGCCAAACCTATCCTTGCATTGCTCAAAACTGATGTTTCTACCCGCCTCCCTTCTTTCAACATGCTCCACCTTCCCTACTTCTTCCTACTCTCCACCCAAACAAGGAGCAAATCGTCTTTGCTGCCCCTGGCTATCCAAGGATCCCTCTTGGTAAACTGGTTACTTGAAAACAGGTATTGCCCCAATTCAACAAGCATCTATTGAGTCTTAATTATGGGATAGAAAATGTGCTCTGAATAAGAACTATAAATTACAGAGATTCCTGAAGATAGTGAATAACATCCTTCTACAATCTCCAGGAAATAAACCATAAACCTAGGATAGTTGGAGAGGAGCTATCTTACGAGGTAGGTAACAGGGAAAAAGCAGAAGAAAGAAAGGAAACTTTGGAAAACAAAACAGGAGGGAGTTCAAAATTCATTTTACGGGTCTCATCCCCAAATGGGGAGTGCTCATCTCTCAGTGTGAGTGAGTGCAACTGCAGAGGGTTGGAACCACAGCTTGAGAAAAAGAAATCACCTCAGAAAATGCACTGTACTCTCAGTGATAGATAAGAGGAGAGGGAGAAAACAAAAACTGCACACAGCAGCTTCATGGGTAAGGGCAGGAAACTCCTCTTCTCTGAACTTGACCAATGGCAAAAAGCAATTTTGAAGACAACCCTGCTGATCTGTGAGCTCAGTGACTCTGGAAACAAAGGACGCCACCCCCCCCCCCCCAGTTCTCTTTCTGGGAACTCAGGGCAAGTGTCACAGTACTATACACTAAGACTGGGCCAGCAGAATATCTCTAGCCAGAGGGGAAAATCCTTGAGTCCGAGCCATCAATCTATGCACTGTTCCATGAGTTGGAAATCGAGCCTAAGCCATAGACTACATAACTGCACAGAGACAAAGCAGGCAATCATGCTCATGCCAGAGACTGAGCAGAGACAGGCTCAGGACCTGTGCTCAGGAGAGGGATTGAACACCCCCGGCCAGTTCCTTCACTTTTATGCTTTCCTTATTTCAATTAATTTCAATTTGGTTGGCTAGAATTGTCCTACCTTGTTTGTTCTCTCCCTTGATGGAGGAAGTGTAAGGTTCAGGAGTGACCAAGACCACGCAAACCACTCTGAGACAAAAATGAAAGCTTTTACTTGGGAAAAACATGAGCTGCCAGGGCTGGCTCTCAAGAGCAAAGCACAGCCAACCTAGTATTCCAGATAGTGTACTTTATAGGGCTTCTTCAGTTGGGGGAAGGTGACGAAGGGGAAAGGACTCTTTTGTTCTTTACATCAGTCATTTCAAATAGCTAGGGTATGAGACCAGAACAGTGAGCAGACAACTTATGAAATGAAGGGACAGGAAAGCATGACCTGGGGCATTGTTAGGCAAGGAAGAGATAATGGCTGGGTGGTTTCTTGAGGAATAGGGATAAGTCTCTCTCTGTTACCATCCTGCTGTCCTTGATGACTCCATTTTGGGAGCCTGTCCCAACCTAACATTCCAGCTTTTTGTTATGATATGAGACGAAGGTTAATTTTTTTCATGCTGACCATAGAGGTGATGAGTTCTTGTGGGAGCGGCTGGATAATGCAGTCAATGGGGTCTCCCTTCAGGGCAGGTGATGAGGAGGCAGTTTCATGGTGGTTAGAGATGGCAGAGTGGTGAGATTGAAAGCACCAGTGTAGCATGTTGTTATGACTTGGTCCTGAATGAAACAGACTTCTCTCATACCATCCCTGTATTGAGCTGGCTTCAGGGCAGTCACTGGTGACATCTGTTATAGAGAAGTGAGGGAGATGGGCTTTGTGCACCCCATGAGAATACAGAAGGGAGAATTAAGGAGATTATTACTCTTGTCAACAGCTATGACATCAAAACGTCAGGTGTAAAGGGAGGATGAGCATTCAGAGGCAAGGGATAGGGCTTGGGGCAAGAGAGAGGAGGCAGAGGGCATCAGTGTATTCAAGAGGAGCATCTTGGGATCAGGGGAGGAGTAGGAACACAAGGGAGTTTAAGTTTGAGAGGGCCCATTGCGGTGACACTGTACTTATCCCTGGATGAGATAGGGTAAGGGCTAAGGAAGGAGGGGGTCTAAGGAATAGCTCTAATTCTGGCTAAGGCAAGTGAGAGGAGCTGGAGCCAGGATAGGTGAAGTTCAGAAATAATCAGGGACAGGCAGAGACAGAAGGCATGAGTTGATGTTAGAGTTTAGTACTGTAAGCCAGCATCAGACAGAGGTGCATATTAGTCTGAATCTTAGTTTATATTGTAGTTATATTTTATAGTTATAGTTTGTAGTTATATTTTCTTACTGGGTGATTAAGACCATGTAGGTTGCCAGAATTAACTGTATATTTTGTAGGTCAGTAATGGCACTGTAGGAGAGGGGTTGCAATGGTTTTTCTATTCTTGAGTTTGCTTTTTCAAACATGATTGATTTCCCAAAGTTTCACATAGCTTTACTACTTTCTCTTTTCCTTCTACCTTTAGAGTTGTCTTATCGCCCCCCTTTTCTTTGCATTCTCCTGTTGTGGTTTGAATGTAAAATGTCCCCCATATGCACACATGCTTGATACCTAGTTGGTGCCACTGTTCGGGAAGGTTTTGGAACCTTTAGTAAGTAGATCCTTGATAGAAGAAATGAGTGCCATTGTGGATGGCCTTTGAGATTTCTGAAGGTTGGCCCCAGTTCCTATGTGTTCTCTGCTTCCTAACTGCTATGCTTAAAGATGGCTTCCCACTCCTGCCATCATGCTTTATCCACCAGGAGATTTCCCCACAAAACTGTATGCAAAAATAAACTCTTTCCTTCCTTAAGTTGCTTCTGGTCAGTTATTTGTTCAAGCCATAAGAAAATAACTAACACAACCCCTTTTATTTATTTTTCCTTCTATTTTATTTTTTTCTCTATTTCTGTACTACTACTCTTGCTTTTGTTATTTCCTTCCATTTCTACCCTTAGCAACTAGTATCTTAGTATGCAACATAATATCTTTCTTCCTTTACTCACCCACAATTACTGGAGTTAAAAAGAAATTCAGCTTTGATTAACTTTTTTCAATTTTATTTATATTATTATTATTATTAACAACGTATTTCATATGGATACATCATGTGTTGGTACCCTCTTTTCCCTTGTCCCTGCCCCCATTCCATTGGGGATGTTCCTCAGTGGGGTTACAGGTATTCTGCATGGGGTGGTGGTTCATGCACTGTGGGAGCAGTAGTCAGTTATTTTGGGGGAGAAGGAATGCCTCTGGGTATGATGTCTCAACCTATGACTCTTACAATCTTTCCAACCCCTCTTCCGCAAAATTCCCTGAGCCGTGGTGGATGAGTTTTAAGTCTACCTCAGTGATGAGCTCTTAGGAGTCTCTTGGTCTCTGCTTTGGTAGGTGTTGAGTATCGTGAGGGCCTGTCTCCTATACCCTGGCACTTATTATCAGGAATAGCATAGAGTCAGCACTCTTGCTTGTCTCCCCAGTTCCTCTGTGGATTCAGCTGTGGCTTTGCTGAAGTTGAGAGGTAGTTTATCTCCTCCAGTCTCCCTACTCCATACTGCACATACCCTCCAGCCTAATTAACTATTAATGTATTTTCATAGTGGGCATATGCATTCATTGTGATTGCTTCATCAGGTGGTACTCTACTTTTGAAGTAGATATAGCTATCAATCATGGTGCCCTGAGTACATGGGCCACAGCTTGTGCTACTGAGCTATTCCCCTACTTTGGTGTGAGGAAATAACATGTCATGCATACTACAACCTAGTACTGTTGTAGAAATTCTCTGGAAAGATCACTCCAATGCCAGTATGAGTGAAAGTATGAATTTATTACCCAGAGGCCAAAAAGTTTAAGGTAGCACTTCAAAGAAGCTTTGGCCCTAAGCAGAGATCTTATTTTCATTTATAGTTTTCATAGTCAATAGGAGGGGTAAGTGAACAAACAAGATGTGACAATTTTCATATCAATCATTTCTATAGTTAGGCCACCCTAACACTGAACTCCATTTTACTTTGTTTCAGCCTAAATTGTCTTTCCTTCTTATCCTTTTGGGCCCTTTCTGGACAGTTCCTTCTTTGGGATTTTTTTCATCTGCTGACAAGGGTAAGTTTTAGCTCCTCAGCAATTAACTCTTACAGAAACTCAGTGAATCAGTTCAACTTTTAGCTTCTCTTCTACCACAGTACCACTAGAAATTCTACAAATATTTTCACTGAAAAATACATGTGATTTAAGAAACAAATCTAATTTATGGCATAATGCCAAATGTGCAAGTTCCAATGCAAAAATACAAGAAATACTAAAAATCAATCATGGCTCTTCCACACATTACTAATTCTACAATTATGGATTTCAATGAGAATGAATTAGACAAAATCCTAGCTAAATAATTTAAAAGAATGATAATAAGAATTTTTTAATAAGGGGCTAGAGAAATGGCTCAGCAGTTAAGGCACTTACCTGCAAAAATTAAGGGCCTGAGTTCAATTCCCCAGTACCCATGTAAAGCCAGCTGCACAAAGCCATGTAAAGCCAGCTGCACAAAGCCATGTAAAGCTAGATGTAAAGTGGCACATGCATCTGGTGTTCATTTGTGGTGGCTAGATGCCTGGCATGCCTATTCTCCCTCTATCTGTCTCTATCTATCTGGACTTGCAAAAAATAAATAAAATATTAAAGGTGAAATATAGGTTTAAAATAAAACAAAAAGGTTTAATAAATCAAAGAGGATACAAATAAACTCAATGAATTCAAAAACAACATAGCTGAAAATAATAATGAAGTAAATATAGGATATGAAAATGGAATTAAATAGATAGAATTACTTAAAAAAATCTAAAATTTTAGAAATTAAAAAACTCAGTAAGTCAAACAAAAAACCTCAACAGAAAGTATCACCAATAGAATGGATCAATCTAGCACTATAGAATATACTTGAAAAAATTTTACACACTGAAGAGAAAGATAAACACATCCATGAGATCATAGGTAAGAATAAATAACAACAGAACAGTAAATAATCAAATTAGGAATAGGAAAATTACAAACATTATAAAAACACAAAATTATAGGAATTATTACAATCCTTTCAATAAGAACTTTTAAGGAGCCAGGTATGATGCACACTTTTAATCCCAGCAATTTGGAGGTAGAAGTAGGAAGATCACCATGAGTTCAAGGCCATCTTGAGAGTACTGAGTGAATTCCAACTCAGCCTGACCTAAAGTGAGACCCTACTTCGAAAAACCAAAAAAAAAAAAAAAAAAAAAAAAAAAAAAAAAAAACCTTTAAATGGTACTGGTCTTAGTAGACACAGACTAACAGGTTAGATTAAAAAACATAACCCATCTATTGGTTGTCTACAAGAAACCTACCTCTCTGGCAAAGAAAACATAGCCGTAGAGTAAATCAATGGAAAAAGAAAGTTCAAATATAACTATAAAGAAAGCAGGTATAGAAATACTAATACCTAACAAAACAGAATTCAAATACAAATTAGCCATAAGAAATAAATAAACCCATTTCTGAGTAATTAAGGAAGCAATCCAGATAGTTGATATAATCTTAAACATATGCAATGGATAGGAGTACACCTAATTTCATAAATTAAACACTTCTGGTTGTAAAGACACAGATTGACCTAAACACAATAATAGAAGTTGATTTAGATAACCCACGGTCACCAGTAAACTTATTATTCATACAAAAAAATCAACAAAGAAACAACAGCTAAATGACATTACATATCAGGTAGACTTATCAGATATCTACAGAATATTCCATCCAAACAGTGCAGAGTACTTATTTTTCTCAGTATCCCTTATAACTTTCTCTAAAACAGCCACCTATAAAAACATGGTAAATATCCTAGTCACTATGAGAATGAAAATTCTAACTACATTGAAATTCTATCTCACCCCATTCAGAATGCCTATCAATGAGAAAACAAATAATGAAAAATACTGGCAATGATGTGAGTAAATGTAACTCATATCACATCAGCGAGGGTACAAAGGAAATGGCGAGTTGAACATAAGTGCTGTTGTCACGACAAGCCTGACAACATGCACCAGGGAGACGTCAGTAGACACTGAGGACAATCAAAACATAACAAAGAAGAATTCCAGAAGTTGCTGAGAGTTCAATATTAAATGGACTTATATATACTTGCCAAAGCTCAGAGAACATTGGGGAAGAGGGGGTGCGTGATTCAGGTGTCCCCCATAAACTTAGGTGTTCTGAATGCGAGGTTCCCAGATGATGGAGATTTGGGAATACTGCTCATGCCATTGTTTTCAGCCCTGCCATCGTGGAGCTTCCCCTCGAGCCTGTAAGCCAAAATGAACCTCTTTTTCCCACAAGCTGCTCTTGGTTGGGTGATTTCTACCAGCAATGCGAACCTGACTGCAACAGTAAAGTGATACCAAGGAGTGGGATTGCTGCTAGACACCTGACTGTGTGGCTTTGGCCTTTTGGAGCTGATTTTCAAGAGGGATATGAAAGGATTTGAAACCTTGGCCTAAGAGATGCCTTGCAGTGCTGTAAGTACACCTTGATGGATTATTCTGGTCAGAGTTGAAAGACCTGAATGCAGTAAGATATGGACTGTGAGGTTTGGCTTATGAGGGTGAGAGAGAGCTTTGCCTGGACTGGGCTACAAGCAGTTTGTGTGAGAGGCTTGCTGTTATGCCCATGTCCTGAGAAGTTGTGCAGGGTTTCATTGCATAGAAATGGACTGGTGTGTGCAGAGGGATATGGCACAGAAAGAAAAATCTTTGGGTGAACTACTGCCCATTCAGCTGCAAATGAGAGATTACAATCTTTGAGATTGGGCCAGCTGACCTGTACTGGGGCAACAAAAGAATGTAGACTCTTTTGAAGGGCTTGAATGCTCAAGGAGTGTCCTGTTCTTCAAAATCTGCTTTATTTCCCCCTGGATTAACAAATTGGCACCTTACCTGGTATTGTGGAGTATAAGAAATGCTAGAAAGAGGGTCATTGAGTTGGCAACATGGTCTTGTGTTTTGGAAATGGCCATGGGCAATGTGAAGCAAGTTTGCTGGATGCCTGCATGGAGACCCCATGGGGCCATAAGGATGAATCAAGGGTTGCAGTGGAGACCCAATGGAGATGCCGGGACCATGAGATGGCTGCTAAGGAAAGCTGCCAGTCCGATGAAGTTTTCCAGGTCTGTGAGTAACCTAGCTGGAGGTGTGTAATGGGAAGTCCAGAGACTTGTTGCTGGTTAGAATTATTGGACTGGGAGATTTGTCATTAACTAGAGTTGTTGAACTTGAAGCTACAGAGTTTGGTGATTGCCCTGTTTAAATCATGTATTGCTTGAGTATTTCTTTGATATGCCCAGTGCCATCTTTTGCAGTGTGAATGTTTATTCTGTGCCATTATGGGTTTTGGGGACAGGGGGATTTTTTGATATTATGGCTCAGTTAAAAGATCTTGGATTATGAGGATTATGAACATCATTGGAATTGATAAAAACTATGGGGACTTTTAAAGTTGGATGAATACATTGCATTTTACATCATGTATGGTTATCAATTTATGGGGGCCAGGGGCAGAATGTGGTGGTTTGATTCAGGTGTCCCCCATAAAGTTAGGTGTTCTGGATGCTAGGTTCCCAGATGATGGAGATTTAGGAATTAATGCCTCCTGGAGGGAGTATATTGTTGGGGGTGGGACTATGGGTGTTATAGCCAGTTTCCCCATGCCAATATCTCAGTTGCTGTTGTCCATCTTATGTTGCCCAGGGGGTGATGTCCACCCTCTGCTCATGCCATCATTTTCCCCTGCTATTGTGGAGCTTCCCCTCAAGCCTATAAGCCAAAATAAACCTCTTTTTCCCAGAAGCTGCTCTTGGTTGGGTGATTTCTACCAGCAATGTGAACCGGACTGCAACAGGGTAGGAAAAGCCACATGGTGGGACAGAGTACCCAATGCCATTGCCCCACCACAATGACTAACTGCTGCTTTGATAGCCCATAACACTATGGTGAATACCAGTGACTCCACTGAGGGGCAGGGAGGTGGGGGAATGGGAAAAACATGATTTGTCTGTACAACAAAGTTTCTAATTAATAAAAGAACTGAAATTATATCTAATGGACACAACTCTGGACACAACTCAAGATCCAATTAAGTAAAATAAGCCAGACTCAGAAAGATGAGTATCTTGATAATCTTTCCATGTAGTAACCAAGTATCTTCTAATTTCCACTAGATATTACAGCATGTGTATGTTAATGAAATAGCATTACAAGAAGAGAAAGCTTCTCTTCCAAATCAACAGAGTGAAATCTCCAGTCCTGAAGTAGATTGCAGTCCTGGGACTGGGCATACAAGAGAAGGAATGCACTTTAGACAGAAACCTGGACAATTCCTCATAGTAGCTGAAGGGAACATGCAACACAGGTATGGATTTCAGTAGATGAGAGAACACATGGAAGCTGCAGTGGACGGTCTCCCCTGATCTTTCCAATTTCAGTAAGATGGGAACAACCTCAGGTAAGAATGAAGAAGAAAGTGCTGAAAGTGGGAGGAGAGGTTTGAAATAGTGTTTGTGAAGAATGAATAGATAAGGAAAAAATGATAAGAATTTCCAGGCCCATTAGAGTTTAGTGGTTAATGACTTTACCTTCAGACCAGACAGTAAGATTGGCTATTTTCCTCTAACTTGGTGGCAACTCAGACAAACTTACTAAAACTTCATTGATCAGGCTATTCTTAGTCTATTTTCTGACTAGCTATTTGATGACCAGTTGAGTGGAAAGATTGAGAAACTAAATACTATTTTAGTGCTGTATACCTGTATTCTTATGTCTGTACCTTACAGTTGTAAGCAGAATTAAAAACAACAGTTTAAAGAAGTTTATTTCCTTTTTTGTTTTAATTTTCACACAACGGGGTAGTTTTTTTCTTTTTTATTTCTCTTGAGACAGGGTCTTGCTATGTAGCTCAGGGTGGCCTCAAGCTGCGGGGTAGAAAGAGGTGGTAAATAACTGGATGCAAGTTTTTCTAATGAAGGATGCAAGTGTGAGAAAGTGCAAGGAGTTGAGTGAGATCTAGGATGGATCAGAAGGTAATGAGGACATGAAATATGAAGGAAAGGTAAAGTATGGTGAAGCCAGTGCATTACTGAGCCAAAGAATAATTTAAATTATTAAATTACAGTGAGCTAGAAAGCTATGAAGTCATGACTTCAAAAGGAAATGCTTTTGGGTGAGATTGTGGTAAGGTAACCATGTCCTTATCAGAGTAAGAAATATGAGGCTCTTTATGTGGGAATGGGTGGATGAAGGAAGCAGAGAATAAGGTCAGTACAGAAGAAGAGATAAAGGGACTCAGGCCAGAGTATTGAATGATTTCACATGAAGATGAAAATCAGGAAGAATTATGGCATATATAGGGTTGGAATGAGTAAGCTGGAGGCCCAAATCTCCGGAGAATGTGAGGGAGTGGCCCAAAATCAGCTGATAACTGCAACAGGAAGGGTAGACAGTCATAATATTATGATTTTCATGCCAAAGTGCTTTAAGGAAGATGAGAACTTGGTTGGCAGGAGTGATAAAAACCAAAGGCACATCTTCCTCACTTCAAAGTCCAGAAATTTTACCAAAGTTCACATGCCATCTGGAGCTTCTATTGACCTCTACTAACATCACAAGATTCATACCTCATTCCAAAAGAAGCTGAAAAGATGATAGTCTCTCTGATTTAATGTAAAGCAGTGTGGAACAGGAAACAAGTACCACATGGCCAAGCTATCAGAAAGTAAGACTCCAGGAAGTCCAGGCTTCAGTGAGAACAGCAATGTGTAAGGGGTACTCAAAAATGAGGTTGAAACCATAAGGGCTTTTGCTGGGGGTGGACATCAGCACATTTTGCAGGGGACTTGGAAAATAGTCACCAAAAGGAATAACAGACAGGATATAGGTCTTAGCTTTAGAAATGCTCTGGAAGCCTTGGATAAGAAGGGAAGTGGTTGGCTTGTTCTTGATCATTTGATCTTGATCATTGATGGGGGAGGTTGTTAGTGCTTGGGACCAAGAAAATGTGATAGTCATATGAGAATTTTTCCAAAACAAGGTCCTTTTAACATTTGGTATTAGTTCCACCATTTCTTCATGTAATAAGTGTGGTTTCTTTTTTTTTTTTTCATTCAACCTTACCTTAGAAGTGCTAAACACCCCTAACCTGGGCCAGCTTATAATTTTGTGGAGTCTTATTAAGCTCTGAGAAACATAAATTATAAACATGAAGAAAAACATCTACATTCCAAATGTATGTAGGTTTCTGATGTCAAAAATCTCTGACCCTCACCCTAAAGAAGCAAGTATGGCTATATATTTCATGGTTCAGCATAAAGAATTGCTAAGAGAGAAGCACTGAATAATATCAGTGCAGTAAGATGTTTAGGGAAAGGGTCTTTAAAACATAACTGGGCATTGTACCAAATGTGCAGCTGTTTCTGTAGAAAACTTTCTTCACATTCACTACAACAATGAACACACAAAAATCATCCCAAGGATATGGACTTACTAATGATTACAAAAATAAATTTCACCTGATGCTCTCAATGAGGGAAGTTCAGGTCAAGTTCATTGAGAAATAGCAAGATGAGTCAGTGGAAACAATCTGTAGAAATGATTCTTAATGATTTTTACAATTGTTTCCTTAATAATGGAATCTTAATAAGCAGGTCAATGTTAAATTAATAACATGGAAGTACTTTAAAAGGCATATTAAAACATGATTTTAGCCCATTCATTTCAGGCTTAAAGCCATATCCCCCTTTTTTCTCTTCCTGATAGCTTATCATCTATCGGAAGGAAATATTTAAGCTAGAAGATGAAGTTTAAAGCATAAAATTAACAAGGAGGAAAAAAAGTAGTTTTAACAACCACCAGACAAAAGCTATGTCAATCTAGAGCTACTCTCTTTTTGCCACTTACTGCTCCATTCAACTATGATCCCTTGACTTAAATAATACTTTGCTATCTCCTAGAAAACAAGAGATGAATAAAATGTACTTACTCCCTAATCTCAACTTCCTTGGCCCCAAAGGCATCTGGTTGAGGAAAGTAAACACTTTAGTAAACACGGTGCAATGTTAATTATTTATATCCCATATAGCACAGAGAATGGAAGATTTGAAGTGAATGATTTGTGTATGTTTGTTTAATTGGTGATGAGGATAAAAGCCAAGGCTTCATGCATACTAGACAAGCTTTCTGTCACTAAAGCATACCCGCAGCACCTGATGGAAGCTGTGGTGCTTTGATTCAGGTGTCCCCCATAAACTTTAGGTGTTCTGAATGCTAGGTTCTTAGCTGATGGAGATTTGGGAATTAACACCTCCAGGAGGCAGTGTATTGTTAGGGGCGGGCTTATGGGTGTTACAGTCAGATACCCCTTGCTAGTGGTTGGCACACTTTCCTGTTGCTATTATCCACCTTATGTTGGCCAGGAGGTGATGTCCACCCTCTGTTCATGCCATTGTTTTCCTGACATTATAGAGCTTCTCCCTTAGGCATGTAAGCCAAAATAAACCTCTTTTTTCCAACAAACTGCTCTTAGTTGGATGTTTTCTACCAGCAATGCAAATGTGATTGCAACAGAAGCCATGAAGTGTGAGGCAGTTTGCTGCACAGAAAAGTATGCCGAACAGAAAGGACATGTGGAAAGGCAGACAGAGAGGATCAGCTCTGTGGGCAGGGATATGGGGATGTAGAGGGAATAAGAGAGAGATTTTTCAGATATTGCCAAACCATCTCCTCTAGGCTTCATAAAAACCTCTGGTTGATAACCACTGCTCTGTGATGTGCTCTGGTCCCTTCAATGAGAAATCATTTCTCCCCAATCTTTATTCCACAGTACTCTAAACCCTTAAGAGTCCTACAACTAAATCAACCAAAACAGCAATAATTAAAATAACATTCGGTTGGGCTGGAGGAATGGTTTAGCAGTTAAGGCATTTGCCTGAAAAGCCAAAGGACCCAGGTTCAATTCCCCAGGACCCACGTTAGCCAGATGCACAAGAGGGCGCACATGTCTGGAGTTCATTTGCAGTGACTGAAGGCCCTGGCATGCCCTTTCTCTCTCTCTCTCCTTCTTTCTCTGTCAAATAACTAAATAAATAAAAATAAAACATTTTAAAAAGTAACATTTGGGCTGGAAGGATGACTTAGCAGTTAAAGCATTTGCCTGCAAACCCAAAAAACCCAGGTTTGATTCCCCAGGGCCCATGTTAGCCAGATGCACAAGGGGGCGCACGTGTCTGGAGTTCCTTTGCAGTGGCTGAAGGCCCTGGCATGCCCATTCTCTCTCTCTCTCCTTCTTTCTCTGTCAAATAACTAAATAAATAAAAATAAAATATTTTAAAAAGTAACATTTGGGCTGGAAGGGTGACTTAGCAGTTAAAGCATTTGCCTGCAAACCCAAAAAACCCAGGTTTGATTCCCCAGGGCCCATGTTAGCCAGATGCACAAGGGGCGCACATGTCTGGAGTTTGCAGTGGCTAGAGGCCCTGGCACACTCATTCTCAATCTCCCTCTCTCTCTCACACACTCTCTCTCTCCCCCCTCTTTCTCTGTCAAATAAATAAATGAATTAAATAACATTCATCACTATCTCTCTTTTGTTTCTATCTGTTGACTGTGGGCCTGTCCTCTTCCATATTGTGAGCTGTTAGAGAGACCTGTCTTATTGCTCTCTCTAGTTCCACACTAGTGCCCTTGCATAGTGGGCAATTAAGACATGTTAGATTGAACTGATCAGACCACTGTCCTTGTTCTTTTGCCTTCTGACTAGCTATTTGATGGTCTTGTAAGTGGAAAGACTAAGAGGCTAAAAATCATTCTAGTGCTGTTATGTAAGTTTTTTTCTTTCTATACCTGAAAGTTGTAAGAAACAATACATTTGAAGAACTTTGTTTCTTTGTTTTAAATTTCATACTGTGGATTTTTTTTTTTTTCTTCTTAAGATAGGGTCTCGTTCTTAGCTCAGGTCCAAACTCTACTTCTGCCACAGCCTCCCAAGTGCAAGGAATACAGATGAACAACACTATATCCAGCTGGCACTTCAGAGTAAATATTAATTTTCAAACTTGGTTTCGGTTAACATAGTGATGTGTTTTATTTGAATTTAGCTTGTTAGTTTGCAAACTAAATGAATTTTGAGTGCAAGCTATCAAGTAGAATTTTATATGAGGAAACAGTTCAGTACCCACCCGCAGATAGCATTCTAGATTGCCTAATTTGTTGACATTTCTTGAAAGTTTCTTGAAGGCAGAAACACAGCTAATATTTCTCCTCTTTCCACTTCATCAGTAAGTAGTTTTGAGTTAACTAGTTACAAACTTCAAGAAGGGTGATGGGTGGGGATGAATACATTGACCTAGAATGCTCCAGGAACTAGATTTCAGGTTTTATTAAATATGTATTTATTTTATTTGAGAGAGAGATAGAGGAAGAGTCAGATAGAAAGAGAGAGAATGGGTGCACCAGAGCCTCCAACCACTGAAAATGAACTCCAGATGCATGTGCCTTGTACATCTCGTGGTATGTGGGTACTGGGGAATCAAACTTGGCTCCTTAGGCTTTGTAGGCAAGCACCTGAACTGTTGAGCCATCTCTCTAAGCCCCAGGATAAGTTTTAAAAGTTGTGATATGTGGCAAAGCTTACTAGAGGCTTATTTCAATTCTTATATACCCATTGTTTCCTAATTTCTTTGTAATAGTTGAGATTTTATAGCTCAGCCCTATATCATTCAAAATAAAAGACCTTGGGGCAGGGAGTCTAGCTCAGTGTAGAGGATACACTTAGCATACACAAAATCCTGGGTTCAACCTCCAGCATCAAAATAAATAGTAGTGATTTGGATGCAAAATACTCCCCACAGGCTCATGTGCTTGAGTACTTGGTCCCCAGATGGTAATACTATTTAAAACAAGCCTTAAGAAGTGGGACCTACATAGAGAAAATGGGGTGCTATGGGATAACCATGCCTTATGGGTTAAAGTCCACTCTGGTTTCTGGCCTGAGCTCTACTTCTTGGTCTGTGGGGAAATGATGGATGTCAGCCACACATGGCACTGCCATGAGCTCTACCACACTTTCCCCATCAGGCTGGGTGGTATCTTTTGAAACCATGAGCTAAAAATATCATTCAAGTTTTTTTCCATCAGGTATGTTGTCACAGCAACAAGTAATAACATGCACTCACACACAAGCAAACCAGTTTACTTTCTAGTTTCTTTGAGCAGATAGAGTCACACAACTAAGCTCTGGGTCATGAAGTAAAGGTCAAGACATTATGTGAAACTGCTGAAAAGGGGGCTTAACAGATGCTGACTCACTGCAAGGTACAGTGCTCATCCTAGCACTCGAGAGGCTAAGGCAAGAGGATATTGAGATTGCAATTATCTGAGTTAGACAGTAAGATCCTATCTTTCAAAAAGTCTGAAAAGATGTTTTTAAACTGAGAAGAATATTTTTTTACTCTTCTACATGTCTTTATTCTTTTCTTCCTCTTATATACCTCACAAGTAATGACTAGAACTCCCGAAGTCATGGTAGATCATGAGTAGACTTGATCAAGGAAGCCATATCCTAAGATAATGGTGCAAAATGACAGAAATTGGGGTCTCTAATGACACTGTGGAGCTGTTACAGTTGCATCAAATTACTAATCTCTGGGTTCTCTCACTCTAAATATACATAATTTTGGAGTTCGATGTTTATATTCAGCTTTTCCTAATCATAATTGATATTAGAATTCAACAATATTTTAGTGCCTACTATGAGCCAAGACAGCAATTTTCAACAAACAATATATGTTCCCCAAATTTCAGTTTTTAAAAAATATAAGTGTTCATACCATACTTGGAAGGTTTTAAGTCAAAATCTACATTGTAAGCCTCTGGCATGAATATAGATGATTAGATATAGATATAAATGAATTAGATATCTTGCATGGCATATACATAGTTATATATAGTATATTGTATGTGTATGTGTTTGTATAGAAACAGGGACACTTACTTTTTAATAGCTTACTTTTTAATTCCCTTATGTTTGATTCCTATAGGTTCAAAGTAAGATAATGTCACCTTTTTCTAATTTTGTTAATTTTTTGCCTAGTCAGCCTAGCTAAAGAAATGTCATTGTGCTAATCTTTTCAAGAAATCAATTTTGGAGTCTGGGAAGATGGCTAAATGGTTAAAGATACTTGCTTGCAAAGCCGGTTTCAATTTCCCAGTACTCAGGTAAAGCCAGTTTCACAAAGTGACACATGTGTCTGGAGTTTGTTTGCAGTGACAAGAGACCCTGAGGTGTGCCCACTCGTTCTCATTCTCTCTCTCTCTCCGCCTTCCTGCTTACAAACAAAAATGTTTAACAAAAAAAAAGTTAAAATTAAAAAAAGAAATCCAGACTGTAGAAATGGCGTAGCAGTTAAGGTGCTTGCCTGCAAAGCCATAGGATCCAGGTTTGATTTCCCAGTACCCACATAAAGCCAAATGCACAAAGTGGTACATGCATCTGGAATTCGTTTGCAGTGGCTGGAGTCCCTGGCATGCCCATTCTCTCTTTCTTTCTATCTCCTTCTCTCTCTCTGTCTCTCTCTGAAATAAATAAAAAATGTTTTAAAATTGTTTTAATTAATTTTGGTTTCAGTTCTGACAATTGATTTTATTCCATTCTATTTTGTCTCCTCTATATTGTTTATACTTGTTCTTACATCTGCTGTCACCTTTGTTATTTCTTTTCTCCTGTTTAACTTGAGTTTACCATGATCTTCTTTTTCAAATACTTCAAAATAGAGGTTTATAGAACTAGATTGAGCTCTTTCTTCTTTTCAACTGTAAGTATCCATAGCTATACAGTTCCCTCTAAGCACTGCATTAGGTGCATTATGAGTACTTTTTTTTTTTAATTTTTATTTATTTGACAGAGAAAGAGGGAGACAGAGAGAGAGAGAGAGAGGGCATGCCAGGGCCTCCAACCATTGCAAACGAACTCCAGACACATGCGCCCCCTTGTGCATCTGGCTAACGTGGGTCCTGGGAAATCAAGCCTCAAACCAGCGTCCTTAGGCTTCATAGGCAAGTTCTTAACCATGAAGCCATCTCTCTAGCCCATGAGTATATTTTTTAACCCCACAGAGAACTGATACATAGACTTACTGAGTAACAGCTGAACTTCTTCGCCACATAAGGCATTTTCTATTTTCCAGCAGTTACTGATGTTTTGAGTAGGCAAAGCTTCACTTATAAACTAAAATGCTCTGGTTTCTGTTGGTTCAATAATATAGAAAGAGTCTTGCTTTTAGACAAAAGATTTCTTTTGTAACTTAGTCTAAAAATCAACCAGAATACCAAGGGATTAGATGATAAGGGCCCTTCTAAAGGGCTGATGTAAAGCTTTCTTTTTTGGTTATGTTTTTAATAAGTACATTTTTATGACTGAAAACACTGTTTACATCTAGAAGCAAAAGTCAACTAATAGCAAAAACTTTCTGTGCTATCAAAGTCCCTTCTCTTAGCCTGTATGCTTGCTTGTTTGCCCTGGTTTTCTCATGATTTGGCAGCATTACCACCAACTCCACGTGACAAGTGACATCATTGCTATAATGAGAACTCCAAGCAGCACCTCTGGATCGAGGCCCATCTGTGTGCCAGCTCCCACACTTGAAAAAACACATTCCAAATTCATTCAGCATGCCAGTGCCATTTAGTCACTGTGACATATCCCAAATTTTGGATTTTGTGCAAAAACTAGTCTGTGCCCACAACATTAATCATGGAACATATTTTATGACGTTTGACAACAACTTAAAAGGTTCTCATTTCTGGCAGGTGGCTTTGCCAATCTGCAAGTATATGCAAGATAAATTCTAAACAATATATTGAGGGCTGAAAATACATTGTGAAGAAGAGTCCACTCAGTCCTGAATTCTTTCTCAGGGACACATAAGCCAGTCTTGCAAA
Organism: Dipus sagitta; assembly: GCA_036346955.1. NCBI lineage: Eukaryota > Metazoa > Chordata > Mammalia > Rodentia > Dipodidae > Dipus > Dipus sagitta. Next base: position 87,416,388 of record CM070779.1, on the reverse strand, counting down.
GGAAGTATGATTGCCCCAGGTACTCATAGAAAGCCAAAGAAAAGGCAACAGCTCATGTGCCAAGAGATGCTGAGAACATTGGCATAATCACCAGTGTTGGCAGGACCATGAGTTTGAGATGGCTAATTTAAGCAACAAGATCCTGGCAAACAGATTTATTTAGGGCAAGGGTGCGTCAGGAAGATGCCAGGAAAATACATCAAGCTGTGCCTTATATGTACTTTGCAGTGATGATGAAACAACTGACATTAAAGAGTCAAGTCACACTTTAATATAATCTAAAACTCATCAACAAGAAGTACAGTTTACTTCAGATCTCTGCAACTCCAAGATGGAGCTTGATCTGATTTAAGGTCTGTGATAAAGCTTCCTTTCAAAGGTGTCCATCCATGAAGCGATTTCTCCTTATGTTTAGGGTCAACTGATTAAGCCAAATCCACTTATATATTAATTCATGTTAAAAAGCAGGCTATTTTACATTTGACCATATCATTCCCATTAAACAGAGGAAGCTATTTCTTCCAGTATTTTTTCCTATTTTTTTCATTTATTTTATTTACTTGGGAGAGAGGGGGGCATATAGAGAGAATGGTCACTCCAGGGCCTTCAGCCACTGCAAATGAACCCCAAATGCATGTGCCACCTTTTGCATCTGGCTTACGTGGGTCCTGAGGAATCGAACTTGAGTCCTTTGGCTTTGAAGGCAAGCGCCTTAACTGGTAAGCCATCTCTCCAGCCCCTTTTATTTTTCTAAAGAGTATATATCATAGAAACTCTTGAAAAAATAGAGCCTTTAATTGCAGATACAAGTCTACATAGATCCCTTTAAAGTTATATTCCACAACAAGATTAAACCTCGAATTCTGCTTTTTATGATTGTGTCTATTTCTTCACAGGTCAACATACAATAAGTAAATAGTAAAATACTCCACATGGAGCATTCTGCTTTTTCATGACTGTCCATTGCCCTTGCTTCTCCAGACAGCCTCCTATCTGCAGCTTACCTAACCCACTTCCTTTCTGGCTTCACTGATGCTTAGTTTGGTGTATTTGCAATGCCTTGGGTTAAAGACTTCATACCCTGGCAGCTTAGTTAGGACTCTCATTTGTCATAGGAAAATTAAATTTGCATGAATTAGCTTTCCCTGGCATTTGCTTAGACCTAGACTTCCAATTCTAATTTTAGAGTTTCCTTTCATCCCTAAGGCCAGAAGTGCAGGAAGAGGGGTTCTCCACAAGAATATGCAGGAAGAAGTAACAGGAGAAGAGGGATTCTCCACAGGAAGATGCAGAAAGAAGTAACAGGAGAAGAGGGGTTCTCCACAGGAAGAAGTAACAGGAGAAGAGGGGTTCTCCACAGGAAGAAGTAACAGGAGAAGAGGGGTTCTGCACAGGAAGATGCAGGAAGAAGTAACAGGAGAAGAGGGGTTCTTCACAGGAAGAAGTAATAGGAGAAGAGGGGTTCTTCACAGGAAGAAGTAACAGGAGAAGAGGGGTTCTGCACAGGAAGAAGTAATAGGAGAAGAGGGGTTCTGCACAGGAAGATGCAGGAAGAAGTAACAGGAGAAGAGGGGTTCTCCACAGGAAGAAGTAACTGAAGAAGAAGAGTTTGCCACAGGAAGAAGCGACAGTAGAAGAGAGGTTCTCCACAGGAAGTAACAAAAAGAAGAAGCAAGAGGAGCAGAGGGGCTTGCCACAGGAAGAGTAAGTTCTGATTTGAAGGCCTCATGACTTAAAACCTGGCAAAGCACAAAAGCAGAAGATGCTTCCTCTCTCTCTCATCTGTTCAGATTCTTCCCAAGGTCTCTATCGTAAGGGAAGAAGCCCACTCAATTCCTATCCAAGCACAACTCTGATAGGATTTATCAATTTATAATGTAGATTATAACTTATTGCCTTAGGTATTTTCTATGTTCAGGAAAAATGTGTTGTTAGTCAACTTGAATCATAGTTGTCTCTCTCAGTAGCTGCTCCTAAAAATTTATTTTTCCTTATTTATGAAATAAGTTACAGTTAACTTTAAAGTCAGTTAGACATGTTTTCCTTTGGAACCACATTATATTCTTTTTTTATAATGAAAGTAATTCTCTTGATAATTTGACTCTGCACTTTTTAAATTTTTTATTGTTTTTATTTATTTATTTTGGTTTTTCGAGGTAGGGTCTCACTCTAGCCTGGATGACCTGGAATTCACTACGTAGTCTCAGGCTGTCCATGAACTCACAGAGACTACCTCAGCCTCCCAAGTGTTGGAATTAAAGGCATGTGCCACCATGCCTGACTGCACTTTTTTAAAAAAATATTTTTGTTTATTTTATTTATTTGAAAGCAACAGACAGACAGAAAGAGAGAAAGAGGCAAATAGATAGAAAGAGAATGGGTCCTGAGGAATCAAGCCTTGAACCAGGGTCCTTAGGCTTCACAGGCAAGTGTTTAACTTCTAAACCATCTCTCTAGCCCCTCAGTGCACTTTTTAAAGAAACAAAATTTTAGTTGGAAAAGGCTGTGGAAATAATCTTTTGAACCCCAAACACAAGTCCCTATGTCAGTCTGGCTATGTCAAAATTACTAGTGGTGGCGCACGCCGGTAGGATATTGCTGAAGAGGCGGAGGCAGGAGGATCAGGAGTTCGAGGCCAGCCTGGACTAGAGAGTTTTGAAATATGTTGAATGATTAGCATAAGCAAGGACCTTGGTTCCATCCCCAGCACCTACAAAAAAATAAAGAAATAATTTTAAAAGAAAATGTAGATTCCCAAAGCCTTTCCCTCAGAGATTCTGATCTATTAAGTCCATGAAGTTCTAAGGAATCTGTATTTAAATAAATGCCTGTATTAACAGCCGTGTGTGTGTGTGTGTGTGTGTGTGTGTGTGTTAATTTTAATGTGCAGAAAAATTTTATTCAAGGTTCTTAATAAATGAGAAAACAGATCAAGAGTGAAAATGTGACATTTTCAAGATCACACTGTCACATGGTAGCTCAGCTATAATTGGAAACTAGAGCTCCTGACATTTAGGCCTTTGCTTTTTCCATAATGTCAAGATGCTACTCCTATGGAATTTGGAATTTTTCCCCAAATTTTATAGTAGTATATTATACCAGCCATGCTGGATGCATAGCCATAGCTATGGGAAGATTTTCTGTCCATAGTTCTATCAAAGCCCTGGGTTAACCATCACCTCCACTCCAGCAGGTACAGCTAGTTGAACTAGGGAAAGGTATCTGATCAAGTTTGGCAAATCCATAGAGTGACTACAGATCAATGAGCTTCAAATACCAAATAATGCAGGTTTACTGATTTAATGACTGAAATCTGCTAATCTTTAAACCCCTCATACCTGTCTGTGCTTTTTAGGCAATAGTGTTTACAATCCAGTTCTCATATACCTTTTTAGTAAAATCTGTAACCAATGGCAAATATTTCAAATTTTAAGACATGAGACTAATACAAATTAAAGATTTAAAAACAAAATAATACTACCTTACTTAAGATTTTAGTGCTATTTTGCTTTCATTATTATTTTATCAAAATACTTTATGTAAGCTGGGAGTGGTGGCTCATATCTTTAATTCTAGCACTTAGAGGCTGAAATAGGAGGATCACCATGAATTCAAGGCCAGTCTGAGCTATGGAGTTGAATTTCATGTCAGCTTAACCTAAAGTGAGACCCTGCTTCAAAAAAATGGGGGATGCAGGAAGGCTAGAGAAATGGCTCAATGGTTAAGTGTGTTTTCTGTTCAAGCATGCGATTTCAAAACTTCAGAATGCACATAAACAGTTGGGTGTAGTCATACACATCTATAACCTGAGTCCTGTGAGGAGTGGAGTTATGGAATTGTTGAGACTCATGAAGAATGAAAAGCTTCAGAATCAGTAAAGAGAGACTGCATAGCAAAGAAAAGCAAAGCAGGCAAGTGACGGAGGTGGACACATGATGTTCTCTGACTGCTGCAAGCAAGCCCACAGCATGCCCCAGCAAATGGACAGGCACAGCATCAGTGCATACATGTGTATAAACCACACATGCACACACACAGAGGCAAAATAAAACTTCATGTTAGATTTGTGGACACACACACTTGGAATCCAGGCACATAGAATATTGAGACAGGCAGCCTACAAGTTTAAGGCCAGCCTGGGCTACATAGGAAAACCCTTTCTAAAACCAAAGTAGAGGATACCAGTCACCCTTTACTTCCTGTAGATATGTTGTCTGGTGCCAATCCATCTTTAATTCTATCATTGTATTTTCTTTCTTATACAATTTTAAGTTTTTAAAATAATTGCTTCATTGCACATCATTTTCTTTTCCATGTGCTTATCACCAACTCATGCCCAAACTGTCCACTGAAAACCATAAATTTTATTACTGATTGCACTTCTTACTTCTGCCTCCTTCTTTTTCAATGGGACACTGTTATTTTTTAGGCAAGTTTCACAGCTGTTCCCCTGGGTTTTCTATTGTGACAGTTAACTGTATGTGTCAACTCGACTGGGCTACGAGATAGTTGGAGAGCTGGTAAAGCATTATTTCTGGATGTGTCAGAGAGGGTATTTCTAGATGGATGTTGCAGTCAGGTATGTATTACTGGTAGAAATCACCCAGCCAAGAGCAGCTTATGGGAAAAAAAGAGGTTTATTTTGGCTTATAGGCTCAAGGGGAAGCTCCACAATGGCAAGGAAAAACAATGGCATGAGCAGAGGGTGGACATCACTCCCTGGCCAACATTAGGTGGACAACAGGAACAAGAGAGTGTGCCACACACTAGCAGGGGGGAGCTGGCTATAACACCCAACAATACACTGCCTCCAGGAGGTGTTAATTCCCAAATCTCCATCAGCTGGGAACCTAGCATTCAGAACACCTAAGTTTATGGAGGACACCACAATCAAACCACCACATTCTGCCCCTGACCCCTATAAACTGATAACCATTCATGATGTAAAATGCAAAACCTTTATACAACTTTAAAAGTCCTCATAGTTTTTATCAATTCCAATAATGTCCAAGGTCTTTTAACTGAGCCATAATACCAAAAAAATCCCCCCAAAACCCATAATGACATAGAATAAACACACTGCGAAAGATGGCATTGAGCAAAGCAAAGAAATATTCAAACAGTACAAGATTTAAACAGGGCAAACATCAAACTCTGTAGCTCCAAGTCCAACAACTCTACTCAGTAACAAATCTCCAAGTCTAATAACTTTAACCAGGAACAAGTCTCTGGTATTCGAATTCTGCCCCTTCAGTTAGGCTACTCACAGTCCTGGAAAACTTCATCTGAGGCTGGCGCTTTCCTTAGCAGCCATCTCATGATCCTGGCATTTCCACTGGGTCTCCACTGCAATCCACAGTTTATCCTCATGGCCCCATGGGGGTCTCCATTCAGGCATTTAGCACACCTGTTTCACATTGCCCATGACAATTTCCAAAACACAAGACTGTGTTGCAAACTCAATAACCCTCTCTTTCCTGTATTTCTTATACTCCACAATACCAGGTAGGGTGCCAATTTCTTAATCTGGAGGAGGAGGCAATAAAGCCGACTTTGAAGAACAGGACACTCCTTGAACATGCAGGCCCCTTCAAAAGAGTTTACATTCTGCCAGATGTGGTAGCGCATGCCTTTAATTCCAGCACATGGGAGGCAGAGGTAGGAGAATTGCCATGAGTTCAAGGCCATCCTGAGACTACATAGTGAATTCCAGGTCAGCCTGAGCTAGAGTGAGACCCTACCTTAAAAAAACAAAAACAAACAAACAAAAAAAAAAAGAGTCTGCATTCTTCCTGTTGCCCCAGTGCAGGTCAGCTGGCCCAATCTCAAAGGTTATAATCTGCAGCTGAACAGGCAGCAGTTTACTCAAGGACATTTTTTTTTTCTTCTGTGCCATATCCCTCTGCTCACACCAGTTCATTTCTACACAAAGCAACCCTGCACAATTTCTCAGGACACAGGCATAACAGCAAGCTCCTCACACAAAATGCTAGCCCAGTCCAAGCAAAGCTCTTTCTCACCCTCATAAGGCAAACCTCACAGTCCATAGTTCTTACTGCATTCAGGTCTTTCAACTCTGACCAGAATAGTCCATCATGCTCTACTTACAGAACTTCAAGGGGTCACTTAGAGCAAGGTTTCAAATCCTTCCACATTCCTCTTGAAAATCACCTCTAAAAGGCTAAAGCCACACAGTCAGGTGTCTAGCAACAACCCCACTTCTGGTACCACTTTACTGTTGCAATCCAATTCCCCTTGCTGGTAGAAATCACCCAACCAAGAGCAGCACGTAGGGAAAAGAGGTTTATTTTGGCTTATAGGCTTGAGGGAAAGCTCCGCGATGGCAGGGAAAATGATGTCATGAGCAGTGAGTGGACATCACCCCCTGGCCCACATAAGGTGGACAATAGGAACAAGACAGTCTGCCAAACACTAGCAAGGGGGAGCTGGCTATAACACCCATAAGCCCACCCCCAACAATACACTTCCTCCAGGAGGCATTAATTCCCAAATCTCCATCAGCTGGGAACCTAGCATTCAGAACACCTAAGTTTATGGGGGACACCTGAATATGAAGGCACAGCAACAGGAATTATCCAGAAGGAAAATACAGAGAAAAATCCTGGAAAAACAAAATAAATATAGCAAAAGAGCTCTGGGACAATGCCAGGTAGCTGAAAACACTTTATGTGCATAGACATGTACATGATTCCAGGAGTCACCAAAAGAAAGGAGCAGGGTTGAGAAGGGAAAGATGATGATATCTGCATTTACCTTGCTCCACAGTGTTTCTAGCAAAGCACTTTTAGGCATTACACATTTATAATCATTTCTTGTATATGTGTAGAAGAGCAAAAGACACCAGTGAGTGAGAGATAAGTGTAAGTGTTAATGAAGGGTACTAAAACCATGAGAGGACACAGAAGGGAAACAATATAGAGAAAGGAAAGGCTAAGCTATGTGTGTTCAACAGGGACTTGGAAAATGAGTTCAGCTGAGTGTGTATAAAGGCTGGAGAACAAAAGATGGAAGGGGCATTACATGAGAGGATAACCTGAATAAAGACGTGGGAGCAGATTCAAACACTGTTTTGAATATACTATTTTGATTAGAGTGATGGTGCATTTGAGGAGTGTGGTGGTTTGATACAAGTGTCCCCCATAAAATTAGGTGTTCTGAATGCTAGGTTCCCAGATGGGGGATATTTGGTAATTAACACCTCCTGGAGGCAGTGTATTGTTGGCAGCGGGCTTATGGGTGTCATAGCTGGTTTCCCCATGTCAGTGTTGGGCATACTGTCCCATTTCTGTTGTCCAACCTCTGCTCAGGCTATCATTTCCCCCTGCCATCATGGAACTTCCCCTCGAGTCTGTAAGCTAAACTAAACTTTTTACCCACAAGCTGCTCTTGGTCAGGTGATTTCTGCCAGCAATGCGAACCTGACTGCAACAGGGCGTGATGAGGAAGGTTAGTTGAGTTAGGGCCTGACTGTGCAAGGTTTTAGAAAGAGAAATCACATTAAGACCAGTGCTGACATTCACAACAGATTATTAGAAAATGCTAGTTGAATGGAATGGGCCAAGTGCAACCAGGAATTTATCAGAACCATCTTGTAGTAAAGTGTGGAAAACTTAGATGGACTAATGGCTTGCATGTTAGCTCAATCTAAGAAGTTTCAGGTAAACTATTTCACTTAAACTAGGAACTAAAATGTTCCTGGCTCAACTTTTTTTAATGGCTCTATAAAGTAAAGCATATGCTTTATACTTCATTTACACATGATCTGAGCCAGCTTCTTCAAATTGTTACTTTGTGGTGCACCCAAGCACCTTCTTGGGCCATGGTTTGTTTCCGTTCTCCTCATACCTTCTTCTCTCAGACTTCTGGGGAAGATTTGAGCCTTGGTTGTTTAAATTAAAGCAACGCTTTAAAAAAAAGAATTTTCAGTATGCCATTTGATCTTAAGAACGTGAAAGACCTCATAGATAGGCCCTCACCTCGCACGCGTAGGGAAATTGAGGTCCAGAGAGGGAAAGCAAGCAGTACAGGGTCAGCGCGCGGCAGTGGTTACCCAGGGACTAGAACCCGCGGTATTTGACTATGAACGCAACAAAGGGCTGCAGGGCGTGGAGCCCGACGCCGGGAACAAAAGCCAGGGAAAGCCTTCTCTGCAACCTTCTGAGGCTGAAGAACCTGGGAACCTCCCAACGGTAAACGCCCAACAGCCTGCTGGTCAGAGTTGCTCCCCCAGCGCAGCTCCCAGGGATTCCAATCCGCTCTTCTCGATCTCGCGAGACTGCCCCGACCTCACCCTTCCGCTCTCGCCAGGCCCCGCCCCTCCCTCGGCAGCCCTTCTGTCGTCACTTCCTGTGTGTCTGCTTGGCTAAGGGAGAAGATGGCGGCGCTGGGGGAACCTGTACGGCTGGAGAGGGGTGAGTGTGGCGGTTTCCCGGGCGGAGCGGGTGGCATGGGGCCGTTCCGTTCCTCGTGGCCGGGGGGAGGCGGCCCCGGCTCCATCTCAAGCGCGGTGCCCCTCGCGCCCGCGAGCTGTGCGCCGCTCCGGGAGAAGGCTTGCTGGGAGCCGGTGCCCCTCGTTTCCCACGGGCCGCTCCCCGCAGCCCGCCCTGCACGCTCGTGGCACACGCTGAACGCGCGCGGGGCCGACCGGCCGGGGACTGTCAACCCGGGAAGCGAATGCCGCACGCCGCGTTCATTGTGCGTGCGCACGCAAAGTCCTCCGTGAGCTCACACGGGGCACTCCCCTCCGATTTAGACAAAACTCTTTACTTGCACCATAACCTCCCTTGTGCTTTAAGTGTTCCGCTCTTGCCTGGCTTTTGTGTCTTTCCTAGGAACGGTCACAGTGTTTCAGAAACAACCCACCTGGCTTGATTCTGCGAAGGAAGTTACATAACTACGTAGATTGTAGATCACTAGTAAATTCAATGTGATTCCTTATTTACAAACCACGGTTGCAACTGTGGTTGGTTGATGGCTTCTAAGACTGTCGGGAAAAATAAAACCTGCTGTGTACTTAAAGCTAGAGGCCTGTAAAATACCTGGCTATGTCCTCACCAGCGTCCTATTACAGATTCATTGAGCTTTGTCCTCCACAAATCTCAAGCATTTCAAGCAACTGAAGCATGCTTTTGACTTACCAGCACCAGAAGTCATATGTAATTGTCAAGAAGTACCAAGTAAACATTCAGAGTAGTATTGGCACAAAAGCTTGGAACGGAGTTTGAAATTATTTTGCATATATTAACATTTGCTGTTACAGTCTGAATATTAATATCCTCTAGGAAAGAAATGCAGCTATATAGTTGGCGTACCTAAACAAACCTCTTTCCTCATGCCTCCATACAAATGTTCGTTAGTTTGCCACTTACGGTGTTCACCATTTGGAGGTCTTTTTTTATAGATGTAATTGTTTCTCTCCAGCCCTCTAGGGCTTTAATTTAAGCCTCATTTTATGACAGAGTAGCTACTTGAGAAAGTCTTGTTAAGGTAGGCTTATCACTGTGACATTTTCTTGCTGAGCACAGTGGTGACTTATTTTGTGTGTGTGTGTGAGAGAGAGAGAGTTAGTTGTGGAATTCTAGGAGGTTGACAGTCTTCTGTATTTTTTAATGCAGCACAAAATATGGCTTCATCCTCTGGGAATCATTGTTTGCTGTTACAAGGTTCTTTTGAGCTCTGTACTTCTCTAGGAATTAATGGCCAGTGATTGCCAGTTACCAGGATAAGCACATCAGATAATGTCAAGTCTGGTAGTTTAGGGTTATAACAAGCTATTAATAATACTAACTATTAACATTTTACCAAAAATTCCACAGTTCAAAATAATGCTTATGGCCAAGTTCCTGCATGACTTATAAGTCAGAGCATAATTCACTGGAACAAAAACTTGACCATATATATTACATACAGTTTAGATATAGTAGAATATTTACTGTTTTTAACTTTTGACTTACTGGGTGCCTGCCCCATGTTGGATATTGAATCCAGGGTCTTATTCATGCTAGGTATGTAATAATTTTAAATTTTCATATGGTGTACATTTTGTAACAGTCTCCATTTATCAGCCATTCCAGTGGTGGTAAATCAGATATTTGATTAGCATCAGTTTATTATACTTTTTGTTATCTAAAATAAAAAAAAAGACTTGCTTCTCCACTATATTTACACATAGATTTTCATAGGCAAGCACAAATAAAGCCTTAACTAATTCCATAAATTAAAATGTGTGGTTACATGAAGTGAAGAACATCTTTCAGGCTGGAGAGGTGGCTCAGCAATTACATTTGCCAGCATTTGCTGGCAAAGCCTAATGACCCAGTTCAGTTCCTCATTACCCATGTAAAGCCAGATGCACAAAGTGGCACATGCATCTGGAATTCCTTTGCAGCAGATGGAGGCCCTGGCATGTCCATTCTCTTTCTCTCTTCTGTCTCTCCTTGCAAATATATATATATATATATATATTTGCAAAAATATATATATATATATATTTTTTTTTTTTTTTAAGCCAGGCATGGTGGCTCGTGCCTTTAATCCCAATACTTGGGAGGCAGAGGTAGGAGGATTGCAGTGAGTTCAAGGCCACCCTGAGACTAGAGTGAATTTCAGGTCAGCCTGGGCTAGAGTGAGACCCTACCTCAAAAAGCCGAAAAAGAAAAAAGAAAGAACATCTTCCACTAAGTCCAAAGGATACAAGGAATAGAATAGTAGCATTCCAGCCTGTTGGTACAAAAATGTTTAAGAAAAAAGTCAAGGGAGCTGGAGAGATGGCTTAGTGGTTAAGCTCTTGCCTGTGAAGACTAAGGACCTTGGTTCGAGGCTCAGTTCCCCAGTACCCATGTAAGCCATATGCACAAGGTAGCGCATACATCTGGAGTTCATTTGCAGTGGCTGGAGGCCTTGGTGCGCCCGTTCTCATTCTCTCTCTCCCTCCCTCCCTCCCTCCCTCCCTCCCTCCTCCCTCCCTCCCTCTCTCCCTCCCTCCCCCCCCCCGCCTGTTGCTTTCAAATAAATAAAAACAAAATAGAAAAGCCAAAAAAAAATTTTTTTTAAAGAAAAAATTCAACACATGCCTGACAGGTGTAGTGGCATACTCACGCCTTTCATCCCAGCACTTGGGAGGCAAAGAGGTGGGAGGAACACTGTGAGTTCAAGGCCAGCCTGAGACTGTGAGACTACTGAGGGAGTTCCAGGTCAGCCTGGGCTACAGCAAGACTCTACCTAAAAAAAAAAAAAAAGAAAGAAAGAAAGTAATAGAAATTCAAGGCAGATATCATTAGCAGTGTTTTCACACGAATGTGAGTCTTGTAAAGTTACTTGATTCATAAAATACATTCTTGTACTTGCCAATAACAATACTTTCTATGCTTAAGTAACTTGCCCAGGATCACACAGCAAATATTAAGATGAGCTTGACAAAGCTGTTCGTGTTCTTCTGTTTTGTATTCATATAGTAGAGCATATCTGAATTAAAGCACAGGTAAAGTACTAACTAATTGCATTCGTTATTGAGCAGTTCATGTGCATATATATGCATCATGTTTTCCTTCAAGAAATAAACAGTGATTTCACTTTCATACTGCCTTTGTATTGTTCAGCACTTTGGTTACTAATAAGTAAGGTACCAGCTGTTCTCCTCTTCTCTCTCTCTCTCTCTCTCTCTCGCTTTTTCAAGGTAAGGTCTCTAGTCCAAGCTGACCTGCGATTCACTTTTCTTTTCTTTTTAATATTTGTTTTGCTAGGAGAGAGGGAGGGAGGGGGAGAGAGAAAATGAATGAGTGATTGAATGGGCATGCCAAGGCCTTCTTTCACTGTAAACAAACTGCAGATGCATGTGCACCTTGTACATATGGCTTTACATGGGTTCTGGGGAATTGAACCTGGTCTGGCAAGTTTTGCAGGCAAGTGCCTTTAACTGCTAAGCCCAATACTGGTAGCTTTTCTAAAGCACAGTGTACATTTATCTGTCATACTTGATCCTGGTCCTTCCCTATGACATTTTTATATTCAGTTTGCTATATCTCAAAGATTGTTTTTTCTAGTTTTATGTTTCTTTTAACCAACATTTTTTCTAATCTACAAAATTGATTTTATATTTCCATTTTCTGTGTGTGCACATGTACAGTCTCACACAAAACACATACATCATGCTTTTTATTCTTTGAGACAGCTCCCTTTGGCGTCCAAGCTTGCCTTGAACGTATAGCAGTCCTCCTGCATCAGTCTCCTGAGTGCTAAAATTATACACACATAGCACCATGCCTGTCCAGTCATTGAGGAATTAATCCTAACTGCTCCAGTTTTAAAGAGATGTGGAGAATCCTTACAGCAAATTATCTTAATGTGACTATTTAACTGTAGACATCTGCAGAGCAATTGAATTGTTGGAGAAACTACAGAGAAGTGGAGAAGTGCCACCACAGAAACTTCAGGCTTTACAAAGAGTGCTTCAGAGTGAGTTCTGCAATGCTGTGAGAGAGGTAAGTAAACATAATTAAAGTTTCCCAACAGAAATACCTTAGAAAATAAACTTTAGAGCCAGATGTAATGGTTTATTCCTATAATTCCAGCACTTGAGAAGCTGAAGCAAAAGGATTTCCATGAGTTTGAGGCTAGCCTGTACTACATGGTATATGTTCCAGGCCAGCCTGTCTCAGAAGGAAGGAAAGGAAACTTAACAAAACATTAGAACTGACCCTCTTGTTTTGGGGATAGAGTTGTAGTTCAGTAGTAGAGCATTTGCCTAGCATGCAGAAGGCACTGGATTCTATCTCAATACCTAAAAGAGAGGGAGGGAGATAAGGAAGGAAGGACCTTTGAATTTCTAATAGAAAAACTTTACATTTTACAAAAATGTGCAACTGCCCAAAATTCTAACACATTTATTTATAGAAAACTCAAACATGCTATATTCCAAGATATAAAATTTGATGACAACTTTGTTTTACAGGTGTATGAACATGTCTATGAAACTGTTGACATCAGTAGCAGTCCTGAAGTGAGAGCTAATGCAACTGCAAAGGTGAAGGTTTTCATTTATTAAGAGTGTGATATAAGAAAATAAAACAGTCTGTCATAAATTAAAGGTTAAAACATAGCCAGGCGTGGTGGCACACGCCTGTAATCCCAGCACTCGGGAGGCAGAGGTACGTGGATCCTGTGAGTTCGAGGCCACCCTGAGACTACATAGTGATTTCCAGGTCAGCCTGAGCTAGGGAGGCCCTACCTCGAAGAAAAAAAAAGGTTAAACATATGCAGTTACTAGATTCATAGTAAACTCATTTTGAAAGCTAACATGATCTTTCCAACAAACACTAAATATCTCGAGTTCCAAAAGATGGCACATGTTTGATTTGCTTTACATAAGATATTGTATTATGTTGTTTAGATGATACATTGAGAACTCTTACATAGAATAATTGCTTATTGCCAGGTATGGTAGTTGCACTTAATCCCAGCACTTGGGAGGCAGAGGAAAAATCACTGAGTTCGAGGCCAGCCGGAGAATACATAGTAAATTCCAAGTCAGCTTGGGCTAGAGTGAGACCCTACCTCAAAAAAAAAAAAAAAGGAATATTTGCTTTTCATGAAATAATATAATTAGGTTGAATATATTATGGAGATTATACATAGATATCATTAATTTTATAATTGAGAATGAATTTCACATCAATTGGGAATTTACATCAAGGTTAGATTACATGCCTCAAACCAAACAAATAGTGACTAGCAGTGGCATGCTAACTCCACATTGCTTTTTTGATTATTTTTCCTTTACCCGGACTCTGCAAATAGGATGTCATGTCAGTACTAGCCTGCCACCTCAGGGCTGCAGATGGCATGTGTTGGCAGTTACCTTGTTGCTGACAAAGGCACCTGCCCAAAAGCAGTTGATGGGAGGAAAGTTTGTTACTTTTGACTTGCAGTCTGAATGAGAAGTTTTCATGATAGCAGGGAAGTGATAGTCGAGCAGAAACTGGACATCACCTGCTTGCCAACATCAGGTAGACAACAGGAATCAGGACCATGAGCTGGATTCTAGCAATGGAGAGACACCTCCTTCAGCAAGACTCCGCCTTCCACATTTCCATCAACTGGAACCTAACATTCAGAATACATGAGTCTATGGGCACATCTGATTAAAACCACAACATGTGCCCATAAAGTGATGATCATCCTACAATGTAAAATGCTTTCAGTCCAACTTTAAAATTCCCATAATTTTTATATCAATCCCAACACTGTTGAAACATCCTCGTAGTCCAGGGTCTCTTAAATGTGAGCTGTAAAACCCAAAACACAATGGTACAGTAAACCTTCACACTGCAAAAGATGGCATTGCAAAGAAAGATTGACCAATGCAAGAGCTAAAACAAATGGCAAACATCAAATCTTGAGGCTCCAAGTTTGGTAGCCCTAAGCAGTGATGGAGTCTCTAGAGATCCAATTCCACTCTTGGCCCTTCACTATCTGCTTGCTGTTGGGTCATATCCACTCGAGCCGGAGCTAGCAGCTTTCCTTGGTGGCCATCCCACAATCCTGGTATCCAAACTCTGGGGTCTCCACTGCAACCCATAGTTCATCTTGATAGCTCTATATATTACTGGGGATACAGGGATCTAAACCCTCCGTCACATTGCCTTATATTAGCGATTCCTGGAACCCAATGCACTTCATGACCTTTTTTTCTAGAATTTCTCATGCATCCAAAACCAGTACCAGATGGGTGGCATAGACAACTTTTTAAGTACAGGGGTCCAGGGTGGGGTGGGGAACTAAAGCTTGAGCAGGATACTCCTTCACAAGACTGCCTCTGAAGCTCAGGACTGTGACAAAATGGGGGAAGATTATCAGCAATCCTGCTTGCCAAGCCCTGTGCACACTGAGTATCATGAAATTTTTGAAAACTGGATATGTTTGGAGTGTCCTGAAAAATCTTCCTGATACATTATTCTATTCACTTATCTCCTAAAATCCTACTTAACTTACTAAATGAGTTTGTAGACACTCAAGACATGAGAAATACGTGCATTAGATGTGGCTTCAGAGCTGTGGATGTGGGACATTGGTTGTGCACGTGCTGAGTGAGCTTGAGTGCCTCCTTCAAGCCTCAGCTCCTCAAAAAGGGAAGCAAAAAAAAAAAAAAAAGCATGGTTTTAAGTATGGAATTTTCTTTCAGGCTACTGTTGCTGCATTTGCTGCCAGTGAAGGACACTCCCATCCTCGAGTTGTTGAACTGCCCAAAACAGAAGAGGGCCTTGGATTCAATATTATGGGTGGCAAAGAACAAAACTCTCCAATCTATATATCACGGATAATTCCAGGTGGAATTGCTGATAGACATGGTGGCCTCAAACGAGGAGATCAACTCCTTTCTGTTAATGGAGTGGTAAAGATAAATTTTATTTGTATTTGCTGTTTGTAGTAACGTATTGTGACCACTTGAGGGTGCATTGTAGTTAGAAAAGCAGAAAACGTAAAAAACCTGCACAAAATGCAGGGTAGTTTTAGAAATGCCTTGATTATTGAAGGGTTGTTTCTTTGATTGATTTGGCTTGGTTTCGTTGTGATAGTGATGGTACTAGATCAAACCTAGAGCCTTCATACAAGCAAGCACTAGGCTACTGAATTCATTCCCAGTCCAGTGATCTTTCTTTTTTTTAAAAAATAATTTTTATTTATTTATTGGCAGGCAGAGAAAGAGAATAAGAGTACAAGGGCCTGTAGTCACTGCAGAGGAACTCTAGATGCATGTGCCACTTTGTGCATCTGGATCTATGTGGGATCTGGGGAGTCAAACCAGGGCCTTTATGCTTTGCAACAAGTGCCTTAACTGCTGAGCCATCTCCCCAGCCCCTCCAGTGATCTTTTAAGTGTAGTTGTGAGAAGCTCCAGTATAAAGTATCAGTCCTTTGTGTGGGCTTATGACATAAGCTAGTAGTTAAGCCACTGTATTAACTTAGAAATCTACTCTGATTTTACTTGCATAGAATGGGGATTGATTTACTTCTGACAATGCAGTAATAAGGCATGTGTGTTGATATGCTAATTTTCTGCATTGAGGGTGGATTCTGAGGTAGAGTCTCACTCTAGTCCAGGCTGTCCTGAAAATCTCTCTCTCGTGCTAGCCTTGAACTTTAAGTGTTCCTCCTACCTTTGTCTGCCAAGTGCTGGGATTAAAGGCATGCTTCACCATGCTCAGCAGTTTTCTGAATCTTAAAAACCAGTTCCTAGATTATACACAAAATAGGATGGAGCATAGTACTGCACACTGATTAAAGCAATACAGCAAGATTATTTCTTAGTTTTGAAAAGACATTTCAAACTTTGTATTTAATTGCATTTTAAACATGCTTACGCTTTGTGTTGCTTGGAGAATTGAGTATTTACTGTGTGTGCATTTTTTTTGCAGAGTGTTGAAGGAGAACATCATGAAAAGGCTGTGGAGCTGCTAAAAGCAGCTCAAGGGAAGGTGAAGTTAGTTGTGCGCTATACACCTAAAGTCTTGGAAGAAATGGAGTCCCGCTTTGAAAAGATGAGATCAGCAAAACGCAGGCAACAGACCTAATCCACTCCAAACCTTATCATCCATTTGCTTCTAGCTAGAAAAGTTTTACTTGTGACCTGCTGATGGCCTCATTGCCAGTGATTGTAAAAAACAAAAACAAAAACAAACAAAAAAAAAACAAAAAAAAACAAAAAAAAACTTCCCGTGCAAAACTCTCCTTGCCATTTTATAAAAGCCTGTTTTACCATCGCTATGGTTGTAGAGATGCAGAGCTCTTTTCTGGCAGAGAAAGTGGAAGGTGATGAGGACGATTCCGTCTGCTATTTCTACAGGCCTTTTTCAATGCAGATTTTGTCATAAAGTTGTTATAGATTTTTAATAATGCTTTTTTAATATTAAAATGTACTTTTACATTCTTAATCTTTTTTTAGAAAAAATGGTTCTCCTTATTTGGTGACTTATTTAAAAGTAACAGTTTTCCAATTTTTCCCTTCCCTCTCCCCTTTGACTTATTGTATTCTCTTTATCTGTGAGATTTCTTTACAGTTTTCCAAGAAATTAAACATAGCAGTCTCACCTAGAGAAATTCATTATTGTCACTGTTCACATCTCTGCTGCATTTTGTACTTGGAACATACATATATTTATAATCAGTGGTAAACCATAGCAGTGGGGGTTTTTATTTTTGTTTAAACAATGTATAATGGGTATCATTTATACTGATTTATAAAAGTAAGTTTTTAAACACTGAAGCAGTCATTGCTAAAATATGTATTCTTTTATAATATTTAAGCAGTGAGGCAAGAGGGTGTGATTTATTAGCATTTCCAATTATATCCCTTATTTATATTTAACAATATATCATAAATTATAAAGCTTAAGCTCAGATTCCATCTTTTGCAATTTTTAATGGTATTCATTTTTATTTAAATATATTTCTCATATTTGCTTCTTCCATACCTAGAGATGAGCCAGTTTGTGATGGGAAACAATGAAAGCAGAAGTAAAAGTAAGACTTAAGTTCACTAGCCTAAAGAGCTATTCATTTTTATTATCTCAATTTAAAAAATTGATTTTAAGTTGGATAAAGAGAGGATAAATTTAAGATACGAAGGAATTGTGAGTCAATTTCATAAGAATCTCGAATAGGAATTCAAAGTTGTTTGGATCTAGAGATACAGTCTTTATGATTCAAATAGTGAAAGCTTGTCACTTGTCCACTGGATGTCACTTTTTACTAAAAGGCAGCTATTAGTGTGTGATTGTGACTAAGATTTTCAAAAGTCATAATTTAAAAGTTGAAATTCATTTTTAGTCACACTTAACATGTTTAAAAGAACATCATATATTGAAAACTATAAGGAATTGTCCTTATTGATCCTTTGTTTTAAATATGGGCATTTTGTGACCCCTTGGGGAGGAATAGAAATGCATCCGCTTATCTGCATGCTTGTGAGCACTGAGATTCTTGAGATTATTCCAGTTGTCAGTGATTTTTTTTTTTCCAGAATAAAAGTCAGCATTATTTATCACTTAGGTATTGAACACTGGATTGCATGGTTGAATGTGTCTTCAGTCCACTACAAAATGTGCTTGGTATTGATAGATCATGATGTTAAATTGTATGTTTTCAAAATTTACTGATATGTTTAAAATGTTGAGACCAAAGTAGTTTAGAAGAGTTAGGGACCTATTATAATTTAATTGTAAGATTATTAGAGGTATTTGTTGTAAAATTTTATATATTAAAGAAAGGTATTGATATGTATAAAACAGTAATATTGTTATGCTTGTATTCTTGCATAGGGTTTATAAACCCTGAAGAAATCTTATTTTAGTACAGCTACAGCTGCTCTTGCTTTTAAGAATGTATCAACATTTCATCATAAAGTATAGCTTCCTGGTTTGATATTTCAGAACTTTCAGCCAAGGTTTTTTGTTTTGTTTTGTTGGGTGTTGAAGCTTTGTAAGTTGAGTAAGTTGGATTTTTTTTTCCTACAATCTGCTCTTTGTGTGTGTTGGCACCTATTTATACTTCTTAAAATTTGGATAATTTAAAGGAGAAAATTTACAGTACTTTTTTCTGAGTCAGTTAAGCATGACTAACAATAGCTTGTTTTCATTAATGCAGTTCTTATAGGGTAACGTGGAATTTTAAATTCTGATCTTAGAAAAATTCATTCAGTGGCAAAGATGTACAATAGTTGTCTAGTGTCATAAACAAGTGAAGGGAGTTTGTATCTTATGGATGGATGGTTTGTGAATAAAGCTAGGAACGAGGTATATAATAGGTGTTTGATTTGTAAATTACAAATATAAATGATTCCCTCAGCATTTCATTTTATTTTCTTATAAATTTCAGAATGAGCTAACTCTGATTCTCACCCTTTATTGCATATGCAATGCCCTGTAGAACTTTAGAAACACTGATACCTTTAACCTTCCTGTAACAGCTAAGTCAGAATCATTTAGAAAAACTCATTCCCAGGATTCTGATGGGCACCCAGGTTTGAGAACACTAACTTTCCCTTCATAAAATGATGACACTGGACTGCTTGCAGGCATTAAAACATAGGATTCAGTCTGCAGGTACCCATGGGTGGCTATGTTTCTTGGGACTGCTTTGTGATAAAAGGTACTTGGCAGTCCTTATTCTGAAAGTAATTATAGTTCACCTTTTTCCTTTGTAAAGAATAAATAAAATTAGCAATAGTTTAAATGTAAACTTTCAGTGCTTCTCTTTTCTGTCCCTTTGCTTTTAAAACTTAGAGAAATAAGCTGCTTATTTGAAAAGGCATGTTTAAAAGTTGCAGATGAGAACTATTGTCATTGGTAATTATGAGCTATTTTAATTTGGCCACTTTATCCATTAATAATATAGTGGCCTTGTTCTTTAGGGTTTAATGTTTCACTTTCTTTAAGAAAATCATCATCCTCTTCTAAATTTTTTAGGAATTTTGCTCAAGTACTTTGTTTACAATTAAGATGGATTATACGTTAATAGAAGAAATGGTTATGGCTTACCTGGAAAGAATTTCAGCATGAAGAATACATGTGAATATTTACAATGTGGAATGATCATTGACATATAAGGACTAGTGATTGTATTTCTCAAATAAATGTTTGTGAATTTTCTAACTTAGCATTTATTGTCTCCTCTGCCAAGTCTGTTTTATTGTCCATAATTTACAAGTAATATTTCTTAAAAGGTGGCTGAAATAATAGTTATATAATGGGAAAAATAAATTGCTTGCTTGCTCATTAATTTTCAAGAATGTTAAACTAATTTGTGTATGAAAATGTTTTTTGATGGGAATTTTTTTGTTTTTGTTTTTCAAGGTAGGGTCTCACTCTAGCTCAGGCTGACCTGGAATTCACTATGTAGTCTCAGGGGGAATTTCTTTTAATACTGGCAAATAATATACACTTCTCCTTTAGTTTGAGATAATATCCAAAGTGGATGTTAAAACAATACTTTTCAGTCAGTTACATAATTTAGCACTTTGATTTTAAGGCTTGTTTAAAATAAATTTGAGTTCCATTCTTTTTCTTTGGGCTTAAAAAACATTAAACTATATTTTCTCAACTTTTCACTGACAATTTTATATACGTATATGTTTTTATCTTTTTAAAAATATTTATTGTGAAAGAACATGGGTGCACCAGGGCTCCTGCTGCTGCAACCAAAAGCACCCCCAACTGCTGAAGCATCTTTCTAGCCCTGATGTTTTTATCTTAATCACTTACTCTTTTATACTCTCTGTGTCTGTCTCTCTCTCTCTCTCTCTGTCCCCTCTCCCCCTCTCCTGTTTGTTTGTTTGTTTGTTGGTTTGTTTGTTTGTTTGTTTGTTTGTTTTTGAAGTAGGGTCTTGCTCTAGCCCAGTCTGTCATGAAACTCTGTAGTCTCAGGCTGGCCTTGAGCTCACAGTGATCCTCCTGCCTCTGCCTCCCTTGTGCTGGGATTAAAGGTGTGTGCCACCACATCGACTTGTGCAGGATGAGAAAAATAAGGATCTCTCTCTCTCTCTCTCTGTGTCTCTCTCTCTCTTTGGGGAGGGGTATTTTCTTTGCAGGATCTCACTCTAGCCCAGGCTGCTCTAGCTCTAGTCCTAGGCTGGCCTCGAACTCAGTGATCCTACTACTTCTGCCTCCCAAATACTGAGTTTAAAAGTTTGTGCCACCACACCCTTCTCTTTTTCCCCTCCCACTGACCCCTTCCCAGCCAGCCCCTCCTCTATTTTGATATCTTTGTGTGTGTCCCATTGGGTTTGATTGGGTTGCTTGTATGAGCATGGGTATATGTTTCTTTACCAGAAGACATGGAATATACCAGTTTACACCACTGAGGGAAGTATCTCTCCCAACAACCTCAGTAATGCCTCAAAAAGTGCTGGAGAGCCTCATTTTCTCTTTCATTATCCATGATGGAAAGTTGATTTGCCCAACATTGTGCACGTAATCGTCGCCATTGTGAGCTCATGATTGCAATGGCCATGTCCTGTCTGGAAGACGTTGTTCCACAGCATTCTTCCCCATTCTCTGGCTCTTACATTCTTTCTGCCCCCTTTTCTACAGTGTTCTCTTGGAAGAGGTGGAATAGATAGACGTCTCATTAACACTGAGGGCTCATCCAGCAGTCACTTAACGCTCCGCACTTTGGCAAGTTTTGAGTCTCTCCAGTCGTTATCACCAAAAAAGCCTCTGACCAGAGCTGAGAGCAACACTGATCCAGTGGGTTTTTATTTGCCTTTTTTTTTCTCTTTTTGGTGGTAGTAGTGGTGGGAGTTGGACCCAGAGCCTCCTGCATGCTAAACATACAGTCTTATGCTACTCCCTCAGCAAAATAGATGTATTTCTGGAAGCCTTAAAATAAAGTAACACAGGGATAAAACATTATCTATGATGATTCCTGAGATGAAACTTCCATAGTTTGTGTATGGATGTATCATTCATAAAAATATAACTGAAGCAAACGACATTCTGTAATTTTAAGGGAGGGAGTCTGGCCTGATGGCAAAGACCAGCACGCAGGTACTATGCTGTGAATCTCGTTCCCATCATTACTGTGAACCTTACTTCCCTGTACATTCACTCACCTGTTACCTGTAATGTGTGCCTGTGTTAGGTCATTTGGAAAGCTCTTAAATAGCTGCCAACCTTAGCCTGTGACTGAGCCAATCTCACTCAACACGGTGCATGTGTGACCTTTCCCAGTTCTTAGCAGCTTCAGAAATATTTGGTGTACAGTCAAGATTTTGTCTTCTTAGAGGGTGTTTTAGGAAAGGAAATGGAAGATTTCTAATGATGTAGTCTCCAAAATTTTCTTGAGCAATTAAATAAAATCAGGGAAGCTGACATTAGCAATTCATTAGTTTCCTGTATAAGGCAGTTACTAGAAGTAATTCACTTCATCAGAAAGTAATAAAAGCCCAAATCTTTAACTTTGTTTTGATTTTCATTTGCCAGGGAAATGTAATCTCAAAACATGACATTCTTATTTGTAGTATTTCTTTCACATTGAAAGCCTAGGACTCAGGTGAACTGTTTTGTGGTATGATGGGCTGGGCTACCCCAGTACCTCAGAATGTGAACTTAGGAGATGAGGTCTTTACAAAAGTAATCAAGGAGGCCCTGCTGCCCCCTAGGTGCTTCTGCATGCCAAGGAAGGGGAAAGTGCCCACAGCCCCAAACAGAGTGGTGTAGTTGAGGTGCCTCTCAGAGTATACAGAAGGAACCAACTGCTTACACCCTGACTTTGAACTAAGAGCCTCTAGAATTGTGAATCAGCACATTTACTTTACCTACCTCATTTTGGATACATTGGATAGCATTTAGAGGCCAGTCCATAAGAGAATCCACATCATGGTACATCATTAACAGAAATGGGTACTATAGCAAAATGAAATGTGGCTCCTGCAATGTGA
This sequence comes from Dipus sagitta, assembly GCA_036346955.1. Lineage (NCBI taxonomy): Eukaryota > Metazoa > Chordata > Mammalia > Rodentia > Dipodidae > Dipus > Dipus sagitta. The sequence continues at coordinate 87,393,936 of CM070779.1, read as the reverse complement.
AATCAAATGACTCTAGAATGGTCTTGACTAAGGATGAAATTCCTAGTTGTGGAGGGCAGGGAGAATTCTGGTTTTTTTTTTTAATTTCTTTTTTAATTATGTGTGAGAGAGAGAATGAATGGGTGCCCCAGGGCCTCTAGCCACTGCAAATGAACTCCAGATACATGTACGTGCCACCTTGTGTATCTGGCTTACGTAGGCACTGGGGAATTAAACCTGGGTCCTCCGGCTTCACAGGCAAGTGCCTTAACTGCTAAGCCATGTCTCCAGCCCAAAATATTTTTTTAATATTTTATTTTAATAGGTGTGCCAGCGCCTCCAGCCTTTGCAAAAGAACTCCAGATAAATGTGCCACTTTATGCATCTGGCTTACATGAGTACTGGGGAATTGAACATGGGTCCTTAGGCTTCACGGGTCAAATGCCCTAACTGCTAAGCCACCTCTCCAGCCCTGGCTGATTTTTTGTGGCTGATATTCTTAGATGTATGCAGGGCTAAAATTGAGCTTGCTCCTCCAAGCAGTCACCAGTGCACTTCAGTTCCACAGAACGTGACTGTTCCTCTGGTCAGTGTGTCAGTTACTGCATAGCTGTTTTTCAAGCCAAGGACTAAGGTTCATGGTCCATGGCCCTGCCGAGGTTGTACCTCAGCCCTTTCTCCATTTGGAGTGACTAGGATTTGGAGCCAGAGTATTTCACTTGTGCAGGCTCTGCATGCCTGATACAAAACATCAACCAGAACTGATTATGTTGCTGCTTCATTAAAAGTCTGTTGTGCTGAGGATAAAATCCACATACCTTGAAAATGCATCCCTTTGTTCATATTGGGCCTCTGCGATTCCCCTGCCCCACTTGTTTATCCCACATCAATTTAGTTGGGGGGGTCGAGAATTTCTTATAATCTTTTATTGCTTTTTTCTTATTATCAACAACATATTTCGTATGGAATCATGTGTTGTGGGAGCAGCAGTCAGTTATTTGGGGGGAGGGATGCCTCTGAGCATGATGTCTCAACCTATGGCTCTTAGAATCTTTCCACCCCCTCTTCCACAAAATTCCCTGAGCCTTGGTGGGTGAGTTTTTTTTTTTTCAAAAAAATTTTTTTATCAACAACTTCCATGATTATAAAAAATATCCCATGGTAATGCCAACCCTCCCCCCACTTTCCCCTTTGAAACTCCATTCTCCATCATAGCCCCTCCCCCTCTCATTCAGTCTCTCTTTTATTTTGATGTCATGATCTTTTCCTCCTATTATGATGGTCTTGTGTAGGTAGTATCAGGCACTGTGAGGTCATGGATATTCAGGCCATTTTGTGTCTGGAGGAGCAAGTTGTAAGGAGTCCTACTCTTCCTTTGGCTATTACAATCTTTCTGCCACCTCTTCCACAGTAGACCCTGAGCCTTGGAAGGTGTGATAGAGATATTGCAGCGCTGAGCACTCCTGTCACTTCTTTTCAACACCATGATGTCTTCTGAGTCATCCCAAGTCACTGCCATCTGAAAAGAGAAGATCTCTACCAAAAGTGAGAGTAGCATTAATATAAGGGTATGAACATTAAGAGAAGTGCTTACTATGCAGTTTGATAAGCATAGTACATACATTTAGCCAGACAGCAGCAGACGTTACACCCCTAGGGCTCATGAGTACCCCTGTTTTAAGTTTTCAGTATCAGGGATGTATTCCCTTCCATGGAGCGGGCCTCCAGTCCAATTAGAGGGCAGTTGGTTTCCACCATGACAGACGTGCCACTATTGCACCTGTTGACTTATTTGGCCAGCTGGGCAAATTTAAAGTTTGCAGTGTCCACTGTTGAGTATCTTCACTGGTGATTTCTCTCCCTCCCATTGAACTGCATGCAGAATGGCTTCTTCCAGCTTTCTGTCAGCTGGTCTACATGGAGGAGGTAATCAGCTCAGTTCCAGCAGGATTTCTCAGTGGACTTGCAGCCCAAGTATGTGGAGTCTACAGTAACAGGGTCTTACCATCTATTCCTGGTGGGAAACCCAGGGCCTTGGCAATGGCCTATGATGTGTTGGGGGCATCAGGGACCTCCCTGGCCAACAACTCACTGTAAGATATCCCATCCCTGACACTGAAATTTTTCTAGCAACAATCTATGGCTCCTGAGTGTTCCATTGCCCAAAAAAGTAGTTTTCCATATGACTTATTTATATCCTCTTAGATTTTGATTAGCCCTCCCTCCACCTTTCCTTTACCAGTCTCTTCTCCTGACTTCACTTGGGCCTTTTCACCCCCATTAATCTACTTACATGTATACAATACCATCCTATTAAGTACCCTCCTCCCCTCCTTTCTCTTCCTTTTATATGTCTTTACTAGCTTACTTGCTTTTGCTACTGAGATTTCTTCCTACTCACGCAGAAGTCCTATCATCTGTAGCTAGTATCCACATATGAGAGAGAACACGTGATGCTTGGCTTTCTGGGCCTGGGTTACCTCACTTAGTATAATCCTTTCCAGATCCATCCATTTTCCTGCAAATTTTATAACTTTATTTTTTCTTTACCACTGAGTAGAACTCCATTGTATAAATGTGCCATATCTTCATTATGCACTCAAAAGTTGAAGGACATCTAGGCTGGTTCTATTTCCCAGCTATTATGAATTAGCGGCAATAAGCATGGTTGAGCAAGTATCTCTAAGGTAATGAGATGAGTCCTTAGGATATATGCCTAGGAGTGCTATAGCTGGGTCATAAGGTAGCTCTAGTTTTAGCTGTCTTAGAAACCTCCACACTCATTTCCACAATGGCTGGACCAGATTGCATTCCCACCAACAGTGTAGAAAGGTTCCTCTTTTTCCACATCCTCGCCAGCATTTATGGTCATTTGTTTTCATGATGGTAGCCAATCTGACAGGAATGAGATGGAATCTCAATGTAGTTTTAGTCTGCATTTCCCTGATGACTAGGGATGTAGAACATTTTTTTAGATGCTTATATGCCATCTGTATTTCTTCTTTTGAGAACTCTCTATTTAGTTCCATAGCCCATTTTTAATTAGCTTGTTTGATTTATTATTTAATTTTTTGAGTTCTTTGTACATCCTAGATATTAATCCTCTATCAGATGTATAGCTGGCAAAGATTTTTCCCCATTCCATAGTTTGTCTCTTTGCTTTATTCACAGTGTCCTTTGCCATACAAAATCTTTGTAATTTCATGAGGTCCCAGCGGTTATTCTGTGGTTTTATTGCCTGAGCAATTGGGTTTATATTCAGAAAGTCTTTTCCAAGACCAATATGTGGAAGGGTTTCCCCTACTTTTTCCTCTAGCAGTTTCAGAGTTTTAGGTCTGATGTTAAGGTCTTTAATCCATTTGGACTTAATTCTTGTGCATGGAGAAAGAGAAGAATCTATTCTCATCCTTCTACAGATACATATCCAATTTTCCCAGCACCATTTGCTGAATAGGCTGTCTTTCTCCAATGAGTATTTTTGGCATTTTTAATTTTTTTGTTTATTATTATTTATTTATTTGAAAATGACAGAGAAAGAGGTGGGGGGGGGCATGCCAGGGCCTCCAGCCACTGCAAATGAACTCCAGACGCATGTGCCCCTTTGTACATCTGGCTAACGTGGGTCCTGGGGAATCGAGCCTTGAACTGCAGTCCTTATTCTTAACCACTAAACCATCTCTCCAGCCCATTTTTTTGGCATTTTTTTCGAATATCAGCTGGCTATAGCTACCCGGACTTGCATCTGGGTCCTCTATTCTGTTCCATTGATCTACATGTCTCCTTTTGTGCCAGTACCATGCTGTTTTTGTTACTATGGCTCTGTAGTATAGGTTAAAATCAGGTATGGTGATACCCCCAGCCTTATTTTTGTTGCTCGGTATTGTTTTAGATATTTGAGACTTTTTTGTGATTCCAAATGAATTTTTGGATTGTTTTTTCTATTTCCATGAAGAATGCCATTGAAATTTTTATGGGAATTGCATTAAATGTGTAGATTGCTTTTGGTAAGATTGCCATTTTCACAATAGTGATTCTTCAGATCCAGGAACAAGGGATGTTTTTCCATTTCCTAGTGTCTTCTGCAATTTCTCACTTGAGTGTTTCAAAGTTTTCATTGTAGAGATCCTTTCTTGGTTAGGTTTATTCCAAGGTACATTTTTTTTTTATGCAATTGTGAATGGGAGTGATTCTTTGATTTCATCTTCTGTGTGTTTCTTGTTAGCATATAGGAAGGCTACTGATTTCTGTGTATTTATTTTGTATCCTGCTACATGGCTATAGGGGTTTATCAGCTCTAACATTTTGCTGGTAGAGTCTTCAGGATCCTTTATGTATAAAATCATGTTATATGCAAATAATGATAACTTGATCTCTTTCTTTCCAATTTGTATCCCTTTTATGTGCATCTCTTAAATTATTGCTATGACTGAGATTTCCAGTACTATATTAAATAAATAAAAGTGGGGATAGTGGACACCCTTGTCTTGTTCCTAATTTTAGTGGAAAAGCTTCCAGTTTTCCCCCATTTAGTAATATATTGGCTGTAGGCTTCTCATAAATAGCCTTTATTATATTGAGATATGTTCCTTTTATTCCCAGTCTCTGTAGGACTTTTATCATAAAGGGATGTTGGATTTTGTCAAATGCTTTCTCTGCATCTAATGAGATGATCATGTGATTTTTGTCCTTCAGTCCATTTATATAATGTATTACATTTATCGATTTGCATATGTTGAATCATTCCTGCATCTCTGAGATAAAGCCTACTTGGTTGGGGTGAATGATCTTTTTGATATATTTTTGTATTCTGTTTGCCGATATTTTGTTGAGAATTTTTGCATCTATGCATGGGGGAGATTGGTCTATAATTTTCTTTTTTTGTTCGATCTTTGACTGGTTTTGGTATCAGGCTGATGCTGGCTTCATAAAAGGAGTTTGGTAGGATTCCTTTTTTTTCCATTTTATGGAAAAGCTTAAGAAGCTATGGTGTTAGTTCTTCTCTGAAGGTCTGGTAAACTTCACCAGTGAATCTATCTGGGCCTGGACTTTTTTTAGTTGGGAGATTTTTGATAACTGCTTGGCTCTCCATACTTGTTATAGGTCTATTTAAGTGATTAATCTCATCTTGATTTAATTTAGGTGGGTCATATGAATCAAGAAAATCATCCGTTTCTTTCAGATTTTCATACTTAGTGGACTATATGTTTTTATAGTATGTCCCTATGATTTTTAGAATTTCTCTGGTATCTGTTGTGATGTTGCCTTTTTTATCTCTAATTTTACTAATTTTTATCTCTTCTCTCTTTCCTCTGGTCAGATTTGCTAAGGGTTTATCAATCTTGTTTATCCTTTCAAAGAACCAACTCTTTGTTTCATTGGTTCTTTGGATTGTTTTTATTTATTTTTTTTTTTTTGTTCGTTTGTTTGTTTCTTTCTGTTTCATTAATTTCTGCCCTAATCTTTATTATTTCTTCCTGTGTACTGATTTTTAGTTTGCCTTGTTCTTCTTTTCCCAAGGCTTTAAGGTGAAGCATTAGGTCATTTACTTGAGACCTTTCTAATTTCTTAATATAGGCACTTAAAGCTATAAATTTACCTCTTAGTACTGCCTTCATTGTGTACCAAAGGTTTTGGTATGTTGTATTCTCATTATCATTTGACTCTATGAATATTTTTATTTCCTTCTTGATTACTTCATTGACCCATTCATCATTTAGTAGGGTATTGTTTAGTTTCCCTTATTTTGTGTATGCTCAATAGCTTTTCTTGCTATTGATTTGTAGTTTGATTCCATTGTGGTCAGATAGAATGCAAGGAATTATTTCAATTTTCCTGTATTTGTTAAGATTTGCTTTGTGTCCTAATATATGGTGTGTTTTAGAGAATGTTCCATGTGCTGTTGAAAAGAATCTATATTCTGAAGCATTTGGATGAAATGTCCTGAAGATATCTGTGAGGTACATTTCTTTTATGACCTCATTTAATCCAGATGACTCTCTGTTTATTTTTTGCCAGGATGACCTTTAAATTGATGAGAGTGGGGTATTGAAGTCACCCACTACCACTGTGTTTGGTTTATCTGTGACCTTAGTTCTAATAGCACTTGTTTGATGAAGTTGGGAGCCCCCATGTTAGGTGCATATATGTTTAGGATTGTAATGTCCTCCTGTTGGAGTGTGCATTTAATCAATATAAAGTGACCTTCCTTATCTTTGCTAACTAATGTTGGACTGAAGTCTACCTTGTCAGATATTAGGATAGCAACCCCTTCTTGTTTTCTAGGCCCATTTGCTTGAAACACTGTTTTCCAACCTTTCACCCTAAGATAGTATCCATCCTTTGTAGAAAGGTGAGTTTCTTCGCAGCAACAAACTGAAGGATCCTACTTTTTAACCCAATCTGAAAACCTATGTCTTTTGGTTGGACCATTGAAGCTGTTGATATGAAGAGATATTATTGAAAGGTGTGTATTGATTTTTGCTTTTTTTTTTTTTTTTTTTTTTTTTTTTTTTAGTTCTTCTGGTTTTACCTTTGCTTTCTTGTGTTAACTAGAATTTGAGTGTTGTTTGTTTTTTCCCAGTTCCTTATATGTGTGCTTTTCTTTCTCTTTAGCATGGAGGATTCTTTCAAGTATTTTCTATAGAGCTAGATTTGTCTTCAAATATTCCTTTACCCTGCTTTTGTTGTAGAATGTCCTTATTTCTCCATCTACTTGAATGGATAGCTTTGCAGGATAAAGTGACCTAGGTTGACACTTGTTATCTTTCAGAACTTGCCATACATCACTCCAAGCCCTTCTGGCTTTTAAAGTTTGTGTTGAGTAATCTGCTGTGATCCTGATGGGCTTGCCTTTATATGTGACTTGATTTTTCTCTCTAACAGCTTGCAATATATTTTCTTTGGTTTGTATGTTTGGTAGTTTAATTATAATACGGCGAAGAGAGGTTCTTTCAAGGTTTTGTCTGGTTGGTGTTCCAAAGGATTCCTGTATCTGCATTGGCACCTCTTTCCCAATTTGGGGGAAGTTTTCTTCTGTGATTTTGTTGAAAACACCTACTATGTGGAGTGAAATTCTCCTTCTACTATGCCCTGAATTTTTATGTTTGATCTTTTCATAGTGTCCCAAATATCTTGAAATTCCTATTCATACTTTTCTATTAGTTTGTCTTTCTCTTTGTTGTACTGTATTAGATCTGCCACCTGGTCTTCTACTTTAGATATTCTGTCCTCTCCTTCATCCATTCTACTGGTGACATTTTCTACAGAATTTTTTATTTCATTAACTGTGTTCTTCATTGCTGATACTTCTGACTGGTTTTTCTTTATTATTTTTATTTCCTTATTTATGTCTTTTATTGACCTCTTTATTTCATTAAATTGGTTTCCTGTGTCTTCTTTGATTCCTTTATTTCCTCTTTCATTCCTTTGATTTCCTCTTTGACTTCCTTGAGCATATTTATAATCATTCTTTTGAATTCTTTGTCAGGCATTTCCTCTAACTCATTCTCACTGGAGGTCATTTCTGATGCATTAATACTTTTTGGTGGATTTATATTGTCTTGATTTTTGGTGTTTCTTGTGTTATAATGTATATACTTTTGCATCTTGGATTAACTTAATACTTGGATTTTCTAGTTAGCTGAAGTATTATTAGATGTATCAATCAATCTGATGATATCTTCAGGGGAGGAGCTTAAGGTGCTAGGTGTGGCTCTTAAGACTCTCAGAGTATCTACAAAAGTGACCCTAGATGTTGGGTGTGTCTGCTATGAGAGTATTCATGTAGGTTGAGTGGAATAAAATACAGGCAGATTCTAAAATTTAACTAAACAATGTACACATTCAATCAAAACAGCACAGAGTATTTATGCAAGATGGGGTATTATGACAACCAGATCCTCTAACAAAGTCACTGCCTCTTGGGGTGTGTGGTGCCCCACGTCCTTAATCCTGTCAACTAGGAGCTTGAGATTTCTGATCTGTTGAGGTTTCCAAGTCAGCTTGTGACCAAGTGAGACCCTTCCCTAATGTACAGCAGAATAGGAAACAAAGCCACTATAAATCAAGAAGCAACAAATAGCAAACCCAGAATATAGCTTATTTAAGAATGGCAAATCTGACCATCCATCAGATTTAACATATAACTTATCCTGATATGGAAGGTGCAATTAGTACTTCCGGTTCGGGCCTACATACCAGGCTTATTTGGTGGGTACTGACCTGGTATAATCCCAGTTACCTTTTGGGATGATTTTGGTCTCAGTTTTGCTGTGCTCCTGCTTGGATCCCTCTTTGGTGCACTGTGGGTTCAAGTAGGCTTGCTGGGTCATTGTATTGCTGATCTGGTCACTGGTGCTGGGTGCTGTGAGCTCCCTTCCCCTGGTCTCTGGTGCTTGCTGGTGCTTGTGCTGGTGGTGGGGGAGGGGAGGATGTGGATGGTAGCTGTAGTTCTCTCACTGGTCCACATGATCCTCTACCTTGTGATCTGCTCCTCTGCTATTCGCTGCAGTTCTCCCTTCATGTTTCTTGAGTTTGCAAAGAGCTCCAGTGTGAGTGGAAAATCCCTTCACCTGGCTTTTCCTGTGGCTCAAGCTGAGCCTTACAGCTGTGGCCCCATGGACCTGGTGCTGCCACTGCTGGAGCCATTTCTGCCTACCTATGTGGGCTGTAGATGCTCTGCATCTCTCCTACTTCTCTGATGCCATTGATAATTTCTTATACACCTCACTTTTTAGTAGAAGAGTGGATTTTTTCTGGGTTCTTCTTTTTATGGCTTTTTCTACCCTAGGCTGCTTTGCATGGTACCTACGCCACCATCTTAACCAGAAGTCCTGGTGGGTGAGTTTTATGTCTACTTCAGTGATGAGCTCTTAGGCACCTCTGGATCTCTGCTTTGGTAAGTGTTGAGTATCCTCAGGGTCTGTCGCCTTTACCCTGGTGCTAATTATCAGGTTCAGCATGGAAGCAGCACTCTTACTGGTCTCCCCAATTCCTCTGTGTTTTCAGCTATGGCTTGGCTGAAATGCAAGGTGTAGTTTTATCTCTTCAGGTCTTTCTACCTTCTGAAAAAGAAGAACAGATTCTTCAACAGAGAGTGAAGTCAACATAGTTTAAATGGTATGTAACACTTCTTTTAACTGAAGACTAGTGAGAGCTTGACACTAGAAAGCATAACCTCTGTCTCCATAGAATTCTGATCTGGTTTCTAGTCCCTGACATGGGTTCCTTTACACTGAGTGGATCTCTTAGCCAATCAGAAAGCCATTCATTACCTACCAAGGCTCTGTGCCACTATTGCACTGGCATGTACATCTTGTCAGGGTGTTTGCTTCTTAGTAGCTTAGACCTATGGTTGCAGACCACTGTTGGCTACTTTCTCCCAGTAACTCATGTAGCACTTTCAAGCACTAGACAGGCTAACTGTATGGGGACTGTCTCTCTTCCGGATTCCAGCCAGGTCTCTCCAAGCTCCATGTTGGCAGCATATAGTGTCTTCAGCAATAAGGTCTTACCCTTTGCCTCAGGTGGGTAATCAAGTGCTTTGACAGAAACCTGTGTTGATTTGGGTACCTCATAAATATCTCTGATCAACAGCTCATTGTGGGTAGTGACAAATTTCTGGTACTGGGAGTGACAGGTCAGAGACAAAAAAAATTAGGTTTCATCCCACCCACTCCAGAGCACTTTTTTCAGGTGCTCCCCCCTGCTTCCTTTGAGGGTGATATTTTTTAGTCTATCTCCAAGAATAAAGGCTCCTATGGTACCAGTTCATTTTGGATTTAGTTTGGTGGTTGTTTTTCCCCACCTTTCTCTTCCCCTCCCCCAAAATCCTTCCATTCCTATTGTCTGGGCCTTGAGTTGCCTATCAGGTATGTCAGCAACTCACCCTGGTCCAGGTTAGGAACCACAGATAAGTGAGGACATGCAGCAGCTGTCTTTTTGTGATTGTGTGAGTTTGCTAAGTATGATCTAAGTCTGTCCATTTGTCTACAAATTTCATTGTCTCATTTTTTTCTTACTGCTGAGTAGAATTCCACTGTGTAAATGTACCACAACTTTGTTTTCCATTCATCCAATGATGGACACCTGGGTTGATTCCAGTTCTTCCCTATAACAAATTCAGAAGCTATAAAAATGGTTCATAAAATATCTCTATAGTGATGCATGGAGCATTTAGGACAAATGTCCAGTAAGGGAATAACTGAGTCTGTTGGTAGGTCTATTTTCATCCTTTTCAGGTATCTCAATGTTGATTTCCAAAGTTTACATTCCCACCAACAGTGGATGAGGCTTCCTCTTTCCCCACATCCTCGCCAACATTTGTCATTGCTAGATTTTTTTAATATTTGCCATCCTTAATGGAGTACGGTGAAATCTCATGATTGTTTTAATTTGCATTTCTATAATGGTTAAGGATGTTGAACATGTTCTTAAGTGTGCATTAGACATTTGTATTTCTTCCTCTGAGAACTCCCTACTCATTTCTCTGCCCCATTTTGGAGTGGGTTGTTTGACTTTTTTATTGTTTAGGGTTTTTTTTTTTTTTTTTTTTTTTTGAGGTTTGTGTAGATTCTAGATATTAGGCTTCTGTCAGTGGTATAACTGGCAAAGATTTTATCCCATTCAGTTGGTAATCTATTGGCTCTGCTTATGATATGTTGCTCTGTGGAAAAATTTTTAGCTTCCTCAGATCCCACTAGTTGAGTGATTGTTTATTTTCCTGGGCTACTGGGGTTTTGTTCAGGAAATATTTCCCTACTTCTATATCATGGAGATTTCCTCCCATTTTTTTCTTTCAAGGAAGACAACTGATTTATGTATGTTGATTTTGTATCCTGACACTTTACTGAAAGAATTAATCATCTTTATAAGTTTTGAGATGGAGACTTCTGGGTCACGTATGTATAACATCATGTCATCTGCAAATCTACCATGATTTCTTTCCAATTTGTATCCCTTTTATTTCTTTCTCCTGTCTTATTGCTTGGGCTAGGATTCTAGTACTATGTTTAAGAGCACTGGTGAGAGTGGGCAACCCTGTCTTGTTCCCAATCTCAATGGGAACTCCTTGAGTCTTTCCCCATTAAGTATTATTTGGGCTTTAGGTGATATATCCTTTATTATGTTGAGATATAAATGCTTCATGCCTTATCTTTCCAGCATTTTGATCATGAAGTGATGTTATATTTTGTAAAAGGCCTTTTCTACATCAATTGAGATGATCATGTGTTTCTTATGATTAAGTTTATTTATGTGGTCTATTATATTGACAGATTTCCATATGTTGAACCATCCCTACATCCCTCAGATGAAGTCTACTTGATCAAGGTGGATAATGCTTTTGATATATTGTTGAATTCAGTTTGCAAGGATTTTGTTCAGGATCTCTGTATCTAAATTCGTCATGAATATAAACGTATAGTTTTATTTTCTTGTTGTATCTCTGTTTTGGTATTAGAGTGATGCTAGCTTCATAAAAGGAGTTGGGGAGGATTCCCTGGTCTCTGATTATGCAAAACAGTGTGAGAAAATTTGGTTTCAGTTCTTCAATGAAGGTTTGATAGAACTTGGCTGAGAATCCATCCATTCTTGGAGTTTTCTTTTGGGGGAGATTTTTAATTACCTTTTCAATCTCCATTGATGTGATAGGTTTGTTTAGATTAATCTGCTCTGAGTTTAGTTTTGGCAGGTGGTATGTAGGTAGGAATTCATCCATTTCTTCTAGGGTATCCAATTTTGTAGAGTAGAAGATTTGGAAGTGTGCCCTGATGATTCGCCAAATTTCATTGATGTCTGTTGTGACCTCTCCTTTTTCATTTCTGATGGTTTAATTTGAGACTTTTCATGTTTTTTTTACTTGATCAAATTGGCCAGGGGTTTATGAATTATGTTTATGTTTTTTTTTAAAGTTCTTCCTTTCATCAATTTTTAAAATTGTTTCCTTAGTATCCAATTCATTAATTTCTGCTCTGATCTTCATGAATTCTTTCCATCTGGAGCTCTTAGGGTTGGATTCTTCTTGTTTTTCCAATGCCTTTAGGTGGACAGTTTGGTTATTAATTTGAGATCTCTCTGTCTTTGTTATGAATGCATTTAGCACCATGACTTTCCTCCTTAGGACTACCTTCATTGTGTCCCATAAGTTTATGTTTTCATTATCATTCATGTTTTAAGAATTTTATATTGTTTTTTATTTCTTCTACAACCTATTCACTGTTGAAAAGTGTGTTGTTCCGTGTCTAGGAGCTGGTGGAGTTTCTGGTGTGTCTCTTGTTGTTAATTTCTAGCTTTAAAGTGTGTTGTTCAGTGTCTAGGAGCTGGTGGAGTTTCTGGTGTGTCTCTTGTTGTTAATTTCTAGCTTTAAAGTATATGATGCAGGAAGTTGTTTCAATTTTTCTATATTTATGTAAGCATGCTTTATAGCCTAATATATGGTCTGTTTCCTTGGACTGCTGAGAAGAATGTGTATTCTGTAGAATTGGGGTGAAAGTTCTGTAGAAGTCCATTAGGTCTAGCTGATCTATGGTGTTGTTGAGCTCTATTATTTTCCTGCTCATTTTCTGCTTGGATGATGTATTGATTGATGATAGTGGAGTATTGAAGTCTCCAATTATGATGGTGTTGGTGTATATTTGTGTTTTGTTCTCAAATAGGTTTTGATTTATAAAACATGGTGCACCTGTATTTGGTGCATATAGATTTATAATTGTGATATCCTTGTGTTGGATTGTTCCCTGCATAAGTAACAAGTGGCCTTCTTTATCCTTTTTGGTTACTTTTGATTTGAAGTCTATTTTTCAGACATTAATATAGCAACACCTGGAGGAGCATTTTGTAAGGTGTCCTACCCTTCCATTGGCTCTTGTGTTCTTTCTGCCACCTCTTCCACAATAGACTCTGAGCCTTCAAAGATGTGGTAGAGATATTTCAGTGCTGAGAACTCTACTGTCACTTCTTTTCAGCACCATGGTGCCTTTTGAGTCATCCCAGAGGTCACTGCCATCTGAAAAGAGAAACTTCTCTAATCAAAAGTGAGAGTAGCATTACTATGTGGGTATGAACATATGAACATTAAGAGAAGTGCTTACTGGGAAGTTGGTGAGCATAGAATATACATTGAACCAAACACCCGCAGACATTACACCCCTGGGGCTCATGACTACCCCTGGTGTAGGTTTTCACTACCAGGCATGTATTCCATCCCATGGAGCGGGCCTCTAGTCCAATTAGAGAGCAATTGATTTCCCCTATAACAGACATGCCACTAGTGCACCCCTTGGCTTATTTGGCCTGACTGGCCAAATTTAAGGCTTGCAGTGTCCACTGTTGAGTATCTTCATTGGTGATTTCTCTCTCTCTCCCATTGAACTGCATGCAGTGTAGCTTTTTCCAGATTTCTGTCAGCTGGTCTACATGGAGGAGGTTTTCAGCTCAGCTCAAGCAAGATTTTGCAGTGAGTGGCCTTGTAGCCCAAGGATGTAGAGTCTTCAGCAATAGGGTCTTACCATCTATTCCTGGTGGGAAACCAAGAGCCTCAGCAATGGCCTGTAATGTTTTAGGCGTATCAGTGACCTCCCTGGCCAAAAACTCAATGGATGGTACCCCATACCTGGCAATGACAATTTTCTAGTAACAATCTATGGTTTCTGAGTGTTCCACTGTCCACAAAAGCAGGTTTCCATATGACTTATTTATATCCTCTTAGATTTTGATTATACCTCCCTCCACCTTTCCTTTACTCAATCTCTTCCACTGACTTCACTCAGGCCTTTTCACCCCCATTAATCTGTTCTTCTACTTACAGATATGCAATACTATCCTATTATATCCCCCCTCCCTCCCTTTCTATTCCCTTTCTAGCTTACTGGCCTCTGCTACTGAGTTTTATTCCTACTCACATAGAAGTCCAATCATTTGTAGCTAGGATAGACATATGAAAGAGAACATGTGACATTTGGCTTTCTAGGCCTGAGTTACCTCAGTAAGTATAATCTTTCCAGATACATCCATTTTCCTGCAAATTTCATAATTTCCTTTTTTTTTTAACCATTGAGTAGAATTCTGCCACATCTTCATTATCCACTCATCAGTTGAGAGACATCTAGGCTGGTTCCATTTCCTAGCTACTGTTAATACAGCAGCAATAAACATGGTTGAGCAAGTATCTCTAAGGTACTGTTCTGGATTCTCCGGCAGGTAGGGCTGTGGGAGACACACTGGTCTCACCCTGGGACTGAGCGGGATGGACAGTGTCAATGACCCAGACCCTCTCCTAGTCATGGGAGAGAAACGCACTGAGTCGGGACACTTGTTGAAGCAGGATCTCATTTTATTGTATCAGGCAGGTGCTTATATAACGTTGAAAGAGAGGGTGGGGATCTTAGGACTGGGTGAGGTATAAGGGCCAATAATATTTCACCACATTAGTAGTAGCTGGGCAGAGGCAGTTTTAGGTCAGGCCTTGCTGAGTCACTCCTATGCAGAAGTCATAGGCCAAAGATAGGTCGCCAAACTCTAGCCAGGCTCAGGAAGTTCCACTGGGTCTCGCGTCTGGGCTTCTTTAGACCCAACAGTAGTGAGATGAGTGCTTAGGATATATGCCTAGTAGTGGTATAGCTGGATCATATGGTAAATCTATTTTTACCTGGCTCAGGAACTTCCGCACTGATTTCCACAATGGCTGGACCCAATTGCATTCCCACCAACAATGTAGTTTACTCTTTTACTGCATCCTCACCAATCATTTGTTTTCATGATGGTAGCCAATCTGACAGGAGTGAGATGAAATCTCAATGTAGTTTTAATCTTCAGTTCCCTGATGGCTAGGGATATAGAGCATTTTTTTTAGATGTTTATATGTCATCTGTATTTCCTGTTTTGAGAACTCTCTATTTAGTTCCATAGCCCCCCCTTTTTTTTTCCAATGGGCTGTTTTATTTCTTATTATTTAGTTTTTTGAGTTTTTTGTGTATCCTAGATGTTCATCCTCTGTCAGATGTATAGCTGACAAAGATTTTCTCCCATTCTATAGGTTGCCTCTTTGCTCTATTGACAATGTTTTTTGTGGTACAAAAACTTGGTAATTTCATGAGGTCTCAGTGGTTGGTCCATGGTTGTGTTTCCTGAGCAATTGGAGTTATATTCAGAAAGTCTTTGCTAAGACCAATATGTTGAAGGGTTCCCCCTACTTTTCTCATCTAGCAGTTTCAGAATTTTAGGTCTGATATTAAGGTCTTTAATCCATTTGGACTTAATCCTTGTGCATGGAGATAGACAAGGATCTATTTTCATCCTTCTACAGATATATATCCAGTTTTCCAAGCACCGTTTTTATTTTTATTTATATATATTTTATTGACAACTTCTATACTTACAGACAACAAACCATGGTATTTCCCTCCCCTCCCCCACTTTCCCCTTCATAGCTCTGCTTTCCATCGTACCCCCTACCTCTCACCATTAATCTCTCTTTTTATTTTGATGTTATCATCTTTTTCTCCTATTATGAGGGTTCTGTGTAGGTATTGCTAGGCACTGCAAGGTCATGGATATTGAGGCCAATTTCTGTTCAGACAGTTGCATGTAAGGAGTGGTACCTTTCCTTTGGCTCTTAAATTCTTTGTGCCACCTCTTCTGCACTGAACCCTGAGCCTTGGAGGGTATGAGATGTTTCAGTGTTGTGCATTCCTTCATCCCTTCTTCTTAGCACTATCTTGCCTTTGGGGTCATCCCAGTGGTCACTGCCATCTGAAAAGAGAAGTTTCTCTAACCAGAAGTGAGAGTATCATTAATATATGAATATGAACATTAAGTGTAGTGCTTTCAGACAATTTGGTGAGAATAATATATGCATTTATCCTGACAGGAGCAGGCTTTATGCCCTTAAGGCTCATGACCTCCCATGCCATAGGCTTTTGATTAGGTTTCAGTACCAGGAATGTATTCCCTCCCATAGTGTGGACCTTCAGTCCAATTAGAGAGCAGTTGGTTTCCCCCAGAACAGACATGCCACTATTGCACTTGTTTGGTCATTTGGCCTGTCTGGCCAAGCTTGAGGCTTCCAGTGTCTACTGTTTTCACTGCTGATGACTTCTGCATAGAGTACAGCTTTTTCCAGCTTTCAGTTGGCTGGGCTACAGAAAGAAGTTTTTCTGCTCAGCACTAGCTTGATTTCTCAGTGACTTTGCCACTCAGGCATGTGAAGTCTTCAGCAATAGGGTTTTACCATATCTTTCTCAAGGGAAACTAAGGGCCTTGGCAATAGCCTGTAATGTTTTGGAGGCAATAGGTACCTCCCTAGCCAACAAATCACTGGAAGATATCCCATCCCTGGCATTGAAAAATTATTCAAGAAAGTAGGTTTTCATATGTCTTTTTAAGAATATCTTGAATTTTGATTGACCCTCCACCCACCCTTCTTTTATACAATCTCTTCCCTTGACTCGCTTAGGCCTTTCCCATCCCTGTAATTGGTTCTTCTACTTACTTATATACAATACTATCTCCTATAGTCCTTCCCTCTCTTCCCACCCTTATAGCCTTTTTCTTGCTTCCCAGCCTCTGCTACCAAATTTTGGTTTCAGCTCACACATAAATCTATACATTTGTAGGTAGGATCCACATATGAGAGACATCATGTGATATTTGGCTTTCTGAGCCTGGGTTACCTCACTTAGTATAATCCTTCCCAGATCCATCCATTTCCCTGCAAATTTCATAATTCCATTTTTCTTTACCACTGAATAGAACTCCAATGTGTAAATGTACCACATCTTTATTATCCATTCATCTGTGGAGGGACACCTAGGCTGGTTCCATTTCCAAGCTATTGTGAATAGAGCAGCAATTAACATGGCTGTGCAAGTATCTCTAAGGTAGTAAGAAGGGTCATTAGGATATATGCCTAGGAGTGCTATAGCTGGATCATATAGTAAATCTATCTTAAGCTGTCTCAATAACCTCCACACTGATTTCCACAATGGCTGAACCAGATTACATTCCCACCAACAGTGTAGAAGGGTTTCCCTTTTTCCACATCCTCACCAACATTTATTGTCATTTGTTTTCTTGATGGTAACCATTCTGACAGGAGAGAGATGGAATCTCAAAGTAGTTTTAATTTGCATTTCCCTGATGGCAAAGGATGTCGAACACCTTTTTAGATGTTTATACACCATCTGTATTTCCTCCAGTGAGAACTCTATTTAGTTCCCTAGCCCATTTTTTATTGTTTTTTTTTATTTCTTATTGTTCTATTTTTTGATTTCTTTGTATATTCTGGATATTAATCCTCTGTCAGATGTATAGCTGGCAAAGATTTTCTCCCATTCTGTAGGTTGTCTCTTTGCTCTATTCACAGTGTCCTTTGCTGTACAAAAGCTTTGTAATTTCATGAGATCCCAGAGGTTGATTGGTGGTTTTATTTTCTGAGTAATTGGGATTATATTCAGAAAGGCATTACCTAAGCCAATATGTTGAGGGGTATCCCCTATCTTTTCCTCTAGAAATTTCAGAGTTTCAGGTCTGATATTAAACTCCCTAATCCACTTGGATTTAATTCTTGTGCATGGAGAAAGACAAGGATCTGTTTTCATCCTTCTACATATAGATATCCAGTTTTCTTTGCACCACTTATTGAGGAGGCTGTCTTTTCTCCAGTGAATATTTTGACATTTTTGTCACAAATCAGATGGCCGTAGCTGCCTGGATTAACACCTGGGTCCTCTATTCTGTTCCATTGATCTATATGTCTGTCTTTGTGCCAATACCATGCTGTTTTTATTACTACAGCTTTGTAATATAGCTTAAAATTAAGTATGGTGATACCACCAGCCTTATTTTTGTTGCTCATAATTGTTTTGGCTATTTAAAGTTGTGTGTGTGTGTGTGTGTGTGTGTGTGCTTCCAAACGAATATTTGGATTTTTTTTTCTATTTCTGTGAAGAATGCCATTGGAATTTTAATGGGGATTGCATTAAAAGTTTAGATTTTTTTGGTAAGATTAACATTTTCACAATATTGATTCTTCCAATGCAAGAATATGGGATGTCTTTCCCTTTCCTTGTGTCTTCTGCAATTTCTCACTTCACTGTTTTAAATTTCTCATTGTAGAGATCTTTCACTTCCTTGGTTAAGTTTATTCCAAGGTACTTAAGTTTGTTGTCTTTTTTTTTCTTTTTCTTTTTTTAAGGCAATTGTGAATGAGAGAGATTCCCTGATTTCATCCTCTGCATGTTTGTTGTTAGTATGCAGAAAACTATGTACTGATTTCTGTTTGTTTAATTTGTATCCTGCTATGCTGCTGTTGCAGTCAGGTTCGTATTGCTAGTAGAAATCACCTAACCAAGAGAAGCTTCTGGGAAAAAGAGACTTATTTTGGCTTACAGGCTCGAGGGGAAGCTCCACAATGGCAGAGGAAAATGATGGCATGAGCAAAGAGTGGACATCACCCCTTGCCAACATAAGGTGGACAATAGCAACAGGAGAGTGTGTCAAACACTGGCATGGGGAAACTGGCTATAACACCTGTAAGCCCGCCCCCAACAATATACTCCCTCCAGGAGGCATTAATTGCCAAATATCCATCAGCTGGGAACCTAGCATTCAGAATGCCTAAGTTTATGGGGGACACCTGAATCAAACCACCACAGTTGCCAAAAGTGTTTATTAGTGCTAACAGTTTACTGGTAGTGTCTCTAGAGTCCTTTATGTATAGAATCATATCATCTGCAATTAATGACAATTTGATCTCTTCCTTTCCAATTTGTTTCCCTTTTGTGAGTGTCTCTTGCTTATTGCTATAGCTAAGACTTCCAATAGTATATTAAATAAAGGCGGGGGCAGTGGACACTCTTGTTTTGTTCTTGGATTTAGTGGAATAGCTTCAAGTTTTTCCCCATTTAGTATTATGTTGTCTGTAGGTTTGTCATAAATAGCTTTTATTATTTTGAGATATGTTTCTTCTGTTCCCAGTTTACTTTTACCATGAAGGGATGTTGAATTTTGTCAAATGCCTTTTCTGCATATATTAAATTGATCATGTGATTTTTGTCCTTCAGATGATTTATATGATGTATTATATTTATTGATTTGCATATGTTGAACCATCCCTGCATCGCTGGTATAAAGCCAACTTGGTTTTGGTGAATAATCTTTCAGATATATTATTGTATTTTGTTTGCCAATATTTTGTTCAGAATTTTTGCATCTATGTTCATGAGGGAAATTGGTCTGTAATTTTCTTTTTTGTTCTGTCTTTGTCTGGTTTTGGTATGAGGGTGATGTTGGCTTCATAGAAAGAGTTCAGTAGGATTCCTTCCTTTTCTGTTTTATGGAAAAGTTTGAGAACTATTGGTGTTAGTTTTTCCATGAAGGTCTGGTAAAGTTCACCAGTGAATCTATCTGGGCCTGAACATTTTTAGTTGGGAGACTTTTTGTAACTGCTTGGATTTCCATACTTTTATGGGTCTATTTAAGTGGTTAATCTTATCTTGATTTAATTTTGGTAGATCATATAAATGAAGGACATCATCCATTTCTTTTAGATTTTCAAACTTAGTGGAGTATATGTTCTTATAGTATGTCCCTATGATTTTTTAAAATTTCTCTGGTATCTGTTGTGATGGTGCCTTTTTCTTATCTCTAATTTTATTAATTTGTGTCTCTTCTCTCTTTTTTCTGGTCAGATTTGCTAAGGGTTTATCAATCTTGTTTATCCTTTCAAAGAACCAACTCTTTGTTTCATTGATTCCTTGGATTGTTTTTTTGGTTTCTATTTCATTAATTTCTGCCCTAATCTTTATGATTTCTTGTTGTGTACTGCTTTTTTATTTACCTTGTTCTTCTTTTTCCAAGGCCTTAAGGTGAAGCATTAAATTGTTTACTTGTGAACTCTCAAATTTCTTAGTACAGGCACTTAGAGCTATAAATTTCCCTCTTAGGACTGCCTTCATTGTGTCCCAAAGGTTTTAGTATGTTGTATTCTCATCGTCATTTGATTCTAGGAATTTATTGATTTTCTTTTCAATTTCTTCAATGATCCCCTCATCATTCAATAGTGTACTGTTTAGTATCCATGAATCTCTGTATGCTCTGTAGTTTTTCTTGTTGCTGATTTGCAGTTTAATCCCATTGTGGTCAGATAGAGAAGAAGGGATTGTTTCAATTTTTCTGTATTTGTTGAGATTTGATTTGTGCCCTAATATATAGTCTACTTTAGAGAATGTTCCATGTGCTGCTGAGAAAATTATATATTCTTCAGCATTTGGATGAAATGTCCTGCATATATCTATTAGGTCTATTTGTTCTATGACCTCACTTAATTCTGATGCATCTCTGTTTATTTTTTGGCAGGATGACCTGTCAATTGATGAGAGTTTGGTATTGAAGTCACCCAGTACAACTGTGTTTGGTGTTATCTGTGACCTTACTTCTAATAGCATTTGTTTGATGAAATTGGGAGCCCTGATACTAGGTGCGGTACATGTTTAATATTCTAATGTCCTCCTGTTGGAGTGTTCCTTTAATCAATATAAACTGACTTTCCTTATCTTTTCTAACTAATGTTGGTCAGAAGTCTACCCTGTCTGATATTAGGATAGTGACCCCTGATTTTTTTCTAGGCCCATTTGCTTGAAACACAGTTTTCCAACCTGCCACCCGAAGATTGTGTCCATCTTTTGTAGAAAGGTGAGTTTTTTGGCAGCAACAAATTGAAGGATCCTACTTTTTAACCCAATCTGAAAACCTATGTCTTTTGGTTGGGGCATTGAGGCCACTGATATTGAGTTATTATTGAAATATGTGTGTTTATTTTTGCCATTTTTCTTGTTTTGCAATTCTTTTGGTTTTACCTTTGCTCTCTTGTATTAACTCATATTTTAGTAATTTTTTTTCCTGGTTCCTTATATGTGTGCTTTTCTTTTTCTTCAGCATGGAGGATCATTCCAAGTATTTTCTGTAGAGCTGGTTTTGTCTTTTCATATTCCTTTAGCCTGCTTTTGTTGTAGAATGTCCTTATTTCTCTATTTTAATGGATAGCTTTGCAGGATAAAGTAACCTTGTTTGACAGTTGTTATCTTTCAGAACTTGGAAAACATCATTCCAAGCCCTTCTGGCTTTTAAAGTTTGTGTTGAGTAAATATCCTGTTATCCTGATGGGCTTGCCTTTATATGTGACTTGATTTTTCTCTCTAACTACTTTCTATATATTTCTTTGGTTTGTGTGTTTGGTAGTTTAATTATAATGTGGCGAAGAGAGGTTCTTTCAAGGTTTTGTGTGTTTGGTGTCCTAAAGGCTTCCTGTATCTGCATTGGCATCTCTTTCCTGATTTGGGGAAAGTTTTCTTCTATGATTTTGTTGAGAATACCTACTATGCCTTTGGAGTGAAATTCTTCTCCTTCTACTATACTCTGAATTCTTATGTTTGATCTTTTCATATTGTCCCAAATATCTTGAAATTCCCATTTATAACTCCCTATTAGTTTGTCTTTCTCTTTGTTGGACTGTATTAGATCTGTCACCTGGTCTTCTAGTTTAGATATTCTGTCCTCTCCTTGATCCATTCTACTGTTGAGATTTTCTACAAAGTTTTTTTATTTGATTGAATGTGTTTTTCATTGTTAGTATTTCTGACTGGTTTTCCTTTATTATTTCTATTTCCTTATTCGTGTCTCGTATTGACCTCCTCACTTCATTAAATTGGTTTCCTGTGTCTTCTTTAATTCCTTTCATTTCCTCTTTGATTTCTTTGAGCATATTTATAATCATTCTTTTGGAATCTTTCTCAGGCATTTCTTCTACATCAGTCTCACTGGAAGTCATTTCTGATGGATTTATACTTTTTGGTGGATTTATATTGTCTTGATTTTTTTGTGTTTCTTATAATGTAGAAATTTTTGCATCTTGTATTAATTTAATTCTTTGGCTTCCTAATTATCTTCAGTAGTATTAGATGTCAATCAATCTGATGCTATATATCTTCAGGATAGGAGCTTAAAGTACTAGGCGGGCTCTGAAGACTCTCAGAGTAACCACAAAAGTGAACCTAGGTGTTGGGTTTGCCTGCTATGAGAGTATTCTAGTAGGCTTGGTGGAATAAAATACAGACAAATTCTAAAATTTAACAATATACACATTCAATGAAAAACAGCACAGAATATTTATGCAAGAGTAAGTATTGTGACAAATAGATCCTCTAACAAAGTCACAGTTCTTAAGGATGTGTGTTGCCCTACACCCTTAATCCTGTCAAGTAGGAGACTGAGATTTCTGGTCTGTAGAGGGTTCCAAGGTCATCTAGTGACCAAGTGAGACCCTTCCCCAATGAATGACAGGAGAGGAGACAAAGGCACTATAAATCAGGAAGCAACAAATGATAAGCCCAGTATATAGCTTATTTAAGAATGGCAAATCCAGCCATCCATCAGATTTAACATGTAATTTACCCTGATATGGAAGGTGCAATTAGTACTTCTGATCCAAGCCTATATACCAGGCTTATTTGGGGGGTACTGACTTGCTATAATCTCAGTTACCTTTTGGGATGACTTTGGTTTCAATTGCGCTGCACACCTGCTTGGCTCCCTCTTTGCTCTGCTGTGGGCTCTGGTAGGCTGGCTGGGTCAATGTGTCACTCTTTTGATTGCCTGTGCTGTGCATGTGAGTTCCCTTCCCCAGGTCTCTGGTGCCTGCTTGTGCTTGTGCTGGTGGTGTGGGGAGGGGAGGCTGTGGATGGTGGCTAAAATTCTCCTGCTGGTTCTCATGATCCTTTTCCTCATGAGCTGCTCAGCTAGTCCCTGCTGTCCTCCCCTTCTCATTTCTTGAGTTTGTGAGGAGGCTGGTGTAAGTGGAAAATCCTCTCATCTGGCTTTTCCTGTGGCTCAGTCTGAGCCTGGCATCTGTGGCTG
Source organism: Dipus sagitta (assembly GCA_036346955.1). Taxonomy (NCBI): domain Eukaryota; kingdom Metazoa; phylum Chordata; class Mammalia; order Rodentia; family Dipodidae; genus Dipus; species Dipus sagitta. The sequence continues at coordinate 87,371,049 of CM070779.1, read as the reverse complement.
TGCAAACCTGGTGCCACTGCTACTGGAGCCACTTCTGCCTGCTTTTGTGGTCTCTAGATACTCTGGAGCTCTCCTACTTCTCTGCTGTGGTTCATAATTTCTTATACACCTTCACTTTTTAGAAGGTGTTTTTGCTGGAGGGGAGGGCTTGGGGGGGGTGAGGGGGATTTTATCCCCTAGGATACTCTGGTGTAGTTCCTCCTATGCTACCATCTTAACCAGAAGTCTCTCACATGATCTTTTTGTACATAGTTTTTGTCCTCCTAATCAATTTCTTCTGTCTTGTCTTCAATCTCAGAGGTTTTGTCTTTCACATGAATAACTCTGTTAGTAAAGGGTTCTAGAGAAGTTTTTATAAGCTCTATTTGATTTTTGTTTTCTATTGTTTTATTGTACATCATGTCCATCTCTTTTTTGAGGTATGATTTCAGTTTGAGTTCTGACTTTCTTGATGCTTCCTGGAAGGCATTCTTGCATTTGATCAAGTCTTCATTAAGCTTAATCAACTAGTTATTGAGATCTTCCATTTGTTGACTTACCTTCAATTCATTTACCTCTCCTTGAGACTTCTAAGGTTTTTTTTTTTCATTTAAGTTAAGCCTAGTGTCAAAAGCTGAGTACTCTAAGAGACGATTCTGTTCAATTTCATTTATACAATTGTTGGTTTACTTTATTTTCATTTATTTATTTGAGATATATATATATATATATATATATATATATATATATATATATATAAAATCTGGAGAGAAAGAGGGAGAGGAAGAGGGAGAGAATGGGCACACCAGGACCTCTAGCCACTGCAAACAAACTCCAGATTCATGTGCTCCCTTATGCATCTGGTTTACATGGGTTCTGGGGAATTGAACTCAGGTCTTTGGCTTTGCAGGCAATTGCTTTAACTGCTAAGCCATCTCTCCAACCAAATTGTTGGGTTTTTGATGGCTTGCTTCTAGTTTAGTAATTCTTTTGATCAGGGTTACATTGGTTGTTGTATTTTTATTTTGGGATTCAATTTCTATTGATTTCTCTATGATTTAATTGGAGGCTTCCATTGTGAGATTAGGCATCTGAGATGAAGATCTCTCAGTTTTCTGACTTTTTTTTTTTTTTTTTTTTTTTTTTTTTGCATAGTGGTTGTAGCAGACAGCTTCAGGTTCACTGAGATGAACTTTCAGACCAGACACAGTTATGGAGGAAGGGATATTTATTGAAGCTTACAGATCCAGGGGAAGTTCCATAAGTGGCAGAAGAAGCTGGCCTGCCTTCACAGTACCAAGCAGAGAGAAAGAAGTACAAGCCTAAAGGTCAAAAGCCACACAGCACACTTCAGGAACTCTAGCTAGGCACACTTTGCATATCTTTAGATTGAAATCTGAAACCCACCACCACACCTAAAGATCCACCCAGTGACATTGCCTCCAGCCAGGTGGCTACAGATGCAAACTACAAACAAATAAACAACTAAATATATTGGGGGCCATCTATTCTATTCAAACCACCATAGTGGTCTACCTGTCTTGAAACATTTTATTCTATTGAGGGGAAAGCAAGTATTTGTCCTTGTAGAATCGTCAGTAGGTGTTCTATTTTAAATAGGAGCCAGATTAATGTATGATGGGGTTATAACTATAGATGCGCAGATTTTGGACATTGAAAGTATATCAAAGGTACCTGGGGAACTGGGAGTTGTGGAACTGGGAGTACTAGCCTACTCACTCCACCTGCATGTATTCTTCAGCACATGGGGATCATGGGTTGGGGAACTAGGAGGTAGGAAGCTAGAGATCCAGGAGCAAGAGGCCACCTCCTATAGTGTCTGGTGCACCCTCGGGCTCAGGGGAATAGGGATTTGAGTATTCAGGGGCCAATCAGGAAACCAGAGCAAAAGGCCAACTTCCACAGCCCACAAGCAGGGACTAGGCCACCCCAAGGTAGCAGCATGGGTACCAGGACCAGGGAACTGAGAGGTGGGAAACCAACCAGGAGCTCTGGCCTACTTACTCCACATGCACCCCTTTGTAGCAGGGGATTCAGGAGTTGGTGGACCAGGGGCCCTTCAATCAGGGAGATGGAGCAAGGGGCCTGCTCTGGCAGAAAGCTTGCAAAATCCTGGCAATCCCAAGCCAGCAGCAGGGGATCCAACAGGGACCAGGGAACTGAGAGGAGGTTGGGGAAGAGGGAGATCTGAGAGGCTGGATCTCCCATAGTAGCCCAAGCTACCCTCAAATTCATAGCAGTACTCCTGCCTCAGCAGGAATCCTGAATGCTGGGATTACAAACATGAGCCACTGCACTCAGCTAGAGTTTACATTCTGTTAATTTAGGCAACCCTGTATACCTTAAACTGGAGAAGAAAATGGGCTTCCTTAAAATAAGCCAGTTCATAGGACCAGGCCAGACTGACAGGCCAGAGAGCAGGGTGTGGAAAAGACATCAAGATGAACAACAAACAAGAAACAAACGCTGAGGAAGACTGGGCCTCCCTTCCCTCGCTTCCCACACACACTCAGGTAACAAGCAGTACCTGCTACACAATGCCATAATCTCCCAAGTGCAGAGAGGACAGGTGCTGTGTAAATGACCTGCAAGAGATCAGGACTTTCCCGGCCTAGGGTTTTTTAAACCAAAGGACCTCTCCTAGTTCTCTGGCCCACTTCTATACTCAGAAGCACCTTTTGCTTTCTCAACTATGTCTCTATTTCTATTTGTAACCATGTGTCCCACATCCAATTCATAGTCTAGCACACAAGAAACTGAGAATCTCAGCAGGTACCCATTGGAATCTAACCCATGCCTACAGTTTGTCCATTCCCCTCCCCCAGGAGCGGAGCTTGCCCATGTCCTAGATGGATAAGGACTAGGATCCTTACTCTCTGTGGAGAGAATGTGTCCAACAGTGAGAGCACATGGGAGTAACCTCCAAGGTGGAGGTAAAATCTAGAAACATGGTTTTGCAGGAGCCAGGTAAGACACAAACATAGAAACATCTCAGTGAAAATGGAATGGACAGAAACAAGACATACAGTTTTTCCTTCTCCTTCTGTGGAGCTCAGAGCATAACCTTGCACATGCTACCATGGTGCTACGTCCCCCACACAATACATTTCCAAACCTTTGTTGCAACCACTGTAGAACTGGTACTTTAAACTTTTAACTATAATTACTTCATTATAGTTATTCTTTTGCAGTTGAGAGGAGGCATTGACATATATACACAAACACACTTTTTTTTTTTTTTAAAGAGAGACTCTCATTGCGTGGTCCAGGGTGGCCTTGAACTTCAGATACTCTTGCCTTGGCCTCCCAAATGCTAGGATTAGAGTCAGGCACCACTATGCATGCCTACATACTAGTTTTAAAGTACATATATAAACTTAAAATTTTTGTATGTAATTGTAAATATATTATTGTTTACAGAAAGCAAACTCTAATCTTCAAAAATAATTCTTGTCATCTGAATATTAGACCCCCTGAGGCCTCTGTAAATTTCAAGGTCTCAACATTATAGAAATGTAGACAGAATAAGGAAACTGGCACTTCTTGCCCGCTTTTAGTTAACTTGTATAGAGTGGTTCTTAAGTGCTGTACCGACTGCTTCATGTAGCTGTCTAAAAACCCATAATATCCATGGATAGTACCTTAATTTTTATGTGTGAGTAAAGGGAGCCACTGAGAGATTAATGTTCAGTCTCAGCTGGCAAAGTCTTCTCTCACCTTAAAGTCTGTCTAATTTCAAAAAATGACAGTACCCATGTAAGCCAGATGCACAAGATGGTGCATATGTCTGGAGTTCATTTGCAGTGGCTAGAAGGCCCTGGCATGACCATTTTTTTTTCTCTCTCTCTCTCTCTCTCTCAAATATAGAAATATAAAAAATGAATGTTCTTTTTTTAAATTTTATTTATTTGTGAGAGAGGCAGATAGAGAGAATGGGCATGCCAGGGCCGCCATCCCCTGCAAACGAACTCCAGAACCATGTGCCACCTTATGCATCTGGCTGACTTGGGTCCTGGGGAATTTAACCTGGGTTCATTGGCTTTGCAAGCAAGTACCGTAACTGCTAAGCCATCTCTCCAGCCCTCATTTTTAAAACTTTTTGTTGACAACCTCCATACATACAGACAGTATACCATGATCAGAATCCCATCCCACCACCCTCCCTTTTTCTCTTCTCCTGGACCCCCTCCATTGAGTCCCTTCTTTCCAGGTAGACCCTTTTCTGTTTTGATGTTATGATTTCCCGCTGCCATTATGCAGGTTTTGTGTACTGTTAGCCACTTTGAAGTCCTGAATACCACAACTACTTTTTGTCCCAGACAGATTTTAAGCAGTCCTCCCCTTCCGTTGACTTTTACATTCTTTCCACCACCTCTTCCACAGTGGTCTCTATAGTCTTACAAGATGTGATAGAGATGGCTCACTTAGTGCTGAACACCCCACCGTCACTTCTCAGCACTTTGATGAGTTTTAAGTCATCCCAATCTTCACCATCATCTGAAAAGAGAAGCTTCTCTAACCAAAAGTGAGAGTGGCATTAATATATGGGCATAAACATAAGTAGTTAGAGCATAGGTGTGTGGGCATTATATATTTATTTAGCCAGACAACAGTAGTAGTTTCCCACCTAGGGGTTATAACATCCCCAGCCTAGGTTTTCAGTACCAGGCAGGAATTCTCTTAAATCCAATCAGGTCTCAAGTCCAATCAGAAAGCAATTGGTTTTCCTCGTAGCAGACATGCCACCATCACACCAGTTGGTACTTTTGGCCTGACTGGCCAGCCATAAAACTTGCAGGGTCCACTGTTGATTAAGACTGTTGATAACTTTTCTCCCCTAACAGGTTGCATAGCTCTTTCCATCATCATGACAGCTAGACAATAGGGAGGAGTCTTCCAGTTCAGTTCCAGATTGATTTCTCAGTGTCTTATAGCCAAAGCAGATCATATCATCAGCAATAGGTCTTACCATCTAGTTCTGGTAGGCAACCAAGAGCCTTGGCAATAGCCTGTAATATTTGGGGACTTCAGGAGCCTCCCTGACCAACAACTTGTTGGAAGGTATCTGTGGTAGTTTGACTGTTTGTCCTCCATAATCTCAGGTGTCTTATTAAGTTTGTAACTTAGTTTTCCAGCCACCTAGCTGGAAGAGGTGTCACTGGGGGTGGATCTGAATTCCAGCCTAAAGGTATGTAGACATATATATATATACCTTATACCATATAGGCTGTGATTGCTGGTGGTGCTGGCTGTTTTGTGGTGTCTCTCTGCTTGGATTTATGAATAGGAGCCAGCTTCTTCCACCGTTTGATGGAACTTGCCCTGGATCTGTAAGCTTGAAATAAATCCCTTCCTCCCATAAACTATGTCTTGTTTGGATGTTCATCCCAGCAACATGGAGCTGACTACAACAGTATCCAACTCCTGGCACTGAAAGTTTCTTGAAAAAAATCCATGACTTCTGGGCATTATCCACTCCCACAGGGTACTTGTGCTCAAACTCTTTCATTTTTTTAATATTTGTGTTTTTCTATGTATTAGAGAGACAGAAAGAAAGAAAGAAAGAAAGAAAGACAGACAGACAGACAATAGGTGCACCAGGGCCTTCAGCCACTGCAAACAAACTCCAGACACATGAGCCACCTTGTGTATCTAGCTTAAGTGGGTCCTGACAAATCAAATCTGGGTCCATTGACTTTGCAGGCAAGCACCTTAACTGCTAAGCCATCTCTCCAGCCCAAACTCTTTCATATATATATATAATTTAGCTAGTGAAGTAGTATTCCATTTTACTTATTCATACTTTAATTTTTATCAACCCTCCTCATCCATTCAATCCCCAACTTCATTTAGACCATTCCACCCCCAGTATTCTGTCCACTACTTACTTATATATGGTACCCTCCCCTTAAGCCTTCCCCTCTCCTCCCTCCCTCATGACCCCTTTCTAGCTTCCTGGCCTCTGCTACTACGAATGTTCTTAAATTCTATCACTTCTAGGTCTTTTAGGTAAGATCAAGTGTAGTATGAATGTTCTTAACTTCTGCAACTATACTTCCCAGTGTTGATCAGTGCTTTAAAAGAAGGGTGTGAGGAAAATTCTTTTCCAATGGAATCAAGGCAGCGCCACAGGCCCTTTATTCTCCACCACCCTCTAAATAGGAGTTCCTAGGTAAAATATTCCGCATAGCATGAATAATTGTTTACCTGACCTTACCACAAGGTGGCACCAAAGTGTCATGTTTCTAGTTTAGAATTTTCTAGCAATTCTTGCAAATTAAAGCTGAAGCCTACATTTAGTTGTTTCCTTTTGCATTCAAAGTTGAAATCTATTTTATACAATTCAGATCTTTTTAAATGTGGGAAAAAAGTCTTTCCTAAACATATCCTAAAAAAGAAAACGAATCACTTAAAAAAGGACGTTAAGGGGGCTGGAGAGATGGCTTAGCGGTTAAGACGCTGGCCTGCAAAGCCAAAGGTCCCAGGTTCAATTCCCCAGTAACCACATAAGCCAGATGCACAAGGTGGCGTATGCATCTGGAGTTCATTTGCAGTGGCTAAAGGTCCTGGCGTGCCCATTCTCTCTCTCTCTCTCTGTCTGCCTATCTCTCAAAATAAATAAATGAATAAAAAGTATTTAAGAAATAAAAATTTCAAAAAGACATTGATATTTATCTACAGAGCACTAGAAAGGCTCAATGGAGGTATATTTACTTGTGGTTTTCCTGCTAGTAATATGAACAATGTGAGTTGGAAAGAAATAATCTATGGTTTTATATCTCAAATCACCTTCCTCAAGAGAGGAGGAGAAAAGTAAGTTTACATGGCAACTTCTTTTATATAAGCAAAAGGCTGTCTGGGTGGGTACAATTAACTTTCTTTGTATGATACTAAATTTGTAAAAAATGTTTTGTGTCCTATGAAAGCTAGAGATAAAAATTAAACCAATTATAGAATAGAAAGAACAACTGACTTAGATATTAACTCCAGCTAGTGTAGTAACTAGGTATGTTGCCTTGAGTTATTTAATTATCTTCTAGGCTCTGATTCCTCACATATATCACCTATAAGGGGATTTTTGTTTGTTTTTAGACAAAGGTCTTACCATGCCTAGATCTTGAACTTCTGGGCTCAACATAACACTTATATGTCAGCCTTCTAGGCAGCTGTAATGACAGGTTTATGTCACCAAGAATAGGCCTAGCTGTCAGTCTTTGTGGTGTGAAAATCAAACCCAGGACCTTGTTAATGCAAGGCAAACTGCTCTATCTATCACAAAGCTACATCCCCCTCAGGAAAGGAAATGAAAATATTCTAAGCTCCTTTGTACCCGAGCTTGTAAATTCTGTGGAATGGACTGAAATGTAAACAGCTTGACTAGAGGGACTTCATGCCACACCTGAAAATGCGCCCCTTGAATTTCTGACTAGGGATTCTAATGGTGTCTTGTAGTGAATTCCTGCATATATGCTGGGGTCATTTTCCAGGCTGGTCCCAACTCCTGACAGGCTTTTCCCTGGAAGTCACAGGACTCTTCTGACAAGGGATTTTGTCTTGGATCCTCTCATTATCCTTGCTGCGGGATTGCACTGGCTTCTGAGACTCACCTTCCAGAGCCTTCTTCCTCTTCTTCCTCACCTGGGCCCAGACCCCCCACCTCAGTCTACAGGAGCTGCCAGCCTCTCTCTGCAGCCTCCTGATTCCCCTCATGTCAGTGTATCCTCAGAGGACCCAGACTTGCACACTCCTCTACCACAGAGTCATAAATTGGGGTGTGGAGTTCTAGCAGAATGCGGAACTTTTAAAACATTGATAGTTCTGGGTCTCATTTGAGACTTACTATAGTAGAACTAATGGAGGCAGATCTCTGGGATTTCTCTTTTCAAAATCTCCCTAGTTGATTTGTGTGTAGATCTCTCCAGTACCTAGTAGAGTAGATCCTGAGGAGAGAGTGCGTTAGAAATCTTCAAAACAAACACCCAGAAATGTTGCAAAACTTCACAACATTGTCCTTTTCAGAATTTAAAATAAAAGGAGTAAGTGGGAAAAAATGCCATATTTCCGTTTTGTGGTAGAATCTTGCTCTAGCACAGGCTGACCTGGAATTCACTATGTAGTCACAGGCTGGTCTCAAACCCACAGAGAACCTCCTATCTCTGCCTCCTGAGGGCTGGGATCAAAGGCATGTGCCACCACTACCCGCTTCATATCTTTTTAATCTTTCTCCACACTTCTATGAATTGACTTTATGTTTCAGGATGTAACATGAGGTGTGGGGGAGGGACAAATTGTACTAAATTTTGCCAACCAGAGGTACAGAAGCATCTCAGCATCACACTAATGTCTACCCATGCCGCTTTCTCCTTTGGGGTTTCTTTTTTGGTGGGGAACAAGGAAGGAGTAGTTTGGTTTTTTGTCTTTTTAGTTTCTTTGGGGTTTGTTTGTTTGTTTGTTTGTTGGTTTTGTTTTTGCTTTGCCCCTTTCCTAAGTAATTTGAAAATTGTAAGTGGTTGATTAAAAACACTTTGCCTGTGTTTCTAAAAGTATTTCCTCTAGCTCTTTTATCTCAAAATGTATTGTAAAACCATCTTCAAACACTTTGGGATTGGGCAGTAGAGATGGCTCAGCAGTTAAAGGCACTGCTGGCCCTGGTTTGATTTCCCAGTACCCATGTAAAACCAGACACAAATAATGGTACATGTGTTCAGAGTTGTTTGTAGCAGCAAGAGGCCCTGGTGCTCCCATATATTCTCCAATAAAAAAATAAAAATATTTTAAAATAACTTTGGGATTTATATTATTATTATTATCATTGCAGTGCTAAAGATCAAACATTAGGCTTCACCCTATGTCCTACCACTGAGCCCCACACTTTTACCCCTGTACCTGTACCTGTAGCTTTTTTATCAGTGGTGTTAGTATCCAGGTTAAGAAAAGAAAGACAAATTACAGAAAGTGAAATTCTCTATCAACATAACACTCAAAATTATTTCCTTGGCTTAAAATCTCTTACTTCCTTCCTCTTTTCTGGATTTCCTGGCAAATATGTTCAGGTGGACAAGGAAGAGCTTCCAAGGAATTGCAAGACCACCCCATCATCTGCCCGGTTTCACCCATGTGCTTTTCCTTGCATACATTGTGGTGCACCCCAGTTGTGCATGTAGTTCCTTAAAATAACTGTCTCATGCTAAGGTCCTTCTGGAATGCTGAACACTTCATAAGGAATTCTGGGGGAATAGAAAGGGCACAATTCAATGATGAAACTTTGTAGCGGTGTTTTGGTTTTAGCAGATTCTTAGATGACCAGGTAGTAATTATTCTGGTTTTCTGTTCTGATGTTTCTACCTTTTACTCTTCTATTTCTTATAATGTCTAGTTCCTTTAACATGCACATTATGTTTTATTTGGTCTGTCTCTAACCACTAGAATATACACTCTTGGCTTTGGATCCTACATGTGGTTCTATAATTCAGAAATTGTTCCCATGAGTCTCATTCTCCTCTTGGATTGAAAAAGAGAGATTGGGTAAAGAAAATCAGACTTAGAAAGGTTTGGATATGAATAGAAGAAAAACAGTTTCTGATATTTATCTGAATATTTTTAGATTTAGGATCAACATGGCTCTTTAGAAAAACTGAAAAGGGCACCTGTTTCCCAAAAATGTCCAGCCAGTTCAGGAGAATAAGACTGTTGATGTTTACAAAAAGGACTGGCTCCAAAAATGGCATTCATCAGGCACTGCCAAAGAAAGGGTGCCTCACCACCAGCCTATTTGTACTAAAGGTCCATTAGTTCTGGGAAGGTGGCATTTACTATTTTCAGCCACCTCTTACCCAGCTCCAGGAAGAGGAAACCAGAAGATCAAAGTTGTCAGCAATTTTACATGGCTATTTTATTTTACATTGTTTTATACTGCTATATATTGCTTTAAATTACACCCTTTCCCCCCCCAAAAAAAATAATTAGATACTGCCTCCACTAGCACTCTGGGGACACTGAAACACAGCAGGCAAAGACACATAGGACAAAGTACCTTATACAAGACCGTGATTTCAAGCTTCTGGACCGTCATGTGGGAACTCTTCCATTCCAATGCCCCATATGCAGATGTTGAGGGAGCAGAGCAAAGAAATAATCCATTGCAATGGAGGTTGCAGATACTACTTTCCTGAAGATTTAGCTACTGTGGTTAGTGTGTGTATTAGAAGTCTGACCAGTAGGAATTAGACCTGGTATTTTCTTTATTCTCTTAATTTGTTATGGCTTGAAATGGCTATGTATGCAAGTGTGTGTGCCTACATATGAAACATATACATTTATTTATTTAGTTTTCATTTGATTACATATCTATAGTACTTTTTTAATTTATTTGAGAGAGGGAAAGAAGGAGAGAGGAAGAGAGAAAGAGGTAGATAGACACCAAGGCCTGTAGCCACTGCAAAAGAACTCCAGACGCATGTACCACCTTGCTAGATGCATGTACCACCTTGTGAATCTGGCTTTTGCGTGGGTACTGGGGAATTGAACCTGGGTCCTTTGGCTTTGCAGCCAAACACCTTAACCACTGAGAAATATCTCCAGTCTAACAAATATATATTTTTAAGCAAGTTTTCTCACTGAATCCAGAGCACACTGATTTTCAAGCCCTGGGCATCCTCCTGTCTCACCTCTCCAGACAGAATTATAGGCACACACCATGATGCCCAGCATTTTACATGGATGCTGGGGATTCAAACTCAGATCCTCATGCTTGTGTGGCAAGCACTTTACCCACTGACCCATCTCCTTAGTCCTATCCACTCATACATTTTAAAAATGCATATATTTATTTATTTGTGAGGAGAGAGAGAATGGGAAACCAGGGCTTCTTGCCACTGCAAATGAACTCCAGACACATGCTCCACTTTGGGCATCTGACTTCACAGGGTGATTGAGGAATTTAACCTGGGCCAACCCAGGCTGGCAGGCTTTGCAAGCTTGTACCTTTAACCTCTGCACCATCTCTCCAACCCCATCATTCATATATTTTTAGTAAACATATTAGGTTTGCTACTTCAGGTGATGATTTGGTTCCTATGCTTTTATCTAAGTTAAATGGCCAACTCTCAGGTCAAGAATATTTGGGGCATTTTTAAATAAATGGTAAAGTAAATTTTGAGTGCCCAGGACTCCCTCTGAGCCACTGGTTCGAGAAAGTGGAGCAATTCAAAGCTTGTGGTGGATTCTTTTGGGCTCATTCTGCAATATAATTTTTATCATGAACTCACTTAGAAACCAAAATTTCTAAAGTGATCTCAATTCACCAGGAAAGATGGTCAGCTTTGAGTGTATTCTTCTGGATGTTATGTAATCCTATCAAGTTTTTTAAAAGCAAGTAGGTAGTTGGGAAGATGGCTGAGCAGTTGAAGGTGCTTGCTTGCAAAGCCTGATGGCCTGGATTCATTTCCTGAGCCACCCACATAAACCAGGTGCAAAAATATGGCACAGGCATCTGGTGTTCACATGTGCATGCACACAAGTGTGCACATACACAAATGCAAGTAAATTAATTCAGTTTAAAAATAAGTAGAGACCAATAAAGGACTTTTTCTGAGGTAGGGTCTCACTTTAGCCCCAGATGACCTGGCATTCACTCTATAGTTCCAGGTTAGCCTCAGACTCACAGTGATCCTCCTACTTCTGCCTCCCCTCCTGAGTGCTGTTATTAAAGGCATGGACCACCATGCCAGCCTTCAGAAAAGGATTTGCACCATATAAAGCAGGGTTGAGGGCTGGAGAGATGGCTTAGTGGTTAAGGTGCTTGTCTATGAAGCCTAAGGACCCAGGTTCGACTCTCCAGGTCCCATGTAAATCAGTTGCACAAGGTGGTTCATTCATCTGGAGTTCATTTTCAGCAGCACCCATTTTCTGTCTCAATCTCTCTCTCTCTCCTTCTCTCTGTCTCAAATAATTAACATTAAAAAAAAAAAAAACCTCCCAAATCTATTGTGGGACTTTTATTAAAGCAGGGTTGACAAACTATGTCCTATGAGTCAGAACAACACCTATTTTGTCCAAAACTAATAATAGTAAGGTGAGAGGACTTCTGGGTAAGACAATGGCCTAGAAGCTGCCTCCATGTGACTTGGCGAAGTAGAGTGAGAATAAGAAGAAATATACCCCAGGCCATGGCATGGTGGCACATACTTATAATCCTAGCACTTGGAGGTAGAGGAAGGAGGATCAAGAGTTCAAGGTCACCCTCAGTGGAATAGTGAGTCTGAGGCCAGTCTGGTCTCCATGGAACTTTGTCTTTTTTTTAACTATATATATTTATTTGAGAGAGGCAGATAGAGAGAATGTTCCAGGGCCTCTAGGCACTGCAAATGAACTTCAGATGCATGTGCCACGTTGTGCATCTGGCTTACATAAGTATGGCGGTATCAATCCTGGGTCCTTAGGCTTTGCAAGCAAGCACTTTAACCACTAAGCAATCTCTCCAGCCTGGAACTTTGTCTTTTTTAATTTTTTTATTTATTTGAGAGAGAGAGAGAATATGAACATGCCAAGGCCTCTTGCCACTACAACAAGCTCCAGACACATGTGCCACTCTGTGCACCTGGCTTTGTGTGGGTACTGGGGAATTGAACCCGAGCTTACAGACTTTACAAGCAGCACCTTTAACTGCTAAGCCACCTTCCCAGCACCCCTCCCCCATTTTAAAGACTATTCTAAGGAGAGTCAGAAATTCACAAAAATGGTGACAGTATACATACCCGAGATCCAAGGATGGTGATGAGGGGAGAAGCTAAAGTGAACACAACCACAGCCGTGGTACCCAGCCCGGGGGTGGGGGAACTGCGGACAGTAAGCCAGGTGGCCTTGGTGAAACCTTCAGGACAAGCTCACCACCCTCCCAGGCCTCAAGTCCAGTTGCAGGTTGATGAGTGACACCCCCTGCAGAGGGGTCGGCCCTGGAAAACACCACTGTGTCACTGCATATGACTCAGAGGGCAAGAGCCAGCCTAAGAGGGAACCTATTATTTGAAGCTGAGTTATGCTGGGACCTGTGAATAGGAAACAACCACAAAGATAGGGATCCTAAATTTAATCTGCCACATATCCACAGCAAAAGGCAGCCCTGGGAGGCCAGTGTGGAGAGTGCGGAGGGCCAGACGCTAGCAGCCAGAGGCCCAGCTTCGGGAACAGTAGTCCAGCCCTGAGTAGCCAGAAGCAGATCTCTTCAGTGGAGAAACCCTGCAGTTTGGTAAATGCCTCTGGGACCACTGCTGTAGAGAGCTCTGAAGCTCCAGCGCTGCCCTTCACACCCACAGCTGCCTCCCTCCAGCAGGGTGATTCCTACTTAGAAATCTACAGAGTCTAGGACTGGGGCAATTACCTCTCCAGATCTCAGCTGCTTCTCACAGTCCCAACGCAACCAGGAGACACCCTCCAGCGAAAGGATTCATTAACTACCCCAGAGGGTGCAAACTGATAAACCTCGAAGGCAAGAGAACCTGTTCAGAATCACAGATTGCAACAGAGGCCCTCGAAGGGGTCAGACTTCTCCAATCTAGCTCAACACCAGCATAAGCTACAACAAAGACAAGAGTTCACAGGTCCAACGGGCCCTCCCCAACCCTATGCATGTAACTGGCAGTCTCCAGGACCCAGAAAGAAGTTGCTTGGACACTTCATCTGTTTTTCTTTTTCTTTTTCTTTTTGCCCTTCGTTTCCCCCTCCCTCCTCCTTTTCTTCTTAATGTGAGAGAGAGACACACACACACACACACAGAGAGATCGAGAGAGAGAGAGAGAGAGAGAGAGAGAGAGAGAGGCAGACAGAGAGCATGGGTGCACTTTTAACCACTGCAAACAAACTCTAGACACATGTGCCACCTTGTACATCTGACTTACCTGGATACTGGGGACTCAAACCTGGGTCCTTAGGCTTTGCAGGCAAGTGCCTTAACCACTAAGCCATCTCTCCAGCGCCACCCCATTTCTTTTTCTTTTCTTTTTTTCTGTATTTTTTTTTTCGAGGTAGGGTCTTGCTCTAGCACAGGCTTACCTGGAATTCGCTATGTAGTCTCAGGGTGGCCTTGAACTCTCAGAGATCATCCTACCTCTGCCACCCCAGTGCTGTGATTAGAGGCATGTGCCACCATGCCTGGCCCCACCCCATTTCTTTTTTTTCTTTCTTTCTTTTTTTGGTTTTTTGAGGTAGGGTCTCACTCTGGTCCAGGCTGACCTGGAATTAACTCTGTAGTCTCAGGGTGGCCTCAAACTCATGGTGATCCTCCTACCTCTGTCTCCCAAGTGCTGGGGTTAAAGGCATGCACCACCACGCCTGGCTATCCACCCCATTTCTTTACATTACACTTTTAGCAGTATTTTTACTTAGTTGTGTTTAAAGAGTTTTCTCTTCCTTTTTTTTTCCAGTTTTTTTAAATGCTTCTTCTTATTATTATTAACAAGATGTTTCATATGATTACATCATGTGTTGGTACCCTCTTTTCCCTCGTCCCTGCCTCCATTCCATTGGGGATGCTTCTCAGTGGGGTTTCAGATATTCCCCATGGGGTTGTAGTTTATCATTGTGGTAGCAGTTCCAAGGTAGGATCTCGCTCTAGCCCAGGCTGACCTGAAATTCACCATGTAGTCTCAAGGTGGCCTCAAACTCACGGTGATCCTCCTACCTCTGCCTCCCAAGTGCTGGGATTAAAGGCAAACACCACCGTTACCCAGTTGAGTTTTTCTTCTTACTCACCTTCATTCATGTAATTTTTTACACCTTTTTTTTTAATTACCGGAAATCTTTTTCTTGTCCTTTTTCCTTTTTTCCTTTTGGCCCCCACCCTGAATTTACCTCCTTCCCTCCTCTCTACTATACTTTTATTAGTAATCACACTGCTATTGTTCTTCAAAAAAAAAAACCCATATTTCTATTTTTCCTCTTCTTAGATTTACCTAATGTTAATTTAAAACTTTCTCATTATGGGGAAATCTCCATTCCCTTTTCATTTCATTTACTTATTTATTTACTTAATTTTCTAAATTTATTTGAGAGAGTGAGAGAGGGAAAGAGGAAGAGAGAGAGAGAGAGAGAGAGAGAATGGGCATGCCAGGGCCCCCAGACACTGCAAACGAATTCCAGACACATTTGCCATCTTGTGCATCTAGCTTACATGGATCCTAGGGAATCAAACCTGGGTCCTTTGGCTTTATAGGCAAATACCTTAATGGCTAAGCCATCTCTCCAGCCCTTCTTTTCATTTATTTAGCCCTGCTTCTCTGCTATTTTAAAAAATATTTTATGTATTTATTTATTTATTGGAGCGAGAGAAACAGGGACAGAGAAGCAGATAGAGGGAATGGGCACACCATGGCCCCCAGCCACTGCAAAGGAACTCCAGACACATGTGTCACCTTGTGCATCTGGCTTACATGGGTCCTGGGGAATCAAACCTGGGTCCTTTGGCTTTGTAGACAAGTGCCTTAACTGCTAAGTCATCTCTCCAGGCCCTTCTGTGCTATTCTTATTCTTGCCTCCTTCCTTTATATCATTTACTTACTATTACACATTTATCCTACATAATTTTAAATGTCATAGCCAATTCAACCTTAGTTTTCACATTTTTTGTCTCAGAGTTATTAGTGATGTATTAATGAGCTTTAAACTGAGGCAGTGTCCCACTCTAGCCCAGTCTGACCTGGAACTCACTCTGTACACCAGGCTAGCCTTAAACTCAGGGTGATTCTTCTGTCAGTCTCCCCCCTGGTGGTGGAATTGAAGGCATGTGCCGCCACTCCTGGCTTTTAAACAATTTTAAGTGTATTTCTGTACCTTGTCCAGTTTATGCTGTTCCTGTTCTCGTGGTGTGTTTTCTCCTCACAGAGTAGGCTGCTTAATAAGAACATTCGTGAATAAAACCAGAAGAGATCTCCAAGCCAAAAGATGTGCAGATCACATCACAGACGGGCAATGTGACTTCAAAAAAAATGCTGCAATAGATTAAGTGCTAGATGAAGATTTTTAAATTTCTCTAGCAAAAATGATTGATGGCTTCAAAAAGGATAGAAACAAGCATATTAATTCAATGCAGGACCCGGACAGGAAAATCAGAAGAATTGAGGAGAAAGAAAAATAGATTTTTAAAAATCCTTTTTTCTTTCTTTTTATGCTCTTATTTATTTATTAATTATTTTTGATGTTTTTATTGACAGCATACATAATTATAGACAAAAAATGATGGTAATTCCCTTCTCCCCCACTTAACTCTAATCTCTATCATATTTTCTTCCCCTCTCAATCAGTCTCTCTTTCATTTTGATGTCATCATTTTTTCCTCCTGTTATGATGGTCTTGTGTAGGTAGTGTCAGGCACTGCAAGGTCATGGATATCCAGGCCATTTTGTCCCTGGAAGAGTGTATTGTAAGCAGTCCTACCGTTCCTTTGGCTCTTACATTCTTTCTGCCACCTCTTCCTCAATGGACCCTGAGGCTTGGAAGTTGTGATAGAGATATTTCAGTACTGAATGCTCCTCTGTCACTTCTTCTTAGCACTATGGTGCCTTTTGAGTCAACCCAGAGGACACTGCCATCTGAAAAGAGAAGCCTCTCGAACCAAAAGTGAGAGTAGCATTAATATATGGGCATGAACATTAAGAGAAGTGCTTACTGGACAGTTTGGTGAGCATAGTATATACATTTAGCCAGACAGCAGCAGATGTTACACCCCTAGGGCTCATGACTTCTTCTGTCATAGGTTTTCAGTATCAGGCATGAATTCACTCCCATGAAGCGGGCCTCCAGTCCAACTAGAGAATGGTTGTTTTCCCCCATAACAGAAATACCACTATTGCATCCATTGGCTTATAAGACTTGCAGTGTCCACTGTTGTTTATATCCACTGGCGATTTCTCTTTCTCCCTTGGAATTGTATGCAGCATAGCTTTTTCCAGCTTTCTGTCAGCTGGTTTACACTGAAGAGATTTTCAGCTCAGCTCCAGCAGGATTTCTCAGTAACCTTGCAGCATAAGTATGTGGAGTGTTCAGCAATAGGGTCTTACCATCTTTTCCTAGTGGGAAACTAAGAGCCTTGGCAATGGTCTGTAATGTTTTGGGGGCATTAGGGACCTTCCTGGCCAACAACTCCCTGGAAGGCATCCCATCCCTGGCACTGAAGATTTTCTAGTAACAATCTATGACTTCTGGGTGTGCCATTGTCCAAAAAAAGTAGGCTTCCTTATGACTTATTTATATCCTCTTAGATTTTGATTAGTCCTCCCCCACCTTTCCTTTACTCAATCTCTTCCCCTGACCTTATCTAGGCTTTTCCACCCCCATTAATCTGTTCTTCTACTTACATGTATACATTTTTCTTCTCATCCTCCTCATTCTCTTCTCTTCCTCCTTCCTCTCACTTTCCTCTTCCTCCTTCTTCTTTGCATGTGTGTTGGCCAGAGATCAACATTGGTTGTCTTCCTCCATTGCTTTTTCCAAATTATTTTTTGAGACAGCTTCTCACTGAACCCAGAGCTTGCCAATTCACCTAGTCTAGCTAGCCTGCATGTCCTGGGGCTCTAGTTACTTCTGCCTCCTGAGTACTGAGATGATATCTACCTAGTGTTTTCATAGGTGCTGGGAACCTGAACTAAGGTTCCTATACTTGCAATTGCTTTACCAACCAAGCCATCTCACCAGTTGCAGGACTTTACTTCTGAAATTGCATGAGCCAGTACTTCATGATAAATTTTCTTCTATCTCATCTGTTCTACTAGTTTTGTTGTCCGGCAAACTGAATAACACAATGGGTGGAGTTTTTTATGTTTATAGTTTGTTTTTGTGATGTCAGGGACTGAGGCCAGGATCTAACACATGCAAAGCATGCACTTCACCACTGAGGTATACTCTTAGTCCTCTGGGTACATTATTTAAGTGAAATACAATATAGTAATGAATAATTGACTACAGAAGATGATTTCATAAATGTGGAGAAAACTTGTAAGTTTAAAAATTAAATGTTTTTTGGGGGGGCTGGAGAGATGGCTTAGTGGTTAAGCACTTGCCTGTGAAGCCTAAGGACCCCTATTTGAGGCTCGATTCCCCAGGACCCACGTTAGCCAGATGCACAAGGGGGCGCACGCATCTGGAGTTCGTTTGCAGTGGCTGGAGGTCCTGATGTGCCCATTCTCTCCCTCTCTCTCATCTCTCTCTCTCTCTCTCTCTCTGCCTCCTTCTCTGTCTGTTGCTCTCAAATAAATAAATAAATAAATATTCTAAAAAAAATTAAGTGTTTTTTTAAGTCATAGAACAGTACTGAGAAATACTATTGTAGGCAATACTGTATTAGGTATATAATAAAAATCATGTAAATTTTCATGGGAATTATGACATTTAGAAAAATATATATTCCTCAGGGAGAAGGTAAAAAAAGGGAATATGACTAGGGAGAGGTATAAAGAGAGCTTTGACCGCATGTTTAACACCTTATTTACAGCAAATAAGCCATAGGATCAAATTATGTTTTGTCAGTGATATTTTATAAAATTGAAATTCTGTGTAGTTAAGGATGGTTAAAATTATCTTTGTGGGTATGCATAATGTGTGTGTATGTGGTGGGGGGGCAGTGGAGAGCACGCTTGCAGGCACATACATGCCACAGGGCACATATGCGCGGAAGCTGGAGGACAACCCGAATTGTCAGTGCTTGCCTTCCACTTTGAGGCTGGGTCACTCCTGCAAGTGCCAAGCTGGTTGGACCCCATGCTTCCAGGATCCTCTTGTCTCTGCCTCCCATCTTGCAGTAGAAGCACTGGGATTGCAGATGCTTACTATTGCACACAGCTTTGTGTGGGTTCTGGGGATCAAAACTCAGGTTGTCATGCTTTTGCAGTGAGCATTTTATCCACTGACGTCATCTCCCCAGCCCTGTAGTTGCAGACTTTTAACCTATTAATCTTTTAGCACTGGCAGAAAGCCCATACTACCTTCCAGTTCTTTTTCTTAATAGAGCACTGTGAACCATTTACCTAGCATGTAGGGCATCTGTATATACTTGTTCAGGTTCTTTTCCCAAGAGGCGATGTGGCCAGAGACCAGCTCCTATGTCAGTCAATCAGCTCTGTGCACTTTGCATGAGAACACCAAGGTGAGTGCTGCCAAGAAGGCTACTTTCCTCACTGCCTAGTACACCATACCGTCTGCAGAACCACAACAGCTAGCCTGGCCTGATTTTTCTTTCTTTCTTTTCCTTTTCTTTCCTCTTCTTTTATCTCCCTCTCTCTCTCTCTTTTTGAGGTAGGGTTTCACTCTAACCCAGGCTAACCTAGAATTCAGTCTGTAGCTCCAGGGTGGCCTCAAACTCACAGTGAGCCTTCTACCTCAGCCTCCCAAGTGCTGGGTTTAAAGACATGCACCACCATGCCTTTCTCTTTCTTTTTTTTTGAGAGATTTCCTATGTAACCCAGGCTGGTCTTGACCTTGTGATCCTCCTGCCTCAGCTTCCAGAGCGCGTGAATTACAGGTATGCATCTCTTCAACCATTTCTCAGGCTGTACTCACTGTTTGTCTTCTTGTGGACGCTATGGATGTACCCCTCCACAACCATGAAATTGGGACCAGTCTTCAGCAGAGTTGACTCTTGCTCTTTGCCTAATTTGTTCTTGGTTTATCTTTGCAATTTTTTTTTTTTAAGGTAGGGTCTCGCTGCAGCCTATGCTGGTCTGGAATTCACTATGTAGTCTCAGGGTGGTCTTTGAACTCATGGCAATCCTCCTAACTCTGCCTCCAAGGTGCTGGGACTAAATGCATGTGCCACCACACCTGGCTACCTTTGCAATGTTCCTAGTCCTCATAATTTAGGTAAACTGATCATTTTTCTCTAGTTATCTTGGAGAGTATTTGGAATATTTTGATTTTACTCTGTTTTCATGCTCATGGCAACAACTTATTCAAGAGGTGAAGACTAATAGGCCATCTTATCCTGAATGCGACATTCACCTAATGTAGCAACTATGAGGATAGTGACACTTTAATAGAATTTCAATTGATCACTTCACTAAAAAAAATGTCCTTTGTGTTTTTTTTTCTAAGCTGCAAATGTAAATCCTTTAAAATCCACTTTCTTCATTTCCTAAATAGTAAGAATTTATTCTTCAACAAAATCTATATCTATTTTACTAAAATCTGAATCTTTTCACCTAAGTTTCCAACTATGAAATTTTGTTCCTTTGGAGAATAAAGTTCTTCACATAAGTTCAAGGACCACCTGGATCACTCTTATTTGGCAGAATGCTGATGCTAGGTCCCACCCAAGTCCATCAAATCATTTTGTAGTTTTAAACAAATTTTCCATGTGATTCTCATGATGATCATCAAAATGTGAAAAATACATCTTAACAAAAAGGATAAAAAGGAAATGAAGGTGGGAGTGGTGGCTCATACCTGTAATCCTAGCACGGAGGAGAGTGAGGCAGGAGGAGCTTGAGTTTGAGGAGGTCAGCCTGAGCTACATCACAAAACCTTGTCCTCAGCCTCCCCTCAAAAGAGAGAATCAATTATTTGGCAGAAATTAAAGCACTCAGTAAAGTCTATGGTTATTTTAAATATTTTATTGGACAGAAAGGGAAGGAAGGAGAGAGAGAGAGAGAGAGAGAGAGAGAGAGAGAGAATGGGCGTGCCAGGGCCTCCAGCCACTGTAAAGGAACTCTAGACGCGACACATGCGTCCCTTGTGCATCTGGCTAACGTGGGTCCTGGAGATTTGAACCTGGCTCCTCTGGCTTTGCAGGCAAATGCCTCAACTGCTAAGCCATCCCTCCAGCCCCATCTATGGTTATTTTAAAACAGCACAAGAGAGTGATGGCTTGTCAAAAGAAATTCTGTCATCTTTTAGTGTTTTGGGGAAGAGAGGACTTGAAGGTGTCAATTAGAAGAACTAACTTTACAATTTCTTCCTCATTTTGTTTTCTCATGGAGGTTGCTAGAAAGCAGTAAAAATAACTTAGACAATGCAAACCTAGTTAGGGAAACTCCTGGAACAGGGACCAGAAAAGGCACCCTGAGCTGCTCTGTGATAATTTTAGGCAGAGGACTGGTATCTGAGTGCTTCTGATGTCTTATCTATAGAGCCAGAGGGCTGCTCTTTTCTTTCCACTGTCTTTTAACTCCACAGTGAGGAAATACTCTGCAGACTTGAAGACATACCTATATGTACTGATTCTCTACCATACATTTTAGCATATTAGTCCAATCTGGCATTATTTTTGTTACAAACTCTTGGTAACAATGGTAACGGGAATTTTTCATTAAAAAAGCACCTCGGTCTGCATCAAACTTGTTTCTATTGTTTCTAATTTTATTTGCATGACATGGCTAGTTAACCTTATATGATAGTGACATTTTAAAATCCTTCTTGCTTTAATCTGGCTTGTAGAAAGTGTCTCCAATATAGATAGAGTAAAACAACCCCAAATCACAGCAGAAAGTAAGAAAGTATTTACAAAGCTGCTTTTTGTACAATGATCTTGTGGGCTCTTAGGCACAAAAGCCCTGGAAAGGAGGGAATGTTGATAATTACCTCACACCAAAGTTGCCTCTGGCTTCTCAAGGGCAGTCACTTAGCACTCCAATGTTTTGTTGTCTGGAGAAAATGTCCAGTGTTCATAAACACCATCTCCTTTGAGCCTTACAGTATCCCTGGGTTTCCGGATTGTAACGTGAGAAAACAGTCAGATTTGTGTCCCGGATGATTAGTTGCTAAGACCTAGCGACCAAGACTGAAGGAGGGCCGGTATATAGGTATAAGGGGCGTTAAATTCTTGGAGTGGGCACCAGTTTTAGTACCCAGCTAAAACCCAGAGATTTTGGTCAGATTGCAGAAAATATTTTCCCACTTCTTTTTTCAGTATGTTCAATATCTTTTTTTTTTCTTTTCCCTTTCCTTTACATTTGCAAAGCCAGTGCCCTTGCCCCTAAGGAACAACAGAGTCATTCGAAATAACAGAACGCTGGAGGCGAGTTTTTCTTTTCAGGTCATCTAATTTCGGAGATCCAGTTTCTGCGGAGGGAAGAAAAAGGCGGCGTGGGGGAGGGCAAACCGGACTCCCGGTCTTCCGATCCTTCTACCTTCCATGCACAACCTGACACGCGAATCCAGCCAAGTCAGGGATTTTGCTCGAACCACCACCAGCACCACCACCACAACACAACCAGCAGCTTGTCACTCACGCTAGACAAACACGCCCCTCCGGCCCTACTCGTAGCCAATGGCTGCTCGCCTGCCTGCATACTAATGAGCTCGAGACCTCCCCGGGCCAATGGCGCTGCGGGAGCAGGGTTAGTTTTGCATGTACCTAAGTGATTTGCATAAGCCAGCGGCCGGGGGGCTCGGGAACCGGAGCGTGCAACCCTAGAAGGGAAAAGGACGGGAAGAGGCTGAGCGGCGGCGGCAGCGGCAGCGGCAGCGGCAGCGGCGGCGGGGGAGAGCGGGAGCCCGGGTGTTTGTGTGAGCCGGGGAGGAGGGGTGGTGGTGGCTGAGACGCGGAGACCACGGCATGGCTGACGACTGCGCCCCGCAGCCCTGACGAGCCGCGGCGGCTGGAGGCCCGGGCCCGGGAGGCGGGTGCCATGGTCGAGCGCGGCTCCGGGCCGGCCGTGCGGGCCTGAGCGGCCGCCGTGCGGGGCCGCCTCGGCGGCGCGTCCATGGAGCAGCGGGAAGGGAGCCAGTCGGGAGCGCCGCGTCCCCGCGCCGCCGCCGCGCACCGCTGAAGGGCCCGCCGCGTCCTCGCCTCCGCCCGCAGGCCGGCGGCCCCCGGGGAGCGGGAAGACGCCCGCCGCCGCCGCGATGCCGGGCCCGCGGGCGCTGCTCTGCCTCCTCGCCCTGGGGCTGCTCGGCTCGGCCGGGCCCGGGGGCGCCGCGCCGCCGCTCTGCGCTGCGCCCTGCAGCTGCGACGGAGACCGTCGGGTGGACTGCTCCGGCAAGGGGCTGACGGCCGTGCCCGAGGGGCTGAGCGCCTTCACGCAAGCGCTGTGAGTGCGGGCTGGGCTCGGGGGCCTGCGGGGGGCGCTGCGGGCCAGCGGCCGGCCCTTCCCTGCCCCCACCGGGGCCGGCGCCGGCGCGGGGGTCACCTGTGTGACTGCGGGCGGGCGTATGTCTCCCGCTCCCGCGTGGCGGCGGGTGCAGACCCTTGCCCGTCCCTGTCCTAGAGCCCCGAGGGCTTGCTCTCCCCCACGCAGACTTTTCGGCTACCATCATCATCCCCCGCCCCACGCTCCCAATTCCCAAGTGTTGTCTGAGGCCCAGAAGGACGCAGGACTTCGGGATCGCTGGCCTGTCCACGCCACCTCTCCCCTCCCGCGGGTCCCCTGCCCGGCTGGCTGGCGAGACCTGGGCCACCGCCGAGGGCGCGCGGGGTGGGGGTGGGGGGCGGGAAACTTGGCCTGCGTGTGCACACATCAGGCATGGCCCGTGGTGGGAAAGGACACCTGTAGCTAGCTCAGGAAGGTGGATGGTCTTTACGTGGTCCCAGCGTGGCTGTGCAACTTGGCACTCTAGCCTAGATCTCTGCCTGGGACGCCCACCCCACAGCGGGGAGCCGCAGAAAAGGGAGAAGTGGGAGGAGGGGCGTGGATTACGGGCTTCTCTTGGTGGCAGTAGCTCTGTTAACTCGACAAGGCTATGTAAGAAGGAGTGTCGACCTGAGTTAGTGGATGCTGGAAGAGAAAGTTGCAGAGCACGTGCTCAGCGCAGTCTGCAAGGTGGGCCACAGCTCTCTGCTGCCCTTCACCAGCAGCACTTTGCATTTGAGCTGCAGGAATTCCGGGAGAGCTTTCTCCTCAGAGACCCGGGAGAGAGCTTGGAACTGCTCCCCAGAAAAGACGAGGAATCTGGAAAAGGTGTGAGAAGTGGTGTTGGCAAATGCCCCTGAGCGACACAGGGTAGTGTAGGGCTGCCTCCGAGCCGAGCCCCCTGCTTCCTTCTTGTGTGGCCAGTTGGATGATTAAATCAGGAGCGGTGAAAGAACTGTTGGAGATGAAGGGTTCTGAGAGGCCTTTGGCAAAAAGGAACTTAGTTTTACCTTATAGTTACTCAGAAGACTTCTGGACACAGACACTTTTAAAGGAATAACAGATTCCCGTGAAGAAAAATATCCCTGTTAGGCAGGCAAAAGCATGGCTGTGTTTCCAGGTGGGTGGCGACAAGGCATTCCGCTGGCCCTCGTTAGCCCTCTGAGGATTGAAGCCTGCTGCTTTGAACTTGTGTGGTTATTACTCCACAATTTTTGTTTCCCCATGTCTCAGATATCAGTTATATATTTAAAGTTGTTTTTCTTCAATATGATTAACTTTTTTTTTTTTAACCAGAGAAGTTAACTGTGAAGCATGGAGCATTTTGCTCACACAGGTACGTTAAGAGAAAGTTTGAGAACAAGTGGGAAGTAAGACAAAGATGTGGGTAGTGGAGCTGGGCTCCTCCTCCCGTTTCCTTTTTTCTCCAAACCTTTTAGAAACATAACGAATTCAAGCAGAAGAGGAGACTTTACTTGCATCTTCAAAGTCTTTTCATGTAATAAGAAGATAGGATTTTACCCTTTAGACCAATTGCAAAGACCCTGGCAGAGAACTCGAACTTGAGTGAGTAGACCTGCTGTATAAGGAAAAAAGGGCTGTTTTATGTAGTAGTACCCAAAACCAGAAAGAGCCGGGTGTGGTGGCACACACCTTTAATCCCAGCATTCTGGAGGCAGAGGTAGGAGGATGGCTTTGAGTTCCAGGCCACTCTGACACTGCATAGTGAATTCCAAGTCAGCCTGTGCTAGAGCGAGACCCTACCTTGAAACAAACAAACAAACAACAACAACAACAAAAAAACCCAGAAAGAAATGTCACCTTTTTATGGGAGTGTACTCCTCTGTAGAGAGGATTGGGCGCTCTGTAGATCTCAGTCCAGGCAGTGACATGCGGTATCCTCAACTTTCAGCCTTATGAGAGTTACTGTCTGTGGCTTGTGAAATGGAAAACTAGCATTTTATGAGCTTCAGCGGTGAGTCATGTCTTGGATTTTCTTTGTGACCCTTAGGTAAAAGTGATTGTATACTCTGAAAATGTATTTTACCCCAGTATTCTTTATTGCACCGTCACAGAAATGCAAGATCACCTTAACTGAAGGGATTTTTCAAGGGCAGTATATTTGCATTTAGCCCACCAGCCAGCCAGCCTGTTAGAAACCTTGTGTGAAGTGGGACAGGTGCTGTAGGTCTGCATTCTGCATGATCATACAGTTTCTCTTGGTGTCACCTGTGGTCTTTTTCCAAGCACTGCTGGTCATTACAGCTTTAGTGAGCAGCAGTTATGCATTAAGACACCAATGGGTCTGCAGTCCTAAGCCTTTTGTCCACCTTGTCTAAATTTCTGAATCATGTCAGACATAAAATTATAAACTCAACAATAGAAGTTACAAACATGAGACTGTAATTACTAGTCAGAGTTTAGATTTTTTTCCTTGTTCCTCAGTGGTTTGTCAGGTATTAGGACTTTCAGCTCCCTCACAGGTGTGCATCTCACTTTGGAGACTGCAAGACTGTCAGACACCAGGCTTTTCATTTTACTCAGCTCAGTCCACAGAGACTGGTACTTAGGAGGAACTTTCAAATGCTGCAATAGGTAAATAAGGACATATGACTACACTGAAGAGAAGAATTGGTGCTTAGAATTCAAACACTATTCCCACAGTGGTTTGTCAAACTCAGCATTCTCAGTATTTAGCCTTTTGTACAGATTTGAGGAGGCCATAAAGAAAGGATACTTGCTTTTTCTACTTGAGGCTCGATTAAACTTAATCTGCCAAACTATATTTCCTACTGAATGCTACCTTTCTAGACTTGTAAACAGATATAATCCGCGGTACCCTTCATGGGATTCCAACATTCACACAATTTGTAGTGATTATGTTTCTGAAAAGCTATTTTGGATCCTATCTCATGATGTACTGGCGTGTCCATTCACTCTGAGGCAGTTGAAGTAATCTTACTAATATTAAAATTCCAGTTTATTTTATCAAAAGGATTCATTCAAGGTTATTTCTGTCTTTGTGGTAACAAGGTCGTTCTTAATCACTATATTTCAAGGTTAGGGGAGAAAGAGATGAAGTCACGTGGTTGTGAGTAGGGGTTGTGTCATGTGTGTCTTCTGGTTTATGTGTTACTACTGCAGTTTGAGGACTGAAAATCTGGGATAGAATTTTCACATCCTTGATTATTTGTGGCACATAATTTTAAGATTGGAAAGGCTGCATCTATGGCTTCCTGGGAGAGTGGTTGATCTGAGCCTTTGATCATAGTCCTAACCTCACCACTAAGTAATTGTGTGGCCTTGGGCAAGTCATTCCACCTTTTCTGGAGTATATGTATGTGACAATTTCCTTATCTGAAGCCCAAGACAATTGGGTGCCTTAGATTATCTTTAAGACTGCTTCTGTGTTCTAGAAGTTCAATGATTTTATAAGTCTTCACAACTGGAGGATGATGAGAAGGCAGTAATGAGATAATGGTCTCTTGAAAAGATCCCAGGACTAGCAGTGGAAATGCACAAACCTGTTGATTACCTCTCACTTGCAGGAGTTCTTTGTGTTCAGAAGTGTGTGTTAGGAAATTTGCCATGGAGACTTGTTGCAGAATTCATGAATAGCCAGGGTACTATGTTAGAGTAGAATAGATCTGCTTGTTTCCTGTGGGTATGGCTTAACCCTTGGAAAATAAAATCACTCTCTTTCATTTATTTGGATACTGTACAAAAAGTTACTTAATATCCTCACTTCCATGTAATTAATCATCACTCAAACCTTCACAGTTGTGTATATTGTACAAGGGGAGATTATCCAATGTTTCATATAAAATTGATGAGGTTGAAGGGCTTTGAAGTACTTCTAAAGAATCTTGCTTTTCCTTCTGCTTTTGTTAGTGTCACTCTGGATTACTTTCCAAGGTGTATTTTCCCCAGTACACCAAACACCTTGTATAGGTACCATTTGAAAGTATTTTCTTTTTAACATATCTTCTAATACCTACTGTGTGTTTCCTGGCAGGTCAGATCAGTAATCACTGCCTAAATGTTTGTACTCTATCAGTATTGGCATTGGATACCTTGGTTTCTGAGTTATTTGTAAATTTTAGTGTTAGTTTAGTGTAGCCTGTTTTTCTAGAGATGTGATGGTTTTATATATGAATGAACTTCAAAGCAAGGATAACATATGGGCATCTCACCTTTATTTTACAAACCAGTGAACCAGTGGGCTCTGTGAAAACTGGAAAGGAAAGAGCATTCTGCAGGGAATGTAGGGAGCTGTGTTCCAGATTTGTCAGTAATAATTCACTGGGTAGCCTTGGCCTAATTTCTTCAGTCTGTTACACAAAAGAAGAACTCTTACTGACCAGAGTTTTCTTTCTCCTTAATCTAATTAATTGTTTTTCAGTGAACTTGCACCTGCTAGGCAAGCATCCTATCACTGAACTATATCCACCAGCCCAGAGTTTTGACTTTTAGACATTTCTGGAATCTGTGGTGTTAAAAATGTAGGTATCTTGAACACTCTTACCTACTCAGTAGACCCTTCAAGCTGTCCACTTCAACCATGGTCCGTCAATGGAATGGGGAGCCCACGTCTCACCAAGCAACAGTGTGTTGGATGTAGCCCAAGCAATACTCAAGACTTGTGTTAATAATTCACTTGCTCTATGCTCTCAGGGCAGCAGGAACCAATGATATTTCATGGTTTCTAGTTGAACCAAGTGCTGTGCCAGTTTTGGTGTCACAGGTATTTACTGTCCAGGTACTTGGCGCTTCATGTTAGAATTGTAAGGTAACATTTGACAGTTTAATCTCTTAGGAAAGATCAAAGATCTGTGTTCGTAGGTGGATCCAGGCAAGTTTAGGCATTTTCTGGGCCTCTGTCTCTGTCATTCTGTGCCTCAGATTCATATTTTAATCATCTTCATAATAGTTGGAAGTACTGAGCTTCAGTTTGCAGTCTTGCTTTTCGGCTCCTTGGTTGCATTTATTCCATTTTCATTACTTTTCCAATAATTGGACTATATGATAGCTAATGCTTCTTTGCTTTGAATTTCTGTACATCTGCATAGAACATAAAGTTGTAGGAATCATTTGGTGATTCTCTTAATACTCTCTTTTTGTCAAATAAACATATATTTAGGTATCAGTAAAACCACAATGTGTACTCCCATCCTGGAGTTAGACATTAAATCTCTGAAGGATGTAACTTACCCAACATACAGATTTCTTTGTAAGACAGCTCTGCTCTTTCTGCTGTAAAGTAGATCTTCAGGTTTCAGATTTAGATACATGTTACCTAGCCTGCTGTGAAACTGTTCTGGGTGGCCCATTTTTGGCAATGCCAAAGCTTGTTTTTTAATATGTGAAAGGATATTAGTTTCCCCTCTTTTCCTCTACCTCTTTTGTTTGAAGTGTTTTTTTTTTAAAGCTTGATTGAAGATGATAAAATCCTTTAATTTTACATATTGTCAGTGAAGAAGAAAGAAATCTAGGACACTTAGCAAATCAGTACCCGTATACAATGGCTAATTTGTCTGTTTTCCTCACATTTCTTTTGTGACTTTAAGCATCTGATAGCCCAACTATATACCAGGTGTCAGTGCTATTGTCTAAAGCTGGGCAGGTTCTTAAACAGAGTTTAGAAATCAGTCATAGTACAAGAGAGACCATGACTTTATAGTTCACATAGTTTTAATGCCTTTTTAACTTTCTAAAACCTTTAGCAAGTAGTTTCAAATTCCCCTTTTAAATAGTACAATGTACTTGTGTGTGCTGTGTTCACTCACAATGATAAATGTTTATTATTAGACTTTATATATGGGTGGGCTATTTTTAACAAGGTTCTTAAAAGTGTTCTGAAGTATTCTGTGCCATGTCTAGTCAGTTAAAACACCAGTGTTGGGGTTGCTTACTTTTAGTCTCTACAATGTTTTTATATCACAACATTTAAAAAATATATTTATTTATTTGAGAGAGACAGACCATGGGCAAAACCAGTCCTCCTGTCGCTGTAAATGAACTCCAGATGCATATGCCATTTTATGCATCTGGATTTATGTGGCTACTGGGGAATCAAACCCAGGCAGGCCAATTTTGCAAGCTTGTGCCTTTAACCATTGAGCCATCTTCCCAGCTCCTCATAACAGTTTTTAGTTGCTAAAAACACAATAACTAGGTCCTCCCATTACAGTATTTGCCATTATTTACCTTTTGTTTAATTTTTTTCCCATTATTATTTTCTGTTACTTCTTACTTGCAATTGGTTGTGGTCTTGGAAATGATCTTCTACTAGTCTTGGTCCAATAAAAACATTTAATTAAGTGTGTGTGTGTGTGTGTGTGTGTGTGTGTATCTTAGCTTTTTGTATTTAAAGTTCTTATGAATAAAGTGTTGAGCCATGCCTGTGGTAGAAATTTGTCTCAAAGAACATCCTTCTAGGGAAATGTAAACCACAGATACTTTGAGAGGCAGCTGGGTGTATGCTTAGATTCTGGGCTAGTGTGTTGTCTGCTGGGGAGAGAATGTGTGGAGGAATTATATTTAATATGTTACAGGACATTCAGTGACTCTCCATATATAATTTGTATTTGAATATTCTGAATCAATGTAAGTAAAAGGCAGTATAAGTCTCCTTAACTGGCTATTTTGTTTGCTTTTTAATTTATTGAGACAGGGTTGTGCTATGTTCCTCAAGCTAGCCTTGACCTTGTGATCCTTCTACTTCCGCCTGCTGAGTGTTATATGTACACTAGGAGAATCCTTTTTTTTTTTTTTAATTAATCGAGGATTGGCCTATGACGTTGGTTAACTTCTGGGTTTTTCCCGTTTCCCTAAGGGATGCTTTTTCTGTGGGGAAGCTGTCAAAGAAACTATATACATAAAGTGCTTGGCCCACCGTTTCCAGATAGTGGAGACCTACAGTTGCCATTTTGTTCTAGATTGTCACCCTTCCCCATGTGTGCAATCTAGCAGATAGCTGCTTTTCTGCGGAATTCTCCAGAGAATGAGTATGTCCCTGGACTAACACTCCAGCCACCCTGTTGTAAGCAGTTGGGGGAAGGTGAAGAAATGGGTGTTAAGGACCTTTGGGTTTCTTCACGTACTGCCCATGTGCTCTTCAGATTTTTGTTTGAGGTGCTAAGTTAATCAGTATTTGCATTTTCTAAATGTCACAATTGTCCTTTGGGTCTTCTTCGAAACCCCCTTGTCTCATAGGAGTTGACGTATTCACAGAATTCTCATATAATTTGGGTTGAGTTTATAAGAAGGGAACATTAAGTGAATTCAGTATGTTTCAGAGATTTTAGTATGTTTTGAATATTATACTTTTTTGGGTTTATTAACTGATGATTGTGCATCGTGTCAAATATAATTTTTATCCTTTCTGTGTTACTTTATTCATTTCTGTTGATCAGGTTTTTTGTTTTTCCCTAACAAGATTTCTTAAAAAAAAAAAATTCTTGTTGACTTTCAGCTTTTGTGTCTGTGGTGTAGAATAGACTTTCAGAAATGACATTTATTTTTCGAATGTGGTCGAGGAATCAACACCCCTCACATAAAGGAGCCATTCTAGAGCTTGGGCAAGTCAATCACTTTGGACTTTAGGGTTTGTTTCATTTTTAGGTAATATCTGAGGATCTTATTTATTGTCAGTACTTAATAGTTGCATATGTATGTTACTGCTTTGTGATTCAGAATTCAGAACCCTCTTTTTTTTTCTTTCAATAAGTGTCTGGTTAAAAGCTAGCTCTAAACTTCACAGGTGAGCCAGTGTACTGATGGAAACAGGCTGCTTGACTGGCACATTTTTGATTCAGAAATCCATAAAGGTGTAGAGAAACAGTAAAGCACATGTTTACATAATGATGCTGGCTTACCGGTAGTGCTTCTTGCCTTCTAACAAGAAAGCCTGATGGGTTGGGGCCAGCAGGTTTCTTTGGAGGAGGGAACTGATATATATATATATATATATATATATTTTATTGTGGCCTTGATCTCTGGGACTTGGTGCCACTTGTCTCACTGAGATGATTGGTCAAGTAATAGGGTGCTGTCCTCAAAGGGGAACACAGTGTCTTTCCTCAGAGCCAATGAAGTGTGACCTTTCTTATTATAGCCAAACTTTGCAGCTTTGCAAGGATTTTTACCAAACAATTCTCTTTGGGAATTACCATGTCAGTTAGCATCTACTTAGTTTCTCAGATAGCTTTCTCTCTTTACAATTTGGAGATGGACAAGGCTAACTCAGGACTAACAATAAGCTTTTTCTTCATGTCACCTTGTTTCTAGAGCTACTAAGATTTTGAGAGCCTTGAAATGGCATTTTACTGTTTATTGGATACATATGCACATATTTAAGTTGGATACCAATGTTCTTGCTTTGTAGATAGTAATTTTAGAACTAATGTTCTTTAAAATCTGTCATATTTCTTTTCTTTTTAAATTTGTAGGGAGAGAAAGAAAAAGAAAAAAACAAATGAACATGGGTGCACCAGGGCCTCCAGATGCATGCACCATTTTGTGCATTTGGTGCTCGAAATTAAACTCTGGATTGGACACTTACAAAGCGCATGCTGTACCCCTGGCATTCTTGTTAATCTCAGTTAAATCTGTTTCAGGAACTTTGAAAACTTTTACGGAGCTTTGAGTCAGCCCTGCTTTGAAAATGACTTATAAGCCAGAACATCAGTGAACAGTGGCAGCCGCACTCACAGCCCATTTAGACAGGCTGAGTGGTTCAAGTACAGTTGTGCATTTCCTACCCTGGGTCTCTTTCTTTAAAAAAAATGTTTGAGATGTTTTTCCCATTACCATCTTGACATCTGCCTGGTTACACATGAATAGTCTGACCCAGTCCCTCAGCAGGGAGACTACCAAGGTCTTGCTTTCAATAGCCATGTCACTGACAAAGAAAACATATGGAATATTTAATTCCTACCCTTTACAAATAGTCTGGGCCTGTGAGGGCTTGCAGCAGAGGCTTTCGACTTCATGGTAGGTTGGCACATTTGCGTACCAACCACAGGCTCTGCTACTAGTAAGCAACTGTGCTTCCCAAAGCCTCACCATTTCTGGGAAAAGGAAATTCTGTGTTTTGGGTAAGTCAGTTTCTAATATCAGTTTGAATTTAGTTGTGTTGTCTTCTTCCATGGCCAGGTTTTCTACTTAATCATATATTTCATTAAAGGGGACTGTGTGTGTGTGTGTGTGTGCATGTGTGTGTGTGTGTGTGTGTGTTGTGATGCACACAGGTCATTTGAGTGCTGTCTTCTAGATTTGGTAAGTGGTGTGTAATGGAATGCAGATACTTAGCTCCCAGGAGAACATGCCTCAAGGGCTGTCTGCCTGTATGTTTATCTTGTGGTCCACAGAAGGAGATCATCTTCATTCTAGTCAAACGTTACTGCACTAGCCTTTAAAGGTTTTGTTTTGCACAGCACCAGCCTTCTACTACCTGAATTATGAATGCAGAGGCAGGTAGATGAGGAAGAATGTGGAAAAGTGGGTTAAGTTACTTTCTTTTTCTTAGGTCTTACTTTGAGTTAGAGAATTTGCTCACTGTAGCTGAGGTGGTGGTCAATAAGGAGCAAATAAACAGATAGCAACAAGGAGAAAACAAACGAAACGACCAGCTAACCAAATAGAAAGAAAACCTGCAGCATCCAAAGCTGAGAACACTCATGTCCCTGGTAAGAGAAATAATGATACCCACTTCATCAGGGCATTAATAACCCCTAAGCTACCCCAGCTTGAACAGAATTCTAGCTTCATTGTTTTTAGACCAACACACTAGTAATGGCTATTAGAATCATCACTGAGCATAAATTGTAGGGCAGTATGCTCACGGAAACTATTGCCTTTCGCATCTTCTCATATGAGTCATTACTCTTACAATTCTTTTCTTTTTTCTTTCTTTTTTTTTTTTTTTTTTTTTGAGGTAGGGGCTCATTCTAGCCCAGGCTTATCTGGAATTCACTAGGTAATCTCAGGGTGGCCTTGAAGTCACGGGGATCTTCCTACCTCTGAATGCTGGAATTAAAGGTGTGCGCCACCACACCCAGCTTTTTTTTTTTTTTTTTGGTTTCTTGACATAGGGTTTCACTCTAGCTCAGGCTGACTTGGAATCTGGAATTCACTATGGAGTCTCAGGGTGGCCTCAAACTCACGGCGATCATCCTACCTCTGCCTCCTGAGTGCTGGGACTAAAGGTATGCACCACCACGCCCAGCATTCTTAACAATTTTTGATTAACTGTTCTGTAAGCTTACTGACTCTTGACTAAATTTTTTTAAAAAAAAATATTTATTTATTGGAATAGAGAGAGAGAGAGAGAGAGAGAGAGAGCGCGCACATGTGCATGGGTGTACCAGGGCCTCCTGTTACAACAAACTCCAGACATATACAACACTGTGCATCTGCCTTTGTTTGGATACTGGGGAATTAAATACGGGTTGTCAGACTTTGCAAATAAGTACCTTTAACTGCTGAGCCATCTCTTCAGCCCTGGATAATTTTTTTTTTAATGCACAGTCTGATCCTTTTAAAAATTAATTAATTAATTTTAGAGAAGAGAGAGAGAGAGAGCCAGAGAGGCGAAGAGGCAATGGGCACACCAGGGCCTTTTGCCACTGCAAGTAAACTTCAAATGCATATGCTACTTTATGCATCTGGCTTTATGTAGCTACTGGGGAATTGAATTTGGGCTGTTGGGTTTTGTAAGCAAGCACCTTTAACTGCTGAGCCATCTTGACAGCCCCTGACTAAATTTTTTAAAAGCTTGTTTTATTCTTTACAAAGGAGTCTACTTGATTTCCCTTTATAGTGCCTTCATATGCTTTATTATTATCATTATTTTAATTAACAACTTCCATGAGTGTAAAGAATATTCCATGCTAATGCCCTCCCTCCCCCCGCTTTCCCCTTTGAAACTCCATTCTCCATCATATCCCCTCCCCCTCTCAATCAATCTCTTTTATTTTGATGTCATGATCTTTTCCTCCTATTATGATGGTCTTGTTTTGGTAGTGTCAGGCACTGTGAGGTCATGGATATCCAGGTCATTTTGTGTCTGGGGGAGCACATTGTAAGGAGTCCTGCCCTTCCTTTGGCTCTTACATTCTTTCCGCCACCTCTTCTGCAGTGAACTCCTGAGCCTTGGAAGTTGTGATAGAGACATTGCAGTGCTGAGCACTCCTGTCACTTTCCAGCACCATGATGCCTTCTGAGTCATCCCAAGGTTACCGTTATCTGAAAAGAGAAGGTTCTCTACCAAAAGTGAGAGTAGCATTAATATATAGGTATGAACAGTAAGAGAAGTGCTTACTGTGCAGTTCATTTAGCCAGACAGCAGCAGACGTTATACCCCTAGGGTTCATGACTACCTCTGTTTTAGGTTTTCAGTATCAGGGATGTATTCTCTCCCATGGAGTGGGCCTCCAGTCCAATTAGAGGGCAGTTAGTTTCCACCATGACAGACATGTCACTATTGCACCTGTTGCCTCATTTAGCCTGGCTGGCAAGATAAAAGGCTTGCAGTGTCCACTGTTCAATATCTTCACTGGTGATTTCTCTCTCTCCCATTGAACTGCGTGCAGAATGGCTTCTTCCAGCTTTCTGTCAACTGGTCTACATGGAGGAGGTTATCAGCTCAGTTCCAGCAGGATTTCTCAGTGGGCTTGCAGCCCAAGTATGTGGAGTCATCAGCAAAAGGGTCTTACCATCTATTCCTGGTGGGAAACCAAGAACCTTGGCAATGGCCTGTAATGTTTTGGGGCCATCAAGGACCTCCCTGGCCAACAACTCACTGGAAGGTATCCCATCCCTGGCACTGAAAATTATCTAGTAACAATCTGTGACTCCAGAGTATTCCATTGTCCAAAAAATTAGGTTTCCATGACTTATTTATATCCTCTTAGATTTTGATTAGCCCTCCCTCCCCCTTTCTTTTATTCAGTCTCTTCCCCTGACCTCACTTGGGCCTTTTCACCCCCATTAATCTATTCTTCTACTTACATGTATACAATACCATCCCACTAAGTACCCCCTCCCTTCCTTTCTCTTCCCTTTATATCTCTTTTCTAGCTTACTGGCCTTTACTGCTGAGTTTTGATAAATAGCATAATTTTTATGTTTTATCTTATCTTTTTTTTTTGAGATAAGGTCTTGCTTTATTCCAGGCTGAACTGGAATTCACTATGTAGTCTCAGGGTGGCCTAGAACTCTCAGTGATCCTCCTGTTTCTGCCTCCTTAGTGCTGGGATTAAAGGTATTTGCCACCATGCCCAGCTTGTTCTATCTATTGTAATTGACTTTGGTAATTATTTATAGACTTCTCAAACATCCTCCCTGTGGTAAAATTTACCCTAGCTTTTTTTGTTGTTGTTATTTCTATTTATTTATTTGAGAGCGACAGACAGAAAGAGGCAGATAGAGAGAGGGAGAGAGAATGGGCGCGCCAGGGCCTCCAGCCACTGCAAACGAACTCCAGACACGTGCGCCCCCTTGTGCATCTGGCTAACGTGGGTCCTGGGGAGTCGAGCCTCGAACCGGGGTCCTTAGGCTTCACAGGCAAGCGCTTAACCACCAAGCCATCTCTCCAGCCCTACCCTAGCTTTTAGTATGTAGTTTTGTGAGTTTAGACCTGTGCAGTCATGTGGCCACCAACACTGTTAAGATTTGGATTTTTTTTTAATTTTGTTTTTTTGAGGTAGGGTGTCACTCTAGCCTAGGCTGACCTGTAATTTTCTCTGTATTCTCAGGGTGGCCTTGAACTCACAGCAATCCTCCTACCTCTGCCTCCCAAGTGCTGGGATTAAAGGTGTGTGCCACCACGCACGGCAAGATTCGGAATAGTTTTATCACTCCCCAAAATTTCCTTGTGCCATTTTGTAGTTGATCCTACTTCCTTCCCATTCCCAGTTCCCTACAACTGCTCAACTGACCTTGAGTTTCTTACTTTATATAAATTTGACTTTACTAGAAAATAAGATAAAATGAATGAAGTAGAATGTAGTATTTTGTATCCTGCTTCTTTTGCTCACAGTTCTGCATTTGAGATTTTGCTATTTAAAAAGATTTTATTTATTTATTTATTCATTTGAGAGAGAGAAAGAGAGGGACAGAGAAAACGGGCACATCAGGGCCTCTAGCCACTGCAAATGAACTCCACATGCATGTGTCACCTTGTACATCTGGCTTTACGTGGGTACTGGGGAATCAAACCTGGTTTCTTTGGCTTTGCTGGCAAGCGCCTCAACTGCTAAGCCATCTTTCCAGCCACCACCATGGGTTTTTTTTTTTTTTTTTTTTTTTGTCAGTATGCAATATTCACTTGTAGAAATGACCCAGTTGGAAACATTCTGCTGACAGTGCAAAGTCTTTGGATTGTTTGTTCTGTGCTTGAAAAAAAATCAGAGATTTGGTGAGGAATTGGTGGATCTGCTTTGTGTACTAGGCATTATGCATGTGCTGGCTATCATTTTCACAGTAGGCATTCTAGGCATACATATAAAATGGCTCCCATTCTATAACTGAGCAAAATGAGATCAGGAAGGACTAGGTAACAAATTAGCCAAGCCTCCCAGCTAGTGGATAATACTTTGTCCTGAAGCTCACATGTTCTGTATTTGTTCACACCTGTAGTTTAGAATAATTGACAAGTTATCATTAAAGGACATGGTGAAATAAAAAATGGTAAGAAATATAGATTCTTATAGGCCAAGAAAATAATCAGCAGGACTGAAATAAAGCATATCCTAAAGAATATGTACATCTGTGTATGTGCAGTCTATCAGAAGCTATTACCTGATTTAGAATAGCTCATGTTAAAAACTATGCATACATGTAAGATGAGGTTGTCTATTTATAACAGTTTTTTTTTAAATCTCCCTGCCATCTCCTGTTTTATCTTCATTTAAAACCCTTCACATCAGGGCTAGAAAGATGGCTTAGCAGTTAAAGGCGTTAGGTTGCAAAGCCAACCATCCTGGGTTTGATTCCTCAGTTCCCATGTAAAGCTAAATGCACAAAGTGGTGCATGCATCTGGAGTTCATTTGCAGTGGCAAGAAACCCTGGCATGTCTATTCTCTCTTTCTGTCTCCCTATAAATAAATAAATAAATAAATAAATAAATAAATATTTTTTTAAAAAAGTCTTCACATCAGATGAGATATTGGAGGTGGTGAATAAAGTACCTTATAAAACAATATGAAAGTATCACAAGGACTCGATTATTTAGTACAGATAATATATGCTAATTAAAAATTTAAGAGTGGGGCATGGTGGCTCATTTCTATAATCCCAACACTCAGAAGGTTGAATTAGGAGGATTACTTTGACTTTAAGACCAGCCTGGGCTACAGAGTGAATTCCAGGTTAGTCTAGGTGAGAGGAGACCTTATTTTAAACAAACACAAAATTATGAAGAAAAATATTTAAACTAAAAAAAACCCTAAATTTCTTTCTCTCTCTCTCTCTCTCTTTCTTTCTTTGTATAATGGAAAGCCTCTCTCATTTAATAGTTCTGTGCTGTGTCAGAAAAGTCTTTTTGACTTGACTTTTCTCTTTCATGGAATGCTTATGTGATATAGGCACATCAGATTTGTTCGTAGACCCCTTTTTTCCTTTTCAAGGGACACATTTCTGAATGTACTTTTTTAAGTCAATGCCATGAGGAAGGTTAAAAAGCCCAGTATGCAGTGTGACGGTTTCCATATAGCTGCCCCTTTTCTCTCATTGGAATTTCCTGCCTCTCCTGTGGAAGATGTTTTTATAGGGAAGTTGACATAAAAGTGAATCACCCATGAGTGTTTTTTTCCCCCAAGGCATTTCATGTAGTCAGCTTGGTATTAATTTAGTTGGTACTCTTTAGTTGACTTGAACACTGTGTTTGTTGATAGTGTGAGCTGATGTTTATTAAGCTGTTAATATTTTACAGGCTTCATGAGTTCCCATTTGGACTTGTGTACTTTTTTCCTTAGCAGTAGGGCTATTCATGATTCTGTGGTCACAATTTCAGCATGCTGGTGATACCCAGTGCCATCCTGGAGAGTCCTTTGCTTGCCTGTTCTAAAGGTTGACTTCTCCCAGAAGCATTTTGTTTTTTCATTTCCCTTATGTTACATTTTTTGTCATGGAGAACTTTATGGTTTGCCTTGAATTTCAGATAAGTCATCACCATCATGTTATTAGCTTAGTTGTTAATAATCATATTATTGAGTGCCAGGCACGAAGTAAAGTGCTTTAAATGTGTTATCTGTAATCCTCCCACTATGCCTGTCACGTACTTGATGTTCTTTTTACTATTTTAACAATGAAGGGCTGGAGAGGAAGATGGCTTAGCAGTTAAGGCATTTGCCTGCAAAGTCAAAGGACCCAGGTTTGATTCTCCAGGACCCACACAAGCTAGTTGCACAAGGGGGCACATGCATCTGAAGTTCTTTTTAGAAGTGGCTGGAGGCCCTGGTGTGCCCATTCTCTCTCTTTCTTTCAAATAAATAAACAAATTTAAAAACAAATGAAGAAACTTAGAGCCAGGCATGGTGATACAGCACTTAGAGGCAGAGGTAGGAGGATTACCATGAGTTCAAGGCCATCCTGAGACTACATAGTGAATTTCAGGTCAGCCTGGGCTACCGGGAGACCCTACCTCAAAAAAAAAAAAAAAAAAATGAAGAGCCTTACGAAGTGTGGAGTGTGAGGATTGTTACAAGTAAGAAGTGAAGTTTTAGAGAGGAGGAGTTCCATTGTGGTTTTCTTTTTTTTTGGTTTTTTGAGGTAGGGTCTCACACTAGTCCAGGCTGACTTGGAATTCACTATGTAGTCTCAGGGTAGCCTTGAACACTGCGATCCTCCTACCTCTGCCTTCCGAGTGCAGAAATTAAAGGCATGCACCACCACTCCTGGCCCATCATGGTTTTTAAGAAGAGATTATAATCCCAGCACTCTGGAGAAAGAGGCAGGAAGATTTCAACAAGTTCAAGGCCAGCCTAGGCTACAAAGTCTGGGCCAGCCAGGACTACATAGTAAGACCCTATCTCAAACAAACAAAAAACAGAAGTAAAACCAAACAAAGAAAAAAACAGGGTTATAACCAGGGACATGGTGGCTTGTGCCTGTAATTGCAGCATTCCTGAAGTTGAGGCAGGAGGATCACTGTGAGTTTGTGACTCTCCCTGGGCTACAGAGTGAGACCCTGTCTTGTCCCCTATCCCCAAAGGATTGGGGATATTTTGTTAGCCTTCAGTAATTTTCTAGCAGGCAGCCATGTTTTATCTTGCTTTTTTTTTTTTTTTTTTTGAGGCAGGGTCTCATTCTGTCTGACCTAAAACTCACTGTATGCTCTCAAACTCATGGAGATTCTCCTATCTTTGCCTCCCAAGTCCTGGGTTAAAGGCATGCACTATCACACGTGGCTTCTTTCATGTTTTAAATATGAGAAACTACTCAATTCATAGATGAGGAATTAGTGCTGGAGAGGTTTTCTATTTCATCTGTTGCTTGAAGTGCTCTGAGCACCTTAGATTGTAGATTGGGAAAGGATTTTCAAGGTCATTGGTGCAATGAACCTAAAACTTTCTGTGTACAATAGGCTCCATCATACCCTAGGGAAATAAAAGAAGTCTATGCTCCCAAGGGCGTGTGTTCATATATGTTTATAGACATGATGGTTATTTCTTATTAGCTAAACTTTGCAGTTACATAAACTGTAACTCTAAATATTTGTTGATATTTTTCAGAATTTCCCTCTCTTCTCACTGCTTTTCTGAAACAATGATAGAACATAATTGATCTGAGCTGGGCCTTGGGTCACAGATCTGTGATCTAAGTATTTGGGAGGTAAAGGCAGATGGTTCTCAAGCTCAAGTCCACCCTGGACTATCTAGTAAAAACATGTCTCAAAAATAAAAAGAAAGGGAGCTAGAGAGATGGCTTAGTGGTTAAGGCACTTGTCTGCAAAGCCAAAGGACTCAGGTTTGAATCCCTAGTACCTACATAAAGCCAGATGCACAAGATCTTGCATGCGTTTGGAGTTGGTTTACAGTGGCTAGAAACCATAGTGTGCCCATTCTTCTTTCTCTCTGCCTCTCTCTCTCAAGTACATAAATAAATTAAATATTTTAAAAAATAAATAAAGGAAGAAAAGAAAATAGTTAATCTGTTTCAATTCTGTACTTCATAGGGAGAAATTCTTTTACATTTAGTTGTATGGCTTGCCCAGAACCATTCAGAACCCTCCAGAGTAAGGTAAAAACAAAAGGCAGGGCTAGAGAAATGCCTTAGTGGTTAAGGTGCTTGACTACAAAGCACCTTAAAGCACCCAGGTTCGATTCTCCAGGACCCACATAAGCCAGATGCACAAGGGGGCGCATGTGTCTGAAGTTCGTTTGCAGTGGCTGGAGGCCCTGATGTGCCCATTCTCTCTCTCTCTGTCTCTCAGATAAATAAATGAAAATCTGTTAGTACTTAAAAAAAAAAAAAAAGCAAGTGCATTCTCAGAAAAGACAATCTACTTTTTTACTTTGTAAATCTTTACCATCTAGTAAGACTGTTTGGCTGGTGTGTCTTCTGTCTTGTGCCTGCCTGGTGATGAGAACATTCTCTGTACTTTCCCCCCCGTCTTTCTAGTCTTTCATGGGTCACTTGTTCAAATCATCGGCAGCAGTTAGCTTAACTTGTGGAATGATTAAAAAGATTTAATTCACGTATTTCATCTATTTAAGCTGCTTTTGGATAACAAAAAATATTTATGTGGTGGCTCATAGAATCCATAGCCTTCAAACTTTAAAAGAAGAGCTACTTAGATAATAAATCAGTGCTTAAAAAATTAATTTATTAATTTATATTTATGAAGAATCTTATATGTTATCAGCAGTTTTTGGTGCTGAGGAGATTGAATTGAATGATACTTAATGGTGTCTGTGGTCACATATAACTTACCTAGATGGGGAGGAGGTGGTAACAGGCATCTTATTAAGTCCAGTACATAGATAAGGTCAGGAAAAAAATACAGCATGAACAGGATGAAGTTGCTATTTAGGGTAGTAAGGAACAATTTGAAAGAAGTAGAGATAACCAGTCACTATCTATAGGAATATGAGTCTATCTTAAGCAGTGACAAAACAAGATTTAAAAAGTTCCTCCTCAACCTATAATGAGAGTTTAATTAAAATATAAGAATAAAGGTTGGGGATATGGCTCAGTTGATAGAGTGCTTGCTTAGCATGTATAAAACCTTAGGTTTGATCCCTAACACCACATAAGACCTGGGGTGGTGGCACAAGACTATAATCCCAGCACTTGGGAAGTAGACACAGGGAATCTGAAGTTCAAGGTCATTCTCTAAGTTAAGGCTGCATAGCCAGTTGGAACCGAGCTTATGCTACATGAGACCTTATTTAAAATAAAGAAATAAATAAAAATTCTGTCAGGGTAAACTGGTGTGTAAAAGTGTAATAGAGTACTAGACAGCAGTAAAGGAACAATCGATTATTATGCACAAACACATAGATCCCAAAGATGTAATGTTGAGTGACAAAGTTAAGGACAATCTTGAAAGATTATATGAAATATGATTCTAGGTCTTACACTCTGGAAATGACAAAATTGGTGATGGAGACCAGATCCATGGCAGTTTAAGCTAATGATGTGAAGATGGTGTGAGTATAAAGGGCAGCAGGAGGGAATTTTTTTTTTTTTTTTGTGGTAAGGGAGCAGCTCCTTATGGTTGCAGTTTTGGGGGTGCAGAAACCATGATAGTTCTAGGCCTGCCTGAGCAACAG
This sequence comes from Dipus sagitta, assembly GCA_036346955.1. Taxonomy (NCBI): domain Eukaryota; kingdom Metazoa; phylum Chordata; class Mammalia; order Rodentia; family Dipodidae; genus Dipus; species Dipus sagitta. Next base: position 87,329,218 of record CM070779.1, on the reverse strand, counting down.
AGTGAATTCAGGGCTAGCCTGGGTAACTTAGTGAGATCCAGTCTCAAAAACAGTCTTGATGGGGCTGGAGAAATGGCTTAGCGGTTAAGGCGCTTGCCTGTGAAGCCTAAGGACTCAGGTTTGGTTCCTTAGCACCCATGAAGCCAGACACACAAGGTGACAAATGCCTCTGGGGTTCCTTTGCAGTGACTGGAGACTCTGGCACGACGTGCACTCTCTGCTGCTCTCATCTCTGTCTCTCCCTCTCGCTGCCAATACATACATACACAAATTTTTTTTTTTTTTGGAAAGGCTTGAGCATACAGCTCTGTGGTAGAGTACTTGCTTAGAATACCCAAGGCCCTAGATTTAATCCCTAATACTGGGTGGGAGAGTGGGGAAGTGCACATAAAAACTAGCCAAACCTTGTCAGGCCTGTAGTTTAGTTTTTTGTTTGTTTTTTTTTGTTTTTGTTTTTGTTTTGTTTTTGTTTTTCGAGGTAGGTCTCACTCTCACACAGGCTGACCTGGAATTCACTATGTCATCTCACGGTGGCCTCGAACTCACAGCAATCCTCCTACCTCTGCCTCTGGAGTGCTGGGATTAAAGGCATGCGCTACCACGCCCAGCTAGTTTTTTTTTTTAATAACAAAATAAACTTATCATTTTAGCTATTGTATTATAGTTATGTAAAGCCTTGCCATTGGCAAAAGGGTTAAGGGTATATTGGAATTAACTGTATTATTTTTGCAACTTCTGGTGAGTCTTAAATTGTTTCCATCAGGAAGAGTAACAAACATAACAGATGAGTTTAGCGTTCTGAGAAGTCTCTTGCCTTTATATTTTAAGTGAGAACAGGACAGTAAGTCTCTAAAGTGAGACACCAAACCTGGGGTTTTATAGCCAAAGACTGCACCTTTTGGCTTCAGGATAAACATTATTCTGCTCCCTGAGAGCACACCCAGGTTTGATTTGTTATTAAGCAGCTGTTGGAAAATGCTGAGTGACTTCCATCTTTCTTCTAGCTTTCTGTCTCTAACCTCCCCACCAGCTGTGTGTGTGTGTCTGTGTGTACATGTGTTTGTAAGTGCAATATCCAAAGTGCACATTAGATTTATAAATGAAATAGTTTTAGTAATATTTTGAGTGGAGCACAAGTGTACTTCCTGTTATGGAAATACTTCATTACTGCACACTCAGTTTAAGTAGTATGGGGAATGATGTTGGATCTCTGCCGATGAATTGAGTGGTGTTTTACTTCTGATGATTCACTGTTTTTGTCTTAATTGCTAGATTAACCAATTTTTTGCCTCCTAGGAAAAAAAAAACACACATTTGTATAAAGAGAGGATAAATGAATGATGTTTTAAGGACTAATTTTTGTGGTATTTAAGCAACAGTAGTCTAGATTACCCACAACCTTAATTTCCTTTCATGAGTCCTGTAGATGGGCTTTGTCACCATTTACACTTGATTGCTTCATTGTTAACCCCAGTGATGTGATTTAGCATGCAAAGACTTAATTATTCCTTTCTGGCCTAGTTAGAAATTTCCTTCCAATAATTGCCTCCGTTGCCCTTTAGCCTTTTAAACACTGAGTTTGTTTGGTTGCTTCATGAGCAGTTCCAAACTCTGCAGGGCCTGGAGCTGTCTTTGGACCATAATTTATACCTTTGACATGGTGACTGGGCCTCAGTTCTTAAGTGATGACTGGTGGGTGTTCATTAGAGTAGTGGTGTGAAATATTTGTCTCAAGATACTGTCCATGGCTGAATGGTAATATAGTTTTCTGGAGATCCCAATTTAAAAATTTTAATTCCTTTGTTTTAGGTAAAGAATGATGATGCCAAGTTTGGAAATAAAACCAGACTCTTAAAACATTAGCAAAAGTCTTACAAAGCACTGCAGTTTGAATACTAAAAGCTGTAGTATTTGTAAGAAGTGTTTTGTAAGGCTGTCACATGTAACCCTAGTTGATCAAGAGACGCGATCATTACATGTTATGCTACTGAACATCATTCTGTGAACAACAGGGTCAGACATGCTGGGTAATTGACAGGGTTATATGTAGAGTTGGCAAAAAGATGTTTTTCATTTTGTTTAGTACTAAAGTATAGTTGCTACATTTATGACTTGAAAATAAGGAAATTGGAAATGAAATTTTTGTTTTATGGCAAATATCATTATGGGAAGTTCTGTTTGATTTTCCAGATGAATTTTGTGGAATTGAAAGTGTATATATTTTCTGCCAAGAGGGGAATTGAAAATTCTAATTCAACCCCAGGGCTTTGTTTCAATTAGTCATATGCCTATGTCTCTATAGACAGTTTGTAAGGCTTGTTAAATATTATGTTTTTTAAAATATATTTTATTTATCTACTTATTTATTTGAAAGAGAGAAAGAGGCAGAGAGAGAGGGAGCGAATGTATGCACCAGGGCCTCCAGCCACTGCAAGTGAACTCCGGATGTATGGGCCCCTTTGTGCATCTGGCTTACGTGGGTCCTGGAGATTCGAACTGTGATCCTTTGGCTTTGCAGGCAATTGCCTTAACCATTAAGCCATCTCTCCAGCCCATGTTTTTTGTTTTTTGATAACATAGTTTTAAAGCTTTAATTCTAAGTCCCTGCCCACCCATCTTCAAAATTTTATTCCTTTTCATTTCCTTTACTAATATCAAGTAGTCCATATCTTAAGGGACAACGGACTAACAATGGAAGTTTGGGTATTCTGCAATAAAAATATTGAAAACTGCTTTATTTAAATAAAAACATTCTGGATTTAATTTAAGAAAAGAAAAAAATTATATGCTGGGGACACTGACATCTATGGTAAGAATGAATTTTCTATTTGAAATTGTAAAACAAAAGGAAGTCCATGATAGTGGGAGTATAGCTATCTCATATAAAGCTGAATATTGGATTTATTAGATTGAAGGGAAGGTGTTTTTTGAGATTGTTTTCGGAAGCCAGATTCTTTCCATTTCTATGCATTCAAGATATTATAACTTGAAATTGTCGGAGGAACCAGCTCATTTTTCTACTGAAGAGGCATAAAGAATGAAGCAATGCAGTCATTTCAGGACTGGAAGGAAGTACACCAGAAACTACTGGAGAGACCTTCGGTGATACAGTAGCATCCCTGGGGCACACATTCTAGGATCCTCATTGTATGTCCTGGGACAGTACTGAACCTTTCTAGACTCTTCTATAAGAACCAACACAAACTTGATGCCTTATCCTTTAGCAAAGCCTTTACCATAAACTTTTGGCCTTAACTTTTGCAGTTGTAGGTGTGATAATAAAACTAGCATGATTTTCTCTTTCTTCCTTTACAATTTCATATAGAAATTTCATTCTGACTGTAGTATATACAGCATATGCTTTTAAAACATAATTTATGTGCCGGGCATGGTGGCACATGCCTTTAATCCCAGTACTAGTGAGGCAGAGGTAGGAGGATCACTGTGAGTTCAAGGCTACCCTGAGACTACATAGTGAATTCCAGGTCAGCCTGAGCTAAAGTGAGACCCTACCTCGAAAAACCAAAACAAACAAACAAAAAAAATTATGTATTTAAGAGAGAGGCAAAGAGGAAGATAGAAAAGAATGGGAAGTCTGGGGCCTCCAGCCACTGCACCACCTTGTAACATCTGGTGTTATGTGGGTACTAGGGAATCGAACTCTGGTCTTTAGGTTTTGCAGACAAGCGCCTTAACTGCTAAGCCATCTCTCCAGCCCCTAGAGTGTGTGATTTTAAACTTCCTTTATGTTTGAATTTTTTAGTATCTAAGTTGGCAGAATTTTCCTCATCAATGACATGTTTTGTATCTAATGATTAAGATATTTTGTTTAACGGTTCTAATGCTGAAATAAAATCAGGAATGTTTAGCTTTTCATTTATACGCACATTTTGCAGCTTTTTTTTTGTGTGTGTGTAGGGGGAAAGAATGAGATTTGCCAGCATTACTGTCCTACTCTCATGGTGGGACCATTATTGATTCTGAAATTCTATCTGAACTAAGATGGCTGTGAAGTGACTGCCAGTGGTGTGGATCCTCTGGACAAAGGGATGATTCATAGCTTGAGCTAGATGGTACAGCATTACAGGAGATTTCTTTGTACTTCCCAGAATGGCACACAATTTAAAACTCAAGAATTGTTTACTTCTGGAATTTTCCACGTAATAATTTTGGGCCACAGTTGACCATGGATAACTTAAACAATGAAAGTGAAACTGAAGATAACTACCTTTCATGTAGTAAGTTTAAAGAACTTAAAGCATTCAGCCCTCTATAGATATTTGTTGTTTAAATTTTTTACATAGTATCTTGGGTAACAGAATTTTCAATGACAGTTCAACACACAAGGATTGAAACAGATTTCTATTAAACTCTCATCATTCTAATGCTAAATTAAGTTATGCTTTTGAAACTGTGGTGGCTTCAGGTTCATTATATTTAAATGAGCATTGATTCTTTTTTGACAGCTTGCCAGTAATTGTCTGGACAGTGTTCAGATGGCAGAAGCCACCTTCTTTTAGATGAAGTCAATATAGCTTTACATACTTTGACTTATTCTTATAGCTTACTTAATTTATATTGGTCAGACACCATCAACTAGTTGAGTCTCATTTGCATATATCCACAGGAAAATAAGGAAAATCAAAATCTACTGTGATATATTTCCAGTTTATTTGGACTTGAAATATCTTTGAGGGAGAAAGAACATGTGTTGGTGTCTAACCTGGTTAGAGAAGAGGGAAAAGCACCCTGCCCTCAGGGGCATGCCACAACAGTTATTTGAAGAGCTCATTTCTATTAGTCTTTTTGTTATTCTCCTCAGAAAAGATGGGATGCCTGACCTTGTCCCATGCAAATGTACATTTGTAGCTTTCATACATAATCCGGTCTCATGAAATTAGTGTTGAATCTTTTTTTAAAAAAAATATTTTAGTTTTATTTATTTATTTCACACACACACACACACACACACACACACACACAGACAGACAGAATGGGCACACCAGTCCTCCAGCTACTGCAAATGAACTCCAGACACATGTGCCACTTTGTGCATCTGGCTTACGTGGGTCCTGGGGAATTGAACATAGGTCCTTTGGTTTTACAGGCAAGTGCCTTAGCCACTAAGCCATCACTCCAGCCCTTATGTTGAATCTTAATTTACACAATGAACAAATGTAGATGATGATCATTTTGTCTCTGTAATGTTCGTTTAGTTAGACAAGACTCAGGGGATGGTTCTTTTTAGTTTAATAATGGTTCTGTTGATTCTTTTCCTGTAGTGAAATGAGCTATTTTGATCATACATGCACTTTAAAAATAGTTAATATACTGTTCAAAAAATGTACCTTGAATATAAAAATATAACCTCAGCCATTAGTACAGTAAACATATTGCTAGACTAATCATGATGTAACATAATATAACATAGCATAGCATAACATAATCCCTAGCTATAATTGGTTATAAGCCTTCTGAGGGAAGAATTAGGTTTTATGTGGCATGTGTTCAGCTCTTCTCTTGCCCTTATTTGTTTAAGGGTCATGGAAAAATTGCCTTTAGAAATCACACTTTCATTAGTGACTCCATAAGTTAACTTGCTTAGCCAAATTTTATACTGAAAACATTTATTTTCTACTTCCAGGTGTGTTACTGTATTCAAGGGGAAGAGGGATGATAAGAACCATGCTTTCTATTTTGATATGTTCCAGGCTCATCATGTGTGCCAGGCATAGTGCTCAGAGAGTTATGTTTGTTAGTTCACCTGATCATCACAACTATATGAGAGAGGTTCCTGTACCCATTTTAGTGGAGCCACTGAGTTGAAAAATGTTTAAATGTCCTTTAGCTCAATATATTGGCACTGTACATCCAAGATCATAGTTTATCATTTCCAACCAGGGCTTGAACCCAAGCCACCAGAGCCTGAGCCCTTCTCCTTACCGCGCTGCCTCACAAGAATGCATAGGTGACATTGTCTGTTGAGGGAGGTGGAGAGCAAGGACAGAAGCCATAAACAAGGGTCTGTGGGAACAAGAGGAGGCCAAGGAACCTGCCCTGCTTTGGGAGTGGGAAGGCTTCCCAGCTGAGGTGACATTTGAGCTGGGTCATTTAGTCTTCTGCAGGGCAGCTGCCAGGTCCTGCCTTGTTTGAAATAAGCACATTTACAAAAGAATAGTGCAGCACATTCCACTTGATGGATTAGATTGACAGATTGAAAGTAACTCCCCAGAATGATGGCTTTGTTAGGTATTTGTCCTCTGAGAACCCTACCTGCCACTCCCCTTTGGTGAATTGTGGCAAGAAAGCTGTCACATCAAACTGTCATTCAGGATATTTGTGAGAAGGGGAGGGAAGAACAAATTATAGGCTGAAGTAGGTATTTTCAGAACAGTCTAAAACCCGGAAAGATTATATTTCAGAGCATTTAAAAATGAACACAACAGCCTTTTTAAATCTGTGTGAAAAGAAAATTGACTAATGAAAAGTTAATTAGGCTATGGATATTGTTAAAGCTTAGACATTCTAAGTCTCATCCACTATAATTATACACATCTTTGTGCAGGCCAGAATAGAAAAAAACTCTCTTATAGAATCATATCTAATCCTTACAGAGATTATTTAATTCTAAAAATAAAAATGTAATTTTGAAAAGAAGTTTCCAAGAAGCAGATTTGATGGCGGTTTGTGTTACCCTCCTGTCAGATGTCTGGTTGTTTGCTCTAATAATATTTCCTATGTTTTGCCGCTTCTTTCCATGTGTGTGTATTAAGCCATGGAAAGGTTGTGATGACAGTCATAGGTTTTTCTAAGTTAGCGTGGCTCATGCTTTATTTCTTGAGAGATGGTTTGACAATACTTCTGAGTTGGCACTCCCCTCGCTTGCCCCGGCTCCTGCTTTCCCACCTCCTTCTAACCAGCTCTGCATTCACCCCCCACTCCCCAAGCCTGAAACTGAAAGAACTTGCTTTGTTACTGATGATAATATTTAAGCTCTAAAATTTTAACAGTATTTCAGTTGCAAATAAATGGAAATTGTGTATTATGTTTAATGTGTTTCAGAAAATCCCTGCTATTTTTTTTTCTTTAAATACAAGAAAACAGGCGTGTAATGCCACATTGAAAAAAGCCTGTAGGGGTGCTTTGTGCAGGTCTTAATTAAGGGCTTTGAAAGCCCAAACAAAAGGAAAAAGGGAAATGCTACAGGGTTATTGTTATTCCCCCCATTGGCTCAGCTAGCTGACCATCCATTGGAGCATTTTGTCCATTTTGAAACTGAATGACACTTTTGTTCGTGATTAACAGAGGTGAAAGAAGCCAATTATTGGGCTGTCTTTCTCCATGGAGCAGCTGCTGTTGGGTTTAACTGCAGGGAAATATGGTCTTTTACTACTGCAAGTATATTGTGATGGCCGTTTATTTTTATACATCTATGTTATAGAAAACAAAATTGGTCTGACTTTTGTTGTCAATATGCCCCGGAATTTATCGTAGAGGGATGAGTTTGTCAAACTGCTTCATAGTTCTCTTTTAAAATAGCATGTATGTATATAATATACAGTACATACTTCAATATCTTTTTGTATGCTACTTCAGCCTTTCCTACTTTAATTTTAATGAAAGCTCTCATAACTCATTAAAGTTGCAAAGCAATTAATGGGAGATGGAGTGGGTTTGCCTAAACCTCAAGCTATTGTGATATGCAGACTGCTTAGGTGGGAGAAATGAACCCAGCAAGCCATTAAAGCAGACTTCCTGGCTCTGGAGCATTCAGTGGAAGAATGAACTTGAAGGAGCTCTCCCTTATGTCTTGGTACTAAATGAATGTATAGTAATATTATGGATGGGGGACGAGCATGAAGGTCCTTGGGTCTGTTCCACTCTGATACATATTTTTAGACAATGAGGCAAGTGATGGGGTTGGGGAACAGGGGCCAATCATGGTTTTCTTCAGTAGGACTCTAAGCCTTTGTTTTTATCTTCTCAGGTATCTTTGGTACAATAGATGAAATACCTTGTCTAGTGTCACCTTAGTCAAATTTAACTTTTTGAACCTCAGTTTAATCCTCTAGTTAAACTGAATACAACCCCCAACCCATCTTTCAGAGTGGTTTTGAGAATCAGTTGTGGGACGTGCTCTGTATTTAGCATAGTCCCTGTGGGCATAGGAACTATTTTTTTTCTCTGTTGCTGTGAGCTGCTTCACATTCCTAAATCGGAAACCAAGCAGCAAGAGTTCAGAACCTTTGCTTCTTGCCCATCTTTCAGTGGAAGAGGGATAGTTGACTAGGAGAAATGGCTTCTTTCAGCAGCCCCTTCTTTTGCCTAGAACAGAATTGGTATGGTTGCCTACCAAGAGAAGAGCATGAATTATTGCCTTATGCATTGAGAACTATTGTCAAAAGTCATTTGAGGTTTTTCTTTTTTTTTTTCTTTTTCTTGGGCCTTTCGTAGGTCACTTCTGTTTTCTTTACTGACAGTATACTGACAACTTTCTACTTACTGTTCAGTTGTCTTTTGAAGGTGATTACATCATGAATGGTTTATAAACTCTGTAGGTATCACTAGGCTAAAATAGAAGGGTGAGGTTCACACATTTCCTTTTTCTTCATTATGACAAAATATCAAATAAGCAATTTAATGGACGGAGAAACTGTTTTGGCTCGTGGTCTCAGGAAATTTCAGTCCATTGTGGTGGGAAAGGCCTGGCTTGGGAGTAGTTCAGACCTTGTCACTGCAAGTGAGAGGTAGTTGCTTCACATAAATCGAATTAGGAAGCAGAGGAAGCTAAGCCAGGCAGTAAGCCACAAGACTCATCCCCATGATCTACCTCTACCACTAAGGCTTCTCAGGTTTCCACTATGTTAAGAGAACAGCATTGAAGTTCTCGCCCTCCTTCTTGGTGCCTACACACCAGTGGGCTTTTGTCTTCATTTGGAACTCCTGCTCCTTCTATGGTCCATGACCTCAGTTCTGACCCCTCACTAGTTTTGTTAACTGGCTTCTGTGTTGTTTCCCTTTAGAGAAGGCCTGTTCTTCTCATTTCTACCATCCTGTCTCCTACTGTAAGTCCTATCATTTATCTCCTGTGGGTAATCCTTTTGACATGCTTGTCTCTCATTTCATGCATCTCTGTCACACTGATGAGTTCTGTTTCAAGTCCACTTCAGCCACTTCTTCCCATGGCCACATTTGGACATTGTGAACCTCATAAGTGCTAAACACTTCTGACCTTGAATTCTTTTCCTTCCCTCCTCCTGTCTTCTACCCCTCCTCCATTACTCTCAGTTCACAAAATTTTCAACTTCATTAAGCCTTCAAAAAAAATTTTTTTTTTTTGGATTTCCGCGGTACGGTCTAGCTCAGGCTGGCCTGGAATTCACTATGTAGTCTCAGGGTGGCCTCAAATTCATGGCAATCCTCCTACCTCTGCCTTCCGAGTGCTGGGATTTAAGGCATTTGCCACAACACCCAGCTCAAGCCTTCAAAGTTTTTGATCCTTTTATTTTCTCTCCATTATTTATTGTCTATATCAGATTGTCTACTCTTCATTCCTTCACCCTGTCTCATCGTATTTTTAAGCCTTATTCTGTTGTTCTATCAAAGGTGACTTTAAATTTTTTTTTTTAATTTATTTGCAAGGGGAGAGAGGGAAAGGAGAATGGGCACATCAGAGCCTCTTGACATTGCAAATGAGTTCCATGTGCATGTGCCGCTTTGTGCATCTGGCTTTATGTGGATACTGGGGAATTTACTAAGACCTCCAGGCTATATAACCAAGCACCTTTGACCACTGAGCCATCTCTCCAGTACTAAAAGTGACTTTTTACTTAACATTGAGATTAGCCCCTTTAGGCCCCTATGTCACTATTTTGTAAAATACTCTACTTCCCAGCTTCTTAAATTGTGTGACTATATGGGTTGTATAACTGAATGTGGGGCCATGAACAATTTGACAATAATAAAAGGTTTCTGAATGTTCAGCAATCATACATCAATTCAGAATCAAACACATAATGAATCAAGGTGTTCCTGGCATTGCTTGTGTCATATTGTACAACTTCACCATGACCTTGCTTCTCTGCCACACAATGCCAGCAAATGCCTGAGTTGCCTTTGGTTGAGATTTGACACTACTCTGTATTATGAATTACATATAAAGTTACTGAATTTTTTTTTCAAGGTAGGGCCTTACTGTATAGCCTAGGGTGACCTGGCTCTCATTCTGTAGTCCATGGTTGGCCTTGAACTCAAGGCAATTTTCTTACCTCTGCTTCCTGAGTGATCTGTTCTTATAGAAACATAATGGCTTAATTTTGGAAAACAAAGATTTTTAATATTCTGTTGTCATTCTTTACATATGAGTATCAAATTAGTATATCTTTGGATTGTATTGTGTTAGAGTGTTTGATTTTGAAAACTGCTGTTTGAAATTTCTACCTTGAGGTTTATAAAAAAAAATCATTAAATGAATTTTGGCCTGACATTGGAATAGAATTTCCCACCATTTGCAAAGTGGTTCTGAACACACTTGTAGCATTTTATGCAATGCGTTGATGTGAAGCCACATTCACAGCAGTGACAGTTATAAAAGTCAGACTATCAGTCAACTCTAAAAAACATTGAAAATGCTCTGTTTCCTACAGTATCAAATATTCAGCCAAAATTTATTAAAAAATAAATTATTATTATTAAAATTATTATTAAAAATAATCATATCCATCACATTAGTATGCAAATTGCTTTTTCTTTTCTTTCTTTCTTTTTTTTTTTTTTTGAGGTAGGGTCTTGTTCTAGCTCAGGCTGACCTGGAACTCACTATGTAGTCCCAGGCTGGCCTCGAACTCATAGTGATCCTCCTACTTCTGAGTGTTGGGATTAAGGGTGTGTGCCACCATGCCTGGTAGAGATACAGAGAGAATGGGCATGCTAGGGCCTCTAGCTGCTGCACATGAATGCCAGATGCATATGCCACTCTGTGCATCTGGCTTTATGTGGGTACTGGGGAATCAAACTTGGGTCATTAGGCTTTGCAGGCAAGCACCTTAGCCACTGAGTCATCTTTCTAGCCTGCTTTAGTTTTTTAATAAGAGGTAAAAATATACACATATATGTTTAAGCCACAGGAATTTATGTAAAATAGATTTCTTTAAGAATTATGCTTTAGTAAAATAATTTATAGACCTATACACTTGTATCCCAGGCTCATGTAAAAATATCTTGTATAGGGCTGGAGAGATGCTCAGCATTTAAGGTGCTTGGCTGCAGAGCCTAATCACCTGGGTTCCATTCCCCAGCACACACGTAAAACCAGATGCACAAAGTGGCATGTGCATCTGGAGTTCGTTTGCAGTGGCTAGATACCCTGGCATGCCCATTCATTCTCTCTCTCTCTCTCTTTCTTTCTCTGCTTGCAAAATAAATAAAAGATTAAAAAATATATATATCTTGTGTGAAATGGGTTTGTGAATGGCAGAATTTACAAAGCCCTGCTTAACATATCTCAAACTGAGCACTTACACAGATGACTCATTGAGGAGAGAGTTAACTAGAGACTGCTTGCTTGGCTGTACTGGTTTGGTGGCAGTTAGGCCTTGTACTTCCTGGCAGAAAAGGCTTTCCATTATAATGCAGTGTGATTTTCTAAGTCATAGTTGCTTCATGTGAACCTTGAGGCCTTGTGATCTCTAATATTTCTTTAGTCCTACACATTATATATTAAAAGCAGGTTCTTGCTTAACTATATCACTTGGAAAAAGTCAGGTGACTGCTCTGGGCATTAGTTTCTCCCTTTATACAGAGGGACCTTAGAGGCAGCTCAATAGTAGAGCACTTGCTAGGCACATGAGACCATGGACTCAGCCCCAGCTCCACAAAAAGAGTCCACTTCCTTTTCTGCTTGTCTCACAAGGTTGTCATGAAGTTCAGATCCTGTGATAGTGAGGGGCTTTGTCATATCCAGGCGGTGCTTTCTCCTGTGCTGGTGAATGGCTCACTGGATTGCCCAGAGGTCTGCGTAAAACAGATTGCTAGGCCCTAACCCAGAATTCCTGGCTTCATAGACACAAGATAGGACTCAATAACTTACATGCCTAGTAAATTCTCAGGTAATATTGATCTAGTCCCGAGGATGTATGTGTATGTGTGTGTGTGTAATTTCTTTTTTTTTTTTTTTTGGTTTTTCAATGTAGGGTTTCACTCTGGCCCAGGCTGGCCTGGAATTAACTATGTAGTCTCAGGGTGGCCTCGAACTCACTGTGATCCTCCTACCTCTGCCTTCTGAGTGCTGGGATTAAAGACGTGTGCCACCACACCTGGCGTCCGTGGGTATATTTTAAGAGCCACTGGGTTGTTGCCTTTCTTTTTTTTAATTTGGTGGTGCTAAGGAACAAATGTGGTGCTACCTGTGTGCTAAGCAAACAGTCTGGCACTGAGCTGCATCTCCAGCCATGAGAACCATAGCTTTAAAGAAGTCTGCATTATAGCCGGATGTGGTGGCGCATGCCTTTAATCCCAGCTCTCGGGAGACAGACTTAGGAGGATCGCCATGAATTCGAGGCCACCCTGAGACTATAGAGTGAATTCCAGGTCAGTCTGAGCTAGAGTGAGACCCTACATCGAAAAAAAAAAAAAAAAAGTCTGCATTATGAAATATCATCACCTTGTTGCTTTCCAATTAAATCATCCTCTAAGGTCAAAGCTCCAAATAAGTTGAAGAGTCTCTGTGAGACCGACGTTACAAGCTTACTGGAACTGACTCATCCTGAACATCTTGTCTCATGTCACTCTGCAAAACTGTTACCTCCTTTAAAATGAATTGTTAATGATTGGACTTGAACTGGAAGTCTATTCGATGGTGGTATTGGACCATGTAAAACCAGTCTCTTTTCCCACAAGGTACATGTAAGTAAGAGATTTCCAAAACAGGAACATGTTCTTTCTCAAGCATGCCAACAGGTGCTGCATAGAAAACCTAAGAGGCGTGGGGATTATGTCTATCAAGTTTCATAGGTGGGAGTCAAGGGATTTTTAGAATTGTGGGAAGAAGGGTCACCTGCTGGCCAGGCAGGTGTACTTCTTCCTGCTTTCTCTAGGTTTCTCCACACAGCCTTACCTTGGTTAAGATGCATTGTAGAGATTGTATATCAAGGAAAATGAAAGACTGATTAGTCATATTAAAATATTGTTTCCCTGGCTTTCTTTAAGTGAGCTCCAAATTTTACAAATAGTAGCTCATTCTAAGCTTCTTAGGGAGGGAAGGGTCAGAGAAAGGTAGATGGGAGCTCCTGATAGTGGGAGCTTTGTCCATCAAAACTGCACTTGAGGGGCTGGTGAGATAGTTTAGTGGTTAAGGTGCTTGCCTGCAAAGCCAAAGGACTCAGGTTCAATTCCTAAGGACCCGCAGAAGCCAGATACACAAGGTGGCACATGAGTCTGGACTTCATTTGTAGTGGCTGGAGGCCCTGGCACACTCTTTCTCTCTCCCTGTCTCTCTCAAATAAGTAAATAAAAATAAAATACAAAAAAAAAAAAAGCCCGCACTTTAGGGAATGTAAAATCTGTAGCTGCTCTACGTAGAACAGTGCTGTGCTTGCTTCCTCAAAAACTAAAAGCAGCATCACCATCTTGTCCAGTATTGATTCTGGACGGATAAACAGAAGAGGCTGGTGACCTCAGTTGTTTAGGATATGGTACTAATAGTAAGCAGAGGAATTGAAAGCAGCCTTATTCACAGCAGTCAGCAGGTAAAAGCACCCCAAGTGTCCATGACAGGTGAATGGACCAATAAATTGTTATATATGTACAATGGAATACAATTCAGCCTCAGAAAGAAAGGAAATCCTTTTGCTCTAACAGAGATGAACCTTGAAGATATTATCTAAGGCAAATATGGAAGCCACAAAAAGATAAATATTATATGAGTTGGCTAATACAAAGTACACAGAGTAATAAAGTTCATACAGAAAGTAGAATGGTGATTGCCACAGGCTGGCAGAAATGGGGAATGAGGAGCAAATTGTTTAATGGGCACAAACTTTCACAACATAAAAACTTCTGTGCATGGATGGTGATGATCATGAATAATATGAATATGTCATTGCCACTGAACTGTACACTAAAATGATAAATATTATGCATGGTACACCATTTCCATTATGAAAACATTAATATTCTTGAATACCAGACTTTCTTAGCCTTAGTACTGACATTTTGGATTGGATAATTCATTGCTCTTAAGGTCCTGTATTAATATAGGTTCTTCTAAAAAGCAGAATTAGTATGCATATATGGTGTGTGTACATTTATTGAGAGGTATTAAAAGGAATTAATTACCTTACATTAATGAAAGTGACTTGAACTAAATAACCTCCATGGCTGTTTTTGAAAAAAAATTTTTTATTGGGGCTTGAGAGATTTCTCAGTGGTTAAGGCACTTGCCTGCAAAGCCTTATGACCTGGGTTTGATTTGCCAGTACCCATGTAAAGCTGGATACACAAATTGACACATGCATCTGGATTTATATGCAGCGCCTACAGGCTTGTGCACCCATTCTTTCTCTTTCTCTCTCTCTGCTTGAAAATAAACAACAATTAAAAAAATTTTTTTATTTGCAAGTAGAGAGGGGGTTGGCGGGTGCACCAGGGCCTCCTGCCACTGAAAACAAACTCCAAATACATGCACCATTCCATGTATCTGGCTTTATGTGGGTGCTGAGGAACTGAACCCAGACTGTCTGGCCCTGCAAACAAGTGCCCTCAGCCACTGAGCCATTTCTCCAACCCCTCTATGGCTTCTTGTAACACACATACAGGTGAAAATCCACAAAGGCTTTAGAAGTTGGAATTCCCTCTTTTCCCGAGAGCATGACGAGGATTGAAGGCATGGATCTAATGCTGTTCTTGAAGGAAAAACCTGGCCAGGTGGCATTCAATAAAGACAAATTATCCCAATTTGAACTCACTTTTATTATTTAGAAAACACTTTTTTTTTACAAGGTGTATTTTGCAAGGATATATTGGTTTTAATGCTTATTTCTAGGTAGCATTTTAAAACTTTCAATTCTAGGAAACAGCATATCATTGGTCTATCTGTCACACATGCATAATTACTATTTCTTTCCAAAATAGCAATTTATAAAAAAAATGGCCAAAATAGTAGGGTTTCTTGGCTATTTTTAAAGAAATTGCTAAGATGCAAAATAAGTTTAAAAATAAGAAAGAATTTGTGTCTATTTTGGACTAACTTGCATGTTCACATTGGCTATCCTGACCCAGCCACATAAGTGGTAGTTTGCGCTCGAGGCCAAGCTGTCTAACATGCTATCTATCCCTGAATTTTAGACCCATCCCAATTTTTATGGTTCATATTGTTCTCTAAGTATTGGGTGGAAACAATAGAAGGACCAAAATATAATGGGGAAGGGGATTTGAAGATAGAACTAGTGCAAACCAAATTGGCAGATATATGGCAGTTGATTTTGGTGTCACTACACTTCTTCAGTATACCTTTACCCCTCTCTCCCAATACAGCACAAAAATTGGCTCAAGTATAGCTAAATGAGAGGACTTTCTATCATACAAATATAAATAAGATTTGCAAGCATATAACATTTAGGTCTAGAGCTATTTATAGGTATGTGGTATTTGTGCGATGGCATTACAAAGAAGACTAGAGAGCTGGCTCAGTGGTTAAAGCCACTTTCTTTTATAGTTTTTGTTTTTTGAGGTAGGGTCTCGTTCTAGCCCAGGATGACCTGGAATTCACTCTGTAGTCTCTGAGTTGCCTTGAACTCACAGTGATCCTTCTGCGTTAGCCTCCCAAATGCTGGGATTAAAGGCATGCACCACCATGTCCTTCAATAGGTATGCACTACCACACCTGGCTAAAGGCCCTTTCTAGCAAAGCCTGCCAACCCAGGTGCAATTCCCCAGTGCCCATGTAAAGACAGGTACATAAAGTGGCACATGAATCTGTAGTACTTTTATAGAGGCAAGAGGCCTTGCCATTCCCATGCTCTCTTTATCTCTCTCTGCTTGCAAATAAATTAATAAAGAAATTTTAAAAAACGGACAAAAACAACGAAAATATTAGCACGTACAATGAAAGTAAGTGATCCAGTGGCTATTTTGTAAACTATAATTGTAAGAGCTGTAGGGATATCACATCTTTTTGTTTTTCTCATTGTTTTTCTTCTACATATATGATGAAAAGATCATGTTGGGAGAACTATGTTACATGACTAGCATTCATTTCTACCAAACCAAATGAAGCTCCTATTATTATAGGACACATATTCTGGACAAGTAATGGCTTTAGAATATTTCTTAAGATCATTTGCTAATGCCTGCCATTTCATTTTGTAAGGAGGCAGGGCTTGGGGAATAACTACATGTGGTGGTAGGATTCTGCTTGACAGCCTGGCTCTGCAGTTTTGGGCAATTACCTTTCCAGTTCTGTGCAGTGGGAAAAGCAGTGGAGCCTACTAGCTCTTAGGATTGTTGTGAGGGTAAGGTATGTGAGTCATTTTGAATAATTTGCCACAGTGTCTGGCACTAAATGCTAGCTCTTTTTATTATTAAAAGTTGTGTTGGCTAATAGTGGTACTTGGCCAAATACATGTTATCTAAAAGGTAATATTATTAGAATTTCATTCTTCAATGAAGATGAGAGGCTGTTTCCAATTGTAGCATCAGACTCTCTGGATTTTAAAGTGACAAGTCAATAGTCAGAAAGGTCATTTGGTATAATGGTGTGGGTTCCTGGTTGCTTAGGTGATAATCTGTGTGATCACAGAGATAATGTCATGCTACTTTTAAGGATCCTTTTTTTTTTTTTCCTTTGGTTTCTCAAGGTAGGGTCTCACTTTGGTCCAGGCTGACCTGGAATCCACTCTGTATTCTCAGGGTAGCCTCGAACTCATGGTGATCCTCCTACCTCTGCCTCCTGAGTGCTGGGATTAAAGGCATGTGCCACCACGCCTGGCTTAATAAAGATCCTATTTTTAAAAATTATTTATTAATTTATTTATGAGAGGGTAAGGGAAAAGGGAAGGGCATACCAAGGCCTCCTGCCACTTTAAATGAGCTCCAGATGCATATGCTACTTTGTGTATCCAGTTTTACCTGGGTACTGGGGAACTGAACCCAGGCTGGCAGGCTTTGCAAGCAAGAGACTTTAATTGCTAAGCCATCTTCCTGGCCCCAGCACCTTTTATTTTTTTAGTTTAACTATTTTTCTGTGTTGCTAGGAATTGAAACCAGAGCCTCGAGCATTCTTAGGCAAGTGCTCCACCACTGAGTTATGCCCCTAGCCATTATTTTTTATTTCTATTATTATGCTTTTTCAGATTGTTCTTAATATTACATGCCCTCTCTATTTTAAAAATAGACTAGTGGAGCCGGGTGTGGTGGCGCACACTTTTAATTCCAGCACTTGGGAGGCAGAGGTAGGAGGATCACCGAGAGTTTGAGGCCACCCTGAGACTACATAGTTAATCCCAGGTCAGCCTGGACCAGAGTGAGACCTTACCTCGAAAAACCAAAAAAAAAAAAATAAAATAAAATAGAAAATAGACTAGTGGAAGCCGTGCGTGATGGCACACACCTTTAATCCCAGCACTTGGGGAGGCAGAGGTAGGAGGGTCACCATGAGTTCGAGGCCACCCTGAGAGTACATAGTGAATTCCAGGTCAGCCTGTGGTAGAGTGAGACCCTACCTCGAAAAACACACACACACACAAAAAAAAAAGACTAATGGGACTGTTTTGTAAATGTCCCCACATGTTAAAATAAAACCTTAACAGTCTCTTACTGGTCTCCCAGGGTGTATGGGATTGGGCGAATAGGAATGGACATTATAAAAATTTAAGGTACCAGAGTTCTAGAAGCTGTGCCCATGGCAGAAATGCTTGGCAGATGGCTTTTTAGCTACTGCCCAGGTATGTCTGGTGACAAAGAAGCAGCTTCTCTACTGAACAGACATTAACAGTGTTGTTTTCTGTTACATTTGTGGTACAGTTGGCTCCCAGATCAGTTTAGTGGAAAGACCACAGGTTTCTAGTCCTTACCCTATTACATTATTTTAGACAAGTAGAGCCAGAGTTATAAATATTAAAAGATACAGATGTAAATACTAAGCCTTTATTGGATAGACATGTAGAAGTTGCCAGGCCTTTGCTATCTATAGCATCTATTCATTGTACCTGTATTACTGATTCACAGCAATGGGGATGGTCTTCCCTTACCTATAGGAAGATTCCCAAGTTTCTTCCTCCGTCTTTTCAGTTGTCCTTTTTCCAGTGGACCCTAACTTGAGTGTTGAACCTCACACTGGCTAGGCCTCTTGTATTGGATGAAGCTTCTGTTTGTGTTTGTGCCCATGGGGAACCTGAGAACCTTTCTAAGGACAATAAGACATAAAATTTTAGAATTGGGAAGCTTGGCATACTATGCTGGTCTCATCCCAGAAGAAAAACTGGAAGAGTTTCAAGGGCTTACCTTAGGCCACATACCCTAGCTTTGGCTATGGTCCTTGGGAATGACATTCCATTTTTAAATTCCATTTTAAGTCAGAACTTGAACAATAACCCTGTACTGCCCCTGTCTTGTCACTAGACAAGAGGAGCATGAAGCAAATGAAACAGGCTCTTTATTACAAGGAATTTTCATAAGTATTAAGTGTACTTGTACTTCCATAGAGTTTCAGTAGTTGAAATGATGAAGGTGTAGAAACCTCAGGGGAAGCTGCATCTTGAGTAGGATTGTTCAGGGAGCAAATTTGAAAGAGTCCTTGAGAAAATTTGATTAAGGTGTGGGAGAAGGGAGTGGAAGAGTGTTCCATGGGAATGGGCCAGAGTAGTTACTATTTAAAACAACTCTTCTGCTGGGGTTGGGCTCTCCCTCTCTCTCTCTCTTTTTAAAATAAATTTCTGATTCAATACAGCTTAGTACTATTGCAAAATATAGTAAAGATTTTTTTCTTTTCCATTTTTTTTTTCAAGGTAGGGTCTCATTGTAACCCAGGCTAACCTGGAACTCACTATGTAGTTTCAGGTGGCCTTGAACTCCCAGTGATCCTCCTACCCCAGCCTCCCAAGTGCTGGGGTTAAAGTGTGTGCCACCAAACCTGGCAAGATTAATTTTTAGAAAAAAATGAAAATATGCACAGTCATCCTTAGCCTTTTATTCTGTAAGACATAAACTTCTTTGTCAGGTTGTTGTAATATGAACTTTAACTGTTTCTGCTGTCTTATGTAGACTATCAGTGATACTGTGCAGATAGCTCCATGTTGTTCTTTGTTTTTTTTTTTCGAGGTAGGGTCTCACTCTGGCCCAGGCTGACCTGGAATTCACTATGGAGTCTCAGGGTGGCCTCAAACTCACGGTGATCCTCCTACCTCTGCCTCCCGAGTGCTGGGATTAAAGGCGTGCACTACCACACCTGGCATGACCCATGTTGTTTTTTTTTAAATGTCACTCAATTATCTTTATTTCAGTTTCATCATCTCATATATATATATATATATACACACACACATATATATATGTAATTTATTTTCATTAGATATGGACATACTTAGTACGTAAACAACACATGTTGGTACCATCCTTTCCCTCCTTCCTGCCCCTTTTCTGAAGAGGCCTTCCTCCTTGAGGATGCAGGTCAACCCCATGGGGATTGTGGGTCATGTATTATGGACAGCCCCATGTTTGCATGACATTGGTGTGGCATGTACAAAATGAGAAGCCAGCTGTGCTGGTAGAAGAATCTAGTCAGAGATAAGGCGCAGGGAAAAACAAAAAAAGAGGAAGGCTCACTCCTAGCTGGTGGAAAATCCCATCTCCCAGAGGCATGAGCAGAAGTTTAATTTGACCCTAGCAGCAGTGGGGAACATCTTGGCTTGCCATCACTGTGGAGTACGGTACTCCCTTGCTTACTCCTAGTGACTCAGATATTTGCTGCTGCCTGGGAATGCTGTGTGTGTCTAAGAATTGTGTTGTGTTTATTCTTCTATCACTTACTTTTTCTTTATTTTCCTGTGTTTCCAAGAGCAGAAATACATGCTTTTGCAGTATTCTTGAGTTTTGTCACTGGGCCTTTTCCAGTATGGACAGTGTTTTGGGATCAGCCACCTTCCCTGATTCACTACCTCTGTGTCATTGGTTTAACTGCATTGTTTCCCAGAAAGTATCTTCTTTATTAAGTAAATATGGCTTTTTTTTCAGAGCATTTTCAAAGCAAGGTCAGTATGGTGGCCAAGGACATAGGGTATTTAGATAGAAATGGTTATCAGAATACTTTGGGAACCTTAAGGTGCGTTTAGGGAAATTGTAAAGATTATAGTCTGTCTTACGTAGAATTGGTGCTCCTGATTTGTGTAATATTTATTTAGCTTTCCCTTGGAGCAGTGGTAGTGCTTTGTTAAGGCCAATATTTTGGTTTTGAGCTACTTGGGCCAAGAATTTGCCCTAGACCTAGGGTCATTAACAACAGAGTGTAACAAATCATAGTCTGTGTGCAGAAGTGCTTTCTATAAGACAGCACTATCCAAGCATTTGACATGAGTCGCATTATTTAATTCTCACAGCAGGCTTGTGAGGTAAGTGACATGGTTCATTATCTTCAGATGAGGAAGCAGAGACGTTTATGTGTTTGGTAAAGACTGAAGCTGATCTATGGTGACTGTGAGCTCAGGTCATCTTGCTACAAAGCCAGTGCTTTAAATTATGTGTTCTTCTGCCTGAGACTAAAGAGATCTTAATAGGGACAGTGCTCTGAGGATTGGCCATCTTGTGTTGCTTATCATTTTATCCTGAAAGCTGAGAAATATAGTGAAGAAAAGGAAGAAAAATAGTGATCCAAGAGTCATGAAAGAAGAAGAAAACAAAACAAAACAAAACACAAGAGCAGCCATGCATGCTGCACAGTGTCTTTGGGGGATGATGAATAATGTCAGGCCTTTCAGCATCCTTGAAATTTGTAACTTGAATGAAATAGTATACCTCCTCCTCCTACCTACTTACAATATGTGTTCAGGTTTAGGAGTTAGAACATTGTTGTGAGAAATACAAATGAGATCTTCACCCTTGTAAATGTAAACCATGAACATGTGAGGCTGCTATACATACACTGCCATGGACCTCATATCTGATGCTCACTGGGTGAGCTTGTGCGCACCCCTAAAGTGTGATTACTAGAAATGGAGGAGAGCCTCAGAATGTGCACTTCTGACAGGTTACCAGATGCCACTGGACGGTCTTGAAGAAACCCTGTTAGAATGGTTAGTATTGGTTTACAGAGTGTGTGCTATGAGAGTTTTCTAATCAAGTAAAAGGAAATGAAGAACATTCAAATAATAAGGGCTACAAGGAGGAAGTTAACTGGATGCTTAGATAGAGTTATCCAGGGGCTATGTTAATGTGACTAAGGAATGACTGAAGGACTGACATTCCAGGTGGAACAGAAGGCAGGGATGAGGCTACTGTGGATGGAGCTAGGGCAGAGTGATCCAGGCAGATCATAAGGGGAAAGGCTTGGGGTAAGGGAAGAGGTACTCAGCCTTACCCAGAAAGGAAGCCCATATGACTGAGGGCAATGGAGGATGGATTGACATGGTGTTGGGAAGGATGCAGGAGGGAGTTCAATAGGCTTTGATGGAGAGCAAGTAAATCTCCAAGGGCAGGGCTATTTATTTTTTGTTGTTTGTTTGTTTTGGCTACTTGGTCCAGGTTGAATGAGAGAGAGGGTTGAATGGGAGGAGGGAGGCCTGTCAGGAGAAAATTGTAATAATCCACAGAAAATGGAAGATGGGGAAGGTGTGAGTCTAGGTAATGGAGGTGTAATGAAAAAACAAAAAGATGGGCCAAGAGAATGCATCTGTGGTTTATCACAGCATAGTCTACTCCTAATGGGAACTCATGAAAAGTTACTTTGTATTTCATAGGTGCTGTTTTAGGGAGCAGAGGAGTGCAAAGAACAAGTCTAGTGTCATCTCCTCCCCTCTTCTCTTTCCTGAGGATGAACCTTCAACTCTCTGGAAAGATTAGCTGTTCAGGACAATGTGTTCTCTGAACTCTCTGGTTTAGATATATTAACGCATAGTATAAGCTCTGTGTGTATGTCATTGCTTAATTGTTGGCATGTAGTGACTCAACTGGTAATTTAAATTAATAGACTGTGTATATAAGCATACTATTGTTCTTCTCAGATCTCACTGGAGCTCTGATTGACACTAAAGTGATGGTGTATTTGAATTAATTACTGCAGCTGACAAAGAGCTAGGAAAAACACACTAGGAAAAAATGGATAGTTGCGATGTAGGAATGAGAGGAGTACACTCAATATGAGAGGGAGCCTAGAATAAATAATTCTGGACTTAAAGAATGAGCACACAGATGCCAAGTAGGGCTGTATCCCTGCACTGCCCATGTGTGGTCTGTACCTGTTGACTAATGGGGAAGCTATCTATCTCTCCTTCCCTACGTCATATCATGGGTACCCCCCCACTTCCTGTCGCAGGATTCTAGACCTCAGGCAGTCTCTTTTCACATGTTTACACACATCCTCTTTAAACCTTGTTTCTTTTTCCTTTGCTCTTTTAAATCTTGCCCAGTTACCTCAGGAAATTCTCTTCATTTCTTTGTTCTATCCTGGAGCCAAAATAAGGTAGGGGAAGAGCCTTGGCAAGGTTTATATGCATGAGATTCGTGTTGAGCTGAGCTGTACTTACTGATTTCTCCATGGCCTTTGCCAGTGGAGCCTTTTCTATCCTTACCTGTGTCCTCCAGGTTCTCCCTGATCATTCCTGTTCCTTCCATTTTACTCCTCAAAATGAATTATTTCAGGAAATATTTTTTCAGTCATATTCTTCATTTCATCACTTTCTGCCTAGAGGTGACACCATCATTTCCGAAGTTTTTATTCTCCTTGTTGACTACTCCTGTACTTATTTGTCTGTGAGATTTAAACTCAATCCTGGGATTGAACTGAAATATGCTTTTTGCATAATAATATCAGAAGTCCAAACACATCATTAGCTTTTTCCTCCGGCTGTGTTGCTGCTTGACAGCTGCTAATTCTACCAATTTTTGGACCACACCCCCAAAAAAATTACCTCAAAAATTACTCAGGTCATGCTGGGGAGATAATTTAGTTGATAGAGTGCTTGCTTTGCAAGCATGAGGACCTGAGTTTGATTCTGATATTAAAATGAGGGGGTGGTGCTGATGTGATGACAAGCACTTGAAATTCCAACTCTGGGGAGGTGGAGACAGGTAGAACCCTAGGGCTTGCTGGCCAGCCAGTCTAACCTACTTGGTAAGTTCAATACCAGTGAGAGATCCTATCTCAAAACAAACAAGTAAAAGGAAGGATGAAAAAAGTGGATGGCACCTGAAGAGTGACATTCAAGGTTGTCCTCTAGCCTCCATACATGCATGCATACCCACGCATCTACCTACACACACACACTCACATATAACAACCACCACAGAAACAAAAAACAACAGCAACAACAACAAACTAGGTCATCTTCAAGGTTCATTTTTAATTTTCTCCCAACTTTTAGTCACTAACAAAGTTTTGCTGATTCAGCCTCTGAAGGGACAATATCCCCTGTCTATCTGACTTCCATCCACCCATCCTCTTTTCTGTTCCATGTGCTTCTCTTGTGGTTCAGATTTCATTTTCTCTCACAGCTGACCTTTCCACTTCAACAGACATCTCCTTCATACCTTCCTGCACCTTTCCAATATTTGATTTTTAATTATTTGACAAGTGTCAACACTTGGAGATCAAACCCAGGGCCTCATGCATGCAAGGCAGGGACTCTACCCCTGAGCTACATCACCAGCCCCAACCTTCTTAGCTTTATTTTTTTTTAATTTTTTTGTTTGTTTATTTATTTGAGAGTGACAGATAGAAGGAGGGAGGGAGGGAGGGAGGGAGGGAGGGAGGAAGGGAGGGAGAGAGAGAGAATGGGCGCGCCAGAGCTTCCAGTCTCTGTAAACGAACTCCAGATGTGTGCGCCCCCTTATGCATCTGGCTAATGTGGGTCCTAGGGAATTGAGCCTTGAACCGGGATCCTTAGGCTTCACAGGCAAGTGCCCAACCGCTAAGCCATCTCTCCAGCCCCCTTCTTAGCTTTAAATTCATTCTTTTATGCCACCAAACAGAATGCTTTGTGCAGTTGTTACTCTATAAACCCTAGGCACACTGAGCATGTACAGAAGAGCAGTATCTACTTTATTCTGAAAAGAATTTAAGACAGCTTACAAAACACATTAAGATAAAATAAAAAAAAATAAGTGGAAGACAAGACTAGAGACTCCTCCTATCTGTGAACTGTGGGGTAGTAAATTTGGCTCAGAGAATCTTAGGAACTTATGGGAGAAGGAAAGAGGATCCATTTCTGTCATTCCACCATGTCCAGAAGCGACCAAATTGTGTGGAGAAACAGCTATTCTTGGAATTGAGGTCAGAGAGAACTTGTCCCCCAAGGGCTCTGATAAAAGGAATTCTGTAACTTCAGGGATTACCTCACTGGCATCCTTACAATATTCATATTGTGATCAGTTTTATTAGGACTGCTGCTGCTAGCATCACTCAGTGCAAGCTGGCAGAAAGTACCAGCATGTAAGTTCAGTAAAAGTAGTAATACATGCGTATGGGGGGGAGGGGTGGAAAAATCCCTAACCCATTATCTTATACATTTCATGACTTCTGTCGTCTGAGGCTGTTAACTTTGTATGCTGTTACTGCAGTGCCTTGCGCTATTTCTTAAATGGCTCTGGTCTTTGTATCTACCCTCCCTTTCTCCTTTTACCTCATTGCTCCCTCCCCACCCAGCTTGAATACAGCTGCTCTCCCTCCACCATCATGATCAGAGGGAATGTTTTAGTCATCATGCCAATAAGGATGTGCTGATCAGCCACCACAGAAGTTCTTTAATGAAAACTGAATACTTCTCCATGAACTTATTCAATCCCTTTAAAAGTATCAAGAAATTTGTCTCATTTAAAATAATAAACATTTCAGTGACCAGTCTTTTTAATTTTTAAATTATGTTTAAATAAATAGTATGTGTGTTTATTGCTTATCTTCAGTGTTCCTCGTTCCCAATGCTTACAGAAAGTCCTGAAGGCAAGTGTGTGCTGGCATGCTTGACCACATACAGTTGGTCCTCCATCTCCTGGGGAAGGAGGCAGCCTGCTGGGGTGGAATGGTCAAGTTTGCATTTAGTCAGACCTGAGTATGCACTGCAGGGTCACTCTTTACCAGTAGTGTGGTCTTGAGTCCCATCTGAAGGACTAGTAGTCTTTTAAAAAAATATTTTTTTAAATTTATTTACAAGCAGGGAGAGACAGACACAATAAGAATATGGGTGCATCAGGGCTTCCAGCTGCTGCAAATGAACTCCAGGTGCATGTTGCACTTTCACATGTGTGCTGGGGAACTGAACCTGGGTTGTTAGGCTTTGCAGGCAAGTGCCTTAACCACTGAGCAATCTCTTCAGCTCAGGACCAGTATTCTTGATAAGAAGAAACTTCATGCAATTACTTGGTTAAATGAAAGTAGTATGATAGCCGGGCATGGTGGCGCACACCTTTAATCCCAGCACTTGGGAGGCAGAGGTAGGAGGATCGCCATGTGTTCAAGACTACCCTGAGACTCCATAGTGATAGTGAATTCCAGGTCAGCCTGGGCTAGAGTGAGACTCTACCTCAAAAAACCAAAAAAAAAAAAAAAAAAAAAGAAGAAAAAAAAGAAAGTAGTATCATTTATTTGTTTTGATGCCTTTTTTCCCCCCTCCTGTAACAATGGTTCATTTGTGTAGCTACAATGTGGGATTGCTTCTTGGAAAATTGTCTTCTCAAGTTCTGGATCATATTTCTAAAGTACTAACTGCAGTAGACTCCAGCTAAACGCAGTTAGAAAACTCCTCGACTGGGATTTGTTATTTGGATTCTGATCTTGATTATTTGGTTAATTAATTAATTAATGCTTCTGGAACTTAGTTGCTTCATTATTGAAATGAGATGATAAGTGACTAAATGATGGTAGTGATAGAAAAAATGATCATAGCTGACTTTCTGCTATGGTTTTGGCTAGTGGTCATGTTTAACTCTCCCAGTGATGTTGAAGTCAGAACTGTGCTATTTAAACATGGGGAGCTGAGGGACAGAGTATCACACTTACACCAGGATGTGTAGCTTGAGTGAATAGTCTCTGGCTTCTTGAGGGAAAAACTACCTGCTATGCTGTCTAAATTAGTGGTTCCATGAGGTGCTATTTATAACATATAGCCTGTATTTTGAGAAAGTAAACTTAGTTTTTACTGAAATTCAGTTTTGCATTATTCATCCCAAACTTTTTATTTATTTATTTATTCATTATGGTCTTTCGAATTAGGCTTTCACACTAGCCCAGGCTGACCTGGAACTCACTATGTAGTCTCAGGACAGCCTCGAACTCACAGTGATCCTCCTACCTCTGCCTCCTGAGTGCTGGGATTAAAGGTATGCACCACCACGCATGGCTCCAAACTATTTTTAAACCCAGTAACTTGTATTTTAATGGAGGCCTTACTCTGTCTTGCTTGTTTGCATGTAAGATTATTTGGTCATAGCAGTAGACATGAGGAAGAAATCCATCCTTGACGCTCTCTGCTGTCCACGAGAAATGTCTGTCTTGAAAGCAGGTCAGGCGTCATTTGTAAAGATATTTCATATGCCCTTTCTTTCCTCCTACAAACAGGCCTTTGACCCTCTTTGAGGTTTAGGAAATGGTCAAGCTTGGTTCTTTGAAAGTGTTGAGTATTTACTATAATTAGTATGCAAAGTATTGACTGCATTGTCTGTTGCCATTCACTTAATGTATACCATGACCAGAAATTGTACTAGAGCCTGGATGTAGAGCAATAAGCAAAACATAGACCCTTCCCTAACAGTGCGAGGTAACTGAAAAATGCTTGATAAGTGCTTATCGTATTATAGTTCCTGTTGCAGCAACACACACACACACGAGGTGTGGGGACTGTGTTTTTATTCATGTCTTTCTCCAATGTTAATCCAGACCAAAACTTTCACCTCTTCCCATTACAACCCATCCAACATCATACAGCCATATCTATTGCAGTTAGTTGGATAGATGATTTATATACTTATGTTTCATCTAGTCTAAGATACTTAAACTTTATTTGCTGCACATATATGGTGGGTGCACCTGTGTGCATGTGGAGACCAGTGGTTGATACTGGGTATCTTTCTCATTCCCCTTCTTTTCTTTGTGATTTTTCGAGGTAGGGTCTCTCTCTCTAGCTCAGGCTGACCTGGAATTCACTATGTATTCTCAGGGTGGCTTTGAATTCAAAGTGATCCTCCTACCTCTGCCTCCCAAGTGCTGGGATTAAAGGCATATGCTACCATGTCCAGTCCCCCCTTCTTTGAAACAGAATCTTTCATTGAACCTGGAATTCTCTGATCCAGCTAGACCAGCCAAGGGATTCCCTGCCTCTGCCTCCTCAGAACTGGAATTGTAAGCTCACAGCATTTTGTGTGGGTGCTAGGACCAAACTTGTGTCCTCATGCTTGGGTGTCAAGCACTTTGCTCACTGAGGCATCTCCCTGGCCCAGTCTAGGATACCTGTGAGAATGAAAGAGCAGGCTTATATTTATACTGAGACAATAGACATAAATCAGGGTTATACCAGGCTGACTGGAAGGTATTTTCACCCTACTTATCTAGTTGATTCTTCAAGCTTAACGTTCCTTAAATACAAGTATGCTACTTATTTGTGTGTGTGTGTGTGTGTGTGTGTGTGTGTGTGTGAGAGAGAGAGAGAGAGAGAGAGAGAGAGAGAGACAGAGAGAGAGAATATTTGATTTTCCTGGAGGTTGGTAGAATTAGGTATTGTCTTTTTTTGTAGGAGTTGGTTTTTTAAAACATTTCTTTTCTACCTATCATTTTAGTAACAAAAACTAATAAAACATCAAGTCAACTACAGCATAGAGAGATGTTTTATCAGATGAATGTCATAGAGCAACAACTCTGAGTAATCCTTATTTGGACAGAAAGCATTGTGTTACCTGTATAGTGTGTGTTGTACATATGCATGTGCATGTATACTTATTACTAAGCAAACTTCATAACAGCAATAGCTTTCTGCCCAGAGCAAGAGAGACCATTTGACCCATATTGATTGCAAAATTTGAAAGAATTAAATTTGAAGCTGGATGTGGTGCCTCACACTTTTAATCCTAACACTTGGGAGGCTGAGGCAGAGGATCAACATGAGCTTGAGACCAGTCTGGGCTACAGAACAAGTGAGACCCTCCCTCCAAAATCAAATAAACAAGAATTAAATTTGTTTTCTGGGTATTTTATGACTTAAAGTCTTGTCACCCACGAAGATGCCCAGGAATAATTCAAACCAGGCTTGATAACTTTTGCTTTCAGAGATTCTTACAGGATCTTACTGAGATTTGATTACCTAGCCTCTTTCATGCAGAATAAATCATTACTGATTTTAAAGAGTTTTAAGGTCATTCCAAAGGAGATAATTTGAATAAATTTTTATAAATCATCTTTATCAGTATCTTGAGAGTTATCAGAAATTATTATCATTCCAGTTAGAATTGAGTCATCCCCAAAAGGATAGAATACATTGTGTAAGCTTTTTGAAAAATAGCCATCCGAACCAACAAAACAAAAATATTCCCCAGAGCAGAAGGGAGAAGCACAGGCATATGTGTGAATGTGTGTGTGCATGCATGAGTGAGTGTTTGGGAACAGTGTCGTGCTTGCTTCATGGCCTGAAGGGAAGTGATTGCCCTGCAAACCTGCATGATGGGGATGGTGAAATCCCAGGGTGCCTGTGCCCTAACATTTAAGTCTTGACTGTTGGCTGCTGGCCTTCAGGGTATGGGCTGTCTCATCACTGAGAAGTTTCCTCTTGCTGCAATATAATGAGATCAGTGCCTTAGTGTCTTGGGAATTAGAGCGGCTCTTGCCTAGGCCCATTATTGAATGTACAAACATTGCTTATTGGGAGTTCCCTTTTGGATTTAGAACAGTAGAAGGGATTTATTGGAGTATAGATTTTTTCCTTTTGTGTGTGTGTGTATTTTTCTTCTTCCTTCCTTCCTTCCTTCTTCCTTCATTCTTCTTCTTGTACGTTTAAGTCATTACCTTATCTAGGGATAGTTTTGTGAGACACTGAAAAATATCAAGATTTTATTATGTTAATGTTGTAATCTCAGTCAGGCTCAGGGTAGCACAGTGGAAATTCATTTAGCTCAACTTGTCACCAGTGTTACTGAAGCAGTTGGAAATAATAATATAATAAAGTCTTTTGAATATCCTGTGAATCGCAGTGGCATTTTCTTGTACTGTTCCTGTCAGCTTTAGAGAGCTGACACTGAAGTCTGACAGTACCAAGTTACTAAATCCATTAACCCAACCTTGTTGTAATAGGACAACAGCTATAGTTTTGCTCAGCTTAGATTGACCGATGAAGTATTTGATTGGAAACTTGTTCCTTGAACTCTTGGTTCTGACAATTTCACAGAGGATGCATGAGAACTTGAAGCCTAAGGCAGGGCATTTAGACTTTGCAGTCAGGAAGAAAACCTCATGCAGGCTGAAACAAAATCTCCTGAACCAATACTTACCTTTACTGCATTTGTCTCCTGACACTTCTATTATTTGCCATTTCAGTTAGGAGAAAAAAAAAAGTTGGCTCAGACCCATTAAAATGATTTCACAACCCCTTAATTGGTTGTGAGGTGAAGTTTAAAAACTACACGTCTTAATAGATTTTTTTTTTTTTTTGGTATGGGTTTGAAGGCAAGAACCATGAAGTAATGTTTTCCTATCAGTCCTGTTAATAAGTGTAGCCATAATAAAACATGAACCACTTAGTTAATTAGAATATTTACCATAATACATGCTGTTGGGTTGGCTTCTTTATGAATAGTGCATTTTGTCTGCTAAGATGAAGTAATTGAGTGTTTCCAATCTGCCCAGACGATAATCCTTACAATACTTCTTGTTGATGTTAAATGGTCTATTGAAATAGCATTTTGTCTGTGTGTCTTGGCTGGTAATGAACACTGTTTTGTCATCATAGGGTTACCAGAACAGCTGTTGACACCCAAAGAATACCAGAGAACACCCGTTCAGTAGGAACCAAACAAGGAATATCATAGTTAACCCTTTTTCTTGTTTTCTGAGATACCAGATGGTAGAGTATTTGATCACATTCTAGAAAGCAATGTTCTTTTTGTTTTTGGTGTTCATTCTTCAATTTGCTAAACATTCTCTAAAATTAGAGCATTTATATTTTTTATTTTTAGAGTTCATCCTACATTTGAAGACTACTCTTTCTTTAAAAAGACAACAATGAAAACCAAAACCAAAACAAAAAAAAAAGCTAGACTTGTTTCACTATTAGAAATAATCGAATTAACCTAACTAGTTTTATTTTTTTAAATATGCCATTGAAAACACACATGCCTTTCCTTGTGGTGTGTTTATAGAACAGTGTTGTGTTACTCTCTAAGTAATACAAAGTTGCATTTTCCTGAAGAGCACGGCCTTCAGTGTCTCCTAGGCTGTGTTGCATCAAGAGCGTAAAGAATTACAGCATTGAATATCACTGTAGAAATGAGGTCATGTGTTTTCTTAATTACCAACCTCCTGTAGTTCTGAAGGGGCGTATGCTAAGTCTACTCATTCACACACTTGCTAACACAAGCAAATGTGCTTAAGCATACAGATAGGAAAAATATGAATCTGAGGCTTTCGGATTTTCTTCTAATTATGCATGGAATGTGCTGGAGCAGGAATTCCAAAGTGGGAGTTATAATGATAGATTTGGAAAGGCCTTACAGTTAGAGTACAAAGTGTTTTATATATAGTAGAGGAAGCTGAAACTCAAGGGCTGGGTTCCTTCTTCCTAGTTTTGGCCCCATCCTTGCATATGGCTTTCTTTTTTTTGACACAAGAAAGTGCTATTTTATTTTCCTTTTAAAATAAAGCTTAAAATATATAAATTAGATTAAAATATTATGTGTTTTGCTAAAATTATGTCCATGTAGTTGTACTTGTGTTTTTTATGTAATTTTCTTTTTTTAATGTGTGTGTGTGTGTGTGTGTGTGTGTGTGTATTTAATTGACTTCTATACTTGCAGACAACAAACTGTGGTATTTCCCTCCCCTCCTCCACTTTCCCCATTATAACTCTGATGGAGACCGGCGTGTATGGTTTTTTTTTTTTCTTGTACTTTTTATTTATTTGATAGAAAGAGGGGGGAGAGAGAGAGAGAGAGAGAGGGCACCCCAGGGCCTCCAGCCACTGCAAACGAACTCCAGATGCATGCACCACTTTGTGCGTCTGGCTTATGTGGGTCCTGGGGATGAACCAAGGTCCTTTGGCTTTTCAGGCAAACGCCTTAACCACTAAGCCATCCCTCCAGCCCATGTATGGTTTTCTATAACAAAGTTGCCATGTTTAGACATTGCAGCTTTTCATGCTCATGTTCTTCTTTCCAAAGGTCACTTACCAAGCCTTGGAGATGAACTTACTGCTTGTCTTGGGAGCCTTTCTTGTCATATGCTTTTACATGCCACTCTGTAGGTCATATTTGGATTTCTGGATGCTCATATGGTTTTAGATGCTTTGACCAATCTAGCTTTATCTTATTTGTTTTATTTTTTATTTATTTATTTTTGGTTTTTGTGGATAGGGTCTCGCTCTAGCCCAGGCTGACCTGAAATTCACTATGAAGTCTCAGGCTGGCGTCAAACTCACAGCGATCCTCCTACCTCTGCCTCCCAAGTGTTGGGATTAAAGGCATGTACCACCACACCAGGAGATATATATTTAATGGCGTTTGTCACTAGATAGATTTCATTCCTTCTCTGTGCTACAAACTTGGCTTGGTTTGGAAAAACCCTTGATTGGTGTGCTGGGGAACATTGATGCCAAATGTTCTAGTGACCAGGGTTGTCTTAAATCATGAAGAATTAACCCACTCACCATGACAGTTGTCTTTATGGAGAAACACTGGCAACCAAATGAGGGAGACCACAGATCCAAATAATAACTCTCTGCAAAATAGCATCTGCCCTTTTCAGGGCAGTATAGGAGCCGCCTTTTGGTAATGGTTGTGAGCTGTAGGTCTGAATGGACTATCTTCCCTTCTGATTTACTTGCTTCTTCATTGTCTCTGCACTGTCCTATAAAGCTCATGAGGGTAAAGACTGTTCTTCATGCATCCTAGAACACAGGAACAAACTCAACATGTGCTTAGTAAGGAGAGAATCAAGAAGCTGGGTCCATTGTCCTGATTACAGGTTAATAGCAGGAAATAAACCAAAACAAAGCAAGCAAACAACAACAAAACTCAAGCAGGAGAAACAAAACAGAAAACCCAACACACAAAGAGCCCCAACCCAGGTGTGGTGGCACACACCATTAATCCCAGCACTTGGGAGGCAGAGATAGGAGGATATCCATGAAGTTCAAGGTCACCCTGAGACTACATAGTGAATTACAGATCAGCCTGGGCTAAAATGAAACCCTACCTTGAAAAAACAGAAAAACAAAACAAAACAAAAAAAAAAACAACAGCCCCCCACCCCAAACCAAAAAACTCTTAATCTCCTGAATTTCTTAAGCCAGTGCTGGACATTAGAATTTTGGTTTTGTGTAGGTTTTAGAAGACCTCTAGACATAGAATGAATTTTTTTTTTCCTGTAGGGGGAGATTGAGGGTATACATACATACATACATACATATTCATTCTTCATAAAAACACAGGTGTTGGATGTTAAGTTACATAAAAATAAAATGTATACTTTTTCATATATACGTCCTGTTTTTTTTCCTAGAAAAACTGTACAATTATGTAACTATTATCACAATCAATATCTAGAACATTTTTCTGCCTAAAAAGTTCTCTGTATTTCTTTGTGGTCAGCTTTCTCCCTGCTTCCCTGCTATTAGCCAGAACTGACCTATTTTCTATCTCACTAAGGTCGCCTTTTGCATCTGGCCTCTGATTTAGTGAGAGCTAACTGCATGGCTACTTGAACCACATTCTGTTTCTTTCTGTTGCCAGGTGGTATTCCACTGAGTTTCTTCATTCATTCACTGGTGGAAAGACATTTGGATTGTTTCTAGTTTTAGACAATTATAATATTTAGACCTGAGATTGATAAGTCATGTATTTATAAGTATATATCAGTTTTATATTAAATTGCTGTCTATAACATCTCCATGGACATGTATTCTCATTTTCAAAATGCAATGCTGTGAAGTTTTAAAGCTAAATTTAATTAAATATTTCAATTCTAATATTATTTAAAAATTTTAAAAAATATGTTATTTATTTGTTTATTAAAGAGAAAAAAAGGTAGAGAGAGAGAGAGAGAGAGAGAGAGAATGGGCGTGCCAGGGCCTCCAGCCACTGCAAACAAACTCCAGATGCATGGGCTCCCTTGTGCATCTGGTTTATGTGGGTCCTGGGGAATTGAACCTGGGTCCTTGGGCTTTGCAAGCAAACACCTTAACCACTATGCCATCTCTCCAGCCCTCAATTTTATTATTTTTATTATTACTATTATTTAGAGACAGGGCCTTATGTATCCCAGGCTAGCTTCAGACTTGCTATGTAGCCACATATGACCTTGAACTTCTGATCTTCCTGCCTCTATCTCTAAGTTCTGGGATTATAGGCATTTGTCACCATGCCCAGGTTTTGCTGTGCTAAGGATCAAAGAAGACCTAGAACCAAAATAGCACTGATATATATTGGACTTTATCATCCATACTCTTACTGAAAAGTATTTTTAGAGGGAATCTTGTTTTATTTTGCAAATGAAAATTGTTAGGTGAGAAGAGATGAACATGCTCAGAACAATATGATTTAATAGTTTTAGAAACAATATGTGATGATACCCAAGAAATGTGGCAGTTGTTATCCATAAGTATTGACATTGTGGATAGTTTTCTTTGTATCTCAGTTTTTTAAGTAAAACAACTCATATGATTATGATTATCAAAATGGTGAGGAAAGAGATAACTTGCCTGAGGACATGGAATAGTGTTAGAAGGGAAATTAGCTCTTAATAAACTTCGGTTAGAAAATTGGTATTCTGTGCATTTATATTACTTCTAGCTCACAGAGACCCGGCATCCAAGTATTTAACACTAGAGGCATTTTTCAAGTTAGTTATAGTTTTGGGTCATACTGTAGACATCTGTTAGCTAGAGATTGGCCTGATACTTGTGGTTGATTATCCAAAACACTGGAAAAGTCATTGTAGGAGTATTTGTTTTTGATCATAATCCACACATGCTTTTTGAGTTTAAGGACGGCATCCCAATTCCCACCTTCCATAGAACACATGAAAGAAGCAAACATATATGTGATTTAGTGATTGTTAAACTGCCAGGGAATAATCAACAAAGTCATACAAATAGGAAGGTTTACTCACATATAGATGACAGTGAGTCAGTCCCAATATATTTAATGTGAAGTACTGATGTGGCAAAGCTCACAGTGGTGTACACTGGCTACCAGCAAACAGGTTGGGCTCCTTGTAGAACATTTTACAAGGATTTTAAAAGGTAGCTTGTGGATATACGATCTTCCCTGTGCTGATATTCAGCGTTAGTGAATTTTATGGAGGGAAGGAAGATGAGAGTTTAACCACGAGGGAGATTCGTCATTTTCAATTAAACAATTGCACCTTTAAGTCTCAATGTTGAAATCAGTGACTGATGGTATTTGGGTGTTCAGATTTATTTTTCTAATGATGTGATTGCTTTTGTATTTCTGATCTCTGCAGTAAAAATTTGGGAGCTTTGTGCTGTGTGGGTGTACAGTATAGTTAGTTATATATTGATAGAATTAACTATAAAGAAATCTGTGAGTGCCTTTAATCCCAGCACTCAGGAGGCAGAGGCAGGTGGATCGCTGTAAACTTGAGGTCACCCTGAGACTACATAGTGAATTCCAGATCAACCTGGGCTAGAGTGAGACCCTACCTCGAAAAGCAAAACAAAACAAAACAAGACAAAGCAAAAAAAAAAAAAAAAAAAAAAAAGAAATCTGTTATGAAAACAATATGTAGAAAAGTTTCCTCCTTCTCCCATCAATCTCAACTCAGTTTGAGGTTGCTTCCTGCTCCCAACATTTTCACCAAACTGCTTAAAGTCATCCTAACCTACTTGAGAGTGTATCTGATCTTTCCTTGTCCTATAAAAATGTAATTTTTGGCTGAGCATGGTGGTGCATGCCTTTAATCCCAGCACTTAGGAGGCAGAGGTAGGAGGATCTCTGTGAGTTCAAGGCCACCCTGAGACTACATAGTGAAGTCCAGGTCCGCCTGGGCTAGAGCATGACCCTACCTCAAAAGATATATATTTTTTCCATTGAGTTTTTAGAATCAACTTTTGATTCTGTTGTTTCTCTTTTGGAAAGTGGCTTCTTTCTTAGCATTAGAAGCAGAATGATAAAGTCTGCCTCCTCTTAGACCTGTCTCGGTCACTAAGTTCAGATAGATTTCTAGGAGCACCAAAGCAGAGGTGATGTAAGCTAATCCTTATTACTTGGTAGACTTGCTGTATTTGACCTGATATCTTCACAGCCATCTATAAGGTTTGGCTATTACTGCCTCATTGTACAAAGGAAAAGCCAAAAGTCAAAAGATGAACAACCGCCAGGCATGGTGGCACATGCCTTTAATCCCAGCACTTGGGAGGCAGAGGTAGGAGGAGCGTCGTGAGTTTGAGGCCAGCCTGGGGCCTGAGACTACATAGTGAATGCCAGGTCAGCTTGGGCCAGAGTAAGACCCTACCTTGAAAAACTAAAAAAATAAAAAATAAAAATAAACAACAGAAGGAAAAAAAGATGAACCTGCCAAAGGTCCCACCATGTGTTGGTAATATATTGAGATATCTGGCTCCAAATCCTGGTATTTCTGACTAGCAAGCCTGGCTCTGAGTAAGGCCGTCTTGAAATTGTCCTTTACTTATGGTCCTGACTTGATAGTACTCAGACTTTGTGTGATTTTTTTTTGTTTTGTTTTGTTTCTGTTATTTTTATTTCTTGGTAGAAATCCAGAATGGCAAGTCACTGTGTATGATAACTGACTTTGCTGGTAAAATTACATCACTCTGTGAATTTGAAGGCACTGATTTGTACCAGCATCGTATATGTAGCTGAAGACTGACTTTCATCTATCCCTTCCACCCTCCTTCTTTTCCTCCCTCCCTCCTCCCTTCCTTGTGGTGTGGGGATTGAACCTAGGGCTTCACATATGCTAGGTAACACTTTCCTTTTATTCAGCATTTTAATAATTCATTCAGCTTATGAGTCTTATATATTTATAACTGACTGACATAGGGCTTCCATTTTCAAATTGGTCTAACTCATCTCCCTCAGCTTCCTTTTTAACTCTTATTCATAAAGTCTGTGCACCTTGATTCTCTTGCCAGTGTTGGTGATGTCAGGTCTAGAATTTTCTCTGAAGACCATCTGTAGGTTGTTTATCACCATTAGCTCTAATTATTTTAAATGAGTACCCACCCACCTTATATGCTGTAACCACGTATTTCCAGAGCTGCTCTGGAGATACTGTCTAGTAGCATACCCCCTTACTTCTTTAATTTATTCATAAGTGTTTTAAACATGAAGTTCAGACAGTTTGAGGGAAAAATATATGAAGAAAGAAACTCTCTGGGGGTGTAAAATTTTTGAAAATTTGGAAATGAGTGTTATTTCTGAATCTGAAGCATGAAACGAAACCCTGCTATGTGTTTAACACATGTTGGTTTGTAAATGCAGAGTCTCACTAATTGCATTTACTGCTCACAGCAAAACTACCTGTTATGTCTTGTTACTCTGAGTGGGGAAAGCCAGAGAATTCTGTGTGTGTATGTGTTTTAGAGGTGAGTAATTAATGCATTCTCTGTAGACCTTCTGATGCAGCAATTCATGCTTTTCTGTTACTGTGGGTACTCACCTGAATTCAGGTATGTCACGTTCTAGGAAATTGGAGGAATGTCTGTTTTTGTAAAGCAATAAATCAATAACCTGTTGTCCCTTTTTTTTTTTTATTTACATGAATTAAAAACCCTCAAAATGTATGATATTGTATAGAATCACTGTCAACTCATGTTAGATTATTGCTTTGTCAGTATAGCTAAAGGTTTTGTTTTATTCCTAAGAGTTATTTTATTGGTTAAGACTAATATATTTGTAGCAGAAGTGACTCAGGTCAGTCTGTGTTCTCCCCCTCCTTCACCCAGTGCTGGGGAGTAAACCAAGGTTGTACTTGCTGGGCAAGTGCTCTATCACAAAGCTATATTCCAATTCCACAATTCAGTTTTTTTTTCTTTTTAAAAATATTTTGCTTATTTATTTGCAAAAAGAGAGAGAGAGAGAATGAATGAATGAATGAATGAATGAATAGGTATGCCAAGGCCTCCAACCACTGCAGATAAACTCCGGAGGCATGCGCCAGTTTTGTGTATCTGGCTTTATGCTGGAAAATCAAACCTAGGTCATTAGGCTTTGCAGGCAAGCACCTCAACTGCTCTCCAGCCCCATGATTCAGTTTTATAAAGAAAAAGTAAGTCTTTACATTTTGTACTATGGTAAACGATTTCAAAACAATCCATAAAAATGAACCATTACTAACCCTCCCCACAAAAAGCATCTATAGGTGAATCATAAAAAAAAAAATGCTGAAATAATGTCAGTCTAGGAAGCCTGGCTGTATTTCTTCATTTTACTAATGAGCAAGTAGAGGCCCAGGTTAGATGTGCCATGCATCAGTGGTCGCAGTTGAGCCTAGTTATTCTGACTCCTATTTTGATGCTGTCTAATCAGTATGTTGCCTAAGTATTTATTTATGAGCAAGACAGAGGACCCTCTCCCCTTCCCCAGAGAGAACATTTGCTTGCTATAGCTGCACTGGGGCCTCGATTTAAAATACTATCTTCTGGGGCTGGAGAGATGGCTCAGTGATTAAGGCACTTGTCTGCCTTGGTTCAATTCCCAGTACCCACGTAAAATCAGATGCACATGGTGGCACATGCATCTGGCATTCATTTACAGTAGCTAGAGGCCCTAGTGTGCCCATCCTCTCTCTGCCTCTCTTTCTCTCAAATAAATAAATAAAATATTTTAAAAATACCTTCTGGAGAAGCATATTTTGCTTATTTTTTCCCCTCAGTTACCTTTAGTAGTTTTCAGTGATAGAAAAGTTTTGGAATGCTTGTGATCTGTGTCATTTAAAAGGAAGTTTTTTTGCTGTGAGAAATCTCCATGAACTTTGGTTCTTCTGTTGTTAAAAGCTATGTTATAGTTCTTTGTCAGTTTCAATCAGAAGTGCATTACCTAAGATTGACTGGTGATTGCACTATGGTCTTGAGAGCATTGTCCCTCCTGCCTTGCCTTACCCCGCTTCTGGTGCTGCTTTGAGCTCAGGGCCCTGCACATGCAACGTACATTCTACCACTAAGTCTCACCACCAGCCCCTTCCCTACTTTTTAATTTTTTTCTCCCTGAGGTAGGGTCTCACTGTAGCTCAGGCTGACCTGGAATTCATTCTGTAGTTTCAAGGTGGCCTCGAACTCACAGTGATCCTCCTACCTCTGCCTCCCTAGTGCTGGGATTAAAGGCGTGTGCCATCATGCCCAGCTCCTACTCAGTTTTAACCTTGTTAAGATTCAGCATGGTTTGCTTTCTATTTTGCCTAGCAGTACAGAGAATAACAGGATTCAAATACACCTGAGCAAGGCCTGTAGATGGCAGTTAAGTTCCCACGCTGTAGAGTCTACATTACTCCCCCTCTTGACTGGCCTTGGGGTGATTGTTTTATCGCAGTCACTAGCAAAGGGAGATTTCACTTGCAGCCCTATGTTACCATTTCAGCATCTTTTCTTCCTGCTGGTTTTGGTCCTGCAACTGTTTGTGTTATTCCCAATCCCAAAGCTTCTTGAGGCTTTTCAGACCTGCCTCGGAAAAGGTTGGGAAGAAGGGATCCAAATTCCATTTCTTTTCTTTTCTTTCTTTTTTTTTTTTTTTTTTTTTTTGCTTTTTTGAGGTAGGGTAGCAGTCTGTCCAGGCTGACCTGGAATTCACTATGTAATCTCAGGCTGGTTCTCGAACTCCTTGCGATCTTCCTACCTCTGCCTCACGAGTGCTGAGATTAAAGGCATGCGCCACCATGCCCGGCTTCCAAATTCCATCTCTAGATTTTAGTGGGAGGAGAGTGGGCAGGGGCTCACCTGGGAACTGAAGT
Source organism: Dipus sagitta (assembly GCA_036346955.1). NCBI lineage: Eukaryota > Metazoa > Chordata > Mammalia > Rodentia > Dipodidae > Dipus > Dipus sagitta. The sequence goes on along the minus strand of CM070779.1, from coordinate 87,289,899 downwards.
TATCTCACCATTGAAAAGATTTTTTTTTTTTCCAAAGGTAGGGTCTCGCTGTAGCCCAAGCTGACCTGAATTTCCTTATGTAGTGTTACGGTGGCCTTGAACTCACAGCAATTCTCCTACCTTTGCCTCCTGAGTGCTAGGATTAAAGATGTGTGCCACCATGCTCAGCTGAAAAGATTTTACCTGAGTTAATGACAATTAGAGTCTTATTGGTGTTAGCTGTGGTACCTGGCTTCTGCATCTTTATACCAATAATTATCTACTTTCATAATAATTTCTGCAGAAGAGGGACCCAAGAATCAGCGACAAAATTTACCCCCAGATACTGAGCCCAGGAAGTGGAGGGAGTTGCTCAGTTGGTCCAGTGCATGCTGGGACTTTCCCTTAGAGGTTGTCTTTCAGTGTTGATAATGAGTAAAGAGAAAAAGTTATTCCAACAGCAGCTGCAGAGAGAGGGGAATGATTAATAAAGTATGTGTTAACTGTTTGAGCTAGCTAATTGTTGAGTTACATTACTGAGTGAGTTCTCTCCTTTCTGCTGACGTTCTCAGAAAACTGGAAACAGTCTACATACTTATCATGCAGGCACTTGTCTCTAGTCTGCATCTGTTCATGGGCTAAAAATGAAACCCACTTACACCTCTTACCTGGAGGACTTAGGTAGGCTTTAAAGAAAATATGACTAGAGAGACACAGGACTTGATTTCATTGTCCCTGTTTGTAATCCAGAAGCTTTTCTCACCTGTAAGTCTGTTTGGTTAAATCAGGTACAACACTGTAAATGGCTCTGGTATTCTAGAACACGGGGAAGCAACAGTGGCCTGCTCATTGTAGATACTTTTTTTCCAAGGATATGTAAAAGGGGAACTTCTAAAGATTTCTAAATAGTGCAGCATAGTTCATAGTGAAAGGTTGAAGTTTTCTATGCTTTCTTTTTTTTTAATAAAAAGTTATATTTTAGAGCTGGAGAGATTGCTCAGCAATTAAACTTCATTTTGGTGTATAAATGATGTGTGTTTGTGTGCACATGAACTTGCATGTTCATGTGTATGAGTGAGGGTGTATGTTTGTACCATGGCACGTATGTGAGGATTAGAGGACAAGGGTCTTGGGTCAGTCCTCACCTTCCACCTCATTTGAGGCTGCTTCTTGTTCTCTTTATTTACATTGGTGCACTTGCCATAATAGCTGGCCCATGAGCTTCCAGAAAATTCTCTTGTCTCCACCTCCCATCTTGCCATAGGCATTCTGGGATTACAGAAGAACTCCATGGCTTCCAGCTTTTTACATGAGGTTTGGCGATACAAACTCAGTGGCAATCACTTTACCTTCTGAGCCATCTCCCCAGCCCCTTCCCTATGTTTTCTGAACATTGATTCTGACCAAATTATAACTGTCAGTTATGCCTTCTTTTTTCGTTTTTCTAGTTTCTTTGCAAAATATCAGCATATAATTAGTTTTCTGTGGCATTAAATGCTTTAAGGCTATGACTACTTATCACTATTACTACTTATACTAACAGTATCCTTAACTTTTCTGTTTTTTAGGGATATCAGTATGAATAATATTACTCAGTTACCAGAAGATGCATTTAAGAACTTTCCCTTCCTAGAGGAGCTGTAAGTATTTCTCTGAGCAACGTATATGAATTTGTTTTTATACTTACTCTCTTTGGAAGCCATTCCTACAGAGGTGGCCTAGTGTTTCCTGTTCAAGAAGTCCAGAGAGCTTAGTCTGTGGACTTTGTGCAGAGAAAGTCATGTTTTGGGAGAACAAGCTCTATTTTTTTTAACAGTATAATTATTGAAGTTATTTTTGAAAGCCAGATCTAAAAACTACTTCCATAGGGCTTTTTTTTTTTTTTTTCCTGGCTGCAATTATAAGCACCAGTGCTGCAGTGACAAAAGTTAATTACAGTGTGATTCTGAGATAACAGGGCTCCTGCATCATTACCATTGCCAAAGGATTTGATGTATGGTAACAACCATGCACAATAACATACCATGCTCCAGGGCCAGAATGCAAGAGACAGCTTTGACAATAAGCAAGCACCAAGCAGAAAGCTCGTGAGTAAGGGCTAAATTCTCTAACAGCATTTTGTTTTCGTTTATTTTTTGGTTTTTTGAGGTAGAGTCTCACTCTCTAGTCCAGGCTGACCTGGAATTCACTATGTAGTCCCAGGGTGGCCTCAAACTCACGGTGATCCTCCTACCTCTGCCTCCCTAGCGCTGGGATTAAAGGCGTGCGCCACCGCACCCGGCGGCTAAGAGTATTAGTAACTTTAAGAATATTTCTGTATTTTCATTTGCACTCTATAGTTTGCATGGAAGAAATATTTTTTTAACTTCTCTTTTGGTTGTCCTTTTCACATGTTCTTGAATTACATAATCCAAGTATGACCTTTGGTCTAAAAAAGAATTAGAAACTGTGCATTAGAATCCTGGTAGGAAAGTAAAATTAGATATGAAGCAAGTTAACATAGGGTTTTAAAACCCGAGCTAATGGATTTGTAGTCTTTGGAGGTAGAAAGGTGACAACTCGATATCAAGAGCATCAAGAATATAAAACCCTGAAGGAATTTAAATTCATATTCTAGAATCCAGTGAATTCTCTCTTAGCTCAGTCCCTGCCTTAGAACATGGAGCAGAAGTCAAGTAGAGCACACAGCTTGTGCTCCTGACATATTAAAATAGCAGCTCAGGGGGCTGGAAAAATGGCTTAGCAGTTAAGGCACTTTGCCTGCAAAGTGTAAGGATCCAAGTTCAGTTCCCCAGTACCCATACAAAGCCAGATGCCCAAAGTGGTGCATGCACCTGGAGTTTGTTTGCAGTGGCTGGTGGCCCTGGTGCAACTATTCTCTTTGACTGGCTTTCTTCTCTCTGTCTCTCTCTCTCTCTCTCTCTGCTTGCAACCAAATAAATAACTACATTAAAAAAAAATAGCAGCTAAGGATTTAATGAAGTTAAGCAGAAAGTTTTCTTCCCACAGTACTTAGGTGGACCTAATGCTCCCATAGCAAAAATCTGAACAGATTATTTGTCACGCTTGAGAACTGAGTGAAGTTACTTAGCCTGTATCTACTCGGTTCTTTGTCTAGAAGGTGTGAGTAATAATAATCCCTCATGCGTATTCTGGTAAGCAGAACGAATTAATATTATTATTAATAATAATTAATAACAATTAATAAATAATAATAATTAATATTATTAAATGCACAAGAATAGTGCACAATATAGCACATTATGTAAATGTGAGCTGCTATTTTATTACTTTAAAGTTTCAACAGAAAAAAAATGCAATAGTATATAGAAATATCACTATATCACCAAATATCACTTTGGGGTTAAAGGATTAAAGATATGCTGTATTTTATTTATGCTTTTTGTATTTTTCTTTGATTAATACGTGTTTTATAGTGGTGTAATTGATTTTTGGTTAGAATTTTCAGCTGGCTTACAAAGGAGCTAACTTTGTTTGAAGTTTCCACTGTCTCCCTATAATCAAGCTGGTTCCATTTCTGTCACATATCGTTTTTAGAGTTTAGGGTTAGTCTCTCTTTACAGAAATAATAATATATTGAAAGGACAGGAAAAAGTGGGTGCTCAACCATTATGTAACCATGGTGGGATATGTGATGGACCAGAAAGAAAATGGAGACATTTCCCTTGTTCTGGAAGGGGCCACTGTGCACAGATTACCTTTGATGCCTGAGATTCCCAGGAACCTTAGGGATTTTGTAGTGGGGACCTGGCTAATCTCTGCTTTGTGAAACTTCACACCTTAGATTTCTTATAACCTCAAATGACCAAGCGTATATCAGAGTGCTGCCAACTGAGACTTTTAATTGGGGCCAAATTGAATTTGATTGCTAGTTCTTTGTAGCTAGGTCATGTTCTGTCTGTATTCTGATGTCTCAGCAATGGAGACCATCAAATCAAGTTGTTATACACACTCCAAATCTGTATGCTGCATCATAAATAAATGTAGTCAGGAAACAAAAAGTTTTTTCCAAAGAATGTTTCAGAATTGCCTTTAAATATTCTGGCAGTACTTTCTGCATTCAAGAGAGTTTATTTTCCATATAAATATAAACATGGTAAAAAGATTAACTTTTGCTTTATAAAACAATGTTGATTTTGACATTCCAAAATGATATAGCTTTGGCTATTGTAATGTTTCCTGAACAGTATAGCTGTGCTTTCAGAAGTCATCTGGAACTCATTTGAGACTGATTGTGAAGCTGAATGCCCTGAGTAGAAATAAGTGATTTACCCAGAGTTTTTCCATGTTAGTTAATGAGGTATTCTTTACAAGATGTGACAGGATTTGGCCAGATTTGGTACAGGGATCAAGGATGCTTGGAGTATGGGCTGGATTCACTGCCCAGCAATGTGTAAGAAGTGTTTATAAACATTTACACGTTCGTGCATTCTTTCAACAAACACTGACTCCTACTCCATGCCAGGTCTTGTGGTGCATGCTAGAAATAAATACATGCCCAAGCACAGTCCTGTCAAGAGTTGACAGTTTTCCTAGAATTATATTATCTGGTATCATAGCTATAAGCAGCAGGTGGCTATTTAAATTTAGATGTAAAATAATTAATATTAAAATTTAGTTCCTTAGTTGAACTAGCCACATTTCCTAAGTGTTTGTTTTTTTTTTTGAGGCAAGTACAACAGACTGTTTTGTGTGTGTGTGTGTGTGTGTGTGTGTGTGTAAGAGAGAGAGAGAGCAAGAGAGAAAGAGAGAGAGAGAGGAAATTGGCGTGCCAGGGTCTCCAGCCACTACAGTCGAACTTTAGACGTGTGTGTCACCTTGTGTCCATGTGTGACCTTGCACACTTGTTGTCATTTTGTATGTCTGACTTATGTGGAACCTGGAGAGTTGAACATGGATCCTTTGGCTTCATAGGCAAGTGCCTTAACTGCTAAGCCATCTCCCTAGCTCCTAAGTGTTTTGTTTTATTTATTATTTTATTTTTAACAGTGCTAGTGGTCAAACCCAAGACCTCAAATATTCCACAGAAGCATTTTGCCACTGAGCCATGCCACTAGCCCTGAACTCCCATATTTCAAGTATCATTGGCTACTTGTGATTAGTAGACATTGTTTAAGCCCAGGTGTCCTTTCAGAAAGCTTTATTGTACATCATGGTGTAGAGGCGTATATAGCCAACAGCCTCAAGCATTAAATCTACCTGAGAATGTAGGATGTGAGAAAGGTTTCCCAGAATCCCTTTATTGAGTATTGCAGGACATATTGGAATTAGCCAGATGACGAGAAGTAGTAAATATACCTTGTGAGACCTTCATAGTACATGCAAAGTGATGAGGCAGGAACTTCGGAAGTATGTGCATACATGAAGTAACTTGTGATAGGATTGGAGGGTCCTTCTAAAGAAATATCTGACATGAGGCCACATTATGGAGTTTTCTGAGCCAAAAGGTTTCAGTGCTATCCCGAACAACTGTAGTTTGATGGAGTCATTGGGAGGAGTTTAGGATTTTTTTCCCTGAAAGACTGGGTGCTAGTTATTGTGATTAGGAATACTGACAGGCAATCTGGATCCTAAAAGATTCAATTGTTGGGCTGGAGAGATGGCTTACTGATTAAGGCACTTGCCTATAAAGCATAAGGACCCAAGTTCAATTTCCCAGTACCCACCGAAGCCAGATGCAGAAAGTGTCACATGTATCTGGAGTTCGTTTGTAGTGGCTAGAGGCCCTGGTGTGCCATTTTCTTTCACTCTGTCTCTCTCAAATAAATAAATAAATAAAATATAAAAAATGTTTTACAAAACTTCACTTGGGGGCTGGAGAGATGGCTTAGCGGTTAAGCGCTTGCCTGTGAAGCCTAAGGACCCCGGTTCGAAGCTCGATTCTCCAGGACCCACGTTAGCCAGATGCACAAGGGGGCGCACACATCTGGAGTTCGTTTGCAGTGGCTGGAGGCCCTGGCGCACCCATTCTCTCTCTCTCTCTGTCTGTCTTTCTCTCTGTGTCTGTCGCTCTCAAATAAATAAAAAGTGAACAAAAAAAAGTTAAAAAAAAGTTCAATTGTATGAAGATACAATGGTTAATAGCATGTGTACCGAGCCTTACAATGTACATATAATTCCTTATTCCTGCTCATGCACCACCTGCTGTTTGTTGTGCTAGGCCTTGATGTCAGGTCTCCAGAGTCCTGTTCTTTCTTATCCTTAGGGACCTATTCTAGTCAACTTCTTCAATGTACATTATGTATTATTATTGCCAATTACATATCCAGTGATTATTTTTCCTTCATTTGTTTCTGTAGAAACATACAAACATAGGTTCTGACCCTATACTCCATACATGCAATGTTCTGAAGTATTGGGAAATTCTATTGATTTTTTTTCACCTTACTTTCCAAGTCTTTAAAATGAAACTTCTCAAAGGACTACCCTACAAGGAATATTGGATAACATTTGCAAGAGTACTTTGTGCTTGGGAAAATGAATTGGAGTAGGCTAATAGGTCTTTTAGTAATGTGAAAAGAAAGCCAGAGATTTTGGAAAATGTTCAGTTAGCCAATGAACACTGACAATGCCTATGGCCAGATACAGTCAAGACAGCCATAGATACTTTTGGCTTTCCCTTAGACTTGTCAAGGCATCGGTAGTCATTTGAGGAATGGCTGACATTAAGAGTTGTGAAAGCAATTTGGTTAGAAGTAATAGGAAGGAATACCATAGGTTGCCATTGAACACTCCCTCTAGAGATAACCTAGATGTGGCAACAGCACTGGAAGTCACTGCCAGTGTTGGCACACTGTCCATTATTATTGACCACATTTTATGATTAGGAGAATTCCATTCATTTCTAAACAATTTGACTTGGGAGACTTTGTAATTCTGACAGGAAGTATAAATCTTTCAGTATCAGGTCAAGGTTACTTGTCATTTTGTTTCATCTGTAGGACAGTTCTAAATGGAGCCACTACTTTATGAAGAGAAGCAGTGAAGAACTTGATAAAAGAATCAAATATAAAGTATTGACTAGAGTGAGGATTTTACTTCTTTGAAGCATTTCACATTCTCATCTGTAATCCATGAAATTATATTCTATCTCTGCAGAGAGGCCTTGTAGCACTAATTAAATACTGTGGTATATTTTTAGCATATAATAAGTTGTCAGTGATGTTGACTGCCATTATTATCCCTATTTTGTCCTAATTTCCCTTTACCAGGCTTAAACAATTTTAGTTATCTGTATTAATTATTTCAGGGAGAAACTATGAAAAAATAGTTTTGAGGAATTTAAAATTAATTCTTGTCCAGTAGCCTTACTAGGTGGTTTGGCGCTAGAGAAGGTAACTGGCTGTTGTTCTCTTCAGACAGTAGACTTAAAGAAATGGCCTTAGCTTCTCATTCTATTTGCCTCACTTTATGTTTACTTCCTTGATGCAGCCTTTCAGATAAGCTCAGTCTTGACTGCAGTAATTTCCCACATGAAATAAAGTAGCTCATCAGTTTCCTGGTGATGTTGGACAGAAAACATGCAGATTCATTGGAAGCATCCTCTGTCTCAGTTGTACTACCCTGGTAGGGATCACACTTTTGGTTGTACAGTGAGCTCAGGGAGACTCAACCCCTGTCTGATCCTTTGCATATCCTATACTGGGTCATTTGGGGAGCCCTCGTATGAGGAAGTAGTGGTGCAAAGAAAGGAGTGGGAAAGGAGCTTGCACTAATTGGGACCAAACATTGGCCAGATAGGCCATCCCAGAACATTGTTTACTTGGTTTTGTTTTATTCTCAGTTTGATGAGGAGGTTGGAATTTTTCATCACAACATTTAAATAACTTGCCCAAGGTCACAAAGCTCATTAGTAAGCCTGCTGGCTAGGACTGACCATGCCCTTGTGCTATGGGGAGGTTGAATGCAGACTTCCTAGTACATTCATGAATCCAACAAGCTTTTGTCAGCTAAAGCCCTGTGTTCAGTGCTGAGTGAAATGAGATTCTTGCCTTCGAGGGAGAGTAACAGTGTACTCCAGCTATGGGAGTTCAAAGGAAAGGGGAAGTTATATCTAGCAGGAAAGATTAAAGAAGACATCATCAAAGAGTTGGCATTTCTGGAGAGCCTTGAGGGATGGTAGTGTTAGTCATGAGGAGATGTGCAGAGGAGCTCGCTCAAGCAAACAAAGACAGATTGGGATGGGTATTAAACAAGTTGAGGTTGTTTGTATGTAGTACTGAATTCTTGAAAACAACTTTGAAAGCAACCTATAAAGGAGTTTGCGGCCAGCCTGAGGACCTTTCTCCTGAGTTACTGTTGAGGATTGTTGACCTAGGAGATAATTTGATCAGGTATGGCCTTCAATAAATGAAATCTTACAGCAGAGAACTTGGAATTGAGAGAGGTCAGGAAGATGAATGAGGTAGCTAATGACAACAGTCTAGGGGTGTGTTTTGAGAATCTGAGTTAGGACAGATGAGAGGCAGAGAGGGAAAGAACCTGTTCAAAAGATGTTATGTAAACAGAATCAAGAGAGCGTCTCAGCTGAAGTGCTTAAGGGTGACCTCAGTAACACTTAATTTGATGGTCACCATGAGTCTGGTGGTACTTTGGTTGACTTAGAGACAATGTGGAAAAAGAAATTGTTCTAGAATAGAAGATATAAAAAGTTTCAAGCAGGCATGTTGAGTTCAAATAGGATATGGACAAGGACATCTAAAAATGTAGGAATGAAATTCAGAATCAAGATTCATGAGTATAGAAAACAAGTACCATGGACATGGCTTTGGGAGTCCTTTATTTTGAGGTGATTACTGAAAGCATTAGATTGAACAAGTTTTCCAGGGGAGAGAGGGCAGAAGAACAGGGTTGAAAGCCAAAGACAACTCCTTGGGAAACACTTGAATCAGAGTGTGGGAAGAAGACCAAGCCAGAGAAGAACTAGGACAGAACTCTTCTTTAGGAGCTGTGGGATAAGAGGCTCTCACTATGAGAGATGGCCCAGCATTGGCATGCTGGAGAGAGCTGCCTATGGCCAGATGCTGAAGACAGACCATGATTTATTTTAATAACATTAGAATCACTACAGTAGGTTGGTGAGGAAAGGAGTTCTTTAAGGCATTTGTGGATTCCTAGTAGGTGGCTTTTGTGTTCTGAGAGTGAATAAAACTTGGAAATACAAACTACTTGTGTCTGTAATCTACTGGGATTAAGAGACAAACACAGATGAGGCATAGTAGAGGATTTGTTGTTTCATGCAGAACTTGAAGGTTTAAAAGTGGAGTTACTTCTGATGCTGCTGGGACTTGGGCCCTAAAATTTATGATGATGATCTCATGGGTTTTATTTTTTAGTTTTAATGGTCTCTTCTGGTGTGTTTTTGCTTCATTTAATCCTGTTCCAAATAGCCTATTTCCATATAGTGGAAACTAGAACCTTCAGTAGTCCTGTGTCTGTCTTCTCACCTTGACACTTGTTGCAGTCAGTTTTGCATTGCTGGTAGAATCACCCAACCAAGAGCAGCTTGTGAAAAAAAAAGAGGTTTATTTTGGTTTACAGGCTTGAGGGGGAAGCTCCATGATGGAAAATGATGGCATGAGATGGCAGGGAAAATGATGGCATGAGCAGAGGGTGGACATCACTCCCTGGCCAACATCAGGTGGACAATAGCAACAGGAAAATGTGCCAAACACTGGCAAGGGGAAACTGGCTATAACACCCATAAGCCTGCCCCCAACAATACACTCCCTCCAGGAGGCATTAATTCCCAAATCTCCATCAGTTGGGAACCTAGCATTCAGAACACCTAAGTTAATGGGGGACACCTGAATCAAACCACCTCAACACCCAAAATGAGCGCCTGAAGTATTTCTTGCTGCTTTTAGCAGAGACCACATAGGAGGGATCTGCTTGGCCAGTATCGCCTCCTGTGCTTGTTCTTGAACCATTCATTCTCTGAATGGCATGGTCTCCCTGTCTATGTACACATTGCCAATAGAACTACTTAGACTGGAGAAATGGTCCCTTCAAAGCAAGCAGAACAAAAAGAATGATGGCATACTGGGCAGAGAGAAACCATAGCTATCTTACTAGAACCTAGTGACTCACCTAAACTGAGGAAGGTGTGTGTTTGTTTGTTTTATATTTTTCAATCTAAAATGAACAAAGAATTGTGGAAGAATAGTTAGGTCCATTTAAAGTGCAGATGAAGTGGCACAAGATACCAAATGTCTAGAAAGGCTTATTTACTTATTGTATTTTCATCAAGGATGATCATTTATTCTTTGGCTAAATATAGTAGTAACTGAGAATATCCTGGATTTTCTACTTACATGGTTAAGTTTTCTAGCGAGAAATAGGCAGAGTCCTTTCTTTCATTTTTCCCAGTCTTACTCAGTCCATGCTTACTTAGTGAACAGGACATGGTTCATTACCTTCTCTGTGTACTCTATAAATTTATGCAATATGTATACTTCAAAGAAAATCATGTTGGAGATGCTAGAAATAGTTGTATTAAGACACATGTAACTTAAAAAACAGTAAAACGTTAATCTGCTTAATAAAAACTAGGCTTACTTCTCAAAAAATTATAAATTTAGTGGATTATTAAATTTTTTTTCGAGGTAAGGTTTTGCTGTAGCTCATTCTGACTTAGAATTCACTATGTATTTTCAGGGTGGCCTTGAACTCACAGCATTCCTCCTTCTTCTACCTCCCAAGTGCTGGGATTAAAGGTGTGAGCTACTACACCCAGCTTTAGATTATCAATTTTTAAAATCAAGACATAAAGATATAAAGAAGAAAGAAAGAATACTCAATCATTATTTTACAAGGGGAAGATAACCTTTGCTAATTATTTTATTGTATATTCTTCTGAGCTTTTTTGAGTACATGCATGTAATTTCTTTTAAAAAATAGAATCCGGGCTGGGGAGATGGCTTAGCGGTTAAGCGCTTGCCTGTGAAGCCTAAGGACCCTGGTTCGAGGCTCGATTCCCCAGGACCCACGTTAGCCAGATGCACAAGGGGGCTCACGTGTCTGGAGTTCGTTGGCAGTGGCTGGAAGCCCTGGTGCACCTGTTCTCTCTCTCTCTCTCTCTCTCTCTCTGTTTGTCACTCTCAAATAAATAAATAAAAATAAAAAAAATAGAATCTACCATTTCCATCCTGATATTATATAGGATTTTGCTTATGAATCTGTATGAAATCTGTAGCCTGACAACCATGAGTTACTAGTGTGGATCACAAAGTTAGCAGAGTTCTAGTGGTTGACATTCTCCTCTGCAGTTCTCTGCATGCAGGTTTCAAGTACTCCTCATGTAACTGCTGTAGCTACAGCCATCAATATTTAACTCTGAGAGTGAGAAGGAAGAAAGAGGGAATGTCTTAGTTGCCCATTTTAAAAAAAAAGTGTTTTATATGTAGCAGGTTCAGTGGCCCACTTTTTTTTGAAATTTATTTTTCTTAGATATGGACATACTTAGTATGTAAACAACACATGTTGGTACCATCCTCTTCCTCATCCCTGCCCCTATTCCAAAGAGGCCCTCTTCGTTGGGGATGCAGGTCAACCCTATGGGGATTGTGGATCATGCATTGTGGGGGCGGCAGTCAGTTATGGGGGAGAGGCAGTGTCTCTGTGCATAATGTCCCAACTTGTGTCTCTAACAATCTTTCTGCCCCCTGTTCTGCAAAATTCCCTGAGCCATGATGTATGCATTTTAAGTCTACTTCAGTGATGGGCTCTTAGGAGCCTCTGGATCTCTGCTTTGGTAGGTGTTTAGTGTCCTCAGTGTCTTATCTCCTTTACCCTTGTGCTGATATCAGGTTCAGTAGGAATGCATCACTCTTGTTCATTTCTCCAGTTCCTCGTGGTTTCAGCTGGGGCCAGGGTGAAGTGTGCTGGGTTGTTTATCTCCTCAGGTCCCATTCCCGTCTGGAAAGAGAAGCAGATTCTCCAATAGAGAGTAAAGTCAGCACTGGTTAAATGGGATAACCATTATTAATTTAGAGAGAATTTACAGGGTATAGACCCTCTTATTGCCCAAGGTTAGTGGGAGCTTGACATTGGAAAAATCATTATCTAGATGTAATTCTGGCTTGTTTCCCAATTCCAGATATGGTTTCCTTTCCACTGAGAGGATCTGTTAGCCAACCCAAGAGCAGTTGGTTACCCACCATGGCTGTGTGCCACTATTGCAGCTGTGTGAGCATCACGTCAGGTTGTTTGCTTTTGAGTAGCTTAGACTTTGAGCTGCTTGGATGGATGTTTCAGTGGCCCACTTTTTAGAAGCCACCTTGAACTTGTCATACTAAATTTCTGTTGACATTTCATTGATCAGAACTTAGCCACGTGGCACACTTAACAAGTGATGTCTAAAAATAAGACCTTTGAGATGACATTGAATAAATCCAGGGTTAGGTACTAGCTAAGAAAGGAAGAATGTTTTTTTTTGTTGTTGTTCATTTTTATTTGTTTATTTGAGAGCGACAGAGAGAGAGAAAGCGGCAGATAGAGATAGAAAATGGGCGCGCCAGGGCTTCCAGCCACTGTAAACGAACTCCAGATGCATGCACCCCCTTGTGCATCTGGCTAACGTGGGTCCTGGAGATTCCAGCTTTGAACCGGGGTCCTTAGGCTTCACAGGCAAGCGCTTAACCGCTAAGCCATCTCTCCAGCCCGGAAGAATGGTTTTTGGTTATATAATTAATTAAAGTAACATGTGGCTACAAGTAAGAAAACTGCATTCAGTGTGACTTACCCAATAGGAAATATATTATTACTGTAAAGATGGTGGAACTGTTCTGGAGATGACTGATGGAGAGGCTCAGCTACAGCATCAAGAACCCAGGTTCTCTCATCTTTCTCTGCTCTCTCCATAAAGGACTGAACCATGTCTGGTGTCACTTCTCATAGTACATTCATACAGGACCCAATTTTGAAGGGGAAAAGGCTATTATATCTAATGCCCCCTCATTTAGGAATCTATCAAATCCTAATAGACTTCTCTTAACTCACTGATCAGAGCTAGGATCCCAGATCTCAGCTGAAATCAGTTCCTATATGGGACCAGCATGATTGGTTTAGGGTAGTTTGGTATTTATTCATGGACTCATGAAGGAAGAGATAGGGGAACACTTTTGGGACTCTGCCAAGATGAGTGAACAAATGATTGGTAGGCAACCAAGTATCTGCCTCAGTACCTCCTTATGCTCTTCACATCTTATCAATTTTACATAGTGCATCTGAGCTCTTTGTGCCTTATGAAACCTTCCTTGTCTTCCTTCTCCAGACCTTTCCTGTGTTCTCTCTGTTCCTCACCACTTAACCTAGACTGTAGTATCTACTTGAGTACTCTACTGACTTTTTTGTTTTTGTTTTTTCAAAGTAGGGTTTTTGCTCTATTCCAGGCTGACTTGGAATTCACTATGTAGTCTCAGGGTGGCCTTGAACTCAAGGCAATCCTCCTACCTCTGCCTCCTACGTGCTGGGATTAAAGGTGTGCACCACCATGCCCGGCTACTGACTTTGCTCTACAGGCACAGACTGTTATACTTCTATATGACCTTTAGAGGCAGTAACCACTTTCTTTTTTCTGTTTGTGTTTTTTTCGAGGTAGGGTCTCCCTCTAGCCCAGGTTGTCCTGGAACTTACTCAGTAGTCTCAGGCTGGTTAGCTCACAGTATTCCTCCTACTTCTTCCTCCAAGTGCTGGGATTAAAGGTGTGTGCCAGCATGCCTGACTAGTAACCACATTTTTGAACTTAAAATCACGGGGGAGGTTAAGACAAAGGATCTCTTCTCATTCTGAATTTATTGAAGAAACTTTGGCAGATGATATAAAAACTAAGTTCCATTGAGGTTTATAATGGATGGATTATCTTTATACTTAAAAGCAGCAAAATGAGAAATATTCTGAGAAAAGTCAGCACTTCATTTACCTGTGGTAGAAGCTCAATAAACATGTGTTTGATGTTAGCTGTAAATTGTTTGAAAGCTATAATATATAATTTTCTCACATGAGTGGCTATCACATGTGTTTATTTTAATTAGATTGTCAGGATAATTTAAAAAATTGTTTTTGTTTATTTATTTGAGAGTGAAAGACAGAGAGAGAAAGCAGCTGTCAGAGAGAGAGAGAGAGAGAGAGAGAGAGAGAATGGGCACACCAGGGCAGCCAACCACTGCAAATGAACTCCAGATGTGTGCGCCCCCTTGTGCATCTGGCTAACGTGGGTCCTGGGGAATCGAGCCTTGAACCGGGGTCCTTAGGCTTCACAGGCAAGCGCTTAACCACTAAGCCATCTCTCCAGCCCTGTCAGGATAATTTTGCTCAAGTTATAACCATTGCCAGGGTTCTTGTTGAGTTACCTCTAAAATAAGGACTTCTATGGCTTACTGTACCAGTTTGGTGCACATGGAACATAAAATTTCTGTGAATTAAATAAAGTTATTTAGTATGTGGAAGAGTTCTGGATGGCCTACATACTAAGTCTTAGTAGGAGACATAATTGCTTTTCATTTTGTACTACTTCTTTAGTTTTTGTGTTTTAAAATAGAAAATACATACACACACATGAAATAACTTCCCCCTTCTTTCAAAGGCAAACTACTGTAAAACATGGGAAATTTTTCCATAAAAGAGACCCTAGATTGAATGTACACTCTTGAAACATATCTAGTTTTTACATATACTTTTTTTTTTGAGATAGGTCCTACTTTGTAGCTCACGGTCTCCTAAAACTAGATTCGCTTTGAACTCATGATTCTCTTGCCTTAGTCTTCCACGTGTTAGGCTTTTAGGCCTAGGTCACCACACCCAGCTTTTACACACGCTTTCATAGAAGTTGTGTGAAGATACAAAAGTCTGCCCTGTTATGTGAAGAAATATGCTAACAGGGCTGGAAATGTAGCTTAGTGGGAGAGCATTTGTTCTAAGTTTGATCTCTAGCACCATAAAAAAAAAAAAAGAAGAAGAAAAGAAAAGGAAAACTAGCAAAGTAAGCAAGCATAGGGAGGGCACTTGGGATACCTTGAACTGTTATATCAAATGAGGTATAACCTGGTGGGAAGAAGGTAGAACTATAATAGATGTTGCTTAATTGTGGTTCATCTTTATTAACTAAGAAAATAATCTTGTCCTGTGGCTCTCTTGGGATTTAGATTACTTTATTAGAATTGCTGTATTTCTAGAATTTGCATTATTGTAGGACTTGGGATAGGCATGTAGAAAACAAGCTCACATTCCTTATCTGATGAGAGAGAGAGAGAGAGAGAGGGAGATGGCTGATGATAAGCATGTCAATGCCTATGTCATAGGGTTGTTTTAAGGACCAATATAATAGGATAATGAAAAGGAAGAGGGTTAAAGCAATGTTGAGCTTTTTTGTTGTCTACCTTGATATAAAATATCTCCATATGGGAGCCAGCAAACCTTTTAAGGTCTTTATTTTCCACAGAAACCAGCATAATTCCGAGCCAGAGTCAGACTTTCACATATAAATTAATAAAAGATTTATTTATTTACTTATTTTTGAAGTAGGGTCTTGCTCTAGCCCAGGCTGACCTGGAATTTACTATGTAGTCTTAGGGTGTTCTTGAACTCACAGCTATCCACCTACCTCTGCCTCTCCAGTGCTGGGATGCCCAGCAGGACATAGGATTTACAACTGAAGCATGTTTTAGCATGTTTTTTTTTTTCTTCTCAAAATAGCTGCTGACATTTCAGATCCTGTTGATTTGAAATTACATTTGCCAGGATATCACTTACTTCCTGTTAAAGGCTTTCTTGTGGCCATACTTGCTCAGTTCAGTCTTGAACTGGAATTGTGTTCTCTAAAGGCAGTGTCACATGCTTTCGGTATAGCCTGTGACCCAGTGGAGCATCACCCATTTAAGGGAATTTAAGCAGGGCTTCAAAGTGTTGGAAGGAGTAGTGAAGGAGGAGAGAAGACATTGCTGAGGGGCAGATAAGTGTTGATTGAGTAAAGGGTGGTGCTCAAGGTACTTTTCAGCAAGGATTTGACTATAGCACAATGGCAGGACATCTTGTAATCACCTGCAAAATAAGTCCAGGGACATGAAGAGCTGGAAAGCTCTGTTGACTCTTCACAATGTGGGAGAAACTGCCATGAATGAAGCTGTTTTGTTCATGTGCAAAGGTTTTTGGCCTCCCTTCTATAGTTGCTGTCATCTCCCCTTGCCTTCTCCACCCAATGTCTCTTCACAACAGCTGCTGGAAGCTATTGGCCCTCATTTGCTCTCCCCCAGACTCAGTACACGTCTAGCTAGTGGATAAATTGTAGTCTTTACCCTATTAATTTTTGATGAGAATTCTAGCCACTATAGGGAAAATTATGTAATAACTAAGAAAAAAACACACCAGTTATTTCTGAAGGAAACAACACATTGCTTTATTCTGTATTTCAAACTTGTCTCCCATCTTTCAGTTGCTCCCCAAGGGAAGTAATACCAGTCTAATTGGGTACATTCCATGAAGGTTTCATTCATACCCACCATTGACCAGTGTCCCATGTTTAGCCCACACTGTTCCTGTTTTTTCTCCCTGCTGAAATGAATAAAAATTTTGTGTAGCATATGCATTAAGAGCACAGGATACAATTGAAAACTCTTGCTTTCTACAAAGCTTCCTTTTTAAGCAGCCCCTAACATGAATCCATGCTTCCTATGAATAATGAGTCCACAAAAAAGCAGTTCATAAAGACAATATTATACTACTTGTATCCTGTTCCCTGGAATGGTTCCAAATGCACTGGGTA
This sequence comes from Dipus sagitta, assembly GCA_036346955.1. Lineage (NCBI taxonomy): Eukaryota > Metazoa > Chordata > Mammalia > Rodentia > Dipodidae > Dipus > Dipus sagitta. The sequence goes on along the minus strand of CM070779.1, from coordinate 87,273,140 downwards.
AGTAGAAGTCTATGGGTCTGACATTTCCCCCTCATGTACTCTTGCTTTGTCCCTTCTTTTTCTGTCTGTTTTCTTTGCTTCTGGGACTCTTGTAGCAAGCAGAGTAAGCAAATTTGCACTGAAGTAAATTGCAACCGTCTGAAGTGCTGTTAGTTGAGCTTCAGTTCTGAGTGATCATGTGTACGGTACAATGCTGAGAACTGGTCTTTCTGCATTTAAAGCCCCTCCTCACACTTCCTTCAAGAAGTCTACCTGCAGCATATGTTGGGGCAGATAATTATTGCTCTGGGAGTTGTCCTTCCTTCCTTCCTTCTCCCCTCTTTCTTTCTTTCTTTTTCTTTCTTTCTTTCTTTCTTTCTTTCTTTCCTTCCTTCCTTCCTTCCTTCTTTCTTTCTTTCTTTCTTTTTTAATAAGAGAAGAGAGAGAAGGAGGGAGGGAGGGAGGGAGAGAGAGTGAATTGATGCACCAGGGCCTCCAGCCACTGCAATTGAACTCCAGATGCATGAGCCACCATGTGCACACATGCGTCACCTTGTGTCTGCCTTACATGGGATCTGGGGAGTCAAACATGGGTCCTTAGTCTTTGGAGGCAAGTGCCTTAACCATTAAGTCATCTCTCCAGCCCAGTGCTTCTTTCTTGTTAGGAGTGTGAAGTAGGGTAAGGGAGTAGAAATGAAAGAGGAGAAAACAGAGGAGGAAAGATAATTCAGAAGTTCTTCCTTTTTTCTTTTTTTCTTTAAATTTTTGAGGTAGTGTCTCACTCTAGCCCAGGCTGACCTGGAATTCACTATGTATTCTCAGGCTGGCCTTAAACTCACAGCAATCTTCCTACAGCTCAGCCTCCTGAGTCCTGGGATTAAAGGCATGTGCCACCACACCTAGTCCATTAAAATTTTTTTTTGTTTATTTTTATTTATTTATTTGAGAGTGACAGAGAGAGAAAGAGGCAGAGAGAGAGAGAGAGAGAGAGAATGGGCGCACCAGGGCCTCCAGCCACTGCAAACGAACTCCAGATGTGTGTGCCCCCTTGTGCATCTGGCTAACGTGGGTCCTGGGGAATTGAGCCTCGAACAAGGGTCCTTAGGCTTCACAGGCAAGCACCTAACTGCTAAGCCATCTCTCCAGCCCCATTTTTTTTTTTTTTTTTTTTTTTAGGTAGGGTCTCACTCTAGCCCAGGCTGATCTGGAATTCACTATGTAGTCTCAGGCTGGCCTCGAACTCCTACCTCTGCCTCCCGAGTGCTGGGATTAAAGGTGTGCACCACCGTACACAGCTTCCACTAGTCTTTTTTTTTTTTTCCCCGAGATAGGGTCTCACTCTGGTCCAGGCGCCACCATGCCCAGCCCCATTTTTTTTTTTTTAAGTAGCAATATTGCATTCTCAAATCTAGAGTCTTATAATATCAGGGCTTAGTTGAAGCATTAAAATTAATACAAATGAATATGACCTAGTCCCTACTCATAAGGGACACATTGTTAGGTAAGGAGATTGGAGAAGAGACCAGTGACCATTACAATGCACCAGTGAGAAAGCTCTATTTAAAGTGCCTGCAGAATTGAAGGAAGGCCATATTATAATGGTTCTATTTTGGTGCTAATATCCAGTTCAAACATCTGGGCAAGATTTCAGTTGACAGAAGCTGGAATGCAGGGTGTTCAGGTAAAGAAAAATGGTGTGAGTGGAGTCAGGTAGAAAAGCCTGGTGTGTTTGAAAATATAACAGTGCTAGAGTGCAAGAGACAAGGAACAAAGGATTAAGCTAGAAACAGAGAAGGGATATACTGAAGGGCCAGCAAATTCAACAGGGGAGAAATAAGCCTTGGGCAAATTGCTCAGAGTCATACATTTAAAGATGTAGATCTCACAATATCATTATTAAGTGGTCTGAGGCAGAAGCCTAGTGGAAGTTCATGGCAGTAATCCAGGTGAATAATTTTGGAGCCTCAACTCACAACAGCAGAAAGATTAAAAGCAGATCAATTGAGGGCATGCAAATCAAATGAGGGCATGAGAGTGATTCTCCAAAGTGTTATCTTTGGAGACAGAAGCTAGAAGTCATGTGATACCTGGGACTCTCTACATGTACTAGCAGAAAATTATACCACTTCCACCTTTCTGTTGTCACCACGATGTTTTTTTCTTTAGAAATTATAGACTTAAATAAATAGTATTAAGTAAATGAATATTTTATATGTGGCAAAGTGAAAATTATAAATATCATTATTTAGCAAATGCAAAGGTTTTCTGAGGCCTGTAGTGAAGTCCTCCAGTAGTCTCAAATAATACAGCTGTGGGCTGTGTTCAGAAGTGCAAACCTAGGTGTGGAAGGGGAAGAGGTTGGTCTTTGTCATGGGTTAGAATTCTTCAGGATCAGCTACCTCTTTTTGTTTGTTTGTTTGTTTTTAATTTGCTAAACCAAACAGAAAAACAACAAAACCCACAGTAGATGATCTAAACCCTGAGCAGAGTTCTACGAAGAGTCCCTTATACATGGACACTCAGGTCCCTTTCTCAGCCCCCCACCACTGGCCACCTTTGGCTGTGGCAGACATGTGCTGTGCTGTTGGTGTGCGGGGAAATCGCCATAATTCCATTTTGGAACTCCTGGTTCATAGGGACAACTTGCTAGCTTTGGGCTGCTGGGTAAGAGCTATGGACACTCAGATAAGGCTAATCACTTGCTCAAGCCCACTCTGCTCCACCTCTCCTCTCTGGAGACTATTTCCCAACCTCTTGATGAAACTCCAGGAGCATCTCAGGCCAGGAACAAGCTGATAAGCATTGTAGCCAGCTTGGCAAAACTGGAATGCCAGCTCCTCTGTGTTCTAACTGTGACTCCTATGCCAAGTCACTTAACACCCAGGCCCTCAAGAAGCAGGCTTATTGTCATGACATGATTAAAATAAACGAATATCTACTTATTATCTGTTCTTATCATGGTACCTGTACCTAGCTCATCAAACAAGCAAACCGAAAAGGGTCTGGAGGTTGTAGTTGCTGAAGCTCCAGAACCTTCTCTGAGCCACTGTGCTTCTCATTCATTAACACAGCAGCTCTGGCACTTGGGCGGAAGCATTCATTAACACTCCACACAGTATGTTCGCTCTCCTGAGAAACAAAGTAACCAAAGTAGTGTGTCCTCTTGTGCAATACTATTCCATTCCACCACATACTAGTAGTGTTTATTTCTCCAGATAGCTGGCTTGTATTTCAGGATAAGCTTCATGCAGAGAGCTCATTGTATCATTTCTGTTAACAATAAGTAGAGGAGAAATGGATTGCTTTTTTGAAGTGAGATTACTTTAGTTTTCCCATAGTTTATAAAGTGGCAGAGATTTGGGAGGAAAGGAAGCAAATATTTTGGCTAATGTGGTTAAACAATCTGTGTTGTTGACAAGTTAAGATAATCAGGTGTTCTGTGTTTTGCCACTTCCTTTGTTACTTTATAAAATGCTCTTTTTTTCATGAGCCCAGCACAACGTGCTGAACTCCTCAAGGAAAGCCCACAAACACAAGGACACCGAAAACTAATATTAGAGACAAAGGGAGAGAATCCTAGAAAGGCTCAGTGTGTTAAAGCAGTTCCTTTTTGGTGTTTGCTAGCTTTTGACACTGGTTTTAAAGACAGTTGGGGGGAACAGAATTACAGGACTATTTGAAACTCTGGGGGAAAATGGCTACTGTCTCTTATGGTGCAGTCTGAGCTTCGAAAACATGACCTTTTAAATGCTGTCTGTTACATTTGTGAGTGCCACTACTTGAATTTGATGAGAGCCTGGGTGTAGAAGGCCACTCAGAGTGCTTGTGCCCTCTTGCACTGAGTGCACACCATGGGATGCTATGCCACATGCAATGCATAATGGGTATTACAAGGAAGAACTTCTTGGTCTTTTTAAAGATATATTTATTTTCTATTTAGAGCGAGAGAAAGAGAGAGAGCATGTGCACTTGCATGGGTGTACCAGGACCTCCTGCCACTGTAAACTCCAGATGCATGCACCACTTTGTGCATCTGGCTTTACATGGGTACTGGGGAATTGAACCTGGGCCATCAGTGTTTGCACACAAGTGCTTTTAATTGCTTAGCCACCTCTCCAACCCCATTTGGTTTTTCTTTTAGCAGTACTGGGGCTTAAACCCAGGATCTTGTTAATGTTAGGAAAGTGCTCTACAAGTGAGCTACATCCCATCCCAAGGAAGAACTTCAGAGAAAGCTTCTAAGTAGTGTACTTATGGCTGAGACATTTCTAGCTAATGATGTGGCAGGCTGATAGGTGGTAACAAATGTGTGATGTACACCTTGTTCTTAAAAGCATCTGTGAGCTGGAGAGATGGCCTAGCAATTAAGGTGCTTGCCTGTGAAGCCTAAGGACTCATGTTTGATTCCTCAGTATCCATATAAGTGAGATACACAAGGTGGCATGTGTCTATGTGTTTGTTGGCAGTGGCTAGAGGCCCTAGCACACCTATTCTATCTCTCTGTAATAAAGAAAAGTAAAAATAAATATATTTTTTTAAAGCATCTGTACTTGTGAGACTAATGTTTAAGGAACAATCAGTAGATGGTAGCACGTGGCCAAGTTTAATTTTGTGCTCTAAGTGTTTATGAATAGGATAGGGCATGTTTATAAAACAGTGAAGTCTTTGAGGGAGGTAGCGATGCAGTTGAGTATTGAAGGGGTGAAAATGAGGATGCAAGATGAAGCATTTCAGTGATGGAGAGATGAAGCTGTCTAGTTTAGAACCAAGAGAGTTTGCCAAGGAGAACATTTTGAAATGGAAGCACTGAAGAGGCTTCAAAACTATCATCAATTTCCTAGTTTTGCATGTGAGATAATTATGACCATCAGGCTTCCTAAAAGTAAATTAAGGCACAGTAAATTTTTACAACTTTTTTTGAGCCATAACCCATTCATGAGTTGAGTGGTTCCCAACCAGAAATGGTTCAACAGCTCCACTAAGGAAATGCAAGGGAGATGGGCTTCTTTTGGACAGCATAGAAGTAAAGCAAAGAAAATGCTTGATCATTTACAGATTATATATATAGTTAGTTGCTTTATTTTTTGTTTGTTAGCTGCTTCTGATTTATTGAGTTTAAGTTACATTTTTCTTTAATAGAGTTATTTACAAGACATAGTTCAAGGTTTGCTAAAGTTTGCAAAATAAGTAAGGCTTTGATCACTTATGAAGCAACTTGCTGGCTTTGTCTGTACAAGGAGTCTTCAGGCCTGGCCTCTATTTTCATTAACATTACCAAGGTGATGGTACTAAAGCAGTGTGAAACCCAGATTCTGAGAAGCATTGAAATGCAGGCAGTAAAGAGCTCAGGTACCAAACATACAAAGCACGTTGAGTCCAGATGTATAAACCCGGTGTAAAGTTCTGGAATTGCTTGAGAATCCAGCATTGTTTCCCTTGCCTCAGAGGAACTCATTCATCATACTCACCTTTTGAGTTTCTGAGTTGTTTCATTCCTCTGTCCACCCATCTTCAACACATATATCTGTGGTGGGTTAACTCTGGGGTTAGAAAAATAGTCATCTCTGTGTCCATAAAAGCAAGAGATTGAAGGAGGTCAAAGGGATATTGAGTGTTTAGCATGTCATAGGAACTTAATACTACTGAATGAATGGAACTTGTTAGTAAATGAATCAGTGGATAAACAAGGCTCAAGGCAGGTAGAAAGAACAATGTAAATAGTTTCCTTGTCTATTTGGTTATTTGTTTTTAAGACATGATCTTATTGTGTAGCCCAGGCTAGCTTTGAACTTAAGATTGTTTTTGCTTAGTTGAAGTAGACTTTTTAAAGGGGGAAATATATATATATATATATTTTTGGGGGGGGGGTTCAAGGTAGGGTCTCTGTAGCCCAGGCTGACCTGGAATTCACTCTGTAGTCTCAAGGTGGCCTTGAACTCATGGCGAGCCTCCAACCTCTGCCTCCCGAGTGCTGGGATTAAAGGTGTGTGCCACTACACCCTGCTAGGAATTTTTAAAGTCATAAATTAAGCTTAATTTATAAATTAAAAAAAAATAAGGAGCCAGGCGTGGTGGTGCATGCCTTTAATCCCAGCACTCGGGAGGCAGAGGGAGGTGGGTCACCATGAGTTTAAGACCACCTTGAGACTATAGAGTGAATTCCAGGTCAGCCTGGGCTACAGTGAGACCCTACCTCGAAAAACAAAACAAATTTAAAAAATTAAGTAAAGAAGTTAAAAATTTATTTTTACTTATTTATTTGACAGAGAAAGAGGGAAAGAGAGAGAGAGAGAGAGAGAGAGAGAGAGAGAATGGGTGTGCCAGGTCCTCCAGCCACTGCAAACAAACTCCAGATGCGTGAGCCCCATTGTACATCTGGCTAATGTGGTCCTGGGGAATCAGACTATGGACCTTTGGCCTTGTAGGCAAACGCCTTAACCACTAAGCCATCCCTTCAGCCCAAGTAAAGATTTTATTTTATTTTATTTTATTGAGGTAGGCTCTCTCTCTGGGCCAGGCTGACCTGGAATTCACTGTGTAGTCTCAGGGTGGCCTCAAACTCACCGCGATCCTCCTACCTCTGCCTTCCGAGTGCTGGGATTAAAGGCGTGCACCACCACGCCCGGCTGTAAAGAATTTTTAAACGTGGACTTTGACTGTGTGGTCCCAAGACATGAAGAAGGAGGAACAGTAAGGAAAAAAAAATATATCCCTTATAGAATCTAGCCACTTGCAAGACTACCCTGAGCCTGATTATGGGGACATAGAACTGTCATTTAAAAGTACATACTATACGCCTGTTCAAGCTATCTGTTGACAGGTGGTTTACATGTGCTGCAGTCCCGTTTTCTACTTTTTCTTCTTAATGGTTTTGCTTCATATGCCTGAAGAAATGGTAAAAAAAGTGGAGTCCTTGAATTGTGTGCTAAGAATATGGATCCTTCCTTTGCCCCGCTTTTCAACACTTTTTAAGAAAAACATTGGCTTTAAAGTGTACATCTAGGCCTTTATTTGATAGTTATGTTTCCAGCGACTCGCTTTTTGCCTGGAATATGGTGTCCTGGGTTACTGTGGAGACAACAGGCTGACTTGCCTCCTGAAAGCATTCTTCCTTGACAGACTGGTTCCCTCTGCTCTATGTAAACACTCCTGCCTGCTCACTAGTCCTCTGTCTTTATGAGGCTCTTGGAAAACACTGTGAGCTGCAGAGTGACCATGAATAGCAAACTTAATTTGGCTTAATGTGTTTTGGCTTGCTTGACCTCCTCAGAATAAACATGTGCCTACTTCGATTATTGTATTGGAAGTTAAAGAAAAATGTTGCTAGAAATGCTTAGTTCATTGAAAGAGTCTTGGGGCCATTTTTAGGAAAGTCCATTTTTAATGTCTAATAATCTTGAGAAATGTTTAACGTAGAGCTTTAATCTCAGATTAAGTTACCATGGGTTTTGAATTTTAAATCTGAATTACTATTTTTTCTCTTGCTACTTCTTCTTATTTTCCTTTTATTTATTTTTTTTTTCTAGACAATTGGCTGGCAATGACCTTTCTTTTATCCACCCCAAAGCCTTGTCTGGGTTGAAAGAACTCAAAGTCCTGTAAGTAATGCAATTTTAGAGTTTCACAGCTGGCTGTGTATTTTCTTTCTGCATAGTCAACATGCTTGGAGCTTGGTTAAGCACAGTTTCTTTAGTTCAGGATTAAAAGATTTAAGGAGTGGCAGTGGGTAGTACGGGAGGCTAGAGGTTGATTTGGGCAGAGTTGGGTCTAGATAACAAAAGTTAAAATTCTAAATAATAAGTACTCTGACCTCCATTGTCTTACAGTTGAGAATTATGCTTCTTGTGCAGCCAATCTACTTAATCAGAACCATGCTCAAGCTTCACTTAATAGGGTTTTATTTCTACTTACTTTACAGCTAAGAGAATTTTTTGAGTTAGCTGATTGTAAAGGGATAAAGGTTTATAAGGATTTCAAAAGTTAAGAACATTTTGGAGCTGAAAGAATTGAAGAAAGTGGCATGATTTATATAGACATTGAGGGATCAAGAAATAAGTCCTGTCCATGCTCAAAAGCTTGGAGGGTAACAGACTGAGAAACAGGTGAACTGACTTACTTCATTGCCCCACTGTGCCAGGTCACCAGATCCCTGTTGTGCAGTGAAGCCTTCATTTTCAGTAAAGATCTGTCTCTGTTCTTCAAAGTCTAGATCTAAGATGTAGATGATTAAGTCTCAATTTTTACACTCACCCTGCTCATGCTGAAGACAATTCTGCTACTTCAGGAGCCCAGTGTCTGTTTTCCTAGCAAAATTTGTTTTATGTACCTAATGCTTATGTTTCTGGGTTCTGCTTTCTTCTAATTTGAAAAAGCATTAGAGATTCCAATGGGTTTGCTTATTAGACATCCCAATTAATTTTTATACTTCCCAGTTAACATTTAACAGTGCCTAGGCTGATGAACATTAACTAGGGTACCTTAATTCCAGGAGAGAAACTACCCCTGCAAATGTGAATTACCTAGTAGGTCTGTATGTTAAGAGATGGCTTGGGATAGCAAAATGAATTTCATTTCTGGCTTTACAGTAAATGCTTCTTGCTTTTTGTTTTATTTATTTATTTGAGAGCAACAGACAGAGAGAGAATGAGGCGGGAGAGAGAGAGAGAGAGAGAGAGAGAGAATGGGCGCGCCAGGGCCTCCAGCCACTACAAACTCACTCCAGATGCGTGCGCCCCCTTGTGCATCTGGCTAACGTGGGTCCTGGGGAACTGAGCCTTCAACAAGGGTCCTTAGGCTTCACAGGCAAGCGCTTAATCACTAAGCCATCTCTCCAGCCCTGCTTCTTGCTTTTTATAGAGGAGATCTATGTCTTTGAAGCTTTACAACCTATGCTCCCCCCCCCACCCCGCCACCTTTTGCCATTGGAAATATTTTTTGGAAAAAAATGCCTCCAAATTATTTTGTGGAAAAAATGATAACAATTACTTATTAATCAACAATGAAAAATTTCCTTCCAGAACACTCCAGAATAATCAGCTGAAAACTGTACCCAGCGAAGCCATTCATGGACTGAGTGCTTTGCAGTCTTTGTAAGTAACTTTTTGATCTTGCCTTCTTAAATCATAGGAAGCCACTCTGGCTGCTAAGTGAGTGAAGATTGGGAATCTCAAGTGCAGGGAAGACTGCTCCTTTTATCTGGAATGAAAATGGGGATGGTCGGTTGCTGTTACCAAAATACCCTTGGCAAGGGAGAAGGAGAAGGTTGATTTACCTTTATTGTCTTAGAGGCTGGGAGAACTTCCATGGGTGGTGGGTGTGCTCCAATCAGTTTATATGTGGCTGGTGATCACAATTTTTTTATATCAGAGTTACATGTGTCTAAAATTCTAGGGTCTGGTGGCCTGACAGTCAAAGAAGAGTGTTGTCAGGTGGTAATAGCTGGAACAAATTGACTGTACTGGCTTACCTGTGGACAATGAATACATATTGGAGACAATTCAGTTCTAAGCTACCTCCTTCCCAGGTTTTTCTTTCTTGGTAAATGTTTGGTTTTCCAAGATTGTAACTCCTTGTTAGTTTTTTTTTTTAAACCAAGTACAGCCACTAATTTTAAAAGCATATTCGAATAGCATTCTTTTTTGTATACATAGGTCTCAATTTTTATATAAATTCCAAGTGATTTTTTTTTTTTTTACATTGGGGGTTCATGACAGTTAATGAGTAAATGTCTGTAGGGAGAATTTTAAATAACTTGCCCAACATCACATAGCTAGTAAAGGCACAGTGGGGATGCAAAACCAGACAGACCTGTTTCAGAAGCCCAATTAATCTGAATTTCTTAGCAGAGATTCTGGTAGTTAATGGGAAGTGAATGTGAGAGTTAAAATAAATACTAATAAAACATATGCTGTAAAAGTTAAACTTTAAATTGTATCTGTCATAAACAAGTAGTATGCAGGGTTTTGGCCATTTAATTCTTAGTTCATGTAGAAGTTTTAGTGTGTACTAAGTGCTCACTTTTCAAAAATGGTAAGTTATAGAATATAAAGACTTCCTGCTCACCACAGCTAATTGAGTAGGTTGTGAATAGACTCTTATAATGGATCTATTAGAATGAGTTTCTTTAAAAATGTCATTTTGCTGAGCCTATATCCTTTTGCACTTAGGTGAGTATCATGGAAAGAGACATTTGACCATCCTCAAATCTGAATTTATTAAACACATTAAATAGTTTTTACTATTTTCTTTACTTCTTTAAAATTCATTTCACTTTATTATCTTAACATTGACTTGTCATTTCCCAAACTTTATTATCCAAGGACTCAATCATTGTGTCTAGTTTGAAAGTATAAAAGACTAAAATCTCATTTTCAATTTCAGAACAGAAAAATTACTCAGGAAAACATAAGATTCTTTCTATTTTGTGGGTAAATAAGTATATTCATGTGCATGTGTCCTTTATAAGAAATGTGATTTAAAGTGACATTTTTGTACAAAAACCTTGGGTTTTTCTCTCCAAAACAGTAGGCTTAAAAATTTTTTTTGTTTTTAAAGATATTGTGTTCATCATTTATTGAGTGAGTTGCTTAGGTGAAATTATCTCCAAAATTGTGATGAAGGTTACAAAGTGGGCTTTTAGTCTTTCTTTTTTAAAGTACTGTTCTCCTTTCATATGTCATAGAAACTTAAGGTGGCCCTTCATGTCGGGCATGTGTTATTTAAGAAGGAAGTGTTCATGGGTTTGTTAACATAGTGAGTATTGTGGTCAAGTTAGATATTATTGAAACTCTACTACAGTGTAAAACAGTCTTATCAGCACTTGAGTCAGTTTTCAAATCTGATCTTCAGACCTGAATCACATTAAAGATTTCCTTGTGGTTTCACATAGTCCTTGAAGGAGCAAAGTTCATTAGGGCTTCAAAATGGCCAGAGGAGGGTCCACGCAAACACATGCTTGATAAGGACAACAAAAATAAAATAGTGATAAAAAGATAGTGTAACAACTTCCCACGAAGCTATGAAAACGGCTAGAAAATTGCCCGAGTAAAACTTTGGGTAGCATGTTAGAATGAGCTCTACTGTGCTACATCATGTTTGTGTTTAAAATAAAAGGATTTCAAAGATTAATTTCCCAGATTTTTCTTAATACTTTGTATATAACTATAATATTTACCCTCTTAGTAAGTTAGAAAAACAGAACCTTTGATTATACACAATATTTGTTTATTAGTAATGTAAGCTTTCAGCATTAGAACTTTATATAGCATTATTTTGTTACTATAATTTTATGAAAGACAAGAAATTAAAAGATGTGAGTTTTAAGTATAAGATAGCCTCTTGAGAATAGAGAATAGACCCATGTTTTCAAGATAAAATACAGTTACTATCTTGCTAACCTTTTAAAAATATTATTTTATGTCTTTGAGAGAGAGAGAAAGGGAGAGAATGGGTGTGCCAAGGCTTGTAGTCACTGTAAATGAACTCCATATGCATGTGCTACCTTGTGCATCTGGCTTATGTGGGTACTGGGGAATTGAACCTGGGTTCTTAGGCTTCACAAGGAAGCACCTTAACTGCTAAGCCATCTCTTAACAATAAACTTTTCAACAATAAAAATTTTAACACTTTTTAATAGTAGAAAGCTATGATGAAACCCACATAGTATCTGTTTTGTGAGACATGGTGCTCTTTAGTATCTAATAAAACAATACATTATAATATTCTTTTTCTTGGTCCATCAGGCTGAATTTTAATAGTGTTTACTCAGCTACATTCTTTTGTTTTATTTGTAGTGCTAGGGATTTCAAAGCATACACTCTACCAGTGAGGTACACCTCTGGTCCTACAAACTCACATTCATTTAAATTTAATTCAGATTAAAAAATATTTATTTATTTATTTGACAGAGAAGGAGGGAGAGAGAGAGAGAGAGAGAGAATGGATGTTTCAGGGCCTCCAGCCACTGCAAATGCCTCCAGCCACTGCAAATGAACTCCAGACGTGTGTGCCCCCTTGTGCTGGCTAACCTGGGTCCTGGGGAATCAAACCTAGGTCCTTTGGCTTTGCAGGCAAATGCCTTAAGTGCTAAGCCATCCCTCCAGCCCCTTAATTCAATTTTTAAAAATATGTTATTTTTATTTATTTGAGAGAGAGACAGACAGAGACAGATATGTATGTAGAGAGAATGGGACACACCAGAGCTTCCAGCCACTGCAAATGAACTCGTGACAGATGTGCCACCATGTGCATCTGGCTTATGTGGGTACTGGGTGAAGTGAACCTGGGTCATTAGGCTTCGCAGGCAAATGCCTTAACTGCTAAGCTATCTCTCCAGCATGTTTTGTTTTATTTTATTCCTTTTTTTTTTCAAGGTAGGATCTTGCTCTAGCCCAGGCTGACCTAGAATTCACAATGTAGTCTCAGGGTGGTCTCGAACTCACGGCTATCCCCGTACCTCTGCTTCCTGAGTGCTGGGATTAAAGACATGCACCCCACTACACCTGACTATTTTATTTTATTTTATTTATTTATTTTATTTTTTTTGGTTTTTTTTTCGAGGTAGGGTCTCACTCTAGCCCAGGCTGACCTGGAATTCACTATGGAGTCTCAGGGTGGCCTTGAACTCACAGTGATCCTCCTACCTCTGCCTCCTGAGTGCTGTGATTAAAGGCGTGTGCCACCACGCCCAGCTTATTTTATTTTTTAATTGGCATAGAGACTTGGGTATTATTCATTCTGATACTTTCAAAAACAATTTGTTTTAGTTGATTTTCAACCCCCTCTTCTCCCGAATTCCCCTGCCACCTTTGTTTCCCTTTCCCTCACATCCTCCGTGCTTCTATTTACATGCCACATGTGTCCTTTAACCTTCCCTCACCCCTCTTTATACTCATTCTGTCATAGGATTTCCCTACATTTGCCCCTCCCCATAGGTACCTACAGATATTACATGCTAGGATACGTATGTCAGAGAGAACAGGCTAAATCCACATTTAAGACACTTTTTCCTTAGAGCGCACTTAGAGATGTGTCACTAACACCCACATGTGAATTGATTACAAGGATTAACCATTTGAGTCACCAGAAATCTTTTTTTTCTCATAACTTCTTATGTAAACATTCCATTTTTCTATAGCTCCTCATTTGATCTCTTACTTATGGTCACCTTCTCAATTTTGGAAAATAAATTTTGTAAAGAGGAAGTATTTTTGTTTTAATAATTAATTTTTTATTTATTTGCAAGCAGAGAGAGAGAAGAGGGACAGAATTAGCCCTCCAGGGCCTTTAGCAACTATAAATGAATTCCAGATGCCTGTGCCATTTTTTGCTTCTGGCTTGACGTGGGTACTGGGGAATCAAACTCGGGTCTTTAGGCTTTGTAGACAAGTGCCTTAACCACTGAGCAATCTCTCCAACCCTAGAGGAAGTTTTATCTGTGATTTTATTATTGCGTTATGATTTGATATTTTTATAATGATGCTTCATTGCTTTCTTAGTTCAAAATTCACCTGGTTATCTAACTCTGAGTTAAAGCTGTCCCTTCGTGTTCACGGTATGTGGTATGGTATCCATAGGAAAGTATGTAGTGTATACAGTACTAGATTTACATTTAAAGGTATGGGCAACATATATATGTACTTTTTGTTTGTTTGTTTGTTTGTTTTGTTTTACATGGTAGGGTCTCACTGTAGTTCAGGATGACCTGGACTATGTAGTCTCAGGGTGGCCTTGAATTCCTGGAGATCTTCTACTTCTCTCTCTAAGCCCTGGGATTAAAGGTGTGTGCCACCACGCCTGGCAAATATTTTGCCATACCTCAATTAAACACTTTTTTAGAGAAGACTTAATTTCAATGGAGTATTGTTTGTGCACTTGGTGGCAAATCTGCTCATTTTATGAACTATGATTACAAATTATTGTCAGTGATAAAATGAGCAATGAAAACTTTTAAACTGCTGTTAACACTGAGTAGCGAGGAGAAACTTCACTTTGTAATTAAAGCACACTGTCAAACTCCTGCTTGACATGTAGGGCCCAGTATAATCTGGACCCTATATCTGAAGCTGTCTCTCCTTGGACCCTTCACCATGTTCCTCTTATCTTTCAACCACTCTGGCTTCTTGCTACTCCTGGGTCTCTGCCCTTGACCTTTGTCTAAAACTTTCCTTGTCCACCTACTGCTCTGCTTGGTAATTCTTCAGGTTTGGTTTAATTACTGCTTTGTTACATATTCCTTTCCTGCCCATTTTAAGTAGCCAGCCACCACTCAGTGTCCATCAGCATTTCCTTCAGCTCCCTGTTTACTTCATAGTACTTTTTAAGCACTCTGTATTCATTTGTAATTTGTTTACTGTTCTGTGTGACTCCCGAACCCTAGAATATTTGGCTCATAGGGACAAACCTTGTTCCTGTGTGTTTACCATTTGATCTTTTGTGTCAACAAGATGCTCAGTTAAAGTGGGGAATGAATTGTAGATAATCCAATTGTCTGCAAGTATAATTTAGTTCCAATGTATGTTTCATCTATATAACTACTCTCAGTGTCCCTTCCTAAGAATGGACTCTAGGAGATTATGAATTGCACTTATAAGTTTGAATATATTCCTATGTAGTCATTAAAGCAAATCCCCTAAATAGACCTATAGCCAGGACATCACCTGTTTGATATATACAGGGATCCAACCTCTTTTCAAGAGTAAGTTCAAGAAAGCCAAAGGAACATGCAAGCCTTAAGGCAGCAGCTTAGATTCATAAGATCCCCTTTGTCAGTGTTCTTTCCATTATTTTAGATTAGAAATAGTGTTCCTCAGATACTCACTAAGTCCAGTGGTCATTAACCCTTGCTAATCTGTCTCCATATGAGGCTGGGAACAGCAGCTGGTTGGGAATGGAAGCCCAGAACTTGCCTGAAGTTAAAAAGTACTGTCATGGCAAGAACTGAGGTTGGAATAGGGTAATAAAACAGAAAATGCTCTAAAACACAGAATTACTTGAACTCGGAAGGTATCAGATTGCATTTTATTGAAATTGTTTTGAGTTTTAATCATGTTTTTTTCCCCCTGTTCCTTAATTTTCACCAAGAAGTCCAGGCTGTGACACAAGAATATATGTACTAAACATCAACAAGAACTGATTTCCTAGCTGTTCCTCATATTATTAGTACTAGGTGTCTTTGTATGAAAAGTAATTGTTCTAGCAATCACACTTGATTGTACCAGCAGTCACACTGAGGTCTTAGAAGCAGCAGTCACACTTAGGACTTAACTTTAAGACTTAGATGGGGATTTAATTTTAAACATGAATAATACTATTAGTAGAATGTCCCTTAATTCCAAAAACTTGGGGACAGTTGAAGAAACCTTAAAGCCACAGTAGCATTGGTTGGAAGACAAGTTTAAGTTTTTCTATGAACAATTTTATTAGTAACTTAATTTTGGTAAGCTTTTTTTTAAAAAAATAGACCTAGTGTTAATAGAAGAGAATTTGTTTTGCTAGTATATGATGTTCACATTTTTAAAATTTTTTTGTTTATTTTCATTTATTTATTTGAGAGTGACAGAGAGAGAGAACTTGAGAGAGAAAGAGAGAGAGAGAGCGCATGCACACGTGCCAGGGCCTCCAGCCACTGTAAACGAATTCCAGACATGTGTGTGCCCCCTTATGCATCTGGCTAACATGGGTCCTGCAAATCGAGCCTCGAACCGGGGTCCTTAGGCTTCACAGGCAAGCGCTTAACTGCTAAGCCATCTCTCCAGCCCTGATGTTTACATTTTTTAAATTTTTGTAAGTGTTTTCTAATTTTGCCTTTAGGTATCATATTGGAGTAACAATTAAACTTAATGTCAAAGTATGCATTATACTTTAACATTGGAAGTAGTTTATATCCTCAGCTTAATTTTTCTTCTTGCTTTTTGCATTTTTTTTGTCTTTTTTAAATTTACTTTTTTTATTGACAACTTCCATAATTGTGGACAATAACTCATGGTAATTCTCTCCCTCCCCTCACTTTTTCCTTTGCAACTCCACTCTCCATCATACCCCTTCCCATTTCAATCAGTCTCTCTTTTATTTTCATGTCATCATCTTTTTCTCCTATTATGATGGTCTTGTGTAGGTAGTGTCAGGCACTGTGAGGTCATGGGCATCCAGGCCATTTTGTGTCTGGGGGAAACACGTTGTAAGGAGTCCTATCCTTCCTTTGGCTCTTACATTCTTTCTGCCACCTCTTCCTCAATTGACCCTGAGCCTTGGAAGGTGTGATAGAGATATTTCAGTGGTGAGCACTCCTCTGTCACTTCTTCTTAGCACCATGGTGCCTTCTGAGTCATCCCAAGGTCACCGCCATATGAAAAGTTTCTCTAACCAAAAGTGAGAGTAGCATTAATATATGGGTATTAACATAAGAGAAGTGCTTACTGGGCAGTTTGGTGAGCATAGTATATACATTTAGCCAGATAGCAGCAGATGTTACACCCCCTAGGGCTCATGACTACTCCTGTTGTAGGTTTTCAGTATCAGGGATATATTCTCTCCCATGGAACAGGCCTCCAGTCCAATTAGAGAGCAGTTGGTTTCCTCCATAATAGACATGTTACTAATATACCTGTTGGCTCATTTGTCCTGGTTGGCCAAATTTAAGGCTTGCAGTATCCACTATTGAGTATCTCCACTGGTAATTTCTCTCTCTCCCATTGAACTGCATGCAGCGTGGCTTTATTCAGCTTTCTGTCAGCTGGTCTACATGGAGGAGGTTTTCAGCTCAGCTCCAGCAGGATTTCTCAGTGACTTTGCAGCCCAAGTATGTGGAGTCTTCAGCAATAGGGTCTTACCATCTATTCCTGGTGGGAAACCAAGAACCTTGGCAATGGCCTGTAATGTTTTGGGCATAAATACCAGTGACCTCCCTGGCAAAAACTCACTGGAAGGTATCCCATCCCTGGCACTGAATATTTTCTAGTAACAATCTATGGCTTCTGGGTGTTCCATTGTCCAAAAAAGTAGCTTTCCATATTTATATCCTCTTAGAGTTTGATTTGCCCTCCCTTCAATTTTCCTTTACTCAATCTCTTCTCCTGACCTCACTTAGGCCTTTTCACCCACATTAATCTGTTCTTAAACTTACATATATATAATACTATCCTATTAAGTCCCCCCCCCCTTCTGTTCCCATTATATCTCTTTTCTTGCTTACTGGCCTCTGCTATTGAGTTTTATTCCTACTCACATAGAAGTTCAATCATTTGTAGGTAGGATCCACAGATGAGAGAGAACATGTGATGTTTGGCTTTCTGAGCCTGGGTTACCTCACTAAGTATAATCCTTTCCAGATCCATCCATTTTCTTTCAAATTTCATAATTTCATTTTTCTTTACTGCTGAGTAAAACTCCATTGTATAGATGTGCCACATCTTCATTATCTACTCTTCAGTTGAGGGACATCTAGGCTGTTTCCATTTCCTAGCTATTGTGAATAGAGCAGCAATAAACATGGTTGAGCAAGTATCTCTAAGTTAGTGAGACAAGTCCTTAGGATATATGTGTAGGAGTGGTATAGCTGGGTCATATGGTAAATCTAGTTTTTAGCTGAGTCAGGAACCTCCACACTGATTTCCACAATGGCTGGACCAGATTGCATTCCCACCAACAGTGTAGAAGGGTTCCTCTTTTTCACATCCTCGCCAGTATTTATTGTCATTTGTTTTTTATGATAGTAGTCATTCTGACCAGAGTGAGATACAATCTCAACGTAGTTTTAATTTGAATTTCCCTGATGGTTAGGGATGTAGAACATTTTTTATATGTTTATATGCCATCTGTATTTCTTCTTTTAAGAACTCTCTACTAAGTTCCATAGCTCATTTTTAAATTGGGTTGTTTGATTTCTTATTATTTAGTTTTTTTTAGTTCTTTGTATATTTTGGATATTGGATATTAGTCCACTGTCAGATGTATAGCTGGCAAAGATTTTCTCTCATTCTGTAGATTGCCTCTCTGCTCTAATCACAATGTCCTTTGGTGTACAAAAGCTTTGTAATTTCATAAAGTCCCAGTGGTTGATCTGTGGTTTTATGTTCTGAGTAATAGGGGTTATATTCAGAAAGTCTTTGCCAAGACCAATATGTTGAAGGGATTCCCCTACTTTTTCCTCTAGCAGTTTCAGCGTTTCTGGTCTGATATTAAGGTCTTTGATCCATTGGACTTGATTGTTATGCATGGAGAGAGATAAGGATCTGTTTTCATCCTTCTACAGATATATATCCAGTTTTCTCAGCACCTTTTGCTGAAGTATGAGTATTTTTGGCATTTTTGTCAAAGATCAGGTGGCTATGGCTACCTGGACTTACATCTGGGTTCTCTGTTCTGTTCCATTGATCTACATGTCTATTTTTGTGCCAGTACCATGCTGTTTTTGTTATTATGGCTCAGTAACATAGGTTAAAATTCAGGTATGGTGATACCACCAGCCTTATTTTTGTTGCTCAAAATTGTTTTAGATAGTCAAGGTTTTTAGTGCTTTCAAATAAATTTTTAGATTGGTTTTTGCTATTTCTGTGAAGAGTACCATTGAAATTTTGATGGGCATTGCATTAAATGTGTAGATTACTTTTGGTAAGGTTGCCATTTTCTCAATATTGATTCTTCTAATCCAAGAACAAGGGATGTTGTTCCATTTCCTAGTGTCTTCTGCAATTTCTATCTTGAGTGATTTAAAGTTTTCATTGTAGAGATCCTTTACTTCCTTGGTTAGGTTTATTCCAAGTTACTTTATTTATTTTTATGCAGTTGTGAATGGGAGTGATTCTCTGATTTCATCCTCTGTGGGTTTGTTGTTAGCATATAGGAAGGCAACTGATTTCTCTGTGTTTATTTTGTATCCTGCTACATTGGTATAAGAATTTATCAGCTCTAACAGTTTGCTGTAGAATCTTTAGAGTATATTATGCATAGAATATCATCTGCAAATAATAACTTGGTCTCTTCCTTTCCCCTTTATGTCCCTTTTATGTGTGTCTGTTGCCTTATTGCTATGGCTAGGACTTGCAGTACTATATTAGATAAAAATGGGGAGAGTGGACACCCTTGTCTTGTTTCTGATTTTAGTGGAAAAGCTTCAAATTTTTGTCCACATAGTATTATGTTGGCTGTAGGTTTGTCATAAATAGCCTTTATTATGTTGAGATCTGTTCCTGCTATTCCCAGTCTCTGTAGGACTTTTATCATGAAGGGATGTTCAATTTTGTCAAATGCTTTTTCTGCATCTAATTAGATGATCATGTCAGTTTTGTCCCTCATTCCATTTATATAATGTATTACATTTATTGATTTATCTATGTTGAACCATCTCTGCATCTCTGGGAGAAAGCCTACTTGGTCAGGGTGAATGATCTTTCTGGTATATTCTTGTATTCTGTTTGCCAATATTTTGTTCAGAATTTTTGCATCTGTGTTCATGAGGGAGATTGGCCTGTAATTTTTTTTGTTGTTGTTGTTCTGTCTTTGTCTGGTTTTGGTATCAGGGTGATGCTGGCTTTGTAGAAAGTTTGGTGGCATTCCTTCCTTTTCTGTTTTATGGAAAAGTTTGAGAAGCATTGGTGTTAGTTCTTCCATGAAGTTCTGGTAAACTTCACCAGTGAATCCATCTGGGCCTGGACTTTTTTTTAGTTGGGAGATTTTTGATAACTGCTTAGATCTCCATACTTGTTATAGGTCATTTAAGTGGTTAATCTCATCTTGATTTACTTTAGGTAGGTCATATAAATCGAGGAAATCATCCATTTCTTTCAGATTTTCAAACTTAGTGGAGTATATGTTCTTGTAGTATATCCATGATTTTTTTAGTTTCTCTGGTGTCTTTTTGCATCTTCAATAGATATGCTCTGAAATATACATTTCCAATGGCCTGGGGAGATGGCTTAATTGATAAAGTGCTTGCTGTGTAAGCATGAAGCCCTAAGTCTGCACTCCAGAACCCATGTAGAAGCCAGTTGTGTTGGTGTGCCAGTGCTGAGGAGGTAGAGACAGGATGATACCTGGGGCTTGCTTGCTAGCTAGTATAGTTGAATTGGTGAACTTCAGGTTCAGTGAGAGACACTGTCTCAAAAAACCAACAGGAAGGTGATTGAGGAAAACATGTGACATTGACCTCTGCCCTCCATGTACAGCCCCCTCCCACGTGTGCCCACATGCACAAGCATACATATACACACACATAATCACAGACACACAAAGAGAGAGCAAGACTAAATAAATGAATAAATGTACAGGGATTGAAGTGAGATATAAACTTAGAACTGGAGCTTTGCGAGTTTTCTGTCTGTGTATCTTTCTGTAATAAAGTTATATCTTATCCAAAATTAGTTGAATGATGTTCATTTGTATGTATCCCTTTGTTATGGAGGGAGGAAATGAACTGGCTTTCATATTTTGGTCTTGGGAAGTGATTAGATCTTATGAAAACTTTAGTGCAATTAACTCCTAGTTGGCTTGAAAGCTCTCAGAACCAAATGCCTGTTTGATTTCACTAGAGTTCATTACTAAACAGGGATGTTTCTGTTTCTGTCAGGCGCTTAGATGCCAACCACATCACCTCAGTGCCCGAGGACAGTTTTGAAGGGCTTGTGCAGTTACGGCATCTCTGGCTGGATGACAACAGCCTGACTGAGGTGCCGGTGCATCCCCTCAGCAACCTGCCCACACTGCAGGCACTGACCCTGGCTCTCAACAACATCTCCAGCATCCCTGACTTTGCGTTCACCAACCTTTCGAGTCTGGTGGTTCTGTAAGTGTGCATCCCTTTCAGTATCATGTGTTTTTGTTAAATGGGGGCACCAACAGATGTGACAATTATTATGAAAGTAGCTCAGTGATCTGGCTGCTGAGTGGTAAATATTTGAGGGAGTTGCGTTTGGACAAAGCTAAACATGATTTTTTTCTTTGAAGAGTAAAATAGGAGAATTGAGAAAAATAATATCCAATAATAACTGTTGACTGGTCATTTACCAAATACTTCATGGCTTTTACTTGTATCTCAGTAATGAATTTGTTGACTTAGTATTGAAATATGTGAAGCCATTTTGAAGTACTCATAGAAATAAGCTCCAAGGATATTTGAATTTTTCCAACTCTTCTGCTCAAATGTATTTCATTCTCTATGCTTTTAATCTTTTAAAACCTAGTAAGACATAGTAGATTTAGTAAGGTGGCATTTCTTTTGGGATCTATTTCCATTCTCACTGATGTAAGTTCATGTGTTTCCTATATGCCATTAGCACCTGTCACCATAGAAGAACTTGCCCAAAATTTTGCTGCACATAAATAATGAGTTAATCCAAACTTTTATTTTGATATGAATCAATATTAAGTCTTCTCCAATGTTTGTTTCAGTTTTCCATTAGATTTTACTTTCATATTGATATCTACTGCAGGTGGTCTGTGCTGTATGTAGCCAAAGTAACTTTCTATAGTTAAGTGTTGAAATGTTTAGCTACACTGTTCCTCTAAACCACACTAGCTTAGATTTATGAAACAACTCCAATAGTTACTTTTGGAAGATGTGAATGTCATTTTGATGCATTTGTTTTCATAGGCATCTTCACAACAACAAAATTAAAAGCCTGAGTCAGCACTGTTTTGATGGACTAGATAACCTGGAGACCTTGTGAGTGTATTCACATTTTGGTAGTCACATTGTTTTGTTTATGGAGCAATTTTATATTTCACTGTGGAGAAGGGCAAGATATTGTCCTTAACTATAGCTCATTGTTAATTTGCTTTAATACATACTCAAGTTCTTGCCATCAAGTGACCTAGTTGTGAATAATAATCAGTTAAGGATTCAAAATGACACCTAGGTGTGAATTTCATGTCGTCTTTCCCAAATACATATTAAAGGTAGCTTAATCTGAAATGATTTATGTTTTTAAAATGTCAATTTTTTCAATTGTATGACAGTTTTGAAGCTTCTAAAATGAATTCT
Organism: Dipus sagitta; assembly: GCA_036346955.1. Classification (NCBI taxonomy): domain Eukaryota; kingdom Metazoa; phylum Chordata; class Mammalia; order Rodentia; family Dipodidae; genus Dipus; species Dipus sagitta. Next base: position 87,251,185 of record CM070779.1, on the reverse strand, counting down.
GGAGACTTTTGCTATTTATTGATTTTTAAATTTTTATCATGCAAGTTGCTTTGCTTATATTGAGTGGGAATAGCTCATTTGTACTCACATGCTGACGTGACAAATAAAGGTTTTCTCTTTTGCCAGTAGTAGTTTTCTTTCCCTTAGCTGAACTGTTTGGGACTTTTAGCTGTTGAGGCTGCACACTGTTGCTTTAAGTTGCTGACTTTGTGCAGCTATGAATTATTGAGAACAGAATGTCCATTTTGTTCTTTTAATGTATTTAGTTGCATTATTGCCTTTATTCAAAGATGTGTGATATTCATATTGTGCTGTGGTAAGGTGATTCAGAGAAAGTTCCAACTAAATGGGCTAAAGGTCTTGAGGAAGATAGTTCCAAAGTGAATTCTCCTTTGCTTTATATACTGCAAGTACACAGAAGCTTGAATGGGTTGTAGGCCATGTATACTACTCAAATTATACTGAGGTTAAATCTTTTTATTTTTAGCTTTTGTTTGCCTTTTTTCTTCTATGCAGAAAAGGAAAACAATAGGTCTTAAAGGATCTGGGCTGTTAAATTTTGTTTCACCTTCACTCTGAAATCAGCCTTGCTAATCATATGTCAACATGCTCATTATGTTAAGGGAAATTAAAATTTAAACATTTAGAGCTTTGCTTTTTTTTTTTTTTTTTGGTGTTTCGAGGTAGGGTCTCACTCTAGCCCAGGCTGACCTGGAATTCACTATGTAGTCTCAGGGTGGCCTCAAACACATGGTGGTCCTCCTACATCTGCCTCCCGAGTGTTGGGGTTAAAGTCGTGTATCACTACTCCTGGCTCCACTGTGGCTTTTCTTTCTTCTAATTAATAAAACATTTTCAATAATTCATGACCTTCATGAGAACAATAGTTGTACAAATAATGCCTGGTCCTTCTCATGGTCACTCTTATCTCAAGTCCTCATGCTGATGGTAGGTTTGAGGTCAGCTGACCTTACCCAGAACTTCAGGAGGCATTTCCCTCCCAATGCTCTTGTCCTACATGGATGTTCAGTAAGTTCTGTTTTATGAATTTTCTGAGAAATGCCATTTAGAAGATTTGTGTGTTTAATCTTTCAGTGGCATATGGGTCTGAGGATGCTTTGAACTTGTAAATTTACTGACCTAAAAACACCACAGAAGAATGAACATTTTTTTCCTACTCAACCTTCTCTGAAAAGCTGTATTTCAATTAAACGTCTTTTTTTGTTGTTTTTTAAAGATTTATTTTTATTTATTTATGTATTAGAGACAGAGAGGGAGAGAGTGAGTGAGTGAGTGAGAATGGGTGCACCAGGGCCTCTAGCCACTGCAAACAAACTCCAAATGCATATGACACCATGTGCATCTGGCTCACATGGGACCTGGAGAATCAAACCTGAGTCCTTAGGCTTCGCAGGCAAGTGCTTTAACTGCTAAGCCATCTCTCCAGCCCCTCAATTAAACTTCTATAGGGCTTTGAATGATAATGTGGTTGTTAAAAAAAAGCTTACTAACTAGAGGATGTGATTTTAATTTTTTATTTTATTTATTGATTTAAAGAGAGAAAAAGGCAGATTTAGAGAGAGAGAGAGAGAGAGAAAATGGGCGTGCAAATGAACTCTAGATACACACACCACCTTTTACATCTGGTTTATATGGATACTGGGGAATCAAACCTAGGTTCTTTGGTTTTGCCAGCAAGGGCCTTAACCACTGAGCCATCTCTCTAGTCCCTATTTTTGTTTTCTTGAAGTAGGGTCTCGCTTTGGCTCAGGCTGACCTAGAATTCACTATGGAGTCTCAGACTGCCCTCAAATTCACACCAGTCCTCCTACCTGGGCCTCCCAGAATGCTAGGATTAAAGGCATGTGCCACCACGCCTGGCTGATCTTTTAACATGTATTTGTACCAAAGTGTTTTATGAATTATGACTATTATTTAGTATTCTTATATATTTTCCCCTAGGGATTTGAATTATAATAACTTGGAGGAATTTCCTGATGCTATTAAAGCCCTTCCTAGCCTGAAAGAATTGTAAGTATTGCTTTGTGCTGTTTATGCACAATTTCCTAGAATTCACCATTTAATGTTCTAAAAAGGAAATCATCTTCATCGTATTACAATATCCATAGTACATGCCAGCCAGCACATATTCAGTGTGTTAGCTGACACCAGTGGCTCGGAGCATAGGTTACTGTATAGGGTAAGATGCTACTGAAACAGAAAGTCATGAGGTGCAATCTGCCTAAAAGAGCATGCTGTGTTTACCTCACTCAGAAGATAGAGCATTAATACAGGAAGGTATCTGTTTTGAGGTAGAAATAAATGGTCAATTAATTAGATAAATAATAATTCCAGACAGAGACCGCATTGATGCTTGGAGTCATTTGAAAATGCATCCAAAATAAAGGAATTCTGAGGCTGAATAGATGGCTTAGCAAAGTCTGACAGCCCGGGTCCAATTCTAAACACCCACATAAAGCCAGATGCACAAAGTGTCACAAGCATCTAGAGTTCGTTTATAGTGGCAAGAGTATCTCCTTCATTCTCTCTCTCTTGCAAATAAAAACTTGTTAAAATGAAAGTAATTTGACCAGATTTGACAGAATGGAACAATTTAAATAAAAGGATGAGGGAGCATTTTTGGATGCTGGGTTGTCTTGAACATAAGCATGCACATGGCATAAAAAAAACTGTGTGTCATAAATTGATAGCTAATACTGTCTCAAGAAAAAATGCAGGCTTCTGTGAGAGAGATTTTGGAGCTAGAATACTATAAATTCTTGTGCTATAAAATTCTTTGATGAAGTAACAGACAAATGCAGATGAGGGACCTGCAAGGTACTAGCTAAGCAGTAAGTTAAAAAGAATTTGGCTCAGTCCTGAAAAAGGTGGTATGGAATTAAAAATGCAGGTCCTTCCCACATTTTTGAAACAGTTTTGTAAGCATCATCAGTTGTCCTTTGCTGAATAGCAGTGGATACTCGGGTTTAACTTACTCTCAGAGGATATGCATTTCAAAATATGTTTTCTCCCATTTTTCTAGGGGATTTCATAGTAATTCCATTTCTGTTATCCCTGATGGAGCATTTAGTGGTAATCCACTCTTAAGAACTATGTAAGTACTTTTGAAAATATCTTTCAGAGTGTAATCACATGCTGCCATGTCTGCAGAAGGCCAAACCTCTGCATAAAAAGTGAATATTCAAGCTTTTTGCCATGTGTGCATTGTAAACATGGATGATATGTTTGAGTGCTGGTAAACATATGAAAACTTGGACTCTTTTGGATATTTTTACAGACATTTGTATGATAACCCTCTATCTTTTGTGGGGAACTCGGCATTTCACAACCTCTCTGATCTTCTTTCCTTGTAAGTATTGTGGAAGTGTAAATCACTTGAATATTATGCAGCTCTTTTAGTGAAACAAGAATTTATTATTATGACTACTTCAGGAAGAAAAATATTTTGTCCTCATTCCCCCACCTTCTTTGGGTAGAATTCCAAAGGATGACTCTGGAAATTTCTATGGATTCTTATTTATGTGAACACTTGACCAAGTTGTCACATTTTCAAGAACCTGCAAGAGATGAAACTAGCTGTTTGTGGTTATAGTAAACCTGTAATTTGAAAGTATTTAAAATATAAAATGAAAGCATTGTTTAAGAAAACTAGTTTATTTTTAATTACCCTTTCTCTCCAAATTTCTTAAAGAGTTATTCGCGGTGCAAGCATGGTCCAGTGGTTCCCCAATCTGACTGGAACGGTCCATCTGGAGAGCCTGTAAGTGTGAGGCCCTAAGAGAGGTCATGTAAAGATAGCACTGTTGGCCAGTCTACCAGTGGGGTGCCAGTGCATTTGGTGATGAGGAAGGGCTTGGAGTCATTACTCCCAACTCCCTTTGTGAATATCATGCATGGAGATGTGTGACTTGGGTTTGTGGTCATTTAGCTCAGGCAAAGTATAGAGCACTGTGTGGACAGATCTTGAAAAGATTACTGAAAATCTAAGTTACCAACTAAGTACCAAATTGCAAGCAGTTGCTTGAGAAATTCAGAAGTGTGACCAATTGGTACAGATCATCAGAAAGGGTTCCTGGAGGAGATGCCATGTTTCAAAAGTAAATACTATCAGCTTTCCAAGAACGAGGTCTCTTTTTTCTTTTTAAGGCAGGATTTAGTATTAACTGGGAATACTAAAGAATATACTGAGGTGATGTACATATGATCAAATGTAGTTAAGAATTGTATATTTGTAATTGAATGTGAGTATGGTATAGAGAAATATTGAAAACTTGTTTGGGACCAGATTTCAAAATGATAGGTTGTGATCTCGGGATACTAGTGAGCGTTCTGTGAATGGATTACAAGTATATCCAAGGTCTTTCAGCCCTCCACCTAGCTAGGTGGGGCTTGAAGCAGTCAGCTTCTTTAGCCATACAAACCTTATCATGGTATACCATATTAACGTTAGGATTTTCATACAAGCTAAGGTGGAGGAAAACAGGGCAAGAAGTTATGAAGCACAGAGTAAGATGTTTTGCTTGAGCCCTCAGGCAGTTTGCCCATGTTGAGAATATTTGAGCAAGTAGTGTAAGGAAGGCAAAGAGAAGACAGAACTGTGATGCCCTGGTCAATCCACATGGCCAATTATATACATATACCTATGAGTGCTCTAGGATTTTAGCCTGTCACTGGAGTTGCTCTGCAACAAGCAGCACAATTAGTCTTCCACTGCCTTTGCAGTGCTTTACCTCTGATCTGCCTAGCGCAGGAAATGGAAAGATAAGGTGTTAGAGCACTATAGAATAACAGAAACAGATGACTGACTGCGAAGGGCAGCATGTGCAGGGAGCAGAGTCAAGAGTGTGTCAGAAATGCTGAACTAGGGTGACTGGAAGAAAAGACAGAAACAATATTTGGGACAGGATGCTGAGTTGATTCCAAGTGTGTTTGCTGTGAGATGACAAGGCTTTTGGAAAATTGTGACTAGGCTTATGGCTGGATTCAGATTTTTCTCTTGGTCCATGTGGGGAATCAATAATACCTTATACCATAAAGTTTTTTTTTTTCATTACAGTGAAGTTGATGAATTTAGTTAATTACCCTTTCATGTGTTTAACTTTAGGTGGTAGCTAGGCAGTGGTATTCATAGACTGTTCATATGCAATGATGCAAGCATTTATTAATATATATCAGAGTAACATTTTATTTGCTACCCAGACTTGAACTATTGCTTAGAATAACACTGTTTTTCCACAGGACCTTGACAGGTACAAAGATAAGCAGCATACCTGATAACTTATGTCAAAACCAAAAGATGCTTAGGACTTTGTAAGTTGTATTTCTTTTCTGTTATACCTTTCTTTTATGTACTTTACAAATCTTGGTTTTACTTTTAGTGAATTCTTTCCATAAGGTGGTTGGAGGTGTAACTAGTTTCTTCCTTTCCTATAAATAAGCTGGTGTGTTAGGATAGTATATATACCAGACATTTTGTTACTTTATTTAGAACAAAGTAAATCCAAGAGAATATTTAGCTCTTATTCTAGTTTCTCTACCAGCACTTTCTCCCCGTATTCTTCTGCTTCATCCATAACATAAGTCAAGACTAAAGCTTTCTTGAATTAAGAATGACTAGTTATGTAGCCTCCTAAATCTATAAACCTGCCTAGAAATTAAAAACATGATATAAAACCATCACCAGAACAAACAAGTTGCTGATTTGTTAGTATTTAGTGGGAAAAAGTAGTAATGAAGTAAGTGACTGGTCAAATAAGTAATCAACGGGTATAGTGGATTTTTCAGACATATGCATGGTGATCACCACTAAGAGAAACCTCAGTGACATTGAAAGTTAATTATTTTGATATCTTATTTAATGTGTTCTAAGTGTCCTCAAAGAGGCTGTAAAAATACCATTTCTCTATAACTTTTAAATTAAGGAGCAATGAAGACATTCATAGCAAAAAAATATTGGAAAAAAAATTAAACTTTCTTAAAGTCTATAGCTTGACCACTGAGAACAATTTTATATGCTTCCTGTTTCGTGTATATGTTGTATAGTTTAATAAATTTTAGCATGTTTTGCAAGGTCTGCACTCAACATTGTGTGCTATAATGTTATGTCACCAAGGTGCCCTAAATGCCTACAAGTCTCAAAGAAAGCCAAAAATTGCTTCTTTTGCTCATCTGTGTCTCTTGTCAGAGACCTTAGTGCTGCTTTTAATTCTTTAAAGGAGAGCACTTTTAATACACTGTTCTAATAATGATATTGATTGGTTCATTTATATTGTTTTTAGGGATTTGTCTTATAACAATTTAAGAGATCTCCCAAGTTTTAATGGTTGTCATGCTCTAGAAGAAATGTAAGTTGGTCTTTGACTTCCTCTTTCTTGCTATAGTATACTGTTAGTTCATTATTTCGTATGCTGAATAAATTTTTAAAGAAATCAGTAGTTCATATACTCTAGTGTCCCATTTGATTTAATGTCACAGTATTGGTTTGTTCATGCAGCCAGCGCTGGTTTGTGATTAAAGAATACGTTAATCAGGTTTCTAGGAGATCCAGGAGATGTGCTTTGAAATGAAATTATCCAATCTCTAAATTTGTACTAATGCCCAATTTAAGTGTGGTTAAAGTATTTCAGTGGTTTGTTAGTTCTGTAACATCAGAATTTTCTGGGTGTGTTTTCAAATGTAGAGTGAATTCTGCTATTGATATGACTTCCCTGCTTAAGACAAAAGTACTAGGCTATTATTTATTATTTGTTAGGTGTTCTAGTACATGTGTAAGGGAGGACAGGCATACCAAAAATTAAACAGAAAGGGGCTTTTGTATATTAGTACCCAGGGTGCCAGTGTAGGGTAGCCCTGATGCTCTGGTGGAAGCTGACTGGGAGGTAAGTGAAGGAGGGAGGCATTAATTCTCCTAGTTTTAATCTCAACCTATTTCTCTCTTTCTCTCTCTCTCTCTGTTCCCCCTGCCCCACATACACACACTTGTTAAGGTTTTGTCTTGGATCCTTTCTCAGTATGTCATCTCCCACACCTGAGTAAATTTGGAAAGAGTTTAAGATAATGTACCAATATAATTATGATTTAAAACTCCCAACATAATTTGAGTTGGGTACAAATTAGGCTAACCCTTTCACTTTGTAGATAATGAAAAAGAATGTTATTTTTCAAAGTAGAGAATAGTTTTTTCACTGTCTTTCATTCCTTCTCTCAACCCTCCTCCCCACCAATCATCCTCCTTTTATTTTAGTTCATTGCAGCGTAATCAAATCTACCAAATAAAGGAAAATACTTTTCAAGGCCTGGTATCCCTGCGGATTCTGTAAGTTTGTCTACGATTTAAAGGCAAAAGTTTTGTCAAATTGTAAATTTATGTGTCATGATTTCCATGCCAGTAGCTATACTTAAAGATAGAATTTATGTTATATAGATGTTCAAACTTTATCATTTGGTACTGTTTAAAGAATGGACTTCAGGGGCTGCAGAGAAGGCTTAAAGGTTAAAGGTACTTGCTTGCAAAGCCTGATGGCCAGGGTTTGATTCCCTAGCATCCATGTAAGGCCGGATATACAAAAAGTGGCACGTGTCTAGAGTTAGTTTGCAGTGCTAAGAGACCCTGGAGCACCCATACTCATGTTTGTCCCTTTTGCATAAATAAATAAATAAATAAATAAATAAATAAATAAATAAAAATTTCATAAAAGAAATTTAATCCTCTTACCCACACTCAGATAAATCTAATTAAAATGGGTCACCAAAAAAAAAAAAAAAAAAAAAAAAAAAGAACGGACATGAAAGTAGAAGGGTATCCAGTTGGGAAAACGGGGTTCAATAGGAGGGAGAAAAGGAAGGGGTAAGAGAAGGTAAGGGGGCTGGAGAGATGGCTTAGCAGTTAAGGTGTTTGCCTGTGAAGCCAAAGGACCCTGGTTCCATTCCCCAGGACCCATGTAAGCCAGATGCACAGGGGCACATGCATTAGGAGTTTGTTTGCAGTGGCTAGAGGCCCTGGTGTGCCCATTCTCTATCTGTCTCTCTTCTCTATATTTCTCTCTGCTTGAAAATAAATAAATTAAATAAAATAAAAAGGTGAGGGAGGGTGAATATGATAAAAATGCATCATATACATGTATGAAATGGTAAAAATTAAAAACAAAAACATATTTATATTTGAGTACATATTTATTATACCAGGCACTCAGTTGGGCCTAAGGTTGGGAAAATGGAGTTGACTAAGACAAAACTTGTCACCCTCTGACTTCTGAGAAAAAGTTTGAAACAATGGCACTGAAGAAACAAGACATGCTAAATCTGTTTTTCTAGTGGCTCCCCTTTGAACAATAAAAGGGGTTATTGATGTGGTTCACAGGAAAGAAAGAAAACATGCATTCCATAAAAAAATATTTAATTGGTGGTTGGATTGCTACATTTTTTTCTTCACTGAATAGTTGTTCCACGGGGCCCTGGGCAGTTATGGGGACAGAAGCTGGCTCCAGGCTGTCATCATGTCCAGAGCACTGATAAACGGCAATAATGAAAAGATGGTCTTCTGATTTCCCTCTTGCCAGAGAGATGCTATGAATAATTTCTCTGGTTTGTTGTGTAATTAGGTCTTTTTCAGGGCGTGTTTCTGAAATATAGATTAGTTCTGCTGTTCATGTGATTTTTATTTCCTGCTTAGGAAAAGAATGATATCTGAAGCCCTTTTGGAGTGCTTTTGTTTGCCTATTGATTACTTGTCTTCCCTTGGGGCCTTACCACTAATCTCAAGAAGGCAAACAATATGGAGCCTGTTTTTATTTTCAGCTTCATCAGGACCTGGGTTTTTCCTTCCCTAGTTAGTAGTGCCAAAGGTTATATCATATCATTCGTGTGTGTGTGTGTGTGTGTGTGTGTGTGTGTGTGTGTGTGTATATATAGTAACTGGTACTAGAATGATAAAATAGAGAAAATTCACAACCAGTGTGAAATAGATGCCAGTTAGAATTGCTACTACGGGGGGGGGGGTCTGTTGCTCTAAGTGGATAGTTGTAATAGAGAAACAATAAGCATAATATAAAAAATATTGGACAAGATTAAAGATCTTTGTTAAGGGATATTGTGTTACTACCTCAGATTCAGAAGTATAGCTTAAGTAACTTATTAGCGTTTTCAGTGTTCATATGAAATAATTAACAAAGTTGCTCTTCTGATTGCAGAGATCTGAGTAGAAACCTGATCCATGAAATTCACAGCAGAGCTTTTGCAGAGCTTACATCAGTTACTAACCTGTAAGTAGGACAAAAAGATGTGTGCAGCAATAGCATGAACGCAGTAGTCTGGAAACTCAAGCATCATTGTAGGTGTTAATATTTATACTAGTCTGTATGCACAGGTGTTTTTCTTAATGATTTTTATCTTAGAGCATTAACTTGAAGTCTCACTCACATTTTAGAGATCTAAGTTTCAATGAGCTGATGTCACTACCTACGGAAGGCCTGAGTGGGCTAAACCAACTGAAACTTGTGGGCAACTTCAAGCTGAAAGAAGCCCTGGCAGCAAAAGATTTCACTAGTCTCAGGTATGCTTTTGCTTATTTTTCCTTCTCACTGAAGTTATGCTAGGTTTAAAATTAGAATGTCCTGTTCATTTTTGTTTTTGGTTTTTGTTTTGTTTTTTCCTGCCCCCTGTGGTTTCCAGATTTTTTTTTTTTCCTCTAGGCTATAATTTTTTTTTTTTTTTTTGAGGTAGCGTCTCATTCTAGTTCAGGCTGACCTGGAATTCACTACAGAGTCTCAGGGTGGCCTTGAACTCACGGCAATCCTCTTACCTCTGCCTCCCGAGTGCTGGGATTAAAGGCGTGCGCCACCATGCCTGGCTGTAGGCTATAATTTTAAGAGCATTTTCTATCTCTATCCTTGCAAATTTGGTGAAAAATAAAACATAATTCATATTCCACAGGTGTTGAATGCATGAACTCTAAATGCCCTTAAAAGAGATAATGTTTGTCAGAATGTCTTTAAATTCAATGGACTTGTGATTAGCAACAAGATAACAGAAGCCTCCTAAATATGAACTGACAGAAAATCAGTAAAATGTGTAATCCTTCATGGAGACTTCAGATGTGTAAAGGGGACCCCACTGAGTGTAGTGGACAAGCAGCTTGAGCTAATTTTGTGAGAAGACAAATAATTTCATTACATTTCTATGAGCACAGTAAATACATTTCATGATACACTGCTACAAATGACCTGGGGTACTGATTTTAAATGAAGTCATCCATTTCATATGACACATGGGGCATTGTCCAACATGTATAAAGGGATTGCAAAGATTTTTACTTTAAACTGTTACATTGTTATAAAATTTTACATATGGCTTGATTTGCACCCAGATCTTATGAAATAACTCATAAAAGGGGAAACTGAACTATTTATAAGGCTTACTAGAACTATTTTCATAGATGTGGAAACCAAGGCCTGGGGAGGTAAATGGCCAGGCTAAGGCGTGGAACACAATTGGGTCTGACTCCTTGGCTAGGGCTTCCAGAGGTTAAGATAGGTTTTACAAGACAGAAATCCTATCTGTGAAGTTTCTATTCAGTGTGTATTTTATAACCTTTTCCAGGTCTTTATCAGTACCATATGCTTATCAGTGCTGTTCATTTTGGGGTTGTGACTCTTATGCAAATTTAAACACAGAAGATAACAGCCTCCATGACCACAGTGTGACAAAGGAGAAAGGCAAGTACATGAACTCTCACAACACTCCCTAAGACATTAATCAAAGAATCTTTATTGTAATCAGTTTGGGAAGAATCAATATGAAGTCTGTGAGGAAAAAATAATGGCATTTATTGTATTACCCAACATCTTTCATATGCTATCAAGTCCCACATAAGCTGAACTCACGCTAGTCAAGTAAAACAAAATCTGTAGGAAAATACTTTTGAGTTGTGTGCAGTTTAAATTCAATGTGCTTTATATTACATGTTCAGGGACTGCTGATGCAGCCAACGTCACAAGCAGTGCTGAAAATGAAGAACATAGCCAAATAATCATCCATTGTACACCGTCAACAGGTAACACGCAGCCTATCTGGCCAGGATTTATCACTTTAAGTAACACTGGGCAGATACACCTAAAACTCATTGGGATGGTGTGATGTCTACAGCCTGGGTGGGATCAGGTGACTATGAGGCCTTGTTTCTGGCTCAGCTGCACACAGGCAGCTGATGCATGTCTTCAGACTCTCAGGGCCAGATCCACCAAATCAAAATCTGCATATCTACCAGCCTCCATGGTGATGGTTAAGCACCTGGAATTGAAGAGGTACTTTCTTTTTATTTTATTTTATTTTAACTTATTTATTTGAGAGAGGGAAAGAGGCAGAGAGAGACAGAGAGAGAGAGAGAGAGAGAGAGGAAATGGACATGTCAGGGCTTCCAGCCACTGCAAATGAACTCCGATGCATGTGCCACCTTGTGCCTCTGGCTTAAGAGGGTCCTGGGGAATCAAACCCAGGTCCTTTGGCTTTTCTGGCAAATGCCTTAACCACTAAGCTATTTCTCCAGCCCAGAAGAGGCACTTTTTGTGCAAAGGTGATAAAATGATTTCTCTTTAAGCTTCTTGTGGGAAGTGAAATACAGTTTAAATTCAAAAGTTTGTTATGTGAAAGTCAGAAATGACTTCTTTTGGTTCATATTGATATTTCCAATTTAATTTTTTTGTTTTGTTTTTCAAGGTAGGGTCTCATTCTAGCTCAGGCTGACTTGAAATTCACTATGTAGTCTCAGGGTGGCCTTTATCTCTCAGTGATCCTCCTACCTCTGCCTCCCGAGTGCTGGGATTAAAGGCGTGCACCACCACGCCTGTCTTCCAATTTAAATTTTAGCACTGTACAATTTTTCAGGTTTTTTATTTTATATCTTTCATTTTATACTAAAAATCTTGATTCCTAACATTCCTAATGTAAAAATTTTTTGACAATTTTATACATTTACCCTCCCTCATTATTTTCTTTCTTGTACCCCTCCCACTTCCAACTCCTCTTTCATGTCTTTAGAAAAGAAACAAACAGAACAGGGACAACTTACCATGGTTCCACAATTGAAAACAAATTTCTCCCTTTCTCCAGCAACACTTAACTTCCAGGAAGTACTTAGTGAGGGGTTGGGACTATATGTGTTCCCCCACCCCAGGATTGACTGTTTGGATAACTAAAAGGCTTTATTGAAGCTATAAAATTTCATGACATTTCAGAAAAATTAAATATGCCTTTTATTAGTCAACTGCAGTACATGGTTTTGTTGAGCTTCATAATCAAAATTCCATTCTTAATTTTTAAATAAAACAGTAGTCATTTTTGTAACATAATTAGTGTGGTGGTTTGAATTAGGTTTCTCCCGTAAACTCATGTGTTTTGAATGCTTGGTCCTCAGCTGGTGGCAGTTTGGGAGGTGGAGCCTTGCTGGAGGAAGTGTATTATTGCGGACGGACTTATGGGTGTTATAGTCAGCTCTCCCTTGCCAATATTGGGCTCACTCTCCTGCTTCTGTTTGCCACCTTTTGTGGCAAGGAGGTGATGTCCAGCCTCTGTTCATACCATTTTTCCCCTCTGTCATCATGGAGCTTCCCCTTGAGACTATAAGCCAAGATAACTTTCTTCCCACCAACTGCTTTGGTCTGATGCTTTGTCGCAGCAATGGGAAAGTGATTGTAGCAACTAGCATGTGAAAATCAGTTACTAGAACAAACAAATCAGCTACTCAGTGAGTATGTTCAAGACTAACCTTTGTTATATCAGGGTGCTTTTATACCAAATTTTGTATAAGTAGTTACCATCTGTGTGGTTTCATCCTAGCTGTATTAGCTTAGTGAGTGACCTTTGTCAAGTCAGTCAAAGGCTTTGAAATATCAGCTTCTTTGGATGAAAAAATGGGAATAATTATACCTACCTTAACTTGCCTCATCAGGTTGCCTTTGAAAGCCATATGAAATTATTAGAAATGCATTAAAATATGTGTATATAATATATGCATATATATGTGTGTGTGTGTGTGTGTGTGTATGGTTATAAAATTCATAGGTATGACAGAAAAGGGAGGTAATACTTATTGAAGTCAGCACTGTGCCCAGCAACCTGCTAAAGTGTCTTAACCATGTAAATTGTGCATAAGCTTCCTGGCTCTCTGAAACAGGAATTATCCATCAATGAGAATATGAAAGTTATAGAGGTCCAAGTTACTTTGGTAAAGAGTGAGCAGCAAGATAGGAGCCTTTAGTAGTATCAAGTACTTTTCAATTCTAGACATTGTATTATATATATTAACTTGCTTTAAGAAAAAGTTCAATTTTATGACATATTTGTGTGACCCTTCCACATATTTAATAAAAGAAATTAAGTAAGAGAAGTTTATCAAAATATCTTAAGAATAACAATTGTTCAGTTTGGTTCAACTAGGTGGCAGGCTTATTGTAGATTTAACTATCATTACTCTATTGGGCCATGAAGTGCTTTCTACATTGTCTTTCATTGTACTTTTTCTTTTCATTTTTTAGGTGCTTTTAAGCCCTGTGAATATTTGCTGGGAAGCTGGATGATCCGCCTTACTGTGTGGTTCATTTTCTTGGTTGCACTGTTTTTCAATCTGCTTGTCATTTTAGCCACATTTACATCATCTACATCACTGCCTTCCACCAAATTGTTCATAGGCTTGATATCTGTGTCTAACTTCTTCATGGGCCTCTACACTGGCACCCTCACTTTCCTTGATGCTGTGTCCTGGGGTCGGTTTGCTGAATTTGGCATCTGGTGGGAGACTGGCAGTGGCTGTAAAGTAGCTGGATTTCTTGCAGTTTTCTCCTCAGAAAGTGCCATATTCTTACTAACATTAGCAGCTGTTGAAAGAAGCTTATCTACAAAAGATATAATGAAAAATGGGAAAAGCAATCATCTCAAACAGTTCCGGGCTTCCGCCCTTTTTGCTTTCCTGGGTGCTGCAGTAGCAGGCTGTTTCCCTCTTTTCCACAAAGGGGACTATTCTGCCTCCCCTCTGTGCCTGCCATTCCCTACAGGAGAAACACCATCGTTAGGATTCACTGTGACATTAGTGCTGCTGAACTCACTAGCATTTTTACTAATGGCCATCATCTACACTAAGCTCTACTGCAACCTGGAGAAAGAGGACCTTTCGGAGAACTCCCAGCCCAGCATGACTAAACATGTTGCTTGGCTGATCTTCACCAACTGTATCTTTTTCTGCCCTGTGGCATTTTTCTCCTTTGCACCATTGATCACTGCAATTGCTATCAGTCCTGAAATAATGAAGTCTGTTACTCTGATATTTTTCCCATTGCCTGCTTGCCTGAATCCAGTCCTGTACGTTTTCTTCAACCCAAAGTTTAAAGAAGACTGGAAGTTACTGAAGCGGCGTGTTACCAGGAAGCACGGGTCTGTTTCCGTGTCCATCAGTAGCCAAGGTGGTTGTGTGGAACAGGATTTCTACTATGACTGTGGCATGTACTCACATTTGCAGGGTAACCTGACTGTATGTGACTGCTGTGAATCATTTCTTTTGACAAAACCAGTGTCATGCAAACACTTAATCAAATCACATAGTTGTCCTGCATTGGCAGTGGCTTCTTGCCAAAGACCAGAGGGATATTGGTCTGACTGTGGCACACAATCAGCCCATTCTGATTATGCAGACGAAGAAGATTCCTTTGTCTCGGACAGTTCTGACCAGGTTCAGGCCTGTGGACGAGCCTGCTTCTACCAGAGTCGAGGATTCCCTCTGGTGCGCTATGCTTATAATCTACCAAGAGTAAAAGACTGAAGTACTATGTTTCTAAACATTTCCCTTTTCAACCAAAATCCCAGTGCTTATCAAATGAACCATATTTTGTCTTTATCTGGGAAGCACTTCTGTAATCACTGCATGGTGTCACATAGAAGAAGGTGGCAGTTATTTTCTCAAACCAGACATTTCTGAAGAACAGGTGCCTAAATTATAAATTCATGAAACATACCATGTCCAAGCAACATGTAGTCTATCTGAAGTAAACGAAACTTGAAAGGAATTTGAGGTATTGTATGGCAATATAAAATTAGTTTATTCTGATCCATAAGATGCAAACTTTAAAGTATTTCAGAATTAAGCACAAGGTAAAAAACAGCTGTTAATGTTTTTAAAATATATATTAAATGTTATTTCATATAACAGAAAAAAATGTCTTGCTAATTTTAGCTAATTTTTCATCATTAATCTCAGGACAACCTACTGCAGGGCCAAAAAAGGGATTGTCTCCAGCCAGAACTGCGAGAGTACACATAGGCGTTGCCTTTACACATTTTCTATTTCCATCTCTGACAAAAGAAAATCATAAGAGTTTGTTCAAATGTTGTGTAAATCTAACACCTGAAGATGTTTTAAAAGCAGTATTAACAGCTGTTGTTTTTTTTTCTAGTAGTACATTTGTTATCACGATAATTTTTCCTCAGTGTTTTGCAGTCACACTACTAGGAAAAGTAAAAGCCAACGTGCTGTGGGTTTAATAGAGGCTGAACTACTAACTGACATGGAGATTTTCATAGAATACAAGAAATATGATTGCCTTTAATAAGCCCTTCCTCATGTCACTGGCTCTCCTGATATTTCCGTTTTGTTAGCATGTCATTTATACTTTGGATTAGACAGAAAGTAACTAAGGTGAATAATTTTCTATAATTGGAAGAAGCTGGGAGTAACCATTACACAAAGCACTTACTTGTTTCCAAGTGAGCTGGAGTCTTCTTTGCTATTACATGCAAACTCATACATTTTCCCCATCCTATGTTTTGTTTTAAAAAAATGAGAGAGCCCATTTAGTAGCTCAGATACTCTGTACTGGGTGGACAAGACAAATATATTAGGGGTTGGGGGAGGATTAAAGCTATAGCCCTGTGTCTTTACAAATGAAAAAAAAAAAACTTGATTCTTACTTACAGGCTTATGACATGCTCCTATGTGGAGTCTTAACAACGTGTTAAATTAGTAACAAACCCACTGCCATGTTAGTCATCTGGTTATTTAAAAAAAAGCAAAAACAAATTAAGCTAGATTGCAGTTTAATAATTAAACTGTACATACTGTGCATATAATGAATTTTTATTTTATGTAAATTATTTTAACATAAGTTGGGAAATGTGGCTTTTGTTCATTTCGTTTAATTAAAGCTACCTCCTAAACTATAGTGGCTGCCAGTAGCAGAATGTTAAATTGTGGTTTATAAACTTTTTTTTCTTTGCATTGTAAATAGTATTGGTTGTACATTGTCAGTGTAATAAAAGCAGAATCTTTGTATATTAAAATCATGTAGTTTGTATAAAATGTGGAAGGGATTTATTTACTGTGTGTTGTAATTTTGTAAGGCCAATTATTTACAACTTTTAAAAAATTGCTACTGTGTTTGTATATTTACACATTGATAAATATTAAATCATAACTTGGTAAGAAAATCCTAATTAAAAGGCTTTTTTCTAAAGTTCAAGTTATTGAAAACTTTTCATTTCATTTTTTTTTTAAAAAAAAGGGTAGCTGATATATGAACTATGCGATCAGCTTCGCTGCACATGTGGGAAGAAATAATAGTATTGGACTCCATGTTTTGAATTAATAACATTTCTAGAAAGCAGTCTATTTTGCCTTAATTTAAGCAAGTGCCTTTAACCACTAAGCCATCTCCCCAGCCCTATTTTGCCTTAATTTATAACTAGGTATATTAATGAATGTACTTAGTGTTATGTAGACAAATTTAAAAAAAAAACTTAAGTACAGTGTATTAGAAGAGATGTTGGTGAACATAATTTTGATATTTATCTTTAAAAATCTAGAACAGAAAGCCAGGAGTGGTGGCACACGCATTTAATCCCAGCACTTGGGAGGCAGAGTTAGGAGGATTGCAGTGAGTTCCAGGCCACCCTGAGATTCCACAGTGAATTCCAGGTCAGCCTGGGCTAGAGTGAGACCCTACCTCAAAAAAACAAAACAAGAAAAATCTAGAACAAAATATTTTGCTGAAATTTTAAACTTTATTCTACCTCTGAACCATAGAATATGAAACAAATTGTGACATTCAGAATACTGTTAATTAGATCTTTATACAAAAGCAAATTGTGGGGGCTGGGGAGATGATTCAGTGGTTAAAGACACTTGTTTACAAAGCCTTCTGGCCAAGGTTCAATTTCCAAACCACCCTTGAGGGCCAGACACAAAAAGGGATGCAAGCATCTGGTGTTCATTTGCAGCAGTGAGAGGTCCTGGTACACCCATAAACACACATGCACAAATAAATTTAAATTTAAAAAAATCAAATGGGGCTGGAGACATGGCTTAGTGATTAAGGTGTTTGCCTGCAAAGCCTAAAAACTCAGGTTAGATTCTCCAGGACCCACATAAGCCAGATGCACAAGGTGGTGCATGTGTATGGAGTTCATTTGCAGTGGCTTGAGGCCCTGGTGTGCCCATTCTCTCTCTCCACCTGCCTCTCTTCCCCCCTCTCTCAAATAAATACATAAATAAAATATTTTAAAAATTAAATGCTTAAAAAACCTGTATGATATTACATGTAGTCACTTGTGTAGGTACTTAGGATTCTTCATCTTCAAACCCTCATTTTGCAAATGAGAAAAGTTGGTTCAGTGAAATTTTAGTGAACTACAGAAGACCCCACCATGAACTTAATTCCTCTTAATTCCATACTTCCTCTTAAGTCTATACTATGTGTGTGTGTATTAAACTTCATATGTATTTGAAATGTCTTTAACAGAAAGGCTGTAGTATAATTACTCCTCCTTCCCAATCCCTACCTTATTCCCCATCCCCACTTTGAGTTATCCACAGCACACAGTAGATCCTGCTCTATTTTACCTCCTTCACTAGCCCCTTCAGTCCCCTATGTCCAAGACATTGCATCTCAGTGTCTTGAGGTAACTTTGAAGCTGTAAAATACTGTTACAAGAATAACTGGTCACAGCATTATTTTTGTAACAGAATCAGATTTTTAAATAAAAATTACTTTTTGGTGTGTGAATGTAGGTATATGTTCCACTGTGCACATTTGGAAGTCACAATACTACCTTAGCTATCAGAACTTGCATTCTACCTCATTTGAGGCAGTGTCTCATGGCTCACCCCTGTGTTTTCCAGGTTAGCTACCCTGAAAGCTTCCAGAATTTTCCTGTCTCCACCTTCCTTCTTGCAGGCAGAAGTGCTGGGATTATAGATATACATACTACAGCATCCTGCATTTTATATGGGTCTCTCACACCAAGAAAGTGAGCACTAACTAAAGTTATTACTAAGTCAATACCCTGTAACTTAAAGGGAGAGACCTTCTTGAGCTAATTTGTACATTAATAATGGAATTCTACCCAATCTGATTATGGCTTCTCAGCTCAAGTAATGAAAAGGCACTGTGGAAAGAGACCACAGGACTGGATTATGATCTAACATCAGGATAGGCCATGGAACTGCCTCATAAGCTTTGGGACTCCAGTGTTGCTAAAGCACAATACAGTTGATGGACCTAACAAGGAGTCTAAAACATAAAGAAAAGGGCATGCTTTGCTTAGCAAAGTATCAATGCGAGAGAGGGAAGGCTATGATATTTTAGATCCCTATACCAAGATGTTTGAATGGGCAAGTTTTGTATTTACCATTCTATTTGTCCTGAGGTAGATTTGAAAATTAATGAAACAATATGATGGTGAGGCAGATTATTATCCTATTTCAGAGAAGATTAAATTCGGATTGTAATGATCAAATAGTTTAAGAAAGTTGATGGAAAGAAACCATGATTCAAATCCAAGTCTGTCTCAATTAAATTGTCTTCTCTTCTAGTATTAGGTTATGTCTATTACAAAATTGCTTCTTAGACTTCTGTCCTTGTAAATCCCTAAAGCAGCTCATTTTGATGTTACTGATGCTGGAAGATGTTTTTGTTTGTTTGTTTGTTTGTTTGTTGAGGTAGGTTCTCACTCCAGTCCAAGTTGACCTGGAACTCACTCTAGTCTCAGGCTGGCCTCAAGGTCACAGTGTTCATCCTACCTCTGCCTCCCAAGTTAAAGGTGTGCACCTCCACAACTGGCTGAGATGTTTTGATGAAAGTTTTAACTAGATATGCTAACACTGAATAATTGAGGTAAAGAATTTAAGAAGCTTCACTAAATCAGTTATTTTTACTCCAGTTGTCTTCCAATTCCATTGTTTTTACTGAAAATTAACAAAATAGTACTCTACTACAGAGCTATGTCCTTATGCATGGCATGTTTTAGTCACTGTAGCCTCTGCCTTCTAAATTGTCTTTGTTTGCTATTACTTCAATCTTTATCTGATTGTCTAGTGACAAGTGCAGGTATCAATTTCAGCAGAGATTTTGAATCTTTGGTTAGTAACAAGTTTTGTGTGCTTGTGCTGCTTTAGCCATTGTGATATTTCTACAAGTAATATAAATTATGACCTTGACAAAAGCTGTAGTTACAAGTGCATGCTGTTTTGTCAGCAAATGAATAAAGCCTCCTGCCTCAGTGTCTATCACCTTTTCCTTGTCCTTTACCCATATCCCTGATTGCTAAAGGAAGA
Source organism: Dipus sagitta (assembly GCA_036346955.1). Lineage (NCBI taxonomy): Eukaryota > Metazoa > Chordata > Mammalia > Rodentia > Dipodidae > Dipus > Dipus sagitta. The sequence goes on along the minus strand of CM070779.1, from coordinate 87,231,573 downwards.
GTGGCTCTGATGTTCTCATAAAATGTTTATCATAGCATACTTTTATTTTTAAAAATGTTTTTATTTATCTGAGAGAGGCAGGCATATAGACAAAGAGAGAAAAGGCTTGGACCTGCCAGGGCTCTCACCACTACAAATGAATTCCAGATGCATGTGCCACTTTGTGCATCTGGCTTTATGTGGGTACTGGGGAATTGAACCCAGGCCAGAAGGCTTTTAACAGGTGAACCACCTCTCCAGCCCACCATATTTTAACTATGAGTTTTTTTTTAGCACCAAAGGATGAAGAATTTAAGGCAAGAATATCTTCTATTTGGGGGCTTAGGAAAGAGTAGAGGATAAGCACATAGTAGAGGCTTACAAGAGACCAGTAAGTTCACATGCTTGAAACTTGTTCCCTTGAGACACCAAGCCAGGAGATGCTACAGAAACAAAGCTTTTCTTGTGTTCCTGGAGAACTGAGGCTCCCTTGTATGGGTTCTTAGTCTTCATTAATCAAGGAATTTAGAAACAGTCGCAGGCTCAAGGACAAGTTTATCAGGGTTTGAGAGAAAAACAACAGAGCAGGCAAGCTATAAATCTTAGCAGCTTCTGGGAGGTGGGAGATGGCCAATAGGAAGAGGGGAAGTCATGCCATTGGAATTAATGTTAAGAAAGCAAATAAGGTCTGGGCAGATGGCTCAGTGGTTAAAGATGCTTGCTTTCGAAGCCTGCTGGCCCTAGTTTGATTCCCCAGTACCCACATAAAGCCAGATACATAGTGTGGCACATGTGTCAAGTTTGTTTGCAACAGCAAGAAGCCCAGGCACAGCCCTACATACACACAGTTCCTTAAATTATTTATATGGCAGGTATGTCCAGCAATGGAGGTCTTCATGTAGTTGCATGGGTGGGGGTTCTTCAGAGAAATAGAGAACCTAGAAGGCTAGGGCAATCATGCTTAGGATTTGGATGGTAAGAGATAGAAGGGAGAAAAGGAAAAGCCTCCTTTTGAGTTTCTAATGCAAGTACACGCATTAAAGTAGGGGCTTTTGCAGATACATTACCTCATTAAGCGAATAATTATTCCTCCCATCGCCTGAGTATGTCTTCAGGGGAATCAACTTTCCTGAGGATTGGTTTTGGGCTTAATGGGTTAACTCTTTAGGGAAGATACCATAGTAAGTCTTTTGTAATCTTGTGTTTGGGGTAGTTTAGAATGTCCTATGTAGGGGTTTAGGAGATGACTCTGGGTAAAAGCATACCCATGTAAAGCTGGATGGGTATTGGACACACACAAATAAATAGATTTCTTTAAGAATGTCATGTCTCCAGGCATGGTCAGAGGTAGAACTCACATTCTATTATTTTTACTAGGAACACGTAGCTTTTCCTCATAGAAGACCTGATTAGCTCCAGTTTCCTTTACCAAAAATGGGGAGATAGGGTCCAAAGCAGATGGTGAGGGAGAGGCCCATCTCAGTGGCCTCTAAGCCTGCTAATACCTGACCAGCCACCCTCTCATAAAATACAGTTCACTGAAATTGCGACTGGTACATTTTCATAATCCTAACCTTACCAGCGGGAGTAGCCCTGGCTTTTGCCTCTTTCCCTTTAAACGAATATGACTGACGGCGACACGTTTCACGTAGGGCATGCTATGCAACACAGGGCAAACAAAGCCGTCAGCAGGGAGCCAGGACCTCCAGCGTCCCCGGTGGGCGTCGGTCGCTAAGGGCCAGTTCAGCCCGGACGACCCAGGGGACGACGCCACGCTGCGCGGCCCCGACAAAGCCCAGGCGGTCTCCAGGCGTCGCCATGACGACGCGGGCCCAGGAGGGCGCGGATTGGCTGGGCCGACGCGCGGTGTCTGCTGGGAGCTCTCGGGGCCCGCAGCGCCGGGGCGGTTTGAACTTGGCGGGCCTGATGCGGGCGGTGCGGCGGTGGCGGTCTCCTTCTCCGGCGCCGGGCGGCGGCGGCGGCGGCGGCTTCCTGGCAGCCATGAGCACACCCGGCTCTCCGCGCTCGCCGGGCTCTTTCTCCGGCCCCACGGCGGGCTCGAGGGCGCCCGAGGCGGCAGCGACGTCGCCGCCGCGCTCCCTGAGCTGCAGCAACTCTACCTGGTCGCTTTTGTCACCCCTCGGCCACGAGAGCTTCACGTTCGATGCAGACGACAGTGACGGGGACGAGGAAGGCGTCCGCGTCGCAGAGGCCAAGGTGGCAAGCCTGAGAGGACTGGAGTTACAGGGGTGTGCCAGGTAAACCCCAGGTCCCCACGCAGCCCTTTGCAAGATGTCCGGGCCCTGGCAAGAGCTCTGTGCCCGCCCCACGACCTCCTGCCTTGCGCCGCCACGTCTGCCAGGCACCGGCATCCTGTGGCTGCACACCGGGCCCTGGGCGGATGCGTACCAGTGACAGATTTCCCGAGATCTCTTGTCCTTCTCCCCTGAGGACTTGGCCACTACCTTCTCACTGAGGGCGGGGGAGGGCCCGGCTCCTGTACCTAGTCTCAAGCACACAAAACATGGCTGCTATGTCAGGAGCTTTACGAATCCTCAAAAGCCACATCGTGCCCATAATCTTAGCATCAGGTTGTGTTGTATGCAGTTGACTGTGCCAAGCAGGTACTTTTAATACAACGAGGACAAGCACAGAGGCCAGCAGTGTCCAGCTCAGCATGCAGAGACCGATTGTGTCTGATCTGAGCATTGGGATAGTTAGCATTTCATCAAGAGAATTATTTTTTAATTAATTAGTTTATTTGCAAGCAGAGAGAGGCAAACAAAAGAGAGACAAAGAGGCAATAGGTGCCCCAGCGCCTTTAGCCGCTGCAAACGAACTCCGGATGCATGTGCCACTTTGCGCATCTTGCTTTATGTGGGTACGAGCACCTTAACTGACGAGCCATCTCTCCAGCCCTCAAAGGGATTACTAAAACCATCTTATTTCTTCATCGATTCATTCAGCAAACATTTGTATTTTTCCATATTTTTGTTTAGGTACTAGAGACCATAAACAAGATAAACATGATTCCCACTGTTAATCATTTCACAGATAACAAATCTGTCTCAATACAAATAAGAAGTCTGACGCAAACGAATACGTCTAGTTATTAGTACTCAGGTATATATGTCAGTGAGAGTTGATGTGCAACACTACCTGTGAGGTAGCTACTACTGTCATCTCCATTTTACAGGTGGGAAAACAGGCTAAAAGAAGTTTAAAAAATGTACACAGCTAGGAAGAAACAGGTAAGGATTCACCCCCAGGCTATTTCGCTCTCAAATCTAAGATTTTCACCAGGCCACATGTGGAGGTCAAGAATGTGACTGAGGCACAAGCTGCAGAGTAATGCGTGGCACAGTCACCACCTTCAGGATTTCTGCATGACTGAACGCAGAATGTGGATCAGCCATTGGTGAAAGAGGCTGGAAGATGGGTCGGGTCAGTTCCCAGGTGTCAGGCTGGGCAGTTTGGATTTCCTCCATTTGGCAAAGGATTTTTTTTTTTTTGGTTTTTTTTTTTTTGGTTTTTTTGAGGTAAGGTCTCACTCTGATCCAGGCTGACCTGGAATTCACTATGTAGTCTCAGGGTGGCCTCCAACTCTTGGCGATCCTCCTACCTCTGCCTCCCAAGTGCTAGGATTAAAGGCGTGCACCACCATGCCCGGCTGGCAAAGGATATTTTTGAGATGGGGAGTGACATGATGTAAGGATGCTCTTGGAAGGGTGTCTTTGACTATTAAGAATGAATTGAAAGGGATGGGGAAAAGGAGAAGAGAATGGCTTGAGAAAAGTGTGGAATGTAGAATATATGCATATATGACAAGTGGGAGAAGCAGATGTGGAGGGGAGAATGTGGAGTCAAAGATGTGGGTTCTTTTGGCTTGGGTTACCCAGGAGGTATTAGTACCTTTCACTAAGGTAGGGTTATAAGAGAAGTAAACTTTTTCTTGAGATGCCAAGGGGGTAGATGCTCAAAACTGATTAAATTTGTGTTGAACTGACTTTGATATTCAAGTGGTTGGAAATGAAAGTCTGGAACACGAGATAAAGTCTGGGCTGGGTTACTGATCTGCATCATCAGGATGTAGCATAGTTGAAGCTGTAGGACCAGAGAAGGTCATTTGTTCAGACTGAGAAAAAGAATGTATAAAGTATGCAGCAGTGGAGTCCTTTTGCTGTAGAACCTATAGGCATGAATAATTGAGTATTAGTAGCAGGAAAAAAATAAGGAAACTGAATTTATGAGGTAGAAAAAATTATGCGAAGCACTTGGTTGAAGCAGTTGTTTTCTAGAAGGAACATTGTTAAAGACATAAAGAACTGAGTCTGTACAATAAACTAGACTCTGGAGGCTAGGGGTATGGCTCTGGTAACAGTATAATATTCATTAGGCCTTGGGTTCAATCAAACAAACAAGTAAAAAGCTCACAAATAATAAAGACAACCATAAACTCAACTCTGGAGCTGTTTTGGATCCCAAACAGTCTTTCCATCAGTCCTGACTACTTAACTTTCCCCAGGTTTTGTGAGGTCATGTATCTCACCAAGTACCCATGTTCTTTGCTCTTTTTTCCCCTCTTTTAAATACTATTTATGCACAGAGAAAAGAGAGAGAATGGGTGCACCAGGGCCTCCAGCCACTGCAGATGAACTCCAGACACATTCGCCACTTTGTGCATCAGGCTGTGCATGGGCACTGGGGAATCAAACCCGGTTGTTAGGCTTTGCGGGCAAGCACCTAAACCGCTAAGCCATCTCTCCAGCCCATTATTTACTATTATATTTAGTTTTCCTTGTGCTCAGAAGAGACTACGACAGGAGACAGTCAGACTGAAGAGTTATGGATCCCAAAAATAGCAGGCAAAGAGAGTCCTGTTGAAGACAAGGGCCAGAGGGTTACATCTGTAGTTCGTGGTAGTGTTTATACTTAAGATGTTGAAGGTACAGGCTCCAGCACCCAAACCAACAACAACACAAAGCAGAGAAGTGACATATTTTTATAGCTTTTTATTTAAAAGCAACTTCAAACTTTAAAAGAGGTGAAAAAAGTATGAAGACTTTACCTTTTACTCAGACTCCTAATTGTTAGCACCCTTACTTTATCATTCTCTCTGGGCATGTACTGCATACCTTGTATTGTATAAGGGATGGGAAGGCAATCTGTTCCAGGACCTGAATTAGGATTGTGTGTGGTAGTTGGTTGGTTGTCAAGATAGAATTTTTAGGAATAAAAACTAAGCTATTAGAGAAGAACAAAATATGCCTCAATTGAGGCAAATAGATTGGGTTTGGGTTATGTCTATGGCATCTTAAATAATGTGGTTTTAGAAGGTGAAGGTAGTTTAATGTATAAACCAATTCAGATGTTGAGTTATACCTTATGATTTTTAATATGAATGCTTGTCTGTAATTCATATGAAGTTGTAAAATCAAAATATTGCACATTTTCCTTTCATTGTACAGCTAAATGATCTTGAGAGAAAGAAAAGTTTTCTGGACAAGTGCTACAGTCTCCTCTCTCTTATAGCAGTGAAGTTGACTCCGATGACAACCAAGAACAGAGACAGGTGCCCTTGCCAGAGAGCAGCCTTACACCATGGGAGGTGTGGTTTGTTGGCAAAGAAAAAGAAGAACGAGACCGGCTACATCAGAAAGTTCTAGAGGTAAAGCTAAACAGAATTCTTTTTTTTTAATCTTTAGTTTATAGCATAATGCTGCTGTTACAAAATAAAACATTAATGATACTGTCCCTGAAACAATGTTTGTGCATATGTCTGTGGGTTTACTAGACCACTTTTGATAAATCCATGCTCATTGGAATAACATTTGGGAAATGCAGCACCATGCAGAAATAAAAGGCCCTTTTACGTCCATCATCAGCGTCTCAGCACACTGCTCTCCAGGCTTTCTTCTCCATCGATATTTATCATAACCTGCATGTATCTTTTCACATGCTTTAGATTATCACCAGAGTGTTTATATTTCCTAGTACAATGTAAATGCTGTATTGTTGAGGGAATAACAAGGAAAACTGTTGGTACAAGCACAGTCTTTTCCCCTGAGCAATTTTGGTATGTGTGTGTGAATCCACAGGTATGAAACCAGGCTATGTACAAATGTACATACACAGATATGTACAGTGGAGCCTTACCATGTGCCCATTTAACTGGGTACATTTAACTTTATAGTGAGTGAAATTTTTTTAAAAAAAGAAGAAAATTAAAATTGATAATTACCCTTGTCTTCCAATGAGCATTTGCCTAGAGTGATTGTGTGCTGGAGAAGGGAATCTGCCATCTTTCTAAGTGTGTCTGTGTCCTTGCTCCTCTGCCTTGCTTATGGACATTTCTCTCACTTTTTGAACTTTTTAACTCATAAAAATAAATCAGTTTAAGATTTGTATAATTTGACTTTTCCTATACTTGGTACCCAACCTTTCTATCTTAGTTCTTATCTAAGAATAGAAACCAAATAGGTTGAAATGCTGAAGGATACTTCTTGTTTTTGTTTTTTTTTTTTTTTTTTCACAAATTTATCAGTTGTTTAACTAGGTTCTTAGTAAGAAATTTAGAACACCAATTTGTGAGGATAAACTCCATTCGTTAGAGCAAAAACCGACCGCAGGTAGCCCTGGAGCTGAGGAACAGCTTTGATCTTTGGCAAAATTTGGGAGTCCACAGCTTTCTGATCCATTTTGCGTTGCTCTGTAATCTCGTATTTCTCCTTCTCTGCGTCAAAGATCTCGCCTTCCTGATGCCTGGGCTTCCGCAGTTCCTTCTTCTTGAAGTAAGCATCAGTGAGGTGTTTAGGAATTTTAACTTTGCTGATATCAATTTTTGTGGAGGTGGCAATGACAAACTTTTGGTGTGTTCTACGCAGAGGAACTCGATTGAGAGAAAGAGGTCCAGTCACAAGTAATAAGCCACTTTCCGGCTGCTTCAGGAAAACCACTCTCTTGCCTCTGTGGCGTCCTGTGAGGATGATCAGGATGGTCCCAGGAGTGATGCTGGCCGCAGCCTTCTCACATGCTGACTGAAGGGTTTCTTGCCATGGCTCAACAGCTTCCATGGCACGTCTTCAGTAGGATAATACCTAGGCATTTTACGAAGCTTAACCACCCGGGTACCTCCATTTTTGTCACCACCGACTGGTTTTGTGACCGTAGCAAGAACCTTTTCCCTTTTTTTCTTTTCAACCTTGGATTTGGCAGTTGAGTACTTCCTCTTGTACAGAGCCTTTCTGGAATACATAGCTGATCGGGAGTACCGGCCAATTCCTCTCACCAGGACCGGGTTCTGGCTGCAGTGGGGCTTCCCCTTCTTTGGCTTTGTAACCTTAGGGTCACCCTTTTTGGCCTTGCCTCCAGCATCAGCCTTCTTGACTGCAGGTTTCTTCTCCTTAGTGTCTGCTTTCTCGGACTTTTCACCCGCCATCTTGTAAGATGGGAAAGAGCACTTCTTGTTTTTAATAGAATCCAAGCCAATTGCTTTTTCTTCCTGTCATATTTTTAATATTTTCCATATCATTAACATCTTGGTGGTGCTGGGAATTCATTCCAGGGTCTTGAACATGTTAGGTAAATGCTTTTACCAATTAGCTATACCTCAACCCTTCATTAAATATTTTTCAGCATTATATTAAAATGGCTGCCTGGTTATATTGTATTTAGAATGTATTAAATAGGTATTAAAATATAGTTAACTGGTTCACTGTGTTCAGAAGTTTCAGCTTATTTTAGTCTAGTAGTAACTATGTAACTGTAGAAATCATGGAAACTAAAGCCTTGCCCTTTTATGAAGCTCCTTGGAATAAATTTTCCTTGTCAGTTTCTATGATGAGTTCCTAGGTAGGCAGGCAGTCACATATTTAGGAGACTTGGCATGATTTCAGAGGATTGTAGAAATTAGTGTATTCTGCTGTTTCTTATTACATGGTACTCTGTATGCTAGAATGCATATTTGTTCTTAGAAAAGTACACTGTGAGAGTAACCCTTGTTTTCCTGTTAGCAAGGCACAAGGCATAAGAATGACCTGGCTTGGTGTCAGGAAAGTTTATGAAAGCCCTGGCTTATTACTTGTCTTACCTATAGCGTTATCACTTGCAGGGTGTTATTATCTAAGTTGTTAAACTTTTATATTTCAATTTCCCCATTTGTACAGGAGTTAAGTAATACCTGTCACAGGAATTTTGTTAGGATAAGAGAAAACAGTAACAAAGATGGCCGATTTTTGTCTTTTATTGCTATTATTATTGTTATTATTTTTTAAAACAGGTCTTATGTAGCCAAGTTTGCCTGAAACTCACTAATAGTTGTGATAGTCATGTGCTTTGAATACTTGTTTCCCATCTGGTGGCGGTTTGGAAGGTAGAATCTTGCTGGAGGAGTTGCATCACAGAATTGGGGGGGGGATGTGAACTTAGGGTTTATTAGCCAGCTGCATGGTATAGTACTCAGTTCCTTTCTGCTGCAGTGTTTTGCTTCTGTGATGAAACTTCCCCTCATGACTGTAAGCTGAAATAAACCTTATCCTCCCACCAGCCACTTTGGGTTGGATGTTTTGTCACAGCTGCAAGAAGGTAACTACAATAGTCAAGGCTGGCCTTGAACTCTTGATCCTCCTGCCTACCCCTCACCCAAGTGCTGGGATTAGAGGTTTGCATCACCATATCCAGCTTGGTAGTATTTTTATCATTGCTATTCATAGCCTTAAGTTTTTTAAACTTATTTTTCATACTAATTTGTAATTATGAGACCCTAGACTGTTTGCTTACCTCAGATTTCGCCATTACTAAATCCACTAGTTTTTCTTTTCTCCTACAGTGGGAGTCTAATCCAAGGTCCCATGTATGCTAGGTAAAACCCCACCACTGTCCTGCACTCAGCAATGCCTTGTAAAAATACCTGTGGACCAGAAAGATGGCTCAGCAATTAAAAGCTCTTGTTTGAAAGCTTGCCAACCCAAGTTTGGTTACCCAGCCTCATATAAAATTGAATACAAAGTAGGCTCATGCATCTCTAATCCCAGTGTGCCTTTGGCAATGGGAGGCAGAACTAGGAGAATCTGGAAGTTTGCAGGCATGCAAGCTCCCAAGCATGCAGTGGCAAATAAAGTGAATAAGTAGTACATAAACTGAGCTTGCTATACTACGAGTAATTCCTACACTGGGACATAGAGGCGGGAGAATCAGAAGTTCAAAATCATCCTCAGCTTCTTAAAAAAAAAAACTAGCTGGTTATGGTGGCTCAAGCCTATAATCTCAGCACTTAGGAAGCTAAAGCAAGCAGATGAAATCACTAGTACTTCAAGGTAGCCTGGTCTACATCAGGAGTTCAGGACAGCAAAAAAAAAAAAAAAAAAAGAGGATTCCCTGTCTAGAGGTTGTGGTATATAACGTATCAGAAAAAGCCTAAAGTGTAAATTATAAGAAAGAAAAAAGTTGAAGCCATGTTTCAAAGACCTGTGTTACAGCTATTTTGTCAGTTTGTAAGACATAAGTCTAAAATAGCCACTAGTTTGGTTCTTTTTGTTTGTTTGTTTGTTTTTTTATTTATTTGAGAGCGACAGAGAGAGAAAGAGAGAGAGAGAATAGGTGCTCCAGGGCCTCCAGCCACTGCAAACGAACTCCAGATGCACGTGTCCCCTTGTGCATCTTGCTAACGTGGTTCCTGGGGAATCAAGCCTCAAACCGGAGTCACAGGCTTCACAGGCAAGCGCTTAACCGCTAAGCCATCTCTCCAGCCCTAGTTTGGTTCTTGAAAGATCTCTGAGTCGTGTGCAGTTACTTGGGCCAGTGGGTCAGGACCCTGTCATGAGACAGGTGGAAGGAAAAAATTGAGTCACACATATTTTCCTTAGCAACAAATGAGATGTGGTGATCAGGGGATGGTGAAGCATACCAAATAGGTGATGTCAGTCAGAAGACAGCATGGCACAGAATATCAGTGTTCCAGCTAGGCCTCTGAGATGTGGCTTTTCAGTATATGAAAAAGGGGTCTCAAATTTATGTGGAAGGGAAAGTAGACAATGATGAATTCATGCTTAAAAATAATGTGAGGCAGCAAGCAACAGTGATCATAACTGATAACATTATGTTGCTGAGTGACCAGACAAAAGGAAAGGAATAGAACAGATGATTCTTCTTTGACTATTGTTTAGTACAGTCTCCTTCTACAAGTCATGTGTAGTCTATAGTTTCTAAAGATAAATATTAAAATGCTTTTCTATATCTAGAAAAAAAGCTAACTTGTTAACCATGAGAAATGTATTTTTGTTTCACATAAAATAAATATATTTTCATTTATATATACATATGTATAAAATGTATCAGTTTCATACAAAACCTGGTACTCTGTTTCCTTCCTTCCTCCCTCCCTCCCTCCCTTCCTTCCTTCCTTCCTTCCATTCCTTGTCTGTTTATATCCCATTAAGTTGATTTTAGGCTCATAGTTTTAGACACCTTGGCTTACCAGGATGTTGATAAAGCCATCTGCTTCTTTGAAGTCACTTGTTACATAAGGAAAAGGAAGGTCACTTCATATCATTTTTAGTCATAGAAGTTACTTCAGTTAAAGGAAAGTAGTAGAGTGGGCTATGTAGTCATAGAACAAAGATGAAATTTTAATTCTCATAACTTGAAAAGTTACTTAACTTCTTTGGCTCCAGGGTTTTTATCTATAAGTAAGATACTAAAGAGGCAATAGTGAAGTGGTCAAAAACATAAACTCTTGAGCCTCATTCAGCTTTGGGCTGGAGAGATGACTTAGCGGTTAAGCGCTTGCCTGTAAAGCCTAAGGACCCCGTTAGGATCGATTCCCCAGGACCCACATAAGCCAGATGCACAAGGGGGTGCATGCATCTGGAGTTCGTTTGCAGTGGCTGGAGGCCCTGGCACACCCATTCTCTCTCTCTCTCTCTCTCTCTCTGCCTCTTTGTCTGTTGCTCTCAAATAAATAAATAAAAATTTAAAAAAAAAAAAAAACAAAAAACTTAAGCTTCGAGGAAATTCTTGACTCTGTGCCTCCATTTCTTTACCCATGAAATGGGAAGAATATTTTCCTGATAGTGTTGTTATGCTGACTAAATGTATATCAGGATGAGGCCTAGTATATAGAAGGCATTCAATGCAAGTTGTTATTATGTGTGAAAGGAGATAATTACTATGAAGAATTGTTGGGAGAAATATTAAAATCATGACTCTAAAGTCTCTGCAACAAAGTTCAAGCATGTATCAGGGAATGATTATTTGTCAGGATTAAAGCCTTTTCATGTTTTGAGTCGTTTGACAATGTTTCCATCTCAACAGGAAATTGACGGCACACTTTCTCTTATTTCTAATTTCTTCTTCCTACCATCTTGTCCTTGTAAAACTATGCCTTCTGAGTTAAAACAAACTGATTATTTTTTGGGTTTTTGAGGTAGTATCTCACTCTAGTTCAGGCTGATCTGGAATTCACTCTGTATTTTCAGGGTGGCCTGTAACTCACAGTGATCCTCCTACCTCTGCCTCCCAAGTGCTGGGATTAAAGGCATGCACCACCACGCCTGGTTAAAACTGCTCATTTTTTACTTTACTAGTCCACAGTTTCTCCTCACCTGCCCTTTCTTCCCTCCTTTAATCTATTTTTACAGAAAGTTTACAGTTTAACATTTAATTCTCTGATGTGCAGAGCATGAGATTAGGTCAGAGACTTCTGGGATTTTGTCTTTAAAGATCTCTTTCTTCCTCCCTTCCCCTCTCCTTTCTTTCTTTCTCCCTGTGTCGATTCCTCTTCTCTCTCAACCTCAGTTCTTGGTAGCACTGTAGCAGGCATTTTGTAAAAATGTAAAGGACTAACAGGTACAGAGGCAGTGACAAATCCTTAAATCCAAGATGGATGTTGATTTTGGAGATAGAGTTTTTAGCAGTTAAAAAGACTTTCTGAGTGACTTAAGGCAACTGTTTTCTGTGCAGTGGAATTTTAGGGTGAGAGGTTATGGAAGACTGGTAGATACTCTGTGGTCATTTGTCCAAAAGTGCAAAAAATTTGTTCTTTGTGTCAAGTTATATTTTCATTTAATGTACTAGAATTGGTCTCAGAGTTGGAAATTGTTCTTCTCATTGGCACTTATGTCAAATAAGTAGGCTTTGAGGAAAGAGGAGGATGGGGAAGTGAGTAGACTAATGGAAGGTATATAAGAAGTATATCATTATTAATATCTAAGGGAGAGAAGAAAAATAACCAGTAATTATGTTTTTAGAGTCATAGAGAAGTCTAGTTTGAACAGCTTTCTCAACTAATGCCATAATTTAACTGATGAGTGACAGAGTGGTGGCATTCAACTTGCAGTTTTATTTGGCCCTACCTTCCACATTCTTTCTTTTCAGGAAATGCCCAGACTTGTAGCCTCTAGTGACAGCAAGGCAGTTAAATAATCTGGAATATGAATGTGGTTTTGCTTTACATCCTAGCAGCTATAAAGTCACTGAAGAAAACTCCAGATTCTTTCTTTCTCAAAGAAAAATTAGCTTTTCTACATTTCTTCTTTGATATAACTCTGAGTTAAAGTTTTAATTTAGGGATTATTTAATTCCTATCCTTTATCTTCGTCGAGAATGTAGTTTTTTATAACTGTAAAAAGAGTTACAATTCCCTTGACTTACTGCCAATAGCTTAGAGTGATGCCAAAATTTATGTGTGGGAAAGTTGATTTCAATGAGGGTAATTTAGCTGAAGTTTACTCTAAGAAACTAGTGTTTTGCTGCCAACCAGTTACTTGTATTTCTAAAACATAACTTATATTTTCATTAGTGCTTTTCTTTCATCATAGACAACTTACTTCAGTGCTATTGTCACTAATGGTATATGCCCTATGAAGGAAATTATATTCTTGTTTAATTTAGCTTTGCTCTGTTTTTAAATACCGGATTTGGGTGTTTCTATTGAATGTTGCCTTTTGTTTCAATAAAATCCACAGGAAATAAATCAACAACTAGAAAAAAGAAAAGAAATGGAAGAACGTGAAAAAAGAAAGATAATTGCTGAAGAAAAGCATAAGGAATGGGTTCAGAAAAAGAACAAACAGGTAAAAACTGTCTATTGACATCTCTTATAAAGTCTTTCCTTCCATCCTTGTGTCCTAGGTGGTCTTGCACATTTGGGTCTTTTCTCTTCTCTTCTCTTCTCTTCTCTTCTCTTCTCTTCTCTTCTCTTCTCTTCTCTTCTCTCCTCTCCTCTCCTCTCCTCTCTCTCCTCTCCTCTCTCTCCTCTCCTCTCCTCTCCTCTCCTCTCCTCTCCTCTCCTCTCCTCTCCTCTCCTCTCCTCTCCTCTCTTCTTTTCTTTTCTTTTCTTTTCTTTTCTTTTCTTTTCTTTCTTTTTAGAGGTAGGGTCTTGCTCTAGCCCAGGCTGACCTGGAAATCACTAAGTAGTCTCAGGGTGGCCTCAAACTTACAGTGATCCTCCTACCTTGGCCTCCCAAGTGCTGGAATTAAAGGCGTGCACCACTATGCCTGGAGGGTTTTTTCTTTCCTGCTTTTATTGATTTGGTTTTCCTTTCCCATTACCAATTCTGTCTTAGGACTTTTGCCATCTTCTTTCTTTGGCTTCCACTAGGATCTTTTGGTAGTCACAACTCTGTATCTGTCTTCATACCAGAGGTTTTGGAGTCTGGAGTTTCATCCATAGGTTGGCAGGCGCCTCCAACTTGAACATCTAAGACAACCCATTTTTTGCCCGTTAACCCTTCATAGAACCTTCCTTCAAGCACCTTTATTTCTGCTACTGCTTCTATCTTAGTCATTAAGGCATTACCAGAATTTTTCTCTTGTTCCTAAACACTTTCTTTTTCATATAATTGCAGCTCTATGATCACTTCTGAAAACACACATCACATCTTTCAGCTTTCTGTTTCCTGCCCCGCACTGGGATAGGAGTTCAAGAAAGACAGGAGCTTTCTTCTGTTCAGTTCTCTAGCAGCTTAGTACTACATGTGAGGGAAACCAGAAATCTTCACTGAATGAAGAGATCTTCCTTGTGTCCCTGCCCAATTAACCTTGCTGGAAGTCATTCCCTAATTCAAGAAAGATTTTTCATGTCTCCCTACTGTCTTCTGAATGGGGTTTTTACAACTTAGTCTGATTGGTTAAAAATACTCCACTCTACTCTTTGAGCCAAATTTCCCTTTCAGTGTGTCTTTATCTATGCTGTTCTTACTGAAATTCTTTTGGAAGCACACAAAAGATAACCATGGCCTATCTTCTTGGAGTACCAGTTTTACTGGAAAGTTTTTAGAGGAAAAAAAAAAAAATATATATATATATATATATATGTGTGTGTATATATATATATATATATATATATATATATATATTTCATTTTTTTCTATTAAACTAAGCACAAGATACGTAATGGAGCAGAACATAAATGCTATTTTTACTACTTTCAGTACTAAGGATTGAATTTAATAAGGTTTGGCATGTGCAAAGAAAGTACTTTTATCACAGATCTGTACCCACCACCCTAAATTTTCTTGTTATTTTCAGGGTATTTAGGTTTTTGTAGAAGTTTTGAACTTTTGGTCTGTCCAGTCCCTAGGAACATGTATTCCTGAGACATTTTAAGAATGCATTACTTCTTATGGTTCCTTGTTTTCATATGTGGTGTTTAATCAAGGGGGATTCTTCACTCTGCTTTGGTTTTTACTGTCTATGTCAGGCTTTCCCATGTGAAATGTTCTTTGTCCATACGTTAGGGATTCTTTCCTGTGAATCTTTGAACACTTTATGGTACTTTGCCATATACTCCCTTGTATATGTATATACAAAACAAAAAACAACCTACCTGTTTTGTATTTTATATATATGCCTCACTTCCCTTGCAATGTTAAGATCTTTTAAAGCATGACTTATTTTTGTACATTATAAATAGTAAGCATTTGAGTGAGTTAATTGAGTGAATGAATGTTTGCTTGCTTGCTTTTCCCTCCCCCCGCCCCGTGGTAGTTGATCATTCCCAGGGCTTCATGTATGCTGTCTCAGTTCTCCTTGTATTTTCTTCTTTATCATTTTTATAATAAAATCAATTGTGGCTCCATGAATTTAACTCTGAGTCTTCTGTGTGCTAGACTAGCACTGTACCACTAAGCTATAAACTCACCCCTTATTTTTGGTGTGTGTTGGCATACACATTAGAACATTTTAAAATAATGGGACTGGGTATGTAGCTCAGTAGTGTGTACCTGCATGAGCAGCCCGGAGTTCAATCCGCAGCACCAGAAAAAAAAAAAGAAAGAACATAAATGCTTATTCTTTTGCTAATTTTTATCTTCCATTGTGATTTTTTTTACATATTTAGGTATAGCTTTTATTGCTGAAATCTATTTTTTTATTGACAGCTTCCATACTTACAGACAATAAACCATGATATTTCCCTCTCCCCAACCCAGTTTCCCCTTCACAGATCTACACTCCATCATATCCCTTTCCTCTCTCCATTAGTCTCTCTTTTATTTTGATGTCATCATATTTTCCTTCTATTATGAGGGTTTTGTGAAGATAGTGCTAGGCACTGCAAGGTCATGAATAACGAGGCCAATTTCTGTCTGGTCGATTGCATTGTAAGCAGTCCTACCCTTCCTTTGGTTCTTACATTGTTTCCGCCACCTCTT
Organism: Dipus sagitta; assembly: GCA_036346955.1. Lineage (NCBI taxonomy): Eukaryota > Metazoa > Chordata > Mammalia > Rodentia > Dipodidae > Dipus > Dipus sagitta. Next base: position 87,215,944 of record CM070779.1, on the reverse strand, counting down.
CTGCAATGGACCCTGAGCCTTGGAAGGTGTGATAGAGATGTTTCAGTGCTGAACATTAAGTAAAATGCTTACAGGGCAGTTTGGTGAGCATAATATATTCATTTAACCAGACAAGAGCAGGCATTATACTCCTGATGCTCAAGACCTTCCCCACCATAGGCTTTTGATTGGGTTTTCAGCCCCAGGCATGTATTCCCTCCCAAAAAGCGGGTCTCTAGTCCAGTTAGAGAGTGGTTGGTTTCCCCCATAACAGACATGCCACTGTTGCACCCATTGGCCCATTTGGCCAGGCTGGCCAAATTTAAGGCTTTCAGTGTCCACTGTTTTCACCACTGATGGCTGCCATAAGGCTGCATGTGGTGCAGCTTTTTCCGGTTTTATACAGCTGGGCTACCAGGAGAAGGCTTTGAGCTCAGCCCCACTTTGATGAAGTCTAATATTTTGAACTTAGACACATATTTAAAGTACAAGTGAAAGTTTTGAATATATACAGTTATATCTGTTAAATTTAATGTTCAGTTAATATTACTATGAAGAACATGTAAATTCAGTAAGTTAAAAGTGCCAGAATCTTCCTCACACAGGTGTTAGAAGAAGAAAACTGAAAGAGTGTATTTCTTCTACACTTTAGAAGTCAGTATTTATGGGCTGGCTTGCTTATGACAAGATAATATAGCAATATATTACAATAATATAACTATCATAATATATCAAGAATGAGTTCTTTATAAATAAGTGCCCAAATCCAAACAAGTTTGTGTGACCATTACAAAAGTTTACATGATACCTTTTTGAAGTTTATGACTATAAATCAAGGCAGTTATACATGTGCAGAATGGTATGCTTTCTCTTCTAAATGCTTCTCTTAATCTTCTAACTCCATTAAGTTAATTTTACCATGCCAGTCACACATAGCTGTTGTATAAGAATGTAAAATAAGCCGGGCGTGGTGGCGCACGCCTTTAATCCCAGCACTCGGGAGGCAGAGGTAGGAGGATCACTGTGAGTTGAGGCCACCCTGAGATTACATAGTGAATTCCAGGTCAGCCTGAGCTAGAGTGAGACCCTACCTCGAAAAACAAACAAACAAACAAAGACTGTAAGATACTGCTGAGGGCTCAATGATGTATTTGTTGTTTTAATTAATAACAATAGGTCTAATCTTATTATTTGAAGGCATTTATTTTTATTTGTGTGTGTGTGTGTGTGTGTGTGTGTGTGTGTGAAGGAAGTAGCTTACTCTGATACAAATCATTAACTATTGAAGGCAAGATTCCAGAAGGTGAGGGTAGTTCAAAAACGAGACCTGAAAAATTAAATTTACCTACTCTGCAGCACTCTTGTATCTGTTAAGGAATAATTGATTACTGTATTGCTTTTTTCTTAAAAACTATCAGATTTCTTCTTTTAGCTTTCCTTAACTGACCTCTATGTGGAAGGACTGCTCTACTGCTTCTCTTCCTGTCTGGCATTTGTTTTTTCTCCCCTGTTGACATTTCATGGTGTGTGGTCTTCTGCTGCCTTGCTCACTCACATGTGAGCTTTCTCTGGGCTGCTGTTTTCTCTGTCATTTTCACTGTGTTCTATCAAAAAGAATCAGACAAGAATTTATGTGTCTACCGACTGAATTAGTTTCTTATGACTGCAGTTTGTGAACCCCTTGCAAAAATGGGTTTGTTTTATCTGGGACTTTTACATTTGTGTTGTCAAACTAATTTTGTAGATTTGATTTGTATAGCATTAATACATATTTTATACCGAAAAGGCTTGTAAAGTTAATTAAAAATAAAATCAGTTTTAATTCTCAAAACGCAACTGATACCCTTATGTACAATGCTAATGTCAAGCAGCAGGGTCCATGACTTGATGATCAGTATACCATTCAAGCTTTCGGCAGATGTTTACTTGGCTTTTTCTGGGTGACAACAGGCAGTGTTAGAGGAACCAAACTACAAAGTGAGAGGCACCAAGTAGCTCTGTGTTGTTTCCTTTAGTTGTGAGAAGCACAGGACACACTGAGCTCTGTGCAGTGCAGAACTTGAAGAGACTGAAGCCCTTAGAGGTGGCATCTCTCAGTAGAGGTGTGCTGTTCTGTTCTTCTAAAGGCATCCTGTTATCTCTTTAGTTTAAATCCCAGTTTTAAAGGTATATCTGCCTATTTATTAGCACTTTCTCTCTCTTTTGAGGTAGGGTTTCACTCTAGCCCAGGCTGACCTGGAATTAATTCACTGTGGAGTCTCAGGGTGGCCTCGAACTCATGGCAATCCTCCTACCTCTGCCTCCCCAGTGTTGGGATTAAAGGCATGTGCCACCACGCCCTGCATTAGGTCTTTTTTTATAAGCATGTTTTGTACGAAGGACTGTATTTCACTGTGAAATTTTTATACATTACCGACTCTTACCTCTCTCCTGTTTTATTTTTAATCTCATTGAGCTGTAATTTATAAATATGTAATATGTGTCTATGTTAAGTTTATGAGGCATACCTGTGTAACTAACCAGTACCATAGTTAGGATAAAAAGAAAAAAGAAGCTGGGCATGGTGGCGCACGCCTTTAATCCCAGCACTCGGGAGGCAGAGGTAGGAGGATCGCCATGAGTTCGAGGCCACCCTTGAGACTCCATAGTGAATTCCAGGTCAGCCTGGGCTAGAGTGAGACCCTACCTCGAAAAACCAAAAAAAAAAAAAGAAAAAAGAAAAAGTGTAGCCCGCGTAGTCGTCTCGCCAGCAAGAACGCACGCGGACACCAGGATCCTTCTGCAGCAAGCGTTTATTGAACAGATGAAAGAGGAAGACCCAGCGCCCCCGAAATGGCGCCGCTTATATAGCCCCTAGGTGGCGTGTACTCTGCTGATTGGCTGCGCGCTCATATGACGCTCATATGCCCGGGCTGGGCAGTGACTTGGCGCGCTTTTGCCACTTGCACATGCGCTATTCTACTTGTTCACCAGGGCTGAGGCCGGATGTCACCTCTCGGCTCTCTACATCTCCCCCTGTTTGTTTTAATAAGATGACAACTGCCTCATAGCCCAACCAGCGCGGCACCAAACAACCCTATGCTCGATCAGGCAAATTCCTTCCTTGGGGAATAAGCGATCAAGAGCTCACTCCCTCACCTTATCAGGTGCAATGGAGACAAGTCCTCTGAGTGCAAAGGCCAAGGGAGAGACAAAAAGGGGAGTTAACACCCATCCCTGTGCAATGGAATATTGTTCCTGGGGGTGCAAGGGCTGTCAATCTCATATTTTGGTGCTGCAGCCACTTAGGCAAGGGCTGATTAGACTTAGATCTCCCATCGACTCAGTGCAATGGGCTAAACCCTTGAGGTGCATCGACTGAGGGTCTCAGTCTAATTAATTAACCAAATTTCAGGAGATGATCCCTGTTCCATAGCCACAAGTGCTTGCGCAATAACGGCCTTGTCACATTGCTATTGAGCTCTGAGCTTGCAGAACAACCAAAGCAGGAACACTAAGCCACAACATAGGGCTGCACCAAACAGCGCCACTCCCACCCATTCCTTAAAGAAAGAGAAGGCTGAAGAAATCCAGGATGTCAGGCCCACAGCTAGGGAGGGGTCAACTCTAGTAGAATAGGGTCTTCATAATGGATCTTGTCCACTTCTTCGGCTCCTGCACAGGATCTCGATGATTCGTCAGGTCTCACAAGTCTACGTGTTAGGCGTTCTGGTAGCCAGAATGGATTGTCTTCTTCCTGTGGAAAAACACAAACAGCTCCCCTGGATCTTATTAAAATAGGATCCGGGCCTCTCCATTGACCAGTCAAAACATCTTTCCACTTAACCATCTCCTGTGGCCTGTTAGGCTCTGAGCAATGACGGTCAGCCGCCGAATGGCCCTGACTGTCCAAATTTAAAAAATTAAGAGTAAAGAGTGCTATGGATATACTCACTCGTGGGACTGAGGGCAGAGCCTCCTCGACTCCCCCTTTTTGTTTTATTAAATAAGACTTTAGAGTGCGATGAGCCCGTTCTATAATACCCTGTCCTTGAGGATTATATGGGAGACCTGTCAAATGGGTCACTCCCATCTGGTGACAGAACTGTCCAAATTTTTGAGAAGTATAAGCTGGTCCATTGTCAGTTTTAAGAATTTTGGGCTTCCCCCAGGCACTCCACGCCTCGAGGCAGTGTTGAATAACATGGGCTGTTTTCTCCCCGGTTAATGGGGAAGCAAACATAACTCCAGAACAAGTATCAATGGAAACATGTAAATATTGTAATTTGCCAAAAGATGGGACGTGAGTAACATCCATCTGCCAAATTTGTAATGGGCGAATTCCTCTGGGATTAATTCCTACATGAGGCACAGGTAAAAATTGACAGCAATTTTGACATTGAGTTACTATATCTCTAGCCTCTTTTCTAGTGATGTCAAACCGACGACGCAATGTCTCAGCTGTGACATGAAACCTTTTATGAAAACTTTTAGCCAACTCCAATTTTGATGAAAGAACAAGCATGATAAACTTCGTGGCCCGATCTGCCAAGTCATTTCCACGGGACATGGGCCCCGGTAGGCCCGAATGAGCCCTGATATGCGTAATGAAAACAGGAGATCTCCTATTAATCAAGGCAAACTGAATCTTTTGAAAAATTGTTGCAAGCTTGCTAGATGCCTTAATCAACCCAGCAGCCTCTAAAGTTTTTGTTGCATTTACTACATAACAGGAATCCGAAACAATATTCAGGGGACCTGGGAATTTTTCCAAAACTTCTAATACTACCAAACATTCCACAACTTGAGGTGAGGTTTCATGATATTGTTTAGATATAATCTTATCATTAACCACATAGGCCCCTACTCCTGTTTTTGACCCATCTGTATAGACCACCAGCCCATCTTGAAGTGGCTCCCGAGATATAATGCGTGGGAACACAACCTCTTGGGTTAAGGCAAATTGTAAAATAGGGTGTCTAGGGTAATGATTGTCTATTAAACCACCAAAGGAGGTGATTAACACCGCCCAAGTATCAGAAGTAGCAGTTAATATCTGAACTTGATGGGCTGTATAAGGCACAATTAAAGACCTGGGTTCTTTTCCAAAATGAGTAATGGCTGCCTTTAATCCACGAAGGGCAAGCAGAGCAATTGCATCTGGGTACCAATCAATAATCTTAGCAGGAGAAGCGTTGGGATGAACCCACAATAAGGGTCCATCTTGCCACAGCACGGCAGTTGGTAAATGCCTAGTTTTAAAAACGCACAGGTCGAAAGTTTTGGCTTCCTCTATGCGTTTCAACTGAGCATCCTGTAAAGCTTCTTCTACCACTTTTAGGGCACGGCTTGCAGCTGGTGTTAAGGCTCTAGGTGAAGAAATATGAGCATCTCCTTCCAGGATGTCAAACAATGGCTTCAATTCAGCAGAGGGAATTTTTAGAAACGGTCTCAACCAATTTATATCACCCAATAATTTCTGAAAATCATTTAACGTTCGTAAATGATCTCTGCGGATCTCTAATTTTTGAGGAACTATTTTTTCTGGGTAAATAACCGTCCCTAAAAAGGAACCTACTTCTGAAACTTGAACCTTCTCGGAAGCAATATGCAGGCCCCATTGTCTTAAGGTTTTTAATAATAAAGGATATACAGTCTGTAAAACAACTAATTCCTTATGGCACATAAGAATATCATCCATATAATGGATTAACAGCAGAGAGGGAAATTGTTTTCTAACTGGTTCAAGGGCCAATTGCACATATAACTGACATATAGTGGGGCTATTGGCCATGCCTTGAGGCAAAACTTTCCATTGATATCTTTTATCTGGCTCAAAATGATTAACAGCAGGTAGAGTAAATGCAAATCTATGTCTATCTTGTGGGCATAAAGGAATGGAGAAGAAGCAATCCTTAATATCTATAATTATAATTTTCCATTGTTTAGGCAAAGCAGAGAGCAAAGGCAGGCCTCGTTGCACGGAGCCAAATAGCCGCATCTGTGCATTGATGGCCCTCAAATCATGGAGAAGTCTCCATTTTCCAGATTTCTTTTTTATAACAAAAATAGGTGTATTCCAAGGAGAGGTAGAGGGCTCCAAATGACCAAGCTGTACTTGTTCTTTAACCAGCCTCGTAGCAGCTTCTAACTTTTCAGAGGAAAGAGGCCATTGAGGAACCCATATGGCTTCCTCTGTGAGCCAGGATATGGGCATGGAACCCTCAATGGCAGCTAATGAAAACCCAGACCTTGCTTCCCTGCATTACCTTCTTGTGGGATCGGGCTTAATCTCCCTTGCTCTTTTTTGCCAAGGCCTCTTCCTTCCTTATATCCCATCCTTTTCATAATATCTAGAGCTTGCTGAGAGTATTCGTTAGTCAATGCTAGTCCTAATTCCTGTAAAATGTCTCTTCCCCATAGATTAACAGGGAGAGGGAGCACATAGGGTATAAAGCTTCCTGTTTGACCTTCTGGTGTTTGCCAAGTCAGTGACCGTGAACTCACTGCAGGGCTAGCCTCATATCCTAACCCTTGTAAAGAGTGAGACGATTGTGTAACAGGCCACGCCTTAGGCCACCATTGGGAGGAAATGATACTTTTATCAGCTCCAGTGTCCAAAATGCCAGAAAAGCTCTTCCCTTCTATCTGTAGTTGTAAAGTAGGCCTAGTTGAAAGATCAACTACCAAATGAGCGCAGTCAGTTCCTGAAGAACCAAGCCCCTTTGTGCCTCTTGGCATTTGGGTGGAAGGAAAATGGTCGTGCAAGCTGGGGAGGAGAACTAATTGAGCAATCTTATCCCCAGGGGAAATTGAAAATATGCCTTGCGGGCAAGAGCAAAGAACCTGAAGCTTTCCAGTATAGTCTTGATCCATTATTCCAGGATGAATCATAAGCCCCTTTAGGGTAAGAGAGGAGCGTCCTAAAATAAGGCCGACACTTCCTTTAGGGAGGGGACCTTCAAATTCAACCGGGACTGGTTGCACTCCCATATGTGGCATTAATAAGAATTGGGAGGTGGAACGGAGGTCCAGTCCTGTGGAACCTCTTGTTGCTCTACAGCTAGACATGCCCTCCTGTTGTCCACTTGTGTCCCATATCTTTTGGGGCCCTGAGACCTGGGGCCCTGAGACCCGTTTTTTGGAACATTCTCATTTCTTTCTTCAGAAGGGGTATCATGCTGAATAAGTTTTCCCTGAATATCTCTAACTGAGTGACACTCATTGGTCCAGTGATTGCCCTTCTTACACTTGGGGCATAGTCCTGGAATTTTCTTTTGTGCAGGAGCACGACAATCTTGTTTTAAATGACCCGCTTTGCCGCAGTTATAACAAGCTTTATTGCCTCCGAGACTCTGGCGGTTTTTAGCCTGTAATATAGCCGCTGCAAGGCCAGCATTAGTGAGTGGGCCTCCGAGTCCTCGGCAAACCTTTATCCAGTCTGTCAGCCCTTTGCTTCTCCTAGGAGCAATGACTGTCTTACACTCTGGGGAGGCATTTTCAAACACTAGTTGTTCTATCATTGGCTTAACTCGTTCTGGGTCCCCAAATATCCTGCCCGCTGCATCCGTCATCCTGGCTACAAAGTCCGAGAATGACTCCTGGGGGCCTTGAATAATCTTTGTTAGGTGTCCCCCGGCCTCGCCCTTTTTTGAGAGGGCTTTCCATGCTTTAATAGCAGCGGCAGAGATCTGACCATATGCTCCCCAGTCATAGTTTGTTTGATTATGAACAAATTGGCCTTGCCCTGTTAGTAAATCAAAGGTCCAGTGCCGTTGGTTATCTTCTGCACTGGCATTAGCCCTTGCCTGAGTTTGAGAAGCATCGTGCCAAAGGGCTTTCCATTCTAAATATTGTCCCATATTAGGAAGAGCAGCTTTTACTGTAACTTGCCAATCATTTGGAGTCATTGCCATAGTGGCGAGTCTCTCAAGCTGCATAACTGTAAAATTAGCATCTACTCCATACTTATTAACTGATTCAGCAAGTTCCTTAATGAGGGCATACTCTACCGGCGCATGAACGCGGCCTCCATCCGCAGCCTCAAACACCGGGAAGGCTTGTAAGCACCTCCTTCTGTCCCCCTCTGAAAGGAAGGAATCTGAACAATGCTTGCCGGCATAAGGCGGAGGAGCACTGAGAATGACAGGGGCGGCAGATTGAAAAGCCGCGTGGTTCTTATCTCCTATCTTCTTTTGTTTTCGATTTTGCGGTAGCTCATCAAAATAATATCTCTCCTCCCCATAGCGAGCCGCTTCACCATCTAATTCTTCCTCCTCGGAGGGACTAAGATCCTCAGACTCTGAGCTATCAATTCCTAAAGCCTCCAATTCTTTTATCGGATAAAGAAGCCTCCTTTTTGGACTTCTCTTTTCCCTCTCATGTTTCTCTCCCAGGGCGTCCTTTCCCTTGTCTTTTCTTTCTGTGGACTTAGCGTCCGCGGAAAGGCCTTTTTTCTTAGAGACGTCTTTTTCTTTTTCCTCAAGGGCCCCTAAACTTTTATCCCGTTCTGTTTCTGACATGCTGTCTTGTAGCTCCGAATGTGAGGCTCCCATGTTCACAAAGAAGAGAACGAGAGCCACCATCACAATAGGGAGAGCGAAAATTGCTCCTACCAATTTGGATGAAAGATGAAACAAGTCAAGACCAGACATGCCTCTCAGAACCTACCTTAGTGCTGCAGTTCTGAATCCTTCCCCGTGAATGGGGGGTCTCCTCGGCGCCGGCGATGACAGGCACCCGGCGTCCCGGGTTTCGGTACCAGTTGTAGCCCGCGTAGTCGTCTCGCCAGCAAGAACGCACGCGGACACCAGGATCCTTCTGCAGCAAGCGTTTATTGAACAGATGAAAGAGGAAGACCCAGCGCCCCCGAAATGGCGCCGCTTATATAGCCCCTAGGTGGCGTGTACTCTGCTGATTGGCTGCGCGCTCATATGACGCTCATATGCCCGGGCTGGGCAGTGACTTGGCGCGCTTTTGCCACTTGCACATGCGCTATTCTACTTGTTCACCAGGGCTGAGGCCGGATGTCACCTCTCGGCTCTCTACAAAAAAGAATAAAAGAAAATCAACACAAGAGCTTACACTCTTGCATTTAACATAAATAAAACCCTAGAAAAGGCAAATTTGTAGAACTGAAAAATACTGATTTCCTTGGAGCTGTGGCTGGTTTGAGGTAAGAAGTGAGGACTGAATGCAAAAATGGCACAGGGGAAGGTTCTGGGGTGATGAAAATATTCTCTCTCTTAATTGTGATACACGTTACACCAGTATGGAAGTTTATCAAGCTTCATAAACTTAACATGGACAAATCAGGGCCTCCTGCCACTGCTGACTTACTCCAGACATATGTGATACATTGTATATTTGTCTTTATGTGGGTACTGTGGAATTGAACCGGGCCTGTAGGCTTGTAAGCAAGTGCCTTTAACCACTGAGTCATCTCCCCAGTCCCTGCTTATAAATTTTAATACTGTTCTTTGCTTTATATTTTTTACATCTTGACAATACTATGGCTTGAAGAGGTCCTTTTTCTTTTGCTATGTGTTATATAGTATGTGTGGTGTGTCTTTGTGGTATATGCACCTGTGTGTGCAGATGTGCATGTGCCAAGGCCAGAACAGAGCATTGGATGTCCTCCTCTTGCTTATCCATGCATCTCCTTGACATATAGTGTCTCTTTGAACCTGGGGCTGCAGTTTGGAGAGCCCCAGATGTTTCTGTGTGTGCTGAGAAATCAAATATAGATGCTTGCAGAGCAAGCACTCTTCTTAACTGCAGATCCACCTTCTCAGCACAGAGATTCTGTTATTGTGATGTCTGTTTGGTGTTCTAAGTGCTTCCGGGTTTGTGTGTCCATTTCTTTCTCTAGTTGAGGGAACACTACTACTGTGATTGCAGTGAATAGATTCTATATTTCTTTTTTAATATTTTGTTTTTATTTATTTGACAGATAAAGAGATGGGGGCAGGGAGAGAGAGAGAATGGGCACGCCAGGGCCTCCATCCACTGCAAATGAACTACAGATGCGTGTGCCCCATTGTGCATCTGGCTAACGTGGGTCCTGGGAAATCGAAACTGGGTTCTTTGACTTTTCAGGCAAACGCCTTAACTTCTAAGCCATCCCTGCAGGCTCAGATTCTATATTTCTTTAGCCGTTTTTGGCTTCTGTCTTGTAGGTTCTGAGATCTGCTGTCTTGACTATAGCCTAGAGTTCTTGAAGCTTGAGGTCATGCTAGTTGATTTTTCCTTATTGACAGTGGAATATTGTGTTTTATTGACCCTGTTAAGATTGTGCTGCGTCTCTGATGTTCTTCCTTATGCTTGGCTGACTATAGGGGATTCTTTCCACCGTGCTTTTATTTGATTCATTGAGGTTTTCATTTTCCTCATTTCGACTTGTTTTTGTTTAATCTTAGTGTCCTTGCTGTGACCTCTTTGTCCGTCTTGCTGACTTGCTCATCACTGTGCTCACTTTGTCAAAACGCTGTGATTCTAACTTTTCTCTCCAGGTCCTGGATTGAGTTCTGCCTGTGTGTGTTCTGTTTACTGATCATTTGTAACAGTAAACTTTTGAAATCTTCATGTGGCATTTTGCCTGTTTTGTATCCTTGAGTGGTTGAAAAAGTTTGGTTCCTTTGGAGGAGTCTCATTGCCTTGCTTCTTGATGGTTCCTGTGTTTTCTTTGTTGCAGTTTGTGTGACTCTTATTGATAGGCTTAACCCCAGGGGGAAAAAAAAAACCACACACACAAAACAGACTGTTGTAATAGCAGCAAACACCAAACTATGAATGACTTAGAAATATACTTAAAATAGAATAAAACCCAACTACTACATCACAAATTACCATAAAAAGAAGGCAAACTACTGTAGAATGTGCTATGCAGTTAAAAATTACTTATGATTGGGCTGGAGAGACAGCTTAGTGGTTAAGGTGCTTGCCTACAAAGCCAAAGGACCCAGGTATGATTTCCCAGGACCCACGTAAGCCAGATGCACAAGGTGGTGCATGCGTCTGGAGTTCATTTGCAGTGGCTAGAGACCTTGGTGCACCCATTCTTTCTCTGTCTTTCCCTGCTTCTTTCTGTCTCTCAAATAAATAAATAAAAATGAAAATATTTTTTAATTACTTATGGTAAGTATGGAAATGGTAAATGAGTGAGATGTAAGGAGAATGCAAGAAAAGGAGAAGTGAAGAGGTAGCAAGGTTAAATGAAAGAAAGAAAAAAGAAGAGGAGTGTAGTGGAGAAATATAAAGGGAAAGAGAAAATGCCAGGAGGTTACAAAAGAATGAGAAACTTAAAAGAATTATCAGTGTTGAAAAAGTTCAAACAAAATTTGATAAATGTAAGAAGGAGAGTAAATAGGGGAAATAAACATGAGAGCTTTAAAAAAAACTATGGCAAAAGTCAAATGACTACTAAAAGTTGAGAAGGAAGATAAGGGGGCAACCAAGACAAGTCATAAACAAGAAAATAATAACTAAGGAAAAGAAACGTTGCCCAATAATGAAATTACATAAATAAAAGTAGATAAATCTATGAAAGGGAAAACAAATAAAAACATCTTAAAATACAGCACACATCTTGCTAGAGTGTAGTAGAAAGAAATGTAAAGGATCAAGAAAGAAAGATATTTTTAAGAAAGATAGTGTTGGAGCCTCTCCCTTCTGGGTCCTGGAAAATGGTCAGTTATATTTAAGTATGGAATAGCGTGAGGGTTGCTGAGTCTGTGTTGGACAGAAGTCCACTATATTGTAGGATATCTTCACTGTGTTCATTCTCCCTCTTTAGTTATCAGGGGCCTCTTGACCACACTTAGGCTGGCAATCATTGGTTGTACAGGTTCTCTCACCCTCCTCATACTCCCAGATCATACCTCCTGCAGTGGCTAGTATTCTAGTAGGGGTGTGTGGTCTCCTAAGTATGTTGGGAGTGTGAGGAGCAACCACAGCTCTGAAACCTGTGCAGCTGCAGGAGGTGTTCAATGTTATTGAGTTGTCAGAATGAAAGGATTCCATTCCATAGCTGTTGACTGTTTAGCAAGAAATACAGCCACTTGGGGATGTCAGGCTGTGACTCCTTTTCCTGAACAGCACTAGGCTTATACTAATGCTCATTAGTTGTGTGGGAGTTTATGGAAAGTGATCTACAAGATTCTTTCAAGGTGAATTTCTGTACTTGGCTCTTATTTCTTTGCTCCATGAAGGGTAAGGTGGCATTTGTATTACATATCTTTAATTCTAAACCTTTGCTAAAGAGAATGAGCTATGTGTCACAGAAAAAAAATTAAGTTATAGTTTGTATTAAGGGGTCACAATTTTTTAAATAGATGTCCAATAGTAAATATGTTAGTCTTTTCTCACTCTATGGTCTCTGTGAAGTGATCCAATCTCACTATTAGAATGCACAAGCAGCCATACACAGTACATTGGTAAACAAATGGCTATGGCCACATTTCAGTAAAACTTATGTACAAATACAGGAGCTACGTCTACTCTCTTGCCCTTTCCTCTCCTCCCAAGGATCTCATTCTTTAGCCCAGGCTGGCCTCAAATTCAAGGCAACCCTCCTGCCTTAGCCTTCAAAGTTCTGGGATCACAAGTTGAGTCCCCATGCCTGGCTAGCAACTTCTAATCTATGTAAGAATTATAAAGCCGAATGTTTGTTTTTACCCTTACATGCAATACTAATAGGCCTTGTGTACTTGTTCTTTGTAGCTCACTAAGGGTGATCATTTGTCTTAGTGCTTTGTTGGTCACCTGTCTGGGAAATGTGCATACATGTAATTTGTATTTAGAGTGCAGGTGAACATCCACAAAGCAGACTGAATTTTGGATAGTCCAATATAGGGAAAGTTGTATTCATTAATTCAGCAATTCTTTTCTGAACACTACTGTTTACTCAGCACTGCCCAAGCTCTGAGTCTACTTTTGTGAGCAGGGTTTTTAACTAGTGTTCTCATGAAACTTACATCCAAGGGGGACGATTCTTGTTGAACTGGTGATTACATATATGTCCGATATTTTCATAAAAGATGTGTGGCAGCTACTATGATACCATTTACTGTAAGAAACAATTTAAGTTTAGGAAATTATTATATAGAAAGCCTTCTTTCTACAAGGAATAGTACACTTATTTCAATTAAAATTCCTGCATTTTTACTTAAGGAAAGGAAAGAAAGAGAACAAAAAATTAATAAGGAAATGGAGGAAAAAGCAGCAAAGAAACTGGAGAAAGAGTATTTGCAAGAAAAAGCAAAAGAAAAATATCAAGAATGGTTAAAGAAAAAAAATGCTGAAGAATGTGAGAAGAAAAAGAGAGAGAAGGTATTTTTATAAAAATAACCAGTCAGAATGCATGCTTTGGTGTTTATGTGTGTTTGGGGGGGGGGAATTACAATTTAAAAATGATCCTATTTTAGGATAAAACACATAAAGCTGTCCTTATTTCTGTTATTATATATTTAAACTTCAAAATAAATACACAATTGTGGTTTTCTTGAGTTGACAATTATTAATAAACCTGTTGATTTTTTTTTCAGTCAGTTTCAAAATTCTTGTTGTTATTTCTATTGTAAGGTATAGCAGCTGTTTGGCTTGTTATTGTTCGGTGTAGACTCCTGAATATCATGTCCTGATCATGTTTACTTTTCCTCTCTAATTATCAAAATCAATTCAGCATTATGGCTGGCCAGTATGTGTATAGTGAAATTTGAATGAATTGTTTAGTTACAAAACATCCCCCAAAATTCTTTGGTGTTGTAATTTTAAGGAAAAAGAAAAACAACGGCAAGCTGAATTACTGGAGAAAAAGGAAATAGCAGAAAGAAAGTTTAAGGAATGGTTGGAAAATGCAAAAAGTAAGCCTCGTCCAGCTGCGAAGAGCTATGGCTATTCCAGTGGAAAGCTTACAGGTTGGTTTTATGTTACGTGGCTTATATAAGTGTAGTTTGCAGAAGCAAATGTTAAACATACTGTTTGCTTTTGACAGAAGTTGAAATGTATAAGAATTGGTTTTCTTTCAAATTACTATTTTCTGCAAGATTATAACATGCTATGTTGGTAAGGTAATACTATAAATTTATTGTCATTTTCCATAGGTCTTAATGTAAAAGATAATAGTGGAAAAACCGTAATCTTTTATTTACTTATTCACTTATTTTTGGGTCTTGCCTCAAGTTCATGATTCTCCTGCCTCGGCTTTCTGGGTATTGAGATTACAGGTGTGAGCTACCATGCCTGGCTTCAAATGTACATTTTATTTTTCATTTATTTTTTGGGTTAATGTACAAAGTAATGAGTTGTATTATACCATTCTCATACATGTGAGTTATTATATGTTCTTCTAATTTATCTTCCTGTCCTACTGTATTATCCCATGCTTCCTGACCCACTTCTGGCTGGCTCCCTCCCCCATTCCAAGTAGTCTCCCTTTCTGCCTCCATGTCACTCATATTCCATTGCCCTCTTTTTTCCCCCTCCCTTAACATGTCTTCCTTTTCTTTCACAATCACCTTTCTAATTTCATGACTTGTACATGCATACACACACACAATCTAGATTCTGCATATGAGAGAAGGCATTGGCTTTCTGAAACATAATTTCTAGCTCAAACCATTTTTCTGCAAATAGCACAATTTCTTTTTCTTTACGATGGACTAAAATTTCCTCATGTGAATTTGTTATCCTGATGTCTAAGGATGTTCAACAGTTGTTCTAGTATTTATTGACTATTTGTATTTCTTCTCTTGAGAACTGTCTCTTCTGTCAGTTAGTTCATTTATTGATTGGATAATTTGTTCCTCTGGTGTTTAATTTTTTTAAGTCCTTTATAGATTCTAGATACGAATCTTCTGCTTGAGGTTGGCAAAAATTTCCTGTTTTATAAGCTGTCTCTTCACTTGGATAGTTGTTTACTTTATACTCAGAACCTTTTTATATAATCCCACTGGTCAATTTTGGGGGCTATTTTGTGTGTGTGCGCATGCACGCACTGTTAGAGTTCTTTTCAGAAAGCCCTAGCCAATGCCTATATCCTGAACGTTTTTTACCTATATTTTCCTCTACCACTTTCAAAGTTTCAGGTCTTACATTAAGGACTTCGATATGTTTTGCATTTACGTTGGTTTAGGATGAGATACAAGGTTCCAGTTTCATTATTTTACACTTGGAAATAAACCATTTGTTAAAGAGGCTGCAAACTTTCATCTTAAAGGAATGATTTCTAATGTGAGGAAACAAATTCTTATGGCTGGCATAGCTGTTTATTATAGGCCACAGGTATTTAGCAGGTACAAGATTCTGGATTCAATCCCTAGGACTACCAAAAAAATTCTGTTACATTTCTTAGAGGATAAAACCATAATCAGGATATATGTAAGGTGTCATTTTGGCTTTCCGCCTTCTAAGCTTCAGTATGGCAGGGCTTCCAGTCAGCATCTTTGCCACATTCTTTTCAGGGTGAAACACTAGACAGTACAGGACCAAGCATAAAATCTGCTGGCTTTTAGGTTTGGTCTGATTATAAATGGCTTTGCATGTTTTCACTGTGCTTCAACTTGAAAGCCCATACCTTGCTGACAGCTACCTTCACTTGTTTGAGTGATTTATTAAAAATTCTCCCATTGTGTTTTGTTCATACACTAGAACATACACCAGACTTTGTTTTAACCATTTTGGTGAATTGTGTATTGACATAACTATGCAATCAAAGTGGATTGGCAATGCCATATGTCACAGAGTCATCCACTAGAGCTACCATTAGAGCATGGACATGTATGCTCCTTTTCAGATATTTCTTGTTTGGAAAAAGGGAAATAATTATTTTAATCTAATGATTAGATCATAAGTTAAAAACCCTTGAAAATAAATATACTGATTAGAAGTTAATTTTTTTGCTTTTTTTTTTGGTTTTTTGAGGTAGGGTCTCACGCTGGCTCAGGCTTAACTGGAATTCACTATGTAGTCTCAGGGTGGCCTCAAACTCTCAGTGATCCTCCTACCTCTGCCTCCTGAGTGCTGGGATTAAAGGTGTGCACCACCACGCCTGGCTTTTTTTTTTTTTTTTTTTTTTTGCATTTTAATAAGCTTAATTCTAACAAGCAGTATATTTTCTGTGAATAAAGTACTACCCTAGTCTTTATTCTCTTATCATTTTTTCGGTGTGTGTGTGAGAGAGAATTGGCATGCCAGGGCCTTAGCCACTATAAATAAACTCCAGATGCATGTGCTACTTATTTTTCCATCTGGCTTACGTGGGTTCTGGGGACTCGAACCTGGGTCCTTATGCTTCACAGGCAAGTGACTTAACCACTAATCATCTCTCCAGCCCTCTGGTCATATCATTTGAAGGAGTCTATGTCCATGCAGTGAGCAAAAGCCTTAGAGATCATATTTACATAATGTTCTCTGGTGGTTTGATTCAGGTGTCCCCCATAAACTTAGGTGTTCTGAAGGCTAGGTTCCCAGTTGATGGAGATTTGGAAATTAATGCCTCCTGGAGGCAGTATATTGTTGGGGGTGGGTTTATGGATGTTATAGCCAGTTTCCCCTTGCCAGTGTTTGGCATACTCTACTGTGGCTATTGTCCACCTTATGTTGGCCAGGGGGTGATGTTTACCCTCTGCTTATGCCACATTTTCTCTGCCATCATGGAGCTTCCCTTCAAGTCTATAAGCAAAAATAAACCCCTTTTTCCCAAAAGCTGTTCTTGGTCGAGTAATTTCTGCCAGCATTGTGAACCTGAATCCAACAGTCATGTTCGTACTAGGAGTGGGATTGCTGCTAGACACCTGACTGCATGGCTTTGGCCTTTTGGAACTGCTTTTCAAGAGGAATGTGGAAGGATTTGAAACCTTGGCCTAAGAGATGCCTTGCAGTGCTGTAAGTACAGCTTGATGGATTATTCTTGTCAGAGTTGAAAGACCTGTGTGGTGGTTTGATTCAGGTGTCCCCTATAAAGTTGGGTGTTCTGAATCCTAGGTTCCCAGCTGATGGAGATTTGGGAATTAACGCCTCCTGGAGGGAGTGTATTATTGGGGGTGGGCTTATGGGTGTTATAGCCAGTTTCCCTATGCCAATGTTTGGCACACTCTCCTGTTGCTATTGTCCACCTGATGTTGGACAGGGGGTGATGTCCACCCTCTGCTCATGCTATCATTTTCCCTGCCATCATGGAGCTTCCCCCCTCAAGCCTGTAAGCCAAAATAAACCTCTTTTTTTCCCACAAGCTGCTTTTGGTTGGGTTATTTCTACCAGCAATGCGAACCTGACTGAAACAACCTGAATGCAGTAAGAGGTTTTGCATATGAGGGTGAGAAAGAACTTTGCTTGGACTGGGCTAGCAGTTTGTGTGAGAAACCTGCTGTTATGCTTGTGTCCTGAGAAGTTGTGCAAGGTTGCTTTGCCTAAAAATGAACTGGTGTGAGCAGAGGGATATGACACAGGAAAAAAAAAAAAAATCTTTGGTTGAACTGCTGCCCATTCAGCTACAATTGAGAGATTACAACCTTTGAGATTGGGCCAGCTGACCTGTACTGGGACAACAGGAAGAATGTAGACTCTTTTGAAGGGGCCTGAGTGCTCAGGGAGTGTCCTCTTTTTCAAAGTCTGCTTTATTCCCCACTGGATTAACAGACTGACACCCCACCTAGTATTGTGGAGTGTAAGAAGTGCAGGAAAGAGAGGGTCATTGAATTTGCAACACAGTCTTGTGTTTTGGATCTGGTCATGGGCAGTGTGAAGCAGGATTGCCTGCATGGAGACCTGATGGAGCCACTAGGATAGACCATGGGTTGCAGTGGAGACCCATTGGAGATGCAGGGACCACAAGATGGCTGCTAAGGAGAGCTGCCAGCCCCAGATGAAGTTTTCCAGGACTGTGAGTAGCCTAGGTGGAGGGGCGGAATTGGAACTCCAGATTGGAACTCCAGAGACTTTTTGCTGGTTAGAATTATCGGACTTGGAACTACAGAGTTTGATGTTTGCTCTGGTTATTTTAAATCTTATATTGGTTGAATATTTCTTTGCTCTACCCAATGTCATCTTTTGCAGAGTGTTTATTCTGAGCAATTATGGGTTTGGGGGGGATTGTTTTGGTATTATGGCTCAGTTAAAAGACCTTGGATTATGGGGATGTTTGAACACCATTGAGATTGATAAGAATTATGGGACTTTTAGCCAGGTGTGGTGGCACATGCCTTTAATCTCACCACTCAAGAGGCAGAGGTAGGATTGTTATGAGTTTGAGGCCACCCTAATAAAACATAGTAAATCACAGGTCAGCCTAAGCTAGAGTGAAACACTACCTCGAAAAACCAAAAAAAAAAAAAAAAATTATGGGGGCCTGAAGAGATGGCTTGGCAGTTAAGGCATTTGTGTGCAAAACCAAAGGACCTCGGATCAATTCCCCAGGACCCATGTAAATCAGATGCACAAGGTGGAGCATGCATCTGGAGTTCGTTTGCAGAGGCTGGAGGCTCTAGTACGCCCATTCTTTCTCTCTCTCTCTCCCTCCCTCTGTCTCTCAAATAAATAAAATAAAATTTTAAAAAATTATGGGACTTTTAAGGTTGGACTGAATGCATTGTATTGTATATCACATGGTTACTTTATGGGGGCCAGGGGAGGATTGTTGTGGTTTGATTCAGGTGTCCCCCATAAACTTAGGTCTTCTGAATGCTAAGTTCTCCCCAATGGAGATTTGGGGATTAATGCCTCCTGGAGGCATTATATTGTTGGGGGTGGGCTTATGGGTATTATAGCCAGCGTCCCCTTGCCAGTGTTTGGCATACTGTCCTGTTGTTATTGTCTACCTTATGTTGGCCAGGGAGTGATGTTCACCCTCTGCTCATGCCTTATTTCCCCCTACCATCGTAGAGTTCCCCTCGAGTCTGTAAGCCAAAATGAACCCTTTCTTCCCAAAGGCTGCTCTTGGTAGAGTGATTTCTGCCAGCAATGTGAACCTGACTGCAACATCTTCCTTCACACCATTTCTAGTTGTCAGATGTCAGACTTTTTCTACACTTTGTGTGTGTCAGTAGAAGAATGCTCTATAACTAGCAATAAAAATTACAATGACATTGTGAAATGTTATTAATTTGAGTGAATATAATTTAGAATTTGAATGGTTGTAAGTAAGAATCTTGACTTATAGGTATTATGTAGTAAGGTTTTCTGTAAACTTTAGTTTGATATGGGAAAACCAATGACACAATTAGTACTTTCCCTGACTGAATTAAGAACATAAATGTTTTGTTTAAAGGTTCTAAAATTTGGCTAGGAAAAGTTTTGCAAGCATTTTTATTCATATAGGTTTAAACAGTATTGGGATTTTCAAAATTATCTGTTTGTATTTGTTAACATATATATGCCTATATTTGAACAGTGTTATTTCTTTGAAATCATTGTTGTTATTATTATTATTATTTGGTTTTTATTCAAGGTAGGGTCTCACTCCAGCCATACTCACCTGGAATTCACTATGTAGTTCCAGGCTGACCTCAAACTCACAGTGATCTTCCTACCTTAGTCTCCTGGGTGCTGGGATTAAAGGCATGCACCACCATGCGTGGCTTCTTTGAAATACTTTGAAGGTTTCAAGTTTTAAATTAGATAGTTTGATTTATCAGTATTATTTTGCTTTGTTAACACATTAATATTTTTCTAGGAATTAAAAGCAAGTGATTTCTTTGATCTGAATTTTTTTGTTTTATTTTGCTTTTTTTTTCTTAATAAATACAGGCTTTTACAATGGAAATTGCTATCCAGAACCAGCCTTTTATAATCCAATTCCATGGAAGCCAATTCATATTCCCCCTTCTAAAGAAGCTAAGGACCTCCCAGGAAAGAAGAGCAAAAGACCTATGGCAAGTCAGCCACACAGGCCATCAGTTCTGGCAATCCATAAAGCCAGAGGCAACCTTGGGCTTGGAACTCTGTGTAGAGTACAGAGATAGTACATGGAGCTAGTTAATTTTCAAGTCAGAACCACTATTATTTTTTACCACTCACTCAGCAAGTCAACATTTGATGTGATCACCCTCAAGTGCCGGTTTCCTAATTGTATTGGAGTCCTTGGAGTTATCTGAGGATAGTTTCTATGTTTGGGTTTTTAATAAACCCTTCAAGGTTGATCTTGGCATATTGTTTTTCAGGATAAATGACTGAATATCTAACAGTTGTGCTTATGTTTAGTTTTTATTAAAACTGTAATACCAATAAAACAGTTTTTCTTTGTTCTTTTGTATTCTATATTATTTGTGTTTATGTGTATGAGTATAATATTAATTTGTTCAAACAGGCATTTCAAACTGCATACTTACCCAAATGGGTTAGAGACCAGGAGTCATCAATTTCAGTCTTTGTAGATGGTTTTTTGGTATGTTTTCTATGAAGACATTCTTAAAATATCTGAAAGCCTGCTTTGCACCACAGAAATAAGGGTTGGAATTTAAAAATAATTATTTTATTTGTGAGGAGAGAGACACAGATTAATAATGGGCACACCAGGCCCTCTTGCCACTATAAATGAACTCTAGACACATGTGCTACTTTGTGTATCTGGCTTTATGTGGGTACTAGGAAATTGAACTTGGGCCAACAGGCTTTGCAAACAAGCACCTTTAGCCAGCATACATGGGAATTTTTGTTTAAGATTTTTTTTTTTTTTTTTTGAGGTAGGGTTTCACTCTAGTCTAGGCTGACCTGGAACTCACTCTGAATTCTCAGGGTGGCCTTGAACTCACGGCGATCCTCCTGCCTCTGCCTCCTGAGTACTGGGATTAAAGGCATGCTGCACCATGCCTGGCTAAGATTTTTTTTTTTAATTGTGAGGGGAGAGAGAGTGTGTGCCAGAGCCTCTTGCTGCTGCAAAAGGAACTCCAGACACATGTGACACTTTGTACATCTGGCTTTACACGGGTACTTTAACCACTGAGCCATTTCCCCAGCCCCAAAATAGATTTTAAGCTCATACTCTGAATCCAAAGCTCATGTGCCAGAGCCTTGGGACAGTAATAATATTTTGCTGTACTTTGAATTACTGGGAGTTTTAGACATAGTTGTTATGTCTTAATAAACCTATTTCACAGAGTAGATTTCTAGCTATAACTAGAATCATAGCAAGATTTTTCAAAGAGGTATTTAATTAAGCCTTCATGTATGTCCTGAGTTAGTTCTAATTGAATACGAAGCTTTTGGAAGATTTAATGCAGAGTAATGATACGGATTATAAATTGAGATTACCGTGGAAAATTGGTCTGTAGGGAAGCAAAGTTTAGAAACAGGAAAACAAGTGAGAGCTTGATTTTAGTATCCTCCAAATATGTCATAGTGTCCCAGGTTAAGGCAGCAGCAGTGAAGAGTAAGTATTGGAGGCAGAGTAACAGTGCCACTTTAGCTGTCACACTAAGAGAAGGAAGTCAGAGGGAAAAAAAAAAATTAGTTTTGGGCCTAATGCATAGGTAAATGGTAATTATAACAGATAGGAGGATTCATAGGAATAGATAGGAGATTTCTATGGCATTCTAATTCTTGAATAATTTTTTATGGTACTATGTTTAAAATCCCAGGCACTCTTCTGCTTAATCCTCTTTCATAGATGATATATCTTCCCTAAGGATGTAACTGATGCCTCTACTTCTTAACTGGTTCTCTTTCCTTTGGGTCCTTTGTTCTCCCATTGCTTCCTCTCTTTTTAAAAAGTATTTTATTGATTTATTTGAGAGAGAGAGAATGGGCACACCAGGGCCTCCAGCCTCTGCAAACTGTGGACGTATGTGCCACCTTGTGCTTTACATGGGTACTAGGGAATCAAATCTGGGTCCTTATGCTTCAAAGGCAAGTGCCTTGACCACTAAGCCATCTCTTTAGACCCCTGCTTTCTCTTTTGTGGGGTTCAGAGATTCCTACACATGTCTCTTAATCCCTTTCTCCATTTATATTGAAAAAAATCCCTGTTCATATATAACAATGATCCACTGAAAAACTGAATAGACGTTATGTGGGCGCAGGAATGGTTTGTCCATGGTAGATTTTGTGTTGTGATGAGATGCTTCAAATGCCTGGAAGCCTTCCCCAATAGCTGCTGTTTCTTGGAGGAGTATGGCATCACTTGGGGTGATATTCGCTTGGCTGCCAGGATTCCTGAGCAGGGCCTGTGTATTAGAGTTCATTATGCAAATGGTCCCTTTACTTGGATTTCTTTCTAGCAATGCATAAGCTCTGCTATCCTTGGTACCTGGGATTGGGTAGGGGTTTCCAAATGCTAAGGCTTTCCGGGGTTCTTCTGACTCAATGTTTTTTTTTTCATATTTTTGTTCTTTTTTTTCAAGTTATCTATTTCAGTATCTAGAAACCTTTAGATGGTAAGAAAGGGATGACTTGAAAAGTACCCACAAAAAAATAAAATTTTTTAAAGGGCTGGAGAGATGGCTTAGCAGTTAAGGTGTTTGCCTGCAAAGCCATAGGACCCAGGTTCCTTTCCCCAGGACCTGTGTAAGCCAAATGCACAAGATAGCACTTGTGTCTGGAGTTCATTTGCAGCTGCTTAATGCCCTGGCATACCCATTCTCTCTCCCTCTCTGCCTCTTTATCTCTCTCAAAGTAGTAAAAAGAAAATACTTAAAAAAAAAAAAAAAAAGTCTAGCCAGGCGTGGTAGCGCATGTCTTTAATCCCAGCATTCAGGAGGCAGAGGTAGGAGGATTTCCGTGAGTTCAAGGCTACCCTGAGACTACATAGTTAATTCCAGGTCAGCCTGAGCCAGAATGAGACCCTACCTTGAAAAAGAAAAAAAGGCACCCACAAGGGGCCTGGATAGATGGTTCAGTGGATAAAGGACCTTGCTTGTGGGGCCGGACAACCTGGGTTCCATTCCCCAGTGCCTACATAAGCCAGGTGTGCAAAGTGGCGCATGCATCTAGAATTTGTAGGGGCAAGAGGCCCTGGCTCACCTATTCTTTCTCTCCGCCCCCCTTTCTTTCTGTTAGCAAATGAATAAAAAAGAAGCACCCAGAACTAGAGGCAATTAAAAAGATAATTGTAACTGTCATAATGTCCTTAAAGATGAGAAAAAAAATACTGCATTCATAATCTCCTAACTCAGTTATTTTACCTTCACACACTGTCCACCTTTCAAACATCTGATGGGATCTTTTATCAACCATTATATTCTCTTCTGTTTGCCCTTGTGGACTTGTTTTTTTCTCAAAGAAGTTCCTTAGTTGTGATCTTAGAAAGGACTGAAGAGGGAAATGGGACCTGTGTAGGACTCATCTGCTATGTTTAATGGGGTGTGTGCTGTAGTTACTTCAGGTTGCTGGGATAAAGCACCTGATGGAAGGACAGTGTTTTATTTGGCTTACAGTTTCAAGGAGAAGCTTATGATGGCAGTGCAAAGATGGTGGAACAGAGGCTGGACATAACCTCCCTGCCAACATTGGGTAAACAGCAGCAGGAGAGTGAACCAAACTAATACTGCAAACAAACTATCAAGGTCCACTCTCAACAACACACCTCCTCCAGGAGGCTCCACCTCCCAAATTGCCACTAGCTGGGAAGTAAACTTTCAGAACTCATGCGTTTTGGGGGGGAGGCATCTAGTTCAAACCATCATAACATCCTAAGTTTGGTTGAAATACAGGTTTGTTGCTTTGGTGAGAAGTTTAGATATTTGGACTTTCATCAGTCTAACATCAAAGTAATGGAGATGGCTAGCATCTCCCCACAGACAGTCTGAAGCATGGCATTATTTCATTTGTTCAACATGTATTTACCAAGTGCCTACTATGTGCTGGCAAGAAGATGGACTATGGTTGAATGTAGGAAAAAGTCAAAAGGGGACAGGGGAGACAGCTCAGTCAGGAAAATGATTGCCATGCAAGCATGAGTACCCGAGTTCAGAACCCTAGAACCCATTTAAAAAAAAAAAATCGGTTTCTGTGAGGTGTCGTAATCCCTGTCATAACAATAGGTGAGAAGTGAGGTGGAGACAGAAGAATCCTGAAGCTTTGGGGCCAGCTGCCCTGGCAAAGCAATGGTGAACAAGAGCCCCTGCCTTAAAGCAGGAGGTGGAAGGTGAGGACGGACACCCAAAGCTGTCCTCTGACCTCTACAGGTATGCATGGCACACATGCCCCTGAACACACACAGGGGAGGCATTGGAGAGCCATGAGGAGCTGATGGAGGACAGAACATTCTCAAGAATGAGAGCGAAGCTTTCAGGAGGCCGAGTGAGAGGTTCTCTATAGCATCCGGTGGGTGGAATGAATGAGGTCTTCTGGCATCTATTTAGTGTCCAGCGCTCTGCTAGATTCTGAGTTAAAAACAAACAAAAAAGTGACTGACTTAATTTGGGACCTGTTTGAGCTTTCTTGCTGGCAGGAATTAGTTTAGTGGTTCTTACCTAAAAGCTCAAACCAGGAGGGTATGTGAGGGTTCGGATCAACTCCCAGGAAGAAATGATTAAGCCAAGATGCAGGCTGAAGGCTCCAAAATCATCAAAACTTAGAATTTAATCATTTTGAAGGCCAAGGAGTAAGGAAAGGGCTTGGAAAACTGATGTTTCCACAGTCAGTCCTTTCTCGGTTCAAAGACCAATGGTAGGTGATCTGTTGGCTTTTGAACATCAAAGGGACTTTGGATAGCTTGTGTACATTGACATCGCTACAAAGTCACAGAGGAAATTTCTAAATTCTTAGTCATTTACAAAGAAAGCCTTTAGAATTCCGTGGGTAAATACACTTTGATTTTTGATGTCAAAAATATTCCATCCATATTTCAAAAGTGAAATGATACAGATGGGGCTGTTGTTTAAAAGAATAGATTGCTAGTGATCTAATTGGCAGTTCAAAGGTTGCACTTTCTTGGTCTTGCTTATTATACTCATGGCTCAGATAAGAATAAAGTATGAGCAGTTTCTTATGACTAAAAACTAATTTTTTCTTAATCCAAAAAAGAAAAAAAATAGCAAATCTCATATGTTTACTCTGCTGGGTAATATTCAAAATGAAATCCATATGTTAGCTTGAGGAAAAAAAAGCACAACCAACTTTACAGTGAATATTTACCTACTGCTGTTGATAATGGCAGCCTGACAGAGAGTGAAAAGTTGTTTAGAAAGGGCAGTGGTATCGTGAATTTCCTCTTGAAATTGAGGAGAAAAAAAATAATCCTTTGACCAGGAGAAAGTGGTGCCTTACTGCAGGAGAGAAAGTCATTAAGGGACGCTTCCCTTTTCTACCCTAGAAATCAGTGTCCACCTCTTTCCCTATCTGCATTCACCTTCTTACACACACAGAACTCCCATGTGAACTTGGAAAAAGGAACCCCTTTTCATGGCTCTGGAAACCACTTGAGGACCAGAGAGATGGAAGCTATCATTGTTCCTCATTGGTGGTAATACGTGGTAATATGGGAGCAGGAGGTTTGGTTGATTTTAATAGATTTACCCAAACAATCACCCAGTGCCCACCTGCCTACAAATCTCACTCTCTCAGCTAAGGGCTTTCATCCCATGGTGACCATATAGGTAAATCTTAAAGGTAAATTTTAGGTGTCTCAGTACAATAGAAGAAGATCTCACCAACCTATCTGTCCAATAAGTATATGGGCCTTTTCTGTGCTGGAAGATTACTATTCAGTGTGGTTCACTTTGTATTTTTAGGATGCAAACATTGCTAACTACTTATCCCCAGTGAAGACGAAGGTCACATCATTTCCCTCTTAGAAGGATGATGATGTAAGGATAGCTGCCTTTCGTCTTATGGGCCACACCCAGTTCCTGATGGGAGATAGCCAGGAGATCAGTAGACTCACTTGAGTTTGAAGACATGCTTTTTGGAAACTTAGTCAAATTTCTAATGCCTCTAAGTCTCTAAGTACTTTTCTAAGAAATAAGCTTAATAATACTGAGTTCATAAGGTAAGTGCAAAGTTTACATAAAATACCTAATACAGTGTCATCCAGAAGTAATGTTTCTGTTGTACTCAATAATGGCAGTAGATTATGCCTCCTGGCAGATGATGTGAGGGTATAAATTTCCCAACATTTTTATACTAAGGACAAGTCATCTCTGCCACATATTTTCTTCACTAGATTGTGGTGGCTTTTTTGCAGTTGTTTTGAGAAACATTGGGTGTGTTGGAGAGTTGTGTCTTTAAATACCTGTTTAAAGATAGGTGATACTGTGTGAGATGTCTTTTAAAGCTATAGATAAAACATCTAACATGATCGATTTTTTTGTTATTATTTTGCAAAAAGCTTCCATTTGAATTCCTTAAAGGAAACCTAGGTATATTTTACTATCCTTGTGGTAAATTGGTTTGCCTCATTAAATTTGATGTTTTAATACATTTCTTCAACACATTTTGGTTTCTTTGGTGGAAATTGCAGATATTTGGTTCTCACATTTTATAAAAATTAAACAAAAATCTGGCAAGCTTAAAATTGTTTTGATAGATTGGATTGTGTAGAAGCAGACATAAATACAATAGCAGTCAGGCATGAGGTTAGTTATGTAATAGCCTATGAGGAACATAAAGCCAGGTGAGGCTAGGACATCTGGCTCCTGTGAAGGAGAGATGGATGGAAGGAAACGAGGTTTGGTGGGAAGTCTTAGATTGCAGTGGAGTTCTAAGAAAATAGCTGAAAGTCCTGCAACTAGAATTTCCCCTTCAGAGGAATCCACTTGCAGTTATGAGCTTTCTTAGAATCCCTGCTGTGCTCAGGTAGGGGGAAGCAGAGCACAGCTAGGAGAATTCCAGCCAGAACTAAGTGGTGCATTCAGAGCACGGCATCTGAGGCATTCCATCAATTAGATTCTGATAGCAGTCACAAGTCTGTGATGTGCGTTTATCCATATGTGGTCGTGTGTGTGTGTGTGTGTAGTTTTATGTCTTAGTTAATATCCCCTGAGTATTACTGCAACATTATTGGAAAGGTGCACATAATGCTGTGCTGGATATCTGGCAGTAATTTTGTTGTTATTGTTTATTTTTCGAGTTGGGTCTCACTGTAACTCAGAATGACCTGGAATTCACTTTGTAGTCTCAGGCCGGCCTTGTACTTACACCGATCCTCCTACCTCTGCCTCCTGAATGCTGGGATTAAAGGCGTGCGCCACCATGCCCACACCCGGCAATTTTTTTAAAGCACTTACTTAGATTGGAGAGATGACTCAGCAACTGCTTCCTGTGCAAGCAAGAGGGCCTGAAGGGGCCTGAAACTGACAGAGTTTGAGTCTCTAGATACCACATAAAAAGCTGGACATGGCCACCCATGCCTGTAACCTCAGCTTTGCCAATCAGTAAAGAGAATACAGCTCAAAAACAAGCCCAGGCCAAAGAGTGATGGAGAGGGACAGCCACCATTTAGCTCTGGCTATTGTAGATGAGTAGCTGCAGGCAAGCACATGGGGTGCCACATGGCACAACACACACACACACACACTATTAAAAAGCACTTTGGTGTATATGAATGTGTTGTGTATGTGTGTATATATACATATTTGGTTGTGTGTGGGGTACTCATGCTCACTTGTGTGAAAGCCAGGAGTTCATGTTGGGTGTTGTCCTAATTCACTTTATTCCACCTTATTTTTCTGAAACAAAGGCTCTCATTGAATCTAGAGCTCACCAATTTGGCTTAGATTTATCCAGGGAGCTTTAGTGAGTAGTCTGTCTCCACTCCCCAGCACTGAGGTTGAAGGCATGCACCACCACACCTGGCTGGAATTTTGTGTGGGTTCTGGGAGGGAATGTGAATGCAGGCCCTCATGCTTTTGGCAAGTACTTCCTCACTGAAGTATCTCCTCAAGCCTAAAAGCAGTTTCAGTCGCAAACCAGCTAGAGTACAGATTGGGCCTCAGTCCCTTTCTTCCAGCCTTTAGTGCCATACCAGTTAAGTAGGAGAGGTTCACACTAAGATCACCTCTAAGGAGCTGAGTTCTTTAGAGGATTGACAATAATAAAATTGATTAAGATGTGCTGCAGTGATATCAGTAATTAGTGTTCCACCTCACCAGAATACACTGTCCTAGCATCATACCCGAAGCCTTTAGGCCACCTCCAGACTTCCCTTGTCTGTAGTTCCTACTGGTACAGTCAGCACCTTGTTGCTGGGACAAACATCCAACAAGAAGCAGCTTATGGAAGAAAAGGGGTTCATTTCAGGCTTACAAAATTTAGGGGAACACCATTAATAGCGGGAGGAGCTGGCTTACTTTTATAGATCCAAGTGGAGAGGCATCACCAAATATCCAGCAAACCCCATTGTCAGTACCAAATTTACCGTTGCAGTCAGCTTCATGTTGCCGGATAAACATTTGACCAAAAGCAGCTTATATGCGGAAAGGGTTCATTTCAGGCTTAGTTTTCAGGGGAATACCATCAATGGCAGAAGAAACTAACTCATTTCCATAGATCAAAGCAGACATTACCAAACAGCCAGCAAACACAAATACCAGCAAGCAGGAACAGCCAGAGCTACAATTGCTCCCTACACATCTTAGGCCTGGACTCAAGATCCATCCCCAAACACATGTAAGGGCTGGACTCTACCCTCCCCCCCCCCACCCTATGGCATACCATTTCCCTATTAGGGCTCCACCCACTGGAGACTCAAGGTTCAAGCCTGAATCTATGGAGCCACACATTTAAATCACTACACCAACCATGAAAGTTATTGAAAAATTCAGGTCCTTTTTCTCCTTTGATTCCTGGGATGGATGTGCTTCAAAACATCGTTGTGAATGCTTGATGTTAGAGGGGGGAGTTTACATACCATGTTATATGGCTTCAACTCTCTATGAAATTACTTACTCAAGGAGTGATCAGGGAAATCTCTTGGGGACCTGTGCTGGATTTTGGTAGATGTTTTTGCTTTGGTAGAAAGGAACATGGTAGACTTGTAGGCAAGAGGCTGAGTAGAAAATAAAAAAATAAGTTGAAACCAGACTAGGTGGCCCAAAGGTTTTGAATTCTCTTAGCTCTGCCTCCCTTTTTCATATGCGCTTTTGATATCACAGATGCATTTGTCATTTTGCATCTGGCTTTGTGTGGGTGCTGGGAATTGAACCCAGGCTGGAAGGTTGTGCAAGCAAGCACCTTTAACTACTAAAACATCTTCCCAGCACCTCATTTAACCATTCTTTCAATTGATTTATATAGTGTCTATCATGGGCCAAAGGCTTTATGGGGTATTGAAAATGTAGTTGCTCATTTATCTCTGCCAGTTATCTCTTGCTTTGGAAACTGGGATTCAACTATTCTAGCTGCTTTGGCCCACATGCCTCCCATACATCACACAGAATTGTCTAAGTAAGATTTCAAAAGCCAGACCACATCCCTGATCAATGAAATCACAAGACTTGTATAAAGCTTTCAAATGATGAGTTTGAAAAACACTGCCAAGTGCTTTTTAGATCTGACATCTCCCACAGCTCTACTACCACACTAGTCATTTCTCACTAAGATGACTGCACCAGTTTCCTGTTTGGTCACTGTGCTTCTAATCTTATCTGTCTCCTATTTATCCTTTGCGCAGCAGACTGGTAACCTCACACAAATGCACATCTAACCTTGTCACTGTCCTGCTTTCAATTTTTCCAAGACTCCCTACTTTCTCCATACCCTTCCCCAGCAAGATACATATCTTTGGACAAGTACTAACCATGGTGATTTTCAACCCTCTTGTATGTTTGAATGCATTCGTCCTGGAGGAATTGTGTCAGCATATTGGAAGACCACTCAACTTGAAAATGCTTTCTCTTCCCCAGTCCTTTTTTTACTCTGTCCCTTTCCCCTCTATTTTAACATGTATTTCTTTTTAATTTTTTTAAATTTTTGTTTATTTATTTCCAAGGCAAGGAGAGAGAGAGAAAACAGAGAAAAGAGAATGGGCATGCCAGAACTTCTAGCACTGGAAATGAACTCCAGATGCATGTGCTACTTTGTGCATCTGGAGTACACATGGGAACTGGAGAATCAAACCTGGGTTGTTAGGTTTTTACCTTAACCATTGAGCAATCTCTCCAGCCCTTAATATCTCAACCCTTAAAATGTAGTACAATACCACATTTTGATCTAATCTTGTTTCCCTAATTTCATCCTTTACCAATCTCTATCTTGTAAATTTTGACTGTATCTTCTTCAAACTTCTGAAAGTTCCAATATAAACTATATTATTTCTGTTTTTTTTTTTTTTTTTTTTTTTTTTGGTTTGGAATGCGTCGCCTGTTACCTTCCCCTCCACTGCTGTCTTTTAAACTAAAGTGGGCTGGAGAGATGGCTTAATGGTTAAGGCACTTGCTTACTTGGGAAATCAAAGGACCCAGGTTCAATTTCCTAGCACCCTCGTAAGCCAGATGCATAGGTAGCTTATGTGTCTGGAGTTCGTTTGCAGTGGCTAGAGGCCCTGGAGTGCCCATTTTCTCTCTCTCTCTCTCTTTCTCTTGAAAATAAATAAATAAATAAAACATAAAAAATTTAAAATTTAAAAAAATTAAAAAAAAATTTAAATTTAAAAAAAATGAAAGTGACCCAACTCTCAATCAGGGAATCCTGTGAAGGCAGTCCTTCTCCTCCGTTCTCATTTCCTGTAGATTGTTCTCATTAAGCCTGCTATGTTGTACTACAATTAGTTAGCATAATAGGCATATATTTGCTGCTCTTTAAGTTTCCTATATTTTTTAAAACTATTTTTATTTATTCATTTATTTTTTTGATGAGAGAGAGAGATAGAGAGACAGAGGCAGAGAGAGTCAGAATGGGTGCACCAGGGTCTCCAGCTGCTAAAAGGAATTCTAGATTCATATGCCACCTTGTGCATCTGGCTGTTTGGGGGTCTTGGGGAATCAATCCTGGATCCTTTGGCTTTGCAGGCAAGTGCCTTAATCATTAAGCCATCTCTCTAGCCCAAGTTTCCTACATTTAGTTAAAAAAAAAAACTTTAATTTTATTTACTCTGAACTTTTTACCTAACTAATCGAGAAGGTAGCAATCATGAACTGTCAATATTGGAAGGGATTCTAAATTTTAATAATTTAACTGACAGGCAAAACTCATGTACGTTTATGGGGTACTGTGTGAGATTTTGATGCATGTATGCATTGTATTATACTTAACTCAGGGTAAGCGTATCTATTTCCTTAGACATTATTTATGAAGAGAACATTCTAAATTTTTGAAAGCTACAAGTATACTATTGTTATCTACAGCCACCCTTCTGTACACTGGCATAGTACAACCTCTTCCTCCTGACTATAAGACAGTGCCCTTAGTCAACCTTTCCTAATCCCTCCTCCTTTCCTGACTCAGCTTCTGGGAACCACCATTCTATTCTCAGTTCTATGAGATCAACATTGTTGTAGATTGGAAGGGACTTGTAAGAACAATTTTGTTCAATCACAAAAGTGCTTTTTTAAATATTTGCTTTTTAAAAAAAAATATTTGCCAAATGGAACGATTCTAGCATGCTTTAAATAGCAGCACAGGTGGAAGGCTTAGTATAAAATGTAGGTGAAGCTTTCAAGGGTGAGTGTGTGTGAAGACAAGAGCAGACCTTGGCTGACCTGTCTTCAGGAACAGAAATTAAGCTTGCTTGTGCCCTGAGGACTGAGAACACACTTGATTAAGAACTGCTTCTGGGGCTGGGAAGTGGCTCTGTTTCTCAAGCACTTGCTGTGTAAGCATGAGTTTGGGTACCCAAGAGCCCTCATAGAGCAGGACACAGTAGCTTGCATCCATACTCCCAGTATTCCTATGGTGAGGTGGGCAGAGACAGGAGATTTACTGGAAGCTTGCTGGCCAGCTAGCCTGGTCCATACAGCAGCGAACAAGAGACCCTGCCTCAAACAAAGTAGAAGCCAAGGGCAGACACTCAGGGTTGTCCATTGACCTCCACATAAGTGCTATAGCATGCTTGCACCTGCACTCATAACACACACATATGCACTCAAGCGTGCACACACATACACAGATTTTTTTTTTTAATAAAGAAAAAAAAAACTGTTTCCCCTGATTAAATCTTAGCAGGTCTAAACCCATGGAGGCCTTAGGAAAAAAAAACTTCTATTTTCTTTTTGCCTTCCAGAAACAATAGGGAGAGGTATTTCTGTGTGCTTTGAGATCTGTCCTGCCTGCCAGTTAAACATTTTCTGTATCCCTGCTGTGGTGGTTTGATCTAGGTGCTCCCCATAAACTTATGTGCTCTGAATGCTTGGTCCCCAACTTATAGCAATTTGGGAATTGGAACCTTGTTGGAGATGAGCTGCTGGGAGTGGGCTGATGGGTGTTATAACCAGCTTCTCACTCTCCTGCTGCTGATGTCCACCTGATGTTGGCCACAAGCGGACGTCCAGCCTCAGTTCATGCAATGGTTTTCCCCTGCCATCATGGAGCTTCCCCTTGAGTCTGTAAGCCAAAATAAACCCTTTCCTCGATCAGCTACTTTTGGTTGGGTGCTTTCTCCCAGCAATACGCGGCTAACTGCAACACCAGTGTAAGGCTTAACCAAGCTACTGACAGCTCTGTTAGCTGCTTCAAGTGTCCAGTCTTCTGAAAGGGCCTCCTCCTCATTGCCGCTAGCAATATGCTTAGTTCACCCACCTGTCCTGTATTTGACTTACACTTTTAAATGACTCACCTTCATTTTTCCCTTTTCAAATAAAAGAATTTATATAAGCAGTGAAAACATTCTGGCTTCAAAAATATAAAAGTGGTGGTTTAAATGTTTATGGTAAAAGGAGCAGAGTTATAATCAACTTTTGTGAAACAAATAAAAAAAGTGTAGTACTGTAGGAAACTCAAAGCACTGTATAATAATTTTAAAGCTACATTTGACTATGCGTGTGAATGTAAAGATTATTATTTCAGACATAATTCTTGTGCTCAATTATGTATTTTATTTTTAAAGGAAAATGGGTCTGCCTAAAAGGGGCTTCCTGGGTGACAGATCAGTTTACATGATATTGTAATGCTACATTGCATAAATGCATTTTCCAAAGTCCACAGGCTAGTATACCACAAGTCATCTTTGCTATATTCAAGCATTTAAAAAAATTTTATTTTTTATTTTTTTTTCTAGGAGAAAGGGAGCAAGAGATAGTTCCTTGCCTCTGCAAATGAACTTCAGATGCATTTGTTACCTTGTGCATCTGACTTTACATGAGTACTGGGGAATTGAACTCTGGCCAGCAGGCTTTGCAAGCAAGTGCCTTTAACTGTTGAGTCATGTCTCCAGCCCTGTCTTTATCATATTGAAATGGAAAAAAATTTAACCAATATGTCTGGGGAACCTAGAATGGAAAACAGGGATGGAGAGATGGCTTAGCAGTTAAGCGCTTGCCTGTGAAGCCTAAGGACCCCGGTTCGAGGCTCAATTCCCCAGGACCCACGTTAGCCAGATGCACAAGGGGTCGCAAGCATCTGGAGTTCGTTTACAGAGGCTGGAAGCTCTGGCGCGCCCATTCTCTCTCTCTCTCTCTCTGTCTCCTTCTCTCTGTCACTCTCAAATAAATAAATAAATAAATTTAAAAACGTGTTAAAAAAAAAACCAAAAATCTGAGATTGAAGGAAACTAAAGAGGAAACTAAATATAATGCATTATGTGGGATTGGACACTGTTGTGGGAAAAGGCTGGTACTGCAGTATAGGGAAAAATCTACGGCTCAGTTGATATTCCTGCCTTGTTACTCTCCTAGCTTTTTTGTTGTTGTTTTCAAGGTAGGCTCTCACTCTAGCTCAGTCTGGCCTCAAACTCACAATGACCCTCTTACCTCTCTGCCTCCTGAGTGTTGGGATTAAAGATGTGCACCACTGTGCCTGACTCTAATTCCTTAGTTTTGAAAAATGTGCTATGGTTTAACAATGTTTATACATGGAGTATATCCTGATGCATCATGGACATGACTAAGGAGAAGATGGGTGACAAGTGTTCAGAGACTCTCTATAGTATGTTCCTATTGCTTAGAAACCTCAAATTATTTTAATATAAAACGTTTAAAAATCCTCAGAGTTCATACAAATTCAGAAGTTATGTTTTGTTTATTATAAGATATTTCATTATTGTTCTATTTTAGCACAATGTGGTAGTTTGAATAGATGGCCCCAATATATATTCAGTGTTTTATTAGTTTGTAGTTTGCATCTGCAGCCACCTGGCTGGAGGCAATGTCACTGGGCAGATCTTAAGGTGTGGTGGTGGGTTTGAGATTTCAATCGAAAGAGATGCAAAGTGTGCCTAGCTGGAGTTCCTGAAGTGTGCTGTGCTGTGTGGCTTTTGGCTTGTGCCTCTCTCTCTCTCTCTCTCTGCTTGGTCCCGTGAAAGCAGGCCAGCTTCTTCTGCTATTATGGAACTTCCCCTGGATCTGTAAGCTTCAATAAATATCCCTTCCTCCATAACTGTGCCTGGTCTGGTTCATGTCAGATAACCTGAAGCTGTCTGCTACACAATGACAGCTTTTCTTCTCTTTTTGTGCAGGTCTACACAGAATGAAAGTGAAATGAGTAACCGATCAATACTAAGGAAGGTTTGATTGTGAGTGTATACGAGGTACTGAATTTCAGTCAGTAGACTGCCTTACATGGGCAAAACTCATCTTTGGAATATTTCCAACAAATTGTTATCCACAGAGAGATTATCATTCCAAAATGAATACATGAAAAGGATCTATCATTTCATGTTGCCACTGGAGGATTAGCCTATTTATGACATAGTGGCTTCTGTTTAAAAAATGTAGGACTAGGCTAGAGAGATAGCGTAGCAGTTAAGGTGTTTGCTGACAAAGCCAAAAGACCCAGGTTCAATTCCCCAGGACCCATCATGTAAGCCAGATGCACAAGGCGGCACATGCATCTAGAATTTGTTTGCAACAGATAGAGGACTGGCACATCCATTCTCTCTCTCTCTCTCGCTCACTCTCTCTCTCTATCTCTATCTCACTTTCTCTGCCTCTTTCTCTCTCAAATAAATAAAAATGTAGGACTGAGGATGTAGCTCATTAGTAGAGAATTTGCTTAGCATTCACAAGCCTATGGGTTTGATCCCTAGCATTTAAAAAACAAGAGAAAAAAAAGAGACAAAATAACCAACTACATGTGTATATGTGTTTTCATACAGAATAAATTGTTGTTTTATTTAATCCATATCTATGAAACTATGTGAGTTTATAGACTACTAAAATGTTCTACTTTGTCTATTTCTGAATATGTATGTGTGTGTATTGGCACACATCTGCCACACATATATCACTTTGCATCTGGCTTCACATGGGTGTTGGGGAATTGAACTCGGGCTGACAGGCACTGCAATCAAGCACCTTTAATTACTGAGCCATCTCACCAGATTTAAATTGGGATTGGCCATGCCAGAGCTTACAAATTGATTGCCTATGTGCTGCATTTAGCCCTGGGGTATTTTATCTTGCCTGAGAAAAGCTTGTGTGTGTGTGTGTGTTTGTTTATGTGTGTTTGTGGTGCATGTATACTGTATGCATGTGTGTGTATACAGATGTTATGCCTTGTGTGGAGACCAGAGTAGAACATTGGAGTCCTTCTCTTTTGCTCTTCTGCATTCTGTTTGGTCACACCTGGATTTTCATGTATGTGCTAGGGATGGAACTCAGGTTCTCATGCTTAAAGGCAGCAAGCAGTCTTACCCACTGAGCTACCATCATCCAGCCCAGATGACACAGTTTCTTTTCAAATAGATGGCAAATATTTGTATGGAACCCTGAGATTCTGTGCCTGCTTGCTTGCTTGCTTGCTTCCTTTCTTTCTTTCTTCCTTTCTTTCTTTCTTCTTCCTTTCTTCCTTTCTTCCTTTCTTCCTTTCTTTCTTTCTTTTGTTTTTTTGTTTTTTTGAGGTAGGGTCTCACTCTGGCCTAGGCTGACCTGGAATTCACTATGGAGTCTCAGAGTGGCCTCGAACTCATGACAATCCTCCTACCTCTGCCTCCCCAGTGCTGGGATTAAAGGTGTGCGCCACCATGCCGGCATGATTCTGTGCATTCTTAAACAAGAGCTGCCCGTGCCCAGCTTGTGTTCTGATGTGGCAGCACTGGTGAGGCCTGGAGAGTAAATGCTGCTGTTGCAGTGCTTTTCTCCTTTTCTGTGGCTCTTCTGTCCTTGGTGTGGGTAGATTTCTACTTCAGAATTGGTGGCATAAAATTAACCATTTCAGTGGGAATAAGTCAGTGGTGCTTGTTTACTTTTGCAGTGGCTAGTTCCAAACGTTTTATCACCCCAAAATAAACTACCCTCTAACTAAAGTGACTTCCTATTCTTCCCCACCTGCACCCCCACAGCCACCAATCTTCTTTCAGCTTATGGATGCACTGGTTCTAGATATTTCAAATAGTACAATAAGGTCTGCCAGGTTCATTTGTATTGTGGCACATATCAGAATTTCAGTCTTTTTGTAGCAAAAAAAAAAAAAAAAATGTGATGTTCATGGTCACAGCCATGCAAAAGTAACTGACACATTAAATAAAAAACTGCTTTTGGAGGTATTAAAGTTGTTTCAGCCACCATTCTTTTTTTCAAATATCATGTTTATTTTTATTTATTTATTTGAGAGCAACAGACAGAAAGAAAGAGGCAGTGAGAGAGAGGAAGAGAGAGAGAGAGAGAGAGGGAGAATGGGTGCGCCAGGGCCTCCAGCCACTGCAAATGAACTCCAGATGCATGCACCACCTTGTGCATCTGGCTAACGTGGGTCCTGGGGAATCGAGCCTCAAACCCAGGTCCTTAGACTTCACAGGCAATCGCTTAACTGCTAAGCCATCTCTCCAGCCCCCTCAGCCACCATTCTTTTTTTTTTTTTTTCTCCATTTTTATTAATATTTTCCATGATAACAAAAAAAATCCCATGGTATTACCCTCCCCCCTTTCCCCTTTGAAATTCCATTCTCCATCATATCCCCTCCCCATCTCAATCTTTCTACTTACATATATACAATACCAACCTAATAAAAGCCCTCCTCCCTTTCTTTCTCTTCCCTTTCTATCTCCTTTTTTAACTTACTGTCAGCCACCATTCTTGACATTACCCCTTACTTCCCTCTTTGGCACACTTGGACTGCTGTACTGTTCTGCCACAATCAGATTTTGTATTTACATTTTCTGTTCTGTGTTATGGGTTGGACATATTCATTTTCCCTCACTTTGTTTCAATATAAAACTAATTAATGAGGGCCAGGTGTGGTGGTGCATACCTTTAATACAGCACTCAGGAGGCAGAAGTAGGAGGATTGCCATGAGTTCGAGGCCACCCTGAGACTCCATAGTGAATTCCAGGTCAGTCTGGGCTAGAGTGAGACCTTACCTCAAAAAACCAATAAAAGCAAAAAAAAAAAAAAACTAATTAATGAGGACTGGAGAGGTTGCCTAGTGGTTAAAGTGCTCACCTGCGAAGCTTAAGGACTTAGAATATATTCCCCAGGACCCACATAAGCCAGATGCACAAGATGGTACATGCATCTGGAGTTCATTTGCAGTGGCTGTAGGCCCTGGCACACCCATTCTCTCTCTCTCTCTCACTATCCCTCTTCATATATATATATATATATATATATATATATATATATATACGTATATACATATACATACATATATATGTATATGTATATCACTCTCTCATAAATAAATAAGTAAATAAAACTACTTACTGAAAATCTGCTTTTTTAATTAACAGTGTGCCTTAGCACTAGTTTTCCCCTCTTTTCGTCATTTTCTGATAAATATTGACTATGGGTGAGGTTTGCTTTTAGTTTCTACTATTTTGTGCATTTAAAATTGGACAGTTTGAGATCAAAAACTGAGAAGAGAGCTTTTTTCTATGAAGTGGTGACTTTATATATGCACCTGGATTTAATTACAGTTGGCATCTCTGAACTCTGAGGCAAAATAGACAGAGCTGAGATGCCATGTGTTTCTGGCAGCCCAAGAAGGTAATCACTCAAACTCATTGTCACTCCTCTCTGGCTTTTGTAACTTGGCCTCAAGGACAACCTTGCCTCCTCTCCCTGCTCCCTTTCACTTCAGTCCCCATCAGCGCCCCTCTGATTTCTCCTTATCATTGGTTCTGAATAACGACTTGGCTTCTCTGTGGTTATCCTTGCCTCCCTAACTGGATCATAAATCCTCACTGAACAGAGCCCACGAGCAATGCAGAATGAATGTAATAGGTGTGCAATAAATATCAAAAGCAGTAACTCTCCAAAGCAGAAAATGCCATTTTACAGCATTCCTAATTTCTCAGCATTATAAAGCAGAACAAGTTTCAAAGTGTATAGTTTCATTTTCTAGTATAATTCTGATAAATTAGGGTTGGTAGACAGTGATACAGATTTCTTAGTACTAAGCATTCAACAATCACTTATTGTCAGCACTTTGATGAGAAAAACTCAACTCATTTATTTTTAAACATATTTCTATTTATTTATTTGCAAGGAGAGAGAGAGAATGGGCATGCTAGGGCCTTAAGCTGCTGCAAATGAACTCCAGATGCATGTGCCATTGTGCATCTGGCTTTACATGGGAACTGGGGAATTGAACCTGGGTCATTAGGGTTTGCAGGCAAGTACCTTAACCACTGAGCCATTTCTCCAGCTACCTTATTTATTTATTATGTATTTATTCATTATTTGTATGTGTGCAGCATTGTGTCTTGCTATCAAAAACAGAATACCAGATGCTTGTGCCACTTCTTGTGTCTAGCTTTATGTGTGGGGCTGGGAAATTGAGCCCACACTAACAGGCTTTGCAAGTAAGTGCCTTTAACTGCTGAGCCATCTCTCCATCCCCTGAAACTCAATTATCTTTTAGACAATATTTTTATTTATTCATTTTCAAGCAGAGAGAGAGAATGTGAATGGGTGCACCAGGGCCTCTAGCCATTGCAAACAAACACCGAATGAATGTGCCACCTTGTGCATATGGCTTTATGTGGACACAGGGGAATTAAGCCCAGGTAGTTAGGCTTTGCAGGCAAGTACCTTAACCACTAAGCAACCTTTCCAGCCCCCAGAACTCAACACTTGGCAGAACTGGAAGCAGGGGAGATGAGGCCAAGTGCACGGTAGAGAATCTGGACCACTCTCTCTTGGCTCTTTGAGTCCAATAGTGAACAGAGTGACGTCACTACTTTGTCTCAGTTTCCAATTCCCAAAACCTCAGGTATGCCCGGGATCAAGTGTTAATGTCAGAACATATTCCAAAATTAAATTATTCTTGCATGATCTGGGTTACTCTGCTAACATACCTAATTAAAAGCTGACAGGGCCATAAACAAGCCTTTGGTTAGAGACCGGGTGAGTGCTTAATGCCTTGTAGGAGTCTAGAGCTCTGCCAGTTTTGACAAGACTATGTCTTCAGAATGCCCCTTTTAGTCCCCTGAATTTTAGAATGTCACTTGAAATTCTTAACTAAAGAAGAGGAAGACAGTAAGAAGAAAAAGAATCCCACCGGAAGTAACAACTTGAGCTCAGGGAGGCATCACAGAGTATTAACTGTGATCACTGAGACTGAAGCAGTCACGTTTTCTGTGGCCTCACTTTCTTCTTTCCTCAGATGCACTTGTCAGGCTAGCCCTTACATTGACATTTGTATGCTGACCATGAGAACTGTTTTGGCTTCCAAGTTGGTCAAATTGAATTGCTTTGAAGCTAGTAATCTGCTGAATTAGCTGACTTCTTTCATGGTATTCCAGAACAAACAGATCTCCTTTTAAAAATCCCCACTTTTGTTATTTCAGGTGGTTTGAGTCCGTTGTTCTTACATAAAGATGTGAAGGGTTTTCCAACAGAGGTTCAAAGAGAAATTTAGAAGTAACATGTTAAACACATTAAAAAACCTTTAATATAATGATTGTGTCACTGTGTGAAAGATGAGGTTAAAATTGGTCATCACTTCATTGTGTAGCCAACCATTTACTTTTTCTTCATTTGCATAAAAAGTCCTTTATTTTTTAAAAAAGACTTTCATGAGGACAAAAGTTAGAGTGAAAATATTTTTTGTGTTTATAGTATTATCCCTGGGAGGTAGGCACTGTCCCATTTGACAAACAGAAAACAGAGGCATAGAGGGCTGGGTAAGAATGATAATTTTGTTAGGCATGGTGGCACATGCCTTTTAATCCTAGCACATGGGAGGCAGAGGTCAGGGGATTGCTGTGAGTTCAAGGCCAGCCTGAGACCATATAGTGAATTCCAGGTCAGCCTGAGCTAGAGTGAGACCCTACCTCAACCTCTTCCCCTCACCAAAATAATAATAATAATAATAATAATAATTTTGCAGATTGAGGAGGCAGTGTCATAGTGGGGACCTTGGCTTCAAAGGCATGCAGAAATGGAACAGGTTGGCTTTTGAAGCAATGTCCTCATCTGTAAAACAGGGTTGTTATATGTGCTGATGAATTTAAATAGCAGTAAACAGTAGTAGTACTGAATATTATTGCTTACTATGTACCAGGTATTATTCTAAGCATTTAATGGTAGCATTTTTTAAAATCTGTGTGTGTGTGTGTGTGTGTATGTGTGCACACACACGCGTATGCATGCCCATCAGAGGACAAGTTCAGATATGACCTCAGGAATGCCATCCCCCTTTTTTGAGACAGGGTATTGAGTTGGTCTGGAGCTCACCAAGTAGGCTAGACTGGCTGGCCAGCAAGCCCCAGGGACCTCCCAGCATGAGAACACAAGCATGTGCCACCATGCCTTGCATTCTTCTGTGGGTTCTGGGGATCAAATTTAAGTCCTATTCTTGTAAGACAATTATTTCACCAACTGAGCTAACTATCCAGTCCCCAACTTAATTTTTACAATAACCCTATTACATAGGTATTTTATTCCAGTATTTTTACCAACAAAAAAGTATTAGCATAGATAAACTAACTTACTACATTCAATATACCTAGCACAGCACCTGCCTTCTAATGATATTTGGTACAATAACTGTCATTGTTAGGTAGAGAAAGTGGCATGTTAGTAATATGTCGGGGTGACAATAATTCCTTTGTGATTCTTTTGTTTACTCATAAATATAGGGGAAGGATAAAGATATTTTAAAAAACCAAGCCATAAATCTTATGTGAGGTTATCTGAACATATGCATCAAAATGAAATCAGAGTGAAACAAACTTTCAGAAAACTTGATTTCAACCTTGTTGCAATGATATACTAACAACAACTGTTACTTTTCATAAGTTGGAAAGTCACACATACTTCAGCAAAGTATGGTGCATAGTGGACATGTTTATTTATACATGTATGTGTATGTAATCAGAGTTTTTTGTTAATTTAATACATTTAGTAAAGAACCCTAAAATTATTTTTTGAGACGTTTTCTTTTGTACAGTTTGCTATCGATTTTCTTTGACCATGAATGGCCATGTGAGCTCACTTTAAAAATATAACCAGTCCTCCATGACTCCCATGACTCCAGCACAAACACACACAGAGAGAGAGAGAGAGAGAGAGAGAGAGAGAGATGCAAAAAATCTTTTAAAATATAATTCTGCTGAAAATGACCAAGGAATGTTTGAAAACAATATACTAGAGCCAAGAGCTTACCACCTTGTAAGAAAGCATCTTAAGCTTTAATGAAGAAACCAGAGCCATTGTGAAGCATAATGACTGTGCAAACATTGAATATCGGTAAAACTGTGATCATTCTTTTCATCTCCCATGCCAAAGAACAATCTAGACAATATGTCTGTTGTTTGAGTTCCCATGTGCACTCCTCCCATATCCTGCTAAGTAACATTGTCTTGCTTATGCATGTGTTCACATAAAGTGTATGCAAACAACCGAGTTAAACTCAATGGAGTTCTAGTATGAGTTTTCTAAGTGGACTCAAGAATTTTGGATCTTCGTCCAGGTCTAAAAGGAAGATCTCATAGCTCTGTGGCTTGAACTTCAACAGCCAAACGAATGTCTTTCTTCTCTCCCAAGCAACATCTGTGACTTAGGGAAGCTATGGAGTGAGCTCACTTTTGGAAGGAAATCTATTTTTTCATATTTGTGAAATGACTTTCCCAGCACTGTCTTGTCTTAAAGGTAACTTGGGTTTTATTCTTCCTACCACATGGGGAGTTATGTAACCTTCATAGTTTTTTTGATGCTTCATGATGTGCTCCACATTAATAATAATGATTATTGTAATAACTAAAATTGGTGGGAAGTTTACTAGGTCCCAGCTCCTTGATAAGCCTTTTATGTACACAACCCATATCATTCAGTCATCCTTACCACTGTTAAGCAGCTGTTCACTTACTGGCAATTTTTTTCTTTTTTTTTTTCTTTCTTTCTTTTTTTTTTTTTTTTTTTTTGGTTTGTCAGAGTTGTTTAAACACTATTCCAAACTCATCTATTTTTAAAGAATTTTTCTTTTGTGATAAGTATTTGAACTACTGTGTTTAACTTATTACTACTTACAGCTGTTCTCTCACTCTCTCTCTGAGGTAGATCTCATCCTAGCTCAAGCTGACCTGGAACTCACTCTGTGATCCCAGGCTGCCCTGGAATTCATGGCAATTCTCCTACCTCTGCCGCCTGAGTGCTGGGATTCGTGTACCACCTGGTTAAACCTTATTACTTTTCTCAAAAATATTTTTTTCACTTATTTAGCACAGGATTTTAGGTGGAAATGGAAAGGAAGGATGGCAGACATCAAGGCAAACTGGCTGGATAATCTAATAATATTAATTGGAATTTAAAAGACACAGTGAGGCCGGGCGTGGTGGCGCACGCCGTTAATCCCAGCACTCGGGAGACAGAGGTAGGAGGACTGCTGAAAGTTGAAGGCCACCCTGAGACTACATAGTAAATTCCAGGTCAGCCTGGGCTAGAGTGAGACCTTACTTCGAAAAACCACAAAAAAATAAATAAAATGAAATAAAAATAAATTAATGAATAAATAAAAGACACAGTAAAATGTGAGCAGAAAAGAGAAAGTATCTCATAGAAATCATATATATATATATATGTGAAGTCAGAGGCATGGAATCATCCCATATATTTTTATTTTTATGTTTTTTAAAAAAAATCGTTTATTTTTATTTATTTGAGAGCGACAGAGAGAGAGAGAGAGAGAGAGAGAGAGAGAGAGAGAGAGAATGGGTGCACCAGGGCCTCCAGCCACTGCAAACAAACTCTAGATACATGCACCACCTTGTGCACCTGGCTTACGTGGGTCCTGGGGAATTGAGCCTTGAACTAGGGTTCTTAGACTTCACAGGTAAGCGCTTAACTGCTAAGCCATTTCTCCAGCTCCCTTTTTATGTTATTTTTATTTCATTGATTTATATCTTTCATTATTTCCTTTATACAGCAACTTGACTTTGTTCTTTCTAGTTTCTCTCCCCCCTCCTTTTTTGGGTCTCTGTGTGGTGTAGTGCACATGCAGATGCACTGCCCCAGGTACACAAATGGAGAGAAATCAAAGGAGAACATCAGATGGTCTCTTCTGTCACTCTTATTTCCTTAAAATAAGGTCTCTTACTGAACCTGAAGCTCATGCCAACTTTTTGGGTAGACTTACTGGCCAGCTAGCCCTAGTGATTCTCTTGTCTCTATCCCTCTCGATACTGGGGTTACTGGCAATGTGTCGTCATGCACAGCTTCTTATGTGGGTACTCAGGAGTGAATTCTGGTCTTTCTACTTACACAGCAAGTGCTTTTGCCCACTAAGCCATCTCCCAGCCTTATGTGTTATTTTGTATTGGTATAGATTCATTGTATATTGTGATATTCATCCCCTATGTTGTCTACTTCCTCCTTCTATTTTTCCCTCTCCACTAGTCTTCTTCCCCTTCTTTCAATCCTACTTATGCTTTTACATATATGATTTTATATATTCATGTACATTTTAAGATCCACAAATGAGAGAAAATATAATAGTTGTCTTTCTGTGTCTGGCTAATTTGACTAAACAAACAGATCTCTACTTGTATCCACACACCAGCAAATGACATCATTTCATTCTTCTTTATAGCTTAACAAAATCCGTTGTGTATATGCAGCACACTTTCATTCTCCATTCATTTGTCAGTGGACACCAAGGTTGATTCCATAACTTGCTTAATGTGAATAATGCAAGAATAAACATGGATGCACAAGTATCTTTGTGATATGTTAAGTTAGAGTCCTTTGGGTATATGCCCAGGAATGGTACATTTGGACCATATGGAACTTCTAGTTTTGGTCTTTTGAGGAAACACCATTCTGGTTTCCATAGTAGCTATGTCAGTATATATTCTTAGTAGTGAATAAGGGTTTCTCTTTTACCACATTCTTGTCAACATTTGTTGTCATTAATTTGCATGGTAATAGCCACTCCATTTGAGTAAGATGGATTTTCAATTTGTTTTTACTTATATTTCTCTAATGATATATAACATTTTTGTGTGTTTATTGGCCATATTTTGAGAACTATCTGTTAGGTTCACTACACCACAGTCTGGTCCATGTGCTTGGGATTCTCTTGGGTCCTCCTCCCATTGTCATCTGTGCACTGGGATCACAGAGCCACCTTGAGTGCGACCTTACATGTGTACTGAAAAACTGAACCCAGGCTGGCAGTCTTTGCAAGTAAGAACCTTAACTTCTGAGCCATCTCCTCAGTCCCCTGCCTATTGATTTCATTAGCTCATTTGTTGCCTGAGTTGTTTGGGAACTTTGGTATTTAGTTTTTTTTAAGTTCTGTATATATGTTCTAGATATT
Organism: Dipus sagitta; assembly: GCA_036346955.1. NCBI lineage: Eukaryota > Metazoa > Chordata > Mammalia > Rodentia > Dipodidae > Dipus > Dipus sagitta. The sequence goes on along the minus strand of CM070779.1, from coordinate 87,171,266 downwards.
AATCAAATCTGTATATCTGGCAAAGATTTCCTCCCATGTTATAGACAGTCTCTAATCAACTCCCTTGCTATACACAAGCCCTTTAACTCCATGCAATCTCACTTGTCAGTTCTTCCTATTCTTTTCACATGTATATGTTTAGAATTATAATGGCCTCTTAATAGAGTGTTCTCAATTAGTATAAAGTGACTATCTTAAAAAGTTAATTAATTAATTTGTTGTGTATTTATGTGTGTATATGTGTGCACACCATGGTATGTGTGTGGATATTAAAGCACTTTTTGGTCTGTCCTCGCCTTCCACTATGTTTGAGGCAGTGTCTCTCATTCACGGCTCCACTTACAAGCTTTGAGGAAATTCTCCTGTCTCTGCTTCACTTCTTTTTTTTAAAAAAATGTTTTATTTATTTATTTATTTATTTATGAGAGAAAGAGGTAGATAGAGATCGAATGGGTTCACCAGGGCCTCTAGCCACTGCAAACGAATTCCAGACACATGTGCTACCTTGTGCATCTGGCTTTATGTGGGCCTTGGGGGATCGAGCTGGTGTCCTTTGGCTTTGGGGGCAGTGCCTTAACCACTAAGCCATCTCTCCAGCCCTCCACTTCCCTTCTGATTGTAGGCATTCCAGGATTATGGAAGCTCATCATAGCTTTTGGCCTCAATCTCAAGTACTGAGTTTCTCAGCAAGTACTTGATTCACTGAGTGATTTCTCCCCAACCCACTAAGTGACCCTTTTTCCTCTGTTCTTACTTATTTTGTCTTGAAATCTATTTTGTCAGATATTAGAACAGCAATACCTGCTTGCTTTTTACTTTTGTTTGCTTGGAGTGCCTTTTCCCGCCCTTCACTCCAGGTGATAGCTGTCGTTTATAGTGAAACTTGTTCCTTGGAGGGAAAGAAAATAAGTATTTTTAAAATACAGTTGGGTAGTCTGTATGTTTTTATTGGGAATGTGACTATTAATATTGCAAGATGTTTATTAAGTCCTGTCATTTGGTTTCCTGCTTCTCCTTTGCTTAGCTAATGTCTTAGCTTGGTTTACTCTTCCCTGTAGCCTCATGCGTCTGCTCGTCTTTCTCTTCAGTCTGAGTGATTCCTCCAATTTCTTCTGCAGTGATGGCTTAGTGGTCGTGGATTCCTTTGGTTTGTGATTATCATGGAAAGTTTTCATTTCCCCTTTAATTCTGAATGATAACTTTGCTGGGTAGAACAATCTGAGTTGACATGCTCTCTGCTTTTAGGATTTCTGTTGAAAAATCTGCTGCAATTCTTTTATGTGATTATTTTCTTCTCTTGTGGTTTCCAACATTTTTAGTTTGTGTTCAGTGTTACTTTTTAAAGAAACTTTTTGGACAACTTTTATATGTACACAATGTATTTTAATCATTATTCACTCCCATTACCTGCTCTTATCCCCATCTCATGCCCTCTTTCTCAGAACAAGTTCTTTCTGGATAGTCTTATTTTTTATGGTTTTTTTTTCCTTCTTCCATCATCCATGATGAAATTTTAAAAAAATATTTTTTTTAAGGGCCGAGGAAATGGCTTAGCAGTTAAGGCATTTGCTTGTGAAGCCTAAGGACCCAGGTTCAATTCCCCAGGTCCCACAAAAGCCAGATGCACAAGGGGGCGCATGTGTCTGGAGTTCATTTGCAGTGGCTGGAGGGCCTGGCACACACATTCTCTCTTTCTCTCTGCCTCTTCCTCTCTCTCTTTCTCTCTCTCTCTCTCTCTCTCTCAAATAAATAAATATTTTTTAAAACTTTTTATTTATTTATTTGAGAGAGGTAGATAAAGAGGCAGAGAATGAGAGAGAGGGAGAATGGGCACATCAGGCCTCCAGACACGCAAACGAACTCCAGAAGCATGCGCCCCCTTGTGCATCTGGCTTATGTGGGTCCTGGGGAATAGAATCTGGGTTGTTAGGTTTCACAGACAAGTGCCTTAACAGCTAAGCCATTTCTCCAGCCCCCATGAGCAATATTGATGGGCCTAATATTGTGCAGGTCCTGCACAAGTAATGACAGCCTCTATGAGGTCATGACTATAATGGCCACACTGTGTGGAAGATAGCATTTCTCCTTTTTTGGCACCTGTGTTCTCTCTGCCACCTCTTCTGCAATTGCCCTGGGCGTTAGAGAGCGTGGTAGAGATGTCTTATTTAGTGCTGAGCATGCAGCTGTCACTCTCAGCACACTGGCAAGTTTGAGTCTCCCCAGTAGTCACTGCCAGCTGCAAAAAGAAGCTTCCCTGACCAAATGTGAGACCAGACTAAGCTGTGGACATAGGCATAAATATTTAGCAGACAATTTGATAGGTGCAACATGTATAGTAATCCAAGAGTGTTTTGACTGTATAACACAAGATGTTCCTTTCTCGTGTGCTTGATGTTCTAAATGCCTTCTAAGTCTGGGTGGCCATTTCTTTTCCAAGATTTGGACAATTTTATGGGTGATTTTATTGAATATGTTATTTATGTCTTTGGCTTATAATTCTCCCTCTTCTATTCTTATGATTCATAAATTTGTTCTTTTTTTAAAGATTTATTTTTATTTTATTTATTTATTAGAGACAGAGAGAGAGAGAGAGAGAGAGAGAAACAGATAGACAGACAGAGAGAATGGACACACCATGGTCTCCAGCTACTGCAAATGAAATCTAGATGAATGTGCCACCTTGTGCACCTGACTTACATGGGTTTTGGGGAATCAAACCTGGGTCTTTAGGCTTTGCAAGCAAGAGCCTTAACTGCTAAGCCAGCTCTCCAGCCCATAGTTTATTTTTTAATAATTAATTTTTTTGCAAGCAGAGACAGATACAAGAGAGACAGATATAGACAATGGGCATACCAGGGCCTTTAGCCACTGTAAATGAACTCCAGATGCATGTGCCACTTTCTGCATCTGGCTTTACATGGGTACTGGGGAATCGAACCTGGATTATTAAGGCAAACACTTTAACTAGTGAGCCATCTCCCCAGCCCCCACTGTTTCATAATATTTTATTTTTTCAGTGTCTGAATGTTTTAATTCATCTTCCTTGTCTTCCATCCCTGATAATCTCTCTTCTATTTCATCCAATCTATTGTTTAGTCCTTCTGCTATTTTATTTGATCTAATAAACCTTTTCATTTCTAAAATTTTCAGTTTGATTTTTTTAGTATTTCTATCTCTTTATTGGATTTCTCTTTTGTGCTGTGTTGACTGTCTTATTTCATTCAACTGATTAGTTGTAGTCTCTTTGAATTCATTTAGGAGTTTACTTATATCCTCCTTGGTTTGTTAAACATTCTTATAACTATTCTTTTGATTTCATCTGATTCACTCTCATTAGAATCTGTTAATGTAGAATTGGATTTCTTGAAGGGATACTGCTTTTGTTTTTCATTTTTTTTTATTTTTATGTGTTGGAACATGCACATTTGGCATTATTCATTATTTGAATTTTTAAAACTAATAAAGTGCATTCTTTCAGCTGGATTATTTGCATGTTCAAATGGGCTCAGTTGTGGTAGGGCTGAGGTGTATAGGTCAAGCTAAACCCCTAGTTTCCCTTAAATCTTCACAGTATAGTAGTTTAGGCTGGCCTAGAGCCCTTGATTTTCCTGCCTTGGAGTCTCCTGAGAGTGCCCACACCCAACTCAAAACAGTTTTTTTTTTTTTTTAATTGTATCAGATCAACTAACAGAGGAACTGGCATTAAAAAAAATGAAATACAACAGTATATGGTAGAATTAAATATGACAAGCTGAGCATGGTGCCACACTGGAGCACTAGAGCAGTAAAGACAGGAGGGTCAGGAGTTCAAGGCCAGTCTGGGCTTTATGAAACTGTCTCAGGAAAAAAAAAAAAAAAAAAAAAAAAAAGGAAGGACGGAACAAAGAAAGGAAGAAGCCACCAACAAACCTATCACAATACATTGCTAATGCAAGTTAATGTATTATTTTGTTGATATCTTGTAAATAAAATAAGGTTTTGCATTATTATTATTTTTTTTTTCCTAGGTAGGGTCTCAGTCTAGCCCAGGCTGATCTGGAATTCACTATGTAGTCTCAGGGTGGCCTTGAACTCACAGCGCTCCTCCTACCTCTGCCTCCTGAGTGCTGGGATTTAAAGCATGTGCCACCACACCTGGCATATTTTTTCTTAATTTTTAATGTAAAATATTTCCTAGTGTTAGTTGTGTTCAAGAAATTTTGAAAGCCGCTTCCCGAGAAAACCTTACCTGCACCAGGATACAGTTATAGAAGCCTGTGATAGTACTGCTTTTAATAACAAAATGCTGAAAAATAGCTTAAATATCCAACAACAGTGACATAGTAGCAGATTGTGGGTTAGTTGGGCAATGTAGTCTTCTACAGGAATGAAAGTGAAGGAACACTGGGTTCATCCTGAACTACTCAAGAGAAGTGAAAATAAACTACTGCATGCACACAAGTGAGCTGAACCTCCACAGCATAACACTGAGGCAAAGGCCAGCCCCCGAAAGCATCACAATGGTCATGGTTGTACACAGTTTGAAACTGAACTAAGCTAGATGAATTGCTTGAGTTAATTTGCCCAAATCTACATACACAGGTGTTAAAGTATAGAGAAAGGTGAGCGTTTTCTTGGAGAGGGAAGGAGAGAGATACTGGCTTGTGCACATATCTGAAGAACACATTTGAAGACACATAGGATGCACTTTTGACTGATGATGACCATGCATGTGTCTGCTTTGTTATTATTTATCATTCTTAGTTATTTTGTTTGTGTGTGGTTTTGTTTTTGAAACAGTGTCTCATATAGCCCAGGCTAGCCTTGAACTCCTAATCTCCTGCCTCTACCTCCCAAGTGCTGGCATTATAGGTATGTACCACCATACTTGCCTTATTTGTTAACTTGAATGGATATGTTCATGTATTTTCCATGACTAACATACTTCACAATTCAAAATAATTAATATAGCCAGGCGTGGTGGCACACGCCTTTAATCCCAGCACTTGGGAGGCAGAGGTAGGAGGATGGCAGTGAGTTCGAGGCCACCCTGAGACTATGTAGTGAATTCCAGGTCAGCCTGGACTAGAGTGAAACCCTCCTTTGAAAAATGAAAAAAAAAATGAATATAGATTTAAGCAAGAAGAAATGTTATTGGTGGAATAGACTAGTAGACTCCTTGAGGCAATGCCTTGGTACAGAATAGGGTAAAAACATTAGTAAGTGGATATTTCTTGGACTAAAGTAAAGGCAGTACCTCTCCTGGGATCAGAGGGAAAAGAGAAAAAGACAGGAGCCAATGAAAAGATGTTTTCAGCTGTGTGTATGGGGAGGCTTTATGCACAAAGCTGGTATGTTTGCTTAGGTGTGCTTGTCACCTGACATAGGCTGCTATATGGCTCACAGAAAACAGAACTTTCCATCAGGATGGCCAAGAACCCAGATCCTGGGGTTATTTATCTGTGTGGGGGATTTTGGGAGAATGTTCCAGATGACCAGAGAACCTACTGATTAATAGGAGGAGGGTGATGAACAGGCTCCCTGACAAACTAACTCACCAAGGACTATTCGTACCTTCACTAACACGCACTGGTTGTGTGTACTACTGCCAGGGGCTATGTGGGGTGTTAGGAATGTGACTGAATTATAAGGATCTGGCCCATTCCCTTACTGAACGGACATGAAGAACACTTAGATATAGCTGGGCATGGGCATACACCTTTAAATCCAGCACTTGGGAAGCTGAGGCAGGAGGATCACAAATTGGAGGCCAGGGTAGGCTTCATGGCAAACTCTGCCCCCAAAACCAAAGCAGGGGAGGGAAAGGGCATGAGGAGAGGTAGGAGTGAAGAGAAGGTACTTGCTTGAATTAGTAAGCAATGACTGTTCATTTTTCACTTCTCCTGGGCTGTTGGAAATGTCAACATTCCATGTTGGGTGAACAGAACCAAGAATTTAGAGGCTGCACTTTTCTCTACTCACTGTGTAAAGCCCTTCTGCATTCACTGCGTTGGTTTAGGTTTTCACTAAGCCCGCCAGTTAGATTGCGGTATGCTCTTACATTGGGGGGAGGGCATTTCCAAATTACTACTTTCCTAGAAACATCTCAGGTCTATTGCTAATCCTAGATATGTCTGTGGAAATGAGAAAATGCCTTGATGGCAAAACCCACTTACTTGTCCTTTAATGTTAGCAAATATATACTAATTTGCCTAATCCTTTTAAATAGTCTGAATTGTGGGCTGACAAGACAACTAAATAGGCAGAAAAGCATCATAATCAAGGAAAGAATTTCAAAGTTCACCTTCGTCATATTCTTGGCATCTCAAGATTACAGTCAGATGCTAAAGGATTCTTCACTTGGGGACCTTGGGGTCAGGGAGCATCAGCAGATATCCTTCAGTGTGGCCCATGAAATTCCCGGTATTGCATGGAAATATTGGTCATTATGATCCCAGTTAATTCCTATCTTGAAAGTCAAAAAGCACTTCTGTAAGTCTCCTTTTTGGCATTTAAAAATTTTTTGTTTATTTTTATTTATTTATTTGAGAGCGACAGACAGAGAAAGAGACAGGAGAGAGAGAGAGGGAATGGGCATGCCAGGGCCTCCAGCCACTGCAAACGAACTCCAGACGCATGCACCCCGTTGTGCATCTGGCTAACGTGGGTCCTGGGGGATTGAGCCTTGAACCAGGGTCCTTAGGCTTCACAACCAAGCTCTTAACTGCTAAGTCATCTCTCTGGCCCTCCTTTTTGGCATTTTTTTTTTTAACAACTTCCATACTTACAGACAATAAACCATGATCTGTGAGTCTCTTAAAATATTTCCATTAAGGTGAAAAGGAAAGGAGTGTCTGTGGGAATATCCACAGATGACTTTACATACACATAGGATGAGAAGACCTGGCATCTGGTCCTAGTTTTCTTGTTAGCATTCATGTGACTTTGCACAAGTCTAGGCCTCATCTCAGCTTCCATTTACTTAACTTTTTTTAAAAATTTTTATTGATTTATTAAGAGTGACAGACAGAGAGAGAAAGAGGCAGAGAGAGAGAGAGAATGGGCGCACCAGGGCCTCCAGCCACTGCAAACGAACTCCAGACGCATGCGCCCCTTTGTGCATTTGGCTAACGTGGGTCCTGGGGAGTCGAGCCTCGAACCGGGGTCCTTAGGCTTCACAGGCAAGCCCTTAACTGCTAAGCCATCTCTCCAGCCCAAGTTTTTTTTTTTTTTTTTTTTTTTTTGGTTTGTCAAGGTAGGGTCTCACTCTAGCCCGGGCTGACCTGTAATTCACTATGTAGTCTAAGGTTGGTTTAAACTCACAGCAATCCCCCTACCTCTGCTTCCCGAGTGCTGGGATTAAAGACATGTGCCACCATGCCTGGCTTATCTTTTGACTGGAGAAAGCCACCATTCATAAGACATTTGTGCTAAATAATAAGACATATGTGGAAATGCTATAAAGGAACTGTAGTTGGTGTATGTTCATGGTCACTAGAGGGAGCTTCGGCATTCAGGGGAAAGATAATCCAGTGTCTATTCTAGAAAGCTTGAGGCCTCAATAAGGAATTACTTCTTTAAAATAATTTTCATTTTGTAGATATACAGTTAGATTTATAAAATTCTGTTAAAGATCTATAGAAAAAACATGACTACAGTTTTCGTGTGACACACAATTTTCACCTATTAGTTCACGATATTCTTCCTTTTCACTTTTAAAAATATTTTATTTTTATTTATTTATTTGAGAGAAAGAAAGAGAGAGGGGGGGGATGGAGGGAGGGGGGGAAAGAATTGGTGTACCAGGGCCTCCAGCCACTGCAAATGAACTCCAGACACATGTGCACCTTGTGCATCTGGCTTATGTGAGGAATTGAACCAAGGTCCTTTGGCTTTGCAGGCAAGTACCTTAAACGCTAAGCCATCTCTCCAGCCTCATTCTGAACTTTTTAAACCTTTATTTTTATTTATTTATTTGCAAGCAGAGAGAGAAAGAGAAGCAAAGAGAAGAGAAACAGACTGGGAAAGTGAAAATGGGTGTGCCAAGGCCTCTAAGCCACTACAAAAGAACTTCAGATGCATGTGCCACTTTGTGTATCTAGCTTTATGTGGGTGCTGGGGAACTGAACCTGGGTCATTAGTCTTTGCAGGCAAGTGCATTAACTACGTATCCATCTCACTTTTTATGGTAAATCTAGTGTGTGGAAAATTCTAGGTTTTTTTTTTTTTTTTTTTTGAGGTAGGGTCTCATTCTAACCTGTAATTCACTATGTCATCTCAGGGTGGCCTCGAACTCACGGCAATCCTCCTACCTCTGCCTCCCAAGTGCTGGGATTAAAGGCGTGCACCACCACGCCCGGCCCAAGTTCAAGTATTTGTGAGAATACACTTAAAGTAAAGGTTGGGGGCTGGGAGTAGAAAACACAACTTTTCAGAAAATCACAGAAAGAAAGAAAGTGCTTTTCTCTTAGTGAAACTTCATTGTTGATTCTATGGCACATGACAATGTTGGAGGAGTTTTATGATCAGGCAGGATAGAAAAGTACATTGCCGCACTTTGGCTTTCCCTAATATTTCCCTCTGAAGTTCCTAGCTGGCATGTTAAGGCTAGAGTGAGAGGAATCATTAACTTAAAAGAGTGCAGCTAGCCAGGCATGGTGGCACACACCTTTAATCCCAGCACTAGGGAGGAAGAGGTAAGAGGATCATCATGAGTTTGAGGCCACCCTGAGTCTACATAGTGAATTACGGGTCAGCCTGGGCTAGAGTGAGACCCTACCTCAAAAAAATAATAGTTAAAAAAAAAAAACAAAGAATAAAAAGAGTGCAGCTGTTACACCTAAAGATTTCAGGATGATCTGAAGAAGGACGTGTAACAGTACAAGAGACTTGTAGATCAGTCAAAAATTCTACTGACTCATGGCGTGCTTTGGGGACAGTACTTGTCCCCTTTTGAGGCTTCAGCTTCTCTCTCTGATTAGGACAAGTGCCCCATCCATCCACCCACACATGCATGCCTATAATGTCAGCTTTCATTGTGGTACCCCACGGGATGACATTCAGGGCCCACATCATGAAAGGCAAAGCTTGCGGGAGCACAAAGCTCTTACATTTTCCCTTTGGACTCAAGTTTATTTGGAAGAGGTGGACCCTTGATATATATTCTTTGTAGCTCTTTGGGTTCTCTTTTAGGCTCCAGCAACTCAAAAGCCTTCAGAAAACAGTGAACCCTTTTTCCACACATGTTTGTAGGAAGCTAGACAGTGATTAATCACTAATAATCATTAGTAAACTGGCCAATGAGATTATCAAGGACTGTTCTTCCAACTTTCCTTGATTCTAAAATGTACTCCCACAAACCCTACCCTTGCTCAACTTACCTTTGTAGAAACAAGAACATGTCTGCATCTTACTGAAAATGTTGATCAGAGCTATGAAAAAGCTGTCATGAAAGCTAAGGCGTGTCCTGCAGTAAATGGTTTCTTTTTTGAATTCCGAAGTATTCTAGGAAATCATTTTTGTTTTGCATATTGCTCAGGCGAGATACTGGGAAGCTCCCCTCCATGATCACATGCTAGCTAGAGCTTGCATAGCAGATAATGACATGTCCAGAGTCATGCCAGCAAGAAGGCACTTCTGTTGGCAGAGGCAGGAGATGGCATGGCAGGTTAAAAAGAACCAAGTCCTGCTGCTGCCTTCCCTTGCTGAAAAACTTTGTAAGAGTTTCCTTTTCATTCTCCCCCAAAGTCTAGTCACTAACTGAGACAGATAGGCTGACTTGAGTCTCAACAAGATGAAGGCTCTGCCTGCTCAATGTTGACAATAGGAAATGCTTAGAATATAAGCAGCTTGATCAATGATTCTATTAATGATTACAACTAGTTTTGAAACAGAGTGCTATTTATTTCCAAAGCTTTCAGGTAGCGGTGGTCAGAAGTTGAGCATAGCATCACTGTGGCGCAGTTTGGGACTTTCAACATGCCCAGGAATGCTGGGATCATTCTTAAATGCAGGTTCTGATTCCATATAGGTTCCCAGATTCTTCCAATGTAGCTGGTCTTGGGAACATACCGAAAGAGGCAGTTTCTACAACATTTATTCTTTGTTTCCTGTTTCAAACTGATGCATAATGTAAGTAGGATGAGGGATGCTATAGTAGCTTTAGGTTGCAGAAATGAACCTCCACACCAGACAGAGTGATGGAGAAAGGGAATTTATTTGAAGCTTACAGATCCAGGATGAAGTTCCATAATGGCAGAAGAAGTTGGCCCTCTTTATAGGGTCAAGCAGAGAGAGAGAGAGAGAGGAAAGCCATCACCAACACCCCAGCACAAGCAAGCACACTTCAGAAACTCCAGGCAAAGCTCAGGCCCTTTGTGTATCTTTAGAGTGGAATTCCAAATCCACCCCCGCACATTAGGGCTGGACCCTAGGATCAGCCCAGTGACACTTCCTCTAGACAGGTGGCTGAAGATTTAAATTATGATCTTTTAATGAACTCCTGAATCAATTGGGGACCACCCATTCAAACCATCACAGATGCCTTTTCTAATCTGATCCTCTGGCAATGTTCAAAATGATTTCCAAACCCATGGAAAATCATGAGGTCACAGATTCTAACTTCTGAGTTAATGATTAATTGGTAAACCGTGGCTTTGAATTCTATTAAAAATGAAAATGTGATTAGACCTGTAAATCACATACATATGTACATATGTACATACATGCATTCATGCATACATACATCAAACAGGATGCAGAAGATCTGTTTTTCTATCTATTTATTGATGTTATTTATTACTGGCAAGCATCATGCTCTAAACTGCATGTAAGCCAAACAAGCTGGGGACTGCGCTGGTCTGTGTGCCAATTTTTCTCCCTCACTGGATACTTTTGCCCTCTCTCCTTCCCTCCCTTCCTTCCTTTCTTCCATCCATCCATCCATGATTCACACACACCTGGTAAGCACTCCTCTACTCAACTACACTCTCTAGCCCTCCCCATTTGTCTACAAATCACCTATGTATTTTATTCCCTGCCCCACTAGGAATATAGTCTACTGCTTACGGAAAAAGATGAATTTTCTTCAGGTGTGGAAAAATTTCTGATTTTCTTGAATATTCTCAGGACAGTTGAATTTTGGAATTGCTCCACTGCTTATTTTTAGATCACGAATTTGGGTTATTTTATGTTGCATTGGATTCACTATTATTTCTGTTTTCTTGGTTCAACTGTATGACCTCCAACTAAAATGAACTTATAGGATGAAGAATGAGAAATGAACTTTAAACTCATGGAGTCCCATTTCCTCTTTACTATTTGTATTTCAAACTTCCTCTGCTTGAAACATATTCAGTGCATGGGGGCGTATATTTTATCCTCTGAATAGTTTAGGGCAGCTTTTAAATGTTTATTATTATTATTATTATTATTATTAACATATTTCCTATGGATACATCTTATGTTGGTACCTCCTTTCCCTCATCCTTGCCCCTATTCCGTTGGCGATGATCCTCAGCGGCGTTGCAGGTGTTCCCCATGGGACTGTAGTTCATGCATTGTGGGAGCAACAGTCAGTAATTTTTGTGGGGAGGGAATGCCTCTGGGGATGATGTCACAACCTGTGGCTCTTACAATCATTCCATCCCCTCTTCTGCAAAATTCCCTGAGCTGTCGTGGGTGATGAGCTCTTAGGAACATCTAGATCTCTGCTTTGGTAGGTGTTGAGTATTTTCAGGGTCTGTCTCCTTCACCCTGGAGCTGATTATCAGGTTCACGATGGGAGCAGCACCCTTGCTCATCTCCCCATTCCTCTGTGGTTTCAGCTGTGGCTTGGCTGAAGTGCGAGGGGTAGTTTATCTCCTTGGGTCTCACTACCTTCTGAAAAAGAAGAACAGATTCTCTAACAGAGAGTGAAGTCCACATAGTTTAAATGGGATAAGCATTATTAATTTAGGGAGAATTTGATGTGTGTAACCTCTCTTTTATCCAAAGACTAGTGAGAGCTTGACACTGGAGAGCACAATCTTTGTCTCCATAGGATTCTGATTTGCTTCCCAATTCCAGATATGGGTTCCTTTACACTGAGTGGATTTCTTTGCCAAACAGAAAGCTATTGGTTAGCTGCCAAGGTTGTTCATGTCAGGGTGTTTGCTTCTGAGTAGCTTAGACCTCTGTTTGCTTGGACCATTGTTGGCCACTTTCCCCCAATAGCTCATGTAGTGCTTCCAGCTGAGACAGGCTTACTGTGTGGGGACTGGCTTTCTTCTGAATTCTAGCCAGGTCTCTCCATGCTCTGCGTTGGCAGCATGTGGTGTCTTCAGCACTAGGGTCTTACCTTTTGCTTCAGGCAGGTAATCAAGTGCTTTGACAGAAAGCTGTCTTGATTTGGGGACCTCGTAGGTCTCTCTGATCAGCAGTTCAATGTGGTTCAACCACATTGTTCAACCAATCTCTGGTACTTAGAGTTATAGGCCAGAGACAAAAAAAAAAAATTTCTTCTAAGCTTAGGCTTCATCCCACCCTCTCCAGGGCTCTACTTTTCAGGTGCTCCCCCCTCACTCCTTTTGAGGGTTATGTCTTTTAGGCTGTCTCCAAGGATAAAGGTTTCTATGGTACCAGCTCATTTTGGATTTAGTTTTGTGTTTGTTTTTCTCTCCCTCTCCTTCCCATCTCCCTAAACCCTTCCATGCCTATTGTCTGGGCCTTGAGTTGCTTATCAAGTATGACAGCCACTCAAGCAGGTCCAGGTTATGAACCGCAGATAAGTGACACAATGCAACATTTGTCTTTTTGTGATTGTGTGAGTTCTTTGAGTATGATCTTTTCCAAGTCTATTCATTTTTCTACAAATTTCATTGTATCATTTTTTTCTTAATGCTGAGTATAATTACATTGCATAAATGTACCACAACTTCATTATCCATTCATTGAATGATGGACACCTGGGTTGATTCCAGTTCTTGAGCAGCTATAAACATGGTTGAGCAAGTGTCTCTATAGTGATGCATGTAGCATTTAGGATCAATGCCAAGTAAGGGAATAACTGGGTCTGTTGGTAGCTCTATGTTCATCCTTTTCAGGAATCTCCATATTAATTTCCATAGTAGTTGTACAAATTTACATTCCCATCAGCAATGGATGAGGGTTTCTCTTTTCCCACATCCTCACCAACATTTGTTGTTGTTAGATTTTTTTTTTTAAATGATTGCCATCCTTACTGGAGTAAGGTGGAATCTCATGGTTGTTTGAATTTGCATTTCCCTAATGGTTAGGGAGGTTAAACATTTTCTTAAGTGTGTGTTAGTCATTTGTATTTCTTCCTCTGAGAACTCCCTATTCAGTTCTTTGGTCCATTTCTGGAGTGGATTAAAAAAAATTTTTTTTATTGTTTAGTTTTTTTAGTTCTTTGTAGATTCTAGATATTAGGCTTATGTCAGTGGTATAGTTGGAGAAGATTTTCTCCCATTCAGTTGGGTAATCTATTGGCTCTGCTTATGGTATGTTTGTCTATGCAAAATCTTTTTAGCTTCATGAGATACCAACGGTTGAGTGATTGTTTAATTGCTTGTGCTACTAGGGTGTTATTCAGGAAGTCTTTCCCACTAATATCATGGAGAGTTCCTTTTATTTTTTTTCTTCCAGTAGAAGAAGAGTTTCATATCTTTTGTTGAGTTCTTTAATCCATTTGGACTTGATTGTTGTATCTGGAGAGATGAGTGGGTCTAGTTTCACTTTTGTACATATTGTCATCCAATTTGTCCAACAGCATTGTTGAAGACACTGTCTTTTCTTCAGCTGCATTATTGACACCTTTGTCAAAAGTCAAGTAGCTATAGTTACTTGTCCTAAGGTTAGCGTCTTCAATTCTGTTCCATTGGTCTATGTTTATGTTTTTTATGCCAGTACCATGCTGTTTTTGCTACTATGGCTTTGTAATATAGCTTTAGATTGGGAATGGTGCTACTTCCAGAGGTGTTTTTTTTTTTTTCTTTTTTGCAGATATGTTTGGATATCTGAGGTCTACTGCCATTCCTTATGAATTTTGAGATCAGTTTTTCTATCTCAGTGAAGAATGATGCTGGAATTTTTATCAGTATTGCATTAAATCTGTATATTGCTTTTGGTAGAATTGCTATTTTCACAATATTAAGTCTACCTTTCCAGGAGCATGGGAGGTCTTTCCATCTTCTCAATCCTCCTTGATTTCTATCTTGAGTATTTTCATCATATAGGTCTTTCACATCCTTGGCTAGTGTTATTCCAAGGTATTTAATTTTTTGTTGCTATTGAAAATGGGAAGGCCTTACTGATTTCTTTCTTTGTATTTTTTTATTTTATTTTTTTATTTTTTATTTTATTTTATTTATTTATTTTTTTTTTTGGTTTTTCGAGGTAGAGTTTCACTCTAGCCCAGGCTGACCTGGAATTCACTATGGAGTCTCAGGGTGGCCTCGAACTCACGGCGATCCTCCTACCTCTGCCTCCCGAGTGCTGGGATTAAAGGCGTATCGCCACCACGCCCGGCTTTTCTTTCTTTGTATATTTGTCCTTTGCATACAGAAAGGGTACTGATTTTTTTGTGCGTTGGTTTTTTTATCCTGTAGGATAGTTTTATTCCTTTCTTGAATAGACTTTAGACATTTAATGCACATTGTTGGGAAAAATGACATTCAAGTCTAGGACTTACAGCTCGCTATGTTCCTAGAAAGTCTTCATGCAGAGTATCTTTAATCCACTGTTGTGAGGAATAAGTTGGGATGCATTATCAGGAATTACATGAACCAGGTTAAGTTGGGTAGTCACTGCTCATAAGACCTTACTGTGTTTATTTATAGAGGTTTAGGATTTCCAACATATCTTTTTTTTTTCATTTTTCTTGTGGAATTATAGACTGAATCTAGGGCCTTATGTGCATTGGGCAAGCATTCTATCAGCCCCTTTTTGTAGTTATTGTAAAATTGTTAATTTTAGCTTTTGAGGCAGGATTTCACCAAGTTTCCCAGACTGGCCTTGAGCTCATTCTGTAACCCATACAGACGTAAAAGCTACAATCCTGTCCCAAATTCCCACATAGCTGGGATTACAGACCCATGTCACCAGTCCTGACTGCATTTCTTTATCACATGAAGCATAAGTTAAACCATAAATGAAATACAGGGTGAAGATTCATGAGTACTCATGAGTTTTCCCATATACCTTCATTCAATAGGAATACTAGAAACAGCTCTAATTTGGAAAATATTTATCTTTTCTTTAGTTCTTACCTAATGCATAAATTTTAAACTGGCAAAGTCAAACTGTAGCTCACCTTTTACCATAGCTATTCTATTCTTCTATTTTATGTATCATGGATGGTCAGACCCTCCCCCCAACTTTCTCCTGGGAAGTATCACTCTGTCTTTTCCCTGCTCTCTTCCCTCATCAAAACATATCTGTTTCTTCTGTCCAAGTCTCTTAGCAGCTGCATTTATCCAATGTGACCTTGGCTGCTAATGGGTTTTGGTTTCCTTAATGAGCCCGTCATCAAGTTTAAGATCGTTGGTGCTTTATCTACTGACTGAAGCATCATTATTTTTTAATTCTGTCAAGCACGTGTTTGCACATGGACCTTAGGTAATGGCTAGAGTGGGGAGGGATCGTCTTCATGATGAGATCATGAGTTGGAAACTGTTACTATAACTGCACATTGCACCTCTTGCTCATTGTGAAGCACTAGTACTGTTGTCTATAAAGTACCAATGATAATAGCTCTCATTGCTTGTGATTAGTTACTGCATCTGCTTACTGTGTTTCTGGTACTGTGCCTAGGGTTTAACAGGCTTCTGATTTAATATTCCTAACAACTATGAAGTATAAGAAGAATTACTACTTTTGTATGTATATATGTATGTGTGTAGAGCATGTATGTGGCATGGTGTATGATGTATGGTGTATGCATGTATGAGTATAGATTGTGAACACCTCATGTGCATGCATGCAGAGTCCAAAGGAGAACATCAGGTGCTCTCCTCCTATCATTTATCCACATATTTGCTTGAGCTGCAATATGTCACTTAAGCTGGGGCTACCACAGATCAGTGAACCCCAGCGATTCTCCAGGCTCTGTCCCCACTCTGGGACTGGGGTTACAGGCATGTGTAGCCTTGCCCAACTATTTCTATGAAGAGTAAAAGCCTTCATAATTAAGCAGCAAGCACTCTTAATTGCTAAGCTATCTCCACAGGCTGGAAAAATTATTTTTAGTTTGTAGTTGAGCTTATCAATGCCCAGTGACTCCATCACAGAGGCACTGTTCAAACAAAGGCCTGTCTAGCAGAAGCCAATGCACCCTTCTGTTCTCTAATCAACCAATAGGACAAAGGACAAAGGTCATCAAGACTCTTCAGAAAAACACTTTGAACATAACTTTCCTCATTTACATGAATATGAAAATCCTTGCTCATCTCTTTCCTCTCAGATCTCCACTCTCTCACCTTCCTATGCTGGGAAAAGCTTCCCCTGGCTTCTGCATGCACAAGAATTGCAAGTATTTGTTATTTCATTATAAGGATTTATTACAGGACTGGAGGAGTGATGCTAAAAAATCCCATCTGGGCAAATCAGAAAGAACTGTGTACCCAAGTATATGGGTCCTTCCTTCCTACCTTCCTTCTTTCCTTCTTTCCTTCCTTTTCCTTTTATTTCTGGAGGGAATAGTTACAACAGTATTTTGGCACAAGAAGTGTGGCATGGTTTAATAGGAGCCAAGTGACAGAGACATTTCTGTGCTATTTCTGAAAAAGCAAACTAGTCTGTCACATTTAATGAACCAGAAATAAGTTCTTACAATGTCAACAGTGGGCAGGTAGATTTTTACCTGTTCCTAGATATCTCACACTTAAGGACATCCCCATAAAATTCTTCCTTTGGATCAAAGGGAATAAGGAGACACCAAAGTGCTGTATTCAGGATAAGCACATCAGTTTGCAAACAAATTGACAAGAGTTTCTCAGAGTTGACCACCCACAGAGGAAGCAACATCTGTTCATGATGCTGTCACAACAGGGGAGAGAAATGTTGGGCATGGGAAAAAAACAAAATGTTCCTCATGACAAGGAAGACATGTCATTAGACTAGACCCATAAGGCAGCAGATCACTTCAGGCATGGATAGTGTGGAGCTGAATAGGGCTGGATCTTAAATGTAGGTTCCTAAGTGTATTCAAACTTGTTCTGAAATAAATTATCAATTTTGACACAGACACCTTCATCTAAAAAAGATGGATCTCCAGAAAGGTTGATGTGTGTGTTTAGATCACAATATAGTAAATTAATATTTTTACAAATATTTATTTATTTATTTATTTATTTATTTATTTAAGAGAGGAAAAGAGGGAGAGAGAGAGACAGAGACAGAGAGAGAGAGAGAGAGAGAGAGAGAGAGAGAGAGAGAGAGAATGGGTATGCCAGGGCCTCCAGCCACTGCAAACGAACTCCAGATGCATGTGCCCCCTTGTGCATCTGGCTTATGTGGGTCCTGGAGAATCAAACCAATGTGCTTTGGCTTTGCAGGCAAGTGCCTTAACCGCTAAGCAATCTCTCCAGCCATAAATTAATATTTTTTAAAGATTAGTAAGCTTGGTATCTCATCCCTGTAATCCCATCACTTAGGAGGCTGGAGTAAGAAGATTACCAGTCTGGGATACATAGTGAGTTCCAAGCTATCATAGGCTGCAAATTGAGATCATGTTTCAAAAAAAAAAAAAAAACAAAAAACAAAACAACAAAAACATCCAAAAAGATTAATGAAGAGGCAGCTGGTGAGATGGCTTAGAGGTTAAAAGTGTTTGCCATGCAAGTAAGCATGAGGCCTGGGGACTTCTGCTCCCCAGCACACCAGCACCCATGCAAAAAAGCTGGGTATGGTTTGCACACATGTAACCCCGTTCCTGTGGGAACAGAGAACAGAAAATCACTGAAAAAAAATTGAGTGAGAGACTCCATCTCAAAGGAACAGATAGATGAGTGGAAAAAGGAGGATACTTGACACTCTCCTCTGACCTCCGTATGCAGGCATACCAGACACACACATGTGCATGTGTCACATACTCACATTACACTCTACTTCACAGTACACAAACATGCCTAAAAGAAAAAGATTAGTAAAGAAACATTTCAATTCTTGGAAAGATGCTTAACTGAGCTCTATTTCGCCATCAAGTTTCATTCATTCATTCACTTGTTCATGCATTCATTCAGTCCTCAAATGCTTACCACATGTCTGCTCCATGAGCTGAGATCTGCTTCAAATGCTTGAGAGGACTGAGACTGTCTCTACCATCAAGAAGCTATGCAGAGACATTTTTCTTACCCTTAACTGTGGGCTAATTCATGACCCATATACCTCCACAAGGAGGGACCAAGGGGAGGGGGTAGGTCACAGATGAGCCAATGGTACCAAACTGACTGTATTTGCTGAATACAAAACTAATTAATAAAAAAAAGAAAAAAATGAATAAGAAAAAAAAAGAAGCTCATAGACATGGAGGAACTCTAGAGGTCAGTAACTGTGGTTCGTGGTGCATGGAGAAACCTGGGGAGGGGATGCTGACCAGCCTACAGACTCTCATGAAGCCTCCTGGAGACAGTGTCATTACAGTGGACTCTGCTGTATGTCAGGAGTTCTTCAGAAATCATGCTCACAGTCTACGGCCATACCACCCTGAACGCGCCCGATCTCGTCTGATATATAGAAATCATGCTCACATACAATCCCTGTGCCATATGACAAGAGAAGAGAAAAAAAACTAAGTATATATTAGAAGGAGATTCTAGGAGTTGTGAAAAATAAAATAAAATATTAGTTTTTTTTCTTCTACATGATGAATTTTTGTTAGTATAGGCTTCCAGAGATGTTTTTAAAAGCTCTATATTTGATTTTTGTTTTCTGTTTTTGTTTTGTTTGTTTTCATTGTGTCCATCTTTTTTTTTTGAAGTGCAATTTCAGGTTGATGTCTGATTTTTCTTGATGTTCCTTGGAATTCACTCGTGCATTTGATCATGTCTGCATTAAACTTCATCAGTTGGTTATTGAGATCCTCTATTTGTTGACTCACCTTCAATTTATTTATCTCTCTTTTTAAGTATATTTTTTGTTTATTTTATTTATTTATTTCAGAGTGACAGACAGAGAAAGAGGCAGATAGAGAGAGAGAAAGAGAGAATGGGCATGCCAGGGCTTCCAGCCACTGCAAACAATCTCCAGACACATGTGCCCCCTTGTGCATCTGGCTAACGTGAGTCCTGGGGAATCAAGCCTCGAACTGGGGTCCTTAGGCTTCACAGGCAAGCGCTTAACCGCTAAGCCATCTCTCCAGCCCTTATCTCTCTTTTGAAGCCTCTCTGGCTTTCTTCAGTTAAGCCTAGTGACAAAAGCTGTGTGCTCTAAGAGATGATTCTGTTCAATTTCATTTATGCAATCATTGGTTTTTTGATGATTTGTTTCTAGTTCAGCAATTCGCCTGGTCAGAGTTACATAGCTTCTTGTGTTTTCATTTTGAGATTCAGTTTCTGTTGCTTTCTCTATGCTTTCATTGGAAGCCGCCATTGTGGGACTAGGCATCCTTGGTGGAGATCTCTCTCAGTTTTCTGTTTTTTGCTGTGGACTACCCATCTTGGGGTAAAAGTCTTCTAAGGAGGAAGCAAGTGTTCGTCCTTGTAGAATCTTCAGTGAGTGTTCTTTCTTAAATTTGAACTGAGTTGGAGTAGAATGGGGTTATAACCACATATGCTTACATTGTGGAGGTTGCAAGTGCAACAAGGGTACCTGGGAAACTGCGTGTGCACGCTTCAGCACAGGGGAACCAGGGGTTGGGGAACCAGGAGATTGGAAGCTGGGGAGCCAGGAGCAAAAGGGCAGCTCCCACAGTGGCCTGTGTACTCTCTGGCTCAGGGGAACAGGGAGTTGGGGACCCAAGGTCCAGTCAGTCAGGAAGCCAGAGCAAAAGGCTTCCTTCTGCAGCATGCACACAGGGTCCAGGCTGCTCCATGCCAGCAGCAGGTATACTGGGCCTGGGGAACTGGGAGGTTGGGAACTAATGAAGAGCTCTGGCCTACTCACTTGGCGTTGGTACCGTCCAGTGCAGGGGATCCAGGAGTCAGAATTCTATTTTTATTATTAGCATTGTTTTTAAACTTCTTAAGCAAGGTAGAAAAATAGATGAGAAGTTTGGCACACAGCCTCCACTAAGAAGGACAGAAATAGCAACCTCCATGAAGATGAAGCAACAAATACAGTACAAACAGATCAGTGTTGCTGCGCTTGGACAAATAGCAAATGAAGTATATATTAGCATTTACTTCATGGTATTTTCCCCCATAATAATTACAATAAAGCTACTTTTATAGTACTTTTTTTTTTCTTTTTCAGAGAGAATGTCATCTACATATGCATTAAGCAATATAATGACAGGAAGAAAATATTGTTTTCAGACAAAAACAATGCAAAAATGAGCATTTATTTCTTAGGCTAACTTCACAATTATTTTCATGTGAGTATCTTTCCATGGGAACAATTCTTCATTTGGGTGCACTTTGTAGCTTGTAGTCTCTTCTTGGGAATGTTTAAATGGGGCAAATTCCATAAGGGGACTGATTTTGTGTGTCCAGGTTTGCAGCTACCAGTGTCTCAAGGGAGGATGTTCTGGTACCTCCGTCCCTAGGCGTTCTGACTGGTGCCACATTGCTAGGGAATAGCCCGGTTGGCATGAAAACCAGGAGCCTTTTCTATACTCTTTGAAACCTGAGTCATCATTTTACTTTCTCATCTGGACCTTTCCACATCCATACCTTGCAGCCTTCTGTACTAGATGGTGTCAAAAATTGGTACAATCACAAGAGACATCTTTGTTGAAGCTATAAGTAGATATACATCTAAAGATCGAGTGATTCCAGGTTTATGTTGATTACAAAGATGAGGATGGTCATAAAATAAAAACAAACAACATTGTTCAAAATAGTATTATTTCTGGCTCTTTGAGTCCTTGTAGTTTTGGAACATGATCTCCCTCACTTAAAGCTCTTCAGAATTACAGCTGAATATTAGCATACACTCCTAAGAGCAGTGAAGGAGCTGTTTTTGCTCCAACCCAGAGCGAAGTTCAGAAGGTCAGACGTGGCCACAGTATCTCCTGTTATTTCGGGGCTCACATGTGTTTGCCTTGGCTCTCTTTCCCTGGCATTTGGTCTCTGTTTTTTTTCCATTATTTTGGTTTTTAGGAATCAAAGAAAAGTATATTTTGAAAAATAAGTGAAATTTGTAAAGATGAAGTATTGTGAACTGGTGGTGCCTGGATGGTTGGCAGCAGTGCATACCTCCCAGTTTACTTTCACAGCTATGGCCTTGACCCTGATGTGAGGAATGTGAGTTCATGTGGTGGGCTGTCTCACTCGACAGGACTGAGTAGAGTGTCTCTCCTTGTTCCTTAGCCAAGCTTCACCACTGCTCAGCTGTCAGTTTAGGGTACCTATTGAGGTCCAAATTAATCTCAATACACCCAAGGACCTCCTCTCATGAAATATTTTCCATTTCATCCTCAGATTGTTTTTAGTTGGAAGTTTCTGTGATTATCCCAGGGCTGTGGCTTACTTTGGTTGCAGCTCAGAGCTTTCTGCAAAATGTGTGTCTGGAAAATAATCCTTTCTGCTATATAAAACATGTTTATGATCACTACTGTGTGGTTGAATTGATAGTGGAGACCTCATGGCAAGGTGTTATATGCCTGCTGCTGTGATATGGTAGAACAGTCAGGAAGCTGGGGTGGGAAGGGGGTTAGTGAGTACAACTTCTCTGCACATGAAGTCACCTGGAGTCTCAGAAATTCCTGATAGGTATGGGCCTCATCCAGAAATGGTGAATGAACTGTTCTGGACTTTGGAAGTTTTAAGAGATTCCCTAGGAGTTCTGGAAACCACTGATGCAGTAGTTTAGAGTTCAAAGTAAAGTCATGCAGCTCTGGCGTGAATCCTGGCTTCAACACTTAATAGCTGTGTGACTTTGACTAAGTCATCAAGCCTTTCTGGGTGTGGTAGTTTGAAGGTGAAATGTCCCCAATAGACTCATGTATGTGAACACTTGGTCTCCAGCTGCTGCTGGTGGTTTGGAAGGTTGTAGAACAGTTAGGAAGTGGAGTCTGGCTGGTGGAAGTGGGTCACTGGGGTAAGGACTTGAGGTTTTACAGCCTACCCCCACTTCTTGTCTTCTCTTTATTCCTGACTGCAATGCAATGTAACCAAACACCTCATGCTCCTGCTACCATGCCTTCCTTGCAAAGATGGACTACATACCTTCTCAAACTGTAAGCCAAAACCAACCCTCTTTCCATTAGTTGTTTATTTATTTTCAGTTTTTTGAGGTAGGGTCTCACTCTAGATCAGGCTGACCTGGAACTCACTATGTAGTCTCAGGGTGGCCTTGAATTCATGGCAATCCTCCTTCCTCTGCCTCCCAAGTGCTGGGATTAAAGGCATGCACCACCACACCCAGCTTCCATTAGTTGCTTTTGTCATAACAATGAGAAAAGTGACATGCTGGACCTTAGCTTTCTCACCTTTACTATGGAGATAGTAACTTTCTCTTATGTGACTGTGATGGAGAATGAATATACACATACTTTTTAGTACTAAGAATGTTGTATCAACAGAGAGCCAGAAAGCAGTGCAAGCCCCGCCACCTCCAGATCATACCTCAGAGAAATCATACACAGTAGAGTTGTTGCAAGCATGAGTTTTGGAGTCATATGTATCTGTGTTTAACTCCCAGAGTCCTAGTTTGACCTTAGGCAAGGATCTTTATTTCTGAGCCTTCATTCCCCTTCTTGATAAATTGTAAATTATCTTTACTGAGTTGATATGAGTATTAAAAGACATAACGCATGCTGGAGAGATGGCTTAGTGGTTAAGGTGCTTGCCTGCAAAGTCTAAGGATTCTTGTTAGACTCTCCAGGTCCCATGTAAGCCAGATGCACAGTGACACAGGTGTGCAAGATCACACATGCACAAAAGGAGGCACACGTGTCTGGAATTTTGGAGTGGCTGGAGGCCATAGTGTGCCAATTTTCTCTCTCCCTCTCTCACACACACTTGCATAAAAAAGGCAGTGTGTTGGGCTTGCCTCAAAAAATATGAAAAAAAGGCACAATGTACTTAATATTTAGTTTGTACAATATGAAATTACATTTATTCTTTTGAGACAGCTTCAAAAGTGCTGTAGTTGTAGGCATGTTATTAACTCCATGCTTGGATTATATAACTGTGTGTGTGGGTATGTGTGTGTGTGTGTATGTGTGTGTATAGTATTGTGGTGTGGTGTATATGTGTGTTATATGCAGATGTATGTGCAAATGTACACACATGGAGGCCAGAAGAGATCATTGGGTGTCTTCTATCATTCATCTGCAGGTTTCTTTGAGATGGAGAATTTCAGTGATCTCAGAGCTTGTCATTTTTATGAGGTTTAGCAATTCTCCAGTCTCTGCTCCCCACAGGACATGGGTTACAGATGTGTACGGTCATCTCCTGCTGCTTATGTGGGTGTTTGGGAATAGAACTCAGGTGGTTTCAAGCCCTCTTAGGTCCTCATGCTTGTGTAGCAAGGGCTCTTTCTTTCTGAGCCATCTTCCCAGGCAGTACTTTTTTCTGACAGTGCTTTTTCTTGATAGGTTAAAAATGATAGAATGAGAGCTGGAGAGATGGCTTGCGAGATGGCTGGGTGGTTAAGACATTTGCCTGTGAATCCTTAGACCCAGGTTGGATTCTCCAGTACCCATGTAAGCCAGATATACAAGATAGCACATGTGTCTGGAGTTTATTTGCAGTGGTTGGAGGCCTTGGTGCACCCATTCTCTCTATATAACTTCCTCTGCCTCTTCCTCTCTCTCTCTCTCTCTTAAATAAATAAATAAAATATTTTTTAAATGATAGAATGAGCCAGGCATGTGTAGCTCACACCTTTAATCCCAGCACTTTGGAGGTGGAGGTAGGAGGATCACTGTTAGTTCAAGACCACCCTGAGACTACATAGTGAATTCCATGTCAGCCTGGGCTAGAGCTAGACCTTATTTAAAAAAAAAAAAGATAGAATATCAGTAATTTCACAGGTTTGGCCTAATACTAAGTTTCCAAAAATGTTATTGGTAATAGCAGTTATTACTATTAATTGTATAACCTTGAGTGAATTCCTTTACTTTGAAAGTTCCAAAAATCTCCATCCATAAAACAGAAACAATAAGATTAACTTTCTGACTAGGTACAGTGGCATATGTCTGTTGTCCCTGCTGCTAGGGAGGTTGAGCCAAGGAGTTTGAGTCCAGCTTGGTCAACATATGAAAATCTTATCTTAAAATAAGTAAATCAATTTTTTAAAATTATGGGAAGAAAAAAGGGAGGGAGGAAAAGAAAAATTCATTAAATTGCTGAAAACTTAAATGAGATGCTGTTTATACAACCAGTTTGACTATGGGAAACATAAGGAAATTATGATAATTTTAAAAAGGCTTAGAAGCTGGGCATCTCATGTATATAATAATGAATATTTATTCTGGGAACATTAGAAGGGTGTGCCTGCACAGTATGATTATGAGGAAGGGGTTTGCTGCTGGTTAGGTTCAGTACCACTCAGCACCTCACAGAACAAAAAAGTAAAGCCCATGGCTCCTGCCATGAAGAAAACTGTGTCATGATTGACAGGATGTATTATACATGTAGAGAACAAGAAACACTACATTCAATGCTTCTCAGTGCTGACCACTGTGGAGGGTCCCTCCATGTGTTTACCTCATTGAATCCTCTAGAAGTACTATTATGATCCTGCGTTTTCACAGGAGGGGAATCTGAAGCCCAGAGTGGTCATATCTGATGTCTAGATATAGTATTCAAAAGCATTCAAGGAAAAATAATTATGAAAAGTGCTTTTGTTAAATGATGTTCAAAAATATAACAAATTCTAGCAGATAAATTATTTACCTAGAGCTCTTTTGTGGTTTTCTACTTTTTATTTATTTATTTATTTATTTTTGAGGTAGGGTCTCACTCTAGTGTAGGCTGACCTGGAATTCACTATGTAGTCGCAGGGTGACCTCGAACTCATGGTGGTACTCTTACCTCTGCCTCCCAAGTGCTGGGATTAAAGACGTGTGCCACCACGCCCGGCCTCTACTTTTTACTTTTAATGTGTGCCTTTTCACTAGTGCATAAACATTTTGCATAAAAAGTACCTCATAGTTTGTGCTGAGGACAGATTACCGTATATGTTTTGGTTCTTAACCTCATTTTCATCCCTTACACTTTGGGTGGCCATCCACAAGCAAAACAACTTCCCCATGTCTCTAATTTCTCCACCTATTTCAAGGTCTAATAATGCCTCCTTGAAAACATGTTGTGGAGAATAATTATCATAAAGTAAGTGTTTTCTTTTGCTGCTTATGCAGATTGTAAACCCAAAGGGCCACCCAGGCTTCAGCCCTGTGGTAAAAGCTTGGTTCCTCTTGGACAGAGACAAGAGTATCACTTGCTGGTGAGCTTCCAAACACCCTTGCTCTCTGCACTTTGTGTGGGACAGTATAAGGCCTCTCTCTCTCTCTCACTCACTCCCTCTCTTCATATATTGCATTTCCTGGAGTGAGTTACCATAAACACTCTGTGGTCAAGGAGTAAATTATATAACTTATTATAAAGTTACTGGGAAATATTTTCCACTAATAGGGTTCATGACAGTGAAATTGTCACTTGATATACTCACAATCCAATAGGCAGAATATTGTTACGTATATATTAAAAAATTACAAAGGACTGGCCTTTTTTGGAAAAAATATTAAATATGTTTTTATTTATTTGCAAGCAGAGACAGAGTGAAATAGAGAAAAGAGAGACAGACAGAGAAAATGGGTGTGCCAGGGCCTCCAGCTGCTACAAACAAACTCCAGATGCTGCACCATTTTGTACATCTGGTTTTATGTGGGTACTGGGGAATTGAACCCAGGTCCTTAGGCTTTGTAGGCAATCATCTTAACCACTGAGCCATCTCTCCAGCCTGGGACTGATGTTTTCAAGGGCAAAGACAGTGGCTCTAGTAGATTCTGGAGCCTCACCTCCCCAGGTGTGTTCTCCAGTCTGGCAGCACCAGCTAATACCTGGGACATAGAGATAGAATCTCAGGCCTCACTACAGAACTATTGACTCAGACTCTGTAGGTGACTAAAATTCCCAGTGCTCATGCTCTCATTCAAGCCTGAGAAGCAGGGCTCCTCCAGCAGCACTGAGAAGATGGGAAACCAGCAGAGCTGTGTCAGACTCCAAAGCCCCATGGTCTAGCCACTTTGCCTCTTTGCTGCAGGCAGGGCCTGAGTTACTGCTGAAATGCAGCCTGGCCTCCAGTACAGTCTAACCGTACTACTCTAATAAGGGAAATGGTCCTCAATTCAGGAAATTTCTGCATAAAATCAGCTTTTATCAAAATGCTTGTAGTTTTGATACACTTGCTCTCTTCATGTTTTAGAAAGTCATTTCCTTGCTCCAGAGAAGAGAGAAAGAGTAAGACTAGAAAAAGAAAAGTGAGGAGAGAGAAAGAAAGCAAGAAAAGAAAATGGAAGCATTTGAGCAAAGCAAATGTTTACTTTGATTTTTATTACCTATTCTAGTTTTGGATTAAATGAAATTTCTGCTATTCTTTGGAGGCTGATGTTGGATTTTCACATTTAGTTGTTAATGAAACAATTACTGAAATCAGTATAAGAGGATGCCAAAACAACTTATTCCTTTCTTCCTTCCCTTTAAATTTACTTACTTTTGCAGACTATAAACTGAGTACTCAAATCTGTAAAAATTGGTTTTTATTGTCATTCTCATGAGATTGCAATCACTAATGAGTGGTCCATTGACTCCTTTTAATGTGACTTGTACTGCTGCCAGAACGATCTTTTGAAGAATTTAAATTTGAACTCAATGAATTATTTTATCTAGACATTTGATCATAAACGGCTGACACAATCCAAAGCAGACAATGGGCCAGGTGTTGTGAGCTTCCTCACGGTGGTTCACAGAGCTACATAAGAACTATTTTTAGAAAAAACGTAGAACCTGAATCTCACCCCGGGGGCTATGTGTCCTATGGGAAATACGGAGGACCCACCTCTGCCTTGGTCACTCCATGAGAAGCTCGAATCAGTGAAGAAACTGTGTAAGCAATTCCACTGACAGCTCCAGCTGAGCTTTCAGCTGACACTCATGGTGAGCTATCAGCATACAAAGGAGCCATTTGAACACCTAGGTGACACATGATTGCCACTACAGTAATGACACAAATGAGAACAACCTGGTTAGTCTCAGTCAACCACAGAATGGAACATTTAAGTTACCAGCTCCAGAGCTCGCTGGCACCTCCTGAAACAGAACCTCCATTTTTAATGTGATCTCATGTGATTCCTATGGACAAGTGTGTGAGAAGCATTGCTGAGGCATTGGTCATCTTAAAACATAGAATCCCTTGAGAATCCATCATCAAATCTTAAGCCCAGTTGTCCATAGATGTTTCTTGACAGCACAGTTACACAGGCATGTAGTCATTGGAAAAATAGTTGGGGCTCAGGGTGTGGCAGGTGAAGATGTGGCAGTTTAGATGCCTGGATGGGGAGGTAGTGGCTTTCTCTAAGGCATTTACTCATGGAGGCAAACGTCTGGCTGTCCCGATAAATATCAGGCCTCTTCTTGTTTGTCAAGTAATGGTAGATGATGTGGTTTGTGGTTTCAGGACCCGATACAAGTTGTCAGATGCCAGCCTGAGGACACGTTGGTTTCCGTTGGCTCAGAAAGGGGCATGGTGTGAAACACAGGATGAGGTAGAGGTTACCCACTGAGAATGTATCTGCAGACAAAGAAGAGTGACAAGCTCTGGGTTCCTTGGGACAGTTCCAGGTTAATATTTTTTCCTCAGAAAAACTATTAGCAATAACAAAAAAATCTATTAACAATGCAAATTTTACTTTCAAGAAAAAGATTTCAGTTTGGGCGAAAACTTGTGGCAATACTGGCTTGATAGATTCCATGAGGTTAGCTGGCTTCTCTCAGGAACTGAGTAAAATGAACATAAAACAAGGTAGAATAATAAATATCCCTGATTCTGTTGGTTGCCAAGACCCTAGGCCAGGGAAAAGATTTATATTCAATCAGTGGTCCTGATATTAGACACTGGGGAGCTTTTTGATCACCTGGGATTTTAAAACATTTTTGTTTTCACCTGGCACATAGTAATTATGCATATAATTATACATGATAATTATACACAGTAATTACCACATGTGAACATGTTATCAGAACATGGTAATTAATGTACTATCACCTCAGACATTTATCATTTCATGAAAAATCCTCTCTACTAGCTGTTTTAAAATATTCAATTAATCATTGTCCACCAATTAAACAAATGTGCTTAGCACATTAGAAATTACTTTTCCCATTAAACTCCATGCCTATACCCATTAGCTCTCTTCCTTTCTCCTTCTCTCCATTTACCAATCCTTCCCAGGCTTTGGTAACCACTATCCTAATTTATAAGATCAACTTTTAGCTTCCATTCACAATAGAAGTGAGACTATGGAGTATTAGTCTTTGTGTACCTGCCTCATTTTGCTAAGCATGTCCTCTAGTTCCATATCTTTGCTGAAAATGTCTCTTAAACATATTAGGATATATAACCAATACTGGGATTGCTGGATAATAAGGTAGCTCTATTTCTAACATTTGAGGTGTTTTCGCAGTGTTTCCCATAATGACTAACTAACCCAACAATTTATGAAGAATTCCCCTTTATCCAAAAATATTTACAGGTTTCTCATCCAACAAGAATTAATTTCTGGACTATATAATGGACTTTGATTAACCCTCCCCCTCCCCTTCTCTTACTCAATATTTTCAGTAATCTGTTCTTTTACATATATATATCACCTTAAGTCCTCCCATCTCCTCCCTCCCTTTTAGCCCCTTTCTAGCTAACTGGCCTCTGCTACTGATTTTTTATTCTAACTCACACACAAGTCTAATCATTTGTAGCTAGGATCCACATATGAAGAGAACATGTGGCATTTTACTTTCTGGGACTGGGTTATCTCACTTAGTATAATCCTTTCCAGATCCATCCATTTCCCTGCAAATGTCATAATTTCATTTTTCTTTAGCACTGAATAGAACACCATTGTGTTAATATACCACATCTTCATTGTCCATTCATCAGTTGAGGGATGTGTAGGCTGGTTCCATTTCCTAGCTACTGTGAATAGAGCAACATCCTTGCCAGCATTTATGATCATTTGTTTTCTTGGAGGATAGCTATTCTGACAGGAGTGAGATGGAATCTCACAGTAGTTTTAATTTGCATTTCCCTGATATCTAAGGATGTAGAACTTTTTTTTTTAGATGTTTATATGTCATCTGTATTTCTTCCTTTGAGAACTCTCTATTTAGTTCTATAGCCCATTTTTAATTGGGTTGTTTGATTTCTTATTATTTAGTTTTTTGTGTATCCTGGATATTAATCCTCTGTCAGATGTATAGCTGGCGAAGATTTTCTCCTATTCTGTAGGTTGTCTCTTTGCTCTATTCACAGTGTCCTTTGCTGTACAAAAGCTTTGTAATTTCATGAGGTCTCAGTGGTTGATTAGTGGTTTTATTTCCTGAGTGACTGGGGTTATATTCAGAAAGTTGCTGCCTATGCCAATATGTTGAAGTGTTTCTCCTACTTTTTCCTCTAGCAGTTTCAGAGCCTCAGTTCTGATATTAAAGTCTTTGATCCACTTGGACTTGATTATTATGCATGGAGAGAGATAAGGATCTATGTTCATCCTTCTACATATAGATACCCAATTTTCCCAGCACCATTTGTTAAAGAGGTTATCTTTTCTCCAATGTATGTTTTTGGCATTTTTGTCAAAAATCAAATGGCTGTGGCAACATGGATTCACATCTGGGTTCTCTATTCTGTTCCATTGTTCTACATGTCTGTCTTTGTACCAGAACCATACTATTTTTTACTACTATGGCTTTGTAGCATAGCTTAAAATTAGGTATGGTGATACCACCAGCCTTATTTTCATTGCTCAAAATTTTTTTGGATATTCGAGTTTTTGTGCTTCCAAATGAATTTTAGGATTGTTTTTTTCCTATTTCCATGAAGAATGCCATTTAAATTTTAATGGGGATTGCATTAAATGCATAGATTGCTTTTGATAAGATTGACATTTTCACAATATTTGTTCTTCCGATCCAAGAACATGGGATATCTTTCCATTTCCTAATGTCTTCTGCAATATCTCACTTGAGTGTTTTAAAGTTTTCATTGTAGAGTAGAGATCCTTCACTTCCTTGGTTAGGTTTATTCCAAGGTACTATATATATATATATATATTTTTTTTTTTTTCCTGAGGCAATTGTGAATGGGAGTGATTCCCTGATTTCATCCTCTGCATGTTTGAAAGAACCCGATTTTGTTTATCAATCTCAGAGCAGGCCTTGGCAGATTTGGTGTGAGGGAATATAAACAGTAAATTCTGAGAGATGTGTGTACTAAAATAGAACCCATTGTGATGCTGTTTGGGGGAACTGGTATTTATTTTTCCCATCATGCTTAGCCCAGAGAGGTGTTAGATTTCTGTATTTCTTTCATGATCCATGGCCCTGCGTGATCAGTGTTAGGGAAGCACTTCACAAGCTGAAAAAAAGCCCCCTAGAGTTGGGAAGTGAGATTGCCATTTTGAGGAATTTGTTTATGGAGGTTGATTTTGTATGCGTATTTCGGATGGTCAAATAAAGCTTATCTTTGAAAATGGTCACCTTCAAGCTTGACTCTTTCTTGTGTATGTCCTGTCAAGGCTCAGTGGGCGTTTGGATTTGCCTTCAGAGCCAGTTTAGGAGATTTTGTCTCCATGGAAGGTTTGGTCTCTGTAAATAAAATTTCATCTGACTTTGACCTGAACATTATATTTTGGTGTGATATCCAGACATGATCATCAGACTTGGCACTAAATGCCAGTAGGCTTTTCCAGAAATCAAAACATTATGTAAAAATTGTAATCTTATTATTATTGAGACAGTCCAATAGAATGTCCTGGGACTTGCAGGCAAATTCCAAATGGATGTTTTATAAATATACTGAACATATAATCTTCAGCAAAAAAGACACAAAACAATTCACTTGTATTATTATATTTTCAGCACAAGGTCCAGTTCTAAGTTAGAGCCATTATGAAAGCCAATACTTCAAAAATACTATATATTTTAAGAATAAATAGGCTATAAAGATATCACTCAAGCAACCTCTTAATATTTCCTGAATATATTAACACATATGTTTTTTTCTTAATAATTTATTTGCTTGAGAGAAAGTGAAAGAGAGAAACAGGCAGATAGAGAGAATGTGCATGCCAGGGCCTCCAGTCACTGCAAACAAACTCCAGATGCATCTGGATTTACATGGGTACTGGGGAATCAAACCTGGGTCCTTACGCTTGGCAGGCAAGTACCTTAATTGTTAAGCCATCTTTCCAGCCCACATATAGTTTTTGTCTGTTTATTTGTTTATTTAGGCAGGCATAGCCAATAATTAGCTAGTTCTTTATTCATTTGTTATTAATTAATTTACTCAGTTAAAACAGGGTAACTTTTAATTGTCAGTGGCAAAGAGGAGATAGTCTTGCCCTCATTCTAGCATGAAGAACCCACTCTGATAAATGCAGTGGAGGAGAGGCACAACCTTAGAGAAGAGGGACAGTGGAAGGGGAAGCTCTTGCCTGGGAGGACCTGAGGAGAAGTAGCAGTGGAAAAAGAAGGGCGTGTCAAGGCTGTGTGGCTGGAATGAATGTCTTATATAAAGTGCCCCCCAATCCCCACTCCCCCACCCCCACCCGTCTCCAGCAAGAGACTGATGGAGATTTGGAAAACCAGAAGAAGGCCGAGTGGGGGCTGTAGCTCAGAGAATAGTAAGAGAGAAGGATGGAGTGATCAGCAGTAGAGAGTGGGATTTCATGATGGAGGGACCACCCAGTTTATTATCTAAATGGGAACACTTGTCAGAATGACTGGCAAAATACACATAAGCTTCAATTATGCTGAGCAAGCCAGATTGTATGCTAACTTTACATACAGATCCTGCCTGGAGATTTTGGTTTTCATCTGAAAAGCAATAAAGCAATGTCAAACCATCACAAAGGCCAATGTTGGGAATAAGAATGAGGATCACACTGGCATTTTGAAAAACCTTTCTAGTTACAACATGCACACAGGAATGGTGGCCATTTCCTTAACCAGCAAGATGCCTGGTTTGAAGGGGATCTTCTTTTTTCTCCAACCTCCTTTCCTCTCCCAGCCCAGTGCTCAGCACACATCTGTGCAGCAGCTGCAGAGCCAGGATTCGTAAGGCTCTGGCTAATTTGTAGCACTGTGGGGATGGCGCCTGGCAGTGGACTGCTCCCATTAGTGCTGCTCACGCTCATGCTGTAGACCTGATGCCTTCCACATGCTCCTGGCTGCTTCCAGTCCTCCTGTGACCAGCTAGTAATTAACTCTTTGGAAGAGTTTGGCCCAACTTTGTGTGTTTCATGCTAAAATTTTCAGAAAAAAATTGGGGCTGTGCATGTAAATCAATGGGAAACATGCCTCAAATCCACAAGGGACTTTGTTCACATTTCTATGCCTGTTTTAGAATCTTGTCTTTTCAAGTCATGGCGTCAGAAAGGGCTTAAAGAGAGCTGATCTCTTCTGTGTCTGGTTGCGTTGTTTTGGCTTGGATTGAACCCTTCCAAGGACTTCGGAGCATACTCTCCTGTAGCATTCTCTTCAGGATCTGCTCTTCTCTCTGTCTACACTGCTACCATCTGGCTCATGCTGCCCTCCTCTTTCACCAAGACCACTGCAATGGTCCCCTGTGTGGTCCTTCTCAGAGTTTCTCTAATCCATTCTCCACACTATCACTAGAGTGAGTTTTGTTATTGTTGTTGTTGTTCTTTTTTTTTTTTTTTTTTTTTTTTTAAATCTTTGGTTTTTCAAGGTAGGTTCTTTAGTCTTTAAATACATGGTTTCCCTATGTAGCCCAGAACTCACTAATGTAACCTATACTGGCCTTGAACTTCTAGCATTCTTTCTGCCTCAGCTTCCCAAGAGCTAAGATTATAGGCATGAGCCACCACACCCAGGTTCAGAGTCACCTTTTTAAAATAACAGCCAAGTCACTCACCCGTCTAAACTTCACTATGTTCTTAATCGCTTAAAAAAAAATCCCACCTTCCCTGCTGCAAGGCTCAGTTTGTTGCTTAGTTTTCCAACCTTCTCTCTCTTCAGTCTCCTCCTTACACACTGTTCTACCACTGCATGCTTTCTTTGCTCTTTTCAGATGCACAGACTTCTTGTTATCTCAAAGCTACTGTCTGAAATACTGCGCTACTACTATATGTACAACCTGCTCCCTGTCATTCTGTAGGTCAGTTGAAGTGTCACCTACCCAGAAAAATTTTCCTGCTGTCTATGTAGAAGGGACCTCATTAATTTTTATTCCAGGTGGGCCCTTTGATCATTTACAGTATAACTCTCTCTCTTACTATAAAAATTGGGTTTATATGAATGCTTTGTTTGAGCCTATCTATCTGGCTAAGATGTGGACCCCTGAGAGTGGGACCTGTGGTTGCCTCATTCACTGCTATACTAGCAACACCTAACACATGGTGCTTGGAAAATGATAGGTGTTCCTATTAAATATCTGTGGAATAAATGAATGCATGACAATGGATTGCTTTTCGTTTAATGACTCAAATTTTATTTTTTAATTTTTTTAAAAATTTTTTTTGTTCATTTTTATTTATTTATTTGAGAGTGACAGAGAGAGGAAGAGGCAGAGACAGAGAAAGAGAGAGAATGGGCGTGCCAGGGCTTCCAGCCACTGCAAACGAACTCCAGATGCGTGCGCCCCCTTGTGCATCTGGCTAACATGGGTCCTGGAGAATCAAGCCTCGAACCGGGGTCCTTAGGCTTCACAGGCAAGCGCTTAACCGCTAAGCCATCTCTCCAGCCCATGACTCAAATTTTAATAGGGTAATTTCTTTTTTCTGTGTGTTTAATTTT
Organism: Dipus sagitta; assembly: GCA_036346955.1. Taxonomy (NCBI): domain Eukaryota; kingdom Metazoa; phylum Chordata; class Mammalia; order Rodentia; family Dipodidae; genus Dipus; species Dipus sagitta. The sequence goes on along the minus strand of CM070779.1, from coordinate 87,137,151 downwards.
TTTATATAAATTGATTTTTATTTGTGATGGCTACAAATAATGATTAAATAATCTATAAATGTATTTTATTTATTTTCAACTCTTTTTTCTTTTATTAGTCAGTTCTGTATTCAGCAAATACAGTCAGTTTGGTACCATTATTAGGCTCATCCGTGACCTACCCCCTCCCCTTGGCCCCTCCTTGTTGAGGTATACGGGTCATGCATTGTGGAGTTAGCCCACAGTTATGGGTAAGCTAAATGTCTCTGCATATCATGACCCAACATGTGACTCTGACATTCTTTCCGCCCCCTCTTCCGCAAAATTTCCCTGAGCCATGTTGGGTTCATTTTTGGTCTGCTTCAGTGATGAGGTGTTGGGGGCCTCTGAGGCTGTGGCTCTCTGATTTGGTAGGAGTTGATTCTTCTCTGTGCTGATCTCCTTCCCCCTTGTGCTGGTGTCCGGTTCATCAGGAAAACAGCCCCCTTGCTTGTTTCTCCAATTTTTCTTAGTTTCAGCCGGGGCCCTTTTGAGGTATGATGGGGTGGCTCTCTCCTTAGGATCTACATCTATCTGAAAAAGAGAAGGAGATTCTCCAACGGAGAGTAAGTTAGCACCAGGACAAATGAGATAACCCTTACTTTTTTTTTTATAGAGAATTTAATAGGTGTAGGCCCTCTTGTAGCCCACAATTGATGGTAGCTTGATATTGGAGAGTGGGCTTATGTTTGGATATGGTTCTGACTTGTTTCCCAGCTCCAGCTATGGGTCCCATACCAGTGAGGGGATCAGTTAGCCAAATTGAGAGCAGTTGGTTCCCCACCATGGCTGTGTGCCACCACTGCACTTGTGTGGGCATCACAACAAGTTATTTGCTGCTAAGTAGGTTAGACCATGTGTTCCTTCGATAGATATTGGTCAATTTCCCCCAGTCGCCCATGTAGCACCTTCTGGCACTAGACGCACTGACTGTCTGGGGACTGACTCTCATCCAACTTCCAGCCATGCCATTCTAATTTGCATGTCAATCACATAAGGTATCTTCAGCAGTAGGGTCTTACCGCTAACCTTTGGTGGGTCATCAAGTACTCTGACAGAAATCTGTCTATCTTTTAGGAAACCTTGTAGGTCTCTCTGATCAAAAGCTCATTGTGGATGATAGCCCCATGCTGGATCTTGGAGTTACAGGTCAGTGCCCACTAAGAAAATGAGGAAAAAGATAACTAATATACAAGAGTTAGAGATAAGAGAGAGAGAGACAGGGAGAGGGGAAGTGAGGGAGGGAAGATGTAGGAGATTAAGGTTAGTCTTAATCTTACCCTCTCCAGTGTCTTGTGGTTCAGGTGTTCCCTGTAAGGGCCTGGTGAAGGATCAGCCATTTGGTCTGTCTTTTAGTAAGTAGAAGATTATGGTACCATTGCCGTTTGGGTCTAGATTTGTGTGGGTAATTTCTTAATTTGAAGCTTACTATCATGGGTACTTCTTATTATAGTTCTCTTAGGAATTCTGTTTTCATAATGAAAACCCTTCAGGTACTTAAAGACCATTATTATTCTGTCCACCTAAAGGTTTCTTTTCTCTAGTCAAAATATTCTTAGTTCTTTCACCTTTTTTTTTGGGGGGGGGGGTTCGAGGTAGAGTCTTACACTAGTCCAGACTGACCTGGAATTCACTCTGTTGTCTCAGGGTGGCCTTGAACTCACGGTGATCCTCCTACCTCTGCCTCCCAAGTGCTGGGATTAAAGCCATGCACCACAACGCCCGGCTCTTTCACCTTTTTCTATCTGAAGGGCCATATTGTTTGACTCATCCCTTTGTTCTTTCAGCCCATCAAATTCTTTTTGTTGTCATAATCTGTCATCTTACATAGTGATTACATATCCCATCTCCCAGGTCATTTACAAAATTTCATAAATATGCAAGCTAAACTCCCAGACAATTTATAGGCAAATATGTTGAATGCCCCTGGAGAAAAGTCCCTTCTTCAAGCACTAATAAGGCATTGAATAATTCAGGGAAAAAACCCTATTTTTTGGAGCTATCTAGATGATATTTTCAATTTGATATCCTGACTATTTCATATAGTCAACATTTTCAAAAAGAAACTTGCAAATTGTGATGTCTGATAATGGTCATTTATGTGTAGCTATGAAGACTATATAGTGACATAGAATCAGGATTCTGTAGTATAATATATGGTAAATGGAAAAAGTACAATGCCAAATTATGAGCTAATTTTCTTTACCATTTTAAAATATCTGGTTTCATATTTATGATAAAAAACATATGTTTATAAGAGTACTTGCATTCCATTGGTAAAAATCAGTTCCTACTGTTAAGGAACCTTGCTTTCTCACAAAAATAGAATTGAGACATACTTTGTAGTGTTGTTGGGATATAAAATATTTCCCATATAGGCTTGTGTTTTGGGCCCCAGCTGGTGTTGTTGTTTGGGAATGGGAGAAAGATGTGGAGCTTCTCTGGAGGCACTGGGTCTCTAGGATCAGACTTTGAAGATTGTAGCCTACTCCCTCTTCCTCCTGTGGATTTAGTACTACCAGCCCCCTCCTGCTCCTGCCACCATGGTACGCACACTGCACCCCCTGGAACTGCAAACCAAGAAATCCCTTCCTCCCTTAAACTGCCTGTTTTGTTGTTGTTGTTGTTGTTTTGCAAGGTATGGTCCTACTCTAGCCTAGGCTGACCTAGATCTCACTCTGGAGCCCCAGGCAGACTTTGAACTCTACCTTAGTCTCCCTAATGCTGTAATTAAAGTCATGTGCCACTATGTCTGGCTTTAAATGGCCTTTTGTCAGGTATTTAGTCACAGGAGCACACAAAAAGGAAAGATATATGTAGGTGAGAGGATGCATCCAATCTTTTTGAGATTGGGAGAATCAAATCCCCTCTAGTCTTCTTTTCTCTCTTTGTGGTGCTGGGGATGGAACCCAGGGCCTTGCTTGTGTTAGCAAGTGTCCTGCCACTGAGCTACATTCCAACCCCAACTCCCTTCTATCTTTCTTGAAAAATGTTTTTATTTATTTGCAAGTAGAGAGAGATAGAGAAAGAAGAGAGACAGAGAAAATGAGTGTACCAGGGCCTCCAGCAACTGCAAACAAACTCCATATGTCAGAGGTAGGAGGATCACCATGAGTTCGAGGCCAGCCTGGGAGTACAGAGTGAGTTCCAGGTCAGCCTAGACTAGATTGAGACCCTGCCTCAAAAAAAAAAAAAGAAAAATTGTTGTAAATTTTCTTAAAAGTGTATATTATGAACACATTTCACCTCCCCATACCCATCCTCCTCTCTCCTCCCTTTTCTTGCCCCTCCCATTAATTTCCTTGGTTCCCCCTAGATAATTTCACTTCTATTTTCTTTTAGTACATACATACATGCATGATTTTATGTGATTATACAAGCTGTAGGAACTACAAATGAGAGAAAACGTGTGGTATTTATCTTTTTGAGAGTATTTTTGTCTCCAAAACAAAATTTATACTTTCTAGTTATACTGGTTTTCCCTGGAATAATTATGCTTCATTTTTATTAATAAGTGGAAAACATTCCATTGTGCATATTTGCTACATTTTTATTATCCATCCTTCTGTTGTTGGAAAGGTAGGTTGGTTCCATGAGTTAGTTACTATGAATAGTGTTACAATAAACATTGATGTGCAAGTATCTCTGTGATTTGTTCACTTGGAGTTCTCTAAGTTAATACTCAAGAATGGTATAATTGGGTCACATGGTAGATCTGTTTCATGTTTTTGAGACATTTTCATACTGATTTCCATAGTTTGGACTAGTTTGCCTTCTCACTTGCATATTATGAGTGTTTTTTTCTATGAAGCTTATTTTAAGAAAAAAACTGTTAAATTGGTAGTTTGTTTATTTCCCTTAAATTTTCTTTCTGCCTTTTCCATATTTCTGTTTTCAGGTGCCTTGATGTCATAGTGTCCCCAACACAACTTCTTTTTTTTTTTTTTTTTTTTTTTTTTGCATTTATAAAGAAAAAGTTTGCTTTCATCACAAGAAGCACACAGACTATACAGTACACACTAACAAAAGTAAAAAAAAAAATGTGCATTATGTATCTTCTACTGCAAATTCACAGTACAAAAGATACTGCCTTTTAAATATGATACAAAAAAGAAGAAGAAAAACACTAAAACCCCATGGCTATCATAACGCAACATATGGGATCCCAGTGGCAGCTTCCAAACTCTTCCTGTGTGGCTCCAATGGGGCGAGGGAGCAGTACCTATACTGTGTTGCAAAGAGCTAAGATCAGTAACAGAGAGGAAGAGGAGGGTGAAGAGGATGGACTGGGTGGTAATAAATCTCTATTAAACAAGAGTGCAACGGTATGGGAGGTCATTGGAGTTTCTGGGTTCTGGTTCAAAGGGTGCCAGACTCGTGCCACCCCCATTCCCAGCTGCCTGACAAACCAAAGCTCACCCTTTACTGGCAACCACAGTGTTTGACAATGCCAGCCTGGCCTGCAGGAACTCACGGTCCTGTTTCCAGCAGGCTCTGTGGAGAATTCCCGAACACACAATGTCAATTACATAGCAGAATAAACACAAGTAAGAGGGTAGCCCAACACAACTTCTAACTTGACCTCCTCTTCTACTCTCCTGACTTACAGAAATGTTTACCTATCATGAATTCTGTTATCTCATACTCTAGAAGTAAAGTTGATCATCATAATAATCTAAACCTTAGTAAAAGGTAAAGAAGGAAAATATCACCCCTTGCTCAACCACCTAAGAAAATCTCTATTCTCTCCTCCTGTAGTTTTATTCAAAGCTAACTAACATTGGTCTTTAAACTACAAGCTACATTTAAAGGGGGACCACTGATTGGCATTGTAATGAGGATTAAGGGGCCTTTCATTAAGAGGACCAGAAAGAAAGAGCTGTCTGCCAGTAAGCAGACATTACTCCATTTTCTTAGAAATACATCCCATTTCATCAAGATTCCACATAGAGAAGAACTTAATACTCTTCCCTTATTTCTCCATTCAGCTATTCATCTCAGCCCTCACTTCCTACTCCTAGGCATTTCTCCAGGTTTTGATGATGCTTAGTGGGGAGAGGCCACCCAGCTAGTCTATGTCTCCTCTGAATTCTGGTTGCCTTTTATTGTTTCTTCTACTTGACTCTTTCTAGCCTTGCATTTTCTCCTCATTGCTTCTTACAAAGATGGTCAGCTTTGCATCCAGACATGACACTAAGAACTAAATTTCATTTAATTAGAATACTTGAGGGCTTTAGGGCTGCTGTATTGTATTGTAAATGTATACTCAAAACATATTTGACTTTTCTCATACTATGTCTAACAAATAATTCTCTGTAATAATATCAGGAGAATGTGGTTCCTGGCCGCTTTTCTGTATTTATCCCTGCAAACTGACCTTCAGGTATCAATGACACATTGTAGAAATGATGCTAATGGTGATGTCAGGAAAGCCAAAGTAGAAGTCTTAACAGGGCCTACTCACGTGATAGGTGGAGAGTAGGGGCCCTGAGGAGGAAGGTGAGCAGACTGGACGTTCCTGGAGAAGTACAATGCATGTGTACTCTCAGTGCTTTGAAACATTGGGTCTCAGAAACTTGCCTTTTGTCTGGGAGTAGAAACACATTATAAATTGTGTCTTCTAACCTTCAGCATCTATTCATTTATTCTCTTTGAAACTCCTCTGGGTGTGTGTTTGAGAAACAACTGCTGTGTGTGCAGTAAGTAAAACTAGAGAACAAAGGTTCAGAGTCTCACATGCAGAAAACATACAGTGAATCCTTTGTGACTGGAAAAATTTGGGAACATATTGGAAATCTACCTGTACCTCTAATTGCTTGAGTGACTTTGAAAAGTTACTTTGTTTTCTAAGATATTTTTTCTCATATGTAAAATATGTATGCTAGTGCTTTCCTCAAAGGACCATGAAAGATTAAATGAAGTAACTCATGAAACATGGGCAATGCAGTATCTTTTTATAAATGTGCATGTCTCTGTGTGCACAGGTGTGCATGCATGTTCAGGTAGGGGCAAAAGGACAACCTGGGGTGTTTGTTCCTCTCAGGAGGTGTCTACCTTTTTCTTTTCTTTCTTTTTATTTTCTTTTAGACAATGCCCTGGAGCTTGCCAAGTAGGCTGGACTGGCTGGCTAGCAAGCTCCAGGGATCTGTATGTGTCTGCCTACATTGCTAAGATTACAAGTGAATGCCACCATGCCTAGCTTTTTTTATTTGAGTTCTGGGAATCGAACTCAAGTCCTTGTGCTTGCGAGGTCAGCACATTCCTGACTGAGCCATCTCTCTAGAACACCAATGTTTTTAGAAGTAAAATATGAAGTAGTATTTTTCCAAGAATAACTTATTAATATATGATGTGAGAAAATCATTAGAGCTTGGTGGAGAAGTTTTTGTTATACTTCTTACACGTGGCTCTACTTTGCTTGCTCCTGTAGGTCTGCATACACTGCATACTCTCAGCAAATGTGTGTTGCTGTCTTTTTCTAGAGGCAGAATTTGAAACTACTTGTTTGCTTATTCCTCTAGCCCTTCAAACCATACAGCTTCCCTCATGATCATAAGATTATTACAGAAAACCTGATTAACTTTAATAAATGTAGGTGATAAAAGTAGAAATAGATCTGTGAGAGGCAACAAAGAGATATAAAAGGATAGGATAGGAAAGTCCCCTGAAACATATATGTCATGAAAACATAAGTGGGGAATTATTTCATCTATGAATAAGTCCAGGCAGTATGTATTATATGGGAATTGTTTATGTCATGGATGTGTTTCTGGGAGAGTCTTAATGACCTTAGAGGTTGGTCCACCCATTCAGAACAATTACTTCCAGGGCTTGGTAGAATCTAGAGAAAAAGAAAGCAGCTTCCCTGGAGACCCACCAACTTCAGCAGAGACCTTCCTCTACAAAGTCCTGTCTCCACCTTGCATTTCATGTTCTCATGATGAACCACACTTCCAGGTGCTTATGCCCATGTGTTGTCCTCCTACCTCCATCCCATCTTGGTCAAGTGACTTGCATTGGTCATAGGGATAGTAGTGTTGTATTCCTGTCTGTTGTCCATTCCATTTGCACATGGGAGCATTTCCTGTTGCAAAGATTCCTCTTAGAACCCAGGCTTCTCATTGTAATGGAGCTCAGGACAGACCAGTGAATGAATAGAGCTCATGGGGAGAGTCCAAGAAAGATGTTAACTGATTTGGATATTCCCACCTCAGCTGAACCCAGTTTATTGTTTCTATTACTCTTACTATTTTGCTCTTTTGGGTTAAGGTTACATTGTATCCCAGGCTAGCCTTATCTCAGCATGTAGTCCAAGCTGACATCACACTCACGACACTCTATCTCAGCCTCGTGAGTGTGAGATTACAGGTGTGCATCATTACACCCAACCTGTACTCACAGTCAAATGCAGAATCTGAATGGAGCATGTGAGCCACCCAGTTAAGACAACCTACAGATTTGTGATTGCCATTTTTTTTGAAGCAAGCTCAACAGACTGGCCTTTTTAAAATTGTGTGTGTGTGTGTGTGTGTGTGTATGTGTGTGTGTGTGTGAGAGAGAGAGAGAGAGAGAATTGGCACATAAGGGCCTCCAGCCACTGTAAACAGATTCCAGACATGTGTGCCACCTTGTGTGCATGTGTGAGCTTGTGCACTTGCATCACTTTGTATATTTGGCTTATGTGGGACCTGGAGAGTTGAACATGGGTCCTTATACTTCACAGGCGTGCCTTAACTGCTAAGCCATCTCTCCAGCCCTGTGATTGTCACTTTTATCATACATATGCATGGGTATATGTGTGGGTGTGTAAGCATGTGTGTGTGCATGCTTATGGAGGCCACAAGACAACTTTGGATGTTATTCTTAAGAACACGGTCTACCTTTTTGAGATAGGGTCTCTCACCAGCCTGGAACTCACAAATTAGACTGGCTGTCCAGTGAGCTCCAGGGAACCTCCTGCCTCCATCCCCACAACACTGGGATTACAGGTACGCACAACAATGCCCAACATTTTTATGTTAATACTGGTGATCAAAATCAGGTCCTCATGTTTGTGAGGCAAACATTAATTAGTGTGTGTGTGTGTGTGTGTGTGTGTGTGAGCATGTCCATGCCATGGTATGTGTGGGGAGGTCCAAGGACAACTTTTGGGTTGGTACACACCTTCCACCTCATTTTGAGGCAAGGTCTCATGTTGTTTATTGCTCCATTTGTGAGTTTATGGGAAATTCTGTTTCTTCCTCCCTTCTCATCTTAGGTGCACTGGGATTACAGAAGTCAGCTTCAGCTTCTGGTCTTTTTTTTAAAATTAATTTATTTTTTTATTTTTATTTATTTATTTGAGAGCGACAAAGAGAGAAAGAGGGAGAGAGAGAGAGAGAGAGAGAGAGAGAGAGAGAGAGAGAGAGAGAGAGAATGGGTGCAACAGGGCCTCCAGCCACTGCAAACTAACTCCAGATGCATGCACCCCTTTGTGCATCTGGCTAACATGGGTTCTGGGGAATTGAGCCTTGAAGTGGGGTCCTTAGGCTTCACAGGCAAGCACTTAACCACTAAGCCATCTCTCCAGCCCAGCTTCTGGTCTTTTTATGTGAGATCCAAACTCAGATACTCAGAGTTACATGGCAAGTGCTTTATTCACTGAGCCATCTCCTCTGTTTCTCTCCCATTACTGTTGGTGCCTTTCTTCTCTACAACTATTTTTCCCTTATGCTTTCATGACATACATGTTACATTATAATCTCATATACTCTTTGTCCTTCTTTATATCTCTTTGTTAGCTCCACAAATCTATTTTTACTTTCATGTCCTACATTTATATAACCAATACATGCACACATATGTACATACATATATGTAAACTTAAACCTAGATTTGATGTATGAGACAAAACATGGTATTTGTCTTTCTGAATCTGTCTTATATTGCTTATTTCTTCAGTCCCCTCCATTTTCCTAGGAATGTCATAATTTCATTCTTTTTTTATAGCCAACTAAAATTGCACTGTGTATGTGTTCCACATTTTGTGGATACATTAGTATTTTTGTTTTAAGCAGCCCAACAGATTGGCCTTTTTTATGTAAGAGAGAGAGAATCAGTGCACTAGGGCCTCCAGCCACTGCAATTGAACTCCAAACATGTTCACCCCTTTGTATGTATGTGCAAATGTGTGTGCTTGCATCACTGTGTGTCTGGCTTACAGGGGACCTGGAAAGTTGGACATGGGTCCTTAAGCTTTGCAGGCAAGCACCTTAACTGCTAAGCCATCTCTCCAGCCTCCATTAGTCTTTTGATTGACATGTAGGCTATTTCCATATCTTAGCTACTGTGAATAGTGGAAGAAGAAACATGGATGCCTTATGTTGACTGGACTGAAATCTCAAAGCAGGTTCAATTCTTACTTTTTTGATTGCTCAGATGGTTGGACACTTTTTTGAGTATTTATTGGTCATTATTATTATTTTTATTTTATTTTTAAACTTTTTAAAATTAATTAGTTTTGTACTCAGTGAATACAGTCAAGTTGGTACCATTGTTGGGCTTGTCCATGTCCTACCTCCTCCCCTTGGTTCCTCCTTGTTGAGGTATATGGATTTTGCATTGTGGAGTTAGCCCACAGTTATGGGTAGGACAAATGTCTGTGTGTATCATGACCCAACGTATGGCTCTGACATTCTTTCTGGCCCCTCTTCACAAAATTTCCCTGAACCATGTTGGGTTCATTTTGGGTCTGCTTCAGTGATGAGGTGTGGGAGCCTCTGTGTCTCTGGATATCTGATTTGGTAGGAGTTGATTGTTCTCTGTGTCGATCTCCTTCACCCTTGTGCTGGTACCCAGTTGACCAAGAAAACAGCACCCTTGCTTGTTTTGCCAATTATTCTTAGTTTCAGCTGGGGCCCTTTTGAGGTATGATGAGGTGGTTCTTTCCTTAGAATCTGCATCTATCTGAAAAAGAGAAGCAGATTCTCCAAGGAAGAATAAAGTTTGCACCAGACAAATGAGATAACCCTTATTTTTTTTTTTATAGAGAATTTAATAGGTATAGGCCCTCTTGTAGCCCATGATTGGTGGTAGCTTGGTAATGGAGAGTGGGCTCATGTTTGGATATGGTTCTGACTTGTTTCCCAGCTCCAGCTATGGGTCATGTTTCACTGAGTGGATCAGTTAGCCAAATCAAGAGCAGTTGGTTTCCCACCGTGGCTGTGCGCTACTATTGCACTTTTGTGAGCATCATGACAGGTTATTTGCTGCTAAGTAGTTTGACGATGAGTTGCTTGGACTGATATTGGTCATTTTCCCCCAGTCGCCCATGTAGCATCTTCTGGCACTAGATGCACTGACTGTCTGGGGACTGACTCTCTTCCAGCTTCCAGCCATATCATTCCATTTTACATGTCAACCGCATATCGTGTCTTCAGAAGTAGAGTATTACCACTAACTTTTGGTGGGTCATCAAGTACTCTGACAGAAATCTGTCTTTCTTTTAGGAAACCTTGTAGGTCTCTCTGATCAAAAGCTCATTGTGGATGATAGCCACCTGCTGGTACTGGGAGTTACAGGTCAGTGCCCACTAAGAGAAGGAAGGAAAATATAAGTAATATAAAAGAGTTAGAAAGAAGAGAGAGAGAGAAAGAGAGAGAGGGAGAGAGAGGGAGGGAAGCTGTAGAAGATTAAGGTCAGTCTTCATCATACCCTCTCCAGTGCCTTGTGACTCAGGTGTTCCCTCTAAGGGCCTGGTGAAGGTTCAACCATTTGGTCTTCCTTTTAGGATGTAGAATTTTATGGTACCATTGCCATTTGAGTCTAGATTTGTGTCCCCCACCCCCTCCCTTAGCCTCCCCTCCCTCCCCAACCACCCTATTGTCTAGTCCTCGAGATGCTTTCTGGGTATGCTTATTTCTATTTATTTATTTATTTATTTATTTGAGAGTGACAGAGAGAGGAAGAGGGAGAGAGAGAGGGAGAGGGAGAGAATGGGCATGCCAGGGCCTCCAGCCACTGCAAACGAACTCCAGATGCATGCGCCACATTGTGCATCTGGCTAACGTGGGTCCTGGGGAAATGGATCCTTGAACCAAGGTCCTTAGGCTTCACAGGCAAGTGCTTAACCGCTAAGCCATCTCTCCAGCCCTATTTTTATTTCTTCAGTTATTTAATATATTTATGATGAGACGGATTGAGGTTTTGGTATTTAATTTTTTGAATTCTTTATGGATTCTTAATCTCAATCCCTTGCCTGATGCACAGTTGGCAAACACTGTTTCCCATCTGTAGGTTGTCTCCACTCTGGCAACTGCTTCATTTGAAGTTTTAATTCCATGCAATCCCATCTGTCAATTCTTGGTGTTTTGTGTGTGTGTGTGTGTGTGTGTGTGTGTATGGATGTATGTGTGTGTAAAAGATCCAGTTCCTTGTGTATACTGATGGTTTGAAGTGTTTTGCCTATGTTTTCCTCTAGCAGTTTCAGATTTTTGATCCATTTTAATTGATTTTTGTGCAAGGGTGACAGATATGGATCTAGTTTTCCTCTCTACATATGGATATCCAGTTTTAAAAGATCCATTTGTTAAAGAGGTTGTCTTTTTTAATGCATGTTTTTAATATTTTTCTCAAAGATTAGGTGGCTGTAGCCTGTGTAACTTTATTTCTGGGTCCTCCATTCTGTTCCATTGTCCTGTGTGTCTGTTTTTTGTGCCAGTACTCATGCTGGGTTTGCTACTATGGCTATGTAGTATAAGAGGTAAGATATTGGGATATCTCCAGCATTTTTCATTCTGCTCAGGATTGCTTTGATAAGTTAATCTTTATTTGCGTGTTAGTATGAATTTTGGAATTGTTTTTGTTCTTTTGTAAAGAAAATAATTAGAATTTTGATGTTATTGCTTTGAATATGTAAATTATTTTTCATAATATAGTCATGTTCAAAATATTAATTCTACCAATCCATAAGCATGACAGGTCTTCCCATCTTCTAGTGTTTTCTTCATTTTCTTTCTTCAGTGCTTTGAAGTTTTCATTGTAGAGGTCTTTCACCAACTAGGATAAGTTTATTCGTAGATTAATTTATATTAATAATTTTAATTTTTTGAAGCTTTTGTGAATCAGATTCCCTCTCTTATTTTTTTCTTGATAGTTTGTTATTGTTACTTAGAAGAGCTACTGATTTTTTAATGTTTATTTTGACTACTGATAGTTTGTTGATAGTATTTATCAGATCTAAGAGTATCCTGGTAAAGACTTTTGGGGTCTTGTAAGTACAGGATTTTAACAGTTCTAATTTCTGGGACAAAATATTTGACCAGATGCAGCTTATGGAAGTAAAGCATTTATTTTGACAGAGTTTCAATGGGAAGTTTCATCATGGTGGGGGAAGAATGGTGGGTGCAGGCAGCCAGTGTCACATCTTCACACCAATATGAGGTAGAAAAGGTAAAGTGCATCAGTGGGGAGTTGGACCAAAGCACCTATAGGCCTGCCTCTAGTGACACACTTCCTCCCGCAAAGCTCCACCTCACAGAGGTACCAGAACCTCCCATCTCCCACAGTGCCACCAACTGTGAACCAAGTATTTAAACACATGAGTCCATGGGGGACATTTCGTATTTAAGCCACCACAAGGACCATGTCATTTTCAAGCACAGATACTTTAATTTCTTCCTTCCCTACATATGTCCTTTTCATGTCTTTTCCTTGTGTTATTGTTCAAGTTAAGATTTCAAGCATTGCATTTAATAAAGAGGTTCCTTTCTCTCATTCTTAACTTTAGAGGAACTGTTTTCAGGGTTTTTTTTCCATTTAGTATACTGCTGGCTATAGGTTTGTCATATACAGGCTTTATGATTTTGAAATATATTCCTTCTCTTCCTAGGTTCTTCATGGCTTTTTATCAGGAAATGATGCTGAACTTTGTTGGAGGCCTTTCCTACATTGATTGAGATAATCATGTGATTTCTCTCTTAAATCCCTGGAATGAAACCACTTTTGTCACAGTGTATGATCTTTTCAACCTGTTCTTGAATTCTGTTCACTAGACATTTCTTGAGAATTTTTGTAGCTATATCCATTAGGGAAATTAGTGTATGGTTTTCTTTTGTGTTGTTGTTGGGTCCTTATCCAGTTTCCATGTCAGGGTCAGGCTGACTTCATTGAAGAGTTTGATAGAATTCCTCCCCTTTGTATTTCATGAAGCATCTTCATGAGCTTTGGTGTTAAATCTCAAATAGTTGGTAGAATTTGGCAGTGAGTCTCTCTAATCCTGGGCTTTTCTTTCTTGGGAGAGTGTTTATTACTGCTTCAATATCACTGGTTGGTATGGATCTCTTTAAGCTATTTATGTTCTCTTGATTTAATTATGATATGTGTCTAGGAACTTAATTCTTTCTTCCTTTTTCCCTTCCTTGCTTCCTTTTTTTTTTTTTTTTTTTTTTTTTTTTTTTTTGTTGAAGCAGGATCTCACTCTAGTCCCAGCTGACCTGGAATTCACTATGTAATCTCAGGATGGCCTTGAACTCACTGCAATCCTCCTACCTCTGCCTCCTGAGTTCTGGTATTAAAGGCATGTGCCACCGTGTCTGGCACTGAATTTATCCATTTCTTTTCAACTTTCTAGTTTTAAGGAGTATAAAAATTTCAAAATATTCCACTGTATTTTAATATTTTGTTCATTTTTACTTATTTACTTAAGAATGACAGACAGAGAGAGAAAGAGTGAGTGAGAGAGAGAGAGAATGGGCACGCCAGGGCCTCCAGCCACAGCAAATGAACTCCAGATGCATGCACCCCCTTGTGCATCAGGCTAATGTGGGTCTTGGGGAATCAAGCCTCGAACCAGGGTCTTTAGGTTTCACAGATAAGTGCTTAACCACTAAGCCATCTCTCCAGCCCTCCACTGTATTTTATTGTAATCTGTAATAACTTTCCTCTTCTTATATTTTCTTTTGTTTAGTTGTGCTAGGGGTTTGTGTATTATTCTTTTAGTCTCTAGTTCATCAATTTCTTCCCCTATTGTGATTATTTCCATCAATTACTTTAGATTTTGTATTGTTCTTATTTTTCTGAGACCTTGAGGTATATAATTGAGTTATTGTTTGCAGTATGCTCTGAATTTTTAATGTAAGCACTCATAGCCTTAAGCCTTCCTCTTAGAACTGTCTTAAGTGGATCCCAGAGGTTCTGGTAAGTTGTTCTATGATTTTCATTTTGGCTCTAGGATTTTTTTTAAAAAAATATTTATTTGCAAGCAGAGAGATGTAGATAGGCACGCACGTGCATGCACACACACAGAGGAAGGGAGGGAGGGAGGGAGGGAGAGAATGTGTGTGTATATGGGCACACCAGGGCCTCTAGCCACTGCAAACAAACTCCAGATGCATGTGCCACTTTGTGCATCTGACTTTACTTGTGTACTGGAGAGTTGAACCTGGGTCCTTAGGCTTTGTTGGCAAGTGCCTTAACCATTGGATTTCATCAATGATCTGCTTTTTACTCAAGAGTGTATTATTCAATCTCCAAGTATTTGTGTAGTTTCTGTGATTTCTCCTGGTATTTTTAGTTTAATTTCATTATGGTCTGATAAGATACTATAAATTATCTTGATTCTTTTGTATTCATTAGGACTTGCTTTGTGGCCAATAATGTGGTCTATTTAGAGGTGGTTCCATGGGTGGAGGTGTATTCCATCTCTGTTGGATGGAATATTCCACAGAAATTTATTTAGTTCATTTGCTCTGTAGTGTAGTTTAACTGCATTTTTTAAAGTTTCAGTTCTGATGGATGTTGTAGTCAGCACCACATTGCTGGGATGAACATCCAAACTAGGCATAATTTAGGGGAGAAAGAGATTTATTTCAAGCTTATAGATCCAGGGGAAGTTCCATCAAATGGCAGAAGCAGCTGGCTCCCATTCATGAATCCAAGCAGAGAAACACCACCAACAGCCATCACCAAAAGCAAGCACAAAACCGGCAGCAAACAGGAGAGACCCTGCCAAAGCTCAGACTGCTTTCTTAAACTTTTGGGCTAGAATTCAGATCTCCCTGCAAACACACCTTAGGGCTGGACCCCAGGATCTGCCCCCAGTAGATACCTCTTCTAGCCAGGCAGATGGAAATCAAAGTTACAAGTTTTAATGAAACATCTGAGTCTATAGGGGGGACATACATTCCACCTACCACATGACCATCATGTTTAGATGAGAGTGGTGTATTGAAATCACCCACAATTGTTGTATGAAGATTTTTGTGACCTTTAATACCCATTCATATTTGTTTTATTAAGTCTAGAGCTCCAATATTCAGTAAACATATGTCTCTATTATATCTTCGTGATGAATTGTTCCCTTTATTAACATATAGTGGCCTTCTCTATCCTTCCTCCCTTCCTCCCTTCCTTCCTTCCTTCCTTCCTTCCTTCCTTCCTTCCTCCCTCCCTCCCTCCCTCCCTCCCTCCCTCCCTCCTCTCTCTCTCTTTCTTTCTTTCTTTCTTTCTTAGAAAGGGAGAGAGACAGAATTGGCGTGCCAGGGCCTCAGCCACTGAAATCAAATTCAGGTGTTTACACCACCTAGTGGTCATGTGCAACCTTGCACTTGCCTCACCTTTGTGCATCTGGCTGAAGTGGGGTCTGGAGAATGGAACATGGGTCCTTAGGCTTCATAGGCAAGTTCTTTAAGTGCTAAGCCATCTCTCCAGCCCTTTATCTTTTCTACTAATTTTTGTTTGAAATATTTCTTGTCAGTATAGGTATGAGAGATTGGTTGGGGCTTAGTTTTGCTTGATACATTGACTTCCATCTTTTGATAGTTAATCCTGTTTGTCAACTTGAGTGGATCTACAATCACCTATGATTCAAATATCTGGCGATGTCTGTGAGGAGATATCCAGATTAGGTAACTTGAAGTGGGAAAACCCACCCTACTGTGGGTAGCACCATCCCATGGGCTGCGGATCTGAACTGAATATAAAGGAGAGAGTTAACTAAGCATCAGTATTCACCAGCTGCTGACTGCAGATTCACTGTGACCAGCTCTCTTCAAGTTCCTACTGTCATGACTTCCTTGCCATGGCTGCATCCTCAAATTGTGAGTGAAACAAACCCTTTCTTCCTTAAATTGCTTCTGTTAGTTTTATCTCAGCAATGATAAAAGTAACTAGTACAGTGTCTTTGTCAGTTTCTTGGAGGTAATAGTAGTTGTATCTTACTTTTAAATCAGTCAGCTAGTCTGAATCTTTTCAGTAAATTGAGGTCATTTACAGTTTGGTTATTATTGAGAGAGCTTTGGTAATTCCTCTAAGTTGGTTGGTATTTCTGGTTAATGGGTTGTTATTTATTCTTTTCTTTCTCTCTTACTGACATTAAGGTTTGCTTGTTTACTCAGTTGGGCATGATGGATTATTTCTCAGGTTTACTTGAATTTTATTTTCTTCCTGCACTCTACTGCAAGCAAATGATAGGTTCTTGAGCCATTCTTTGCATCTGGCTTTACATGGGTGCTGGGAAATTGAACCCAGACTGGCAAGCTTTGTAAACAAGTACCTTTAGCTTTTAATCTCCAAACAATATCCCCTGCCTAAGATTTTCTTGCACCTTTGTGTATAGTATTTAATTATCTTCTGTAGCACTGGCTTGGAGTTTGTGGATTTCCTTCACTTGTGCTTGCCTTGAAATACTCTATTATTTCTGTGTCAATTTTAAAAGATAGCTTTGCTGGAACTGAGCTAGAAGCCTCCTCCCTGTTGACTACAATAGTGCTAGAAAGGGCTATGTAGCCTGTTAGGGAAGAAAGTCACCAGTGGTCTTAACCAGCAATAGACACTGAAAGCTACATGGTTGGCCACCAGGAAAACTGTCACAACTGGCTCAATGGTAGCATATCTGTTATGGGGAAATCCAATAACTCTGATTGTACTTGAAGCCTGCCCCAGGGGAGGGAATTTAAGCCTGGTACTAAAACCTAGTCATAAGCTGATGGCTGCAGAAGTCATATGCCCTGGTGTGTGAGGGGGGAAGCTACTACTGCTTTATTTTGTAAATAGATATATTACATCCACCAAATTTCCCTCCAAATATTTTTTATGCTCATATATTAATGCTCCCCTTACTCTTTTTTTAAAAAATTTTATTTATATAATTTTTTTGAGAGAGATAAAGAGGCAGATAGAGATAAAATGGGTGCACCAGGGCCTTTAGCCATTGCAAACAAACTCCAGATGCATGTACCACCTTGTGCATCTGATTTACCATGGGCCCTGGGGAATCAAACCTGGGTTTTCTGGCTTTGCAGGCAGTGCCTTAACCACTAAGTGCCTTAACCACTAAGCCATCTCTCCAGCCCTCCTCTCACTCTTTGCTTTTCTTCTTTAACTCCTTCCCTTTCTCTTTCCTTTATCTCATTCTTACTATCTCCATAACTATAATAAGTAAATTTTAACTTCATTGCACATGCTACATTTTTAGTTCTATTATCAATTGATTCTTGTATTAATTGTCTATAACTGATTTAAGTGTATGTATATATCTTGTACTGTTTGATGTTGTTGCTGCTACTGGAGTTAGTTTTATCCTCTCTGAGAGGTACTGGGTATTATGTCTTTAAGAGTAGGCTGTTTAATAAGTAGATCCTAAACCAAAAAGAAAAAAAAATTCTAAAAGAGCTACTCAAAACAATGAATGTACAAATTCTGATGCCAACACATATGATGAAGCATGGTGACACAATGCCTCCAGAAGTTCGTGGTTACTCAACTCCTGAACTCAAACATACTCAAAGAGATGGAGAAGTTCCTTCAAATACGCTATAATAGATTATTTCAAATATGTTTTTGGTAAAAATAATTTATGAACTGGGAGTGGTGGTGCACGCCTTTAATCCCAGGACTTGGGAGACAGAGGTAGGAGGATAGCTGTGAGTTCAGGCTACCCTGAGACTACATAGTGAATTCCAGGTCCGCCTGGGCTAGAGTGAGACTTTACCTCAAAAAACGAAAACAAAAATATTCATGACCTGAAAGAGGATACAAACTAGTGGATAGATTCAGTTCAGATCCTCGAGAGGAAAGTTTATGGCATAGGTGATGAAGTCAGCCAAATGTATAAGAAGAACAGAAATATGAATGAAAAAGTCTATAACACTGAAGGAAATTTTTGTGAGAAAATTGAAATTTTGATTTTAAAAACAATAGAAATGAGGGAGATAGAAAAATCAATGAAATAAATCCATAATGAGTAAAATCAGCCAAGAAGAAAAAAGAATATCAAGGATGAGGGTCAAAGCCTAAAAACTATCTTCAAATATCAAGGAGAATAAAAGAAAAGAAGAAATTAGGGTTGTCACAATAAGCAGGAACTCTATCATATGAATGAGTCCCCACTAAAGAATCCATAGAATAGATGAAGAAGCTGAAACAAACACTACAGGATTAGAGAAGCTATTCAGTGAAATTATGATAGAAAATTTCATAAACCTTATGAAAGAAATAGATATTAAAGCACAATAGGCATACATAACTATGCATAAATATGATTAGTGGAGATTTTCTCCATGATACATTGTCATTAAGGTTTCATGGTAAAATAATTTAGAGGGTAGGATCAAGACTAACCTTAATCTTCTACATCTTCCCTACCTCCGTCTCCCTCTCCCTCTCTCTCTCTCTTCTCTCTAACTCTTGTATATTAGTTATCTTTTTCCTCATTTTCTTAGTGGGCACTGACCTGTAATTTAAAAATTTTTAAAAATGAAGTGCTTTCAGGGAAAACTACCAGCAAACTCACGAAGGCAGAAATATCTGAACAGTATCATATTTCTTGTCCACAATCTTTAAATTTAAGAAAGCATATGATGATACAACACAATCCAAAAATGTAAATAATTACCAAGCTTGGCAATCTAGCAATGTTATCTTTTAAAATTGCTGGAGAATAAGGACATTTCAAGACAAGCACAAACTAAGATAGTTCATGACCAATGAGCCAACTCTGTAGAAGATACTTAAAATAATGCTGTACACAAAGAAAGAATGGCAGCTTCAATTTCCAGGACTCAGAAAAGAATAAATCTCATGAGAGGAATGTAAGAATACATTTATAAGTGCAAGGAAGGAATCTATCATGTCCAATGCAAGAAACCAGCAAATGCTAGTATTTTTGGTTATTTGAGAATAAGAAAAGGACAAACAATAATCCCACCAACCAGAAAACCAACTAAAAATTTATAAGCATTATTAATAATCTGTCAATAATCATATTAAAATTGCCTCAATTCACCAATAAAGACATACAGAGTGGCTTATTCAGAAAAAAAAACATAGACCCAATTATCTGTTGTCTCCAAATAAATACCTTTCTGGTAATGATACACATAGACAGAGAGTCAAAGGATAGGAAACTAAGCAAACAGAAATCAAAAAGCAGGAGTAGGTATTGTGATATCTGATAATGTAGAATTCAAAACAAAATTATGCAGAAGGTAAAAAGAAGATTGCTACATTTTAATAAATGGAACACCTTATTAAGAACACATAACAAGCCGGGCCGGGCGTGGTGGCGCACGCCTTTAATCCCAGCACCCGGGAGGCAGAGGTAGGAGGATCCCGGTGAGTTCGAGGCCACCCTGAGACTCCATAGTGAATTCCAGGTCAGCCTGGGCTAGAGTGAAACCCTACCTAGAAAAACCAAAAAAAAAAAAAAAAAAAAAAAAAAGAACACATAACAATTATAAATATATATTTACGAAATGTTGGGGCTTCCATTTTCATCAAACAAATACTAGTGGACAAAACATTTAAGACAAGTCTACATGCAATAATAGTGCATAATTTTAATATATCACTCACATCACAGATACAAAGTGGCCATTGCATTCATGGCCTCACAGTATTGATTCTGCCAACAAAAGAGCTATGAAATATGAGAGCAAAATAATGATGACATCAAAATAGAAGAGGTAGTAGTGTGTGGGGGTGGGGGACAACAAAGGAGGGTGGTGAAAGGAGATTATGACCAGGATACATTTTGTATATGTATGAAGGTTGTTGATGAAAACTTTTTTTTTTTTTAATAAATAGGTTTTGCTGGATAGAGCAAACTTGGTTGAGAATCTTACTTTTAGGGCTTCAGATACCATTCCATGCTTTTTTGGTTTTCAGGGCTCCTGATGAGACATTTGTTGTTATTGTGATGTTTTTGTCTTTGTAGATGAGTTGGAGTCTTCCCTTTATAGCTGTTAATATTGTGTCTTAGCTTGGTAGTTTTGATATATTGACTAAAATGTGTCATGGAGAGATTTTTCTATGGTCCTGTTTAATTGGAATATTAAATGCCAGTGACTTTGTGTCCACTTTTTTTCTAGAGTTGGGAAATTTTCTGCTATAATTTCATTGATAAGATTTTCCATGTCTTTTTGTTATTTTTAATCTCAGCTTCTTCTGCCCCATAGATTTGGTCTCCTCACCATATTCCACTTGCATTTAACTATTTTTCTCATCTGTTTTACAGACTTCTCTGTATTTCTGGCTTTGCTTTAAATTTTTGATTGATTTTCTTACTGCATTCATAGACTTGTTTGGATTCTCTTTGAGGTTACTGATCATTTTTACTAATAAGTTTTTGAAACAACTTGACCTTTTAGTCATTTCATTATCTTTGTAGTTAGTAATTGAAGGTTATGTTCTTTTTTTTTAAAGGGAGTTTTCATGTTTTTTTAAAATATTTTATTATTTATTTATTTATTTGGCAGAGAAAGAGACAGAGACAGAGAGAGAGAGAGAGAGAGAGAGAGAGAGAGAGAATGAGCATGCCAGGGCCTCCAGCCATTGCAAACGAACTCCAGACGTTTGTGCCCCCTTGTGCATCTGGCTAATGTGGGTCCTGGGGAATTGATCCTGAGTCCTTTGGCTTTATAGGCAAATGCCTTAACTGCTAAGCCATCCCTCCAGCCCAGTTATGTTCTTTTGAAGGAGTCATTTTGCATTGCTTTTCCACATTTCTTATGTTTCTGCGTTGTGATTTGCACATCTATTGGTTTGGCTGTCTTCTTTAGTTTTACGTATCTGTCCTCTTAGGACGCAGCCTATTTTGAAGGGTACAATCCTCAGTACTGCTCAGAGAGGATACAAAAAACTTTACCATGAGGCTTCTGTCCCTTCCTACAGTGAAGGAAACAGAGACTGGAGCTGTGTTTGTCATAACCCTCTTCTCCTTTTCTGCATTTTTTCATGTCTTATCTCTTATCCCTCCATCTGTTGACATCTGAATCTCTTCCTCTTTTTGGAATAGAGTCTATCTTGCCACTTCTCCTTCATCAGATCACACAGAGGCAGCTTCTGGGCTGCCATCATATTTGAAATTGACATTGGCATTTTAAAACAGAAAAATTTGAGGTAGGTTGCTTATTTTCCAACAGATTATGTATCCATAGCCTCTTTATTCCTTTCCTCTGGACCAAAAGGACCAACCAAATGAATGCATCCACTTGTATGTCTCCCAAACATATTGGCATCTACAATAGTCACACACTAATTATTCATCCTAGAGAGAGATCATTTTCCTTCCTAAAGGTCTTCACTTTTCAGATGAAAATACTGAGGCTCAGAAAAAGTTGGCTTTTAATATTATTTATTTATTTGAAAAATAAAATGTATGTGGGTGTGCTAGTGCCTCTTGCCATTGCAAATGAACTTCAGATGCATGTGCCACTTTGTGTATCTTGTTTTACATGGGTACTGGGGAGTACAATCCTGGCTGGCAGGCTTTGCAAGCAAGTGCCTTTAACCACTAAGACATCTCTCCAGACTAGAGAAAGTTAACTTTTCCAGGGGATGGGAAGATAGCCCAGTTGGTAGAGTGCTTTTCTAGAATGTATGAAAACCTGGGTTTGATCCCTAGCATGGCAGAAACTGAGTGCGATGGTACATACCTCTAAACCTAGAACTTGGGAAATGGAAGCAGGAGGATCAGACAGTCAAGGTTACCCTTGATTATATAGCAAATTTGAAGTTAGCCTATGATATATAAAACCCAGCCTCTAAAAAAAGAAGCCACCACAATCAAGTCATCATTTCTTCCACATATGCCATAGGCTGTGTTTAGTACTAACCTAACAACCCCCATTGATTAGACCTGATCTGTTCTAATTTGAAATAATCCAGATTCCTCGCCTAGGTATGGTGGTGCATGCCAATGATCTCAGCTGTTTGAGAAGCTAAAACAGGAGGATTGAATGTTGAAGTCCAGCCTGAGGTACAGAATGAGTTCAAGTGTAGCCTGTGCAACTTTATAATGCCCTGTTTCAAAAGGAAAAAAAGTATAAGGTGGGCTGGAGATATAGCTCATTGCTAGTTTGCTTGCTTAGCATACACAAGGCCCTGTATTCAATCTCCAGTACCACAACCGGTCCCCTCCACAAGAAAGTCTTAATGACAGTCATGTTGTAAAAATCAAGATGAGTTTAGCTAGGAAATGCAAATATGATGCTGGCAAAATACAATGAATATCATCAAAAAGAATAAAGAAATGCTTTGTGATGATTCTTGCTAAAAGTTGTACTGGCCTTCTAGAAGTACAAATTATGCCTCTTATAATACTAATTTCATACTCATTGAATGGGCATTTCCTTGGTATCAGGAACTGCTGTGAATTTTAGTGATATACAAGGAACAAACCAATCATGAAAATTAAACAAAAAGGTTAAGTGACCTATTCCAGCTCATATAGCTAGTCAGTGACAAATCTGGGGCTCTACTTGTGGGCTGATCACCCTGGTCACTGCTAAACATGGTTGCTTATCCTCCATAGTTGTTGGCCATGCTTAACTTCAGTAATAATGTCCTCAATATGTTATTATTGAAGGTCTTTTCTCTCCTTTTGACAATGGATCTGTGACTTTTGAGGGTTTTGCAGCATTTTCTCTTTGACTCCCCTTGTTAGTCAAGGGAATTATTTTTCTAAATGAGATGCAAATCTTCTGTCCTTCATTGGGTGAGTGTGCCCTATGCATGATCACTGCATTCCTCAGGGGTGCCTTCACATAAGTCACCCTAAAATAATTTTTGCAAAGATAAAATAGGGGATTTGGGACTATACCAATTTTGACATACAATAATAGAACAATTTTGCCTGTAGGCATTTCAATAATACTAGTGTTTTTGTAGCTTTAAGCCTGTAGTTATGAAGCTAAAAATCTCTGGGCAAATCTAGCTTTGATTATATCTAGCTTTTTGTTAAAAGAAATGCCCTTTGTTTTTCAATTCTCTCCAAGACTATTATTGACACAAGGTTTTTAAGCCATTTTATCATATTTTTCACCATTCTTTGGATAAACACATCATTAAGCCACTCAAATAAAGAAATTGACAGTTTCCCCCCTTTTGCCTGAGATAATGTTAGTTCTGGCATTATATCCATATGCATAATTCAAATCATGTGCGTCATTTTCCAGTCAGCCAGTATTTTTTTGATATGTGCCTGATGCCAAGCCCTGGAATAGAGTTGACATAAGGTAGACAAACTTATTGTGCTAGAGCACGCATTACTGCTAGACTATAAACAGAGATATATACACAGGAGGATGCCACATGGTGGTTGCTACATGGAGTAAAGTAGCTGGGGTAGAGAAAACTGGCCAGATCACACTGGACCTGGGAGTCTATGTACCCTATTTCATCTGTTCTCAGGACTTAATTGGGTCAGTCCTGGTTAGTACTTGTATGAAAGGGTTCAGATTTTATTCTGAGTATGATAGAAACCATTAGGAGATTTTGAACAGGGAATGTTCATGATTTATAGTTTTAAAGACCTATTGTGGCTTCTGTGGAACAGATTACAGAAGATTAAAAAGTGTAAACTGGGGAAAATTGGGAGTCTGCCATAGGCATAGTTCTACTGTAAAGATGAGTCTGAGATGAAGGCTTGGGAATAAACAGTTTATTTTGCAAAGTGATAAAAAGAACAGAAGTGGAAAACTCAGAAGTATTAGAAATGAAAAGTATTAAAGCCAATCTAGTAATAAGGAAGATACTGATAAATTCTGTAGACAACTTGTACTGCAAACTACCATGGACCTTCTAAGAGCTCAGTAGGAAAGCAACTGAATTGTTCAGCTCCCATCACCCACTGGCCTCAGGTCGACCCTTGGGGTAACTCTCTTACACTGTAAGGTTTGTGCATGAGGCAAAATGACTGAGAAATTCCCATAGCCCAAGTAGCAGAAACAAAACCAGGAGTTCTGTGGAACAGCAGTCAGACTGAGGGCAGGTCATACAGCAGAGGGTTTCAGAACAGAAGATGGTGACATTCTCTGCTCAAAAATCTTCTAATGACTTCCATCACACTCAGAATAAAATTCAACATGGAGGGCTAGAGAGGTGGCTTAATGGTTAAGGTGCTTGCCTGTGAAGCCTAACAACCCAGGTTTGACTCTCCAGGTCTCATGTTAGCCAGGTGCACAACATGGTGCATGCGTTTGGAGCTTGTTTGCAGTGGCTAGAGGTCCTGGCATGCCCATTCTCTCTCTCTCCCTCTGTGTCTAATAAATAAATAACAATAAAAATTTTTTTAAAAAGAAAAGAATCCCCTTGATTTAAAAAAAAATTTCAACATGGATGAAGATCATAATCAGATGATGGTCCTGAGGTAGCAAGGAGTAGACAGGTCCATGGGTTATTTCAAAATTGTTCTGTGAAAATTTGCATAAGAATAGAGATGCCTGAATTTCCATAATTTTATGGCACCTTGCTTCTCTGATGATAACTCAGTCCGTAGTCATATTGTAATTTCCAGTACCATAATCATCAGTTTTATAGGCATCAAAGTTTACCAATTAAAACAAAGGAATTGATAAACCAAGATTTAATGAGCATGGGGTTCAGGTAACTATAAAAGGTGATGATATGTTAACTTCATTATTGTAGTCATCATTCATTACATTATCAAAAAAAACATCATGCATACTTAAAAATACATACAATAAAAATAAGTTAATTATGGGCTGGAAATATAACTCAGTTGGTAGAATACTTTTCCTAGCATGCATGAAGCCTTGTGTTAGATCGCAGAATCATATATTCAGGACATGATTGCACATGCCTTAACCCCAGCACTTGGAATGAAGAGGCAGGAAAATCAGAAGTTCAAGGTCATCGTTGGCTACATAGCCTGATCAATGCCAGGCTGGGCTACATGAGAAACTGAGAAAAACAAAGTCAATTAATTAAAAATTATTCAAGGAATGTAAAACCAAGGCTCTGTAGCCTTAGATGTATTCTGTGTGATATAGTTGATAGATTAACAGCCATTTCACAGTGCAATATTAAGAACAAGCTTTAACTTGCTGTGTTTTTGTACTGAAAATGCATTTTACTTTAGATAAATGTCTGAAAGAATAAGAGACTTATGCACAATGTCAGAAATGTCTGTTTAAAAGTTAAAGCAGACGATTATCCCACCCATCAGATTGGTCATGGTTATTCAGGTTTTTTATATTATGCTAACACGAAGCCAGGAATATAATTTTCATGGTATGAAAAATAATATGTGTTACAGCATTTCTCAGGAAAGAAGAACATCTGTAACTTGTCAAAAAAAGAAAAGAAAGGAAATCTCCTTATGGTTGAAGGTGCTCAGGAGAGGATTCTGGGGAAGAGGATTCCAAAGAATGCTGGCAAGCACCACAGTGCAGAGGTGGACCAGAAAAGTGTTATGACATCAGACACAGCAGTGCATCTTTGTGAAGTATGGCAGGATCTTCTCACAAAAGCATTGTCTGTCTCATCGTTTGGCCCTTCTGTATTTTCGCCATTCTCCTCCATCCCTGGAAGCTGTCTGTTTATTTCTAATATAGACAAAGTGACAAGAGAACTATTAATGATTTCCATTTAGTGACTATTCTTTTGGGTAAGTTTCATGTCAGACCATATACACAAATGTGCACAGATAAACAATGGATATTTCCCAATAGGTGATGAGAAAGTTCTTTGTGGAGAGAAATACTTTTGCTGGAAACTTACTTAATTCACTAAGGTATAGACGAGAATTGTTGGGATCTGGAAGGGCCAGGTATGTTTAGACTTGGAAATAAAGCAGGTTAATGTTAAAAAAATGGATCAAAAAGAGATGGCAGAGTCTTGGAACTGCTATGTGTGGAGCTGGGCATGGTGGCACACACCTTTAATCACAGAGTTTGGGAGGCAGAAGTAGAGGGGTCATTGTGAGTTCAAAGTCAGCCTGGGATTACGTGGTGAGTTCCAGGGCTAGAGTGAGACCCTACCTTGAAACACACACACACACACACACAGAGAGAGAGAGAGAGAGAGAGAGAGAGAGAGAGAGAGAACTTCTATGTGTGAAGAGTGAGAGATCTGGCAACCTGTGACTAGAACCAGGAGGAGTAGCATGGGAATATATCTGTTCTAGTGGGTAGTCTTAGGCAAACCATGTGTGTTTCTTGTGTGGTGATCCCTCCTGGTAATGCTTTGTGGTAAAAGAGCTGCTCTTTCAAGTCAATGTGAAGTACTTTGAGCATTACAGTATGCAGAAGAGAAGGTGACAACTAGTTTACCATCTAGATGCAGTGGAGCTTATGGTTTTTTTTTCAAATATTTTATTTATTTGAGAGAGAAAGAGGCAGATAGTGAGAGAATGGGCACACCAGGACCTCTAGCCACTGTGAATGGACTCCAGACACATGTATCACCTTGTGCATTTGGGTTTATGTGGGTCCTGTGGAATCGAACCTGGGTCCTTTGGCTTTGCAGGCAAGCACCTTAACCACTAGAGCTTGTGGTTTTAATAGCATAGATTTAAATTCTAACCCTACCATCATTTACCTTCCTCCATTAGTCTTTTCTGGTCAATTCTCACTTCTACTCTGTGCCCTATGCTATAGTTCTCTATTTATGTACAATGTCACCCAGATTCCCTTGACTTCCAGTTGGGTTTGATCAATGGAATGTGCTAGCAAAAGACTAGCTGGGAGAGAAGACAGGCAAGATAGTAGTCTTTTTTCTCCTTTCTTGTCAGCTGTGGTTTGAGCAGTGGTTAAGTTTATCAAGAACCATGCCTCCCATATAGATATTACCTGGTTTCAACTACATCAATTATTCTCCTGTGCCAGCTGGCAGAAAGGTGGTACTAATTCTTCTTTTCTTAAAAAAATATTTTATTTATTTATGAGAGAGAGAGAGAGAGGCAGGCAGAGAGAAATAGAGCGAGGGAGAGAGAGAGTGTGTGAATATGGGTGCACCAGTGCCTCCTGTCACTGTAAACAAACTCCAGATGTATGCACCACTTTATGCATCTGGTGTTACATGGGTACTGGGGAATGAAATCCAGGCCATCAGGTTTGCAAGCAAGTGCCTTCAACTCCCGAGCCATCTCTCCAGATCCTGGTGATAATGATTCTATTGGAGAGTTTCTTGATCTGTTACTAACCTTGTTTGCTTAATTCTGTGCACATTTCCTTTCTTTTAATTTTATTTATTTATTTGAGAGAGAGAGAGCAAGCAAAAAAGGCAGAGATGGAGACAGAAAGGGATGAGAAAGAGAGAGAGAGAGAGAAAGAGAGAGAGAGAGAGAGAGAGAGAGAGAGAAAAACAGCATGCTAGGGCTTCCTGCCACTATAAACGAACTCCAGATGCATGTACCACTTTGTGCTCTGGTTTTATGTGTATACTGGGGAATTAAATCCTGGCCATCAGGTTTTGCAAGTAAGCACCTTTTAGTGCTGAGCCATTTTTACAACCCTGTGCATGCTTTTATTAATATTTCCTCTTTGAATATGCCAAGCTACCTATCTTATGTTGTTTGTGGTACTATAATAAATATATCTTAAATTAGGTAGCTTAAAACAGCAGAAATTTATTTCTTACAGGAGTGTAGGAAGGGCAAGATCAAGAACAGGCAAATTCAGTGTCATTTGGAACACCTTGTTGCTGTGTCCTCTTATGGTAGAAGAGAAAGATCTGCCTCTATCTTTCATATGAAGGTACCAGTATCATTAAGAGGCTCTGCCTTCATAAACTAATCATTACCCTAAGCCCTCACTCAGTACTGTTACCTTGGGGGTTAGGATTTTGACATGTAAATTGTGGGTAGCGTAAGTTATCAGTACCTTCTGGAACTTGACTGTTAAAACATGCAACCTTGAAAAAGTTACTTATTTTATACTTCTTTGTTCTTATCTTCAAAATAAGCTAATTACGGGATTATCAAGGGATTGAGTTTTGTAAGATTAAATCAATTGGCATAGCTAATGTGATCTGCATATAATGAATGTTTGCTACTATTATAAATGCAGATCTTTATTTAATCATTAAAACTACTTTATAATGTAGATATTTTCCTATTTTATATATGGGGAAATGAAGACATAATGAAATCTAGATATAAGAATTATGATTCAAAAATCAAGACTGGTTTGAAAGCTGCCTTTTACACCATTATGTAAAGTAAGATTTTCCATCTGGCTTCAAGGAAGACAATAAATAGCAAATCCAACAACGAGCAAAAACATGCTGAAACACTAGTGATGACAGAGTATGGGATGGGTTGGTTTTTAAAGAAACTAATCTCCTAGAAGTGACTTTTGACAGTGAAAAGAACATTTATCAATGTCATGCCAGTCATTATATGAAATATGGTGCTTATTTTGCTCAAAGAGAGCTTGCCACTCATATTTTTTGTGTTTGAAGCCAATTGATTTTCTTTTGGTCTTGGAACCCCTACCCTTTTAGCACACAAAGTGTCCTCAGGTTTTTATTTAAGCAAAGGACTATTATCATCTTCCTTATTGTCCCCTAGAAAGGTGTGAAATCCTGTGATTCATGAAACAATTCTCACTCTCATTTTCTAAAGTAGGAATTTTTACTTAAGGTGGGATGAAAAAAAGCAAAACTGGAATGTCTCGGTTTCGTTTTAACCCTCTTTAAAACCCTGCTGCAGTGTGAGGGGAGACGGGAGACAACGAAAGTAATCAAGCTGCATTTATCTAAGCCAACATGACAGGACTTCATGAAACTTCTTTTAAAGGGAAATGAATTGTTTTTGGCTTCTGCAGCTTGGAGAGGCATTATTTTTTCAGACTGGAAACAAAATGATGGGCCCCAGACAAACAGGAATCTGTGCGAGCCTCATTCTAGTCAACTCTGTTCTAAAGCAGTTTGGTCAGAAGGAGAATGGCCAGAGGTTTGGGCAATAACATCTCTATCCAAAACTGTTAGAAAGTAAGAATTGATTAGAGGTAGGAAGATCGCTGTGAGTTTTAGGCCAGCCAAGACTACATAGTGAATTCCAGGTCAGCCTGGGCTAGAGGGAGACCCAACTTCAAAAAACAAAACAAAACAAAAAAAATTGATTAAATTATAATCGGTAAATATATATATATATATATATATATATATATATATATATATATATTCATGGATTTAATCTCTCACAAAGGAAAATAACTCATTTGGAACCACAATAAATTAAATAACATGGGAGAAAAGAAGTCTAATATAATTGGATAAGGCTTTACAAAAGTTCATCATTCACTTACTTGTCTCTGTGTAAATTCACATCCAACTCTCATAACTCTATTGTTTTTTTAGAGAGAGAGTGAGAGCAAGAGAGAGAATTGGCACACCCGGGCCTCAGCCACTGAAATTGAGCTCCAGACATTTGCACAACCTAGTGGGCATGTGCAACCTTGTGCTTGCATCATCTTTGTGCCTCTGACTTAAGTGGGATCTAGAAAGAGATCAAACATAGGTCCTTAAGCTTCGCAGGTAAACACCTTAACTGCTAAGCCATCTGTCCAACCCAACTGTATTATTTTTCATATCCTTATTAAGCTTGGCCAGTGTATAGCTACATAAGTATATGGTGACTACTTGTAATGAGACATAATCTTCACATCTCAGTGATAAACTCACATGTGAAACAAAGGAAGATCAGTAGAGATTTGCAGCATTTGTTTCCTTTGCTCTTAAATATCTATTTAACCAGTAAATTTCCCTTTTTTTTTCCAAGCTGCAGGAGCTCTATCATCAAGCATTGCCCTAGTCAGCGTGGCCCCTGTTATCATTATCACTGTGAACAGATGAATAAAATCAAATACCAGTCAGTGAATGTCATTATGTGGAAACTCCACATCAGACAATTCATAGAGTATCTCCTTGACCCTGTGAAGGAATTTTCAGGGCAAAGCCTGGCTCTGGGAATCCTGAAGAACACCAACTAAAGAGATGAGTGCTGGTGAAATGCACAGAAAAGAGATTTTAGTCAATATGACACATTGGGAAGAGGAACAGAACTGGCATGAGGTCTGGTTTTACATACAGAAAGAACCGGGGTGATAGGTCTGCAGTTACGCAGTCTAGGTTAAGCTGTGATCTGGTTGTTCATTATCTCAGTTCTAATTCTTCACTGTGATCTGAAGAAGTCTTTATTAGTTGAGGGGGGTTAATCTGACTCCCTTAAGATCATTATTTCTCATCCAGGGTGCAGTCTTACCATCAAAGGTAATTGCCTGCTCTGGTGAGGCTTTGCTGAACCTGGAATCCAAGATGGCCACTCTTTTAGGATAATGACTGTGCTCTCAGGCTTGAAGGAGAACATGATATGTAGTGCTGTGGAGCTCTGTCTTTAGGTCATGACATGGCTCTGCTCTCTTGAAATCAATGCAGCTGTGAATACCTGCAGGAGACCCTCACAGGATTGGGCCTATTAATATTTCCTCACAGAAGGAGGAAAGTGTAACAGGAGAGAACATGATGTGGTGCACTAAATGCAGGTGTTGTCACACTCCCTGAGGATTATAAGCCAGTTTCTATGCTAGTGGTGTAACTGTCTCTGTATTGTTCATGCTCCTGTAAGTAGCCCATTAAATATAGTGGTTTATCAAGCTTGACTTGGGTGAAATCATTTCTTTAGTCTGTTGCTGGTACTCTACCATAGGTGAATAGATGTTCACTAATGTCTCATAAGGAAAATTTTAGACAACAAAATGTTGCAACAAAGCTTTTTTCTGCCCTAAGTTACTCTATATTGTGTAAAATATTGGTTTTGCAGACCATGCCTTGTCATTAGAGATTCTATTTTATAAGAAGCATTTGAATACATTTTGGAGATGGAGGGTAATAATGCTACAACTTGGGGGACAGTAACATCATCAGTTCAGCACCACTCGTGAGGCACAGGTTGGTAATTTATTCTCAAATAGGGCTGTTGTGGTTACCTTCTCTTTACTGGGACAAAGCACCCGACCAAAAGCAGCTGACAGAAGGAAAGTTTTTATTTCGGCTTACAGTCTCAAGGGGAAGCTTCATAATGGTAAAGGAAACCATGGCATTCATCTCTGCCCCAGCAGGTGGAAAGCAGCACGAAGAGTGAGCTGAGCTCTGGCAAGGGAGAGCTGGCTATAATACTCCGAAGCCTACCCCCAAGAACACACCTCCTTCAACAAGGCTCCCCCTTCCAAAATGCCTTCAAGATCAAGCATTCAAAACACGAGTTTATGGGGGACCTTTGATTCAAACCACCACAGGGTGCCACTCTATAAACTTATCAAAGTAAATTGGGAGACTAGGAGCATGTGGACATATTAAAACCTCACCAGAAGAGCTACGCCTGAGGACTTGTGGGAAACACTAGACTGAGAAAAGGGTATGGTGTAGTGCAATTTCTTCCAAATTTAACTGTTTCATCCTGAGGGGAAGCTCATTAAAACCTAGGATGTTGTAAAGCTCACTGAGGCTCAGGAAATAAACAGTGCTGAGGATCTCACAAATGTCAGGAAGTTCCTGAAACTTCCAAGATCCACAAGACCCCGCCATAAGTTTATATAAAGAGTAAACAACTGCTGGGGAAGGGAGACTCTGACCAGCCAAGCTACCTGCAAGTTGTGCAGTATATTCCAGAGATGCAAGTTCCCTGAGTCAATCACCCATGCAGGGGTGGGCTTTGAGTCATCCATGCTCCTGTAAGCAACTCCTCACTGTGCTCCATAAGTAACCCCATTAAACTCATTGGTTCACCACATTGTTCATGGTGTAATAGTGCTTTGATCTGTCATTTGTGCCCTATTTGGGGCAAATAGATGTGGGTTCACATCTCCCCAGGGGAAAAGTTTCATAAAACAGGGTGCAACTCCCACACCTGGACCCTATTAAAAAAGAGAACACCTAATACCACATCAGGAGTGACCCACTGATCTGTCATCTGACCCCCCAGTGTGCATGTGTATGTCACAGGACCAAAAGAGAAATCTTGACTGTCCCAGGGACTGCACCTCGGCTTGGTCCCCACTTGACATGGGTTACTTGAATTCCCAACTGTCTGTTCATCCATCTGGATCTTCTGTCCATCCTCCTGTCCATCTGTTCATCTAGATATGGTCCTACCTATCTATTCTACAACTGTCATGTTCGGGTATCTTGCTTCTGCAGCTCAACTTGATCCTGAGGCTCAGCTCCAATGTATGACATAGAAGTAGCCTGATTCTGCAGCTGCATCTCCAGCAGACCTCCAACCACACTCATAATCTTATTCCCACAGAGATGCTTGTAACCCTACCAGCTTCACTTCTGCCTTTCAGTTAGGCCTCTTTGAAACTCCTTAAACGATGCTGTGGTTTCTTTCATGCTTTGCAGTCATCCTACACACACACGCACACACACACACACACACACACACACGCAGCTTTGTGATACATAATGTGCTATCTGAGAGTTAATGTTAGTAATTAAAAATGGAAAACAAGAGCCTGTGTTTGCCTCAGACTACTTGGCAAATTGTTCCCATTAAAACTGATGCATTTTATGAACTTACTAGTATTCAATAAATGGCGACATTGTGAAAAGACCAAATGTGTTTGTCCATGTTTGTGACATAGTGTGCTTGTATCTGTAGCTACTACCTGCTTTTTTTATGTACAGTCCTCGTGTGATTAACATGTCCATACAGTGGAAATATGAAACTGAAGGCAAAAACACTGGACTTTCATCTTGGTTTTAGTTGACTTGTAGGTCCAAATGAAGAGTCACTTCTTTTTAGGTCAAGCAGTTTCTAAGTAGCTGTTATAATCATGTAGAAAGAATGATCATCAAAGTAGTCATGCATGGTGGCTCATACCTATAATCCTGTACTTGGGAAGCTGAAGCAAGAAGATCATGAGTTTGAGGCTAATATAGGCTATGTAATGAGACCATGTCTCAAAAAATATATTTATTCTCACTTAGTAGATTAAGAAACTAAAACTTAGAATTTCATGACAATAAAGTGGATCTAGACTGCAGACTCATATTTAAATCTTGAATTTGTATTCTTTACCACTCTTTTACTATATAGTCTTAAGGTAGCCTCAAATTCATAATTATTCTCCTACCTCTGCCTCCTAAGTACTGGAATTAAAGGCATGAGCCACCATGCCTGGCTGCAGAGAAAATGGGTGCACTAGATCCTCTAGCAAACAGAATTGAGATGCATGTGCCACTTTTTGTGCATCTGGCTTTACATGGGAATTAGGGAATCAAACTCTGGTTGTTAGGCTTTGCAGGCAAGTGCCTTAACCACTGAGCAATCTCTCTAGCCTTTATCATTTTTTAATAGTGTTCTAATGACATCTGAGTCTTATCTCTGGCCTTGGGTAGAGACATGACATTCTAAACAGCCCAAAAGATCATAAAATAACTATCTAGCCAGAGACTTTCATAGGCTCTGGTGGGTAAATCCCAGTGCCAGAATTGGATTACCTCCCACAGAGAGCTGCTGGTCAGGGAGGCCCATGAAGTCCCCCAAACAATGCAGGTCATTGCCAAAGCACTTGGTTACCCACCATATAAATGGTTTATTGCTTTAGACTCTACAGGCTATGAACACAGGATAATCAGAGATCATACTAGAACTGAGAAGGTAGCCAGCTCTCTGCTGGCTAGCCCTCATAGTATTGGAAAGTGCCATGCAAATTGCTGATGGATAATGGCCCACAAACAGCATGAACAAGCAAAGGATCCAACAAGCTACAAAATCAACCCTCCAGGCAAGATACACACTGGTGCAATAGTTGTCCACAGGCTTTGGGAGAGGGGATGACCAACTGCTCTCCAGTTGGATATGAGGCCCGCTCAGTGAGTGGAGATACATACCTGACACTGAGAATCAGGTTAGATAGAATGGTCATAGACTCTAGAGGGAAACTCCCACTGTTCTTTGGCTTAGAAGAGACGGTAAGCCCATAAAAAAAAATCTTTGAAAGAACTATGTTTACCCCATGGGTTCATGCTACTCTCACTCTTGGTTGGAGAATTTTTTTTTAACAAATGACAGAAAAATACTAGAGATAACCAAGATTAATCAGTACAACAAGAAAAGATAGCTGACTGCCTAGCACAAGATGAGCCATTTCTATCACATCTCCCAGGGCCCAAGACACACTACAGAGGGAGTGGCGATTTAAACTCAAGTGCTGCTCTCACTGCTAGCCTGATAACCTCCTCCAGGGAGATGTTGATAGACACAGAGGAGACCCCAAACGCATCAAAAGACAAGTTGAGAGAATACTGAAAGCCATACACTAAAGGAGACTTATAATATACTTGCCAAGGCTCAGGGAACAATAGAGAAGAGGGGGTAGAGACTAGACTCATGCGTGTCAGAGCAGAGATGAGAGGGAATCTAGACAGAATCACACCCAGAGAGGGGGAGGAGGTAGAATGCAGCCTTTATAGTGTCAGGTTCAGGTAGGCAAAGAAAAGACCCAATTGGTTTGTAGATTTGGAGGGCAGACCCCAAAGCCAGCCCACTTGGACTAGGTAGCATGCTGGGCTGTGGGCAGCAGGGGGCAACTATAGATCAGGCTCAATCAGACATGAGTTCCATTCCTGCCAAGATTTTCATTTTTGTGCCAAGGTGAAATGGAATGTGGGGTGGCATCTCCTGGTTCTCTTTGGACTTCAATCTCTAACTGAAACTGCCTTAAAAAGAGCTAGATTTCACCTATCCTCCTTCAATATTGTCACCAGTCAGAGTTCCTTGTCTTACATTGTGAGGAATTATGACTGCGGACAGCAAAAGAAGGGCAAGCAAACAATTTTTTACTCAGAAGTGAAAGTAAATTATCAGTTCCCCTGAAGCAGGGACAGGTACTGAAAGGGGCTGCTGAGTAGCACTTCAGGCCTGAGGTTTTTAAAAAACAATTATTTTTAAAAATTAATTAATTAATTTGCAAGGAGAGAGAGAGAAAGAGAGAGACATGAGAGATGAGATGAGAGACAGAGAGAATGGGTTTGCCAGGGCCTCTTTCTAGTCACTGCATATGAACTATAGATGCTTGTACCATTTTGTGCATCTGGCTTTAGGTGGGTACTGGGGAATCAAACCTGGGTTGTTAGGCTTTGCAGGCAAGCACCTTAACTGCTAATCCATGTTTCTAGCCCCAGATCTGAAGATTTTATACCTTGAGAATGAGCCTGATTTGTCCCTGTCCATATCCTGGTTGGCTAATTTGAGCATATGTGGGAGATATTGATTGTTCAAGAGATGGGTTGGAAAAGCACAGACTCAGAAGGAAAAGTCAATAAAGGTCCCAAGGAGGAGGAATTATCAGGAAGTGAAAAAGAACAACAGCTACTGGATGCTGGTGGGGATTTCGATAAGAGCCTTTGTGGATTTCAGTTCCCTAACTCTTTGTTCATTCTTTGGTCTTATCTTTTATTAGGGAACTCACATGTTTTTGGAGTTGACTACTGGTTCTGCCAGGGCATGTGGATAGTTTCTGTTTCTTTGGGCCTATGATATGTCCCAATAGCTGCTGACAAAGTGGGATTGCTTTGCTCCTCATTCTTTGTGTTTTTTTTTTAATATTTTTATTTATTTATTTGATAGAGATAAAGAGGTGGAGAGAGACAGGGGGAGAGAATGGGTGTGCCAGGGCCTCCAGCCATGGCAAACAATCTTCAGACGCATGTGTCACCTTGTACATCTGACTTATGTGGGTCTGGATGATCAAACCTGGGTCTTTTGGTTTTGCAGACAAGTGTCCCAACCGCTAAGCCATCTCTCTGGCCTAATTCTTACCACTATCTCATACCTTTCCTGACAGACTAGATCAAGTTGATCTTCTGGGGACTACTCTGACCAGCTCTGGATCTGTCTCTGCCTCCTGCTGCCTCTGAAGCTTAGGTTTCTGGAACCCAAGACACTGCTTTGGGCTTCTGGGCTCCTTAAAGAGCATTTGACACTTTGTAAAAGCTGCTCATTAAAGGAAGCAGTAGTCTGGCCACAGAAAGTTTGACCCACTTGGGGAGGTTGGAGGTGGGACTCCATAGACTTGGGGACAGTGAGGCAAGCCTGTTTGGCAAGGCAGGGTCAAGACTGCAGGGGGAAAAACCAGTCTGCTGGAGCTCTAAGGTCAGCAAAGCCAATGAGGGATCTTTATTATTTATTGATTGGGTTTTCAAGGTAGGGTCTCGCTGTAGCCCACAAATTTACTCTGTAATCTCGGGCTGGCCTTGAACTCACGGCAATCCTGCTATCTCTGCCTCCTGAGTTCTGGGACTAAAGGTGTGCACCATGATGCCCGGCCTAAATGAGGGCTCTTTAGGAAAATAATGGCAGCAGTTAAACAAGTCAAGGATCCAGTTGGGGACTGAAATTCCAGATTTTGCTTCCCTGCCCTGCCCCCGACTCTTGAGGTTTGGCTCACTGCTTTCCTCCTCTCCTGAGGTCCTATTGACATGCGTGTTCTTAAAGCTTCCAGATGGTGGGACAAAGGATGGTCATGTCACAAAGAAAGGCTAATTGGCTGGAACTCCCCCCTTTACCTCCTCCAGTTGGCCTGAATCTCTCTGGTTTTCAGTTGTTCTTAAAAAAACTGAAAAGAAGGCCCACCTCTCTTTTCAAAATAATATAAACCAGAGAAATTAAAATTCGGTTTCTTCTTGCTATTGATGCCATCTTGCCCTTGGTTTCAAAGTGGCAGAAGCTGTATATGACTGGGACATTTGGCTCCATAGAATGACCTGAGCCCATTTAACAGGCTCACAGAATATGAGGAGGTTGTGGCATCTCCTATGCAGGTTGGTAGACTATGTGTGTCTGGCTCTTCACACTCCCTAAATTGTAGCAGATATTACCAATGGGCCAAGGCATATTTTTCTCCAGCAGAGTTTGGCCAGTCTCAAGATTTTTCTTAATGTATCTGTCTCTGCAGCTGTGTGGCCAGTAGCATCTTTGTACTTGCTGGGATTTGCTATGCAGCTTAGAAGGTGTTGTGTTCCTGGCTGGAGCAATGCCTTGTCTATCCCAAGATCAACTGGACAAATCATAGGTTTGTTTCCAAATCCTCCTTCCTAGGCCATCAAGCATCTTGTGCCTTTCTTCTCCTCTTTTCCATCTACCTTTACATTTCCTTTGCTTCAAAATGCATTACAGAGCCTCCATCAGTCTGGAATTTGAATCATTTATAGAGAACTTGCTGGGTTAAGGCTCAGATGAGGACAGAAGTGTTCTAGAAGGAACTGAGATCATTTGCAACTGAAGTAATGTTGATTGGACACAGCAGTTCTTAGAACTCAGCATAGAAGGGCAAGTAGAACTGGGCTCAAATTACAGTTGGGCCATTTACTTGCTGGGCATCCTTCAACAAGTTAATTAAAGTTCTTGAATATCTGCTTTCACCTCAGTAAAATGGGGAAACATAAGTCTTTATGTCAGTTCATGAGGGTAAAATAAGTTCCTACCTCTAAGATATTTAGTACTATGTTTTGAATATGAAATGTCCCTTATAGGCTCATGTACTGTTGATTTGGTTGCTAGCTGATTGGTTTTCAGGAAGTGATTGGATCCTGAGGGCTCTGCACTAATTAATCCATTAATGGATTGATGATATGGTAGTACTATTTCAGTGGGACCTAAGTGGAGGTCACTGGTAAGCGTGTTCTTGGAAGGTATATTCTTTCTTGGCCCCTTCCACTATTACTCTGCTTTGCTTCCTGGCCACTGTAAAGTGAGCTGCTCTCCTCCACCATATCTTCCCTGCCATGATGGACTGATACTTTTGAGACCGTGAGCCAACATAAATCTTTTATTAAAATTTTTATTTATTTATTTATTTGAGAGAGACAGACAGAGAGAGAAAGAAGCAGATAGAGAGAGAGAGAGAGAATGGGTGTGCCAGGGCCTCCAGCCACTGCAAATGAACTCTAGATGTGTGCGCCCCCTTGTGCATTTGGCTAACATGGGTCCTGGGGAGCCGAGCCTCAAACAGGGTCCTTAGGCTTCACAGGCAAGCACCTAACTGCTAAGCCATTTCTCCAGCCCCCGACACAAATCTTTATCTCCCTTAAACTATTGTGTCAGGTGTTTTACCACAGCAACACAAAAGTTTTGCTAACACACTTGGGATATATTGGCAAATTCTGGGTATAAGTGAACTCTTCTCATTCCAAAATTTATGGAAGATATTATGAATGGAGCAAAGCACTTGATAATGTCATGCTGATTTTTATCATCTACTTATTGGCCATTTGACAAAGAGGTAAAATTAATTATCCAAGATCACATAGCTAATATAAAACAATTAGCCTTTGATTTTCAGCTTTTTGGATCTCAGAGATCATGTTCTTAGTCATTTCAATGCCTCCTACTTGACCATAGATAAGCTATCATAACATTCAGCTTCCTGGAGGAAAAAATGGAGATAAATAAGCTCAATCTTGGGGATGGAAAGTTGGTTCAGTGGCTAAAGTTGCTTTCTTGCAAAAATCTGCCAGCCCAGGTTTGATTCCCCAATACCCATAGAAAACCAGATGCACAAAGTGATGTAACATCTGATTTCATTTTTAGTGACAAGAGACTCTGACATTCTTGGTCATTCTCTCTGCTCACAGATAAATAAATACAGACTTTTTAAAAAAGTCAATCTCATTGAATTTTCCTAAGTATTAGTCAGCATCTGTAGCATAGTGCTAACCCTGTAAGAGTACATGTGGTTGCATAATCACTATCATAGCTGTTTTTTTCTGAGTCACTCTCTTTTTTTTTTTTTAATTTTTTTTTTATTTTTTATTTGAGAGTGACAGAGAGAGGAAGAGGCAGATAGAGACAGAGAGAGAATGGGCGTGCCAGGGCCTCCGGCCACTGCAAACAAACTCCAGACGCGTGCGCCCCCTTGTGCATCTGGCTAACGTGGGTCCCGGAGAATCAAGCCCCGAACTGGGGTCCTTAGGCTTCGCAGACAAGAGCTTAACCGCTAAGCCATCTCTCCAGCCCCTGAGTCACTCTCTATTCCCTATCATGTACCATTGTAGTTGGCACAAAATGTCAGCATGTGAATAGCCCTTTTGGAACAACACTTGGTATTGTCACAGCATTAAATAAAGGAGGAGGAATTAATGCCTTTCATGACTGAGAACTCTGGCTGACCTTTTGTTATCCTCATCAATCATTCCAGGACATCTCTTCCTGGCTGTTTTTGGGAAAGCCAGGAGGAATAGCCCAGGCCAAGCAAGGGTCAGAACCCATCCCAGTCTATCCAGAGTCTCTGCTATCTGTGGTTCACCTGTAGATGTTGGATTTTTAACAGGTCTGTTAAATGTAGCCTGGTCTCATGTTCATGAGGGAATAGATCTGAGATCTTCAGTATATAGAACAGGCAGATGAATGTGGGGAAGGAGATCTTGTTAACTTTTGTCTGTGTCTTTAACACCCAATGCCTGGAATGGTCCACTCTTCCTGGGGGTTTTAAGAGAGTGTGTTTTACCAACAAGACTTTGAAAAGATACATAATTCCCAGAACTTTTGGTGAAAGTGGCCCTAGAAAAATGCTAGAAAATGCTAATAAAGAATTATTATCTGAGCCAGGTGTGGTGGCGCACACCTTTAATCCCAGCAGAGGTAGGATGATCGCCATGAGTTCGAGGCCACCCTGACACTGCATAGAGAATTCCAGCTCAGCCTGAGCCAGAGTGAGACCCTACCTAAAAAAAAAAAAAAAAAATTATTATCTGAGTTCTTAAAGTTCTCCAACCCCATCAGGAAATCACTATTGATCAGTCTTCCTTCAATTCTTAGTGGTCACTTCTTTCTTAAAAATTCATCCATTCAGTGATGGCAATGTACTGTTTTCATTGGGTGAGTGGCAATGACATTTCTTGCTTCCAGTCAACATGTATAACAAATATTCATGCACTTAACCTATTCTTTAAAAGTTATTATCTTTTAATGGATATTAGTTTTAGAAATTTAGGTTTGCAGAAAAATTGAGAGTATAGTATGGAAGAGTTCCTGTAACCCTTTTAACCCCTCACCTACAAAGCTATCTCCATTATTAATGCCCCTTACCAGAGTGGTACAGTTGTTGCAACTGACTTCTAAATGATTTAATTTGCACACATTAAGGTTTTCTCTTTGTGCTGAAATATTTTATGACTTTTTCCTTTATAAATATGTTTTTTAATTTATCTGCAAGGAGAGAGAGAGAGAGAGAAAATGGTCCATGCCAGGGCCTCTAGCCTCTGTAAAGAAACTCCAGATGCATGTGCTACTTGTTACATCTAGCTTTATGTGGGTACTTGGGAACTGAACTCCAGTTGTTAGGCTTTGCAGGTAAGTGCCTTAACCATGGTGCAATTTCTCCAGCCCATAATTAAATATGTATATTGTTCATGTTGCTTTTCTTCCTTTTTTAATGAAAATACCTTCTACTCTTTTATTTTTTGGTATTTTATTTATTTGAGAGAGAAAAGCAGATAGAGAGAGGGAGAGAGAGAGAGAGCAAGCAAGAAAGAATGGGCAGTCCAGGGCCTCTAGCTGTTGCAATGAATTCCAGACGCATGTGCCACCTTGTGCATATGACTTATGTAGGCCCTGGGGAATCAAACCTGAGTCTTTTGGTTTTTCAGGCAAGCGCCTTAACCAGCAAGCCATCCCTCCAGCCCTCTTTTTCTTTTAAAATTATTTATTTATGTTTTGAGAGAGAGAATGAGACAGAGAGAGAAAGAAAGAGCAAGAGAAAGAGAGAGAGAGAATGGGAGTGCCTGGGCATCCAGCCACTGCAAATGAACTCTAGAAGCATGTGCCACCTGTGCATCTGGTTCATATGGGTCCTGGGGAATTGAACTTGGGTCCTTTGGCTTTGCAGGCAAGCACCTTAACTGCTAAGCCATCTCTCCAGTATGTTTTCTTCTTCTTCTTCTTCTCCTCCTCCTCCTCCTTCATCTTCTTTTACTGAATTATTTGTTGATGTGACAGAGAAACAAGAGAAATAGAAAGAGAATGAGAGAATGGGCATGCCAGAGTCTCCTGATACTCCAGAGGAACTCCAGACTCATATGCCTCTTTGTGCATCAGGCTTTACATGGGTTCTTGGAAGCTGAACCCAGGCTAGCAGGCTTTATAAGCAAGTGCCTTTATCCATTGAGCCATCTCTCTAGCCCTCATGTAAGTTTTCTTTTTTCCCTCTCTCTCTCCCTCCCTCTTTCCATTTATCCTTTCCTCCTCTTAAAAAAATGTTCCTCTTTTTACATTTATATTTATTTATTTATTTAAGAGAGAGAGAAAGAGGCAGAGACAGAGAGGGAGAGAGAGACAGTATGGGCATGCCAGGGCCTCCAGCCACTGCAAATGAACTCCAGACGCATGTGCCCCTTTGTGCATCTGGTTTACATTGGTCCTGGGGAATCAAACCAGAGTCCTTTGGCTTTGCGTGCAAATAAATGCCTTAACTGCTAAGCCATCTCTCCAGCCCCATTGTTTAGGCTGGCCTCAAAGTCATTTTGCAGCTCAGGATATACTTAAACTCATGTAAATCCTCCTGCTTCATCCTCCTGAGTGATGGGATTATAGCCATGCACACCATGCTTCTCTCATTTCTCTTTTGAGACAGGTTCTGACTATGTAGCTTAGACTGGTCTGGAAC
This sequence comes from Dipus sagitta, assembly GCA_036346955.1. Lineage (NCBI taxonomy): Eukaryota > Metazoa > Chordata > Mammalia > Rodentia > Dipodidae > Dipus > Dipus sagitta. The sequence continues at coordinate 87,095,245 of CM070779.1, read as the reverse complement.
TCACTATGAAGTACAAGTTACCTCAAGTTCCCCATCATCTTGAGTTCTGGCATGGCAGGTGTAGGTGGGCACAGCCAGCTCCTTCTTTAGCTGTCTTGCATGAACACTCCACTGCACTTCACCTTGCACTATGGGATGGTGCAGCACGAAGACCTTCACCAGATGCTCTGCCTTCAATCTTGACTTCCCAAGTTCCAGAGGCTTGAGAAATCAACTACCATACGTTATTAGTTATCCAGTATCATGTGTTGTTATTGCAGCATGAAATGGAATAAAACAGGAAGAGAATCTCAGGGGCTGGAAAAAGAGCATATTTGTATGAGTTGGATCCTTCTCAGATTTGAACTTTCCAGAAGCACACCCCGCTCTGATTTTAGAAGATAAGCATTATAATTGGATCTTTTAAAGGCTGATATCCTTCATAGGTCTTTATATAGAACTGGAGTTGCAGTCCCTTCTGCCAGAGTCATGATCTCCCAGTCAAGAAGCAGCACTGTAGGATTTCTCTCCCATACAGGATTATAGGATTAGCAGAAAATAGCTTTGCTCATTGAAAGGGTGTTGGAAACACAGTCCCTACAATGGTCTCAAATTCAGACAGATCAACTCCAAGATAAGTGTTTCCTATTGAACTGTTTTCATTTTCCCAATGATATCAGCAATCTGCCTTCTGGGAGGCCTCCCTGGTAGGGAACATCACATAATCTTGCTCAGCCCTGGAGATACTATCTGGTTGCCCTGGCATGCATCCTGAGACTCAGACATGGTGAGAACAGATATGGCTCCTTCTTGTCTCAGCACTTTAAGTGATGGTTTTGTGGTTTATGGATGGTGAGGCATACTCACAAAACTGAAAGAGCTCTTCTTCACTCAAGGACACTGGATAAAACCCAAAGGTTAGGTTTAAGGCTATGAAACCTTAATGAACTTTCCATGTTCATCAACATTTCTTTATTATAAATTACCATAATGATTAGCATCTGAAACTTTCTGTAAGTGAAGATAACATTTCAAAGACTTAAAAATAGCAAATGTCACAAAATTAAATGTCATATCTATAATATGATATGAATTTCATTGTATTTAACACTTTCACAACAAAAGAAAATAAAACTGTGTATAGATCCCTAAAAATATCTCCTACATATTTTCTGGGATTTTTCTTATAAAAGATTTTTCTTAGTTAAGAAACTTTTCTTCCTAAATTGCCTTTTAATTTGAAGCATGTTCAATATGGCATTTGTACTTCAGTTAGTGTAGCCATGTAGCTTGCTGGTTTTCTAACATCCTTCTGGGTGTTGGCTCCTAAAGCAATGGAGATTTGTGTTAGAAATTAGCGATTAGGTAGGAATAACTTAAAATGGAAAACAATGGACCCTATCTTAGGATCCTTTCAGCCTTATGGTTTTTCTCTTGTTAAAATAGCCTTTTTTTTTTTTTTTTTGGTCTTGAAAACTTATGTTCTGTATTTCAGCCAACCTGGAATATAACATATAACTATGTGAATACACACCTGAGGATAGTCATCTGATATAAAAACACAGTCAAGGTCTTAAATTCAAATTAACTAGTGACAAGAGAGCAGTTCAAAGAGAACGGTTTATTGTGCTATGTTTGGCTATTAAAGCAATTTCAAGCCAATGGAGACTGCGTTTATAGGGTGAGTCAGGTGTAGGAGGAAAAGTGGTACCCTGATTTCTGAGATGCTTGCAGGCCAGTCAGCATACTCTGCATTGCCTTCACCCTTCTACCCCAGCCCCTTCAACACTGTCTCCTGAATGAACTTTGATGCCTTGAAACAAATTCTAATTCATTTACCCAGCCACTGATACATTCACTTATTCATGAACTGGTATAAATTATGGTCTTTAAATTTCTAACAACAGAAGACTTTGAATTTATTTTAAAAGGATGCATAGGAAAATTAATAGGAAACTAAATAGTAGTTGTGACAGTTCATAGATTTGACTGTGCTTATCTAACCTTCCCTGGGCCACACCCTTTACAATTTGATTTTGGAAAGGCAGAAATCCTTGTTCTTATTCCCCTTGAATCTGGGCTGATCCTATAAGTTGCTTATACCAGTGGAATGCAGTGGATATGGTAAAGTGCCAAGTCTGGGTCTGGGTTTCAAAAAGCGTTGTATGTTTCTACTCCCTCTCCTGGAACTTTGCCCAGCTGTGTGTGAATAAGCTCATTCTAGAACTGGAAGATGAGACACTATGAAGAAAAGTGAATCCTGGCTAGGGCTACCCCAGACTAACCAGTCTCCAGCTCACCAACAGCTAGTTATAGATGTATACACACATCTCAGGAAAAATGTCCTATTTCAATAATTCAAAATTCTGATCCTACATATTTTGGAGATAAGTAAGTGGACATTATTTTTCTGCTACTAAATTTTGATATTATTTGTTCCACAGCAGCAGCCCACAGGTATAAGAGCCTTAAGGATGGAATCTAGGAGTTAGGGCATTGCAGCTCCCATATAGAGGACTGCTAGATGGCATAGCGTTAGATGGCTTTCATTCTTTTTCAACCCAAGTCATTCTTGAGTAAAACAATCTAATTGATCCATCTTGGGTTAGACGCTCTCCAGGTGGGATGGAGTATGCTAGTTTAGCAGCTTTGCCTTAGCTATAAGAAGCAGAGGATAGGCAGATGTTCTTTCCAATAAAAGGAAAGGCTTGAGTATAAAGGACACATGCTGCAATAAACATTGTTCTCTGTACTCATTCAGGAAAAGTAAGACCTTCACTTTCAATGAGGAAGTCATAGTTTAATGGAGGAGTCAGGCAAGAAACTGTCAGCTAATCGACAGTGTGACTGCTGCCATCACAGATGGACTGAAGAGTGCTTTAAGGCCTGAGCCAAGGACATATAACCCAGACTCACTCCCAGGAACATACCTTTGGAACTGAGCTCTGTGACACAGATAATGAGCTAAGTGAAGATTTAGCAGAAGCAAGAAGCAATTGGAGTTGCATGAGTGAAAACTTAGGGTAAGTGTTCAACTGTAACCATGGACTAACTTTATACCGTGCTAAGTTTGGCCCAAGGAGAGAGACAGAAAGAAAGAGAGGGAATATGAATTTCATTGAGACTACCAATTTATATTGTTTATCTCCTATTTTTATACTTCCTATCTGTTTGGTCCTAGTACTTTGTGCCATAGTTAAGAGACCAGAGAGCATCACTTGGCTGGAGTGGTTTAGAGCATTTGAGAAGGCCAGGGTGGGCCCTGAAGCCGAACAGGTCGGGAGGCTTTGTGTGTTTGCTCAGGAACTTACATTTTCTCCTGAAAAAAATGAAAAACTATTGTAGATGTTTGAACAAGGTCTTGCTCAGGTTCAAGTTTGTGTTTAAAAAGGATTAAGCCTCGGGCTGGAGAGATGCCTTAGCAGTTAAGCGCTTGCCTGTGAAGCCTAAGGACCCTGGTTCAAGGCTCGATTCCCCAGGACCAATGTAAGCCAGATGCACAAGGGGATGCACACATCTGGAGTTCATTTTCAGTGGCTGGAGGCCCTGGCGTGCCCAATCTCTTTCAATCTCTCTCTCTCTGCCTCTTTCTCTCTCTGTCTGTCACTCTCAAATAAAATAAAATAAAATAAAATAAAATAAAATAAAATAAACAAAAAAGATTAATCCAGGGCTGGAGAGGTGGCTCAGCAGTTAAGGCGCTTGCCTGCAAAGCCTAAGGACCCAGGTTCGTTTCTCCATGTCCCATGTAAGCCAGATGCACATGGTGGTGCATGCATCTGGAGTTTGTTTGCAGTGGCTAGAGGCCCTGGCATGTCTATTCTCACACTCTATCTTTCTCTCCCTCTCTCTGTCATAAATAAATTAATTTAAAAAGTTAGACAGAAACAAGAAGTAAGACAGAAAAGCAGCAAAAAGGAGGAAAGGAGACCAAAATTGAGAACTTACTGTCTTACAGACAAAAAGTGATTACTTCAACTAAAGGGAATGGGATGAAGAAATGGTATTCTTTTTATAATATCCGCAAAGGAGATTTGAAGACACTAGCTGCTTCTATCTTTAAAACTACTGTTATTCCCTTGGAGCAAAATTATAATATAAAAAGGCTTTTGTGACAGATAATAGTGATTCCCTTATGCCAAAAGAGATATACTTATTCTGGAGAAATTGGTGAGAAGTTTAAGTCTACATGATGTTGGGTCATAAAATTCCTCTTCGTTTTCACTAAGAGAAATAAATAGCTCTCCTTGGAATGGTTCAACATGTGAGAGACCAGAGCAGTTTCCACACCACTTGGAGTCATGATGTGAGACACTGAGCTGTCAAGTGCCAGCTCTGAACTAGAAGCAGATGGGAGAAGAGTCTTGCCAAAGACATCCTTTAAACCTCCTGCTTTTCAATGAGCAGAGGTTAAATGTTCAGAGAAAGTGCATCTGATGCCTTAGCCACAATGGCTCAACTGAAACAACAGTGCAGGGAGGTGTCTGCTGTGGGAGGGTGAAGGGAGCAGCTGCCAGGAGATCCACATTTGCTTTTTGGGGAGGGTACAGTAGGATTACTCAAAAGGATTTGGACAGAAAACACAGGAAATGGATTGTGGGGTGAATTTTTTCCATGTGATAGTGTGGGCTTGGAGAAGATGGAAAATCTCTATAACATCTACCAATCATCTGTCCTCCCATCCATCTACTCTAGGTTTTATCTGGCAATTTGCAATTTTGAAGAGAAACTTTGTTAACTAAGAAAAATATTTTATGCATAGGACCCAAGGAAAAACATAGGAGTTATTTTTAGGGGGGGTCATAGGCAGTATTTGTTTTATTTTGCTGTTGTGGTAAGACATAATGAAAAAGTGTATCAGATTATATATAGGACTATAATATGTATAATTTTTAATGCCTTTGAAAGGTATGGTTACTTTGGCTTATAGAAAGTTCCAGGTACTAATTATTATGGTAATTTATAAAGAGCTATTGATTGAAAGAGAAAGTCCCTTAAGGTTCAAAGCCTTAAACCCAACACGAGGGCTTTATAGAGTGTCCTAGACTAAAGCAGTGTTCCTTCAGTTCCACAAGGTGAGGTGGCCTGCCTCAGCCACTCAGCTTCAGGAAGCACATACACGTTTGCTGCCTGTAGTATGATGCTTGCTCATGCGTGATGATGAGAGTCCGGGTGTATGGGACAGGACTGTGCTAATCCTCCTGCTGGGAGATCCAGGTCTGGCTCAATGTGCCATTACCCAAACCTAAAGGACAGCTTCTGGTTTCTCTTTCCCTTGTGATTTTTCTTGCTGTTCTGAGTAGTTCATTGTATTTTCATTATGTGATTAACTCCTCAGTTCTGCCTAAGGTCAGGGTAAATAGTTACCCATCATGAAGATACCTCCTTAGCCTAGTGAAGACATCTTTCTTAAAAATATTTTTCAGGATTTGGCTGAAGGGATGGCTTAGCAGTTAAGGCACTTGCCTGCAAAGCCAAAGCACCCAGGTTCAATTCCCCAGGACCCATGTAAGCCAGATGCACAAGGGGGCATATGCATCTGGAGTTCATCTTCAGTGGCTAGAGGCCCTAGTGCGCCTCCTTTCTTTCTTCCTTCCTTCCTTCCTTCCTTCCTTCCTTCCTTCCTTCCTTCCTTCCTTTCTTTCTTTCTTTCTTTTTTTTTTTTTGGTTTTTTTGAGGTAGGGTCTCACTCTAGCCCAGGCTGACCTGGAATTCACTATGGAGTCTCAGGGTGGCCTCGAACTCACGGCAATCCTCCTACCTCAGCCTCCCGAGTGCTGGGATTAAAGGCGTGCGCCACCACACCTGGCTTCTTTCTTCCTTCCTTCCTTCCTTCCTTCCTTTCTTTCTTTCTTTCTTTCTTTCTTTCTTTCTTTCTTTTTTCTTTCTTTCTCTCTCTCTCTCTCTCTGTCCCTGCCTATCTCTCAAATAAATAAATAAAAATAAAATATTAAAAATATTTCTCAGGATGGGTGTATTTTAAAGGAAATGCAAGGCTGTGCTTAAAGTTGAACTTTTACAAGCTCTACATATTCTGATATCTGGACGCCCACCCCACTATACAACATATCAAATGTACTTTCTGGACCCATGAAATAATACTTTTTCAATTTAAAATTTTATGATGATTTTTTTAATATTTGTGTTTTAGAAATTATTTGGCTCTATGTAACTTTTGCTCAATTTATAATTGGCATATGAATTCCTTATAATCACTGTGCATACTTCAAGGAATTTGTGAAGTGAGAAAATTGAACTAATAAATTGCATTAGATATAACGAAAGCCTTATGAATACTTACAGACTGTTAATGAAGTTGGCATGTTGGTGCCTTTTGGTAGACATTTAACTAGATATTTGTTAATTTTAGCTTTTACTTTTCTTTGGTAGTTCCACAGCCAGCAATTTTTTTTTCTACCTGTCTTATAGGTTTTTCAAGATACTGAAAAACTCTTAGCTCTGGAATTTTGTCACACTGCTGACATTTTTGATGCAACGGTTTTCAAAACATTTTTACCACAGGACCCTTTTACTTTCTCTATATAGGTTCTTTTAGCCCAGGCTGATCTAGAAGACACTTGGTAGACTCGGGCTGGCCTCAAATTCAAAGGGACCTCCTATCTTAGCCTTCTGAGTGCTAGGACTAAAGGCATGTGCCACCATGCCAGGCCTTTCTTTTGCTCTCAATTATTGAGGATTCTTCAAGTTTTTATTTTTATTTATGTCCTAAAATACTGTATTAGAGATTATAACTGAGAAACAGTTACAATAATAATGAACTAATTACAATGCTATGTAATTTTTTTTGTTTTATTTTTTGAGACAGGGTCTCATTCTGTACTCTGGGCTGGCTTGGACTTATGGCAACTGGTCTACCCAAGCCTCCTGAGTGCTGGGATTGCAGGAAGTAAGCCACCATGTGAGGCTGTAATTATGGAAAATGCATTTTTCAAAAAAAAGTGAAAATATCTATAATGTATACTTAATGGAAGATTCTTATAATTGATTTGGAGCTTAATTTGATGACATACATTGTTTTCACTGCAGTTCAGAAATTTAGTGTCCTGTAGCTATGTGGTTAGAAGAAAGAGGTGCAATTTAATAGACTTTTCTGATACTAGATCAAAATTTGAATGCAAGTGTTTTATTATTTTTTATTTATTTGAGAATGACAGACAGAGAGAGAAAGAGGCAGAGAAAGAGAGAGAGAGAGAGAGAGAGAGAGAGAGAGAGAGAGAATGGGAGCGCCAGGGCTTCTAGGCACTGCAAACGAACTCCAGATGTATGCGTCCCCTTGTTCATCTGGCTAACATGGGTCCTGGGGAATAGAGCCTCGAACTGGGGTCCTTAGGCTTCATAGGCAAGCGCTTAACCCCTAAGCCATCTCTCCAGCCCAAGTTTTTAAAGAGGTATTTGTAGTATAGAATCCAAAATAATTCTAAGGAAAATTTCATATGATGTTAACAAAATCAATGTACTATTTTTCACTTTGAACTCATGTTTTGCCTGTGCATGATTTTGGTACATGGTACATTGGCCATACGGAAAATACGTGTTTGTTGAATTTAGCAGATCTTCCAAATATGGACACATTTCTTTACATAATAATATCAACCTGTCACCTTCATTAATGCCAACACAAGTGATGAAAAGAAGTTTTTCTTTTTTTTTTTTTTTTCCTTCTCCTCTGTACTAGAGCTACAAGGGCCTTCCTGATGCTAAGGAAACACTTCACCACTCTATCCATAATCAACACAGAATGTCTGAAAGCATCAGAAAGCCAGCAAGTTAATGGTGGTTAAAATGTTTCTCAAAAAATGTTAATTCTCATGTGAAAGCTCAAATGTTATGACTGGCAGCAAACACTCTCGATGGCCTTTCTTAGCTCACTTAGCTAATCATGTCTGCCAAGTACCCAGGTCTGGGTTGCTATTCATTCTGTCAAGTACAAATGGTGCTCTGTGGAGAATGGGGCTCATCCACGTGGCGGCTCCTGCAAATGGGTACATTTCTGAGGAAAGCAGGTGCCTTCTTCAGACATGTACGAAGGGCATCACAAGCTTCTAATTCCCTCATAGAGAATCTTAAAAAAAAAACAACAACAACAACAACTGTGTGCTCAAGATTCGAGAAACAATACCATGAACAAGTTTCCTCTTTCATTGCAGATATGCTTATGGAAACTTCCACTTTTTTCTACGGGGGGGGGGGTGGCATTGGAGAATCCAATAAGCATTGGTGTAGTTTGTCACGCTGCCTTTGTTGTTCTATGATGTCAGCTGCTTTTCCTATCTTTTCTTTGCACTGTCAGGGCAAAGAAAGCAAGGTTTAATGTTATTACACACAGTCTTTTGACCTTGGAAATGCCTGTGGAGGTCTTGAGGATGTACAGATTTCCATGACCTGCACTTTGAAAGCTACTCTGGTACCAAACCCTAATAGAAGCTCCTAAGACAATGTCAGACACATGACAAGTGATCAGTCACCCCTAGCTGAAACCGAGGGCTCATCTTTCTAAGTGTCGTTTTACTCCTTTGTAAAAAACTACAATGATCATCATTTGTATCATAGGACGCTTATGAAGATAAGATGTAGTAAAGAAAATAGAATGATTACTTCACTGTTGAGCACAAAATAAATGTGTAATGAAGGTGAAGTCCATTTGTTCCTGTTCCTGGTGGTCTCTATCTGGATGTTCACAGGTTCTTGGTATCTTACTCAAAGAATTGAAGAAAGGCCCATGCAGACAGTAAAACAGCAAGAAAGTTCAAGGAGCAAGAGGGGCAGCAGGCCATCTGAGTGGAAGAATGCTCCAGGGCCTGGAACTTTTTTCCTTTCTTCTTTTCTGAATTTTTATTTTATTTTTATTTATTTATTTTTTTGGTGTTTTTGAGGTAGGGCTTCACGCAAGCCAAGGCTGACCTGGAATTCACTATGTAGTCTCAGGCTGGCCTTAAACTCACAGTGATCCTCCTACCTCTGCCTCCCAAGTGCTGGGATTAAAAGGCATGCGCCACCACACCCAACTCTGGAACTTCTTTTTAGGGTCAATGAGAAGGAGCAGTTGGTTACAAAGGGACATAGTTTTGGTGTTTCTCTATTTTGACTGAGAGACTGACTTAAATTATAGAAACGTTTCTCTACTACACATGTCCCTTCCCATGACGTATCTGATTTTAATCATATGTATGCCCAATTATGTGATAAGTAGGGATTTCTCCCTCAAAGTTCACTTAGAGGACACAGTTTGTCTTATTGCGCATGTATCTCAAACCAGTTTAGGCCAGATGTCCCCCTCCCCCAGCAGTTTCAAGCAAGTGCCTTTACTGTGGTTTCAATCCCAGATATATCAAAAAGTATATCTGAATAGAAACTGATCACAAATGATGGTTGCTAGGAGAGGAGAAACATATTTTATTATTTGGAGTGGGTTGTACATGCAGCTCTGTGCATGTGGGGGTCCTGGGTTGCCAACAGGTTGCTGCAGTGCATTGTAAGGAAAGGGTGTGTTTACTGCTTAATCCAAGCAGTGTTCCAGGTTGCTAAACTAATCGCCTATGCTTGTCTGCCTCACAATTAATAACATTACTAATGGTAAATCACTTGAAATCTTTACCCAGAGGTCACCAGCAGTGTTCTTTCACATTTCTTTCCTTTAAAAAAAAAATTCAGTATATACTTTGTATGGACACATCGTGTGCTGGTACCATCATTTCCGTCCTCCCTGCCCCCATTCCACTGAGGGCCCTCCTTAGTGGGGCTGCTGGTATTCCCCATGGGGTTGTGGGTTATGAGCTGGGAGAGCAGCGGTCAGTCAGCGTGGGGGTGGGTCCTTCACATTTCGAATGCCAGTTCTCCACAAGACCCTTTCTGATGGAGACTTTTAAAGGAGGACCTTCCCTTCTCTTCTCCTCTTCATCTCTGAGTTGAGACTGCGGTGGCCCCTGGGGTTTCGTTCTCTGTGCCCTGGGAACAGGGTCTCACCGAGGAATCCCACTGGCTTGAGAACCACTGGAAGCTGCCGTCAGTTTGTTCAGCTCCTACAGTGCGGTCTAGACATTGTGAGGAGGTGGAGGATATAATTACAGCTTGAAGCACTTTGCAGGCACCAGCAAACATAGATCCTCTGGCACAAGTGTGACTCAAGTCCCAAGAGGGCCGTGAAATCTGATGATTCACTTGTTCAGATAAGCTGGAAGTGAAATGCTAGAGATCCAGGGCCCAGTTGTCTTTTCCACACACCCTCGACTTCTCGCAACCAGGTTCGCATTTAGTTTGGGCAATGTGAAAGAGGAAATGTGTCTAGAAGCATCTCTTTTGTGTCCCACACTTCGTCTGCTATTGTGCTGGTTCTTCTCCCGGGTGGCCCCACTTGTGCGTTCCTTGGTACTGCTCTGAGGCTGCTCTGTATGGATGGCATCCCAGGCTCTGGCCTCCTGCTGGATTCTATCTACGGCAGGTGCTGGCATGACTAAGACGGGAGGGCAGTGCAGAGGCGCATAGCTGGTCTGCTCCCGCTGCAGACTGCTGTGTGGCCCCCTCTCTTGCCATTACAGCTGGCCATATCCCTCACTGCAGCTGTGAAGCCCTGTGTCTTTTCCAGGGTTCTTGGAGCCTCACCCAGTGGCTAGTGTTGGGCAGGTCACACCTCTGCCTTTCTGCCAGCACCTCTGTAAGTGTTGTCCTCTTGACACTCTTTAGTTGAGGCTTTGAGTGGGTCATCTTTTCCCTGGCTGAGTCCTGACAGACAGACAGTCAGAATCCTACCCTTGAGAGGCTTTCTCCCGATCAGTAAAATTTAGAGAGTTGTGAAAATAACAGCTTCTTTACTATGTGATTTAATTTAGTTGTTTCTCTTTGTACCATTGAAAATTATTAATGTACCAACAAAATTTTGCCCAAGGTACCACCAGTGGAATAAGTTTTGGGAAGCATGGGTACATGAACAAATGAGAGTTATGCTACATAAAATAAACAACAAAAATATGTCTGAGGCAGTACAAAGAAAGGAAGCACCAACTTGATGTAGTGTTAGAAGGAGGCTGTTAGCCAGTCTGGTCAGTTAGAATTAGGGCTGGAAAAATGGCAGATAGACAGAGAAGACTCATAGGCTAGAAGGAATAGCTTGTTCAGAGGCAGAGGAAATAAGTTCACAGGAAAGGACAACATTCACACACAATAAAACAACTCCTCCCCATAGAGACAGTAGGGGACTCCAAAGAGCAGTCTTATGGAAGCAGTTGTGAAGTGTGGGTTCCCAGAATGGCTAAGTCTACAGGATTTAGGAACCTGTAGAAATGCAGTCCCACCACTTCACCCCAAGAATGACCCAATCAGAAACACTGGGGTTAAATAAGTCCTCAAATTCAGTTAGTCATGCTTGAATTTGAGAACACCCGTATAAAGGGAGATGGGAGAGTGTTAGCAATAACCAGACAGAGATTTTATGCATACCAGCAAGAACCACTTATTGAGCAATTTCTCAGCATCTGGTTTTGTGCTAATCATTTTACCTGCATGAGATCCTATAATCCTTATAATAATGTTGACATTATTATGCCCATTTTACGAAGGAGAACATTAAGGTTGAAGTTTCATAACCATTTGTTCACAAGAGTTGGAGGCCAGTTGGAGGGCATTGGAAAGAAAGGTAGGGGATAAATCCTCAGAAGACAGACCACGTCAGCCTCATCCAAGAGAACTTTATGTGCTGGTAGAAATGTCTGTATATTTTATGTCTCCATGGATGTTCTGACGTGATGGCCTCCAGCCTCATGTAGCTGGTGAGATGACTGGTGACATCCAGTGTGTCTGCTGTGACAGAGGACCTGAATTTTAAATTTTAATAAGCTTTAGTGAATTTAAATATTAAAAGCCACATGGCTACTTACCCTCTTAGACAGTCTCAGTCAAATGTTATAGAGCAAGTGCATGTGGGGGGCAAGATGACTACAGTTTGTCTAAATCATAAAGCGGGTCTTATCCATTCTTTTCCCCTCCATAGAGCCTTTCTTTTTATTCTTTTCTCCAGGTAGGACCTTGCTCTAGCTCAGGCTGACCTGCAATTCACTATGTCATCTCAGGCTGGCTTGGAACTCACAGCAATCCTACTTTGGCCTCTGCTAGATTAAAAGTATGCACAACCACACCAGGCTAAATTATACATAGATTGTGTGTGTGTGTGTGTGTGTGTGTGTGTGTGTGTGTGTGTTTATCTTTTTGTTGTTGTTTGTTTTTATTGTTTTGAGGTAGGGTCTCAATCTAGCCCAGGCTGACCTAGAAACTCTGTAGTTCCAGGCTGTCCTTAAACTCACAGCAATCCTCCTATCTCTGCCTCATAGATCCTTGTTTGTCCACTGTCAAGTGTCTGGGAATTTGTCCCTTGGGCCTAAGATAGCATTGAGTGTCCTAACCTTAGTTAGGTGATCTGTATAGGCAGAAGGAAAGCCTTAGAAAAGATACACAATAGGCTGACTATAAAGTATTCTCCATGTATATGTGAGAACTGACTGGACCTTTCAGGCCCACAGATTGGGGGCTGACTCTGCCTTTTCTAATCCATTATAGTGCCGGCTGGTCCTTATGTTAATATTAGACTTTGAGTGGATGAGCCAGAGACCCTTGGAACACACATGGCTTTTGCACTAAATTCCAGGACCTGAGCATATTTTATTTGCTTTGTTCTCCATGGAGCTGATGGAATATTGAAAACTCCTGCTCCCAGGAATTCTTGGCCTCATCAGCCCTATAAATTGTTCAAATCCACCCCCTACTTTTCTTTCCATCCTTCAATGGTCTAGTTATTTTCAGCAAGAGGTTGGCAAACTTTCTATAAAGAGCCAGACAGTAAATATTTTAGGGCGACATAAGATTTGTTTTTTATTGTTCTTCATCTGAGGCTTTTGTTTCGGTGGGGTTTTATTTTTGGTTTTGTTTTTAGACAATGCTTTAAAACTTTGAAAATATCCTTAACTTTTAGGGTCATCAACAAGGTTTTGGCCCCTTTCTAGGCCCTCATGTCTTGGGAGCAAATGTTTACCAAACTTCAATCTGTACAGGCACTTTGGGTGTGTTTCAACTTTAGTGTAGGAAGGCCTTTTTAACAAGCGTGCCAGATGACCATCCTAATGCAAACCACTGTGGTTCGACTTCTTTTTTTTCTTTTTTGTTTTTTTGAGGTAGGGTCTCACTCTAGCCCACACTGACATGGAATTCACTCGGTAGTCTCAGGGTGGCCTTGAACTCATGGTGATCCTCCTATCTCTGCCTCCTGAGTGCTGGGATTAAAGGCGTGAGTGCTAGGATTAAAGGCATGCACCTCGCTTGGCTGTGGTTTGACTTTTGAGAAACTCTGTCAGGGGTGGAAGGGCTCTAAGAGTTCATCTAGTGAGCAACACTTTCACTGAACAGGTCAGGGAAGGACATGATTTGGCCTGCAAGTTTCTGAGTTCTAGCTATGGAGAAGGCTAAGTGTGTGGATGGTGATGGTGGTTTGGTGGTTTGGTGGTGGTGGTGGTGGTGGGGGGGTGTGTATGGTACTGCCCAAGGCAAAACTATAAGATGAAGAGAAATAGGATCATTGTTGTTTTAGAATAAGCATCCCCTGAAGGTGGCCATACCATGGCACATTCAACAAATTCCTCCTTTTTACCTAAGGTAGTTTTGAGTCAGTTTCTCTGTGGCTGCCAGGTTGGAAACACTGTAAGTGACACAGCCTCCTGTAGCCACCAGCCTTCTTTGATCCACCTCTTTTGTGTGAACTATCTTTGAAGAAATATTCTCAAGGCACCATGCAAGTGTTTAATCCTTCCAATGGCAAGGCCTCTGTAATGAACTGGGTAGGACGCACATACTTCCCTGCCCTGCACACAGGGTAGAGGCAGAGCTCAACGTGGGCCAGGCCCAGAACTGGGAAACGTGACTTCTACTTCTGCCTGAGTCATCATAGAACTGAAAGGGGCAGATTGCCTTACTTCTCTGGCCTCTACTGTTGTAGCGTCTGGAAGTAAGAAGGGTAGAAAGAGCCATTTCAGGTTCCTTTTGTTCTAGATGCCAGAGGATTCTAATTATCAGCCTCCCACACCCCCTCACCCTATCACTTTCCTTTTCTATCCAGAGAAAATATACAGAAATGAAAGCACTGGCTTTGGCCGAGTCTATTCTTTGCTGGCAGAAATGGTTCCCTTGAGGAGCTCGTATATGTTCACATTTGAATCAACAGCCCTTAAAAGTTTCTCCAGGGAGCCTGAACATTTCCTTCCTGGTTTGCAGGATGGAACTAATTGGCACGACATGGACTTGGATCAGAGGGAAACACCGGCCTTCTCACCGGTTTGCTTAAAAAAAAAAAAAAAAAAAAAAAAAAAGGCAGGTCAAATGAACAGCAACAATAATTTAAAAAAAAAATGCTCTGGAGGATTGCCCTGAGTTCAAGGTCACCCTAAGACTATGTAGTGAATTCCAGGTCAGCCTGGGCTAGAATGAGACCTTGCCTCGAAAATACCAAAAAAAAAAAAAAAAAAAAAGAAGAAGAAAAAGAAAAAGAAAAAGAAAAAGGAAAAAGCTCTGATCTCTCAATGTGGTGGTGCTGGTGGAGCGAGTTACCTGTCCGACACCCCTAGGAGAGCAGACACACCCTCTTGGCAGGAGGACATTCCCTAATTCCACCTTAAACATGTTATGACAGGAGCCAGGGAGGGAGTAGAAAGAAGATCATTCTCAGGAGGAGCTAGTCTCGCTTAGATTTTCATGATGCTTTTAAACCTCATTCATTCTATGTTAAAGGGGAAAATGCAGTAAGATAGAGAACACACAAAGGCCAAAGGCATCACACAAATCAGTTGTAACACCACCACACAGAAATGGCCACATAGAGGGTTTTTAAAACTATCTTGTTTCAGGGACTTCTTTTCTATTAACTGAAGCAGTACCTGCTCTGTGCCCAAGCAAACACTAAGGAGAAAAGTTAATCACGGCTAATCCCTCAGTGATGACGGTCCCACGAAGCCTTTGAGTAAATACAGCTCTGGCTCAGGCTGCCCAGCCTGCCCCTGCTCACACGTTCGCATTGTTTCTGGACTCCAGGATGGCATGATCTGTGCACTGTGGGCTCTGGGCCTGGCACAGAGCTACAAGCATATTTGCTTTAGTGCTTTGGAACGATGCCTCCCTGAGGGCTAGACCCCAGGGAGTGCCTTTGCACAGGAAGACCAGCAACTCAAACACACAGCCTTCACTGCTGTTCCTGCCCTCCCCCAGCAGAATTTAAACAGTGCGTCTGGCACTCTCCCAAAAGGGGTTTTCAAGTTAGTGTGAGTGCCAGCTGGACCCACAGGCAGCGATAGGACCTAAACATCGTTGTTTTTCCTTTGCAGAGTCAGCTATGTGCCATCGTGTTATTAACCACTTTACTCCTCAAACCAGTTTTTTTTTTTTTTTTCGAGGTAGGGTCTCACTCTAGCTCAGATGCTCAGACTGACCTGGAATTCACTATGTCATCTCAGGGTGGCCTCGAACTCATGGCAATCCTTCTACCTCTGCCTCCTGAGTGCTGGGTTTTAAGGTGTGTGCCACCACGCCCGGCTTCAAACCAAACTTTTTTTCTGTCTTAATTCCGCCCAAAATACCATCACTATCCCTATGTTCAGGCTCTTCTATTCTTACTCGTTTGTGTGAGACAAGGTCCCTGAACTAGATCTCACTATGTAGACAGGGATGACCTTGAACTCATCTCCCTGCCTCCAATTTGCAAATGTTGAGATTACAGGCATGGGCCACTATGCCTGGCCCAGGCTCCACTATCTTTGGTCCGTTTTTTTTTCTTTTTTTGAGATAGGGTTTCAATCTAGTTTGGCTGACCTGGAATTTACTCTATATTCTCAGGGTGACCACAAACTCATGGCAATCCTCCTACTTCTGCCTCCCAAGTGCTGGGATTAAAGGCGTGTGCCACCACGCCCGGTGTCCTATCTATTTTTTTAAATATTTATTTAACAGAGGGAAGGAGAAAGAGAGAGAGAGAATGGGCACGCCAGGGCCTCCAGCCACTGGAAATAAACTCCAGATGCATGTGCCATCTTGTGCATCTGGTTAACGTGGGTCCTGGGGAATCAAACCCAGGTCCTTTGGCTTTGTAGGCAAACACCTTAACTGCTAAGCCATCCCTCCAGCCTGGTCCTATCTTTTATGCCTAGAAAAAAGATTTCTATGTATTTTCTTACCGTGTTTGTGTGCAACAACAAGGCAGTAAGCATTCCATTGCCTTCAAAGTCAGACTCTACTCTTATATCCTAGTCTTGCCACTTATCAACCCATGTAAGCTTCGATGAATTAACCTCTTTGAACCTCCATTGTACTTTTAGTTCTGTAAAAGTGATAGTAGTCACTACGTGTTGGGAATTCACTACTTGCAGTACACTATTCACCCTCCTTTGTGCATACTGACTTACTTAATCTTCAAGAGTATCTTGTCAGTACACTCATTTTATTGGACAAAGTAATTTGCTCAGAATCGCTTCCCCACCTTTTGGCTAAGATCAAGTAGAAAGTTGCTCAGAGAAGTTCAGCCATTTCTTTAGTGGTCAAGTCAGGGTTCATTCCCAGGTCATCTCTTCAAGTCGTTCCTCTAGTTGCCCCTCCATTGAAGCACACATTGACCCCATGTTGAAGGCCAAGGGAGAATTTTACAGAACCTTACCAACCCATGCACTTTACTTTTCTTTAAGACATTGTTACAAAATTGTCTATATTACCCTTGTCTTTCCTTTGTTGTTGTTGTTGTTGGTGGTGGTGGTGGTGGTGGGAGGGCTTACAAAAGTCTGGTACCTTTTAGGAGTGCAAATGGCCTGTAAATCTTTAATGGCCAAGACGTACAAGCACAATTGTGTGCTGTATATTTACTGTGTCCCAGTGTCTGCATGAATGTTTTACATGAATGATTTTAACGATCCTCATGAAGCCACGGTTCAGACGGGGGCTTCCCTTCAGAGCCTGAATTCTTACTCTGGTAAATGATGTCATTCTTCATGGTGCTGACACCGCTCTTGGTGGGAGGTAAATTTTGGCAGGGGTCGTGAGGATACCGTGGTAGATAATGAAAGGGTCGTCCAGACTGGGACATGGGTAGAAATGTCTGCACATCCAGGGGTGAGGGCACCACTTCAGAGCCCAGAGTTCCCGAGATATTACATTGAGCAAAGTGTCAATATGTGGGCTAAAGGCACCTTCAGGGTTTTGACATAATGGTCTTGCAGTCTTGTCCTGGAACTCACTCTGATAGGCCTTCAGAAATAGATGGGGGTTTCAGCACAGGGAATTTGGGCCATAGGTTGGTAGGTGGTAGGATTATGAAACAAGGGTGGAAATAGTTTCAGTGTTGTGAGGTTTGGGCAATAAGGTAATATTTTGTTTTTTTTTTAATTTTTTATTTATGAGAGAGAGAGAGAGAATCGGTACACCAGGGCTTCCAGCCACACAAACAAATTCCAGATGGCTTATATGGTACTGGGGAATTGAACCTAGGTTTTTAGGCTTCACAGGCAAGCACCTTAACTGCTAAGCAACCTCTCCCATCCCAAGGGTTTTTTTTGTTTGTTTGTTTCTTTGTTTTGTTTTTTAATTTGTTTTGTTATCATTAATGTAATGTTTCCTTTGCTTTGTGTGAGAAGCACTGTCTACATACGGTGTCTGTTTTGAGTCATAACAACATTATGTCTTAGCAAGTATGAGTATTAGCAAGGTCCAGGAAGCATGGGGATTTGGTTAAGATCTTAAATATATATAATGGCTGAGTTGGAATTTTGGATAAACTGCTGTGACTCTAACTTCCTCTTGGGGCCAGAAATAAAATTATACCAATATGAGGGAAGGTCAATGAACATGTGCCAAGCAATGCATGGATGTGTTGCAGTCCAATTGAATAAGAAATTTAGTGACTAATGCAGTCCAAAACATGCAGCAAGGAGTCAAGGCTCTTCCTCCTGTGTGCTGGGAATGGGATTCTTGACATGCCCACACTGTTTGTAAAGTGAGGAAAGTTGGGGTTTTGTTTTGGAAATTTCAGTTGATAGAATGAAGAGGTTGTGAATGAGTGGCAGAGAACTGTTTCCAGGGAGCCACTTTGCAGTGTGCTGGACTTGAAAGGCATTTTCATGGAGGTTTCTTCCTGTTCAAGCTGCCTGTGTCTGGACGGCTGCTGTGAGCACGGCGCTTAGCAGTTCTCTCTGACAGTCTTGCCGGGCACCTTCGCTCTGGCTGGGAAAGTCTCCATCTTGATCCATCTGCAGGCAGCCCATGGGGTCAGCAGATTTGTGCCTGAGCCAGGAGGACCTGCCCTGGCGTGCTGGTCAGTGACTGCTGTGACCCCCATGAGACAAGCTGCCTTGGAGTTGACCAGCCTTCCCACGCCCTACCTAGAGGAGCCTGTTCGAGCTAGGATACCTCCTTAGTGTAGAGCGGGAGGCAGCTTCCACACTCAGCTGGGGAGAGCGAAGCCAGGGCCACACTGTCCTTTCCCTGCTGCAACCACTCATGGAATTTTCCCTGATGCCCCTGCTCTTCTCAAGCTTCCCAACCTGTTTCCCCCGAGCCTTTGCACTTTGCTTTCCAACTCTGAGAAAATACTCAGACCTGTCAGGCCATCCCTTTAAGCCTGTTGGGGCTATGGCCAAATAAGGGGCCTCTTCCCCAACCAGATAGTTTATTTTCAAAGGCAAGACATTGCTACCATTGCCATAAAGTCAACAGGAAGGACTCTGGGCAGTGGGTAGCTATAGCCATGCCTAGGAGCCGGGGCCTCCCTCTCCCTGACCCAGTTAAGTCGTTCTGTGATTGATGATTGGAATGGGGGGGGGGGGAAACAAAACTGCAGATGGCCAGCCACTGGGCAAGCAAAAACCAACATGGCCTGCTCCTGGTGTATCTCCTTGCCTGACAATGAGGAGACGCTGTGAGTGGTGCAGCAGTCAAGAGCATGTGTTACTGAAGTCCAACAGATCTGGTGTCACAGGTGGGTGATTTGGGGTGGCTATCTACCACCATTCTGTGCTTTGGCTTTCTGGGAGCTGAAAGGGACAACAAGGCCTTTCTCCTTGTATTCTTCTGAGGGTTAAATGAGAGAATGCAATGAGGGGCACAGTACTTAAAGCAGAGCCTGGCATGTAGCCAGTGCTCCACCAATGGCAGCACAGTATTTTAAACTGGGAAATGCTCTCAAATTTAACTGCTCTAGAGGAATATAGGATGCCAGGGTTGGGAGAGATCTCTGAAGCCAAACCTTTTTGTAGATGAAGATTCTGAGGGCCACAGAGAGGCACAGACCAGTCCAGCAGCACTCACAGCACTCAGTAGAGAGAGGGTTGAGGGCATCGTGCTTTCTGGTTTCTCTCTCTTTGAAGAACACCTTGACCTTAGGTTGACTCTTAAGACTCAGTGTGTAACTTTCAAAGGTGGATATGCTGTGGGAAATTCTATTTTCATGGCATCTCTCTCAAATAACCCAGGCTGCCAGTTTTGTTTGCCTTAGGAGCCAGTTGCATGATGTGGAAACCAAATGCCATGCTAGAAATCGGTTCACATTTTACTTACAACTCATCAACTTTGTGGCTTTTGTCCAGTGACTAAACTCTGAGATTCAGTTTCTTCCTTTTTTTTTTTTTTTTTTTGGTTTTTTGTGGTAGGGTCTCACTTGAGCTCAGACTGACCTGGAATTCACTATGTAGTCTCAGGGTGGCCTCAAACTCATGGCGATCCTCCTACCTCTGCCTCCCAAGTGCTGGGATTAAAGGCATGTGCCACCATACCCGGCCTAAGTTTCTTCCTTTTTAAAATGGGGATACTGGGCTGGAGAGATGGCTTAGCAGTTAAGCTCTTGCCTGTGAAGCCTAAGGACCCTGGTTCGAGGCTCAATTCTCCAGGACCCACGTTAGCCAGATGCACAAGGGGGCACACGCGTCTGGAGTTTGTTGGCAGTGGCTGGAAGCCCTGGCGCGCCCATTCTGTCTCTCTCTCTCTCTCTCTGACTCTTTCTCTCTCTGTCACTCTCAAATAAATAAAAATGACCAAAAAAAATTTAAAAAAATTAAAAAATAAAATGGGGATACTTTAAAAAGTGTTCATGATGATTACATGAGTTAACACGAAGAAATTAGCCCAGAGCCTGGCTTTCTGTGCTCAGCAGACAGCTATCACAAAAGGTCATTTTGCAAGGAGCCAACACTTAGGAAATCTTCCCTATTCCTGGCCAATTTTACACCTTGGCATCAGGGCGAGTGAAATCTCAGACATAAAATGAGGGAGTGGCAGAGCTGTAGCCACCTGGAGAAGTGTCCCCAAAGTTGCCAGGATTCATGAGATGGTAAGATTGGTTTGCATTCCTGTCATACATTTGGGATAGTAGACTAGAAGTCTGGCCTTGCTCTGTGGCTGGAGGCATTGAGAGACATGTATTGCCTCATTCTCCATGCTTATTTTTCACTTGAGCAAAGCAGAGAATTTTCTTGCTTCAACTAGGCATCTTGGGCAAGGCCAAGTGGTGAAGCTGGGCAGCTGTCAGGAGATTTCAGGCTGGAGCAGGCTCAATAGGGAGGGACACAGAGTAAGTTGATATCTGCCAGGCTCAACCCTCCCTTGTCCAGATGCTCAGGAGAAGGGAGGAAACTAGCATTTTCCACTGCCATTGTGTTGCAGACAGGTTCATCAATCCTAGCTTATCTCGTCCATGTAGTCTCTCAAGCTGGTTATCATTGCTCTTTATGAAAGAGGAAGAGGAAGTGGAGATTCAGAAACTCAAGGGCACACATGGAGGCAAAAGTGGCATTTAAGCCCAGAGTCTTGGACTGCAAAGCCCCCACTCCTGTCCAAGGCACTGGGTAATTCTTACTAACCCAGCCAGGAAATCAGCAGCAGTGTCTGGCCTCTCATGTATCAGTGCAGTGCATGGCCAGAGCAAACAGAAATAAACCTAGCAGTTGGTTTTAATAGCCCAAGACCTTTTCCTGGTTCAAGTAGACCCCACTGTCTAACCACCACCTGGTCCCTTCACTTTATTGACCCCTGCTGCCCCAGGAGCTTGGACAGACCCTTGGCCTGGAGAGGTCAGCCAGCCCCAGCGCCCGCCTGCCAGCCCAGCATGTTTGTTTTGCTCTAACAACAATAGCAGGAAGGGCCTCTCAGAACAAGTACTTCCTGAAGTGCCCACAGCGGCCACCTTTCTGCTGCTCAGGAACCATCAGAGCTCATGCCTGCTTCCCGCTGAGCTCCACTTTAGAACCGCGGTGTGAAGAGCCCAGAATGCTCCAAGACCTGCAAATTCTGGGATCACTTTTCTTTTTCTCTCAAACTGAAGTTGGAAGAAAAAAACCTGGATACCCCCTTTTCTCTATATTTCCTGTAAGCCTACCATCTCATCTTGTATTTGTCTTAATCTTTCTCTGGGGTTTGAAAACAAATAAGGAAGGGCTGGTAACGTAACTGTGTGGTACGGCACTTGCCTAGTATGTGCAAGGACCCTGAATTCTATTCCTGGCACTAGCCCCCTCCCAACCCAAGAAGAAAACACATTATGTTACAGAAATAAAAACTATTCAATTTCAATGTACTTATTTACATATCTAGTATTTATTTCTTAATGACAGTGCCCTGTCAAGTCCCAGGTATTGTCATGTGACAATTCCTGGGTCACCTGGGCCCCATCCTAATTAGCATATCTGTGGGAGGTAGATGTGAACCAACAGGAGAAAGAGAAGGTTTATGTTAGGGGTACCGGGAAGGGGAACATGGTAATGGGGGCACCCACAGCAGAAGTAGCTGACCCTAGAGTCCTGGAGTAAGAGGTTGACTGATGGGTTAGATACTAGCATTAACAAAGGCTGGAGGAGAAAAAGAATGTATAATTTTCCAAAAAATATAAAATAGCCCCATGTAACAGGATCATTAAGATAATGCTTATGTTTAGAGTGTGAGCTCTGGATCTCGCCTGCCTGGGTTTAAAGCCCCTCTGGGTCAGTGAGTGCTGTGTCTCTGGCAAAGAGATCAGTCAACCTCTCTACAATTCAGCATTCTTACTGTAAGATGAAGAGGATTCAAATAATAGTAGCTTCCTCATGTTTTGTGGTGACCGTTAAAGTGAACTAAGATGTGTGAGGTACTGGAACCATTGCTGGCATGTAGTAAGAGATAGAGATGTGTCAGCTATGCTTAGGTGAAAGCAGGGTGTAAGAGATCTGGAGAAGTCATCTATATACCTCTAATGAGCTTGAGCCAGACATTAGTGAGTCAAGCCATGTCAGAAAGGCCCAGCTCATGCCTGCAGGGAACTTAGTATACAAAGTTGCTATTAATAATACTTGGATCTTGGAATCAGAGACACCTGTTTCCAAATCTCATCATCTCATCTCATCTGTGTGGTCCTGCAAATTATCTGCATGCTTTGAGACTCATTCTTCCCATCTGGAAAATGAGTGTAATCATTTTTGATAGGGCTGGGGGTAAGGATTGGCTGAGCTCATGTATGTAAACAGCATAAGAGATGCAGTGCTAGAGAAAACGACAGCATTATGTCTGTTGGTGAGAGTTACGGAGACACAAACACAGCATGAGGGAGACTGTTTCATAATAACCAGAGTGACTATGCGCTTAGACACTGTGGCTCCAAGCTTCCAGAAATTCTCATTGCTCCACAATGAAGACGTGCTTAGCTCACTGGCTGCATCTCCTGTCCTGTCTCTGCTTTCTTCCTACTTCATCCACCCTGCTTTATACAATAGACTGCCTAAAAGGTTCTACCCCCAAACTGACAATCACAGGTGAACCATCATTTATCTGAAGAAACCTTCCCTGACCCCCAAAGATTAGGTTATTGTCCACTGCTGCTCACTGTCCTAGCACCTTTTATTTTGATTACCATCTGTCCATCACCCATGAAGACAGGTGTCATCTCTCTGTTACTGATAAATGTATCTCCAACACGTTTTGTGACCCTCCCCCATGAAAACATCAATGCAGATTTGCTAAATGAATGGATGAACACAAACACAACCCCAAGACTGAACTCCTGAGAAGGGAGAATCGTCCAAGGTCCCTTTAATCTGTAAGGCAAAGCAGCAGAGCTTGAGACCCAGTGCTTCCCCAGGACAGCAGTGTAACCGATACGTCCCGCTGTAATGAAACTGCGGGCTCATTAAGAGCTTATATAAATGTTGGAACTTTTGGCAGCATTCCTTAACCTCTGATTTTTGGCATGACTCAAAGTGGGACAATTTTTCAAAGAGAGAACTTTGAAAGACTACCCACACCCAACTGTGGAAACCCTAGAAGGATGGAGTGCATGCCTCGCTGAGGGATTAGAGGACTCTGAGCAGGTTTTCAAGGCACATGGAGACAAGATGATAGCATGAACTTGCTTCTCTGATAGGATCTGAAACACTTTCAACCAGCACATTTCTAAGTGCTTTTCAGTGAAGAGGTTAATGTTGTAGGTTTATACATGAATATACGTTTGGGGTGATGTCTTTTTTTTTTGGTTTTTCGAGGTAGGTCTTAGTCTAGCCCAGACTGACCTGAAATTAACTATATAGTCTCAGGGTGCCCTTGAACTCACAGCAATCCTCCCACCTCTGCCTCCCAAGTGCTGGGATTAAAGGCGTTCGCCACCATGCCTGGCCTGGGGTGATGTCTTTTGTGGTTCATGAGACAGGGTGAATTTTGGAGAGAGAAAATTATACTTGCATGAACAATTCAGTTGCTTCTCCTGTCTCTTAGATTCAAGGGCCCTGGATAATGAGTCTGAGACTTGTGTTTGTTTTGTTTTGTTTTGTTTGAGGAGGGGTCTCACTCTAGCCCAGGCTGACTGGAATTCACTATGTAGTCTCAGACTGTCCTTGAACTCATGACGATCATCCTACCTCTGCCTCCCGAGTGCTGGGATTAAAGGTGTGCGCCAAGATGCCCAGCTTGAGGCTTGTTTTCTAATCCTGGCCTTGCCTTTGATGAGCCCGGGGACCCTATGCAAGATACTAATCACTCCCTGTCATTGTTTCCTTATCTGCTCAGGAAGGTTGGAAAAAAAAAACACAAAAAAACCTTGTCCATCTGTTGTAAAAGTGACTCGTACCACTGCACTGGTAGCCAAAACCTTCTCTTAGGCTTTGATGAACTCTACCAATCCTCACAACCACTCACTGCATAGACATGGAAATGAAGTCTTGCAACCTCAACACTTTGCCTGTGGTCACACAGCTGACAGATAGTGTAGCTGGGAGTTGAACACAGGCTACCTGACTTTGGAATCAGATTTAATGAGTAGGTTGTATTCTGCTGCCTTTCTTGGCAAAGGGTATATATATATGAGGAAGGGCTTTAAGAGGAAGAAAGCCCAGTTACTTGGTGGCTGGCCAGGGTCTCAACAGACAGTCTTCAGCGGGCAGAACTGAACAGTTACTGCCCAGGAGAAATATGATGTCTCTGAGGTAACTGTCCTCTTAGAAAGTGAGCTTTACATTTTTATGGCTTGTATTGAAAAATGAAAATGCTGAGACATTGGAGAGACAGAGTTGGGTTTGAATCTAGGCTTGGCCACTTAATGTGTAATGAAATTAATTCCTATTCTGATTGGAGTTTCTCAGCTCACTTGAAAAACAGTACTGTCATGACTACAAAGTGTTGTGTTTGGGTTTCATGAGAACATGCCTGGCATCTGGTGCTTCACAAGTTCTTTCCTTTCTCTTTTTCAAAAATTATTTATTTAGTTTTTTGCAATGAGAGAGAGAGCGAGAGAGGATGAATGAACTCATTCATTCTCAAATGGACATGCCAGGGCCTCCTGACACTTCAAACAAACTCCAGATGCGTGCACCACTTTGTGCATCTGGCTTTATGTGGGTTCTGGGGAACTGAACCCAGGCCATCCAGCTTTGCAAGCAAGTGCCTTTAACCACTGAGTAATCTCTTCTTATAACTCTTCTTATATCTCTTTTTATAATGGATTAAAGAAAACAATTTGCTTGCTACCAATCACATTATAAGACTGGCTTGGGATTTAATTGTTCTCTGAATTTTTCAGATAGGCTACATTTTAGGTTGAAAGTGTTTTTCAGGTCAGGGTAACTGATAGTTTTTCAAATTCACTTCCTACAAGTATGACTGAGCCATTTCCTAGGTTGGGATTATGGTCAAAAACCCATTCCAGTGATGAGTACACTGAGTACCATACAGTTTTCCTGGGCAGTTTGGCTCAGTGTCTGGACCCAGGAAGTTTGATGACCTCAGTTGGGAAATTGAAGATCTCACAAAGGAATCCTATGCAGGAAGCAGGAATTCTGAGGAGTCAACTGATGAGCTCAGGAGGTCTACGATGTGCATGAAGTAATCAGACACAAAGACCAATAAGGATCAGAAGAGACTGGGATTATACATAGAATATTAAAATCTCAAGATGAAGTCCTAAATACCCCTGCTACATTCATATGACCTGGATTTATGGAGAAGATGAAACAGGGTGTGTGAGAGAGACAGGTGATTTAAAGTCATGTGGTGTTCTAGGCCTTGGGAGACATTCAGATAAAACCTGGAATTCTTTGGCCACACGAAACTGGCAACAAACATTTGGCTGAAAGGGTTACATGGTATAGGAATGAAGACTGATCAGTTCTTAGTTTTTACTTATCACAAATTAATATTTAAGTATTGGATAATTCCTGTGGGCTGGAAACTATGAATAGTCTTTTATCTTTACAACAATCCTAGAGTACAGGGGACTAATTATTTTACCTTATTATTATTGGTTGTAAGGTAGGGTCTCACTGTAGATCAGACTGACCTGGAAGTCATTCTGCAGGCCACCCATGCCGACCTTGAACTCAAGGCAATCTTCCACCTCAGTTTCCTGAGTGCTGGAATTATAGGTGGGAGCTAGGATGCCTAGTTTGATTCATGTTACCTTATTGATAGAGAAACTGGGACTCAGGAATATGGTCTAATTGTTGGTCAACTAGCCAGTAAACAGAAAGTTTGGGCAAGTGTTTACTGCATGGTTTCGTCTCAGAGCACTTTTGCTGGGTTCCTAAGCTTCCTAGATCCGTAACCTTGTGTTTTTTTCCATTGGTGCAGTTCTGGAAGACTAGCTGGTACCCAGAAAGTTGTGTTTACTGTGCCCTTCTCTGTGTTTCTAGGCTCTTAACAAAGAGCTTGTGTGCCTTGTAATCTTCTGCCCACATTGACCGTCTACCCCTCAGGAGGGCTTGTTCATCAGTGTCAGGATTTAAAGGGCAGCAGGTTTTCAGGATGAGGCAAGAGGAATCTTGAGAGCACTATCAGGATCCCTCACACACATGACCCTTTGACAGACAATTAATGGTATTTTAGGACAGGACCAAACCTTGAAACCTTAGCATTCTCCTCCCATGGACTCATGAGCCTGCCCACCAAGAAGTCTTCCCCTCGAATCCTCCCATGGAATCATAAACCTGCCCACCATGCTCACAAAACCATTTACCCCATATTCTGGAGAAAGGCTGTTTGTTCTGAGGTCCTACCCAACACTTTCTTAAGGTTTTGTGTTTTGTTACATAAGACCACTTAGAGGTAGGTAGGAAGATTGGATTCCATTTTATTGAAGAATAAGTATAAGAATTGGTCCATGTTCTCAAATATTGATATTGTCATGGTTACACACCAATAGAACATCAGAAACATCCCTCTGGTTAGTCCTATTCCCACCCACTCTAGAGGCTCATTTTGAGAGCTGCTCAGTTGCCAAAGGATCCCTTCCTTCTACCTCATTCACTCCACTTATGTTATATTACCTGTAATGCCTACTATATGCCAGAGATTGTTATGAATACTGGTGATCAGAGATAGACCCTGCTTTCATAAACCTTGCACTTTTACAGGGTTTCTGGAATTACCAGTATAAGTGCTGTTGTTAAGGGAGTAATGAGTAGCATAAGCAGGACAGTATTTAATGAAATCAGTGAAGACTCTGTGATAGAAGGTACATCTGAGGGCTGGAGAGATGGCTCAGCAGTTAAGGTGCTTGTCTGCAAAGCCTAATGACCTGGTTTCAGTTCCCCAGTATCCACGTAAAGCCAGACATACAAACTGGTACATGCACCTGGAGTTTGTTTGCAGTGGCTAGAGGCCCTGGCAACCCCTTCTCATTCTTTCTCTAATACATAAATAAATAAAAATAAAAATATTTATAAAACTCATATACAAATTAAAACAAGTCTTTCTTGCCCTCAGTACTGGGAAGACCCAGCTTAATATGGTTCAGTTCTTTGAGCCTGACTAACACCAAAAAAAGACAAGAGGGTATTAAAAGAAGGGGTCACCAAATGGTGGAGAGCCATGAACCCTCATCATGTGAGGCATGGGTTCTCTTTTGAAAGGCATGTAATAAGGAGGAGGCACCGTGAGGGAGGCCTCATTTACTATTTCGTACTTAGCAAGCCTCTGTCCTTCACCTTCTCTTTATACACACACTGCAGATGGAATGTTCTCAAGAATGACTCAGAGTCATTAATAACACGACCACTTGTGCAGCCCAGAGATTAGACAGCCGTAGGCCAAGAGTCTGTTGTGTTGAAGTGGCGCTGGGTGGGAAGAACTCTCCTCAGAGACCAGGGCAGGGTATGACTTGCCAGGAGAGAGTTCGCAGAATGTTTAGACTGTGACTCATGAAGGTTTTAGATGAATAAATAGCTCTCTTTCTGCTGTGACTGCTGACAGGGCCAGTGACAGCTTTACCTTAGCAGTTGCCAAGGAGAATCCAACTGATTTTTGACAAGTTCAACTTTCCTAAACAGCCTGGCACTCCAGCAGGTCCACCATGAACAAAGGCCTGGCCAAATATAAAGCAACATGAAGCAATGGTTGATATTTTGTGTCAGGAAAGCTGAGGAACAAATCTCTCCTGCCAGCCAAGGAAAAGACATCATTGACAAGATAGTTGGGAGAACATTACCTTAGATCTTCATATGAACTGTTGTGTTTCTTTTTCTTGTAGGGTGGGGTATGTATATGTGGTACACTATGTGTGTGGTTGCACATATGTGTGTATGTGGGTATGTGTATACATGTATATATATATATATATATGTGTGTGGAGGCCAGAGGTCTATTGGGTATCTTCCTCAGTGACTTTCCACCTTAATCTTTCAGACAGGGTCTCTTGCTAAACCTAGAGCTCACCCATTTGCCTAGATGAGATAACCAACAAGCTCCAGGAATTCTCTGTTTCCACAGTGGCAGGATTACAGGTGTGCTGCCATGGCCAGTTTTTATATGCATGATGGGCATCCAAACTCAGTTTCTCATGTTTGCACAGCAAGTACTTTATCTGCTGAGCAATCTCCCCTCCCCCCATGAACAGTTTTTCATAGTCTTAGAGCTTCATAATTCTTGTAACAGGGGGGAATTATGTCTTTTTTAAACATCTATATAATTTAGGACATATTTGGCTACTTGTAACATCTAAACCTGACTATTAAACCATGAAGATATTTATGTCATAGAAGAGGAAGTCTGGGGGGGGGCATGTAGCCCAAAGGGAGAAGAGCAGTTCAACGGTGTCATTGAGGTGCCAGGTACTTTTCTGACCTCCATTCTTATGTAGGTCATCAGTTCTGCTGGTTGCCTCATGGCTACGAGATGCCTGCCACAACTTCCATTATCATAACATCATCAGAAGCAGAAAGGTGACAGAAGGTGGGGATGTAGAATGGAAGGAAAATGACTTGTTATATCTAATAGATCAGAGTATCATTGATGAGGAATTGGGTCACATGATCATTCTTAGCTTCTAGGGAGCCTTGGAAAGTGGATATTTGACAAATGATAATGAAAAAGCTGTGACTTCTTTCAACCAATCATGATTCAGCTCCTGCAGGGCCTAGCACTTTGTAGTCTTAAATAGACTGATGTTCTCTGGGAAGGAAGAAGGTTGCTGGTGGCTGTGGAATAAATTCTCCCACATGACCTTACAAAGCTAGCTCAAAGTTACACTACAAAGATACGCCAGCAATTAAAAAAAAATAAAATAAGAGGGCTGGAGGGCTGGATTAGTAGTTAAGGCACTTGCCTGCAAAGCCAAAGGACCCAGGTTCAATTTTCCAGGACCCACATAAGCCAGATGCATAAGGCGGCACATGAGTCTGGAGTTTGTTTGCAGTGGTTTGAGGCCCCTGACATGTCCATTCTCTCTCTCTCTCTGCCACTTTCTCCCCTCAAATAAACAAATAGATATAAATAAATAAAATAAACTAAGAGATAGAGTTATTTGGGGATTTTCAAGTGGGAAGATTCCTAGGACAGTCAGTGTATGCTAGAAGATTGTAAAGAAAAATAAGTCATTAAACACGCCCTTTGTTGCACTTATCTTCTGAAGCCCAGGTCAACCTCTCCTGCTTTGTGAACCTTCCAGACTTTTCCAGGAATAGCTAGCCAATCTTTCCTCCTTGTCCCCCTTGCATTTAGCACACACTTCGATTATATGAACACCATGTTGAATTGTGATTGACAGATACTTTGTCCATATGCTGTCTCAGCCTGTCTATGTCAGTTCAGGGAAGACCAACATGGCTTCCTATTGTTAGCAGGTAGTGGACAGTGAACATGATGAATTGAAACCTCAACTCACCAGGCTCCTGGGGCTCACCTTGGATCACTTTTCTAGTTTTACCTCTCCCCACTCTTTCCTTGGAACTCTATGTTCCATCAGTTTTCAACCCAAGGAGGCCATCTGTCTTCTCTCTATGTCTTGTGCACAAAATGTTCTCTGTCCCTCCTGTGTCCAGCCAACTTTCCCTTACCCTCATTCCTCTGCTTGACTGTTGTTTCCTCTGGAAAGCCCTCCCTGAGCTCACGACTGGGCTAAGGGCCTCCCTTCATCATTATTTTCTTCTTGCATTCACACTCTGTCACTCTCAGGAATCTGCCCAAGTCCCCAGCAGTCAAACCAGGATGCACTCTCCTCGTGACCCATCTTTGTGGAATTTTGATGACTGCCTGACATTGTTTCCCATCAGCCATTCAGTGCTGGGTCGAATGGCAGAGCCCAAGCAGTGGCTCTCGTCTAGAGGACGTTTCGAAGCACTCAGAAAGGCTGCAATGGAGTAAACCCTGGGCAGACTGCCCTGCCACTAAAGGACCTCAGGACAAGGATGTATGTCTCTTTGTCTCAGGACACAGACATTTGTCTTCTGGAAAGAAGAAAAGAGACAGAAGAAATAGTTTTCAACTTTTTTTCAAAGAGGAAGTCCCCTTTGTTTTCTTTTTCAACTGAAATATCATTCTGAAGGTAAATTCCAAAACATAGTAGAGGCTCTCTTGTTGAAGCAGAGGCACAATAAGTACATTGCTGTTATAACAAATCACCACTTTTAGTGGCTTAAATCAACACAAATTGATTGCATTATAGTTTGACAGGCTACAGGCCACCCAGATCTCACAGATGAAGATCAGGATGTTGGCAAGGTTGCATCCTTTCCTGCTTTATGCAAGCAGCCATTTCTTCATTGTTTCCAGAATCTAGACTGCACAGGTTTGGGCTCATAGCCCTTCTGGCATCTTGAAAGCTACCTGTGTTGCATGTCTGTAATCATTCTGCTGAGGTCATACCTCCTTTAGGCCACAGCTGGGGAGGGTTCTTTCTTACTTTCTCAAGTCATATTCTTACCATATTGTCTTGGCTGGCATTGAATTCCTGAGCTCAAATGACTCTCCTGCTTCCAAAGTAGATGGAACTACAGTACATACTAATACTGGAATTAGGGGTGTCTTTCAGAGTAAAAGAGTCTTTCCTGGCTCTTGGTTAGACTGTAAGGGTGCTGGACAGCCAGGGTCACACAAAACTTCTATTAAGTCAGTGGCCTCCAGGTTCTTGTTTCATGAATCTGATGAGCGAAATCCATAGACCATAGAAGATGAAGTTTAAAAAGATTATAAAATAGAGCTTAAGAGAAAGAAGGATGATAGAACTCCTATACAATAGGAGGGAGTCCACAGAGATGAGAAGAGGAACCCACATGGCGACTATGACTGGGGCTTTTATGGGAAGGCAAACTCTTTTAGGGAAACAGAAGGAGATAAGGAAAAAATAGAACCATGCCATGTTCAGGAGTTTTATAACTTTACATCTTCATGTCTGGTTTTGAGAGGAGAGCTCCTTAAGGGAAGAAAAGAGATAAGAAAAACCAAGATCCCATGCCATGTTAAAGCATGTTCATATCCTTTGGTCAGGCTTTAGGGAGAAAGAGACAAAGAAAAAACCAGGTCCTCCTTATAGGGTCAAGGACATCTACTTCTAGCCAAGGAAAATCTATTCACTTTGGGGCCCTTATCTGTCTAGCCAATTTATATCTTTTATTCTTTATCTACATCACCATGTTTGGTGCTCTTTGAGTTCAAGGACCTGTGTCATTAGATTGGATCAACTTGGATAGTCTAGGATAATCTTCACATTTCAATTTAATCACATCTGCACAATCCTTTTGCCATACTCCAGGTCCTAGGTATGACGATGTGGATAGATTTGAGGCACTATTACTGTGTCTACCACAAAGAAAAGAAAAGCAGGTGTGTGGCAGCTCCTCTCTCTGGCTCTCTCACCTTGCTCAGCCCTCGTCTCCACAATTGTCCCTGGAGCTCTAGAGCAGAGTGTAAGAGCTCATTGTCCTCTCAGACTTACTTTATGTTAGATAGTGCCAAATAGTCGTATGCCCTCGGCAAGTTATTTGTCACTCTGTCCTTCCCTGCTTGTAAAATGGGAATAATAAGTCTATTCACCTGACAGGGTTGTGCTGAGCTTGTAGAAACGACTTGAGTTCAGTGCTCAGCCAGCTCGTGGCACATAGTAAGTGCTCAGTGAATGCGAGTTGTCATGAATCAGTGCCCTGAGACGCTGAGGTCTGGGCCTGTCATCTGACCTGAGACAAGTCGGCAGAAGATGAAATGAGAACTAGTTGGGGTTTGGGGAGATGGTCCAGTAAGTAAAAGCACCTGTGAGCAAGTGTGATGACCAGAGTTCAGCTCTCCAAAAGCCATGTGGTGCACACCTGGAACCCCTGCACACCTGCGGTGAGGCAGGAGGCAGAACAAGTAGACTCCCAGGAGCGCTCGGGTTAGCTCCCCTGCTGTATGTGGGGGCTGAACTGTGTAAAAGAAGGCGGGAAGCAAGGACTGACATCTGAAGTTGTCCTATGACCTCCACATACACACCATGGCATGCACGTGCCTACACACGCACGGAGAGAGAGAGAGAGAGAGACAGAGATTTAAAATTGAAGAAGAACTAGTTTTTGTGGGTCACTTAGCATCACAATGAATTTCTAAAAATTATTTTGGCTAAAAATATTTTGTGCTTGTGGGGTTAGAGAGTTTTTGAGCATCTGGGGATAAAGTGGCAAACATAGCAGGTATCCGTGACAGTCAAGAAGCTGGGTGGTGGAGGGGTCTGTTCACACTGGAAGGCAATGTGCAGGCACTTATATGTCTTTAGGAACCCATAAAAAGGGCTGAGGCCATGACTGTGACACAGTTTACTAAGCAAACACTACAGAAGTGTACCAACTATTAGTCTTGAGATTTATAGCTTCTGGAAAACTATATTCCAGGTGGTAATAAAAATACAGCCTTAGGTTGGAGAGATGGCTTAGTGGTTAAGGCATTTGCCTGCAAAGCCTAAGGACCCATATTTGATTCTCCAGAACCCATGTAAGCCAGATCCACATGTTGGCACATGTGCCTGGAGTTTGTTTGCAATGGCTAGAGACCTTGGCACACCCATTCTCTCTCTCTATCATAAATAAATAAATAAATAAATAAATAAATATTTTTTAAATGCAGCCTAAAAGGAGTAGCCCTTATGTCACTTTGGGATGACTAGCCTATAAGAATCTTCATGGGAGGAGCCAGGCCTGCTCTGGAAATCAAATTCAAAACCTCATGGGGGTGTCTTTGTGCGAGAACACAGCAGGGCATGATATGTCAGCACCCTTAAGTCTAAGCATCTTATACAGTCACACTAGTTGGATGATTCTATCCTAACATAGAAACTTGAAATGTGGACAAAATTTGGTGCACAAAGGTGCTGAGTGCAGCTTTACCCATAATAACCCTGAATGAAAAGCATCTCCCAGGGTTGGAAATTAGGAGCACTTGATAAGTTATGGCTATTTAGGTACTAGAGTATGGCAATCAATATCTGCAGAAACTTTGAATAACAAAACACTGCTCATCACACATTAACTGGAAAAGTGGAGTTCCCCCTTGGAGATTTAGTCTAGTCTTTGCATTAGGACATATATGTGTGTTTCTGCCAGGTGTTTGGAGCATACAAAGGATTTCCTCCCCTTCGTAATTACTGTAGTTCCCTATTTTCCATCTTTAGAAGCTGAATGAATAGCACTATGTTTAAATAGTTTGGACTTGAAGCCAGGCTGCCTGCTTGAGTCCTGCCTCCTACTGGCCTGCCACTTTCCCTCTCTGATCTCAGTTTTCTCATGTGTCCCTGAGGGAATAACGTTCATTTCTAACTTGTGGGACAGATGTGAGCTTCAGGAGATCATTCAAGAGAAGAAATGCCAGCTTGTACAAAACTATTTCCAACAAAATTGAACACTTAAAAAGAGAAATACAAAGAGTCTACTTTCCTGCTATAGTTCAGAGATATATCTCTTTCTCTCTTTCTTCCTTTCTTGTCAGGGTCTTATGTATCCCAGGTTGGCCTTGAACTCACTCGGTGGTGAAGGAGGGCCTTGGATGTATGGTCCTTCTGCCTCCATCTCCTGAGTGCTGGGATGACAGGCACGCACCACCACACCCAGTGCATGCGATGCCGGCAATGGAACTCAGGGCTTTGTGCATGCTAGGCAAGAACTATGTCAATTGAGCCACATGCCCTGAAAAAAAAAAATTATTTATTTATTTATTAAAAAGAGAGAGAGAGAGAGAGAGAGATGGGGGCAGAGACAGAAAGAGAGAGAATGGGCACACCAGGGGCTGTAGCCACTGCAAGCAAACTCTAAATGTATTCACCACCTTGTGCACCTGGCATATGTGGGGACTAGGGAATCAAACCTGGGTCCTTAGGCTTTGCAAAAAAGCTCCTTAAGCACTAATCCATCACTCCAGCCCCCTAAAACCTTTTTGAATAGAAATAGTTCTATTGTGAAGGCACTCAGAGAACTCTGCTCTCTCTGCAAGGACTAGTGATGCTGATGCGTGCTCTCCTACCTTTTCTGAACATCGCCTCTCGGCCCCCAACATTTTCTGAAGGTCTCCATAGGTGGTCATCTGGATCACTGGCTGCATAGAATAGCAAGAAGGCCAGAGTAGTATGAAGGAGTATATTCATGATTCATTGCCCTGTAACAAATTGCCACCAACTTAGTATTTTACAGCAGATTGGGGGGAGAGGGGGAGAGGGTATAAGACTATTACCTATAGGAATATGACCAACACCTGATAGATTTACAAAATAAAATTCATAGTCAACAGTAGAGGGATTAGTTAGAGGGAGGAAGGGTGCAGTGGAAGGAGTGGGGTAGGGTGGGGAAAAGACAGAGGGAGAGAAGGGGACCATGATCAAAATACATTTTGTACATACATAAAAATTATCAACAGTTTACAGAAACAATATGCACTGATTATCTCAAAATTTCTTTGGGTCAAAAGTTGTGGTGTGGCTTAATTGGCTCCTTCACTCGGGGCCTTGTAGGTTGTAACGAATGTGTCAGCACACAAATATATGACCACCTGTAAGTAGGAGGTGACATTTTTTCTGGCCCCAAGAGGCCCAATAGGCAGTTTGGGGTTGAGGGAGCATCTCCAGGAGACTGTCCATGTGTCAGGCCCTACTCTTCACTCCTCTCTGCTTTATTCTTTTTCCTCCTTTGGTCTTAACATGAGGACCAGTCCTCTGAACCCCACATCCTCCTCATTCAAAGTGGGGAGAAGGGAAAAAGGCAAAAGGCATCTGTCCACGAAACCTGATTCTTTTTTACCAGTAGAAGAATAGATTCTTGGAAGCTTTACTCATATTCATGGTCAGGTCCCACTGCCTCTCATCCATCTCATTATGCCATCTGGTCATCTTGATTGTGCATGCTATTGACACACACATGCCAGTACCCACTGCGATGTTCACAAAAAAAAAATGCCAGACTCAGCCCTTCAAAACATGGGAATGTGGGCCGAAGCTTCCACAGAGAGCTAATCAATGAGTAAGTTACAACTTGGAATGAGAAAACAAATGAAAACTCTTTTGCATGGTGCCTGGCACATAACAGCATCTCAGCATTGCATTTCCTCTTTTCCCTCTCTTCCTTTTTCTTCCATGGCACTCTTGCATCTGGGTTTAAGGGCTCTGCACACAGCAGCACTTCCAGAGTTAAGTGCCCAGACAGGCAGACAAGTCTGTATTTGGAGTTGAGAGGAAAGTTTACAGGGAGGAATGTAATAGCCCCAGCTGGAATGCTGCCAGGGGACTAGCAACTGCAACACCCTTATTTGCTCTGGGGAGGAGCAGCTTGGAAACTTTTTATGAGATTCCAGAAGCAGCAAGGTCATCAGTTTTATGGCCATCCTGCACCATGTGTAAATACAGCCTTTGAATGATAATGTTTGGGCTCCCTAACGAGAACAAGGCTAGCAGTTAGCTCCTTGGAACAGGGGACAATAAAATGAGAAATGTTCTGCGCCACGTGATTGCAAGGCACTGGGAGTAATTTAAGACCCTAACAAACAACAACAAACCCTTTCTACATTCAGACAGCTTAATTTTCAAATTGCCTCACCCTGGAGCCCCCGCATGTATGTGAGACAGGTAATGTGATTAGTCAGGTCTCAAGTGAAGCAGCATGTGTTTACTGTCAAGCTCATTTTCCAGCCAGCTGTGAGTGCTTGAAAGAAAGCTCTTGGTCAGGCCTGTTTGCTGTGATAGAGTCCCAGCTGGGAGGAGGCCTGCGTTCTTGCCAGGCCCCCTGTATCTTCTTAAACACCAGCCAGCTTCTCCAGTGACACCTGGGCCTCTTTCTTTAATTGCTCACTGGACCGTAGTTTTCTTTCTAGGCTGGGCCCAGGAAACATTTAGCATCTTGTGGCCAGAGGCCAGGGTCTGCTCTGGGGTTGCAGTTACCCATGGGATTAGGGTCACTCCATCTCAGGGTTTCTTTTCCTCTGGGCTGGCCAAAAGGCAGCAAAGGCAGGGTCAGCTTGTATACCCAGGTTCTCTGAATGTAAAACTGGTTTAGTAATGATGTTTATTGGGGTGTAAAATTATCCATATGCCAATCAGCCACATGAAATAAGGACTTTCTTGTGTGTGTGTGTGTGTGTACATGCACTGTGCATGCGTGTGCATGCCCCCACTCACATGTATGTGTGTTTGGCCTCCAAGGGGAATGGGGCACAGCCCTGCTGACACGGTGACGTTTGAGCTAAGACTTGAGCTGGAGAAGCTGCTAGATAGTCATGGACTCTGTAGGTAGAGTGAGAACAGGTTTTTGGAAGCAGTAAGGCCGACTGAAGACACAGCTGCAGGGAACCACAGTAGATGCAACGACTGTTAAGTAGGTGTTCATTTTTCTTTAATAATCTGGGCATAAATCCATAAATTCAGTGCATATGTATGTGTGTTTGTATACCATTATGCATGAAACAGGAGTAAAATGTGGTATTGAAAACAAGGGGTTTGATGGACCACTCAGAACAGGTGGTCTCCACCTTGCAGTAGAAGCTAGCTAGGCTTCTCTGCTCAAAGCAAGCCCATTGAAGGGTTGTTCTGTACAGAAATTGGATAGCTATAGACAAATGACTTTCCCCGTTGAAGACAAAGTGATGGCACTTCCCTTCTGATCACCCTAAAGGGGGGCCTGTAGTGATTTGCAGGCTCACCAGGGTACACATAGCTCATAAGAAGTCATTCACTCCCATCTGTGTGAATATAGACCACTAATCCTGGCTGGACCTATGAACAACACCGTTGACATAAGTGAAGAATATTTCTACTTAGTAAATTGCTAACCTATGGAACTCATATTTATAGCCTACTAGAACTAGGGAGACTGTGGCAGGCAGAGAGATGGTTCCCTGTGAGCCCCACAGAACCCAAAAGCTTTTGGAATTAGAATTTTCACATTATCTGAAATGCATAGATAGGACCAAAAGGGAAAGATATTCAGTGCACATATTTAAAACTACATACCTTCATGAAATCACCATGCTACAATGTACAATGAATTAATATTATACAAATCCTGTAATTACCTTTTTTTATATAAATTTTTTTTTTTGAGACGAGCCAAACAGACTGGCCTTGTTTTTTATGCGAGGTGGGGGAGGAATACTGGCGCACCAGCCCCCAGCCACTGCAAACTGCAGACACGTGCACCACCTTGTACACATGTGCGACCTTGCACCCTAGCATCGCTTTGTGTGTCTGGCTTATGCGGTACCTGGAGAATCAAATATGGGTCCTTACGCTTTGCAGGAAAGTGCCTTAACCACTAAGTCATCTCTCTAGCCCCTGTAATTACCTTTGAATAACAACATAATTGCACTGCAGTATATTTTTGGGCAAACTATAGTTCTGTTAAATATAAACATTTGACATAGATCTTGATTTAAAACATTTTGAATACAAATATGTAATTTGTTAAAGGTCTCAAGAAATTGAGGTCACCTGGATTCCTGAATTGTCTGCATTGGGGTTGATGTGTGACCCAGCATGGTAGTGAACATTTACCTCAGGTTCTCAAAGTACTTTTTCTCATTTATGGCTTGTACCAGTTGCATATGAATCTTGCTGATTTGTCGCTCAAATGAAGTGTGAGTCAGGGGATGCTATCATGGTGAGCAGAGGTAACAATTTGGACAGTGTGGTCAGCTAACTTATGAGAGGGCCCTACCTATCTCTCAGCACTCTTACTTTCTATCTGATACTAGACGTCCTACATGATAGAGACATGGAAATATAGCAGTACTAAATGTTGGAAATGGGACATGTATGAGGGTCAGAAAGGTGGCAGATAGAAGACTATGCATGCTCTGAGAATCCCTAACTCATTCCTGAGACTTCCTACAACTTATGCTGAGTGCCTTCTATCAATGTCCAATGGACTTTTGCAGGCTTCCCCACCATTATTGCCTGTCAGCTAAACTCCTATCACTCATCAGCTCTATCTAAATGCCTTATTTTCAGTGAAGCTTTTCTATGTGCCCAGCTGGAAGTAATCATTCATTTCCACATGTTCTTGTGCTATACTCAAATCAGCCTCTCTTTCATCCCTCACTCTTTCCCTCTTTTTATCTATCTATCTATCTATCTATCTATCTATCTATCTATCATCTACATATCTACCTATCATCTACATATCTATCTATCAATCATCTATCTAATCTATCTGTATGTCATCTAATCATCTATCTATCTATTATGTATCTATGTTCTACTTTGTGCTTCATTCTCTGCCAAATACTACTATGTGACCAGGGTGTTTCAGTCTCCCAAGTGAGTTAAAGTATGTTTTCTTACTTAATTATCATCAATCCTGTGACACTAAAGATAGGGACACAGAGAAACAGGGGGGGTTATGAAGATGAGCATAAATTATGACGAAACATCAAAGTCACATAACGTATCTGAAATTCATCAAAGAAAGTGGGATTCCATTAAGACCAAAGTTATTTAAAGAGATACTACCTATTTTTGGAACTACATTTCAAGGTCTATATTAAATGGAAGAGGCATGCAGACTTTAGGGATCAAAGAAAGTGCATAATCTAATAGGGGATCAAACTGGGTTGGAGCTTCAGGCATCTGTGAGTAGCTGTCAGAATCAGGGGGTGTTTATAACCTAAGGCCTTAGGAATGTCCATGTCCCTGTTGAACTTACACATTTTTTGACATGATCAGTATTAGAAGAGGCCATCAAGGCCAACAACACCAAGAATGCTGAGTTGACAATTTCATATATTTCTTGGATGATTTCATAAGTTTCTTAGTTTTTATGCAAAGCATTATCCAGAAATCTGAATTTTTGAGCCTCTGTCCAAACCAGCAATTCCAGGGTAATTCCATTAACACTGATGACAATATCTTATTTGTTTATTTGCATATGCATGTACATGAATGCCAGGGTCTCTTGTTGCAGCAATCAAGTACCTGTCTGGCTTTATATGGGTGGCTGGGGAATTGAACCTGGGTTGGCAGGCTTTGCAAGCAAGTGCCTTTAACTACTGAGCCATCTCTCCAGGCCCAACAGTCTCTTTTTTACTGGGTAAGCATCTTTAATCTTATGAAAACCTTAGGTTATGAATAAAAATATTTAAAATAATCAAAATTATAATAAATAATTTTGTATTATGGACCTGACTATATTTGGTATTTCTATATACTTGTAATACTTGAGAACTTCACATTAAAATGAGTTCATTGGGGTCCATTGTAACAACTTAAAAAATATTTTATTTATTTATTTATTTGACAGAGAGAGAGAGAGAGAGAGTGAGAAAGAGGCAGATAGAGAGAGGATGGGCATGCTAGAGTCTCTAGCCACTGCAAACAAACTCCAGACACATGTAATACCTTGTGCATCTGGCTCACATGGGTATTAGGGAATTGAACCTGGGTTCTTAGGCTTTGCAGGCAAGCACTTTTAACCCTTAAGCTATCTCTCCAGCCAACAACTCCCTTTTTATCTCTGATTTTGTTAATCTGGGTCTTCTTTCTCCTTTCTATTAGTTTAGCCAAGAGTTTATCAATCTTGTGTACTTTCACAAAGAGCCAACTCTCCATTTGGTTTATTCTATAAATTGTTCTGATAGTGTCTATTTGATTAATTTCAGCCCCAATCTTTATCATTTCTTGCCATATACTGGGTTTGGGATTGGTTTCTTATTGTTCTAGAGTTTTGAGGTGGGTCATCCCATTGTTTACTTCAGGTCTCTCTAATTGTTAACATTGGTGCTTAGAAGACACAGGCTTTCTGCTTAGGGCTGCCTTAGCTGTATCCCAGAGACTGGATATGTTGGACTGTTATTTTCATTTGTTTCTAGGAACTTTTAAGCTTCTCCTCTGCTTCTTTTTCAATGACCCATTGCTCATTCAAAATGTGCTCTTCAGTCTTCAAGACTTGTATACTCTCTGTATTCTTTCTTCTTTGATCTCTACTTCTGTTCTATTGTAGGTGACCCATAATCAGAAAGTCCCAAACCACATGTTCTCTCTCATATGTGGATCCTAGCTTGTAACATCCGTATGTATACACATAAATGAGGGCAAATGTGGGTAAAATCTAAAAAGCTAGGGTGGTGATGACAAGGAAGGAGGTGGGGGCAGGGTGAAAGGACACATGTGACATGTAACAAAAGAGGGAGAATCAACTAAACCAAATTGTATTCAAAAATGCAGTAATGATACCTAAACTTTGTATGCTAACTAAAAAGTCAAATATAATAAAAATGATTTATGTTACTCTAATTTAAAATGCATAAATGTCAAAATTATTGAAATATGATTTTAAGTAGAAATTCATGTCAATTATATTTATAAGTGTAATTTGTTAGATTAAATGCTTTATAACATTTGTTAATCAATTGATGTCTTTACCATGAAATTTAAGGCTGGAGAGATGTCTGAGTGGTTAAAGGCGCTTGTTTGCAAAGTTTGACGGCCTGGATTAGATTCCCTAGTACTGATGTAAAGCCAGTGTACAAAGCGGTGCATGCATCTGGAGTTCGTTTGGAGTGGCAGGAGGCCTTGACACAGCCATATTTGCTCTCTCTGTATCTGTTTCTCTCTCTCTCAAATAAATAAATAAAAAAACCTTGAAATTTAATTTATAAATGTAGTTTTAACTATTTGAAGAAAGTTAATTCCCTACATTTGTAACTGTAACCAACCACTGGCAAATGTCCGTTTAAACAGGCCTTACAGGTAGAAAAATAAGATTACTAAGCTGAATAGTAAAACCATGAGGGAAAATGTATTTTTATTTTTAACTTTCTAGATTAATTATTAAGTTAGAAATCCAACATACACCTTTCAGTACTGTTTTCAGTTCTTAAAACCTACTCTTCTGCATCAAAATAGTATGTGGCAGAAGTGTCATCCCCAGACGCATGGCTAGTAAGTGGTCCCGTATCGATGTAATCCAGGGTGGGCTCGGCTGCTCTTTACAGCTATGTTTTCACTCCTCTGTAGCACTTGCACTGTTTTGGCTTGGAATTGATTATTATGTGGGTCTGATTTGATTACTTGCCTCCCCTCAGCTTCCACCACAGAATCAGGCACAGAGTAAAAGTAGGGGAACTCAGTAAATGTGCCCTAGCCTTAGCTTCTGAGAAATGAGGGCTGGCAGGCATGGGAATGCTTA
This sequence comes from Dipus sagitta, assembly GCA_036346955.1. Lineage (NCBI taxonomy): Eukaryota > Metazoa > Chordata > Mammalia > Rodentia > Dipodidae > Dipus > Dipus sagitta. Next base: position 87,053,897 of record CM070779.1, on the reverse strand, counting down.
GAGAAGAGCATCTCTCTGTGGCTGGGGAGAGGCTGCACTGCAACTCTGAACTCTCTATAGAAGGGGATGCACACTTACCCTGTGCTATTGGCTTTATTTTAAAACTTGATTCCACGAGTATTATTGCTACTGATCTTAGAGAGACCAGCATCCTTTCTACGCTCAGTGAAGCCCTGTGGTCCAGCCCTGCCCCCTTCTATTCTACCTGCTCTGATTACACTAGCTTCTGTTCTTTGAGCACACACGGCCTTCCTTAGATGTGGTCCCATCTCCATTTGACACTCACAGGGCTCTGAACATCTGCTTCCAGCACTTGCTAGAGTGCAAATTTGTGTTTACAGTTATGTAAAATCTTTAACAAATGGAAAGTCTTTAGTTCTGCACCTTGCCTGCTGACTTCACCATTGCTTTTGGTACATAGTAGGGGCTTTGTAAATATAGAACTTTGTTTTTCCTTAGCAGTTGACACATATCTGTTGTTGAGCTGGATGGACCAATGGATACGAAGGTATTGACTTTCTGGTGATCTTTTGGACAGGCAGATCTTCACTCAGCTGAAAAGGATTTTAAATGAAATCTTATCAGACAGATAGGGGACATGATGTCTGTGATTCTTTCCAGGCCAATGAGCCTTTTCCTTCAGGAAGGCTGTTTGTCACTTTGCTTTAGCCATTGCTTTTATCATTTTCTTAGGGAAGAGAGAGAGAGAGAGAGAGAGAGAGAGAGAGAGAGAGAGAGAGAGAGAGAGAAAGACAGAGAGCATGAGAGCACATAGAAAAAAGACTGGTATACAAGGTTTTAGAAAGTGACCCAGGATGGACCCTGGAAATGGCCTCGGTTTCCCTGTTGGCCTCATTCAAGCAAGTGAAGCCTCCTTTCACAGGGAGGAAGTCAGCTGAAAAATGTCAAGCCCTTGAATGTCAGTGAGGTTTGCATTTCCAAATGATGGGTTTATGATTAAACTGCAATAACTCAAATGCACCATCCGTGCAGCATGCCAGTTCCAACTGGTAATTCTTGTTCTTTTTAATTCCATCCCCCTCGTTAGTGTTTAAGTCTGTGCCTTCCAAGTCCTCAAGCCACAGCTACAGCCACAAGCAGAGATTTGACTCAATTCTGACGACTCAGAGACATCCACGAGGGCATACGTATCCTGACAAGTTCTTGCCCGGAAAGACATAAGAGACGAGGCTAGAATGCCAGTACCTGAAAAGAGCACTGTGCATTCCTCCTCAGAAATGCTGGGTAACCGTGGCCTCCAGCCTGCTGGAGACTGCACTCAGAAGATGCCTGCTATGTTGGCTGGTGGATTCTGGTCAATGTTCTGGAATTAAAAGATAATATGTTGACGTCTTTTCTCTTAAAACCTTCCTTAAATCCTATCCTGGCTTTTTTTACTCTCTTTGAATGATATGATCACCATTTATTTAGTACTACATGGGTTTGGCACTGTGGGATCCTGTGTTACCTCAAACTACTCCTACCAGCCTTGTGAGGTACGTAGTATTGCACCCATTTTCTTGATGGGAAAACAGCCTTGGGGCATTTTGTAATTTGGCTGGTACATACCATTATGAGGTGACCAAACCAGTATTCTAAAGTCAGGTTTTCAGCCCAAAGCTTGTCTTCCTGTGACTATGAGCCTCACAGGAATCCCAGAAAGGGCCAGGGAATGGCTCCTTTTTTATTTTTGTGTGTGTGTGTGAATGTGTGTGCACGTGTGAACACACACATGTGTGTGCACATGCATATGTACACCAGGGTCTCTTCCTGCTGCAAACAAAGCCTATCTGGCTTACATGAGTGGCTGGGGAATGAAGTTGGGCTTTCAGGCTTTACAAGCAAGTGCCTTTAACTACTTAGCCTTCTCCCTGGCCCCTGGAAGCCTGCTCTTTTCTCCTTCCCAGGGTCTTGCTCTCTGGGAAAGGTCTCTCAATCACTATGTGTATTTGTTCTACTTTTAATTTGCTGGTTCCTGTTTATGTTCCAGAGTCAGGCTGATTTTCCTTCCAGATAGATTAGTCCCTGTGCAAGAAACCAGCTCTCTTCCAGCCCTTCACCTTCCCCTGCACTGAGAGCTGTGTTAAGCCCCAGGGTGACTGGTTTGTAGTGAATGGATGAAGTTACCCAATAGCGACCTAAAATGGAATTTGGAAGCCCACTTGGAGTTGAAATGTTTAACAAAATCTAATTCAGTTTTCTGTTTATCTTCCTCTGTTTTAAAGATATGCTAGATTTTTTTTTTTTTTCTGATTGATGAATGGATTGCAGGGGAACTGTTCAGATAAGGATGGAGAGTGGGATGTGGGAAGGCGCCTTGCTTCATTCTCTCTGGGGGCATGATTGGGCTGACCACGTGGGTGGTGACATGCAGTAGACAGAAGATGAGTTCTGAAGAAAAAAGGCAATAAAAATTCTGTTATTTTTTAAAAAAGATGCATGCTGTGGTAAAAGAAAAAGTAATGTAATGGGGTGCCTCCCCTTTCCAGAGTGCAGAATCTTCTAGAACACATCTCAGGATGTCTGGGTGACACAGCTAAGAAGGGTCTGTGGCTTGAAAAGCCAGACACTAAGCTGTGGCTTTTCCCTGGCTGCTTTGCCCAGGGCAGCTGGACATGTCACCTCACTTTGCAGTATCTTATTTAAAATAACCAAACTTACTGTCACATAGGTAATTAAAAATAACCAGCGTCCTATTGGATGTTGTCTATGAGCACTTTTTTTTCTATTTTTTATTTTTAATTTTTGGTTTTTCCAGGTAGGGACTCACTCTAGCGCTGACCTGGAATTTGTTATGTAGTCTCAGGGTGGCCTTTAACTCACAGTGATCCTCCTACCTCTGCCTCCCAAGTGCTGGGATTAAAGGTGTGCGCCACCACGCCCAGCAGGTTTTTTTTTTTTTTTTTTTTTTTTTTTTGAGGCATATCACTTGATTACAGTATGTAGATCATGGTTTTCAAGTTTATTTATTTATTTATTTATTTATTTATTTATTTTTTTTATGAGGCAGAGTCTCACTCCAACCCAGACTGATCTCAAACTCACTCTATAGCTTAGGCTGTCCTCATATCTCTGCCTACCAAATGCTGTGCTGAGTTTATAGGCGTGAGCAACTATGCCTAGCTCCATTTTCCACAATATAATATTATTATCTTTCCCAGGCTACAAATACTTCTGTTTCATTGGACCACATTTATTGAGCACACTGTCATTTCATTAGGTGAATGAGACATCATTTCATTATTGAAATTTCTCACTGTTGAGAATTCTAGTTGCTGATTATAACTTGATACTATAAACATTGCCATGGAAAACTTGTATACACACACACACACACACACACACACACACACACACAATTCTCTACTCAGGATAAATTTTCATAAGGGAAAAGGTCAGGTTAAGGGTGATGACTCCACTTTTGAAAATGTGAATGTTAGAAAAGTTACACTAATTTATACTTTACCTGTGAGGGTGCATTTCCCGCACTTCAGCCTCTCCTTGTTAATTTACTAATAAGTTAAAAAAATTGGCAAATCTTTATTGTTCAGTTTGATAAATTTCAATTTGATAAATACTTGTAGAGAATGTATTAGTGAGGTATTTTATAAGACAGCAAGAAAACAAATGCAGTCATTCTTTGGTCCATGGGAGATTGGTTCTAGAATGATCTATAGATGCTCAAGTTCCTTATATAAAATGATGTAGTATTTGCATATAACTACATACATACTCCTTTATAGTATATAATTGTGTTTAGCTTATTTATAGTCTCCAGTGTGATGTTGTGTAAGTACTTGGGAGTAATGATAAGTAAAAGGTCTATGTATGTTTATTATAGACACAATTTTTTTCAAATATTTTCAATCAGAGGTTGGTTGACACCACGTAATCTGCAGTTATGGAGAGCAGACCATAAGCAAGACCAGTAATTTCCTATGAGAAACCCACTGAGTACTGGGGAATTGGACATGGAAGAGCAGAATATCTAAAGACACCATGGCAGGCTGGTATGCTTGGAGTGAGGTCTAAGATGGGTAATGGGTGGAAAAGGACAAGTCTTTGAATTATCTATGAGGAAGGATGCTTTGTTGTCTGTGTAGACACCAGGGCCTTTGCAAATGGATTGCTGTGAGCAGATGTGACTATTGAAATCCTCCTCCGGGTCTCTGTCCGCTTGGTCATCTGTCAGCTTCTGCTTCCTTCGGCAAGCAGGGAGAATGCTGAGAGGAGGCATGGCTGTTGTGTGCCTGCATTGTTTCTTCTTAAAAGTGAAAGTTGAAGGTAGCAAAGATTTTTGTTGATATGTGGGGCGTGTATGTGGAAACTGATGAGAGTTGAAGAATAAAATAGCAAGAAGACCCAAGAATGTACAAATAATCGCACTTTTTTTTAGAAACAGACAAACAAACAAACAAAAAAAGGAAATGGATTTTGGAAAAAATTTGTAAATTTAGCTTTCTTTATAAAGATATACTTTTCTATGTGCATCTCAAATGAGTCATCAGTTAAAATATGAAATGAATGATATGTGACTTTTTCTTAGAAAATTAAATGCTACTAATTGCCTTATAAGCAAAGATGAATTAAAGCAGCAGTTCTGCAAAAGAGCATTATGACTGACAACCTAACAAGTCAGTGCCAGCAATTCAAAGATGAAAGGGAAAAATCAAAGGAAGGAAAGAAGGGGAAGAGGTAAAGGAAGCAATAGGGCAGTGAAAGTTTGACAATGTTTTTCCAAATCTTTTCTGATGTGAAAGCTCCTTGGTCTTGGATATTTGCGATTTTTTTTTTTCAAGGTAGCTTCTCACTCTAGCCCAGGCTGACCTGGAATTCACTATGTAGTCTCAGGGTGGCATTGAACTCACTGCAATCCTTCTACCTCTGCCTCCTAAATTCTGGGATTAAAGGTGTGCACCGCCACGCCCAGCTTGCAAATATTTTTTGAGTATTCAAATATATTGTGAGATTATTTTTCTAATTCTTCATTTGCTACTATGAACAAAACAAATTTGGAGCAATGTCATAATTACATTAAATTCTGTTGTTTATAACTTTGCTTTCTGTTCTTTCATGTGGAAGGCAACTCCAGAACCTTTTAAAACTCTGGCCATGACATATGACATGTGGGCCCATCCAAAACCAGGAGCTTCATTCACTTCTGATTAGTCCATAATCAGATCTACTTTTGGGCCCAGGACAGGAAAGGTCAAAATATAACAGACATGTAAGTAACCTAGATGGTAAAAAATAAATTTCTCACAAGTTTAAGCTTTTAAAAATTTGCATTCAGTTCGTTAATTTGATGTAACACTGTACTACACATGCAAAACTCCATATATCTGTTGTCATAACAGAAAACCTGTAAAAACTTCCAACACTGTCACAAATAGAAAATTAATCCATGTTTATATGCTTCTCCAATCCCGCTGTGTAGATGACAACTAGTTTTCCCTAAATATCTGTGTCCAACTGTTTCAGAGTTATTAAATGTATAAGGTATATGTGTGCACCCCTCACCCTAATAACTGAAATTAGGTTGAACCATGATTCTCTTGATATACATAATCATTAATAATTGTACTTATAAGTACCTGACACATTGACCCAGAGTTTTAGGAGCTTCATTGTTCAAACATAATGATAAAGGCTGGTGTGATATAGTCATTATATTCCAAAGATTTCTAATAGGGAATTATTGAATTTGGTCAATGGACTATGATCTATTAGCTTAAATCTCTTATTTTGTTAAAAATGAGTCATTCTTTATAGTCTACTTGTGACTGATTTATTTGCAAATTTCTGCAGCATAAGTTAATTATAGACTATAAAGAAATAGCCAGGTGATATTTGTCCCTTAAGAAGTTTGAACCTCTCAACCACCACTCCTTAAAGATGTAAATAAGTTTTCCATAAGAAACCTACCTGTCCCCCTCAGTTTTTAAATCTCTTATACCATAAAGAAATTGATTTCTATGTGAAGCTGAAAATTCCCCAACTTTGCTTAAATCTTGCTGGCTTAGGATAGTTCCATGATTTCTTATGTGAGGCTCAACTAGTAAGAAAAAATGTCACTTAGGAGGCTAAGGTAGGAGAATTGCTGTGAGTTCAAGGCCAGCTTGGGACTACAGAGTGAGTTCCAAGTCAGCTTGGGCTAGAGCGAGACCCCACCTCAAAAAACCAAACCAAACAAACAAAAAAGTCAAATCATCCAAAGGCATGGGCTCAGCTTCTCATAGTATGATCAGAGATGGTGGAGATGAAGGGACTGATGACCCTGTCCTGGCTGACATTATTGATGGGGGAATGCAAGTTGCCCAAATTGACCCTTTGTTTCAAATCTGATGCAGCATGAGAGACCCTCCCAGAGACAGTCTTCTTCATGTCAGTGTCAGGCATGCTCGGAGGCAGGTGATGTTTACCATGAGCAAAATTGAGGCTGAGGGAAAGTCCCTGCTTATCTACAGCCCAGGGGCCAGAAAACAATGCACTGGTTTAAACACTTTTATGTCCAAAAGGAAGACTTTAGTAAGAAGCTAAAGCTTGGCCATGGTAGAGCAAGTATGGTCTTTACAATCATTACCCAACCCGTGTCTATTTTAGAGAGGAATAGTTGTAATTAGAGAAAAGGAAATAATATCGAGACCTAAAATCTCTAATAATTGGTTATAACAAAGTTAGATCATCTAGGTAGGCAAATATTAAGAGGGAGACTTAGAAATTTTCCATCCTCACTTTCTATTATCATCATACAGGTCTACTTACTATTTTGAAATGCTTTATGCAGACAAATGAGAAAACTGAGGTTTAGATCATTTATAATTTTATTTATTTATTTGCAGTCAGGGAGAAATTGGAGAGAGACAGAGAGAATGAGTATGCCAGGGCCTCCAGCTACTGAAAACAGACTCCAGATGCATGCACCACTTTGTACATCTGGTTTTACATGGGTACTGGAGAATCGAACTCAAGTCAGGAAAGTGACTTAACTGCTGAGCCTTCTCTCCAGCCTGGGTTAGATCATTTAAATAAGTTATTCAGGACATGGACTTGGACACACATTACACATATGCACAAAGTTAGAGACTGAGTGGAATTGATGCACTGTGGATGCAATCCAATGTGAATTTCTCTCCATACTCCACTGTTAGAACCAAATGGCTGGTTAATAGATATAGAAGGAAATTACACACTTTTCCTAAAGAATGCAACAACAATACTTGTGAAGTGTTCTTTTCAGTAAATTTTGTGAAAACAGGGGAGATTACATCTTTGCTTTTTTCCCCATTTTAACTTACTGCCCTGAAAGTAGCATACCTGGTGATGCCATTATTGGATGTATATGTTTAAGGCCCCATCAGGCTTCTGTTTACAAAGAGCATTACTTGCAGATTTGTTTGTTCATTGTGACCCTGGAGCAACATAGTGGATTCTTACTGGAATTTAATTCAAGAATAGAAACATAAAATCTGCTTTGGTTGCCCATCAGTTCAGTTCATTATATTCATCTGGACTGATCTGGTACATTTCCAGGAAGGAAGTATTGCTGAAGCACAGAGACAGCCAGGAGAGGGGCAGATGAGGCTGGAACTGTGGCAGGACCAGATCATTACATGTGTTGTGAATTTCATAAAGGACTGAAATTTTGTTCCAGTGTAGAGGGAAGCCAGTACAGAGTTTGGGCTAGAGTGACACGAGTTGATGTGTAACTTTAAAAGATTGTCTATCTTAGCTGCCTCAGGTAGCTAATCATTGGAAGGACCAATGAGGCCAGGGAAACTTGGACTTGGGGTGGTGCCAATGATGGTAAAGCAAAGTAGATGAATGTGAGATACATTCGGGAGGTAGGAATTAGGGGATTCATGTGGAACTGAATGTGGGAAGGGGAGAGAGAGGGGCCAAGGATGACTCGGTGTCTCTGGCACTAGTGACTGGATTGTGACATTTGTTGGGATGGACAGGATGGCCAGAGGACAATGCTTAAAGGAGATAATCATGAGTGCAATTATGGATGTGTGAAGCAGATATCCAAGCCCAGGCACAAAATAAACAGTTGGACGTGTTGATGAGGGGCTCAAAGGAACTATCTGGATTAGAGATAGAAAGTCAGTAGTCAGAATTTGGATGTTTTTTGGGGTTTTGGGGAATTAGGAAGAATCATTGAAGTTAAAATGTCAATTGAGAAGACAAGCATTCTCAGTATCATGCTTCAAGAAGGGGTCAATGAAGAAAACTAAGAGGAAGCTATCATTATGGTAATCAACAGTGGACCACTTCAAGAAAGAGGGAACTCTACCTTGTAACCTTTGGAATATGTCAGGTGGAGAGGAGCACTACCCTGTAACCTTTGGAATGAGTCAGGTAGAAAGGAGCACTACAGTCTCACCATTGTGATGAGTCAGGTGGAGAGGGGCTCTACACTGTAACTTTTGGGATGAGTCAGGTGGAGAGGAGCACTAAAGTCTAACCTTTGGGATGAGTCAGGTGGAGAGGAGCACTACACTGTAACCTTCGGGGTGAGTTAGGTGGAGAGGAGCTCTGCACTGTAATCTTTGGGATGAGTCAGGTGGAAGGGAGCACTATACTGTAACCTTTGGGATGAGTCAGGTGGAGAGGAGCACTACACTGTAACCTTTGGGATGAGTCAGGTGGAGAGGAGCTCTGCACTGTAATCTTTGGGGTGAGTTAGGTGGAGAGGAGCTCTACATTATAATCTTTGGGATGAGTCAGGTGGAAGGGAGCACTATACTGTAACCGTTGGGATGACTCAGGTGGAGAGGAGCTCTAAACTGTAGCCTTTGGCATGAGTCAGGTGGAGGGAAACATTACACTGTAAACTCTGGGATGAGTCAGATGAAGTTTGCATTTTATGGTTAACTGCATATTTACTAGGAAAATCTATATGACAATGACAGTCTCAAAATTAAGGTTAGGAAGGTTTTAGCACATATATTGGGCAAACATCAAGGGCCTAATGTTTATAGAATAAAGGCTACTTTCAAGCTTCTCTCACCCTATCTAAGTTAGTAGTATGGTGGGGACAGATCTGGAGCAAAGTTAGGATATCTCATCCCGTAAGGTAGTATTCACACAGACTATAATATACTGATCAAAGAGCTTCATAATAAAGGAAGGGAGAGAATTGACAGGAAATTCCTTGTAAATCAAGGGCATTGTGGAAAGGACTGAATATGACATCCTTGTGGTCATAGCAGAGTTTTTAGGCATCTTTCCATATTTATTAACAGTCCAGTCTTTTAAGAATAGGTCCAACAGGGCTGGAGAGATGGCTTAGTGGTTAAGAGCTTGCCTGTGAAGCCTAAGGACCCTGGTTCGAGTCTCGATTCCCCAGGACCCACGTAAGCCTGATGCACAAGGTGGTGCATGCATCTGGAGTTCGTTTGCAGTGGCTGGAGGCCCTGGTGCACCGATTCTCTCTCTCTCTCTCTCTGTCACTGTCAAAAAAAAAAAAAAAAAATAAGTCCAACAAAGAAGTCTGGAAGGTACCAAAGGTTGTATTTGACTTTAAAGCTAAGATCCGGGTTTTATGTGCAGACCACCCTTGTAGAATAGGAAAGAAGGTGAACTTGAAACTAAACGAACTAAATCCTGCTTTTCCAAGGTAGGCTGCTTAGGAAATGACAGGAAAGGTAGAAGAAAAGAAAATGAAAAACCCAGGACTAAAATGGTACAGCAGTTAATATCCAAGGGAGATGAAGAGATTTCTGGAAATCATAGCAAAAAGTCATAGGGTCATGTGTACACCCGATGTGAGTGGTGGAGAGAACGAGCTATACATTGCACACAGAGAGACATTCATGGCACTGAAGTGGGGCAGCGTTTTGTAGGGATGAGACCACATGTTGGAACTCTCTGGATAGAATAACACCATTTGTGGAGAACCAGCTTATCTAATTAGGTCTTAGACCATCTCAGTTCTTACAAACTGGATAATAAGAACACGGGTAAGAAAACAGTTAAGGTCGTAAATGTGGAGGGTACTGAGTTTATTTGAATTTATGAAGTCAATCTGGAGTGAAGTTGGCATTTTTTCTTTTTTAGTATAAATGCCAAAGAAAATCTTCTCAATGGAAGATAAGGACAAAAAAATGCATATTTGATGACTAGCACAGCAAATCTTAACTGGGCTCTGGTGTCCCTAGTAATGTTAAGATACCTCATCAACAATTTTAACTTCATTTAGGTGTACAACAAATACATATTTAGTGTCTACCACATGCTAACCTTTGTATAGACACAATTAGAGCACAGCAGACAGGGTCCTGCCCCCTGACAATAGATCTTAGAGGAAATAACAGACCATAAACAAGTGAACAAAAGAACATTTAAGAACATAATTTCAGTTAGTGATAAGAATGGAAAGAAAAAAGAAAGAAAGCCTGTTAGATAAATGCCTTGTTAGGTATAGGGTGTGGGTTTGATAGACTTTTACTAGTAATCTGGGAAGATGACCTTTGTACTGAGATAAGGAACCAGCCAAGACAGGTCTGGGAGGGAATGCACCTGGCTCTGAAGTCTGCAGCCTCAACAGCAGCAGGTTAGAGGAAGGCAAAGAAAGTTCCTGTGACTAAAGTTATGGAAGGGGCAGAGCCTGGTAGATAATGCGGGCTAAGAATTAGGGGTTTGAGGGCTAATGATGCATGGTCTTGGTGTTTTAAGTGCACTAAGGAAGCCCTTGAGAGGTTTGAACGAAAGACTGCTGTGGTCCAGATAAAAATAACAGAGAATGAGGGGGATGACACAGGCAGGGGAGCTACTACACTCCCAGTCCAGGCAAGAAGAAACATGGGGTGACTTAGCGTAGTGAGGAGCTGTAACAGAAGCTGAGCTGGGGGAAAGGCCACGTTTTAGCATGGTAGTGTACAGCAGGAGGCCTCAGAGGATGTGGATGCGCACTGGTCAGGGCCGCAGAGTACAGAGGAGGTGAAGGCCTGTACCTCCCTGGTTCCCTAGTCCTCCAGGGCTGGGTCACAGCGGTCCGTGTGTTGGGCAGTTTAGCAAAGTTACCTCTTTCAAAAGAAAATGTCTCTACTCTTTTGTTCACTGTTCAGAGATGAGAGAGCCACACCTTTGAGGAAGAGAGCACTGAACATTGTTTAGTCTCTTCTTTATCGGCTTAAGCAATTTGGCTCTATCCTCAAACTTGCAAGCTGACTTTAGCCAGAGAAAACTCTGACCCAGACCTCGGAAAGCACAGGAAGTAGTTTGGCAATTGTTAGCCTCTGATGGTGTGGCAGGGAGATCTCATCCCATCCCACATAATGACCATAGTGTTCCTTTCAATGATATACTGAGTTGCTAGAATCAAAATATAGAAAACACAGTTTTATATCATGTTGTACATGTCTACTGTTTTTAAATATATTTTAAATTTTTTGTTTATTTTTATTTATTTTTTTGAGAGTGACAGTAAGAGAGAGAGAAAGGGGCAGATAGAGAGAATGAGTGCGCCAGGGTCTCCAGCCACTGCAAACGAACTCCAGACAAGTGCGCCTCCTTGTGCGTCTGGCTAACGTGGGTCCTAGGGAATCGAGCCTCATACCGGGGTCCTTAGGCTTCACAGGCAAGCGCTTAACAGCTTAGCCATCTCTCCAGCCCCACGTCTACTGTTTTTGATTTCCTTTTTAATCCCTTCAAGTCAACTTTATGTTTAGACGTGGCATTTTTTAGTCATCTCTTTTGTATTTTGTAATGAGGTCTAAGTTAGTTGCTGTGGATTGAATGTAAATCATAGGCTGGTGTTTATAAACACTTGGATCCCAGCTGGTGGTGCTGTTTGAGAAGGTTGTGGAACTTTAGGGAGGTGGAGCCTTGCCAGAGGAAGTAGATCACTGGGTGTGGGACCCAGACCCCACTTTACTGCCCAGCATCTGCTTCCTGAGTGACCACAAAGGACCAGCCAGCTTCCTGCTGTTGCTTCCTGCCTTGCCTTCCTTAATGGACTACACTCCTACAAGCTGAAATAAACCCTTCCATGAGGGGCTTCTGAGCAATGAGTGAAGTAACTAATACATTAGTGTTCCATAGAAGGAGCTTCTGTCTCCAAATCAGTGTGTTTGGGTCAGTTATAGGAAAATCTCAGTTCTAAGAGTAGGGTACTTCCCAGTGAATTGTTGGTGATGGTGTCCACTGGGATCCCCCCTCCCCAGACAGTATAGATTACTGCCAATGCTCATGGTTGACTCTATTACATGCTTCAGTTGCAGGACACTGAGAAATCAAGCTGGAACTGAGCTGGAAGCCTCCTCTCTATTGTGTAGCTGTTATAGTAATGCAAAGTGCTATGCAGTCTGCGTAGGGAGAAAAGTCAGCAACAGTCTGGACCAGCAGTGGACTCTGTAAACTACATAACTGACCACCCAGGCCTGATAAGCTCACTGGTGCAACAGTGGCATGACTGTCATGAGGATAACCAGCTACTCTCTGGATTTAAGGCCTGCTCCACAGGAAAGAATTCATGCCTGGTAACTGAAAATTCTAATCAAAAGCTGAGAAAACTATTGATTTAAACTCATCTCTCATTTGATAATTAAAGAAACTGAAGCATAGACGTTGAAGGGATTTGCAGGTTGCAGAGTTGGTGGGTAAGGATGACAGTCATCTCTGTCCTAGATAATATTTTCTACCAACATACAGATATTTGATTAAGGTCCTTTGAGAACAAACAAGAAAAAAATTACATGCAGCAACTGAAATACAGTGCTGATTTATTTTGACAGGGTTATAAGAATCACTCAGGGCACAACTTCTTCTTCTGAGGTAATTATCCTAAGCTCCTAGATATGTTCTCTAAAGCTAAAGGTGGCAAAATCTAGGGCAGGATTCAATAGTAAGGCAACTATCTACCACAAAACATGCGATTCTAGAGCTGAGTTCTACCTGTTCAAGGAGGTAGGGAAGACTCTACCTAGTGCCTTGAATGTTCTAAAACTAACTAGGAAGCCACACACTGACTTGACCTTGGCATTGTTCAAAAACAGAGGAATCGCAGTGGACCTGCCAACTGGGGGCTACAACAGGGCTAGGGATGCACTGGATATAGGAATGTGCTGGTGGTTCAACAGTAGACTCTGGGAGGTGGAAGAAGACTGAGTTGGTGTTTGCCAAATATGTGCTGCACAATGGAATATTTCAGGTTTTGGAGGTGAAGCTAAGTAGGGAAGGGATGCACACAATTGAGTCCTTAAAGCCACCTAACACATCTGAGCTTTTGGCCACTGCTGGCTGTGGCTACTCTACTAAGCATTGAGAATAGGCTGGGATGGAACCAGGTTGAGATGACATGTTCTTTCCAACAGCCACAGGGCTCATACAGCAGTGAGCTCGGGCTGTTTCCTAATAGGAATCTGCTTCCTCTTCTGGTCTGAGCAGGACCCTTTGAAGACCTACCTACCCCACTGCCCCTATCCATGCCTGGAATTTTACCATTAACAAACAACTCTTTCTTTTTTCTTGGGGTCCTCTAAGAGGGTGGAAGTTCAAGGTTGGGGGCTGCTGTGAGCTCAGTTTTCAGACTAGAGAGGAGTCAGTGCACTCAGACAGAGATGGGAGGCCACGGAGGCCATATGCATATGGCATCAGTGACTCTCATAGTTGCTGCTAACTTAGTCCTCCGACAGGGCAGGGAGAAAGCCAGACGATTCTTACCCAAACTCTTTGGGTTAAGCCCACACTTAGCAGACTGCTCTGTGTTGTAGAGGGCTTAGAGAAATAGGGTTCCATGATAGTTCTAGAAGCTTCCATGCCACCACAGACAATAGTCCAAATCAGTTCAAAATGAGATCATATATATTAAAGGGAAAAAATCTTAAATGATTTAAAAGAAAATATAGAAGATGATCCATATAACCTAGAGGTAGGGCTGCATTTATTAAATAAGACTCACATACCTCTTAAGAAAGATAAATTCAATGACATTAAGAGTAACTCCTCGTTTTCAAAAGGCTTCATTTTTAAATATTTTTTTTTTAGATAAGCTTCAAATTGAGAGGAGACATTTGTGGTGCAATTACTTGTGATTAATATACAAAATATAAAAACGATAAGGGGGAATCATGAGTAGCGAGGAAGAGATTTTAAAGAAGGTAGGAAATAGAGAAGGTAATGAAATATGTGTGATAAGAAAGCAGGGAGGAGGTAGGGTGCTGGGGGGAAGGGACACCAGCTGGGGGGGAGGGTGATGGGGGAGAGGAACAAGTGAGAACATATATACTTCTGGCTGGTGGAGAAATGGAGAAGGCAGGATAACAAGACTGACGGCGTCCCTGGCCTCCACCTTCTCCACAGCAGCAGCTCCCTGATGCTATCCCCTCTCTGCTCCCTGACTAACATGACGAAGAATCCTTCAGGATATTGTCAAATGTCCCCCGAAGGGAAAATTGTCCCTGGCTGAGAATCCCAGCTCTAGAAATTGTTGCGTGTGGATACCAGGAAACACCAAACGAATTTATAGTATAATTATCCTTAACAATAAAAAAGCTGAAAATTCCTCAGTAGCAGAGTGAATGCATAAATTGTGGCCTAGTCACACAAAGTAATACCACAGAGCAGTAAAGATGGACAAAGTTTAACTTTGGAAGCCTTTAAAATATAATTTTGGTGAGAAATGACTGTAAAGGGATGTAACCTGAATTTTTGTAACATATAAAAATAAGAAAAAAAATGTAATGTTTGAGGATACAGACGTCTGTAGTAAAGGCGGAAAGACAAGCTCATGGAAACTCTCGCTGCCTGTGGCAGGTGAGGGAGTGAAGGCAGCTTCTCGTTGTTAAGCTGAAAGGGCAGAGTCTGTGTGCTTATTTTACTCTTGTGCTTTTTTTAAATGTGTTACACGTATTTTAAAATATGAAGCAACAATTTCATAAGAAGAAAATAGTAAAGGAAGAACAGATGATGGTATGTTTTTAGAAGAAGAAACAAAATTCATCCAAGGGCTATGTATATGACAAGGAGACCACCCATGGTTTTCTGAGCAGGAAAATCACTTTTCTTCCATCTACCTCTATCCCTCGCTGGCCTGTGTCAGGGTTATAATGTTTTGAAACCCTGACCCCTTGTTAAGTGACATTGGCCAGGCTCTTTAATTTGTGTGGAACTTAGTTTCCCTGATTGAAGAAGAAAAAATGATGGCACACAGACTATTCTAGTGCATCTGTGCTCACGGCAGACTTAATTGACCTTAGCACTTACTCTACCAAGTGTTTTCATCATTGAACTCTAGGCAATCAAGAGAGAATAAGTCTGTATTCTCATGGCTTCATCTTTAAAGGTTTTTTTTTTATGTTTTTCATCCTTTGCATACATTCCTGACTATTTTTATATTTAATTTTATCCTAATTAGTTAGGGGACTCTTTAAAAGAAGGGTTATGCCTCAGAGTGACCACTCCTTACCATCACAAAACCAACAGACACTGGAGTTTCAGTAAAAAGTGACTGTCTGAAAAGCCCTATTTCTTGTCCCGTTTTCACCATTCTTATCCCTGGTCCCCAATGAAACATCTTCTAAAACCCTCTAGATGAAATGCTGGCTGGCTGGCTGGCTGGGTGCTAAGCCCATTCAGCTAGGGCCATATTCCAAAGGACCAGGTCCGACTTTATGCTGGAAGTTTGGGAGAAACCAGAGAACTAGAGAAGCCTGGGCGGTAGTGAAGAGGAGAGACGGGCTCTGACCAAGGCCTTGTGGGGATGGCCTCGTGGGAAGGGTGAAGGTCAGAAATGGCCTAAGGCAGATTAAGTAGAATTTTCTCTTTGCAGATTCTGCCCACTCACACTGTCTCTCAGAGCTGCAGCTTCTCAACTTTCACTCTGCTAGCGAAGAAGGTACTTTCTTTTCATCCTGTGATGCCAAATCAGTTGACAAATTGAAGTTGTGACCAAGAAAGCCGAAAAACCTCAAAGTTTTCACAGGCAAACTCCATGCGCCCTCCAGTGGCAAGACATCAGAACGCAGGCGAGCCCTGAGATTTGATGTCACATAAACTAGATCTTGGAAATACTTTTTTCTCTTTTGCTGAATATTCCGGATTCCACACTCATTGTTCCTAATGCCGGGATGCTGCACAGAGCTTTTATGTAATGTTATTAGTTCACAAGACTGTTTAAGCTGAAATTAATCATAAAATATGTTTTGGGGTTTTTTTTTGGTGGGGGAATTATGATAATGATTATCAATGACTGAGTCTTACTCTAGCACTTCTTATTCATTACCTTTATTATGGTCTCATGACAGCCTTGCAAGGTCACTACGTAGCATTATTATCCTTATATTATATATAGAAACACTGAGGGTGAAAGTGTCCAGAAGAGAGTTGTTATTATGAGCGGGAGAGAGAGGGGAAGGGGGAAAGAGAGAGGGAATGAGAGTATGGTGTGTCAGGGCCTCCAGCCACTGCAAACAAACTCCAGATACATGCACCACTTTGTGCATCAGGCTTTACATGAGTACTGGGGAATTAAACCAGGGTCATCAGGCTTCACAAGCAAATACCTTTAACTATTGAACCATCTCTCCAGCCGAAGAATTTTTAAAGGAAATGGACCTATGTCTCTGTTCTCAAGTCATTTACTGGTCAGAAATGCAAGCTTGCTTATCATTGCTGGAAAGTAATTATCTGATAGTATATTTATTTGATATATATTTATCTGATACCATATATATTTATTATATATATTATATATATATTTATTAACCATGGCTAATTTTTCTAGTATACATTGTTTTAGAGATATAACACTATGGTTTCCTAAGTGCTCCCTCCCTCCCTCCTTCCATCCCTGCCTTCTTTCTTTTCTATTTTTGAGGCAGGTCATACTGTGAAGCCCCCGACCTTCAGTTCATGATGTTTTCACTTCAGCCTCCAAGATGCTGGGTTGTAGGCCTGTACCTCCACAGCCCACTCCAAGTGGATGTCTGGTATGCTGATGAGAAGACCAACACTAGCACATAACCATTGCTACCAAGCAGGGCTTCTCCTGTTCTATCACATGTGTGAAGTTTAGGCTCAGCAGGAACCCGTGTTCGAATACCTGGTGATCTCCACTTTGGTTGTAGGATGGGGAAAGTTAATATAATGACACATATTTTCCCCACTTGCTCTAAATGGATGAAATTCTCTAAAGCCCATAAAGTCAGTGTTGTCTATAGATACAGAAGTGAGGTCCAATGCAGAGGGTGACATCTTTCCTCACCATTGAAGCCTCAAGAGGTCATGTGCCTATTGAAGTTTGAAAGGTGCAACTGTATTTATTTATTTATTTTTTTTTACAAAAGCAGTTGAGATATTGCAGAGGGCCAGGCTTGACTTCTACTGCATGGGACTGAATAACATGATCAGTTTTTCTTTTATCCATTCTGCTTATTTAACATTACTATGCTATATATGGAATATGTGAGACTTGAAAATAGAAAGGAGACTATGAGGAGGGAGAAGAGTTCTAAATGGATGGAAGAGGATGGAACAAGAGAGGATAATGGGATAGCAGAAGGGGGAACTATTTGAATACAGGATGGTTACCAGAAAAAGGGAGGTGGGTGCAGGAGAGTACAGTAGGGCATGAATAGAAACTAAGTATATTCATATGTATGTATGAAAATGTCATAATAAAATCCATTTCTTATGTTCTAAAAATAAAAAAATTATCATGCAGTAAGATTGACATTTTTGGATGTGCAGTTCTATGAATTTTAACATGAGGTACAATACAGCCCAGTAAATTTCAGTAACCCCAGCCTGCCAAACTCTCTCCTCTAGACACACCGTCCTCATTTTTAACCACCACTGACTATGGATCTACTCGCTATCATTCTGGTTTTGTCTTTTTTTTTTTATTTTTTACTTTTTTTAAAATTTTTTTTTGTTATTTTTATTTATTTATTTGAGAGCAACAGACAGAAAGAGGCAGGTAGAGGGAGAGAGAATGGGCACGCCAGGGCCTTCAGCCACTGCAAACGAACTCCAGATGCGTGCGCCCCCTTGTGCACCTGGCTAACGTGGGTCCTGGGGAGTTGAGCCTCGAACCGGGGTGCTTAGGCTTCACAGGCAAGCGCTTAACCGCTAAGCCATCTCTCCAGCCTGGTTTTGTCTTTTGAAGCATGTTGTATGCATGGAAGCAACCTACATTGAGTGACCTTAGAGACTGTCTCTTTGTTCTCAGCACAATGCTTTTCACAACTGGATTTTAATACTAAGTACCTTAGGCAGGCCTTGAACTTGTAATTCTCCTGACTCAGACTTCTGAACAGCTGAAATGTTAGGCCTGAGCTGCCAGACCAAGGCCCAGTTTATAGGGGTCCTCACAAGAAGAAAAACATAAATAAAATCAACAATATAGCTTTAAGCATTCTACCCTATAATATAATCCTAGAGTATAATCTTCATCACCATATTCAACCTTAATATTGGTAAATCAGGTTCCCATCCGATTTGAAACCAGCTCTGGGTAGTGAGGAAGTCAGGATGTTTGGCCTAATTATCACTTTGCAGATGCAAAGTATGAGGTAGAAGCTAGCCTTAGGTCTCACAGTTTTATTCTCTGGAAATAAAAGTATCTATTTGTCTACTGACAAATTATATCCTCAAACCAGGACACTCTGTGTGAGGAGAGTCCGACTAATGTAAAGGAAGAGAATTGTTATTAAAATATTCACGAACTTTTTCTTAAATTACCTTGACTTTAAAAAGCGTTGCTTCTCACAAAAGCCTAGTACTGTCTCTTGGAATCCATTTGTTCTAAAAAAGTCTTTCTGATTATCAAATAGAAAAAAAAATTTGCAATTACATTAGGTGTTTAATGACCATAATATAACCCAAAGGTTTGGATTCTAATTTACTGCATCACCAGCCAGCTGTGTAATTCTGACTATCCTCCCCTTGGCTCCTCATACTTCTCATCTGCAAAGTGATAATTAGGCCAAACATCCTGACTTCCTCACTACCCAGAGCTGGTTTCAAATCGGATGGGAACCTGATTTGCTAATATTAAGGTTGAATATGGTGATGAAGATTATACTCTAGGATTATATTCTAGGGTAGAAATTTTAAAGCTATGTTGTTGATTTTATTTATGTTTTTCTTCTTGTAAGGACCCCTATAAACTGGGCCTTGGTCTGGCAGCTCAGGCGTGACATTTCAGCTGCTCAGAAGTCTGAGTCAGGAGAATTACAAGTTCAAGGCCTGCCTGAGGTTTTGCAGCTTTCCAAGGACAGAGCCTGTGAAGTTGTAAGATTTATTAGAACATAAGTCAGCCTTCTTTTCTCCCTTGGAATTGCCATGGGTCTCATAGCTGCTTCATTGTATGAATGAATGAATGCATGAATCAGTATTACATGTTTTTGATCTTTGACAAATTTATGCATACATACATACACATAATGCATGTTGATCATATTGTCTCTTTTACCCTCTCTAATCTACCTCCCACCCCTGCTGAACCCTTCTTCACATCGCTTATCAGCGGTAGATATACCACTCAAGGAAATGACTCATTTTCCCTCAGAAATTATTAACTACCCCTTTGATCAAGTTTATTGGGACAGTTTACACCTCAGAGCATAAATAATATTTCAATGGAAATGGTTATGATATTAGTTCACATTGTCAGGGATACTGTATGGCTTTGGATCTGAAGTGTATTTTGCAGGTAATTTTGGAGCCAGTATATTCAAACTCCCGATATGAGTGATCTCTAGATGTTTCCAGGTTCTTGACATCTTATTCAAAGACTTGAAAGACAAATACACACACACACACACACACACGCCATTAAAAAGAAAGAGACAGCACACTGCCAAGCCAGGCAGCAGGCCACCTGAGTGAGGAAGTCTTCAAGGATGTCAACATAGTCTGGGGCTACTTTTTAAGGAGTCCATCGGAAAGAGTGGGCTGATTGCTAGAGACATGGTTTGGGTGGTGCTCAGGATTGATTGACAGTTTGGGGTATATAACCTCTTCTCTTCTTTTAATCATGTGTAGGCCCAGTTATAAATAGGAATAGGATTGGAGATAGGGATTTCTTCCCCCTACAAGTTCACTCATAGGACACAGTGTCTTCTTGGGCATGTATCCCAAACCAGTTCATGCTGTTCTGATCTCAGAGTTATATATGGACATACTTGACTAGGATCTGATCACAAATAATGGTTGCAAGGGGAAGAGAAGCCTATTTCACTGGGTCTATGTGGTGCTCTGTGTGGTGGGGGTCCGAGGTTCCCAACAAGTTGCCAGTTGCATTGTTTAGAACAAAGGGAGTGTGAGTGTCCAAGCCAAGTGGTGTCCGAGTCAGTGAAGCTCTGCCCTGGGCTTGGCTGCCTCACTTTGACCCGGATTAGGGCCTGAGACTGGATCAAGGCTATGGATGCTTTGTGCACAATGCCTACTTTACAGTCTGACAGCCAACCTCTCCTACATCTCCATAACATGGCCTGCATTGTCCCCAGTCAAGACTGGGTCCTGATGCTGTTTGGCCTTCTTGCTGAAATAAACTGTGGCTATCCTGTGCCTCAAAGTCCACTCAGGTTGAGCAAAGGCCCAGAATGTATTCATGAGTTAATAAGGGTGACAGGAAATGGTCAGCCAGCACCACTGGCCCAATGGACATGGCAAGTGCAGACATGCTGGGTGGTAACACACACATTGCCTGGGACTCCCATCACTGAACATGGCAAATGTCTGGTAGGGAAGCCAATAGCAACACGGCAGTCTCTCCAGCGGTAGGTCTCCTCTTAGCCTAGAGTTTAATCCTTAAAGCCAACCCAGTGATGGTGGTTGGCGAAGACTGGGAGGAAAACAGCAGCAGCAGCTCCATCCTAAGAGAGCACAGCTGCCAGTCAGCAGGCATTTCTGTTGGCAGTGAGCTCCGACACGGGACAGCAGAGTACCTTTCCTCCCAGATGTCACTTGGTAGTGTCCATTTATCATCCAAATTGAGCCATAGTAGTTTCTTCCTGGACAAAAACATTTGTCCTCTTAACAAATAAACATGTTGGATATATGGGATGACACTTTACTTTCCTGAAATCAGAGTCTAGAAAAAATATTTTAATTTATTTGCAAGCAAAGAGATATAGAAGAGAGACAGACAGACAGAAGGGGCATGTCAGGGCATCCAGGTGCAACAAACCGACTCCAGATGCATACACCATTTTGTGCATCTGGCTTTACATTGGTACTGGGGAATCAAACTTTGATTCTTAGGCTTTGCAGGTAAATGCCTTAAGCACTGAAAAATTTCCACAGCCCTAGAAAAATATTGTATACTTTTCCCCCTTAATTTTCACCTATCTCACTTTATAGCTAAAGAAACTGAACTTCATTTGTTTGTTCAGTTATTCATTTATTTGTGTGTGTGTGTGTGTGTGTGTGTGTGTGTGTGTGTGTGTGCGCACACACACGTGTCTTTGTACAAGCATGTGCCAGGGTCTCTTGTCACTGCAAATGGAACACCAGATGCTTGGACCACTTTTTGCAGCAAGCCTAGTGTGAGTGGCTAGTGAATTGAACCTGGGCCTGCAGGCTGTGTAAGAAAGCACCTTTTCCTGCTGAGCCATCTCGCCAGCCCAAAGAAGCTGGAGCTCAAAGAAGTTAAGCAACTTAAACACTGTCAAACAACAGGCTGGTGGCAGGGCTAAAGCTTGAGTGTATTCTCTTGTCCCTTACCCTGTGCTTTCCAGACAATATCCCACCCAGACCTCTGAGTGCAGCCAGAGCTCTAATGAAGCCTGAAGGTTGGCTGCGGGTGTTGGACTCTCTTCGCGTGCTTGGAACAGAGGCTGAGACTTACTGACTAGCGTGTCCTGCATCTGTACTTGGATCAACACTCAAAGCTCACTGACAGCAAGTTCCGGTAGCAGAAAAAGGAAACCCACGAGGCACCTTGATTGTAATTGAAAAAGAGTGGCAAACAGGAAAATGTGGACTCACAGGCAGGCCAAAAATGGTGGTGCTTTGACGAGCTGCGTCCTGTTGCTGGCAAAGCGTTTACCATCCAGATTTGGAAGACCAGCAGCATGTCCAGTGCTCCGGAAATCTGCCACTGGGCTCTTTGAACGATTCAGAAGGTTGTGTACTGTAGTAAGGAAACCGCCATGATAGAGGGTCGCTGGGAGGGGCAGAATCAGAAATGAATAAAGTAGGTCCCTGGCCTTTCTCACGGAAAAGACTGATCTATGGTAAACAAGTTCTTGGAATATGAAGCAGAATGAAGCTAAATGGGAAACTAATTAGACTTCAGAGCACCCAGTAAAATCTTCAGTACAGAGTTCTGGGAACAGTGCTGATAAGATTAAAGACTAAGTTGGGTTTTAAATTATACAAGAAACTTTGAATCTGAATATTTCTGAATCTATAGAACCCTTAGTTCTACAGAGAGACAAAGAGCAGCTTGCTCAGGCATGTATATGGAGATCTGACACAGGTGTTCTGCCTGGATTTCCACTCCTAGTTACATGGAGAAGTTAAAGGGTCAGTTGCATTCATATATTGATTTGACCCCAAAGAAAATGTGACATGAAGAATGATCAAGAATTTTGATGAAGCATGTAGTAACTTTCACGTGAAAGATGAGGGAGGAACACGGAAGGGGTGGCAGAGGCTTGTATGGCATCAGGAGTGAGAGGCGGTTCTCCTTACCTACAGGCAAACAGTGCATGGGAAGCTGGGAGAAGTGCCAAGAGCCAGGTTCTAAGAAACAGTCAGGGCCTGACAGGGTTGATGGAGATCATGAGCCAGAAGAAGGTGGTTGGTCAGAGCACCAATGGGATGGTGAGAAATAAGGAGCAAGGCCAGCAGGACAAGGAGTTCAGGCTGCTGTCAAGGAGGTAAGCAGAAGTACATTGTTCAGTTGGCCTCTTGTTGAACTGTAGCCCCCACTGAATTGCAGGCAACGGTACTTTTAAGCCACAGACCTGGCAATGACCAGTGTAGTGTGTTTGGGAGTGCTGGGTGGGCAGAGACCCTCAGGTTCTTCTTCCAAATCTAACAAGAGTAGTTTTCCTACGTTACGTACTACTATTGCTTCCTAGATGGGGCCATGGCACACACCTGCCGCTCAGCCTGGGCTATGATGAAACATGGTGTCTCAACATAAACAAACAAATAAAAACAAATTTTGTGGAAGAGGAGGTGGAAAGAATGTAAGAGCCACAGGGTAGGAGGGACTATCCAGAGGCATTGCCTCCCTCCCCCGCCCACAATGGCTGATCTCTGTTCTCACAACTCATAACCCAGAACTCCATGGTAAATACCAGCAATCCCACTAAGGATGACTCTAAGTGGAATGAGGACAAGAAGGAGGGCAATGATGGTACCAGCATATGATGTGTCCATGCAAAGTTTCTACTTAATAAAACAAAACATGCAATAGGGCTGGGGAGATTGCTCAGTGGTTAAACACACTTGCTTGTAAAGCTGGTGGTCTGGGTTCAGTTCCCCAATACTTATGCAAGACCAGATATATGAAGTGGTTCATGCATCTGGAGTTCATTTGACACTCTCATCCTCTCTCTCTCAAAAATAAATACAAATATTAAAATATGTAGATACATATGTTATTTTCTTAAATAGGAGTTAATGGCTTGAATAGTCTATAAACTACTGGTTTGGCAAAAAATATTGTATTAGAAATCAGCCACCAAAAGTTTTAGTCTGAGCTGGAGAGATGGCTCAGCAGTTAAAGGTGCTTCCAGGCAAAGTCTGGCCACCTGGGTTCAATTCCCTAGTACCTGCATAAAACCGGATGCACAGAGTAGCACATGCATTCTGGAGCTTGTTTTGCAGTGGCAGAAGGTCATGGAATGTCCATTTTCTCATTCTTTCTTCATCTCTCTCTCAAATAAATTAATAAACATTTAAAATAAACAAATAGAAAATTTTAGTCCTCAACCTATTTTAGCTATATGAACTTGAACAATAGCAAATATTCTACTATCCTAATGATTGTTAGCTGTAATAAGTTAAATTGAATGCTCTAGCCCAGGCTGACCTGGAATTCACTCTGTATTCTCAGGTTGGCCTCGAACTCATGGCGATCCTCTTACCTCTGCCTCCCGAGTGCTGGGATTAAAGGCATGCGCCACCACGCCTGGCTTCCACCTTGTGTTCTGAGACAGGGTCTCCCACTGAACCTGTGCCTCACTGATTCTGCTAGACTAACTAGCCAGCAAGCCCCAGGAAGCTTCTTGTATCTGCCCCCCAGCTCTGGATTACAGGCATGCACCACCATGCCTGGCTTTATCACGGGTACTGGCAATCTGAACTCAGGTCCTCATGTTTGCATGACAAGCACTTTACCAATTGATCTATCTCCCCAGGCCTCAGGTAAAATCTTTTATTTGAATTTATTTAAATGTAGTCATGAAGTCTGAAAAGATGTGACGCCTAGGAATGGGCATATAGCTTTGGCAACATAGCATGGGAACTTGCAACCTTTCACTTCCTATGACATCAAGGAAAGAAATGTGCACGACCACATAGTATAAAAGTGCTCCTGAGAATGTATGGACAAGTAGGAATATTCTCAGCAGTGCTTTGCCCTGAAGCGTGGGAGATGGTGCTGGGCCTGGTTTCTCGCTGGAGCCCTAGTGAGTCTCCAGCTCTTCCAGTAGCTTTGCTTCTGACGTTCACCTGGCAAGAATCTTGTTTTCCTGCCATCGTAGCTGGCCTGAAGCTTTGTGATAGTATTTGACTTCAGCAAGTTTCCACATGAGCTTCTGCTGCAGGGTTGGAACAAAGCAACAGTGGGGGAGGGGGAGGCCCAGCTTGGAGTGAGTCAGACACACACTGATGCCTTGTGTCTTGTTAAACACTGTTCCCCCTCCAGGTATGTACTTTTCTCCAACAGTCAATCTCTCAGCACATGTCTGGGCTTCCCTCTCCCCGCTAATGTAAATACTGTCAATAGAAGGAAAGGAAAAAAGTTGATGGTTGGGATTTGCGAACCTATGCTTTTAGGTGCACGATCAAGAGCCCTTCACCTTGCCAAACATTATTTAAATTTTGTAGAACAAACACTGGAGTTTAAGTTACATCCTTAAATTCAATATTTGGCAAAGGTGATTTCTCCCACTTGGTATACCTGATAATTGCTTTGAGATAAAGGGACAGACACTATCAAAGGAGTTTAAGAGTTCATTTGTATTACCTTGCCTCTTTTTAACTAGTAAAAAAAGTAGGACTAGGTCAGTGAGAGGATTTACCTAGGATTATATACAATTCCTATTGTAGTGTTGTGACTGCATTGGTTTCAGTTCTGTTTTTCATATTAATATTAATATGTTCATATAATAAGTTCATATTAATGCCCAACAAATAAAGCTATTTGTTTTGTATCAGCTTGATAATTCATCTTAAGAAGTGATCTACGAGTAACTTATACTGTTTGCCATTGCTAAATATTTGGACTTAATGTATCAGTGTCTGTCATGATGTGGTTGAGGGGCAACTTTGCCACTTGCCTGGGTTTGCACTTCAGCTGCGCAACTTATTAACTCGGTTCTTTTGGGAAATTTTAATTTCACCCTCTTTGTAAAAAAGGGATCCTAATAATACTAACCTAAAAGTGTTATGACAATTGAGATTGTCTACATGCCAAGTACAGCAGTTACATTCTCATTGCTAGGACAAACCACTTGACCAGATTTATTTTGGTTTACAGTTTCAAGACGAAGTTTCTTCATGGCAGGGAAAGCATAGCCAGATCAGGACACTGGGCGTCACACGTCCTCATCAGCAGCTAGGAGGAAGCAGGCAGAGTAACCCAGCTCTGACAGAGGGAGCAGATTATAAAATTGCAAGGCCTGCTCCCAGGGATACACACACCTCCTCTACCAAGGCTCAACTCCCAAAGGCAGGACCAGCTGGGGAAAATATGGATCCTAATTAAAAACACGAGGAAAATGTGGGAGCCATTTTGCGTTCAAGTTGCCACACTGGGCTGTAACAGTGGCAGACACCTAGTAAGCCCTGGATAAATGTCAAGCTTCACTATTATTTCATGGGGCCTTGAGAAAGTATAGTTTTGCCTTTGTGACTAACGAGCCTCTTAACATCTTATACTTCACTTTACTCATCACCTGTGAGAAAAAAAATTATACTGATTTGTCATTCAAAGCTGCATGGAGTTATTTATGTGCCATTCAGTGGAGACACTTATTCATTCATTTAATTTATTCACAGACGAGTGAATATTTACTGAGTGCCAACTGTGCCAGACATGATGTGAGTGAGACAGACATGGTCCCTGTTTTCAAAAAGTTTACAGAATGTGGGGAGACAGAAAATTAAACCAGCAGTTACAGTAAGGGGTAATTATTACGGTAGTTGAGTATGGGGTACTGTAAGTACAAAGCAGGAGTAAAACACATGGTTTGAGGGTGGGGCTGAGAAGGTTAAGGAACACTTCTTAGCAGTGATAATTAGGCTAAAACCCAGTAGATGAGTAGGAGTTAACCAGGCAAAGAGGAGAGAGAAAAGTGTTCTATGGAGGGATAACAGAACACATAGAAGTTCAGGTGTCAGAGAAAGCAAGAGAGCAAAGTGGTTCTACTCATTTAAAAAATTTGTCTTATTCTATATATACCTAAGAAAGGGAAAAAAAAACTATTACCATTTAAACTATAGCCCAAGATCTTCTTATCACTTAGGCCTTTTCCTGAAAAAATATTTTTGTACTGAAGTGTATATATTTAATCTTAGAGCACTCAACCAAAGCAAAATAAACACAAATGTAAAATGATTTGCTGTTAGCATTATCTAAAGATTTAGAATCAAATCCTCCTGAGAGGATTTTAATTTTTTAAAATTTTGTATTTTTGTGTGTGTGTGTACCACACATACACACACCAGGCTCTCTTGCCATTGGAAATGAATGCCTGTCCAGCTTTATGTGGGTGTCTAGGGAATTGAACCCAGGCCAGGAGGCCTTGCAAGCCAGCAACTTTAAACAGAGAGCCATTTCTTCAGCACCCAGAAAGACTTTTTGATTCAAGGGTATTGACCCTGTATATTTTTTTTACAACATGGTTGAAAGCTTTAGAAAAGCAGCATTTCCTAAAAAATTCATGAAAGAATAAAAAAAATCACTGGGGTTGCCTTTTTTAAACCAGGTTTGTAAGCATGTGGAATTAGTTTACTTTTGATTAATGTTGCTGAATGCCTCCCTATCACTTCTGCATGAACACCAGAGCCACTGGGCTTTTATTTCCGGCTAATACCTGTCCTGATAGTTTTGAAGCTGCCTTTGTTATGTTTGTGGATGCATGTGAAGAAGAGGCAGGCATGGACTGCAGTGATTTTCAGATGAGCTACTACTTCACAGGTGTCACAATAATATTAAAAAAAGCAATGCATCAGCCAGGCATGGTGGCGTAGGTCTATAATCTCAGCACTTGGGAGGCTGAGACAGGAGGATTTCTGTGAGTTTGAAGCCAGTCTGGGCTACATAGCTAATATGTTATCAATCTGGGAAAGTGTAAACCTTACTTAGTCTGAATATAGAATAGATTGGAAGGAAGTGAGATGGAATTTAGTGCTCCAAGGAAGAGGGAGTCTGCAGAGGGTTTCTGCTTGGTGGATCATTGTAATCAAGAGGAGGAAGGCTCTTCTTAGTAGGGGCTTAAGCCATAAGGATTTCCAATCCTGGATGGTCAGTTTCAAGGAAAACACAACATCCCAGGGAGATCCCTAGATTTTCACTTTGCATAAATATTCCTGATTCCTTAAAGAATTGAATTCTCTTTCAGATAAAGATCTTTCAATTAAATGCAAATTTATATAACTTTTTACACCGGAGGCTATTAAATATAGCACTTTTAAAATTGAGGGCTGTAGTTGATAATATATCAGTATTAATTAATGAACTAGGCAGTAATACAGTGAGTTTCAAAAAGGTGTTAAGTTGCCTCAAACAATTTGCCCCTGTGTTTTTTTATTTTTTATGTTTTTTACTTTTTTAAAACACTATTTTATTCATTTGAGAGGGAGAGACAGAGGAAGAGGCAGAGAGAAAGACAGAATGGGCATCCCAGGGCCTCCAGCCACTGCAAACAAACTCCAGATGCAAACAAGCTCCAGATGCATGCAACACCTTGTGCATCTGGCTTATGTGGGTCCTGGGTTTTTAAAAAAAATTTTTTAAATTTATTTATTTGACAGACAAAGAGAGAGGGATGGATGGGTGGAGGAAGGGAGAGAGAGAGAGAGAGAGAGGGAGAGGGAGAGAGAGAGAGAATGGGCATGTCAGGGCTTCCAGCCACTGCAAACAAACTCCAGACATATGTGTTTCCTTGTGCATCCGGCTAATGTGGGTCCTGGGGAATCAAACCTGGGTCTTTTGGCTTTGCAGGCAAATGCCTTAACCACTGAGCAGTCCCTCCAGCCCTGCCCCTGTGTTTTAAAAATATTTTTCATTATATGATTTCCTTTGTGTGTGTGTGTTTGTGTGTGTTGACCACTTTTATTTTATTTTTTTAAATTTATTTTTAGTTATCATATGCAGGTTTTGGCATCATTCATTTTGGCATTTTCAAATACAATTTTCTTTTGAGTCCTTTCCCCTTTCCTATTCTCTCTTCCTTTCTTCCCCCCAACTACCCACCCCCATAACTTTCCCTCCTTCTGTTTACATGTCACATATACACTTTTGAATTTCCCCTTCCCGCTCATCTCTTTATATTCATTTTTGGTTAGGGTTCCATCTTTATAGGTTTTATCCACATTTACCCCCTTTCTGTGTATACTTAAATATACCACAAGCTAAGATGCACATATCAGAGAGAATATACAGTTTTGGTCTTTCTGAGTTTGAGTCACTTAGTATGACTGTTCCAGGTCCATTCATTTCATGCAAATTTCATTTTTTATATTGCTGAATATAATTCCTTTGTGTATACCCACCACATTTGCATTATCCATTCTTCTGCCACTGGGCAGCTAGGCTGATTACAATTCTTAGCTGTTGTAAAGACAGCTACAACAGACATGGATGTGCAAATATCTCTATAGTAGAATGTGGAGTCTTTAGGGCATATACCTAGGAGTGGGATAGCTGGGTCATATGGGAGGTCTATTTCTGTCCTTTAAAAAATTAATTATAAACTTGTTTTTTTTTTTGAGGTAGGGTCTCTCTGTAGACCATGCTGTCCTAGAATTCACTGTGTAGTCTCAGGCTGGCCTTGAAATTATGGCTCTCTTCCTACCTCTATTTCCCAAGTGCTGGGATTAAAGATGCGTGTCACCATGCCTGGATTATTATAAACTTTATTGTATGAACACGTGGCATATTGGTTATATTCCCATTGGGTTAAGCTCACATCCCCTCCACCCCCAATCACTGAGGACCCTTCTCAGTGTGGGTTATTGTTATCCACTGTGGAGTCATGGATGTACCAGTCAGTCTCTTTGGTGCATACAATGCCTCAAGATGCTCCTTTCAACCCTGGGGCTCTTATAATCTTTCTGCCCCCTTTTCAGCAATGTTCCCTGAGCCTTTGCAGGCAAGTTACCACCTACCTTCCTTCCTTCCTTCCTTCCTTCCTTCCTTCCTTCCTTCCTTCCTTCCTTCTCTCTCTCTCTCTCTCTCTCTCTCTCTCTCTCTCTCTCTCTCCCCCTCTCTCCCTCTCTCTCTCTTTTTTGAGGTATGGTCTCATTCTGGCTCAGGCTGACCTGGAATTAACCATGTAGTCTCAGGGTAACCTTGAACTCATGGTGATTCTCCTACTTCTGCCTCCTGAGTGCTGGGATTAAAGGTGTGTGCCAACAAGCCAGGTTTACAAGCTTTATTTAGTGAACTCTTAGTAGCTACTTTGGTTAGGTTTGAGTCTCCATCTCCCAAGAGGAGGTTGTCAGGTTAGCAGTGAAGGCAGCACTTATGTTTAAATTGCCACTTTCTCTGTGATATATCCTGAGCCCTGGCAGATGTGATAGAAATGACTAGTCTCATGCTAGGCAGCCACACATCTTTTCTTGTCATATTGATGGATCTTGGTTCTCCCTGTCATTCACTGCTATCTATAAAAACTAGATTCTCCAACTAAGAGTGAGAGCAGCATGCATCAAAGGAGATAAGCATAGTCACCACTTCTGCCCAGTCTACCCTTTTCCTCTCTTATTAAGAGTTATATCTTTGGGCTGGAGAGATGGCTTAGGGGTTAAGGCACTTGCTTGCAAAACCTAAGGATCCATGTTCTACTCTCCAGATTCCACGTTAGCCAGACACACCAAGGTGAGGCAAGCGCATAGTCATACATAGGTGGTACAAGTGTCTGGAGTTTGATTGCAGTCAGTGCTTGAGGCCCTGGTGAACCAATTCTCTCTCTCTCTCTTCCTTTTTCTCTCTCTAAAAATAAAATAAAATAAATGGTTATATCTTTTAATTAGCTAACCAGGAGGAATATTTTTTTTCCAAGGTATAGTCTCATCCAGCCCATGCTGACCTGGCACTCACTCTGTATTTCCAGGTTTTCCTTGAACTTGCAGCAATCCTCCTACCTCTGCTTCCCAAGAGCTGGGATTAAAGATGTGCATCACCATACTTGGCTCTCAGGAAGAATAGTTCTGTGGTACTCTCTCATGCTGTCATTTGTTTTGTGTATTCTAGTCCCTTACATTGTTCCCTCAAGCCCTTCCATTCCCTGTATTCTGTCCCTTCACTTGCCTGTCAAGTATCTCCTCCTTTTGTCCCTCCCCATTTCCACTCTCTCCTTACCTCATTCTAGTTCCTTGCCAAAACTATTGCTGCTTACTACAATTTACAAACAAGTCAAGCTGTTCTATATTTGAACCACATATGAGAGAGAACATGTGGGTTTGTCTTTCTGAGCCTATGTGACTTCAACTAGTATGTATTTTTCCAAGTCCATCCATTTTCTGTGAATTTCATCATATCATTTTTCCTTACCACTAAATAGAATTCCACTGTGTATATGTACCACATCTTCATTGTCCATTCATTAGTCGATGGGCATCTGTCCTGATTCCAATTCCTAGCTGCTGTAAATAGAGCAACCACAAACATGCTGTGCAAGTGTTCTTGTAGCAATGAGTAGGATATTTAGGGTATATTCCAGGAGTGGTGTAGCTGGATCAAATGGTAGGTCTAATTTCAGTGGCTGTACAAATTTTCACTCTCACCAGCAGTGGGTGAGGGTTCCTCTTCTCCCACATATTTTCTAGCATTTGTATTTCTTCCTCTGAGAACTTCATTTAGTTCCTTGCATCATTCTTTTGAGTGGGTTGCTTGATTTTTTTATTGCTCAGGTTTTGAGTTCTTTGTATATTCTAGTTACTAAACCTCTGTCATATGTATACCTGATGAAGATTTTCTCCCATTCTGTAGGTTGTTTATTGACTCTTTTGATGGTTTGCTTATCTGTACATTATCTTTTAGTTTCACGAGCTCCCAGGTGTTGAGTGCTTGTCATTGCTGATGCACATGCACATGTGTGTGTATGCATATGTGGAGGCCAGAGGCTGATGTTGGGTGCCTTCCTCCATTGTTCTTTACCCTGTTTTCTGAGACAGAGTCTCTTCCTGAACCTGTAGCTCACTTATTTGGAGACTATCTAGTCAGTAGGAGCCTAGAATTTCCTACCTCTGCATCTGCCTCCACAGTGATGGGGTTGCATTTGTTTGCATCAGGTTATGGGGATACAAACCCAAGTCCTCAGGTTGTGTAGCAGGCACTTCACCAACTGAGCTGTCTCCCTAGTCCCAGTTTTCTCTTTTTATAAGGGAAATTTTAGCAGCAATCGTCCATACCTCTCATGTGCTATGATGCAGGCAGAGCAGAATCTGCTAGCCAACTTCTAAAGAGGTTTCAGATAATTAGAAATAAATGCTGCAATATAATGGCAGATTCCCAGGTTTCTTAGTTGTCTTATTATATGGGTTTTAAATTTTTAAAAATATTTCATTTTTATTTATTTATTTATTTGATAGAGAAAGAGGGAGAGAGAGAATGGGTGCGCCAGGGCCTCCAGCCACTGCAAACAAACTCCAGATGCATGTGCCCCCTTGTGCATCTGGCTAATGTGGGTTCTGGGGAATCAGACCTGTGTCCTTTGGCTTTGCAGGCAAATGCCTCAACCACTAAGCCATCCCTCCAGCCCTAAAGTATTTTTAAAAACACAATGGTGACAATGTTCAATGGTGGATACTGTGTGTTGCTTTTTTTCTTAGGTGAACCTATCATCCAGAGGTGGAATCTATTCCCTGATGAATCCAGGCTGGCCCTGTGCCCTGTGTGCATGGACCAACAGAAACCAGCTGCAATAGCATCCTATAGACTTGAAGAGTTAAGGCAGCTTCCTCTCTTCTCTATCAGAAGGCATCCAACATGTGAACCATCTGATTACACCTTCATCCCAATTATGAGAAAACATCACACAAAAGCAAGTTGATAAACATCTTACAAATTAACTGAGTAGTACTCGTCAGAATGTCAAGCCCACAAAAGACCATACTGATGAATTGATGTAGACTGGAGAAGATCAAGGAGAAATAACCACTATATGTAATGTGGGACTCTGGATAACACCTTGAGATAGAAAAAGATGATTAGTAGATTAAGCGATGAAGGTTAATAGGATCTATAATTTAGTTAATAGTACTGTTCCATCCTAATTTCTTAAGTGTGATGATGTATCTAAGATATTGGTAGTAGTAGAGCCTAGGCAATGGATGTATAGGGACTCTGTACTATTTTGTAATACATACATCTGAGACTAGTTAAAAATTAGAATCTAATCATCTGACATCACTGTGCTGGAGGGAAGTCTAAGTTACCCTAAAAGAGTGAGCACCTTGGAGCACCATGGAGCATCACCGAGATGCCACACATGAGTGAAGCCATTTTGGAACATCTAGCCCAATATGCCTGCCAATGGGTGACTCTACACTATGCCGTCTGGACATCTCAGTTGAGCCTCATATAAATTCTGAACCAGCAGAAGTGTGATGAATGTTGTCATGGTTGTCAGGCTGTGGGTTTCATAGTGATTACATAGTGCTAGATATCCATCCAGGAATAGAGAAGTAGCAGCTCAGATGATGCCATAGAGTTCCTTCTACCCAGTCAGGGGAGGGGGTTGGGAAACATGGCTTTTCCAAGCACTGGGAAGTTGACAGCTTTTTCTGTGGTAGGATCTGATGGGGTCAGAGGACCAGTGGTTTCCAAACCATTTCTTTGCTTGTGTATCTCAAGCTGGAAGTTCCCATCCTTCAGCTAATTCATTAAGACAAAACTAATGAAAGTATCTCTAGTAATTCTTGGTGGTCCACCACAAGAGAACTCTTTTGTTAAAGTCTGAAAGTCAGTGGATAGATAAGCATTCATCAAAATTCTTCACTATACGCAGAAGATCCTACTGTAGCACTAGGATGGGCTAGAAAACATCAGCACTTAAGAGGGCAGGCATCTTCTTCTCCCTGCTCTTAGGTGACAGCCAGGGCATCTCCCGTGTTGCTACAGAGCTGAAAGCTCCAAGTACAATAGGAATCGGCTATAGTCAGCTATAGGAATTTCTACTGCTACACGTGTCAACCTTGTACCGCCCATGCTGCCAGGGCCTCAGTCACAGCTAGCCTGATGAAGCAAGTGCCCAGGACTTGTCTTCTAGAATATGTCCAATGCATCATGTCACTCTGCTCTGTGTCTGTCTGCTTTCCAACATTTGCATGTGTCCCTTTATATCAGGAATATGAGTGTGCCAACTGGGAAATGTAGTTTTCCTTCTTTTGCAGCAGAATTAGAATCTTTTCCAGTTCCAGAGATAGGATTCAAGCTCCAGAAGTGATAGGCATGTGCTCATCCACTACGCCATACCCCTGGCCCTAGGAGTTGTTAAAACAAGTGTTGGGTAAGCCCAGTTGCAGGAATGAATGCTGTATTACCCAATTCTTTTATTTGACACATGAGATTGATTTCATAACATGATTGTCATTCTTTCCCATTTATCTCCAGGTATCAAAAACAATTGCTTAAACACTAAACATGATAGTAATGAAAATATCTAGAACATAAATAGTCATAAATAAATATAAGTAAAATATAAATGATATAAAAATAATACAAATAATATAAAAGTATTTAAGATATAAACATAAATAAAGCCTAGCACTAAAATAATGCAAGCACTATGCTATTAATAAGACAAGTATTCCATACTAAAATTTAAAGTGATGGTAATAAAAACAATGCTAATAAAATTCACTACTAGATTTGAAAAATCAGTGTTAAATGAAAGAATAAATATTCTAATTGGATAAAATAATTATGTCTGAGTATTTGAGCTTAGATTCTAACCTCTTAGTGGCTAAAATATGGGCTCCGAAATCAAAATGCCTGGTTCTACTCTCACTTACATTTTATTGAGAATTTTAATATGTGAACATATTGCAAGTTGGCTACATTCCCATCAGGTCATGTTCTTAGGTCCACTCTCCCTGCACCCATTCCTCTGAGGGTCCTACTGAATTTCTTAGTGATACCAAGTTACTTCAGCAATATAGTTCTCAGTTTCTCATTGCAAAGAAGAGGTAACAATGGAATCTCCATCATAGGACTCTTGTGAGAATCAAATGAGAAAGTGTAAATAGTATATTGTATATGGTAAGCTTTTATCCTAGTTTAGTTAGTGCTGCTGTAACAGAATACCTTATGGTGGATACTTTACAAAGAATAAATTGTTTCTCACTGTCGTGAAGCCTGAAAGTCCAAAATCAAGGCTCTGGTATTTTGGTCTCTGGTTCCAAGATGGTCCTTGTTGCTGCTTCTTTAGAGGGAAGAAACATTGTGTCCTCACTGGAAGAAGAGAAGAAGAGATAGTCCACAACCACAACTCCTTTCATAGCATTTATCCATTTATGAGGGCAGAGGTGTCATTTTCTAAATAGCTCTCAAAGGTTCTTCCCTTTCAACTCTGTTGCACTGGGAATTAAGTTTCCAGCACAGAAGTTCTGGGGGACACATTCAGACCATTGCAATACTAAATAAATGCTAGCTTACAGTTGGGGAGAAGTAGAGGATACGTCAATGAAACTTACTCTGTTTTCTCTGAGGTAAGAAGCCTGTTTCTGTAACCCAGGCTTCTATTATTGACTTCCTGATAGATTCCTATATCTCTATTTTGGGCTGTTTATCTCATCTCTTATTAGAAAGATGTGTTGTCACTTTCTGTTTGTTTCTGGATTTATCTCTACAAACATGGTGTTTATGTTTGTGTTGACACAGAATCATAAGGTTCTTTCTACATCTCTGTCTTGAGAGTAGTCTTCAGGGCAGGTCAGGGTCTACCTGAATCCTCTACTACCATTCCTTACTTGTGATTTCAAAAAAGGGCTTTGGAGCCAGATGCAAAATATTGAACTCAAATATTGTTTCCATTAATGACTAGGCATGCCCTAAATATATAATTTTGCCTTTGAAAATCTTGGGTTAATACTTTGCTCAAATGGCACAAAAACTGGGCTGGGGATATGGCTTAGTGGTTAAGCGCTTGCCTGTGAAGCCTAAGGACCCGGGGTTCGAGGCTGAATTCCCCAGGACCCATGTTAGCCAGATGCACAAGGGGGCGCACGCATCTGGAGTTCGTTTACAGAGACTGGAAGCTCTGGCACGCCCATTCTCTCTCTCTCTCTCCCTTTCTCTCTCTGCCTCCTTCTCTCTGTGGCTCTCAAATAAATAAATAAACAAATAAAAAAAATTTTTTTTAAAAAGGCACAAAAACAGTGCTGGAGAGATGGCTTAGCAGTTAAGGTGCTTGCCTGAAAAGCCAAAGGACCCAGGTTTGGTTCCCCAGGACCCACATAAGCCAGATGCACAGGGTGGTCATGTGTCTGGAGTTCATTAGCAGTGGCTGGAAACCCTGGCATGCCCATTCTCTCTCTAGCTGCCTTTCTCTTTCTCTCTCAAATAAATAATAAGTAAATAAAAAAATATATAAAAGAAAAAAGGCACAAAAACCAATGAAGTGATGCTGGGTAGTATTGCACAGAGTCCTTAGCACATAACCGGTACTTCGTAGTGGATATTCCAGCCCTTCCCTGTCTATTCTTGGCTCAGTTCTACAGTGCCATTGTCATTGGTTCTGGTAACTTCTATGGTGGCAGGGAGTAGAGGCTGAACTTTGAGTTTGTTCTGGCCCCAGAAAACCCTTGAATGTTGTTTGTGGGTTTTGTTTTAGGTCAAGGAAAATAAATTTCAACTTGTTCCCTCATGTGTTTATTTTCCTAGAAGTGGAGCTCAGCTAAAATTCTTGGTACAGAGAGTCCAGGTTAGCTATGTTCTGCTTGAGAGACTCTGCTGTCTCTTCCCGTTGAACAGGTTTGTTCCGGGTCTCTTGCATGAGCAAATAGATTTTCCTCAGTGCACGGACAGGCATTGTAAAGCTTCTGAGATTCTACTCTGAAGCTTAGTGTGAGCAAATAATCATAACATAGTCGTTATTATAGGGCTTACCACTTGGTTTTAGGGTAGAGATTCCAAGAGGTGAAACTTTGTTGTCAAACAGATCTCCACTTAAATCCTAGGCTGTGGAAAATCAAGAAAATTATATCAGAGATTCTTAGTGTGCTTGAAACAATTCACTAACGAGCTAAATTCGTAGACAGGGCCTAAGATGATGAATAACCACAGCCATGCCTTCTCATGCTTGATAGTGCTGATAATGTGCTGTAACAATGCTATCCTTTTCCAGTGTGCTTGGACATGACAAACCTTGTGTTCTGCATGTGTGAGTGGATGACAGTGGCACCTACCTCACAGTGTACTATAAGAACTAAAATATCTAGCATGTACAAAGTCTTTGTAAAAGCATCTATCACATAGCAATATGAGCAAATGTTGTTACTAATTATAACATGTAATTATTACGTCTAGAAGGGAATTCATGGACACTTATTTGTAGTTTGGGTAGTAATCCAGTACTGTGTTATTCATTGTTGAATTGTCTCTGCTTTGGTCAGTAGGAGCTTCTTCAGGGTAAATCCTGTGTGTTCTTGCTATCCTTTTGCTTTTGGTGCTCTTCTTTATTATTTGGCATCAAAATATACTCCAGGCTTACCTTGTATTTTCCCTGGCGTAGCTCTGGAAATAGCCATTTCTTCCAGGAGTCCTGACTCCTTTTGAGGAATGATATTACAGAGCAAAATATAGGTTTTAGGTGAGCCACTCTATTTTTTATAGTATACTTTTTAATCGATATTTTCATACCTTTATGTAATGTATTTTGATCATAATCCTCTCCCATTATTTTCTTTTGTCCCCTCTCCCCCATGGGCCTTCCACACAGTCCCTTCTAGCCACTTATTTTGATTTAGAAACATCTACTATTACATTAATGTGTGCTAAATAAATCACTGAGCTGAGTTGGCCAGACAGGTGTTGTAGGGCAAGGAATAGAATGACATCAAGCCAGGGTCAAGTAAACATAAAAGAACCTGCTGTAAGTTGAGAATAATCAAAAGGGGGCTCTGACAAGGGTCATCCGTGGAAGAGATTGAGAATATTTTTATAGATAATGAGAGACACATGATTCTATGATGGTGATTACATTCTAAAGATTCCTAACTTGTTTAGAATTGCTTTACATCTTTCATTCTAGTCTGACTGACTGCTTTGTAACAAATTATCCCAGAAGTTAGAAGTTTGCGACAATGATGATGCTTTACTGTGGGTTAGTTATGTGGGGGAAAGCTTTTATGGATGGTTCTAGAGTCTTTCATGAAGTGTTTGACATTGGTGGCTATAGTAGGGAGCTAAAGTAGGTGTTGAACAGCCAAATATTTCTCCCTCATATCCTTCCTTCATATGGTTTTTAGGTCTTGTTGCAGTCAGGTTTGCATTGCTGGTAGAAATAACCTGACCAAAACCAGCCTGTGGGGAAAAGGCTTATTTTGGCTTACAGACTAAAGGGGAAGCTCCATGATGGTAGTGGAAAATGATGGCATAAACAAAGGGTGGACATCACCTCCTGGCCCCCCTAAACTGACAATCATACATAATGTAAAATGCAACATATTCATCCAACTTTAAAAGTCCCCATAGTTTTTATCACTACCAGTGATGTTCAAACATCCCCATAGTCCAAAGTCTTTTAACTGAGTCATAATACCAAAAACAAAACAAAACAAAACAAAAAACTATAATGGCACAGAATAAACACACTGCAAAAGATGGCATTGGGAATAGCAACAAAATATTCTATATTTAAATATTCAAGATTTAAACAGGGAAAACATCAAATTCTGTAGCTCCAAGTCCAACAACTCTAGTCAGTGACAAATCTCCAAGTCTGGTAATTCCAACTGGCAACAAGTCTCTGGAATTCCAATTCTGCCACTGCAGCTAGTCTACTCACATTCCTGGAAAACATCATGAGGGGCTAGCAGCAATCCTTAGCAACCTTCTTGTGGTCCCATCATCTCCACTGGGTCTCCACTGCAACCCACAGTTCATCCTCGTAGCTCCATTGGGTCTCCATGAAGGCAATTCAGCAAACCTGCTACACACTGCCCATGGCCATTTCCAAACACAAGACGGTGTTTCAAATTCAATGACCCTCTCTTTCATGCATTTCTTATACTCCAAAATACCAGGTGGGGTGCCAACTTATTAATCCAGGGAGGAATAAAGCATTTTTAAAAGAACAGGACACTCCTTGAGCCCTCAGGCCCCTTCAAAGGAGTCTGCATTCTTCCTGTGGTCCCAGTGCAGGTCTGCTCGCCAATCTCAAAGGTTGTAATCTCATATAATCACAGAAGAATGAGCAGAAGTTTCAGCCCAAGATTTCATTTCTGTGCCATATCCCTCTGCTCACACTAGTCCACTTCTATACAAAGCAACCTTGCAAAAATTCTCAGGGCAGATGTATAACAGTAAGCCTATCACACAAACTGCTTCTAGCCCAGTCCAAGCAAAGCTCTTTCTCACCCTCATAAACCAAACCTCACAGTCCATAGTTCTCACTGAATTCAGGTCTTTCAACTCTGACCAGAATAATCCACCAAGCTGTACTTACAGTACTTCAAGCCCAAGGTTTCAAAGGTTTCAAATCCTCCCACATTCCTCTTGGAAATCAACTCCAAAAGGCCAAAGCCACACAGTCAGGTGTCTAGCAGCAAATAACACCACTCCACAGTACCAATATTAGTGTTGCAGTCAGGTTTGCATTGCTGGCAGCAATCACCTGACCAAGAGCAGCTTCAGTGCAGGTGTCCCACCTGAGCAAGACCAGAGGACCCTTGAACTTTCTGACGTAGCTTTGAATTTACTTCCAATACAGTTGGTTGGTTATAAGTGAGTCACAGCACAGTTCAAGGAGAGGGGATATGGACGTCCTATCATTTAGTGGAATGCAAAACCATATTGTAGTCATCTTTGAGGATAATGTTCTGTCACAAATTCACCTGTGCCATCAACATTTCTCACAGCAGCTGAAAGCTGTGGTGCTATAATGAAATAATTGCTATCTAGATTCCTTTTAAACCTTACATTCTATATATTTCCACAGTCAATTCCTTTCCTATCCACTATGACTCTTTTATTTCACTGTGTCATATTTTTCCCCTTGATTCCCATTTGCTAACATATGCCAAGTAAAGTAACCATGCAGATGTAGAGAAAGATACACAGGAATAATGGAAACACAGGGGAAATGCTCAACGGTGGAGAAGACAGTCAGTGACAATGAGGAAATGTGGGAGCACACAGAGAAGAGACTGGAAAAAAAGTGTGCAAATAGTAAAGAATGGAGAAAATTGTACTAGTGCTGAGAACTGTCAAGTTTGTTCCTACTTGCCCCCCTCCCCCTGTCAGAATAGTGAATCTTTAGGTGAAGCATGGTTTTAGGGGCTGTTCTTAAACCATCAAAGTTGTGTGTGAAATTGAGTACAAAGGAAGGAGAGAGTCAGTGACACTTGTTAGACCTGCCAGACCTGCAGGTGACCAAAGAAGCTTCAAGCTCAGAATACAGGGGTAACAGCAGGGCCCTGGCAACCCAAGGCGGCTGGTTTAGGACTGTAGATTGTATACATCCCACCTGGTATTTGTCTCCTGTGGGCTACACTTTTACTTCTTGCCTGTGAGTCACCATACATCTCTTCCCTAACATTTACTGATTCTTCAGTTTTTCTTTTTAGTATATACCTTATGCCCTGATCTTTAGCAAGTTCCATTGTCCTCTGGATTTCACAATTGAGCTCTTTCTTAGTATATCCCAAGCCGCCCCTCCTCCCGCACACAGAGCTTTGTTTCTCTTGGTCATTAGATATCTCAAAGTTTGTAAAAGGACAGTGTGCTTTATAAAGGCTTTGGGCTAATTTTCAAGGCAAGCCACTAGATGGAGGCGCTGCCTCAGGAACATGCTGGAAGGCCCAAGCACTGGATCTGAAGGTTCCCTTTCCAATATGAATGTGAAGTACATGCCAAGAGAACTTCACCCCAGTCTGTGCAAAAGCCTCTATAATCTTGGTTTACTGTGGGACCCACTCTCCCTAATTGTTTTAGTAATTATCCATTTTCTTAGGAATTGCTCTTACAGTGTGTTACTCTGTACCCTGTGTGGTTCGTTATACTAAGATGCCTATAGGACTCTTAAATATTTTTTTTTTCTATACATTTTTCCCTCTGAATGCCACAGTGGCTGTTTTCCATTTCTGAGCGTAGTGCTGCCTGTTCTGGGTAGAGCTCTTTGTTCCTTCGAAGTAACCCTTTCAAGCCCAGGTAGCCTCTCAGTATGGGATTTTGAACATTGACAGGCAGAAACAAACAAAACACAAACACTTTAGGTAAACCAAACTAGCTAGCCTCTTTTTCTGGAGGTAGAGTTTTTATGACTGTTGCTGATAATTTCATATAGGTCAGGTCCTAGTTTTTAAAAGATGTTCATTTTGTGTATTCAGTATATATATATATATATATATATATATATATATATATATGAGAGAGAGAGAGAGAGAACAAAAATAGTGACATATAGGTAGAGATTGGGATAGAAAAGAGGAGAGAAGAACAAAACAGATATAGAAAGAGATTCAATAGCAGGCCTTGTCATCCTGGAAGAAGCTATAGTGTACCTCAACTCTAAGTTGTGTATCATTTTTCCTCCTCTTGAGCTACGTCTGACTTTGTTATTTGGGGGTCTATGAGCCACAGCTGGGTTCTTCTTGTGTTGAATGGAATGCTGCTACTTAAAATCTGTAAGATTGAAGCTCTGTGTCTCTCTCCATGTCCTCACTTCTCCCTGGAATTACCCCATCCAATCCTGCTCATGACATCTTTTCCCTTCTACTCCCTCCTCATACTTAGTTGGATCTGTTTGTGTCCTGAAGGGTGCTGGGAGTCATGAAGGTGAGTTAGGTGGACTCACCCATGTAGGTGTATTTCCTTCTAAGTCACAATTTCATCAATACATGTTAATAAGCTTCCCATAAAGATCTGATAATATTGAATGTTCTGGGCTCTGTGGGTCCATGAAGATATATGTGTTATTACAATGCAGTTCTATGCCAGGATACAAGAACTGTGATTGTGTTTCCCAAAAAATGTAAACAGAAGTGAGTCCACAGGCTATAGTTTGTGGATTTCTGCATCATTCGGAGGGCAGCCAATGCTACTAGAGAAAGACAGGAGGCTTCAGAGTTTAGCCTGAAAAGTTAACTTGGGCCTTACCATTCAGAAAATTGAATTTTTGATTTTGGAAATTTTGGACAATTTCTATGCATGGAAGTCAAAGTCCATGGAAAA
Organism: Dipus sagitta; assembly: GCA_036346955.1. Classification (NCBI taxonomy): domain Eukaryota; kingdom Metazoa; phylum Chordata; class Mammalia; order Rodentia; family Dipodidae; genus Dipus; species Dipus sagitta. Next base: position 87,012,142 of record CM070779.1, on the reverse strand, counting down.
ACTGGGAATTGGAATGTTATTCATACCAAATGTTGTCAGAATAAAACCCCAGTTGTTTTTAAGAAACAAGCCTCTAAAAAAGGTACTTGAAGTGTCTCATTAAGAAACAACTTAGGGCCGGGCATGGTGGCGCAGGCCTTTAATCTCAGCACTCAGGAGGCAGAGGTAGGAGGATTGCCATGAGTTCCAGGCCACTCTGAGACTACATAGTGAATTCCAGGTCAGCCTGAGCTACAGTGAGACCCTACCTCAAAAAACAAAAACAAAAACAAACAAAAAAAAAGAAACACCTTAAGTTTAGGCTTCATCCCACCCTCTCCAGGGCCCTTCTTTCCAGACGATCCCCCATACTTCTGTTGAGGGTTATATCTTTTAGTTTTCTTTCAAGAAGAAAGGTTTCTATGCTGCCAGTTCATTTTGGGTTCAGTTTTGTGTTTATTTCTCCCCAACCTCCCACTGCACCCCCTCCCCCGACCCCCGTCACTTCTTTCCCTGTTGTCTGGCCTTCAAATTGCCTGTCAGGTATGCCTACAACTCAAGCTGTTCCAGGTTAGGCACCACAGATGAGTGAGAACATCTGCAGTTTGTCTTTCTGTGATTCTATGAGTTCACCGAGTATGATCTGTTCCAAGTCCAACCACTTCCCTGCAAATTTTATTATATCATATTTTCTTCTTCTTCTTTTTTTTTTTTGTTTTCGAGGTAGGGTCTCACTCTAGCCCAGGCTGACCTGGAATTCACTATGGAGTCTCAGGGTGGCCTTGGACTCACAGTGATCCTCCTACCTCTGCCTCCTGAGTGCTGGGATTAAAGGCGTGCGCCACCACACCCGGCTATATCATATTTTCTTACAGCTGAGTAGAATTCCATTGTGTAAATGTACCACATTGTTATTATCCATTTGTCCAATGATGGGCACCTGTGTTGACTCTAGGTCTTGGCTACTATGAATTGGGCAACTATAAACATGGTTGAGCAAATGTCTCTGCAGTGAAGTATAAAGCCTTTAGGGTAAATGCCCTGTAGAAGAATAACTGGGTCTGTTGGTAGCTCTATTTTCATCTTTTTCCAGAGTCTTCACATAGATTTCCATAGAGGTTGTATAAGTTTGCATTCCCACCAACAGTGATTGAGGGTTCCTTTTTCCCCAACATTTATTGTTATTTGATTTTTAAAAATACTTTATATTTATTTATTTATTAGAGAGATGGGGTTGGGATAATGGACACACCAGGGCTTCTAGCCACTGCAAATGAACTCTAGAAACATGCACTACTATGTGCATCTGGCTTACATGGGACCTGGAGAATTAAACCTGGGTCCTTAGGCTTCACAGGCAAGTGTCTTAACTAAACCATCTCTCCAGCCCTCATTTGATTGTTTTAGAAATATTTTATTTTTATTTATTTATTTGACAGAGAAAGAGGGAGGGAGGAAGGGAGGGAGAGAGAGAGAGAGAGAGAGAGAGAGAGCGAGAGAGAGAGAGAGAGAGAGAGAGAAAATGAATGGGCATGCCAGGACCTCAAGCCACTGCAAACAAATGAACTCCAGACATGTGCGCCCCCTTGTGCATTTGGCTAATGTGGGTCCTGAGGAATCAAACCTGGGTCCTTTAGGCTTTGCAGGCAAACGCTTTAACCATTAAGCCATCCTTCCATCCCTTTCATTTGATTTTTTAAATGATTGCCATCTTGGCTGGAGTAAGGTGGAATCTCAAAGTTGTTTTAATTTGTATTTCCCTAATGGTTAGGATGTGTGTTAGCCATTTGTATTTCTTCCTTTGAGAACTCCCTATACAGTTCTCTGCCTCATTTTTTTGGGTGGGTTATTGAGTTTTTATTGTTCAGTTTTATGAGTTCCTTGTAGATTCTAGATATTAGGCCTCTGTTAAGTGGTATAGCTGGTGAAGGTTTTCTCCCATTCTGTGGGTAATCTATTCACCTTGTCTATGGTATGTTTATCTGTGTAAAAAAATTTTTGCTTCATGAGATCCCACTGATTGAGTGGTTGTTTAATTTCCTGGGCTACTGGGGACAAGCTTCCACTAGTTTTGGTGAAAAGAAGTAGGTTAGACCATGAGTTGCTTGGACAGATATTGGTCATTTTCCACCAGTTGCTCATGTAGCACTTTCTGGCACTAGACGCGCTGACTGTCTGGGGACTGACTCTCTTCCAGCTTCCAGCCATGTCACTCCATATTATGTGCCAGCAGTGAATGGTGTCCTCAGCAGTAGGGTCTTACCACTAATCTATGGTGAGTCATCAAGCTCTCTGACAGAAATCTGTCTTCTTTTCTTTTGGGAGACCTTGTAGGTCTCTATGATCAAAAGCTCATTGTGATGCCAGGCGTGGTGGTGCACGCCTTTAATCCTAGCACTTGGGAGGCAGAAGGAGGAGGATTGCCATGAATTTGAGGCCACCCTGAGTCTCCATAGTGAATTCCAGGTCACCCTGGGCTAGAGTGAGACCCTAGCTTGAAAAACCATAAAAAAAAAAAAAGCTCATTTTGGATGATATCCACCTGCTAGTACTGGGAGTTACAAGTCAGCACCCAAGAAAAGAAGGAAGAAAAAGATAAGTGATATAAAAGACATAGAGAGATGAGAGAGAAGAGGGAGAGAGAAAGAGAGAGAGAAACAGGAGGAGATAAAGGCCAGTTTTCATCATACCCTCTCCAGGGCTTTGTGAATCAGGTGTTCCCTCTAAGGGCCTGGTGAAGGTTCAACCATTTGGTCTGTCCTTTAGGATGTAGAGTTTTATGATACCATTGGTGTTTGGGTCCAGTTTTGTGTCCCCCACCCCCTCCCTTGCCCCCCCTTCCCTCCCCATCCTCCCTAATGTCCAGCCCTCTAGAAGTCTACATCTATCAAAACCTCTCTAAATTAACAATGCTTATCCCATTTAATTATGCTGACTTCATTCTCTAATGGAAGATCTGTTCTTCTTTATCAGAAGATAGTGATGCCCACGGAGGTAAACCACCCCTTGCACTTCAGCCAAGGTCCAGGTGAAACCACAGAGGAATTGGTGAGATGAGCAAGAGTGCAGCTTTCATGGTGAGCCTGACAATTAGCCACAGGGTGAAGGGGACAGATGCAGAGGACACTCAACACCTCCCAAAGCAGAAATCCAGAGGCTTCTAAGAGCTCATCACTGAAGTAGACTTAAAACACATCCACCAAGGCCCAGGAAATTTTTCAGAACAGGTGGCAGAAAGATTGTAAGAGACACAGGTTGGGAGTCCATACCCAGAGGCATTCCCCCTTCTCTTAGTGACTGATTTCTGCTCCTCCAGCTCATAACCCACAATTCCATGGGGAATACCAGCAACCCCACTGAGGAGGGCCCCAGTGGATTGGAGTGAAATGATGGTACTAACATTTGATGTGTCCATACAAAGCATATTCTTTCTTAAAAGTACTCCATTTATTTGAGAAAGAGAGAGAGAGAGAAAGAGAGAGAGAGAGAGAGAGAGAGAATGGTGTACCAGATACATGTGCCACCTTGTGTATCTGGCTTATGTGGGTACTGGGGAATTGAACCTGGGTTCTTAGGTTTTGCAGGTGAGTGCCTTAACTGGGAAGCCATCTCTCCAGTCCCAAAAGTATATTCTTAGTAACAAAGAAAGAAAGATACACCTTAAAAAGAGCAATTTCCATGAGTATGTGTGGCTTCATGTTTCCATCTCGGAAGGAAACCTATGAACTCTGAAACTTCCAGATTAGCTGAGAAAATGCATCAGAACCTGAGGACTAGTAGGGATCTTGTAGTTTAATAGAATCAAGTAGACTTGTAGTTTATTAGTGAATAAAAAAAATCACTGTAGTATAAAATTGTTCAGAGGAATTTGCTTGTTTAGCTATTTTAAATTTCCTTTTTCTTACTGCTGTGTAGAATTCCATCATGTAGCTATACCACATCTTGTTATCCATTCATCTAATAATGAACATCTGGGTTGATTCCAGCTCTTAGCTATTATGAATTGAGCAGCTATAAACATGGTTGAGCGAAGCTCTCTGAACTGAGGTGAATGAAATGTGAAGAAAAATGGTAGAACCTGGAACAGATCAATCTCAGTGAACTCACCCAATCACATGAAGATAACCAGCACATAGTCTCACTCATCTACAGCTCCTAACCTGAATCTATCCAAATTGCTGACATACCTAGCAAGCATCTAGAGGACTGGACATTAGGGTGGATGGGGAGGGAAGGAGGGGCAAGGGAGGGGGGTGGGGGACACAAAACTGGACCCAAACACCAATGGTATCATAAAACGCTACATCCTAAAGGACAGACCAAATGGTTGAACCTTCACCATGCCCTTAGAGGGAACACCTGATTCACAAGGCCCTGGAGAGGGTATGATGAAAACTGACCTTTATCTCCTCCTGTTTCTCTCTCTCTTTCTCTCTCCCTCTTCTCTCTCATCTCTCTATGTCTTTTATATCACTTATCTTTTTCTTCCTTCTTTTCTTGGATGCTGACTTGTAACTCCCAATACCAGCAGGTGGATATCATCCAAAATGAGCTTTTTTTTTTTTTTCTTTTTATGGTTTTTCAAGCTAGGGTCTCACTCTAGCCTAGGATGACCTGGAATTCACTATGGAGACTCAGGGTGGCCTCAAACTCATGGCAATCCTCCTACCTCTGCCTCCCGAGTGCTGGGATTAAAGACGTGCACCACCACGCCTGGCTTCACAATGAGCTTTTGATCATAGAGACCTACAAGATCTCCCAAAAGAAAAGAAGACAGATTTCTGTCAGAGAGCTTGATGACCCACCATAGGTTAGTGGCAAGACCCTACTGCTGAAGATACCATTTACTGCTGGCACATCATATGGAATGACATGGCTGGAAGCTGGAAGAGAGTCAGTCCCCAGACAGTCAGTGTGTCTAGTACCAGAAGGTGCTACATAAGCAACTGGGGGAAAATGACCAATATCTGTCCAAGCAACTCATGGTGTAACCTACTTAGCAGTAAACAACTTGATGTGATGCTCACACAAGTGCAATAGTGGCACACAGCCATGGTGGGAAATCAACTGCTCTTGATTTGGCTAACTGATCCACTCAGTGAAATGGAACCCATAGCTGGAGCTAGAAAACAAGTCAGAACCATATTCAAAATTGAACCTGCTCTCCATTATCAAGCTCCTACCAACTGTGGGCTTCAAGTGGGCCTATACCTATTAAAATCTCCCTAAAAAATAATGGTTACCACATTTATCTGGTGCTAACTTTACTCTCCATCAGGAAATTTGCTTCTCTTTTTCAGGTAGACACAGATCCTAAGGAGAAAACCACTCCATCATACCTCAAAAAGACTCCGGCTGAAACTAAAAATAATTAGGGAAACATCCAAGCGTGCTGTTTTCTTGGCACACAATGTTGAAGGAGATAGACATAGAGAACAACCAACCCCTACCAAACCAAATATCCAGAGACACAGAGGCTCTCAAGATCTCAACACTGAAGCAGACCTAAAATGAACCCAACATGGCTCAGGGAAATTTGTGGGAGAAGGGGGCGAAAAGAATGTCAGAGCCACATGTTGGGTCATGATATGCAGAGACATTTCCTCCTACCCAAAACTGAAGGCTAACCGCACAATGCATGACCCACATACCCCAATAAGGAGGGTCTCTGTGGAGGGGGGAGGACAGGGAGGAGGCTATCAATGGTACCAACTTGATTGTATTCACAGTGCCAAAATAAAAAATAAATTTCCTTTTTCTCAGAAAAAGATTTGAGTATCTGTAGGGCAAGGAGATACATGCTTGCTTTGCTACATATGTTCAATCTCCTAAAGGACATAACATGTGGGAGAGAGTTCATTCTCTAGTTTCAGACTATCTCTGAACCTTCTTGCATGCCCTAAATATTGGTCTTTCCTTGAGTTCTGTCCTAAGTTACCTTCTCATTTTCTTCACCCTCCCTAAGAAAGTATGTGGTGAGTAATGCTGGAGGAATAAAGAGGATTATTCAACTATCTGGTTTTTAGTACTTCAAATTCTTTTCTTTTATGCAAGAGTGAGAGAGAGAGGGTGGAGAAAGAATTGGTGTACCAAGGTCTATAGCCACTGCAATTGAACACCAGATGCATACACTCTCCCTTGTGCATTTGTACATCCTTGCATGTCACTGTGCATCTGGCTTATGAGGGACATAGAGAGTCCCACATGAGTCTTTAGGCTTCACAAGCAAACACCTTAGCTGGTAAGCAATCTCTCCAGCCCTTGAAATTCTTGAATTTTTTAATTTATTTAATTTTTAATTTTATTTTACAGATATTATAACAGGTTATATACTTTTATCCCCTTACCCCAACTCCTGTTACCTGGGGGCCCTCCTCAGTGGGGTTATGGGATTCATTACGGGATCGTGAAGGCTTCAGTCAGTCACTACAGGCTAGTGGGGGACTGTACCTCAGGGCATTTCTACCCACTCTGTGGCTCTTACAGTCATTCCACTCCCTCTTTTCCAATACTATCTGACCATGGTAGACTTGTTGGCAGTATGATTTAGTGTTGACTATTTTGTAACCTTTGGATTTCTGCTTTTATAGGTTTTGATTAATCTCTGTCTCTGTCACCATCACCCTGGGGCTGGTTGTCAGGCTATCAGTAAGAGCAGTATTTGTCACATTGCTTCCTTTGCAATTTCTCCTAGGCTCTGGCAGATATAGTACCTGATATTCTTGTTGCCTTTGTAAAGGTAGGTAGCTAGTATATAGTAGAAATAGTGTTGAATCTGGACTCTGAAGATCTGTACTTATAATTAGTTCTACCACTCCCTAACAATATTACCCTTGGGAAGCAGTTTTATTTTATCTAATCTCAAATTCTTCCTCTGTTCATCAGAAAAAATAAACAGAGTTGTTATGAGGCCTGAGTGGTTGCTTTTAGCATACTGTCTACTGTCTTCTTTTAGAATTTTCTTCCTTTCAAATGAAAAGTCCTCTCAGTTTGAAACATTTCTTTAATATATTTTATTTATTTAATTATTTTAGAGAGAGAGAAAGAAGCATATAGAGAGAGACAGAGAGAATGGGCCAGGGCCTCCAGCCACTGCAAACAAATTCCAGTTGCATGCACCACTTTGTGCACTTGGCTTTACATGGATGCTGGGGAATCAAACCCAGGTAGTTAGGCTTTGCAGGCAAGCATCTTAACCATTTAGTCAACTCTCCAGCCATTTTGTCTTTATAATTTAGCATGCTGTACAATGGCCTTCATTGTGACATTTTTCAGACATGCATATCATTACACTTTGCTCATATTCACTCCCATCACCCTCTCTTATCCCTTCCTCTCCTCTTGCTGGTCTCCTTCTCCTATCCAAATATTCCCCCTTCTGCTTTCATGACTTATATGTAATATTTATGAATGTAGTATTATATATATATATATACACACACACACACATATATTTATATATTTAAATAGATTCTTCACTTGAAAAGCATGTGCTATATTAGTTAAGTTTTTAATGTTTGTGTATCCAAACACCTGGCAAGAAGTGACTAGGGAGGATAAATTTGCTTTGGTTTATGGTTTTGGTGGATACAGCCTATCATGATGGGGCAGGAAAAGGTATGGCAGTAGGTAAATACACACTATCGTGGAGGGGAAGGCACAGCAGTGGGTGGCTCCCTGTAGTTTGCAGCAGCTACTTGCCCACACTTCCGAAGATCAGGAAGCAGAGAAAGGTGAATGCTGCCACTCAGCTTGCTTTTTCCCACTCTTCTTTCTATTTAGTCCAGAACCCCAGCCCATGGCATGGTGCAACCATGTTCAGGGCGAGTCATGTGATTTTCTCTACAAATACTCTTATATACATTCCCCAAATATGCCTCACTAATGCCCTAGGCATTTCTTAATCCAATAAAGTTGCAAATCAAAATTAACTCATGCATTATTTATCTCACTCTGCCATAGCCTTCTTTTGTCCTCTCCTTCCCATGCCCACTTACTTTAATATAATATATGTGTGTATATAGAATTTAGGTTTACATATTAGAGCAAACAGATGATATTTGTCTTCTTCTGAATCTGGGTTCTTTTGCCTCACAAAATGGTCTCTACTTATGTGGTAGTTTGAATGTAAAATATCCCCAATTAGACTCATGATCTATAATACTTAATACCCAGTTAATTGGTAAGGTTGTAGAACCTTTAAGAAATGGAGCCTTGTTGGAAGAAATGTGCCATTGGAGGTGGGCCTTGAGGTTTTATAATCTAGCTCAACTTGCTCTTTTCACTCTTTCTACTTCCTCCCTGCTAAAGTAAAGGTGTAACACTGGATTTCCTGCTCCTGCCATGCTCTTCATACCATAATAGACTCTACCCTTTGGGACTGGAAGATGAAATAAACACTTTCCTTCCCTAAACTACTTCTAGGCTGGTTCTATATCTTGACCATATATGACTAGTGCTACAATAAACATGGATCTTAAAATATCTCTATGGTATGGTGTATATTCCAGGATAGCTATGAATGTGATCCAAAATATTTGTGGGTAACAATACCATAAGTTTGGAACACTCATGAAAGCCTTCTCAGGCCTTCAGGCTCTTCCCTGTGCATCCTTTCATTCTAGGGTTAGCTCTATTTCTTCTAGACTCTGATGGCTGGTTTATAAAGATAAGAATTCCTGTAGAAAACATCAAAGTTGGAAAATATTAAGAAAATATAGGTTTTACTTGATTACCCACCTGAGGCAAAAGGTAAGACCCTATTGCTGAAGATACCATATGCTGCTGACACAAAACACTGGGAGACCCAGCTGGAATCAAGATGGGAACCAGTCCCCACATGGCTATCCCATTTAGTACTGGAAAGCACTACATGAGCTACTAAGGGAAAGTATCCAACAATGGTGTGAGCAAGCAGGAGTCAGAAGCAGATACTCAGAAGCAACCAGGCTGCCAGGATGTACATACAAGTGCAATGATGACATACAGCCATGGTGGGTAACCAATGGCTTTTTGACTGGCCAAGAGATCTGCTCAGTGGAAAGGAACTCATAGCTGGAACTCTGCACCAGATCAGAATCCTATGGAGACCAAGATTATCGTCTCCAACGACAAGTTCCCACTAATCTGGCCAAAAGAAGGGCTAATTCATCAAAATCTCCCTAAATTAACAATGCTTATCCCATTCAACCTATGCTGACTTCATTCTCCATTGGAGACTCTGTTTTTCTTTTTTGGAAGTTAGTAAGACTCAAGGAGATAATCCACTCCTGGCACTTTAGCCGAGGACCAGGTGAAACCACAGAGGAATTGGTGAGATGAGCAAGAGGATTGCTTCCATGGTGAGCTTGACAATCAGCACCAAGGTGAAGGAGACAGACCCTGAGGATACTCAACACATACAGAGAAGAGGGAAATGATGGTCCCAACACACTATGTATCCATACAAAATATATTCATAATAAAAAGAGAAAATATCTGTTTTTTTAAAATTTTTATCTATTTATTTGACAGAAACAGGCAGACAAAGAGGCAGATAGAGAGAAACAGAGAGAATGGGTGTACCAGGGCCTCCAGCCACTGCAAACGAACTCCAGAAGTGTGCGCCCCCTTGTGCATCTGTCTAATGTGGGTCCTGGGGAAACGAGTCAGTCTCAAACTGAGGTCCTTAGGCTTCATAGGCAAGTGCTTAACTGCTAAGCCATCTCTCCAGACAGAAAATATCTGTTTTAATGTATTATATTATTTTTATAGCAATTAGCATATCAGAAGTAAAGAGTCCAGAAGGAAATGGGCAGTGAAAACATTTTAGATGCTTTTCTTGAGACATTTGTTGTGTGGAAGGGCTGGGTAGAGAGGCAGGAAAGGCAAGTAAAAGCTATATTTAAGAGGTCAAGGAGAAAAAGTTGAGGCATTAGCAGTCTCTCACTCCTGGGACAGAAAAACTGGAGTTCAGGGTCTTTCAAGAACTAAATAATCCAAGTAAGAAGTGGGGAATATTTGATATAGGGAAGTTTTTTTTTTTTTTTTTTTTTGATGAAACTCTTAATGGGAATTAGATCATTTTTTTTTTTTTACAGAATGGAAATATAAAAGCTTACGATTTTGTTGCCTCTAAATTTGAAAATGTCTTCAAGAGTCATAGAGACAACTATCTTATTTATTTTTAAAATAGTTTTGATTTTTTAAAATTTATTTTATTTATTTAAGAGAGAGAGAGAGAAAGGGGGTGGGGAGAGTGAGAGCAAGCAAATGGGCATGCCAGGGCCTTCAGCTGCTGCAAACGAACTCCAGATGCATGTGCTACCATGTGCATCTGGCTTATGTGGGTCCTGGGGAATTGAACCTGGGTCCTTTGGCTTTGCTGGCAAGCGCCTTAACCTCTAAGCCATGTCTTTATTCTGAGAGAAGTTTAATAACTATTGCCTTATAGTAATTATTTCATAAAATAAAGATATTTTAAGTAGAATCAAATATAGAGTGCTTCTGGGGATACCTGTCCCAATTTTTACCTCTCTAATAAAAAATATGAATGCCCTCCATTTTTCATAGATTGCTCTAAGTTTTCTGATACCTGTATTTTATTAGTGTGTAACTTTCTCAGTACCTGTAATGTGTTTTCTAGCTAGATATTACAATTGTCTACTGAAAACCTTTCAAATTTCATATTTGTTAGCCATAAAATACAACTTTTAATATTATGGACAATGTTATAAGAAAACAAAAGTATTATTATTTAGAGGAGATAGAAGCAAATTGGTGCCATAGTACTATATTCTGCAAAACCTTTTGATCAGCTACTTTTACTTTTATTATATATGTATTTAATTTATTTCTGTGTGTATTATGTGGCATGTGGCATGTGTGTGGTGTGTGTGCATGTGCCCCATGCATGTACACATACAATACATTGTTTTCTCAAAACCAAGTCCATCACTGAACCTGAAGTTGACATTTTATTGATGAGTGAGCCTCAACAATTCTCCCTACAGGACTGGAGTTACAGATATGTGTGGAAACACCCAGATGTTTATGAGGGTGAATCAGGCCCTTTCGTGCACTCATGCCCTACATTTCTTGATTGATTGTTCCCATAAATAATATAAAGTTTCCTTCTTTATCTTTTCTGATTAATTTTGCTTTGAAGTCCACATTGCTAGATGTTAGAATCAGGGTACCTGCTTGCTTTCTATTTCCATTTTGCTTGGAATACCTTTTTATATCCTTTAGGTTCTGCTTTTCTTTCATAAAAGTATGCTTTCTTTAGACAATAGATGGATCCCATTTTAAAATCTAGTCTTGTACTTGGTGATTTTTGATAGGTGAATTGAGAGCATTGGCATTTAATCATTTGTGTGTGTGTGTGTGTGTGTGTGTGTGTGTGTGTGTGTGTTTTGTCTTACTGCTGTAGCTAAGACTTTCAGCATTGTATGGATGAGTGGACAAGTGGACAAGTAGACACCCTTGTCGTGTTCCTGAATTTAGTGGAAAGACTTTGAGTCTTCCACCATTTAGTATAATGTTTGCCATATGTTTGTAATATACAGTCTTTATTATGTTGAGATAGATTGCTTCTACTACTAGTTTCTTCAGAATTTCTACCATGATGGGATGCTGGATTTTGTTACAAGCTTTTTCTGCAACTGTAGAGATGAGCATGTGGTTGTTGTCCTTGAGACCATTTATATGATGTATTACATTTACTGATTTGAGTAATTTTAATCAGCCCAGCCTTTCTGAAAAAAAAAAAAAAAGTCAAGTTGATCATTGGGAAATTCACACAGTTGTAAATTTTCAAAGCTCTTCTCACTTTTACATGGTCTATTTTTTGTTGTTCTGACTCTCCTTCACCTAGTCACATACAGGCAGCATCTAGTCTGGTATTTTACCAGTTAAACCTCTGCGACAGCTGGATCATTTTCTCCACTACAGAGCTCTGCCTCCTGCTTAACACCACATGCAGACATTACTTCCATTCACATTTTAGTTTTCACTTCATTCCATTTTCACAGCTTGCCTATGGCCCTGGGTGTATGGGTCAAAAAGCATTTCATCGCATGTAAGGACATCTCTGTGATACTTTTTGACTTACAGCATTGTGAGGGAATTCAAGAGCCTTTGTTGCCTTTTTCTATCTATTTTTAAAAATTATTTATTTTTTATTGACTGTGGAGTTTACTTTATGAACATATTACATATTGGTCATATTCCCATTGGATTTTACCCTTATGTTCCCTCTCTCCTGTCTCCATTCCACTGAGGACCCTCCTTAGTGGGGTTATCAGTATTCAGTGTGGGGTCAAGAATATATCAGTCAGTGTCTGTGTAGAGGAAGGAAAATGCCTCAGGATAGTCCTTCCCTCCCTGTGGCTCTTACATTCATTCTGTCCACTCTTTTGCAATGTTTTAGAGTCTTAGCAGGTGTTTTATAAGTCTTCTTTAGTGTTGAGCTCTTAGCAGCCTCTCATTTTCGGCTTTGATGAGTTTTGAGTCTCCTCAGTGTCTACTGCCATCTCCCTAGAAGCAGGTCTCAGATTAACAGTGAGAGCAACACTCCTGTTTAATCTGCCACTTCTTTTATAATGTCTTCTGAGCCCTGGAAAATGTTATAGAGATGACTTGTCTTGTGCTAGGCAGTTGGCTTTCTTCTGTGGATCCTGGCTCTTTCTGGTATTTGCCACCATCTGTGAAAAGCAGATTCTTCAACCAAGAGTGAAAGCAGCATGGCCTATTGTCTATTCGTGATATAGTGCCCTTTCTCACATATGGGTTTTTTGTTGTTGTTGTTGTTGTTGTTTTTTGAGGTATTGTCTCACTCTGGTCTAGGCTGACCTGAAATTAACTATGTAGTCTCAGGGTAACCTCAAACTCATGGTGATCCTCCTACTTCTGCCTCCCGAGTGCTAGGATTAAAGGTGTGTGCCACTACACCTGGCTGGTTTGTTCTTTGAACCATGCAAAGGAATAGGCTAAGTTTTTAATTTCTTCTAAAATGCACCAAGAATGAAAGTAGATGAGTTTGATGGGCACATGGCCTGATTCTAAGGGGCAACATTCAACACATCCGAATATTTTTGTTACACCAAAGAGTAACACAATATCAACCCATTCAAAGTGTCTGAAATCTAGGTTATTTTCAAGTAAAAGTGTGGGATGGTTTTATCAGATAGTTACCATACATCTGTTATTTGTGAGACATTCAGAGGATAGCCTTATACTTCAGTAAGGATCCAGAATGACTTTAGGAAACCTGACATGCCTCCTTATTGTCTATTAGCAGAGCAGATAAGAATGTAGACAATGATGTGCTGGGTTAACCGAAAGTTTTATAGGAAGGCAACAGACTAAGAAGCTATGGAGGCTTCAGTAAAAGTTAGGTTATGAGGGATAGTAGGAGTTAGCTAAGCAAAGATGAGGAAATAACCTTCCAAGTCAAAGAAGAGACACAGTCTGAAGAGTGAACACAAGGCACATATTGATTTACAAGTGAGAAAAGCAGATCTTGGCTATGGTATCTATTATCTGTTATCTGTTATTGAATGTCTGTGTTTAACTCATAATAAGTACTAGCCATTTATCTTTGAACAAACATCTTTTCTCCATAACCCTTATTTTTCTTTTTACAAATGAAATATATAACAGCTTCTATTTTGTTAAAGTTTGCAAGGATTAAATAGAAGCTTATGTCAAGCAGCATTTCCTCAAATTTCTCAAATGATGACTCACACCCAGTGCTTTAAAAAACACAGCTTTCCAGAAAATTCCCTGAAGATTATGATTCAGTTAGTCTGGGATGAGGACCAGAATTTATATTTTTAGCAATCATCCCAGGTGATAAGCATCATTAGTAGAGTTTGAAAAACATTGATATATTATATTAGGATAGTTCCAAGATCAGGGCAAATGCTAAGTAGTTCTTATGATAACAGACACAAAAGAACAGGGTGCATGAGGGTTAGAAGAAATATGTGAGGCAGAGATAGAGATAGTGCCAAGTCATGACATACAAATGCATGTTGCATGATGGAATTGGTATTTTATCTTAAAAGCAAGGAGAAGTCATTTAAAAATTTTAAGTAGTTAAGTGCCTTTATCTGACATTCATTTGGAATGGTCCATCTGGCCTCATTGAAGTTGTAATTATAAATAAGCAATATTAAAAACTATAAATCAACGTACAAGGTTACTGCAGGAAGCGAGATGAAAATTTAAAATTTATATTAGAACATTGGAAAAAGAAATGGGAAGACACTTAGAATTAACCTCCTAAGTGTCTTTGCATGTAAATAATGAGGATAATATCTAGTTCTGCTTAGCAGAAAAGGGATGTACAGAGGGAAATAAAGCATACTAGTACAATCATGGTTGTATAGTGAGAAATCAATTCAGCTTTGAACAATTTAATCTCCAGTCATTACTATGTGAGTCCATTTGGCAGTTGGATAAATAAAGGGGCATAGAATTTGAGAAGGCAATCTGGATTAGTGATCTACATTTGGAATCACTCATTTTCCTTATGACATTTCATTTAGCAATGTGACCAAAATCACAACCCTAATGGTTTTATGATAATCTGAGGATATTAGCCTAGCTTGTGGAATTACTTAAATGCAGAATGTAATAAATTAGTGTGGGCTGAGGTTCAAATATAGATAAACATCTTACACATCACATTGTGTCATCAGAAGACAATGTTCCAAGCCACAGCTCCATAGCCTTGTAGTTTCCTTCCCTGCTATAAATATTTCTGCCCTGGAAAGAGGAGACAGAAGGTTTGGATGGTGTTGCATCAATTTCCGAAGTGTTATGTATGACATGACATGTTATGGGCTATAGCCATTGGTACTGACTAAGGATGATTAGGTTTCCTGGATATAATCTTCTAAAGAATTGACTTCCTCCCAAGCTCATAACAGACTTAATGTAACTTGGATTACATTTTGCCCCTATTGGCTATACATATACTCTCCATGTCCCATTTCTCTGATGTGACTTGGAGGATGTTAGCTGCTTGGCTAGTTTATCAGAATAACTCCACAGTCAGCAGGATGACATGTCATATGGTATCCTCATTGATCTCTATGGTTGCTTTCCAGTCAACCACTAAAAGCTGAATAGATGAATATTGGTAGAGGAAACTGAAGCCAAAGAAATTATATAGAAAAACCAAGTGACAGTAATTTCTCTTTGGGAGATTATGAAACAGGATATTTTATAAACAAGAATACTCTTTGTGTTAAATATCATCTGGGGAATAGATCTTAACAAAAAGTCCTCGTGAGGAAAATATTACGTGGTTGGACTTTATAACTTTATAGCTTAGTGTATACTGAGTCTCTGCAAATTTTTCCAGCTATCTGGAAGCCAATTCTCTACTCTTTTATGCCTGAAAACTTTTTTTTTCCTTCAAAATTCAGCTCAAGTTTGACCAACAAGATGGTGAAATAAGATCTTCTACTCATGTTTACTATAGGAGCAGTAGTTTGGCCACCACCATAGCAGAAGTGTCTTAATAGTATATTTGTTTAGCATGCAAGAGGCTGCAAAGCCCCAATGGAGGCAAAGGCCAGAAAGGGGATGTTTTGAGAAAGCAGATATATACCAGGTGGCATGCTCGCCAATTGTGGCTCTAACCCCAGCATCACCTGTGATCTTTATAATCTTATATGATCTTCATCCTGCCATTATTATTGTCTGCCTCCAGACCACTCATGAGTCATTCCCTTATTCCAATGCCTCTATAATAACAAGTCTGCCAAACTTGATCCCACATAAGAATTCTAAAATGGATTCCGATGTGGCCCTAGACACCTGCAGCCACAGTCTGACAGCATTCCTGCCTGTATAGTAACCCAACAAAAGACACAGTTACCATGCTCCTGGAAGGGGCCTTGTCCATCTCAGCCCTACAGTAGATCCAGAAACAGCTTTGAAATTTAGTTCCAGCCCCATTCAGCTGCCTGCCAGGGGACAGCTGTACATTCCTAGAGACTCACCAAGAGGCATGCCCACTTATCCTATGCCAACTTCAGTCAGAAGTCAACATTCTGAAGCAGCCCTCACAAAGCTCCCAGGAGCCTGGCATCTGGAGGCAGATGGCAGCCCATAGCCTCAACTCTGTTCCAGTCCTGCCTGCCCAGATATCCACCTACTGTTCTGGTGAAAGCCTTCTTAGAATTACTGATGAAAAGCTATCTGTTAACCTAGTTGTAAACATGTTCCCTATGGACTTAACTGCAGAATGAAGGCTTTATCCTAGTCTTTTTTTTCCTACTGAATAAACCAATTATTGTGTTATGTGCACAAAACAATAACAAATACCACAGTTGAGCATCACTGTGGCAGTCTTAATGGAAGCTGCTCATGCTTTTATTCAAAGACAAGCAAAATGAAGAGAACTGCACAAGACCTTGACTACAGCCTGAAATTACTAGAAATTATTAGAAGCATCCTTCTAGAAGATACCACAATCAAGTTCATCACCACAAACACCCACTTCCTAAAACTTTTCCCAATATCACCACACAGTAGCCTCAATAAAGCACAATGTATGTAATATGAATGAATGTGGCATTTTATTTCTCCTAAAACTGTAACGTTCATATATACATATGTATGTTATACATATGTATATTTCCAATTTAGTTTTAAAGGCTTAAAAAAACCAGATGGGGTTAGCAGATGCTATTAAGGAAAAAAATGTCTTTTACCTCAGACTATATACTTTTAAAATATTTTTTTTATTTATTTGCCTATGAGAGAAGAGGGGGGGGGGAGAGAGGGAGGGAGAGAACAAGCTCCAGTGGCAAAAGCAGTGCTCAGTACTTATATGAGAGAGAGAGAAGAGACAGACAGAAAGAATGGGCGCACCAGAGCCTCCAGCTGCTGCAAACAATGCATGTGCCACTTTGTACATCTGGCTTTATGTGGGTGCTGGGGAATCAAACCTTTGCAGTTAAGATTTGCAGGCAAGTGCCCTAACTGCTGAGCAATCTCTCCAGTCCAAGGCCATATTCTTTTTTTTTTAACTTTTAAATTTTTAATTTTTTCTATTTTTGTAGTCAGTGAATACAGTCAAGTTGGTACCATTGCTGGCCTCCTCCCTGTCCTCCCCACTCCACAGAGACCTTCCTTGTTGGGGTATATGGGTCGTGCTTTGTGGGGTTAGCCTTTAGTTTTGGGTAGAAGGAAATGTCTCTGCTTGTCATGACCCAACATGTGGCTCTGACATTTTTTCCACCCCCTCTTCCGCAAATTTCCCTGAGCCATGTTGGGTTCATATTAGGTCTGCTTCTGTGTTGAGATCTTGGGCACCTCTGTGTCTCTGGATATCTGGTTTGGTAGGGGTTGATTGTTCTTTGTGTCTATCTCCTTCACCATTGTGCTGGTTCCCGGTTCACCAAGAAAACAACATTCTTGCATGTTACCCCAATTATTCTCAGTTTCAGCTGTGGCCCTTTTGAGGTATGATGGGGTGGTTCTCTCCTTATGATTTGCATCTATCTGAAAAAAAGAAGCAGATTCTCCAACAGAGAGTAAAGTTAGCACCAAGTAATTGTTTTGTAGAGAGAGTTTAATGGAGAGTGGGTTCATTTTTGGATATGGTTCTGACTTGTTTCCCAGCTCCAGCTATGGGTTCCATTCCACTGAGCAGATCAGTTAGCCAAATTGAGAACAGTTGGTTTTCCACCATGGCTATGTGCCATTATTGCACTTGTATGAGCCTTACATCAGTTTGTTTGCTGCTAAGTATTTTAGACCATGCGTTGCTTGGGCAGATATTGGTCCTTAGCCCCAGTCACTCATGTAGCACCTTCTATCACTAGACGTGCTGACTGTCTGGGGACTGACTTTCTTCCAGCTTCCAGCCATGTTGCTCCATGATACATCCCAACAGTGTATGGCGTCTTCAGCAGTAGGGTGTTACCACTAACCTATGGTGGATCCTCAAGTGCTCTCACATAAATCTGTCTTCTTTTGGGAGACCTTGTAGGTCTCTGTGATCAAAAGCTCACTGTGGATGATAACCACCTGCTGGTACTGGGAGTTACAGGTCAGCACCCAAGAAGAGAAGGAAGAACAGGATAAGTGATATAAAAGAGATAGAGAGATGAGAGAGAATAGGGAGAGAGGGAGAGAAAGAGAGAGAGTGAGAAACAGATCTAGGAGGAGATAATGGACAGGTTTTTGTCATACCCTGTCCAGGGCCTTGTGAATCTGATGTTCCCTCTAAGGGCCTTGTGGAGGTTCAACCATTTGGTCTGTCTTTTAGGATGTAGAGTTTTATGGTACCATTGCTTTTGGTGCCAGTTTTGTGTTCCCCCTCCCTCCCCTCCCTCCCCACCCTCCCTAATGTCCTGTCCTTGGGAGTTCACTGAGAATAAGCTGTTCCAGGTTCTACCATTTTTATTCAAATTTCATTGTGTCATTTTTCATTACTGCTGTGTACAATTCCATCATGTAGATATACCACATCTTAGTTATCCATTCGTCTAATGATGGGCATCTGGGTTCATTCCAGCTCTTGGCTATTATGAATTGAGCAGCTATAAAGCTGGTTGAGCAAATCTCTCTGAGCTGAGGCATGGAGCTTTTAGGGCACATGCACAGTAAGGGAATAACTGGGTCTGTTAGTAACTCTGTAGTCAGTTTTTTTTTAGGAGTCTCCATATTGCTTTCCATACTGGTTGTACCATCTTACATTCCCACCAACAATGGATGAGGGTTTTATTTCTCCACATCCTCATCTGCATTTGTTTGCAATTGATTTTTTTGATGTTTGCTATCCTTACTGGGGTAAGGTGGAATTTCATAGTAGTTTTAATTTGCATTTCCCTGATGATTAGGGATGATGAACATTTCCTTAGGTGCGTGTTTACCATTTGCATTTCTTTCTCTGTGAACTGCCTGTCCAGTTCCTCGCCCAATTTTGTGAGTGGGTTGTTTGACTTTTTATTGTTTAGGTTTTTGAGCTCTTTGTAGATTCTAGAAATTAGGGCTCTGTCTATTGGATATTCAGGAAATACTTTCTCCCATTCTGTGGGTAATCTATTATCTCTGCTTATTTTATGTTTGTCTGTGAAGAAACTTTTCCGCTTCATGTGATCCCATGGCTTGAGTGATTGTTTAAGATCCTGTACTTACTAGGGTTTTGTTCAGGAAGTCTTTTCCCATTCCTAAATCATGGAATGTTCTTCCTAACTTTCCTTCCAGTAGTATCCAAGTTTCTGGTGTTATATTGAGGTCTTTGATCCATTTGGACTTGATTGTTGTGCATGACAAGATATATGGATCAAATTTCAATTTCCTGCATATGGTTATCCAGTTTGTCCAGCACCATTTGCTGAAGTTGCTGTCTCTTTTCCAGCCTATATTGTTAGGGCCTTTGCCAAATATCAAGTAGCTGTAGTTACTCAATCCAAAGTCTGGGTCCTCAAGTCTATTCCATTGGTCTATACTCCTGTTTTTATGCCAGTACCATGCTGTTTTTCTTACTATGGCTTTGTAATATAGCTTTAGATCAGGTATGGTGATGCCTGCAGAAGTGTTTCTTTTGCTGAGGATATGCTTGGATATCTGAGGCCTTCTGCTTTTCCAAATGAATTTTGAGATCAGTTTTCTATCTCTGTGAAGAATGATGTTGGGATTTTGATTGGTATTGCATTAAATCTACATATTGCATTTGGTAGGATTTCCATTTTTACAATGTTAATTCTACCTACCCAGGAGCAAGGGAGGTCTTCCTATTTTCTTAAGTCCTCCTCAATTTCTTTTTTGAGTGTTTTTATGTTTTCATTGTATAGATATTTCACTTCTTTGGTTAATGTTATTCCAAAATATTTAATTTTTTTGGTTGCCATTGAAAATGGGATAATGTCACTTATTTCTTTCTCTTTATCTTTGTCATTTGCATATAGAAAGGCTACTGATTTTTGTGCATTGATTTTTGTATCCTGCTTCTTTGCTGAAGGAGTTTATCACCTTTAAGAGTTTTGGAATGGAGGCGCTTGGGTCTCTTACATATAGAATCATGCCATCTGTGAATAGCGCTAGCCTGACTTATTACTTTCCAAATTGTATCCCCTTTATTTCTTTCTCCTCTCTTATTGCTTGAGCTAGGACTTCCAGTACTATATTAAAGAGCAGAGATGAGAGTGGACACACCTGTCTTGTTCCTGATCTCAATGGGAATTCCTCCAGTCTCTCTCCATTAAGTATTATTTGGGCTTTAGGAGCTTTGTATATAGCTCTTTCTCCTAAAGCTCCACCACCTTCCCAAATAGTGCTGCCAACTGGTAGCTAATCGTTCAAACCCTGAAGCTATTTTACATTCAAATCACATCACCCTAGTTGGTATGAAATAAGGCATACATGGAGAGGCCTCATTTTCAGTCCAGTGGTGGGGCAAAGACACACAGCAAAAGAATGAATGCATGAAGAAAAGTATTGAATGTAAATATGTACATAAAAAGAAAACATAGTTCCAAGTTTTTATTTCTCCTATATACAATTTCCTTTCAAATTTTAGGTTATGCATTTAAAGTATTTAATTCAGTAGAACTGCCATGAATTGTCTCTGAAAGCTACCACTTAATGATCTCTGCAAAGTTCTGAACTTGTTCTTGGATACAACTGGACGTGTTGATGGTGGTGACACTGTGGAAAAGTAGTTGACATCAAGTGTGAAGAGCCACCTTGCAGTCATCTCCAGCAGTCTTCCATAGGACTCGTCTGCTAAAGGAACAGAATTAAGACCCAACTATAAAGTTTCTTAGGTAAACAGATGAGCTTTCCTTTCCTTTATCAGTTACCACTAATTTTGTAGTTTTTAAAATTAACTTAAGAATCTAGGCATGACAGCACACACCTTTAATATCAGCACTTGGGAGGCAGAGGTAGGAGGATTGCTTTGAGTTTGAGGCCAGACCCATGTAAGCCAGATGCAAAAGGTGGCACATGCATCTAGAGTTTGTTTACAGTAGCTGAAGGCTCTGGCATGCCCATTCTCTCTCTCTCTCTCTCTCAGATAAATAAAGAAAAAAGAATGATGCTGACACAGTTCAGCAAGAACAAGAGAGTGACTGCAGAGAAAGGATCAATGGGAACACTCACTTAGTAGCAGAGAGATCTGGATATAGGGGCAAAGAAGCCAGAATCTATCTGTATGTGCATGTGGAGAGTGCCATCATTGTCTTCAGTGGCCTGCTCTGTGGAAGACACTGACAGCCTTTGACGCTGGGACATTACTCAGCCCTTAGCAGTCACCAACTCGCCACCCTTTCACAGTGCTCATCAGCAGTGGCCACATGCCTTGCTTGTGGGGCTTTCTCATTGACACCAGGAGTTTCCATTGCTCCCACCCCTACAGATGCCCTGAAGAATAAGTGCCTCTGTGCCTGACACACAGAAAGCAGTCCTGTGATGATCCCCAAAGACCAGTGCTCCCATTCAATAACCCCATGCATGCTCAAACTGCCATGGGTGAACCCTTCACACATGTACTTCAAACCCCATTTTTACAGCTGTTTTGCACATGTCTACATTATAGCAGGGTTCCAAGGCTGCTCTATGCATATATATCTCAGGCACCAGTGCCTCTGCCAGTGTGTACTAACTAGAGATCCAGGCCCCAGGGCTGTTGTCTCTCCATGTACATCCACTTTCTGACTCTGAAATGGACCATCTTCTAGACCACAATGCATAATTAACAGATGAAAATGAATTCAAATAAGTTCTTGTAATTAATCAGATCATAGGTAAACATTAGATATTAATCAAAGGGAAGTTACAGAAATGACACAAAGACTTGGGAGACTGAACAGTACACTTTGGACATTGAAGCAATTAGGGAGGAAATTAAAACGTTCCCAAAATCAAGTGAAAATGAAAACAGAGCTTATCAAAACCTTTGGGATACAGCCAAGGCAGCTCTAAGAGAAGAGCTTGTAGCCATGAATGCTCACATAAAAAGTCAGATTAAGCAAATGAATACCCAAGGGATGCACCTCCACATTAGCAAAGCAAGAACAAGACAAACCCACATGAGCAGATGCCAAAAACCATAAAGATCCTGGAAGAATTTAATGAAATGTAGACTAATATAATAATTCATAGAAACAATAAAGTTGAAAATTTTTAAATTGAAAAACCCCTAGCTAAGCCCATTGAGAGAGTGTGAGCACAAGAGAGAAACAGAGATAGAAGATGCAAATTTATAAAATCAGAGATGAAAAAGTAGATGTTACAACAAACTCCAGTGAAATCCAGAGAAACAGTAGTGAATGCTTTGTGAAGTTGCATTCCAAAACCTGGAAAATATAGCAGAAATGGATAAATTATGAGACAGTTTAGCAAAATTAAATCAAGATAATGTAAAGAACTTGAAGATCTCTAACAAGCAACAAGATTGAAGCACTGACAAGTGTTTCTAGAGGAAAAGCTCAGGAGCAGAAGGATTCACTGCCAAGTTGTACCAAGCCTCTGAGGAGGGGGGGACCTCTCTGAGGAGAGAGGAAAAGCAATGTAGCCCACATCAAAATTCTAAAGATGCTTCATAGAACTAGAAAAAAAAATCCCAAAATTCATGTGGAAGAACAGAAGACTTCAGATAGCCAAAGCAATGCTGGAGGCCTAGAAATAAACACACATAAGTGTAGCTAACTAAGTTTTGACATAAAATAATAAACATATTTAAAATCTATAAAGAAGTCCAAAAATTAAATAATACAAGAACAAATCACAACAAATCAATAAATGGGATAATTAATGGAAGATAGTTCTCAAGGGAAGAAATACAAGTAGTTAGTGAATTGTTTAAAAAGTACTCAACATTCTTAACTATAAGGAAAATGCAAATTAAAAGTATACTGAATGCCTATCTCACTCCAATCAGAATGGCTAGCATCAAGAAAACAAATGGCAATTTCTGGTGAGAGTGTTGGGAAAGAGGAACTTTTACAAAGTACTGACAAGAATGTAAACTGGTACAACCACTATGGAAACTAGTATGGAGTTTCTTAAAAAAAAACAACTAAAACTAGGGCTGGAGAGATAGTTAAGTGGTTAAGGTGCTTTCCTGCAAAGCCTAACAACTCAGGTTCAATTCCCCAGTGCCCATGTAAAGCCAGATGCACAAAGTGACATATGCATCTAGAGATCATTTTCAGGGGTTGGAGGCCCTGGTGTGCCCATTCTCTCTGTCTCTCTTCTCTCTCGTTCTGCTTGTAAATAAATAAATAAATATTAAAAAAGGAACTAAAAGTAAATTTATCATATGATCCAATTGTTAATACTCTGGGATATATAACTAAAGGACTTTAAGCCAGCATACCATAGAGATGCTCACACATCTATGTTTATTGCTGTGTTATTCAAAATTCTAAGGTTACAACCAGTTTAGAAATGAACACACACAGCAATATCCACCTAATCTTTGGCAAAGGGATACAAAAACATACATTGCCTCAACAACTGCTCCTGGGAAACAGAAGAGAAAGAGAGAGAGAGAGAGAGAGCACCAGAGAGAGACAGAGAGAGAATGTATGTATGTTTAGGACATGAAAATAGACAGGGTTCTATGAGAGGGTAGGAAGAGGACTAAAGGTGGGGAAAGAGCAAAACAAGAGCGGACAACAGAAATTTAACATGAATGTGGGAGGGTCTTTTCGGGAGAGGGAAGGGACTCGGCAAGCAGGGAATGGCATTGGAAGGACAAATAAATACAAAGTATAATTATATATATGAATGTAAATAATAATATGCAAGGAAACCCTTGCTTTGTATGCTAACAACAAATTAATTAAAGAAGACTTTGAGAAATAGGAGGTTCCATTGGACCCAAAAGCCTATGGACTAAAATTTCTGTGTGCTAGCAGTATTTTGGCAAATGGGAATGTCAAGGCTCCTTTTTGCCCAGGGCTCCTCAAGTGTAGAACTTCTAAGGCTTGCAATGTCACCTGTGTTCTACCACTAGTGCTTGGCAGTGTCCGTGAAGGAAGTTGAGACTCCAGATGAGGCTGTCCAGAGGTGAACAGGCATCATGCTCAGTCATCAGTGCTGCATACACTGTGGTTTTCCCCTTCCCAGTTGTTAGTTGAAAGAAGAAACGAGGAGACATTACTCATGGATAGATGTAACAATGCTGGCACTCCATGGGAGTATTTATTTGGGGCAAGAGAATTTTGGATAGATTTGGTGTTATTACTTAATTGGGCTTGGGCTTGCTATTGTAATTTACATATGTAATTACATATTTACATAAATTACATAATTTACACATAAAATGTTGAGCTCATGGAGTTAATGGGACAAAGAAATCTGGAATTATATGATAAAATGAATAAAACAGATCTTTGAAAAAATACTGTCATGTGATCATAGAAATGAGGATTTATAGGCAACAGAGGATAAGTATTTTTTATTTGAAGCATAAGCTTCATTTATTAAAAAAACCTTTATTTGCAGAAAGTTTTATTTGTTACAAAACTATTTATAGGTATTGTGGAGACAATCAAGAAGGCAAAGCAAGTTAGAGCATCTACTACAGGGCAGAAGGGGCACCTTATTTGAGAAGACACACTGCTGTGACATTGAGTATAATTACAAGGAAGAGTACTTGTGAGAGAAATTTATATTCAACTTAAAGGAAATTAATATGTAAATGATATTGATCATGCTCTGTGAATCAGCAGGCTATAGATTGCAGATCAAAAAATATAATCACTAGAATCTTATTAAAATCTGCAGACACGAGATTCAGTTCCCATTCTTGACACTTTGCCTGAGGATACGCAGTCTGGACATGACCACGTCCCAGTCAGCATAAGCCCCTTCCAGGTGGCGGGAGATCTCCGTTCCTGCTTCATAGCTGCGGCGGCCGTGGAGCAAGCGCCAGTTGTCAAAA
The DNA here is from genome assembly GCA_036346955.1 of Dipus sagitta. Classification (NCBI taxonomy): domain Eukaryota; kingdom Metazoa; phylum Chordata; class Mammalia; order Rodentia; family Dipodidae; genus Dipus; species Dipus sagitta. The sequence continues at coordinate 86,987,262 of CM070779.1, read as the reverse complement.
GTAATCACGTCACCTAGGCATGAGAGTGTTTCAGTGTTAATAATTTGTGTTTAATGGTTTCAAAGCTAGAAAATGTATAATCATTTCTGTACACATACTGCCCATTTACTTTTATGTGCATTCTAATATAGAAACTATATGGCATGATAGGTTTCTGTAGACACTATAGTAATTCTGACCTAAAATATTTTTCTCTGCATAAAGCTTTTATATTATTCTTGTAATTTTTACTTCTCTCTTTTTTGCATGTGTATGTGGTATATGTGTCAGTGTGGTGTACGTGTGTGTGTGTGTGTGTGTTTGTGTGAACATATCTGCATTTACCTGTCAACATTGGTGTCTTCCTCAATCATTCTGCATCTTCTTCTTTCAGACATGCTCTTTCCCTGAACCAGGTGCTCAGTGATTTGATTAGACTGACTGGGCAGCAAATCCCAGCAATCCTCCTCTCTCTCCCTCCTCAGGGCTGAGATGACAGACATGTGCTACTTTACATGGCTTGTAAAAAAAAAATCTGTATTTTTAGATTTAGATCGATCTAAACTCAGGTCCTCATGCTTGTGTGGCAAGCACTTTGCTCCTTGGGCCATACTTATCTCTCTGTTTTTAAAGTATTTTGTTTATTTATTTGAGAGAAAAAGAGGGAAGGAGAGAGAAAGATAGATAATGGGTGTGCCAGGGCCTCTAGCCACTGCAAAGAAACCCCAGACATATGTGCCATCTTGTGCATCTGGCTTATATGGGTCCTGGGGGATCAAATTTAGGTCCTTTGGCTTTGCAGGCAAGTACTTTAATTGCTGAGCCATCTATCCAGCCCCATCATTATCTCTTAATGCACAATGTTTCTTCCTAGTTTATGGGAACTTTAAATAACTAGAAGAGTAGTGACATACTTGATTTACCTTCAACATTCCTAGTATTTAATGCACATTATTATTTTTTAAACATTTTATTTATTTATTTTATTTGACAGCGAGAGAGAGAGAGAGAGGGAGAGGCAGGCAGCAGAGGGAAAATAATGGTCATACCAGGGCCTCTAGCCACTGCAAATAAACTTCAGATGCATGTGCCATCATGGGTACTGGGTCCTTAGGCTTTGCAGCAGGTGTCTTAACTGCTAAGCAATCTCTCCAGCCCCAATGCACATTATTTTTAAGAAATATGGAAAAGAGAAGAATTATCTCATCTTTTCATACATGAGAAAACTGAGATCTCAAGTTGAAGGATGTTCCCAAAGCACTACATCTGTACTAAATGGTGGAGCTAGTGTCCAAGTGTCCAATTCATTATGTGTGTGTGTGTGTGTGTGTGTATTTCCATATTGTACACTGACAATCTGATATGTCTGCATGCCAGTGGATTTTCAGCTCTATCCTGTGTTACTTTATTATGTCAAAGATTAATACTGAGCTAGCTAGGTGTCGTATGTAGGCCTATAGTTCCAACCACTTGGGAGGATGCAGAAGGAAGATGGCTGAAGGCCAGCCCAGTAGTTCATGACCATCTTGAGCAATATAACATGGAGAGGCAGACAGAGGGAGAGAGTGAAAGATGCAGACAAAGAGAGATAAATTTAGAGAGGGAGGGACAAGGGAGAGGGAGACCGGAGAAAGGGAAGAGAGAAGAAGGAAGAAAGAAAGAGGAGTAGGAAGGAGGAGGAAGAAGATGAAGAAGGAGGAGAAGGAGAGAGAGAAAGAAGAGGAAGAAGAACAATCATCATCATCAATTGGCCAAATCAACAGCAGAGAGAAATTGTGCCTTTTACTTCAGATAACAGAATCTTTATATTCAGATCTATTGTTCAACATGGTGACTACAGTTATCAGAAATGAACCCTATTCTGAAAGATTTTTTAAGAAGTAGATTTTTGTGTTCTCTCTACGGAAATGATAAGTGAGGTGATACATTTATAAATTGGCCCAATTTAGCCATTTCAAAATATATACATGTTTTAGAAAACACATACAAAAGGCATCCACAATTTTATTTGTCAATTAAAAAAAAAAAACAAGAAAAATGGGGTTGGGCATGGTGGCTCATGTCTGTAACCCCAGCACTCAGGAGGCTAAGGTAAGATCACTGTGAGTTCAAGGCCTGTTGGGGGCTATAGAGCAAGTTTCTGGTCATTCTTGGCTAGAGTGAGAACTTGCCTCAAAAAACAAAACAATAAAACACAAAACATAAAACAAAACATAGGCTGGAGAGATGGCTTATCAGTTAAAGGCACTTGCTAGCAAAGCCTAGCAGCCTGAGTTTCATTTTCCACATAAAGCCAGATGTACAAAGTAGTTCATGTGTCAGAGGTTCTTTTTTAGTGTCGAGAAGCCCTGGTATGCCTATTTTTACTCTCCCACTGTATCTCAAGTAAATAAATAAAATATTAAAAAAAAACAAAAAAGTAAAAAGACCCACATTATGTGACACTTTAGTAGAGTTGGCCCAGAGAGAAACTAAATCAATGATTTCTTCTCTATTTTATGTAGCTGACATGCACCAAGTTCTGCTTTACTATACCACTGTCTATGCTGGCAAGTTTTATAAACATCATATATGCATTTTAGAGTGAGAATCCCAAAGAGGATTTTGCATAGAAGATAGGAATGAGGTACATGTTTCATTTTTACTGGATGTATTTTTCAATATCTTGAGACACAACACTGCTTGTAAGAAAAGATACCATGCTCTCTTGGATCTGAGTGAGGGTGGTCAGGAGAAGTACAAGAAGAGTTTTTTTAATATTTAATTTTATTTATTTATTTATTTATTTATTTATTTAACAGACAAAGGGGAAGAGAGAGAGAATGGGCATGTCATATCCTCCAGCCACTGCAAACGAACTCCAGATGCATATGCCCCCTTGTGCATCTCACTAATGTGGGTCCTGGGGAATTGAGCCTGGGTCTTTTGGCTTTGCAGGCAAATGCCTTAACCACTAGGCCATCCCTCCAGCCCATAAGAAGAAGTTGTTTTTTTTCAAAGGCTCGCATTTTATTTGGCATTATTTTTCTAGGTGATCTGAGATGAGACAAGACATATGGAACAGTGAGAACCTTCTCCTTGGTTATGTCCAGCAGTCCAGTGGAGTATCGTTCACAGTTCAGATACATCCTAACTGTGTACAGTGCTTTGTGAAACTGCCGTTCAACATCTGTGCGCTCTTCAAATACTTTAATGGCTGACCACATAAGAATCTATCACTACACACTGAAATTCCATTTTGAACATCCAACAGGCTTCTGAGGTTCACAAAGTAGGCTGATGAGTAGATCTTTGTGAGGCCATGGGTTTCTGACGTGAATTGACGCTGACTTCTCTGAGACGCCACACTGTTCAAGTAGCTGGTGTGCTGAAGCCTCAGGATGACAGAGACAAAGCTGAGGTACTTGGGAAAGACCTCCTCGTCCTGTTTGGAAAACTCCGGTGCACTGACTTTGTTCACTGCCATGGCCACAGCAAGAACCTCCTTGCCCATCATGGTTAGGCTTGCCAGCAGGTTCCTGGTAACATATCCAGTTTGTTTGTCCATGAAGTCAGAAAAATGGCTATTCTCTTAGATTGTTGCACACTTCTCCATACTATCAACTCTCCGATCAGTGCAGCTGTCCTCTACTGATTGGGCTGTTCATAGTTTTCCTCATTACAGACATCCCCACACCAATCATTTTTGCTTTTATTTGTACAAGATGGATGTCCAAAACAGAAACCCCTTTTGTTGGAGCATCAGGTTATATGCAATTTTTCTTTGCAGAAATTAGATTTCTGTATGTGGAGGCCAGAGGTCAGCTTCTGGTGTTATTCTTTTTTTTTTTTTTTTTTTTTTTTAAGTTTTGTACTCAGTGAATACAGTCAAGTTGGTACCACTGTTACCACTGTTAGCCTCCTCCCTGTCCTTCCCCTCTGCAGGGACCATCCTAGTTGGGGAATATGGGTTGTGCATTGTGGGGTTAGCCATCAGTTATGAGTATGAGGCAATGTCTCTGTATATCATGACCCAACATGTGGCTCTGACATTCTTTCCACCCCCTCTTCCACAAATTTCCCTGAGCCATGTTGGGTTCATTTTAGGTCTGATTTGGTGATGAGGTCTTGGGAGCCTCTGTGTCTCTGGATATCTTGTTTGGTAGGAGTTGAGTGTTCTCTGTGTCTATCTCCTTCACTCTTGTTCTGGTACTAGGTTCACCATGAAAAGAGCACTCTTGCTTGTTTCCCCACTTATGCTTAGTTTCAGCTGGGGCCCTTTTGAGTTATGATGGGGGTGTTCTTTCCTTAGGATCTGCATCTATGTGAAAAGACAAGCAAATTCTCCAATGGAGAATAAATTTAGCACCAGATAAATGGGATAACCATTGTTTTTAGAGAGAATTTAATCGGTGTAGGACCTCTTGTAGCCCACAATTGGTGGGAGCATGATAATGGAGAGCAGGCTCATTTTTGGATATGATTCTGACTTGTTTCCCAGCTCTAGCTGTGGGTTCCATTCCACTGAGCAGATCAGTTGGCCAAATCAAGAGCAGTTGGTTTCTCACCATGGCTGTGGATCACTATTGCACTTAGATGAGCGTCAAGACAGGTTGTTTCCTGCTAAGTAGGTTAGACCATGAGTTGCTTGGAAAGATATTGGTCACTTTCCCCCAGTCGGTCATGTAGCACCTTCTGGCACTAGATGTGCTGTGTGGGGACTGACTCTCTTCCAGCTTCCAGCCATGTCACTCCTTGTTACGTACCAACAGCATATGGTATCTTCAGCAGTACGGTCTTACCACTAATCTTTGGTGGGTCATCAAGTACTCTGACAGAAATCTGTCTTCTTTTGGGAAACCTTATAGGTCTTTCTGATCAAAAGCTCATTGTGGATGATAACCACATGCTGGTACTGGGAGTTACAGGTCAGTGCTCAAGGAGAAGGAAGAAAAAGATAAGCAATATAAAAGAGATAGAGAGAAGATAGAGAGAGAGAAAGAAATAAGAGAAGATTAAGGTCAGTCTTCATCATACCCTCTCCAGGGCCTTTTGATTCAGGTGTTCCCTCTAAGGGCCTAGTGAAGGGTCAACCATTTGGTCTGTCTTTTAGGATGTAGAATTTTATGGTACCATTGCCATTTGCATATAGGTTCATCAGGGAAATAGGCCTGTAGTTTCCTTTCTTGTGGCATCTTGGCCTGGTTTTGGTATTAGGGTGATACTGGCTTTATAGAAGGAGTTGGGGAGCTTTCCCTGCTCTCAGATTGTGTGGCACAAGTTTGAGAAAGATTACTTTTAGTTCTTTCATGAAGGTTTCATAGAATTCAGATAAGAAGCCTCCTGGTCCTTGACTCTTCTTTTTGGGGAGGTTTCTGACTACCTTTTCAATCTTGATGGGTGTGATAGGTTTGTTTAGGAGATTAGTCTGCTCTGAGTTTAGCTTTGGTAGATGGTATGTGTCCAGGAATTCATCCATTTTCTCCATATTATCCAGTTTTGTGGAGTAGAGGTTTCTGAAGTAAGTCCTGATGTTTCTCCCAATTTCACTTATGTTTGTTGTGATCTCTCCTTTTTCATTTCAAGTTTTGTTAATTTAAAGCATCTCTTTTTCAATTGATCAAATTGGCCAGGAGTTTGTCAACCTTCTCTATTTTTTTCAAAGAACCAGCTCTTTTATCAATTTTCTCAATTGTTTTCTTAGTTTCCAATTCATTAATTTCTGCACTGATCTTAATTATTTCTTTCCATCTAGAGCTTTTTGGGTTGGATTCTTCTTGCTCTTCCATTGCCTTTAGGTCGATGGTTAGTTTATTGATTTGAGATCTCTCTGTCTTTGTTATGAAGGCATTTGGTGCTGTGATTTTTCCACTGAGGACCACCTTCATTGTGTCCCATAAGTTTTGGTACAATGTGTTCCCATTGTTATTTAGTTCTAGAAATTTTACAGTTTCATTATTTATTTCATCCACTGCTGATTTATTGTTTAAGTGTGTTGTTCAGTTTCCAGAAGCTGATGGGATTTTTGGTGGGTGTTTTGTTGCTAATTTCTGGCAATATAGCATTGTGATCTGATATCATGCTGGGGATTATGTCAATTTTCCTAAATATATGGAGGCAGGCTTTGTGACCCAGTATATGATCTGTTTTAGAGAAGGTTCCATTGGCTGCTGAGAAGAATGTGTAGTCTGTGGATTTGGGGTGGAATGTTCTGTAGATGTCTGTTAGGTCTAATTGATCTATGGTTTTGTTGAGCTCTCTCCCTTCCCTGTTGAGTTTCTGTTTGGATGATCTATCTATTGCTGATAATGGAGTATTGAAGTCCCCAACTATGATGGTGTTGGTGGTTATTTCTGTTTTATTTTCAAGTAGGTTTTGTTTTATGAATTGTAGTCCCCCTGTGTTTGGTGCATAAAGATTTATGAATGTGATATCCTCTTGATGGATTGTTCCCTTGATAAATAGGAAGTGACCTTCTTTGTCTTTTTTGATTATTTTTTGAAGTCTATTCTATCCAATATTAGTATTGCTATGCCTGCTTATTTCTTATTCCCATTTGCTGGGAATATCATTTTCAACCCTTTCACCCTGAGGAGGTGTCTGTCTTTAGTGGTGAGGTATGGTTCTTGAAGACCAAAGACTGAGGGGTCTAATTTTCTAATCCACCCTGTTAGCTTATGTCTCTTGATGGGTGAATTAAGGCCGTTAATATTTAGGGTAATGACTGTGAGGTTTGAATTGATCCCTGCCATGTTGTGTTGGTTTATGTGATTTGGTGTTTTCATGGACTTTGAAGTTTTTTTGTGCCTTCTCTGAGTTTGGTTATTGTTATCTGCTTTTTTAGGCATTTGAGGTTGATTATTTGATTCTTCTGTGTAGAGAATTTCCTGAAATACTCTATAGGTTTGGTTTTGTGTTCATATCATTGTAAAGCTAAGTTTTGTCACAGAAGGGTTTTCTTTCACCATCTGAGGGATATTTTTGCTGGGTAAAGTAGTTTTGGTTGGGAGCCATAGGTTCTTAGAGTTTGCAGTGCTCCATTCCAGGCCCTTATGGCTTTCAGGGTTTCCATTGAGAGTCTGAAATAATTCTGATGGGGTTACCTTTAAATGTGATGTGCTGTTTTCCCTAGCTGCTTTTAGGATTTTCTCTTTGGCATCAATGTTTAGAGTTTTAATGAAAATATGTCATGGAGGACATATGTTTATGTCCTTTGGTCTAGTCTATTGGAGTTCTTTTAGGTTCTTGTATCTTGATGGGCCTTTTTTTTTGAGAGAGTGGGAACATTTTCTTCGATAATTTTGTTAAATAAGTTCTCCATGCCTTTAGTCTGAATTTCTTCCCCTTCTGGTATTTCAATGATCTGAATGTCAGTATGTTTAAGGGTATCCCACAGTTTTCTCATGTCCTGTTCAGAAAAATTTTTGAACTTATTGAAACTTTCAAACTCAAACTGTTTCTTGTGTTTTGTCTTCCAGGTCTGAGTTTCTATCCTCCACATGCCTGACTCTATTCTTGAGAGCTTCTATAGAATTTTTGGGTTTTTCAATTAGGTTTGCATTTTCTACTACTTTTCTATGTATAGTTTCCATCCCTTTGTCAAGTTCTCTTTTCACATCATTTTCTGATATTCTTGATGCTTCTTGAACTCATCCTTGCATTTCTTTATGCCTTCATTTCACTTTGCCAGCTGATTTTTGAGGTCCTTTTTTTCCCTCTCCTCATATCCTTTAACTGTCTTTGGATTCCTTCCATTTTCTTTTATCTATTAGGTCTAATCTAGTGGTGACAGCATCGACACAATTATCAGCCCTTTGTTGCTTTTCTGCAAGTTCTACTATTAAATTGGTCAGGGTTGCATTGCTCATAACTTCATCTTGGGGTTATGATGCTAATGTCTCTTCTATGTTTTGATTAGAGACATCCATTGTAGGACTTGGCAATCTTATTGGATTTACTTGCATTTGATTTTTCATGTTATTCCTTTTGCACTGTGGTCCGCCCATCACAGTGTAGGAACAGGGAGAGTGGGACTGTGGTTGTGGTAGGTGGGAGGGGTGGTGGTGCCGCTTATGCATGGGGCAGGGGAGCATAGCTGCTTTCATGTGGAGTGGAGGAGAAAGTGGCTTTCTCTCGGGGGTAGGGAGAGCGGGTTTGAGGTTGTGAGAGGGCGGGGGGAGTGGGTCTGAGATCATGGGGGGCGGTTCTGAGGTCTCATGGACAGGAGAAATGTGTCTGAGGTCATGCAGGGGAAAGGGGAGCGGGTCTGAGGTCATGCGGGCGAGGAGAGCAGGTCTGGGGTCATGTGGATGGGGGACATAGTGGGTCTGAGGTCTCAAGAGTGGGGGGAGTGGGGCAATAGCCCATGTGCTGTGGTGCAGGTGGAACTACGCTGGCCTGTGTACCCTTGCCTGCAGTTAGTGCAAGAGGACTAAGGCTGGGACTATGGCTAGGACTGCTGCTTGAGGGTATGAGGACTGGTGTGCTATCTGAGAGCTCTGGAATCAGCCGATTCCCTTTTTTGCCCCTTTGTGCCCTCCCACTGGAGGTCTGTTAGAGACTGCTCTCCCCTAAAGGACCCAGTGAACCCTTAATGTCTTGTCTTTACTTCCCTGGGAGGTGCGGCATGGTTAGGCAGATGCCATCTTGACTGGAAGTCTCCGGTGTCATCCACCGGAAGAGTTTTAAAGCAGCTTATTAGGAAGGTGGCTATCAGGACAGAATATCTAAAACATTCCCAATATCCAAAGTGATATTTCATTTTGATAGCTTTCTTTCAAGTGTGTATACTTTAGGTTGAAAGCTTTTAAATTTTAGAATGATGAATGAATTCCTGACAGTTTCCACAGAAAGAGAATTTATAAGTGTAAGGTAGTAACAGCAGGGATCTGCTATTTAAGGCAATGAGCTGCTCCCTAAGAGTCTGCCATGAAGCTGGTCTGGCTGTCATTGCAGATGGGTGTGGTTGGAAAAAAATCCTCTACTTTGGTTGTCTGAGAACATGTATTCACTGACCTGGATTCATCTTGAAGACATACTTATATTCTTTGCTATTCATGAGGTCCACAAACTCCTTCAGAGCTGCATAAAAAGGCTGAACTCTTTCAACAGGCACATCAAATATTGTGTCTCTGGTTGCATTATTGAAGTTGATACGAACCACTTGGCCTTTATCATCCAACCTGTTTTATTTAAAAGACAACATCAACATATAATTCATGAAATGTCTACTAATATTAGTAAGATCTAACTCTTCTTGGAAGATAAGTGCAAAACATAGCACTAAAGATTATAAATATGTGTGCACAAATTCTTATGGTTACTATATATTCCTTGATGACTTTATTCATTTGTAAGTGTTCTTTTGAAAACTCCCTACATAAGTACCTGAAGGACTCAATTTAAATAAATGACACAAAGGGTCCAAGTTAAATATTTTGTTATTCTTAGTAAAATCCACTCTTTATTCTTTTTTTTTTTTTTTCCAAGGTAGGGTCTCACTCTGGCACAGGCTGACCTGGAATTCACTATGTAGTCTCAGGGTGGCCTCGAACTCATGGTGATCCTCCTACCTCTGCCTCCCAAGTGCTGGGATTAAAGGAGTGTGCCACCATGCCTAGCCATTCTTTATTCTTGTAAATAGATTTTTACGCATCGTATCTTTTATGTTACAAGTTTATAGGCCAAGTGCTTTATGTATTTTATCTATTAGGGTTATAAGTACTATTTCATTTGTAGTGTCAATAGGGAGAAAGGTTTCATTTGTTGTTTGTTTTCTTGAGACGGGGTCTTGTACTATAATCTAGGTCTTTAACTCATGACAATCCTCCTGAGTGCTGGGCTGACAGAAGTGATCCATCTACTACGCCCTGGGGAAGAAAGTTCTATAAAAGCTTAAGGAATATGGATCTAGTTCAACACTCAGTCTGCAGATGGGGAAAGTAAACCAGAGAGAAAGGAGGGACTACTTTGACATACCTATCTAGCCATATCTTGGGCTTCTCCAAGGTGCCTCTGTTTCTTAGCTGAGGGTGTATTCCCAACACTCATCACACAGAGGAAAGAACATGCAGCTCATGTTTAATGTCCATGAAACTGTGTATTTCATCACCTTGGGAGAGTACTAATGTATCTATGGTACCTTCGAAAATTCTTTTATTCTGATTTATATGCCCTTTCTGTTTTAAAATTTTATTTGCATGTGTATGTGTGTGCTTTGTATGGATGTGCCAGGGTCTCTTGCTACATTAAGTGAGTGTGACACTTGTCTAACTTGGGCTAACTTATGTGGGTGACTTGGGAACTCAACCAAGCACTTCTTCCCAGCCTTTTTTTTTTTTTTATTTTTCAGGGTAGGGTCTCCCCCTAGCCTAGGCTGACTTGGAATTCACTATGTAGTCTCAGGCTGGTCTCAAACTCACAGTGATCCTTCTACTTCTGCCTCCCAAGTGCTGGGGTTAAAGGCATGTACCACCACACTATGCCCCAGTTCTTCTTGAAAATGGATTATAGTAATGACAGTTTAAAAGAACATAGCTTTTAGTATAATTAAAAATAGTATCCCTCTTGGATTTGAACTATGCTACTTTTAATTAGTAAGACATGGAAACTGCCCAGCTATAGAGGGAAGAGGAGAATGTTTTAAAATGCTTCTCAGGGAAGTAGACTTTTAGTCTTAAAGTACCAATCAACTTTGTTTTATTAAAATATTTTCATTTATTTGAGAGAGAGAGAGAGAGAGAGAGAGAGAGAGAGAGAGAGGAGAGAATAGGCATGCCAGGGGCTCTTACCACTGCAAATGAACTCCAGATACATGCACTCCTTTGTGCGTCTTACTTTATGTGGGCATTAGGGGATTGAATGCTTTGGTAGCAAATACCCTTAACTGCTGAGCTATCTACCAGCCCAACTTTATCTTTTATTTTGGAAGAAATAAGAGGGATGCATGAAAACAAGGGAAAGGTAGTCAAGGATGGAGGCAGTGTGTTTTGTTGCTATCTGGTGTGGTAGATGGGGTTGGGGTAGGGTGGGTGGATAATTTTCATTAGATTTAGAATTCCCAAGTGTTTTTTCACAAGCATGTGAAGTAACCTGCATAGACTGTATATTGGATAGTTCATAGCTGGTAAAATCATTCAAACTAAGGAGCTGTTGCATGTTGATCATCATGGGATGGGTGATTATCCCTGGGAGACAGCGCTGTTAGGTAGAATTGAATCCAGACCTGGAACAACAGTCCAAATAGACCATCACATGTAGCAGGGCTCAACGACTTTGCTTTAGGGTCTTAGTATCACTTAGTTTATGGTTCATATTTACAGGGAGCCATTCTCAGCATCAGAGTAGAGGATAAAGGATCACCATTGACCATCAGAGGATTTGTGTGATATGCCTCCAATGAGTATTAAATCTTATGAACACAATATAAATTGTGTTAGTAAACTCTAAATGTTGCTTATTTGCATCAATTATCTTCTTGCAGGATAGTGAACCAAATCTACCTATTGGAACCACAGTGGAAAGATTGTAAAGAGAAGGAATGAGTTTTTCCAGAATTTTTTTTTTTAGTTGCATTATGTTGATCTAAATACAAACATGACTCAGAAGGTAATGGAATACTTCTTGTTGGCTCCCAACATCCACACATGCATGCATGAATGTGTACATGCTCTTTCTCTCCCTCTCTCTCTGTCTCTGTCTCTCTCTTACACACACACACACACACACACACACACACACACATATTCTTGGGGCATGTAGGATATCTTTCACTTGACCTTTAAATTTCATGCTGCCAGTTTCAGATCTCACTTATTATATCTGAGGTCATCATCTTTAAATCTTTGATATTCTAGGTTGTTTGCTCCTGATCCACTTTCCCTCTTTTCTTCCTATTGTATTGCCTTTATTTCTTTGAAACACTACTGATAAGGATATCACAGTTTTGGAATTCCTTGGAGGGGGAGGGTCTTCCATTTCCAGCTACCTGGGTGATGTATTTTTTTTTTTTTCACCATGCAACAGCTCCTTAGTTTGAATGATTGTAAGTTATGAACTATCCAATATACCGTATATGCAGGTTACTTCACATGCTTGTGAGAAAACACTTGGGAATTCTAAATCTAATGAAAATTATCCACCCACCCTTCCCCACCCCCATCTACCATACCAGATAGTAACAAAACAAAAAGAAAATTAGAATGGCTTGACTCATGGCACACTGTATTGAGCTTTCATTTTAAAACTTCACATGCATAGAAAAATATAATCAAAATTTTTATATGAAACATATAACACCATTTCTGTTTCCTTTTACCTAATATTTACTCTTGGAGAAGACAAGAAACAAATTCACTATTTAGCATTTTCAACAATGACTGGAGGAGAAATGGAAAGCAAGTTTAGTTATAAGATTGAGAGTACAGATTATTCTGAGGATTAAAACATGTTAGAGGGGCTGGGCATAGTGGCACATGCCTTTAATTTCTGCACTTGGGAGGCAGAGGTAGGAGGATCACAGTTTGAAGCCAGCCAGGGACTATAGAATAAGTTCCAGGTCAGCCTGGACTAGAGTGAGACCATACCTTGAAAACAACAACAACAACATCAAAAAGTTAGGGATAGGTGGCTGATACATTGAAGATCAACTTAAAATTCAAATTAGGCATTTACTTTTTATTTATTTGTTATTTATCTAGTTTTGAAGTGCTGGCTATCAAGCCCTGAGCCCTGAACACATTAGGTGAATGCTGTCCTATTAAAGTACAGCCCTACCTTACAAATTAAATCCTAATGTGCAGGCAATTCCTGTACTTAGCAATAGAATAAAGGAAGGGTCTAATGACAGCTTTCATGTTGAAGAAGGCTAAAATTCTAGAAAACATGAGAGTAACCGAATATATATCTAGCTGTTCATAAAGGGCACATATTTAGAAATTAACCAGTGGCATGATAACTGTCGGGAGCCATAAAGCAAAAGCCTCTCCATTTTGCCTGGGCCTGTTCTTAAGTTGACTCATTCACCAGAAAGCTGGTCCATCCAGCTTGCAGTTAGGAATGTTGGTTCACAGAATCTTATCTTTTGCAAAAGGCCAGTTTACGATCAGGATGTCAAGCGTTAAGGCAAGATTAGAAAAACACCCGGATACATCTCCTCTAGGTTCCCTAAGATTAGATAAACACCCGGTTACATCTCCTCTTAATTTCCTAACCATTCCGGCCCTAAATCATGTCAGGCAGCTTACTTCCCCCTTTTCTTCCCCTATATAACCACTGTGTAAAAAATAAAATTAGAGACCTTGATCAGACTCTAGACTTGGTCTCCTTCTTGTGTCTATTTGCCTTCTCCCATTCAGGTTAACTTCCCCTCGGGTCCTTGTTCAACTCCCCGCTGGCAGGGGCAATAACAGTGAACCAGCAAATGCAAACCACATCAGTAGTGCCAGCAAAAGGTCCTGATGAAAGGACTATAGAATCACCTGTTATAGTCAGAGTTGTTGCTGTATTTCTCATTAATTACCATATTATGTGTCACTGAGAGAGATGAGTCTGTGTGTTGGAGGAATGCTTCTATGCTGCTGTCTATTGCCTCATGTTTTGAGGATCCACAGGAAAATTTTATTTTGGTTTTAAATGCATCTTGAAATCTTGTAACTGGGCATGTTCTCTCCTTGCTTTGGTTTTGTAGAATATTAGGACCATAACTCCTTCAGAATATTGCTGGAGCTTATGGAAAATACATCGAGCTAAAACGGACTCTGCATTTCCTAAGCCAGGCACTATGGGAAGAACTTCCACTCATCAACTCTGCAATTCCTCTCTAATTCAGTTTTATGTGGTAGTTATCAGGCTTTAGTTTTTACCCTGAACAACAAACTATGTGTCAGAACGATGTCAATAATGAGATATCACAGACTGCAAGGAAGGAACTTGAATTCAGATGATACTCTCATTGCTACTGTTTTAGTACCAGTTTCCCTAGTGGGTTAGCTTTTCCTAAAATTGTGTTTCATTATAACTAATTATATTGGAGACCTAAGTGTTGACACAAAAAGGCATGCCACAAAAAGAGATTAAAGGAATTTAAGAATTTGAAATTTTAACTACAAGGGAAGTTAAATAAACCCAAATACTCAGTAGATCAAGCCCTCAGATAATAAACCATCTTTGTTGCATCTCTTATTGTTAAAATATTTTAAGTGAACTATATTTAACAGTGTGATATACTGTAGAGATTGATATCCTTCCAAACAGCCAATTTTCAGAATTTTACTACAAAATATACACCCAGAGTTCTAACAAGCCAACTCATGATTCAGATGCATCCAGTTAGCATCACTCAATAGCTCTCTCTTGCCTCTATCTGCTGGTTTTGCAGAATCTCAAAGCATATGTCTCAACAACTTATAATTTGTCATGCATTGTTAAAATTAAAGTTAAATTTATTTTAACTGCTGCACAAAAACATATAAATTATACATAATGGAGTGATAGATGTTTGATGGATGTTTACATTGTGTATTCTGCATCATATTAAAATCAGGTTAAAATTCCCTCAAATCTTATTTTGAAAAGGACTTGACTAGTTAAAACTATTGGGTTATATTTGAAATTCTGTAATTGCTGGGCGTGGTGGTGCATACCCGTAATCCCAGCAGTACGCCTGAGGTAGCAGAGGAAGAGGTATCATCATCTTTAGGCTAACTGAGCTGCAAAGCCTGTCTCTGGACGGGGAGGGAGACTATTTTTCACCTCACAGTTCTCAGAGAACACCTTAAATTTATTTTGTCCTAGAATTTATTCCTGATGTTTAGCTTTTTCTCATGTCTCATCTAACCTGTCAGGAAAATACTGTTTCTACCCATAAAATATATTTTTAGCACTTTGATGAAATCTTACTCAAAAAGTTTTTCCTCAGCACACTATGGAATAGTTTAAGTTCCATCCTTGCAAAAGCATTAGTCCTATAGATTCCTTTTGTCTTCTTTGGAATGTAACCATTGTGAACGTTCATTATAATTTGTTCTGTTCACTGGTTTTAAAATTTAAGTGCCTTCTCCCCTCCAATTAGAATATTAGATTTACAAGGATAGGAATCTTTGTTTTGCACAGTGTTGTATCCCAATAAATAAACTTTTGTTGACTGAATGAATAAAGTCTGCATGCATATGAAAGGTGGCTGAATTAATACCCACAGGTTTTGATTATCAATTAAATGCATTTATTTTCATAATATTTGGCAATTTCTCATACAAAAATACACATTCAATTCTAAAATTGGAAAACAACCCAATGTTAATTGAGGTCTAATTAAATACATGACCTATTAGAAACACAATATAAAGTAATTCTCAAATAAAAGATTAAATCTGTATCCTTTTGTAGGCACTTGAAAAAAAATTTGCTAAAATAGTGTTAAAAGCAAAATATAGAGTACAAAATATTCACTATAGGGAGTAAGATCTCTACTGACTCAGTATCTTTGGGAAAGCTTCCTGTGTCATTCTCAGTTCTCGTGGCTTAAATTAGACTGGTCTGGTGCCAGAGGTGAACATGGATTCCAGCAGGACTGAGTAGAATCCTGCAGTATCCTGGCCATGGTGACTGCTTCATGAACAGACTTAGACACAACTGGGCCAGGAGTCTCTAGCTCTGCCACAGCTGTTGAAAAGTAAATGCAGTGCTTGTGCTGCATGAAAGATAATGACAACTTGAACCTTCTGAGGAACATCTTTGAAAACACAGAAAATGATGAGGCTAAGAAGAAAAAGGAGACCACTTCTAGATGACAGTGCTTATTTTTGCTTCTGGCTGACAGAGTTCTAACTAGTATAATCACATGGCTTATGATGGTAGAGAACTTATAATTTAAAATTAAAGGACATATTACTTGTAAGTTATTAAAAATCTTTCTAATGCTGATGCAGAACAAAATTTATGTCATTTGGTAAGTATTTCTTAATGGTAAACAGATTTTTTTCTCTTCTCTTTTAGCACTGTATTAAAATGTTAACACAATAAACATCTAAAGTTAATAACAACTTTCTGCTGTTTGAACTTTAAATTACATTTGTAAAATATAACATATATAAAATATAATATAAATATATCTATATCTATATATATTTATTTATTTATTTATATGTAGCAAGAGAGAGAGAAAGAGTGAGCATGGATGCACCATGGCCTCCTGCCACTGCAAATGAACTCCAGATGCATGCACCACTCTATGGATCTGGTTTTACATGGGTATAAGGGAATCAAACCCAGGCTTCAGACTTTTCAAGAAAACATGTTTAACCCCTGAGTAATCGCTCCATCCCTGCTATTTGAACTTTAGGTCAATAGAGCTTTTGCTCTCAAAATTTTTATTGCTATGAAAAATTTATGGAGTCTACTCACTCTATAATTTTGTGTTTCGATTGCACAGAGAAGTCACAGTAATCCACACCAATGTCAGTGAAGTCCACAAAAGTAGAGGATAAAATCTGGAAAGCCCGGGGGTTTTGTTCCCTGAGTTTTTGGCACACGTTGAAACCATCTACAATTTCTGAGTCCCCTCCTGTCACTGTTTGCTTTATGCAGTGCAGAAGCTGCACCTGTCAGGAGAAATGGAGTTTAATATAATAACAGACACATTTTTTTGGTACTATGTTAAAGATTCAACAAGATATAAATGAATCAAAATCAACAAACATTTTCAAGAAATCTATTCTCTAATGTGGGCATTGAAAGGGGTTAGGGATGAACAAGTTGCCAATAGCCAGTGTTGTAATTCTAATGTGCTGCAGTTGGAGACATGGACAATGCACAAGAACACTCCCTAGGAAGAGGCACAGTTCTCAACAGCTGCAGACAGTGAGCTGCATGCTGCAGTAGGCAGGGAAGCCAACAGGGGAAGTGGGATGCAAGCTGGGCAAAGGACTATGGGTAAGGTTTGGGATCCATAGAATGCAATGAATGCAAATAGATGATGGTGCTGGTAGTGGTACAAAAAATGTATAGCGTCATGCTTACCCCCTTGATCCATGCTGCTCTCACTCTTGGATAGAGAATCTGTTTTTTACAGATGGTGGTGAATACCAGGGAGACCCAAGACCCACTACCACCACAAGAAAAGAAAGCCAACTGCCTAGCATGAGATAAATCATTTCTATTACATTTGTCAGGGCCCAAGTAGACATTATGGAAGTGGCATATTAAACATGAGAGCTGCTGTCACTGCTAGCCTGATGGCCTCCTCCATGGAGATAGGGGGAGACAATGAGGAGACACAAAACTCATCAATGAAGAAAATTAGAGGCTGCTGAGAGCTCAACACTAATAGACATACAATATATCCACCATGGCTCAAGGACCATTGCAGAAGAGGAGGTAGAAAAAACGTAAGAGCCACAGGGTGAGAAGGTACATTCTGAGGTTTTGTCCTCCCCACCGAGACTGACTAGTGCATTCTTTTACTTTTATTTATTTTGGAGAAAGAGGGAGAGGGGAGAGAGAGAGAGAGAGAGAGAGAGAGAGAGACAGAGACAGACAGAGAGAGAGAGAGAGAGAATGGGCACACCAGCTCCAGCCACTGCAAACAAACTCCATATGCATGCGCCACCTGGCTTATATGGGTCCTGGGGAATTGAACTAGGTCCTTTGGCTTTGCAGACAAGCACCTTAACCACTGAGCCATCTCTCTAGCCCTGACTGCTGCATTCTTGATCCCACAATGATTACTGATAACCCATCTGAGGAGTGCCATCAGTGGAACAGGGGCAGGGAGAGGGAACATAAGAATAATGGGAACATGACCAATACAATAAAGCTCTTAATAAAAAAGAGGAACCTCCCAAAATGTTCAGTGTCCTGTATAATACAAAGTGTGACTACTGCAAAGGGTCATATAAGAGGAGTAGATCAGGTTGGAAGGATATTTGGGGTTTTATTAATGTAAGTCTCACGTTTTGGATGCAAGATCCTTGTACTTTTTGTTGTGCAAAGAAAGTAATCACTGAATATGGAGATAATATATCTGGTATTGAATAATATATTGGTCCATGGGTGTTACATTTGTGATGTGGGTACAAGCTGGGACATAGCTACCTGTGTGTCTAATGATATAGTTAAGATGTGAGGAGAAAAAGTGCATGGGGGGTTACTGGGGATGGATAAAACCCAAGAAACACTGGAAATAAGGAAAAACATTAATGTTACCATGTTTTGGGAGAAAATATTTAACATAATTTGGAAACAAAATAGAAAAAAAATTTTAAATTTCTCTTTTTTTGAGACAAGCCCCACAGACTGGCTTTTTTTTTTAATAAGAGAAAGAATTGGTAAGCTAGAGCATCCAGCCACTCTAATCAAACTCCAGATGCATGCGCCCCCTTGTGCACATGTGTGACCTTGCATGCTTGCATCATTGTGTATCTGGCTTATATGGGATCTGGAGATTTGAACATGAGTCCTTAGGCTTCTCTGGCAAATATCTTAACCACTAAGCAATCTCTCCAATCTCTCTTAAAAATCTTTTGAGTAGAGTTTGTTATTGATTTGTGACTCTTATTGGTAAATTTGCAATGGATGAATGATTTTGAATATCTAAATTTAGATCCTAGTTTTCTGCTTGAAGAAACTGACAACATTCAGTTGAGACATCACTTATACTTAGTGAAATAAATGTAAAGCTTGCTTTTCAGTGTGTATGTATAAGTTTGTGTGTATGCTTCTGCATGTGTTTTTACACATATGTGTGCAAATGTGCATGCATGTGCATGCATGCAAGCCAGAGGACATCAGGAACAAGTTCCTTAAGAACACCATCTACCTGTTTTGGGACAGGGTCTTTTATTGGCCTGGAACATGTCAATTAGGCTGGATTGGCTGGCCAATGAGCCCCAGGGATATTTCTGTCTCTGCCTTCCTAGTGCTGAGATTACAAGCACTCACTAACGTTTTAACCTAGCTGCTGATTTTCTTTCTTTCTTTCTTTCTTTCTTTCTTTCTTTCTTTCTTTCTTTCTTTCTTTCTTTCTTTCTTTCTTTTTTGGTTTTTAGGTGCTGATTTTCGAACTCAGGCCCTCATGCTTGTGAGGCAAACACTTTACTGACTGAGCTATTTTCCCACTCCCCCGCCTCACTGGTTTGTGGTAGCATGGAAGAGGAAAATATTACCAAATACACAGATTTAGGAGTACATCGATATCAATAGGAAGAATACTTACTTCATTTGGTTGCTCTATACATGGTCTAGAACAGTGCTGTGCATCAGGACTTCCTGCAGTGTTCTTTGTGGTATGATACAGTGATCACTGGCTCCACGTGGCTACTATACACTTGGAGCATAGTAAGTATGCTAAATAATTGAGTTGGAAATTTTATGTAACCTTAATTAATTACAATTGTAATAGTTACTTGTGGCTAGTGGTTATTCTATTAGATAGTGCTGCTTTAGAATATAAATTTCATGCACAATTTGCTATAAAATTATAATTGTGTCATATGCATTACTCCTCATAACAATACATAGAATTTGATATTTGATATTTTAGCCTTCTATTTTTTTCTCAGATTGAAATGTGGAGGTATCAAAAATGGCTCCCTCATGACAATTCAGCTAACATGTGATAAGGCTAGCCTAAAACCCTAAGCACAGCAAGCCCCTTTGCTACAAGTGGGGGAAATCCCTTTATAGTATTCTTAGAAATCAAGTATTATGTGGTGTGTGTGTATATGCGTTCTGAATATTTAGAAACAATGTCAATCCTTATTTTCTTTTGCTATAAGGTAGCTGGTATAAGTTAATAATGATCCAGCTTTTAAACCTATGCAATTTTTAACCTTCACAAACATGCATAAAGCTATAAAGTCATCTTAGAAAAAAAAGCCATCTCACTAGGGCAATGAGGGATGAAGCAACACTATGGGAGAGGAGAAAAAGAAACATCAACCCCAAGTCTGTGAAACTCCACAGGGCAAAACAATAGCGTGACCACTTCTCTATGACCACCAAAAAGGTCTTGAAATTTTTGATTTTGCTACAATGGACCCACAGGACATTTGAAATGGGAGTTTTTAAAAGGTCAGCTGATGGCTTTAACATGTAATAAAGTCAACTAACATAATCTTAGGTGAGGTTGCATGCTTTAAAATTTTTAAATTTGTTTCATTCAAAAAATATTGATATCACATCTAAACAATGTAGTACAAGAACTATATTTCCTAGCTCTATTAGCTAGATTGCTTTCATATTGCTAAGCCACTTTAATGATATTGGCTGAGGTGGATGGGAAGATTTTAGTGTGTGTGTGTATGTGTCTTTTGTTTCTGTGTATAGTATAATATATGTGTGTGGTATGTGCACATGTGTGTGCCCTGTGTACTTGTGTGCAGAGGCCAGAGATCATTTGGTATGCTGCCTCCATTGTTCACCCATGTGTTTCCTGGAGACAAATCTCTCACTAAATTCTAGAGTTTGCATTTGCTTGAGTCTCAGTGACTCTCCATTCCCTGCGCTCACAGTTTTGGGGTTACAAATATGTGTGACCACATCCAGTTGTTTCTGTAGGTGCTGGGGAATCAAATTCAGGCAGGCTTAGACTCCCTTGGGTCCTTGTGCTTGTGTGTGGAAGTACTTTTATCTGCACAGCCATCTCTGTCCACATTGCACTTTTAACATAATCGTGTGAAAGATAAAAGATTGTAGATCCTGACAATGCTTTCACCACTAATCCAAAATGGTAAATTTATATCTGTTATGTATAAAACCAAACTTTATTTTATGTGAATCATTTGGAGTAAAAATAATTCCTTTTCAAGCATTTCTTCATGGCATATGTGACTTTGGGCCCAGAGACAGAGGGTGAGCAAAATGCACCTGCACATTATTGCAGATGTATCTCCTTTACCCTGCCACACGGCCAAGTTGACCAGCTGAACTCCCAGAAGGAAAGTCACATTCCGGATTGTTTCATCTATATGGGAAATGTGACTTTTACTTTTCCTCTCACAGAAAAACTAAAACTTTGGTATAAAAAAAGTTAGTGATTCAAAATGGAGGCTGGACAATGAAACAAATAGGCACTGTATTTATTTTTCTGTTAGAATCTTGACATTTTAGGAATTTGTTATCTTAAGTCTTTCATGTCATATGGCTTTGGTAGTTTCCTTTGTTGATGGCTATGGACACAACCTTACTGTGTTTTGCTTCTTTCTAGCGTATGTGATATGACTCTACTATGCACAAGGGTTGCATTAAGTTTTGAGACAAAGAGAAATATAAGATTCAGCTACCATCTTTGAAGAAATTTAAAAAACTATTTTATTTATTTATTTATTTGAGAAAGAGAGAGAGAGAGAGAGAGGATGGGTACACCAAGGTTTCCAGCACATGAGCTCCAGATGCATGTGCCACCTTGTGCATCTTGCTTACTTGAGTCCTGGGGAATCGAACTGAGGTCCTTTGGCTTTGTAGACAAGTGCCTTAACTGCTAAGCCATATACCCAGCCCCTAAAGAATTTTTAAAATATGGTAATGTCTGTAAGTAACTCATCACATTATATAATTTAAGGGAATAAATAATTACAACTCTGAGCCAGGTGTGGTGGCACATGCCTTTAATCCCAGCACTTGGGAGGCAGAAGTAGGAGGATTACCTTGAGTTCAAGGCCACCCTGAGACTACATAGTGATATCCAGGTCAGCCTGGACTACAGCAAAACTCTGCCTTGAAAAACCAAATAATAATAATAATAATAATAATAATAATAATTCCAACTTTGGATGATTATAATGTGACAAAACTAGATAAAGGCCTAGGATCAAGTCCATGTTCCTCATTAGTTAGATGCCATCCTGTAAACATTTTAGCCTTGTGCTTCAGTTTTTCACCTAACAAGGATATCATCAATCCCATGTGTCTTAAAAATATTCAGGGCTGGAGAGATAGATCAGCAGTTAAGGTGCTTGCCTGTAAAGCCTAAGGACCCTGATTCAATTCCCCAGTACCCATGTAAAGCGAGATACACAAAGTGGTGTATGTTTCTGGAGTTCATCTGAAGAGGTTGGAGGCCCTGGCATGCCCACTCTCTCTGTCCATCTCTCTTCTACTTCTCTTTGCTTGCAAATAAATAAATGAAAATATTTTTAAAATATTCAGAGAAGTCATGACATAAGTAAAAATGCTGACATGTCATGCAATACTATGAAAATGCCAAATATTATACTATATTCAGGAATATTTATGAAGCCATTTAGTCACTTTTTCATAGATTTCTAATTTTAATCCAGAAATAAAACTTAAACTCATAAAAATGGTAATTAAAAATTCAAATGGGATCTTTAATTTTCTGTCTAATTCTTTAAATTTTACTCTAGCATTTCTATCCAGTCATTAGCAGATGAACCAAGTTGATTAATTTAGCTTTTAAAACCACAGTTTCAGAAAAATCTCTGAATCTCATTTAGAACTAGTCACACTGTATGTCTTCTCCAACTCCCACTCAAAAAGGTGATTATAGGAGTCATTTTTCTGTCATCATTTGGTTCAAAGTAATCTTGTGGTCTTTTACAATCAACAAAATAATTTAAAACATGTGACAGTGAATACTAGACCAGCTTAGCTAATTCTGGCAAGAACAATGGGTAACAATTAGAGCACAGAAACTACATTCAGTTAAGATGCTGAAAAAAATTTGCATCCATTTGATTGTGGCTCATTTCTCTTTATTTAACTTGAGAATTGCCCAAATTTCCATCCGTTTTTGCAGACACAAATGTTTTTGTGTTTTTTTTCCCCCTGTGGTCTAATTCAGCTGTAAAAATAGGGCTACACTACCTTTCCAGAATAGTCTCCTGGCCATTTGTTGTTTTGATTTTAGTAAACTGAAGATTTTATAAAAATGTATTTGCTATAATAAAATCGGGATCTTGTAAAAATGGAGAAGAATAGTGTCCCATCAGAAAATCTTTTGGGGACAATCGTGCTGTACACAGAGCACCACCGTCTTTGGCAAGGCAAACTGATGAAAGGGATAGGAGGCGAATTCCAAAACCAGCTCGGTTACTCTGTTCTTACTCAGTGTCCCTTTGTAATGCATTGTGCATCTTCCCTGTGAGCTTGTCTACTTTCTCACCCTCCAGTCTTAGCTAACCTCAATTATGTAAACCAATAAAACAGTGCAGTGAGACACTATGCTGATTATTGGTATGGGCCCCATGAACCCATGCATGTTTTGGCATGCTCTCTGAAGACGTAGTCAGTTGCCGTGCACATGAGTCTGGGCTAGCCTGGCTGTGGATAACATATCAGATGGGGCTGAGGCAAGTTGTCCCAGCTCCTGCTGAAGTCAGCCAGCCCCTAGCCAACTCAGCCACAGATAGCAAAAGAGAATTGCTCAGCTGAACGCAGCCCCTATAATGAAAAGGCATTTGCTAAGTACCTGCTATTGTTTTAGATATTAAAGTATGGAGTTTTAATGCAGCAATAGCTGGTACAAATAATGGCTCATGTGATCCCATGTTGTGTTTCCAAGAACTCATTCTCTTAACTCCCTTGGGAGTGATGCATGCACTGAATTTCAAGATGTACTGCTGTCTTAAAATCTGTCATAACAAAGCAAAGATCATCGTTATTTCTATAAAGAAACAAAGAACTTAAAAAAATTTTTTTAGACATGTAAAACATGCCCTAGCTCTTTGAAACGTGAAGATATTCAGAATTTAGGCACAGAGATTGTGTGAGTTTAGATTGTGTTTGGAGAAAGAATATTTACATAAAACAAATTAGGAGATAAAATGTATAATTTGGACCCAAAGTATAGAATACTTGTCTTTGGCCTGCCTTGTGGAAATCATGTTGAAGCTCACCTTACCCCAGGTGGATGATGGAGGGCTGGGTAGTCCGTGTGGAAGCTAAGCTTCCCAGTGGTATAAGCCACATTGTTGGCGTCAATTTTGTCCTGCACTTGCCAGGTATGTCTGTAAAATACAAGAAACATGTGTTTAAACAGGTTGACACAAAGCCAGAAGAAATTTGTTAGGATGAATTTGATATGTGAGGGAAGTGGAAACTTCATTTTGTGAAATCATTAACTTATTGACTAGGAGCCAGAAAAGGAGTCTAACCCTCTTTTGTCTGAAGTGACTCTTTCAGAATTAGTGTCTCCTTGTTTCTCTCAAGATTCCAAAAAGTAATTTACATACTAATCTATACTACAGAATTTATAAAGAAGTGCATATGGGATTATGGGACATGTTTTCCTCATAGCTCAATGCACTTGATTTATCAAAGCCCAGCTCACATAACATAAAATGGACCCATTTTAAAGTGCACAATTCTTTGGTATTTAGGACATTCAAAATAGTGGCAGCCAGTGCTGCTGTAATCTGGCTTAAAAAATGTAGCATTCTACATTAGTCTCTTTTTCATTATGCTATTATCTCATTCCATATATCCTTGGAATCCATGAATCTGCTTTCTTTCCACTATGTTTACCTATTCTGAATGATCAATATGCCTGGAATCATACGGTATGAAGATTAATTCATGTTCTTGTAGCACATATTAGCATATCATTTATTTTTCTGGATGATACCATTCCACTACATTCTATTGCACACTGAATTCTACTGTATAGATAGGCCACAAGTTGTTTATCCATTCATTCATTAATTGTTACCTGGGTTGTTTCTACTTCTTGGCCATTACAAACAGTGCTGTACATATATACACAGATAGATGATTGACAGAGAAAAGAGAGAATCAACAACAACAAAAAAAAAATAGCTGAGCGCTTATAAGTGAACTCAGCAAAGTTACAGTGTCCAAGATGAGCAAACAGAATCCAGTATGTATATACATATACCCAGTATGTACATATAAACCACACACACACATCTATACATTATGTAATATAGTGTATTACATATATATATGTGTGTGTGTGTGTGTGTGTGTGTGTAGTCCATTATGGATTGTTCTTCTCCTACTCACAATACAGTACCAGTACTAAAGCAGGAAATCAGTGAACACTGGCTCAATGGGGATAAGAATGGCACAAGGGAATATTGCTGAGCCCCCATTTTCCTATGGTAAAGGTTAGGACACATGGAGGTGTCCTCAGGCAGGTGGGGAAAACCCTTAAGTTAACACCTTCTTCCACTCTTCTTCCAGCCTAAATACAACCTAAAACATTTCCCAACATTTGGAAATATTTTTCTTAATGTGACAAAGTCACATTACATGTTATCTAGGAATGAAAGTGAAACCAGAATGGAAAATGTGGTATGTATTTCACTAAAGGTCAAACAGACATCTATATGTGACCATGAACTGGAAAGAGATTGTGTTAAAGGGAAAGAGGATAAATAGACTGTTGAAACCCACTTCAAGTAAGACTCAAACAATTCATTTATATTTTAGTAACTGTAGCCAAGAAAGACATGTTCTTTGTGAATTTCATGTAACTCCAAAAGCCATCCAAAATACAGCTTTTGATGATAGTTAAAATTTACATTTTGGCAATAATTCTCACATAGGAAGGGATTTAAGGAGATCAAAACATAACTGCATCAAACTGCAGAATGTATGAGAGAAATCCTGCTGACACTATCAGTAGGAAGTGATTGTTCAAATTTTCTATTGAAGAGTAATGATGGATTTGCACTGATGCATCTATATTCTTTTCCCAGGTTGTTCTTGTGATCAGAAAGAAATGAACAGTTTTGCTGTAGCAAGGAGCTGGCTGGTATTCAAGGTACAGGCTTTAGTCAGAGACTAGATGTCTTGTCTGTTTGGCATTAAGTGGCTTCTGCAGAAATGAACTTGCTGTAATAACTAGCTGAGGGTTGCAAATATATTCTAGCCCTAGAACATCTTGCACATGGTATGAAGAGCAGTCTGAACTCAGGAAAAAAGAAAGGCAAAGATCAGTGCAAGAAAGAGAAATAATAAGTGGGAAGACCCAGTGAAGGGAGTATTGCTTATAGGAGCAAGTGAGAGATATCTAATATTGGCTTGAATGTGGAGGGCTTGTTCTATGGCTATTATTGGTTTCTTTACAATTTTTTCCTGTTACTTTTATTGTCCTATAAAGACTTAAAAAAATCTCATCATTTTAGAGAATGGTGTTCAAGCATATTAATTTTTTTAAAACTTTTTATTTATTTATTTATTTGAGGCACAGAGAAAGTGAGAGAGAGAGGAAAGCAGAGAGAGAATGGTCACACCAGGGCCTCCAGCCACTGCAAATGAACTCCAGACACATGAGCCACCTTGAGCATCTGGCTTACGTGGGCCCTAGGGAATTGAACCTGGGTCCTTTGGTTTGCAGGCCTTAATTGCTAAGCCATCTCTCCAGACCTCAAACATATTCTTAATTCACAAGAGTTTAACTCGCAGTCAAAAATGTCTGTCAATTGAAAATACATATGCTAGAATTGTACATCATGTTATTCTCCTGATTTAAGTTATGGATTTTTTTTTTTTTTTTTTTGGTTTTTCGAGGTAGGGTTTCATTCTAGCTCAGGCTGACCTGGAATTTACTATGTAATCTTAGGGTGGCCTCAAACTTACAGTGATCCTCCTACCTCTGCCTCCCAAGCACTGAGATTAAAGGCATGTGCCACCATGCCCGGCTTAAATCATGAAATTTTTGCTGTCAATTACTATAATTATCAAATTTTTAAGGGCAGCTTCACAGTTTTGTTTTCAGAACCAATTTATGACAAAATATCTAGAATGGGATTTTAATATTTTATTTTTCTTTCTTTTACTTATTTATTAGAGAGAGAAAGAGAGACAAAGAGACAGGGAGAGAATGGGCACACTAGGGCATGTAGCCACTGCAAATGAACTCCAGATGTATGTGTCACCATGTGCATTTGGCTTTACATGGGTACTGGGGAATTGGACCTTGATCCTTTGGCTTTGCAGGCAAGTACCTTAACTACTAAGCCATCTCTCCAGCCCTAGAATTGTATTTTCAAGGCTAGCATCATTTTAAAGTTCTACCAATGGAGGATCATTTACATTGACTAATTTTTTAGTCAGTAGTCAAGTGAATAATATCTCTCAGTGAAATTCAGAGGCACAGCAGTGACGTTTCTGATATATATCTAGCATTGCTTTCTATCAATCTATTAAATAAATGTGGAAGTCCCCATAAGATATACAAATATAAACTAAAATTAGGGGACATAATATGCCAATGACTGCCAAAATTTGAGTGACTAGCAATGAGACAAGCCTTCCAAAGTGACAAGATCTAAGTGTAGTCAGGACCTGTGTAGGAGGAAGTAGAGGGAAACAATGAGGTCCATGTTGTATCCAAAACATGTCCAGGCCACTGACAGATAATTGTCAATAAGTACCATAGGGCAATGTGAAAGATGGCCAATGTGATGGTGAGGCTAATGTTCGCATTGTAGCAGAGCTGAGGTCTGGGGTATGGGATTAGAATAGTTTGAGCCTCATAAATTCTTGACAAATATCCCTTTCATGCCAAAACTTCTGACAAAAGTGTCCATACTCAGCAATACTTTGTCAATAAACTATAAAAGATTTTCCAGATAAAAGTCCTAAAGAAGAACCAGAAAATCTTAGAAAGTTATCAGGTTTATTCTTGCAATTGAGCTTAAAATTATAAATTCAAAAAGGGTTCTAGATTTACTCACCTTTTCATAGTAAAAAGACAAAAAACTAGCAACAGAAGATCATGATGGTTGAACTAAAAATTATTTTGAGGAGAAAACAGTATAAGTAGCAAAATAACATACTAGAGGAAATACATGCTAGAGAAAAACATGACCTGAAAGATAAAAATTATTGTATTTCTCTATTTTTAATGTCTGTTTACTACTCTAGCTACTTATAATGAATGTGAAGGTGTTAGTGACTGGAACATTATGTGAAGAATAGGACTAGAAACTCAAAAATAAGATAATATAGTAAGGGAAGCCAATAAAAAATCCTAAGCAACAATTAAATTAGAGGTAATACAAAGTCAAATAAATAGCAAAAAAATGCCTATAGGTGATCAAAAGGAGTCAAATTTTAAAATAAAACAAAGAAAGAGGTAAAAAGAATATAGTGAAGACAGGCAACTATTTAGTAATGCATGATGAGAGTCCCATAAGAAGGAACCCCAAACACAGGAACAGAAAAAAACAGCAAACACTACTATTCAAGAAAAAAAAATTCTTGAAATTTAAAATAACCTCACCATATACACTCTGAAAAAGTTACCCCCAAACCACTAACACCAATACATTGCCTATGGATTAAAATATTTCTAAGATTTAAAAGAAATCTCAGAATCCAGGTAAAAATATTAAATTTCTGGGCTGGAAAGATGGCTTAGTGGTTGAGCGCTTGCCTGTGAAGCCTAAGGACCCCAGTTTGAGGCTCGATTCCCCAGTACCCACGTTAGCCAGATGCACAAAGGAGTGCACGCATCTGGAGCTCATCTGCAGTGGCCGGAGGCCCTGGCATGCCCATTCTCTCTCTCTACCTGCTTCTTTCTCTCTCTGTCTTTTGCTCTCAAATAAATAAATTAAAAAAAACAAAACCAAAAAGTCAAATTTCTCATGAGGAAACAGAAACTAAAATTACCAATAAACCATACTGACATGTTAACATTCTATGAGCCAAGAATTCTATATTTAACTAAGCCAATTTTCAAGTAGAAAGAAAGGACTTAGTGTGCTCTCAACATGCGAGAATTCAAGGAATATTGTTCCCAAGGGTCTTTCCTGGGAAATTTACAAGAGCATGGGCTTCAGACAACCAAAATAAATAGAGGTTGATTGACATATGATTTGTGGCAAGCAGTACATTCATATTTACTTGAATTAATGGCAGAGGAAGAGAACATGCAGAAAGGGGTGCAAACATGCTGACACTGCACCAGCCTGGCAAGGACGCGGGTGTCCGAGTGCAGGGCTCCATCATGTCTGGAGAAGAGTGAGATGTTTGGCCTCGGATGGGACGCATGGTTGGTTGGATGCTGACAGTGTCCTTTTTCTTTCCTGGGTTGTGTTTACAAGTGTTTGCCTTATACAAATACTTGCCCATGCATTGGTTTTGTGTGATTTTCTATACCTATGCTATATTCTACAACAGGAACTTGTAGGAATGGGCATAGCACATTGGATACTATGAATTAGAGGTGGAAGCCAAAAGGTATAATTTTTAATTGTTATATGAATACAAAAAAATTGGACAGCAGGGTGACTATATTTAACAGTAGTGTAATGCATACCTGAAGTTTGCTAAGAAGAAGGTGTGCTATGTTTTCAAACACACATGCACATGCACACACATGCACACACACACACACACACACACACACACACACACGGTGGCTATAAAATGATGAATATATAAATTGGCTTTTGTTGTAATAATCATTTCATAGTTCATAATTAATTCAAAAATCATTGAATACTCTGTAAGCATATTTTTGTCAGTCCTACTGCAATAAAGCTGAGAAGATAAAATTGCATTAAATGTGTTTTTTTGTTTATTTTATTTATTTATTTGAGAGTGACAGAGAGAGAAAGAGGCAGAGTGAGAAAGAGAGAGAGAGAGAGAGAGAGAGAGAGAATGGGCACACCAGGGCATCCAGCCACTGCAAACAAACTCCAGATGTGTTTGCGCCCTTGTGCATCTTGCTAATGTGGGTCCTGGGGAGTCGGGCCTCAAAGCTGGGTCCT
This sequence comes from Dipus sagitta, assembly GCA_036346955.1. Classification (NCBI taxonomy): domain Eukaryota; kingdom Metazoa; phylum Chordata; class Mammalia; order Rodentia; family Dipodidae; genus Dipus; species Dipus sagitta. Next base: position 86,957,605 of record CM070779.1, on the reverse strand, counting down.
TAGGCTTCACAGGCAAGCGCTTAACTGCTAAGCCATCTCTCCAGCCCTAAATGTGTTTCTTGATTGCTTTATGAAGACAGGTGGGGGATATAGGTCAGTTGGTGGAGTGCTTGGCTGGCATGCACAAGATCCTGGGCTCAGTCCAAAGTACCACAAAAAAAAAAAAACAAAAAAACAGACAGAAAGGAGTACAAGCAGAAATGTGCCAACTACCTCCTGAAAAAAAAAGAAAAGAGTCAAAAATAATTCTCTACAAAGAAGTCTCAAAGGGTCATCATGCAAAAGTGAAAATACAATGTACTACAAAAAAGAGAGAAATTTATAACTCCACTATAATGGGTCATGTGTGTGTGTGGGTGGGTCAAATTATACCTAATTTATTTAATCAAGATAAGTAATGTTGGGCAGGAGATGCTTGCTTGCAAAGCCTAATGGCCTGGGTTTGATCCTCTGGTACCTATGTAACATGAAATACATAAAGTGGCATATGCATCTGGAGTTTGTTTGCAGTGGTAGAAAGGCCTATTGTGCCCATTCTCCCTCTCTCTCCCTCTCTTCTCTCTCTAATGAACAAATAACTATTTACATGATAAGTTTTGGCTGCTAGTTTACATTTTAAGTGGAAGCAGATTTTTTTTCTGTTTGGTTGCTCACTGTGGAGAGTCATCAAAGGTAACTCCGCACCTTTTCCGCACAGGATCTGGTTACAGTAGGAGCTTGAGAAAGAAGAGGGCAACAACTGTTCCAGTGGTGTTATTCTGCCTTAGTTTGTGAAATTTCACCTACTTCCGACAAATGATTTCTTTGTATCTGAGTTATAAAATAAGTAGGAGCCTCATTTACACTCAAAAATTATGGTACTAGAAGGCACAAAGGAAATGTCAAAAAACAATCCACATGATAGCATGATATGAAGAAAAGATGCTGGGCTGTTGCGTCAAATAGTGCTGTGTTTGCAGCCTGGTTTTTGTACCGCAGATTATTGTTTATAAAACGGAGATAGTACTTCTTATCAGAATTTTGAAGAGTTAAACAATGACAAAGAACTGCATTCAATACTCAGCACATAAAAGGTGTTTCAAAACCTTATTCCTCATGTCCCAGTGACAGCACCTGGTCCCCAGAGCACAAAATGTAACCAAAGAGGCAGTGGACAGTGTAGAGAAGCAACCACTTAAATAGGTTATCTCATATGTTCTTTCAGATGATTTTTAGGGAGCATGTGATACACCAATTGCTTTTCCTTCCATTCATGAGATGATCTCATACTCAAGTGGTTTTGTTGGCAGCAACATTAATTACTATGAAACTTAATACCACAGAGGAAACCCCAGGGACTTGCATTTGGCAGACAACATAAACTGAAGATCATTATGTCTGTAAGAACATAGCTTGCTACTTTGCTTAAGAATCCCCACTACTTACTAGAATATTCATTGTAAAGGCTCCTCTTCCCTACCCACACACTACAGTCTGTGCTATATTTAAAATAACTCAATATGAAGTTCCAGTTTTTTTCAAAGTAGGATAGGATTACAAGTAAATCCAGAACTTAGACAAGTTTTCATGGTTTTCCTCTCAAGTCTGAATTGCTTCTAAGTTGGTTTTTCATAACCCACAAGCCATTTTTATTCAAGGGCTATGTAGTGTGGGTTTTTTTTTTCCAAGCAATTTCTTGGCTAGACGTTTCATCAAAGGAGGTAAACTTGATTTTTCTTTCCTTGTTCCATTCCCACACTTCAGAGACGTTTTCTGGTAACATGTATGTCAAACAAGTAGCTGTTTTGGCCAGATATGGAATGGTGCTAATGGTAGGAACAGTTTCTGAGGAATGGATGCCAAGGACGCATATCTTCAGCATCTAATACAGCCCAAAGTGTTAAATACTGCTGGCCTGGCTTACAGACATCTTTGAAAATGCTAGCAGAAACCCAGTGTGTGCTGGGACAGCTGTAGTTACAATCCCCAGATGCCATTTCAGCGCTCTTAGTTCTTAACTAGTCTGGCTGGTGTACTTGACAGACAGCCCACTAGAAGCATTTTCTGTTTTACTTTATTTTACTCATTCGATGAAGTCTACATGCAAGGAACTTGTACAGATACAAAACTGGGCAATAGAAGTAGTATTTAATATATTTTTTTCCATCAAACTTTCATCCAAGAACACAGTAAGGATGAAAACACCCCTGGAGGATGAGACCAATACTCAGTAGAAAAGGAACAGAAATCTGGAAAATCACATGCAAAGCTCAGTTAGACCTCTCCTACAAATAGGCCACAGTAGATCCACAACTAAACTCTGTTTCCCTCCTTCTTTGGAGGACAGCTTTCTGGGCAGTAATGCAATACAGATGCTCTCGTAGTTTAGGTTTCAATTCATTCCTTTGGAAAAAAAACTATTCCAAAACATTACATATATATATATATATATGTATGTATGTATGTATGTATATATATATATGTGTGTGTGTATATATGTATGTATATGCATATATATACATACACACACATATATATATATACACATATATATGTTAGTACAACTTATTTCCTTGTGTTATTCAGTAATGATAAGAGAAACTCTGACAATCATTAAGATACCATTTATTTTCTTATACCCTTTCCCTCATGGTGCCTTGTCTTTATTCTGCCTTTTATTCCTGAGGTTAGATTTCAGAAAAACAATGTTTTCATTTTCCCTCCATTATTCCTGTGAATCTAATCCTTGTTGCATGAATTCATGCGATTTGAACCCTAGAAACCATGTAACAAGTTGGGCCTATGTAGCCCTGTAACCCCCACTGTGAAGAGGACTGAGACAGGGGAATCATTGAGGCTTGCTGGGCAGCCAGTGTGACCAAAAATAGCAGCAGCAACAGCAGCAGCAGCAGCAACAACAACAACAACAAAACAAACCTGGTATATGCAGTTTCAGTGAGACACTCCATCTCAAAGAAACAACATGGAAGAACAGAGGACACCTGACAGTCTCTGGGCTCTATATATGTGTGTAAGGAGTCCATGAATCTGCACGCATGTGCATCCACTACATCACACACATGCATACGTACAAACACAAACTTTAAAAAAAAGTGAAATTGGACTCAGGCTGGAAGGAAAACAGCTTTGTTAGTTAAGGTTGAAAATGTTATTCTTTTCGCTTGACATGATGAAGAGTTACTATTTTGTTGTTTATAAGGTTAACTTTAGAACCGAGGACTGAGAAGAGTCTACTACACTGAGAAAGAACTTTTGCTATCTAGACCTTATGGAATTCTGGAAAAATCTTAATATAAGACTGGGGAAATAGCTTATTGGCAAAGTGCTTGCCTTGTAAAACTGAGTACCTAAGTTTGAGCCTATGAATTCACATAAAAACGTGATAACCAATAACCCTACTGAGGAGGACCCTCGGTGGGATGGGGCTGGGGAAGGGGAACACAACAGTCCAGCCCTATGGGACTATGACCAGTATGCAATATGTTTATATAATAACATTCTCAATAAAAAGTGTGGTGCCGTGTCCTTTTAATCCCTGAGCTGGGGAGATGAAGTCAGGCAGATCCTGGGGACTCTTTTGTCCAACTAGTCTAGGCTCAAAGAGAAAGTTGGAAAGCACCTGAGAAACAACTTCTGGGGTTGTTCTCTGGATTTCACATACACACCAGCACACATGCATGCACTCACACACATACATGCACATGCAGATGCACATAGTCTTAGCAGATATTTCCTTTCATTGAAATTTTTGTAGAGATAACTGAAGGGTTAATAGCCTCCCCTGAAAACTACAGGAAACTAAAGCGTTAATACCTATCACTTAAGCTTGCAGGCAATAAAGACTTTTGGCACCCTTCCCAGATTGATACACTCCCCTTAGCCTAGATGGCCTTGCAGGACCAGAGACCATCTGAGTACACTCCCTTAGACATTCCTGGCTGAAGAAGCCTATTCTGAACAAGGACACAAACAGCTACAATTTTCTCAACAACTGCACCAGGTCCAGTTTGTTTTTCTTAGGATCCTCCTTATAAGCTTACACCCCAGCCTGGCCGAGGGCTTCAGCCTTCATCCTGTGGGAAAGCTGAGGTCCCTTGCTGTTTTCTCTAAATAAAACAGGCGTGTCTGTAGAGATCAAATCCAGTGTTCTCCTTTGCTTTCCTCTTAGATTTTCCTTACATTTCTGGTGCCATGATTCGGATACCCCTCCGGGGCTTTCAGACGGCATGCACCCCTTCCTCTCTCCTGCTCTCTACCTCCCTGACAATGTTTCACTCTCTCAGGAATAGAAAAACTCACTGTGCTCACTACTCTGAACTAAACAGCCACCTGTGACCTGAAACCTTCAGTCTTTCCAGCTTGATACCTGGGGGCTTCTTCCTTTTCTTCTTTTCACCTTCTCCCCCTGGACTTTTGAACTGCAGACTTAGATGTCTCTCTACATGTGATCTGTTGCATCCACATCTTCATCAAATAACAACTTCAGGACAAGATATTTGTTCTCAGTCTGTGGTGGAGGTGCCCTGTTCCAGACCTTAGAAACTCTGGAAGCTTCTCACTTTTCAGTCCGTGGATGATCAGAGACTCTGGGAGCCTCCCACGTATCATTCCACCAGACACTCCAAGCCTTAGGAGTGTGAGGACACTCCCTCCATGGGTTTCATTTGCCCTCCCTAAGCCTGGGAGATGACCCTGGTGGCCAAATTGGCCACTCTAGTCCTTGTTCTCCAAAATGGACTCTAAATTATCTGTTCCCCAAAACACTCCGTTGGTATGTCTCAAGGCTAATTTAAAGGAGCTCAAACTTTCTAAGCTCCTGCCTGCCAAATTACTCCAACTCCATATTCAAATTTGGCCACAGTATTCCTTAGACAATGGCCACCACTGGCCTAACTTTGGTACTTTTGATTTTAATATTCATATTGATCTTGATAACTTCCCCAGAAGACATGATCGAGGTTCCTTACCGTCAGGGCTTCTTTGTCCTCTGTTCTCACCCTCCCCTTTGTACTTCTTATTCTACCTGCCAAATTCTCTTCTGTCACCGAAAATCCTCTAAAATCCTGCCCTTCTAGAACTGTGCTGCTCATACACAGTTCTGCCATCTGACTATGAATTTTCAGGGTCTCTCCCTCTCACTCCAAATTCAAGCCATCTCACTAAATCAAACACAAACTCTATCCACTTAAAGAAACTTCTGTCTTTTCTGGGCTTCTTTAACTTATTCCATGTATGTATATCTAATTTTTATCTCCTTGCTAAAAGTTAAAATCACTAAATAGCTTCTAGGGTTTTTCCTTTCCCCCTTCTTTTCATTATAAGCCACTAAAAAAAAAAAAAAGTCAACTTAAAATTTAAACCACTGGCTGTTGCCCTGTTATGATTAACTCCTCAGCAATTTAAAATATAACTAAAATATTAAGAGGATGTCTCTCCATGTTTCATCTTGTCATGTCTAATGTTGGCCAACTCCAACCATGTCATGTCATGTGTTCCGTGTTTCATGTAGTCTGTCCTTATGTATGGCTAAATTTATGATTATTAATTGTTCCAATGCTTATGGTCATTAAATGTTCTGATGCTCATATATTTCAAAGTATTTTATTTTTACTTATTTATTTGAAAGAGGGAAGGAGGGAGATAGAGAGAGAGAGAAAGGGAGAAAGAGAGAGAGAGAGAGAGAGAGAGAGAGAGAGAGAGAATGGGTGTGCCAGGGCTTCCAGCCACTGCAAACAAACTCCAGATGCATGCACCACCTTGTGTAGCTGGCTTATGTGGGTACTGGGGAATTGAACTGAGGTCCTTTGGCTTTGCAAGCAAGTGCTTTAACCACTAAGCAATCTCTCCAGCCCTGATGCTCATATGTTTTAAGATGACATTAAATTATTAAAACCAGGTTTACAATATAGTTAAAATAATTAACATCCATGTTTTTGACAACATGCTTATTCATGCTTACTATAATAATAGACATACTTGTATACCAAGCTCTAATCTTGCTTCTACAGAAAAAAAAGAAAAGTGTTTTTGGATCAGAAAAAGCTTTACAAGGTAAACAATTGTTGTAATGTAAGTTATTAAAAGGATATGAAAATGATATAAAAAGGTTATGAGACTTAAACTGAAAAAGTTTTGGGCTGCCTATGATAAAGTGGGTTAACTTAGAGTTTTAATTCTTCATATTTTTTTTCTCATCTTAATTGTTCATATAGTTCAGACTTTACTCTTTGTAATAAGTTGATAAATTTATTTATATTTTCATGTCTCAAATCAAAGTTAAATTGAACTATACCTATATTTCCTACTGTTAAAACTCTGACTACTGATAAAATCTAAATGTTTAACAAAATCAAGATTCATTTTTAATGAATTTGTTTGTTTATTTAAACCTCATCTAAATGTAACATAAAAATCAAAAATATAAAATTAATATAATTGACCTTATAAATATTAAAAAAGAAGGGAGCCTAGGGGGACTACTGACCTGGGAAAATGGGAAGGCAGACAGACAATCAGAATCCAGGCAGTCTATTTATAATTAACTATAGGGACAACCCTGCCCCCCCCCCCCACCAAAGAAAAACCATGCAAGCAAAAGTTAGAAAAAAACTTAAATGGTCATATTGAAAGTCTTATGGTAAGAAATTTTATTTTATTTTTTTTTAGTTTTTTGAGGTAGGATCTCACTCTAGTCCAGGCTGACCTGGAATTAACAGAAATAACTCTGTATTCTCAGGATGGCCTTGAACTCACAGCAATCCTCCTACCTCTGCCTCCCGAGTTCTGGGATTAAAGGCATGCACAACCAAGTCCGGCTTTATGGTAAGAAACTTTCTGTTGGTAGTTATGAGATGAACTGACTAAGGAAGATAAACTGGAGAGGAAACTTTAAATGTTAATAAATGTTTGATAAAAAAGATTGTTACAGTGTGGTTACAGAGGTTGTAAGGTAAAAGTATGTAGATGAAGGTATAAGTAAACTTAAACAGAAGGTTAAAGACAAAGTTGACTAAGTCTTAAAGTACTTGATCAGATTACAGACTCCTTGAGATATATAAGATGACTATTAACCTAGGGCTTATATCAGACTAATAAAGGATGGCCATGGCTGGCAACAGGATGCTATCATATTCAGGTGGTAAACTTAAAAACTTTAACTTATTGATATTAATTTGGTCATGATAATGGTTGTAAAAGACTGACTTTAAAGTTCTCAACCAAGTTTACTATGTTCCCCCATTTGTCAACCTTTTACTATTTAATAAGATTATTATATCTAAAAAACTAACAAAATACTGTAACCTCAAGATAGTTCCTGTCTTTTTCATGCTGTTTTGCTGGATGATTATCACTGAGATTATTGTCTAAGTCTTATAAAAGGTGATTCAGTCATTGCAACTTTGTCCTTAGGGAAAATAAGGAAACTACTCTTGTCCTAGAAAAGCATGCAACATATGAACAATGTTAATATAGTTTGTCTAGGCATCATATATTCTACCATTCATAAATATTGTCTTATGTTAAACTTAAAAAATAGTTCAATGATTAAAGGTAATTGATGGAAAAATCACTTTAAGTCTGTCATAATGTCTACAATGTATGTTAAAATCAGACTAATTTAGCTCAACAATAACAAGGTTTGGCTTTATTCTTAAGCTATGATACTCAGTCTCAAAAAACATTTTACTTAAATAATTGTCTCATTTCTTGTGTATCTTAAGTTCATTGCTTATAGATATATTGATACTTAGGACATGTTCCCTGATCTAGAAAAATGATCTTAAATGCTGCTGTTCTGCTTTTAGTTTGTGGGGTAATTAGTACCTACACAGGTGTCTAAACTAATCAAAGATGTTACCAAATACAAATGCCGAAACTTTATGCTGTCTTACTTGACATGTTCTGCCTGTACTTTTAACTATTACATATTTAAAGAATAAGATGTGCCTACCTTCTAAAAAACTGTTTCTCTGTATTTCTCTTGCTTTAATTGCAGAACAGCAGCATTTAAGATCATCATAGTTCAAACAATTCTCTATAATAAGGTGATAAATTTATTTATAATGTCATGCCTCATATTATGATAAATGAAAAGTTAAAGGTCTCTGGCCCAAAGTTATGGCTTGTACTCTAATAAACTTTCATGATAATTATGTACAATCTTTTGTACTGACACTGTAGTTTTTGTGCTGTTTCAAGGCCATAGTTTGTATTACAGCTTCTGACCAGTACTAAAATTATCTTATGTTTCTTCTTAACTTCACAACACACAGCTACAGATATCTCTCTACTAATTAACCATTTTCTCAGGCTTTGGAAGAGATTCCCCTGGACTGACACTATGTAAAAATAGACTGATTCTCCAAGAAAACAGCACCCTTGCTTGTTTTGCCTATTATTCTTAGTTTCAGCTGGGGCCCTTTTGAGGTATGATGGGGTGGTTCTCTCCCTAGGATCTGTGTCTATCTGAAAAAGAGAAGCAGATTCTCCAACAGAGAGTAAAGTTAGCACCAGATAAATGGGATAATCCTTATTCTTTTAGAGAGAATTTAATAGGTGTTGGCCCTCTTGTAGCTCATGATTGATGGTAGCTTGATAATGGAGAGCGGGCTCATTTTTGGATATGGTTCTGACTTGTTTTCCAGCTCTAGCTATGGATTCCATTCCACTGAGCAGATCAGTTAGCCAAATCAAGAGCAAATTTGCAGGAGAGGGGGCTGAAAGAATGTCAGAGCCACACGTTGGGTCATGATACACAGAGACATTTCCTCCTACCCACAACTGAGGGCTAACGCCACAATGCATGACCCATATACCTCAACACAGAGGGGCCAGGGGAGGGTGGAGGACAGGGAGGAGGATAACAATGGTACCAACTTGACTGTATTCACTAGTACAAACCTAATAATAATAATAATGAAATAAACAAAAAAGAATAAAAAATAGACTGATTTTCCACTCTGTCTCTGATGCCAGTTCTATAAGCCTTAGTTTCCCATATCAATATAAGTTAACAAGATCAAGATATTTTAACCAGTTTTGTGTATTTTTTTAATCTCTATCTGAATGTGACATAAAAATCAAAGCTAAGTATTTATTTTGTTATATAGGACAACTGTTTACAATAGGCTTCTTAAATGGTATACTCTTATATGTTTTCCTGTTGGGTAAGACTTTTATTTCTTTGCTATAAACTTATTCTATTAAATAAAACTGAGTCTAATTATATGAAATATATTTCATTTTATTCTATTACCAGTATAATTCTATATAACACAATTTCATTATGTTTGTAAAATAAACAACTGATAATAACAAATTATCACTACTAATAAAAGTTTTAGCCTTTCAGCCTAATGTACTTTCCTTAGTTCTCCTAAAGATAAGACCTTTTGATCTTTGGACCAAGTAAGTAAAGACCATAAACCTTCTATATTAAAGGCTTAACACACACACACACACACATACACACACACACACAAAACCCTTTAAACCTAAATTTCAAAATTAATCAATTTCTTAATCTCTATCATATCTGAATTTAAAATAATTTAAGATATTTCAAATATTGCTTCAATACTAATATCTTATTTCCTATTTATATTACCTAAACCAAATCTTTATATTTCCCCAAATTTCAGTTAACCTTCCCTGCAAGTTAACAACTCCTTCTTTACCCATCTCCTATATTATTATTTTTTCTACCTTAAATATAATGTCCATGTCATCTGTAAATGTCATGTCACATGCAAGAAAACTCATACATGAATAACCAGATCATAATGGCTAATAGATATGACATGATCTAGGCATTTCTTTCCTAATTGCTCTGATAACTATCACTCTCCTGAAGAACTGCCTTCTTGCCTGTTCATAAGATTGAGGAGGGATAATAGCCTACTATGTACACAAACTGCAAATTAACTTTTGGCAAATGAAAAACCAAAAGCTAAAACTCCCAAAAACTACACCTGTGTGACTAAGACTTCAATGATGGACTACAATGATTGTGGAGAGGTAAATGCTACCAATCCAGAGGCAATAATATTTTGGGCTGTATTAGCCTTTTTAATGACCAATAGTGTTATTTCTCTACATGTAACCTGACATCTCTCTGTGACCAACTAAGATATCTAGTGAGAAAAGTTATGAAATTTCACAGCTCTACTCCCTTCAAGTTAGACCTATCCTGTCTCTGACATGTACTTTATTCCTCTTATTATGATAATGTTCACCCTCTCTTTTAGTCCTTGCATACTCAGATCCCTCACTGAATTCCTCCTGGACAGAATACAGGCCTTCACTTCACAGTGAGTCACTGAGTTCTTCATGGCCACTGAATATCAGTCCCTGAACATCCAACCTCCACAAGACTGTGTGGGACACCCCAAGGGATCTACTGCCCCCCAGCTTGAAGTAGTTAGAGATGAGTCTTCATGCCCAGTCCCAGCCCGTGCTGTCCTCCCCAAAATGTTCCACTCACCCCCAGTTCTCCCCAATTTCTTTTATCCTTCCAGAGTCTGGACTGAAGGGTTAATAGCCTTCCCTGAAAACTAAAGGGAACTAAAGAGTTAATAGTTATCCCTAAAGCTTGCAGGCAATAAAGAAGTTTGGCACCCTTCCCTGACTGATATTCTCCCCTTAGCCTAGATGGCCTTGAAGGACGAGAGACCATCTGAGTATCCTCCCTTAGACATCCCTGGATGAAGAAGCCTATTCTGAATAAGGACACAAACAGCTACAATTTTCTTATCAGCTGCACCTAATCCAGTCTGTTTTTCTTAGGATCCTTATAAGCTTATACCCCAGCCCGGCTGAGGGCTTCAGCCTTCATCCTGTGGAAAAGCTGAGGCCCCTTGCTGTTTTCTCTAAATAAAACAGGCTTGTCTGTAGAGATCAAATCCAGTGTTCTCTTTTGCTTTTCTCTCACACTTTCCTTAATATAACTGTGTGTCACATATCTAAGTCATGAGTTATGACTAAAGACAGAATCCTAATCAGGTCACTATTTTGGCTCCCAAGGAGTTTAGTATGAAAATAACAGTGAAACATGTCTGAGTTTCTGAAACAATCCTGACTACTACAGTTACAAGCAGGGTCACAAGAAGGTAATTTAGAATTCAGGAGGTAAGCATGGAATGCCTCTCTTCCTCTTATTTTCCCTCTGTCATACATACAAATGAGCTGATGTAATAATAATACCTTTATCTAGCTAATTTAGTCAGCCAACTAATAAGAAAAGGAATTTTCAGGATATTCCAGCTTTCAAGAGTTCATTAGCATTTCTCAATAGTCTTATAAAAATTATAGTCATCAAATGTGGTACAACCCAGCAAATCAAAAGTGGTTGCTTATTAATTGTGTTCATTTTCTTTTACACTAAACTTGTTATCACTGAAATTAGACAACTCAACAAAAAGTCAAAATTACTTTATAAATTTTTGGAAAAAAGGAGGACTTTAACTTTTCTTTCCCTGTGTGCCACCTAGTTGCCCATTTTGGTAAAAAGTAAAATAATTGTTAAATTCCATTGTAACACTTGTTCTTGGGAATGAGGTGCTGGTCAAAGTCTCAGAAGACAGAATGGCAGAGGAGGTTTCTTCCCTGGAGCTGTGGAGTCCACCAGAGCAAAGTGGACAAGGTGGGGGTGGTGAGGGGGTGCAGGAGGAAGATTGGAAAGAAGGAGGGAAAAGGTTAACAGGCTAAGTAAGAAAGACAAGAGAAAAACAACAACAACAACAAAAAAATCAGCCCCTAAACAGAGAAAGACTTGTCACTGGTGGTCTGTCAACAGAATAAAAAGGCAGGGCATAGAAAAGCAAGGGAGATGCACACAGTAAAAACAAACAGGTTAAGGAGAAAGGGAAGGGAGCAGTCCTGAGCAAATTATGGAGAAAAGCACTGTGTCTGGTAGCCTTTCACAAGCTGTGCTTGGGGAATGGGCATTGAGAAAGTCCTAAAGAGAGAACCTGATTGGACCATCGTTCTGCCCACTCACAAAAATGGTAATGAGACACATGCCCCTTTGTTTTGCAAGCTCATGGTAGGCTTGAGGAAGAATGGGATGCATCTGAGTTGTATTTGCTTGGGGAAGAGGGGACACATGACAGAGCATAGTCTTAAATATATATGCATGAATGCCTTACTACTTATGCAGATGGGAGCACATATAAATTTTGAGGAGCTGGGATTTTTAAAAAATACTTAATTTACTTATTTGAGACCTAGATAGAAAGAGAGACAGGCACATAGAAAGAGAGAGAATGGATGCATCAGGGACCCTAGCCACTGCAAGCATACTACATCTGGCATTACATGGATACTGGGGAATTGAACTTGGGTCTTTAGACTTTGTAGGCGAGCAACTTAACCACTGAGCCAGCTCTCCAGTCCTGGGCTTTATTTTTTTCAAGGCTATGTTACTAGTTACATAATTCCTCATTTAGGACATATTCTGACTTGTGTTGGGGGAGCTGTGAGCATGTATTGATTATAATATCAAATGCTCTTGGCTTCTCTTCAGTGTGCTCTTTCATTGTAATGAGTTTTTATTGGTCCAGTTTATTTTGAAGAGGGCAGCTAAAGTATTTATATCCAGCCATAGATAGTAATCAGCAAGCATCATTTTCTAGAAGGTAAAAACTCAAGCTTTTACACTAGTATTCCAGAAGAATGATCTGTTCTATTGGCAGTGATTGTAGTTCCTTCAGGATTACTCTGTAGGATACATTCTGAAAAATATTCTAACTTGTTGTCAGCAATAAAGATGAAACCATGCAAGATTACAATGACTACTTCCTATTGGGTTATATCATGTCACAAAGTTTAGATAATTTCTTCAATAGTAAGTTTTGCTTTTATCCCAAACATCTCCAGAAAGTTATTTTTATTTTAATTTTATTTTTTTGTGATAGAGTCTCACTCTAGCCCAGACTGAGCTGAAACTCACTCTGTAGAACCAAGTTGGCCTTGAACTCACTATGATCCTCTTACTTCTGCCTCCTGAGTTCTGGGATTAAAGGCGTGAGCCACAATGCCCAGCTCAGAAAGTAATTTTTCTTGATAGGAGAATAACAAAGCCTTTTGGCTCTGCTGTCTAAACTGTCTAAGTCTAGGGTTTAAATACTCAAGACAACCTTCTTTTGCATTCATGCACTGTTAACAAACCTGACAGAGGAAATTTATTTACCAGCTCTCACTCTTCTATTCCAGAAGAGCTTTTATCACTGGGGCATTGGCATTGCTGAGCATTTCACATAGTTGCATGAAAGAAACATTGTCTAGATGATGGGCTGACAAAATAATGACAAACATCTGAGAAAATGCACATGTTGAAAAATGATTAATTTTCTTCCCAAATTGATTATCGTTTTGATTTAGCTAAGCATAAATTTATAATCATGAAATGCTATATTAATTATTGCATTCATCTATTTTGTAGTCAATTAAAAGCACCTGGGTATGCATTTATTTATGAAACATTTATTCTTTCTCTTCTACACGTGAAGAGTACATGGCATGCTAGAATTTATTGTTTCTTTTTTCTTCTTCCAACAAACCACTTAATCATTGAGATGTTAGGAGCTAAAACAGCATTCCCTTTTCTCATTCTAGACCCATCATTTAAAATTCTCCATGATAGTAACTCTGTTTGAAGGGAAACATGAAGGTAGGTATTTACTTCTGGAGGAAAGTGTGTCTAATGATGAATGCTATAGGTAGTTGTGAGAATTCAAAGGTTGTACATGCTCAAAGTTCTATTGCAATCGAGCCTGTCTGTTAGGAAGTATCCATTCCTCTCAACCAGAGGTTTTTAGCTCTGCTTGAGCATCAGAGTTACCTTTTGAGGGAGGGCCCAGCAGTTAAGACCACATGCTGTGTAAGTATGGGGGCTTACTGGGCTGGAGAGAACACCAGGTTTGACTTCGCAGAACTACAGAAAAGCTGGGTATTGCCATGTACATCTGTAACTTTAATCCACAGGTGTGTGTGTGTGTGTGTGTGTGTGTGTGTGTGTGTGTGCATGTGTGTGTATATCAGATAATTGCTGGCACTCACTGACTGACAGCAGTTCTGGGTTGAAGCAGAGACCCCATCTTAGGGAAATACATGGTTAAGTGATAGAGAAGTCCACCACAATTTCTCCTTATGGCATGTGCTTCTGTACACACATATTACACACATCACACACACGCATAGAGATATAAATAATCAAAAATGTGGAGAGATTTTTGATAATAACTGGTGGCAGTAGTGGTAATGTGCCAAAGGAGGAACTTCTTGACATATGCATAGCTTGACATATTCCAGGAAGAAATGTAATCATCTGAGGAGGGTGAGGGGGTGGGACAGGAATCTCAGATTAGATGGGAAGGTCTTGGATAAAGGAAATGAAAGACAAGTAGAAGGTCTGATTTGTTTTGACAACAGACCTTTAATACTTATTCCAAAAACTTTCACAATATTATATTAGGGGCCAACTTACTAAGCCCTTTTATAGGACCTGTAGAAACAAAACAAAACAAAAGATAAACCATAAATCAGGGTTAAGATATGATCCTTAGTGAACTGGGTGGATGGTTTGGTGAAGTGAGGGAACTCCAGAAAAGAGTTTCTCAATTTCATCACTACTTTGAGATTGAGATAGCACTGGGATAGATACAGATGTTTATTATTAGCAAATAAAAACTAAGTGAAACACAGAAGACATTCATTTTGAAGTGTTCTGTGTCTGAAAGCATGCTTCCCCTGGCCTTTCATCCTGTTAGTAGATAAGTAGAGCTGACCATAGAGAAACAAGCCCAGAGTTATGCTTTTAGATCCCTTTGGGCTACGAATTAATTCTAAAAAAATAGCAATGACAAAGAACAAAATAAGCAAGCAAAACAACCCCCTCCCTCTGCAGATTCCTTATCAGTGAGTTGGAGGTTAATAATGATTTCAGAACTTGTAGAAGAATTAAAGAAAAAGCAACATATTTGAGGATCATAATAATTGAAAATATTTTCTTCCTATTCATTTGTCTACTATTGTCATAATCTCTATGGGAGTAAAAATTCTTACAGATGGAGGGTCCATATAAGTTTTAATAGCAATAGTGAAATTATATACTGGGTGTGGGGAGTCGATTGTCATTGTCTAAACATGTTAGTCTTTTGCCATGAATAAACTAATGCAAATTACTGAGGGGAAAGTGGTAGAATTGACATTTTGTATAACTAAGAAAAGGTTTTTTTTTTCTATTTTAGAGATGACATATTGAAATGCCAGTAGGTATGAAGTAGGAGGAGGACTTTGGTAAATAATTCAAAGTGCAGCCTCTAGTTACATCCAATAGATTGTTGGCATGCTGGATTTTAGGATCTGTTGTTGTCCAGTTTGATTTTTTAGAAAAGGAAAAATCCACCTAAATTTCAAGTCTCCATGTTTCTAAGTGTTGACATCTAATTTAGTTTTCCCACAACACCATGTGAGACAACCAAACACATCTGAATATGCATGTGTGGTACTCGTATGTGAACTTTGGATAACGCTTCTAATGCTCTCTACTACATGAACTCAAGGAAAATTATATTCATCTTGCTGTCAAAGAGATACCCCTCTGGGAAATATATAAGACTAGGGCTGGAGAGATGGCTCAGTAGTTAAAGGCCCTTGTTTACAAAGTCTGATGGCCTAGGTTCAATTCCCCAGTACCTCTGTGCCAGATGCACAGAGTAGTGAATATATCTGAAGTTTGCAGTGGCAAGAGGCCCTTGGTGTAGTCATTCTCTCTCTCTCTCTCTCTCTCTCTCCCTCTCTTTCTCTCTCCCTTGCTCTCACTCTTCTATCTTTGCAAATAAATAACAAACAAACAAACAAGTAAAAAAGACTACCAATGTGATGGCAGAATGATGACTCACCCATAAAATGTGAGATAGAGAAATCCAATCCTTTTCCCAAGTTTCCCAAGTTCTCCTCGTTTGTCAGATGCTCCAGTGAGTCGCACAATGCCCACTTTCTTGAGGCTGGAGAGCCACTTGTACGCATACTCATCATTTTGCAAAACATCTTCAAAGTTCAGAGTAGGTAGTTGGAGCTCTGAACCCCAGTACTGACATTCTGTGAATTAGGAAAACAAAGAATCCAGGTTATGTTGTATTTAGATGAAACAATAACCCCAAGAAGGGACTAGTTCCTTACAGTTGATCGTTGACTTATCATGGAGTTTACTAAATATTGATCATGGCCACAATGATGGTCATTAGGCCTTTCTTCTTTGGAGGCATGACACTTTATTATATCCTTCCTGTCTATGAAGTGTCTGGTCTGTCACTGATATTCAGTCTACCCTGTCTATTTAGGAAATGTTGGTTAGCTTATGATGGTTCTTGGTCTTTGTATCATTAGGACTTTATATGCAGGCACTGCTTAGAAGTGATCTTGAGATATTGTGTGTGTAACAACCAAGTTATGTTGATTAATACCATGTAGATAAAATCAGAATGCTTCTAGTATAGCATGTG
The DNA here is from genome assembly GCA_036346955.1 of Dipus sagitta. Taxonomy (NCBI): domain Eukaryota; kingdom Metazoa; phylum Chordata; class Mammalia; order Rodentia; family Dipodidae; genus Dipus; species Dipus sagitta. The sequence continues at coordinate 86,941,100 of CM070779.1, read as the reverse complement.
CTCATGTGTCAGCAGACGTACGGTCTTCTTTCTTTCATTTCACCATTTTGGAAGCTACCTCTGTGATCAAGTTATTCTTCGGGGTCAGGAAAAGCTAGCCATGGTAGAGGAAAGATGAGGGTGTTCCTTTGGTGGCAGTGCCAAAGGTGAGGCGGTCAAGTGCCTTTCCTTTGCTCTCTCAATCTTGGTGAGTAAATGCTCACAAAAACATTTACTTGAGAAGACAGAAATGAAAACAAACAAAGGATAATTAGCGTACAGACTATGCTCTCTCAAAGCAAGTGGAACACAGAGGAAATATCACTGCCAAGGGAAACAACTCAGACATTAACAACTGCCTTGGGGAAAGTGCTAATGCTAGTCAACCCATTCAGAGAAGGAAATGGTCTCAGGAGAACATGTCTTCCTACCAAGTGAAAGATTAAGACTTTATGAACTCAAAATCATCCTGAGCATTCCTTATTTTTCTAACTAGGGAATATGTCATGTATGGAAATCATACCTCAAAGCTTCCAGTTAAAAATAAGAATATATCAATGCCTCTTTTATAGTAGTTGTAGCCTTAACACCATTTTGTCCTTGATGTCAACATTACTATTTTTGTAGAAATAGGAAAATTTAGGAGACAGTAACTTTAGAAGTGAAAATATATATGCAGATGTACAGACCCACTTCTCACTTTTCCACCAGCTAGTTGAAAGAGGGAACCTGAAGGAATAAGTAGGTGTGTATATTTAAGAAGATCACATTAAGTGATTAATGCATGTATTGCTCAAGTTTCTGAGTTTGAAAGTAGCTTTATAGTGAGCCAGAATTACCATGGGCTAAATTAAAAACTATGTACTAGGCTTCCCCAGTGGTTATATAGTATGTATGAAGCTATGCTAACACTAGTGTTAAACACACTCTATAGCATCCAGTGACTTACTGTAACATCTCTGGAAGTGAAGTTGATGCACAGATACTGGCTCCTAATCTCTAATTTTAACTTTTTTCCCCTTCCTTGTGACTAGTCAGAACAATAAGTAACTTAGTTTGATTAAAAGAAGCAGGTTGGTACCTCGGCTATGTTACATTGGATCAGAGCAAGTTACCTGAAGCAACAACAGACAACAGAAAATGAGGATTTCACTTTAACAATAATGTTTCTTTTTGTGGCAGGGGGCTATCTACAGATTCTTTTTTTTTCATATGGTATTGAGGATTGAACCCAGGGTCCTGTACATGCTAGAAAAACACTATAACACTAAGCTATATCCCTAGTCTTTACTTTATTTACTAATATTTACTATTTTTCTCTCTCTATTTCTTCCTTCCTTTCTTTCTTTCTTTCTTTCTTTCTTTCTTTCTTCCTTTCTTTTCTTCTCTTTTCTTTTCTTTTCTTTTCTTTTCTCTTCTTCTTCTTCTTCTTCTTCTTCTTCTTCTTCTTCTTCTTCTTCTTCTTCTTCTTCTTTCTTCTTCTTCTTCTTTTATTTTGAGACAAATGTGTCACTAAGCTGCCCAGGCTGACCTTGAACCTGTGACCCTTCTGCAACAGCCTCTAGAGTAGCAGCTGGGTTTACAGGCCTGTGCAACCAGACCCATTTTAGGTTTTAAATCTTGAGAGTATTACTGCCTTTTCTGTTTAATGCATCTAATACTGTATCATGTCATAAGACACTGTTCTAAGGGACCCACAGTCTATGGAAAAGTTGGACTTGAAAGCTGAAAATTGAACCACAATATGGTAGTGACTATGGGTGAAGTATGCTTGAGACTCTACAGAGTATCAGATTCTTCTGATCTCCAGCGGTGCTTGCTGTGCTGCTGCACCGTTCTTGTACATGCATAATGCTGCATAGGTATGTTCTTTATGCCCCAAGTATTTCTTCCAAAGACAAAGTTGGCTTTATAAGAAGACTTTTCAAAGAAGCAATCAGTTTGGCTATGTTTTAACTATTGGATTATATGGCAATTTGTTTTACCATGACAATTTGTTGATTGCATTTTAAATCTCTATGCTTTAATAATGGAGAGGTCTACACAAAGATGGTGATAAATGTCTTGAATATTGTATAGTGGTTTCGTAGTAGGAAAGGTCATTTGGTTTCCAGTTAGGAGAAAAATTTCCAGAGCAATAAAATATGATCTCTAGTCTCTGAAGTGGATGAATCTCTGGATATGATATAGAGAGATACCTTACTCCTGCCATAAGCATCATTGTGTTGACATTGAGTTAATGTGACTCTAGAACTTTTATTTCTGTGCCCTTGACAGGCTTGATTTAGTTGTGCTGCCAAGAAAGATGTGCACTTGGGCAAGAACTCCATGGCTAAAATGAACAATTATCATTTTAATTTTACTTTTAATGAGGGTGAGCTGGTAAGCTCATGAACTATAGTGCTTGTGGTATCTGGGGAGATGGCAGGAAACTGCTTGCTGAAAAAATGGAGAGAAAATGCCACAAGGAACTCAGTTCCCTTAAAAATGTTACCCAGGGCTGGCCATGATCAGAGTTAAGAATGCAGATTAATGTGTAACACAAACAGAAAATTAAAATTACAGGCTTTTTGTAAGTACAATATGCATTAAGAATACTGGGCAAAATCATTGGCTGAATTCTAGCCATGCACTAGCTGACATCCTTTATGGTATGGGGACCTCATTGTAAGCATGTCTGAAGTCGCCAGCACAGATGTCCGATGCTGAGCCCTGAGGTAGGATTTTTTACTCTAGCCAGGCTGACCCCCAACTCATTCTGTAGCACAGGCTAGCCTTGAACTCATGGCAAGCCTACCTCAGCCTCCTGATTGCTGATATTAAAGGTGTGTGCCACCATGCCCAGCTTAAATAAACGTTGAATCTGTTTTAATATCAGTTAGTCTTAAAGGGAAATTAGGAAACTACAGAATATTAGAAAAGGGTGAGATGTTAGAGATTATTTAGCATTTTTGCATTGACTTTAGCATTTCCATCACTTAGTTCTTACCATTGAGCTATAACTGGGGCTCCTAGTTTTCTGGCACTGTGGCAATGTGCAAGAAGACAAGTGTAGCATCTTATGCTTATAGCTATTATCTATATGACCATTTATAGCACATGCATTGTTCTTATCATAGATGTTAAATGATTCATTAATGAAAATTTATTATAACTTTAGGAAAAACTATTTCTATTGATCGTAAAGCAGCAAAGAGAGATACTAGGGTACAGACCAAATGCCAGATGCCTGTGCCACCTGGTGGGCATATGTGACCTTGCTCTTGGCTCACCTTTGTGTGTCTAGCTAATGTGGGATCTGGAGAGTCAAATATGGGTCCTTAGGCTTTGCAGGCAAGAGCCTTAACTGCTAAGCCATCTCTCCATCCCTAGAGCTACAGATTTTTTGTAATAAATGTTACTCTTTATTGCAAAATTAGCTGCATTCACACAGAGACTCCTGTAGACAACAGGGTTGTCAATAGAGTGCCCAGCATAGTCAGGAGGCAAATAATTTCTACTTTTCAGGATTTTACTAACATAATATGGTTATTGTTTTTGTTTGTTTGTTTTTTGTGTGTGTGTGAGTGTGCATGTGCATGCTGTTATGGGACTGAACATAGAGCCTCTGGTAAGCTAGGCAAGTGTCCCCTGCTGGCTCTTATGTTCTACAAAGTTTATGATTTTTTTTTTAAACCAGAGCTCTCATTTTTTTTTTGAGTGCTTTCAAATACTTTGCTGAAGTCAGAGACTAAAGGGCACAGCCCACAGAACCTGGGACTGAATAGAAGTCAATGATGCATAGCAATTTTTAAAAATGAACTTTTTAGAGACAGTGCTGTGACTAACTGGTTCGTGAACTCATGGTATCATATTGAATGCAAAATACACTAGTCATCCAGGAGAAATAATACTATACTCCATTAAACCTACCATGTGTGGTGCAAGATGAACAGCATGTTAAATCTGGATGTCAAGAGAGTGATCTGAACGTATGTTCTCATTTCCCTCCAACTGCACAACATAACTATTGGGGGAAGCAATGAAAATAACATGTGACTGGAGTAAATCATTTTTGGGGGAGAATACATTAAAAACAGTTTAAGTTTCACACTTGGGCCTGGGTACATAAACAGAATGGAAAATGATGGAATAGTTAAGGTATGACCCACCCATCCTAATTTAACTTATGGCCTTTCTAATGAATACTTCCTTGAAATATGCCTCACACATCATAAAGTTTATGAATGCCGGTTTGCAAGGAACTGTTTGTATAAAGGTTCCTTCTGAGGGTTAAGTATCACATTCCTGGGCCCTGAGCTATATTTTACAAAGGAAAAGACACAAAGAAGTTCTTTTGCTAAAGATTCAGAATGCTGGTTTTCAACATGCTGTCTCAAGAGTTTAGTTCTGTTCACCTCCACACAAGAGAGCTTTTGGCTCAGAAATGCCCAGCACAAGGGGGAAGGAGATCAACACAGAGAAAAATCAACTCCTACCAAATCAGTGAGCCAGAGCCTCAGAGGCCCCCAACACCTCATCACTGAAGCAGACCAAAAATGAACCCAACATGGCTCAGGGAAATTTTGCGGAAGAGGGGGAGGAAAGAATGTGAGAGCCACATGTTGGGTCATGATATGCAGAGACATTTAGCTTACCCACAACTGTGGGCTAACTCCACAATGCATGACCCATATACCTCAACAAGGAGGGTCCAAGGGGAGGGGGTAGTTCATGGATGAGCCTAATAATGGTACCAAACTGACTGTATTTGCTGAATACAAAATTAACTAATAAAGAAAAAAAAAAGAAAAAAAAGAAATGCCTTATCTAATATACAGAGCATAGAGCTAGCTTCTTATTTATTGTATTTTCTTATAAATGCGTTCTAAGAACTGCACAGAAACCAAAATCTACACCTAATAGATAGAAAGCACATGAAAGAAAAGAAATAGGATTATGATTCTCTTTTCTTGTACTAGGCGGTTTCACTTCTTACTCTACCTGTCTTTCAGCATTATGGTCTCTTGTCCTCTTTTAGCAGAGAACTTCCTGAGATTATGTGAATTTCTTGAGAGGATTAAGGACAAAATATTTACATAGTGGTACCTTTGGAAGCACTTATAGGAGATGAAAAGGTAAGACAGGGAAGGAAGCCTCTGGAGGGAATTTAATGAATGGCTTACTGCTTTTAGCACTATGTGACCTCACAGAGACACTGCAGAGTATTCCTCAAGACAATGGGGCAGAGATGCTGAGGAGATCAGCTTCTTCATTACACTGCGGCACAGTCTGTGTTTGTCACTTCTCTTTTAAATCCCACTTGTATATTCTAGAACAGCACACAATATAGAAGTCCTAGAGGTGTCATAAAGACAGCTACTACACTAAATTTATCCAAGGCTGAGTGACCTCTTTCCTTCCACATGCTGTTTCATGCTTTGTGAGAAGTCAACTCTACACAGCTGTGCTCTCCTCTGAATGATGTACTCAAGTACGCTGGTACCCTATCACAGCACTGGTGTCTTGAATGGTATACAATATGGTACCCAATGGTACAAAGTCTGGTCTTATCTCCATCTAATGCATGTCCTTATCTCCATCTAAAGCACTCTAGACATATTTGTATGGTTTTGGTCTCTTTCACTACAAAATGTCAATTCCCAAGGACCAAAGTCTTTTACTGTTTTTTACTGAAGCAGACAGAGAACATTTTGTGCACTGTGGGTAGTAGCAAAGAGAGGAACACACGAGTACTGGCATGAGCACACCGAGAGGAGGCACGAGGCAGTGCTGATACTGTTTGGCTATCCCTCATCACTGGACTAGTGTTTGATTTCTGTCAGCCTAACCATTCTACTATGCAAAATGGTTATAATAACAATGGTGCCTGCTTGGAGTTATTTTTAAGATCAAATAGGGCAATACTGAGCAAGTACTGATTTTAAGGACATAAATAGCAAATGCTTAGACATGAAGATGATAGAGAGGTGGTGGGAAAGGAGGTATGGGAAGAGGAGAATAGGATGGTAATTTTTCCCTAGACAGTTAATGGTGAGATATGGCTAGATAATGGATCATACAGCAGTAGGGGTGCAAATATATTTCATCCCAGACTCCTAAATCTGGGAGTTCATATGACTAGCTAATTAAAAAGAAAATCACTCATATGTAACTATTGCTTTTTGCAAGGTTCTGAAAAAATGTTGTCTTTACCAAAACAACTATATTTTTGCCATTTTGGAAAAATTTCAAGTAAATACACAGATCTCTTTGAAAAAGGAAAGCTCTATGTTTTTCTTGCTATGTGAAAGGCAAGTAAAATTTATAGGGTCCTTACAGTTGGTTGAGAGTTTTCTCTTCTTGTGGCATGTTATTTTCAAACAAAGGGAGTTTGTAAGTATGGGCTGAGGGGTTATAATCTAATTACATACATGCTGTATATAAAGGCTGGCTCTGCTAGAAAGGAGCATATATAATTAGGAGTGCTTATATAGTTTGAGTACAATGTTCTCAGTCATCATTTCTGAGAAAACTGAGTAAGCTACCTGATGGAAAAAAAGTTTTAAAAATTGATCACTCTTAGATTCAATTTTTAATAATAAACATTATTAAAGTTAGAGGGTAATATAAATATTTTGGTTCCAACCAAAGAAGCTGGAAAAACAAGGATTCATTTACTTTGACATTATTAATAAAAACAAATATCTACTTGGCATGGTGGTACATACCTTTAATTCCAGCACTTGGGAGGCAGAGGTAGGAGTATCACTATGAGTTTGAGACCAGCCTGAGACTACATAGTGAATTCCAGGTCATCCTGGGCTAGGGTTAGACCCTACCTTGAAAAACCAGAAATAAAACAAATATCCACATATGACCATACTATATAGTGATTTTCATTTTAGTTCTATCAACTATGTGTTGGGAATCTTGCATCTATGGTAATAAAAGTGAATGTAAATGTTATGTCAATTTTTGCATTTTATTGGTTACTTTTTCATGGCTGTGAATACATAGCTGATCAGAAGAAACTTCAGGAAGGGAGGGATTTAATAACAATTTATAGTTCTGAGGGGAACTTTCAGGGCATGGAGGGCATGGTGGTAGGAAGCAGACAACAAACAGGAAGTGGGACTGGGCTATAAAATCTCAAGGCCTGACCCCTGGGACCTACTTTCTTCAGCAAGACTTCACTTCCCAAGGTTCCACAGCCTTCCGGAACAATCCCATTCAAATGTCCAAACACACACACACACAAGCCTATGTAGGGTAGTTTGCATTTGAACCATAAAACACACAGAAACTAAAACACAATTATATTTTAAACCTCATGTTTTCAGTGCTCTATTAAAATCCCCAAGGTTCCTGTGTCTGTTTGGAAATGATCATATGCCAGGCATTGATAGTCACATTTTTTTTTTCTTTTTTCTTTTTCTTTATTAGTTAGTTTTGTATTCAGCAAATACAGTCAGTTTGGTACCATTATTAGGCTCATCTGTGACCTACCCCTCCCCTTGGCCCCCTTTAAATTGGTGGGGATCATAGAATAGGGTCATTAGCCTCTTATCCTAGTGGTCAGCATATGTTTTTCTAGAACACAAATCCTACTTTTGTCATCTGTCTTAAGCCTTTCTCATCTTTCTCCTCATTTCTCCCCAATATGTGCAGAGCCATGACCAAGGTATTTTTGCAACACAAATCTGATCCCCACCATGTTATTTGTAAGATGAACACAAATTCAAAGCTGAAGGGGCACACTAGAAGACAGGGGCTACCACAAAAGAAACAAGAACGAATCAAAGATACTCATAGATTTAGAGGAACTGGAGAAAATATATTTATTTGGTCAAAATCAGGCAGATGCAACTCTAGAAATATATTTAAAAATACAGACTAAAAATTTTAAAGCAATAATCTTTTTAAAACTGTAAAGATTTTGGGCTGGAGAGATTTCTTAGTTGTTAAAGTGCTTGCCTGCTAAGCCTAAGGACCCAGGTTTCATTGCCCAGGACCCACGTAAGCCAGATGCACATGGTGGTTCATGTCTGGAATACCTTTGCAGCGGCTAGAGGCCCTGGCATGACCATTCTCTCTCTTTATCTGCTTCTCTCTCTGTCTCTTTCTCTCTCTCTCTCTCTCTCTTTCTCTCTCTCTCTCTCTCTCTCACACACACACACACACACATAAATGAATAAAACTCTAAAGATTTTAAACTCATTTCTCTGATTTGCAAGAGCAAACTCTTCTGGGGAAGTAATATAGTGGGGTTTCAGGCCAAGAGACCAAGCAGGGCAAACATGACTCTTCTTTGGCCCTTGCCACAGTTTCTGTTGTTGCCTGACAATTTTAACTTCTCCAGTAGTCAAACTTACTGTACTTTAGGAAACCTTCTTCTATTTTATACTTCCATGATTTTGCATATGCCTTTTCTCTGTGAGGAATTCCTTACTTTCTGTCTCTGCATGACAAATTGAGGGACCTTTCATAACTCAGCATGCACACTATTTCTTCAGATTCCTTGCTCTATGCCATCAATAACCCACAATGCATGGGCTTAATGTATTAAATTAATATATTGCACTTGTTTTCATGACTATTCTTCTCTACTGATTTAATGAACCTTTAAAGGCAGAGTCCAGACCTTTCTTACCTTGATATATCCTTACAGAGTTCCCTGCACAAAATAGTTGCCAGTTGTATGTGCAGCTGCCTGGACCACTAAAAGGGAATGATTATTCTTGCCCTCATCCTTTCAGCGCTGAGGGACAGACTGCCCCAGCATCAGTCCACATCTGATTATCGTTTGTCTTTTCGTTTTCTCTCTTCAATAACTAGTGCCAGGAGAAGATCAAGGACAGTCGTTTGCATCTGGACTCCAGATTTTATGTCTTAGTCCCTCCAAGAAGAAGAGGATTGCTACTGAGAGTCAGAAACAAAATCCTTTCACCAATGCAGTTCACTTTGTTTGCAAGCTTTGGGATATTAATGTTTGAAAATAGAAGTTGAAATAAGACCTCAAATTCTGCAGGCAAAACGTCATAGAACCAACATTCCAGGAATGGCCCATTAATTCTTTTCTTTGTTTAACTCACAAACTACACAGCTTGAGAATGCATTTAAAAAATCTGATCTTGTTTAAAACCATTAAGACAGTTTCCAGTGTCTACGCAGCAGCCAGTTCTTATATTATTCATGCTTTCAACCTGTCATTGTGACCAGTTTTTTCCACTACGTAATTGAGTGCACTATCATCTCCATTTTGCTACTGCTGGACAGGACTGAGGAATATAAGCTATAAAGCTTCACTCATCAAGAAATGTTAATGTTGGAGGGGAGGTCATCTCTTCTTACAGTGCTTAAAAGCTTAAGCTGTGCTAATAAAATGTTTACTCTTACTTCCTGAAATAACATAAAGAAGAACTTGAAGGAAATGAAAGCAAAATCCAACAGGATTATAATATTAGGGCAGAGGAAATAGGAATGCCAGAGGAAATCTAAAATATATAAAAGCAACATATTCAAGATACTGCTATTTGACCCTGACAATTGCTATGTGATTATGTAATAAGAGACTTCTGGAAGAATCTAGTAATGCATCATTTTTAAAATAAGCAAGAAAAATAATATTCCCTGGATACTTATATATATTTAATCAGTCAGCAGGGGTAGGTGAAGGGGAAGTAGATTTTTTTTTTCTGGTTTAGATACAAAAAATTAGAACAAATCTTTGAATGCTATTAGAATGATGAGTCCAAGCAATCAGAGGAACTTAATGCTTGACAACACTGGTCTGTGATTAAGAGAAAGAGGAAACTACCCTACCCTACCCAATTGTTGAATCCACAGGAAAAGTGAAATTGTCTGTCAAATAGATGAATAGGTAAAACCTTCATGTCCAGTGAGCTACTGTAAGGCTAGCCTTAAGACCACAGAGAGTTATCACACATGTTTGAGAACTTCAGATTTGAAGAAGTGAAACCTCTATCTTGTACATGACTCAGAGTTCCTACCAGAGGAGATAAAAAATCTACCAAGGTGGTCAGTTGCCCAAAGGAAAGGCTAATACATCTAGGTTATGATGGAAAAGAAAGTTCAGGAAGACATGCCTGTCAGTCTGCTTGTAGAAGTCAAGGTTGTAACCAATACAAAAAATATGTTTCTTAAAGTTTTCTTTAATGCACATAATTTTATGTAAGATCTGTAAGACAGTACAGAGTAAGTCATAAACTCCCACCCTTGTCTGTGCTTCTGCTTGGTCTCTGTTACTGTGTATCTCTTACACATTATATTTTTTAAATGTCTTTTATTTTCTTTGAGCGTTTATCTATTAGTTCAGAAATAAATTTCCTTCATTTCCATTGATCCTATCTTTCAAATATCTTCTAAGCATTTTCAGGTTACAGACTCCCCTGAGAACTAAAGCAGCCTCCTTAAACAATGGTGCTTATGCATGTGAATGAACATGCACACCACATGCATACTCAACTCTGTGTTCATTTTTAATGGCTTTATAGTCACATCATTCCTTTAGGTGTGCCAGGTTAGGAATTAATGCTGTGCTGATTCGTGATGTTCTGGCCTCAGGGAAGTTTGTGAGTAAGTGCAGGTTTGTCTCAGGCTCATCCAGCTCCTTTGGAAGGAACCCTTGGCAGGCCTATGGACTGAAGACTTGACTTCAGATACAGAGACACAAGTCTGCTGCATTTCTTGGTTCCCACTGCCTTAGAATGTCTACAACTATCCTGACCCTTTTTTCAGTTTTATGATTTATGTTGTTAATACTGGAACATTCCAGGTAAATTGCAATGTCATTTTAACTAACATACAAGAGTTTGGATTTGCTGTTTGCATCTCTTACTGTAAGATTATCATAAATTAAGAAGAAAGAGAAGGAAATATTGATCACACTAATTTGATGATTATAGAATGTATATATCTGTAAAATTATCAAACTTTATCATATAAATATGCCTGATTAAAATAACAGTATTTGTTTAAAAAGATTCTTACTATGAGGACTTTAAGAAACATTGAAGACCATGGCAGTGTTACCTGGCAAAAACAATTCTCCTTGGAGCTTTGCTCTGGCCTGCTGGGAAAAGCATCTTTTCTTTAGCCAATTTGCTTCAAACTCACTGTAGTGTTCATTGGGCCATGTGATATAAACCTTATAACAAAGAAAGCACATATAACTATTTGTGCATTAAATAGCTATATATTGTGTCTGTTCTCTGCTATTGATCTCTTTGAATATTAGTTAAGATGGTCAGGGACTCCAACTCAGCTTTGCTTCCCCCTCCCTCCCCCCCCCACTGCAAGTCAAGGGTCTATGTTTGCCAACCAAGGCTACTAAAATAGCATACAATAATTAGGATTCTTCTGACAATATGTTCCTATTATACATCCTTTAAAACTGTGATCCTTAAACTTCCTATGATAAGGTGCTACTATTAAGAGTGAGATTTGTAGCCAGGTGTGGTGGTGCACTCCTTTAATCCCAACACTCATGAGGCAGAGGAACTGTGAGCTTGAGGCCACCCTGAGAATACATAGTGAATTCTAGTTCAGCCTGGGCTAGAATGAGACCCTACCTTGAAAAACCAAACAATAAGAGTGAAATTTGGCAAAAAAGTCTTCAAGTTGAGATGAGGACTGAAGACTGGGAGGAAAAGATGGTGACATTTGCTCATCTGATAAGAATTCTTGAAAGTTTGGTGAAGAGAAATATGGAATGATGAGAGCCACATCTGGTCGAGTTTTGAGAGCTGCACTTTTATGACATGCCTTCTTGTGCATCTTCCCATGCATAAGGACTGTTTTTGAGTGACCATTATGTGCCAGACATTGTGATAAACATTTGTACTCAGATTATCTCATTGAATTTTGACATCTCCATGAGCAAATCTTATAGTATCCCTGTTTTAAGATCAGGAAACCCTGAGTCCCAGATGCACCATTTTGATTATAGAAGTGGTTTGTGTCTTTAATTCTTCAAGACTGACACTCACTGACAGAATAGAGGACAACGTTGAATATTTTTTAAACATGTCAGTGGTAATAATAATGATAGCAGATGCCCTCTATTTACTGAGCATGCTGACTTTTCACCAAGTACCATACAAACATGCCTGTATAGAAGACTGAGTGTATATATATGACCAATTTTTTTAAAAAGTTATTTACATTAATTTAATTGGGAAGAGAAGGAAGAGATCATTTGGAGGTAATTACCTTTTTTCTGTCAAATGCCAAGTCTCTGATAGTAATGTTCACATCAAGAGCTTCCAGGAGAAGCTTCCTTGCTTTTGCAGAATCCAGGTAGCATTCAGAACACTGGCAGTTGTCTCTCAGCCATACTGCGGGGTACAGGGACTCTGCCCCATCGTGCCAGAGGATCTGCATCAGATGAGCCCCATCCACTGCTTCTGCCTTTAGAATGGCACAGTGCATGTTTCTTGTCTTTACGGATAAATTCTGTCAGCTACCTGCTATGACAAATCAGAGTTAGAAACAACAGGCAGGCAGATTGTATCTAAACTTGACCTCTATGAGTATGAACAGTTTGAGTGGACTCTGGCCCGTGCTATTCATTTAACTGCCTGCTTCTGTGGTTTGACTTACCATTGCTGGGACCTTTGTTCTGATTCGAGTATTTCACATGCTGCAAACAGAAGCACAGTGACTAAAAGTAAATAAGAATCCAGATGAAAAGAATGCCTGTCTCACATAACCTTTAGATGGTGAAGTCAGCAACAATGACATACACACTTTTATAACTATGATCATTTAAAAGCTATGGAAAGAAAAATACTTCATAAGTTGACATGTAATGTTTTTCTCCCTGCTGTTTCTTTTCTTAGTACAGGAGATTGAACCCAAAGCCTTAAACATGCTAGGCAAATGTTCTCCTGCTGAACTCAGCCCTAGCCTGTGCCTCTACTACTTTAACTTATGTCAGCTGCACCTGGTTTTTGAAACAAAAATGCTTTTATGATTCTAAATTACTGCTAATGAAATATTCATGCAATTTATTTAAAGGGAAATTGTGACTCAGAACATGGCCTATCTCTGTACTAATAGGTACTTTTCACTTGTACAGTATATTTTCTCAATGAAATATAAAAATCCCTATGTCCTGCAAGGAACTTGTCTGATTTGTTTTCTGAGATTTTCCATCTTTATAAATGTCAGTGGAGTAAGCTTTGGTATTTTGCTAGTTTATCCTGAATGTTAACAGAGTAATTTTATGTAAATTCATATCAAGAATGTGTGACTCTTTTTTATTAACAAGTCCACCAAATTTGTGGCCATTCAGTATCTCTAGGAAAGGAAACCTAGAGAAAGAGAGGAACCATGGTAATTGGATGAAACAACTCAGTATTTTTCAATACTGATTTTGTGAATGACTATGCATTTTATCTTCAGGAATAATGCTAATATTTTAAATTTAACTTTCTATTTTTTTTCTAGGACTCTAAACAAATATGGAAAAAGTAGAATGTTTAGAGATAAAAGGCATAATTTGCACAGAATAAGCTGAATTGTTTTGTTTTTTGTTGTTTTCAAGGTAGGGTCTCACTCTAGCCCAGGTTGACCTGGAATTCACTATGTAGTCTCAGGGTAGTTTTGGACTCACAGTGATCCTACTACCTCTGCCTCACAAGTACGTATTCTTATTTTTTTCAGACCCTATTTAAATTGTAACAGCTGTTCTTAGCTCATATAGTACACAGATTTGTTTGAGAAAGAAGGAAGAGGGAGAGAGAGAGAATGGGTGTATCAGGGCCTCTAGCCATTGCAAAAGAACTCCAAATGTATGTACCACCTTGTGCAGCTGTCTTTGAATGGATACTGGGGTGTCAAACCCAGGTTGTTATGCTTTGCAGTCAAGAACCTTAACAGATGAGCCACCTCTCCATTCCTAGCTGAACATTTTAAGTTCTTTCATACAATGATCAGTTCATCATCAATAGATAGTGATTTGTGGCAGCAGAAACGAAACTTGGTTGCTTTGTGTTGAAGGGGGGAAGACAGACACACAGGCATGATGACTTCTTATAAAATCCCTTTAATGTGTGTCCACTGCCATAGCATTGGGGGCTTGAAAAATAAGACAAAATTGTGGGTGATTTTCTCAAAATTATGGGACAACTTCATACAACATTAAAATGACTCCAAAGATACTTTACATAGCATTAAAATAAAGCTAGTTTTATGATTGTGTTATATATCATTGGCCAGATCAAATGACTTTGGTGAGTCTGTAAGGTTATGGAACAGAGTCCAAATAAGAAACAGTGCCTTCTCCTTTTAGTTAAACTATGATGGAAGTATATAATCATTGAGTGAAATAAATAATTACACTGGGCCTTCTGTGTGTATTTCTGCTCTGGAGTTCCCACCTATAATTTTCTTAAACTTTGTAAGTTTTACTTATTTTTAAGCAATCACACTTTACTAAGTAAAACTTAAAAATTATACCCTAGAGATTTAATTCATGAGTTTGAACTCTCCCCAGGCCTGGGGAAGTCAATATTAGTTTCCCTTTGGAAGAACTAGGGCATATTTTTTATTTTAACTCAGATTTTCTTTGACCAGATATAAGACATGATTAAAATGTACTGAATTCTGTTTAGGATCTTTGCATCTAAATTCATCAGGGAAATAGGCCGGTAGTTTTCTTTTCTTGTGGCATCTCTGCCTGGTTTTGGAATTAGGGTGATGCTAGCTTCATAAAAGGAGTTGGGTAGCTTTCCCTGTTCACCAATTGTGTGGCACAGTTTGAGGAAGATTGGTTTGAGTTCTTCTGTGAAGGTTTGATAGAATTCAGCTGAGAAGCCATCTGGTCCTGGGCTCTTCTTTTTTGGGAGGTTTTTTATTACTTTTTCAATCTCCATGAGTGTGATGGGTTGATTGAGGTGATTAATCTGCTCTGTGTTTAGCTTTGGTAGATGGTATGCGTCCAAGAATTTATCCATCTCCTCCACATTATCCAGTTTTGTGGAGTAGAGGTTTTTGAAATAAGTCCTGATGATTCTCCCAATTTCACTTATGTCTGTTGTGATCTCTCCTTTTTCATTTTGAATTTTGTTAATTTGAAGCTTCACCTTTTTTTGCTTGATCAGATTGGCCAGGGGTTTGTCAATCTTGTTTATTTTTTCAAAGAACCAGCTCTTTGTTTTGTCAATTGTCTTAATTGTTTCCTTGGTTTCCAATTCATTGATTTCTGCTCTGATTTTAATTATTTCTTTCCTTCTGGAGCTCTTTGGGTTGGATTTTTCTTGTTTTTTTCCAGTGCCTTTAGGTGGATGTTTAGGTTATTGATTTGGGACCTTTCTGTCTTTTTTACGAAGGCATTGAGTGCTATGAATTTTCCCCTGAGGACCGCCTTCATTGTGTCCCATAAGTTTTGGTACGATGTGTTCTCATTGTCGTTCAATTTTTTCCTCATTTTCTTAGTGGGCACTGACCTGTAACTCCAAGATCCAGCATGGGGCTATCATCCACAATGAGCTTTTGATCAGAGAAACCTACAAGGTTTCCTAAAAGACAGACAGATTTCTGTCAGAGTACTTGATGACCCACCAAAGGTTAGTGGTAAGACCCTACTGCTGAAGATACCTTATGTGATTGACATGCAAATTAGAATGGCATGGCTGGAAGTTGGATGAGAGTCAGTCCCCAGACAGTCAGCGCGTCTAGTGCCAGAAGGTGCTACATGGGCGACTGGGGGAAATTGACCAATATCTATCGAAGCAACGCATGGTCTAACCTACTTAGCAGCAAATAACTTGTTGTGATGCCCACACAAGTGCAGTGGTGGCACACAGCCATGGTGGGGAACCAACTGCTCTCAATTTGGCTAACTGATCCCCTCACTGGTATGGGACCCATAGCTGGAGCTGGGAAACAAGTCAGAACCATATCCAAACATAAGCCCACTCTCCAATATCAAGCCACCATCAATTGTGGGCTACAAGAGGGCCTACACCTATTAAATTCTCTATAAAAAAAAAAAAGTAAGGGTTATCTCATTTGTCCTGGTGCTAACCTACTCTCCCTTGGAGAATCTGCTTCTCTTTTTCAGATAGATGTAGATCCTAAGGAGAGAGCCACCCCATCATACCTCAAAAGGGCCCCAGCTGAAACTACGAAAAATTGGAGAAACAAGCAAGGGGGCTGTTTTCCTGATGAACCGGACACCAGCACAAGGGGGAAGGAGATCAGCACAGAGAAAAATCAACTCCCACCAAATCAGAGAGCCAGAGCCTCAGAGGCCCCCAACACCTCATCACTGAAGCAGACCAAAAATGAACCCAACATGGCTCAGGGAAATTTTGCGGAAGAGGGGGTGGAAAGAATGTCAGAGTCACATGTTGGGTCATGATATGCAGAGACATTTAGCTTACCCATAACTGTGGGCTAACTCCACAATGCATGACCCATATACCTCAACAAGGAGGGGCCAAGGGGAGGGGGTAGGTCACGGATGAGCCTAATAATGGTACCAAACTGACTGTATTTGCTGAATACAGAACTGAGTAATAAAAATAAATAAATAAATAAATAAATGATAAAATAAAATCAAAAAGAAAAAAAATAAAAAATAAAAAATAAAATGTACTGAATTCACTTTTAAACTCTGCACAGAATTAATTGATACTTTTTTTTTTTTTTTTTTTTTTTTTTTGCAAACTCTTTGGATTCTAAATCTCACCATAGATACAGGAAAGGCAAACAGGCTCACAAAAGCTTAATAAAGATAAAAAATTTCAACTTATCCATTTTCAAAGAAAGTTGATAGGGCAATTTTCATGATAAGAGACACTGCAGGTTGGTAGATTTTCTCACATGCAATGTCAAAGGACAGCTATCATTCCAGGAACTCTGGCATAACATCCCTAGACCCTTAAGTCAACATGATACACAGGACAAAAGACAGTAAATTGTTATCAATATCAGGAGTTGTCAAATATTTTCTGTAGAAAAGCTACATTATATTTTTAGGATTTGTAACATACACATAGCTTTTCTTTTATATTCTTATTTTATGATTCAGACCCAATGTAAAATGTAACAACTGTTCTTACCTCATATAGTACATAGAAGTAGTCTGTAGACCATATCCAGTCCTTTATAAAGTTATCAAATTCCTACCTTCATCACAGCGGTATTGAATCATGGTCAAATGTAGAAAATGGTTCTTTTTTCCTTCCTTACATATGAAGTTTGATATAGTATTAAAATACAACAATGTATTTTTCTATGTGTATGAAGGTAATCACAAAGTCCCAGACCATGAGGACTTTGAGAAGTTACGAAAGTAAGCAGAACACAAAGCTAGGGACAAATGATGCTGATGTTTGTGGGAGAAGATTGCTGTTTCAATAACTGATGAAGGCTGCATGACCAATGTTGCTTTATGCATATGTTTTCAACATGGTGTTTTTTTCCCCCTCACTGATATAATTTTGATTTCTGTAGTGCAAACACATGACTTGGACATAACCATATGGCCCAGCTTCTCCTATAGCCAAGATTAGTGTGTGCTATACAAGTATGACCAATGAAATATATTTGGAGGCTTATTTGTAGAGATAATTTGTGGAAAGGAGATAGACTCAGCTGCTGCATGTTTTTTTCTTACTTCCTCTTGGTGGTTTCTTCTCTGGGCTGTGAATGTGGTTTTGAAAGTGGAGAGGTCATTTTGCAACCATGATACATGAAGCAACATAAACTCTCAAAGGAGGCCAGGTCTGGCAGAATACGCCTCTAATCCCAGTACTCAGGAGGCTTAATTAGGAGGATCACTGTGAGTTTGAGACCAGCCTAGAGCTGCAGAGTGCTGAATCAGCCTGGGCTGCAGTGAGACCATACCTTGAAAAAAGACCAAAAAAAAAAAAAAAAAAAAAAAAAAAAAAAAAAAACCTCAAAGAACTTGGTGTTCATCAGTTTTGGAAAATCACATTACCAACAATGGATGGTCATGTCTAGATAGCTTTGTACATAGGCAAATTAAATTCCTCAATTGCTTAAATCTCAATTTTCCAGCTGTGTAAACATAGAGAAGTTACTATAGTCTACTAAACATGACCAAAAAATGTAATATACAGTACAATTCTTTATATGGACACTCATATTAAAATGTGAGTATGTTTGCCTCACATGCACATATACCAAGTTTTCCTCTCAGTAAAAGGTTTGTCAGTGGCTGACACACAGACAAACAGATAGGGAAGATTCAGGTTTCACTGCTAATAAATACTGACATAAAAGATAGTAATCCATAGACAAATAGAGAGGAAGAAGTAATTATTATGCACATGTATCCTGTTTTATCACACAAGGCTTTAAAATGCTTGCCACAAACCAAAGGAAAATATTCCTTAAAATGACAATAGACTACAAAATACAAAGTTTATCTTCTCTATGATAAACTTCTTTGTGAGAACATGCTTCCTTTTAAATTTGTGGAACTTACTGACCTTGTCCTATTTTCATAAACAATATAGGACACATTCATCACAAAATAAGCCCATCCTCCTGCTTATCTACACTAAATACAGCCAGTTTTTCTGATCATCCTTTATAATATGTGGCCTCTGTATTCTACACTCTTCAGAGTTATCTGTCATCATCACTATCTAGTTTACAAGAGCTTTGCATGTCACAGGGTTTTAAATTTATGATGACAGATATGTAGTATTTTCTTTATAAAAGACAAACAAAATAGTACTTTGATGAAGAAAGATAGAAGACTACCTAGCATGTTTTAATATTTTCCCTAACTCTAGTGTTTTAGAATAGTAATAATAATAATAATAGAATAATAACTGCTTAGGGATTTTACAAAAGAACAGCTGATTTGGTGATATAACAAGTATTTCTATAAAAGTCTAGTATGAACTAACAAATAAACTTATTAAATTACTATAGTTACAGTTATTTGTTAATGTATGAACAATTTAAAAAGATATAATTTGTGGGCTGGAGAAATGGCTTAGCAGTTAAGTGCTTGCCTATGAAGCCTAAGGACCCCGGTTCGAGGCTTGATTCCCCAGGACCCACATTAGCCAGATGCACAAGGGGGTGCACGTGTCTGGAGTTCATTTGCAGTGGCTGGAGGCCCTGGCGTGCCCATTCTCTCTCTCTTTCTTTACCTGGCTCTTCCTTTCTCTGTCTGTCACTCTCAAATAAATAAATAAAAATGAACAAAAAAATTAAAAAAATTAAAAAATTTTAAAAAGATATAATTTTTGACATCAAAAACACAAAATGTGGATGCATGAGGATTTAAATATTGTTTATATGTGGTTGGAGATATTTTCTTCAAGACAAAATAGGATATGGTAATAAAATCTTTTACATAAGCATGATGACAGTTACCACATATCCAAAAAACCCATGCAGTAGACTCACCAAAATATAAAGGGTAATTAAAGTATACAGTAAACAAACAAATCAAATCAAAAAGAAAAGGAAGAAGAGAACAAATTAACTACAAAATAGAAAAAAATTACCAAAGAACTAGAGTAAATTCCTTGTCTACCAATCATTTGAGATGTAAATCTATTGGATTCTCCTAGGAAAAGCTATAAATTGACTGAATAAGTAATGACATGATCCAGTTATAAATTGTCTAGAAGAAATGACTTACTTTACACTTAAAAACATATTAGGTCAAAATAAAGAAATGGAAAAAGATATTCCAGAAAAGGAATATTCAAAACAGACAGAAGAGGACTCTATTTTAAGTAGAATAGACTTGCAGTTTTAAAAAATATCTGTCACTGTACAAAAAGAACTTGAAGGAAGACAAACAATAAAGTGGTCAATACACCTAAAGAATTACATGTTTATACTGAATCCTGAAGAATGGAAAATCTCGACAGAGTAATGAGTATGAATATCAAGTAAATAATTAAAAATTACTTTTTGATTAGATAAAGCCTAGTACTTAATGGTTTCAGTGGTGAATTCTGAAAAACTTTTAGGGAAGAATTAATACGAATTATTCCAAAACTTGATTAAGATGGGAGTTTTCCAAATTCATCTTATGAGGCCAATATTACCCTTAAAACAAAGCTAAACAAGGACACTAAAATAACAGAAAACAAAAGGCTAATGCCCCAGAGAAGTACTGACAAAGTTTAACATGTTCTCATGGTTACATTTCTCAGCAAAACAGGTAAGTAAGGAATGTACCTCCAAGTAACTAAGTACATGTATGAGCAGCCTGCAGGTAAAATGATCCATGGTGAGACAAATAAACAAAGCCTTACACCAAGATCAGGAATGCCCACTCTGATAACTTCTATTTGACAGAGCACTGGAAGTTCTAGGTATAGCAATTAGACAAGAAAAAGAAATAAACAACATTCACATTTGAAAAGAAGACATGAAATTGTCTGTTTTTTTTTTTTTTACATGATATTACATACAGAAACCATAAAGACTAGAAGAAGTTAGAACAAACAAATTTGGAGAGATTTCAGGATATAAAGCCAAGATATAAATATCCACATTATTTCTATACAATATAACATTCTAAAGTCAACTTAAAAACAGTTGGAGAGCCGGAGAGATGGCTTAGAGGTTAAGGTGCTTCCCTGTGAAGCCAAAGGACTTAGGTTTGATTCCCCAAGATCCACGTAAGCCAGATGCACAAGGTGGTACATGTGTCTCGAGTTCGTTTGCAGTGGCTGGTGGCCCTCTTGTGCCCATTCTCTCTCTATCTGCCCCCCCCTGCTTATCTGTCTCTCTCTCTCTCTCTTAAATAAATAAATAAATAAATATTTTTTGAAAATTGGATTTATATCATCAATGAAAATAATTAAGATCAATCTGATTTATGCATTTAAAATACTAAGGAAATTATGAAATAATTTGAAGAAAACAATAAGAAAAGTAATGATATTTGTGGTAGTTTGAATGCATGGCCCCCAATATATTCAGGATTTCACTAAAGTTTGTAATTTAGATTGTAACCACCTGGCTGGAGAAAGATTTGAGATTCCAGTCTAAAGATATGCAAAGTACTTGAGCTTTGCCTGCAGTTTCCTGAAGAGTGCATGCTTGCATTTTGGTGGTGAATGCCCTCTCTCAGCATGCACCTATGAAAGCAGGCCAGCTTCTTTTGTCACTATGGAACTTCCCCTGCTTCATTAAATCCTCCCTTCCATAACCGTGCCTGGTCTGGAGGTTCATCTCAGTGACCTGAGACTGACGGTTACAACATTCTATCCTCATTGACTGGAAGAATCAAAAATCATTACTGGTAAAATGTCCTTAATACCCAGTGGCCTGCAGATTCAATAAAGTTTTTATCAAAATACCAATGCCATGAGTTAGAGCAGTAGCAAAAAGTAGTTTGCAATTTGTCTGGAACCATAGCAATTCTCACTTCATCATAGCAACCACGAAAAAAAAAAAAAAAAACCAACAAAAAGTTGTAGATATCACATTGCATGGCTTCACAGGATACTACAAAGCTATAAATATAAAAATAACATGGTACTTACAAAAAAGAAAGACATGTAACCTAATAGAATAGAATACTGAGACCAGAAATAAATCCACATATTTTAATGTCAATTTGTTTTTAACAAAATTTCCAAGAACATTCAAATGAAGAATGAATAAGCTCTTCAATAAATACTGCTTGGAAAATTGGTTATCCATATAAAGATGAATTTGGACCCTTCTCTCATATCACAAACAAAAGTCACCTCAAAATGGATTAAAACTTGAATTTTTCTATCTAAAACTACTGGAAGAACTCATAAGGAAACATTAAAAGGTATAGTCTGGTCAATGATATTTTAATATGAACTGGAAAATACAGGCCACAAAAGCAAGAGTAGACTAATTGGATTAAATTAAACTAATCTAAAAGGCTTATTCAAAGCCAAAGAAGCAATCAGCAGAGTGAAGAGACAATCTACAGAGTGAGAGAAAATTTTTGCAAATCATACCTCAGACAAAGGCTTAATATCCAAAATAAACAAGGAAGTGAGACAATTCAGTAGGAAGAAGCAGGATGCTCACAGACATGGAATCAACAACCTGAATGGGCAGTCTCAGGAGAAGATGTACACAGGTCAGCATGGCAATGGAAAAAGCTTGGTTACGTTCAAAGAAATACAAACACAAACCACCATGATATTTCACTTGATGTTTGTTGAAGAATATGAGAGAAAAAGATATGGGAAATGGAGAACTCCTGTTTGCATACCTTTGAGAAAGTTAATTATTGCAGCTACTAGGGGGAATATTAATTGTTACAGTTTGGAGGCTCCATAAAAACATAGGAATAGGGCTGGGGAGATGGCTCAGCAGTTAAAGGTGCTTGTTTGTAAAGGCCACTGGCTCAAATAAAACTCCCCAGTGCCCATACAGAGCTGGGTGAAAAGTGGCCCATGCATGTATGTGCTCTCACAGCTATGACAGTGGTACATGGATTCTTACAACAATAAGAAACAGACCCAGAAAAATCGGAAACTTGAGGGCCACTAGCCTGACATTTCTTTGCCATCTAATGGTCCACTTACAGCAGCAGGAGACTCTGTCTCAAAGCAGGTGAAGCAGACACCTTGAAGTTGTCCTCTGACCTCTATGGATGAACTGCGGTGTGCTTGCACATGTATTTTAATTAAGCTAGATTAAAAAATTTAAAAACATGATCCAGCTATCTCACTGCTAGGTACATGTTGAAGAGATAGCTACACATCTGTGTTCACTGCAGCAACAGCTACAGCCCTCAACAGAGACTCTAAATAAATAACCACAGCTGGGTGAGGGGTAAAGAAATTGTGGCACACACATGCACTTACACACACACACACACACACACACACACACACACAGAGAGAGAGAGAGAGAGAGAGAGAGAGAGAGAGAAATATTATTTAGCAATATGAATCAAGAAGCATCTATCTTGTATGACAAAACAGATGGACCTGAAGGGCCCTGTGCTGAGTGAAATAAGCCAAGCATAGAGACAACTGCTAAATTATCTCACTTACATGAACTTTAAAACAGTTGAACTCATTGTAGTTTTATGTACCCCAAGGGGCAAGGGAACAAGGCAATGGTGGTTAAACACGAACAGTCTTAGTTATAGAGGATAAATAAGGTCTGGAGATCTAATACAGTGTAATGACTATAGTTAATACTGTATTAGATGCTAGAAATTTCCTAAAAGAATAGATCTAGGATATCCTTACCACACCACACCACACCACACCACACACACACACACACACACACATACACACAGACACACAGTGAAAACTATTTGAAATGACAAACATTTATCAGCTTGACTGTGGCAACTACTTCACAATTTATGCAAATCAAACAATTACACTGAGTACTATAAACACATATTTATTTGTTAATTATTCTTTAGAAAACTGAAATCAAACAAAAGATTATGTTTCAGTTACATTAACATCAAAGTTGCAGGAGTAGTGACAATAGCTGCAGCCGAAGAGTTGCTTTCCCCATTCAGTAAGTAGTCTGTATTCAGAGAGTACTATATGAACCTCAGGTTCTGAAGCTGCTTGTATAACTCAGTGACCTACTGCCATCGCTCCCAGAAGCAGAAGTATTAGGGATAGGAAAGATCCTATAGACAATAGCAGAAACCATTTTAATAATAAGGTAATTAAAATTTCTTCTCATTTATTTTTTTTTCAAGTTCCATGTCTATTGGCATATATTCAAATTTGACTCACTGAAATGACATATTTTTTATTAGGCTGGAAAGTTTTTGATTGAGTGGATTTTATGTAAGTTGAAGCATTGATGTTTCATGGTTGCACATTTGTAGGACAAGAACATGCATGCATGCTTTCTGTGCTGAAAATGGCACAGTGCCCCATTGTCCATTATACCTCAACATAAACTAAGAAAGCTTACAATTGAATAACCATCTCACCCCAACAAATGCCAACCATGCTCCAGACTATTTGGAGATTCTCATCTCTCTTTGTGAGTTTTCTTTCTCCCTTTTTTTTTTTTTTTTTTGAGGCAAGCCTCCTTCTTTTCTACTTAAAGCATATGAACTGAAGGAGAAAAAGTACATTTTCAGTCCTAAGCACATTTAACTAAAAAACCTGTGGAAAGTATGCCCAGGAAGCTAGAGACCCCAGACCATGCAGACAGGAGGTTCCCATGACACTTGGGTTTGTGGGTAAGAAGTGGAGGGAATTTGTGTTGCTCTAATGACTTGGGGGTCTGTGCAGGAGTCCGATGGGTCATTTCTACTTTTCATAATCTCTTTTTTAGCTTTATGACAGAAACGGATGTAAATCCAAACAAAGCATAGTGAAATGGGAGAATAATTTCCCACTTTAACTTGCCTAATTAAATCTTTTTATGGCACAAATATGATGAAAAATTTAAAGACAAAAAGCAACATCAAGAATCACAACTACTTAAAAGAAAATTTTTACTGAAAATTCCTAGGCTTGTGTATAAGCATGCCTTATTGAAATTTTTTCACTTACTTCACCCAGCTACCACTGAGCCTAGCAGAAGCATTGTGGTGAGTTAGGTAGTGGATAAGTTAATTTGAAAAATAGATAATCTTGAATGTATAAGATACATGTTTTTATCTTCTATAAAATGAGGATATTTATTTCATACTTCCTATTCCCTCTTTATAATTATGATTTGGTTATGAAACTGTGTGGGGTGTGGTGAGCAGGAGTTGTTCTGCCTGTTCAAAGCATCAGCTCTTGATTTTGGCAGCTTCTTATCTGATGGAATAGTTTTCTTTCTGTATCACAGTATTACTTTGTGTGTTTTCTTCTTGTACATCCACCAAAGTAGCCCTCTTCAGAGCTAGGGGCTTGGTTCGATAATTCTTTCTGTCACAACTAAGTTGATCTGGGGAATAAATTACTTCAGGGATAGGTGTAGGTTTTATCACTCTTTTTTCTTAGTTTCATACCACTCAAATTTGTCACTGATTTCTTCTGCTCTGTTTGGAAAAGCAAGAATGTAGCTCTAAAATTGATTATGTACTGACATTTAAAACAAAAGAAATTTGCAACTAGAACTCTTAGAGTCAGAAATAACCTGAACCTGTAATATTACTGGTTTCAGAGAGCTTACAATGGGTAGCGAGGAAAAATGGAAGCTCAGAGTTCTTGGGTGTGATTTATCCACACCCAGTTTGTTGGCTAGTGGGACAGGCTGCCCCTAGCCTACATTTATTAGCGCATTGTACATACATAAAGTGAAAAGCTTTAGTTCTAATAAAAGAGAGCACAGAAATATAGCCAATATTAATTATAACTAATTTGAATCATAGGCTGTCATTTCTCGAATGTTTTTAATAACAAGGGAATATCAGGGACCCATCAGATTAGCATATGTTAATTTTAATTTTTCTTCCTCAGAGTTAGTTGTCAGACCTGCTATCATGAAGTGGGGATCCAGAAATATGTTTGTCCCTCTGCCTGTTAAGAGTAGAATCAAAAGGTGATCAAAAGGAAGGAAATAAGTAAATTATACATGTGTAGATATATGCATAAAATCACACATTCAGCAATTATTGCTCTATTTACTCACCTGATACTTTCTATGCCACAGCCTTACACAATATCCTAGGAAATGCTCAAAACTTTCATTATCACCACCGTCTTACAGTAACCTTCAGTGTGAATCGAAAACAGAAGAGCTTTGGCATAATATCATTATATCACAGAAAGTTTATGGAGGAGCAACTTTCAAAGTAATCATTTTAATTTATTAAACTAGTATCTCAGGGGCTGCAGAAATGGCTTAGCAATTAAGGCGCTTGCCTGGAAAGCCAAATGACCCTGGTTCCATTCCTCAGGACCCAAATAAGCCAGATGCACAAGGTGGTGCATGCGTCTGGAGTTCGTTTGCAGTGGCTGGAAGCCCTGATGTGCCCACTCTCTCCCTCTGTCTTCCTCTTTCTCTCTCTGCCTCTATCTCACACATAAATAAGTACAAATTTTAAAAATATTTTAAAAAGTAGCAGCTCAGCTTCAAGATCTTTCATTATGAGTTAACCTCAACATCGGACATTTCAACTTTGGAGGGAAGTGACATGAAGAACTTATCCAGATATTATGTCATTATACTTTACATTCATAAAATTCATTTAGTTTCCGTTTGGAAAGGTAGAAGTTGTTCAGGGTGTATTTATGTTACCTAAACTTTAATATATTGTAATATTTACAACATGTTTTTCTTGAACTACATTAAGGGATTAAAAATAAAAGTGTGCACCATAGCTTTAATTAATCAGCATTTCAAAGAAGCATATTGTATTCAGCTTTCGGGGCTTAAGAAATAATAAGTAAGGCTAGAGAGATGGCTTAGTAGTTAAGGCACGCGCCTGCAAAGCCAAAGGATCCCGGTTCCGTTCCCCAGGATCCACATAAACCAAACGCACAAGGTGGCACATGCATCTGAAGTTCATTTGCAGCGGCTGGAGGCCCTGGCATGCCCATTATCTTCCCCCTTTTCTGTGGGCTGGGCTGTGGATTATTCAGGGAACATTTTGCAAAACCATCCGACCCGGCTTTCCCTCATGCCCCATCAGTTTTTGGACCATGCTCTGTCTGTCCCCGGTAGATATTTTCTTGGATCAGATTAAAAATTGCAAAATAATTTGGCATTCACACTAAGCCAAACATAATTGAAAAAGGGAAACCACCAAATGCAGTCAGGTCCACTGCACTGCAAAATCAACCTCTTCCAGGCGCCTGATGGTCCCTCCTGCAGCAGCCCATGGCTGTATGTGCCTGGGGTTTTAACTGGGCGCTCTCCCCTGCCCCCACCCTCAGACCCGAGTCCCTGAGCCCTTCACAGAAGAGAAAATTGAGCTCAGTCAAACCTCATCCGATAGTCTCTGGCACTAAGCCACAAGAAACTTACCAAGTAAAGAAAACTTCAGCGACAGTATTAGATACTCTTCAGAGAAAGAGCAGGTCACAACCCAGGACTCATCTACCCCCAGTTTCTCCGGAACTTTCCTTGGAAGACTTTCTGCTCCTGGCTGATCTACTTTGGCCCTGTCCCCAAATACAACTAAAGTTGGCAAACGGAGGAAGGACAGCTTCGTTTGAGGGTTTGTGGGTGTAGCGATTTCTGAAGGGAGTTTGGAGACTCGCCGCCAATGACAGGAACAGCAGCAGCAGCAAAAGGCAGCTCTTTAAGGACCCACAAGGGAAGCAGTTAGCAAGTCATAGTACTTAAGTCTCCCCTCTCACCGCCCCCACCCCAGGGCCATGTCCCAGGCTAGATGTCAATCCTTCCTGACAGGAGGAACAGCATTTCTCACCTGTCTTGTTTCCTGTTCCTGGGCAGCTGCAGTGACAGGAACAAGAGAGCACCTCTTTCACTTCTCTCCCACCTGTTAACAGTGATGACTCTTAGCGCAGCCCTCACTTGGAGAAATGACAAAAGCATTCAGCAGGGATGAGTTCCCAGCTTTCACCTAAGCAGAGAGGCACAGTGGCATTTGCCTGCCCAAGAGATATTCCAATATGTGTATCTTTGGAGAGAACTTGATTAACTTGTAAGAGGCTGGAAAGAAGGCTGGGGGTTGGCTGGAGTAAACAGTTGCTAGTGAGCCTGGAGCACTTTTGAAGACAACTCATTGCTCAGCGATTTGACTCACAACACACAAGCCTCAGGGCAACAAAAGCGAAAAGGGAGAGAGGACTCCACACCAGAGATCCAGTGCTTAGCTGCCAGGCATTTTACTCGGGGAGGGCCTAGTACAGGGGGAAATTTATTGGCTGGTCCCCAAACCTAGTTCCTAATCAGGTTGCGGTTATGTTAAAAAAGGGTGTTCAGGTGGCAACTGCACTTCAGGAAAATGATTAGGAGCCCTCTGCCCACCAACACTGCCCTTCCCAGAATGGCACAGATGCAGCCTGGTGTTTGACTTTTTCCTTCCTACCCAAAGGACTCACTGCTATGAGACTCAGACAAAGAGAAACAAACAAACAAACAAAAACAAAAAACAAAAAACAAAACAAACAAAAAAAAAACAACCAATGAGAGAGAGAGAGAGAACACAGCCCAACTCCCAGGTTACATCCTCCATGGTTTCCTGCACAATACAACCTCCTTTCTAGAACTGTGATTCCTCTGTCTGGAGGTTATTTGCAGGGGCTGAAGGCCCTGGTGTCCCCATTCTCTCTCTCTCTTTCTCTTTCTCCCTCTCAAATAAATAAATGGACTTTTATAGTATTTAAAAAAAGAAGCAAGCATGCCAATAGTTAAAGTTTAAAAACTTGTAAATAGAACGGGAAGATGGCTCAGTAGTTAAGATTTCTTGCCTCTTAAAGATGAGAGCCTCTGGAGCCATATACTGCCAAGTTGGACTTTCCAGGCCTCATAAAAAGCTGGGCATAACTATGTATGTCTGTAACCCCAGTCCTGGGAGGGAAGACATACCAGAGAATTGCTGGGGCTCACTGTAGATCAGACAGCAGCCTCAGGTTGAAGAAGAGACTGTCTTAAGAAAAGAAATATGCAGATGAGTGACAAAAGAACACCCAAAGTTCTTCTCTGGGCTTTGCATGCATGTGCATGGGGAGCACTATTTGCACACATGTGCATACACTGCATGCCACACATACTACACCACACACATTACCCCACCCCACAAAAATATTTGTAAATATATAATTAATTTTACAAGCTGATAGAAAAATAAGCAATGCAAACAGGCAAAGGGAACCCTGCTATTCCCTAGTGGAGACCCTGCAAGTAAGCATGGGACCAATAATGTATAACAGACTCCTTTTCTCCACATCCCCCTTGTTCCTCTTGATGCTAATTGTGTAAAGTGACATCTCTGATGATTACTAACTGGGGGCACTATTCATGTGCTTAATGTCCACTTATATGTTTTCTTTTAGAAATTTCTATTCAAGTTATTTTTCCATTGTGTAATAAGGCTATTTATGTTCTTGCTATTGAGTTGAATTCTATTAATATTTTGGATATTAACTCTTAATTATTGTATGGCTTGCAGATATTTTATCCTTTTACATATGCTATTTCTTCATCCTTTTGAATGTTTCTTTGGCTATGCAAAAACATTTTAGTTTGATGCAATCTCATTGTTGCCTGTGTTGGGTGTTATATCCAATAAACTGTGAAGAGCACTATTACTGAACCACTATTCACAATGTCTAAAAATAGGGGCTAAACTAAAAGGTTCATGAATAGATGAGTGGGTAAAGAAAATATCACCCATATAATGGAATACTATTCAGACTGACAAAAGGAATAAATCATGTTATTGACAATATGAATGAATCCAAAGAATATTAAGTTAAACAAAATAAACCAGGCACACAAAAGAATGTGTTACTGCATTATTTCATTAATGTATGAGATCTAAAAACGTCAAAGCCATCGAAGCAGAGTCGAATGGTAATTGGCATGGGATAGAGATTAGGATGGGGGATGGGTCATTGTAGATCACATGGAACAAATTCTGAAGATTATTATGTAGGTGACTATAGTTAATAAAGAAGTATCTACTTGAAGATTACTAATAAAGCACATCTTAAATGTTCTCACTACAAAAAATAAGTATGGTACTTAGAAGATATATTAGTTACCTTGTTTTGACCATCTCATAATATCTACATATATCAAAATAATATGTCATACACACACACACACACACACACACACACACATATATTGCATTTAAACCTGTACCTCAACTAAAATGAATAAATAACTAAATTAAAAAGTCTCCTCAAAATTAAAAATCACAAAATCAAGTATTTTTTTGGTGGCGGGGTCTGTCCTTTCTGTATAAAAATTGTAAAATCTTTGACTTGAATTCACATATACCTTTTAGTATCTTATCCTCAAAGCAGCACATGATATTAGCATTAGTGACTTTCAGATGAAGGAGACGAGAGCATTAATTATAGGAGATACAGAAATACTGAAGAGGTACCATTAGCATCAGAGCCAGTTGTTGTGGATACTTTTGTCCTTGAGTTTCTAATTCTCAGGTAAAGAGGGAAAATTTCTTTAATATTCACTGTGACAGAACTCAGAGCAAGGAGCAAGGCCAGTCTAGAATTTGCAAGAAGATTCATCAGGAGAGGTGGAAAAGGAACACTTGTAACAAATGAGAGCTCTATTGAGACTTTCCAGTAACAACAATGCTGAAATAAATAAATATTAGCAATTATTTTTATAATTAAATTGAGAGCTAAGTAACAAAATTTTAGTCATGGAATCTTCAAGTGTTTGTTAAGCTCTGAGAAAATAGCAAGTGAAATAAATGATAATAATGTTTTATTTGGGCTGAAAAGAGGAATATAAATTCAGACAATTTATTCTTCAAATAATTTGTGTATTTTATATTGACTCAGTGAAGGTCCTCCATGAGAGCTCTGGAAGGCTTGGCAGGCAGTAGGGACCCATTCATCTACCTTTCATTGTACCACTCATAAAAGCTGCCTTATTTATGGGACCAGAGACTCGGTCCACAGCCTTTACTTGAGATAATGTTCTAGGATCTTTGAAGACTTGTGTCTGCTGCTAGGGTCTGTGAATGGCCCCGTCCCTTCATCTTATCCACTGAGATGTCCTCCTTCACTAGTGCATATGCCCAAGGGGATGTCAGGGACACCACTACAAATTTCATCTCAGTGCATGAGGAAAAATTGGGATGGGAGGAAAATGGAGGGCTTCGGGGTGTAGCCTGTGGGCTAAAATCTAGGGAATGGCTTCTCTTCTCTGTCAAATTCTAGTGCAGAACAATATGAAATCCAGGATGAAATTTAAACTTGGCCCTGCAGATTATTAAGAAAGTATGGTTTCACATTTGGAAGACAGAACTTATTCAATAGTAAGGTTTTACAAGCAGTACTGTGCTAGTAAATGCTTAACAAGAATCTCTTGGAAAACAAGCCAATATAAAAGCAAACATCCACTCAATTGTGTTTGCCATTTACCAAGGTCAAAGGTCAAAATGATTCCACTGTGGCTAGTTTCAGTGTACCTGCAATATTACCAAATGTGATTTTGGGAAGAAATACAAACAGCCAGCTTTTGTTTTTTTAAGTCTATAAGGGTAGGGTCCAGCATATTTATGCTTATAATTTTAAGATTTTGACATGTGTTATAATGACTTCAATTTGTTCTCCCATTGTAGATCCCACAAAATACTTATGGTTCATCCTCATGCATCGAAAGTGAAAGCATGTAGCAGACGCATAATGAATACTTCTTGCATAAAAGGCTCTGCTGGAGTGTGATGCCAGGCAAGCTATTAATCTATAAAGTCATCTGTATTTCATGTTGTTCTTAACCAAAGGAGAGAGTGAATGTGAAAACATCTAACACAATTCTTGGCACTTTATTTACATGCAATAAATGTTGCTAAAAGAACGAATCACCGGCATTCAATAAATTTTCATTTCTTTTTTATTATCATCTTTGTGGAAAATCCAACTCTTTATTTTAAGCTATTCTTAGATATTTGCAGTTTTCTGCAGTTGTCTTAGGTCAAGACAAATGGTCATCTTTCTCAGGATTTTTGTTGTTGTTGTTGTTGTTGTTGTTGTTGTTGTTAAGGAATCTAACAAAAAGCTCCCAAGGGAGCAGTGCTCACACTATATTACTCATTTTAGAAAGTTTGGTGACATTCCATTTGGCTGCACCACTGCTGTCTGAGCCCAAGGAAGGGAAGACTGTGTTCCATGCTCTGCCTTTGTTCTCAGCTGTACTCTGTATCCTGGGACAGTGGGCAGAAATGCAGCTCTGAATTCCGACTTGAGGTTTAGTTATTCCATATGCTGTGAGAAATGTTTGGAGTTTTCAGGATGAATACATATGAAGTGAAGAAGTGTAAAAGATTCAGCAGGGGCATTTTTCGCACACTTATTTGGTAAATTTAATAAAGCTTAATGATGGGTAGTAAATTTCTGCTTGTAATCATATCTCATGAACACATTCTATTGGTTGGTAATTCATACTCTTAGTATAAGCTTCATTCTTTCCCTATAGTTTATGATGGCAGATATTTTAAGTCTCCTGAGGACTTTTTCTCTCTGAAAATGTGTTTCAATGTTGCTTCCATGTCCTACATGTGCTGTTTCCTTCTGATGCATACCTTCTCAGCAGTTAGTTTATTTTTTCACTTTGCAGTGGTTATGTACCTAAATAAGACTGCCCTGGGAGAGCCCTGTTTCTATACTCTCAAATGCTTACAAGAAGAGTATCTTCTAAGCATAGTAAAGATCTTATCTATAAGTACCCCTTACTGTACAAAAAGAAAATTCCTTTCTCTAAAAGGTCTTTAAAAATGAGAGTCCTGTGATCAGAAAATGAAAGTTTTGAAAACACATGTGGGTGGACTACAGAATGGAAACTCAGATGTGTCAGTATGAATATCAACATGAAGACAGAACCTGAAAAAATATCAGTGAGTTTAGAAACATGATGGATGACTTGGAAGAACTTTGGCTATCTATTGACTCAATGATCTTATTTCCTAAATGTTGACTGTCTAAGCTAACATCAAACCAGGTATCATCAGAGACAAGTCTAGACACCTTTAACTTTAATATTAGTGAAAATGGGTTGGGATGTGCTACACTAATATATGACTGAAGAGGCCAAAAGACTAAATATAAAGGCAGTATTTCTTGTACAAGACATGTGCCCATTATGAGTGGACTGACACAATTGAAAAAGCACCTACTGGCTGGAATATCACAAGACTTTGTCACCAAGAGAAAGCAAACATGGGCAGTTGTGCCTGGAATTACAGACTCTTATCCTGCATGAGTCATGAGAAGTCCCATGCATTAGTCAGACATGTCAGTGCGTGAACTATTCCATACATGACTTTGATATGTCAGTGCATGAAAAGTCTTATACATTACTCAGATATGTCAGTGTGTGGACAGTCCCATACAATACTCAGACATGGCAGTTCATGGACAGTCCCATACATGACTCAGATACATCAGTGCGTGAACAGTCCCATATATTACTCAGATACGTCAGTGCGTGGACAATCCCATACAATACTCAGATATGTCAGTGCATGGACAGTCCCATACATGACTCAGATATATCAGTGCGTGAACTATTCCATACATGACTCTGATATGTCAGTGTGTGAACAGTCTCATAGATGACTCAGACAGGTCAGTGCATGAACTGTCCTATGCATTAGTCAGACATGTCAGTGGTCTTTTATGGAGAGAGGAACTCCTCCTTGTGTTCTTGGAAGGAAGAAATTGACATTTTTAAACGGTCAGAACAACTGAAACTTGTTATTATGCATATATTCATGGACAGCTTTTAAATGTGTTAACTCATAGATACCAGCAGTAAACATATGATTCAGTCAGTTATAGTAGGACCTTAAAAATAAAATGTCATGGGATGGAGAGATTGCTTCGTGGTTAAGGCACTTGCCTATGAAGCCTAAGGACTCAGGTTTGATTCCCTAGTACCCATGAAAGCCAGATACACAAGGTGGTACATGTGTCTGAAGTTTATTTACTGTGGCTAGTGGCTCTGGTGTGCCCATTCTCTTTTTCTATCTGCATCTCTCTCTCTGTGTGTCTCTCAAATAAAATAAAATAAAATAAAATGTTAAGATAAATATTTAAGTCAGCATACCATAGAGATATTTGTACATTTATGCTTTTTTCAGCACTATTCACAATAGCCAACATATTGGAACTAACCTGTATGCCCATCAACAGATAAATAGATAAAGAAAACATGGTATATCTTATTATGGAATTTTATTCAGGATATATGATATTTTATAAAATTTTATTCAGCCATAAAAGTATGAAGCTTTGTTATTTATAGGAAAATGATAGCGCTGAGTTTACCATGCTAAGAAAAGTAAGCTCTAAACTCAGACAGGAAATATTGTTTTATCACATATTCAGGCTCTGAATTATACATTTTGTGTACATATACATACATGTACATGTGTGAAAGTGGAAAGAGAACTATGTGGGGGAGGGATGAGCATGAGGGAGAAAATAATGTGAGAGGAAAAAAGAAAGGCAAATATTGCATATGTCTCATGTTCAAAACTCAGATTTATATATGATATGAAAGAAGGAAGACTACTTGGGTGGAGGACGGAGACCGGCAGGAGGGGACAAGTGTGTCAAAGGAGGGTAATGATGGTTTGATATGAACAAATTACACTATACAACAATGAGGAGACTCAGTGACTACCATGTCTCTGTATTCTTTTGTCTATTGAGCATGTTTGAGAATACAATATGAGTTCCTCAACATGCTCTCCTTGGAGATTATATGTCATTGAGGAGCACACGCCGACAAGCAAACAGACAAGCAATCAAACAAATAAATGAAATACCAGGGGATGTGGGTTGAGACCAATGGTGGAAAGCTTGCTTAGGGTGAAGAAGGCTTTGGTTTCAAGCACCAGCAGCGAGGAACAAAATAAGTAAATACATTGATAATTTCACTTAATGGAATACTTTAATATATAAATAAGATAGGTCGGATAGAGATACATTTGATGAAAAGAATATCAGGTCATTAAGAAAAGCTTTTACCTACCTTCAGGAGAGGAAACGAATTCCAAGTAGAGACAGCAGTAGGATTAGAGAGAGAATAACAATATTCCAACAGGGCAAAGAACAATGCAAACATGTTTGACAGCAGAGCTTGGCCTGTGTATGTGAGGGACAGACAGGCCATGTGAATGTTTATAGTGATAAAGGGGCAAAGGGAGGGAGATGACATTAGTCCAATTATCAAATGATGAGAGGTGGTAGAAAATGAAAGAAGCCTTGAAATATAGAAGCTTTTCTTTCTTATACTTGTCCCTCCAAAGAGTGATCATTGCTTCCATTTATTTGAACCAAGAACTGCTGACTTACATATTTGATTTTCAATATAAAAAGCTTTGCATCCCTGTTAGCATGTGCAGACACAAAGCAGAGACTCTTTAATCTTGACTGCAGCTGTGTCAAGCATGCCTTTGTATAAACAGCTGGATCACAGCCACCTTCCACTACCTCCAGAAGTGAGCGTTTAATTTTTCTACAGTCAGAAAGATGTATAATAAACAGCCGTGGTTCTGGGTTATCTCAAAATGCAGGAAATTAGGCATAATGATTGTTATCTGCAAATTTAACCTGATATTCCCTCTAATTTATCAAATAGTTTATGAATTAACAATGTAACATTGGCACACATCCTATGGGTCCACCTTGAAATTCAATGATCTTTTGAGTCTCAAATCAAAGGTTCAAATGTGAGAAATGCTCACCTTTCTTAATTAAGAGTCTGACAGACTGAGCAGGGAAAGAGATACAATTTATTTTCATCCCTGCTGGGTTAGGGGCCAACCACAAAACAAAAGGCAGATATACCCTCTAAACACAGAAGGTAGTGTTGATAATCTTC
Organism: Dipus sagitta; assembly: GCA_036346955.1. Lineage (NCBI taxonomy): Eukaryota > Metazoa > Chordata > Mammalia > Rodentia > Dipodidae > Dipus > Dipus sagitta. The sequence goes on along the minus strand of CM070779.1, from coordinate 86,905,688 downwards.
TAAGCACAACTCCTTATCACTTTCCCTGACTGACTGGGTACACAAAGTGGTGCAAACTTGTGTTTTCTGGCTTAATTCCTTTTGTGAATCTTTCTAGTTTCTTTGTTTAGCCCAATTTAGCTTTGCTTCCACATTTTAAGAGCATGAGGTTTTATCTATATCTTCTGGCTACAGACCATATGGTCCTTAGTTTAGGTGAATGGAGGTTTAGGAGACCCTGATAAGCAGATACTGACAGAAGCTCAGTGGCTCATACTTATCATTAACTGGGTCTAAGCTAATTTAAGGCATTTTTGCCTTGAAAATGGACCATCATATTTTTATTTATCTATTTATTTTCAAGGTAGAGTCTTACTCCAGCCCAGGCTGACATGGAATTCACTATGTAGTCTCAGGGGTCTAAGCTGATGTAAGGCATTTTTGCCTTGAAAATGGACCATCATATTTTTATTTATTTATTTATTTTCAAGGTAGAGTCTCACTCCAGCCCAGGCTGACGTGGAGTTCGCTATGTAGTCTCAGGGTGGCCTGAAACTCATGGTGATCCTCTTATCTCTGCCTCCCAAGTGTTGGGGTTTAAAGGTGTATACCACCACACCCAATCATACTTTTATTTTTTATACACAATAAAGGACTTAAACATATGCCCAGATTTAGGATTTGATAATAAGCTAAGAAGTTGAATTCAGGATATGTCAGGAAGAAAATATGTTATACATTGAGATCTTTCTCAAAAATATGTTTCAATGCATGCAGTTCTGTGGATGCATTTGTGGAAGTATATTGTATTTTGTTCATCTGAAACTAGATCCTAAATTTCACATTCTTTTCTCTCCTCCCCCCCACCCCGTGTGTGTGTGTGTGTGTGTGTGTGTGTGTGTATGACCTTTTTTTGTTCTTAGGTTTAAAGGGATTTTAACCTTTTCTGCTTTTCTCTCATGATTGTTTTCCTAATTGGGTCTCAAATTTCCAAGTGTACTGGCATAAGTAGGGTAACCCCTTATTCACTGCATGAGTTAAACCATGGGAGAAATGTTGTCATACTTTATATGAAGAATTTAAAAAGAATAATTCATGAGATTGCTATTTGTTAAGCCAAAACTTGGTTTTCTTACTTTTTTCCTAGTTTAGAAAATTATGGTATATTGATTATCAACTGCCACTAAAAGATATTTTATAAAGACATGTACTTGACTTAAAAATGAAGGGGTGAATTTAATTTTGAGATGGTTTTAGATATATAAACAGAAGATAAACATCTCAATGAAATTGTTTGTTCTCTTAATAAATTAATTTAGAAATTTAGACTGACCTACAAAAACTAATAAACACAGACCTTTGAGACTGAAAACCTCCAGAACACTAATGGAAATGTGTAACTCATTTGTTTTCTAGTACGTTAACATTACTTGGATGCTGTCCCAAACTCAATCACAAATGCATGTAGCAGAAACTTTTCCTTTCTTTCTTCTTTAATTAGTGAGAGGATTATTATTGCCTGCCTTGAAAACATTTCTTTTATTTAAAACTTAAAATATTTGTTATTTCAAACGTAATTTACATTAATGAAAAATGCCAGATACACAAAAATTGTGACATATCACTGAATAATTTACTATTCTCACTAAAATAGGAAATAAGAGAAACTTAGATGACAATATGGAACCAAAATTCCAGATAATGAAGACTTTTGTTTCATATTTTTAAAACATTTTTATCTTTATCATTTGTTTTGATCATAAAAATTACATAATCATGAAATGCTAAACAACACAGAGGAATATAAATTACAGATATAAGATAGATTTAAGGTATACCCCCACAAACACACCCGTGTTTATAAAGTAATGTAAGATAGACTTGAAGCATGCCCCTCCACAAACACACAAACATTTATAAATGGAGGATTTGTAAGTTTGTTTTCATGTATAAGAAATGAATTTATTGTATGTAGTCCTGCACTTATTGTTTCAGTTGAATTGTAGAAACTCTTCCAAGTTGGCATGCATTATCATTTTTTAAAATTCTTGGTACATATAATTCTACATATTTGTGGGGTACAGTGTGATAATTTTATACATGTAACTATATGATATGCATGATAAAATAGGAAAATTAGCATTTACATCTCCTTAAGCATTTATGATTTTGGGTTTGGTGTCTTTAAGATTGTTTCTTCTAGTTCTTCATAAAATATAAGTTTCAAACTATAGGTACCTTACTATGTTGCCTAACATTAGAACTTATTTTTCCTAGCTGGGGCAGGCTGACATAGGGAAATAGTTTAGCAACTTGGAACACTGGTTTACTTGGGCAGTAACACACCCTTTCTTCACAACGCACGTGAGCAACCTGGGACCGGACACTTGCGCCCAGCTGCATTCACACCCCACTCCATACAGTGAACTAGGCTTTGCCTCCCCTAGTTACCATTATTTGTGGCCAGTTTCTATTCAAATATGTTCTCAGATATATCCAGGATAGAAACAGCTTTGGGGGAGGGCATCCAGTCTGGACTAGTTTTGACTATGTGTGGAGTAAAGCAAACTGTGTCCTCTAAATGAACTTTCAGGAGAAACCCACATTTGCCATCTTATGTGAGTAGCCGCATAATTAAAATTAGATGCACCATGAGAAAGGACATGCACGGTACAGAAAAGGTTAGGTAACATGAGTTGCCAAAGTAGAGCACTCCCCCCAAACTACTTCCTTAGCAACTGATCCCTCCTTCTTGTGGACTCCATGGAAAGAAGACATGGGCACCGACCAGGGCCGCTGAGTCCTGCTCCACACAGGTGGCCTGCAGTCCCTCTTGATAGTGTACTGTCACTTTGCTCTTAATGAAGTTTCTTGCTGCTTTATAAAAATATGTGTTATTTCTTTTTAAAAATTTTTTTTGTTCATTTTTATTTATTTGAGAGTGACACAGAGAGAGAAAGAGGCAGATAGACAGAAAGAGACAGAATGGGCACGCCAGGGCTTCCAGCCACGGCAAACGAACTCCAGATACGTGCACCCCCTTGCGCATCTGGCTAACGTGGGTCCTGGGGAATGGAGCCTTGAACCAGGGTCCTTAGGCTTCACAGGCAAGCGCTTAACCACTAAGCCATCTCTCCAGCCCTGTGTTATTTCTTATTCTTTGAATAAAGTACCAAGAACCTGGAAACACCCAGAGACCAGTAGTAACATAAGTATATCTTAAGACTTTATTATTTTTACACTGGCTTTTCACCTACCAATTCGGTAAAATTTAAAATTTAAAAGATTATAAGCCTTAGTTTTAGCAGAATAAAGAGAAATGTGCCCTATAACACATGTCCTGGCATAAGCAATATCTTTCTATGAAATTTAGGCAGTGTATGAAAGTTTTTCAATAGCGCCAATAGGCTGCATAGAGAATATAGGAAAGAAGCTTTATCATGGGAATTGGATTACATAATCATGCAAGCTCGGCAGTCCATGACATGCTGTCCATACTGTGGAAACAGGAATACCAGTGGTATATTCAGTCCAAAGTCAAAGACATCAGAACTGTGGTGTTGGTGGGAATTTTGAGGTGGTGAGTGGTAGGTCCAGACTCCAAACTTCTAAACAGCAGAAGAAAATGAGTAACCAAGCCAAGAAGATAGAGAGAGGACTTGCCCCTTTTCTACTTTTTTCTTTTACTGAGCTCCCAACAGATTGGATAATGCCAGCACGCTGTAGTGAGGATGGATCTTTACTTCTTCTACTGTTCAAATACTAATCTATTTAAGATACACTCCCACAGATCCACTCAGAAATGTTTTATACAATTTTTGAACAACGTTTAGTCTTTGTGTGACAAGTTGATATATAAAATTTTCTCAGTAGTTCTTAGCAAGTGTTAAATGTGAAATGCTATTTGTCCAGAAATTCTTTTAGTTAAAGAAGTAATTTCTTATATAGATAATGACATGCAACAATATGATCATGGTACCATTTTGGATTTTAAATAAAAAAATCAGGCTGGAGAGATGTTAAGGTCAAGGTACTTGCTGAAAAGCCTAAGGACCCAGGTTCAATTCTCAAGTATTCATATAAACCAGATGCACAAGGTGGTACATGCATCTGGAGTTTGTTTGCAGTGGCTGGAGGCCTTGGCATGCCCATCCATTCTCTATCTATGCCTTTTCCATCTCTCTCTCTCTCTCTCCTTGAAAATACATAAATAAAAGTAAATTATTTAAAAAAATCAACAACCCAGTGGTTATTAATATGGTGAAATGACTGCAATAATATCTATCTGAGTATTTATTACATATAATTCAGTTGGCTGGAGGAATCCAATTGTTCTAAGTTAGACTTGGCTGAAGTTTTTGAACTGGGTTAATTTTGCTCTATGTATCCTCCATCATCTTTGGATAAGGGACCACCCAAAGAAGCGTGTTTCTGTCATGGTGAATGAAAGACGTGGAAGAGGGTCAGCCAACCCATTAGGGGCTTTTAAAGTTTTTGATTACATCATGTCTGATATGCTCTGTGTCAAGACAAGTGACATGACCAGGCATAGCATAAACAGGCTAGTCATATACTCTTCTTTGTGGAGGAATTTAAATGGGGAGGAGTGATTATTTGAAAAAAATATGACTTTTAAATACCAATATTTAATAATTTAAGAGGTACTAGACATCTAGTAAATACAGTCACAAAGAAGTCCATGTCAATATAACTGAATTTCATGCTTCTAAGTCAAGTATTCAGTTTACTGCTCAGTTCCCATTCTCCTGCATCCAACTTCAGATTTCAGTTAAGGATTTAGGACCTGCCAAACTTACTCATTTTTCTTTCCCTTTACTTTACTTGGTCTTTATATTATGACAGGAGACAGAATCAGATAATCATCTATATCTCAGTAGGTCATAGCAATTGTACATGTGCTTCTTGGCAGCCTCTGAGTGGAGAGCTAAGACCGACTGCCAATGCTGCTCTATGACAGACATGCACAGGCTGGCTTTGTTGTGGGATACAAGAGGCCCCTCTGAGGCTTCCTTATTGTCTAATTTTCTAATATGTGGTTCTTCTTAGCTTAATGTTCTTAAATTCTTTCAGCTTATGCTCCTGACAGTCCACCCTCAATCTCTAGATGCTCTTGATAGCTCATTGGGTGCGACCGTTCCAGGCAAGGTACTTTCACTTAACCTTGAAAATTTCATACACTTTCTCAAAGCAAAGCCAATGAACCTCTACTCCCACACCCTTATGGCTTTCTAAATTTTCTTTATTTAAGCTGGAAGTTGTGGAGAAGGAAGAGGAGAGAAAGTTGATTGAGGCAGGTGAGACATGCTTGAAGTTCAAAGAGCCAGTTCCGATTCTCCATGAATCTTAGACAGATTCTTGATCATCACTGTTTTCCACATTTTTAGGAAAAAATAATCATCATTAGATCCAAAAATCAACTAGAAGAAAATAGGAGAAGTTTCAAGTCAGTTTCATATTACATAGTGTATAGATTGTTGTCTGAAAGATGTAATTTGAATGCCGTGGAGAAGCTCTGTTGTGATTAAAACGTATATGGTTAAAACTGTTTAAAATGGATGAAAGCCTAGGGATAAGCATTTTGTCTATAGGGAAAAACTAAGCAAAGTTTTATCTCTTAATCTGGTTTAGCTGCCTGCCACCTTGTGTCTTAGTGGTCCAAAACTGAGTAATTGGGATAATTCTGGGTGGCAAGGGACATTAGCTGTATATTTTTCTTGGTAGAAATCTTCTATCCAAATAAAGGAAATCATCTTTCTGCTTGACACATCATGAATAGTATTTTTAACTTTGAGCTAGACTTTTGGCTGCTTCTGACAATGGAGAGTAAAGGTACCGAAATCAAAGAAATCTGGGTTACATTACTGACTTCTACTTCCTAGGTGTGTGCTCTTGGGCTATCCAAAGTCTCTAAATTCAATATTCTCATTAGAGAACTGAAAATCCTAAAAGCCACCTCACAACAGTATAGAAAGTAATTCACTAAGTCTGTATAGCACACATGTTTAGCAAGGGAATATAAGCTACACTCCACTAACAACTTTGCCACCCTTTACAGGAACACTTTTGTTTGAATAAGCTTTATAATGTACAAATTTTAGTTTTGAAGAATCTAGAAATCATACTGATTATTAATCAATGTTTTAGACAATAATGGATATCTACCCAAATATAAAGTAAGCAAAAGAGAAAAAGTGCTTTATTTTATGAACTGAGGTCCAGAAAAGGCAATTTTTGGAGAACTACTTTGATATTTCCATGTTAAATTTTTTTCTCATTTTGCTTTTTTATTCTTTCACATATTCTAATAAATCTACACATTGTATCAGCATACCCTCTGTGTCCTTCACAGTTACCAGTTCTGGCTTCCCTAGATGGCAGGATAACTGAAGGAGCCCCTCATATAGTTTGGCTTGGGATATTGTTATGATCTAAATGTGAATGTCCCAATAGCCTCATATGTTTAAATATTTGGTCAGTTGATGGAACTGTTTTGGAAATTGTGGGACTTTGGGAAGATAGTGTAACTAGGCATGGGTTTTGAAGATGGCATCCAGTGATGGTTCCATTATATGAGAAGTAGGAGTTCCAAGCTCTCATCACTGTGAAATGAGTTCCCTACCTTGTATTCCTTGCTATGATGGACTATATTCTTTGGAAAGGGGAGTTTAAGTGAATCTTTCCTTACCTCCTCTCAGATATAATGTAACTAATATAGATATGTTAGCATATCAGTCCAAGGAAAACACTTATCCCAGCACTATAGAGCTTGTTGCTCACGGCCCACCACTGTGTAACATTGCAGTCACTGGAATTCTCCTACATAGGAAGCATTTCATTACACTAGATACAATGTATTCTGAGCTTATGACGATCTTTCCACTTATATTTGCTCATCCTATATTTCTGTGAACCTTTTCAAAATTATATGTGTTCAGATGATCAAGTCCCCCCAATAAAATGAGAGCAGGACTCATGGAAATCATTACAAACTTCCTTAGTAACACTGTGAGGTATGTTTTTCCTTGCTCTTTTCTGTGCATAAGAATGAAAATTAGGGGCTGTAGAGTCACAGGATTGGAGCCTGGGTCCTGACATAACCACATGGAGGAGAGCCACTCACGAACTCAAGTGATGTTCTTTATGCCTGTAATAAATGTGCAGCAAACTATTGGGTTAAGACAATGAATATTTGAGGCAATTACTTCAGGCCAGCTTAGTTCAATTGTATAAGAACAGATTTAGATCCAAACTGGGTATTTAATTCTTGTTCAAGGGAAACAGAAAAACAACATGGTAGAACATTTTTGTTTGTTTGTGTTTGTGTTTTGAGACAGAGTTTTGTTATAAAGCCCAAGCTGGTCTTAAATTCCTGATCCATTTGCCTCAGCCTCCAAAGTGCTAGAATTATAAGCACCACCATACCTGGTTGTAACAAGGACATTTAATATATGCCTAACCTGCTGGTCGGATCTTCTTAGTAGTGGGCAGAACTGCTTCTCCCTCAGAGGAATCAAGAGGTCAAGTTTCAGGTTTAGGAACTAAAACTTTGTATGGGCACATCATATGTTGGTACCCTCATTTCCCTCCTCCCTGCCCATACTCCACTGAGGGCTGTCCATAGAGGGATTGCTGGTATTCACCATATAGTTGTAGGTTATAAGTTGTGAGAGCAGCAGTCTGTCATTGTGGGAGGGGTATGTCTCTAGATATTCCTTCCCACCCTGTGGCTCTCACATTCTTTCCACCACCTCTTCTATGTTGAAAATATTATTTCCAACTACTACATATATTTTTATTTTCTAAAATGCATCTTCATATTACCAAGTGGTCACAATTTTAATACAATTAAATTTACTGATTTCTTCACTTACAGTAGTAGCATTTTTTAAATATTTATTTACTTATTTATTAGAGAGAGACAAAAAAATGAATGGGTATGCCAAGGCCTCTAGCCACTGCAAATGAACTCCAGATCCATGTGCTACCATGTACATCTGGCTTACCTGGGTTCTGAGGAGCTGAACCTAGGTCCTTAGTCTTCACAGGCCAGTGCCCTAACCACTGAGCAATTTTTCCAGCCCTGGCATGGCATTTTTTGGTGTGTGTGTAATCAAAAAAATCTCTGCTGGACATAGTAACACACACTTTTAATCCCAGACTCAGGGGGCAAAGATAGGAGGATTTCTGTGAGTTCAAAAATAGCCTGAGACTACATAGTGAATTCCAGGTCAGCCCAGCCTAAAGCAAGACCCTACCTTGAAAAACAAAATAAAACAAAATCCTTCTCTACCTTAAGATCAAAAACAAACAACTTTATTTTCCACTTAATTCTTTCCTTTTCACATATGCCTTCAATTTGTATAGTGTGATTTTTGTATTATATATAGAAATCCAGTTTTACTTTTTTCCTATATAATCAATTTGTAGTGCTTTTTCTAGTTTGTCACACAATTTCTGGGATTTAAGTTTGTTATTCTTCGTGGAGTAAATATTCATGGTATTTCTAATAAAATAAATAAATAAATAAATAAATATTCATGGTATAGTACACACCTCATCACTTTTTTGTCTTGGGCAAAATTGCTCCATCATCACTACTGTGGTCTGATATTTGCATTCCCCATGGTTCATATGCTAAAACTTAGTCACTGGGTACGGTCTTAGGAACTGGGACATCTTGGGGTTACTGGTGCCCTTATAAATGAGGACCCAGAGAATCTGCCCTCTACATTATGCCTTGTGAGAAAATAGCAACAAAGTGCCATCTAGGAATCAAGAAATGGGTTCCTGCCAGACACTGGGATTTGTCCAAGTCATCTTAGTTTGTAAATACATTCTGCGATATCAGACATTGATGAACTCAACTAACAGAATTTTTTTCAGTATGGCACCCTCATTAAGCAGTGACTGACCATGTAGGTTTGAGTACCCTCCAAAGTTGGGGAAGGACACACTTGGTCATATCACAAGCTGCTGAGTTGGGTGTTGTCTTCATGATATATGTGTGCTCCATAGAAAAGTGGAGCAATGAGCTGGGCGTGGTGGCGCACGCCTTTAATCCCAGCACTCGGGAGGCAGAGGTAGGAGGATTGCCGTGAGTTCGAGGCCACCCTGAGACTCCATAGTGAATTCCAGGTCAGTCTGGGCTAGAGTGAGACCCTACCTCGAAAAACCAAAAAAAAAAAAAAAAAAAAAAAAAAAAAAAAAAAAAAAAAAAAAAAAAAAAAAGAAAAGTGGAGCAATATTACTACGTTCTATGACTTCCTTGATTAAATCCAGATTTACTGTGGTTAGCAGTAAGTCATAACTTCCAGGGATATTTCTCCACAGAAAAAGGTTCATTCTCAAGAATAAGCAAAGATACTACTTGACACAGTCGGCCAATAGTCTTGTCTTCTTTAAACCATTGAGCCACATAAATGCTGGCAATTTTGTTTTGAAATCAAAGTTCATTCTTATGTATTTCAAAATCATCACATTCAATATCATGCCTTATAGGAAGAGTTCCCTACAGCATAACTGTATTTGGTTTGGCTTAATAGGCATGAGCATCTGCTGAATGGAATTGATCCAATGTTGGATAAGAGGGTAAAAGTAGAGGGTTTTTTCCTGATCTTCAAAAGGAAAAATAAAATAGTGTGGAGTGTCACGCTATTACCTACAAATGCTACTTAGTGTGCATTCTACTCTGTTGCTGTCTACCCAGTTTGTGGTTCCCTCAGAATACTGCAGTGTGCTCCAACACTTCTCACAATACTACCTACAAACACAGATGTTGACTTTGAACGTTTTAATTGTAGACAATTTCTGTAACTCCTAATAACATAGTGTGACACATAATCTCTCTAGGACATGTTTAAATATGGGGTTACTGAAATCTTATTTGTCAAGCATCCAGAATCTAATCTTGTGACCACAATTTCCTGAATGGTGGTGAAATGGTCTAGCTTCACGTGAGTATGAAAAGATCTGTTCCATTCATTTGTACTCAGTTCAACTCAGCTACAGATGCTGAATATTCAATGCCCAATAATTCATTTATACAACTTTACTGAGCACATTTTGTATAAAGCACTAGCTGTGGAAATGCTGGCAGACCATTTCTGCTGCTTAAAACCAACGTATGGGGATAGAAACATTTTCCTCTAGCTCTTTAGCAACTTGCTTTAACAGTATTACTTCAGGGGCAACAGAAACAAAATCTTATGTCTGGAGAGAGTCATTGGTCAGGGGGTGGGTACTACTGTTGCTTTGATAAATAGATATGTTATACCATCAAATTGCCCTCTAAATATTTATGTTTATGCCCATTGATTAGTGTAGCTGCTACTTTTGCTCAGAGAAACTAGTTTTCCCAAGGGGCAACGAGTTTTGAGGGGAGACTCAAAACTCATCAAAGTGCTGAGAATAAGTGACGGGTGAGTTCTCAGTGCTGCAGCACAACCTCTGAGGCTCAGGGAAAATTGGGAAAGAAGGGACAGAAAGAATGTAAGAGCCAGAGGATGGGAACAAGTGCTTTGGAATGCTCTGTTTTGGACATGAAGTGGCAGTTGCATTTATGACTTGATAGCAGCTATCATTACACGCACAATATTGGCTCCATCAATATTTTGTCATAGATGATGGGAGAGGGCAAAAAGACATAATAGGAGGAAAAAATCATGACAAAAAACTAGAAGAGCAGGAATGGAGAGATGATTCAGCAGTTAAGGTGTTTGTCTGCAAAGCCTGATGACCTGAGTTCTATTCTGTAGTAACCACATAAAACCAGATGCCCAAGGAGGCACATGCATCTGGAGTTCTTTCGCAGCAGCAGGGGGCTCTGGTGTACCCATTTTCTGTGTCAGTCTCTGTCTTCTCTCTTGCTCTCTGCTTGCAAATGAATAAATAAATAATTATTTTTAAAAGTAGAAGAGCAACTAGTTGGAAAAAGAAAGGAATCAGTGGAGGGAGATTCAGGAAAGGAAAAAGGGAGGATAGTGGAATGGATTGTGACCATTGTATATTGTTTATATGTATAGAAGTTGTAAATAGAAAGTTAAAAATATTTATTGACCATTTGTAATTCTTTTTTAAAAGAATATTTTTTATTTGTTTGCAAGTAGAGAGAATGAATGGGTGTGCTAGGGCTTCTTAACACTACAAATGTACTCAAAATACATGCACAACTTTGTATGCTGGACTTCATGGGGGTGCTGGAGAACTAAACCCAGGCCATTAGGTTTTGAAAGCAAGTGCCTTTCACTGCTCAGCCATCTCTCTAGCCTGACCATTAGTATTTGAGAATTCTGTGTTCAGTTTCATACAGTTTGGCTTGTTTATTTGCTTGGTGTTTAATTTTCTGAGTTTTGTGTATATTCTAGATATTAATCTTCTGTCAGATGGTGCTAGTGTTTTCTGTTAAGATTCATCTGTTTTATAACCATAAATTTCCATTCTTTATGCAGCAATTAATTTTCTACTAAAATCTTCAAAACTAGCAAAGCTCTGAACAAAGATCAAAATGACAACATAGAGAAAACTTAAAAACAGAAACTCAAGATATAAACATATGTGTTTATATGTACATGAATACATATGTAAACCTTTATAAAGGTAAAGTAAAGTATAAAGGAAGTAAAATTACTTTGGGTTACCCCATCCAGCCCCATATATATATTTCATACAATGCACACATACATCTATCAAAATTGACATCTCCTTCATTATTCCCTGTTTTCATTCTGAATTTTGTCTCTTTTTTATCCTCATTTTCTCATCTTCATGTTTTGCTTCAAAACGAAAGTTTAGGTGGCTTTCTCAGTAACTGGCTTGACGTGAGATCAGGATATCTGGCGGTTGGTCACTCTTTCAAACCTTTTATGTTTTCCTATTCCCAGTAAGGAACATTTATCTAAAAGAAGTAGATCTTTCCCTGCTTCTCAACCAGTAATTCCTAACTTTAATAACTCATTCTCAAGCCAGGTGTGGTGAAGCAGACCTTTGATCCCAGCACTGAGGAAAGTAAGGTAGGAGGATCTCTGAGTTCAAAGCTAGCTTGGAGGTATAGTCTGGGCTAGAGGAAGATACTGTTTTAAATGGCTCCCCCCCCAAAAAAAAAGACATCTCATTCTCTATGTTAAAAAATTCCCACAAAGTTTGTGCTTAGGAAATACAAAATATTCTATTGATTTTTTTTTCTTACTTTCAAAGTTTGGTACTTCTCCATATTGAGATGGAAACAAAGAGCCTTAGCATGATGGTGGGGGCAGAGGGCGCCATGGTTGAAGTGAGCTGGAAGGTCTTAGAGAGAAGAACCCGGCACAAGCACTCAGTTTTAAAACTGCTGTAGTGTAGTCTGCAACACTTATGATTAAAGTCCATACTGAAATAGCCAACACACCTCATGCTGCCTTCTCTTCACCACCAGCTTTCTGAAAGTCTGGCTTGGTTTATGAACCTCCTAAAAGCATTAATCTTCTAAGACCTCATAATGATACTCTGTGGGATAAATTGATCGTTATTACAGAATTGTCAAATCAACAATGCTGGCAAATCAAAGACCAACCACAGGCCTCTTTCCTACTAAAACATGTGGTGAAGATCTGAAGTCCAAAGTCCACGAGAGTCTATATTGTGCCACTAGAACTTGGGATTTAGCTACAGCATACCGGCATATTGATGATGACAAGGGAAGCGCATGTGAACTGGAGCATTCGGCTATAAAATGTATGAGAGGAATTCTCTACTGCTATATGTGTCAAGCTGATAAGGTCCAGCAGTTTAAGCAGGATCCACACCCAACAGCATGTCTTCACTCAATTTTCAAGTTGCTCTCCAATGAGAAATACGGTCATCTTCAGGTAAATGCAGTGTTGCTTTCTCCTTTTCCCAATGGAAATAATTTCCTCAGGACTCCAGATTAATACTGATGCCATTTCTTTTATTCAAAGTCTTGTATTTTGTGTGGAAGGAGTTTACTGTGTACCTGACTTTGGTGTTCGGGAAAGAGAAAGCAAATATGACAAGGGCAGCACAGAGCTGCATTCAAGCTCTGTTAGTTTAGCAAAAGCAGTTCTAGAAGCAATTAACGGATTCAACCTCTTTGGCAGCTAGGGTTGTTCTTGGTCAGTGATATTTGTGGATCGTGATGCTCACAATCTCAACAGGCAAACTTAAGATCTCATGACACAGATGCCACCCTGCTCCACTGCATCAGCTATACTTCATCAGCTACCCTGCATCAGCTATACTTCATCAGCTACCCTGCACCCATCAGCTATCCTGCATCATCAGCTACCCTGCATCAGCTATCCTGCATTCACCCTGGATGATGAGGTTCTGTTCAGCCAGGCACTTGATACAGAGGTCAGAAATTAAAAGGAAAATATAGATTCAAGCATTTCTTGAGAGATGGGAATAGAACATCATTGGACAATCCCAACAGATGCTATTACAAACCAGCTGAGTTTAAGCTATTTGATTGCATTGGATTATAATTTCCTATGTTTTTTCTTTACATGATCATTTATGGAGTCTATAGAGGCAATCCCCAACAAGTAAAAGACTATCAGGATCTTTTGACTCCCGTGCTTTACCAGACCACAGAATATCCTGTTATACCAAAGTACTATTATATGCCAGCTGACTTTGTAGAATACGAAACAAAACAAAAAACCCTGGCACTCAAAAGTGATTTCCTAGCAGCTGTGGCTATTATGGAACACTTCCTTTAGGGTAAACACCTAGCTGATGAGTTAATCAGTCCTAAAAGCACTGATCCTGTTCAGTGCTTTGTCCCCCTGCAGAATCAATGTAATGTGAGCATGAGATACTCGAGAGTCAGGGTCACTGGAAAACAATTTGGTAGTTCATGTAGCACTCACAGCAGAAAGCCAACACCTTCAAGTTTTTCTAAACACATGTGGTATTCAAACACAAATGCCTCAGCAAGTGGAGCCCATGCAGATCTGGCCTTAGCAGGAGCCCATGATAGCCTATGTCCATTTGGGTATCAAAATGGTATGAAAAATGAGGACTTACCACATCTACTATACTATGCTATGCCCATCTACTGACTTACTCGATGGACATTTCTTGAACATCTATCTTGAGCCAGGCATTATTTTAGGCCAGAGATTATAACAAGAAACAGTATATATAAGGGAAAAAAGTAAATTAATTTTAGACAATGATGAGATTGATAAAGAAAACAAAGCAGGGTGATGTGAAGAAAAGAAGATTATGGTGGGGATCAGCTACACACAAAGGGCCTTCTCTTGTAACTTGAAACAATCACAATGTAAACTTTCCCAGTACCTTGCATTGGATTAGTCCAGCTTGGAGATGCTTCTGCTCTATATTAAGAAGTCTAAGGCCCTTCATGTTCATTTGGAAAGATTTTTTTGGCTGTGGAAAGTCTATAGTGGCCTCTGCCTCTCCCAGGTCTCTGCTTGTGAGAATTTTTATTTAGTAGTGCAGCCTAGCAGTCCTCATACCTTACTGGCTTACACAGAAGAAAAAGTAGAACTGGTAGGCCTTTTAAGTTTTAGGCTCAAAATAGCCAGTGTCACTTCTACAGCACTCTATTGGGTGAAACTAACCATAGACAATCTAGATGCAAGGGGAGGAAAAGCAAACGCCATCTCTTCATGGATGAAGCAATCGGTAGCTATCTTTAATTCATCACAGGATAGCTTTTTGCTTAATAACCCTTTTCAGTAGACTTTAAGCTCAATGAAGGAAGGGATAACAGCTACTGCTTCTCAATATTGTTATACAAGTGTCTATCACTGATGCCAAAAATGAATGTTAGTAGGATCCCAGACGGTATATGGCACACAGAATCTGCTAGAATCTTCCAGGAATAAACTGGGGGAATCTGGAAAACAACTATCAAAAGACATGGATGATGGACAAAAATCTCCAGTCTAATAGCAAAGAAAAATATAAAACTAAAAAGTAGAATGGCAAAAATAAAGAGTCTATTCTGGAGGGATTGTCATTCCCTAGGGAGCACTCCCCTCCCAGGGAGAGGGGGTAACTGGAGTTTAAGTTAGAGAGCCTCAGAAAATACATACTGTACCTTCAGTAACAGACATATTAGAAAATAAAATGATAAGAAAGAAGAAGTAAGAGAAAAGTTGCACGTAGGAAGAAGACATGGCAGAAAATCCTCTCTTCTTGGTACTCAACTGAAACAGTGCTAAGATGCCATTTTATTTCATTCTATTTTATTTTTCTTCCACAAGATGCCATTTTAAAAAGTCCCTGGTGAGCTGGGTATGGTGTCACATGCTTTTAATCTAAGCACTTGGGAGGCAATGGTAGGAGGATCACCATGAGTTCAAGGCTAGCCTGAGACTACAGAATGCATTCCATGTCATCTTGGCCTAGTGTGAGACTCTACATCTAAAAATCTAATCACCACCACCACCACCATCATCATCATCATCATCATCATCTCCCCTGAAGAGTTGGTGGCTTGGCAACTGCAGACCAACCATGAACCATACTCTCAGAAAAGTTAGAGCAAATGTTATAGAACTGTACACTTCACCCTGACAGGCATAATACCTCTGGACTGTGGAGAAGAAAATCAGATCTGTTCAATATTCAACAAGGTGGAAAGCTGGTTGGAGATAGAGTTTATAGGGGAACATGGACACAAAAGTCCTAAGCAGAGTGCCTAGATTTGGGAAAGAGTTCACAGGCAGATCAACCCAGCATGCACAACAACTTCTGAAGGACCACACAGAGATCATTATTTGTGAATTGACCTTGCAAAGGACTGTACAGGGATGTGAAAGGTACCTGTGATCCAGGAAAGGAGCATCAAGAAGTTAAAGGTGGCACCCAGATGTAAGAACATGCTGCATTCAGGCTCTTTCCCATTTACTCTCTCTTTCATATTGATTCTTCTTTAAGGGCCCATTGTCAACCTCACAGGTCATCTCCAAACTGATGCGTTCTCATCCTTTCTCTCTCTTCTCTGCTCATCTTTTTCTTTAATTCTTCTTTCAATAGGCTAGCCTGGTGTTGCTGTTACCTTTGTGTTTCTGGGACAAACATCTGACTAGAGGCAGCTTATAGGAAGAAAGGTTTGTTTTAGGCTTACAGATTCCAGGGGAATCTTTTCATGGCCAAAGAAAGGCCAACACCGAAAAGCATGAACAGCCAGAGCTCAAGTTGATTGTCAATATACCTTATCTCTTACCCTACACAAAAATCAACTATAAAAGGATTAGAGACCTTAACATGAAATCTGAAACTGTGAAACTGTTAGAGAAAGAAATAAGGAAGAATCTTCAAGCTATAGTAATGGATAAGTACTTTCTGAAGGACACTGTGGTTGTCCAGGAAATAAGATCAACAACTGAAAACTGACACATCATGAAATTAATCAGCTTCTGGACAGCAAAAGAAATAGTTAAGAGGGAAGAGACCACCTTCAGAGTAGAAGAGAATCTTGGCATACTACATATCTTGCAGAAGATTAATATCTAGAATGTTCAAAGAACTCAAAAAAGTGAACATCACACAAACAAATAGACCAATAAAAATTGAGAGGGCTGGAGAGCTGGCTCAGTGGTTAAAGGTGCTTGCTTGCAAAGCCTGACTGCCTGGGTTCAATTTCCCAGTACACATGTAAAGCCAGATGCACAAAGTGGAGCATGGGTTTGAAGCTGCTTTGCAGTGGCAAGAGGCCCTAGCACACCTGTTCATTCTCGTTTTCTCTCCCTCTCTCTCTCTCCCCCTTGAAAATAAATAAAAAATATTTTTTAAAGAATAGGATAAAGAACTAAACAGAGTTCTCAAAAGAAGAAATGTAAATAGTCAATAAACATATTTTCCAATGAATATTTTTTAAAGTGTTCAATATCTTAAGCCATCAGGGAAATGCAAATTGAAAGTACTCAGAGATTCCATCTCACCCCATGAGAATGACTTTAATTGACAAAACACATAACAGCCAATGCTGGGGAGGGTATGTGGAAAGCAGAACTCTTGGTGGGAATGTAGACTAGTCTGGCCACTGTGGAAAGCAGTGTAGAGATTTCTCAGAAAGTTAAAGATTATGACCCAGCTCTCTTGAACATAAACTCAAGACTCTACACTCTGCTGCAGAAATACAGGAAAGAATGAAGAAAGAAAACACTTGGTTCATGTAGTGCCTCCTCTTCATCTGATGACTATGATGACTAATGGACTACCAAACTCTCATTGGACCTTGGGAAAAAGCACAAGATTCTGGCTGACATAATCAAGCATCCCTTGCTAACATTATCATGTATCATGTCACTGTGGACAACAGAAGCTCCAGAGAAAGAGTTAGGCAGGTTATGTGAGCTAGACTAGGAAAGACACGTAGGATATGGAAAGGTGGGGAAAGGATACTAAGGCTTTCACGTGCCTGTGTGTTTCCTTTAGACCAATGAAAATAAGACATACTCTGTTGAAAGATGAATTTGAAATACAAAAATATGATGTTCTTTTGGGTAGATGTGTCCATCTTGGGGGTATATAGATTTGTGAGCAGACAGAAAGTAAAGTCTGAATAAAAATGATCCCCTTTCTTCATGAGGATATATTCCTGGTCCATAGATATATCTTGGCCTAATCCATTGATGGACTGAACATACAGTTTTTCAGGAACATTATGCAGCTTGACAGGGTATTTAATGTTGAACAATCACAATGAGGCATAAATAAAGGATATACTTGAGTTCTTCATTTTCTACTTTAAGGCTCATTTTAAAAATAATTTTTATTAATTTTTTTGCTTGTTTGTTTTGTTTTCCAAGGTAGGGTTTTGCTCCAGCCCAGGATGGTCTGGAATTCACTATGTAGTCTCAGGGTGGCCTTGAACTCAAGGCAATCCTCCTACCTCTGCCTCCCGAGTGCTGAGTGCTGAGTGCATGTGCCACCTCTCCCTGCCTATTAATTAATTTTCAACATAAGTTGTGTATGTCTCCTTCCCAGGTCTCCATCTCCCTGAGGGCCCTCTTCAGTAGGGTTATTGCTGTTCACTGTGGAATAATAAGGGCCTTTGTCTCTGGAGGGAGCAGTGTCTCAGAACCTGTGGCTCTTACAATTTACCCATCCCCTTTTCCTCAATGGTTCCTAGACCTTAGAGGGTGTGTTATCAGTTAGTGTTGACTTCTCTGCTCAGGAAAATCACAATGCTCAGAATAACCCCCAGTATTCCCTGTACGAGTTGAGTGGGTAGCCTCATCAAAATGTCTCTCAAGCTCCTAGGCATATCCCCTTTAATCAAAACTGCTCTCACCCTTGGTCAGAGAACCTGTTCTATTTTACAGATGGTGAAAAATACTGGGGAGATCCAAGATTCATGAACACAAGATAAGACAGTTTAATACTCACAACAGGATGGGCCACCTCTGCCACATCTACCCTGGTCCAAAAGAAATTACAGAGGAAGTAGAAAGGACATGAGTATTGCTCCCAATGCTAGCCCAACGTCACACCCAGGAAAATAACATTAAACATATCTTAACAGATATACAGAGGGTACAGAGAAGGCTTACATGTTTTAAAGCAATGATCTTTTAGGTTGAGCACATGTACCTACAGTTCTTTATTTTAGGACCAGTTGCATCTGCTCTGCCATCAGCTGGTCTTACAATGATGCCTACTAAGCATGCAACAATGACTAAGTTGCCTCCACATCAAAACCACCAAGTAAAAAATGAAAGCACCAATCAACCCGATGTTTTGTCTGTATCATGTCAAACTATCAATTATTCTAAATTGACCCTTCACATCCCTTTCATTGTTTTGCCAAAGTGTAGAGAAGGTCCTAATCAATGGGAAGATCAGAGATCTAGCTTTTTGTTTGCTTATACCAAAGACATAAAATTAACCTTGTTTATAGAGGCCTTTATTTTACAAACAAACATTGGGCATTATAACCACATTACTATATAAAACATGTGCATTTACATGCAGATGCCTGAAATTCTCTGTGCTCCAAAATATTAAATGTACCTTTATAATACCAATGTTTTGAAAATTCTATTTTCTTCATATTTAAAATACTATGATAAACTGTACTATAGTTAAGAAGAGATCTTATTGTGATATTCAAGCTCCTCAGTATAGTTACCATCTCTTTTGTACCATGACTCTCATGTTTTATATATTCTAGACCAGTATGTCTCAACCTTGGCACTACTGACTTTTGTCATTATGTAAGCTATGTAAGTCTGTTGTAGGGAGTGGTCTTATGCACTGAAGCATGCTTAGCAACATTCCTGGTATCCAAGCCCTTTCCTTTCATGTCATGCTCTATCCTTAATGCATGTTTGTCTTTAAGCTTTTTCTATAAAAATGGCGACTTTTAAAAAATATTTCATTTGTTTATATATTTGAGAGACAGAGAGAGGAAGAAGCAGAGAGAATGGGCACTCCAGGGCCTCCAGCCACTGCGAAAGAATTCCAGATGCATGTGCCCCCTTGTTTATCTGGCTTACGTGGGTCCTGGGGAATTGAACCAGAGTCCTTAGGCTTTGTAGGAAAATTCCTTAACCACTAAGCCATTTCCCCAGCCCCCAAATGTTGAATTTTATTATTAACATTGATAATTTGTTATTAGTATCAATAACTACACGTGCTTACCTAGCATATGGAAAAAGGCAGAGAAGACCAGGGCAGAAGGAACAGTATGGGCATCCTTGTATCTAGGTAACTCCATGCATGGGGTACTCTGGATAGCCTGCATGGTACTTGTCTTCCCTTGACTACTGGAACCCATGTATGGAAGAAGTTTGTGGTGGATTATCCCTCTCCCTTCTGTACTGGGTAGAGGCCTCTGGGCTTGATGTACTGGAACACAGAAGTATCGATTTCATGCATGGCTCCTACGTGCAGCTGCTTGTGTACATGCATGGCCAGTGCATGATGGCACCATGGTCCTTCAAGCTTAGGGACCTCTAGGTTTCCATTTGTTATTCCTCTATTCCTGCTGTTCTTAAGGGGACTACTTGATTTTTTTTTTCATTTTTTAAATTTTTATTTATTTATTTGAGAGCAACAGTCAGAGAGAGAAAGAGGCAGATAGAGAGAGAGAATGGGTACACAATGAACTCCAGACGCATGTGCCCCCTTGTGCATTGGCTAATGTGGGTCCTTGGGAATGGAGCCTCAAACTGGGGTCCTCAGGCTTCACAGGCAAGCACTTAACCGCTAAGCCATCTCTCCAGTCTGGGACTACTTGATTTTTAAGTGGGGGAAATGTCTTCTGACCCAGCAGAGAGTAATGTATCCTGTGAATAAAACCAGCCAATCTCTAAACTCTCTTCCCACCCTTGATCTTCTCACGTGGGATTGCCTGGTTTGGTGAGATTTCTATTCTTCAGATGATCTTTGTGAGGACATTTGATTTTTTTTTTAATCTCTTCTTCACTGTCTTTCACAGAGGCTCTGGGGAGACAGTTTCTTCTGTGTGGGGACATGCTGGTACTCTGGGGAACAATAGTTTAAGAGTACCCCAAAGGGGCTGGAGAGATGGTTTAGTGGTTACCACCCTTGCCTGCAAGCCTAAGGACTCATGTTCCACTCTCCAGATCCCACATTAGTTAGATGCACAAAGGTGAGGAAAGTGCAAGGTCACACAAGCCCACAAGGTGGCACAAGCATCTGGAGTTCAATGATAGTTGCCGAGGCCCTGAAGTGCTAATTATCTATCTCTCCTCTCTCTCTCTGTGTCTCTCTCTCTCATTCTAAGAAATAAATAAATAAATAAAAATAAAAAAGAGTACCCCAAAGACTCTCTCTCTTCTCACCTGATATATAATGTGTATGTGATACAAAGCCACAAATTTAGATGTTTCATTTTTTGTCAATTAATATGTTCGTGGGTTTTAGATATCCATGTACAACACTGAATGTATGGCAACAATGGAGGACTCACACTTTGTTTATACAGTTCAGAGGTTTTCTTCTCCTGTAGGTAGCTAGCCTTTCAGATATAGTCCTACCTGAGAATTCCATAAGGCAGACCTGCCTCTTTGTTTTGATAATCTGATATAAGTGGATAATGTTTGAGTGTACTAAATGCTTCATAATTTCCATTTCAGATGAAATGAATTTGGATGTTGGTCTTTCCTTCTGCAGCACTTTCACAGCCACCTGTATTTCTGTGACATAATGGTAGGATAATTTTACCTTGAATTTGATGGGTTTTAGCACTTTCTACCATGTGTGAGGGTTGCCATTTCAATCTAACTGTTGAGGTCATGATACCATTTTCTTGCTACTCAACTGGTCTATTGTATGTAGCAATTTTTTTTATTTAATTTATTTTTCACAAAGCAATTCTAATCACTAATGCCAAATAAATTAAAAAGAAAAATTTCAAATTTTAATGTAAAAAGAAAAATTAACATAATAATAATACTAAGCCCAAAGCCAATACTAACAAAAGAAGCCAAGGTAGCCAGGTCTCAGACCATCAAGGCAGTCATCTTCTGAAAGCTCTTCAGGCCACACTGACAGGAGCCCTGTTTAAGGCAGGACCTTACCCAGATAATATGTGCAACTCCCTCACAGTGGCTACTTGTGTAGTCAGGCAAAAAATGGGCCAATCATGGCCAGACGTAGTTGGCCTTAGGACCTTTTACTCTAATTAGTGATGGGGATGAATAATAATATTAGAACACAGAAGTTTTTGCTTCAGTTCATCATGGAGACCAACATTTACTTCCTTTTGCATCTTCTTTTTTCATTTATTATTTATTGCTGAGAAGTAGGTAGGTAATATTTTAGTGTAAGTTTTCTTTTCTTTCTATTAAGTTCCAGAAGGGAGCTAGGAAAAGAAGTAGAGACTAAACAATGAAGGAGGAGGGAGATGAGTGTGGTCTCAAGGTGTTAGTAATTTAATTCTAGTGTATGCCAGCAGGTGTTTTAGGTATACAGTGAATCACTCCTAGTACAATAGCTTTAACATGTACACTAGGAATATAACAGGCTGGATGTTACCATTTGGTTCTCCTTCATCTGAAATTAGAGCCTATACTTCTGTTTTGCAGATGAGGAAACTGAAATGTAGGGAGTTCTAGTCACTTGTTACAACCCAGATAACAGAGAGAAGCCATGATTTAAGGTAAGGCAGAACCTGCCCAAAGCTTGTTTTATACTTTAAGTCTAATGATTTAGATGTTGTCATTGAGACTGTTTGCTCAGTTTTATGTTCCTGTTATTGAAAGGCAGAGCACTTGGGGCAAAAAGCCAATTGAATTTCCATCATCCCTGTGCATTTCCATCCCAGGGCTTTCACTCGACTTTAATGAGTTTCTCAGCCCTCCTTTCCAGACAAGAACTTCAGAGCTGAGCTCAGCCCAAACATGAAATTTTAGGCAATAAATTCGGAAAGTCTGTTCAGCTGTTTCTGTAGAAGGAAAAAAATAGATATATATTATGTTTTCTTCCTTTTCCCCAAATAACCTAGTGTTTAGATTTTCAAATTTGCATGTGGTCAGACCTTTATGAGACAGGCCAGAGAAGTTGGATAGGACATACACTTAAGACTCTTACCTCCTTCTTACTGCAAAAAAAGCACTGTGAGTCACAGAGCTCATTGAGTGGCTGGTAAAGTAGGTTCTAAATTGTCTCACCAGCTAAAGCAGCTCTAGGCTGTCATTTGACCTTTCCCCTTCATTCTTTCTTCACTTCTTCTCCCACAGGGTCTCCTCCATGTTTTTCATTGATTCTATAAGACTCAGTGCTGAGTTTAGACAGAGCACCTAACTAAGGGTTCATGTGTATGCATTCAAATGTATTTGTTCAATTCCTACAAAATGCTTGACATGGTACTAGGCATTTTATGTGTATGAGTACATTTATCTATCCAAAGAAACCTACATAGTGGTAGTCATTGCTGACTTACCTAAAAAGAATTCACAATATGGTTGGATTAAAGACACTAGGCATTAATATAAGCACAGAACTGAAACTCAACCCAAAAGTTTGTCTATCTATAAAACCAGTGCTTTAAAACACTACAAATCCTTTCTTCCTGGCAATAAACCAGAGCTGGAAGATGTGAGTTTCGGTTATGTTGTATAAGAAAATCTTGGAAGAACTTGGCATATTAAGACTATCCAAGGAACTAGCAGATATTTGATTAACTTACTATGGGAAAGGAATAAATGGGGACTTTGTGTCCTTCAGTAGCAAAAGATGCATGAAGAGAGAGAGGAGAGAGAGAGAGAATGAGGAGTTTAGCTCATAATTCACAACAACAAAACCCCAATAAAATTAAGGTACACACATGCACATCCTATGTTTATGGTTTGGAAAGGTCAATGTTAAAATGTCTACATTACTCAAAGCAATCTACAGTAACTTTCAAAATACAAATTATATTCTTCACAGAATTAGAAAACATATCCTAAAATTTGTATGAATCCATTAAGAAACTAAATAATCAAATCAAATCTTGAGCACAGGGCTGAAGAGATGGCTTAGCGGTTAAGCACTTGCCTGTGAAGCCTAAGGACCTCAGTTCTTGGCTTGATTCCCCAGGACCCACATTAGTCAGATGCACAAGGGGCACACACGTCTGGAGTTCATTTGCAGTGGCTGGAGGCACTGGCGCACCTGTTCTCTCTCTCTATCTGCCTCTTTCTCTCTCTAACTGTCGCTTTCAAATAAATAAATAAATAAATAAATAAAAATAGAAAATTAAAAAAAAACTTTGAGCACAAAGAAACAGTAAAAGGCATGAGACTACAAAACTGATGTAATCAAAACAAAATAGTTTCAGCATAAAAACAGACACATATACCAATGGAAGAGAGTACACAATTTGTATATAAACCCATGTAGCTGTAGCCAACTAACTTTGTATAGAAGGTGGGGGCATGGTGGCACATGTCTTTAGTCCCAGCACTTCTGAGGCAGAGGTAGGAGGATTGCTGTGAGTTCAGGGACAGCCTGGAACTATAGAGTGAGTTCTAGGTCAGCCTGGACCACAGTGAGACCCTACATTGAAAAAACAAAAAACAAAAAAGAGCATGAGTGGGAAAATGACAGTCATCTCAATAAATGGCGCTGTGAACATTGAATATTCATTTGCAGAAGAATGAAGTTAGACCTGTATCTGTCACCACTTACAAAACTCAACTCAAAATGGATGAAGGACTTCTAACATATGACCTAAAACTATGAAATTATTAGAAGAAAACAAAGTGGAACTGCTAAAGGACAGTAGAATGGGGAAAACATTTTTGTTTGTTTGTTTGTTTTTTGTGTAGGCAAGACCCCAAAAGCCAGGAAAGAATAGGAAAAATAAACATATTGTCTTTCATCAAACTAAAAACTTTGGCTTTTCAAGGGAAAGCAACAGTATGAAGAGATAACCCAGAATGGGAGAAAATATTTGTGAACTATATTTCTGAAAAGTGACTTTTAAGAAACAAATAACTTGGTTAAAAATGTGGAAAGTAGGTCTGAACAGAGTTGTCTCAGAGAAAACATACAAATGACAAACAGCTATACAAAAAAATTAACTAGGAGATGTTAATTAACAATGACCATGATATTGTGCCTTACTTCAGTAAGAGTGGCTGATATCAAAAAGACTGGTAATAAGAATAGGAAAAGTGAACTCTGGCATACTACTGGTAGTGGAAATTTAAATTGATGCAGCCATTATGGAAAACAATCTGTTTTTTAAAACAAAATTAGAACTCCCATATAATCTAGCAATTTCACTACTGACGCATACTCAAAGAAAACAAAATCTCTGTATTGAAGATATCCAAATTTTGATACTGATTGTAGCATTACTCACAATGGCCATGAAAAAGAAAAAAGTCCAAGTATTTATCTGATGAGTGGATAAAGAAAATGTACTATTTATAGAGCATGGAATATTATTCTGCCAAGGAAAGAGAATGAAGCCTTGTATCTTGTCATCTGTACAACATGGAGGCAACATCATCTTACAAAGTAAAATAAACCAGGAGCAAAAGGACATGCCCAGCATGATCTTAGCCCTACAAAACAATAGTTAATTTTATAGATGTGAGAGTAGAAAGATGATCATCAGGGCCTGGGATAGAACAGGAGAGGGAAGAATGGGCAAAATTGGTAATGGATTCTAGGTAAGAACCATATAGGAGTTTTAAATTCTGGTCTGCAGTAAGATATCTACAGAAACAATGAGGTCCTACATACTTGAAAAAGAAAACAAGACAAAAATATTATGAATGTTTTACCAAAAAACAGTTTAATCTGATTTAAGTGTCTTATAATATATATATGTATCAAGATATCACATAGTACCCTGTAAGTATGTATAATTTTTATAGTTTTATATATTAATTGAAATGAATTTACAATAAAATATAAAATAACTTCTTATGATTTGAGCCCCCTAATGAACAAATACATGTTCCTAGAGAAAATCGAGTGCCTCATTATGTGAAGAATTCATGCTTCCTGTCACTTGGCTAGTATGGGATCAATCTCACAGAGGCTCAGGCGATTCACTCTCTTTCTCCCTCACTGTTTTGTCACTTTCTTCTCTTGATTCTTGGAATTTATATGACCTAGAATAAGTTTCTTCACCTGTTTAGGCATAAGCATCTCCATCTGTTGTTAAGGTTATTTTTGGCTTTCTGTTGTTAAGGTATTCTTAGATTGTGTAGCTTCCAGGTCCACAATCTCAGTGAAAGGTGTAATCTCTATAATATTTTTACCAAAAACTATGCTTTTATTACTACTTTAGAGAATACAATGTTGAAATTTTGTTTTGGTCTCAGTTTGGCTTGCTCAATCCTAAAAATTTAAGCCTTTTACTAATTTGCTCTCATTTCTGTCTGATTTTAATCCAAAGTTCGTTTTGTTGCATTCCTTGTATCACTGAAAAGAAGCACTCCCAATCTCCTAATTTGAAGATACCCTGGTCCTTTTGGAGTTATAGTTCCATTAAGAAGGAGGTATAGGCCAGATCAGCAGTGGGTAGTGGTTAGTGAAGAGTCTGTTCAGCCTGAAGATCACAGAGAATAAAATGGTTAGCCAGACATTGGTGACACTCTACATGGGTAGTTGACCAGTTTATAAGCAACTCTTATAAGGGGTTGTTACATAGATTACTGGTGCTTAATATCTGTTACATACTGAGAATGTTGCTACTGGTATATATTATACAGTATAAAATGCCTATTTTATTGTTTTAAACTGCTGTTATACTCTGAATGAAGCAAATAACTATATACAGTAGGTGCTCAGTAAATGTTTGCTGAATGAATAGAGAAATTATTAATGGTTCCCTTGAGATATATTTTTAACAATGATTAAAAGGCAAAAATGGTGGCAGTATGTTTTGGTAATGGTAAGATTTTTACAGAGGAAATGGGAAAACCCTTTAAACCCTGACATCCTATTAATATTTTGCCATTTCTGTGGACTGTCTGTCCAGATTTTTCACTCCAATTCTTTTTATATGGTGAAACTCTTGGGATTCAGAGGGTTTATGGAAAATGTGATTATGGGATAAGTATCATTCATATGACCTTTGCCAATTTCTGAGTCTGAATAAGTTTTTGTTTGAGCCATATAAAAATTGTGCTATTTTTAAAGTTTTTCAAGTGTTGAAAAGGCTTTAATTTAGAAAACAAGTTTACCTCTCTGTTCCTTATATTTATAGGTAGATCTACAAATCTATTAGTGCTCACTGGGTCAGCTTGTCTGCTTTTGTGTTCCAGGAATTCAAATTCAAGGTTCTCATTTGGAGAGGCCATGTGTCCTATCACTTAGCTCAGCCAAGGTCTCTTTCCTGACAGTGCACATGAAAGGTATGTAAAAGAAGCCATAGTTAGAGAATTATCCAAAGGCCTTCTCACTGCCAAATGTCTACACAGCCACATGCAAACTTCCTCAAGTACTTCCAGGGAAGACCACCTATGTTAGATCTGAAACAAGGCTGGATTGGCCCACTCAGCCTTTGAAAAGTCATGCCTACAGACTACAGAGCCTAGGCAGTGACTGGCAGCAGATCCTACACTGGAGTCTGGAATCGCCATAATTGAGGTCTAGACTTCTCATTAATCCAGGGCCCATAAGTAGTTAGTGTTCAATAAATATTAGAAGTTCATATACTTTCCTCTTCTATGGTGGCATTAGTGCCAGACTGTGGGAGTTCTATAACTGTAAATCTCTTCTGAAATTCCAGAGGTTTTTCCTACATGTGTCATCATGCTCTAGGCATAAAGCAAATACACTGAGAATAGGCAAGCGGAAGGCAAGCAAACTTTCTAGCTGTGGCTTCCTATTCCATCATTCATCTGCTTGGACCCAAATATGGAGGGGATGTCTCTGGTCTAAACACATGTATAAGAACTTCTATGTGTTTGGGAATAAAAACATCTATGGCTTCTGAGATTCCCACTTATGATGAATAGTTGAAGACTCATTCAGAGGAGACACACAGAATGTCTAAATTCCATGTAAAATCCTTTTTCTCATCTAAATGGAACACCCAAAGCCCCTTCTTCGAAGAAGTTTCTGGGTGAGATCATTGTAAATTTTGTTTGGTAGTACTGTCAGCTTTTTACATATATTGGCTTATCAGATCCTCTCAAGAGCCTGCAAAATAGTACACACTCTATGGTAGAGAAACCAAGACTTTTGTTTACATTTCCCAGCTAAGATGTGGTGCAGGTACAATGTGAACTGGGCCCTGCCAGTATGTCTCATGCTCTCAAATGACTCCCTATAGCAAGGATGCAAGGAGGCAAAGGGAGAAGGGACCTAGGGATGGGTAAAAGTGACACTTTATGGCTAGACAAAAATACAATTCAGAGCAAAGCCAATTCACATGGTATGCTCTTCTTCATTTAACCTATGGTTAAATCTTGGGAAAATGACAGGGTTTGACTGGTTGCCAGCGAGGCATATATTTCTAAATGTTAGGTGGAACACTTGTGGTCCTGGTCTTGGGGTGAAAGCAAAGTGAGAGACGACATCTAGGACACACATTTCTTTAGCTGCTTGCAGGATAAAGATTTCACAAGTGGAAAATGTAAGCCATGGCTGCCAGCCCTGAAGCATGGAGACTTTACCTCATTAATCACAGCTGTCAGGTTCCTTTCCGTAAACAGTAGACTGTTGACATACAAAATATCTTCCGTTTTTCAAAGGAAAGAAAAAAAAACGATGATGGTAAAATATATAAATCATCAAAGGAAGTAGAATGAAAGAGTAAAAATAGAATGTTCCCTGCCTATCCTGGGTCTAAGACTACACAGAGTTCTAAATTTATGTTGGCACCACAAGTACCAAATAGTGAATACCATGTTGTAAAATATAAACATTTGCAATGGTCAAATGTTATGACCCATGTGAAAGTGCTTAAAAATGTAGTGTTTGACATGGAGCCAGTTGCTTCTATACAAGGAAATGCAAAGACACATGCAGATGTAAGGAATGTATATTTCACCAAGTATAAAATCAAGCCAAGAAAAAATACTTTGAGAGAAGTTGGGTTGGGTTTGATTTTTCCCCACTATGAAAATCATGTAAAGAATATTTTCACTTTATAGACTTTGTATGCTAGACTTTAGAATAGGATGTAGGTTAAAAAGTTTCATGTCCTGTCTCCTGCTTTCAGAAAGAGAAAGCATCATCTGGAAGGTATATGCAAGTACAAGTTCTTAAATTTTGATTCTGGTTTATGTGTGCTATGTAGGAAAAGTCACTTAACCTCTGGTACCCAGTTATCCGAAAAATGTTTATAATGTAATCTTTATGTGAAACCTAACCCTGCCTGATAAGATTATATAAGTATCAACAGAAATACTCTGAGTAGTGTCTGTTCAATAAGTATTAACTACTTTTGCTTTTATTTTGCAAGAATACTGAATGAGTTTCAGAACATTTAAAGAAGTCTTTCAAAGTTGTATAACTAATATTATATGGGATAAAAACTATAACCAACTGCAGACTATATTTTGGATGGACCTAAGAATTTCCAAAAGATTTAGGAAGGGGAACATATGTAGTGCCTAAAATAGATGTTAGATACACAATAGTGTGTTCCTCACTTCTTTCCTAAAGAAAAAAAATACACATACATGCACATAAAAATCTATTAGAAGAGCGTACACCATGATGCAGACTGGATGTATAACAGAGTCAGTTTGAGCACATGAATATGCCATCTTCTTTGCGTTCATGTTTTCTGTGATATTAACATTCAGCAGGTATAACTTTTGTAATTGAAAAAATATATATATCATTAAGATGAAAGAAATAACATGGACAGCAAGGTAAAAAGATCTGTACTTCCTGAATATTTAATTACATCAAATCCTTATTTTATGCACTTTGCTTTACATTTTCTAGCTAATTCTAATTTAGCCTCTTCATGAGTCCTCATAGAAAGTGAGCATTCTTCAATCCCCTTTGTTGCTGCACTCTAAATCTTTGCTCAAGGATTGGTTTCCTCAATCTATGCTATTTCTATATTGGCTATCTCAGTGTCACATTTCAAATGCTTCATGGGGCTGGAGAGATGACTTAGCAGTTAAGGCCCTTGCCTTTGAAGCCTAAGGACCCAGGCTCAATTCTCCAGTACCTACATAAGCCAGATGCACAAGATGGTACATGTGTCTGGAGTTCGTTTGCAGTGGCTAGAGGCCCTGAGTGCCCATTCTCTCTCTCTCATAAATAAATAAAATAAATAAATTTAAATAAATTTAAAAAAGCATAATGAAGGACATATCCCCAGGATCATGACTTTAGAAATACTTGTCCCTTAAGAGCAGCCTGCCTTCAAAATTACAAAGACATTTTACAGATTCCATTTCTCTGCAGCTGTGAGTTATTGTTACAAACTTCTCTATGCTATGTGTAAAGACTTCTCGTGCCTCCAACTGTTTTCCCTCAGATAGTAAATCATTGGTTAAACATATGTAGCACTTCTATTTCCTACCCAAGTAATATTGAACATCAAGAAGATAATAGGACTAGGGTAATAGCTAAATGGTTAAAGGCACTTGCTTTCACTGGTATGGCTTTGATCTCCAGTACCCATGTACAGTTGGATACACAAAGTGGCACATTCCTCTGGAGTTTGTTTACAGTGGCACAAGATTCTGGTATAGGAGAAAGCAAGGGGCTAGGGACAAGGTCTAGCCCCTAAGACAACACCCAAAGCTTATTCCCTTTAGCTAGATCTCATTTCCTAGGTTCCAATAATTCACCAAGTTATAAACCCATCAAAGGGCTAATCTATGGATAAATTCCTCCAAGTTTCACCTTTGAAAATGATTATATTAAGCACTTAACACATAATAGGAAATAAAACATTTTCTCTGTCTCTGAAATAAATAAATAAAAGGAGTGTAGTGTTTAACGTCTGAAAATGTCCCAAGGGAGTTGGAACTTGAAGTCATATAGAGTGTGTTCACATCATAAGTGGTTTTCAAGAGCACATTTCTGACTTATTAAAATAGCTAGTGATGAACATTTCAAAGCTCTTGTCAGGAAGTTTTGAGTCTATTTCCTTAGCAGGGTTCAGAACAGTGTTTAAAGGCAATATACAGTATAAAAACTGTGTACAACCTTTGGTACTTCTGCAAAGTGCCTGATACCTTCTCTCAGCCTGACTTGGCCATTGTAGAAGTGCAATTCACCTACTACCATTCATCAACAAACCCCAGGTACATAGATACCTACAGAATGCTTCAAAATAGTGGTCAGACTGAGAAAGTAAGAATTGATGGTTTTGGACAATACATGTCACAGAAAAATGATCAGTGAATAATTCTATAACCAGAGAAGCCAGTGTTTTTCTAATCACCAGGTAGCATCAGCTGATGGAACCATAATTTGTCCTTCACATTCTTTATTTATTTGAACCAGACAATCATCAGTGAAAAGTGACAGCATAGTTAACTATATAAGACATCACACAGTTTTAATCTTGGGAAGGTAAGTAGGATATCTGTGCCTCAGTTGTAAAATTGAAGATACTAATTGAAATAGTAATAACATTTATTGAGGATTAGTTTCAACTTGTGCACTGTTCTAAGTGAAATGCATAACATACTTCACAAAATGTTTTATTTTATGTTATGTTATAGGCCTACTGTAATAACATTCAACTGAAATCATCCACTTTTAGCCCTTTGACGGGGTTATAACTTGAAGAACTATTGGAACCTAGGCAATATAACCTACCTAAGGGCGTGGGTCCTTGGACGTATGGTCTTAGGGGATAGGACTTGTCCCTAGCCCCTTCCTTTCTCCCATGCTCTTTCTCTTTCTTTGTGTCCATTATGAGATAAGCATCTTTGCTCTGCCCTACCCTCTCTGCTGTGATGCTCTCCTCACCATGTGCCTTGAAGGAGCAGAGCCAGAGCTGGACTCACACTTTTAAACCAAAACAAATCCTTCCTCCTTTAAATTGATTTCTCAGGAATTTTGTTACAACAATGGAAAGTGACTAACATGATTGTTTAAATTTACAAAAGTCCTCACAGAGCTTGTTGTTACAATTAAGAGAAATGACACACTTCTTAGCACTGAGTCTCATTAGTAACACTGACTGCACCCAAAGGTCATTTAATGATAGTAACAATGACAGCAATGATTGCTTCCTGATCCAAATGACTTTTTACACTTTGGTCCTTAAATGAAGTCCTGAGAGTTTGCAATGCTAAGGAATTAGCCACAACCTAGCTCGGTTCCTGGAAGATTAAGTTGTCAACAAATAAGTGGAAAAATAAATACTAATGTAAGTTGTACGGATGTGTTTGTAAGTAGAGTTCTCAGGGAAGAGTATATGTGGATTTCTTCAGATTTTCAAAATATTTCATTGTCTGAGAAATAAAGGACCATTGCTTTGAGTGAGCATTTGTCACTGTGCAAGTAACAAAATCTAATGAATGGGAGGGGGGCAGACCTAAGTAGACCTGGGTCTCTATCACAAGAAGGTTAGACAGTCCCAGTGATGTCAACTCCCCTGCCCCTGGTTGTCTGTCCAGGATAGTTTCCTCTTACTCCCTGGAAATTTCCCTCACCCTCTGGAGACTTTTACAGAACACTCTGTGAATGTCTAGCTGAACACCTCTCCATGAGCGGAATGATCCAATGACAGATAATTTTTCTCTGGCATTGCAGGAATCAGAACGTTAGCACTAGCAAAAAGCTCATAATGATCTATTTCAGAGTTTTCAAATTTGTAGCAGATGTGCCATCATCCCTCTCCTGCATCCCTGGAAACATCTTTGATTACAGATGACACTCTGTGCATTTTGAGTCCTTCACGTGCCATGTGCAACCATTACCAACTGACTGAAATTAGCAGGTATAAGGAGACCAGTGTTCCACTGCAGTGTTCCATTGCAATTAGTAAAATTAAGGTGTAACACTTGATATGTCTGTGGGTCATAACTAAGCGCTTTGAAAAGTGAGTGACAGGACATTTTTGAGGCTGGAAGGCTTAAGGCTTTACATATATTTAGGTACCAATTATCATATTTGCTTCCACTATTTGATATCCTCATTTTTTTCAGAATAAAGAAAGGAGCCTTTTTATTTTTGTATTTTTTATGAGAGAGAGAGAGAAAAAAAAAAAAGGTATTCCAGGGCCTCCAGCCACTGCAATAGGACTCCACATGCATACGCTGGTCACCTTGTGTGTCTGGCTTACATGGGACCTGGAGAGTTGAACATAGGTCCTTAGCCTTTGCAGGCAAGTGCCTTAACCACTAAGCAATCTCTTCAGCCTGAAAGGAACCTTCTTAAAGGATCATTTTACTCCTTCCCATCTATAAATCTACATAGCAGCTAAAAGCTGCCCTTAATGTTGGAAAAGAAATTATAAGTTATGACTAAACGTTGTTCAAAATGTCATTTTTTCAGTATAAGCAATAAGATAGTTAAGTGAAGGCTCAGGCATCTGGCCACTTGCATCTTTCAATGTCCTTGAAAAAGAGAAGCCTGAGAAAGTCTTATACTGAAATCTTGAGACATAGCTAGGGCTGTTGCAATCATCTGAAGTTAAAACATCTATGCCTCCTGGGCCTTAGCTTCCCTTACTAGAGTAAAATGTCATTAGATACTTTTTAGAAATAGACTATTTGTGTCCTGGAGTATAGGACAGAAATAAAAGGCTCTGCAAAACCAAGAAATATGCATCATCATCATCATCATCATCATCATCATTATTTTTTGTATATGTGAAAGTATATTTAAGGTGATGATGAGTAATAGTCAGGGTGAAATGTGAAATAAGTTCATTTCTATCTTTTAAAGTTATCATTTAAAGAATATAGAAATGGATTTGACATTATGCATCCTAATAGTTCCTATAATAAGACATAATGCTGTCTCCAGGGATAGAGCAGATAAGAACATGTAAGATAAAGTCGTTTTCATACTCTACCAATCGGGTCTGTGAAAAAAACTGGAGAAATTTAGCTCAAGTAGACCAATAAGAACCTAAACCTCTGGCCCAGGATAGTTTATTTTTTTCTTTTCTTTCTCTTTCTTCTGAGAATGTGAGGTGAAGATAGTTCAATATACAGAGCTATCTTTCTGCCCACTTTATCATGTACTCAGATAAACTTGTTTAAATCCCATTTTCTCTTTCCTTTGCCCTGGTCTCTCCTTTGCCCTGGTCTCTTTAAAAAAAAAAAAGAAAGTTGCAAGTGTCAATTAGGAAATAAGCCAGTATTATATGAAAACATATTTATTGGATAAATAATGAAATCTAAGTAATGAGTTATTAGAATTAGAATCCCCTTCTTTGGAATATGAGTTTTCAATATGCAAAAGGAAACAATATCCCCAGGGAGAAAGAATACACTGAAAGGATCAGAAGGACGAGACCAAACAGTCCACTCCCTTTACTGGAGCACTGAAGACAAACGTAGACCCACAGGGGAAGACAGAGCAAGCCAGTATATTAACATGAGTGGACCACCACCACAGAGCTTGGACTTCTTAAATGCTGCCACTTTAACTTACACTAACCCACAGAGGAGCCTTGCAAATCTCCCTGAAAATGGCGAATTGCATGTAAGTTCTCTCTGAAATTCTTATGCAAAACCACCATCAATTCAGACTAAAGTTAATAAATAAGAGAAGAGGAGAAGGAACAAGCAACTCCCATGGGCTGGCACAGCAAGCAGAGACACACCTTGGTCATTTGCAAAACAGGCTCCTCAGCCTTGGGAGGGCAAGAGGGAGGCTGATGGTGGGACAGAGATATAAGCACTGTGGTGTTTGTTTACATCCGTGGAACCTTCCAGAAGAAGAGTTTTAATCAGCCCCTCCACACAAAGTGCATCCGTTAGAAAAGACTGAAGCAAGTTATCTCAGCAGAGTTTTACTGTCCCCTTGGGAAGTCTGGAGGCATTGCTTTAAAATCGTTCTTTACCGGTGAGAAATCCTTCACAACACAAGCTGAAATAAGAACCAGAAACAATGACCCTCTCAAAATTCTCTTTCTTTGAATAGATGACCCCAGATTCATTCTGAAAGTGCAAACGGGAATATGTATATACATATAAGTTATTGGGGAAAATGTGTCCGTTCTCTGTCCCCCACCCTCCAGACAGGGCTGACTCGGTTCCCTCTCGCTGGCCTTTGTGTCCTCGCACCTATACTTTAAGATAGTCGTTTTTCAGCCGACCTAGCCGAGTCCCGTGGCTCCGGATGGTGAGCGCCAGAAGATCGTATTTGTCCCTGAGCCCCGCAGAGATGGCCAGCGTCTCCTTCAGCAGAGACTTGGTGTGCACCAGCATGCCCAGGAAGTCCTCGTTGAGCCTGCTGTCCTGCCGGCTGTCCTGTTCTTGCCCCTGCTTGAACTTGCTCTCTAGCTCCGTGAGGGACTTGTCCGAGTTGGAGTAAGCATCTCCGATCTGGTGCGACTCCCGCCTCAGGTACTTGCCGTAGCTCTCTTCCCCGTCCAGGTCGTAAGAGATGCTCTTACTGATCCCCTCCAGGACGCGCCCAGCATCCTCCACCTGGCGGCCCAGGACGGTGAACTCCTCCCTCAGGCTGAGGCTCAGCAGGCTGCTGGCCTGGCCCCCTTCCCCCTGCGAGCAGCGCCGGCGATCACTCACCCTGAAGAGCAGCTGGCATTTCTCGGGGTCATCATTCTCTTCATAGTCCCCGTCGGGCACGAAGTAGTGGTGCAAAGTCCCATTGGACATTTCTGGGTACAGAGGACCATCAAAGTAGCCCTGACACAGGTGGCAGAGTAAAGCCATCCAGAGGAACTTCAGCAGGAGCATCATTCTGGAGACTGGTGATGAGGGACCCCAGGAGAAGACTTTTCGCCCAGTAGCAAGAAGAGGGAGGGGTCCCCTTGGGAGTCAGGGGCGTGCCAAGACAGCACCCTCCGTGGTCCCAGCCGGCTTGCTGCACGCGGACCCCAGCTGCCCTGCAGACTTCGTGCGGCTCCGCGCATCCCAGGCTGGGCAGCTCGACAGCTCTGCTGGGCGGCGGATGCTGCGTGCTGGCTGACCCCGCGGGTCACCGCGCCCAGCCTGACCGCTGCTCCAGGGCTCCGCACGCCTCTGGCTTTGATGCCCGGGAGATGGAGCGGGGAGATCGAGAGAAAGGGTCTTGCTGTCTGACACTATTTCAACTCCTGGAATGAGTGGGAAGACAGCTTTTCCTTTGGCTAAAGATATCCTGAGGATCACTGGGCTCTCAAATTACAGCTGATTTCGTCACTTGGAAGTCAGGGAACAAGTTTGGAAAGAAACCTCTCAGCAGGTCACTGTTATTAAAGGTACAGGGTTTCTTTTCCAAGACTGAAAAGGAAGATCCTGCAAAACAGAATGTAGCTTGAAGAGGGAAATTACAAGGGGGTAAATAGAATTTCCACAATCTATAATCTGGTTTCCTGTTAACATTTTTTTGGGGGGATGGGTGATTACTCTGGAGAAATTCCATTTCACACGTTTAAATATCAGTTAGGTTGCATTGTTGAGCCTGTGCTGTGTTAGCCCACCACTGAAACCCTTAGAGAACTGAATGTCAATCTCACTGTGGACACATTCCAAAAATGGCTTACTCTCATAAAAGCAGTGGCCACAGGCTGTTAGGTGCTGAGGGCTCCCTGAGGTTCCTGATAAGTGATGTCAGGCTTTGTGGCTCAGCGTTGCTACCTCCACTGTGACTCCAGTGATAAGCTGACCCAACGTGAGCCCCACCTTGGAGCCCACAGCCACAGAGACTGCTTTGGTTGCCCGTGGGTTCATCAGACCTGGCTGCCAAGGGACAGCAGAGAGAGGGCCAAGTGCAGACGGTGGGGCTGCCCGCTGGTGGCTGGGCTGTGAGCGGGGGCTGGGGTACAGCTCTCATCTCAGAGGTCCTGCTGACAAAATCGCTGTGTGGGAAGTGTGGCTGTAGCTTCCGTGTGGTATCCTGAGTGCTAAGTAAATCTGTGTCTAGAAACTGGGAAGAGAGCACAGATTTCTAAAAATATTTTCTTTCACCAGATCACCTTAGCTGTTGATTTTTAAGATGACTGATGAACAGCATCCCATAGGCTATTCATTTGTTCAAGAAATTCTCATCGAACATTTTCCCTCCATCAAGTTTTGGTACTGGGAAAATAGAAGTAAACAAAAATAGAGACAAATCTTGGCCTGTCTACAGCTTTCATTCTACGAAATAGACTTAAAATAAAATAAATAAACACGATATAGTGTATGTTGGAGCTTGTGAAGAAGAGAAAATAGAGAATAATTTGGGCAGCAGAAGCAAGTAGCAAGTAGCACATCTATTCCCATAATTATTTGCTTATCTGCCTTGACATGTAACTTCACAGCTCACATTGATTTTACAGCGTGCTACGCCAGTCTCCCTGCATTGCAAGGGATTGCTTTCATTCAGATATAGCGCAGCACAATTTTGGTGCTGTTAGATTGCTTCATCTTTCAGTACCACAAACAGCCCAAACTCCTGGATAAAGAATAAAAGTAGGAGCTGGAGAGCTGGCTTATTGGTTAAGTGCTTGCCTGTGAAGCCTAAGGATCCCAGTTCCAGGCTCGATTCTCCAAGACCCAAGTAAGCCAGATGCACAAGGTCAAGTGCATGCATCTGGATTTTGTTTGCAGTGGCTGGAGACCCTGATATGCCCATTCTCTCTCTCTCTCTGTTTCTCTCTCTGTTTGTCTGTTGCTCTCAAATAAATAAATAAATACAAAAAAAGAGTAAAAAGCCCACTTAAGTAACTGTTTTCTATGCTGATGTGGCATCCCATACATAGACTTTTTTTGAGGTATACTGACAGAGCATATAACTTTTGTCTGGGTACTTGGCAAGATGAAAAACAGACCAAAGGAAAGAAGATTTTTTTTAGTCTTTATGCCAACTAAAAGACCAAGACTAATTTTTACTCTGTCCCAGCAAAAAACTACAACTTTCTCTAATTTAGAGACTGGACAGTTGGCTCAAAAGGCACATTGCTTTACTCTAGTTTCCCTGGGATATTCGTAAGTGACAACAGATGAATTTAATTTGGTTGTTTGGTCTAAGAAGAGAAGAGAGATTTACTCTGATTGACTTGACTTCTTGCACAATCTGCATCACTCCAACTTACTGACCAATTTAATTAAGCAAAATAATATTAAGGAAGGGCACACTCCCAGCTCCCAAGGATGTCAGGATAAGGTAGTTACACATATTTGTATGTACAATAAAATATTTTATCCTATAACATGTTTGCTGTTTGGTCAGAGAGTCACGCATATAGATAGACACATAAGTCATGAGAAGAGAGTCAAGAGGTTTTGTTTTTCATGTGATTACTTCATATAAAGCTATTAATACCTGTCATGAGTCAGCAAGAAACTATTTTTGTGCATGTAAGTGAATGTAAATTCCACTGTGACTAAAAACAAAACAAAAGAAACTTATTGACTCTTAAATTTTACATTAGGTTTCCAGACACTTAGTCCAGAATCTAGTTTTTTCTCTTGCCATGTCTAGGTTTCACTTCATCAGTTTATGTTCATTCATTCTTGGGTAGCCTCTTTCACTTGTGGATCCAAAATGATGCTGGTTAACTTCTATAGTTACATGCTACAGTGCTCATGTTTAATAGGAATGACAGGTGGATTTTGTAGTAGATCAAATGCAAACTTTGCATACCAACTTCAATGTCCACAACTGGCATAATTTGGATCATAAATCCATCTTCAAGCTAGGCTGGGGATAAATCATTTGGTTTAGGTAATAGGGTTCAGATTGACACCTAAAGGCAAGAAACCATACTGTTGCATGAAACTTTTTCCTTTCCCTGTGTGACACGAACACACATATATTTACCTCAAATATGGCACAGATGACAGACTAAAGCACGGTTACATCACATCAGGCTTGGTAACCCAATGAATTTATTGTAGTTGCTTACAGAGCAGGGTGAGGGCTTGCTTACAGGAGCATGGGTGAGTCAAAGGCAGCTGCATCATGGGAAAGCACACTGAGCAAAAGTGACAACTCACAGGGAAGCTGCCTCTCTGGAGCGCACAGCAGGACTTGCACACAGCTCTGCTGGTTGAAGAGTCTCCCCAGGCAGATGTTTTCCCTTTATATAAACTTAGAGAGTGGCTCTTGTAAACTTCTAATTTTCTGCTTTCCCAGACTTGTTGGCCTCTTGAGTCACCCTGCTTCCCCTTCCTTTAAAAGGGAATATTTCAATTCAGTAGAGGCTGACCCTCAGCAATTGTTTACTTACTGCTCCTATAACCTTGGGGAGTGGCCCTGGGGCCTTATAGGTTTTAACTCTTCCAGATTTCTTGATCTCTTGAGCCTCCATCCTCCTCCCAGGAGGCAATATTTCAATTCACAGGTAATTGCTACACAACACATACAAACTAGCTGGCAATTTGGGACCCTGTGTAGAAAAGGGATAGATTCCAAAGAACTGACAGTGAATATCCCCCCCTCCCTGCAACATACACACGTGATTTTTAACCACACTGGACCACAATGCCACCTCTTTGTATCAGTGTACTTGTAGTGTTTAACACTTGTTCAAGTTGTCCTCTTCTGTGGTATCTCTGATTTTCACAGTGGAAATACACTGATGAAGTAAAGAAGAAATGCTTTCAGTATGACTAGCATCACTGAACTTTAGAGTTAGAAAATAAATGCAACAGTATGCCTTATATAGCATCCCTCACACAAATACATTAGATGCAGATAACCCCAAGAAAATAGAAAATAGTAAAAATCTTGTAACTAAAAATGATGAGCTTTGCATAAGTTTTTTACTTTTTAAAAATATTTTATTTTTATTTATTTGAGAGAGAAAGATATAGGGAGAGAGAGAAAGAGAAAGAGAGAGAGAGAGAGAGAGAGAGAGAGAGAGAGAGAGAGAGAGAGAATGGCCTCCAGCCGCTGCAAACGAACTCAAAATGCATGTGCCACCTTATGCATCTGGCTTACATGGGTCCTGGGGAATTGAACCTAGGTCCTTTGGCTTTGCAGGCAAGTGCCTTAACTGCTCAGCCATCTCTCTAGCCCTTGCATAAATTTTTTTCCAAAAGGATTTACATTTATTTTTGGACCAACACATCCATGTAGACTGATTGAAAGTAAACTAGGATTTCAGTTTAACATGCAGAAACCTCTGCAGTGCTGATGTTTTGGTAAAATCAATCATGGAGTGTGCAAATCCTTACAGACCCAGCTTGGTTCTCCTCGAGTGTCTTCTCTTAGAGTAGTACCTGATTTTGTTACCTGTTTTCATCCAAATCCATTGGGGAATGGGACGCTTTTGCTTTCGCTTTTGGGCAAGGAATCGCTTGATTCTGAAAGTCTTGTGAGAAGACGTGGTGAGATATTAGGCAATGGCAATGAACCGCTATGGTGGAGGAAGTCAGAAGCCTTGCATAAGTTTTTTTTTTTGGGGGGGAGGGGTTTCAAGGTAGTGTCTCACTGTAGCCCAGGCTGACCTGGAATTCACTAGGTAATCTCATGGTGGCCTCGAACTCATGGCAATCCTCCTATCTCTGCCTCCCAAGTGCTGGGATTAAAGGTATGCACCACCACGCCGGCTTTGCATAAGTTTTTAAACTATAAAATTAAATAGTTTGGGCTGGAGAGATGGCTCAGTAGTTAAGGCACTTGCCTGCAAAGCCTAAAGATCCAGGTTCAACTCCCCAGTACCCAGTAAGCCAGATGCACAAGGTGATGCATGTGTGTAGAGTTTGTTTGCAGTGGCTGGAGGCCCTGGTGTGCCCATTCTCTCTCTCTCTCTGTCTCTCTTTCATAAGTAAATAAATAAAACATTTTTAAAAAGATTAAATAGTTTAATCTCAAGACTACTGTTGTGTTTAACAACTGTTTTACAAAATTTCTGAAAGCTAAACAATCCACTCTCAAGATTTAGTGCAGGGCTAAATTGGTAACGTGCATGCCTGGCAAGCATAGATGCCTGAAACCCCAGTGCTGGGGAGACAAGAGGATTCCTGTGGCTCACTGGAAAGCTAATCTAGCCTAATCAGTGAGAAGTGGTGTTTCAAAAACAGATAGACGGTGGTCCTAAGGGAGACATTGGAAGTTGTATTCTGGCCTCATGTGCGCACACACGTGCATGTATACATGAAGTAAAAGAGAGTATAAACCCAATATTGCCAATAAGCAATCTCTAGCACACCATGACCTTTTGAATAAGCCTTTAATTTTTTTTCACTATATGAAGGTATATATTGTGCTTCATGTGTGCCAAATTCCATCTTGAGCTAGTCTGCAAGGGTCCGTGCTAAAGTGAGCTCTGACATTTTACACAGAATAAGTGGAGCCAGAGGAGATCTCCAAATGCAGGACTCTGAAGAGTAAGCTCAAGAGAGCTGCTTGCTGATAGGGGCAGCTGCTGAGTGTGGGTCTGAAAAT
This sequence comes from Dipus sagitta, assembly GCA_036346955.1. Classification (NCBI taxonomy): domain Eukaryota; kingdom Metazoa; phylum Chordata; class Mammalia; order Rodentia; family Dipodidae; genus Dipus; species Dipus sagitta. Next base: position 86,864,816 of record CM070779.1, on the reverse strand, counting down.
GAGGGACACAGGGACAACTGACTGGGGTCTGGCAAGTTTAGCAGTATAGGAGGACCTCAGGAGCAGTAACTAGTGCAGCATGGGTAAGCAAATGAGCATGCAGCCCAATTCCAGATGTTAAAATGTGTATAATCTGTATCTGCCACGTGGTCCCAGCAAAGTTGCCTCCCTTGAGACTAACTTCTTCTTTGTCATTTTTACTGCTCTTTAAAATATTTTTTCTCCCTCTGGACTAAATATCAGTTCAGTAAAGGAAGTAGGAATTTAGATTGACACTTTGAACTTAAGGCTCTGTGATTTTCCTATGTCAATGGCATTCTGATCCACTGCCTGCTCCTGTGATAATCTTACAACTTTCATAGAAAAGAGATTTATATGCATAGGATATAAGGAAAGTCTGAGTGACTAGTTCCCTAATTTCACCTTAGAATCCCAGGAGACACTAGTAAACTCCAAACATCCTCCAAACTGTTGGGTTGAGATCCTGGGGATGTCACAGGGAACGAAAGGACAAAGGTATTATCTGGGTACATAGAAGAGCTTCTGAGGTGAGAGGAACTACACAGAGAGAAGATGGTGACAATACAGAGAATGACACAATATTTAGCCCTTTGGGGATGGTTTTCATCAACTAGAAAATAGTAGCATTTATCAAGCAGTCATTGTTTACAGTGGGTAGGATGAAGAGAACAATAAAATGGAGAAAGATGAGTGTGAACTAGGGAAGGAAAGAGGGTAGCAAACAATGAAGGAAGGAAAGAGTGAAGTAAATTTCATAAAGTGTCCATTATTTGTCACATTAAGTAGTGGATTTTATTATTTACTATAAAATCATTGGTTAGGAAGCCGTTAAAACATTTGAAACGGGCAATGAGGACTGGAGAGATGGTTTAGTGGTTAAGCTGCTTGCTTGCAAAGCCTGAGGAACCCAGGTTTGATTCCCCAGGACCCATGTAAGCCATATGCGCAAGGTGGTGCATGCAGTGGCTGGATGCCCTGGTGTGCCCCCGCACCCCCCCGCTTCTCTCCCTCAAAATAAAAAGTAAAACTAGGGCTGAAGAGATGGCTTAGTGCTTAAGGCACTTACCTGAGAAGCCAAAGGACCCATGTTTGACTCTCCAGATCCCAGTAAGCCAGAGGTACAAAGGTGAGGCAAGCACAAGGCGCACATTCCCACTAGGTGCCCACTAGGTGGCACAAGCATCTGGAGTTTGATTGCAGAGGCTGAGGCCCTGGCACACCAATTTCTCTCTCTCTCTCTCTCTCTTTCTCTCTCTCTTTCTTTCTCTGTCTCTCGCTTTCTCTAAAACTAAAAATTAATGAAACAGGTAATGAGTACTCTACAGTAATGTGAATATTACATATATTCAGTCTAGATGGAAAATACAAGCAAACAAAAAGTCTGTGGGTACTTATATCATCTTTACTATGCCCTTCATTGAGTCCTGTGCACTGTTTTACCCATGAGCACAGTGAACAACAAATCCTAGAGGAGAAGAGCTGGAGAGAGCCTCAGTGATAGTCTGAAGGAAAGAATGGACTTGTGTTTTGACTGTGAAACGCCCCATGGCCTCAAGTGTTTGTGATTAACCCTCATGCTTAGACCCCAGCTAACAAAGCCTTTGGGAAGTGAAGCCTTCCTGGAGGAAGTGCGTCACTGGGGGTGGATCTTGAAGCCTGTTAGTCCACATCTCCTGGGTGTTCACTAGATAGCTCACTCTTGCTGCTTTCTCCCCTGATGAGTGAAGATGTGAGCAGACACTGCCGTGCTTTACCCACCATGATGAAACTTCTCCTTGAGATGGTAAGCTAAACTCAAACCTTTCCTTCCACAGGCTTTTGGCTGGATGTTTTGTCCCAGCACCAAGAAGGTAACTACTACAGAATTGGAGGGGAAATATCTACCAGATAAGATCATGGATCAGCTTGACAGAAAAGGATCCTATAACTCAGAAACTAGAGTAGTGCCTGCAAGAAGAGAAGAGGGACAGTCAGTCCTCAATGACAAAAGGCAGTCATCGGGGAAAAGTTTCTTGCTTTGTCTTAGACTCTTCAAGTTCTTCCGAACTCACTTAGACTGAAATTCAGTTTCTTTAGCTGGCCTACCAAACCTTGACTTGTTACATTCCAGCTCCTAAAATTTATATGTCTAGCTTTGCCATGTAAGCGTCTCTGAAAATATAATACTTCATTTCAAAGTCTTCATTCAAGCTGTCTCAATGCCTGGAACCTTCTCTCCCAAGTCTTGTCCTGGGTAGTTTTAACTGTTCTCTTGCACATTATCTGCATTGCCATTTTCTGAAAGCCCCTGCTTGATCTCTGGATATGAATTTGCTTTCTCCTTCATTTTCTTTTATACCTCCTTGTTCTTTTCACCATGACCCTTTTCATTGTGTATAGTTATATTTTATGCATTATTTGCTCTAAGGAATGATTGTTTTTCTTTTTTATTAAGAAATATTTTTTATTATAAAGTTAATAAAAATTAAAATAAGAACTTTTTAAATTGGCACACAGAGATTTAGGTATCATTCATTCTGGACTTCTGAAAAACAATTTGTTTTAGTTGATTCTCCTCCTCCTCTCCAATCCTCATGTCTTCCTCCATTTCCCCCTAGCCCTCCACCAATCTCCTCCCCCTAGTGCCTATATGAAACATGTGTCTTTTTGGCCTTCCCTCACTTCTCTTCCTACTCAATTTTACTAGCTCTTGGCTACCATACTATCTTTATATGTTGTATATGACCAAGCTATCGCACTCCTGGGTATATACACTAAGGACTCCATACTTTGTTCTAGAGATACTTGCACATCCATGTTTATTGCTGCTCTATTTATAAAAACTAAGACTTACTTAATCTGAGCCTGGCATGGTGGTACACACCTTTAGTCCCAGCACTTGGGAGGCAGAGGTAGGAGGATCCCTGTGAGTTGAAGACCACCCTGAGTCTACATAGTGAATTCCAGGTCAGCCTGGGCTAGAGTGAGACCCTTCCTCGAAAAATAAAGTAAAAAAGAATTACAGTCAGCCTAGATGCCCATCAACAGACGAATGAATAATGAAAATGTGGTAATATATACAATGAAATTCTAGTCAACAGTACATAAGAAATGAACTTATGAAATTTGCAGAAGAATGGATAACCTGGAAAGAATTATATAAGTGAAGTGGCCTAAGCTCAGAATGATCCAAACTGCATGTTCTTTCTGATATGGGGATCCTAGCTCCTAACATAAAAAAGTGCCCTTGATTTTTATCTGATTTAGACCACACATAGACAGGCCTTGGGCTGCTTCCCTTGCTGTGTTATCTTCTGTCTTAGTACAGTGACTGCATCATTGGAGGAGCAAAGTGAATCTATGTCATGGCTATATTAAATGTTATAACATTTTGAAAGTAGTGTTTCAATAGTACTTATTCTTCGTTGTTCTATAATGTGTTTTGCATTGTTTTGGCACCATTATTAATTTGTCTACCTCCTCTGCTAGACAGTGAGTTCCTCAATATTTTATATTCCTTATGATTATCACAAAGCAAGAGCCAAATATGTTTTAGTTGCTGTGACAGCTAAACTGTGGAATTTAAGCAATGCTATTATGGGAAGTTCAAGAACAACATGCCAGCAGATTTGCAGGCCTATAAGCTCCTTCATTTCTGGCTCACAGTTGACAGCATTTGTGCAGTGTCATTGGAAGCAGTCTGATGGCTCATGTAGGAGCACTAATCTCATCCATGGAATTGCAACATGTGAACATCTAGCTCATTACACTTCTCATCACTTTAATTCTCAGACTTAAAATAAATTGAGGGAAATTCAAAGAGGCAGAAAAAGTATGAGAAAGAGAATATGCCATTTTCATTTTAATTCTTCAAGTGCTTTGTTTGGCAACCACATAGGGAAATAAGGAATGAATATATCTATAAAATCTGTTGAAGAGGAGATGAAATAAGAGATAAGGACTTTTCATGTGAGTCTGTTGTTGAAAACATACAATGAGGGTCATATAAGAAACACATACCAGGTATATGATGACTTCAGGATCTGAAAGTTCATATCTGATTAGCAATATGAAAAGAATCATGGAAATTTTTGTCAAAAGCCACTGAGTAAAGTTTCTGATGAGTAAAGAGTCTGAGTCAATCTGTGCCCTTACAGGGCACCCTGCTATTTATAATTATAACGAAATGTATAAAGGAGTTGATGATCTGACAGAACGGATGATCCTAATCAGTTGGTTGGGACAGGCAGGAGGTGGGGGATTTGGCAGGGTTAACAAGAGCATTTCTCTATTTCAGAAAACAGGATCCCTTCCAAATTTGGTTTTTTATTTTACTTTTCAAGTTTTTTTTCTTTTCTTTATTTCTTTACTAGTTAGTTTTGTATTCAGCAAATACAGTCAGTTTGGTACCATTACTAGGCTCATCCGTGACCTACCCCCTCCCCTTGGCCCCTCCTTGTTGAGGTATATGGGTCATGCATTGTGGAGTTAGCCCACAGTTATGGGTAAGATAAATGTCTCTGCATATCATGACCCAACATTTAAAAACTATTTTTATTTATTTATGAGAGGGAAAGCAAGAGAGAGAGAGAGAGAGAGAGAGAGAGAGAGAGAGAGAGAGAGAGAGAAAATGGGCACACCAGGGCTTCTAGGAACTGCAAACAAACTTGAGACACATGCACCACCCTGTGCATATGGCTTAAAGGGATTCTAGGGAATTGAACCTGGGTCCTTAGGCTTTGCAGGCAGGCACCTTAACTTCTAAGCCATCTCTCTAGCCCTATTTTATTATTTTTTTTTATGTAACAGTAAGAAAGAGAGAGAATTGATGCACCAGGGCCTCCACCTACTGCAATTGAACTCCAGACACATGTGCCCCCTTGTGCACATGTGTGACCTTGTGCACTTGTGTAACTGTGTTTTTGGCTTATGTGGGATCTGGAGAGTTGAACATGAGTCCTCAGGCTTCATAGGCAAGTGTCTTAACCACTATGCCATCTCTCCAGCCCCTGTTTTTATTTTTTTCAGACCTTGGGTTTTCAAAATTATTTGCAGGGAATGTCATTGCTTATAATCCAAATTCAAATCCAATCTTTAATCTGAAATAGTCAATTGTGAAGGTAAAGACATGATTGTTTTGAAAATAAATCACAGTGGCATGCCTGAGTAACCACCAGAATTCTTGCTACCACATTATGTCTCTACTATGAATGCTGTTTTTTTTTTTTTCTCACATGTTTTTTTGTAGGCATGTTTATATTGCTCAATAAACACCTATACTTTTCACTTCCTTGCCTACTCCTTGTTTGACTTTTATTACTGTTGGCTTTAGTAATTCTAAATGTCAAAGGGATGAAGGTTGAAGAGTAATCTTTGCCATGTCTTGATTCACCCCCAAATATACTCTTTAAGTGCTGAATCTTAATTTAGTGCATGTTCCTGCTCACCACCAGGATGGTCTTCAATCTGTCCACGTTCAAGTAGGACTTTGTCAATAACTGGGACTCATATGATGCAAGTAATTCAAAATTAATCAAGTTGTCATTTGAATGCTGAACATTTGCTTTGAATCATAGTGTCAAGAGGGTTCAAGATGTAGATTATTTTAATGTTTTTATTTACTTATTTGAATTAGAGAGAAGGGAGAGAGAGAAATAATGGGCAAGCCAGGGCCTCCTTGCACTGTAAACAAATTCTGGATGCACGTATCACTTTGTGCCTCTGGCTTTACATGGGTACTAGGGAATCAAACCTGGGTCATCGGGCTTTACAAGTACATGCCTTTAGCCACTGAGCATTTTCCCCTGCCCTCAAGGTTTCAGATTTAATACATAATTTATTAGTGTGGCTAAGATGCTTCAACAATGTTTTCTTTTAAAATACTTTATTTATTTATTTATGTATTTGACAGAGAAAGGGAGGGAGAGAGACAAAGAGAGAGAATGGGTGTACCAGGGTCTCCAGCCACTGCAAATGAACTCCAGATACGTGTGCCCCCTTGTGCATCTGGCTAATGTGGGTCCTGGGGAATTGAACCTGGGTCCTTTGGCTTTGCAGGCAAGTGCCTTAACCACTAAGCCATCCCTCCAGCCCCAACAATTTTTTAATACATACATACTTATTTACTGACTACCTTTGCTAATAGTTGTTCCTAACTAACACCTCTTGGTTTGTTGATGGAGAGTCTACAGCTTAGCTGCCTTACTTCAGCATGCCATCACCACTGTACAGAGGAGCAATGAGTCAAACACTGAAGAGCTGTAAAAGACAATTATGATCAAGCTGATTACATCAAAATGTGCACACAATCATTTATAGCCACAGTCAAAGGAAATGGGACAACACCAAATGTTTTGGCAACAAATAGTATCAATAAGAAAATCTCTAGAGTCCCCAAAGAGTGATGAATCAGAAGCATAGAGAATTTTCTGCAGAGAAATAACAATTGGATATATATTATATATATATATATAATTTGCCACTTAGCATGTAACAAAATTACTAATAAAAATGTGCTTACAGTGTCCAAATATCTTAGTATAAAGAAATATATTACCCAATACAATATAGACAGAAAATAGCCTTTACATTGAAGTTGGGGCTTTTGACCTTCCTGGAAAGCAGTATGGCTATTTCTATCAGGAAACTGGAATATTTTCACATTTTTTGACCTAATTTTTTCTAAAATATACAACAAAGAAATAAACAGAAATGCATAGAAAGCTATTTGAGTAAAAATGCTCAATGGTGTGTTGCTTCTTACAATAGAAATCTGGAAACAAACAAGATGCTCCAAACATTAAAAAAGCAGAATATTTAAGTTGGAAACATTTTACATCTTTGGAAATTCAATTTAAACATATTGGAGTCAATGGCAAGTGATTATGACACAATACTAAATGAAAAATATATAATAGAGAAATCTACAAAAAAAAGAATATAAAGCCAAAAATTGTATCATAATAAAATATGGTGTGTGTTTACTTCTGTGCTTACAGGCCACAGACAAAACCTCCTTTATCTGGTCCACCTTCCCCACATATTTCCCCCAAATCGGATATAGTATAAATTTTAAGAAGAAAAGAGAAATAAGAAAAGACAATTACATGAGAAAGAGAAAGAGAGGGGAAGGGGGAGAGAGAACAACCCAGGCCCCATTCTGAAAGCACTCAGCATACATTCTTCCCTCAGGGTGTCTCTGAGCCCTGAGGCTGGGTCGACCCATCACAAACTTTCATTTGCATTGTCTGGAAACCACATGGCTGCATAGCTAAGAAACCAACCATTTGGATAAGGAGCCTTGGGTAGATTCCTTCCACTGTCAAATTGGATCAAAATAAAATCCATTAGTGTGGTTTGGACCTTAAGTTTCTACATTTTCATGAGCTGGAATTTTATTGCTAGTATTAGTGATTGGGTTAGAGATTATGGTGATCAGGACATAATTTATATATATTGTAGAATATTTTTGTGAAGTATGAGGTTTGTTGGAATGATAACTAGACATCCTAAATTCCAAGAATTATAGACAATTCTAAATAATACTAAATAGCTGGATTTAAATTTTTCCTTTCTCAGTTTCAGTCATTTGTATATTTATTAGAAAAAGTGCCACTTCCATAGGTTTTTGTCTATCACAATCAACTAAATGGAAGGAATTTCTGTGAGGAGTCTTGATAGTCTAATTTGTGTCCTGCAATAAATATACCTGAGGAAAAAATTGTTAAGAATCCACATTGCTGGATACCCACCATATTTTTTTCTTGCTTTTATTTCTTATAGAATAAATATATTTTTTTCTCAGAGCTGGTTAAACAAAAGTTTAAACTGGGGTGATTGGGGTGGAGACATGGCTTAGAAGTTAAGGCACTTGAGTTCAAAGCCTAAGGTCTCAGGTCCGTTCCCCAGAACCCATGTTAAGCCAGATGCACAAAGTAGCACATGCATCTGAAATTGGTTTGCAGCAACTAAAAACCCCATCATGCCCATTCTCCCTCTCTCTCTTCTCTTTATCTTTCTTTGCATGCAAATAAATAAAAATACTTTTTTAAATGTATGATTGCCCACCTCTTTGTGTTATTATAAAGGAAATGGGAAAAAGGGCATAACTCACCATTCTCAAAAGTAAAAAATAAAATAAAGATGGCAAGTTTTAATGAATTTAGCAACACACTTTCTTGGTCATAACATTAACAATGGAAAAATATTCTTTGACTTTTTCCCTGCACTATGAATAAATAAAGTTTAGGGTTGTTTTTTTCAAGCTCAAAAATAGAGTATGTGCTATCAGGGAGGTCTGTGAAGTAACCAAGTAACTAAAGGTGTTTATAAAGACTCAATAATACAAAGGATTGCCAGTGTTTTTCCCTCAAAGTACTCCAGTGTCTGGTACAAACTGACAGAAATTTATAATTTATGGATAGTGGAAATATTTGTGACTTAAAACAACACTGTTGTGCAAGCAAAGAAAATAATAGACGTCAAGATATTTAAACTACAAGATGATAGAGTGAAAATGTTTTCCATCTCCTCTTAGAGATTCCAGTTAGTCTAAGGACTAGCAAGCTATTTCACGGTGGGAGATGCTCCTGAGGTCCATGTTACATAGGCTTAGATGAGGTAAGCATGGAATTTTCTCTCTAGGATTAGTTACTTCCCTTTTTACTTTCTTCAAATGGTTTATTGATAGTGGCTTATTTTAAAAACAACAAAACAACGACAACAAAACTCCAGAAGCTAAATGGAAAAGGATAAAACCATCTCAATGAAAAAAAAAAATCCTTTCAGGAATAATATAAACAAGCTTAAAAATATCCAGAAGTGGTTTTTCATTTAAAAATTTGCTTTCCACTTGCACAAGCATCTTTTTTGCAATGCTCAACGAGAGGAAAGTATTTTTTAGTTTGAGCTGTCCTTGGCTCAGCGTGGCTGCGTTCCAAAGCTGGCTGAGGGAAGGAAGGGATTTCTTCTGGAATGGTGGATGCACTGGGTTTTCAGTTCTGGATGCTGAAAGGAAGGAAGAGATTAGTTGAGGAATGGTGGATTCATTGGGGTTTAAGTTCTGGATCTCTGGCAGGTGGCAAGAAAAACGAAAAGAGCATTCAAATATGACATTCATAGGAAAATAAACATCTGGATTTCAGAGGCTTGGCAACATGTAGGAAAATGCATCTGCAGTTTTGCTCTTCCTCTGGATATTGTAAGGTACTGGAATCCTGGCCTAGAATGCTAGGGAAGAAGAAATTTTCATATATTTTAATCCTAGGAAGAATGCCCTTTAGTTGAACAAAAGTGCCATTGCAAATAAATGAAACCAAAATGTCACTAGAATATATTGATACACGTATAACAGTTAAATTAAGACCTTTTTAAAAATCACATTATGTTTCTCGTCAAGACAGAGAAACTAAGATTGTGTATGTCTTTCAACTTGAAATACCTAAAATACTACATTATAACATAATAAGCAGTGTCCAAGTCAGTGAACACCAGTCAGTGGAGGATGGGGCTGCATTCTGCGCAGGGAGAGGGACCCACCAGGGCCGGATCTGCCCTGTTTTGAGCAAATGGGTCTGGAACTCAAAATAGCATCAACTTTCATTTTGTATAGACACTCACTAGCTATTTATAAAATTCACACAAAAATGTGAAAGGTCTGGTACAAAATTAAAATAACCTCAATATTTGTGTGACTTACAAATAACTTTAGAAGATATTAGAAAGCTACAGTTATATAGACTATGTTGCAACCATCCCATAAACTAATCTATCCTGGCAGATGTATAGAAGATGGCTTATGCCAACCTGTCTTTATTCAAGGCTGTATAAGAGAATGTTAAATTATGAGTGGTTTTATTCTGGGAGCCCGCAGAAGAATTATAGTCAGCCCACCCTAGATGCAAGAGGAGTGGCTGAAATATTCTGTGTATTTAACTCTACCAGTCTGAATTGGGCTGAGGCATCCATTTACTTGGGCCCACACAAGAAGACTGGAGAACCACACCCAGTCTCCCCTGAGTGACTGATTGGCATTGGCTCTCTGACTGCTTTTGGACCCTTCAATATTCCAACTCCTGTCTGATTGGCAAATTCAGGCTGATGGCTTGCCACATCTAATTTACATGTGAGCAGGTCCTGTATTTCAATCCTGAATCTCCTCTTGTGTCTTTAAAATTGGACTCACAGAAGCCCATCTATTATTGTGCCAATGTCTTGCATTTTTAAAGGCATTTTCTCCCATATCTTGTGTATAGGAATAAGCTAAGAGATTCAAGGATAAGTGAATCTTCAGGACACATGCCCTAGTACATGGATGACAATTATAGTCCATATGGTAGCTGTGACACAGGCCACAAATTTGCTTCCTTAGTCTTATACCTTTGTCAACAAGTGAGCTAAGCACTTGCTACACATGAATTCATCCATTCATTCATTCACCCTTCATTTATTCAATACATAAGCTCATGGTCTCAGAAAGTGTACATTAAAATACATCAAACATTGTTATATGCCAGGTAGTATTCTAGGCATTAGTTACAAACTGGAAATTATAGTAGTACTGAACTTGAGATTCAAAAATGTAATCAAGCGTTGGGTGGTGGTGCACACCTTTAATCCCAGCACTCTGGAGGCAGAGGTAGGAGGATCACTGTGAGTTGGAGACCACCCAGAGAATACATAGTGAATTCCAGGTCAGCATGAGCTAGAGTGAGACCCTATCTCGATAAACCCAAACAAACAAACAAACAAACAAAGTAATCCGACAATGTACATAGTCCACTGTGAACTCTAATGCTGTACTCAGAGTAAAGATTAGAAAGTTTTTTCTGCATTCCTCAATTTCAAATTTTTACTGTTAGTAACATCACTTTGATAAAAGTATACTGTCTAAAACTAATCAGATTAATTTTCATTTTCACATATGGTTTAGGTTTTGGCACATTGTTCAGTTGCTATACCATTTGACTTTTCAGGATTTTTTTTTTTTTGTAGTTTACATCAGTGAAAATAACTAACTAAAAGAGTAGTAGACTCTAGAATGGGCAGCTAGACTGTCACTCATGTTGCACAGCATGAAGCTATAATCACAGACTGCGAATATGTGTGCTTTCGCTCACGTAGCCTAATTCAAGGTCATAATACAGGAAATGAACTTCATATTACAGGAAATGACAAATTCTTGAAAAGAAGTAGAGTCAAAAGTTGGAAAATCTGGATTTGAATCCTGGCTTGTTTCTGTTCAAATTGTAATGATTTCCCACTTCAGGTCACCACGTGTCATTACCTCAGCGGCGTTGCCTTCCTACTCTGCCAGCCACTTCCTTCTTTCCAACAGATTGCAAATACAGGATTCCACCTGTCGAGAGTATTTACCCTGCTGCATTAGTTCCTCCTTGCTCTTTTATTGGGTTTTAAAATACTACATATTTTGCGATCGAGAATGAGTGAGCCAACATATGGTTTCAATGAAATGATTCTAATACATCAGCATGAAAAAAGGAAGGTAAATGAAAACATAACCAACCCCGTGCTTTTGTAAACATGTTTTAATAAAAAATGTATGAAGTGAAAGGTCTGGAGTTAAGTAGAGACAAATTTATATGTGTTTATTTTCTCCTTCCTTGTTGATTATACTGAAAAGCTGTCAGTCTTCAGACAGAGCTTTCTTTTAGCTGCTTTATGGTTTCCTGAGGTTTGGAGCAGCATTTACCAGAATTTCAGATTGTTGCTCAACATGTCTGCCTTGGGCCTGTGCGCCAGCAGAGGCAAAGAACCAAGAATCAAAGGTGAAGATATGCATACTTAAAAGGAGAACATGAAGTTCCCTTCATTTTAATGATGACATTTAATGTGGAATAATAACAGGTGATATGCAGATAATGAAAGCAGCTGTGTTCTAGTAAACTTTATGGACAAAAAATTAAATTTATGTGTTTTTCATGTTTCATAAAATATTCTTATTTTTTATTATTTCTAAGCATTTATGAATGCAAAACCCATTCTCATCTCACAGGTCATTTGAAAACAACCAACTAGATTTAACCCAATTGCATAGTTTAGTTACTTTTAATGTTGGCTAATATAATGTGCATAGTTGGATTACTGTTTGTACCTCCCAGACCTGTTAATCTCTTGCCCTCTCCAACTCTATGATAACATCTCGAAGATGTTCAAGATCAAGCAACACTTTGACCTATAATGCTCCTTTTTTATGAGAAAATGCAAATTTCATTGAATTGATTTCTAAATATTTCATGTGCTTGACAATATTGCAAACAGTACTGTTAAATTTTTTAATTTTTATTGTTTTATTTTTGAAAGAGAGAGAGAAAGAGCGAAGGAGAGAGAGAGAGAGAGAGAGTATGTGTGTGTGAGCGTGCTAGGGTGTTTTCAGTGGCTGTGAATGAACTCCAGACACATGCACCCCCTTGTGCACATGTGCAACAATGCATCCTTGCATCACTTTACATCTGGCTTACTGGGACTTGGAGATTCAAATATGTGTTCTTAGGCTTTGCAGGCAAGTGCCTTAACTGCTAAGCCATCTCTCTAGCTCTAATTTTTCAAGTTTTGTCTGCTGATACTTTGTAAATGTAGCATTTAGTATTTTATTTGGGTTTCTAACCATTTTGTGACCCAAATGAGCTTATTTTTAAGTTCTAGCATTTGTGTTTTTTGGTAATATAAAGGGGACTTTCTTTCCATGTATTTGATCAAGTCCTTCTGTCTCATTTGTAGCTTCCTCCACCCTTGTGTGCCTGAGCTGGCTATCGCCTACCTTGTATGCAAGGTAAGTAATGTGGGCCAATAGGACACTGACTTTTCCCAAGTCTTAGTAGGAAAACGTTCTGTTTCCCCATCCTTCATATCATCTGTACTTTTTTCATAGGCAGCATTTAACTAGTTAAGAAAAAAATATCTTTTTTCCTGTTTGTTCAGTTTTATCATGAAATGTTGATGAATTTTGTCAAATGTTTATTCACCATCTAAGGGGATAACACTATATATATATATATATATATATATATATATATATATATACATTATATAAATGTATATATATATACATTATATAAATGTGTATATATATATATATATATATATATATATATATATATACATTTATTTTTTGAACCCATCTAATGATGTTGGTTGCTTTTCAGCTGTTGAAGTAACTGCAACTTTTGAAAATCATTGATGATCATGATATATTATCTTTCTTCTCTATTGCCAAATTTTATTTTCTGATATTTAAGTAAAGATGTTTTCATTGACTTTTAGGACTTCAGATACATGATAAAACTTTTTTTAAAAATATTTTTTGTTTATTTTTATTTATTTATTTGAGAGTGACAGACAGAGAGAGAAAGAGGCAGAGAGAGAGAGGGAGAGAGAATAGGCACGCCAGGGCCTCCAGCCACTGTAAACGAGCTCCAGACGCGTGCGCCCTCTTGTGCATCTGGCTAATGTGGGTCCTGGGAATCGAGCCTTGAACCAGGGTCCTTCGGCTTCACAGGCAAGTGCTGAACCACTAAGCCATCTCTCCAGCCCATGTTCAGGACTTTCTTTATGACCTCATGTACAACCTTCTTAAAATAGTAATAGACAATGTAGAAAAGGACTCGATTCAGTCTTTATTTTATTTTCCTTTTGCATGTGTGTGTGGTGTACATTGTATGTGCATGTTCATATGTTTGTAGGTGCACATATATCCTCAGAATTGCCATCCATTCTATTTTGAGACAGGATCTGTCATTGGCCTGGAGCTTATATACTAGGCCAAGCTAGTACGCAGATCCTCTTGTCTCTACCTCCCTAGTGCTGTAATCATTCCTGGAATTGTATGTGGATGCTGGAGATAAGATCAAACACTGGTTCTCATGCTTACAAAGCGAACATTTAACCCATTGAGCTACCTCTCCAGTTCTGGAATTCAGGATTCAACAGTGGTCCACTCTGTGGCTCCTTGGGTCTATTGCTTTTGCTTTTGGCAACATGCTGGCTTTCATGCTCATCTTGACTTTTGAGTAATTTGGAATATCTTGTTCATATGAAAGCAGAGCAGCCTGAAGTGAAAAAATAACTGCACCTGAAATTAGATATACCATTTTCATGTCTGGATATTAGTGTGCAGGATTAATCAATTTTTAGAAATTGAGTTCAGTTTGGATTTTATTGTTTCCAGAGTCACCTTTGATGTTAGAATATTTTTGATTACTCCAATAATAGTTGGTTCTTACTTGATGCTCATTTTGTGTTTTGAAGTTTTGGAGATTATTTTCTTCTGTTTTTTCTTCTTCCTTCAATTTCCAGAAATCCCTGATTGGTTGTGCTAAAATTACAATCTCCATCCATTCTCTCCCACATTTTCCTGCCATAGACTTCTCTTACTTTTTATTTGGCTGTGGTCTTGTTTTGGTTGAAAGGAATTTTCTAGCTACAGCATCAGTGTTAGGACTTTGGGGTCTGGGATTTTTTTTTTCAAGGTAGGGTTTCATTCTAGCTCAAATTGACATGGAATTAACTATATAATCTCAGGGTGGCCTTGAACTCATGGCGATTCTCCTAACTCTGCCTCCCTAGTGATGGGATTAAAGGCATGTGCCACCACACCCGGTGGGGTCTGGATTTTATATGTGTAGTTTTTATAGTATTCTTGTCTCTTATTTCATGGATTCTAAGTATATAGGGAAAGATTTGGACACAATGGAGGGAGAAGTTACTCTTTTAGTAGTGTCTGGCCTGTGCTTTGTGTCAGTGCAGGGACTTCTCCAACAAAAGATGATTACTACCTCTGCCTCTCCTCTCCTGCATCTTTGCTGTGGGCTCTGGGTAAAGGGATTTCTTCTGCCTTCATGGACTATTGCTTCTATTCTATCTTAGAACAGCACTTTTTTTCAGAGCTCTGAGATAAGGAGGCTTTTCTAATTAAAACAATTGCCTTACACAAAGAAAAACCTTCAAATAAAGGGGTGACTTTGCTCCCCTGTGCCCTGTTCTCACCTTAATTGTCATCAATTAAGCCTGCACACTAAAGGTAGTTCTTTCCAATTTCTTACACCACCTCCACATTTCTTATGACCTACTAATAAAGTTCATGGAAAACGGGTTTTAGGTGATTATACACACCCTGTATTTGGGCTCTCAGTCATTATACATTGTCACACTAGCTCTCACTATGTTTTAAAATATTTGTTAAAGGCAAAGCTCTTCTCTTTTTTTTTTTCTACTGTTTTTGTGGTTCTGCCTTCCATGTCCTGTCACATGTGAAATGGCTTATGTTACTCTTCTATGGACTAAGAATATTTTAGGATTTCATAGATTATCTGAGTTTCTCTTCATTGGTAACAATATCCTCTTGAAATGTTCTATATACTGAATGAAGGAAGAACTGAAAGCATACATTTTTAATGAAAACACATACTTACAGTGCAAGTTCAATGAAAAACACATAAAAAAAGATGATGAAGAGAGAATTTAAGAAACTGTTTATCTTATTCCAGGGAGGAAGGAAATGGTTTGGAATGGAATAAACTGTAGATGTAGGGTAAATAACAGTCTTAGCTTTTGGATTAGGGATTATTTAAAGCATATAACTCAACAAACAAACAACTCTGTGAGTCACACACACCTTAATGGTGAGAGAATGTTGTAACCAAGGACATATGTAATGCAAACCTGTGTATTGAGCTTTAAAAGGAAATGTGATAAAGAATGGGCATACCTTTCAGGAGTTATTTTCATTTACAATATGAAATAGAAAGCATTGCTCTTACCAAAGAAGCAATAAAAGGATGAATTTTCTCCTGAAATGAAGCTGCTATTTAGAAAGTTTTTCTCTTGCTTAAACTACTTTGGAAAGATGATATGCTTAATCTGTGAGTAGATGAAGGTATAACTTTAGCAGAGTTTAAGTTTAGCATCTTTCCTAACATCCTGATCTCTGTCCTATCTTCATTTACATTTCCCCTCCATCCCATGACACACAACAGATCTCCTCTCAATTTACCAACAACTATTGGAGTGAATGCTAAGTTAAAGGCATGATTAAATGTCAGGATCCAGAGATTACTTTCAAATCCCCTTCTTCTGACTCACTGATATGCAATTTGTCTTGTCAAGCCTCTTGAATGAATCATCTCTTTCCTCTCTTAATGCTACTTCTATTATTTATTTTCTTATCATTCCCCTCAGTATCACTGGAATAAATGATTCCTAGTTTGGTCTCTCTTTACCAGCATTTTCCACTCTGAAGCATTCATTCACCAATCCCTTCCATTCTGTTAATGTCTCCCCATAAGCTACTGGATAGAAAGCAAGCCACTTAGTATCGAACACTGGGCTGTCTTTGATCTATGCATCTGTATTACTGTTATGGTTTACCCAGTCCATCTTTTCCCAAAATATAGTGTGCCAACAATTTTCTAAGACATAAGCCATTTGCGTTTTAGCATTTGCATCTTGTTTTACTTATTTTGTTTGCTTATAGCCCACACCATAAGTCAACTAGCATTTTTCTTTTAGCTTTCACTTAGAGATGTTTTCCTAAAGTTGTGTTAATAATAACTTCCCAAATTCTCTCCCATCAATATGTGTTAATACAAAACTCTAACCATGCATGCTTAAGCAAAATGGAGAGTTTGTTGCTACAACTTTTCTTAAAAAAATTATTGATTTGCAAGAAGAGAGGGGGAGAGAATGGGAACCTCAGGATTTCTTGCTTCTATAACTTTTAACTTAAGAAAAAATTCAGCTGGAGAAATGGTTCAATGGTCAAAGGTTCTTGCTTGCAAAGCCTCGCTGCCTGGATTCAACTCCCCAGTACTCACAGAAAGTTGGATGTACAAAGTTCTTTGCAGTGGCAAGAGGCCTTAGCATGCCCATTCTTTCTCTCTCTATATATAAATAAATATTTAAAAATTTAAAGTTATTTGAGTGTGTGTATGTGTGTGTGTGTGTGTGTGTGTATGGACACATAAGCATCTCTTGCTACTGCAAATGAATACCAGACACTTTGTGTCTGGCTTTACGTGAGTGCTAGGGAATCAAAAAGTGGGCTGGTTAACTTTGCAAGCAAGCACCTGTAACCACTGAGCTATCATCCCAGCCCAACTTTTAATGCTTGTTATTTGAAATTTTCTAAATGGGCACCAAGCCAGAATTTATGCTGTGATCTAAATATTTGTGTTCTCTCAAATCTCTATGTTCAAACCTAATCACCACTGTGATGATTTGAAGACACAGGGGTCCTTGGGAGGGAGCTAGTTCATGTAAGCAGAGCCCTCATGGATGCCACCAATTTCCTTACAAAGGAGGCTCCAGTGAGTAGCCTTGCTGCTTCCACCATGTGGAGACACATCGGGACAGTGTCATCTACAATCAGAAGCAGCTCTCAGCAAATACCAAACCTTCTGAAACCTCCCTCTTGGACTTCAGACATATGAGAAATATGAGCTACATAGTTTATGATATTTTGTGATGACATCCCCAGGAACTGAAACCTTAACATCTAAAATTTTAGAATTTTAGATAACAGTGTGAAAAATAGATATTTCAGTGTCATAACCTTCTCACTTCAGGTTAAAAGGCCTGTACCTTGGTTCATGGTTTAGAATTTTTTAATTAAAAATAATAACTAATAAATTGATATAGACTTATTTAAAAAAGCAGTGGTGCCTTGAAAAGTCTGAGTGTTAAAATGGAGGACAGAGAAAAGTTAAATTGTTTTCCTTCCCATAATTTTTCACTACCAGAGGTGAATGCACGCCACAGCGTGCGTGTGCTTCCACTGCTTTCTCACAGGATCTTGTGCTGAAGAGCTAACAGACTAGTTGGATCTCCTCAGCATTCTGCAGTGCTTCCATGTGAGCTGGTGCCATACTTTGGAATTAGAAAAACCTGATCCTGAATGTTGGCCTCATTGATAAAGTGTTGATGAAAACTTCTATCTCAAGGATTCTTTGGAAATGTGTCGAGATATTGTATATAAATTATTTAATGTGGTGTAAGTACCTTGTTCCACAGTAGGCATGTGGTTGGGAAGGGATTCTGGTGACTGATATTTTTCTGGCCTCTTCTCTAGCACTGGTCTCTTCCTAAGCAATTAGAGAGGGTAAAGTTTGTGGTCCCTTAAGACCATCTTACTGTGGACATTCTGAGGGCAATTCTGTTAGAAAGCTCTTGAAGTCTTGAAGTACAGGTGTTGTTCCTAGCAAGCAAAGCCACCAAGCAAAGTTATAACTCACACAAATTATAGGTATGATTTTTATTTAATCAGGGCAAATATACAGACATGTTAAATGAAAACATGTAACTCATTTGTTGAGCAATTTATTTTTTTAATTTTTTGTTCATTTATTTATTTATTTATTTGGGAGTGACAGACAGAGAGAGAAAGAGGCAGATAGAGAGAAAGAGAATGGGTGTGCCAGGGCCTCCAGCCACTGCAAATAAATTCTAGATGCATGTGCCCCCTTGTGCATCTGGCTAACATGGGTCCTGAGGAATTGAGCCTTGAACCAGGGTCCTTAGGCTTCACAGGCAAGCACTTAACCACTAAGCCATCTCTATGTTGAGCAATTTATTTAATTACAGTGGTCAATAACATTGACATCCTATGGTATCACTAAAAGGAAAAAGTGAAATAGATATTTTGTACCTAAAGAATTCCAAAGAGTTATTTTTCCTGAATTCTAATATACTCTTAGTGTTCTATTATTTATCTATACACTCAATATATCATAACTTCTCTGTTACCTCTAACATTATGCAGTTTTATGCCAAAGGATTGAATCACTCCTAAATTTATTCCCTAAATATATGTGTGCATATGTATATATGCATGCATGTTTATGCACGTATATGTGTATACATGTATTATAAGTTAAAACACTCAAAAATTGAGGATGTAAATACTCAAAAATTTCTGTTTTGTACATAGCAAAGACATGGCATATGCTTGGGAAATCTTTATCCAAAGAATTAATCCATGATGGAAATCCAAGACTTGCTAGGAGCTGTATTCAAAAACTACCATATCCCTTCTATGCAAAGCTGATTTTCTATGTGGGATCCATGGATGTAGCACTTTTTCCAGGGCAACCTCCTCCTTGTGTTTTCACTAGCCACTGCCTCCTTCCCAGGGACAGCAGGAAGCCTGGCACCGCCTTGATGACACACCAATGACGTGATGTCTGGTTTCTGTTAAGAAGCAAAAATCAAAAGACTTGATGCCAGAAACAAAAGTATAGACAACACCATATATAAATACTGGAACATTGCTTATGTTCTAAGCAGCCAGCCTTGAGCGCTGCCAGAGGGTCTGGACCACACCGGACAACCGTATGATGCCTGATTGAGGGCGATGTAAAGTCTGTAGGCGTTCCCATTATGTTCTTTTTGGACTTTTTGTTGAGTGATTCCAGTCAAGATAGCTAAAATAGTAGATACTTAGCAAGAGACAAAATATTTTCTTAATAGGGGCTCAGACATTTCTTGAATTCAGAGTTTTAAAGTGAAGTTAACCCAACTACTTAAATTATGGACAGATAGATATGATGCCTCCAAATTTACCATATGTAGGGGTATGGCTCAGTCCCATATAGAGTCAACATAGCTGTCTTTGTGATGTCATTTGAAATGGGTCAGAAGGGGCTTTTATACAAAAAAATGCATGAATTTATATTTTACCTGCCTCTGGAGGAAAACAAAGATCAGGGAGTGTATAGTCTAAAAACAGATGTATCATGTTCAAAGACAATTCAGGGTAAGAAAAGCCATGAATGTGGACACACAGCTGGGAAAATTGGGTTGCAGATGCCTCCAAAAGGAGGTGATGCTGGCCAGATTTTAGTTGCTACCATTAAGAGTCATAATCCTGTGACCCAACTGTGGAGATGATTAAAATGAATAGGCAGGACAACATAATGCTGTCACAGGGAGTAGCAGGACCTCCCGGACACATAAACTTGAGATTGTTCTGTCAAGAGGAAGGGAAGATGTTAATATTAATATTTAACCATTAGTATATGACACTTATTCTCATCATCTAGCAACATTTGAGAACTTTACAGACATCATGTAATTTACTACTGTATTAGCTCGGTATGTCCTTGAGAATGAGAATTTTTGGAACGTGAGAAAGGCATTGAAGGCTGAGGACAGGTGCTATTTTGTGGCTGTTTTGTAAAAGCACCCAGGGCTTGTCCCACTCAAAGGGAGCACGTTTCTTGAACTGAATGAAATCTGAAGCAGCATGAGAAAACTGCACGTCCTAGAAGATCTAGTTGGAGGAGATGATGGGCATGGAGGCTGGGGAGAGTCATCAACTTCTGAAACTTACCAACATAACTTTATTAAAATTTTTTTTTCCCTCAACAGTTTGCTAAGCAATCTATTTTATTCACAGATTATTTTTAAAAGATTAATTTCATTTATTTATTAGACACAGAGCAAAGGAGAAAGAGAGACAGAGAAAGAGAGAGTGAGAATGGGCACACCAAGGCCTCTAGCCACTGCAAACGAATTCCAGACATATGCACTACCATGTGCATCTGGCTTATGTGGGACCTGGAGAATTGAACCTGACTCCTTAGGCTTCTCAGGCAAGTGCCTTAGCTGCTAAACCATCTTTCCAGCCCTATTCACAGATTATTTTTCTTTTTCTTTTCCTTTTTTTCTTTTTCTTTTTTTTTTATTTTGGATTTTCGAGGTAGGGTCTCACTGTACCTCAGGCTGACCTAGAATTCACTATGTAGTGTCTGAGTAGCCTTGAACTCATGGTGGTCCTCCTACCTCTGCCTCCCAAGTGCTGGGATTAAAGGCATGTGCCACCATGTTTGGTTCACACAGATTATTTTTAACAAAGAATAATTACCTATTTTTCCCAAGAAATAATAAAATAATATCAAATATTAATTTTTGATGTTTCTTAAATGCTAGAAACTAGTTCAAACATTTACATTATGTTATTTTAGCTATGTAAAAAAAACTTTATAAGACATGATTTATATTTATCCCCATTTTACAGATGTAAAAACCTATGCAGAGTGAGGGAGGCTAACTTTTCTATGATTTACATCCATAAAGTTGGAATTTTGGTTAACATATAAAAAACCTAGCAGTCTAATTTCTGAGAATATAACCATAAACTAAGAAAAGGGAAGTAAATTATCGCAAGATGTGTCCTTCCAAAATTAAAATATGGCTAAAGAACTTAAAGATCTTGTTTGAACAAATGTGAGTTCTTGCAGACCATTGGTCAATGTGTGGTATCCTGGGCAGAGCTGGGAAGCAATGTGTTGGGAGCTTCCAGCCGCCACCCTGTGGCTTTCTGCTGCTGTGATTTTCCACAGATGCTGTTTTGAATTATCTTGTCTCTAGATTCTTGGTGCCAGAGCCATCAAAATGCAGAAATTCCCTTCTTTGAAACTTTCATTTCTTACATACTTGACTATGCCCAAATCACCTAAAATCATTACCAGGCACAAGCTCTTTGTTGCACTAAAATCTTGCTCCCAAAGCCATTTTTTTTATGATAATTGCTTCATTCTTTACCAGTGCTATTTTTATCCCCAAACAAAATAACAAATCTGTCTTTTGATGATTTTTCATTGGAAGAAACTTACAAAAAAAGCTTTTCAAACATTTTCAATGGCAGCAAACAGTATGGGAGGTGTTAAAATGCTGGAAAAGTAAGGGATTCATGGGAAAAGGATTCAGGGCACTTGGACAGAAAAAAAAATGTTTGTTTAAAATATATCTTTGACTGCTAAGTGACCCTTCTTCTGTCTTAACTTATGACATTTCTTTCCTATGAGCTCAGACTCCCAAGGTTTTGGCAACAAGCAAATGCAGAATAATGGTTGCCACAGGGGGAAGCAGGTGGGGGCCCAGGACCAGGCCACCAGCACCCATCACTAACCTATGCTGGCTATAGCCTCTTGGTGAGTTTCTGTGTTCTTAACTTGAGCAGTTTCAGTTCTGCCTTCTTTCAATTGAGGTAACTCATAGCTGTTGCAAAGATTAAATTATGTGTATAAAGTTGTTTGTAAAGTGCATACATTGTTTTAAAGGCTGAACGTGGGCTAATCATTGCATATTTCCTTACAGCACACTGACATTAAAATGACTAGCATGCATGTATGTGTTGGCATCATGTTGTTCTTATTAAAAGGTACCCTATTAAGAAGTGGGAGGAAACCAGGCAGAATGAGGGGACAAGAGACAGTAATGGCAGGGGGTGATGGTAAATTTGACCAAAGTACATTTGCTGCACATATGAAAGTGTCATAATGAAATGCATTATTATATACAATGAATATGCACTAATGAAAAATAAGATTATAAGATGAGATTTTCCATTAAGAAAAAGTAAAGGAGGAGCTGGAGAGATGGCACCATTAGGAAAGTGCTTACTGTGTTAAGTAGGAAGACTTGAGTCTGTACCCCCAGCATCCAGGGAAAAGCCAGGCACAGCTGCAGGTGACTGTAATCCCCATGCTGGGAGGCAGAGGCAGGGGGATACCTAGGGCTTGCTGACTGGTGTCCTAGCTGAATTGGTAAGCTCCAGTAAGAGTCCCTGTCTTAAATAGTAATGTGGAGAGCAATAGAGGAAGGCTTCTAATATTGTCCTCTGCCTTCTACATACACATTCACATGTACATGCATGTCTGCATGCAAGAACCCCCTCCCCCCCCCCACACAATCACATGGATTCATGGCCACACTACACACAAAAAGTAAAGGAATCCTAGGAGACTTTTCGCCTTCATCTAGTTCATCTTCTGACTATATCTTACCTTGTATCTTTCTATATTTCATATTCCAGGGTTTCTTTCTGGCTTCTGGGGCTCAGCAGCATTTCAGAAGTACCTGACTCAACCTTTGCTAACTCAGTCACACCAGCAGGGCTGCTAATGCAGACTGCAGAGGCAGCATCCAGCCACTAGCATGTTAGCATTTTGCTATTGCTTGTGCTATGAATGTGCCTGAGTCTTGGCTTCCTCTTCTGGGGAGGGAAGAGCCTAAGCTGAAGTGAAGTCAATTTCCTTCTATTAGTAATGGACTCTAGAAGTTGTTCTTTCTTTGTGCTCCCTAATGGTCAGTTTTAGAGAGTCAGTCAGGCAGCTCTATGAACATGCTCATGAGTCTGAGTCCTCAGTGGTACTATTAAAATTCTTCTAACAAATATTCTTTTTTCTTTTCTTGTTTTAGTTTTTATTTTCTGTTTTCTGGAACATGTTGATATATTTGGGAGTTAGTTTATTCTGTATTGTTTCAGACTCTATTTTGTGAACTCTAGTGACCATACTAGTATTATACTAGTAGGTAGGTAGTGTAATATCACGCATCTTGCTCTTACTCAGATCCCATTTTTTCAGGTTCACCAATCACCACTTGGATGGCCAATTATAAATGCTCCTACTCACAAAATGAAGCTTATTCCTCAACTTTCTGAGTTAGCAGTTGTGTACCAGATCTTCCCTTCTCTCTGCCACCACCAGAGGATTCCTCCCCCAGTCTTCACTCATCTGTGATTTGATCTAAGATCTATGGGACATGATAGACCTGCTCTAACAACCCTTCACAAAGACAAATGCATGGCCAGATCTGGCTCACTAGATGTAGTTGCAGTCTTTTGCTCCAAATCATGGTGTTACCAATCAGCTGGCTGGGTGTTATTTTGTTCTTCCAGGGTAGAAATCATGGGCAGGCATGGAGAAGTTCTTCAAATTTTGGTTTTGGCAGCTGTTTTCCCTCGATGTTTGACAGTAGCAAGTGTCACCCTCAAGTGTTGCAGTCCCCATGCAGTCCTTGCTATCAGAACTCAGCCCTTGTTAGTGACCAGTGTTACAGCTCCAAACCTGGTGTCTGAGAATATTGGCTGTGAAAACTTCATAGTTCTCTGGAGCTCTTCTGGACAACAGGGCCTGCAGGTTCTTTTCTCTGGCTTCTTACCACCCAATATCATCTTTATCTCACCCCACCTTCTCTCTCCTTCCTTCACTCCTCATCCACTACCACTCCCTTTCCTCTCCTTGTTGCTCTAGAACCCTTTGGCTGCTTCTTCAGCTGTCTGGAAGCTCAGTGGTCTGACTAGGTGCCTAGTCTACCTGGATTGCATTCAGGGGCTGATGTGAAAGCCAGTATGACCACTCAAGATATCTGGCATGTGGTGTATGGCTAATGAGGAAATGGGTGCTGGGCAAGGCTGGGATCATTCAGGATATGGACATCTGATGCCAGGTAGGCAAGATGCCTGGACAGTCTTTTGCAGATCTGAATCTGTGGCTGCCATATCCCTTGGACTGTCTTTGCTCTTTCTTTCTTTGTGTTATCAACTCAGCCTACACTACTGAAAGTAGGCAAGAAAAAACCATTTGAGAGAAGCCTTTACAGAGATAATTGCTGCAATATCAGAAGAGGCAGCAGTACCCTGAGTGAGTCAATGCAGCCTGGTTATATAACCCTAGAAGGTATGTTTGGCTCAATCACAACCATTTATTTATACCAATCACAGTATTGCCGTTTTAGTACCAGTCATTGTAGTTCCCCCTCCAGGGGAAATGCTACCTCTTCTGGTAAATGTTAAAATGGTTACAAGACGATCCAGAGCTCACCAAGCTTTGTGATTGTTTGGTAGAGATAGTCCTCAAACAGCTACAATTTTGCATAGCTGTTTCACGATATAGAGGGATGAGTAAGATGACTGGTGTAAGCATTCAGGTAGCCTGGCTGCTCTTAAATGGATGGTTCTTTTGTTCAAGACAGTTCATATAAAAGAGAGAGAACAACAGCTGCTAATTAGGAAGTCAAAAGTGCCTATCCCAAACTCTGCTTATTCACAGGAAGATGAACATCAGAAGGACAGTATTACAAATATGAACTTAAAAAACATTAATACTAGCAGTGACTTTCAACAGATTTTAACCATGCTTGAAAGTTGCTTACCACCTACTCAGTGCTTCAGGTCATCTATCTCAACAAGATTACAAGAAGAAGTTAGAGTATAAATGAAAAAATGTAAACTGGTAAATGTTTTTCAATTTCACTCTCTTGAATTTTGATTATTTTAACTCAGTAAAAACATATTGACAGAGCAAAGACAGAAAATTCTTATTGAGTACCCTCAATGAGCCATACTTTAGACTATGTTTTCCATATGCATAATATTTACTATGCTTAGCAAGTTCATAAGTTCACTGTTACTTTTAAAAATAGGACCAGTAGGTGCCCTTTTGAGGTGTGATGGGCTGGTTATCTCCTTAGGATCTGGTACCAGCACAAGGGTGAAGGAGATAGACAAAGACAACACTCAACTCCTACCAAACCAGATATCCAGAGACACAGAGGCTCCCATGACCTCATCACTGAAGCAGACCTAAAACAAACCCAACATGGCTCAGGGAAATTTGTGGAAGGAGGTGCAAAGAATGTTAGAGCCACATGTTGAGTCCCATTATGCACATAGACATTGCCTCTTACCAATAACTGATAACTAACCCCACAATGTATGACCCATATTCCCCAATGAGAAGGGTCTCTGTGGAGGGGTGAGGACAAGGAGGAGGCTAATGATGGTACCAACCTGACTAGATACACTGTATACATACCTAATAAAAAAAATAGGACCAGTAAACTGAGGATCAGAGATAGTGAGCTGTTTCCTTGTAAAAGGCATTGTCAAGATTCCAAGACAGGCTCCTTATAGCTAAAAGACCTGTGTTGAATTATCATAATTAGTTTCCTAGTTTGTGCAAATTTCTTCAGTGCTGATTGCATAAAATATAGAGATAAATAAAACACATTTTCATTTCAGTTGGAAACAAAATAAAATACCAGCAAATTAAGACAGGCTCCAATGTTCTAAGAGAAGTTTGAAGTACCAGGGGAATTCAAGGGAGCTGTCTACCAGCAAGAAAATAGGAAATTGCAAGATAGGGCAGCAGTTGAGATTGGAAAAATAAATATGAATTTGAAAGGTACAAATGCAGAAGAGGATTTCTCAAGTAGTAGAGGACCAGACTGAACAAAACCAGGGAGAGTAGAAGTGCCTCTGCTTCTGCCGTGCCTGAGGAGGTACAGCTCATCAGAGACAAGCCTTGCTCTTTCGCATCACTTAACCAAAGGCTTTGCTCAGCCTTGTCTGAGTCTAGCTCTGGCCGCCTGACCCGCCATTCATTAAATAATGCCATTCTCATGTAATCATCTTTTGGCAGGATGTCTTATTTAATACTTATATAGAGAAATAGAAATCTGATGGTTAAAAACTAAAAAGCTCAGAGTGAGCTAGAAGCTAAGTAGATATTTTAAGATGGGGATGAAGGAAACAGTACTGGCAGAACTGTAACTGTCAGGGTCCAAGAGAATGGTGTTATAAATGAATGGGCAATCCAAGGCTCATTTGACATTGAATAATGGAATCCTCAGTAGTAGCCTGCCTTAAGAACAATCTTTATTCCACACAATACTCAGAAATAGTAAAAACTGTAACCTGACAATTCATAGATCAATTGACTTTTAAAATTCTTGGGACAATTACAATTTATATTACTATTTCAGCAAGTACTTTAACCTTCCCTGGATTATAAAGACTATAAGAGCATGGGCATGTCTGCCCATTGCCATGCCATTGCTCATGTTTCTACTAGTGTGTGGAGGCTCATGGCCAGTGAAAGTGCTCAAACTACCCAGTGTAACTTAGAGTCTTGCATCATTCCCTGGGGAGATTTTTCAAGTTCTTGTTGCTTTGGAGAGATCAGGTCAAACTCCAAGAAGTCAGCAGTACTCTTAATACTGCCTTTGTGTTGTTTTCATATAAATATTTTTATTGGAACATGTTTTTGGCAGATAAAGCCAGCTCCCAGGACTGTGGAGAGCAGGGGAGCCTTTGCTCACCGCATGCCAATGGTATGCACTTGAGTCAACTTCAGGCCAGCGTAATTTCAAATCACATCCTTTTCACTTTTTTCTTGATGCTTTCTCACTGACTCAGTGTCTACCCTTTATCCTTTCCTCAAATGGGAAACAGCTGGGATAAAGTGAAGTCCATGCCCAAATTGCACATTCTATTTCTTATCAAAGAAGTAGCAGCTGTTTCTGATATACTAATCCCAGTGCAGATGTTTTGCTAATTACCAAAATGTGCAATGAATGTGCTTGCTAGCAGGGTAGACAAAGCAGATTCTCACAGGGAAGCATCTTCTGCCACCCACTTACACCAGCAACTTTTAGGCACTGTAATGTTGTTTGGTACTACAAACTCTAAAAGGTTGTCTCTTCCCTGGCATGTGAGAATTTCTTTAAGGACAGATAACCTTTACTTCATCCACAGGAGTGCAGTGGATTCATCTCTGTATCCTTCCCACTCTGCAGAACGTGATTTGGAATAGTGTGAATGAGTGCTGGAGGATTACATGGATGTATTCAAAACTATGTTGCTAGGTTGAACCATGCCAGTAATGTAAATGATGCTTTTCCTTGTGTCTAAGAGTAAATCCTAATAGTATCTAGCACTTATAATAAAAATACCTATAGCTGGGCATGTGATACAAACTATATGGTAGACTAAGGCAAGAGGATCGCAAGTTCGAGGCATAACTGGGCCATAAAATGAGTTAGGCTAGCTTGGTTAACTTAACAAGCCCACATCTAGAAACAAGTGAAAGAAAAGGGGGAGGGGCTATAGATATAACTCAATGGTGGTAGTGGCTTTGCTTAGCATGCCTAGAGCCCTAGCTTTGATCCCCAAAACAATAAGCACAACCTTCCATATATATATATATATATATATATATATATATATATATATATATTTTTTTTTTTTTTTTTTACCACTGAGTATTTTCTTATTTATAATCTCAGTTCAGGAATAAGATCAAGAGAACAAATTTAAGAACCCACAGCATAGAAGTTGTTCATACAAAAATCAAAGTCACAGAAACCCTATTCAATAAAGTCATAGCATACAT
This sequence comes from Dipus sagitta, assembly GCA_036346955.1. Taxonomy (NCBI): domain Eukaryota; kingdom Metazoa; phylum Chordata; class Mammalia; order Rodentia; family Dipodidae; genus Dipus; species Dipus sagitta. The sequence continues at coordinate 86,836,845 of CM070779.1, read as the reverse complement.
TTCCCCCAAATTTAAAGAAAAGGAGGGCTGGAGAGATATCTTAGTGGTTATTGTGCTTGCCTGAGAAGCTAAAGGACCCATGTTCAATTCCCTAGGGCCCATGTAAGCCAGATGTACAAGGTGGTGCATGCGTCTGAAGTTCATTTACAGGGCTACAGGCCCTGGCATGCCCATTCTTCCTCTTTGTCTCTCAAATAAACAAATAAATCGTGTATGTGTGTGTGTGTGTGTGTGTGTGTGTGTGTGTATCAGAGTCACTTAGAACCCGAAATAGACATGACCAGGGAAAACCCATCCTACGACATATTAGTAGAATGGCCAAGCTACAAAGCAAAGAAACAATATTAAAGGCTATGGGTTGGGGGGGGGGGGCTGGAGGGATGGCTTAGTGGTTAAGGTGTTTGCCTGCAAAGCCAAAGGACCCAGGTTCTATTCCCTAGGACCCATGTTAGCCAGAGGCACAAAGGGGTGTATGCATCTGGAGTTTGTTTGCAGTGGTTGGAGGCCCTGGGACATCCATTCCCCCTCTCTCTCTCTCTTACCCTCTTTCTCTTTCAAGTAAATAAATTAAAAAAAATGCTATAAGGAAAAAATGCCAACTCACCTACAAGTTAGAACACATTAGGAACTGGGCATGGTAGTGCATGCCTTTAATCCCAGCACTTGAAAGGCAGAGGTAGGAGGATCACTGTGAGTTCAAGGCTACCCTGAGACTACATAGTGAATTCCAGGTCAGCTTGAATCAGAGTGAGACCCTACCTTGAAAAAAAAAAAAAAACATTAGGATAATATCAGATCTCTCTGACAACTCTAAAAGCCATAAAAAGTATGCACAATATATTTCAAGATATGAAATTTCATTCAATATTTCTATGTCCAGTAAATCTACCTTTAAAAATGGATGAAGAAATAAGAACATTTTAAAAAATTTATTTATTTATTTATTTGAGAGAAAAAGGAAGAGAGAGGGAAAGAGAGAATGGGTGTGCCAGGGCTTCCAGCCACTGAAAACAAACTCCAGATGCATGCACCCCCTGTGCATCTGGCTTACATGGGTCCTGAGGAATTGAACCAGGGGCCTTTGGCTTTGTAGGCAAATTCCATAACCACTAAGCCATCTCTCCAGCCCAAAATAAGAACATTTTATGACTAGCACAAATACAGCAGTTTATAACCACCAAGCCAGCACTGAAGAAGATACTTAAAGGAATACTAAACAAAATACATTATTTTTTTTCCTTTTCTTTTTTTCTCTTCCTGATCACTATATCTAATACAATTTGAAGTGACAGGTGCCGCTTTCACAACAGTTCTTTTAAGAAAAACAATATGGAACGCTTCACGAATTTGCATGTCATTCTTGCTCAGAGGCCATGCTAATCTTCTCTGTATCGTTCCAATTTTAGTATATGTGCTGCTGAAGTGAGCACTAACAATGGTTCTTAAGTCATTTCCTGACCTCTCACAATGCTACCAATGTACCCCACGTTCCTATTTTCTCTCCTACAGGACCTTCCAGATGTCTCCTACCTGGTCCCTTGCATCTCTGATTCTTATACCATTGTTTTCTTTATCTCTCCAAAGCTGAGAACTGATACCTATGACTCTTTCCCTTCTGATATGCTGATAGTATTTTCCTGCCTTACTATAAGTCCAAGTCTTTAATGGAATGCACATGATCACTTTTGCCTTGGTGTCAACCTATTTCTTTTCAGGTTCCAGGAGACTTGTGGCTGATGAGCCAGCTATGCTTCACTACACTTCTGTGCCTTTCCCATGTGCTATTTGTCTGGCTCAGTCTGAATTTTTATATAGCATCTGAATGTATTTTGAGACTCACCAAAACATTAATCTATGAAGTCGCTATGATGATATACCCCTCCCTTTATTGGAAGCTTGCATAATCCTTTTCTGGCACTGATCAAATGATTTATTTGCAAGACCAGTTCCTCCACTAAACTTGCTTATTTTCTTACCATCCAAGACTGTAGCTTACTGTTCCTCATATGTGACATGCTAAACAGATGCTTATTTATTAAGTAGATTTTATAAATTAGCACATCCACAGTTGGGGAAATATTAGGGGATGGAACTCTGGAATTGCATTTTAATCCACCTCTTCTAGTCATGCATTGAAGCCTCTCTCTTGGCCTGCTTTCTCACTGATGGAATGAGTGCTTTCTCAGTGATGGAATGAGTGCTTTCGATGGGACAAATTGTATGATTGTTCATCCCCTGCCAATCATTTCCTTACTTGACGAAACCCCATCAGATTCAAGATCTCCTGACTTGGAATCTAGATGTGTTTCACATGCTTAATTTTTCCAAAGCAAAAGATGAAATGAAATAATAAAATATTCATTGTGAGAAAAGGAAGCAGCGGTCACAGAGTTGGTCATATGTTAAGCTAGCACTGTGACCTTGGGTGAGGCCTGGGCCATCTGCTCCCAGATTTTCCATGTTTACAGGAGCCGGGGTATACTAACTTATATTTCAAACACATGGCTCTCCTTTTACTACTGTTCATTCCTTCTGTGCTGAAAGCAGGCATTGCTGATCAATTACTGAGCATTTATCACTGAAACTATCTGAAATATCAAAATTATCTCAATACGATGCAATAACAAGCCACTTCTATTGAAGTCTTTTACATTCCAATAATGTACATGGTATTCTACGGTAAATCAAACTTCTGTCATTCTCTGCACTAGATATTTTCTGGAGTCCCAGTTCTGGTTTATTCTAACCAACCCACAGTGGACTTCTGGTATATTTGGATTTCTATTTCTGATCTGAGGGTAGCAATGAGGCAAGATCGAGCACAGACCCCTGATACGGGAGGGGTTCCTTCATGATGAGTCAATGCAGAACCACCAGCCTGTGAGAAACACAGTGTTTTATTTTCTTTCAGGCCTAATGCCCATGACTCAGTTGTATAAGACAACAAGGGTATCTGCGTTAAATATATTAGTTGTCTCTGGGGACAGATAGAGATGTGAGCTCTCATGTGTCTTTTCAGAAGTGTTAACTGACATTGGCACTATACTCTGCTATCCAGAGGATTGTTTAGCAAAACATTTGAGTACTTGGTAAATCCTTGATGCTTTTGGAAAGTAGGTTACATCAGAGAATTCCCTGCATCTTAATTAATTAAATTAATTTTGCCCCACTTTGTTTCTGGTGTAGCATAAGTATAAAAATAAACATTTGTGGGGTAAATTGACTTCTCTTTAGATGGCAATTGCTCTTCCAAGTGTCAATTCTCTTTGAACTGATCCTTTATCATCTTAGTACATACAGAATTTCCTTAGTTTGCCAGAGTTTGAAAATTAACACTTTTGCTTTATGTCTCGGACAAGTGTCCCAGTCCTTCATGAAAGACAACATCATTGTATCTCTCTGTGTATCTACTATAAAGCCCATTGTGTAGTTCAGCATTCACTAACTAATTAGGCATATATTATTGGCTACAGTTCGAAAAAGATAGTGTTTAAAATAAGTACCAAGACAAACAAGGTTTATCATAGTATTGGGGGAATATAGGTTATAGCCATGTAACCCGAATCAAGAATATAGGGTGATAAACCCTTGGATCAGTGAGATAACATATCTATTCTACCTCTGCAATATATTTCTGGGAAACTCTAGCAACTCAAGCATATTCAAAGGAGAAGGGGAAGTAAGAAAACATTTTGGTCAGTTTGGAATACTCCCTGCCATATTTTGGAGAATGGGTGGCTTGAGCCATAAAAAAATAATTGCTCATAGCTTTGTGGACTGGAAGTGCAAAATCAGTGAACTGACACAATTGTTTTCAGTGAGGGTTCTCTGGTTATATCCTCACATAGCCTTTCCTTGGTGATTACACACAGAGTAAACTCTGGTCACTTTATCATCTTATATGGGCACTAATCTCATCATAGAAGTTCTACTCTAATTACCTCTAAAATGTTCCGTCTCTAAATATCAGCACATTGGGGATTCAATATATGGATTCTGGAAGAACACATATTTTTAGTCCGTAGCAACAAGTGTCTTGAAAGCATGTTACAGAAGGCTGATATCCAATGATCTACAGGCATTTCTTCAGGGATAAAAGGGCTTCAAGCTGATGTGAGAGATGTACTATCTGAAGGTCTTTTTAACGGAAACAGAAAAAAAATCAAAAATTCATTTGGAAGTCCAAAAAAACCCTTCAATATGTAAAACAATTTTGAGCAACAAAAATAAGGCTGGTGGTATCACCATACCTGATTATAACCTCTATTACAGAGTCATAGTAACAAAAACAGCATGGTACTGGCACAAAAACAGACATGTTGATCAATGGAACAGAATAGAGAACATAGATGTAAGTCCAGGTAGCTGTAACCACCTGATCTTCAGCAAGAATGCCAAAATTCCTCATTGGAGAAAAGACAGCCTCTTCAGCAAATGTGCTGGGGAAACTGGATATGTATCTGTAGAAGGATGAAAATAGATCCTTATCTCTCTCCATACACAAGGATTAAGTCCAAATGGATCAAAGACCTTAATGTACCTGAAACTCTGAAACTTCTAGAGGAAAAAGTAGGGGAAACCCTTCAACATATTGGAATTGGAAAAGACTTTCTGAATATAACTCCAATTGCTCAGGATATAAAACCAGAGATTGATTGCTGGGACCTCATGAAATTACAAAGCTTTTGTATGGCAAAGGATACTATGAATAGAGCAAAGAGGCAACCTAAAGAATGGGAGAAAATCTTTGCCAGCTATACATCTGACACAGGATATCTAGGATATACAAAGAACTCAAAAAATGCAATACTAAGAAATCAAACAGCCCAATTAAAAAATGGACTATGGAACTAAATAGAGAGTTCTCAAAAGAAGAAATACAGGTATCATATAAACATCTAATAAAATGTTCTGTATCCCTAGTCATCAGGGAAATGCAGATTAAAACTAAGTTGAGATTCCATCTCACACCTGTCAGATTGGCTACCATCATGAAAACAAATGACCATAAATGCTGGTAAGGATGCAGAAAAAGAGGAACCCTTTTACACTGTTGGTGGGAATGCAATCCGGTACAGCTATTGTGGAAATCAGTGTGGAGGTTCTTGGGGCAGCTAAAACTAGATCTACTATATGACGCAGGTATAGCACTCCTAGGCATATATCCTAAGGACTTGTCTCACTGCCTTAAAGATACTTGTTCAACCATGTTTATTGTCGCTGCAGTCATAGTAGCTAGGAAATGGAAGCAGCCTAGGTGCCCCTCACCTGATGATAATGAAGATGTGGCACATTCACACAATGGAGTTCTACTCAGCAGTAAAGAAAAATGAAGTGATGAAATTTGCAGGAAAATGGATGGAGCTGGGAAGTATTATACTTTGTGAGGTAATCCAGGCCCAGAAAGCCAAATATCCCATGTTCTTTCTCATATGTGGATCCAAGCTACAAATGATTAGACTTCTATGGGAGTAGGAATAAAACTCAGTAGCAGAGGCTAGTAATCTAGAAAGGAGATATAAAGGGAATAGAAAGGGGAGACTTAATAGGATGATATTGTATATATATCTGTAGAAGAACAGATTAATGGGGGTGAAAATGCCTATGTGAGGTCAGAGGAAGATATTGGGTAAAGGAAAGGTGGAGGGAGGACTCATTAAAATCTAAGAGGATATAAATAAGTCATATGGAAACCCAAGTTTTTGGACAGTGGAACACTCAGAAGCCATAGATTGTTACTAAAAATTTTCAGTGCCAGGGATTGGATACCTTCCAGTGAGTTGTTAGCCAGGGAGGTCCAAAAATATTATAGGCCATTGCTGAGGACCTTGGTTTCCCACCAGGAATAGACAGTAAAATCCTATTGCTGAAGACTCCACATACTTGGGCTGCAAGGTCACTGAGAAATCCTGCTGGAGCTGAACTGTAAACCTCCTCCATGTAGACCAGCTAAGACAGAAAGCTGGAAAAAGCTATGCTGCATACATTTCAATGAGAAAGAAATAAATCACCAGTGAAGATACTCAACAGTGCAAGCCTGAAATTGGGCCAGCCAGGCCAAATGAGCCAACAGGTGCAACAGTGGCACGTCTGTTATGGGAGAAACCAACCGCCCTCTAATTGGACTGGAGGCCCATGCCATGGGAGGGAACACATCCTTGATACTGAAAACCTACAACAGGGGTAGTCATGAGCCCTAGGGGTGTAACGTATGTTGCTGTCTGGCTAAATGTATATGCTATGCTCACCAAGCTGCCCAGTAAGCACTTCTATTAATGTTCATAGCCATATATTAATGTTTCCCTCACTTTTAGTTAGAGAAGCTTCTCTTTTCAGATGGCAGTGACCTTGGAATGACTGAGAAGGCACCATGGTGCTGAGAAGAAATGACAGAGGAGTGCTCAGCACTGCAATATCTCTATCACACCTTCTGAGGCTCAGGGTCCATTGCGGAAGAGGTGGTGGAAAGAATGTAAGAACCAAAGGAAGGGTAGGACTCCTTACAATGTGCTCCTTCAGACATAAAATGGCCTGGATATCCATGACCTCACAGTGTCTGATACTACCTACACAAGACCATCATAATAGGAGGAAAAGATCATGATGTCAAAATAAAACAGAGACTGAGAGGGGAAGGGGATATGATGGAGAGTGGAGTTTCAAAGTGGAAAATGCGGGAGGGAGGGAATTGCCATGGGATATTGTTTATAATCATGGAAGTTGTCAATAAAAATAAATAAATTAAAAAACTTTCCATCTGTCCACTTCATATGAAAATCTGGATTTTTTAATTTTAGTTTATTTTTATTTATTTATTTGAGAGTGACAGAGAGAGAGAGAGAGGGAGGGAGAGAGGCAGATAGATAGAGTGAGAATGGGCATGCCAGGGCTTCCAACCATTGCAAACAAACTCCAGATGCGTGCGCCCCCTTGTGCATCTGGCTAACGTGGGTCCTGGGGAATCAAGCCTCGAACCAGAGTCCTTAGGCTTCATAGGCAAGCGCTTAACTGCTAAGCCATCTCTCCAGCCTGAAAATCTGAATTTTTAATGCATACCTTAACACCAGAAAAGTAAACTAGTCTTACATGTGTTAGTGCAGTGAACAGAAATGCTTCTCAGAAATGCTTTTGAAGATAGTACTTCATAATAAAATATGAACTAGAAGAGCATTTAAAAATCTGTGTTTCACTTCAGATAGAAAGCAGAACAGCTTGGGCCAAATGATCTGGGCCATGGATGAGAGCATGGACTCTAAAGTGCCAATATGGCACTGGGAAAGGATTCTATGTACCAACAAGGGGGCCAGGACATTGTCTCTGAATTCAGTTGAGCTATTCTTGGATGGAAGAATGAGCAGTTCAAATAGACCCTGGTTTCTTTCATTCAGCTGTCATTACTTAGAACAGTGGTTCTTTAACCTTTCAGGGTCAAAGACTTTTTGAGAATTTGATGAAAGCTTCAGAGAAGCCTCAGAAAAAGAAGTTCTCATACAAACAGTTGTGGTACTCTAGAAATCAAGCAAGAGCCTTAGGCAGGAAGGTTAAGGGGTTAGACACAAGATGTAAACTTAATGTCTTGTTCACAGCTCAGAAGTCAAGTAGTACTGTTCTGTATATGAGTGCTTCTGGAACTTTAGTCTCATAGTGTAACAACTTGATAACTCTCATAGGGGATGTGGTGGTTTGATTCAGGTGCCCTCCATAAACTTACATGTTCTGAATTCTAGGTCCCCAGCTGGTGGCAATTTGGGATTTAGAACATCCTAGAGGTGATTTATCTTGGGGGAGTGGACTTAAGGGTATTATAGCAGCTTCCCTTTGCCAGTGTTTGGCACACTCTCCTGTTACTGTCCTGCGTGCCTGATGTTGGTGAGGAGGTGATGTCCACCCTTATGCCATGTTTTCCCCTGTCATCATAGAGCTTCCCCACAAGTCTGTAAGCCAAAAGAAACCCTTTCCTCCCATAAATTGGTTTTGGTCAGGTGCTTTTTGCCAGCAACATGAAGTTGTACCAAGAAGTAGGGTCATTGCTGTTAGAAACCTGATTCTGTGGCTTTGGCCTTCTAAAAAATATTTTATTTTATTTATTTAAGAAAGACACAGGGCTGGAGAGATGGCTTAGCAGTTAAACGCTTGCCTGTGAAGCCTAAGGACCCTGGTTCAAGGCTCAATTCCCCAGGACCCACCTTATCCAGATGCACAAGGGGGCGCATGCATCTGGAGTTCATTTGCAGTGGCTGGAAGCCCTGGCACACCCATTCTGTCTCTCTCTCTCTCTCTCTCTCTCTCTCTGTCTCTCTCTACCTGCCTCTGTCTCTCTGTCACTCTCAAATAAATAAAAATGAACAAACAAAAGAAAAGAAAGAGACAGACAGAGAGAAGGGGAGAGAATGGGCACACAAGGGCCTCTAGTCACTGCAAACGAACTCCAGACACGTCTGCCACCTTGTACATCTGGCCTATGTGGGTACTGGTGAATCAAACCTGGGTCCTTGGACTTTGCAGGCAAATTTCTTAACTGCTAAGCCATCTCTGCTGCTACCTGGCTTTGGCCTTTTAGAACTAATTTTCAGGAAGAACGTGGGTGGATTTGAAACCTTGGCCTGAGAGACGCCTTGCAGTGCTGTAAGTACAGCTTCATGAACCGTTCTGGTCAGAGTTGAGAGACCTGAATGTGGTCAGAATTATAGACCGTGAGGTATGGCTTATGAGGATGAGGAAGAATGCCATTGAGACTGGTCTAGAAGCAGTTTGTGTGTGAGGCTTCCTGTGTTCTGCCTGCCTCTGTCCTGAGAACTTGTGAAGAGTTGTGATGCATAGAAATGGACAAGTGTGAGCAAATGGACATGGCACAGAAGGAAATGAAATCTTTGGGCTGAAGCTGCTGCCCATTCAGCTGCAATTTTTTAAGAGATTACAACCACTGAGATTGGGCCAGCTGATCTATATTGGGACAGCAGGAATAATGCCAACTCTTTTGAAAGTTAGGGGACGAAATGCTAAAGTTTTCCTGCTCTTCATAGTCATCTTTTACCCCAGGATTAACAAGTTGGTAGCCCACCTGGAACTTTGGAGTATTAAAAAGATGCAGAAAAGAGGGTCACTGGATTTGTAACACTGTTTTTATTTTTATTTTTGGAATAACCATGGGAAGTGTGCAACAGGATTATTGGTTTACCTGCATGGAGTCCCAATGGAACCATGAAGATGAACCATGGGTAGCAGTGGAGACCCAATGGAGATGCCAGGACTGTGGGATGGCTGCCAAGGAGAGCTGCTGGCACTGAAGTTTTCCTGTACTGCGAATAGTCTAGCTGGAAGGGTAGCATTAGAACTCCAAAGACACTCTCAAATTACCAGTGCATTTGGTGTGTCATATTGGTGCATTGGAAAGGAATCCCCAAATTCCTGTCTCACTTGCTGGCTCCTCTCCAGTCAGATCCTCATTACCTCCAGTATGATTTGGCTGTGGATGTTTTCTTGTTTTGTGTGTGTATGTGTGTGTGTGTGTGTGTGTGTGTGTGTGTGTGTATGTATGTATGTATATGTAGTATATGTGGGGGGTCTTACATGTGTGTGTATGCACATGCACATGTGTGTGCAGATGTATGTATTCTTTGGGTGCATGTGTGGAGGCCAGCAATGCCCAGTGATTCTCTAATATCTGGTTCTGACAGGGCTGGGGTCACAGGTGTGTGTGCCCTTGCCCAGCTGTTTATATATGAAGCATGGATGGTGTGGTATATGCACATGTGTAAGTGCTGATGGGGTACCCTGTGTGTTTGCCTGTAGTACCTCATGGACTCACCTGTGGCAGTCAGAGAGGAATCAGGTATCCCCCTCCATCACTCACCAGTGTGTCTTTCCTAGCAAAGGAGCCTCTAACTGATTCTACAACTTGTTGTTCATGAGCCTCAACAACTCTCCTGTCTCCTTACCCCATAGGATGGCAGTTATACACATGTGTGACCATGCCCTGCTCTTTGTATGGGTTTTGGAGATTTGAACTCAGGTAATCTCAGGCTTTCTCAGACCCTCATGTTTTTGCAAGAAGTGCATTTAACTACTGAGTCATTTCTCCAGCCCCATATCCAAAATTTTAGCACACTAGTCAAAGACTCACCACTCAAACTTAGATTCCTATGTTTTGATTAAAATATTTGTCTTCACCTGATTACTTCATGTTTGCTTTCAGAAATCACACTTTTCCTTAAGAGTCTTTTGCTCCTATTCCTACCTCTTTCTATTCCAACTTTTTCCCTTTTGGAGAAGTATGTTTTCCTTTATGAATTTCTAGATTGTTGTAAGCTATATACCTCTTTTCAAGCCTTGATTAAAGTGTAATATACATAAAATAATTCATGAATTTAAAATTTGCAATTTAATGACTTTTAGTAAATTTACAAAATTTTATAATCACCCCCACAATTCATATTTTTTTAACTTAAAAAAAATCTAGATCGAGCCAGGAATGTAGTTCAGTGATAGATCCCTTGTTTAGTATATGTAATCTTAGGTGCAAAGCACAATGATTAGTATCTAACTTTTATAATTATTACTTTTCTGAGGTCAGTAGCTCTTGTTTTTTTTTTCTGAAGTATAAACTTGAGGCTTGAAAATTCAAAGTGTCTGAAGTCAGACAAGTGAGGTCAAGAGTGCAGACCATCCTGATTTCAGAGACCATATTTTTAGACACTATGACATAATGTTTCTCAAATAAAAGTATCTTTTGCTAAATTGGTAATCCAGTAAATAAAAATGGAATTAGTTTTATCCAGTGTCCTATCCACAGTGCCAGCAAACATCTGTTCTGTGACTACAGAGATACTTACTCGTGTTTCATAATGGATTTATTATAGAATTATTCCACTGTTAATTTTGTCCAAATGACAGGACAGTGACTGTCTCAGATGTTACTTTATGTAATTATCTTGGGGTGGGATAGGGGTGGTAAATATTTGTTAATCCTATTGTTACATGAAGGAAATCAGTAATGAATTTATGCTACCCTTGAATAAATACTTCCTGAACTGTAACATAAGATAGTAGCGCCTTATGTATGCTGTTAAATATTGATTATAGTGATATGTGAAAGTAAAATAGGAGAAAATAAATGAGGCAGAAAAGAAGGAAATCATGGAGAAAGAAAGGAAAGAATAAGAAAATTCAAAGAACATTGGAAGGGAAAGGAGTCCCTCACCTTGGAGTCTGGTTGAGTCTCCCACCGGCTTAGAGTCAAGAATTCCAGCACAATCGACAACATTTGCTATGAAGGTTGCCAGCACAGAAACAGTATTACTTTTATATAGACATTTTTCTAAAAAAAAAAAGTGATGATTGAAGCCCAGGCATATATGACTTGTGAGTATGGCCTTTCTCCTTTGCAAGCTATGAAGCTGAAATTTTCTAGTGATTTCATAAGAAACTCCATTTATAGTAGAAGACATGTGGTAACACTCTGTGCAAACATTGTGATGCACAGTTTTACTTCATCAGATTATAATCCCATACAAGGTACCCCTAGGGCCACCCTATGATGTCATTTGTCAAAAAGAAGGAAAAATCGTTAGCAACCCTTTCAGATATAACTTGAGAAGTGGCCAAAATTGCAAATGAGCTACTGCTGAGACTTAAATGCAGCTCTCTCTTGACAAGCAGACATCTACTCTCAGCTGTATACTATCCTTTACCTGTGAGGCTCTCTAGTAACCTTCTATATTAAAATCTCTTCTTGATAAACTATCGGCTTTACACCGACTCACACTGAAACTGTTTTCTGCAGAGTAGTCAAGAATTTAATCTTCACTTGAGTAAAGATGCCTGAAAAGAAGTTCTCAGGCTGTTGAAGGTGGCAGCATGGAGGTGGGTAATTAGCCTATCTTCCTGACAGAAGCAAGGAATGAAGGGAAGAAAGGAGGGAAGGAGGGAGGGGACAGAGGAAGGAAGGAAGGTAGGAAGGAAAGAAGGAAGGAAAAAACAGCTGACTACATTTAGAGGCATGTGCATACTTCTTCCTTAGTGCTCACTTGTCAATATCATATTCGTCTCTCTTCTTGCAAAAAAAAAAAACAGAGAAAGTATACTTTCATACTTTTTATGATTCTGGGTACTTGCATGCTATGTAAACACTTTACCACTGAGCTACACTCCATCCCTAATGATTCTCTTGTGATAGTCCTGAAATTCTAGGATATTTTAAGTAATGAGGGTCTATTATAATTACAATTACATAAAACATTTTCTATTGAAGGCTTTGAAATTTTTAAATAAAAATTTCTTTTTATCAGCAATTAAAGTTTCAATATGATAGAAGGAAGTAAGAGAAGAACTCATAAATAAAAGGGAAATTAAGAAAGGGAAAACTTATGAAAGGGAAGGAAGAAAGGAGTGAAAGAATGCACTGCAAAAAATCATTGACAATAATGATTTTTTAAATTTTTTTGTTTATTTTTATTTATTTGAGAGTGACAGGAAGAGAGAGAAAGAGGCAGTTAGAGAGAGAGAGAGAGAGAGAGAGAGAGAGAGAATGGGCGTGCCAGGGCCTCCAGCCACTGCAAATGAACTCCAAATGCATGCGCCCCTTGTGCATCTGGCTAACGTGGGTCCTGGGGAATCGAGCCTCAAACCGGGGTCCTTAGGCTTCACAGGCAAGCACTTAACCGCTAAGCCATCTCTCCAGCCCAATAATGATTTTTAAAAGATCAAAACAATAAGGAAAAAAGAAGAAAGCAAGAGAAACATAAGGGAGAAGGGGCAGAAATTTAAAGAGAATGGAACACAAGGAAGTAGAAAAAAAAAGAAAGTTATATAAAAGAGAAACAGTTCAGACAGTTTCAGACTGGCATGTATATATTTGCATGTCGAAGCAAAGTTCTCTGAGTGCATGCTTTTACCACAGGCCTTGAACCAGTTGATCTGAAAACAGTCTCCCCCTTGATATTTCTCCAAATGTTTTACTGCGGAAAAGACTGCCTTATGCATGGGATCTTCTCTGAGTTCTAGACCATGTTTGAAAGCAAAGCTGGAAGCATTGGTTTTCCGTTTTTATAAGAAATGAAGGATCCTTGCCTTATATTAGCCAGGCATGTCAGGGCTCGCTTCACAAATGCACAGTGCCAAGGGTAAGTGAGTTTTACATTGCTGCTTGAATGCCAGCTTGCTTATGTCTTTCCTGGTCCTTCTCCAGTGTGACCTCACCATTCTGACAGGGATTCCGTATCATTCTGCTAGAAGTGGCCCTTGTTAAGTGATGCCTAGAAGGTCTGCAAGGCACTGCAAAGAAGGCTGTGCCTGGCAAGGGGAGTCTGCAAAAGAAGAGGGCTGGGCTATCCTATCTAATGTTTAGTGTCCAGTTGTCAAGATAATTCCTGAATTATGCAAACTCTTCTTGAGTTCTGCTTTGCACAAGATATGTTTATCTATCTGGAAAAATACATGACTATTTTTCCTGAATTGCTGTGTTATTACAGACAATGTTTTTCTGTTTTATATTAAGGTAAAATTATAAAATACATCTATAGGTCACAGAAAAAAGCTGTTAATAATATCTATATTTCATTCAATTCCCTCACCACTATGCTGGGAGACCCTGATTCAGTCATTCATAGTTTCACAGCTTAATTTTAAAATAAAGCAAACCACAGACTATATTTTATATAGTTGTGATAAAAGTAGATCCAGGGCTGTAGAGATGCCTTAGCAGTTAAGATGCTTGCCACAAAAACCTAAGGACTGAAGTTCTATTCCCCAGAGCTCACATAAGCCAGAGGCACATGATGGCACATATGTCTGGAATTCATTTGCAATATGCAAAGTAGAGGCCCTGACATGCCCATTTTCTCTCTCATAAGTACATAAATAAAAATAAAATATTTTAAATAAAAGAATAGATCCAGTATACGAGGACATTAGAACAAAAATTATATGCATGTTTATGTTGTTTACTTTTTACAAGGAGGAAAGGGAATGGCTTTGTTGTTGAGACTTCATCAAGAAAGAAAGAGATTAGGGTTGGAGAGATGGCTTAGCAGTTAAGGCACTTGTCTGTGAAGCCGTAGGACCCAGGTTTGATTCCCCAGATCCCACGTAAGCCAAATGCACATGGTGGTATATGCATTTGGAGTTCATTTGCAGTGGCTAGAGGCCTTGGCTTACCCATCCCCTCCCTCCCTTTCTTTCTCTCTCTCAAGTAAATAAAAATTTAAAAAAAATTTTAAAAAGTAAGATTAATGTTTCCTTCACTGTAGTCAGTAATTTTTCATTATTTCTTAACCTTATATGCTCATTGTCTCAAAATATTTGGTATTGAATAAAAATTCTAACAGCATTTGGTCAGTATCAACTGATTTCATATTACACACACACATAAAATTTAATATAGCAAATGCCATGTTGATTTTGTTTTTGTTTTTTTTGTCAGTAATAGCCTTATATGTAATAATTATCTAGAGATAGTGAAAGAAATTCTTCACGAAGGAAACCTTAAAGTTCTCTCAGTTTATTTATTCAGGTGACACATTCATAGAAGCTCTAATAGTTGTGTGACATTTTCTCAGTGTGTTATATTTGACTCCATGTATGTCCATTTTTAAGAGAACTTTTAAAGCAGTGAGCACCAGGACCTTGCAACAGGAATGTGTGACTGAGAAGAGCTGCCTTTGCTCCCAGAAGATAGATTTCATCAGGGGCTCTGCACCCCTCTGGCTGCCAGCTCTCCCCACTCTCACTTCCATCAATTTTCTTGTCTCCATCCTCCGAAACAAACTGCATTATCTGCTGGTCCCTCCAGGCTACAGATCCCCCATTTCTGGACTTTACACTTGTTGGTCTCCTTCTAGGAGGTGCTTCTGCACTGGGATAATGCTATTTATTCATTTTAAATTATATTAACTATCAATGTATTATTATCAATTTCTTTAATTTAGCAATTATTAATTTTATTAATCATGAATTTATGAATTAGCAGTGATTAGGCAGAAAGTTTTCTCAGTGTTTGGTAGATCTTGATTTATCCTTTATAAAATCCCTGTTTTCTCATTTATTAACAGCAATACTTTTCTCCCACAAGGAAAATGATGGGCTACTTGAAAGAGATTCCTTTAAAAAAACCATTTTCTTACACTTGGGACCTAGTACCTAGTATATTCTCAGCAAGCACAGAAGGAATGAAGTGCTTTGCAGGACCATTTGATGCCATTTCCACAAGTTTTGGTCTGCTTTAGTGATGAGGTGTTGGGGCCTCTGGGTCTCTGGATATCTGATATGGTAGGAGTTGATTGTTTTCTGTGTCGATCTCCTTCACCTTTCTGCTGGTACCCGGTTCACCAAGAGAACAGCACCCTTGCTTGTTTTGCCAGTTGTTCTTAGTTTCAGCTGGGGTCCTTTTGAGGTATAATGGGGTGGTTCTTTCCTTAGGATCTGCGTCTGTCTGAAAAAGAGAAGCAGATTCTCCAACAGAGAGTAAAGTTAGCACCAGACAAATGGGATAATCCTTATTTTTTTTTATAGACAATTTAATAGGTATAGGCCCTCTTGTAGCCCACGATTTGGTGGTAGCTTGATAATGGAGAGCGGGCTCATGTTTGGATATGGTTCTGACTTGTTTCCCAGCTCCAGCTATGGGTCCCATTCCACTGAGGGGATCAGTTAGCCAAATCAAGAGCAGTTGGTTTCCCACCAAGGCTGTGTAGCACTATTGCACTTCTGTGAGCATCACCACAGGTTATATGCTAATAAGTAGGTTAAACCATGAGTTGTTTGGACAGATATTGGTCATTTTCCCCCAGTCGCCCATGTAGCACCTTCTGGCACTAGATGCACTGACTGTCTGGGGACTGGCTCTCTTCCAACTTCCAGCCATGCCATCCCATTTTACATGTCAATGGCATATGGTGTCTTCAGCAGTAGGGTCTTACCACTAACCTTTGGTGGTTCATCATGTACTCTGACAGAAATCTGTCTTTCTTTTAGGAAACCTTGTAGGTCTCTCTGATCAAAAGGTCATTGTGGATGATAGTCACATGCTGGCACTGGGAGTTACAGGTCAGTGCTCACTAAGAAAAGGAAGAAAAAGATAACGAATATAAAAGAGTTAGAGAGAAGAGACAGAGAGGGAGAGAAGCTGTAGAAGATTAATTTCAGTCTTCATCATACCCTCTCCAGTGTCTTGTGGCTGAGGTGTTCCCTCTAAGGGCCTGGTGAAGGTTCAACTATTTGGTCTGCCTTTTAGGATGTAGAATTTTATGGTACCATTGCCATTTGGGTCTAGATTCTCTGAGTTGGCTGGTCTATAATAAAAATCAAAGTGGACACTCTTTTGAGAAGTTTCATCCTATATTAAGTATTTTCTTTTGTTCCTGAAATGTGTACCAGATAGACAAAGCCTCATTAATCTTCAGCTATCCATTAAGCATACATTATTTAGAAGATTCTATTCTAGGCCCTGGAGATACAATAGCATCTGTGAGATAAGTAGATTGAGATAACCATCCTCACAAAACTCAATGACAGTCAAAAGCTACAGGCTGTGTTCTGTGGGAAGAACACTATGATATCAAGTTTAGGAGCCAAGATATGTATTATGCGTTGTCATGGGGTCAGAATTTGCAGAGGGAAGAGAAAGAAGGCAAAATGGCAAATGGGGAGGGGAAGATTAGTCTGCATGAGTGATTCAGGTGCCCTCTGGGGGACATTTGGAGCTAAAAGAGGTGATTAGAGTTGTCCCAAGAAAATATATAAGCCTTCATGTGTTTGCGCTCTCTCAGGAGGGAAGGATCCTAGACAAGACAGTCACCTGCAGCTGAGATAATCTCCGAACATACAGATAGCTAAAGGCCCTGATGAGCAAAGGGAGAGTAAAGTATATATCATATATTATATACTATATGTCATATAGTTCTTACACAGATATTCAAATAAATAAGCCTATCAAATCCCTGAGATTATTTTTGTTTATTTTGGTTTGTTTTAGCAAAAAACTGTCAAAAATCAAGAAAGCTGATCAAATTTAATGCTTTTTGAGAAGAGGACATTAGAATGTTGATAATTATACATGGCATCACAAATAATATATAAGTAATATATTTCCAACTTCATACCTCTTTCCTGTTTCCATCATATGCATTTTAAAAATGAATGGATTCTTTAAGTCTCTTATAAAGACATGGATGAGAGTCACATTTTGATATTAGTTGACATTTCCTACATAATAATCAACTTTATTCCTTAGACTGGTGTCGATATGAATGCTCACCTATGCTCCAATCTTCTGGCAGGTGCAGGGGAGCATCTGTTGAAGATCCTGAAAGTTCCCATGAATCTATTGCGAGGTCTGTGTCTCTCCCTGAGCTGGCTTCCATGGCTCACTTTGTCCTCTCATTTCCTGTGCTTCCTTCTTCTGCTTCCACTTTTCAAAACCTTCTTGTCTTCTTCTTTGTTTCCCTTTTTCCTTCATTTTATCTATCTCTCATTAATATAGACTCAAAGACACTCCCATATGTACAAACATTCACATGCATACTATTCGAACACATATTAAGGTCAGTCCCACAAAAGACACCAAGATTTGGTTTTAGTCTTGGGCAAATTTCAAGTAAGGAAACTTGTGTCATCAAGGTGAGGCCAAAATTTTCAGTCTTGAAAGTGTCTAAGTCTTTTTAAAGAACTTTTCCATGAAGGAAGCCAAATCCCCATACACCAGAGTAATTGGGCTTTAACATCTCCTTGCATTTGAATCATCTGAGAAGGATTCTGACCCATCACCTGGTTGCATGCCAGAAATAAGAATACTGCTCATCTTCATTGTCTCTTGCTGATTGCCATCATGTTGACATGTTACTGATGAGGTAAACTCCCTGAGCAGGCTGAGGCAATGTTTTCCAAAGAAAGGCGAGTTTTGTTTTGCATTTGCTCTTCCTCGTTACCACAAGCCATGCTTAGGTTCCCAGCCCTGATCTGCCCACACGCACAACCATCTGGACCGCAGCTGCTGTGACCAAGTGGAAACTCTCAAGCATGAGCCATCCAAGGGCTCCTTTTACTTCTTGTAAATGTCAATGTCTGCGTTATAGGTTACCCTGTCCTTTCCACTGGAAAGGCAACAACTGTTGTTTTCTTTCTTCTTTTTGCTTACACTGGGTATATGGACAGCAGGTATATGTCAGGGAACTAATAGGCATAAACTATAAGAATCGCCAGGTGGGTTTCATCACCACTGGGATTATAGCTCTCAGGTAAAACTTAGAAGCCAAAGTGTCAGCATTAGCAGCATGGAACACAGCTAGATGCATGTCTATTTTGTCAGGTGAACTTGCTGGGTGAGTTCTCACAGTTGCAGCCCTAGAAAATAACCTGCCTCTCCCTTTTCCTTTGCCCTGCCCTGACCAAGCCTGGTGATGTAGTTAGGAATAACAACAATTGATAGGAGCTTACTGGTGTGCTTTATAAACATCTTATTCAATCTTTAGAAATATTACAAAATATTTTAAAATTTGAAACCTGTGCCTCAAAGAAGGTAAGTCAGTTGTTCAACGTCACACAGCCAATCCAGTCTACTCCCTTCTGCTTCTTTATTTTATTGACAACTTCCATAAGTGTAAACAGTATCTCATGGTAATTCCCTCCCTCCCCCACTTTCCCCTTTGAAAGTCAAGTCTCCATTATATCCCCTCCCCTTCTCAGTCTGTCTTTTATTTTAATGTTATGCTCTTTTCCTCCTATTATGATGGTCTTGTAGTGAAGATGGTAGTGTTCTCCCTTGTAGATGGTAGTGTTAGGCACTGTGAGGTCATGGGTATCAAGGCCATTTTGTGTCTCTGCTTCTTAAATGGATTATCATACATTGCTGGAAGACAGGAATCATGAATTGTCCATCAAAGAGACCCTGTCATATAGAACAGTTCCTGACCCAGACAAGATAGAAAAACAGAAAACAAATAAAAACCCATATGAGATGTGTAGCTATCGAGAATATGGTAGAGGAAAATGTCACTGCTGGCTTAACTCCCCCAGAGCTACACTTACTTTCTTTTTTTTTTTTTTTTAATTTTTTTTTTTATTTTTTTTAAAATTTTTTTGTTTATTTATTTATTTGAGAGCGACAGAGAGAAGGAGGCAGAGAGAGAGAGAGAGAGAGAGAGAGAGAGAGAGAGAGAGAATGGGCACGCCAGAGCTTCCAGCCTCTGTAAACGAACTCCAGATGTGTGCGCCCCCTTGTGCATCTGGCTAACGTGGGTCCTGGGGAATTGAGCCTCGAACCGGGGTCCTTAGGCTTCACAGGCAAGCGCTTAACCGCTAAGCCATCTCTCCAGCCCTACACTTACTTTCTAACCTGAAAATTTTGCCTCCCATTTTCCCTTTAGTCATGTTGTTTACTTCATTAACTTGACCTCTTAGAATTTACTATTCAATCCTGTCCTCTTTCAAAGCTAATCTCAGACCTTATCTCCCATGGAAAATGTCCACCAGGGACCTCTGACCTCCTTTTGCTCCCACAGTCATTATACTCTCATGAACACCTGTTGTAATACATGTTGTAATACAGTGAGTGCCAGGGCCCATTGAGAGGCCAAAGGCTTAAGTCCACTAAGTGGAAAGAACTTTATGCCCAGATACACAGTATCCTGAACAGTCAGTAGGATGTTGGCAATAATGACTCAATGGGCCAAACCTTTGTTCCCATATCCTTCATTGATAACATGCCCTTTTATACTCTACATGTTTTCATCTGTGGGGTTCAAATTGTTACCATGTATGTAGACATAGCCTTATGATAGGTATCTTTCATTATATTGAAATATTAGTACTCCAATTGATACATAAGTGTTTACTCTGTGCCTGGCACTTTACCTACATCATAGAATGAGTGAGTCTGTCTTCAAAAAGCAGAACCAGTCTAAACTTAAACAGACTCTACTAATGCTGGGCTGTGATTTCAGGTGATTTTAGAGGTCTTGTGTGTGTTATATTCTGGAATTTTCTTTCTCCTTTCTCATGGATTCCTAAAATTCTCCTTTCAGAATTTCATTTTTCATAGCTGGTCCCAGACAGAGCCGAGGATTTAAGTTCTGATGACTTTAATGTTTTGCCCTGAAGAACTTTTCTCCTTTGTAGACTGACCTTTCAGAGCATCTTGCCATCATGCTGGCTGGAATTTTTGCTTTGCTTTCTCACTTTATTTCCAGAACTGGTGTAGAATAACCTCCTAGCTGATAGTTGACCACAGACCCATACGGTTCATGAAGTATTTGTAAAGACTCTCTCCTAAGACTTAACCATCCCTCTAAGGGATAAGATTTGTATGCTTATTTTGCAAATGAAGAAACTAAGACATACAAACCAACTTAGTGATTCAAAGTCATAAACATAGCCAATAAAGAAGGTTGATATGTACCAAGGATACAGCTTTCCCGTCACACATTTCCTCTTCTTAGCATTCCATCATACAGTGCTAACCACATCAAAATTACCAATGATGCTTATAAAAGACTAGTGCTAAAGGCACCTCTCCCAAGAGATTCTAATTTCATAGAGGCTGGTCATCAGAATTTCTATGTGTTCCCCATTTTTAATGTAAAAACCATTGATCTGTAGTCTTTATTTCCATGGCACTTGCGGAGCCACAAAGAATTCTACAAACTAAAAGCAGTATATATATTAGTGATTTCTTCTTTGTAGAAGTTCTTGAAAGCCAGGCTATTAAAGTAATGAGTCCCTGGAAAAGTAAATTTTCTGTGGATACACAAGCCTTAATGTCCAACTCCTCTGTTCTTCCAGCAGATAGTTTCCACTCAGAACTGCATGCTACACAAGTAAAATCAGAGATGATGGCTATCTCCTCCAACTGTCCAGCTGTTGATAGTTATAATGCTGTTTATGCGCCTGCAATTTCTCTGCTGTGGGAATAATATTTACAAGAGCTATCACCAGCTCGCATTAATATTTGACCAGCTGCCTAGAGGAAAACTGTTAACTAGTTTGTCCTTTCTCAGAAGTTCTACAGTGAAAGCACATTTTCCAATGAATACATTTCTGTTTTTTTCTTGGTTTCAAGCACCACACTTCAGAGGTGATCAGTGGTTTGGACACTGATGCAGAATCTTCTATCTCCTGGACAGTAAGGCATTTTCTAAGCAGCAGCAGGAGTGTTACCATTCCTCTTAGCTTACCTGGAGAAGAAACCCATTGCTTTCTCATTTTGTGTTAGGATAGAGTCATTTTTCCCTTCTGTGTGTCTCCTGCGAGGTGGGTCTGATATGCTGGGAAAATAAAACCCAGTTAATCAGAAGATTCAATTAATCAGATTGCCTACCTATTTCAGTAGGAAGAGCTAAGCACTAATAAGACAAATTATAAAAGCAGTTTTGCAAGACTTTTCAAGACTATAACAACAAAACCCTTCTGGTTATTTTCCAAATTCTACTAGACAATGACAATTTAATGGCAGAAACAGTTTTATGCATCTATCTAACATGATGCCAAAAGTAGATTTGTACTTATATATTTGTCTTTAAGTTTATGCTTATTATAATCAGATATGCTTATATTCATATTTTCATAATGAACATACATCAATACTATTTTCATGCTTATAAAGAAAATAGCAACTCCCTGGTCTTTCTGGTTCATTCTTGTTATATTATCCAATGCCTTTCAATTATTTCCACTATTTTATCTGATATTTTCTTTCTTATTTTTAAATAATAAGTTAAGCCTGATTTTCCTTTATATATAGATTTCTTGGAATTATTTAGTAACATGATATTATCTTCAGAAGTTATCTATTGAGCTATGATAGTAAATGAGGAGGTAGCTTACTCATTGCCTCTGTTATCCCTATCTTCTTGTTTTTAGCCTCATTCTCACTTTGAACATAGTTCATGTCACAATTTGTTACATAAAATCATTTGCAATGATTTGTTCCTGCAAATATATTTTTTTTTTGCTGATGAGCTAAGTAGTATACTGTATTCTGTTTACTTTTTGTATGTTTTTCTTTCTTAATTTCCTGTTTCTATGCTTTTAAAGAATTGCTAAAATTAAAATTTTCAATATCTCTTTTTAGTGCAACACTCCTTCAATATGTCTCTCAATGTTGTTTCTCACATATGTTGATATACATGTCATATTTATCAAATAATCCCTGTGTTCTATTTTGACATTTTTCTCTTAGAGACCTGTTTTCCTATGTTTGCACAAATTGCCATATGCTATTCTATAGGAATGCTGAATGACTATTGCCCTTTCAGCAATGAGCTGACTCTGAGTTGGTTTTGAATGACCCTCCATTTGGATTCAAGTTCTTGTACAATCCTTCAGGACTGAAGGGATACCACTATGATGTGTCTTCCTTGGAAATTGTTTTGTAACACTTTAGTTCTCAACTTGGTTTTTTCCTCAGTTACCATTTCTCAAGGTTACAGGTGCTGTGTTATATAGCAGTCCTGGAGACCAGCACATGTAACTAGGATCTGCCAGTCAGTGTGAGCTTGGGAATCCTCTCCACCCATGTGCACCCTGGTTGAGATCATAGATAAGATTGCAGCACAGAATACAGTGTTTGGAGTGATAGAGTACTTCTCTTTTCAAGTGCCAATGGTTCTTTTGTCTTTTTGGATGTAAATTATGATGGGGAATCCTATTTGTCTTGGATATTGTTTTTCATTTTATTCTGATTATATCCTTTATTTATTGGCAAATACTCCTTTGTACCTTCTAAAGACAGAGAGCAATCTGGTGACTATAACTTTACAGGTTCCATACACTTGCTTGATAATCTGACTTGGGACTAAGTCTAGTTTAAAAATGATTTTGTATTTAGAACTATTTTCTAACATTGCTGTGGAAAAGTTTGATTTCATTACTTTTTCCTTTAAAAACCTATGTGAGCTATTTTTTTAATCCCTGTAAGTATGTTGTATTTTTCCTCAACTCAAATAGTGTAATTATTGACAGTACTGTGCCATAGTGTGGTTGATTACTATTTGCCTAGCCAATGTACCAGACAAAGGTTTGATGTTCAACCAGTACACATGAATGCAATATAGAAGTGAACTTCCACTGTGATTGGGTGGTTGTGGTATTTTTTGAATGATTATCCCCCAAAATTGAGTTTTCAGCTTTTGCACCTATCAGGCAGACTCCTGTTACAGGGGAGCATGTCACTGGGTGGGGGGATCTGAATTCCAGCATGCAGTTCCTCAGAGAAGTGTGAGCTCTGGGGGTCCTGCTGCTGCAGTTGGTTTTGTGCTTGCTGTGGTACTTGCTATTTTTTTTCTCCTCCTCCCCTCCCTTACTCTTTCTTTCTTCATCTCTTCTTTTTCTTCCCATCACCTTATTTTATTTCATGGGTACACTATCCTGCTAATGGTTTTAGGATAGTAAAACAAAATGTCAAAAATAAAACAGTTGTTAAATTAGCTTCAGACCTGGGAAGAATTTCTACCACTAAGCAGGCTTTATTGACTGAATTTAAAAGCAGCATCTCCCACAATCTGCAACAGACTATAGGCCAATGATTTCCAGTTTGAACTTGTTAGGTTCTTCATGTGGGTGCCTGAGGTGTGTTGCCTGCTTACTATCTATCTACTTCCTTCTGTTCTATGTCTCTGTTAACTCATGATTAGGGGAATACATTGACTTTCCTTTGTGTATCTTTCTCCTACCTTCTGTTGCTTAGCTTCTGACTTCTCTCATTACAGAAGCTAAATAAAATTATTGAACTGAAAATGTTAAACAAAAAAAGTATGCCACTGGAAATGCCAAAGAAATTTTTATGAGAATTTAAAGAAGAAATTTCACAAAGCAATGGAGCACTGCAGGATCAATAAGTGAGGAGGGACTGCGTGAAGTGAAACATGATTATAGAATCTGTTGCAGCTGGCGATATAAAATTACTAAAACATCTCCCTTTCTGTGCATCACTGGACAGCAGAATATAGAGTAAGAGAGAATGTATGAAGGCATCCTGAACTGCTTTGAAATCAAGAGTGGCAGCCTTGGGCTAGGCTGGGGACATGACTCAGTGACTAAAGGCACTTGTTTGTAAAGTCTGACAACTTCAGTTTGATTCCCCAGCACTTACATAAACTCAGATGCACAAACTGGTAAAGCATTGGAGTTTATTTGCAGTGACAGGAAGCCCTGGTATGCCCATTTATTCATCCTCTCTCTCTCTCTCTGTTTCTCCCTCTCTCTGTGTCAAATAAATAAATAAAAATATTTTTAAAAAGAGTGACAGCCTGCTAGGATGTGATGTGTGTGAATCCATGCTATGATTTTCATCCTGAAATTTGAAATTCAAAACAGTAACCTCAATAACATTGTTTGAAATAAAAAGTATTAATATATTTCACAGATGATGATATTTTAATAATAAAAACCTAAAGCCTATAAAACATCTGTACAGAGAACCAGTAAAGATTAGATTAGATGCTGTTTGAATTAAGGGAGCCATCTCCTTTATTTGTCAGGAAAGGCTGAGCTTAGACTGGAAGCAAACAACTCCAGCCTCAGTGATTTACTATTTCAGAATATTTCTCAATATTGCAAAATCTAGTGGATGTCTAGGTGACTCTCCAGGAAGACTACCAGAGCAGTCATTCAGAGTCCATGTCAATATATATTGACAATATATACAATATATATTTTTCCTATATATATTACTATATATATTTCAATATATATGCTTTCCAACATACTATATATATATATATGTATGTATACACACACATATATATATACATGTATATATATACATGTATATATATACATACAAATATATTCACATACATACATACAAGTAGGTATTAGGGATAAAAATAATGTGTACTATACAAAGACACTTACAAATACTTTTGAGTGGTTCCCAATTTCATGAATCATGAAGTACAGCTGATAAAGTAAGAGGAAGTCTAACATTAGTCACTTATGTCTAAGAATGGGAAGCTCAGGCTTTATGTACAGGAATGTGAGGTCAGTAGTAATGAGTCAGGAGACTGCAGGCCAAGAGGCTTAACCCCAGAACTTCTACTCTAACAGTAGAACCAAATTCTAAGATGTTTACACACACAATTGAAATTGATTTCCATGGTTTAATTAACTCACAAAAACAGAGTTAAACCTTGGGATTGCTAAAGTTAAATAGGTTTATTTACAATAGGACTCCTGGAGCCTTTAACATAATGCAATATATTATGAATCTTAAAATGCTAGAACATTAAGAAATTTCTAACCGTAAGAATCACCTCCATCAGTACTTTTGCCAGAATATTGAGGATCATGCTTTAGGAAATGCTGCATCATCATATTATAATTATAGGCTAGTTAGTCTATGGAAATTAGTTAGCCTCATCAATAAGAGTTAATAAATAAATGTTTGTCTCCTCCCTTCCTTTAGGCATCCATTTTTTTATCCCAGAATTTGAGTATCTATTGATGCATAATTTAATTCTTACATTTGCTAGATATTATCTCTCATGGAGGAAATACTTACTAGGCAACCACACTATTCCTAATGTTATTAATGCTCAATATTTAAAGGCGGAAAGAATGTTGTATCTATTATCTGACTTGTTTTTGTTATTGCTGTTTTGTCTTCTTTCATTTTCATTTTTTAAACTTTTTTTGGAGACAGATTCCATAGTGTCCAGGCTAGCCTTGAACTCACAGTCCTCTGCACAGTCTCACAGGTAGTTGAGATCACAGGCATGCACTCCTGCTCTCCACACACTCTGTACTTCATAGTACATGAACTAAGATTAGTGCTGAACAAATCATGTGGCACAGTGTTACAAGTACTCTTCTAGAGAGAGGACTGCTTCTTCACAGGAGCACAGGATAGACGTGAGAAAACTTTGCTTTTGAGAATAAAACTCCTGGGAGACTTGCACAGAAACCATTAAGTCCCTCCTATCCTTTACTTGAAAGTAATATTATCCTGGATCTCAACACTGGGCCTCACTGCCAGTTACATTGCATCTGACCCGTTCTGGCCTCCTGGGATAGTTATGCAACAATTGTAATCTTGTTAGATAAATCTCGCAGTAGCACTTACTCCACACTCCTGTCACTTGCAGATTTGATCAGCCTCCCTTGTATGTTTTCATCCAAGTCCATAATAACAATTTTGCTCAAGGCAGAGCCAACAAGACTTACATTCAGAATTGCTCTCATAAAAAACTTCAAGCCACTAGAGAATTATCTTGTTCTTAAACCAATTCTGTTCTGAAGGAAACAAGAAAACAACACTGTTCCAAGGAGGCAAGTGCCTTCCAAGTACCCTTCATGTAAAAATTTGCATCAGAGAAGGCACTGTAGTACTTGACTAATCTTTACTTTCTACACCTCCTTCTCTACATGTTAATTGACCTCCAAGCCTGCCAGACGTGGTGAGAGGTATGCTAGTCATTCAGTTGAATTCCTTCGGTAGCCTAATTCGATTCCCCTGGCCAGGCTTTACAGAGATCTGTACTTAAAGTAATAAGAATTTACATGCTTTACCCAGGAATGCACAGCCAAGGATGAGGAGAGGTGAAATGAAACTGGGCTTTCCTGATTTTCAGATCCAGTTTTTCTTTTTGATAACATATTATGCCTAATGTCTGCATGCAAACATATCAACCATTCTATTGACACATGAATCCTCTTGCTTTCTTGGTAGGTCTCTGATCATCTGTGAAAATCCATAGACATCTTCCATATATTCTATGTCTGAATAAATTCACTACTAAACTTACCAGTGTTGGAATGACATGGGGAACATTTTGTAAGTGATGAGATTTTGTACTCTACTTTTTGAGAATGTTGAGTCAGTAGGCTTTGCCCAGGGGCCAGGGACCTGTAGCTCAAGAGAGCCTCCAGGTGCTTTGAAGACCAGCACAATTTTTGGAAGACTGGTTTATTCCCTCGCTGTCAACACTGAAGGGATTATTAAAGGGATGGTACGTTTTCCTTCCTAAAACCAGGAAAGTCTGTCTTTCCTTCTGCCTCTGAGAAACCTTCCTTTTCTACAAACACATAATTGATTTTCCTGTTTCTCAATGAAAAATTTAAACAACAGTGTCCCATTTACATTTGTCTCTCCCATGCTCATCATTCATACTTTCATGGATTCTTAACCTACTGGACTGGCTGGGAGACCGGCATGGTTACAGCTGTTGCCTCCATTCTAAGGCATGGAACACTGCTGTGGATGTATTCACAGCGCCTTGGCAAAGTCACAATGGAAGGAAAGGAGGAGAAAATACAGGTGTTTATTTGAAACAAGTGTCCAATAGCCTCTTGAAAATGAAGAACATAAACACTTCACAGGTCTGAGGTGCCAGTATATCGAGGTCCCTCAGAAATATCTAGCAGTGCTTTTGATGTTTACATGCTTGTCATAGCTACTCTTCCATATAATTCAATTGTTCTCATAATTAAAATATTCATTTTAAGATCAAGACCAGAAAATGTCAACAAATGCCACTCTCCAAAAATATCCTTTGATAATTAAACTGAGAATATTGAACTTGGGTCACTAATTTTTCCAATAGGCTAATCTCAACCTTAGGACTTCTGGAATGTATGGATTAATAAAAAAAAATGTTTGTTTGGAACTGCAATTATCTTACTTCGACATTAAATAGTAGACCTGTTTTGTTTTGTTTTGTTTTTGTTTTTTTTTCAAGGTAGGATCTCACTCTAGCTCAGGCTGACCTGGAATTCACTATGTAGTCTCAGAGTGGCTTCAAACTCACAGTTCTGCTCCCTGAGTGCTGGTATTAAAGGCGTTAGCCACCACACTGGGCTTAAAATGTGACTTTTAAGCCCCCCCTTTGTCTCTCTCTTTCTTTTCTACATGTAAGCCCAAGTGCCGAAGCATACATATACTTCTGACCCATCTGATGTGATAAGTACTTTATGAAATAAATAGCATTGTTCCCCAATTTAAACACATATTAGAGAACTCAGTTTGCTAAAAATATGAACTGGAAAGAAAAAAATTATC
Organism: Dipus sagitta; assembly: GCA_036346955.1. Lineage (NCBI taxonomy): Eukaryota > Metazoa > Chordata > Mammalia > Rodentia > Dipodidae > Dipus > Dipus sagitta. The sequence goes on along the minus strand of CM070779.1, from coordinate 86,808,860 downwards.
TAAATTTAGGCATTTCTTCTTAAACATTACAAGAAACTTTCTAAATAGTCTTTTATTACTTTTAATTACACAGGTGATTTGTTACAGAGCTTTTTAAAATTTATTTTTATTAGTCATGGACATACTTAGTATATAAGCAACACATGTTGGTACCATCCATTTCCTCATCCCTGCCCCTTTTCCAAAGAGGCCCTTCTCATTGGGGATGCAGGTCATCCCCATGGGGATTGTGGGTTGTGCTTTGTGGGAGTATCAATCAGTTATAGGGGAGAGGTAATGCTTTTACACAGAGGTTTTTTTTAATAGTTTAAATACTTTAATAGTTTAAACCATTCACCAACTAGAATGTTATTTATTTTCTAATGTAACTTTTTTGTTTTTGAAACTTTCATACATGTCTAAAATGTATTTTAATCTTATTCCTCCCTACTAATCTCTCTTTCTCCTTCCCCTTCCTCTAAAACCATTCTTCTTCTCAATCCCCATCCCACTCTCATGCATTTCTGGGTGACTCACTGAGTTAAATTAGGGTTGCTTGCATAAGCACGGGTAGGAAATTATTTACTATAGTATGGGAAAACTGCCAGTGGTTACTCCACTGAAGAACATGAATCCCATCTCCTCCAGCCACTACTGGGTGCTCTTACCTACTCTGTTAATTTTTAAAGACACTATGACAAAGTGACTTCAGATGTAACCAGTTTTGCTTTTGTGTTCAGTGAGGCACGAGTTCCTTGTCCACACCAGATCTAGACATTCTGATGACCAAGGTTCATGTATAGCAGCCTGAGACTGGAATGATATTCTCTGAAACAGATTTCTTTTTTAATTTTTTTTGTTTATTTTTTATTTATTTATTTGAGAGCAACAGACAGAGAGAGAAAGAGGCAGATAGAGAGAGTCAGAGCTTGGGCACACCTCCAGCCGCTGCAAACGAACTCCAGACGCGTGCGCCCCCTTGTGCATCTGGCTAACGTGGGTCCTGGGGAATCGAGCCTTGAACCAGGGTCCTTAGGCTTCACAGGCAAGTGCTTAACCACTAAGCCATCTCTCCAGCCCTCTGCAATAGATTTCTGTTGTTTTCTGTCGATGACTTTATCCTGAGACATATTTGTTTTTGTCTTGCAGAGTCAGGTGATTATAGCTGTAGAATCAACGTGATCATATTCAGTGTCTCTCAATGTCAGCTTTTCTTATGCATTCAGTATGGCTAAATAGTAAAGTTAGTAAGTATCTTCTCTTATTCCCAAAGTCTCACATGATGGTGTCCACTTTAACCAGGCTTCAGCATCATGTGACATCCAGTGCCCAGCCTGCCACCTCCACTGTATGTTTCCGATACAAGGCTGCTGGACATTGGCTCCAACTCCCAAACTCATCTGCTTCCAAAACAATGTTATAACAAATTGTACAGGGTCTGTAATCAGTGGGGAATTTTTGTGGCTTGCAAATGCACCCCACATTGCCAATAATGAATATTCCATAAGCAAAAAGGCCTTTTTAAGTTCCAAATGCTATTAGGGAAGCACAAACTCTATCAAAAATACTTATTTGGCTAAATACTTTTGAGCTTAGTAAGTGACTTTAGAGGTTCAACGGAGGGATCCAAGCCCAAGCCCCACTGGCATCCGAAGTGGGATCTGCATATACAAGGTGACTTCAGATGAAATGTTTCAAAACCACATTCATCTTCCCAAGGTGAGGAGAGATTTGTTCATCTTTTCCAAAAGCTCAACCTCTAAGTTCAATCTATTTTGTTTACATTACTGGAAAATTTCTATTTATAGAAGATCAGAAATATTCCTGCCAGTAATTAAGGAGTAACTTACTCTTGTTTGGAAGACAATTAACTTTCTCAGGTAGCAAAAGGATATTGCATGTTTTGCAGCTTTGCTTCAAATGTAGAACCACTTTAACCTAGTGTGGTTCCAAACAGACACGTTTGAAACATTTAAGAGCTCAGGGGGCCTTAGAGAGTGTCTAGTTGATAGGTATGATTTTAAAGATGAGAAAAACAAGTTCTGAAAGTAAAAGAAACACATCCAAATATATGTGGTTAGATGGATCTGATTGGCCTGAGTTTCAGTCCCTCAGGCTCCTCTCACATTAATATATCATTATTTTCCATTCCTCATCAGTCAGTTATTTAGGACACAGAGTGTGCCAATCACTGAGATAGATTCTGGATGGATATACACAAAATGTGAGTGTTCCTATATTAAAAGAGCTCAATAGTCTTGTGAGGGAAACACACCAATTGCAAGCTCAGAAGCATATTGTCAAAGTTGCTACATTTCCACAAATGGGCTTACACCAGAAGAAATAAAACAATCCACAGAGTACAGAGACCTCAGAAATTATAGAAAATATTTACAAGTTATACATCTGAAAAACAGGTAAATATTCAGAAGAGATGTGGAACTTCACAAACTCAATAGTAAAACAACATAATTTCAAAAACAGGCAATAGACCTAAAAAGACATTTCTCAAGAAAACATAGAAATTGTCAGCAAGTATATTTTTAAAGAGGTTCAACATTATTAACCATCAAAATTAAAATCAAATTTACAGGTAGGTATCATCTCTCTACAACAAGAATGGCTTTTTAAAAGGTAATGGTGAGAGAATCTGGAGGAAAGAGAACTCTTGTACACTATTGGTAGAAATATAAATTAGTATATTCATTATGGAAAACAGTATATAGCCTTCTCATAAAAGTCAAAATAGAACTATAAGATAACCTGATAATTGTACTACGAGGTACGTATCCAAAATAAATGCAATCCATGTTCTGAAAATATCTGAACCTCTTTTATTTATTGCAGAAGTATTCACAACAGAAAATAAATAGAAACAACTTGCATCCACTTATAAATGGAGTTTTAAAAGTAGTGGTACATACATGTAATGGGATAGTGTCTAACCATACAAAAGAATGAAATCCTGTCATTTTGAAAACTTGGATGGAACTGATGTTGATTATTTAAGATAAGCCAAGCACAGAAAGACAATTAACCTGTGCTCCCACCCACCTGTAGAGTTGAAAAGAGCCAATCTCTTAGAAGTTGGGAGGGAAGATGGAAAGAGTGGGAAAAGTTGACCAATGAATACAAAGCTAGAATTCCACAGGAGTAAGCAGGTCTTGTGGGCTATTGGGTATTAGTGAACTGTCACTATCAACAACTAGAATAAAAGTTTTTAAATTTTCCATCACTGAAATGATAAATGTGTGAGGAAATAGACACATTTAATCTGATTAAACACAGCACAATATGTACATGTATTGAAACATTGCATGGTAATGCATTAACATGTACAGGGTTTACTATTAAAAATCTGGTAAAAGCTGGGCATGGTGGCACATGCCTTTAATCCCAGCACTCGGGAGGCAGAAGTAGGAGGATTGCCGTGAGTTCAAGGCCACCCTGAGACTCCATAGTGAATTCCAGGTCAGTCTGGGCTAGAGTAAGACCCTACCTCGAAAAAAAAAAAAAGCTGCTAAATTCTGTGACTATGCACAAAGTAGAATATATATATATTTGAGAGAGAGAGAATTGACATGCCACAGTCTCTAGTCACTGCAATAGAACCCCATATGCTTGTGCCACCTTGTGTATATGCATGACCTTGTTCACATGCATCACCTTGTGAATCTGGCTTATGTGGGTTCTGGAAAATCAAACCTGGGTCCTTAGGCTTCACAGGCAAGTACCTTAACCACTAAGCTATCTCTCCAGCCTAAATAAAGGTTATTTTAAGCTGAGAGAATACAATGCATTTGAAGGATAGCAAGAAGTTCAATCTGTAACAGGACTGAATAGAGATGAAGCCAATGTGATGACAGCAATCAGATAATGAGAGTGTGGATTGTGTAGTTTTGAGCTCTATTGACATATTATTGAAAATATTGAAATGCTTAAGTCAGTGGGAGATATGATACTATTTGCAACATGTAACTACAGAGATATGAGTGGCAGTTGTATTGGGAAATAGAAACATGGGAGACAGGGAGAAACATTGGATACAATTATAGTAAGTGAGCAAAGAGAAGATGAAACTTACGGCATGAACTGAAAGCAATGGGATGGAGAGGGCAGGAATGCAGGGAGAGATTTAATAATGCACTACATGTGGGGAGTAAAGAGAGAAGAGCTGGAGAAAGTTCTAAGGTTTATGTCACAGACTCCTGGTAGACTGGAATCTTTTATCATAATGGGGAGTCCAAAAAGCTAAACATGTTTGTGGTGGAACTTTAGTACATGTAGCATTGGGGTGCTATGTGCATTGTGAGTCCAGAGGTTCTATGAGTTGAGAAGCTAAGAATGCTCTCTGAGCTAGAGCTATTTTGGAGAAATTTTGTCTCCCAAACCTACTAGCTACTTAAGAGTAACATTTGCAGTAATAGAGTTTGACCTATTTGGCAAGTATGATCAAATTATTGTGAAACCTTCCTAGTCTGTCTTCATTCGTATTTTCTTCATTCTTTTACCCATTCCTTATAAGGGTTAGTTTGGGTCTGAGTGGTTGGCTTACATGTTGAGAAGCATCTCTTTCTACTCATGATAGCCGCAAAATTCTAGTCAAGAAAAATATCAGGTTTCTTCTCTGTAGAAAATCAATGATTTCCTATAGTACAAATGTAATTCCACAACTAAGCAGTGACTGTGAGCAAAGTTTACAACAGAATATGGATAGGGAAATACATTGTGTTATTGTAATGATAATGTAAAAGTCATGATCCAGTGAAATCCCATGACTTGAACTATAAAACTATAAATTGTATGCATGCACTTACATGCACACGTACATGACCACATGTGCACACAAGATGTTCTGGTGCTCTTGTATATGTTTTTGTTGACTCTCTTTGTCCAGATGTTTATTATCTATTTAGATTGCTACACAATCTTGCTCTTTTTCCCATTGGTTATTTTCTCCTAGTTATGTGCTAAAATAATTCAAGACTGCCTTTAAAGACTATTTTGATGTCTCTACTTATTAGCTCAGTAGACGTTACTCGAATCATTTTAACTAATTTACTCCATGAAATGTGTCTACTAGTTTGTGGTTGTGGCACCATGGTAAAGTGTTCACCTAGCATTTGTGAAGCCCTCAGTTCAAACTGAGGACCAAAAAAAAAAAAAAAAAAAAAATGTGTCTACCATAATTTAACATCACACAAGTGTCAGAAGGGAAGAAGATAATGCACCCAGAAGTTTTTCCAATGTCTAGATTAAATTCATTGCCTTGGATTTCAATAACTTGCTTCTCTTGATGGACAAAACATTCCCCATGTTGTACTCCTTGTGGTTGTTGATTCAGCTCATCTGCTCTCCATTCTGTGATCATTGACTGCATTAAGCCTTGGACCTCATTGCTATCATAAGTCTCATCCTTACTCATCCTTGATCTGCAGTTATCTTCCAATTCCTTTCCTAACATTTATATCCCAGATCCTCAAAGATTTTTATCAGTTGTCTCTCAACTTTCTCATTTCTATTCTTTTTTTTTTTTTTTTTTTTTTTGGTTTTTCAAGGTAGAGTCTCATTCTAGTCCAAGCTGACCTGGAATTCACTATATATTCTCAGGGTTGACTTGAACTCATGGTGATCCTCCTACCTCTGCCTGCTAAGTGCTAGGATTAAAGGTGTGCGCCACCACACCCAATACTTCCATCCTTTAAACAGCCTTTGACAGACTACAACTTCCTTCCTAAGAAACCATCTCTACTTGGAACCCAGGGCATTATTTCAAGTGGTCCTTCTCATGACTAGGTTATTGCTTGTTTTTGCTGTTTGGGTAGGACCTCCAAGTTCTTGTGACGTGGAATCAGAGGTCCTATCTTGTGTACTTCCTAGAGGGGTCATTCTGCCTCAACTACCACTTATTAGCTAATTACTTCTGCATTTACTTCCAGTCCCAACTTATCCTTTGAACTTCTGAATATTTTTATTTAGATAACTAATAATGATCTAAAACTTAGCATGTCCAAAACATGACTACATATTTCTCCTCCAAACTTTCAGACATTTTCATCTCAGCAATTAGATTCCTCACCTCTCTACTTTGACCAAAATCACTTCAAGTTGTCTTTTCTTCCTCTTTCTTTTATGTATGACATAAAAGTTTTATTAGTTTTGTTAAGATACTATAGCAAATCATCTGAAAATTAATGCATTAAAAGAATAGAAATATGTACTTTCAGACTTCACAAACCCAGAAGTCCAAAATTAGTTTAGCCCAAATTAAGATGTCAGATACTATGGAGGAAAATAAATTCTTCATCTCTTCTAGCTTATAGTTGATTCTGGCATTCCTTGATTGTGGCTATATCTCCATTCTCTGCCCTAATGGTCATATTGCCTTTATTTCTTTTTTTGTGAAGGCAGTTAATGCCCATATAAGTAATGCATGGTTGTATTCTCAACTCAATATTATATTTAAAAATATTTGTTTGCCTTTGGTATTGACACAGTGGTTAGAGGTGAGGTTAAGGAAAGAAGGCTGGTGGGCTGAAGAGATGGCTTAGTGGTTAAGGGTCTTGCTTGCAAAGCCTAAGGACCCAGGTTTGGTTTTCTAGGTCCCATGTAAACCAAATGCACAAGTTGACACATGTGAACAGTTGGCACATGCACACAAGGTGGCACATGCATCTAGAGTTTGTTTGCAGTGGCTAAGGCCCTGGCATGCCAATTGTCTCTCTATTTCAATTAAAAAAAAGAAAAGAAGGCTGTTGAGGAAGAGTCACCAGTGAACGAACCAAGTTCAGAATGCTTGCGGTTGTTAGTGTCTAGAGCACCCATGGGTGCCATTGCATTAGACTCTTCAACAGTCCTCTCTTGTTCACTACTGCCTCTAAGCCCTCAATACAAGCACAACATATCACATATTTTTGCCTGATTCGAGCTTGATCTGATCCTCCAAATGGGCTAGTAAAATCTATACCACGGTTCAAAGAATTTCTGTCTGATCTAACCTCTGCTTTCTGCTCTAACTGCACACATTCCTGCTGCTCACTACTCCCTGTGTTCCTGCGACAGCTCTAGCCTTCGGAAATTTCCACGCATTGCCATGCCTTTCTGGTTTTGGAACTTTCTTCTTCCCACTTTGTCTTTTACCATAGATACCTACATGTGGAGTTGAGGTGTTATCATACCCTCAGAGGAAGACCTCTTCAGGTGTCATTGCGTCCTCAGTGGATGTCATCCCCAGGTGTCATCGTGTCCTCAGAGGAAGACCTCTTCAGGTGTCACTGCATCCTCAATGGATGACATCCCCAGGTGTCATCACATCCTCAGAGGAAGGCCTCTTCAGGTGTCACTGCATCCTCAATGGATGTCATCCCCAGGTGTCATCGTGTCCTCAGAGGAAGACCTCTTCAGGTGTAACTGCATCCTCGATGAATGACATCCCCAGGTGTCATCGTGTCCTCAGAGGAAGACCTCTTCAGGTGTCATCATGTCCTCAGAGGAAGACCTCTTCAGGTGTCACTGTGTCCTCAATGGATGACATCCCCAGGTGTCATCACATCCTCAATGGATGTCATCCCCAGGTGTTATCGTGTCCTCAGAGGAAGACCTCTTCAGGTGTCATCACATCCTCAATGGATGACATCCCCAGGTGTCATTGCGTCCTCAGAGGAAGACCTCTTCAGGCATCACTGCATCCTCAATGGATGACATCCCCAGGTGTCATCACATCCTCAATGGATGACATCCCCAGGTGTCATTGCGTCCTCAGAGGAAGACCTCTTCAGGTGTCACTGCATCCTCAATGGATGACATCCCCAGGTGTCATCACATCCTCAATGGATGACATCCCCAGGTGTCATCGTGTCCTCAGAGGAAGACTTCTTCAGGTGTCACTGCATCCTTAATGGATGACATCCCCAGGTGTCATCACATCCTCAATGGATGACATCCCCAGGTGTCATTGCGTCCTCAGAGGAAGACCTCTTCAGGTGTCACTGCATCCTCAATGGATGTCATCCCCAGGTGTCATCGTGTCCTCAGAGGAAGACCTCTTCAGGTGTCACTGCATCCTCAATGGATGACATCGGCAGGTGTCATCGCATCCTCAGTAGATGACATCTGCAGGTGTCATCATGATCTCAGTGGATGACACTTTTAGAAAATTTCCAATGCTCATAACTGCTAGATGTTGCATTGAGCATGTGTCTCGTGGTAATTTTACATCCCTTGTGATTCCTGTGTGCTCAGTGGGAAATTGCTCTATTTTATTGCTTAATATTGTATCTTTTGTATGCAGTAAACAGGCTCTAGGACCCTTGCATGTAACAGGGGCTCAATAAACACTTCTTGAATAAATTAATAAGGTAGTCAGTTACATGGGAGATGAATATGGTGTGGTGGTTTGATTCAGGTGTTCCTCATAAACTTAGGTGTTCTGACTGCTAGGTCCCCAACTGGTGGAAATTTGGGAATTAAAGCCTCCTGGAGGCATGTATTGTTGGGGGCAGGCTTATGGGTGTTGTTTCCCCATGCCAGTGTTTGGCACACTCTCGTGTTGCTACTGTCCACCTTATGTTGGTCAGGGGGTGATGTCCACCCTCTGCTCATGCCATTGTTTCCCCTGTCATCATGGAGCTTCCTCTGGAATTTTTAAGCTAAAATAAATCCTCCCCCCCCCCGAACAAGCTGCTCTTGGGTGATTTCTGCCAGCAATGTGAACCTGACTGCAACAATAAAGTTGGTACTGAGAGTGAGGTCATGTGCTTCTAGACACCTGACTGTGTGGCTTTGGCCTTTTAGAGCTCATTTTCAAGAGGAATGCGGAAGGATTTGAAACCTTGGCCTAAGAGATGCCTTGCAGTGCTATAAGTACAGCTTGATGAACTATTTTGGTCAGAGTTGAAAGACCTGAATGCAGTAAGTACTATGGACTGTGAGATTTGGCTTGTGAGGGTGAGAAAGAGCCTTGCCTAGAAGGACTACAAACAGTTTGTGTGAGAGGCTTGCTGTTATGGCTGTGCCATGAGAACTTGTGCAGGGTTCCTTTTCATAGAAATGGACTGATGTGGGCAGAGGAATATTACACAGTAATGAAATCTTTGGGTGAAATGCTGCCAATTCAGCTTCAGTTGTATGAGAGATTACAACCTTTGAGATCGGGCCAGCTGACCTGCAATGGGGTAACAGGTAAGATGTAGACTCTTTTGAATGGGCCTGAATGCTGAAGGAATGTCCTGTTCTTCAAAGTCTGCTTTATTTCCCCATGCATTAACAAATTGGCACCTAACCTGGTATTGTGGAGTATAAGAAATGCAGGAAAGAGAGGGTCATTGAACTTGCAACTTGTGTTTTGTAAACTGCAATGGGCAGTGTGAAGCAGGTTTGCTGGATGCCTGCATGGAGACCCCATGGGGCCATGAGGATGAACCATAGGTTGTATTGGAGACCCAGTGGAGCTGCAGGGACCATGAGACGGCTACTAAGTAAAGCTGCTGGCCCAGGATGAAGTTTTCCAGGACTGTGAGTAGCCTAGTTGGAGAGGCGGATTTGGTATTCCAGAGACTTGTTGCTGGTTAGAATTATTGGACTTGGAGACTTGTTACTGGCTAGAGTTGTTGGACTTGGAGCTACAGAGTTTGATGTTTGCCCTGTTTAAATCTTATATTGCTTGAATATTTCTTTGCTATGCCCAATGTTGTCTTTTGCAGTGTGTTTATTCTGTGTCATTATGTGTGTTGGGAGGATTTTTTGGTATTATGGCTCAGTTAAAAGAACCTGGATTATAGAGATGTTTGAACAACATTGGGATTGATAAAAAAAAATATGTGGACTTTTAAAGTTGGACTGAATGCATTGCATTTTACCTCATGGATGGTTATCAGTTTATGGGGGCCAGGGGCAGAATGTAGTGGTTTGATTCAGGTGTCCCCCATAAACTTAGGTGTTCTGACTGCTAGGCTCCCAGCTGATGGCAATTTGAAAATTAAAGCCTCCTGGAGGCAGTGTATTGTTGGGGGTGGGCTTATGGGTATTATAGCCAGCTTCCCAGTGCCAGTGTTTGGCATAGTCTCCTGTTGCTATTGTCTACCTTATGTTGGCCAGGGGGTGATGTCCACCCTCTGCTCATGCCATCGTTTCCCCCTGCCATCATAGAGATTCCTCTGGAGTCTGTAAGCCAAAATCAACCTTTTTTTTTCCCACAAGCTGTTCGTGGTGGTGTGATTTCTACCAGCAACGAGAACCTGACTGCAACACTATAGATAGTGATTTTAGTTGGTTTCATAGTATAGAGTGTGGAACCCATAATGTTATATACACTAAGCAAGTGCTGTGCTACCAAGTACACCCCCATCCTTTCTGACTAGTTGAAACAAAAATATGAAGAGGCAATTATTGGCTAAGGTTTTCAATATTTTTCTAGTCTGTAATACATATATTTAAAAATTCTATAATTCCTTATACAAGGTGAAATAATTTTTACAAATCAAATTCGAGTGTTTGGCAAAACATGTAATAGAGATTATCTGTTTGACAATAAAAATAAATACTTCCACTCTAACTTTGAATATTTCCAGATGCTTTGTTGTGGCATATTTTTGTGAAAGCTTCTTTAAAATTACCACCATCACAAATAATTTGCTTCATACCCAGCTCTAGGACATATTACACCTGAAACATACAATATAAAACTTCATGGGTTTACAATGGCAAGTGTGCTAAATAAAATCACACACATGGTTTGAATAAATTGAACTGAAGAATTTTTATATCAAAATCTGAACATGATGGTAAAAGCCAAGCCATATTCTATTTATGGAGAAAAATTGCCATGACTTTGTGACATTTTATTTTATGGAATTTAAATATGTATTTCAATTCCATAGTGATTTTCTTCAAATAATCCAACAGCTATTTGCAGTCTTCTCTCCAGACCCATTAAGGACTCATACATTAAAAAGGAGCAAACCAAAGCAGGGTGTTGTTATGAACTATGACTTTCTTTAATTTACTCTCCTTGTGAACAAACACTGCACAATTTGGTTAATCGGATTAGTCTAAAGAGTAAATAGTCCAGAGCCAACCATCTCAAGGACCTTCATTCCCTCCTCCAGCCTCCTACTGCTGGCTGAAGCAAAGCCCATAGGAACTTATTTTGCCCAACTAATTGCATTGGAATTTTGTTAAAATTCATTGTGATGCAGTTGGTTTTCAGAGAAACTAGACATCCTACCCTTCATGTCTAATGAGCTCCAGAGGACTCTTAGGAGCTGCTCATCTGTGGGCCCCATTTTGAGTAGTGAGGAACCAGTGAGCTTTGGGACCACAGGACCATAGATGATTGGCCACTGAGTTGCAGCAGAGGCTACCAAATGGACTAAATGGAAAGGTGAGATCATGTCCTCTTGAAGTATCCTCAGCTGTCTTCTTATCTTTTTCAAATTTGAATCCTACTTGCTGGCATCCCTAAAACTATTAATAGCACCTTCTTCCTCTCAACCATTAGTACATTAAGTTCTAAGTTAATTTCGACTATCTTTTCCACCTATACTGGCACTGGTCAGTACTGCTAAGTCAAATTGCAAACCCAGCCCTTTGCTTACTACTTTCGTCTCCTTTCCTCCTCCCATTTCCTATTAATGGAAATATTCCCTTCCTCCCTGTGACTCAGCCTACATTCCAGGAGCCACAGCAGTGCTTGATAGGACCCAGGGCCATAGTTTCAGTGGCCTTGGGTTTTGCTGGCATCAGAGAGATGGTTTTGCTTCCCCATATGACCTTGGTCTCTGCCAGTAGAGGGACTCAACACATTCTCTTGCCACTGCTCATACCTTTTTCTACATCTAGCATTATGGGGGTGCTGGAGAATTGATCCTGGGCCTGCAGGTTTTGAAAGCAAATGCCTTTAACTGAGTGACATTGTTAGGTATTTTTAAACATGTTTTATTCATAAAGAATCAGAGACAAAGCACGTGTAAACTGATATAAATAATAATACTGAAGAGGGTTTTAAACCAAAGTCTATTGGAATATAGATATTGCCAGGATCCTGTTGCTTCTTTTGAGTCTAAATGAATCCTAACTAGTATCTAAGAAGGTGGACTATTATTGTTTGCCATGTATTTATTTTCTCCCCCTTGGATTTTCTTTTCTTTCTTTCCCCCAGCAACAGTATGTCTTGGTCGTAACCTTCCACCACTACCTTACTTTGTCTACCCTCTTACATTTTTCCACCACCTCTTCCACAGTGGTCCCTGATCGTTGGAGGAAATGATAGAGATGTCTCACTCAGTGCTGAGCAATCCACTGTCACTTCTTCCTAGCACTATGGTGACTTTTGACTCACCCTAGTAGTCTCTGCCATCTGCAAAGAGAAGCTTCTCTAACCAAAAGTGAGAGTAACATTAGTATATAAGCATAAATATAAGTATTTAGAGGGCCATAATTTGGTAGCCATAATATGTCCATCTAGCCAAGTAATGGTTGTACCCCCCTTAAGAGCTCGTGATCTCAGGAGCCATAGGGTTTTTGTTGTTGTTGTTGTTGTTGCATTTTTTTTTTTTTTTTTTGAGATATGGTCTCACTCTAGCCCAGGCTTACTTGTAATTCACTCTGAGTTCTCAGGGTTGCCTCCAACTCATGGCAATCCTCCTACTTCTGCCTCCCAAGTGCTGGAATTAAAGGCATGTGCCACCACGCCCGGCGAGCCATAGGCTTTTGACTAGGTTTTCAGTACCAGGCTTGAATTCCCTCCTGGTAGAACAGGCCTCAAATATAATCAGAGAGCAGTTGGATTCCTCCAAATCTTGACTAACAGATAGGATGGACATTTAAGTCATTATCATTTAATTTATGTTTGGAGCTTCTTTCCTGGGCTTATTTCTGATATCTTCACTGCTGCCTGGATGTTTCAGTTGTACCACATGGTCACATCTTACCTACCTTCAGTATTTTCCACATCAGCATGATTGAGATACATCTAAGTTTCGCAGTGCCTCTAATATTCTCTCTCTCTCTCTCTCTCTCTCTATTTTGTCACTTGGGATTAAACCCAGGATCTCACATATGATACCAATAAATCACTTTACCACTGAGCTATACCCCAAGTCTTTGTTTTTACATTTTTATTTTTGAATAAACCCAACAAGCCTTGAATTTGTAATTCTCTTGCCTTGGGCTCCTGAGTGGCTGAAATTGTGGGCCTGTAACACCAGGACCAGGTAGAGTCATGTCAGAGTCAAGGTGAACATGAGATTCCATGAAGTCTCTCCTGATTTGGGGATTCAACACATTCTTTCACTTTGTAAATATCAGTTCAAGTTGTATGTCATTTTATCACTTACCATAGAAGAAGCAATAGAGGTTCATGATTCATCTTCTAGTTGAAAATCTAAATTTAAATCTAATAATATCAAATTAAAACAACTCCTTATGTCACTGAATTTAAGTATGCCAACACAGGAAGAAGTAGGATGAAATCTAGTCTAGACATGAGTCTAGCAACCCCCCCATTATTTTATGACAGAATCAAGCTTTAATATTGAAATATTTCCTTTGTATGCAGAAAGTTGATCTCTCTCCTGTGCATCTAAAGAGGTGCCTTGCATCATGGGTTATCCTTGGGAGAGCTGAAAAGCCTCACTGAGGTTAGTTTCTGTATGCTGTGGTCAGATGAGGAACGGTATTTGAATGAGTTTGAGAGGGTGAAGCATACTTTTGAAATTTGCTCATCTAGAAGGGATGCTTTTTTGGAATTTGCACAAGGATAGATCCAAAGTCCTTGAATGTAGGAGCATGATCTTTGCTTCACCAAAGGATTGCCAAGTCAAGGAATTATAATAATGATTTTATTTCCCTTGGTGAACTGTAAGTTCTTTGAGAAGACATACGGTACTCCTTTTTGTATGTAATTATTATTACCCTGCCTGTCTTTTCCCTTGTTCCCATTCATATTCAGTCCTTTAAAAAAAAACTTGTATATTAAAGAAAATTTGGTTTTCCAATACCTGTGTTTCTTTTTCCTTAAGGTATGAAAAGTATGTTGAAATTAAGTAAAGCAGAAGAAATACAAGAAAAGACATGAAGGTAGCAATCGTACTGGTGAAAATAATACTAAATTGAACTTTAATTTCTTCCATAAATTTGCATGGGGGCTTGGTGGACACGGCCACCTGGCACATGCACACTATAGTTTCAGGGCCTTGGGTATCTTCTCATGTTTCCCCTTAAGAGTTATATGAGGAGTTGGAGAGATGGCTTAGCTGTTAAGGCACTTTCCTGTGAAGCCAAAGGACACCGGTTTGATTCACCAGGACTCATGTAAGCCAGATGCACAAATGGCACATTATTCTGGAATTTATTTGCAGAGGCTAGAGGCCCCCGAGCACCCATTCTCTCTCTCTCTCTCTCTCTCAATCTCTCTCATAAATAAATAAAAATAAAGTATTCTTTAAAAAAAGAGTCATATGACTTGCAGTGCCACCCACCTCCTCAGTGATTCTTGGTTGGCCCTCTCTCTACTCTACTAGCTGGTTGCTAAGTCTTTGACACCCTCTTTCATTATCAAGGCCTTCAGCTTTGCAGGTCTGCTTCTGACTCCATGGTTTTAAAACCCATTCAGAGTTCTCTGGTCAGTGCCCTGGATATAGTTCCAATCTGTAGTGCTGCAATCTGTTTATTTCTCAGTCTGGTATCTTGTATACCTCTTTAAGATTTAGGGGAATGAACTCCCCGATTTTTCCCTTTGGGGACCCTACCCAGCTTGAAGGGAAAAACCTTCTTATCTTGAAGCCTGCCTTTCTTTTCTCTTCTCTCTGCTCCTTCTTCAACTTTTATAATTTAAACAAAGATTTAGGTGAAAGACTTAACAAACATTTTTTCCTAGAGGAAAATTATTTACACACACACACACGCGCGCATGCACACACACGGTGGGATAGCTACATTGGGCTAATTCACAAATGTTCTCACATACTGTTCTTTCTTTTGAGAATGTTTGAAATCTCTCTCAATCAAGAATAAAATACTCTGTTAATAACTGGAATCACTATGTTGTACAATATATCATGTGAACTGAATCCTCTTATCTATGAAACTTTGTATCTATTATCTAACATTCCCCAGTTTCTCTATCTTTACGTTAAACTTTTAAACATATCACATATGAGTGAAAACATGTAGTAGTTATTTTTTTCTGTGCTTGCCATATTTCTTTTTTTTTTTCTCCATTTTGATTAACATCTTCCATGATTATAAAAAATATCCCATGGTAATACCCTCCCTCACCCCACTTTCCCCTTTGAAATTCCATTCTCCATCATATCCCCTCCCCATCTCAATCAGTCACTCTTTTATTTTGATGTCATGATCTTTTCCTCCTTATGATGGTCTTGTGTAGGTAGTGTCAGGCACTGTGAGGTCATGGATATCCAGGCCATTTTATGTCTGGAGGGAGCACATTGTAAGGAGTCCTACCCTTCCTTTGGCTCTTACATTCTTTCTGCCACCTCTTCCGCATTAGACCGTGAGCCTTGGAAGATGTGATCAAGATGTTACCATATTTCTTTTACCAAAATTTCTTCCAGTTTCATCCGTTCCCCCCCCCCCTTTTGACTCTAAAGGATGAGTAGTATCCCTTTGTCCATATCTATCTTGTTTAATCACTGACCCATTCCCAAGCAGGTAGATTGATTCCATATCTTGAGTGTGATGAATAAAGCTGGCATGAACATGGGCGTGAAGGCAGCTCTTGAGTACACTGGTTTTAGTTCCTTTGGAAGCATTTGTTCATATGGTGGTTCAATTTTTAATTTTTTTGGAAGAGTTTCCAAACTCTTTCCATAATGGCTCAAAAATTTACCCCAGCCATATTCAAGGGTCCCCATTTCTCCACATCCTCTTCCATAGTGGCTATTTTTTGAATGACTTTAGTGACTTATTTCCTTCTAGATTGTTTTCATTGGTATAAATAATCATCTTGATGCTAAAATATCCATAAACTTAAAATAATCAGCCCATAGAAAAATGAATTTGGATATCTAATTGAAGATTTGTTTCAACCAGAAAGTTTAGGAATTATGCATCATGAATTATATTCTCAAGGGATGCATGTCCCCCCTTTTTCCATAATATCAATACTAAAAACTATATAATGCCAGAATCTCTATGCTATGATATTCTGAAAGACTAATAAAAAACTCTATTTCATATGAAATCCATCATTTTTATTGATATGTCAAATTGCTATAGAAATCACTGTCATTCAATATAGAAATGTGACTCCTTTTCTTTTTATAAAATATTTTATTTAACCTACTTCTGTATTTCAATGCAATTTCCTCTCCCACGTGGCATTAGTTTGAATGGCTAAATAAATTCATAATTCTTCTCCTTATTTTAACCAAAATAAATATTCTAGTTCATTATATAACCTCACCTGGATCAAATCCCAATTCTGCTATCTACTATGTATTCTCAAATTGTTCATTGTTCTAAGGGTTATTTGTCTGCTAAATGGGAATAACAATAATACTTACTTGAGTTAGGTGTCTTGGCATACACCTTTAATCCTAGCATTTGGAAGGCAGAAGTGGGGAGGCTTGCTGTGAGTTTGAGACCACCCTGAGACTACAGAGTGAGTGCCAAGTCAGCGTGGGCTAAAGCAAGACCCCACCTTTAAAAACAAAATATATATATATAGTACTTAATTGGGCTGGGAGATGGTTCAGTGGGTAGGAGCTTCTTGAACAATTTGAGAGTCTGAGAGGGATGGCTTACTAGTCAGCCAGTTTGATTGAAGAGCAACAGTTCTGGTTTTCAGGGAGCCCCAGTGATTCTCTGGTCTCTTCTCTCTACAGAACTGGGGTTATGATCTGCATGGCCACACTCAGCTTTTCTTTTTTTACATTTTTAAATTATTATTTGTTTTTGAGAGGAGAGGGAGACAGAGAGAGAGGGAAACAGAGAGAGAGAGAGAATTCTAGATGCATGCGCCCTCTTGTGGTACATTGTGACATTGTATGCTTTTTGTCACTGTGTGTCCGACTATGTGAGACCGGGAGATACAAACATGAGTTCTTAGGCTTTGCAGGCAAGTGCCTTAACCACTAAGCAATCTCTCCTGCCCTCTTCTATTTTTTTTATAAGTGCCAGGACATCAAACTCCGGATAAATCCATCTCTCTCAGAAACAGGCAGAAGATATAAAAAATATAAACACCTGATGTTCTCTTCTGGCCTCCTAATGTGCATGCATGGGGTGCATAGACTTACACATATGTCACCTCCCCTCCACATCATATACAGCACACCATGCAAGCTACACTCATACACACACACACACACACACACACACACACACATCAAAATAGAAAAAAAAATATGTTTTATGGAGATTCAGAATATATGTTAAATGTATGACCTGGTTAAAAAATCAATCCAATCATAAGGTACAGTTTATACAAATTCAGGAATAAAAGTGGTAATATCATTTTTTCTCATCTAGAATACTGTTTATTCTCAACAAATAAAGGTTACATTGGCTATTTTAGGTATTTCACTCATTATGACAATGCTCTTTATGTAAATGAAGAAATCAATGAAAGATTTTCTTCACTCAAGACTTCCTCAGGCTGTGGTTGTATATTTGACTTTTAGAACCCTATTGCATGACGTAACTTTGATTCTTACTACAATGAACAGTTTTGGAGAGTGTTGTTTCAGAACTATGAGTTATCTTTGAAGGTTATTTACAGCCACTAAAAGTTCTCCTTTTCTTGATTTGCTAGTCATATCAAACTGAAATTAGCCAATAGTGTCCCTCAGTATTCCTAGACAGTACAGACTTCTAGAAAGGAGTTCTGTTTTCCTTGGAGGCAATGGGAAGGTTTATCACTATACAGTTCATGCATAGCACATGCAAGCTTATGTAGTTTTTCTCCTCATAAAGCTTTATTTTTCTTTCTTGTGGTTTTGTGTATTGAACCCTGGGCCTTCCATATGTCAGGCAAGTGCTCCAACACTGAGTTACATCCCCTACAAAGTGTTTGTAAGAGCATAGCTATACTTCCCATCCTAGAAGAAGTATTGTTTCCAAATGCGGATGCCATTAGTAATAACTGGCCATCACCAACCAACTGGTCAAACTGCTTTCCTCATATGGCTGAGAAGAAAAGTTGATGAATGTTACACAGCTCCACATTAGAGTCAACAGAGGTACTTCTCTTAGCAGATTTTTACATAGGGAGTTATGCAGTACATTGGTTTCTCATGTCTAGATGTTTCCCACATGACTTCATCAAGAAAGACTGAGACACAGGGTACCCCCAGATGCATAATTTATATAGCTGAGGCTATTTTCACTGTCAAGATGCCAAGTACCTCAAACAAGCTAGCCAAAGAACTATCCTACTCATTTCTTTTTGATCCCTGAGGCCTGCATTCAGACATTGGCTCCCTTTGTTAACCAGAGCATGAAACAAACTCCTATTTGTGAGATGTATTTTCCACTAAGTGAACTTGAGACCTTAGAGAAAAATCATCCTTTTTCCAGTAGTTAACTTTTTCTGGACATTAACTGCTTTTACACACACACACACATATTCATGACTTGATTTTCAAGCATGACTAGAAATGTATTTTTTGGGGGGGCTCTAGTGACAAAGTGGACAATGTCCCTAATTAAATGGCATCTCCTTTCTGGGCCAACTCTTTCTAAAGGATTACAAATAATGAAGATCAGGAGGTATTTTCTTTGTTTATTAATTCCTAAACTCATCCTGTGAGGACTAGACATGGGAGGCTTCCAGTTAGATTTTTAAATCTCAGTTTTAAAAGATATAAAGTCATACATGGGCTAGAGGGATTGCTTAGTGGTTAAGGTGTTTGCCTGCAAAGCCAAAGGACCCAGGTTTGATTCCCCAGGACCCATTTAGCCAAATGCACAAGGGGGCACATGTGTCTGGAGTTCACTTGCAGTGGCTGGAGGCCCTGATGTGCCCATACTCTCTCTCTCTCTCCCACTCTTTCTCTGTCAACTAACTAAATAAATAAATAAAAATAAAATATTTTAAAAAGATATAAAGTCATACATAAAACTATTTTGATATAAAAGGCCATTTTCTGATGTTTCATCTGTAAAACAAAACACACCTTGCAGAATGATGACCTCTTGGGCTGGAGAGATTGTTCAGCGGCTAATGTACTTGCCTACAAAGCCTAGTGACCCAAATGCAATTCCCCAGTACCCCATGTAAAGCCAGATGAACAAAATGGCACATGCATCTGGAGTTTCTTTGCAGTGGCTAGAGGCTCTGGGGTGCCCATACTCACTCGCTCTCGCTCTCTCTCTCTCTCTCTCTCTCTCTCTCTATCTCTGTATTTCTCTGCTTGGAAATAAATCAATAAAAAATTGTTTTTAAAATGAGGAAATATATTCCCTAAGTTTAAGCAGCATAGAATGTAGTGATAATGTGGCTAATACATGATTTTGTCAACTTGGTCTAATGGTTTTTCTCTGGGCTACAAATTCTTCATAAGTAAAAAGAGGAATCAGAACTCTGATAAATTTTACAGCTCTGTTTGTTTCCAATGTTTTTGGAAGATACAAAGCTTCCACCTCAAAAAAACTGTAGCAAGGTCATCTACAGAGCTATCAAAGAAGGAAGAGGGACTTTGGGGTGAGGGAAGTATTTCTGGATCATGATTGTCAGAATGAAGGAGGGTAAGAAAGACATGGGGCTGTAAACATGTGTAGCTTTATTTGGAGCACCTGTATAATGAAAGAACAAGTAGACATTTCTTGATTAAAAACATAGGGTGTATCACCAAACTATGGTCTTCCCACCCATCTTATTCTTCCATATTTCCCACCCATTGAAGTTATAGTGTCTATACCCAAATGATAAAATGAAACAAGAGAATCAGAAAAACAAGAGAAACAGAGTCAAAAATTTTGTGTCTGCTGGAGGCACAACACAGCTTCTGTGTACTTGATTTTAAAAGAATACGTTGTGCTAGAACTCACTCCTTCAAAGCTAAATTAGGAGTTTATGTTAAATTCAAAGGGCAGCAACCCAGGGGGTGGTTTGGGGGTACAACACTTTGTAAGCATTTGTAAAAGCTCTGGGTTTGACCTCCAGCAGTACAAAACAGACAAGTTGAATGTATTATTTTATGTTGATTGTCAACATGAGAGGATCTAGAATCAACTGTGAGAAATTGTATAGCCCGTGGATCTGCCTGAGAGAGACTGTTTGGGCAGTACCATTTCGTGAGTCTGGGTCCAGAAGTATAAAACGGAGAGAGCTGACTGAGCATCAGCATTCATGGCCCTTCCCTGTTTCTTCACTGTGGACTGAATGTGACTAACTGCCTCAATTTACTGCCATTAAATCTTCCCTGGACATGACTGTACACGGAAATAAACCCATACACCCTTAAACTGATTTTTCTGTTAGGTGTTTTGTCTCAGTAATGAGAAGGTAACTGACATAGAAAGCTGATACTGAGAAGTGGAGCCACGGATATAATAAACCTGACCATATTGTTCTTACTCTTTGGAACTGGATTGCAGGAGGAAAATGGAAGGATTTGGAACTTTGGAGGAGAGAAACCTTACAGTGCTATACGTAGAGCTTATTGGGCCATTCCCATGATAGTTTGACAGACTAGAATACCAAAAGATTGCCGACAATAGAGGCATGGCTCATGAGGATTCAGAGGACAAGAACTCTTATCAGGAGCTGAGCTCTTAGAGGCAGTTCCTATTACTTGCAGTCAACAAAACCAGTGGCATTCTACCTTTGTTCTAAGAAACTGAACAACACTGAGCTCCAATGTAATGGAATAATTTATTTTGTGAAGAAAATCTCAAGGGAGGTTAGCATTCAAGTTGGTTCAAGAAAGCATTTGCAATTGCTAATGAGACCAACATCATTGAAGAAAAATCTCCTGTGCTGTACCACAATAGGAAAGGTGTCATTACATAAAGCTCTATTCATTAAAGGCTACATTTTCATATTTTTTATACTCATAAGTCCCACAAAGGAAGAAAGCAAAACTGAGAGAGATCTCCACACAGACACAATCACCTATGGAAATGTTTTGCCAATGTCAGACTGCAAGGCACACAAAGACCTTTAGAGCTGTGGTTTGAAGGGATAAGAACTTGGCAGTGTCATTCATGTGGTAATGGTTTTAGACATGAAAAATACAAAATTGAAAAGATTGGATAGTATTGTATCATAGCTCTAGAGAGCCAATGAGGCCAGGCAATGTGTGGCAGTGTTGGAGCCTCTGCAAGGAGGCTTTGAGATACTACTACACGAAACTATGAAGGTGAATAGTATAATGCTATGGAGATCCAAGGATGCTGAAGATGCCAGAACCATAAGATGTCTGCTGAGGAACAATGCAGATCTGAACTGCAGCTGTCCCCAAGGGGGAAAGAAAAACAGTTGTAAGGATGGAGCCACCCAAATCCTTTGGAGCCCAGATGATCCCATCATGAGTTCCAGATACCAGACATGGAGCTACAAAATTTAGGGTTTACTTTACTGGGTTTTAGTGTTGCTTTGGTCTGATCACTCTTTGCTATGCCCCATTTTTCCCATTTGTATTGGGAATGTTGACTTTTTACCAATGCATATTAGAAATACATAACTCTATAGGAGCTTACCTTTAAGAGTTTTTTTTCTGAGTCTCAGTAGAGATTCTGCACTTACACATCTAAGCAGTGTTGAAATTATTAAATATTATAAGGATTTTTGAAGTGACTGAATGCGTTTTGCATAATGAGATAGCCATGAAACTGTAGAGAAAAGGATTGGAAGGCCATAATTTAAATATGATATGCTTGAATATCAAGTTGATAAGGAGTGGACTTGTGATGGTTTATATTGATTGTCAACGTGACAGGACCTAGAATCACCGATGAGGAATTATGTAGATTAGGTTAGCCTCAGTGCAAATATGTAAGAGCTTAGGTTAATTAAGGTAGGAAGACCCATATTAACTCTGGGCATCACTCTTTCATGGACTTGGGTCCTGGACTTGATAAAAAGGAGAGAGCTAGCTGAGCAGCAGCATTCATTACTGTTCCATTTCTTCATGTGGACTGAATGTGAAAAGTTGATTCAAACCACTACTGCCATTCCTTCCCTGCAATGATGGACTGCAATCTGGAAGTATAAACTAAAATAAACGTTTTCTCCCTTACACTCATTTTTGTCAGCTATTTTGTCTCAGCAATGAGAAGGTAACTGAAACACCAACAAACCAACAATAAATCAACAAAATCATATTTTCATTGTAAACAGAAGACCATAATGCAATACGTCCAATGTCATAATGATATCACAAGGAATATGGACCAGAGGGCTTGAGAAATTTTAGAATGTTTACATACGACAACTTGATGAGCTATAACAAAGAAATTTGTCACATACCATAATCAATAAGCCAGACAAGATATGCCCATGGGTGCAATAGTGGCACATAAGATATGGGGCTAACCAATTATTCTCTGATTGTATTTGAGTCCTGACTGTTGGGATAGAATTCATGCCTGGTATTGAAAAACAACTCAAAATCCAATGGATTGGCAGGACATAGTCCCTAGAAAGAAGCTACCACTATTGCTAAATAAATAGGCTATGCCTATCAAAATGCAATCTAAATACACATGATTATGCCTTTTGACTAATGCTATGCTCACATTTTGTTAGAGAGGCTTCTTTTACCACATGGCCATGGGAATACTGAGAAGTCAAGACTCATAAATATGATGATAAGAGAAAACTAAGTGCTTAGCACTGGGCAAGTAGTCTCTATCACTTACCAGGGCTCAAGGGACATTACAGAGGAGGTGGTGGAAAAATCAGAAAAGGATTAAATCAATTCCATCAAAAATATTTCACAGAAAACAATTTTAAATGTCTCTATGTTATTGCCTTCAGGAAAGAAAGTTGACAGTAAATAAGATGTATAAGTCCAACAAAATTCCCCAATTATAAGAGGAAATGAATGCACTAGACTAAAGCACCAGAAACAAGAAAAAAGGACAAGGGGAACAAGGTAAGAAATAGTAACAGTTTATGTTGAAGCAGGAACCTTGAGTCTTATTTACCCTGTTGATACCAGGGTATAAATCTTAGCATGCACTGATGAAATACTTATTGGTTGAGGAAATGAATGTATGGGCTGAAGGAGTGAGAAAGAGATGTGTGCTACACCTTCTTGGGAAATTGTTAATATTACAAGTTGACAGTTTTTTTAAATAAAAGGAAGCCTAAGTACAAATTACTATTCAGTGGAAGGTATTTCCATTGGCACCCATTCCCTCAGTGTTCATGCTCAGAATTAAACAACATCTGTGGAATTGCTAGGAGAATGTCCTGGAACAACTCTACATTTCCAAGCTGGGTGAGGCCGCAGTACCTCATTGTTCACATTCTGATTCTGAGTTTCTTCCTCTCCAATTTTCCCAGTTTTCTAAAGACCCATGAGAAGGTCCTGTGAGTGAATAGGTTAGAATTCAGATCTGAACACAAACTCCTTCTAGTTGGGTAGCCTTGAGCAAGTCAATTAGCTTCTTTGAACCTCAATTAGATAAGTCATTTTATAGTGATTTCTATTATCTATCAGTTACTGGTCACTTAGTGCCCCATATTGTTTTTTAAAAACTTTACATATGCCATTCCATCAAACTTTCTATAAGTTTCTAAAGTAAGCATTACAATCATACTATAAGGCTCATCTCTCATTCTCAAATAATTATAGTCAGCTAAATTAAGAACTTTTGGGGAAAGTTTCAGTTAACACATGAGTCCTTGCTTCTCTACAGAGCACATCATTCATTCAGCTATGCTCTCTCATCAAACTTACCACTGACCAAGCAAAGGAGTATCCTGGTGGATTCTAGCTATTGCTCAGCTATGAGTCACTTGAACTGATTTCCCACCCCTAGTTTATCTTTTCTTAACTGGCATAAATTTGGATCTTTTATTTTCTGTTTTTCAGCCTGTGTTGCCCTAGGATTTCTATGTTCTTTTGTCTTTTTTTTTTGCTGCAGCAAACTAAAAATTTATGAGGGGCTAGGAAGATGGCTCAGTGGATAAAGTGTTTGCCTGTCACGCATGAGAATCTGAATTAAGATCCCTAGACCCAACACAAAGCTTGGAAGCTGTGGAGGGCTCTGTAGTCTCAGTCTATCTATAACAATGAGAAGGAAGGCAGAGGCAGAGAATTTCCAAGAAACTTAGGAATAGAGTGGTGAACAGCAATGAGAGGCCCTGCCCCAACCAAGGGAAAGTCAAGGACCTAAAACTTATCCTCTGGCCCCTACAAACAAGCCTTCCTTCACACACCTGAATGTGCACACACATATACACATAACATACACATAAACACACCAAAAAACTTTAAAAAGTTATTTTTTACAGGAAAACTAAATGTAGGAAATGAAATGAAGGGGAAATATTAATATCATGTTTATTCCATTAAAATATATTTTAATATTTCATTTTTCCTTTGTAATGCCATTTGTTTAAAAAATATTTTTCAGGGTTGGTTAAGGTGCTTGCCTGCGAAGCCTAATAACCTAGGTTCAATTCCCCAGTACCCATGTAAAGCCAAGGTACATTCATCTGGAGTTTGTTTACAGTAGCTGTAGGTCCTGGCATGCCCATTCATTATCTCCCTCTCCTCTCTCCCTCTCTCTCTCTCTCTCTTTCTCTCTCTTCTCTATCTATCTCTGCTTGCAAATAAATAAATAAATAAAAGTATTAAAATATTTTTCAAAGCATTGCTACATTCATAGCAAAGTGAGCAGAAAGCCTCAGAGATTTCACATATCCTTTGTGTCCTTTATTAATAGACCACTTAGTTAACACTATATATCATGGGAATGGTGAATCCTATGTTGGTATGTTATTATCACTCAAAGACTATAGTTTACTTCTGGGTTGAACATATGCATAATGGGAGGTGCCTCACCGTTATAGTATTTCATAGAGTAGGATCACTTCCCTAGGAAAGCTCCAGGGTTTCAACTACTCAGGCAAAGCCATTTTTCATGGCTGTCTAGGATTCCATTTGTGACTTGATCATTATTTATTTTTACAGTTGAATTTAGAACTTATTTAGAAGCTATTCCCAACTTTAGCTTTTGTTGACAGTGCTACTCATTAAGGATAAAATTTTGTGTCTACTTATGGTTTTAATCTTATGATAAGTCACTGAGATAATCAAACCTTGTATACATTATTAAAAAATGAACCTAAGAGTGATAGTAGACTTTACATTTCCCTATGTCCTTACTAAGACGGGATAATACTTTGAAAAAACATTTTGCCATTTTCTTGTGTGCTGTGGGGTTAGTGGTGGTATGTGTATGTATATGAGCTGGCATGTGTGTGTGGGTGTGCAGTGTCCATGTATGTATGTGTATATGTGGATGTCAGAGGCCCACATGCTATGTCATCTTTGGTTACTTTTTCTTTCGTTTTCTGAAGCAACCCTGTAATTTAAGCCCAGAGCTTGCCAATTCAACTAACCTAGGGCCTCCGTGTCTGCACCGACGCGCTGTGATGATGGGAAACCGCCACCCCCTGCACGCCTGTGTTTACATGGGTGCTGTGGTTCTGAACTCTGCCCCTTGCACTTGCATGGCGAGTGCTCTACTGAGCAAGTCATCTCCCCGCCCCTGCCAAATTTAAACCATTTGTCTATGTTACTATTTATTTATTTATTACGTGTATGTGTGGTGGTTTGAATTGGATGTCCCCTGTAAACTCAGGTGTCCTGAATGCCTGGTTCCCAGGTGACGGCACTTTGGGAGGTAGAGCCATGCTGGAGCAGGTGTATTGTTGGGAGCAGGCTCAGTGTTATGCAGCTCCTCTTCGCTAGCGTTCAGCTCCCCTCCTGCTGCTATTGTCCACTTTGTTGAGTGAGTAAAGCTTCCCATCCAAATCTTTACTAATTTTAGGGAGGAAAATACTTTCTAATGTATTTTACATCATTTGATTAAGATTGAAACTTTTAATATACTTTTAATTAGTTTTTAGGGTTTTTTGTTTGCCATTGCCTTTCTTTTTTATCTCTCAGCCATTTACCTACTAGGACACTTGTTTTTATAATTTTGTGCAATAAAAGCATGTCTCATAAATCACATTTTAAAATAATTTTCCAGCTTTATGATTTTCTTTCAATAGTTTTCTCATTGTTAACTTCAAGATAAATTTTGATTTATAGAATAGCTAGAAAAAATAATTCAGAGAACCTCTATCTATCCTGTGCAGCTTCCCATTATGTTGGCTCTTGTAGAACCAGAAAACAGCCAGCAAACACAGAGTTAGATTTGTCAGATTTCTATTAAGTACACACACTCATTGCCTTCAGTTTTATCCATTTTCCTCCAGAATCTCATCCAGATTTCAGCTTTTAATTACTCCACACATCTCTTGGCTCTTATAATTTGAAATATTTATTCACTTACTCCTTGCCTTTTGAATATGATACCTTTAACTTTTAATTCTTTTAAATATAATTAACTCTTATACATTTTTATGTTAAGTACATAAATGGTTTTTGTATTTGGTATTAAGCATATAACAGTAATGTTTTATTGTAGATTATAAACCTATTTAATGTTTTCTTGTGGATAGAAGGATTTTCTTTTTTTGAAACAAAGTCTCACTTACGGCCCTGCACTTGGTACACAAACCAAGTTGGCTTCAAACATAACTCTGCTCCCAAGTACTGGGATTACAGCCTTATGCCTATTTGTTATTTCATTGTTTCATATTGAATAATTCTTTTTCAGTAATTTATTTTGGCATGATCCATGAAATAGAGATACAGTTTAATCTTTTATCTCCAGACAGACAAATCACTTTTCCAAATGGTATTTGTTGAAACATCTGTCTTAAAATCTTTCATATGCTTTCTTGATTACCTTCTTTCCTTACATAGTTTTTGGTAAATATTCTTGGAAAGGTCCAGAAACTGATGGAATACTGAAAATAAGCATGGTTTGATTGTCAGCTCCAACACTGAGCAACACACTTCTTTCTTCAAAGAACAAACTGAAACAGGTTTATACACAAAGCTTACTTTTTAAAGAATTTTAATCTTTTACAGTCATCTGAATCATTGCACAATTCCTTTGTTAATTCTGAATTTTCCACAGTTCATTTGGATGGGGGATAGTAAACATAGTTATATAGTTAGATCCAAATTCCAGACTTAAAACATTTTTTTAATTTTAGTTAAGCTTAAACCGGTCCTAAATGCCACCATCTTTTTCTCTTAAAGAAGAATGATGTAAATTTCATTATCAAAGATAATAAATGAAAATAACAGAAAACAGGTCATGATATTGTATTCAATTTTCAAGTTTTCCTCACACATTGTATTTCACTTAACTCATAATAGGCCCTTAATGTTGTAATTATTATTCTTTCTTCACACAAGAAAATGGGATGAGTGACAGTCAGTAGTTGGATTGAAAGCACATAGTTAATGATTTCAAGGACTTGAAAATAAAACTTCTGGTTCCATGCTGTTTTCATTGCATTAAATTTTCCTCATTAAAATGAAATGCAAAACATTTGTTACTATGAGAGGAAGATGCCTTCTTTTTGGAACGCTTCTATGAGCTACATGATTACGTGAGAAATGCACAATTTATGATGATAATAATAAAAAGATCACATTTGGTTTTCCATCATGTCCAGTACAAACTATAATGGTAAGTGTTAACTCCAAGGACCTCAAAGTTCTTCAGCTATAAAAGACATATTTAATCACTATGTAATCAAACCTGAAGCCTTAATGAGAGTTGTTATGTGATGTTCCAGTTACCTTTTCATTTCGGGCACAAAGCACCAGAGCAAAAGCAGCATATGGGAGGAAAGGATTGATTTTGGCTTACAGACTCAAGGGAAAACTCCACAGTGGGGCAGGGGAAAATGTGGCTGGACATCACCTCCCCACCAACATCAAGTGGAAATCAGCATCAGGAGAATGAGCCAAATGCTGGCAAGGGGGAACTGGCTATAACAGCCATAGGCCTTCCCCCAACCACACACCTCCAGCAAGGCCTCCTATGAGCTAGGGACATAGCATCTAGAACACATGACTTTATGGAGGACAGCTTACTCAAACCACCACATGTGCCAAATACTATCTCACACTGCAGTATCACTGGTATGGTTCCTGTGTTCAAAAGACGTAAAGTTAGGCTGGAGCAATTGCTCAATGGGTAAGTGCTTCCTATGCAAGCATGAGTACCTGAGGTAGCCTTAAATTGCCTGAGTTCAAATCTCTGGCACCCATGTGAACAGCTTGATAGGGCCATGTAAGCCTGTAACCCCAGTCCTATAAAGGAGAGAAGAGACCTGGGAATCACCCAGGCTCACAAAAAGCAGCAAGCTCCAATAAGAGACACAGGCTTATAATAAGGACGGGTAGAAACCAACAGAGTAGGACACCATCATTCTGCACTGGCCACCACTGACTAGCAATCCCCATTGAATGGGTGAGTGAAGGGGGTGCTGAAAGGGCAGGTAAATGTGCATGCACAACACATACCACCAGCCCCCACACCACATTACGCAAATGCAAAACAGTACACGTAGTTGGGGAGAGAAGTAAATTTTCTTGAAATGACTAAGTGATACTTTTATGACTTAGTTGAGTAGGAATATGACGTCAGTAGTTCTGAGGACCACAAAAATATAGTGAGAATGCAGGGTGAGAGAATAGACATGGTCATCAGCAGTGAACCTGAACTGTTCAAATGTGTTAGCAGAAGAAAATGATAATAATGACGATCTTCCATGATGGAACCAAACTACTTGTCCAGTCTCTGACAATCATGGTGAATGATATCCCCCAAAAGATACATGAATTGAATAGGAGGTCAGTGATTTCTTCCTCAGCTAAAGAAATGGACACATGGCCAAGTGAAGGGTGATGATTTGTAAGCTGTCATGGGGTGAACAATAACTTGCATTTGTTTAGACATTGAATTAGAAAGAGGCAAAAATTTCATTCATAATAAGAAGAATTTCCCTTCCATTTCTAAGATGGTGGGGGGGGGCAATGAAAAGGGCTTCTAGAGCATGCTTCCCATGCTTTTCAAACCCAAGATTGCAGGAAATATTTCTGGAGGTTATCATGTGATGAAATCTCCACTCAGGAGATTTGGTGTGGGACTGGGGCTCCAAATTGTAAAGACTTCCTGCTGTTCCTCTGCCACACTCTGAGTGGAAAAATTCAAAGATCTGATGCACAGGAGTGACATGGAAGGAGCTGGTTCAGGAAGGTCAGGTGAGGGAGCAAGGGTGTATAGGTTAAAAATTGGGTTTGGAAAGGGGAACATTCATATAGGAGCACAGAGACTATAAGCAGCATCAGAGACAGGTTGGTTGTCACCCTAAGAATAATAATGCTTCCAAAAGTCCCATTAGATATGGCTGACATAGTAAGACAAGTTCAATAAAAATGGTTTAAGGTTGCTCTCTCTTTCCATTTTTTAAAGATTTTTAAATTTTTTTATTTATTTATTAGAGACAGAGAGAGGGACAGGGAGAGAGAGAGAAAGAAAGAGAAAGAGAGGAGAGAGAGAATGGGTGCACCAGGGCCGCTAGCTACTGCAAACGAACTCCAGACGCATGTGCTACCATGTACATCTGGCTTATGTGTGACCTGGAGAACTGAACCAGGGTCCTTAGGCTTCGCAGGCATGTGCCTTCACTGCTAAGCCATCTCTCCAGCCCCTCTCTTTCCATTTTTTGTTTTGCTTTGTTTCTTGAAGTAGGGTCTCACTCTGGTCCAGGCAGACCTGGAATTCACTATGTAGTTTCAATATGGCCTCGAACTCACAGCGATCCTCCTACCTCTGCCTCCCAAGTGCTGGGCACCACCACACCCAGCTCTCTTTCCATTTTTATGTCTCTTTCACTTATTGCATTCCTCTGTTGCCATATTTACTAGGAAGAGTATAATGATGGCCTTTCCCCCCTAACATTCTCCTTTTCTTTATCAATTTTAACACTGAATAATGATGTTTCTAGTGAGTTATTTTATTGCTGTCTTGTGACAGTTATTAACAATTGTCATGTGGGATTTGGGATGACTATGGGAAAAAAATCTCTGGACTATCTGTGAGAGAATTGCTATTTTAGATTTATTGACGTGGGGAAACCAACTCTAGTTGTGGATAGAATCAATCCATGGGCTGGGGTCCTGGACCAAATCAAAAGGAGAAAGCAAGCTCAGAGTCAAGCAACAGCATTCATCTCTCTGCTTCCTGAACATGACCAGCTGCTTTACGCTTCTGGCTCCACACCCTCCTCCCCATGATGGAAAGTAACCCCTCTAATTATAAACTCATATAAACCCTTCATTTACTAAGTTGCTTTTCACAGCAATGAGAAAAGTGACTAATACAAAAACATGAAAATAGGAATAAAGGAAGGATTTATGAGCAGTGGGAGTTAATAGCAATAAAAGTGAGTGTAACAGGAGCAAATATGATCAAAATCTATACATATACAAAGTTTTCAAAAGTCGAATTTAAAATGACAACAAGTAGGAAGTAACTAATATAGATATAAACTATATCTACCTCATAGATAGTTTGGATTTTGACATAAGGAAGGCTAGTGTTTAACAAACTTCACAATCTAGGACAATGAGATTGATTAGTGATGCATATACTGTGGTCCTAACAGGGGGAAATGACATCAAAAACTTCAAGTGAATATTTACTACTTGTGTTGTTATCCCATTTAGTAATTTTTTGCAGTTAGATTCTAGTATTATCACTATTCCATAGATGCGACTTTTGGGGAAAGTTCAGAAACTTGTCTAACTTCATGGAACTAGCAGATGAATGGGGTATGATTTTACTACAGAAATTATGGTTCTTGAGCTCTACCATTTTAGACCTGGACAGAAAGAAGGTGAAAAAAAATATATAGAACATATGCAAAGCACTAACCTTGTCTTAAAATATCAACTGCTGCAAAAGCTGAAATAATCACTGAAAGCTAGTCTAAGTGCTGGAAGGCTTCCTGAAGGCAGTGGCTCATGTCAGTGCTTGCTGGGTGGTACAGCGTTTACACGAGCATCTAAGGCTACCACGTAACCTGAGTGAAAAAAGTGTACCACAGTTCATTTATGGCTACTATTTATTGAGGCAGACACCAGAAATTTAAAGGAACAAATATAGCCCTAGAAAATATTTTGACCCCAGTTAGAAAAAGCCATTTGAAATTGGCCCAGGCAAGCCATTGAAGCTTTTCTTTTCTTTCTTGACATGGAATAACCAGGTTCAAATTATAAATCTTCCTGCCTCAGGTCTCAAGAGTAGTATCAACAGGTTATTGTGTGGGCAACTTTGAAGGACAAATAACCATTTCTCCTCCAGGGAGAAGTTATTTAAAAGTTAGAGTGAAGTAATTGAAGAGTCTGATTCAATTTATTCCAAATCAAGCAACAAGGAATACTTCATCATCACAGCCTACCTGTACTTTCCCTGGCAGAAGAGCTGTTATTTGGACCTTCGAGCCTAGTTGTAAACAGAGGAGTTCCACCAGTTCTACAGAAATCGTGACTCACAGTCATTCTGTCCTCCAGTGATCTTGGCAGAAATCAACTTCCCAACAGCTGTGAAACTGCATGGGCTGCCTGTGTGCACCGTCAATGATGAACAGCCAGTGGGACATGGGCTTTGATTGAGTTAAAGACGTAGAACATCTGTGAGCTGTGTGGTATTTCAGGAACAGCAAATGTCTGGATTCTTTTTTCCCAGAATATCTAATTCTATTGACTAGGATAACTTAAACAAGATAACACTGACAATTCAAAACATTTTTTATTTTCAAATCTTAGAATCCCAAATGAGCTGAATATAGTTTTTAACCTGACATTGATCATTTCATGTAAGAGCTGGAACTATCAGAGTTCATTTTTTTGCTATCATGCTGAAGTCTATCACTCTTCTGAGGTATGTGTGTGTGGGTGGAGTGTGACTTGTGTTTGAACTACGTGCTGGCTCCTAACACTACAATTTCACATCTTCACAAATTTCATCAGGAATCAGTGAGAGTCTACATGTTCTTGTGTCTTAAATCACAGATTTTTCAGGAAGCTAGACATTTTAAGCCCAGCTTATTAATATGCTATTTTCCCTTACCTAGTAACATGTTCAAATATTTTACAAAAAAGTAGTTAGACTAGCCACAAATAAGTAACCCATACTAGTAAGTTTACCACCTGATCTAGCTAGTTCCTTGTTTTATCCAAACCAATTATAAACCTTAGAAGCAAGAAAATTAAGACCCAAAGAAATTATACAATAATATGATATAATCAAGTTCGTATATCTATTTAGCAAATGATACTAGAAACTTATTGCCTTAATTGGCTGTGACAGGGAAGTCTATGGAAGGGTGTAGGTTTGATCAGGGTTTGCACAGAAGATCTACCACTTAGTGCAATGCTAACATAGGTGCCAGTGTGGGCTTTTCTACATGTTATTGACTACCAACATGCACCTGACTTTCAGAAAAAAATGTAGATTTGTGAAGTGACTTAATGACCTATTTCATAAATTGAGATTAGATTAAGTGAGGAAGCATTTACATTAGCTATAACAGAACAGATATTCAGTACATGTTCAATATATACTTATAGATTTATTTTATTTATCTATGTCATTACCTTATTTCTTAATGTTTATCTTCACCTTGGCACTCATCATTTCTCTGCCACCAAATAACTATGTGACATCAGACAAGTTACTTAACTTTCCTGTGCATCTGTTTTTACTGTCAAACAGGGGAAGGTGAAGTTCCAGCATCCCCTGAGTTTCATTGAGGAGGACACAGTGAGAGAAATGTGAAATCAGCTTAGAAAAGTTACTTGGGCACATAGTTGCATGCCTCTTGTAAGTGGACTTGTAGAAAATAGTTTATAGAGCTATTTGAATGAGTTATTTCTAATGGGCATTTCTTGTGATGATAATGAAAAGTCTTAAAAACTTAAGTTTTCCATGAAAAAGAAAGAATAACTATAAATTGTCAGACAAGAATTATAATGCTTGTAAACTTAGCAGTGTCCATATAAAAATGACCCTGGTTTCTGCAGTATTCCTCTGGCAACTTGGTAGAGAGTCTTTAGGAGCAGATGAACCATAGACTCCAAGTTGGTTTGCATTAAATTGTATTCATATGTTGAAAAAGGCAACATGATGTAATCCTTGGCTTGACTTCACTTAATTCCCATTATATTCAATTATAAGATACTTGTAGTATCAAAAAAGAATCTAACATGGTTTTAATTTTTTTTTACATAATCATTGAATAAGACCAAAATAATTATTCAGTTTTGTGAAATAAGTCGTCCAGGTGCATTAGATGAATAGTTTCACGATGCAAATATATTCTTTTCCATCTGTCATCAACATTTTTTACTTATATAATGAGCTGAAAGATTCCAAAACATATTATTAGTGTACTGACATGTGTTTTAAATTGTCATAGCTGCAAGTCAGATCTCTACAAGGGTGGCATAGTGATGCCTGGAAAGGAAATAAGGAGGTATGAGCAGGCTGGTGTGAAGGCTCATAGATGCTCACTTACCAAAATGGGTATAATGGAAACAGATAGGATTGCTTTGTCCTTTTCTCTTATGCTCAGGGGCAATTGTTGTCTGTGAAAGGAATCTAGAGCACTTCATTAAGATTCAGGATCAGTTACTAAGAATCTCTTGTTTTATTTGCATGATAATTCCCTCCCCTTCCTCACTTTCCCCTTCACAAATGCATACTCCATCATATACCCTCCTTCTCTCCATTAGTCTCTCTTATTTTGATGCCATCATATTTTCCTCCTATTATGAGGGTCTTGTGAAGGTAGCTCTAGGCACTGTGAGGTCAAGGGTTTGAGGCCATTTTCTGTCTGGATGATTGCATTGTAAGCAGTCCCACCCTTCCTTTGGCTCTTAGATCCTTATCATCACCTCTTCTGCAATGGACCCTGAGCCTTAGATGGTATGATAGAGATGTTTCCGAGGTGAATACTCCTCTGTCACTTCTTCTCAGCACTATAGTGTCTTTTGGGTCATTCCAGTGGGCACTGCGATCTGAAAGGAGAAGCTTCTCTAACCAAAAGTGAGAATAGCATTAATATATGGGAATGAGCCTTAAGTAAAGTGCTTATAGTGCAGTTTGATGAGCATAATATATGCATTTAGCCAGACAAGAGCAGGTGTTACATTCCTAAATCTTATGACCTCCCCCACCATAGGCTTTGGATTAGGTTTTCAGTACCAGGCATGTATTTCCTCCCATAGAGTAGGTCTTCAGTCCAATTAGAGAGCAGTTGGTTTCCCCCATAATAGACATGCCAGTATTGCACCCAATTTGGCCTGGCTAGCCAAACTTAAAGCTTGCAGTGCCCACTGTTTTCACTGCTAATGATTTCTGTCTCCCATAGGGATGCATGCTGTGCAGCTTTTTCCATCTTTCTGTCATCTGTTCTATAGGAAGGGGGTTTTCAGCTCAGCTCCAGCTTGATTTCTCAGTGACCTTGCAGCCCAGGCATGTGGAGTCTTCAGCAATAGTGTCTTACCATCTATTACTGGTGGGAAACCAAAAGCATTGGCAATAGCCTGTAATGTTTTGGGGCATCAGGGAACTCCCTGGCCAAGAACTCACTGGAAATTGTCCCATCCCTGTCACTGAGATTGTTCTAGTAAGTCTATGGCTTTTGGGTATGCCATTTTTCAAAAAGGTAGGTATTCATATGGCTTATTCACAAGATCTTGCATTTTGATTAACCCTTTTCCCATCCCTTCTTTTACTCAATCTCTTCTATGACCTCTCTTAGGACATTCTACCCCTCAGTAATCTATTTGTCTACTTACATATATACAATATTATTCCCTAAGTCCTCCCTTCTCCTCCATCCTTTATAGCATTTTTCTAGCTTACTGGCCTCTTCTACCATATTTTTACTCCAACTCACACAAAAGTTTAAACATTTATAGCTGGCACCCACATATGAGAGAGAATATGAAATTTTTGCCTTTATGGGACTGGGTTACTTCACTTAGTATAATCCTTTCCAGATTCATCCAATACCCTGCAAATTTCATTTTTATTTACTGCTGAATAGAACTCCATTGTATAAATGTGCCACATCTTCATTACCCATTCATCAGCTGAAGGGCATCTAGGCTGGTTCTATTTCCTACCTACTGTGACCAGAGCAGCAATAAACATGGTTGTGCAAGTCTCTCTAATGCAGTGAAAAAAATCCTCAGAATATATGCCTAGGAGAAGTATAGCTGGGTAATATGGTAAATCTATTTTTATCTGTCTCAGGAACCTCCACACTGAGCTCCACAATGGCTATACCAGATTGCATTCCCACCAACAGTGTAGAAGGGTACTTCTTTTTCTGCAGCCCCACCAGTATTTATCGTCATTTGCTTTCTTCATGGTAGGCATTCTGACGGGAGTGAGACAGAATCTCAAAGTAGTTTTAATTTACATTCCCCTGATGGCTAAGGATACAGAACATATTTTAGATGTTTATATGCCATCTGTATTTGTTCTTTTGAGAACTCTCTATTTAGTTCTATAGCCCATTTTAAATTGGGTTGTTTGATTTCTTATTATTTAGTTTTCTGAGTTCTTTGTATACCCTAGATATTAATCCTTTGTCAGATGTATAGCTGGCAAAAATTTTCTCCAATTCTGTAGGTTGCCTCTTTGTTCTATTCACAGTGTCCTTTGCTCTACAAAAGCTTTGTAATTTTATGAGTTCCCACTGGTTGATTAATAGTTTTATTTACTGAGCAACTGGGGTTATATTCAGAAAGTCATTTGAATTATGTGATCTTTGAGACAAGCACATAGAGCATGGAATTTAGTTTTCTCTCTTGTAATAGTCTACTTCTATAAACTTGTACTTCAGAGACTGTAAAGAATTATTATATGAGAAAACAGATAGCAATGGCTCATATATGGTAGGCTCTCAATAAATGTTCATTAACAAGTTGAATTAGGACAAGAAACTCTGTCATTTTTTACCATTTGAAAGTTACAATAGTCTCATTACTTCTATCATACATTTTATGTTCATCATCTTAACAAGAAAATAGGCCCTTTGAAATTCTTGGAAGCAAAAGAAAATGAACACAAAACTGCAGTGTTTATCATGACTACTCCAAACACTCACTTTCCTTGTACATATGGGATCTCTGGACTGGACCAGAAAGGGCTCTTTGCAAACCTAGACCACCCAGGCGATCCAGCTGCATCAGCATACTGGCTCAGTTCTCTGGTCTGGGTGCCAAGAGGAGCCTATTCCACATCCTCTCTGTTGCTCTTCTTGATCTGATCTCTCTCTATAGAGTAGCTCTAAGAAATGGACCCCAAGTCTAAAACATGTGTTTTGAAGCCTGTCTTTCCTCATGAATTGTTTCTTTATTGCTTTGCTAGAGGCTCCAGGGCCTTCTCAAAGGTAAAACAATCACTTTCTTAGATGTTCCCTATAAGCAATGCCCATTTTCATGTTTTTCGTTCAATTGACTGCTCTAGAAAACAGTCATATTTTCTTTTTTCTTTTCTTTTCTTTTCTTTTTTTTTTTTTTTTTGTTTTTGAGGTAACCTAGGCTGACTTGAAATTCACTGTAGTTCCAGGTTGGCCTCAAATTCAGAGCAATCCTCCTACCTTGGCCTCTAGAGTGCTGGGACTAAAGGCATGTGCGACCACATCTGGCCCAGAAATTAATTATATTTTCTGATGATAAAAATCCTCCCAAGTCTTTGTTTTCTAACTAACTACCTACTTACTCTACCCTCAGGTATAAAATCAAATTTAGTGAAATACTATCCCACTGGTTTACTAAAGACAATGAACCACAGTTACAGTCAGCTTCACATCACTGGGATGAACTTCCAGGCCAGAAACAGTTCATGGGAGGAAGGGATTTATTGAAACTTACAAATAGAGGGCAATTTACCAATGACAGAAGAAGTGACCCATTTTCACAGGTCCACGAAGAGGAAAAAGAGCAACCACCACCAACATCATAAATAAGCATACTTTTGGAACCCAGGTAGAACTCAAGCACTTTGCATATCTTTAGACTGCAATTCCAAATCCACCTCCACACCTTAAAGTTGGACTCTAGGATCTGCCCACAGAGACACCTCCTCCAGCCAGGCAACTGGAGATCTTAATTACAAGCTTTAATAAATGCCTGAAATAATTGGGAGACATCCATTCAAATCACAACCACACAACTAAGGTAATGTCATATGCTAAATCAGATAGGTGGGTCTGGCATTTTTAAGATCTGAGCTCAAATCAAAAATTTACTAAATTCTGTTTCTTTGAAATCAAGAAGGATGATACCTTTCATAAAACTACTGTCAAAATTATGTCAGAAAATGCATGTCAGAGTACAAAACAAAACATTTTGGTCATATTAAGAATTTACTTGCTGTGAGCTACTCTTACAATAATATAATTGTTATTATAACTTCATTAATAATAAAATTGGTCTCAGGGATATAAACAAGTATAAATTAAAGTTGCCTTTGAATAAGTTAATTTGGAGAGTAAGAAGCACAAAATAAGTGAGAAACCACAAATGTACTTATTTGGGGCACAGTGGCACATGCCTGTAATCCCAAGGAGGCTGAGTCAGGAGCATAACAAGTATGGAGCCAGCCTGGGCTACATGTGACCTACAGCTAGTTTGGCTAAGTAGAAAGATTCTGTGTCCAAAAACAAAAACAAAAACAAAAAAAATGCAGTTTAGTTAGGAAAATCAGTACAAAGAATGCAGAGGGTATAAGTCAGTATATAATAAGATTCCTGACCTGATATTCTCCCTCATATTTCTTTATATATATCTAAAGAAATATATTTTCTATCTGTAATTCCTATGTATTTAAAAACATTTCTGAGCAGAGTACTGTTATTCTAGCCAGCCACTGGAGGTAGTTTGGCGAATCCCACAGCACTTTGAGATTTGCATGTTGTTTCCTGTTTAGGTAACAAATAACTTCAGTGACTTTCTTAGACATTTCTTTCTTTTTATTTATGTACAGCATAGTTTTCCAAATTATTTGGCTATTTCTCCAGGCCTTAAGAGGGTTATGCTTTCTATGGAAAATTTATAAAAGTGAAATGAGTTGGCTACTTTACTTTTTCTAGGTTTATTGAAATTATTGGCATAATCAGAAAAATTCTTAACTTCTTTTTCAATACATTTCTTTCGAAATACGCTTATTGTGAAGTTAAATTTTGGTTTAATTGCTAGATTGAACATACCTATTAGTGTGTCAGAAATGGCATTTTTATATGCCATTGTTCTTTCCTATAAGAGAAAAATGACAAATTCAACAAATTCAAAATGTGTTCTCACGTATGGTTTCTTTCTTCCAGTCTCATAACTCTATGAGCCCAAAAGTTCACAAATATTAGTAGAATATTTTCAAGCTTTCCATGGTTAAGTGATATTGTAAACACATGATGTCACAATCTTTCTTTATGTGATAGCCATGTCTAGTGAAATGGAGGCCTTAATAATCTTTAACATGCATTGTAGGGATTGGAGAGATGATTTAAAATTCAGTGGTTAAGGTGCTTACCTATAATGCCTAGGGACCTGGGTCCCATTCCCCAGTAGCCACATAAAGACAGATACACAAGGTGGTGTGTGTATCTGGATTTTGTTTACAGCAGCTAGAGGCCCTGGTGTAACCATTTTCTCTCAATCTCTCTCTCTCTCTCTCTCTCTCTCTATATATATATATATGTAAAATATCTTTAAAAATACATTTTGCATAGACATTCAGAGTTGAAGCACTGACAAAGGCAAAGAAAGCTATGTGAACATTCTATACTGAGAATTAGACTAGATAACTATAGTTATTTAGATAACTTCTCCACTTTGTTGTATTTATAAAAAATAGCCAAATACTCCATTTTCTCAAAATTATTCTTGTGTGACAACAAGTGACACATTAGATCAACCATTTAAGCCATGTTCAGCCCATAGGCTATATTTTTCATTCTGTAGTTTGTATAGAATACAATTCCTAACCTGGGTGCATAAAGGCTTCTTCCTGTTTGTGCCCTTAAGTCATCCACTATGTCCGTGGTTATTCTGAGAACTTGATGATAGACTGAAAGATATGACCTACTTTTCTCTAATTTCACATAACTAACTGTAGGGTGGAAAAGAATCAATTTAGTCATAAATTTAACACCATCCCTATAATAAAACCTGCTGGAAATTATAACCTATGTCATTCTGAAGAATTTTAATAGTGGTCTGTCTTATCACCAGCTGGTAAAACCTCATTCAGAAGTAAACTGATCTAAATATTAGAAGCCACAAAACTGGTTCTCTATAAACCAGTTTTGTTCTTTGTTTTATGGTTATTTCTCTTCTCTGAAATTTATGCTGATTTAAATCAAAGAAACTTTCTCAAATATATTTATTATGGAATTATTTACATTAACAAAATTTAGGAAATAATAAAATTCCTAAGGATAGATTATTTATGCTATACATACTTCATCAATTTGATAAGGCATCAAAATGGTGATTAAATTGTTATATTACATGAAATGCCTACATTGATAATGAATAACAACATATTATACAGAATATATACTATCATGTTTACAATTGTGGACCTATTCATAGAGACAGGAGGTTGTAACAATAGAAGAGAGTTACAATTAAAAGGAAGGATTATAGACAAATTGTCTCCATTTTATCTTCTCTCTCTTCTTTCTTCTCTTGTTTGTTATTCTCTATATTATTAGCTAATATTTTTAAAATAATAAAATTAGATTTAAAATGAATATATCATATCTCTTTCCTGAAAATATACTGTATAATAAATTTCTCATTACATGTATATATGAAGTGGTTAATTGATTAGCTTTATAATAGCAAATAGTATCAATCTTAAATCTAAGAAATATTGAATAGTGAGACAAAAGTATAAGTGTTTTTAATTATTTGTATAGTTATCCTCATTTTTACATCATTGTTTTAGATTAAAACAAGAAGCAAACAACTATCCATATATCAGGAACTGATTATACAAGCTATTTATAAATCAATTATTTTAGTAACTACATAATACTAAATAAAATTGGATAATACAATAAATCTTATTTTTAAAAAGAGCCCAGGAAATAATCTTATTTAGGATTGCTACTTTTTTTTTCAGACAAACTAGAATGTTTTCAGTTTAAGGACTATTGAAAAATATTTGAAGGCTGAATTCCAAACATCTGTAACATATCTTATGTCAAAAACTCCTACCTGCAATTATTCTGAAATCCTGTCAGGAATTCTGTTTCACAGCAGGGTATTAAAAGTATTCTTTTAAAAATATTTAATATATATTATAACAGGTTATAGTATATCTCTCTATAATCTGTATTTTTACTGTGAAATCAAAGAAAGAAAATACAACTTCCTTCTAGACTTTAGTGTTCCCAGTATTACTTAGTAGACCTCTAAAAGTAAAACAGCTTAGTTTGGTCTGGTCATTGCCATTGGTGAAGTAAATGATTACATACTTAGTTTGTAGAGAGTACACTGGGTCTTAAGGCATTGTCCTGAATCACAGTATTTTCTGAGGGGAACCAGATAATCATATCAGACATATGGCTTCTGATTTTGCTATTCTCGGTGGGAGATCGTGATTGTATCAGTTACCTTCTAGTTGCTGAAACAAGATACTAGAGTTGAAGCAGATAATGGAAGGAAAAGGGTTTCATTGGCTTAGAATAGTGAGGGGGAGTTTCATTAGGGTGGGGAAGGAATGGCAGGCTAAAGCAAGAAGCCCACATCATGTCTCACCAGAGTCATGAAGCAAAACAAGCAATAGGATGTGGAGCTGGACTATCACGCCTCAAGACAGCTCGCATGACTTACTTCCTCCTTAAAGGTTTTATAACCTTCAAACAGCAGCACATCAGCCAGTGGGTGTCATTTTGTATTCAAACCACCACAATGACCTTGGGGCCCACTGTATAAACACAGAGGATCAGCACACTCATATCGTCCGGTGGATATCTGGAGAAGTGAGTTGGAAAGCAGTGGAAACAAGAGTAAAATAATTGAAGCAGGAGGGAGCAGCTCCACTCTGCTAAACTAGATTCTTACTTAGAAAGGAACAAAAATCACCAAAGAATAAGCCAAGCTGAGATAATCAAAAATTGAGTAGGAGAGAGTGAATAGATGTATACAATAAGCTTTTCTGTATGGGAACCAGAATTAGAGTAAAAACAGAAATAATCAGGCAGCACTAATCACAAACAAGAACAGCACCCAGTCAAGAGTATGGGTGGGAATCCTCAAAAACAAGAAACTCAATTAAGATCTGAATTTGGGGGGTTTAAGTATGCTGGTGCTACCCCTACCTACAATTGTATCAATTTAGGGTTTCTTTCCATTTATACTTTCATTTCTTGCTTATCATCTACCTCTAATTTTATTTTTTATTTTTTATTTATTTTTAATTTTTTTGTTCATTTTTATTTATGTATTTGAGAGCAACAGACAGAGAGAGAAAGAGGGAGAGGGAGAGAGAGAGAGAGAGAGAGAGAGAGAGAATGGGCACGCCAGGGCCTCCAGCCACTGCAAACGAACTCCAGACGCGTGCGCCCCCTTGTGCATCTGGCTAACGTGGGTCCTGGGGAATCGAGCCTCGAACTGGGGCCCTTAGGCTTCACAGGCAAGCGCTTAACCGCCATCTCTCCAGCCCCCTACCTCTAATTTTAAATTGAAATTAAATCAGAATGTGATGGTTAATCTTTGAATGTCAACTTTAGAATTTAGATTTAGAATCACCATGGAAACAAATCTCTGGTCATGGCTATGAGCGATTTTCTAGATTAGATTAGTTGAGATGGGAGGACCCACCTTAACTGTGGGTATCACCCAAGGGCTGGGTTTATGGACAGTGTAGAAGTAAGAGAGCTAGCTGAGCATACAGCAGTCGTCACTTTCTCTACGTCCTTTAGGTTGGTGTGATTGGTGTGCCATGAGTTCCCTGCCATGATGGAATTCCCCTTGAAACCAAAAGCCCAAAATAAACCCTTGTCTTCCTTGGCTTTCTTATGGTGAGGTAGTTTGTCCCAGCAATGATAAAGTAACTTAGACAGAGTGTCTACTGAGACCTATAGTTCTCATTTACTGGAAAAGTTGTCACAAAAAAGTCCTGAATTTACTTTTTGTTCATACTATCATTCATATTGACTTTT
Source organism: Dipus sagitta (assembly GCA_036346955.1). NCBI lineage: Eukaryota > Metazoa > Chordata > Mammalia > Rodentia > Dipodidae > Dipus > Dipus sagitta. Next base: position 86,766,568 of record CM070779.1, on the reverse strand, counting down.
ATTATAAATAATCTTAAGGTGAAGTTTACTTATGAACAATTATTATTATTATTATTATTTTTTTTTTTTTCGAGGTAGGGTCTCATTCCAGCCCAGGCTGACCTGGAATTCACTATGTAATCTCAGGGTGGCCTCGAACTCAAGGAGATCCACCTACCTCTGCCTCCCGAGTACTGGGATTAAAGGCGTGCGCCACCACGCCCGGCTGAACAATTATTTTTTGTTAAACAAAAGCATAGAGATTATATTTAGTCAATTATAGATTTTGTTTTCCTTTATGGTTATTTTGAAAAATTTAGTAAGAAATTTTTCTTACTAAAGTTTACCTGGCAGTTATCTTCTTGGTTTCCATCTCTACATGTAGCCGCTCAACTTCTAAACTGCACAGTGGAATATAAGCAATGATGGATTATTGCACTTAAAAATCACAGCTATTAGCCTGAAGTGTTAAATTTTATAGAAAATTATATCAATCACACAAAAGTCAAATGTCAAAATTATACAATAATTTCATATAAACAAATAAATATATATGTTTACATGAAGAAATGGAGTGATAAAATTGAGTGGTTTTAATTTATTGCTTTTACACCCTAAAATTTATTATTTATGTGAAACTATATCATACTTATACTAAAATCAGTAATGAAATGATCTTCTAAATATTTTTTTTTTTTTTTATTTGAGAGAAGAGCAGAAAGACAGAAAAACAATGGGTATACCGGGGCCTCTTGGACCTGCAAACAAACTCCACACACATGCGCCTCATTGTGCACTATTTTTACATGGTTACTGAGAAATCATACCCAGGCTACAGGCACTGCAAGCAAGTGCCTTTAACCATTGAGCTATCTTCCCAGCCTGAAATGATACTTTTAAAGGTCTATCATTACATTGAAATTTTGTAGCTATGTATCTTATTAGCTAGTATTATGTTACATAAACTAAAAATATAGATTAACTAAAATTTTGATCATAAGTCAAAACATTTACTTTTTTTATTCCTGTAACTTCCTATAATGTACTACATGCAATTTTCTAAACATGAGCTTTCTATTTCAGTTGCAGTGAAAATTATTCACAGTAGCTAAGTTATGGAATCAACCTAGGTGCCCAGCAGCAGAATAGAAAAAGACAGTGAAGTATTACTTACTTAGCCGTAAAGGAAAACAAAACTCATGCCATTTGTGACAAAGTGAATGGAACTGAAGATCATCGTTTTAAGTAAAATAAACAAGATTTAGAATGACACATATCCCATTTCCTCTTATTTGTAAAGTCAAGATAAAAATGAAAATTATTGTGCTCTTAGCAAACCTTCAGTTGCTACTGGGGAGACTAAAAACTCCTGACATGCGTTTCTGTCTGTTGCATGTGGTCTCGTGATCTCAGGAGGCTTTGGAGAAGTGTGTAAAATGTTAACAGGAGGGGAGGGTCCATCAGTGTAGCTATGGGAGGTCATTGTCCATGCTAGGAGGAGACTTCCTGGTGATGCAGTTGCTTTGAGATCACCCCAATTCCTGTAAGTAAGCCCTTGTGGGTGCTCTGTAAGTAAGCCATTCACCATTGGTATCCCAAGTTGGTCTTTGGCCTGTTTGTACTTTGGTCTCTTCTTGGTGCCATATTGGGGGGGGGGGGGCAACAGATATTTGCTTAGTTCTCCCTAGGAAAAGTTCAGGCAGCAGTGACACTTGTGTTGAATACTTCCTTGCACCCCACCATATTGTTTGATGGTAAAGAAGGTATCAGGTGTTACTAAATTGAATTCACTTTCCCTTCCCAAGCCTCTTCTGGCTCCTGGCCTCATTCATATGCTAACCTATTCCATCAAGCCTGAAGTATGTATGTGTGAGCCAAGTGCAGGAGATGGAAGACGTTCCAAGCTTCCATAATAATGGCTTTTGTTGACTAAAATCCTAAAGGTAGGTGATTCAACTCAAACACTTCGGCAGTGAAAAATCAGAGGGGGGGGGCTGGAGAGATGGCTTAGAGGTTAAGCGCTTGCCTGTGAAGCCTAAGGACCCCGGTTTGAGGCTCTATTTCCCAGGACCCACGTTAGCCAGATGCACAAGGGGAAGCACTCGTCTGGAGTTCGTTTGCAGTGTCTAGAGGCCCTGGCACGCCCGTTCTCTCTCTCTCTCTCTCCCTCTCTCTCTCTCTCTCTCTCTCTCTCTGCCTGTTTCTCTGTCTGTTGCTCTCAAATAAATATATAAAAATTTTAAAAAATCAGAGATGGCCAGTTTAAATTTGAAAAAATAATGTGATTATAATTAATGTCTGCTGTAGTGGTTCAAACCTATAATTCCAGCACTCTGGAGGTAAAGTAGAAGGATCATTGTGAGTTCAAGGCCAGCCTGTGCTACAGCTTGATCCAAACAAACATAAACATGATAATTAGAAACCATTAACTTGAGACTTATATTTTAAACAACAGTCTCCTTACAGGCCCGGGTTTTGTTTCCTGGGACGGAAACTCCATAGGGACATAACCAAAAATTGGCTCTATGGGAAGAATAGGTGATTTGAATGACTTTGTTGATTTTTCACTTTGTAAATTGATTTTTCAGTTTAGAAACTACAGCTATCCTGGTGGACCTTGCCCAGCGTTCACAGCAGCCCAGTGAGATGTACACAGCAGGAGTAAGGAGGCAATCTTTTAGAGGAGGGCATGGTGATCCAGAAGATTGAAAGCTGCTGAGGACAGAAGAGTTTAGCTTGCACACTGTTAGGTATTTTGTAAACTGTAAACCAAAGTCATAAGTTACCCATTTCAATGATAACACTGTTAATGTTTTCAGTCTTCCAGAAAAAAAAAGAAAAACGGATTCCATTAATATTCAACTTTTCCTTCCCTGGCACGTTCCATGCTTGTGGTAAGAGCTAACCGGTGTTGTCTCTGTCTGCTACACTTCCCTGCCATCCGTTCCTTCCTTCTGCCACTTCATAACCCTCTGTTCATTGCTTTGTTACTGTGGGCCTGAAAAACATTAAACAGTTCCTTCCTGTCACCTTGCTACCAGCTTTATACAATTTAAATTTAAATTTACTTTCTAACATGTACAAATAGGAATGCTCTTTCTTGCTTTAGGATCTATAATTTCCACTGTCAACAAGAAGTTCAGCCTTCTATAGTGCCAAGCATGGCTCTCAATTATTTTTAATCTAATCATTCTAGTTTCCAGTGTATTATATATTTGCAGTCTATAATTTCCTTCACAGTTACCATATTCTACTTGCTGTTCCCTGAAGCATTACATATTCTGTAGCTTCTGTGTCTTTATTCAAGGTATTCATGCTAACCATAAACTTCATCCTTCAAAGTTTATTTCAAATATGTCCTCAGTAAGAAAAGTTTGTATATCTTAACAGCTCTAATTGATCCATCCCCCATGTCTCCTGATTCAACTTCTATTTTAATACTCTCTGGAATTGAAACTTTGTGCTTATTTCTGTGAGTGTGCCTTCCATAGCAGACCACAAATTCCGGAAGGAGCAAAGCCATCTTCTGTTCTTCTTTGTCAGTCTCTAAGCCCACTCCAGTGCTCCACATATTAATAGCTAATTGCCAACTAATTTGAGGACTTCAAAATTTTGTGTAAAATTTAGTATTGCCTTCCATTTTTATCAAAGTGAGGATGTCATCTGGAAAAAGCAATCCAATGACCAAGTGCACCTGACTTTTTCCTCACTATTGGCAAGTTATTAAAACAAAAAAAGTACCCAGCAATGACTGGAGAGTCTGAAACAGGAAAAAGGCAATTAGAGTCAGAAGGTTTGGAGAAAGTAACGTCTTCTCAGATAGCTTGAAAAGAGACAAGATGACCTAAAAAGGGGCACACAGGCAGTCATTAAGAACACTATGGACATAAGAAGGATGAGAGAAAAGGAAGAATTTTAAAAAACAGTTCCAATTCTTTACCATACACTTTAGCATAGGCTTGTATTTTGTCCTTAAACCATTCAAAAAGATGTTTTACTGTATTTGTTTATGTAAATTTCTTATTTATTTGACAATAGTTTGAGACTCAAAGAAGTTCAGTGAATTGAATTCAGGTACATCTTATTCAAAAGGCTAGTGTGTTTCCTGATATGTTGATTTAAATATGCTTGGGAGAAATAGAATAAAATACAATGATATGTGATATGATAATATCACAGTGAAGCCAATTACTTTATATGATAACCAACAGTTGACTTAAAAAAAAAAAAAACATTGTGAACAGTAGAGTTGACTAGCAGATATCAAGGAGAAATTTCTGTTTAATTATGATTTTTCATCTGGTTTCTTTTTTTTTTTAAAGAAAGTATATTCTGATAAGGAGAAATATACTTCAAATCAGATTTCAAACACACACACCCTGTTAGTTCTCTGCCATTTTCCCCCTACAAAACCTTCCTGTCTTCACCGGTACATTTTTCTATGGGACCAGAATATAGGCAAAAAAAGAGAAGTGAACAAGGTGAGAGGGAAATTTTTATACAATTGCTTTCCTTTACAGACTGAACTGTGGTATGAAAGTCCTACATCTTTTAGACCATAAATCTGAGTGGGGCATGCTGTCTTGGCAAAAACCAGTAGCAATGTGCTAAGTGTTTATTGCCAAAAGCAATAGCTTCATGACAGGAGATAATTATGAACAGTGCTAGGGAGCAGTGTTGGGAGGAGATGACTCAGAACTCCAGGGAGTCGGGGCTCGCTGGGGTGCTACCAGTCAGACTTTCAAGCTTTGCATATGCTCTGTCTTGAAACCCAACCACTTTCTTTAAAGTGCTAGGGGGCTTGTCTAGAGAGAAGAAATACCTTGAGAACCATCCAAAATCAGGGCTAAGCTAATGATCAAGGGTGAGGAGGATTTAAAGACTAAGCCCAAAATATTTTTACCCCCAAAGACTTGTACCAAGACTTATAAAAAGTGTTGGCATTGCGTTACAGGTTCTTGGAGATCCTTACTATTTAAACTCTTTCATCCACTTTTCTCTTGTGATTGCCACCGAACACATTTTATTAGGTGCAATAGCTGGACCCTGCTGTCTCTTTCTCCTGGTCTGGAGTCAGCTTATGAATGAGGGCAATTCAACCTCCACAGCATGATTGGGAGAAAACAAATCTAATGAATTCAGGCTGTGAGGGAAAAATTTATCCTGGGGCACTTTCATGGGAGGAGGGAAGAAAGGAGACAGTCAGGCTGCTACCTGGCAGTCTGCTGGAGCCAGGGTGTCGTCTGAACTTGGGTTTCCTGCTGGAGTCAAATAGACCCTGTGTTACATAAGACCCTGCTGGCTGCTCTGAAGGCAAAGCCACTGTCTGCAAGCCGCAGCCCAGCCCTGCTCTCAGGATCCTTTGCCTTGGTGCTTCAGTGCTCAGTTCATTTCAACAAACCTCTCCTGTTAGCAACATTTTCTTTTCTTTCTGCACTTGCGCCCTTGCTGTGAGCATCCTGTAAGGGTAAGTGAGGCAGAGCTGCTGCACGAGATCCAGCCTCCTCAGGAATCTCCCCGCTCTAGCACATGAGCCTCCTATCTACTGAGCAGGGCAGAAAACCAGAGCCAAGTGACCTAAAGAATCATTACCAACTTTCTTCAGAGAACACAACTCAGAACTTTCCTCTTATTATCTGATGTCAAATTGAGAGGCTCCGGTTTGACACTGGACTGTGTGATGCGACAATCTCCTAGGGCAGAAGTGAGAGGCAAAATATTTAGTGTTGGCATGTAATAGAACTAACCAGCCCAATAATAATGCATTGCTCTAAGTAGTGAGCCCTGGGGACAACCAGCCTTGTCCTTGGGGGTGCATGAATGCAAATGTAATACCTTGTGCTGACTAGCATCTATCAAACATGTACTTTAAGCCAGGCCTAGTGGCACACGCCTTTAATCCCAGCACTTGGGAAGGAGAGGTAGGAGGATTGCCATGAGGTTGAGGCCACCCTGAGGCTACATAGTAAATTCCAGGTCAGCCTGGACTAGAGTGAGACCTCACCTCGAAAAACCAAAAAAAAAAAAAAAAAAAAAAAAAAGTACATTACTTACATCAACTAACTAAATCCTTACATGACATTATGATGTAGAAAAAATTATATTTTATAGAAGAAAAAATGCTTAAGACCAACCAGTTTGCATTGTTCCAAAGTATAAGTGACAAGGTCAATGTCTGTTTACTTTTTAGCTTCCTAAATTGTTGCCTTTGCCGCACTATCTAAGATATTACTCCTGTTCCTGTCAGCTGCAGAGCAATCATATAGCTGAGCATATTAAATTTGTTATGTCACTTGAGCATTACACAGGCCTCTCTTCTACATCATTTTAACAAACCAATAAACTTTTATCAAATTCCTGCAATGCTCATGGCACAGAAAGATCAAGTGGTTCATGCAATGAATTAATTCTGAGTATCAGTCTAACGGTACGTTCTGTACTCAACCTACACACGCGATCATTGCCTTATTAGCTAATTGTGAGTGTGCTAAACTCTCTGACAAGAGGAAATTATTAATGTTTCCCCTCAACAAAGACCATTTAAGCTTTATTCCCAGTCCCATGTTTGGTGTCTGAGACAATTGGAAGTGAAACCCTGGAAAAGCAGTGGTTCTTTGATGTTGCTGGCCCCCCTGTTCAATCTATAGCACACAGCTAAGGAGGGTATTTCCAGGACCCCTGCAGACTTGCTGCAGCATAGTAAAGGGAGGGATCCTCTTACAATGTCGGTCAGTCCACTTACGTTGGGCAGTGCGCACTGTGTGCTGGACCCTCTCCCACGACTGAGTTCACGGTTGACCCCTGTTTAACTGTGGCACCCGATCGCTGATCTTCTTGGAGAGTGTTTGCATTTGGTATGTCTTGCTTCAGGACTTTCCCCAGCTCTAGCCAAGAGTAGCATGAAGCCTTCGAGCAGGGTTTACAACCTTGTTTTCCTATTGGTAAGGCAGCACACTGTTCTCATCATCAGTCTGATTTGGCTAATGACATGGTGACATGCCGGAATGTTGTCTCAGAGATCCAACAGTAAAAGAAAGCAACAACAGGAAAGGACAAAGAGTTCAGAACGAGACGGTACTCTCCAGAAATGTCTGCAGGGAAGAATCAACTTTTTTTTTTTCCCGAGGATCTAAGAGACAAATGTTTGGCACTTAGGACAAATGAAGGTATTTTCAACACAAATATTGGGAAAATCTAGCATTTGAATATGAGGCTGACTGTCATTCATTCATCCTTTTTCTCATCAGTGGTTCTTTGCCATCTTTAAAGTAGATTTAAAAAGACTCCTAGCACAATATGTGAGGTCTACAAGATACCGATTCTTCTACCTCTGTCACGAAGATGTTTGGAAACACTTCCCAGTAAAATTGGCCAGAACTTTGTATCCTTACTCTCCGGCAAATCCCAGTGGATTTCAGTAATGAAGCAGCAGAAGACTGCATGGTCAGATTGCCTGGAATCAGAACCTGACTCCCACACTTAGTTATCTGACTTTCAGCAAGTTCCACAAGCTTGTTGAGCTTCAGTTTCTTTAACAGTTAAATGTGAATAAAAATAATAATATTTCTCAAGTTATTAATTGATATCAAATGAAATAATATACGCAAAGTACATATTATAATATGTGACATATAGATCTCAGAAAACTTATTCCTTACAAATACATATCTATGTTTTCTATGAGACAGTAAATTTTTTAAGTGAAATATCTGTGTTATTTACCTTTTTATTTCAGTATAATGCTCCTATTTAATGTGTAAAAGATTCATGAATTAGAATACAATTCATTATGGGATATATATAAGGATAACACTGGAAAATAATAGGAAAAATCAATCTAAACTAAATTCTTTGTTCTATAAAATTTTAAATCAGATTATTTTTAATTAAAAATTAAAATGTCTTGGGGACTGTGGAGATGACTCAGTGGGTATAATGTTTGCTATGTAAGTATGAGGATCTGAAATCAAGTCCCCAGTATCCACATACAATGTCAGACATGGTATCACAAACCTGTAGTCCCAACATTTGAGAGACAGAGGTGGGAAATCCTTGGGGCTCACTGGCTAGTTGGTCTAGCTGAATCATTGAGACACAGGTTCAGTCAGAGACCCTGTCTCAAAGAATTAGGTGGAGAATGATTGAGGAAGAGATCTGACAGTGTCCTCTCCTCTAGCCTCCACAAACAAGGAAACACAAATGCATGAGAGCCTGCACTCACATGTGTTCACAAATATATACAAATATATACACATGCACAGTTTAAATGTCTTAATTCATTACGTAGTTGAGCAAGTTATGGGGTACTTTGTGATCCTTCACATATGCAACATGCGATGAAGAAATGTGGGTAAGTGGTATTCCTTCTTAAACATTTACTCTTTTCTTTCTGCTGGGAAGCTTCAGTTTTCTCTCTTTGAGCTCTTTATAAAATATTGTAAGTGCCTATCTTGGAGGAAATGGAAGGAACTGTAGTCAACTCTTCTGGAACACATGGAATAAATTATAGTCAGCTCCTCTTCTGAGGGACATGTAACTCTAGTCATAAAATTTGCTCCTCTTGTGGAAGTGTATTTTAATACTATGCACACAATTTCTATCCATCTCCCATTCCTTTCCTACACTCTATAACCACTATTCTTTCTCTTAAATTATAAGTTTACTCATATATAAGAGAGTATATCCTATTATCATTCTTTGTCTGACTTATTTCACTTAACTTAATGCCTTCCAAGTCCATTAATATTTACATAAATAATAGGATTTTACTTTTCATGTTTGAATAATATTATATGTTTATGAACATTTTTAATCTAGCCTCCTGTAGATAGACATATTGATGCCATATCTTGACTGTTGTAGTTAAAAAGTACCACAAGAAACAGGAGCATTCTGGAATCTCTTTGACATAGTGATCTCCCTTCCTTTAATAATGTATGGACCAATGGGATTACTGGATCAGATGGTAGTTCTAATTTCAGTCTCTTGGGGAGCTTTTATATTGTTCTCAGTAAGGGCTGTATTAATTTATAATGCTACCAACAGTACATAAAATTCCCTTCCTCTAGATAACTACTTGTGATTTTTTCTCTTTAGTGAGAACCATTCTGTCTGTGAGATCCTGGTTTCTCATTGTGATTTTGATGTGTATTTCCCCCAATGACAAGTGATTTTGTGATTTTTTTTCAAGTATTTGTGGCAATTAGTGTATTTTGTTTTGAGGAACATATTCAGATAACTGACTCATCTTTAAATTGAATTATTTGACTTTTTTTCTAATGAGCTTTTTCAATTCCTTATTCATTCTGAATATTAATTAATCTTGGATGGGTTGCTTGTAGAAATTTTCACATTCTGAAGGTTATTGACTAACTCAGATGAGTGTTTCTTTTGCTGTGCAGGAGCATTAGGCTTTCCAATTTTTGTTTTTGTTGCCTAAGGTTTGGGGTCTTACTGAAAAAATTAGTCCTGGGCTTAGAGAGAAGGCACAACAGTTAAAGGCACTTGCTTGCAAAGTCTGATGGTCCCAGTTTGATTTCCAGTGCCCATGTAAAGACAGTTGCACAAAGTGGCACCTGTGTCTAGAGTTCATTTGCAGTGGCAAGAAGCCCTGGCCCATCCATTCTCATTTTATCTCTCTCTCTCTCTCTCCATCTCTCACTGTCTCTCTCAAATTAATAAAACTAATTTTATAAATTAAATAAAAGGGCTGGAGAGATGGCTTAGCGGTTAAGCGCTTGCCTGTGAAGCCTAAGGACCCTGGTTCAAGGCTCAATTCCCCAGGACCCACGTTAGCCAGTTGCACAAGGGGGCGCACGCGTCTGGAGTTCATTTGCAGTGGCTAGAAGCCCTGGCGCGCCCACTCTCCCCTCTCTCTCTCTCTCTGTCTCTCTCTCTGCTTCTTTCTCTCTCTGTCACTCTCAAATAAATAAATAAAAACAACAAAAATAATTTTTTTTAATTAACTAAAAAATCAGTGAGAAATAGGGGTCTAGTTCCATTCTTCCGCATATTCATGACTGGCTTTCCCAGGACCATTTATTAAAAGATGGGAGAAAGTTTCCTTTTTCTAATTTCTGTCTTTATCAAGGACCAGTTAGCTGCACATGTGGGTTTATTTTTAGTTATCTACTGCACTCTCTTCATCTTTCTGTCAGTGACCATACTAGTACCGTGCTATTTTTGTTGCTATAGCTTTGCAGTCTGATTTCAGGTTAAGCATTGTGGTGCATTCATCTTTGTTCTTTTTGTCAAGATTGTTTTGGATTTTGTTTAACATTGATTGTTTCATATCGATTTTTAATTTTTTTCCCTATTTTTTTCTGTTTCTGAGAAGAATGTCATCAGTATGAATGTTGTTACAATGTTAATTCTTCCAACCCAAAGCATGGCAATCTTTTTTATTGTTTTACACATGCCCTATTTAGTTTTTTGTGTTTTGCAATTTTTTTGTAGAGACCATTCTCTTCCTTGGCCAAATATGAGTTCAACAATTACCTCTCCTTAAAACCTGTGAAGTAAGAACTGAGGCTCTTCCAATCTTGTTACTCCTGTGTCCTCAGTTTATGGATTCCAAGTTCATCATATGTGTCAGCTGTCAACTAGAAACAAAGGGAAAGACAGTGAAGATAGCTCACCCGCTTCGTGACTACTGTGGCTCACAAAGAAAATACTTCACATTGTGCTTTGTCTCCACAGCTCTAAGTCACAGAATAAATAGGTACTCAGCCACTTCGAGTAGCCCTTCAAAGATAGGTAGACTCTGGCAGGTACATGATAGGGAAGGATGTTCTAGGGATAAGAAAAGGAGATGAAAGGTGTCCTAGGAGTAAGACAAGGAAATGGATGATCAAGAGGAAGTCAAGAACTAGAGAATGCACATATGTATGACTGCATATGGAGGCCACACGTCAGTGATGGGTATCTTCTTCAATTGGTCTCCATCTAGTTTTTGGTGTTTTTTTTTTTCTTTTTTTGAGACAGGGTTCCTCACTGAACCTGCAGCTTATAGATTCTACCATCCCAGCTATCTATTGTACCAAGGGAACCTCATGTCTCTGCCTCTCCAGTGCTGGGATTAAAGAGCTGCTATTGTGGATTTTACATTGATGTTAGAGATCTGAATTCAAGGCCCGTGCTTATTGCATGATTAAGCCATCTCACTAGTCCCCTGTTACTGTGTCGCCCTTCATCCTATTGTGGTGATATTTTGTGTGCATGCTTCCACCAAATGATAAAGTCAGAGCAACAGACAGTCTATGAAAACTAAGAAATGAAGGAAACTGAAAGTTAAGCCTCCCCCCAATGCATGTTAGTTGAAAAGCATCATGATAGTTTTTAATTTTGTTTTCTAATAAAGGGTAATATTAGTCTTCCCTTATGATTTATAAAATTTTCCCTATTAAGCAAAACAAAACAGGAATTCCATTGTTTGATAACAAATGTATGAATGTTGCTTCAAATGAAAATAATGCAGTGCTGACTTTTCACCTTTTGCTCTAGGAATAAGGATTTCCTGCTTGCTCACTACAGATGTTGACCCTTCTGGGTAAACCATTGTAACTACCTCAAACAAATTGTATGCCAGAATTGACATGATGTCCTCCTCACCTAGCTCTGTGCCTTTAAAGAAATGCAGGTTTAAAATATTAGGCCAACCTGTAAAAAAATCCAGCTACACTCTTCTCTTTACACTGAAGAGAATATGAGAAGACCCCATAGAGACAAACATGTCCAGGAAACATCAGCTTTGCTAGATCAGGTATCCTCTGTGTGATCCCAGTCTTAACCACCATGATGACAACCTCATTAGACATCTCAAAAAAAAAAAAAAAATATTGGAATCTCTTAGATTCTTGACCCACAGAATTGCAAGATACTAAACTTTTGTTTCAGGCCTCTGCATTTTAGAGTGATTTGTTGCACAGCCATGGAAACTGGAACAAGGCAATTAGAAAAAAAAAATGTTATCCCAGTTACATTCAAACTGTCAAATAGATGAAGCATGCATTAGAACATTTCATCCCTCAACCTAAATGAGTCTGTGATCATAGAACAAGAACACTGCCCAATATGTGAGGTTTCTTTAATTCCTGGGGTTATGGCAACTGAAGAGATTCAAAACCAGTTTTGTCCCCAAAACTGGCTCTGGAAGAACAAAGTATGCTTTCTTCTTAATGGCTTTTCCAGTAATTAAGGTTTTATTTCTACATTCTTTTTAGTAAGTGCAAAAATTTGTTGAAAATTCATTCTTTCCCCCAAATTGGAAAAGGAGAGGGTAAATCAGCCTTCAAATAAATCTAATTACTGGCCCTGCCTTTTCTGAGGATATGGACCTCTGCTAAGGAGGGCATGGCTGGTGAGGAGGTTTTCCTTCTAGAGTACCTCAGATAATATTGGCCGCATTAGTTGTGGATGGCAGACTGCAATTGCCTCACCAATTTTCTTGGTTTTAATCCTTCAGTAGCATAAAAGGGTACAAAATGATTCTGTGTTATAAACTGGAATTGGACTTGTGATGGTGGACAATAAGCAACTTAGATTTTTTTATCCTTTTTTTTTTCAAGGTAGAGTTTCATTCTAGCTCAAGTTGACCTGGAATTCACTATGTATTATCAGGGTGGCCTCAAGCTGATGGCCATCCTCCTATCTCTGCCTCCCAAGTGTGCTGGGATTACAAGTGTGCACCTGCATTCCGGGCCTGCAACTTGGATTTTTTGACTGTTAGAAAAGCTTGTTACCACTGGTCACAAAGGTGAAATAAAATGTGAGATTGACACAGAGTAAAAAATAGTAACTAGGGATAGTTTTGATTCTGGCCCTGAGTGATGGGAACAAAAGCAAAGCAGAAATCCTCTAGGAGAGAATAAGAAGCATCATGTATCCCATTGGTGGAGAGAAGCTTCATGCATCCCGTTGGTGGATAGTAAGAAGCTTCATGAATCTCATTGGCTGAGAGTATGAAGCTTCATGCATTCAGTTGGTGGAAAAGGTGTTGAATGGCTGCTAAGTCCATTGGAAATGCTGGAGAGGGATGGCTTTTTGAGGCTTTGGTCTGATGGGGTAGGCAAGCATTGTATTTTTATTTGTTTATTTGAGAGCAATAGACAGAGAGACAGAGAAAGAAAGAATGGCACAACAGGGCTTCCAGCCACTGAAAATGAACTCCAGACACTTGTGTCACCTTGTGCAACTGGCTTAGGTGGGTGCTGGGGAATCGAGCCTTGAACTGGTATCCATAGGCTTCACAAATAAGCACTTAACCACTAAGCCATCTCTCCAGCCCCAGGCAAGCATTGTTAATGGACGGTTATAATAGGCCTATAGGAACTGGGAGTATTTAGGAAGGTGCTGTGCAGCTGTTTCCTATGATTCAAGGCATTCACTCCTGGAAGGAGGAGAGATGATCCTCCAGAAAGTCGAGGCAACTTACAAGGCTCAGGAAGCTCATAAAGTTACAAGAGTTACAAGTAATCCCCCATCCTTACCCTCCAGCTTATATAAGCAGTAAGCAATTGCTGGGTGAGTTTGAATAAGCAAGGGAAGAACTGCAATGGGGAAAAAGGTATGCAGATGCTGTTCTTCACATAAGTCTCTGATTTGGCAGTAACAATGGAGAAACAAAAAAGAGAATTAGATGGAAGTGACGTGTCCGGCAGTTTTTAAAAAGCTGTCAGGATACAAGAGAGAGTACAAATTTCATGTGTGCTAAAGAGTCCTTCCTTGGGTTCCAAAACCTATGAGAATTACCCAATACTGAGGAGGAAAAGAACAGGAGAGAAACAATAGAAGACACCTGCAGGTCTGACACTTAGCAGAGAGGAAGGAAAATCAATGGTTCAGTATGCAGAACTGGAAGCAAATCATCAAAAACCCAATAACTGCATAAATGAAATACAATGGAATCATCTCTTACAGCACACAGCTTTTGACACTAGGCTTAACTTAATTTTGGAAAATCAGAGAGACCTCAAGTGAGAGATAAATGAATTGAGGGTGATTCAACAAATAAAGGGTCTCAATAAGCAGCTGATTAAGGTTAATGAAGACATGATTAAATGCAAGAATGAATTCCAGAAAGCATCAAGACAATTAAACCACAACCTGACATTGGGACTTGACAAAGGGATGGATATAATACATCATCATCAACATGTGGTACTGGGTAAATTGGATAACCACATCTAGAAAACTGAAACTAGAGAAACTCCTCTGACCATCCACAAAAATCAACTCCCAATGAACTAAAGACCTCAGTCTAAGGCCCAAAACCCTCAAATGACTGAAAGAAAAAATAGGAGGTACTCTCCATGATATAGGAGTGGGGAAAGACTTTCCCACAATGCCCCAGTAGCCCAGGAAATTAAACATTCACTCAACCAGTGAGATTTCATGAAGCTAACAATCTTATGTTCAGACAAGCATACCATAAATAGAGCCAACAGAGTACTCACAGAATGGGATTAAAATCTTCACCAACTACACCACTGACAAAGGCCTAATATCTAGAACCTACAAAGCATTCAAAAACCTAAACAATAAAAAAATCAAACATGTCACTCAAAAAATGGGGCTGAGAGCTGAAAGGGAATTCTTAAAGGAAGAAATAGAAATGGCTAATACTCAGTTAATAAAATGTTCAACATACTTAACTATCAGGGAAATGCAAATTAAAACAACTATGAGATTCCTCTTACTCCATTCAGGATGGCAATCATTAAGAAAAATCAAACAACAATAAATATTGGTGATGATATGAGGAAAGAGGAATCCTCATTCATTGCTGCTGGGAGAACAACCTCTATGGAAATCAATATATAGATTCCTGAAAAAGATGAAAATAGAACTGACAATTGACCCAGCTATTCCTCTACTGGGCATCTACTCTAAAGCCCAGTTCTTCATTATAGGGGTATTTGCTCAACCATATTTATAGCTGCTCATTTCACAATAGCTAAGAACTGTACTCAACCCAGACACTCCTCATATGATGACTGGATAATGATGATGTGGTACATATTCACAATGACATTCTACTCAGCAGTAAGAAAAAAAAATGATATAATGAAATTTGTATGAAAATGGAAGGGTTTGGAATAGATCATACTAAGAAATGTCACATGTTCTCCCTCATCTGTGGTTCCCAACCTGGGATAGCTTGAGTTGCAAACATACCTGAAAAGTAATTCAAGGATCAGATAATAGGAATTGAAGGGTTTGGTGGAAGGGGAATGGGAGGGTGGGGGAAGATGCACAACTAAGTCCATAATGAATGGCTACCATAGAAACTTTCTTCCTGGGTAGGAGACTGAAAGATACAACCCTCAAAAGGAGTATGGGGGGGGGTCCAGTAAGAAGGGCCCTGGAGAGGGTGGGATGAAGCCTAACCCTAAAACACTTGGCCTTAGTACTCCTAGTACCTGATGCTGGTTACAACCCACAATGAGCTATTGAGCAGGGAAACCTACAACGTCCCCAAAACAAGACATGCTTCTGTCAAAGCTCTTGGTTACCACCTGAGTAAGAGGTAAAACCCTATTGCAGAAGACACAGCATGCTGCCAACATAGAATATCAAGAGATCCAGCTGGAATGTGGAAGGAAGCCAGTTCCCAGATGGTTAAACCATATAGTGCTGGAAAGTGCTACATGAGCTGCTGAGGGAAAATGGCCAACAACACTGTGAAAAAGCAGGGGACACTACTATATGAAAGCCACGAGCCTGACAAGATGGCCACACCTGTGCAATGGCAGAACCCAGCCTAGGTGGTAACCAATGGCTTTCTGATTAGCTCAGTGGAAAGGAACCCATAGCTGGAACTAGGAACAGAGTTAAAATCCTATAGAGATCAAGATTATGGATGTCAATGAGATGCTCCCACTAGTTTTTGGACAACATAGAGGTCACACCCTTCAAAATCTCTCTAAATTAATAATGTTTATCCCCTTTAACCTATGCTGACCTCACTCTTCATTAGAGAATCTGTTTTTTTCAAAAGGCAGTGAGAACCCAGGACAACAACAACAACAACAAAAAATCGATCAACAAGACAAGCAAAAATAGCTAATTCCCTGGCAGGAGATGAACCACCCCTGACACATCAGCTAGGGCCCAGGAAAAACCACAGAGGAATTGGCAAAATGAGCAAGAATCTGCTTCCATGGTGAGCCTGACAACCTGAGCCAGGGCAATGGAGACAGACACTGTGGATACTCAAAATGTACCAAATCAGAAATACAGAAGCTGCTGAGAGCTCAACATTAAAGTAGACTTAAAACATATAGTGGAAGAGGGGGCAGAAAGGTTATAAGAGGCACATGTTGGGAGGGAATATCCGGAGCATTTCCCCTCACACAATGACTGACTGCTGCTCTCACAACTCAAAACCCACCACCCCATGGTGAATACCAGCAATCCTACTGAGGAAGGCCCTCAGTGTAATGGAGGAAAGGAGGAGGAAAATGATAGCATCAATGCATGATGTGTCCATAGAAAGTCTCTACTTAATAAAAAAAAGTAAAGAAAAAAAGAAAGAATTGTTGCACCAAGGCCTCTTACCACTGCAAATAAACTCCAGAGGTATGTTCCACATGTACATCTGGCTTCATGTGGGTACTGAGGAATTGAACCCAGACCATCAGGCTTTACAAGAAAGTGCCTTTATCTTCTAAGCCATCTCCCAGCATGAAATCATATTTTCAAACATAATTTGGGCTTTTACACAAAGAAGTGACCTATATTCCTTCAATTGGAGGACAAACATAAAAAAAAAATGGCAGAGCTATGTCTTCTTTTTATCTCCAGTAAATAAGAACCTGGGGTTTATGATTGATGTGTGAAATCTTTTTAAAGACTTTTTACCCTAAATTGTTCTTAGACTCAGTGGCCAACTATTTTAGAATGAGTTAGGATTTTGGAATGATATACCAGATTAGGTAACATAGTGTTTTCTTTATCCCTTGGTTAATTTAAAGTCATGTGAAGTAGCAAGGTCTTAGGTTTATACCTATATCCCCCTTTCCCTGGCTTTTCAAATCTGTCTTCCTATGTAAAAATTTCCCCATGCAAAAAATAAATGTGTTTTGTGATGACTGAGTATAATTAAAATACACATAAACTTGGAGTAGTGTCTTGGTATTCTCTTCTAACTGGTACTCATATGCTCATCTGTATTTGTCTGGCTTACTCTAAACCAAGCCACACAATGTTACAGGCGACTTTTCAGTCTGTTATCTTACTATCCTTCCTTTGGAGAACTGAAGTGATGATTATCAGTGGTAGCATCTACTGTCACATATTGTAGGCAACAACTTCCCTACTCCTTATTGTTTATTAAGCCAGAGGTACTTTATCTACAGTTCAGCAAAGCTTTAATTTAGTATTTGATTTTATAAACAGATTTTTAAAACCAGGTCTTCATAAAAACCATCCCAGACTCATATAAAATTCTATGTCTGATTGAAAAAATAATTATCTGACAAGAAGATCCACAAGGCCGTGAACTCTTAGTAGACTTGCTTTCTCCATGACGAATTCCAGAATAGGCTATGCCTATACCAGTGCCCATGCCATCAATTAAGGTCTCAGGAAATAGGTGATTTATTGGAATGGACACTTTGAGTAGATACTAATAAAAGAGCCATTTTGAAAGGTATGCATGAGTTAAGAAAGACAGCGTCTCTGAGACAACAAGGTTTCTTGCCAGTCCTCATGGCCTGTTGGAGTAGAGGAGCAGGGGCTGTCCATTGATCTGAAGAGACCAGGACAGAGGTATATCACTAGGATCCAGAGCTTGGGTACTGCACAGAAGAGGACTGGGAGGAGTGTTTGTGTCAGTGGAAGGATTTGGACAACACATGGAAGTGGGTAGGAACATACCGAAGAAATAGCTTTCCCATCCTCACTCCCTGCCTCTGACTTCCACTGGGCCTCCCATTGACAGAGCAGAGCTAGAAACCAGAAAACCAGCAAATCTATAGGGCAGACTCTTAGCTTTAAGCTTCTGGAACACAGGAAGGAGAGAGTAGAGTGGAAACTAGATCCAAGAACAAATGGAAACCCTACAGCACAGGTTAGAAGATTGCTGTTAGCAACTTCATTGCATTTCATTACATAACCATATGCTGTATCTGTCCTTCAAGAGACAGGCAGTGATCTGAGATTCATTTTCAATCTAGTCAGTAAACATTCATGAAGAAAGGGCAAGATCTAGACAAAGGAACTTACCCCATAATCCTTCACATATGCATAGAAGAGTCAAAGAGGTCAGAAAATGAGTATGACCATTGGAATAGATACCAGGATGGATTTGGTATTCTGCACTCTGTGAAACACATACAATGACTCTTGTAGTAAGAGGTTGGAGTGGTTAAGAAAAGTTTAATAGATGAGGATGTGGTAACATTTAAAATAGGCCTCTAAGGAAACCTGAGTGCCTTGGTTATTTCTCTTGGGGGCCTTATTCTAAGCCTTGTTTCTATCTACTTTTTCCTAAAAGCTCCATACCTGTGGTATTTGGTTTCTAAAATAGCTCCCAAAGATCCTGACCTCCTGGTATGTGTATCTTTGTGCTGTTCCTCCTTTTGTAGTGAAGGATGAATGTAATGATTTGTTTCTAGCAAGCAAAATATAACAAAAGTGACAGGATATAAAGTGTGAGTCTTGGATACAAAATGACCCACTTCTACCGGTTCTTTCCCTCACTCCTGTGAGGGGAAGACAGCCTCAGACAATGAAATGCCTTAGTCTGCTGCTGTTGCTTTAAGATGTATGACACTGGGGAATTTTTCAGGTGCAGACATTTATTCTTCACAGCTCTTCAGTGAGGAAAACCTACCATAGACAATGGCAAATTTAGAGTTGATCCTGGTTTTGCTCCCTTGTTCCTTCTGCCACAGCCTCAGGATCAGATGAGCCTGTATCCTCATCTAGCAGAAGGGCCAGAAGAGAGAGGCATCTCTCTAAAGCCTTTGGCTTATGAGGTCAGGACGCTCGTGATTTAGTTCAGAAAATGCTCTACTTAACATAATTACATTGGTGATGACATTTCCATATGGATCTTAGTTGGGTATACACATTCAAATCATAGCATTCCCCTCATGGCACCATTGAGTTCACATTCTTCTCACACACAAAATGCACTCGTTTCATGTCAATGACCAAAAATCTTAACTCATTCCAGCATTAACCGAAAAATTTAAAGAGTAAAGCAGCCTCTAAATATTTTAAATCTAATGACTGTGAAGCCCATGGTATAATTCATTCTGAATCAGCCTTCTCCTCCCATGGACTCTAACAAGCTATCTGCTTCCAAAACACAACAGAATAGACATCCTGTTCCAAAAAGGAGACATCAGGAGGCAAAACATCCTAAAGAAGTCCAAAACACCCCAAAGACAAACAAAATTAAATATTAAACTTTAAGAACAATCTTTGATTGTGTGTCTCTTTTTGGATACACCAGAGCTGGGATTGGGTCTTCAGATTCCCGAAGGCATCTTTGGCACATGCTGTAGACCTAAAGAGTTAGCACCCTGGGGACAAGGCCAATGTTCCTTGCTGTGCCTTCTGGAGGTTTGGTTCACTTGATCTATAGCAGTGTCAGCTGGAGAAAACTGCACCAGAAGGAGCAGAAGCTTTGGGATTCCTGTGTAGCAAGTGCTGAGGGCTCATGAGCGACTGGCACTCTGTTGACATGTTTCTATTCCCCAGGCCTTGACACTGGCCTGTGAAGTGAAGGTAAGTATTGATGAGCTTTGACAAGCCTGCTAGTTGGTTTTGACCTGTTATTTTGTTTTAACTGCTTTCTAAGTGTCTACTCTGATTATTATTTTTTCCGTTCATTCCTTAGTGGTTTTCCAGGATTTGCACTATACATCTTTAATTTCTCAAAGTCCACTTTCAAATAATATCATAAGTCTTATAAGAAAATAAATCTTTATGTACTCTAGCATCCTTTGTGGTACTGACATATTTTGTACTTTACTCATGCTATATACTGTGTGACTTTTACTTTAAGCATTCAATGACTTAATAGTACATATTTTATTTATCTTTGCTGTTATTAGTAACAATGGTCATTTTCAGAAACTCTCTCTCTCCTTCCTGCTTTGTCAAATAAATAAATGAATATGTAGCACTCCTAGGCATGTATCCTAATGACTCTTCTCATTACCTTAGAGATACTTGCACAACCATGTTTATTGTTGCTCTATTCACAATAGCTAGGAAATGGAACCAGCCTAGATGTCCCTCAACAGATGAATGGATAGTAAAGATGTGGTACATTTACACAATGGAGTTCTATTCAGCAGTAATGAAAAATGAAATTATGAAAATTGCAGGAAAATGGATGGATCTGGAAAGGATTATATCAAGTGAGGTAGACCAGGCCCAAAAAGCCAAATATTACATGTTCTCTCTCATATGTGGATCCTAGCTACAAATGTGTAGATTTGTACATGAACTGGAACCAAAAATTGGTATCAGAGACCAGTAAACTAGAAGTCTATAAGGGAGAGAGGAGAGGGAAGGATTTAAGGGAATGGTATTGTATATATGTAATTAGAAGAACAGATTCCAGGGAGTATAATGGCCTAAGCAAGGCCAGGAGATGAGATTGAGTAAAAGAAGGGCGGGGGAGGAGGGTCAATCAAAATTCAAGATATTCTAAATAAGACATACGAAAACCCACTTTTTTGGATAATGACACATCCAGAAGCCATAGAATGTTACTAGAATATTTTCGGTGCCAGGAATGGGATACCTTCCAGTGAGTTGTTGGCCAGGGAGGTCCCTGTTGCCTCCAAAACATTACAGGCTATTGGTTTCCCATAAGAAACAGATGATAAGACCCTACTGCTGAAGACTCCACATGCCTGGGCTACAAGGTCACTGATAAATCAAGCTGGGGCTGAGCTGAAAACCTCCTCCCTTTAGACCAGTCAATAGAAAGCTGGAAAAAGCTGCACTGCACACAGCCCTATGGGAGACAGAAGACATCAATAGTGAAAACAATGGACACTGCAAGCCTCAACTTTGGCCAGCCAGGCCAAATGACTGAATGGGTGCAATAGTGGCATGTCTGCTCTGGGGGAAACTAACTGCTCTCTAATTGGACTTGAGGCTTCCTCTATGGGAGGAAATACATGCCTGGTACTGAAAACCTAATCAAAAGCCTATGGCAGGGAAGGTCATGAGCCTTAGGGGTATAAAGCCTGCTCCTGTCTGGTTAAATGCATATATTATGCTTACCAACTGCCCAGTAAGCATTACACTTAATGCTCATATTCATATATTAATGCTACTCTCACTTTTGGTTAGAGAAGCTTCTCTTTTCAGATGTTGGTGACCACTGGAGTGACCCAAAAGGCAGCGTAGTGCTGAGAAGAAGTGACAGAAGAGTGTCCAGCACTGAAACATCTCTATCACACCCTCCAAGGCTCAGGGTCCATTGCTGAAGAGGTGGCAAAAAGAATGCAAGAGCCAAAGGAAGGGTAAGTACTCCTTAAAATACAACTGTTCGGACAGAAATCGGCCTTGATATCCACAACCTCACAGTGCCTAGCAATACCTTCACAAGACCCTCATAATAGGAGAAAAAGATGATGACATCAAAATAAAAGAGAGACTAACAGAGAGGGAGGAGATATGATGGAGAGTGGAGTTGTGAAGGGGAAAGTGGGGGAGGGGAGGGAATTATTATGGTTTGTTGTCTGTATAGAAGTTGTCAATAATGAAACTATACATTAAAAAATAAATGAGGGGTGGAGAGATGGCTTAGTGGTTAAGCGCTTGCCTGTGATGCCTAAGGACTCTGGTTCAAGGCTCGACTCCTCAGGACCCACGTTAGCCAGATGCACAAGGGGGCGCACGCGTCTGGAGTTCGTTTGCTGTGGCTGGAGGCCCTGGCGCGCCCATTCTCTCTATTCTCTCTCTCTCTCTCTCTCTCTCTCTGCCTCTTTCTCTCTCTGTCTGTCACTCTCAAATAAATAAATAAATAAATAAATAAACAATAAAATAAATGAATACATAAATAAGTAGATAAGTAAGAAAAACTCAAGGGTCTTAGAATAAAACCCTTTTACCTTTGTTATATCTGAAAAAAATCTTATATTCTGCTTTCTTTTGAAAGATATATTCACAGGTTATAACAATTACAATTGATGTAAATGTACGGCTTTGCCTACTCTAAATGTCATTTTATTATTTCTTAATTTTCATAGATGATGAAAAGCTATCTGTTGTAAATAATAATATGTTTGTTGTGCATGTAGCACATGTCTTTCCTTACTGCCTTTAACATGTTGTGATATTTTTTTTTTTTGAGGTAGGGTCTCACCCTAGCTCAGACTGACCCAGAATTCACTATGCAGTCTCAGGGTGGTCTTAAACTCACAGCAGTCCTCCTACCTTTGCCCCCCAAGTGCTGGGATTAAAGGCATGCACCACCATGCCCAACAAGATGTTTTTTTTTAATCCTTAGTTTTTAGCAGTTATGATTTATCATGTTAATAGTTTTCAGTTTCGTAAAACTGTAGATTGGCCTGGTGGTATGTGTTTATAACCCTAGTGCACACAATGCAAAGACAGGAGGATCTGATTATCTAGAATAACTAAATTAATGAGCTCTGCATGCTGCAGGAGACCCTATTTCAATAAATAAGAGGAAAGTGAGTAAGGAAGACATCTGACTTTGACCTCTACATTTTGCTAAGAACTGCATGTCCTTTCACAAGCCAGCTAAGTAGGTTGGTCAACTTATAGCTGGAAGCCAGCAGCATCAGCACGAGCTGGAAAGTTGTTAGAAATGGGGCACTTGGATGTCTGAGAGGAACAATTATGGGAATGACTGCTGAGAATACAGATAGCTTAAACTTAAATTTCTGGCTCATATTGAATTTGAATGTCTTTATTTTGTACTCCCTTGGCCCTACAGCAACATCACTCAACTTTCATATGCCTCCCACCAGAACGTGGCTTATCACAGTTATTCTGAAGAAGACGGTTTCAGCCTATCAATTTCACCTTTGCTTGTGTGATGCACTTTCTAATGAAACTCACTGTTTCTGGAAGTTCTTTTCACTCAGATACACACATGCCTCTAGACAGTGCCAATCAAATCCACTAAAAAATGCAGTAAACAACTACTGTTAAAGAATTAGCTAGGGCTGGAGAGATGGCTTAGTGGTTAAAGCACTTGCCTGCAAAACCAAAGGACTGTAGTTCAATTCCCCAGGACCCATGTAAGCCAGATGCACAAGGTGGCGCATGCATCTGGAGTTTGTTTGCAGTGGCTGGAAGCCCTGGAGTGCCTATTCTCTCTCTCTCTCTCTCTCTCTCTCTCTCTCTCTCTCTCTCTCCCTCCCTCTCTCTCTTTCTCTTTCCCTTTCTCAAATAGATAAAAATAAAATATTTTAAAAAGAATTAGCTGATAATTCTAGTGATTTTCTTCTGTGTTCTGATAATTTGGGATTTGAAAGCTATGTCAGTGAATTCTAATCAAAAGTGTGTGAAAATCTTCTATAATCATATGGGAGGATAGAAATACTTTTAATTTTTCTGCAAATGATTTTCTGATAATTTAATTTGACTATTCATAAAACAAGTAGTCAAAAAATCACCAAGTAGATCACTTGTACATAAAGAAAGATCCCAGCTCCCAGCTCTATATGTAATGGTTCTCTTCTGTTTGTCATGGAAGGCGTCATCTATCCTGTAGGAAAACTGACAACTTAGTTCTTATATTTAGATTTTACCTTCTCTAAAGTACTTTTACTTAGACTTGTGGGTTTCAAACTCTGCTCATGAATTCATGGAATAGTCCCTTGAACCTCCAATGTTTGTTTAAATTGGCATAACATTCTGAAAAAAAATTTTTTTCTCAAAGCCTTTGTGGCCTTCATCCAGAAACAAAGCTCAGATTCACCATTGGCCCATTACCTGAAAGCTTGCCTGCTAAATGGAACAGCAGGCTTGACTGAAGTGCAGGAATGAATGCCGGGCTTTGTGCAGTAATTATGCTTCCCTGGCCTTTGCTTAAGTCAGCCTTAACGCTGGTTTACTAAAATATTAAAGTACAGCCCAACTTGGTTAGACAAAATGCTCACATTTAAGCTTTGAGTCAAGACAAACTTGAATCTGCCTTTACTCTGCCATTAAGTGCTGAGTAACTTAGGACTCTAGGAACCTCAGTGTTTTCATAAAATGAATATTTTGCAAAGTTATGAGAATTCAGTGAGTAAATACAGAAAGAAGAGAATGCAGTGGGCAAGGATGCTAGTTTTGTTCTCCTAACAGTTACCCTGGTGGTTCTACAAAGCACTGGTATGCAGAGAGTACTTTCTGCTCTGAATGTTTTTTAAATGAAGTATAATTCTGTACATATGGCACTTAAACATAGTCATATGTTTTCCACAACTGTAATTTATTTGCACAATTTTTCCCCAGTGTTCTGTCCAAACTATTAAATGCCCTGTGAGAAAGAGAAATCAGAAAATACTTACTCAGATTTGTCCCAAGACAATTCATTATTCTTTTAGACAGGCTGTATCAAAATGTCATCATTAGCATGGAACACACACACACACACACACACACGAAAGTTTCCACCAGACAGCAGAGTAACTCACTGTGTGTGTGATGTGCATGCGTACATGCACATATGCGTGCATATGTGTATGAATGTGTTTGCATTCATTCATGTTTGTGTGAGTGTGGGTGTATGTGTACCGTAGCACACATGTGGAGGTCAGAGGACATCTGACTCTTTGGGTCAACCTTGTCTATCCACCTCATTTGAGGCAGAGTTTCTCTCTCTGCTTCTCACTCTGCTGTGGTTGCAAGTTTCTGGGAAATTCTTCTGTGTTCGCCTCCCGTCTTCCTATCAGAGTTTTGGGCTTACAGAAGCCCTCCACAGTTTCTGGCTATTCACATGAGGTCTGGGAATCAAATTCAAGTGCTCGTGCATGAGCAATGAGCACTTTGTCCACTGAGCTATCTCCCTAAACCCCTCATTCTTGAGTACTATTCTACATTATTTTCATGCATGTGATGTTTCTCATTGACACTCTTTAAGATAGGTAGATAGATAGTGCAAAATTTCCTTTATCCAGGAACTGCATGATGAAGAACTTCAGAATCAGAATACTTGCCTTTAATAACTATTTGATCTTGGGCAAGATTTAAACTTTCTGAATTATTTTGTATTTATAATACTTATTCTTCATTGTTACTACAGAAGAATGTAGGATGAGCATTTATTGAATGTTAATTAGACCATGACTTGCACTTATGTGTAATACATTTAATACTCACTTTGAAAAATATTAATGTAAGACCCACTCTAAAGACAATAAAACTCAGGCTAAGAAAGTTGAAATGATATGACCAAGATTAAATAACTAGTAAACTCCAGAGTTCAGGTTCATAATCTATGCTGCTATGTTTCATCTTCTATTTCTCTCCACAGATAAGCACACTGGCTTATATATGTTTTGGGGGCTGTTAAGAACTTATAAGTTAATATGAGGATGATTTCGTAAACTATAAAGGTATATGAATATGGGTTACTTTTGTTTTAATAACAGTCTCTGGCCTCTGAAGTTTCAGTAAAAGCTACTCTAATATGAAAAAAAAAGTAGGAAAAAGCACTGTAAACCTGTCTTTAAAATGCTTTAAGTTACTGGGCATGTAAGACATGTTGATTTCTGACACTCTTTATTATATAATGAGCCATTTACTGTATTGAGATAAAAATTCTTGATTCATACATATTTTTTCTTTCATTTTATATAGAGATATTTGTGTTAGTTCTCTAGTACTTCTGCAGTAACTTATCCCAAACATGGTGGCTTACAATAGCAGAATATTTTCTTACAACCTAAACATGCCATAAACCAGGTGCACAAGGTGGCACATGCGTCTGGAATTTGTTTGCAGTGACTAGAGGCCCTGGCATGCCTATTCTCTCTCCCTCTCCCTCCCTGTTTTTCTCTCTCTCTCTTTCTCTCGCTCTTTCTCTCTCTCTCTCTCTCTCTCTCTGTCTCTATCTGCTTCTCTCTCTCAACTGAATAAATAAAATATTTTAAAAAGACCCTTCTCCATGCTCCCATATACACATATGATAAAAATTATAAATCTTAATGCAGATGTTTATAACAGTTTTATTCATTATTAAATACAATACTTCTATGCAACCATGATGTTTCAGTAGGTGATAGGATAAATAAATTCCACTCTGTACAGACATGGAGTATTATTCAGAACTAAATTATAATGAGCTCTAAACCTATGAAAAGAGAAAAAGGAAGGTCAAAATGCATATTGCCAATGGAAGTAAAAGTGTTTCTTGGGGTTGTTGATTATAAAGTTATTCATGTATGTTCATGGTACAAAGTAATGGCTTTCATAATGACATTTTGTCCAAGGGCATCTTGTACTCTGAATATATTCATCTCCATAACCTTCTTGTCTTCTCTTTACCCTTCCTCTCATTCCTTTCGTCCTCCCAAATAGTTCCCTTTCACTTTTGGATTAAATTAACATTTAAATCAGTAGACTGAATGAAGTAGATTTCCTTCCATAATGTAAGCCTTGTCCCATCATTTGAAGCTCCAATCATTTGAGGGTCTGAATAGGATGCAATGATACTTCTTTCACTAAGGTAGGAAGAATTCTTCCTGCTCTACCTTATTCACTTATTCTGCAGATCTTGGATTTTTTAGTCTCCTTATTGTACAAGCCAATGCCTATCATAAAGCTCTTCATCACCCTAAAATGCACATGCTATTTCTCCCATTTCTTTGGAGAACTCTATTACAATAGAATATAACTCTACACTAGCATATGACCCTATAATATCATATAACCCTAAATTTATGACATTCTGGAAAACAGAAAATTATAGAGACAATAGAATCAGGGTTTGCCATTGATTGAAGGGCAGAGCACAAAGAATTTCTAGTGCAATATGACACTTACCTTCTCATTGCTGGGACATAACATCCAACCAGAAGCATCACATAGGAGGAAAGATTTGATCTCTGCCTATAGTTTCAAAGGGAAGTTTCATCATGGTGAGGAAAGCATGTCAAGAGCAGAGAGCTGGCTCACATAGCCAGTCACCAACAGCAGTGGGGAAGTGGCAAAAGTGAGCTTCTAGCACTCAACACCAAGGCCCACTCCCAGTGACACACCTCCTGACCTCCTATAGCAAGGATCCACCTCCCAAAGCTCCCCCAGGTGGGAATTAAGTATGAAGCCTGGTTATAAACAAGGGAAGCTATGAGTAATGGTCCACAACCAAATTACCACAGGCAGTAACACTATTCAGTCTGATACATGAATGCTGGATAATGTCTTTATCCATTTGTCAAAACCCATGGAACATACATGAAGACTGTTAACTATGTTAACTCTCAGGTTAATTCTGGACTTTAAATGATGATGTTCCAACTCAGGTCCATCAATCATAGCAAATAATGTACAGCTCTAATGCAGGCATGGATGGCTGGGAAGATTGTATGTCCAGGGGATGGTGGCACATTGAAACTTTGCTTCCTACTCAGTTTTACTGTGAACTCAAAACTGTTCTAACAGGTCTATTGTGAACAAACAAAAACATGAAAAAAGTATTCTCCTACAATTTTGGAGGCTCAGAGTTTGAAATCCATGTTGTCAGCAAGCTTTCACCCTTCCTTGTTGGCCCTCGGGGAAACTCGGTTTGTGTTCTCCTACTCCCGTGGCTGTGAACATTTCTTCACTAGGGCTCACATAGCTCTAATCTCAATTACAACCATTGTTAAATTGTCTTCACACCCTCTTTCTTGTGTTTTAGTAAGGATACTTGCCTTTGAGTTTAAGGCCTATCTGGATAAACCAGAGAAATCCATTTATCTGAAGATGGTTGATATAATTATCTCTGTAAAGATCATTTTTCTAAATAAGGGAACATTCATCACTCATAGCTGCAGAGATTTGGGCATGTCTTTCTGGCAGGTACTGTTCTAATCTCTACAATATCTATTTACCCCATTTTAGTCAAGACATTTCAAGAAAGTCTACTCAGTGGCTTGTCACAATGTTCCCCTCCCCCCTTTTTTCCTATTTATGGAAAGGGATGCACCACAAGGCATTATCTTCCCTTAATACCTTTCTATATGGGTGTCAGAGGACCAGGTACCTGGGCAACAGGAACAGTGCTAAGTTCAAGAATACCAGATTGATTTGCTAAAATGAGCTTGAATTTCATCCTGGCTGATGTTGTGTCTATGTGGTTGAGAAACCAGGTGTGTGGGGAATCTCAGGTACTGGAGAGGCTAAGGCAAGAAAATCTTGAGTTCAAGAACAAGCCTGGGCCATAGGGCTAGACCTTCATGTTAAAAAAAAAAGTATATGGTTTAAATTATTGGCAATTGTGATTCTTTGTTACTTTATATAAAAGCATTCTATTAGAATAGGAACATATAAATGTAAAAAATAAAATAAACATGTAATATTCAAATTATAACAAGTTTAAAATCCATGAAAATAAGTAACCATCTCAATTGTTAACTTGCTGAACAGAGAAAGAAGTTTGGGGATTATTTCACAAGAATGGACAGAAAGAAACTTATTTTTCATTAAGAATGTGAGGATCACTGTGAGTTCGAGGCAATCCTGAGACTACATAGTGAATTCCAGGTCAGCCTGGGCTAGAGTGAGACTCTACCTCAAAAAAAAAGAATGTGAGTTAAGGGGCTGGAGAGATGGCTTACAATTAAGGAACTTGCCTGTGAAGCCAAAGGACCCAGGTTTGATTCCCCAGTACCTACCTAAGCCAGACGAACAAGGTGGCACATGCATCTGGAGTTCGTTTCCAGTGGCTGGAGGCCCTGGTACACCCATTCTTTCTCTTTCTCTCTCTCTGCCTCTTTCTTTCTCTATCTGCCTCTTTCTTTCTCTAGAAAGAAAGAAAGAAAGAAAGAAAGAAAGAAAGAAAGAAAGAAAGAAAGAAAATAGATTAAGTGAAATAGCCTAGCCAGAGGGTAAGAAATATTGGTACTAACACCTAGACTGGAAGTTTTATGAGGTCAATTAATTCTTCATAAAAATTTCAATTATACATAGGTATATGGGGAGCAAGTCCAAAGCTTGAATATCAAAGCCTTAAGGGGGGCTCTACACATGCACAGTGAAAAGGCAGTGTAAATTCCAAGTTTTAGAACCATTAGGAGACAAAAGATGAATTAAAAGATCATATATATATATATATATATATATATATATATATATATATATCCCAACATGTGAAAACTATCATGATGTGGACAGAGCCTGAAATAGAATTGCATAAGTCAAGCTGGGATTTGTAACAAGTCTTATGTAATAAAATTCCAGGCAAACTGCTGCTTCTCTTCCAACCACCAGTGACCTCCTTAGCAGTAATGAAAGGATGACCCAGACAATTTCTCTGACACATGGCCCAGAATCCAGCCAGGAGATGCTTGTGAGGATTGTGAAATAACTCTCCATAATAAAGTTCATGCAGTCAACTCCTCAAGGTGATTAAGTGAGCTTTAATATGGATTGCTATTAGATTTTTACAACCCTCGTCACCTGTAGCTCCCTGGTAGGCTAGACAGGCCTTTGCAAAATCCTTATTCTTTTTCCTCTGTTACTAAATCACTTCACCTCATGACAGCCTTAGAAGATATTCCATTCTGCGGCCAACGGGTCTTAGATTTAAGTAGCTGAACCTGCTCTATGATCTATCAGCCAGGTTTTGTTTCCGGGCCCATCATTCTCCTCATTCTCACATCTCAAAGCTATCTCCACAGCTTCATAAATCTCAGAAAATGAAGCCATGCTCTTGCCCCATATGTTAATCATGATGAATCCACAGGGACTGAACATATTATTATGGCACACCACTCTATTAAAGACTATACAACCTTACTTTACAGGCCTGCCCACTGTCTCCCCAATCTTCCAATCACACTTGCCATTTTCTCAGTACCTGGAGAATAGTTCCTAAACAGTCAATTAGTTTAGGGCAGAGGTCTGGAAAAAGATACAATACTTATCTGAGATCATGTCTTCCCTTAGTAATAGTTGATATTTACTGAGAACTTGCTATTTGATATTTCTCTTAATCCTGGATATAGATACAGCAGGAACTATAATTATTCATTTTTTATTGAAAAATATCTCCTATGGTGGTCAAATCACTTAATTAGCATCATATGGCAAATACATGATGGAGATAAGGTTCATGCACAAAATAACTAGTGTTTGCACTGTCTTCTACTGTGTCTAGCTGTGTTCTCACATGGCTGTGTTCACTGTGACTCTATCTATACCATAGCTCTGCAATTCTGAGCTTGGATCCAGATTCTTACCTGTGCCTTATGGGTGTTACTGACATGCATCATTCTATGCTAAGAAAATTACATGTCATTATATTTTGTCCACATAATACTACCATAAAGGCATAATGGTTTACTTTTTTATTATTAAAAAGGCTGAAATTCAAATAGGTTTCTTGACCTCCTCTGGTGCTTATATTCAAATTTGCATTCAGAGATGAATGACTTAAGGTACCACTCTTGAAATATGTTTATATCATAATGAATGTTTAAAAATCATGTACAATGTATGCATAATAATAAAGAATGCATTTCTAACAGGTTTTGACAAAATTTAGCCCACACATGGTGATAAGTTAAATATATCAGATTTCCCTAGCATTAGTTTTTATGAATAGGTTTAAAATTTTCCTCCTCCACGGGCTTAATAAGTTAATGGCCTTTCCAACCCCAGACAGTAATCTCTTCTGTCGAGTCATGAACCCTTCATTCCTGTGAGGTCTAGAGCACTCTGATACTTCTCAGGATAGCAGAAGAAACCCCTTCACTGGAGCAGGGGCTACCTTTGCTGCCTTCATTGCCTTTTCATGACTCCTAGCATCTGGCCTCAAGTTGGATCAGCATCACTGCTGAATTACATTAAAATGTTTGCATGTGTCAGGTTTGGTAAAAGACATTTAGACATGCCATTTAGAACCAATAACTGGTTTGAAGAAACAATCTATTCTATTGAAATCCTTTATAAGAAAACATATTTCACAATTTCCTCAATTCATTCCAGGCCCCTGAGTCAGTAAAGTGTTTATAGTTTGAAGTCAAGTAAAATAGAATGAAGAACATGTCAGTGTTTCCATTACAGCCCTTCTTTTTCTTTTCACCCCAAAGTAGTGCAAGTTTATTAGTGTGTTCATAAAAATGAATATTCCACTGAAAGCTGGCACAGAACCATAAAGTAAATGTTTACATATCCCTTTGGCTATTAATTCAGTTGTTTCTATGAAACGTTAGGCCTGCTAGGCAGGAATATTCTCAATTCACAGCTTTCTACAGCTAATTTATTTGAGCTATTCTTTCAAGGATTAAACTTAGCCAAGAAATAGCACCTGAAATGGACAGAAAACCAGGAAAGACCTAGAGAGGAGTTTATTAATTATCCGGAAGCTTTCAATGTGAGATCATCGTAAAAAGTTTCAACAATCAAATAAGGCAAATAGAGCCAAGCAGACTGGATTTTTGCACCAAAGTGTACATCCCTGGTCTTCGTAAGCTGAATGTCAGCTATGGCCAGGTGGCCTGAGGACTCACTCTCTGCTATCTGCTTTCAGGGGAGGTGCTCAGAACAGAGGTAGAAATGGGTTGTCAAATAAGTCCTGAATTATTTGACTGATCTAATGGTGAGGAATTGAGGTCTTGAAACTTTAGGCCCATGGTAGAAGGGCTGACAAAATTTGTCTGGAGTCAGTGAAGACAATTGAGAGGAAAAATGTGGGAAGCTCAGGGTTGGGGATAGAAAAGAACCAACAGCCCAGAGTCCATTGTATTGTTCTCTCCTATGCAGGTTCTGCTAAGGATGAATTATTATTCTGAGATCTGTTTCCTGGCTTCCTTTCGTAACTTTCCCTAAACACTCATTATTGTAGAAAGAATACTCAAATTAAAAGGCTTATTTGCTTTCAGACATCCTCACCATTCATCATATGTGTGATTTTTGAGCAAGATATTTCATTTTATGAAACTTATTTCTTTTTTTGTTTATTTTTAATTGTTTATTTGAGAGCAAGAGAGAGAGAGAGAGAAAGAGGCAGAGAGAAAGAGAGAGAATGGGCACTCCAGGGCTTCCAGCCACTGCAAATGAACTCCAGACGCTGCGCCCCCTTGTGCATCTGGCTAACATGGGTCCTGGGGAATCGAGCTTCAAACCAGGGTCCTTAGGCTTCACAGGCAAGCGCTTAACTGCTAAGCCATCTCTCCAGCCCTGAATATTTATTTCTTTATTCATAAAGTAAACACCTAATAAAAAATTTTCAATAAATGTTTGATAGTACTAAGTACTGCTCCCTTTACAAGGTTAGGGTCAAAATGACATGAGCTGACACAAGAAATCATTTGGTTGCTGACAGCAACAATTACAACTATTTATCATGTGCAAGGCACAGCAAAAATTTAGCACAAAATGTCTAACCTAATCTGAACAATACACATTTAATTGTTTCTGCCTTTTTATTTTTCTAGACAAACAATAAGGCTCTGAAATTTTCAGTATCTTCCCCAATAGCAGTGGTTCTTCCCAAACTGAGCTATTGATTGAACAACCAAAACCACTTGCAGTGGATTGAGGCCCTGGCATGCCCATTCTCTCTCACTTTCTCTTTCTCTCCCTCTTCTTGCAAATAAGTAAATAAAATTAAGATATTTAATGTTAAATCATAGGATGTCATCTCCCAAAGCCAGATTCTAATCAAAAGATGTAGCTCCAGAGCCTAAGCAGTTTGTTACATAGGAGGAAAAGTACATGATTCTTATGGGTGTGTACTTTCCTTGTACATGGGTAAAAGGAATCTCAGCCTATTTCCTGTTTGGTGGAACTGTGTTTGCTAAAATGACATACAATTCTCCTCACTAAACAATAAATACTGCTGCAATATATACAAAACCATACAAAGACATTCAGAGTTTTAACACCTGAGGAAAAGCTAATTCACCTGGAACTGAAAGTAAAAACTTGAAAACTAACAAGGCAAACACCTGCATGCCTTGGTGTTCAGATTGTGGTGACGGCAGGGTCGTTAACTGTCTACTCTTTTCAGCCATCAGAAGTGATAATATCATGAAGGGAAAGGTTACCAGGCCTGGGGGGCGGGGCAGATACTCTCTGGCACAATGTGTATCATAAGACCTTCTAGGTGACTGTGACTCTGTACATGTACCTTTATTTCTTGATAGAACAAATTCATGGGTCCAAGATTGCCTGCAACGTCTGGACATCCATGGGTGATGCCAGGCTTCCTCTACAGTATCCAGCGGGAATTAGAGAATGCATGTGCATTTCATCAGCCCTTCAGTCCTCTCAGTGCTGACCAATGAATTCCAGCCAAATCACAAGGATACACACTTACCTGTGCACTGATTGGATATGCTCTGCTGAACACTTGCATATGCATATTACAACCCTTCCACAATGGCCTGTTTGGAAATATAAACTGTCTTCTTAGTATAATTAGTTATTGGTTTATCTTCTATAAAGTTAAGACATGTACTTAGAATCAGTGTACATATATATAAAATGTTCCATGAGCACCAAGAAATATTTTAAAATATAGCTACTTGGAGATCTAGCTAGAAATCACTCGTCAATCACTTTAAGGGTTTTGAGATTATGCTTGCAAGCTAACCAATTAGCTTGCCTAGTTTTAGGTAAAAAATTATGATGCAGGGCTGGAGAAATGGCTCAGTGGTTAAGGCCCCAACCTGCACTGCCCAATGACCTGGGCTTGATTACCCAGTACCCATATAAAGCCAAGTACACATATTGTACAATGCATCTGGAGTTGATTTGCAATGGCTAGAGGCCCTGACACACTCATTCTCTCTCTCTCTCTCTCTCCTTGCAAATAAATAAATAAAATGTTTAAAAATTATGATGCAGCAGTAACACTACTGAGCATTTAATCAAAGAAAAAGAAACTGGAACAGAGCATACAGCATAGACTTTATTGGCACTGGTTTCCCTTCTCTTGCAGGCTCCATGGGAATGAACAGGAGTAGCCCATTTAATCCTTGGCATTGAGAAAAAAATTGCACTACATTTGAGAAGACATGAGTGTAGGAGACCCAATATAATTGACTCTAAGCAAATTTTCCTGATCCTTTTCTTTTAGAGAGAGGATATTTTATTAAACCTTGATGGTGAACACATCTTCCCTAGGCTGTGAAGAAGGATGCATTTATCTAAGGCTAGTCACTGTCCCATCACCCTAGCAAAAACAATCTCAAAGTATAATGTACAGAAACATGAATTAGCTCCCAACATCAGTATGTCTTTCTCTTTCAATTTTTATGGAAAATTAATAAATTATATGAGACTTGAGGAGGGTTTGTAGGGTTTGGGTTTCTGCCACACTATTACAGTGGAGGACGTGCCCTCTCAGCCATCACCACTGAAAACAGGACATATCATTTTCCATTAACGTTAGCCCTTCTCTAGGAATTTATGGTCAGGTAAGTACTGATTATGCTGTTGATAACATCTTTTCAGTTCCCAAGAAAGTTCCCATTTGGTTAACATCAGTGCATTTATATGCAGTGCCATTACATTGGAAAATTTGGCCATCAGTAAGAGTCAGGTGAGGAAGAGATTTTCCAACAAGACCTTCAACTGAACTCCATACTTTTTCCAATCTATTTCAGCCAAGGGATAAATTGGCATCTTCTCTACTTTGAGCACATAGTGGAAAAAAAAATGGGCCCAAGATTCAGGGACTCATGTTCTATTCCCATTTCTTTCATTAGCTTGCTGTATAAGCTTGGACAGGCATATAGAATAGGAATCACCTATAAATAATTCAAGCCAAAAAAATGAAAGAACTTTTGCCAATTTTACATTACATATCTGGATTTGAATTTATGGTTGGGTTTTACTTTAATAAGCTGAACAATGTACATGCAAGAAACAGAACACTTCACTGTATTTCTTTTTTAATAAGAAAAAATATATCAAAGAGGAAAATAAAAATATTCTAATATGTTTTCTAAACCTGTGACATCATCAATCTTTTATGCCATGTATATTAGGCCATGACTAAAGAACATTCTAGAAGTTTTAAATAAGACAAATTCTCAGGGCTGGAGAGATGGATCAGCA
Source organism: Dipus sagitta (assembly GCA_036346955.1). Classification (NCBI taxonomy): domain Eukaryota; kingdom Metazoa; phylum Chordata; class Mammalia; order Rodentia; family Dipodidae; genus Dipus; species Dipus sagitta. Next base: position 86,731,384 of record CM070779.1, on the reverse strand, counting down.
GTTAATGTATTTGTTTGCAAAGCCTAAGGACCTGAGTTTGATTTCCCAGTACCCACATAAAGCCAGATGCACAAGGGCACATGTGCATCTAGAGTTCATTTGCAGTTCTTAGAGGCCCTGGCATGCACATTCTCTCTCTCTCTCTCTCTCTCTCTCTCTCTCTCTCTTTCTCTCTGTCTCTCTCTCCCTCCTTCCCTCTTTCTCCCTCTGTCACTATCTCATAAATAAATAAATAAATAAACAAATAAATAAATTCAATATTTTAAAAAGGAGAAATTCTCCAACTTTGTATCTTAAAGAATACATTTGAAGTTTATCCTTCACATTGTAAACGTATTTATTACAAAAGGGGTTAAATATTTTATTATCATTTTTATTACCAGAGTCACCATGTAGGTTGGCTTATGAGATTCAATCATTAAGATTTTAAATTGATTTCCGTATTTCTAGCTGGTCTCCAACCTCAATTCATCCCTTTGATCTAATTGTCTTAAAATTTAACCAACTAGAAGAAAAAAACGTTGGGAAAACACTCAATGCACTTGTTTGTGTAACAATTTTTAGATGTAACTTACAAAGCATAGCAACAGAAAAAAAATGACAAGATAAATTATATTAAACTAAAAAAAACTTCACTTTAGGAAACAACAGAATTGAGATACAACTTATGAACTAAAAAAAAAAAATGTTGGCAATACATTCAAAAGGGATTAACATCTAGCATACAAAAGAATGTCAACTATATCAGCAAAGAAAATAAATATTCCAATTCAAAAAATGACAAAATGACCTGAATAGACTTTATTAAAAGAAAAATGTATATGAAAAATGTTCATCATTAATTATTAGGAAAGTACAAATCAAAATTACAATGAGCAGCTGGGTGTGATGGCACGCACCTTTAATCCTAGTACTGGGGATGCAGAGATAGAAGAATCAATGGGAGTTCAAGGTCAGCCTGGGACTACAGAGTAAGTTCCAGGCCAGAACACACACACACACACACACACACACACACACACACACACACACACGCACTGAGGGTACATTCAGGGAGATGGCTCAGAGAATAAAGCACTTATCACATACTGTGCAAGTGTAAGTACTTGAATTCAAATCATCAGGACCCAAATAGAAACCTGGGCACTGAGGTGGGCATCTGTAATCTCATCATGCCTACAGGAAGAAGGGAGGAGGAGAATTCACTTGAATTTCACAGACCAGCTATCCCGGAGAAGAGTGGTGAATGAGAACACCAGGTGACAAGTGAGTACCAATGTCCAAAAGCTGTCCTTTGACCTCCACACGCCCATGCCATGGCATGTGTGTTCTCATGTATTTACCCATGGCATGTATGTACATATTGACATCCATCCATACATATACACACACATAGGATTCTCACATTCTGTTGGTGATAGTATAAATAAGTAGTCATCAGCAATAACAGTACAGATATAACTCAAAGTAAAAGCAGTAGACCTCAGAAACAATTTCCTTTTGGAGTATTATAACCAAAGAAAAGAAATGGGAATGTCAAAGGGATACCTGCATTATCACAGAGATGGTAACTAAGAGAGGACAGTGTTTAGAGTTTAGCCTGCTATAAGGAATAGCTTTCAATATCTCAGCACAGTGGGATAACTATGGATAGAAGTAATTTGTATATTTCAAAATAACTAATATCAAATGCCCAAGGAAATGATAGCTATTTAAGGTACTGATAGACCAGTTGCTTTTTTTCTAATTATTACATATGGTATATATGTCCTGAAACATCATCCCTTAGCCCATAAATGTGTACAATTAGTATAAAACAGTTTAAAATATAAACAATTTATACCTATCAGAACAAATCCAAATTATCAACCTCAGTATTTCTAATTCAGATTTACCTTGGGATAGAGAGATAGCTTAGTATTTAAGGCATTTGTCTGTGAAGCCTAAGGATCCAGGTTCAATTCCTCAGTACCCATGGAAGCCAGATACATAAGGCGGTGCATGCTTCTGGAGTTCATTTGCAGTAGGTGGAGGCCCTGGAGCACCCAGTCTCTCTATCTTCCCCTCTCTCTATCTGTCTCCAATACATAAATAAATGAAGAAATAAATTAATAAAATATTTTTAAAATGAAATTGCCTACACAATTTTCCTCTTTTCTTTTGTCTGTTTGTTTGTTTATTTTTCAAGACAGAGTCTCTTTCTAGCCTAGGCTGACCTGGAATTCACTATGTAGTATCAAGGTGACCTCAAAGTCACAACGATCCTTCTATCTCTCTGCCTTCTGAGTGCTGGGATTAAAGATGTGCTCCACCACGACTGGCAACATTTATCTTTCTGTGTGTCTAAAAGGAATTCTTATGCTATTCTGTTATATACAATTGCTTATACATTGTTCCAACATTTTCATTTCAACTTTCATGTCTCTTTACTTAGAACATTCTCCTCCATCATCTTCACTTATATGTCACCTTTTCCTTTAAGTATCAATGCCATATCCACCCCTCTGAAGCATTCTTTTCTTTTGTTTCTTCAGATATTAACAAGGCTTTTAGATTCACACTAAAGTTTACAGATATAGGGCTTTAATCTGTGCCTCATTTGTATGTTTCTGTTTTGTCGCCTCATCTTTGCATAGACTGTTTAAAAGAAGAAATTTGTGAAATCACATCACATAGAATCAATATAGTTTGTATTTCCAGTACTTAAGAGGCTAACGTAGGAGCTGAGAAAGTGAAGGTCTGTGTGACTATCTCAAAACAAAATGAAACAAAACAATACAAAAACTGTACAGACAATTGGTAATTCTAAGAAATAATGAGCACTAAGGAGGCAGAGCTAGGAGGATCACCATGAGTTCAAGGACACTCTGAGACTACATAGTGAATTCCAGGTCAACATGGGCTAGAGTGAAAACCTACCTCAAAAAATAAATAAATAAAAATAAAAATTAAAGAAAAAAAGAAGAAAGAAGAAATAATGACTTATTTTTATATTAATAAACAAAGATGAAAATAAATATACATCAAAAGTTAATTAAGACATATCACTACATTTTAACATATGAACTTTATTTTCATCTTGACTCAAGTAAAAATATAATTAAAATAATAGTTTTAAAAATTGGAGGAATTAATTTTAGTTGTATAAATCTGATAATGCTATTTTGTATTTATTAGAGTTCTTGTCACTTATAGGCATGTAATGAAATACAAAGTGAGATATCGATAAATGATATAATATTAAAGACTAACTTCATCATTATAGAGTTTAAGGGAGAGGAAAATGAATGCAAAGATGAAAGAAGACTGTCTGGAGTTAGTAATTATTAAAACTGGAAGATAATAACACACTTTTATTTTAAGTTTATTTATTTATTTATTTATTTATTTATTTGTTAGAGACAGAGAAAGAGATGGGGAGAGAGAGACAGACAGAAAGAGAGGGAGGGAGAATGAGAGAAAATGGGTGCACCAGGGCCTCTGGCCACTGCAAACTACTCTAGACACATGCACCACCCTGTGCATCTGACTTATGTGGGACCTGGAGAATTGAACCTGGGTCCACAGGCTTTGTAAGCAAGTCCCTTAAAAGCTAAGCCATCTCTCTAGCCCAATAACACAGTCTTTATTTCCAGTCTGCAATATGTTCAAATTGTCCTTAATTAGAAAAAAAGTAAAATAAACATTGACATATCAAAGTTGAATTTTAAAAATAAATAAAAGATGTGAATGTGTAAAGTTTAAAATCAAGTTCGTAATTTAATGCAAAAGAGAACGTGAAGTATAAACTTCAGCTTCTTAACCTATGACCCATGACCCCACAAAGCTGCAAAACTTAATGTGGGGATGATGAAAAACTTGGACTCGGTAAATAGTCTCTGAATGTGAAATGACCAAAAAGTACTTTAAAACCAAATGCATAACAAATGGGAGGTGTTTCTGGCAGTACTTGTCTGAATTACATAATGCGAATTCACTGAAGCCTCGGATCTGACCATACAACATGCACGCTTCGCACTGCATGTACCAACACACCACACGGCGACAAAAATGCCACCAGGAACACCTTTGTTCACAATCAAGACCTGTATGCCATGAGCTCAGTGTTTTTATTACACATGCAAGGTTTTCTGTTTTGATAGCAACATAATGGCCTAATCATGGAAAAGACTTTTAATGTTTCCCTACATCATTCCTCAGCAGGTAAGTATCCAATTAGTATGTAGTTGAATTGGACTGTGTTAGAGTTTGAATTTTAAATATCGCTGTTTCAGTTGTTGACTTGAGTTTCATTTAAAAAATATCTTTGGGTACTAGGGAGATGGCTCTGTGATTAGAGGTGCTTACATGCAAAGCCTGCTTGGATTGAATTCCCCAACCACTCTTAAAAAGGTAAATCTAGGCATGTATTTGTTTGCAACAGAAAGAGACCCCGGTACACATGTGAGCACACACACATTAATGCACATACAAATAAATAAATACTTAAAAGACATACCAGATATCCAGAGACACAGAGAATCCCAAGACTTCATCACTGTAGTAGACCTAAAATGAACCCAACATAACTCAGGGAAATTTGAGGAAGAGGGGGAAAAAAGAATGTTAGAGCCACGCATTGGGTCAGTATGCACAGAGACATTGCCTCTTACCCATAACTGATGGGTAACCCCACAATGCATGACCCATATTCTCCAACGAGAAGGGTCCCTGAGGAGGGGGAGGACAGGAAGGAGGCTAAGGATGGTAACAACATGACTGTATACACTGTGTACATAACTAATAAAAATAAAGAAAGGCAAACCATTAAATTAATAATAGCTTGTAATTAGAATATAATTTTAAGTTTCTGAAGTGATCTTTAGCATGCTTCTGCCATGTTGTACTATGCATTTATGTGAAGCAGCCTCTCCTTTTTAATGATTATAAAATTATAGTATCAAGCCAAGGAGTCTGGATCTCACTAATTCAGGTACAGAAGCTGCCAGGGAGTCACAGGAGTCCTCCTGTCTCCATCTCCTTAATGCTGATGCTGGGCTTGTGGGCATGTGCCACTGTGCCTAGCCTGATTTTGTTTGTTTTTGTATTGGCTAAAAAATTTACTCAGACTTTTCATACATGAAAATACTGTAATTTGATAATACTCACAAAGTGCTTTCTTTTTCCCCCTTCTCACTTCCAGGTCACAGCACCACTTTTGCTTTCTGACTAGTATCTTTTCTCTCTCTTTCTCTCTCTCTCTCTCTCTGTCTCTCTTTCTCTCTCCCTCCTTCCTTCCTTCCCTCCCTCCCTCCCTCCTCCATAATCCACGAGTCACATAAAAATTTCTCAGGGAAAAAGAGGTAATGATTAGAAAAACTGAAAGAAACTCTGCCTCTAGAGTATGAAAGAAATGGACCCATAAGGATAGCTAGCTGTTATTTGGCCACTGCCATTGAGACAAATGTCCTTTTCCAGAGCTCTGGAATTCTATGTATACCTTCTCTTTTCTACAGCATCACATTGTATTTTTTTCTCAAATTATTCCAAATACTAGTCAAAGACTTATGAGCTACAACTTTAAAAGCTGCATAGCTTAAAATTTCCCATGACTGTGTGATTACATGTTGGTGAAACAACTTTCAAATGCATATACCCTTTAGCTAAGAAATCACACTTTTTTATTATTTATACTAACTGAATAATAGGAAATTTTCCAATAGGGGCATTCATAAGATGTTCATAGAAGCATAGTTCACAATACTGAAACATTCTTAATTAAATGGTCAATATAGTCTTAATATTAAAGAATGATTATGCAACATTTATAGTATAGGATGTGTATATTAAAATAATTTCATGTTCAGGAATAGTATGAGTGTGTGATGTTTGCATGCCCCTAGATACTTGCATATTATTCTATCCTCAATGTTTTGTGGTTACTCTTCACCATCTATCTTTTCTTAGGCCTTTTGGATTGTGTTAGGGATTGTTTCCTGTTTCATACTTTGTAAACTTCATCATGTATCTTGGATTATGCATCATGACTTGGATTGTGCATCTTCAAATATATAAGGAGAAGTGCTTCAAAACATTACCTTTATGGAAATACAGTAGTTGTTGATGCACTAAGTTAGGATGAGGTGGTATTGGGTAAGGTGGGCCTCTAACTGGTGTTCTTATTAAAAGGGGGGAGGGCTGGAGAGGTGGCCTAGTTGTTAAGGTGCTTGCCTGCGAAGCCAAAGACCCATATTCAATCTCTCTCCAGCTCCCACATAAGCCAGATGCCCAAAGGTGAGGCAAGTTCAAGACTACACATGCCCACTAGGTGGCGCAAGCATCTGGAGTTCAATTCCAGTGGCCGAGGCCCTGGGGTACCAATTCTCTCTTGTTTGCTTGCTCACTCTCTCTGAAACAAAAAAAAAAAAAAAAAGTGGGGGAGGGAATGGACACAAAGACACCATGAGTAGGGAGTGGCATATGAAGATTGACTGAAGTTATGATAATGCAAGTCAAACCACTTCCAGAGGCTGGGATAGGGGCCAGGGAGAGGCTCAAGTGTCTTCAGAGGAACTGTTGCTTTACTGATATCTTCATCTCTGACTTCCAGAAGTATGAGATAGTTTCCTGTTGTTTGAGCTGCCTAGATGGTAGCACATTTTGCTGTGTCAATCTCTACAAATTAATATGATAGCCTCCAAGTGCTTGCCTTGAATTTGGTTTTGTTTTAACTCTACAGTAGTGTTGTCAGAAAAGCCCTACAGAATTTTCAGTTTTGGTAAGATGTTCTGTCTCCTATATCAATGGGAACCATGAGCTAAATGTGCCTATAGAGAACTTGAAATGTGGCTCTTGTATCTGATGAACCAAATTTCAAATTTTATTACTTTATTACATAGTCTGATGCCAACTATGTCAGATATTGCAACTTAGAACTTGCTCCAATGTGGTATATGTGTTTATTTCTGAGTCCTTATCCTATACAATTTGCACATAACCTTCTGATATCACCAATATCTGATATCCTGGTAGACTAAGTCATGAATCCCAAAATGTTTGAGTCTACTAACCAGTGAGAAGAATTCACTCAGTGACTAAAATTCAACCAAACTGAAGGAGATGATCAGGAAAGAGAGGATGCCAAACTCAAATCCCATTTTCTCTTACTAGTCACAGATTCTGTTTAGCTGCTCTCAAGTTTTCTCATTGTCTAGTGGTTTTAATATGAATTATGACTATGAATTAATAACTAGGAAGGCCAGGCCATGTGACTAGCCACAGAGATTGCTTACTACGTCAATGACCTGACTTAACTCTGATTTTATTTGGGCCCCAGAATCCACAAGGTCATTACTCATATTTCTAATTGTGCCTGGTTTTCCTGCCTCAGTTAAACTAGCATGGTTTTCACTATTACTTTTCACTCTTATTTTACTGACTCTATGGGTAATTTCAGTTGCTTTTATTAAGCTATGGATTCTTGTTTGGAGTAAAGTTTTCCCTAACATTTCACATGTTAGGATATTTATTTCTATCATTTGGTAAAGTTTCTCAATTGATTTATGTAATTTTTTCAAAATATTTTTATCTATTTGTCTGACAGAGAGAGGGAAAGAGAGAGAGAGAGAGAGAGAGAGAGAGAGAGAGAGAGAGAATGGGTGTGCCAAGGCCTCCAAGTCACTGCAAACGAACTGCAGATGTGTGCGCCCCCTTGTGCATATGGTTAATGTAGGTCCTGGGGAATCGAACCTGGGTCCTTTGACTTTGCAGGCAAATGCCTTAACTGCTAAGCCATCCCTTCAGCCCTGATATATATATAGACACGCATATAACTTAAAAGAAGAGTTTAGGGATGGAGAGATGGCTTAGCAGTTAAGGCACTTGTCTGCAAAGCCCAAGGACCCATGTTCAACTCTCCAGGTCCCATGTAAACCAGATGCACAAGGTGAGACAAGTGGGCAGTCACAGATGCACATGAGGTGGCACACATATCTGGAGTTCAGTTGCAGTGGTTGGAGGTCCTGGCACATCAATTCTCTCTCTCTCTCTTTTGCTCTTGCTCTCTCTCTCTTACATTTAAAAAAGAGTTTAAGAAAGGAATTATCAGATTAGCCAATGGAAGTCCTACAAAAGTAGTCTGTAGGCGTGAGAGTCAAGCAACCTGCGGCTGCTCAGTTCCCATCCAGCATGGAAGGTATAAAAGCTTTTTGGAGAACCGCTGGACTGCAGTCTGCATTGGGAGGCTGAGGAAACTTGGTTCCAATGCCATGAAAGGAGAGCAGAACAGGATCGATGCAGATACTAGTGAAAGACCTCATCAACAAGCAGCACTGGCAGCCAGGTGGGCGGAAGAGGACTGTTTTCCTCCAGAGATCTCTTACATAAATCCCTTCCAGGACAGCCACCCACTCTGGGGAAATGTCTCACTCTGGAAGAAAGACTTTCTCCTTTATTCCATCCTTCCTGAAAGCAACCTCAAAGACCCACCCAAGGGGAATGTCTGTGGATTCCTAACCAGATCAAGTTGTCAGCAGAATGTAACCTCACAAGATGGATATGGCATGCTTATATTATGTTTTTGAATTCATATGATTACAAGGATGAAGGACAAATTAGGAGTGTGGGGAGAGGATGGGTATGGTTATAAAAGGTAATAGGATGGACTCGAAATAGGAAGCACTCTTTTGGTAATGTATAATAAATACACTACTTATTTTGGTAGTTATGTAAGACTACTCTTAAAAAAATTATACATAGAGCTATACTATGTGTACATATATACATGATCTCATGCATTACTGTTAAAGCCTGAATAAGATGTATGGATTGTAGTAACGTCAATTTCCTGATTTGGATTCTGTATTACAACATGATTGTATAAGAAATTAATATTGGGGACACTGAGGGTTAAGTGTAAGAGAATTTTGTGCACTTTTCCTTGCAACACTCAGAATTTTTATCAATTTTAGAATAAAAAGATCAGAAACATTTTTATCATAAGCAATTTATCTTCTTATCTATTACAAATCCAGCTAAAATTCCTCTTCCAATCTGAGAATAAGTAAATGCTATTTTATCTAGTGTACAGATATTTATTTTTATTTTTTATACTTAACTGTTATAAAGTAACATATTCTTTGAAAAAATAAATTCTGATATTGTAGAAGAACAAAGTTCAAATAATTGTCCTAAAACCATACTATGAACAATTCTTACTTATTACTAAGCATCTAATGTATATGATTTTTCTGAACTTGGACATCCATGATGAGTAAAGCAATCTGTCATTGCTTAAAAGCAGAAGTTAGCATTTAAGATATAAATAAAAGATAATTTCAGCTAACAAAAGATATAAAGAAAGCAAAACAATCTAGTGAAAAGTGTTATATGAAGCCAAGAGATCAGCACTAAGTGGAACGATGAAGGAAAGATTGTTTCAGGAGGTGACATTTGATTAAGACTTAAGGAGGCAGCCAGGGGAAGGCCTTGAACAAATTTTGTTTCAGGTAGAGGAAACAGTGTAGTGGCCTAAGGTAGGAGGACTTAGGGTTAGGAATGAAAAGAAGCCATGTGGCTAAAGTGTAATGGTAGGAAGTTTTGGAAAATGAATGGTCAGGGACAAGATCAAGCAGGTCTATGTGGGCCTGGGTAAACAGTGTAGATTATCATGAGTGAAATGAAAAGCTATCAGAGGAGACTCAGAGAGAGAAGGGAGGGAGATAATGAGAGAGTAGTTGTAAAATTACTAAAACAGTTCAAATGAGAAGTATGAGAGCTAGGCGTAAGGCACTTGCAGATGTGAACTAAAAGGCCAGATTTTGGAAGATAGTTAAAGGACCTGTGAAAGATGACATTCCTAACCACTGTATAAAATATGGAAAGTGTATTTTGGTATGTTAAAGAGATAATTTCAGGGTAAATTATGAATATATTAAAATTAAGGTGCTGAGAGAACAAGCAGATAAAGTTTCTGGCAAATAGTTGTATATATATGGATTTAAAGTTCAGAAAAAAAAGATCAAGACTGAAGAGATCAATCTGAAAACTAATTATTCATATACATGGCATAGCAGCATGTCAGTGAAACTAGAAGAAACCACTAGTTTCAATATTGTATTCATTAAGGAATAAGGAGAGTATGGGTAATACATAAAACATGCTTTCTTTTTAAATTTTTTTTTTTGTTTTTTTTTCTAGGTAGGGTCTCGCCTTAGCCCAGGCTGACCTGGAATTCACTACGAAGTCTCAGGGTGGCCTCAAACTCACAGCAATTCTCCTACCTCTGCCTCCCAAGTGCTGGGATTAAAGGCGTGCACCACCATGCCCGGCTTTAAAAACTATTTTTATTTATTTAAAAGGAGAGAGAGAGTCAGAACCAGGGCCTCTGGCCACTGTAAACAAACTCTACATGCATGTGCCATCTTGTGTATCTGGCTTAACGTGGGTACTGGGCAATCGAACCTGGGTCATTAGGTTTTGCAGGAAAGTAGCTTAACCACTAAACAATCTCTTCAGCCCTATACTTTCTTTTTACATACACACATGCATACATTCTGTTATCATTTGGGTCATGTAAATTTACCGTAGACTTAAGACTAAACACTATTTGTGTTCAGAATGCTAACAAATTCTAACCCCCTCCTTGACAAGAAAGAAAAACCTCCCAAGACAACTGGGATACCATATGTAAATTAATTGTTGACATTGGAAACATTGAGAGATGGATGCATTCTCCCATGTACCAGGATTCAGGAACTAGATCTAAATAAAGACATATTGATGCCATCTGGGAAGGTGGTTCAACAGGGAAGTGCACGGGCTGCACAAGCATGAGGGCTTGATTGGGCTCAAGATTGCTTGTGTTTGATTTCCAGCATCTATGTAAAAAGCTGGGCATGGCCACACACACCAGTCCTGAGTTGGAGGAGGGAATGGAGACTGTAAAACTGCTGGGCTCACTGGTCATTTAGTCTGACTAAAAACAGCAGCTCCAGATTCAGTGAAGGACTCCATCTCAAGGTACAAGTGAAGGAGCAATGGAGGAGGATCACTGATGTTTTCCTCTGGCCTCTGCATGGGATACATGCATCTGCACACACATGTGCACTCTCTATGCAAATACACATGTGCATTCCAAAACACAAAAACAAATCACAGAACAGAATGGGAGTTGGATGAACCATCCGAAGCAGGTAGGAAAATGATTGACTGGATTGCCAGCACTGCCTTAGTACCCAGATGTTTTCCAACTCTGTTAGTGTCAGCAAAGGAGAATTGCCTAAGTCTTCAAATAAGATGTTAGTATCCAACACAATATTACTTTTTCCCCCCAGAAAATAGATCTATAGGAAGGATAGGGTGACCTAAAAATGTTTTAAGCTTTAACATTTTTACAGAAATATTGCTCTATGTGTAGCATTTCTGTAGAACAAAAAAAATTAAAGACACATGCATAAACATATGTGACTATAATTGATTCTATTTATCATTTCTCAAATATGAATTATAAATTCTTCAGGGACGCTATTGAAAATGATACACTGGGCTAAGAGAAAGTGTTATCTAAGGTTGACATGTGACAAACAGTCATCCGGGAAGAGAGAATCAGAAAAAGTGCTCCTGGAAAAATAAAAGGCAAAAGCAAAGGAAGGATTGTATGGCTTTTCACATCCCGTCTGGGGGAGAATTTCATAAGCCAATACATTTTCCAAGTCCCTCACATGTTCATAATTCTGGCATTACTATTTTCTGGTTTTTTAGTAAGTACTAAAAACTCTGCACCTAGTTTTCTCATATGACACTAAGAACTCAGGAACTGTCTGCCTAATTCATGGCAAAATTGATGCCAGTTCATGGGCATGAGTGTTGGAAGGGAAACACTGGGTGGGGACTCAAGAGACCAGAAGGTTCAGCTCTGCCACATATGCACTTGGTGATCTTAGGTACCCATGATTTCTCTGTTGACATTTTTGAGAAAATTTTATGCTATTTTTGTTCTAAAATTTCATCTTCAAAATGTCTCTCATATGGAATAAACCATTTAATAGGCCCTCCCATAGCTTTTATATCTACTTTTCAAATAATTTTCTTTTTTTATTAATTAGTTTTGTACTCTGTAAATACAGTAAATTTGGTACCATTGTTAGGCTCATCCATGTCCTACCCCCTCCCTCTTGCCCCTCCTTGTTGAGGTATATGGGTCATGCATTTCTGGAGTTAGCCCACAGTTATGAGTAAGATAAACGTCTCTCATATAAAATCAAATACTAAGAAGAAAAGGAAAATCCCAAGAGCCAAGAACAGAGAGACAAGAATATGAGCAGGCTATCATTTCCCAGCAACAAAGATAAGGAATTATCCCACCAATGTGGAAAATTTCTTCCTTTAGACCACTGTCAAACATTATTTGAAGTAAAATCAACATTCTATGTTAATTGAAGTCTTTCAGTTTGTCATTTTAATGTATATGAAATAAGAAAGCCATCAGAAGTTCTAAAAAGTTTAGAAACACTAAAAACAAGTAGTCATTTTTATTAAGAGCTAGAAAACCTCTAACAATAATTTTCTTGAGAATTTACATGACAAAAATGTAGTGGTATTTGAATAGATTTTCCATCTCCTCTTGGCTGCCTTTCTATGTCATTTGATAATTCCCTGTTCCAAGAGGTGAGACTTTACAGGCTTCTATTTCCTCACTAAATTATTTGTTCTTTTTCATGCTTTATTTTCCTCTCATTCCAGAAGAATGACTTTCAAAGAGCTACTTTTCAACTTACGCCATTGCACTGATGTAAAAAAAAATTAGAACCATGGGGGAAACATTAATCAAATGGTGTCTATATGAAGCAACTCTATTGGCAATTTCCATGTAATCTGTGTTTACATAGCATAACCCAAAAGATGTCAATCCCCTTAGGAGATAGCTGAGTTCCATATCAAAGTATCTTTATCACTGCCTCTCCTCATACCCTTAATTCTCCTAAACTTACAGGAAATAACCAGTGGCTACAGCTCAGCCAAAGGAGCAACTGAAAAAAGCCCTAGTTGCTTAACAATATAATAAGTAGCAAAGAAACAACATCTATTTTGTACCCAGGAGACCTTGAAGGATCGTTACCTATGTGGAAGAGCTAGACTTACAACTTCTGGATCTGGGCTCTTAATCTTGTTGCCATTGGAATTTCATGATCTTTCCCATCGTGTCTTCCCAAGTCTCTCTCACCAAGCTAATCACAACACTGGGTTCTCTTCAATTTCCAGTTCTACCTCAATCAATAATGTGATTACTTATAACAAGTACTTCAAAGACCCAAAGATTTTAAACTCATATGATTGGGAGCTCACAAAATCCAGCAGCAGTCAAGCTACAATAAGCTTATTTGTAACTGGACTGAATGCTTAAAAGGACCTCCCTGACTGGACAATTTCCATAAGTCCTACCTGTGATTGCATCAATTATCTAATTCATATCACACCCAATCTCAAATTTGTAACTATGTACCCTCTCACATTACATACTCAGATCTCCACAGCCACCAGGGTTTCTGGACTCACCTCCTTCATACTAAATAACTGTATGATGTCTCTTCTCCCTCTAATAAACAAGGCTACATTGAATCTTAGCAAATGTTAACTGTTGCTCAAAATGATTAGTGTTCTAAGAAACTCCGATCACAAATAAGGCGAAAGATGAAAAGAATGTTCTAAGGATTGAAGGACACCTAAGCCTCAAGCAGAATAAATAATAAATAGTACAGCAGATTAAAATTGTTTTCAATGGGACTTTGTTATCTCATGAGAAGAATATGCATGGGATATAAAATATTCATTTATTTAGCTATAATATAATATGCATAATATAATTTTAACATAATTTAATATAATATGATAAATTTTCTCAAATTGATGTATAGTCGCTGGTAGGAACTGTTTTCTTTAGCATATTTTTCCCCCCACACTGCTGTTTCTTTTCTGTTTTCATATTAGTTTCCTTAACATGGAAATAATCCTCTAATAGAATTCACTACACTGTTAGGTGCTTAAATCTGCTATATGAACACACAAAATGTGTTAATAATTAAATACATTTAAAAACTTCTGGCCTCACTAGTGGCAAAACCTTACACATGTAGATCAAATAATAGTTCACAAAGTATAGCAGTTTTTGTATGTTGTCCTAACTGGCATGCAAAGCGATATTCACTCCCATTTTACAGATGAGAAATTTTTTCTTTGTAACTTGCTCCAGTTCACACATCTAGTTTACTACAAGAAAAGATCTCGGGCTGGAGAAATGGCTTAGCGGTTAAGTGCTTGCCTGTGAAGCCTAAGGACCCTGGTCCAAGGCTCCATTCCCCAGGACCCACGTTAGCCAGATGCACAAGGGGGTGCACGTGTCTGGAGTTCTTTTGCAGTGGCTGGAGGCCCTGGCGTGCCCATTCCCTTTCTCTCTCTCTCTCTGCCTGTTTCTCTGTGTCTGTCGCTCTCAAATAAATAAATAAAAAATGAAGAAAAAATTAAAAAGAGAAAAGATCTCAAGTACATGTGGGCTTTGAACTTCCACGCTTATGGTATGTAGAAACAAAACTGTTGAAGCATGAAGCTGATGTTGTTGCATTCTCTAAGTTTCTGTAATCTTATGTCTTTCTAAATTCATATGTTTTTCTGACCTTACCAGATCTTCACCCCTCCCTGACTATTAGATGGTAGAATTTTTCAGAGTTCAGCACTACCTTATCTTCCCATGTGCCTCATTATCTGCTTTATGACTTTATCCATTCATGGACTTGGAACCCCACTACGTGTCAGCAATTCTATCTCTACACTATTCCTCCGAGTTCCAGATATGATTACTACCCTTGTGTCATCATTTGCCTGAACAAGTTCTAGTGGAACACTCACTTCTGTACTCTTCTTATTACCCTAAATTCTAGCACTTCACAAAAATATGTTTATTTTCTACTCTTACCCAAATTAAAAATGACAACATCATATAAACAGACACCAAGGTTCCAAAACAGAGATTCTATCTGCAACATCTTTCCTTACTTCACAACTCAAACCAAACTGGCAAACCAGATGTATTGAGTACATCTTCCACATGGGTCTAAAAATTACCTATTTCTACTACTCTATCCACATATATTCAAATTTCTATTATAATTATAATATGTCCATTAACATATACCAAGTGGTATCAGATTTTTAAAACTTTTTCCTTCAAATATAATTTCAACCATATAAAATATTTTTAAAAAGGAAACTAGGTCATTTTTCTCAGTGTTTGCTTACATCTAAACCTCCAGTGGCTTCCTTCTATCTTTTGAGAGAAGTTATTGACACAGCATATAAGGCCCCTTTCTCATCTGCTTTCAATACATGGCTCTCTTTCCTTCTCTCCCTCATTAAATTTGCCCACTGGCTTTTCGTTGCTCCTATGTGTAAGTTCCTTGAATCCCTCAGTGTGTCTGACTGCACTCTCCTCTGCCTGTTAGCACTGTCTAATACTGTTCTCATCTTGTCATTCTTCAAGTTGCAGTTTCAGGGCCACAGATTCACAGTGAGGTTGGATTTCTTGATCTATGTTAAGTCCTTCTTGCATACTTTAAGGCACCCTTTTTTTTTCATAGCATTTATCACATTTTGTTTTGCTTTATTTATTTATTTTTTCTTTCTACCTTGGGGACTTTTATTTTATTTTATTTTATTTTATTTTATTTTATTTTATTTATTAGTTAGTTTTGTATTCAGCAAACACGGTCAGTTTGGTATCATTATTAGGCTCATCCGTGACCTACCCCCTCCCCTTGGCCCCTCCTTGTTGAGGTATACGGGTCCTGAATTGTGGAATTAGCCCACAGTTATGGGTAAGCTAAATCTCTCTGCATATCATGACCCAACATGTGGCTCTGACATTCTTTCTGCCCCCTCTTCCACAAAATTTCCCTGAGCCATGTTGGGTTCATTTTTGGTCTGCTTCAGTGATGAGGTGTTGGGGGTCTCTGAGGCTCTGGCTCTCTGATTTGGTAGGAGTTGCTTTTTCTCTGTGCTGATCTCCTTCCCCCTTGTGCTGGTATCCGGTTCATCAGGAAAACAGCCCCCTTGCTTGTTTCTCCAATTTTTCTTAGTTTCAGCCGGGGCCCTTTTGAGGTATGATGGGGTGGCTCTCTCCTTAGGATCTACATCTATCTGAAAAAGAGAAGCAGATTCTCCAACGGAGTGTAAGTTAGCATCAGGACAAATGAGATAACCCTTTTTTTTTATAGAGAATTTAATAGGTGTAGGCCCTCTTGTAGCCCACAATTGATGGTAGCTTGATATTGGAGAGTGGGTTTATGTTTGGATATGGTTCTGACTTGTTTCCCAGCTCCAGCTATGGGTCCCATACCAGTGAGGGGATCAGTTAGCCGAATTGAGAGCAGTTGGTTCCCCACCATGGCTTTGTGCCACCACTGCACTTGTGTGGGCATCACAACAAGTTATTTGCTGCTAAGTAGGTTAGACCATGCGTTGCTTCGACAGACATTGGTCATTTTCCCCCAGTCGCCCACGTAGCACCTTCTGGCACTAGACGCGCTGACTGTCTGGGGACTGACTCTCTTCCAACTTCCAGCCATGCCATTCTAATTTGCATGTCAATCACATAAGGTGTCTTCAGCAGTAGGGTCTTACCACTAGCCTTTGGTGGGTCATCAAGTACTCTGACAGAAATCTGTCTGTCTTTTAGGAAACCTTGTAGGTCTCTCTGATCAAAAGCTCATTGTGGATGATAGCCCCATGTTGGATCTGGGAGTTACAGGTCAGTGCCCACTAAGAAAATGAGGAAAAAGATAACTAATATACAAGAGTTAGAGATAAGAGAGAGAGAGAGAGGGAGGGAGGGAGAGGGGAAGTGAGGGAGGAAGATGTAGAAGATTAAGGTTAGTCTTGATCTTACCCTCTCCAGTGTCTTGTGGTTCAGGTGTTCCCTGTAAGGGCCTGGTGAAGGATCAGCCATTTGGTCTGTCTTTTAGTAAGTAGAAAATTATGGTACCACTGCCGTTTGGGTCTAGATTTGTGTTTCCCACCCCTTTGATGCCCTCCCCTCCCTCCCCTTCCATCCTAGTGTCTAGTCTAGGAGATGCTTGCTGGGTATGTAAGGTATATTGGGTAGATTCAGGTTAGGTGCTATAGATGAGTGAGACTATGTAGCATTTTGCTTTATTATTATTATTATTTGTTTGTTTTTGTTTTTTGAGGTAGTGTCTCACTCTAGTCCAGGCTGACCTACTAATTATATACCAACTGGGTGCATGATGTGAGCTCATCTAGGCCGTCATGTGGAAGGTAGTCTTTATCTCACAAGATTTATGTGGCATCTCCCTATTCTGTGTCCTTCATATATAAAATGTGAACTTTGAGTTTATTGGAAACATACAAATTATAAAATCATTTGAACATTTATTTACAGAATATTAGTAGTTCTAGCATGGAGGACTCTGTCATGATTCATTTTCTGTATTAGAGTTTGTGCAGAATACAATATAATAAAATTGACATGTTAGTCTTTGTAAGTAAATATTCAAGCAAGTCAATATTCTTCAGAAGAGGAATCATTCCTTCCAAATTACCCATGTTTATTTTTCATGACATTTCCACTATTGCATATGGTATCTTCTGTCTGCTCATGTCTTGCTCTCCTTCTGTTATAGATCATAAATGTTAGGCTGATAGTTTTATAAGCTCCTTTTTTGAAAATTGGTTCCACATTTACAGAATCTTTTTGGAACCTCACATGAACTCAAATATTTATGATTGCTATAAACCTCAAAAATAAACAGGACTTTATCCTAAGTATGCAGGGTATGCTTTTTACATTAGGTTCTGGAAACTTATTTGGCTCTACTACCCAAGAAGCTTAGGCTCATTTATTGTAAAATTATCTGGTAGTAGAGAAAACTCAATATTGGGAAGCTAGCCTTCCCACAGAAAGAAATGGGCATTAGCCATGAATGGCAGACTTATGGTTTTGCTACCAAACCACTTAACTTAGTTGCAAGACTTCAAGTTACATACCGGGTACTTTTCATCTTTTCCTTATGCCTACAGCTTGGGTAGGTGAGCAAGTATGTTTCTTCAGCAGTTAAAATTTTCACAACAGTATGTTTGTGATGTGTTTTTACAGACTATATGTAGCTTCCATCAATCTTACTGTTTTGTTTCACTTCAGCACATTCATAAAACAGCCATATCATCTCTTTCTTTCAGCTACTTACTCTACTCATGGTCCTTACTCATAGCAATGTGCACATAATCATACAGCTATAAAAGTGCTAGAACCAGGAACTAACCAGGGCTTTCTGAGTGATCGCTCTATGAACTTTTGATTCTGTATGTTTCATTTAAAACAATTATATCTTCTTGCAGATTCTACAGCACTGCTTTCTGATATTATTGAATACTTATTTGTTAGATAAATTAATACTATATCCACACCATATGTGTTGTTGTTAACCTCTCATTGCTGGAACAAAACAGCCAACCAAAAGCAGCTTCCTATGGTATGAAAATAATTTATTTAAGGCTTACAGTTTCAAGGGAAAGTTTCATCATGGTAGAGGCAGGTGGCTCCCTTCATCATGCATTCACAGCTGAGAGAGAACAAGCAAAAGCTGGCTCTGAATAAACAGGGCTAGACTCAAGACTCACCCTTAGTGACACACCTCCTCCACTAGGGCTCTACCTGCTGAGGATTTAGTAGGAAGCTTAATCAAAATTACCTGAGCCCATAGGGGCCATTTATATTCAAACCACCACTGTATGTGTTATAGACTGTGAAGGTGATAAAAATTTCCCAACCACACCTGGAAAGAAGATAGTGGAAAAACTCACTGTGGAATAATTCCTATACGGTTAGGAAAATGGGCATAGCATCTACCACAACCATAGATTCATATGTACCTGTAATATAGCAGTATGGACTTTTTACCTGGTATGCTAAGGACTTAGCTATAACCAAAGGGATAAGTAATATAAGAACCAGAGTTCATTATATGATCACAGGTTTCTAATTGGTGAAAAAAATGATGGAGGTATTAAGTTGGGAATGGAAAAACAATTATTAAGATGAATAAGTAACAAGTTCAGTGCTGGAAATTAATATGAGGTTGCCTGATACCTATAGTTTTTTTTTTTTACAACATGAAAGGGAATATTATATTAGAAAGCACAGATATAGATCCAAAATACACTCCTGCTAGGGCCATATTGCTGTACATTGTAGTGAACATGTGTGCAAATGTACATGCGTATTATACTAGGCAAGAGAAAATAAAAAGGAGCATAGTTGACACAGAGAAACAGATATGCTGCATATCTCATTTGTTTAACAAAATAGCAGTCGAGGGCTGGAGAGATGGTGTAGCAGTTAAGGCACTTGCCTGCAAAACCAAAAGGTCCAGGTTCGATTCCCCAGGTCCCACGTAAGCCAGATGCAAAAGGTGGTGCATGTGTCTGGAGTTTGTTTGCAGCCTGAAGGCTCTAGAGTGCACATTCTCTATCTACCTCTTTCTCTGTCTCTCAAATAAATAAAATTAAATATATATATATATATATATATATATATATATATATATAGCAGTCGACCTCTTGCATAGTAGGCAGTGTTTCAGCCTCATAAATAGCAAAAAAAATCTATATAAAAAACAAGCTTGGTAATTGTGAAGAGTCCATATGTTGCAGAGTTCTCACTGTGATTTAAGAGTTGAACTCTTGGATGAGAATTCTGTCACGCACTAGCTCGGTCAAGTGACTTAGGTTTAATGGTCTTCATAAATGTCCCCATCCATTAAGTAGGGTTAATAATATTGCCTATCTCCCAGGTGACTGGGGGTATTAAATTAAATACTTTATCCTCAAAAGTTATTTAAATGATGCCTATCACGTCGTAAGATCTCAATAAATATTAACTGTGATTATGGTGAGATGTCAAGAAAGAGTTAACTATGCTGACTCCCTTGCCTTGCATTTTATCTCCTTGCTCCTTCACATCCCATTGCTTTACCAAAATTCCCCCAGATGGTATCCTTTCTGCAAAGCCCTCTGCTTCTCTTGCCTTGCTTTGCTCAAGAAGAGTCACTCTGCCTTTGTGCTTTTATAGACTCCGTATCATATCACCACAGGCTGGATTGCTTTTATTTGCTTGGGTACTCACTTTTTTCCTACTAGACTGAAAAGAAACATGTGGAACTCAAAGTCAGATTTTACAAACTTGATATTCTTAACTGTCCATTTCAGAGCTTTGTGTAGAGTTGCTGATTATTGCTCCCACATCAATCAATTAAAATAACATTTGGGGAAAACCTGAAGAATCCAAACCCCCAAAAATGTATAACTCTCAATTATACAGAGAATGGTGAAGACTACTTATTTTGGTCAGGCACAGTGCTAAGGATTTGGCATTCAGTATTATTTATCAGCCTCATGAAATATTGTTCCTTTCCATTCTGAACTTTGGTGAAATTCTACTTGCACTGCATGTTGAAGATTATCCATGAGTATGCTAGAAAATTATGTTAACTTTGAAGAAAAATATAAAAGAAAAGTAAGAGTACAGTACATGTGAATAAACTATTTAGAGTTTGTGAGGAACATTTTCTATACTTAGAACAAACAAAAGTAAAAATGTGTTTTTACATTGCAATCACAGGATAAAGGGCATAAGCCCCATGTAGATGAAATATTGTAAGCAGAGATTCAAACACTACATGTAAGATACAGAGCTCAAAAGCCTTTGCAGCAACTATAATAAAACAATGATTAATCTCTTTAACTTACAAAAATCTCCTTAAGTGTGAGAAGTTTATTATGAAAACAAATGATAAAAAGATCTTTAGTAAATATTACTCACTAGATGATCAGCAAACAAGCAGAAATTATATATATACTATCAGATTGAATGTATTTTTAAAAGAATAAAATCTATTGCCAATTTACATAGATCTTACATAGCTTGTAAATATGATATAAACTGGTACTTTTGGAGAATAACAGTTAAGCAACAAAATTATAAAATATACATTTGCTTTAATGCAAACACTCTACTCTTAGAAGTTTACATTAAAGAAAGAGTAAGACTTGTATGGAAATATGAATGCTCAAAGACAGCACACTAGTCATTATTTGTAACAGAACATGCAAAGGGAATTTAGAATACATTTTAGAACATCAACTTCTGGTTAGTTATCAGCCTTTAAGCAGGGGAAAGTAAGCACACAGTATATGTTTTTCTGTGTCTGACTCATTTATAATGCTTACTAGAGGCTGGGAAGTGTGAGGGAGGGAGGGTAGGAGGAAACTGAATAGCAGGTACCAAAGTACTGATAGGAAGAAGCAATCAATTCTAATGCTCTGTAGCACAGTGGGGAGACTGTAGTTCGCATTAATCCAGAATACATTTTATCAATAACTAGAAGCAAGTAGCTCAAAGGCCCCAAACACAAAGTAATGAAAAAGAGATATTAGCTGGGCATGGTGGTGCATGCCTTTAATCCTCGCACTCAGAAGGCAGAGGTAGAAGGATCGCAGTGAGTTTGAGGCCACCCTGAGACTACAGAGTGAATTCCAGGTCAGCCTGACCTAGAGTGAGACTCTACTTAAAAAAAAAAAAAAAGACAAGATGGGGATTACCCTGATTTGATTAGTATATATAATATATATATAACTATCCCACTATGCTCTATAATTATGTACTTTTATTATACGTAAATAAAAAACCTGAGATAAAAATGTTAACCATGCCAATATGTTCATTACATATCATACACATATATCAAAATGTCAAACTGCAGCCCATGAAGAAGTATAGTTAGAATTATCACAAGTAAAAAAGAGCATGTGTTTTTTTCACATGGGTACAATGATAATATATTGTGAAATGCAAACATTAATTTTAAAATACAAGTTATCATGATCTTATATTAGTAAAATATGTGTGTATATTAGGGAGAAGTTGGGAATTTATATAAAGCTAAATAATGTATACAACAATTATATTTATGGTGGTATTTTAGTTGATTTAATCCCCTCTCTATACCCATATACACATTCATGCTGTCTATGTGCACTTATAAATGCAACATGTTATTAAGGAAAAGGAAAGATAACCCAACAACCAAGAGGGTATTTTAAAAATAAAAGCACTCCTACAGTTTCCAGTGGCATTAGCTAAGAACTTGGAAAGAGTCACTTTGGGGGCCTCCCCATGTGTAATTAGAAACACAGCTGCTGAGTCTTCCACATGAATAATTCTAAACTCTGGATTATGTTTTCCTACTCTTTGTAACTTTCCAGAGTGTAGAGAAAACAAAGCATCGTGAATTATTAGCACATGGAAAAATTACCAAGGGGAAAGACCATTTTAAAACTTTCATCTTTTAAATAAATAACTTGTTTCATCCTTCAATCTAAATGCTCAAAATACATTTGATTTACTGAGTAAAATTCCAGATTTATTTCCCATGGAATGACAGATCCATTTTCCAGATGTGTGGAGTGAAAGAGGCATTATGTATCACAGGTGTCAGGTTTTTTCCTTCTCTAATTAACTGAGCAGGAAAGCATGAACCTGGTTAGCTCATTTAGAAACAGGATACAAAGTTCCAACAGAAATGTGCCAAAAGCCTCCCATAGGTGAGATGCAACATTAGCATGGATCATCTGGGTAGATTTTGTTAGTGTGGCTCTTCCTGATAAAAAGACATACTGTGAAGATGATATAAAATAGTGTTCTCAAGGTGATTAGGCTTTTATTTTTCAGTTCATAATACAGTGTGACAATCAAATCATGGTAGAAATGTAGCTGGTACTGAGATACTAACTTTAAAGTATTGATAAAATATTTGTAGCTCTTTTATGATCTCCATCATGTCTCTCTTCTCTTTTGAAAGACAGCTTTCTGTGCCTTATTGGGAATTTTCCTTTAACCAATGATGTTGATTTTTAGTTTTTCTAATTATGACGACAATGCTGCAATAACATTGCTATGTTTGTTAAATAATTATTTTATGGAAAATAAAGAACTGTGTTATAGTACCACTTTACAAAGAAGGAAGCCATTGTGTGAAGAGTAACAAGGTAGAAACTTGATGGAGGTGTAAATCAAGTCTCCTTTTGTCCAACTGACTCACTCCCTACTTCACACTGCTGTCTTTGATGATATGTCTAAGAGTGGAGGAAATCTATTTCTTTTGTTTAAAAAGGCAACATAAATGTAAAACAGCCATTTTCTCTACCCCAAATTTTCCTCTGAATCGTGAAATTTCATTATTGTCAATATATTCTACAAATTCATATTGATCTATACTGATCAAGGTAGAGCATATAACATAAAAGCTGACAATTTCATGTAAAATAAAATTATCATCAGCCTTGAAGTAAGAGAACATGATACCATTTAATACAAGCCTGTAAGCCCATACTTTATGTCTTACCTATTTCCTCCTGGCCTTTCTGAAATCTATTTTTAATCACACTTGATTTTGCTTCCCTTTATCTTACTTTGGAAGAAGCAAACTAGAAGTCAATAAATGAAATTGTTTAATGAATAAACAGCATTCTTATTTAGTAAATATCTTAAACATATGCAAATACATACAAAGTACATCATTATTTAACATTTTTAAAAGTCTGCAAACTAAAATCACCTCACAAAGTATACCATTGTATTCATTCAATGTTTTTAGAAATCGCTGGATAATTCAATGTGCCCTATAGATGTTTTCTGTTCTATACTTTAAATGTTCAGACTGCTCATAATTTGTTAAGTAAAACATCAATAAATTTGTAAATTTTAATGCAGTGTATATTTTTCTGCAGGTCTTCTGCAAGAATTCTTTATTTAGGCTCTTAGACTTTAGTTATAGATATTTATGCACAGCATTGCACTTTAAGTAGGCTTATCAGAATTTTTTTAATGTTATTTCAACTATCTTCTACCAGTGTTACCCATTTTACTATCTTTGTTTATTCTTGTCCTACCTCAAGTATGGGCCATTCATTTCAGTGATAAGCAAAGGAAAATACCTCTTGTTTTTTCTTGCTCTTAATATGAAAATATGTTGTAATGCCCTGTTTTCTTTTCCCCTCCTCTCATCTCCTCTTTTTATTCCATTCCTTTAACTGGTAACACTAAATTTATATGTATAAAAAGCAACTTTAGGAAATTGGACAGATCTTTATGCATGCATATATTACGGCTGGAATATTATGTACTAGACCTTAAACTTTCATTATAAAATGAATTTTTTTACTTTCTCACATACTGTTTGCATATTGTGGGCTGTCAGAGATAGACCTTAGGGTGGTCACATGTTCACCCCCTCTATAGGTGGGAAGTGTGACTTGTTTCTAGCAAGTAAAATATAGCTAAATATGTAGACATTTCAATCCTGTGATTACTACTGTATATGTATGTATTCAACAAAATATGCACACACAGGTAAGTGTAGGTCTTATCACCTGTGGAGGAGAATTTTGTGTTTTACTATTATCCCTATTGGCTTGAGGTAATGAGGCACCCTGTTTGGAACTGGCTATAGAGAGGACCAGGTAGTAGAATATACAAGAGCAGTTAAAGGCAGCTTCTAGTCATAGTCAATATCTGAGAAGGATCCCCAGTATTACAACCACTGAGAAATGAATTTTGCTGCCCATAAGGAGCTTGGAATGGACTTTAAGTCTGAGAAATTCTGGGACTTGTAGCTCATGGAATTCTGACATAATGCATGTTTTGAATAACATATTTGTTATACGGAAAACAGATTCAAACCATGAGGCTCAGTTAACTTTCATTCATCTTTTACTCATTCATGTTTACCAATGGTAGGTGTTAAGAAACCTTGTTCAATAAAAAAGAATTTGCTTAGCTAACATCATTTTCCAGTCATTTGACTTAAAATTATAGGACTTTATTGAATCAAGGAAAGCTACATATTTTTTTGTTTGTTTGTTTTTGAAGTAGAGTCTCACTTTAGCCCAGGCTGATCTGGAACATACTCTTAGGTCTTAGGGTGGCCTCACACTCACAGAGATCCTCCTACCTCTGCTTACTATGTGCTGGAATTAAAGGCATGTGCCACAATGCCCAGCATTATTTATTTATTTTTATTTATTTGGTCATTAAGTCTTTTGAATAAGAGATACTTTGCATTTTATGACATTATTTAAAAATATATTTACAATTTGCATTTCATTTCAGGATATGGTCATGAAAACATTTAAGTCTTTCACAAAATATTTCCAAATTTGTACCATTTAGAAAAGTCTATTTATTAGTTTTGAGAAGGAAAAACAGAGATTTTTTGGCTTTAAAAGATCATTATTAAACTGATAAGAACAGATACTACACTTGATCTTAGCCAAAAGGCCGAGAAGCGATATGCTGAGTGTTGTAAGATGGTCCTGGTGGGGTGACATGGGGGATTTCTACTAAAGCATCCTTTATTGGCTTACATGATACTGCTCCTGAATACACATTTTGGCCAAATGGGGTATCTAGTTAAGTTAAAAATGAGGGGAATGTCAAGTCATTTTAGGTATGGAGCCAGTTTTATTATAAACTGTACTCAACAATGGAATCTTAAGTTTTACTTTCTTTTACATATTAAAATGACTGAGCTTTTTAAAAATCTATGAATTCTGTAATAATTGCATACGATATAAAAAAGAGTATACTTGGATTTTAAATTACTATTTCTTCTGACTGTGGGGAAATGTAAGCATTTCAGTGTTCTCTGAAACTATCATGAAAAAATGATCATCTCATTTTCAACTTTACTACAATGCATTTGTTATAAAAGAATGACTATGTATTGCTGTCAACTGTAATAACATCTGTGTCAGCATTTGTTGACCACCTACTGTGTGCATAGCACTACTGATTTTAAAACATTAACATTGAAGATTTAAGTTATCTACAAATCTGAGCCTTATAATTATGTATATTTATTTTGTTATCAATTTATTAAAGAGGAAAACTGTATTATCCAGCTACAGTATTTAAGAAAACCAGTTTTAATTTTACTTATGTGTATACTTATAAAAACTCCTTACCTAGACTTTAGAAGAACATTTTTAAATTATCTACATCTGTTTTCAATTATCTAGAGCAATTTATAGGGTTGCAGTTAACTCACCACATTAAAAAAAAAATTTCTTTTGTATAAATCCATTTTTCAAATAAAAAAAAAAAAAAAAAAAAAAAAAAAGATCATTATTTGGCTTAATTAATTTCAAAATGAAATTATAAAAAGCATGCTTAACTATTCTACTATTTTATAACTATGACATTTAAATATTTCTATAACTTGTCAATGAATTGATATAAATAGAGGCTTCATAGATTTTAAATTTATAATGAAAAAGTTCCAGTTTAATAATTTAATGATCCTGAGTTTCTCACAGGGACCCCACATTGAAACAGAGACACAAAAAGTATATTTTAATGATGAGGGGCAGGACATGAATTGTCAAGTGCTCAGTCAAAGAAAGGAAATTAAATGGCTAGCACTTTTTTTTTTTTTTTTTTTTTTTTTTTTGGTTTTTCAAAGTAGGATCTCACTTTAGCCCAGGCTCATCTGGAACTCATTTTGTAGTCCTGGGCTGGCCTTGAACTCATAGCAATCCTCCTACCTATGCCTCCTGAATTCTGAGATTAAAGGCATGTACCACCACAGTTAGCCACAAAGATTTTTTTTTTAAAAATTATACTTACCTTTGATACATTCATATATGTATATATTTTGGACCTATTCTTTATCCATCACATTCTCTTCTCCGTTTTCTATTTCCACTGAACCTTTTTTTTCTTCTCAACTTGTTCCCTTTCTGCTTGTATGCCTTTTTTCTCATGTCTTCTCTCTCTCTCTCTCCCCACCAACTGATTTTAATAAGGATTGTTTGCATAAACAATGGTTGGAGGCCACTTAATGAAGTTTGGGTAACTCACCAGCAGCTACATCACTGAAAAGTATGACTCCCCCTACCTCAGCAGCCATCAACCTCCAATAGCTCCTTAAGGAAATGTTGGTCCTCATGAGACTCTCCCCAGTGCATGACAGAATGTTGATGGAGCCAGTTTTGTACAGGGAACCACAGTTGTTGTGAGTTCATGAGAGCAGTAGCTATGTCATACCCAGAACACAGCTTTTCACAGCACTCCTCCCAACCCTCCATGTCTTACATTCTTTCTGGCCCCTTTTTGTGATTTCTGAACCCTGGGTATGGGGAAGGTGTTACAGGTGTTTGCTTTAGGGGAGAAGGATTTTAAATGGACACATATATAAGCATTCCAGATTTTATTCCACTAGTGTCAAAGGTTCCTCTGCTTTTTCTAAAGAGCATTCTTCCTCTCTTTAGGTGAATTGTAGGACTTTCTCTTCATTTAGCCTTATTCTACCACTTGCCTCTCCTACCTGGATCCTGAACATGTGTGTTCCTGTTGACTTTCCCACTTCCACGTACATTCATGCTGCTACGTAGTCTTTTAGCTTCTGGGAATGCTTTTGCAGCTCTTACTCAGTCTCATTCTCTAGCTGCTATCCAGTCTACATCCACTTTCAATTGAACTTTCTCATTTCCTGCCTTCTTTACTTTGCAATCTAGTTTCCACCTAGTAAAAGCATGATATCTCTGACCTAATCTCATCATGCTATTTTCCTACTCAGGGAGTTGAGTCACGTTCTTCCAATTCCATGCTAAAACCAATTCCTGTATATGCCACGTAGAATCCTTTATGTTCTGCCACCTATCTTTTCTGCAGTGCTTTTATGGACTTTCTCCTAAGACTTCCTTAGGGTTTATGTTCTAGACATCTGGGTACTTTTCTTATAGATATTTCATACTGCCCATCAATTTGTGCAATCTTTGACCCTTGTAACAAATGCCTATTAAAAGAATGAATGACTGAAAATTTGAACCTAACATCAGCCTGCCCTTCCTCTAAAGAAGTTGATGTCATAATCCACAAATATAAGGGTTTTTTTTTTTTAATAACCACTCTAAGACTTTCAGGGAAGCAATACACATAATTACTCCACAAATAAATGTGACACAATATATATATTTGGGTCATACTTCTATCATTCTATTTGCCCATCAGTGTTAAATGTCTATTCTTGGAGCTACCCACCCCCCCAAATACACACGGGCATGATGACAGTGCTGCTTTTTTATACTTTGGGTCACTGAAGGTATTAGAAAAGTGCTTCTTTTTCACATTTGGATGTTTTCCTTAGGGGTTAAGGAAATTCTCTTTTAATTGAAGAGGACATGCATAAATGATGTTTGCACTCAAAGAAAGAGGTTGTCCTTTCATAAATAAATAACCACGGAGGTAGCCCAGGCATGTCTGAAAAGAGAAATACCAGGACCTACAAAACTCAGTACACATGTGGAGTCTGCAGTCAGTCAAAATAGACTCAAGTGTCAGCTGGTTTTCATTATATACTGCACTCTAACAAGGTGATTTCTTATTTTTATCCCCTCAGGGTCAACATCTTCTCCATTGGCATTTAACATAGAGAATTTCATTGTCTGGACAGGCTGTATTTTGCTACAAGTAATATTATCAGGTCTACAAATACTAGAACCAGTTGTGCTTACAAAGTTTCTAGAAGACAGGATTCTTAACAAAAGGGTGTTGTGGTATGACCTACATAGAATACATCCCAGAGATACGATAAATAAAGTCTGTATTTAATTTAAGTTCCCAATGAGCTACACCCTACAAAATATATCAGTACTCGCTAGATAGGATTCTTCCTAGAAGTCTAATCCTCATCGTAAGGATATGTTTGTTATACATAGTGAACACTTTCTTTCAGCAAAAAGATGGTGCTTAAGAACCTTTGCTCAGGAATGAAACCAACTATATCTGAATTCACTGTCTGTTAGTATTATTTGATCAAGAACAAATGAAAGCTGCTCAATCTTTTGATTTTTTTCTTTATTATAGAAGGAAAATGAAAAATGACAGACAGCATATATTACTATGAAGGCTAAGTAGAAGCATTTATATAAACCATGTAGCACCCAGTAAACTGTTCTACATATGTTAGTTACTTTGGTAATTACTAAAAATACCATGCAGCTTTAATCAGAAACAGCCCATCACTCATTCAAACCATGAAACTTCATCATCTGTTGCTTTTAGAGACTCAAGTCTGGGTTCATTGCACTTTTCCTTTCCCTATCAGAAGATGGGTGAAGAGTTGCATTGGAGTGAATAAAATAAAGAAAACATGATTTCCAAGGTTTTCAAGAAAGGTGAACATAGGTTAGTGTGGTGGTTTGAATATGAATGTATGCCCCCCATAACCTCAGGTATTTCTTGATGAAGGTTAAACGTCCTGTTTAAGTCTCCGGCAGCCTAGTGGAGGGGCATGACACTGGGCAAATCTGAATTCCAGCACAAAGGTAGAGAGAACAGTTTGAGTTCCAGTGGTTTGTGTCTGCTGGTGTTGTTGCTTTGCTTGCTGCAGTTGTTTATCTCTGAGTGAATGGAAGGAAGTAAGCAGGTTCTTCCACCATTGATGGAGCTTCCCCAGGAACTATGTGTTTGAAATAAACCCATTCTTCCCATAATCTGTGTCGGACTGGACAGTTGTTCTAGCAGTGTGGAGATAACTACAACAGAATTTGGTTCTTAGAGTGGAGTATTGATGAACAATGAATCTGACCATGTGGATTTTGATCTTTTGGAACTTTTGAGCTAGAGAAATGTGGCAGGACTTGGTACTCAGGACTGAACAAATCTTATAGAGTGGTAAGTCAAATTTTATGGACTATTCTAGTCAGAGACTGAAAATGCTAAATGCAGAGAGAATTGTGTTGGCTTATGAACTTTCAAAGGGGAAGGAAATACATCAAAGAACTTTATTAAAATTAGTCTGTGAAAAGAGAGGGGTCAGAATATACCCTTCTACATTGCGGTTCTTCCATGCTTTCCACTGTCTCTTCTGCAATAATCTCTGAAACTTGGAGGGCATTTTATGAGCCTCCTTGAGTTTTGAGCTCTTAGTAGCCTCTTATTTTTGGCTTGTGAGTTTTGAGTCTCTTCAGTGTCTAGCACCATCTCTCTGGAGAAGGTTCTCAGGCTGGCAGTGAGAGCAGCACTCATATTTACTCTGCTACTTCTTCTGTAAAATTTCCTGGACCCTAGCAGGTTTAATAGAGACAAATTATTTCATACTAGGCAGTTGATTTTCTTTTATTGTCAAACTAATGTGTTTTGGGTCTCCCTAGTATTCACCACCATCTATAAAATGCATATTCTCTAGCCAAGAGTAAGAGCTGTATGGATCAAAGCGGATTAATATAATATTTAGAAGACTTTATTTTATTAGTTATGGACATACTCAGTATGCAAACAGTACATGTTGGTACCATCCTTTCCCTCATCCCTGCACCCCTCCAAAGGAACCCTCCTCACTGGGGATGCCAGGTATCCCCATGGGTTAACCACCATGGCTGTGTGCCACTATTGCACTTGGATGGGCTTCATGTCTTGTTGTTTGCTTCTGAGTAGCTTAGACCTCAAGTTGCTCAGGCAGATGTTGGCCACTTTCCTCCAGCAGCTCATGTAGCACCTTCTAGCACTAGATGGGCTAACTGTCTGGGGACTGACTCTCTTCCAGATTCCAGCCATGTTCTGTACCAACAACATATGGTGTCTTCAGCAGTAGAGTCTTACCATTAACCTCTGGTGGGTAGTCAAGTGCTCTGACAGAAGTCTGTTTTGTTTTGTGAAACCTTATAGGTCTCTCTGATCAACAGCTCATTGTGGGTGTTAACCACATCCTGATACTGGGAGTTATAGGCCAGCCCCAAGGGAAAAGAAAGAAACAAAGAAATAAAGTAGAAAAAAGAAAGAAAGGAAAAGAAACATGGGAGATTTAAGGTTGGGCTTCATCTCACCCTGTCCAGGGCCCTTTTAATCAGGTGTTCCCTCTAAGGTCCTGTTGAGGGTGCAACTTTTTAGTCTGTCTTCCAGGATATTGGATTCTATGGTACCAGTTCCATCTGGGTTCAATTTTGTGTGCCCCCCACCCTTACCCTCCCCTCAAGTCCCGCCCTCCCAATTGTCCATGCCTCTAGATGCCTATTAGGTATGTCAGAATCTCAGGTTGATCCAGGTTAGGAGCCACAAATGAATGAGACCATGCAATGATTGTCTTTCTGTGATTCTATGAGTTTGCTGAGTATGATCTGTTCCAAATTTGACCATTGTTCTACAAATTTCATTATGTCATTTTTTTTCTAACTACTGAATAGAATTTCAATGTATAGATATACCACATCTTGGTTATCCATATTCAATGATGGGCACTTGGGTTGATTCCAGTTGTCTACCCATTTTAGGGTGACTCTTTATTTTATTGAGGAGGAATCAATATGTCCTTTGGCCCATGCACCCTCTGACTCAGGTGAACAGGGATGTTGGTACACAGTTGTCAGTCAGGATACCAGAGCAAAAGATCTGATTCCACAGCTCACACAGGGACCAGGCCTCCCCAAGCAAGGCATAATGGGACCTACCAGGACCAGGGGACTGTGAGTTGCCAGGGAATAGGTATTTGGCCTACTCACTCCACACTGCCATGCCCATCCACACACTGTCCGTGGAGGGAACCCAGACAAGAAAACTGGGAGGAGCCAGGAAATAGGGGTCTGGCCTAATCACTCCACACTTGATCAAAGTGGATAATGCTTTTGATGTGTTGTTGAATTCAGTTTGCAAAGATTTTGTTCAAGATCTTTGCATCCAAGTTCACCGGGCATATAGGCCTATAGTTTTCTTGTATCTCTGTCTGGTTTTGGTACTGGGGTGATACTAGCTTCATAAACAGAATTGGGTAGCTTTCCCTATTTTCTGATTATGTGGAACAGTTTGAGAAAAATTGCTTCAGTTCTTCCATGAAGGTTTGTTAGGATTTGGCTAAGAAGCCATCTGGTTCTGGACTCTTCTTTTGGGACAGGTTTTTGATTTCCTTTATAATCTCAATGTGTATGATAAGTTTGTTTAGGAGATTAATCTGTTTTGAGTTTACTTTTGGTAGGTGTTATGTGTCCAGGAATTTATCCATTTCTTCCAGATTATCCAGATTATTATTTTGTGGAATAGAGGTTGTTGAAGTAAGTCCTGATGATTCTTCCAATTTCAGTTGTCTGCTGTGATCTCTCCTTTTTCATTTCTAATTTTGTTAATTTGAAACATCTCTTTTTTTCACTTGACTAAATTGGCCAGGGTTTTATCAATCTTGTTTATTTTTTCAAATAACCAGCTCTTTGTTTCATCAATTTTCTTAATTGTTACCTCAGTTTCCAATTCATTAATTTCTGCTCTGATTTTGACTATTTCTTTCCATCTGGATCTTTCTGGGTTGGATTCTTCTTATTTTTCCAATGCCTTTAGATGGATGGTTAGGTTATTGATTTGGGATCTCCCTTTGTTATGAAGGCATGTAGTGCTATGAAGTTTCCCCTAAGGACTGCCTTCATTGTGTCCCATAAATTTTGGTATGATATGTTCTCATTGTCATTCAATTCTAGAAATTTTACAATTTCATTTTTTATTTCATCCACCACCTATTTATTGTTTAAAAGTGTATTGTTCAGTCTCCAGTAGTTGATGGAGTTCCTGGTGCATTTCTTGTTAATTTATAGCTTTACAGCATTATGGCCTGATATCATGCAGGGAATTATGTTGATTTTCCTAAATATATGAAGGCAGGCT
Organism: Dipus sagitta; assembly: GCA_036346955.1. Classification (NCBI taxonomy): domain Eukaryota; kingdom Metazoa; phylum Chordata; class Mammalia; order Rodentia; family Dipodidae; genus Dipus; species Dipus sagitta. Next base: position 86,698,635 of record CM070779.1, on the reverse strand, counting down.
TTATGGCCCAGTATATGCTCTATTTTGGAGAAGATTCAATGGGCTGCTGAGAAGCATATGTATTCTGTAGATTTTTGGGTAGAACATTCTATAGGTGTCTGTTAGGTCTAATTGATCTGTGGTGTTGTTGAGCTCTCTTATTTCGCTGTTGATTTTCTGTTTGGATGATCAATCTGTGGATGATAGTGGAGTATTGAAGTCCCCAGCTATGATAGTGTTGGTGTTCATTTCTGTTTTGTTGTCAAGTAGGTTTTGTTTTATGAATTGTGGTGCACCTGTGTTTGGTGTATAAAGATTAATGATTGTGATATCCTCTTGTTGGATCATCCCTTTGATGGGTAAGAAGTGACCTTCTTTGCCTTTTTTTATTACTTTTGGTTTGAAGTCTATTTTATCCAATATTAGTATAGCAACACATGCTTCTTACTTATTTCCATTTGCTTTGAATATCATTTTCCACCCTTTGACCCTGAAGAGGTGTCTGTCTTTAGTGGTGAGGTGGCTTTCTTGAAGACAACAGGTTTAGGGGTCCATTTTCTGATCCATCCTGTTAACTTGTGTCTCTTGATGGGTAACTTAATGCCATTAACATTTAGGGTAATAACTGTGAGATTTTATTTAATCCCTGCAATATTGTGGTGCTTTATGGGGTTTGGTGTTTTCTTGGACTTTGTAGTTTTTTGAGCCTTCTCTAGGTTTGGTTATTGTGGTCTTCTTCTTGTAGACTCTTAAGATTGGTTGACTCTTCTGTGTGAAGAATTCCCTGACATACTCTGTAGGTTTGGTTTTGTTGTAGAAGTGATTTTTATCATGAAAAAATTTTCTTTTGCCACATATTATGAGAGATACTTTGGTCCGGCGTGGTGGCGAATGCCTTTAATCCCAGCACTTGGGAGGCAGAGGTAGAAGGCCACCCTGAGACTACATAGTTAATTCCAGGTCAGCCTGGACCAGAGTGAGACCCTACCTCAAAAAAAAAAAAAAAAAAAAAAGAAAGAAAAAGAGAGATACTTTGGCTGGGAACAGCAGTTTGAGTAGGAAGCCATAGGTTCTTAGACTTTGGAGTATTCAATTACAGGTCCTTCTGGCTTTCAGGGTTTCCATTGAGAAGTCTGACATAATTCTGATGGTGTTACTTTTTTTTGGCGGGGGGGTTTCGAGGTAGGTTCTCACTCTGGCCCAGGCTGACCTGGAATTAACTAATTAACTATTTAGTCTTAGGGTGGCCTCAAACTCAAGGCAATCCTCCTACCTCTTCCTCCCGAGTGCTGGGATTAAAGGCATGTACCACCACGCCCAGCTGGTGTTACATTTTTATATGTAATGTGTTATTTCTCTCTTGCTGCTTTTTGGACTTTCTCTTTGTTTTCTTTGTTTAGAGTCTTAATGGTAATATGTCTTGCAGAGTTTCTCCTTTAGTCTAGTCTGGAGTTCTGTTAGCTTCTTGTATCTTGATGGGATTCTATTTTGAGAGGGTTGGAAAGTTTTCTTTGATAATTTTCTTGAATAAGTTCTCCATGCCTTTGGTCTGCATTTCTTCCCCTTCTGGTATACCCATTATCTGAATGTTGGGACATTTAAGAATATCCCACTATTCCCTCATGTTTTGTTCACAAAGCTTTGAACTTAATCAAGTTGTTGGACTTGCAAACTGTTTCTTCTGTCTTGTCTTCCAGATCTGAGGTTCTGCTCTCCACATGACTGACTCTGTTCTTGAGGGCTTCTGGAGAGGTTTGGACTTGTTCAAATTGGTTTGTATTTTCTATTGCCTTTTTCTGTATATTATCCATCCCTCCATTGAGTTCCCTTCTCAGGTCATTTTCTGATTTTCTTAATGCTTCTTGGCATTCATCCTTGTATTTATTCATGTCTTTCATTGAGCTTAGCCAGCTTATTATTATTGAGGTCTTCTTTTTTTCTACTAGATCCAACCTAGCAAGTACAGCATTCAAACAATTGTTGGACTTTTGTTGATTTTCTGCAAGTTCTGCCAATTTCTTGGTCAAGGTTACATACCTTGAGTCTATATTTTAGGGTTCTGATCCTGTTGTCTCTCCTATGTTTTGATTAGAGACTTCCATTGTGGGACTCGGCAACCTTGTTGGGTTTCCTTCCACTTGATTTTTTTGTGTTGTTCCTTTTGTGCTGTAGCCTGCCCATTACAGTGTGGGTGTGGAAATCTTACTTAATTCAGGAAGAAGCTGTAGTTTACCCTTGAAGTGTCTTCAGTGATTGTTCATTGTTCCCTTTTATGTTTGACTAGATTAAGCTTTTTATGGCCTGTCTGTTCAGGTGGGAGGAGTCTGCACAGCCCTGGTGGAAACCCAGAGACCAGGTGGCAGGGCAGAGAGAGGAGCCTGGAGACTACATGGTCTTAGAAACAGATGGCAGAGCAAGGGGGTGGGGAATAGGACAGCGCTGACCCATTGGCAGGTGGCAAGGCAGAGGAATAGGATGGTGCAGGCTTGGTAACATGGAATCAGTGGTGTGGACTCAGTGGCATGGAATCAGTGGTGCAGAATGGGTGGTGCAGACCCAGTGGTGCAGCAGGACGAGGGGGGGTGATGGGATGGCATGGTCCTGGTGGTGGGTAAAATGAGAAGGAAGGGAGTTAAGCTGTGGGAGTGAGGGAGGAATGAGAGTATGGGGAAAGGTTTAAGGCTCCTGGCCCAGATCTGTGGAGCTTGCAGGTAGTGCAGGAGCAAATCTGGACTGTGGTGTGGCAGCTGGGACAGCTGCTTGAGTGGTCTGGGGTTCTGGTGGGCTACTTGAGAGCATGTGAATCAGTATATTGCCTACTGTGCTCCTTTGTGCCCTCCTACTGGAAGTCTGCTAGGACCTGCTGACCCCAGAACCCCACATGTCTTGCCTGCTATTGCTCTGGGAGCTGAAGCATGGTTCTGCAGATGCATCTTGAATGGAAGTCCCTAGAAGACTTTTTGATGGGCATAACCTCTCCTTTGGCAAAATAAAAGTGAAAGCTTCATCTAGGGCCTATAACTTTCCAAGATATAGGCTTCTGACTTACTTCTCAGCACTAGGTATGATTCTTTCCCACTGAGTGTGCTTTATATCCAGTCAGGAGCAGTTAATTACACTGTAGCCTGACTGGATGGTTGATTTTGAAGCCTGTGGAGTCCACTGCTTGTTCACCCTGTTGGGGCCCTTTACCACCCCCTCTACAGCTTGCATAGAATTTTCCAGAGCTAGGTAGCAAGGAGCTTGCTTCCAATTCATTTCCAGCATGATCTCTCCATAACCTACAATAGCAACCTCTTTTGTCTTCAACAATAGGGTCTTACCATTTAGCTCCGGTGGGTAATCAAGTATTTTGGCAATAGCTTGCATTATTTTGGGACTCCCTAACTAACACCTTACTATGGGAGATACCCAATTCTGGCACTGGGATTGATCAGCAATAGCCTATGGTTTTAGTTAAAGCTTTCTCAACTTCTACAGTGTGCTTCTACCCAATGTCTCTCTCTTTCTCTCTCCTTTCTTTGTCATATATATTTTTATTAGTTTGCCAAGAGAGGGTTTCTGTAGTACTGGCTCATGCCAACATTATTTTTGTGTATCTGTCTCCTTTTTCCCCATCCTTACCACAGTTCCCCCACCAAAGCCCTTATAAAACCTGTATTTTGTCCCTCCACTTGAAGAGGCATGGAAAGATTGTAAGAACCACAAAGTGGGTAGGAATGCCCTGAGACACAGTCCTCCTGCCACCCCATGGTGACTCACTGAGGCCCTTATGCCCCACAGTGAATAACATAACACCACTGAGGAGGGGCCCCAGGGTAATAGGAGCCAGAGCAAAGCGACAAAAGAGTATAACCTGACTTCTGGGTAAGATGGCATCATAGAACCCACACCAAACCAGCCTAGAAGGGATTTAATCAAAACCCCAGAAAAATACACTCTTATTCTGACAAGTGAGGGAGTATAGGTTATTTTTAGACACCTCAGAGAAGCTGGAGAGACCAAGATCCACCAGAAAGGAAGAAAATGGCCAGAGTTCCACTGTGGCACTTGCAGCCCACAATCTGCACTCTGTGCACCCACCTGGAGCCACCCTAACAGGCACTCCAGACAGCAGAGCAGAGACCAAACAATAGATTTTTCAACTCTATCAGCCTTCTTGCAAAATTAAGAAATCTGAAGGAAAGACATCTGAGATCAACTAAAGTGCTGCTGAAAGTGCGAGCAACTCCAGAAGTCTGAACTCTCCCATCCCCCACCATCAGAACCATGAACCTCCAGCCCCCAGTGGCAGCTCAGCCAGCAGAGCAGATCAGAGGTGGTACGGCTGCACAGCACAACATGGAGGGATTGAGGCTGTCACTCAGCATTGGTGAGATTGGAAGCGACCCCAAAATGTAATGAGGCTGACTGACAAAAACAAGCAAAAAAAAAAAAAAAAAAAAAAAAAAACAGGTACACAGTCCTGCAAGAACTAATCTCTCTTTCTTTTTCAGGGCAGGTTATGGGGTATATATTCTTGGCTGGCTTTACCATTTTCAAATAACCTGTATTTGGGGGTTGAATATTGTTGTCTTTGATGCTTTCATATATATAGGGCCTTTGGCTTTTGCTTCTGTCATTATTTGGGGCAAGGTCTGATCCAGATCCAGTTTGACCTGGAACCCAATTCAGAACAGAAATTTCTACCTCCCAGGTGACAAGAATAAGGGTGTATAACAACACACACCCTTAGAGATTTTGGCTTTGTACGACTACCTGTTTGTTTCAATCCCCACAATTGCATACTTTGTGCTGGTTTTTACTGATTGTGTATGTTACTCAGTTGAACTTTAGAATTTGCCAGTAAATTATTCCACCCAGTCCACTAGAATACTTGGTGAGCAAGCAAACTCAACACCTAGGATTACTTCTGTGGCTTGATTGGGGGAAAAGAGCTACACCTACATATCCTGAGGGTATATAGAGGTGGATTGCCACATCTGGGAATACTGCAGATAAGTACAAAACCCAAGCATCAAATCAATTCAGGATGCAAAAGTCACTACAATATAACACAAGAAACTCAAAGAATCAAGACAATACAGTCCCACCAAAAACTATAAATCCATCAGAAATGCAAGTGAGACTGTTTTAGGTGAAATGCATGACAAAGATTTCAAGAAAATGATGGTATCTATGCTGAAAGAAATCAGAGAATAAATGACGGGAATCAAGAAGAAAACAAAGGAATTAAAGAAGAAAACAAACTCCTGAAAGAGAACACATGATATCAGCTTAATGAAATAAAGAGGTCATTACAAGACCTGAGTAAAGAAATAGAAATACTGAAGAAAACCAGGCTGAAATCCTAGCTCTGAAGAATACAGTGAGTGAAATAAAAACCTCTATGGAAACTCTCACCAGTAGAATGGATGAAGGAGAGAACAGAATATCTAGACTAGAAGACCAGGTGGCAGATCTAATATACTCCAACAAAGGGAAAGACAAGCCAATATCAAGGTATGAATGGGAATTTTAAGATATCCAGGACACTATGAAAAGATCAAACATAAGAATTCTTGGGATAACAGAAGGAGAAGAATTTCAATACAGAGGCTTAGTAGGTGTTTTCAACAAAATCATAGAAGAAAATTTTCCCCAAATTGGGAAAGAAATACCAATGCAGATAAAAGAAGCTTTCAGAATACCAAACAGACAAAACCTGGAAAGAACTTCTCCTCACCATGTTATAATTAAACTACTAAACACATAAACCAAAGAAAATATATTGAAAGCAGTTAAAGAGAAAAAGCAAATAACCTACAAAGGCAAGCCCATGAGAATAAGTGCAGATTACTCAACACAAAATTTAAAAACCAGAAGGGTTTGGAATGATGTATTCCAAGTTCTGAAAGATAACATCTGTCAACCAAGATTACATTATCCTCCAAAGCTATCTATTCAAATTTATGGAGAAATAAGGACATTCCACAACAAAAACAGGGTAAATGAATTTATTACAATTAAACCAGCTCTACAGAAAATATTTGAAGGAATTCTTAATGCTGAAGAGAAAGCAAAACACACACAGGAAGAAATGGGAAAAAATAAACCACACTCAAATAAGAGTTAAAAGAAACAAGTAAAGGGAAAATAGGAAACACTACAAAATAAGAAGAATGGCATGAATAAATGTATTCACTTCAACAATAACTCTTAATATCAATGGCTTCAATGCACCATCCAAAAGACACAGGCTTGCAGTCTGGATTAAAAGGCAGGATCCTGCCATTTGTTGCCTCCAGAAAACCCATCTCTCAATAAATGATAGACACCACCTTAGGGTGAAAAGATGGAAAATGATATTTCAAGCAAATGGGCCTAGGAAACAAGCAAGAGTTGTGATCCTAATATCTGATAGGACAGACTTCAAACCAACATTAGTGAGGAAAGATAAATAAGGTCATTTTATACTGTTTAAAGGAACACTCCAACAGAAGGACATTAAAATCCTAAACATATATGCATCTAACATGGGGGATCCCAATTTCATCAAACACTATTAGACTTAAGGTCACAGATAGCATCAAACACAATTGTAGTGGAAGACTTCAACACCCCACTCTCATCAATTGACAGGTCATCCTGGCAAAAAATAAATAGAGGGACATTTGAATTAAATGATGTCATGGAATAAGTGGACCTAACAGATATCTACAGAACATTCCATCCAAATGCTGCAGAATATACATTTTTCTCAGCAGCACATGGAACATTCTCTAAAATAGACCATATATTAGGACATAAAGCAATTCTCCACAAATACAGGAAAATTGAAATAATCCCTTGTATTCTATCTGACCACAATGGGATTAAACTATAAATCAGCAACAAGAAAAGCTACAGAGCATACAGAAATTCATGGAGACTAAACAGTACACTATTGAATGATCAATAAGTCATTGAAGAAATCAAAAAGGAAATCAATAAATTCATAGACTCAAATGATAATGATAATACAACATACCAAAACCTTTGGGACATAATGAAGGCAGTCCTAAAAGGGAAATTTATAGCTCTAAGTGCCAGTATTAAGAAATTAGAGAGTTCACAAATAAACAATTTAATGTTTCACCATAAGCCTTGGAAAAAGAAGAACAAGGCAAACAAAAAATTAGTAAACCAGAAGAAATTATAAAGTTTAGCACAGAAAGTAATGAAATAGAAACCAAAAAAAAAAAAAAAATCCAAAGAATCAATGAAACAAAGAGTTGGTTCTTTGAAAGGATAAACAAGATTTATAAACCCTAAACAATCCAAAGAATCAACAAAATAAAGAGTTGGTTCTTTGAAAGGGTAAACAAGGTTGATAAACCCTTAGCAATTTGACCAGAAGAAAGAGAGAAGAGACAAAAATTAATAAAATTACAGATGAATAAGTCACCATTACAACAGATACCAAAGAAATTCAGACAATTATAGGGACATGCTTTAAGAATATATATATGCCTCTAAGTTTGAAAATCTGAAAGAAATGGATGATTTCCTTGATTCATATGACCTACCAAAATTAAATGAAGAGGAGATAAACCATTTAAATAGACCTATAACAAGTACAGAGATCCAAGAAGTTATAAAAAGTCTCCCAACTAAAAAAAAAGCCCAGGCCCAGATGGATTCACCAGACTTTCATGGAAGAATTAACACCACTGCTTCTCAAACTTTTCCATAAAATAGAAAAGGAAGGAATTCTACTGAATTCCTTCTACGAAGCCAGCATCACCTTCATACCAAAACCAGGCAAAGACAGAACAAAAAAAGAAAATTACAGACCAATTTCCCTCATAAACATAGATGCAAAAATTCTGAACAGAATATTGGGAAACAGAATACAACCCCAACCAAGCTGGCTTTATCCCAGGGATGCAGGGATGGTTCAATATACACAAATCAATAAATGTAATACATCATATAAATGGTCTAAAGAACAAAATAGATGCAGAAAAGGCATTCAACAAAATTCAACATCTTTTCAAGGTAAAAGTATTATAGAAACTGGGAATAGAAGGAACATATCTCAACATAAAAAAAAGCTATTTATGACAAACCTACAGGCAATATACTAATAAATGGTGAAAAACTCAAAGCTTTTCTAGTAAATTTAGAAACAAAAAAAGGTTGTCCACTGTCCCCACTTTTATTTAATATAGTACTGAAAGTCTTAGCTATAGCAATAAGGCAAGAGACACTCATAATTGGGATACAAATTGGAAAGGAACAGATCAAATCAACACTATTTGCAGATGATATGATTCTATACATAAAAGTCCCTAAAAAAAATCTACCAGCAAACTGTTAGAGCTGATAAACACTTTTAGCAACATAGCAGGACACAAAATAAATACACGGAAACCAGTAGTTTTCCTATATACTAACAACAAACATTTGGAGAATGAAATCACAGAATCTCTCACATTCACAATTGCCTCAAAAAAATAAAGTACCTTGGGATAAACTTAACTAAGGAAGTAAAGGATCTCTACAATGAGAACTTTAAAACACTCAAATGAGAAATTGCAGAAGACACTAGGAAAGGGAAAGACATCCATGTTCTTGGATTAGAAGAATCAATATTGTGAAAATGTCAATCTTATAAAAAGCAATCTACACATTTAATGCAATCCCCATTAAAACTCCAATGGCATTCTTCACAGCATAGAAAAAAAAATCCTAAAATTCATTTGGAAGCACAAAAAACCTCAAATAGCCAAAAAAATTTTAAGCAACAAAAATAGGGCTGGTGGTATCACCATAATTGCTTTTAAACTATATTACAAAGCCATAGTAACAAAAACAGCACGGTAGTGGCACAAAGACAGACATGTAGATCAATGGAACAGAATAGAGGACCCGGATGTTAATCAAGGCAGCTACAGCTATCTGATTTTTGACAAAAATGCCAAAAATATTCATTGGAGAAAACACAGCCACCTCAACAAGTGATGCTGGGAAAACTGGATATCTATATGTAGAAATATGAAAATAGATCCTTGTCTTTCTCCATGCACAAGAATCAAATCCAAGTGGATCAGGGACCTTAACATCAGACCTGAAACTCTGAAATTTCTATAAGAAAAGGTAAAGGAAACCCTCCAACATATTGGCATAAGTAACGACTTTCTGAATATAACCCCAATTGCTCAGAAAATAAAACCACTAATCAACCGCTGGGATCTAATAAAATTACAAAGTTTTTATACAGCAAAGGACACCATGAATAGAGAAAAGAGACAATCTACAAAATGGGAGAATATCTTTGCCAGCTACACATCTGACAGAGGATTAATATCCAAATTAATATACAAAGAACTAAAAAAAAGAAACAGAACAATAAGAAATCAAACCACCCAATCAAAAAATGGACTGTGAAACTAAATAGAGAGTTTTCACTGGAAGAAATACAGATGACATATAAACATATAAAAAGGTGTTCTACATCCTTTGCCATCAGGGAAATGCAAATTGAAACTCCTTTAAGATTCCATCTCTCTCCCATCAGAATGGCTACCATTAAAAAAAAAAAAATGATGTCGGGCGTGGTGGCACACACCTTTAATCCCAGTACTCGGGAGGTAGTAGTAGGAGGATTGCCATGAGTTCGAGGCCACCCTGAGACTCCATAGTGAATTCCAGGTCAGCCTGGGCTAGAGTGAGACCCTACCTAGGAAAACCAAAAAACAAACTAACAAAAAAATATGACAATAAATGTTGGTTAGAAGGTGGTAAAAGAGGAATCCTTCTGCACTGTCGGTGGGAATGCAATCTGGTACAGCCATTGTGGAAATCAGTGTGGAGGTTCTTGAGACAGCTAAAAATAGATTTACCATATGCTCTAGCTATAGCACTCCTAGGCATATATCCTAATTGCTTTTCTCACTACGTTAGAGATACTTGCACAACCATGTTTATTGCTGCTCTATTCACAATAGCTAGGAAATGGAACCAGCCTAGATATCCATCCACAAATGAATGGATGATAAATATGTGATACATCTATACAATGGAGTTCTATTCAGTGGTAAATAAAAATGAAATTTGCAGGGAAATGGATGGATCTGGAAAGGATTATATTAAATGAGGTAACCCAGGCCCAGAAAGCCAAACATTGCATGTTCTCCCTTATATGTGGATCATAGCTACAAATGTATAGACTTGTGTGTGATCTACAACCAAAAATCAATACCAGAAGCCCATAACCTAAAAAAAAAAGGCTATAAGGGAGGGAGGAGAGGGAAGGTCTTAAGGAGATTGGTATTGTATATATGTAAGTAGAAGAACATATTACAGGGAGCAAAAAGGCCTAAGCAAGGTCAGGGGAAAAAATTGTATAAGAAAAGGAGGGGGAAGGTCAATCAAAATGTAAGATATTCTGAATAAGACATATGAAAATCAACTTTCTTAAATAATGGCACATCCAGAAGCCATAGATTGTTACTAGAAAATTTTCAGTGCCAGTGATGGGATTCCTTCCAGTGAGCTGTTGGCCAGGGAGGTCCCTGATGCCCCCAAAACATTACAGGTCATTGCTGAGGCCCATGGTTTTCCCCCAGGAATAGATGGTAAGACCCTATTGCTGAAGACTCCACATACTTGGGCTGTAAGGCCACTGAGAAACCCTGCTGGAGCTGAGCTGAAAACCTCCTCCATGTAGACCAGCTGACAGAAAGCTGGAAAAAACAATGGTGCATGCACTTCAATGGGAGAGAGAGAAATCACCAGTGAAGATACCCAACAGTGGACACTGCAAGCCTTATATTTGGCCAGCCAGGCCAAATGAGCCACTAGGTGCAATAGTGGCATGTCTGTTATGGGGGAAACCAACTGCTCTCTAATTTGACTAGAGGCCTGCTCCATGGGAGGGAATATATCCCTGACACTGAAAGCCTACAGCAGAGGTAGTCATGAGACCTAAGGGTGTAATGTTTTCTGCTGTCTGGCTAAAAGTGTATCTTATGCTCACCAAACTGCCCAGCAAGTACTTCTCTTAATGTTCATACCCATATATTAATGCTACTCTGGCTTTTTGTTAGAGAACCTTTTCTTTTCAGATGGCAGTGACTTTGGGATGACTCAGAAGGCACCATGGTGCTGAGAAGAAGTGACAGAGGAGTGCTCACCACTGAAATATCTTAATCACACTTTCATTGGCTCAGGGTCCATTGCAGAAGAGGTGGCAGAATGAATGTCAGAAGTGGTAGGACTCCTTACAACATGCTCCTCCAGACACAAAATGGCCTGGATATCCATGACCTCACAGTGCCTGACACTACGTACACAAGACCATGATAATGGAAGGAAAAGATTGTGACATGAAAATAAAAAAGGGACTGATTGAGAGGGGGTGGGATATGATGGAGAGTAGAGTTTCAAAGGTGAAATTGGAGGGAGGAAGGAAATTACCATGGTATAATGTTTACAATTATGGATTTTTTTAAAATAAAAAGATTGTTAGATACACAAGTTGGGACATTACCCACAGAGATATTGCTTCTTCCCCATAATGAATGGCTGCTCCCACAATTTATGACCCACAATCCCCATGGGGATAACTGGTATCCCCAGTGAGGAGAGTCCCTTTGGAAGAAGGACAGGGATGAGGGTAAGGATGGTACCAACATGTGCTGTTTACACACTGAGTACTGAGTACTGAGTATGTACATAACTAATAAAGAAAAAATGGTAAAAAAATAAAATAAACAAAATCTGATAGCTGGGAAGAAATACCCTGCAGTGACCAAGCCCAGGACTTACAACAATGCAAAAGGCTATTGGAGACTGACCAGGGAAAGCCTCTATCAGAAGGAACAGTTAAGCTGGGAAGTAGAAATCTTACTATTTACAGGAAAATAATCTTAAGTGAAAACATCCAGACTCAGAAAGACAAATATTGCACATTTTCTCTATGCAAAACCTAGGAGTAAAAGAACCTAGGAATAAAAAAGGGGGGTGTCTATGAGGGATGTGGAAGGGGAAAGGAGGAAGGAGGGAGCAGGGATAAGAGAGTAATGTAAGGGTGAATATGATCACAATAACTTATATTCACATCCACAAATGGCATAATGAAATCCTTACTTTGCCCAATCAATATAGGCAAAAATGAGAGACTGGCAGAGTATGAGGCTAAGGCAACAGTGATTTGTGCCTAGGGGAATAGCAACACAAAGAAAGATCTGTGGCCAAAGCAGAAAGCTTGAACTGGACTGCAGAATACCATCATTCTACAGCAGGCTGCTCTCTCCTCATACAACACAACCGGTTTCTCTTAGGTCAGTCATGCTCAGGGCCCTGGAACAATCTACTTGGAGTGGAGATTGTATTGATTCTTCCTAAGCAATTGCTCACATCCGTTTAGCTGGCAGGTTCATTAGGAGTTTACAGACTGTTTTAGCAGTGCCAGGAAACTGGCGTTTTGAGATGTTGTAAGAAAAAGGGTGGATTGAATTTCACAGGATGAAGAGTGAAACGGGACCTATAAATTATACAGCTATTTTTCTATACCTCGGCCCCAGCCAGGAATTTTTCAAAATAAAATATTTAGGCCAATTTCACAGTGGTTGTGACTATTACAGAGTGTGCTGTGGTCTCTGAGGCATGTGCCTGTTGCTTAGTTGGCATTTTGTAAGCTGCTAGGAGCAACTACAGATATTGGTGGTTCCCAGTGAAAGTGTGTCCCTGGTCCCCAAGACGCCTCTGCAGGGCTCCACAGTGGAACACTAACCGACATTTGGGTAGTAGGTGAAGGAAACTGTCAGCAATATTTCATCAAATAATGGGATTTCCTTATTTTTCCAAAAGTCAGAAAGTAATATATGATTTCTGTTCTGGAGTGAGCCTTTACAAAGAAGTAACAGCAAACTTAAAATGCAGCATGAGTCAGTACCACATGGCAGGGTTCTACGTGGACTTTGTAGACCACAAAGGTCAAGCAACATGCTGGGTCAGCAGGACACAAACAACTGGGTGACAAGGAAAACTCAGCAGTCTACAATTTGATTCATAAATCACATTTGATTTATAGCTTTGCAATCAGAAAAGCCTGGGCTTATGGTTAGATGATTTATATAGGGAACCACAGGGACTTTCCTTTTGCATAGGGAATGAAACAATTTATCTCTGGCTTCTAAGCCATACATGAGCCTTTCCCTTGCAAAAAAGACAAGTTTTATTATTTCCAGAGTTTCAAGCATTACACTTATTACCTCTATGCCAATCACTCAAATCTTTATGTCTAATCCTGACCTTCACACCATTTATTTTGTTTTTCTTCCTTTAAATAGGTGAGGTGATATAATCAGGGGAAGATAACTGACCATTTTTGGTGCTAGTTTCACTAACTTTGTCACTTGGAATGTAACAGTAAAGTTAGCTGCTTATTTTCATGTTTGTTTGTTGTAAGAATCCCACAATAATATTGCAAAAGATGTTATATAATTTCTTAAGTTTTTAGAAAGAAACAACATGGAGACCCTAAGGCCAGTCCTCCTAACTTTAGTCCACATTTCTTTCCACCGTATGTGGTTGCTTTGCATGCTTCCCCACTGCTCCTACCGTCTCTAGCACTTGGCCAAAGCACTGTGTTGACTTAAAACAGCTTCCATTTTAACATACAACTCTGCTACTAAATTTCTTGAACATAGCAGAGTTGTAAGAGTTTAGTGAAAAGTAAACATGCTTTAATCATACACACACACACAGAGATAGACATATGCACATAACCTAGGAACATGTGTCTCTACTGGTACCTTTCAAATAGCATCAATCATATATAGTTAAAATTGACCTGTAATAAACAAATAAAAATTATACATAGTCATCACATATATAATATATAATCACATATATAATATGTAGTTAAATTGACCTGTAGTAAATAAATAAAAATTATACATATTCATCACATATATAATGTCACTGAAATATGTACAGTGACCTACTTGTAGGGCACAGCCATGAATTAAGAAGGCTAAGTTTTAACTTTCCTGTCCAGATGTGGGCAAAGTGGTTCTAGGATCAAAGCCTGAGGAGTGCATGAGCTAACTCCTGGCATATCCAGCCCAGGAGTGGGCTGGCTGGTTCTAGCAGTAGCTTGAGGAAGAAAGAAATGGGAATGAAGTTTAAGCCATTAGTAAACCTTCTGCATCTGCTGTCACTGCTGCTCTGATGTTGCTAGAGCTGTGGCTGCCTCTGCATACAGGTATTCATTGGCATTTTTATTAAAAAGCCAAAAGAAAAAAAACAGTAATACATGGACAAGTAGTACAGTGTATGATGTGAGCAAAGGGTAAAGACATTTTGACTTTGGTTAATCCTTAAACATTTGGTAAAGGAAGGGATTTAGGGGTATTACCTGTTGAAATCTGCTGATCCAGAACACATGTACACTCTGATCACAAAAGCAATCACATTAAGCCCACCTATTGCCTTCAACAGATCTGTGTGCCCATTGTCTTCAACACTATAATTAGCACTATTTATTCAAGTCTGCTCTGAGTCAAGAGTCCAACCTAGCCTCTGATGAAATTGGACAAGGAGCATAGCTTAAGGTCAGTCAGTATCTATAAGCATTGCTCATCAATATTGGCCATCTGGTTCAGACCAAAGGTTTGCCAAGGCAGAGAAAACCTAGTCACATAGCTTTAAGAAGGTGGATTACATGACTTTAAAGCAAGGAACAAGAAGTTACAAGTAAGGAATATAGCATGTCACAACACTAATCTCAGAAAGGTCTATAATAAATATGCCTGCAGTTCTTTCCCATAATTCATTCCCATATTTCATTCTTTGTTCATTCCCACAGTGCATATTGTGAAATTACTACATGGAGCTAATTAAATTATACATTAGCTCACATACTAATTGTTTTGTAGTGAAAACAGTTAAAATTATACCATTGATTTCAATTTTTGAACTTATTGAATAGAAGATAATCCTTAAAAGTACAACAATAAGCGTTGGAGAGATGGCTTAGCAGTAAAGGCACTTTCCCGAAAAGCCTAAGGACCCAGATTCGATTTCCTAGTACCCACATAAGCCAGATGCACAAGGAGGTTCATGTGTCTGGAGTTCGTTTGCCGTGGCTACAGGGCCTGGTTTGCTCATTCCCTCTCTCTTTCTGTCTCCTTCTATTTCTGCCTTTGTCAAATAAATAAACAAACAATTGAAAATAAATTAATTTTAAAAAGTACAACAGAAAAAAATACAACATTGAAGATGGGCGTTGTCAGTGTTTGACAAGATATTTAGCAATTTCTTTCAAATATAACCTCAACTTCTATAAATAATAATAAATATCCAAGATATTAATACATATATACATAATTTTAACAGGTTATGCTCTTTTTAATATATATGTTTTTATTGACAACATTGAAACTTACAGACATCAAACCATGGTATTTCCCTCCCTCCCGAACTTTCCCCTTCATAACTCTGCTCTCTGTCATATCCCCTCCCTCTCTCCATTAGTCTCTTTTTTAATTTGATGTCATCATCTTTTTCTCCTATTATGAGGGTCTTGTGTAGGTATTGCTAGGCACTGCGAGGTCTTGGATATCGAGGCCAATTTCTGTCTGGACAGTTGTATATAAGGAGTGGTACCCTTCCTTTGGCTCATACATTCTTTCCGCCACCTCTTCCGCAATGGAACCTGAGTCTTGGAAGGTGTGAGATGTTTCAATGCTGGACACTCCTCTGTACCTTCTTCTTAGCACTATGTTGCCTTTTGGGTCATCCCAGTGGTCATCGCCATCTGAAAAGAGAAGGTTCTCTAACCAAAAATGACAGTAGCATTAATATATGAGTATGAACATTAAGTATAGTGCTTTCAGGGCAATTTGGTGAGATTAATATATGCATTTATCCAGAAAAGAGCAGGCTTTATACCCCTAAGGCTCATGACCTCCCCTGCCATAGGCTTTTGATTAGGTTTACAGTACCAGGCATATATTCCCTCCCATAGAGTGGGCCCTTTAGAGAACAGTTGGTTTCCCCCAGAGCAGACATGCCACTATTGCACTCATTTAGTCATTTGGCTTGTCTAGCCAAACTTGAGGTTTTCAGTGGCCACCGTTTTCACCTCTGATGACTTCTGTATCTCATAAGGCTACATACAGTGCAGCTTTTTCCAGCTTTCAGTTAGCTGGGCTACAGGGAGAAGGTTTTCTATTCAGCACCTGCTTGATTTCTCAGTGACCTTGCCACTCAGGCATGTGAAGTCTTCAGCAATAGGGTCTTACCTTCTCATTCTCATGGGAAACCAAGGGACCTGGCAATAGCCTATAATGTTTTGGAGGCAACAGGGACCTCCCTGGCCAACAGCTCACTGGAAGGTATCCCATCTTTGGCACTGAAAATTTTCTAGTAACAATCTATGGCTTTTGGATATGCCATTATTCAAGAAAGTAGATTTTCATATGTCTTGTTCAGAATATCTTAAATTTTGATTGACTTTCCCCCTCCTTCTTTTATACAATCTTTTCCCTTGACCTTGCTTAGGCCTTTCCACTCCCTGTAATATGTTCTTCTACTTACATATATACAATACCATTCTGTTAAGACCTTCTCTCTCCTCAATCCCTGTGTGTTCCATTGTCCAAAAAAGTAGGTTTCCATATGACTTATTTATACCCTCTTAGATTTTGATTAGCCCTCCCTCCACCTTTCCTTTAATTACTCTCTTCCCCTGACCTCACTTAGGCCTTTTCACCACCATTAATCTGTTCTTCTACTTACATATATACAATATCATCCTATTAAGTCCCCCCTCCCTCTCTTTCTATTTCCTTTATATCTCCTTTCTAGCTTACTGGCCTGTGCTAGTGAGTTTTCTTCCTATTCACACAGAAGTCAAGTCATATGTATCTAGGATCCATATATGAGAGAAATCATGCAATGTTTGGCTTTCTGGGCCTGGGTTACATCACTTAGTGTAAACCTTTCCAGATCCATCCATTTTCCTTCAAATTTCATAACTTCATTTTTCTTTACCACTGAGTAGAACTCCATTGTGTAAATGTGTAAATTCATTATCCACTCGTCAGTTGAGGGACATCTAGGCTGTTTCCACTTCCTAGCTATTATGAATAGAGCAGCAATAAACATGGTTGAGCAAGGATCTCTAAGGTAGTGAGACAAGTCCTTAGGATATATGCCTAGGAGTGCTATAGCTGGGTCATATGGTAGGTCTATTTTTACCTATCTCAGGAACCTCCACACTGATTTCCACAATGGCCGGACCAGACTGCATTCCCCCAACCAGTGTAGAAGTGTTCCTCTATTTCTGCATCCTTGCCAGCATTTATGGTCAGTTGTTTTTATGATGGTAGCCAATCTGACAGAAGCAAAATGGAATCTCAATTTAGTTTTAATCTGCATTTCCCTGATGATTAGGGATATAGAACATTTATTTTAGATGTTTATATGATACCTGTGTTTCTTCTTTTGAGAACTCTCTATTTAGTTCCATAGCCCATTTTTAATTGGCTTGTTTGATTTTTTTATTATTTCATTTTTTGAGTTCTTTATATGTCCTAGGTCTTAATCCTATATCAGTTGTATAGGTGGCAAATATTTTCTCCCATTCTGTACGTTGTCTCTTTGCTTTATTCAGTGTCTTTTGGCATACAAAAGTTTTGTAATTTCATGAGGTCCCAGTGGTTAATCTGTGGTTTTATTGCCTGAGCAATTGGGGTTATATAGAGAAAGTCCTTGCCAAGACCAATATGCTGAAAGGTTTCCCCTAATTTTTCCTCTAGCAATTTCAGAGTTTCAGGTCTGATGTTAAGGTCTTTGTTCCATTTGGACTTAATTCTTGTGCATGGAGAGAGAGAGAAGAATCTATTTTCATCCTTCTACAGATACATATCGAATTTTCCCAGCACCATTTGCTGAAGAGGCTGTCTCTTTTCCAATGAGTATTTTTCGCATTTTTGTCAAAGATCAGGTGGCTATAGCTACCCAGACTTACACCTTGGTCCTCTATTCTGTTCCATTGATCTACAAATCTGCTTTTGTGCCAATACCATACTGTTTTTGTTACTATGGCTCTGTAGTATAGGTTAAAATCAGGTACAGTGACACCATCAGCCTTATTTTTGTTGCTCAAAATCTTTTTAGATATTCAAGGTTTTTTGTGCTTCCAAATGAATTTTTGTATTGTTTTTTTCTATTTCTGTAATGAATGCCATTGGAATTTTGATGGGGATTGCATTAAATGTGTAGATTGCTTTGGGTAAATTGCCATTTTCACAATATTGCTTCTGATCCAAGAACAAGGGATATCTTTCCATTTCCTAGTGTCTTTTCTGCCCCCTCTTTCATGAAGTTCCCTGAGCCATGTTGGATTCATTTTGGTCTACTTCAGTGTTGAGGTCTTGGGAGCCTGTGTCTCTGGGTCTCTGGTTTGGTAGGAGCTGAGTGTTGCTGTGTCTATCTCTTTCACCCTTGTGCTGATACCAGGTTCACCAAGAAAGCAGCACTCTTGCTCATTTCCCCAATTACTCTATGGTTTTAGCTGGGGCCCTGGTGAGGCACGATGGCCTGATTCTCTCCTCATGTTCTGTGTCCATCTACAAAAGAGAAATAGATTCTCCAATGGAGAGTGAAATCAACACCAGTTAAATGGGATACCATTATTAGTTTAGGGAATTTAATAGGTGTAGGCCCTCTTGTAGCCCAAGATTTGTGGATGCGTCATCTTGGAGAGCAAACTTGTTTTTTGGATATGATTCTGACTTGTTTCACAGTTCCAGATATGGGTTCTGTTCCATTGAGCAGATCTGTTAGCCAACCCAAGAGCAATTGGTTACCCACCATGTCTGTGTGCCACTATTGCACTTGGATGAACATCACGTCAGGTTGTTCGCTGCTGAGTAGCTTAGACCATGAGGTGCTTGGATAGATATTGGCCATTTTCCCCCAGTAGCTCATGTAGCACCTTCTGGCACTAGAAGAGCTAACTGTCTGGGGACTGACTCTCTTCCTGATTCCCACCAGGTCACTCCATGTTCCGTACCACCAGCATATGGTGTCTTGTGCAGTAGGGCCTTACCATTAACCTCTGGTGGGTAATCAGGTGCTCTGTCTTCTTTTGGGAAACCTTGTAAGTCTCTCTGACCAACAGCTCATTGTGGATGTTAATTGCAACCTGGTACTGGGAGTTACAGGCCAGCACCAAGGTAAAAGGAGGAAGAAAAAGATATGTAATATAAAAGAGAAAGAGAGAAAAAAAGAGAGATCAACAGGAGAAAATTAAGGTTATTCCTCATCATACCCTCTCCAGGGTCCTTTGATTTGGGTGTTCCCTCTAAGGACATGATGAAAGTT
The DNA here is from genome assembly GCA_036346955.1 of Dipus sagitta. Lineage (NCBI taxonomy): Eukaryota > Metazoa > Chordata > Mammalia > Rodentia > Dipodidae > Dipus > Dipus sagitta. The sequence goes on along the minus strand of CM070779.1, from coordinate 86,679,291 downwards.
CAACGTTTAATCTGTCTTTCGGGATATAGGATTTTATGGTACCAGTTCCATTTGGGTCCAGTTTTGTGTTCTCCCCACTCTCACCCTCCCCTCCAGCCCCACCCTCCCTATTGACAAGTCCTTGAGATGCCTGTTTGGTATGTCAGCATCTCGGGCAGATCCAGGTTAGGAGCTACATATTAGTGAGACCATGCACTGAATGTGTTTATGTGATTGGGTGAGTTTGCTGAGAATAATCTGGTCCAAGTTCAATCATTTTTCTACAAATTTCATTGTGTCATTTTTTTCTTGCTGCTGTGTAGAATTCCATTGTGTAGGTATACCACATCTTGGTTATTCATTCATCTACATCTACATAGATTCTAGTTCTTAGCTATTATAAATTGAGCAGCTATAAACATAGTTGAGCCAATATGTAGGAACTGAGGCATGGAGCGTTTAGGATAAATTCCCAGTAAGGGAATATCTGGGTCTGTTGGTAACTCTATAGTCAACCTTTTAAGGAACCTCCATATTGCTTTCTATATGTTTATTATTAAGCTTCTTGTTTCTTCTAAACATTAAGTTACTTGTTACATATGTTTACATCTATTGATGGTTAGTGTCATAAGAATGAAAATTGAAGAAAATTTAGAGTCTATTTTCATTATTTTAAAATAACATAACTGAATCATTAGATGTTAAAATAAATTAGATGATTTTTATCTTTAAAACTCTTTGCTAAAATATACAGAGGCAATTAGAACAAAGAGTAACATTGTTTACATTTGTGTAAATCCCTTTAATATCCGGCAGTGATAGAGAGCTATGAGATTATATGTGGTTCTAAATTCAGTTTGTCAGGATGTACTATTTTGGTCTAAGAACTTAAAAACAATTAAAATATTTCATATATTCTTGCTTGATACCACATCAGAAATTTTACAAGTGATAATTTTTAATATTTCATTTATTTATTTATTTATTTATTTATTTGTTTATGAGAGAGAGAGGGAATAGGCATGCCAGGGCCTCTAGCCACTACAAATGAATTCCAGGCACATGCACCACCTTGTGCATCTGGCTTACATGGGTACTGGGGAATCGAACCTGGGTCCTTAGGCTTTTCAGGAAAGTGCCCTAACTGCTAAGTTATGTCTCCAGGCCCAAATGATAATTTTTAAAAAGATATTTGCATCCCTATGTGTCATGTCACTATTCACAGTAGCCAAGTTGTAGAATCAGCTTAGGTGCTCATTAGTGAATGAATGGATAAAGAAAATATGATTTTATACATAATAGAAATATGTATGTTAGCATATTTATATATTCTTGATTTTGTACTATAATAGGGATTAAAATCATGTTGTTTGCTGGAAAATAGGTCTGACAGGAGATTATCATCATAGTGAAATAAACCAGACTCAGAAAGATGTTTCTTATGTGGAATCTAGACAAAAAAAAAAAAAAAAAAAGCACACATAAAAACTGAAGAAGAAGGAGTATTTGGGAAGAGGAAATGGACCAGTAGGGGAGGGGATATAAGAGAGGTCAGGGGAGTATGAATATGATTAGTACATTAAATACATGCATGAAAATTTCATAATGATCTTGATATAGTTTTTAATCATTCAAACAAAACTAATGTTCCATGAAGAGAGAGGATAACCTCCTAACTTATACAACTACACAATTAATTTTTCCTTCAGAAAAATAACTATATAAATGGCCTGCCTATTTTTGTGTACTCATTTCATTATACAGAATATTTTAAAAGTATACTCAAAATATAAAAAGATATACATCCAAAGGTTTGGATTTAGTGCAATTACTGGTTTTCATGTTCTGTCAAAGACATCATTAATTTGTTGGCTTTAGAGAGTTTATTGTAATGATCACTGTGGGAAGGGTGCCGAGACTCCTGGATCAGTTGATGACAGTATTCTGCTTTGTGTGATGGGGGCAGCAGTTTGACCTTAGTGATGCTACAGCATCAGTGCAAATATCTTGTTCAAAGACACAAATAATGCCTTAGTGTTATTGAGAAAATAATGTGACCTTCGGGATCTCAGAAAGTCCCAGCAGTCTATAGATGTCACCATGGGGAGCACAGGAGCCATGGGTAGGAGCATAGCTCATGGCTCCATTCTCACCGATCCATGAAAAGAAAGCTCGTTGTCAGCTTTGTCTCACTTGACTGCTCTATGAAAGTGAGAGGCCAATGACACCATTCTCATCATGAGCAACAATGAAGTTCAAATAGCTAAATAAAAGTAAAGCATTGAGAATAGTACCTGATACAAAGTACATGTATAACAAAGTGACTATTTCATGGACATGTTCGGGATGAAGCAAAAATACGTGAGTGATAATTCTCTTTGAGTCCATATGTATGCGTGGATGTGTGTGAGAAATCAACATTCAAGTTTGTAAGCTTAATAATTAGTGACAGCTCAAGATTTTTTTCATGTGGATAGCGAATGAACTTATCACTATCCTTCTAAAGTCATCAACCCAAACTAAAACTGTACAATAAAAACAGAACTCCAGCCATTCAGATCAATATCAATTATGCACCTTTTTAAAAAGCATAAAACTTTAAAAAATTTAAAAGTTTTTAAAAATCTAAAAATGGGGCTGGGGGGTGGCTTAGCAGTTAGGGCGTTTTCCTGCAAAGCCAAAGGACACTGCTTCATTTCCCCATGACCCACAAAAGCCAGTTGCACAAGGTGACACGCATCTGGAGTTCATCTGCAGTGGCTGGAGGCCCTGGCGTGCCCATTCTCTCTGTCTCTCTCTCTTTCTCTCTTTCTTTCAAATAAATAAAACTTAAAAAAAATTTTAAAAATCTTTAAAAAGTACATTTGTGGGCATAACTGAACATAGATATTCAGATTTTTGTCATCTGCCATCTGCCTTTCTCTACTTCTCAACTTTTCTTAGCATGAGACAGTCCATTTCAAAGGTTGTCACTCAAAGTATAGTGATAGAATAAACAGCCAACAGCTTTAAGCACACAATTCACAATATTATAAACTATGGTAACAAGAGGCCCACTTTCCCAGGTTAAAAAAATCATGGATAAGATTCTCTTTTATTAAAAAAGTCTTCAATAATTTTCATACATGCATATGTGTACACAATGCATTTTGATCATATTCTTTTTGACCCAACTTCAGTGGTCCAATACCTATTTCTTCAAAACTTGGAAGGTCTTTTTTTTCTTAATAATTACCAATTAGTAATTAATGTACATGGATCAAGTGTGTACTTCTGGAAGCAGAAGGAAGGCTAGTCCTAAAAACAGAAGAGTAATTGTTTCCCAAGGAAACATAACATCCTATCAAAGAAAAGAGGAGAGATTTCATCAGGCAGAAGTAACACACGTTTACCTATGAATGCATCAGGCAAATACTGTACTGCTAAGATGCAGACTAAATATATGAAGTGTGGGCCCTTATTCTTAACAGAACTTTTTCTTGCCAAACAAGTGACTCAGGGAGGCAGCAAGACAGACCAATTTGACAGCATGACTTTCATTTCTGTACTAAGTGTCCTGATCTCAAATGAACTATTTTGTTTTCTTCTGTTCTTACTTACTCTTTCTTTCAGCTTGAAGAGCACTTTCTATACTTGCCATTCTGATAGCCATGCTTCCAGAATACCTTGAATTGATCTTGGGTTTTTTTTTTAGCCATTGAAGGAAAGCATTTATTATGCCTCCTTGTTTTTCATCAAATTACTTTGTATCAAGTTCCAATTCCACTTTCGATTAACCAGCTTTATATTCCACTCATTGCAATACAAGAGCACATGTTTTGGAGTACATATTTTTGATCTCATTTTAACTTAACTTTTAAAAAATATTTATTTATTTGCAAACAGTGACAGACAGAAAGAAGAGAAACAGGCAGAGAGAATGGGCATTCCAGGGCCTCTAGCTATTGTAAATGAACTCCAGATGCTTGAGCCACCTTGTACATCGCGCTTTACATGGGTACTAGGGAATCAAACCCAGGTCATTAAGCTTCACAGAAAAGTTCCTTAACTGCTGAGCTGTCTCTCCATCTCCTTAATTATTAAATTTTAATGCCAAATAAGTACATTAGAGGTATCAAAGTATATGTTAAAGGTAATACTACTCTGGTTGAGTGGTGGGAGGAGAACATACTGTTTTGTTTTTTTTATATTTCTCTTGTGCTCCAATTTGTTTCTTTAGGCAAAAATTCATGGAATTTTAAGGCTCAGCATTATGGTTTGAAAAATATGATTGTAACAAAGAAAGAGTAGTGTTTGGTGTTACAAATTCCAGTTCCACTACTGGTCAGAGGAAGATTCTTGAGCAGTTTCTACTTAATACCTAAGATATTTTTTTAATGCTTCCAGAATACACTTGTCAACAGTATGTTATTTACAAGTTTCTGCACATAAATAATCTGCCAATAGAACAAAACACTATCGCTACTCTCTTGTCAGAACCACAGCCAAGAACCCGAGCCAGTTACCTGTTACCAGATATCTCCTCATCAAAACAAACTTACTACACAACGAAACTTAAGATCTTCCTTATCTGTTGGCTTGTGGATTTAAATAAGGTCATAATAACAGTAACATTTAATTTAATTACTCTACCTTTGGCTGGCTTACATAGGATCTTCATTCCCACAAAATTGTTTTTCAGTTATTTTGAGGCATCCTCAGGGGATTTCCCACATGTATTTATGAGCAAATATATCACAGAGTACTAATAAATAACTTGTTTTTTTCATCTTCTATTCTAAAGAACTCTGTTATGAATGCCCCGTCCAATGTTTTCTTAAAGGAAACTCATTGTATTGTATTGTAAATATTGCATTGTATTTTATTTTATTTTTTATTTATTTATTTATTTATTTATTTATTTTTTTTGGTTTTTCGAGGTAGGGTCTCACTCTAGCCCAGGCTGACCTGGAATTCACTATGGCGTCTCAGGGTGGCCTTGAACTCATGGCGATCCTCCTACCTCTGCCTCCCGAGTGCTGGGATTAAAGGCATGCGCCACCAAGCCTGGTTTTGCACTGTATTTTAAATAGAAGTAGAGTACTTCTATTTCCTTAAAAACCCTTATAGTCTATATATATAGTCTCCTAGTACTCCTGAAATTGCCACACATCATCAGGGTACTAAAGAAACATTATCCCACTCTTCCCACTCTGCCCTTTTTTCTGCATAGAAAATGAAGGGATATACATTTTCCTCAATAGTAATACATGATTCTTTGCAATACAGAAGCAGCACTACTTGGCCTCCCAAACTCATAGGGTTACCCATAGTAGCATGCCTTTGATTCTGAGCCATGGACACTACTCTCACTAAAGTATTCAAATGCGGCTTCTCCTAAGAATGTGCCTGGAGAGGAAGTTAAAGAAGTGACTGACACACAGAGAGACCCAAAGTCATAGTCAAGAAAACAGCACAAAGAAGATACACTGATGTTGAGTGGATTTGGAAGCATAGTGAGTTTTAAGGAAAAAGGCCAGGAAAGTATCGCAGGTCTGTGAAAATCAGGGCTGTAATTGCTTATTTCGGGGGAAATAGGTTTCTCTACACTGGCTTGTGAGATTCAGTCACTTAACCTTTAATGATGTAGTAATATATTGACAATTCCAAAAACCTTTGGAATATGTGTTGGTAGAGAACACATCTGAGTCTTGGCAAATAGAATAAAGTGGAATGTCATAAGCAGATGTTATAAAAAAAATTCCCTTCAATGTACTACATACTTTCCTTTCCCTCATAGAAGCACCTGTTATGGTGTGTAGCCAACATGGCCCATTGACTGTCTATGTGTTTAAAGGAACTGAACTGCTGAACACTAGCAAAACCCATCACTTACTGTAGTGGTCACCTTCCAAAGTGGCCCAGGATATTGTCTCCTGATATCTATTGACCTGTGGTCAATATAGTATAGCAGAAGTGAAAGTGTGTTACTTATAAGACTAGGTCATAAAAGTTCATTGAAGCTTTCTGTCTGTCCTCTTGGATCTGCTCTGAGATAAACCAGCTGCTATTTTACTGAGAATACTCAAACAGTTTTGTGCAGAAGATAGAAGAACTGAAACCTCGAGCCAAGAGCCAACACTACCTTGTGGACCCCAAGAGCAAGTCATCTTATATTATATTTATATTTATATTTATATTTATTTATATTTACATTTTCCAGACTCAAAGTTTTGGGTGAATGAAGTCTCATCAATGAACGATTATAACTTCATGAGCAACCTTGAGCTAGAATGCATGGCTCAGGCACTATCAAATTCCTGACCTACAGAGTATGTGACAAGTAGTAAATATTTATTTTTGGCTAAGGTTTTTATAAGCTTTATTTATTTCAAATGTATAAATAGATAATAACCAAGGATAACATTTGAATTCCATTATTTACACTTTAAGTATAAATGTAGACTTTCAACAACACTGAATCACCTTGACATTCTAAACTCAGAGAACTATTGAGGAGAGTGAAAAAAGAAATTGTGTACGATGTGTAAAATGTTTTAAATTTCACACAGAATGCTTACAATATAAGGATATATGTATATGGCATATATAAAAATATATGTCTACATATAGTTGTATTAGATTGATGACAGTATTAAGGGCACATATGTAAGGAATAAGAATGATACCGAAAATGATCTACATAGTATGGATTAGCAAGTTCCAAATTAAAAACAAGCAATTTTAATGGAAAAAATGACTAAAAGTATTTTATTGTGATCCAAATGCTATATTTTGATATTATAAGACTTGCAACAATAGGATACAACCCTAGCTATTCCTACTAAGAAATAATAACAAATTACTGGAAAATACTAAGCATCTCCTACAAATAGAAAACTGTAAAAAAAAATGCTGAGTGAAAACATGCAGACTTATTATCTATATGAAAAAAACTACCAGTGTTCCTCATGAAGGGAATTGCTGGAATAAACATTTGTGACCTTTTCCTTCTGCAAGTATGATTTCATTTTTGAAAAAAAAAATCTAAATTCTCTAACAAAATAGTTTCAATGCTTGGTTTTATGTCCATAATCTAAGTTAAACAAGGTAACAGAATCTTTCTTTTTTTAAAAAAAATATTTATTTATTTATTTATTTATTTATTTATTTATTTATTTATTTGAAAGCAGAGAGAGACAGAGAGGCTGAAGAGACACATACACAGAGAGACAGAGAGAGAAAGAGAGAAACAGAGATGAGAGAGAGAGAATGGGCATGATGCCAGGGCCCCTTGCCACTGCAAATGAACTCCAGATGCATGTGCTACTTTGTTCATCTGCCATTATGTGGGTACTAGGGAATAAACTCCAGTTCATTAGGCTTTGCAGGCAAGTGTCTTTACCAACCGCTCAGCCATGTCTCCAGCTTCAGAATCTTCTTTCACTTGTTTTATTTTTATTTTTCACTGACTAATTGCATACATTTATCATGTACAGCAAATAGTTTTAAAATAAGAATATACATGATACCCATAAGAATGGCTCTTCCCTCCCAAATCTGAAAGCTTTTTAGAAGGTACTTAATTTGAAATTCCCAGTGACAGCTAGGTTCCAAATTCAAGGCTAAGGACGAACCAAATTAATGGATAATTCCTAGGCTAGTTTCAGCACATGATTACCTCCAGCATTCCTAAGCCAGTCAGCCATGGAAGCCAGCATTTCAAGTTACTCAACACTGTTAGTGACTGTGTGGTTACACTGGCTCTACCAACCTTGCAGATTCCTTCTGTGCTCCCAGCCCTGTCCCATACTTACATGTGGGTACAGGGTGTTTGAGAAACATTCAATAGAAATCAAATCATTATTTTCTTCTTCTTGGGCACATGAGACAATCATATATTCAAGATTCCTCAAACTTAATTTGGGAACCAGGAGACTACACTGGCCAATATCTGTGAAGGAAGGGATATATGCCAATGACAGGCTTGATTTTAATAAAGTTGAATGGTTGTCTATGTTACTTCTTCTGTTCCATGACCCCATAGCACCATATGCACTAAAGAAGGTCTTGTTAAAAAATGGGGGAAGGGCCGGGTGTGGTGGTGCACAACTTTAATCCCAGCACTCGAGAGGCAGAGGTAGGAGGATTGCCATGAGTTTGAGGCCACCCTGAGACTGCATAGTAAATTCCAGGTCAGCCTGAGTTAGTGATACCCTACCTCAAAAAACAAAACAAAACAAGCCAAAAAATGGGGGAAGGGGAGGGACTGGAGAGATGGTTTAGCAGTGCTTGCCTGTGAAGCCTGAGAACCCATGTTTGACTTTACAGGTCCCAGATAAGCCAAGCACAAAGTGATACAAACGCACAAAGTCGCACACATGTACAAGGTGGCACACACTTCTGGTGTTCGATTACATTGGCTGGAGGCCCTCTTGTGCCAATTCTCTCTCTCTTTCCCCACATAAAAAAAGGCCAGTCTGTTGAGCTTGCCTCAGAAAGAAAAAAAGAAAGAAAGAAAGAAGAAGAAGAAGAAGAAGCTGGACACTCTGGAGGGTCCTATGGAAGACAACTATATGGTGAGTTCTCTGGCACAGCTGTCCATCAGCCTTCCATTCTGTCAGCCAAAGAGATTTGGCATCATTGTTACTGCAGCATAATCTGATGAAAACAGCTATGTAGATGATCAAAACTTGCCACTAATATACTCACACACTTAGTTATTAATTCCTATACAATAGATTAGTTATTGATGGAATTTTTAAAAACTTTTCACTTACCTTTTAAAGCTCTGGGCCAATACTCTTTTTTTCTCAATTTTTATTAACATTCTATGATTATAAAAATATACCATGGTAATACCCTCCCTCCCCCCACTTTCACCTCTGAAATTCCATTCTCCATCATATCCCCTCCCCATCGCAATCAGTCTCTCTTTTATTTTGATGTCATGATCTCTTCCTCCCCTTATGATGGTCTTGTTTAGGTAGTGTCAGGCACTATAAGGTCACATGAATATCCAGGCCATTTTATGTCTGGAGGGAGCACGTTGTAAGGAGTCCTACCCTTCCTTTAGCTCTTACATTCTTTCTGCCACCTCTTCCACATTAGACCCTGAGCCTTGGAAGGTGTGCTTGAGACATTACTCAGTACTCCAGTCACTTCTTTCCAGCACTATGATACCTTCTGAGCTGTCCCAAGGTCACTGCCATCTGAAAAGAGAAGATTCTCTACCCAAAGTGAGAGTGGCGTTAATATAAGGGTATAAGTATTAAGAGAAGTGCTTACTGGGCAGTTTGATAAGCATAGTATATACATTTAGCCAGACATCAGCAGATGTGACACCCCTAGGGCTCATGACTACCCCTGTTTTAAGTTTTCAGCATCAGGGATGTATTCCCTCCCATGTAGCTGGCCTCCAGTCCAATTGGAGGGCAGTTGGTTTCCACCATGACAGATGTGCCACTATTGCACCCGTTGGCTCATTTGGCCTGGATGGCCAATTATAAGGCTTGCAGTGTCCACTGTTGAGTATCTTCACTGGTGGTATCTCTTTCTCCCATTGAACTACATGTAGAATGGCTTCTTCCAGCTTTCTGTCAGCTGGTCTACATGGAGGAGGTTATCAGCTCAGTTCCATCAGGATTTCTCAGTGGCCTTGCAGCCCAAGTATGTGGATTCTTCAGCAATAGGGTCTTACCATCTATTCCTGGTGGAAAACCAAGGACCTTGGCAATGGCCTATAATGTTTTGGGGGTACCAGGGACCTCCCTGGCAACTCACTGGAGGTATCCCATCCGTGGCACTGAAAATTTTCTAACAACGATCTATGGCTCCTGAGTGTTCCATTATCCAAAACCAGAGGATTCCATATGATTTATTTATATCCTCTTAGATTTTGATTAGCCCTCCCTCCACCTCTGCTTTACTCAATCTCTTCCCCTGGCCTCACTTTGGGCCTTTTCACCCCATTAATCTATTCTTCTACTTACATATATACAATACCAACCTATAAGGTACCCTTCTCCCTTCCTTTCTCTTCCCTTTATATCTCCTTTTAAACTTACTGGCCTCTGGTACTGAGTTTTTTTTCCTTCTCACACAGAAGCCCAATCATCTGTAGCTAGGATCCACATATGAGAGAGAACATGTGGCACTTGGCTTTCTGGGTCTGGGTTACCTCACTTAGTATAATCCTTTCCAGATCCATCCATTTTCCTGTAAATTTCATAAATTCATTTTTCTTTACTGCTGATTAGAACTCCATTGTATAAATTGTATAAATGTGCCATATCTTCATTATCAGTTGAAGGACATCTAGGCTGGTTCCATTTCCCAGCTATTATGAATTGAGTGGCAATAAACATGGTTGAGCATGTACGTCTAAGGAAATGGGATGAGTCATTAGGATATATGCCTAGGAGTGCTATAGCTGGGTCATATGGTAGATCAATTTTTAGCTGTCTTAGGAACCTCCACACTGATTTCCACAATGGCTGGTCCAGATTGCATTCCCACCAACAGTGTCAAAGGGTTCCTCATTTTCCACATGCCCACCAGCATTTATGATCATTTGTTTTCATGATGGTAACCAATCTGACAGGAGTGAGATGGAATCTCAATATAGTTTTAATGTGCATTTCCCTGATGACTAGGGATGTAGAACAGTTTTTTAGATGCTTATACCCCATCCGTATTCTTTTGAGAACTCTCAATTTAGCTGCATAGCCCATTTTTTAATTGGCTTGTTTGATTTCTTATTATTTAACTTTTTGAGTTCTTTGTATATCCTAGATGTTAATCCTCTATCAGATATATAGCTGGCAAAGATTTTTTTCCCATTCTGTAGGTTGCCTCTTTGCTTTATTCACAGTGTCCTTTGCAGTACAAAATCTTTGTAATTTCATGAGGTCCCAGTGGTTAATCTGTGGTTTAATTGCCTGAGCAATTGGGGTTATATTCAGAAAGTCTTTGCCAAGACCAATATGTTGAAGGGTTTCCCCTACTTTTTCCTATAGCAATTGCAGAGATTTAGGCCCGATGTTAATGTCTTTAGTCCATTTGGACTTAATTCTTGTGCATGGAGAGAGAGAAGAATCTATTTTTATCCTTCTACAGGCACCTATCCAGTTTTCCCAACACCATTTGCTAAAGAGGCTGTCTTTTCACCAATGTGTATTTTTGGCATTTTTATCGAATATTAGGTAGCTATAGCTACCTGGACTTATGTCTGGGACTTCTATTCTGTTCCACTGATCTGCATGTCTGCTTTTGTGCCAGTACCATGCTGTTTTTGTTACTATGGCTCTGTAGTATAGGTTAAAATCAGGTATGGTGATTCCTCCCACCTTATTTTTGTTGCTCAGTATTATTTTAGATATTCGAGGTTTTTTGTGATTCCAAATGAATTTTTGGATTGTTTTTTCTATTTCTGTGAAGAATGCCCTTGGAAGTTTGATGGGGATTGCATTAAATGTGTAGATTGCTTTTGGTAAGATTGCCATTTTCACCATATTGATTCTTCCAATCCAGGAACAAGGGATGTTTTTCCATTTCCTAGTGTCTTCTGCAATTTTTTTTGCTTGAGTGTTTTATAGTTTTCATTGTAGAGATCCTTTACTTCTTTGGTTAGGTTTATTCCAAGGTACTTTATTTTCTTTGATGCAGTTGTGAATGGGAGTGATTCTCTGATTTCATCCTCTTTGTGTTTGTTGTTAGCATATAGGAAGGCTACTGATTTCTGTGAATTTATTTTGTATCCTGCTACATGGCTGTAGGTGTTTATCATCTCTTACAGTTTGGTGGTAGAGTCTTTAGGGTCCTTTATATATAGAATCATGTCATCTGCAAATAATGATAACTTGATTTCTTCCTTTCCAATTTGTATCCCTTTTATGTGCATCTTGTGCTTTATTTCTATGGCTAAGACTTCCAGTACTATATTAAATAAAAGTGGGGACAGTGGGCACCCTTGTGTTGCTCCTGGTTTTAGTGGAAAAGTTTCCAGTTTTTCCCCATTTAGTAATATGTTGGCTGTAGGCTTATAATAAGTAGCCTTTATTATATTGAGATATATTCCTTCTATTCCCAGTCTCTGTAGGCCTTTATCATGAAGGGATGTTGGATTATGTGAAATTCTTTCTCTGCGTCTAACGAGATGATCATGTGATTTTTGTCTTTCAGTCCATTTATATAGTGTATTACATTTATCGATTTGCATATGTTGAACCATCCCTGCATCTCTGGGATAAAGCCTACTTGGTCAGGGTGAATGATCTTTCTTATACATTCTTGTATTCTGTTTGCCAATATTTTGTTGAGAATTTTTGCATCTATGTTCATGAGGGAGATTACTCATGAGGGAGATTGGTGTGTAATTTTCTTTTTTTCTTTGATCTTTGCTTTGTTTTGGTATCAGGGTGATGCTGGCTTCATAGAAGGAGTTTGGTAGGATTCCTTCTTTTTCTATTTTATGGAAAAGCTTAAGAAGCAATGGTGCTAGTTCTTCCCTGAAGGTCTGGTAAAATTCAGCAGTGAATCCATCTTGGCCTAGACTTTTTTTAGTTGAGAGATTTTTGATAACTGCTTGGATCTCCATGCTTGTTATAGGTCTATGTAAGTGATTAATCTCATCTTGACTTAATTTAGGTAGGTCATATAAATCAAGGAAATCATCCATTTCTTTCAGATTTTCATACTTTGTGGAGTATATGTCCCTATGATTTTTTGAATTTCTCTGGCATCTGTTGTGATGTTACCTTTTTCATCTCTAATTTTATTAATTTGTGTCTCTTCTCTCTTTTTTTTACAAAAGTGACCCTAGGTGTTGGGTTTGCCTGCTATGAGAGTATTCAAGTAGGCTGAGTGGAACCAAATACAGATAGTTTCTAAAATTTAAGTAAACAATTCATGCTTTCAATGAAAAACAGCTCAGAGTATTTATCCACGAGTAGGTATTATTACAACCAGATCCTCTGTCTGTCCCTTAGGCTATGTGGAGCCCTTCCCACTCCCTTAATCCTGACAACAAGGAGGTTAAGATTTCTGTTCTGTTGAGGGTTCCAAGTCAGTTTGTGACCAGCTGAGACCCTTCCCTGGTGTAATCTCAGTTACCTCTGCTCCTGGTTGGGTCCTGCTGTTGGTTCAAGTAGGCATGGCTGGGTCCCTGGACCGCTGCTCTATTCACTGGAGCTGGGAACTGGTGGTGGGGGAGGGGAGGCTGCCGATGCTGCTCTAGTTCTCTCGCTGTTCCACGTGTTCTTCTACCTTGTGATCTGCTGCTCCATTGTTCACTTCTGTTCTCCCTTCACGTTTCTTGAGTTTTCAGAGAGCTCCGGTGTGAGTGGAAAATCCCCTCACCTGGCTTTTCCTGCGGCGCAAGCTGAGCCCACCGCCCCAGTCCGTGGGCCTGCCGGAGGTGCTTCTGCCAGCCTGTGCAGGCTCTGGATGCTCTGGATCTCTCCTACTTCTCTGCTCCCATTTCAATTTCCTATACACCTCACTTTTTAGTAAAAGTGTGTATTTTTCTGGGATTTTTTTTGGATGTTTCCCCCCTAGGCTGCTTTGGCATGGTACCTATGCCACCATCTTAATCGGAAGTCTGGGCCAATACTCCTGATATCTGTTGATCTTTTAGCTAATGTTTCTGTGCAGTCCTTTTCATGCTTTCTAGCTCCCTCACCTCAGCTTGGAACATCCCACCCCACCAGAGTGGCTGTACTGAAGTTAAATTTCAAAAGGTTGGTATTTGAACCCTTTACTCCTTTCTTTTGAGGGGCTCTGGATCACTCTGAAAATATACCCCAGTTATCCTCAGTGATGTACTCTCTATTCCAAAGAGTAATCTTGGGTAGCAACTGAGAAACTGTGTTGAATCTCTATCCATAACAGGGGCAGGCATAGCATGGCCTGATTACAAAACTGGTCATTGCACAATTTTAGCTTATAAGTAAAGAATGTTTTGCCATTTGTGTATATGCGATTGAAGGGCACATGCATATGCACATATGCACATGCATTGGAGAAATTACCTAGACCCTTCCACATGGTAGGAAAATGGTCTACTGCTCAGGCACACCTCCACTATTTAAAATTATTTTTTAATCAATTTGTAAATGAACAAGGAGGGCAAAGAACAGGAACAGGAGCAGTACATCAGCAACAGTGGCACAGCATGGTCTGATGTGACCCACGGCTTTCAAGATTCCTGCCTGGCACTTCAGAGAGAAAGCCTGCTGCTCTCTGTGTCAGAGCACTGGGAGAATTGAACTTTAAATTTACATAATTGTGAGGAAATTGTCTCATCACTACAGGGTTTTTCATTTTGTTTTTTGTTTGTTTGTTTTGGGGGATTTTCCTATAATTTTTTATGAGGGAGAGAGAGAGAAAGAGATAGAGAGAATTGACATGCCAGGGCCTCCAGCTACTACAATTGAACTCCAGATGCATGTACACTATCTTGTGCTCATGTGCAACCTTGTGCATTCGTGTCACCTTGTGCATCTGGCTTACTTGGGATCTGGAGAGCCAAACCTAGGTCCTTAGGCTTCACAGGCAACTGCCTTTTTTAACTGCTAAACCGTCTCTTCAGCCCCAGGTTTTTTGTTTTTCTTTCCAAACACTAATTTTCAGCATCTCTGGCCTCAAAGTCATAACTGAAGTTTCAAGTGAAACTTCTTGAGAAATCATTTCTCTGAGATGATTTTTGGTGTACATTTTCAGGTGTTATTTTTAGCTTCAGCTTTGCTTGAGTATTCTGCTACATTTTAGCCATATATGTATGCATGTAAATAATTTTATAAGAATATATGGTAGAACAGCAAAATACAGAACTTCTACATATATAATTAAAATACTTTTTATTTGTCTCATTTCTAATTTTGTTCAATAATCATATATTACTTGTATTGTTCTCTAAACTATTTTCAAAAATAATTGTGTTCACTTCTGGGTTGCATAAGAAATAAGGGCATGAATACATGGAATACAACTAGATGTAAGTCACAAAAGTTTCAGTATGAGGAAACATTATTCTACAGAAGAGAAAATTCAAAGGACCTATGATAGCATCTCTGGGCAATAGACATTTCATTTATTTTATATAACAAAAAGAAGTAGGAGGAAAATGGAGTAGTCCAAGGGAGACCAATTTCTGTTTACTATGAGAAAGTCATTTCCAAAAGTCAGAGAAGGTCAATATTTGTTATTGTCACTGAAGGTTTTGAGAAATGCAGTGGATATATATTTTGCAGGCAAGTTCAAAGAGATCTTCACATACTTCAGAACCCAACAGGAGGCTTTAAATCTATTTCTATGCCAATTCGTGCCACTTTGCATCTACTCAAGCCACATATAGTCTGCACATCAGCACAGCGTCTCTTCACTGCAGGTTATTTTTTTTCTGAACTTTATTTTTTAGCATCAAAGCCATAAATGAAGAGCCAGATATTCTGATTATATTCTTCTTTGCAATGACAGGAAATCTTCAACAGAAATTTGGTACTTGATATGCCTCAGGACTATGCATATGGCATGAAATAGAGGTCAAGAGTAAAGAAGAGTAAAAGAAATTGGAAAAAAAAAACAGAGCAAAGGAGATGGAAATAATTATAATGGTCAAGGCTCACGTCTCAGAGCTTAGACAAAACTATAGACAGCTTTATTTTCTGGGAGGAAAACTTCTGTCTTGCTTCTTTCCATTGTTTCTGGGTTTTATGAGCTTTTCATTTTTTTTCCTCCATCTGACCATTTTGTGATTATATATTTTTTTCCTGGCCAGTGCTTTTAAAAAGTCAGTTAAGAGAGCAATAATGTAGCCAGGTGTGGTGGTGCACGCCTTTAATCCCAGCACTCGGGAGGCAGAAATAGGAGGATCACCGTGAGTTGGAGGCCACCCTGAGACTACATAGTGAATTCCAGGCAGGGCAGCCTGAGCTAAAGTGAGACCCTACCTCCAAAAGAAGAAGAAGAAGAAGAGGAGGAGGAGGAGGAGGAGGAGGAATAAGAAGAGGAGGAAGAGTGCAATAATGTGTGTCCAGATGGCATATGAAAGTAACCTGGGAAAATTAGCTAAGCAAGTCATAAAAAGCTTTTTTTTTTTTTTTTTAATAAACACTTTCAGGGAAAATCCTACAGAAAAAAATCAAAGGGCAGCCTTTGAATACAGCAATTGTATATAATAGATAAGAAGCCAGAGTGGCATGTAATTCAGGGACAAGGAATAATTGAAACAGATATTAAGATAGATCTTTTTTTCCTTGACTCTAAAAATGTATTTTAAATTATAGTATGCATTTTTATATTGTATTGTAATTTTCTCATTGCTATAATCAAATACTTCACAAGAAGCAACTTAAGGAAGAAAGAGTTTATTTTGGCTTCCCATTTGAGGGGAATTTCCCATCATGGCAAGGAAAGCCTGGCAGCAGGAATGGGAGGCAACTGGTCACACTGTATGCACAGTCAAGAAGCAGAGATCATACAAGAACTGGAAACAGGCTAAAAACCTCCAAGGCCCACCCCCACTGACTCACTTCCTGCAGCTAGGCCTCACCTCTGGGACTGCCCCCAGCAGGCCACCACATGTTCAAATGCATGAGCCTTTGAGGGACATTTTATAGTTATACCACAACATTGATGGTAGTAATATATTAATTCAAAATTAACTTCTTACCATAAACTTAGGAAACTTCCCCTCCTTAAAAGAGACAAAGGGATGACATTTACCAGTTCAGAGGCAGCAAACATTGCCAATCCCTCTTCTTCGACTGCACTATAGGTATAATTTAGAGGATAGAACAGCATTTGAAAATGGAAACAGCAAAGTTTTATATTGTCAGAGCTTTTACTCTTAGATGAGGGCATGATTGATGTCCTCCATCACAAAAGAAAGTACTTCCTTGTGTATGTAAACTTCTCTTTGGAATTGGAACATTTACTTTAGGTATTCTTCATGGCCCATGACAAGAAGGAAACCAACTACTAGGAGAATCTCAGAGGCCACTTTTGTGAAGTCTAGATGTTTCTGAGATCAAGGCCTACTCTTCTTCTATCTGTAATGTACTGTTTCAAGTTTTCAACATCTGCTGTTGCAATTATTTTAATAATGGATTTCTTGGCCTCCAACGTTCATAACTACTGTAGCCAGGTAAATCTTTCTGAGGTACAGTACAGAAAACACTTCCTACACAAACACCCTCAGCAAGACCACATGGAATATAGAAAGGAGTGAGATTTCCATAGCAATGAGAACGAAAGCAAAGTATTTTCTGGCTTTGAAAGTTTTTCAAAAGTTTTCCCCCAAAAAAAATAAAAAATAAAAAAATAAAGCCAGGCGTGGTGGTGCACGCCTTTAATCCCAGCACTCAGGAGGCAGAGGTAGGAGGATCACCGTGAGTTCGAGGCCACCCTGAGACTCCATAGTGAATTCCAGGTCAGCCTGGGCTAGAGTGAGACCCTACCTCGAAAAGCCAAAAAAAAAAAAAAAAAAAAAAAAGGAAAAGAAAGTTTTTCATATATATATTTACCATTCAACTTTCCTCTACCCTGAACTCTTGCAAAAACATTGTGCTATTATCTTCCTTTTAAATTCGCAGGTTTCATACTTCCAGGCTTAAGCTCATACCCACCCTTCCAATCAAATTTTTATTTCCTTCCATTTTAAACTGTTTTCATTAAATCTCTAGAAATCAGTTACTGTTTTTAAGTTTTTGGGTTTTTTCTACAGTTTCATACTTGTATATAACATATTTTGATCATATTCATTCCCCCAATATTTCTGAAGAAGCACAAGGTCTTCCCGCTCATTTGTTTCTTCCACAGTACTTTGTGTGTATTTGACATGTCCCTATGCTCTCTCATGCAAGCATGGCTGTTATACTTACATATTGCTAGACATCCAGAATTAAGTTCTGCCTCTTGAATTTCTTCAAGAACTCACCAGAAAAAAGTTCTAAAATTATCTGGCTGATGTCAAACTAGTACAAGTGTAGATTAATGGTCAAAAATTCTCCTAGAGTAACAAAGTGACAACATTAGAAGAAGGGCTACCTTTTAAAAATTATTTTAGGAATAAAAAAGATAGGACTTCATTAAATATTATTAATTTTGAGGTGAGTCTTCACGATTTATCTGAAACCTTTCCTCAGCCATCTTAGTGTTACTAAGTTTCCAACTGGCACAACTAATAATCTGTATTTTATTTTATTTTATTTTATTTTATTTTATTTTATTTTATTTTACTACATCAGTTGCTTGGTGTTTTGTGGATGGCATTGGAAAATCACCCTTATACCAAGCACTTGCCAAGAGTTCTGGACAAAGGTTCTGCCTGACTGCAAGAACAAACACTTTCCCAGTGAAGGAGACCAAGAATGTTTTCTTCTGCTTTAAGGATAAGAAACCTAAAATTATGGGTAGCTACTCAGCCCTAAGTGAGATCTTTGTATCACCTCTAAGGTCCAATGAACTCTGCAAAAGGGCAGAGTTATATTGTTAGATATATGAGACACTGTCTTTTGGATAGGACATGGGCATTACAATCATGACCTCACACAGAACAATATAAGTAAAAAAGATCCAATATTGTGAAACAAATCATTTTAAAATATTTAATTTATTTATTTATTTAGGAGAGAGAGGAAGGAAGTAAAGAAAGACTGAAAGAAGCAGATATATATAGAGAGAATAGGTGTGCCAAGGTCTCTAGCCACTGCAAACGACATCCAGACGCATGTGCC
The DNA here is from genome assembly GCA_036346955.1 of Dipus sagitta. NCBI lineage: Eukaryota > Metazoa > Chordata > Mammalia > Rodentia > Dipodidae > Dipus > Dipus sagitta. Next base: position 86,660,596 of record CM070779.1, on the reverse strand, counting down.
ACCTTGTGCATCTGCCTTATGTGGGTACTGGGGAATCAAACCTTAGGCTTCGCAGGCAAGTGCCTTAACCACCAACCCATCTCTCTAGGCTTGAAACAAGTCTTGTTTATAGACTTGGCATTTTATAAAATACAAAGCTTCTATTTAGGTGGTGAGATTACATTATTTTATATTATTCATTTAATTATACTTTGAAACTTTTCCTCATGTAGTAGACATTACAGGAGGGATAGGAGGTTTTTAAATAGAATCTAAAACATATTAGCTTCCTTTAATGAATTAAAAAGTTATTATGCTATTGCTAAAATTTGGTAAGAGAAATTATGTTTTTGAAAGGGCACACTAAAAAGAAAAATTAAGTTAGAATTTAAAATCAGCTAAAGGTAAGGTGATTTTCAACTTCTTAAAACCATGAAGAAAAGCAAAAGCACAAGAAGGAGTTCTTTGATGCAGAGCATCAGAGATCCAAATTGGGGTGACAGCCATGATCAAAAAGGAACTTCTGCTTGTCAACTCTATTCGAATTTGTTCCCCCTGGAGTGCGGTCTGCCAGGCTCAGCAGCCAGCCCAGAGAGAGCTGGGAGGCAGAGCCCTCTAAGCCTGCTTGGGCGTTCTGTTCCTCTCTGAGGACAACCCGCGCGCGCGCGCACGCGCGCGCACACACACACACACACACACACACACACACACACGCAATGAAATAAATTAATTTTAAAGCCAATGTTACTTTTCACTGATTTGTGGTCTTGGATTGAATTTCTACTCTCAGGCCTCTCTATCATGAGATCTTTAGAAACAAAACCAGACCGACCTGGAGAAACCCCTGAGTTAGACATGAGCAGACTGCCACCTTGTGGGCCTCCAGGCTATACTAACACTGTCAGCTTAATGTTCATGACAGTTGTTCCAGATGTTAGTTTATGGATTATGAGTACAAATCATATTCATGTGTTACATCAGGATCGGAATCCTATGCAGGCATTTCTTGATGACTTTTATTTTTAAAAGAAAGGGACACTTGAGTTGGGTGTGTGGCTCATTTCCAGCAGCTTACTACCAATGCTATTCTGAATGACTTACTGTCTTCAGTCTTTGGAGGCCCCTAGAGACTCACAATAAGCTTACTGTGTGCATTTGCTTACACCCTGAAGACCTTTCCCAGACCGAAAACAGACCGGCCACATACAGACTTTGTATTAAGCTAACAGAGAGGATATTATGTCTTAGCAGTTCATAGTGTCTGGAGACTCTGTTCAAGTACACACGATATTTGTCTGTTCATTTGCTTTCTCAGTGTTTACGACAAAGACATTTTTGACTCATTTTGCCCAATGAACATATGGTTCCTTGGTCAAGTAATCAATCCTGAAATTATTAGAAGTTCGAAATTATATGGAGACTTCAAATCTATCCAAATGAAGATTTCTAAGGGATACAGGAAGCATTGTACACAGTAACTGTCAGCCAAATTCCTGGAAAATTTAGATTCTAAAACTAATAACCACAAAAATCTTCACAGAAGCTAGTTTCTCTGACTTTCACTGCATCTACATGCTGACCCATTCTGCCCTTCTAATTTTTATTGAGGGAATCTGTGTTCTTTCCTGGCCATCACAATTGTATATCATAGTACAACCTCTTTCTAAATCTTTGCTGACATTTTTGCCTTTTCAATCATCCTTCTCCTTTTATTATTCCCTCCAGCATCTCCCCTATGTGTATAAATCAGCAACAACAACAACAAATATTGATTCCTAAAATTCAGCAAAACATGAGAAAATAATAAAATTAGTTTTGCCCCATCCTCTACTTCTCTGAAGCTCTCATTACACATAGCCTTTTACCTTTTCACTACAAAGCTCTGAAGAATATAGTTTGTATTTTTGCTTTTCTGTGACCTTGATTATTTGATTCAGACATGAGTTCTCCAATTGATACATAGAAAGGGATATCCTCAAGAGTGAGGCAATGCTTTAAGTCACCAGGGTGCAAAGGTTAGCTCAGGCATAAATATAGGTTGGGAATGAATGGAGTTGAGGGCTGAAGATTCAGAGCTATGTCCCTGTGAGCAGGGGGTAGGGAAGGGCAGCCTCAGCAGAAGCAACTCAGGTAAAATTACAGGGTGGAGTCCTGGAATACACAAATGTTTTCAGCACTCTCCTGAGGACGTAAGACTTAAGAAAAGCATGAAAAATAAGATACAAAATGACTGAGAGTGTCTAAATGCTGAAAGGGCCATGAGGACTTAGAGTTATTGAGAAGCAACAATAGCAGTAGAAGTAACAGCAAAATAATAATAGATTCACTGCTCCTTATGTTAAGCGCCAAGTTTTATAACTGAGAAGTCAAAAGGTAGATTATTTACTACTATATGCAACAGATGCTCAGAACGCAGTTCAGTCAAGACTCAAGAATGTGCTGTGGATGGATGGATGAAGTGAGTTTATGATCAACATAGTGCTCTAGATCCTCTGAACTGGCCGCTGTGTCTCTGGGTTCTTAAACTTTCATTACTCTAGGGCCAAAACAAGTTCCTGCGAACATGGCAGCATTCCAAAATATTTGTGAGAATAACTGAAGACTCATACCTGATCATGGTCTTCGGTCTAAATGATCTGTAATAATGCATATTTTAAAAATCAAAAACTCTTCATGAACGGTCTGCTGCCTGCCGAGCGACTGACGGCTGCCTGCTCCTGTTCCTTTTCAGACTCCCAGTCTCCCACATTACTAAAGCACTGCAGAAGCCGTCTTGTCTCCGCATGCTTCTGTACATGCTGAACCTTCTGCCGGACTTCCATGTCACCTGTTCTCCACTTTCATCCAATTGGCGTGGTGTTTTCTTCCTTCAAGCTCCCTTTTGAGCATGACCATTGTAGTGCACATGACACTACTTCTCTTAACAGATTCTTCTATAGTCTTGATCCAGATTGAGCTGAATAGGTAGCTGCTACTCAATATCCATTGAGGTGTCTCTTTTATTTTGTTTATTTTAGTGTTATTTTCCCAACATTTTTTTCTGGTTCCTTTTACTAGAGCTCTTCTGAAGCAAGGCCAAATGTAATGTATATTTGTAAACTACAGCATGCAGCCTGGGAGACCTTATTAAATAGGGTGAAGATTCAGAGATCTACCTGATATCATCTCCTGGTTTTAGCAATGAAGAGCTCTATATAATAAGATATAACTGACTATCACCCTCATCTTTTGTTAAATGGGAAAATAACACTTAGTATTATCAACATCTTAGATTTTTTGGGGGGGGAATGAGAGATCACAAGTATATGCAAGTGTATGCTATAATGATTTTTGTTACTTAATCTTTATGATACACTCATAGAGAGGCCTTACTACTTATATTTTATACCTCTAAGGAAACTAGGTAGTTGACAAAGATTACACTTTTCAAGATAGTTGGATTACGTTAATAAGTAAATAAGTTTCATCAGAAGAAAGGTTGTTATATGAATGGATTTATGTAGAAGACCCTACAACTAAGTGGGAACACAGTCCAAAAATTTTCACTTGCTGGATTGGAGTTGGACTTTATGTAAAGCCAGAGGAAGACATATCTCTTTAAGTTGTTCTTAATGGCTATTTTGAATGCTGAGTTAGAAAATTTGCCTGGATATGTACAAGCTCAGAGGCAGCACTTGGAGCAGGCATCTGCCTAAGTTAAGTGAGGGGATGGGGAAGCAGTAGCTTGTATTGTACAATTGCCTTTGGTGGAAGTATTATGGACATATGAGTCTGGAAAAGGAGCTCAGATTAATATTCAAACTCCTGGGATTGAATATGATTCTTTTATACATTAAAAAAAAAAAAACTTTCAAGCTGGCGTGGTGACGCATGCCTTTAATCCCAGCACTTGGGAGGCAGAGGTAGGAGGATTGCCGTGAGTTCAAGGCCACCCTGAGACTCCATAGTGAATTCCAGGTCAGCCTGGGCTAGAGTGAGACCCTACCTCAAAAAACCAAAAAAACAAAAAAAGAAACCTTTCAGTAGATGGAGAGATGGCTCAGTACTTAAGGCTCCAATACCCACATAAAGCTAGATGCACAAGGTGGCACATGCATCTAGAGATCATTTACAATGGCTAGAGCCCCTGGCATGCCCATGTTCTCTCCCCTCTCCCTCTCTACATCTCTGTTTGCAAATAAATAAATAAACTAATTTTTTAAAGTAGTTTATTTTATTTATTTATTTATTTGACAGTGAAAGAGAGAGAGAGAATGGGTGTGCCAGGGCCTCTAGCCACTGCAAATGAACTCCAGACACATGCACCCCCTTGTGCATCTGGCTAACGTGGGTCCTAGGGAATTGAACCTGGGTCCTTCGGCTTTGCAGGCAAATGCCTAAAGCACTAAGCCATCCTTCCAGTCCTAAACTATTTTTTTAAAAAGGAAACATTCAAAATTTTTTCTGCAGTTGTTTTTGGAGATGTTTCTGTGTTCCTATCATAATCATAGGTGGTGCCTAAACAAGGACTATGGACACTTTCATTCACAGAGTGTTGAAGATTTTAATTGTATTGTAAATTTGATCTAGGACTATAATCATGGGCTTCCTGAGTTAGAAGAATCAGTCCATTAAAGACTTCCTGGGGTTTATCAAGCCTTTCATTTCACTAATTACAATATATGTGGCCCTGTTTGAATATTTAAAGTATGAAGTGATCACAGCTCCACGGGTTTCTTTTAATTTTAGACTACTTTCCAGTGTTGTGTCTTGTGACATGGAAGACCCAAGAGATGATACAATATTACACCTGCCATCAAGAAACACCACAATGTAGTTGGAAAAAAAAATGACAAAGAAAGGAATGAAGGGGAAAGGAAGAGGAGAGGAGAAGAGAGAAGACAAGAAAAGGGAAGGGCAGGTAGAGGGGAGAGGGAAAAGAAAGGGAAGAGCCATGTTTTATTACTTATTCGTATTTTATGAGAGTACCAATAAGTTCCTCCTTGATTGTCTTTAGATATGCAACTTATTTAAGGACTTTCTTATTTAAGGAATATCTTCAGGAATGTTAAGAGTCTTTCCTTGTCTTAATATTTTTCTTAATCCTGTCATCCTCCACCTCTTTGAATATCATAAAAGAGAACAGGACAGAAAGAAGAATGAGAAATACAGAAAAAAAGGAGATCAAATAAATATAGGAAATTCAAGTGTATAGTAAAGATCACTGAAGGTCTGCAAGAATAAAATGAATGTTTACATGGCCACATTAAAAAACATATTTAATTTAAAGTTAAGTATTCTTGGGTTGGAGAGATAGCTCAGTGATTGAAGGCACTTGCTTGCAAAGCCTGATATCATGGGATTTTATTCACCAGTACCCACATAAAACTAGGTTTGCAAGGTGGTACATGCACCTGAAGTTCATGTGAAGTGGTAAGAGGTCCTGTCACACCTATTATCTCTCTCTCCTCTCCCCCTCCCTATCATTCTGTCTGTCCCTCCCTAAAAATAAATAATAAGTAATTTTTTAAAAATTGGCTATTCTTGATGTTTAAAGTCTACATTCTAAGGGATTTCCCCTCCACACCATGGATTTGTTTGCTTTTTAACGTATATCTGCCTTAAAATCATGTAGCTGATTTCTTAATTTCCCATCTTTCTCTTTTTAGAGTTGTTTCAAAATTCAACCTTCATTTTCCAAAGTAATTTCTTTCTTTCTTACTTGATTTCTACAAGTACATCCTAATGTATATGCCTTCTCATAAATGTCTTTTTTTTTTTTTTTTTTTTTTTTTTGGTTTTTCAAGGTAGGGTCTCATTCTAGTCCAGGCTGACCTGGAATTCACTATGTAGCCTCAGGGTGGCCTCGACGTCACAGTGATCCTCCTACCTCTACCTCCTGAGTGCTGGGATTAAAGACATGTGCCACCATGCCTAGCTCATAAATGTATATTTTAATACAAATATATGCATATTATATAAGTATATTTGAATAATTTATAACTGAACTATATAGACTCATATGTATAAAATGTACATATATAAGAAGCATAATGGAAATGTTTTACTGATCAGATCTAAAGATATTTAGAAACTAATTAGGAACTTTGTTGATCACAGTGATATATTTTATTTACTATAAGTATTGTCACTTTGCCAAATTTCAAGTGAGGTTTCATGAGCAATAGTTGTTGACATTTGGCAGAGGAAAGTCACATCATAAGTTAAGCCAAGATTTAAGTGTAGTAGGTACCTAAGTCTAATATAGATCAGATAGTGATTACCATTTATTACATAATTATTTTGCACCAAAATTGGGCATAGCTGAGGTCACACTGGCTAAGAAAGACAAATGTTTATATACTAACTTCCCTCTCAGATGGGAACTTTATATAAGGAAGTTCTGGGTGAAAAGAGCCCCTTCCTTCCACTTGGCTGCTGGAGCTGCTTGCTGCCTTCCAGCATGGATTGAAGACCAGTATGGACTGAAGACCAGAGTCAACTGGATACACGTATACATTAAAACACAGCAGCTCCTCAGGAAGCCTATAGGCCTTCAGTGCCAGATTGGAGCTGCTGAGGCATCTGGCCATGTGGACTGAACAGTTACCAGGTTCCATAATTCTCAGGCCTGCAACTGCTATTAGATTACCATAGCTAATCCAGTAAATTCCCTTTTTAATATAATTCATTCTAGCAGTTCTGTTCCTCTAGAGAACCCTGACTAATATACCATTCTATAAGATATAACCCCCAATAAAGAGGGAGGGGGAAGGTCCTGACAGAAGTGCCCAGTAAAAGGTAGAGAAAGCTCAATCCTAAAGTCATGGGCTATGGCTAGTGGCTCCCAGGATCAGAAATTGCATCAACCCCCACAGGGAGCTGTTACGGAGACACAGGAGGTCTTCAAAACAATCAGGCCATTGCCAAAGCACTTAGATACCCACCAGAGCTAAAAGGTAAGACCTTATTGCTGAAGACACCACAGGCTGCTGTCACAGAACATGGAGAAACAGTGCTTCTTCTGAAATTGATGGTATTTCCCCTGAACTCTGTAAACTTGAATAAAATCTTTTCCTCTCATAAGCTGCTTCTGATCAGGTGTTTGTCCCAACAATGAGAAAGTACCTGCAACAGAAAATTTGTACCAAGAAGTGGGGCAGTTACTGTGATGCATCTGACCATGTGGGTTTTGGTCTTTTGGAACTTGTTTGTGGGAAGGATGTGGAAAGACTTGGTACTTTGAACTACAGAAACCTTGTGGTGCTGTAAGCAAAGATTGATGGGCTATTTTGGTTGAGAGTCTGAAAATGATAATGAAAAAAAAAAAACTGTAAACAGTGAAGGCTTGGCTAATGAACTTTTAAAGAGAAAAGAGAAAACTGGTATAAAGTCTGCCCATGCCCAGAGAATTTGATCAAGGTTGAATTTAAAAGTAATAGACTGGTGTGTTGGTGGAAGTTATAGAATAGAAAGATAAAGGATGTATTGTTTATCACAGAAAAAAAATTCAAGCAAGTTTGAAGTTACTGGCACAGAGACTAGTTTTAGGTTACTTAGGGTGGAGTTGTTAAGCAGATTACCACCATTAATGGTTGCCCAATAGCTTTGCATTGAAACAATGGAAAAGATGCTTGAGGGTGAAATCCATCTATGGAGAGCTCAGATGTGTAAGAATACAAATTCTTTTGCAAAGATGAGGCTTCAAGGAAGAATTCTAAATAAGTACCTGCTCTTCAAGATCGAAGTTTATTCCTCCCCAGATTTACCAGTTTGGCTCTGCTTCACACTGGTACTAGTTTTGGAAGAATTAAAAATGAAGCAAACAGGTCATAAGGTGCAACACATATTTGTTTTTGGAAATGGTCCCTGAGCAAAAGTGAAGCATGGTTGAAATCCCTGTGTGGAGACCCAATAAGGATATTACATGAATTTTAAGTGGTTCCAGGGGCTGCAGAGAAGCAGCATTGTGAAGTATGGTTGACATTGGAGGCCATAAAAGATCCTTGTACAGCACTATGAAGATGAACCATGGTTTGGAGTATAGATCCAAAGATGTTTTAGATAGACATGGACTGTGGAATGGCTTCCATGGAGACTACTGGCTTGGGATGGATTTTTTTTCTTGGGTTATGTGCAGCCCAGCTGGAGGGGCAGAAATAGAATCCAGAGACTTTTGTCACTGTTTATGGATGTTGGATTTTTACTGCTAATATTTGATGTCTGCCTACTGGTTATTGATTTTGCCTTGATCCAGTCTTTCCCTGTTTTGCCTTTTTGCAATGGAAATGTTTACTTTGTGCCAATTTATGTTGGAAGTATGTAGATTGTGTTTTGATTTATACAGGGCTCGCAGTTAAGAGACAGTCTTGTATCTCAGATAAGACTTTGGACTTTGGTACAGTATTAAAGTTGGTAAAAAACTATAGGAACCTTTGAAGTTGGACCAAATGCAATTTGCATTGTAAGATAATCATTAATATATTATGAACACCAAAATTTCCCTCTAAGTACTTATATTTATACATATTGATTAATGTTTCTCTTGCTTTTAGTCAGAGAAGTCTCTCTTTTCAGATGGTGGTGACTGCAGGGGATACCCAAAACTCATCAACATGCTGAGAAGTGGTGGTTGAATGTTCAGCACCTAATGAGACATCTCTATCATACCCTCCAAGACTCAGGGACCATAGGAAAGAGGTGGCAGAAAGAATATAAGAGATAAAAGATGGGGAGGAGGGCTTAGGAACGCTGTCTTCCAGACATAAAGTGACCATTGTGTTCATAACAACACAGAGGCTCTTGTTAGCTGCAGAAGGCCTGCATAGCATTGGGTCCAATGGGTTGTCATGGATGATGGAAGACGGCACAAATAAAAATATAAATACAGAAGAGGGAATAGTGAGGAAAAGTGAGGATTCAGTGTGAGGGAGGAGAGTGACAGTTGAAGGTGTTAGGAGAGGATTAAAAAGGAACACATATTTAGAATTGGGAACCAGAACAGAATCCTCTGAAGACCAAGGCTGTGCTCTCCAGTGTCAAGCTTTCACTGGCCTTTGGCTAAAAGTGGGGTTACATACATAAAATTCTCTGTAAATGCATAATGCTTATCCATTTGAAAGTATGCTGACTTCACTCTCCATCACAGAAAAAAGTAGGTACATGAGGATTGTTGGCCAGCAAGTCCTGGCTAATTGGTGAGTTCTGAGCCAATGAAGAACTCTGTGTCAGAAAGAGATGGATGGTAAATCTGGAGCTGAAGTGGAGCATGGTGGTGCATGCCTTTTTTTTTTTTTTTTTCAGAATTATACCAGTTTTTTTTAATTTTTTTATTTATTTTTATTTATTTTTATTATTTTTTTTTACAGTCAGTTTGGTACCATTATTAGGCTCATCTGTGACCTACCCCCTCCCCTTAGCCCCTCCTTGTTGAGGTATATGGGTCATGCATTGTGGAGTTAGCCCACAGTTGTGGGTAAGCTAAATGTCTCTGGTGCACAACTTTAATCCCAGCACTTGGGAAGCAGAAGTAGGAGGATCACTGTGAGTCTGAGGCCACCCTGAGACTCCATAGTGAATTCCAGGTCAGCCTAGGCTAGAGCAAGACCCCCACTTTGAAAAATAAAAAAAAATCTGGAGCTGACACTTGAGGTTGTTCTCTGTCATTCACATACCCATCCTTGTGCAATCACCTTCATAGGTATACACACACACACACACACACACACACACACACACACACACACACAATGAATCAGATAAAATCAAAATCTGGAAGACAGGGGGATAAGAAGTCATTAAAAAGTCGATTCAGAAGAAGAATAAGGGAAATGAAAGAAAGAAAAATGATTGCTCCTTAAGGAAAAATTACATAAACAAAAAATGACAAATGACAGCTGAGATTACTGTTGGAGTTGCGGTTAGAGGGCATATGAAAATGAGGCATGTTTCCTCATCAGTAATACATACCTGGTACTCTGACTCAGAAAAGCTTTCTTCATAGATAAGGTAAAATGAGATAGACTCCCATTATGGTTGAGCTTCTGGATTCTCAGAGCTTGCCAAAGTTTACTTGCCTCCCCCATCTTCTCACTATACCCATGAGGCCTGCTTGCCTCCTCCTTCTTCTCCCTATGTACATAAAGTCAGCTCACCTACTCTGTCTTCTCACTCTGTCCGTGAACCCTGCTCGCCTCCTCCATCTTCTCACTATGTCCGCGAGGTTTACTCACCTCCTCTATCTTCTCACTATGTCTGTGAGGTCTGCTCACCTCCTCCGTCTTCTCACTATGTCTATGAGGTCTACTCGCCTCCTCCTTCTTCTCCCTATGTACATAAAGTCAGCTCGCCTTCTCCGTCTTCTCACTATGTCTGTGAGGTCTGCTCGCCTCCTCCATCTTCTCACTATGTCTGTGAGGTCTGCTCACCTCCTCCATCTTCTCACTATGTTTGTGAGGTCCGTTTGCCTCCTCCGTCTTCTCACTATGTCCGTGAGGTCTGCCCGCCTCCTCTGTCTTCTCACTATGTCTGTGTCTCTTGGGGTACTGAGTATTTCCTTCTAGTTGTTTTCTCTGCTGTGAGATGCCTGCTGTCCACTCCTCTGGCTTGAACACTCTTCTCTTATCAATGAATCTCCTCTGCCAAAGGCCATGTGTGCTTTGTTTCTTCCTTTGACCTGAGGTCCCAGGGACTGTTGCCTTCTTGGGTTATTGCTTGTGTGACCCCTTATGAAGAGTATGAAATGGTCAAGTGCCTTTACTTCTCACTTTACTAAAGATGAAATCCTTTTGCTTCTTCATTCATGTCCTGGAAAGACACTGGAAATCCCTCAAGTGAAGTTCTAAGACTGCAAGATAAAGTTCTGATGACCATTATTCTCAGGTCTCCTCCTTAACCCAGTAGCCTCTTTTTGATTATGACATCCTAGCATGGCCCCTGACAAAATTTCAGGTCATTGGTAAGTCCCCTTCCTGTGTAGTGAATATCCTTGACCCATTGTTTGGGATCTTTGAATATCTATTTTATTTTATTCTATTCATGAGAGAGAGAGAGAGAGAGGGAGAGAGAGGAAGAGAGGGAGGGAGGGAAGGAGGGAGAGAAAGAGAGAGAGAGAATGCGTGCATCAGGGCCTTCAGCTGCTGCGAACAAACTCCATATGCATGTACCACCTCATGCATATGGCTTACATAGGTCCTGTGGAATCAAACGTGGGTCCTTTGGCTTCTCAGGAAAGTGCCTTAACTACTAAGTCTTCTCTCCAGCCATTGTTTGGCTTCTTTGCATGACCTACATGAGTCTCAGACCCCTAGGTAAATAAGAACTTGGGCTCGCATATGACTGGTGTCTCCTGTTATTACCATGTATTATCAAATGACTGATGGGGCCTAAGTCCCCAGGACTCCCACACTGTCCAGAATTAGGTTTACATCACAACGTTCAGGAGGGACAATACCTCAGGTCTAGACTTGTCTTAGACTTGGACTGTCTGTAAGGATAGCCCAGGCATGGGAAGCAAAGAGTTGGGAAAGTCAGGAATCTGGCAACAGTGATCAAGATAGACTAGTCAATGTTGTGTCATAGGGAAAGAACCCTTAGGGATGCACAGAGGGCCCCAGGACCACATACCTTGGGACTACACCATTTGCAGAAGATTTATATACACTCAGCCATTATCGAAAGGTAACCCAAGATTACATGGCATATTATCTTGGCAACTACTTACCTCATTGATTTATTGTTCCTTTCCCTCATAGAAAGATAGGGAATCAGGTTTGTCCTCATTCCATTAGACACCCTCTTTGGCTGCATCCTAAATACTGGGATAAGTTTGAAATAAATAATATAAAAACAGAGGTGACTCATTTTTCTTTTGCAACGTTGCATGGTTCCAGTATGAGATGGAGTTGGAGAAACCTGCCCTCTGTATGATCTTTTAACTTCTAAGATAGTTCTCCAGCAAGATCTGTCCTTCAGATGGACAGGCCAAAGGGGAGAGTATTTTCTAAGTTTTCTTCTTCTTAAAGGGTGACCCCAAACCTATGGAACAGCTGTAAACTAGATCCCAATTCAGATGGTTTATTCCTCTGGGAAAGTCTTATATACTTGACATTGACTCAAAATTCTATGGAAATGAAATGAAATGCAACATTATTCAACAATAAAAGAGCGGCCACTAGGCAATTTGATATTTGACAACATTAGAGAATGGCCCTTCAGAACTAAGCATTCAACATCTGGTTGCTTTTCTTTGTTTCTGGATGAAGAGAAGATCATGGTTTAAGGGCCAAAGGGAGTACTAGTCTTTTGCGTACTTCAATTCCCATTCCTAATGCTCAGCACAGCAGACAATGGTAGCTAATCTGGGGGAATCTATACAAGTCATAAAGAAGGTAAGCATTATGGTCCTTTCTGGCCATTACTGTACTCTCCAGCATGTCTCCTGTCTAGCCTGTACCACTGGATTCTCTCTTTCTTCCTTTGAATTTCCATACAAAGAAACAGTTTTCTGCCTCCCCCAATTTTTTTAGGGGAGCAGATGCCTTTCATATATAAAACTACAACTACAGGGTTAACAAAATTTTTTTGCTCTCAATATTTCTAGATTTTTTTCTCCTGCCTTTTCTTGCTTACAAGATACGTTGCTCTCTAAGGTTACTGGAAACTAAGGTTATTTTGGCCACCTCTTGTTGGCATGTGACATTTTATCATGTCCAGACTTTTGTTAGACCAAGAAAAATATAATGTATGTTTTTATTAAAACTCAAGTAGCAATGAAGCTTGCCCAAATCTTGCAGCTGATAAGAAACTTATTATTTACCAATTACAGATAGATAATCTTAATTAGATACACTATATTATAAGTTAATTTAGATTTAACTGTCTTATAATAAGTTGGTAAATGTGTTTATTTTGCTTTGTCTCATGACATTATGAAAATAAATTATATAAAAAGGAACCAGGAATGAGGAGTGATAAGGAAATATTAAGAAGGAGGTAAGTCACACAGGGTTCATAGAAGATAAAACTAAAGATAGTGTATATGTAAGGTTTTTAAAACTCCTCAAGTCTAAGTTCAGTACATTGATAAAACATCTCTAAAAATCAACGAATTCTCTAGTCTAAGTAACATTTATGTAACCTGAAATAAAGATGAAAAACTATGTTTATTCAACCTGCTAAGATTGTTAGTCATTTAATTGCTTCAGAAATTGAGTCTCAAAAAATAAGAATTTATTTAAAAGCGTATTCTTTTTTTTTAAGCTTTGCCTGAATGTTGCACAAAACCTAAAGCTTCCTGAAGTAACCCTTATAGGAGTTCAACAACCAAAGTTCAGAGGCCTAAGCCCATGAGTACAGAGAGACAGAAAGGACAATCAGTATTTTAGCCTTTTCTCTACAAGTTCAGACAATACCCAAGCATCAACAGGACTGCTCTAAAAGAGCCCTACTATTCTGTTAAGTCACCTATCCTCTTGCTTATATTCACCATGCAGATTGCAGAGATTGGGAACTAGCTAGTTTATATCCCATAGAAAGGAGAGTCAATTGACAGAGAAATGTTCCCTATGTTTCTAATGGAAGCCTCATGGTTAGCAAAATCCTGAACAGTCCCTGTCTAGGTCATACCTGGTAGAGGAAAACCGAAGGAAGCTATGAAAGGAACTCCTAAGTCCTTAAGAATATCCCTTAGGTGTCTCAGATAACTTTAACAGAAAAAATGAGGTTTAATTTTGGCTGCCTACATGTTCTTAAACACAAAACAGGGAAGGCATTAATTCTACCAGCTCCAACTAGGACTCTTATCCTGACCTGGTTCATCCATAAAGCAAGTAATCCTATAGACCACCACAGGTAGTCATTCAGATGACAGCCCTTTACCAATTATAAAGTAAACATTAGGAAACTGCTAACTGGGTTGACTTATCCAAGATTAAGCCCTGTTTTCCAGAGAACAGTCACAATGAGAAGCAAGAGAGCCCTACTGAAGCAGTAAACCAATTGAGAGTGACCTCTTCAGATAAATAAATCTATGGACCAGGACCCAAAGCTCCTGCTTTTGAAATTATGTCTTGTTAACTCTTACAGCTACCCTTACCTGTGTCCCACCAGGCAAAGTCTTTCTCTGACCACTGTTTAAACAATTAAACAATTTTGACCATTGTTGGACCCTTTTATCCCTCAAATAAGATTTCTTAGATCACTTTGCATCCTCAGACCCTGTCTACTTCCATGGCTTATCAAATTTGTTTCTTCCAGAATTCATAAGATAAAGGTAAAATTTAATATGCAACAAAATAATGGCACATCTCTCCTTGATTATAGACTGACATATCATACTCTATACCAGGTCACACTGGACAAATTGTACATGATATTTTCCACTCAGGAAAATTATCTGGTACCAGCAGGTTCCCATACCCTTTTCATAATGTTCTACTTTTGCTTTGTATTTTTGGTTCTTATTCAATAAACCCTTTGCTATTACGGTATCATCCAGACTCTAGATACTAAAATCTCAAAGGCTACTGACCAAAGAATTCCAGCCCTTGACCACCATGCATACCCCCTTCTTCTGAGGGACCCTGGATCTCCTGGATTCTCTGGCTTTGGATGCTCTATATCTACCCCTCCTTAACATGAGCCTCAAAGAGGGATCCATCTAACCAATGCCCTCAATCAACTAAGGTTCTCTAGGATATCACATTATATTTGGTTGCCATGTTGATACATTACTTACTACACTTTAGGTTCATTGAGTATTAATGGTGTTTTACACTTACCTTGTTTCTGTTAATCTTGATAGCTGGGAAACTCTGGTAGATATTTTCAGGCATTTCCCTTTGTTTTTGTTTGGAGACTCTGAGATATTTAGTTCCTTTTACCCCATTTCTATCACTTCAACTTCATATATCAGTGGTTATTACTCTAGTCTTCTGAGAACCATTATAACAGGAAGTTTTTTCCTCTTTCTGAGGTCCTTACCAAGGTGATAAATCTCACCCGGAAAGAGAGCTTCTGGGGCTGTAAATTCCTTTATATGGTCTTACATTTTGGCTGAAGATCAAGGAAAAAACAAGCCTCTAAAACTTAACAAAATATGGAAGTATTTTGGCATATTTATAGGTAGCTTAATTAGTGGGAATTAGACCAAATGTAGACTGTGTTTTTTTCTTATTTATTAATTTTTTTATTAAATAGTTTTGTACTCATTGAATACAGTCAAGTTGGTACCATTGTTAGGCTCATCCATGTACTACCCCCTCCCCCGGCCCCTCTTTGTTGATGTATATGGATCATGCATTGTGGAGTTAGCCCACAGTTATGGGTAGAAGAAATGCCGCAAGAAAAGAAAACTACAGGCCTATTTCCCTGATGAGCTTAGATGCAAAGATCCTGAACAAAATCCTTGCAAACTGAATCCAACAATAGATCAAAAGCATTATCCACCTTGATCAAGTGGGATTCACCCCAGGAATGCAGGGGTGGTTCAACATATGGAAATCTGTCAATGTAATAGACTGTGTTTTTAAAGAAGCAAGAGGTCTTTGTATGATAAAATTTTCATGCAGTGATTAGCCATTTGGCACATGGTGAATAAGTCATTCACAAATACACAATTATTTTCTTCTTTTTCTTTTCTATAGGCTATTTTCCTCAGGTATGACTTTGGGAACAGGGTTACATATTATTCTCCTTCATGAGCCTTCTGTGAAGATAGTATGAGAAATTTATAAAACAACAGCTTCATTCATGATTATTCAGATCCTCAAAATTATTGGGAATGTTTTCTTTCTTCCCAATAAGTGAATAACACTCATTCCCCACTATATTCAATGATTATTCCATGCATGACGTTTTAGCATTCATAAATTCATAGAAAAAGATCGTGTGCGTGTGTGTGTGTGTGTGTGTGTGTGTGTGTTTGATCTATGCCCTTTGATACAGATAGGCAGTAACATCTATTCCCAGATAAAATAATAATTAACAAAATCCAAAGTCTTAAATCAAACTTTTAACTGGAGGGAAAAAAAAATAGGTTTGACAATAGACAAGCTGTTAAGCACTTAAAATTTGAATGAGGAAAATTTTGATGTGACAGATTTATAAACTTTATGCCCTATTTTGGACCATTTTTGTTAACACTTGTTAAATCCAACTTATACTGATTACTGTATTGGGTATCTTAACCACTTATAAGCATTATCTTATTTAGCACTCACAACTATCTTTATGGTATTAATTCTATTTTGCAGATGAAAATAGTTAATTTAAAAATGTCATAATTTTCTCCATACTTCTAGGGTTGAGCAGAGCTTATTTAAAAACCATAGATTTGAAAAACAAAAAAGCAATACAAACCAACAAAAAATTCAATAAAATGAACAAACAAAAATAAACCTAAATTTTACCACCATATCTTGTCCCCTTAAAACCAAATATTTAGCTATGCATTACAAGGTTAGTTGTTGGTTTTCTTTAAATCTTTATTTATTTATTCATTTATTTATTTATGAGAGAGAGAAAAAGAAAAGCAAATAGAGAGTGAGAGAGAACATGAGTGTGAAAGGGCCTCCAGCCACTGCAAAGGAACTCCAAATGCATGTGCCACCTTTAGCATCTGGATTATGTGGGCACTGGGGAATCAAACTGGGTCCTTAGGCTTCTCAGACAAGTGTCTAAACCGCTAAGCCATCTCCAGCGCTTACTTATTGATTTATAATCATTTTGCCCTATTTAAACAAATTATACCAGATCATCAAGTTTAGTTGGTTAGTTATAATGAGAACTTTTTAAATGAATGTATAAAATTCTAGTTAAATCTAAGAGCTCAGCTTAACAGAAGGCAGAACTACATTTCCTCAAAATCAGTTTGATCATTTTGAGAAGAAACACCATCACGTTATCATTACAAGTAAATTACGTGGACAGTTAAATTTAACTCAAAGGAACACAATGGAACATTCTTTTAGTCTACCAATTTAAGTAAGATTACTTTCTCCTTTCCCTCATTCCCCATTAACTTTAATTGACTTTAATCACATAGACATTTGGGACATTATAATTCTTTAGTGACTGCAAAAGAATACATCAGTAAGTCCAGTCACTGGCAGACAGCAAGTCATCAAAGCAGAAATGAGCTGGTGTGGATGTACTTCCTACGGGTGTGAATGCTCTGAAGGGGGCTGGGGGAGGGTGCTTTTGCACGAGATATTGCAAGATGGGCAGCTTCTTGATGGCAAGCATTTCCTCATAGCAGACTTTGACAGGGAGAAGGTGTTGAAGTATCAGAACATTCTAGAAACTTCTATGGAGTGGGAGTGATGGCTCAGCAGATTAGGTGCTTGCCAGCAAAGCCTAATGACCTACGTTCAACTCCTCAGTACCCAGGTAAAGCCAGATGCACAATGGAGCATGTGTCTAGAGTTCATCTGCAGAGCTGGAGGCCCTGTCACATCCATTCTTTTCTGTCTCTATCTCTCTCTACTTGCAAATAAATCAATAAAAATATAGAAACTTCTATGATCAGAACTAAAAGGTAGCCTGAGGCATTTGCAAGAAATCAGTTAAATCTATTGCACTTTTCCATAGTTTGACATCTCTTTGAGAGAGGGTGCCTATACTCTGTTTGCTCAGGGACCTTGATTTATGATATTGCTGCCTGGTATCTCAACACCATGACGTTTCACTGTCACAGTGTTCACAATAAAGATAATGAGTAATAAATGGCATGCACTTTCTATTTGCAGATGACTTTTCTGTGTGACTGGATTGCACATAGCTTAGAAGCAAGAACCAGACCTTAGTTATCATTGCATACTTCCTCTGCACAGATTCAAAACTTTCATATAATCACACTCAAATAAATTCTTATTTCATTAAATTGATTTCAGCGTCCATATTCTCAAAATAAGTTAAAAAGTAGCTGGTATAATAACATTGTGGTAGACAATGTACTGGGTACTAGCAATCATGACCTCTTTTGGTACCTTTAACCACTATATAAGGTATTCCTGTTTTATGGGAGAGGCAACATACAGAAATAATTTACCCTACATTATAAATCTGGAATAGCAAAATACAATTTAGATTCTGGAAGATAGGGAATCAGTGTTACTCACTGGTCACTAAATCTTCAGAAAATAGAGCTGGTATAGTTGAATAGCAGCTGCCCTTTGGGGTAAACAATATCATAAAGACACTCAAGTTATGGTTGTAAATAACACCTTAAAGAAATTTAAAAAATGGAGTGTGGAAGAGAGGGAGAGAAAGATGACTTCAGCTGTCAGAGGACAGGGATGGTGTGTGGGGGGGGGGGAATAAACAGTTAGAGATGCAGAAAACACAACACTAGTCTAAATACAGACCAGAATTGCAATTTATCCAAACAATAGTTCTGAAGTCTGCTTCGCATGCTGGCACTGCGGAACATCTCTTCTTCCCTGCACTTGGTTGTTTAGGAGCAGACAGACATCATGAGTAGCTTCCGTCTCATACTGCGGCTCTGGGACACAAAGCTCCCTGTATTGTTCTGTTTTGGATATCTAAGCAAGGGGCCTGTGCTGGCCTAGTGAGTGCCTGCCTGAAGAACTATCTTAGCTACAAGATCCAAGATGTCGAAAGCTCCACAAGGTAAGAAACTGGCTGTAGTCACAGAGCACAGTAGATATCACATCCTGCTTGGGGTTAGGAAGGGCTTCTGGCAGTGGGGAGCATTAGCAGTTGGCAGTGTGTACTGGAGTTAAGTTGGAGAAAGAGAAGCAGAGAGTGGAACATATAAGCATAGCTCAGCAATGCAGACTGCTGCATCTCCAAGGTGCTTGCTCACCCTGAGACCACACATTTGATGTCTCAGGACAGCTAGAAGAAAACCTCTGGTTTACCCTACTCATCCTGAAGATCAGGTCAGCTTAACATAACTACAGGGACTTCTGCCCACAAGCCATATGCCTTCTGGTTGCTAGGCAAAAGCCATAAAGGGAAAAGGAAGAACTGAAATAGCACAGAAGCTCTGCTCTCACCAGGTACTCTCACCACATCTGAAGTGGCCACAGAAAGAAAGAAATTGAGGAGAGGTCAAGGTCTTTCACTGCTGCTCTGTAATTTATCTCCGTACAGAAATGTAAACATGTCCTCCTTTCAAAAGATTATTTTTATTATATTCTCCCTCATTTTAATACTGCAGGTTTGGGTACTTTGCTTATTTTCCTATAGAACAATTGGTTTAAATATTTATACATGTGAATATTTATCTTATTTTTTTTCTTTTATTATTTTCTACTCTCCTCTCATTTGTTCTCTTTTCAATGTTTAAATCTTTGTCTTATTTGGTCTTCTGCTCTTTTGTTTCTCAGTAACACATCTCTCTGTGGTCTCCAAATGCATGGGTGAAACAGACTTCTAAACAGAAGCACCAAAACACAGATTGGCTTTAGAGTGCATGGGATGATGGGCTTCAAGACCTGAAATAAAATTCTGTCAACTTACACTACTGTAT
Source organism: Dipus sagitta (assembly GCA_036346955.1). Taxonomy (NCBI): domain Eukaryota; kingdom Metazoa; phylum Chordata; class Mammalia; order Rodentia; family Dipodidae; genus Dipus; species Dipus sagitta. The sequence continues at coordinate 86,641,143 of CM070779.1, read as the reverse complement.
CAGCAAAATTATCCCTCAAAACAGGAAGAGCAGTAAAGATCTTTCTAATAAACACAAAATGACTGCATGACCACTCAGAAGATGTTCAAAAGAATCAGCCTCAGAAGAAAAAACACAACCATAAAATTATATGAAGAAAAAAATTTGCTAGATAAGTAGATCTGTAAATTAGAATTAGGAAATAATCAAACATTACAAAACAACTCAATGACAGAACCTAATAATTGCTTCCAATATTAACTCACTTCTCCAATTAATGATCTCAATTCAGTTAAAGCACACTGGAAGACTGGATTACAGAAACAAGACTCGCCCTTTGTTGTCTGTATGAATCTCTCCTTCACTGAGAAACAAAAACAGTCTGAAAATCAAAGTATGGAAAAAGATATTATATGCAAATTGAATACAAAAGAAGGCAGAATTTTCTATCCTCATATCTGACAAAGCAGACAAAACCCAAAAATAGTAAGAAAAGACAAAGAGGATGCTGCATGTTTATAAAGGATATGTATCAAGATGATATGATAATTATGCACACAGCGAACATTGCAGTGTGAGATCTTAAGGTTTAGATAGGTACTTATGATCACATATTTGTTTTCATTGCTAAAATAGGTCTGATATTTATTTTACATGGTTTTATACTAATATAAAGATCAAAATAAATATATGTAATGTCCAATACATAATAGATATTTTTTCCTTTTGAGAGACCTGTTGAAAATTCCCTTTTTATTATCTATAACACTGGGCTTAATAATTGCTTCTTTTTAATGAATATCTAACCTATCAACCCCACAGTATGTCTTGCTAGTAGTTTTCCCCTTTGCCTCTCTATAATGGAGGGGTTGCTCAGAGTGTTAGGGCTAATTAGCTAAGGACCCTGATCCTCATGCTCAGTTGCCTTCCCAACTAAATATTCTATTTAGATACTCTACTTGTTTACTGTAGAGTCTGGCTATTAGTCTGTTTTAATATTAAATGATGTTCTCTGCTGGTCTTAACAAGTGAACCCAGAAATTTGCCTCTTAAAGGTTTGAGTCAGTATATTTCTGGCATTTGGGACACTGATAGGGTAATGAAGAAGGTACTAGAGTTTGTTTTGGACAAAGAGGCATGTTTGCATCCCCATTTCCCCACATTATTATTTATGAAACAAGAACATGCCTCTCACAATAGTTTAACCATTGAATCTAGTAGTACTTCTGTTTTCCATGAAAAGTTATTAGCAAATTGGTGCCTTGTAATTGGCATGAACCTTGCTTGGAGTGAGTCTCAGCATGGAAGAGGAAGATAGCTGAGGACACGAAATTTTAACAAAGGTAAGAGAGGTGACAATGTGCACAATAAAGAAAAGTAGCCTAATGCATTGACATACTTTATAATCAGTGAAATTTTGAAAGCAAGACATATTTTTCTATGAGAAGTTTGAAGTTCTCTTTAGACCCCTGGAAAGTATTCTACTTCTCACTGCTTTAAAATCTGAGGCTAATGTAGTTCATATTGTTTATGAATAAGACTTTAAAACTAGTGATGTCTCTTGATTCTTCAGCTACAAGCTTCTACTACTTAACCTTGAGACCTCATGGGTGTAATTATAGTGTTCTGAACTAGTATTCACTGACTTTACAAGTTGTTTTCATGTCTTGTAGGTTTAATATTAACACATAGAAAGTGTTAATATTAAACACAAGGCAGTTGAGTTTAGAAAAGCTGAGCGGAGCTCTGATTTTCTGCTGAGAACACCACAACCAAAGGAGCAGAATATAGGCATGCCTTGGAGCTAGTGTGGTTTCAGTTGCAAACCACAGCAATAAAGTACAGCAATAAAGAGTGTAACATGTAGCCAGGTGTGGTGGCGCACGCCTTTAATCCCAACACTCGGGAGGCAGAGGTAGGAGGATCGCCGTGAGTTCGAGGCCACCCTGAGACTCCATAGTGAATTCCAGGTCAACCTGGGTTAGAGTGAGACCCTACCTCGAAAAACCAAAAAAAAAAAAAAAAAGAGCGTAACATGAATTTTTTGGTTCCTAGTACATATGAAAGTTATGTTTCTTTGATATTGTCTATAATTTATACAATAGCATTATATCTAAAATGTAAGTAATTTACAAGCAAGCATCTTTACTCCTGAACCATATCTCCAGTCCAATATGATTTTATTGAAAATACTTTATTGGGCTAGAGAGATAGCTCAGTTGTTAAAGGTGCTTGTTTGTACAAAGCCTACTAGCCTGGGTTCAATTCTTCAGCACCCATGTAAAACTAAATGAGCAAAAGACACTGATATGCCCATTCTCTCTCTCTCTCTCCTCTTTGCTTGCAAATTAATACATAAATAAGTAATATTCCTGATCAAATTAATGTTGCACCAAGACTTAAAAAATATTCTATTGATAAAACACTAATGATCTGAGCCTACAGCAAGTCAGAGTTTTTGCCAATTGGAGGAGGTCTAAACTCAATGTTGATAGATATTGATTAGGGTGATGTTTGCTGAGAACTGTGTCAATATCTTAAAATAAGACAACAATGAAATTTGCCACATTTATTGACTCTACCTTTCATGAAAGACTTTTATATGACATGAAAAGATGTTTAATAGTATTTTATTTATACCACAACTTCTTCCAAAATTGGAGTTACGTTTTTCAGACACTGATACTAATTGAGTAAATAAAGTTATGCAATATCATAAACTGTTGTTCCATAATGTTCCATAATGTGAACAGTATCTTTACCAGTAATAGATTTAATCCCAGAAACTCACTATTTTTCTCTGATAATAAGCAACTTCTGATGAATTCAGATTTTATCATGATATTGAAGTCATTCAGTTACATTTTAAGGCTAGTTCTTTTGTCATTTTCATCATTTCTACAACGATTTCCTCCATTGATATCATGAACCCTCACAATCAAAATCCAGGGTTGGGATCATCTTTTCCCAATATTTCTGTTAATTTTGATATTTTACCTTTTAAAGAATAATCCTGAATGTTTTAATAGCATTTAGAATGGTGAAACATTTCAGAGCATTTTCAATTTGCTTTGCTCATAGTCAGAGAAACCACTATTGGTTGAAGCCACAGATATAAACAACATTCAGTGAATCAGGCAGTAAAAGAGATATGTAGTCATCAAGTATTTATTGCTCCATTTGCAGGGCATAAGTGGCGGGTACTTGGCATAATTCTCAAGGCCTTAAATGTCTTTGAAATGGCACATGGGCTTTAGTTCTCACTTAAGCTTATCAGCTGTATTAGCCCCTAACAGTACAAGCAGTTTATTCTTTGAAACCAAGCACTGAATTTATAGTTTCTTATTGTAATAGACTATTCATCTACATTGGAAAGCCTGTTGTTTAGAGCTCCCACCTTCATTATTTAATCCAGCTAGATCTGGTTGACTTCAGCTTTCACATGAATGTGAACCCTTGTGGGCTTACCTTGAACTCGCATGCTGGTGAGATGGCTTCCTTTCTTCAACTTCATGAAATGACATGTGTTAACTTTAGATATTTTTCTTTCAGCTTCCTCAGTTCTCTAAAACTTCATAGAACTGAAGAGTAGACTCTTTGCGCTTAAATCAGTTTTGACTTAGGCAATGTTGTAGCTAGTTTGATTCAATCAAGCCCACTCAAAATTTCACCCTATCAGTAGAGTAGTAAGGCTGCTTTAATTTCTAATGTTCACTAGAATAGAACTTTCAATTTTCTTTAGGACTTTTCTCTTTGTATCCATGTTTTAATGTGAGAGATATGTGAGGATGATCTTCACTTTAATACTTGTGAGCCATTGTAGCCTAAAGACATGGAGAGGTACGGGATAATGGCTGTTGGGGCAATCTGAACACATTATCATGTTCATGATCTTCTATGGGTGCACTTCATGATATTATAAATAATAACAAAACTATTATCAAAGGTCACCAATCATAGATCACCAATCAGATAGCGTAATGACAGACAAGTTTTCAAGATGTGACATGGAGACCACAATTTAACAGTGTTAAATATAATGGTTGCCAATAGACTTAGCTCAAGACTGCCACCAAGCTTTAGTTTGTAAGTATGCATATCTGCCAAACACAGTAAAGAGAAGCACCACAGAACAAGGAAATGCACAGATCACGATATAAATACTGAAGATAAGTTTTCCATTTACATTGGCCATATCAACTCCACAAATCTAAGTGAGGAATCTCAGCAACTAGACACAAAGACCATCCTATAGTCTTCACGCTTCTACTTGTACCTGGAGCATAGTTCTGCTATCAGACCTTTCTCATCCACAATACAAACCCCTGGAGCCATTAAGGAGCGAAAATGGTATCCAGCCTGAACAAGTAATCAAGATTATCCTGACAACTTGTTCTTTGAAACTGAAATTTTGATCTTTTGTTTTTGAATATCTATAATTGCTTCAATTTCAGGGTATAGGAAATAGACCTTTTGCCTATATCTATACGAAATCAGTCATTTGAATCATCAGACTTCTATACACACGATCAGATTAAGAGTGGGAGGAAAGCAGAGAGAGAGTGGGGGGGGGGGAGTTCTGAAAACAGATTAGGATAATTACAGAGTAAACAAGTTCCATGGGAGGTTTCTTTCTATGAGAGTTGAGATACAGAAGCAAGAAAGGCTGCACAGGTGAGGAGACCTAACCTACCCCATATATATTAGACAGGAATTGTAGAGATGGGATGGGGAAGAAGTATGGACAAAATAGAGAATTCATCCAACAACTATCTTACTGAAAGTACTTACAATCAGTTGACTGGAAGTCTAAAAATAGGGCAGAAACAGAAATCTCTAATTGCCTGCTCCCCATCTTCTCACAAGTTTTAGTCCTAGCAATAAATTAATCTCAGTGAAAATGAAGCAGTGATGGAGAAAGTAAAGTCAAGGGCCATAAATAATCTATCAATTATTACTTTCTGCCTCGTAGAGTTAAAGGAGAAAGGATATTGTGTAGGAGTACTCCACTGTGAAAGTACTTATCCCTATGTTCCAGGTGAAGCTCAGAACAGTGAAAGGATTTGTCAATAACAGTTGACTTGTTGTTGAGCCAGGATGTGAGCAAAGGTCTCTGGATTACTAGTTCTTTGCTCTTTACCCCCCATCTCCAGTTCTTGGGACAGCTGCAGGCACGTGCCCTCCACCCTCCTTTAATCAGGAGGAAGACACCACTGAGTGTTGTTGCTTGCATTTTCAGATTCCATTTCACTAACCAAAAGTGCTGAAGTGGTCAGCTTTTATCACTTCTGTGTTTCTCCTGTCATGTTTCTTAGTAATATTTAACCTTAACTTTAAAAAAAAAAAGTCTAGGTGATAAAAGAGCATGTTGTCTCCACCCCCAGGAGTTATTAATTTCAGAACACATCAATTTCCTTCTTCTTGGCTTATACTTCAGGAGAGAAGCAGACAGGTCATGACATGGGTCAAGTTTTGATTTCTCATTTTTTTGGTACCAACCCCATTATCAGTTACTTTTATCCAGTCAACATTTGAGAGCTTCGTTGAGAGTCTGAAGATCCAGACACAAATCTGTGGTCCTCATCCTCTTCAGGGAGGCACAGTCCTCCCTCTCACATAAGCCTCTGCTACACTGAACTCTGCTGTTGGAGCATCTCACTGAGCCCTGCCTGAAAGCAAGCCTACACTGCATACTCTCCAACATGGAGGTGAAGAACTTTGCAGTTTGGGATTATGTTGTATTTGCAGCTCTCTTTGTCATTTCCTCTGGAATTGGAGTGTTCTTTGCCATTAAGGAGAGAAAAAAGGCAACATCTCGGGAGTTCTTGGTAGGGGGAAGGCAGATGAGCTTTGGCCCGGTGGCCTTGTCGCTCACAGCCAGCTTCATGTCAGCTGTCACTGTCTTAGGAAGCCCTGCTGAGGTGTACCGCTTTGGGGCACCCTTCTTTCTTTTCTCCATTGCATACACGTTTGTCATCATCTTCTCATCTGAGCTCTTTCTCCCTGTGTTCTACAGATCCGGCATCACCAGCACATATGAGGTAAGAGATAACTCCCTTCCCTTTTTGAGCGTGAGTAGCCATTCCTCCTCACCTCTTCCCAGTTGAGGTTTTGCTGTTATACTTCTTTTATCCTCAGTGATGTGTATCATCTGATAATGAAGCCTTGTTGCTGAGGAGCACTCACTGATTTTTGAGGAGCACTCATTGATTTGTCAAGGCTTTCCATAGTATAAAAATGACATTCTGTGTTGTTGGAGGAAATAGCCCAAATTTTGTAACTATGGATAAACCATGCAATGTTTAGTTTGTGCGAGGCATTTAGAGATAGAATGTTATTAATATTATGTATTATATGATTATTCTGATAAGAAAACAAAACATATTCTATTCGTATTGTAACTTTTATAGCTGAGAAAACTTAGATCTATGTGAATAAGCAAATTATGATTTAATAGTAGATAAAATATACTGAGTAACTATTTTATCTGCATTCCTTTTTATGGCTTTCCCATCAGAGAGGGAATGAGAGGAAAATGAGACAGTGGAATTTTGGTCTTGTAACAAAGCTCAAAAAAAAAAAAAAAAAAAAAAATGTTCAGAATTGAATTGGCATGTCCAGCAGTTAAGTGTGATCATAAATAAGCTTCTATGTGAAAGCATTTCATTTCATTATGAAATCAACCTTGAGATGCTGAGAAAGAATATTCACAAAAGGCCTAGTTTTAAAAAAAAATCTGGGGCTGGAGAGATGGCTTAACAGTTAAGGTGCTTGCCTGAAAAGCCTAAGGACTCATGTTCTACTCTGCAGGTCCCACATAAGCCAGATGCACAGTGACACAAGCACGCAATGTTGTAATGCATACAATGGGACACATGTGTCTGGAGTTTGATTGCAGTGGCAGGAGGCCCTGGCATCCCAATTCTGGATATTTGAGATCTTGTCATATCTGAACCAGTATCATGAGGGTATTTAGGTCATTGGGCTAAGGGCATTGTTTGTTCTAAGTGAGATGGGTCATCATCATGATTGGTAGAGGGCTGACATGTGATTTATGTTTGAGAATCTTCAATATCAACCAAAGGCAACCACTGGTGGAGAATTATCCAGTTTCGTGGATGAGAAAATGTCCCTCAATGACAGAATTTTCAGAAGCCTGAGTTTTTCTGATTCAGCCTTTTCTAATGTTCTTTTCCTACTACTGTCTGTCTGGTGTTATTGAATCAACTGAAACTAATCTGAAATGCAAAAAAACCCCAAAAAAAAACACATTGATATCAAAATTGTTTTCTCCTCATAGCCTTCCCATTTTTCAGTTTTCCCTTTCCCAGACTTTCCCAAACATCATGTAGTACTACCTAGTACCCAAAGCCAGTATCATTTTGTTACAATAACTTCACACTTTTGGTACCAATTTTGCATCAGTTTTCTATTGTAGTGCACCACCCCAAAATAACTTCTTAAAGCAACACTTTTATTTAGCCACAATTCTGTGGCATCAACAATTTGGCGCAGTGAAATTGACTAACTAAAACAGCAAGGTCATCCTACTGGCTCACTTGGGGCCATATAGCTCTAGCTGACTGCCACTGGGGCAGCAACTAGTCAACAGATTTGCTAGCTTAGTGGAATGTAGATAAGACAGTTTGTATGTGTTATATTGCATTTTATTCTCCAGTATATAACTGGAGATTACCCTAGAGATAACTGTTTGAATGGAAATTATCTTGGGGTATAGTTTTAGTAAACAGTGGTAGGCAAGTTGCAAATGTGGGTCTTGGGAAGAAAGGAAGTCAATGAAAGATAACCTTTTGAGTGGGTTACCACTGTGAGCAGGCTGGGGGTCATTCTCACAGGGATATCTAGAAGACAATGTAGAACATGTCTCAGGGCTCCTATCTCTGAGAAGTGAAGAACAAGTGCATTGTTTTTTCAAGTTTCTTTAGTTATTGGCAGAACACCAGTTATAATCTCAAAAGAACATCTGACTAGTTCTGTGGGAATCTTAGAGAAGCCCTCCAGCAGTAGTCACAAGAGCCATCAACATGTACTGGGACAGCGAGGGCCCATTAACCTTGGCTGTTGCACCCCAGTGACCACCAAAGTCACTGAAATCCTTGGTTATACCTAGGCTTATACTTGGAATTATCATACTTAGTGGCATTTAATTTTTTAAGTGTCTGTTTTTGGAACAGAGCATGATGGTGAGTATAATCAAGTTTCCTTCAGAGGGGTATGCAGTCTGAACTCAAGCACTCTACAAGGCAGGAGTCCCACACTGTGTTCCATCCTGCTATTTGTAACTTCTGATTTCTTGTCCATTAGTTTGCCTTATTTCTGTGAGGATTTTTTTTCCATATCTTGTGTGATGGTTCCCCATAAACCCATGTGGTTTTAATGCTTTGTTCCCAGCTGGTGGCAACTTGGGAATTGAAGCCTTGCTGGAGGTGGTGTGTTACTGGGGTGGGCTTAGAGGTGTTATAGCCAGCTCCCATTGTCAGAGCTTGGCTCATCGTCTTATTTCTGTTTTCCACATGTTGTGGCAGAGGTAATGTCCAGCCTGTTCTACTATCTTTCCCTGCCAGCATGAAGCTTCCCCTCAAGACTATAAGCCAAAACACTTTCCTCCTATCAGCTGTTTTTGGTCAGGTTCTTTCTCCCAGCAACTGGAAGTTAACTACAATACCCTGAATCACACATTCATTAGACTACAAGGAATGGCAAAAACAAGGTGTCCTTGGAATAATGAACAGGGTAAATTATGAAAACAAGTCACAATTCTACCAACAGTGTCTTGCTTAAGAGAGGGATCCACCTATTTTAAGCTGTGAAACATTTGTGCATCGTTTCTAGGACATGAACTTGTAATAAGTAGGCAATCCTTGACTTAATGAAAGTGTTTTTTTCTTAAATTCAGATAAAACTATTACCAGGTAAAAACTAAAATTAAAAAATTGAGGGGCTGGAGATAGGGCTTGGCAGGTTAGGCCCTTGCCTATGAAATCTTAGGACTCAGGTTCGATTTCCCAGCCAGATGCACAAGGTGGTGCAAATGTCTGGAGTTTGTTTGCAATGGCTAGCTGCCCTGGCATGTCCATTCTCTCTATCTGCCTCTTTCTCTCCCTCTTAATAAATAAATAAGAGAATTATTTCAGAAAGAAGAAGTTGAATCCTCAAGTCACTTGCTACTTGAAATTTTTATTTTACTTACCTAATTCATGTCTATATTTCATTGGAAGACAGACAGTAGTATCTTGTAAAATACTTACTTAAAAAGTCTTAAGGCTTCAAACAGTGGATCAGAATGCTATTTAGTGCACTCACAGATCCTTGGAGTCTTCTAGTAATCTTACATTGCAGTTTCATTCTTACTAGTTTATACATGTTTCTTACTAGTTTATACATTCTTACTACTTTTATTCATTTAACTTCAGCTAATCTATAAGGTACTCATCTAATCTCCATAAGGTACTATAAGGTGCTCACTATTTTCCCAAGTATGGGCTATATGTTATTTGCTTATCATTAGGCAGCAGAATGTGGCATGGATGGCAGGTTCAGAGTGAATGAAGGCACAAAACAAAGAGAATGAATAAAATAAAGCTCTGTTTATATGTATTCATATGGGTAAATGTAGTAACCTAAAGGAAAGCACTGACCTCAAACATACATGTATATACAGTTATGTGTATGTGAGAATATATGTTCATGCTTTATGCCTGGATTATGATACAAACTCTAGAAAGGGAATAAGTGAATCTTTGCAATAAATATTATCTTGAGTTATACAGATGAGTCTCAAATGTACATGGAATCACATGAACCCTTTGGCAGTGAGAGATTTGAGAACAACAGAGAAGGCAATGTGACTTGAGGCAGAGACCAGCATGAGGAGTTCAAAGACAAGGACTGTGTTACAGTCAGGTTCTCATTGCTGGTAGAAATCACCCAACCAAGAGCAGCTTGTGGGAAAAAGAGGTTTATTTTGACTTACTGGCTCGAGGGGAAGCTCTACAATGGCAGGGGAAAACGATGGCATGAGCAGAGGGTGGATATCAACCCCTGGCCCACATAAGGTGGACAACAAGAACAGGAGAGTGTGCCAAACACTGGCATGGGGAAACTGGATATAACACCCATACGCCCACCCCAACAATATACTCGCTCCAGGAGGCATTAATTCCCAAATCTCCATCAGCTGGGGAACCTAGCGTTCAGAACACCTAAGTTTATGGGGAACACCTGGATCAAATCACCACAGACTACCATAAACCACCAAAATCTCAGAAGCTAGAAGCAGATTGATGTGTGGACCTCACCAAGGGCGTGTGATACTCTGTCACCACTGTGATTTGGCCCAGTGAAAGAAATAGGAGGTTATATATTTTTGTTGTTCCTAGCTACCAATTGCTGGTGATTGGTTACAGCATCTAGACATGTCCAGTGAAAAATCCATTGGGGCTCAAGAGAGAGAAGAAAAGGAAGAGAAAAATAGTAATAAATAGTAATAGGAATTTCAGTTGTGCCACCTTCCCTGAGAAATGAATAAGAAATTTAGGTGACAATTAAAAATTTTTAAATTTGTGGACAAAAAATCCCACCAACATTTCCTCCAAAAGATTCCAATAGTACAAAATATGCTAACTTAATAGTAAGTAATGATTTGATGTAGAGAATAAATTTTCAGAGAGGAGAGGCATGGATTAAAATAGGTAGGTATTGTCGGGAATTGTGGAGCCCAAACTAGAGATGCATGCCCTGGTCTGTCAATAATAGAGAATCATTGAAGGTTTACACAAAAAGGAATATGATAAGGAACTTTGCTTTGAGAGAATGAATGTGGGAGATGTAGGTTTATGGACTAGATGGGTAAGACTTAATATTGAGGACAATGAGGAACTCGTAGCATTAATCCAAAATAGGGGAAACAAAGAAATGAGCTAAACAGGACAGTAGGAACTTAACAGGTGACAATGGCATTGGTGAGTTCAGTAGGAAGCCTCCTTGGACAGAAGACCTTGATTATTATCATCTTTGACCATCATGAGAAGCGTGAGCAAGAATTGGATTTTAATATGTTTGACTTTCAGTAATAACTCATGCTTTCTTTTTCTTGTTGCTTCTGTGGAAACATACCATAAGACAACATTATAAGCCCAAAGCACTAAATTCAGAGGAAAAACTAGAAAGCAAAAAGGACTTTAGCAGCTCTTGTGTACAGCTCACTGACTAAATGTCTTTCTCTGCTCCCTCTAGTACTTACAACTCCGATTCAACAAGCCTGTTCGCTATGCAGCAACAGTCATCTACATTGTGCAGACGGTGGGTGATGAGCAGTGATGAGCAAAGGCTGCTGCAGAAACGGGAGCTACAGGAGTATAATGTGTAGTTACAGTTGTGCTTACTTGGTACAATTATGTCAACTACTAAAGGACAAATTAAATATTAAGATGTTACTACTTCCAAAGAAGTGGGATTGTCCTGAGAGGCATTCAGATTCTGTAGATTCTGCATATCTAGACCAGAAATAAATGTGTATTATAAACCACAAAGGCAATGCTTTGCTTCAGATTTATTTCACTTGAGTTTTGCAAGCTTTAATTATGAAATCATTTGGTCAATTATTTTTTGCTTTCTCTTGGCTTGCAACATGGTCTCACAATGTAACCCAGGCTGCAGATTCTCCCGCCTCTGCATGCTGAGTCCTGGGGTCAGGCATGTACTACCACACCTGCTTTCGTATTTTTAAACTTGTCTTTTGAGTTTAAGAAAACTGCCTGTTTTCCTAAAGTTACCTCCCGTTAAAATAGCATTCTCAACCACTGTACCTACTTCTGTCTTACAGAGTTCTCCCCCAAACCCACAGGCTTTTGGATGCCTTCATGTTGCCTAAGCTTATTTGTGGCACAAAATGGTGCATTTTCTGCTGGTTACAAAGTGCATTTGGCTAAAAGGTGAACCTCTGCCCTCTTAATCAAACTCCTGTATTCTCTTCTGGATGAGTTTATCCAGTGGGCAGGAGGGAAGCAGCGCTTCTAGAATGCACATCCACTAGACTTTGAACCCATCACTCACACGGGACTCATGACCATGAATCCCCAAGTTGTAGGATTCCATTAAGATAAAATGAAACAGAACCAGTTTCCATCAATGTACCAGCTGCAATTCTGTGAGGTAGAAGGACCTTTGATTATATAGTTCACCACTCATCTTCCTTGCATAGTTCTTCCCTTCATGGACTCTTCCCATCTCTACTCTGAATTCGGTTTTTCAGAAATTGCCAAGATGCACTTCTGTTCTTTAATAAAGCTTTTCATGAAGTCAGTAGAAACCCCATTATGATGTGTACATGAGATGTGTGAGTAGAAGGGTAGATCAAAAGACTGAATTTCAAACCCATTTTAGTACCCCTAGCAATATATCACATATACTTAAAGTTTCAAAATTTTAAAAACCTTGAAAATCTAACTCCCTTCCTTTATGTGTTTGCATGCCCGCTACAAATAACTGCTAGAGGTGACCAAGTTCAAAATTAGAGGTGATGAGAAGGAAATGTTTGATGAAATAATTTGAAGGAAATGTATCACAAAGGTCAATAAAGAATGTTTAAGGCAATATTCCCTTTTGTGCCTCATTCTTCAATGTTCATTTAATTCTGGTTTCTCCACCAGATTCTCTACACAGGAGTTGTGGTGTATGCCCCTGCTCTGGCACTCAATCAAGGTAAGTTACCAGGCGCAACTCACCACTGTGTTTCTAAATTCTCAACTTTGAAAACTATGTATTCATAAGCAGTATTGTTGGGGAGATACTCATCTGATTTGTGTGCTCCGAACTACTGCAGTAGTCATTGCATGCACAGTGCTCTAAAAATGGATCGGACACTGGGAATAATGTAAAAATATTACTAAATTTGTTATATTACAGAATTTGGTAGTTCTAAACACCCAGTTTACTTGCACATTGTTTGTTTGGGATTTTCAGTTTTGGTTTTTGATAACTGCAATGATAATGTATTTGGTATTGCATATTTATAACTTCTAAGCAAGGCCATCATTTTTCAATGACTATATAAAGTAGACAATCTGGGCACAAGAGTGAAAGGTTTTTGCAATGATTCTATTGAAAGATACAGTTCATCTTTTCAAAAAAAAAACACCCTGAATCCTATAAAAATAATTTAAAAAGAACTTACTGGACATAGTGGCACATGCCTTTAATCCTAGCACTCGGGAGGCAGAGGTAGGAGGCTCACTATGAATTCAAGGCCAGTCCGAAACTACAGAGTGAATTCCAGGTCAGCCTGAGCTAGAGTGACACCCTACCTAAAAAAAAAAAGTAAAAACAGAAAATATATTTCCCAGTGTTGTCTGCCATATTCAAAGTCGTTAGTATTCAGTTTAACTGAGCTATGTGATTATAGTAGAGGTATTATCCCAAAAACTTAATTTCAAGCCTATTTTTGTGTTCCTTAAAATTATGCCCAAAATAAATTTAACATCACAAAATTAGCACTGATATAATGGAAGATACAGGCTCTTAGGAAGAAAACCTTGATAGTTTTATACATGAAAGTTATGGACTGGCTTTCAGTATAAAAATGTAAAAAGAAAGACCTAATCTTTTCAAGAGATTAGAAATTTAATTAGGGAAAACTGTTTTACTTTCATTAGAGAAACTTCTTTTCATGTTTCTTTTTCTCCTTTCATAGTGACTGGATTTGACCTCTGGGGCTCTGTGTTTGCAACAGGAATAGTTTGCACATTCTACTGTACCCTGGTATGTATGTAGCTGCAAAAAAAAAAAAAAAAAAAAAACTGCTTTTCTAATAGGAGCGACAGGTATCTCTAACAAGAAGGCACCTAATTATAGAAAAATATTGTTTTCCCAACATTGAAGTTTGCAAGCTTATCTTTCACCTTTGACTGAGGAAGTTGCTGTCATTTTATTTGAATGTGTTGTCAGTACTAGGAGTATTAGGAGAATTTGGATTTTTAACTCTTTCAAGAAAATCTTTTTTCAATAAGAGATGATTTAATGAAAGAAATAACTCCTTGTTACAGGACAGGTGGTGCTGTGTGACTTCTGAGAAAAGTTGTTTGTTCCTCAAGAGTGCTAATTGGGATAGGGAGATATTTCAGTAGGAAAAAAAAAATATTTGCTTGCTATTAGCCAAGAAAATGAGCATCTGAAAGGACCTGATACTGCTTGAGTTTGATTCCCCAAAACCCACTGTAAATAGCTGGGTGTAGCTACATACTTCTGTAACCCTTCTCTGACCTCTGCATTCACATCTGCACATACACATGTATATATACACCACACACACATACATATGCTGCACATGCAAAAATGGTGTTTATGAAGGATAGCATTAACATATTAATATGCATTAATATTAATAATCTCTGACTACTGGTTAGAAAAATGTTAATATCTATCAAACATATGAGGGAGTAAGTATAGTTGCTATTTTATAAGTATTGGCAGAATGTTTCTGCATTTGTGGTACTTAATAAATAAAGGTCAATAAATAGCTGATTAGCACTTACTGTTTGCTCATTCCTCACAACTGAAATCTTTGTTCTTCCGAACCATGTTGCTATTTTTCGTATATAATTTATTCATAAAAATTCATTTGTCATTTATTCATAACAAATTATGAATATGGCAGTCATTTCTAGATAGGTGGGTTCCATTTCCTCACATACAAAATGAATAGAATGATTGATATATTATAATGTAACAGACTATCCATGCATTTGGCATTCTTTTCATAGCCTATACATACTCTTGTAACATAAATTATTTTAATATGCAATTTAAAATATCGTTCTGCCTCTTTTACATATTTTAGGTTCCACCATTCCTCCACATTGAAAGATTTATTTTTACTTTTTTTCTTATTCTATTCTCAGTACTATAATTCACACATATTCCTTCCAACTTTGCTAAAATCTAGGTTCAGTCATATCTGACAGATTGGTTAGTCTAAGGTATGTGCCAACATAAAGGAAACTAGATGCAGGGTATAATAACTTTCAGACATTTTGCTGGGAATTCACAGGATTCCTCAAAGAGAAATAATGAAATAGTACAGCATGAGAAAATAATACACACATATAAGTCATCACGTCCAGCATTTGGAAGACATGAATAGTATACAGGCAGTGAGAATCACACTAACCTTGGGTCAAGTGCCACAAAAGTCTCCTAATTAAATTATTGGGTCTCAGTGCTGTCAGCATGCAGCATCTGAGTGTGGTACTGTCCTACTAGGCTTGGGTAGTTGCAGGGATATGATATGGCTCCAGTTCAGTAATTCTCTTTGATTCATGAAAGGGGAAAAAAGTAAAAAATCTCTCTGAAGTAAGGATCCAATTAAGCTCTAAGATAACCCAATTAAAGTTCTAAGTAAAATATTATTAGCTCTAGGAATATCCCAAGATACCATAGGTGAGGAACAAAAAAACATCAAACAGAATTGAGCCTCCCAAGAACACCACATATTGGAATTGTAAGATGCCGAGTAAAAACTGCAATGAAAGCCAGGAGTGGTGGCGTACACCTTTAATCCCAGCACTCAGGCTGCAGAGATAGGAGGATTGCCAAGAGTTCGAGGCCACCCTGAGACTATATAGTGAATTCCAGGTCAGCCTGAGACAGAGTGAGACCCTACCTCAAAAAAAAAAAAATTGCAATGAAGGATGCTTCAAAGATTAATACAATTCAGGACCAATTATAATTATTATAATTATATTTATTATACAAATATATACAATACAATTATATATAATATATACAATACAATATATATAAAATATATACAATACAATTATAATTATTATAAGGAAAATAACTTGGAAGAAACAACTATATAGTGAAAAATATATCTTCAGATGTAACAGAATATACAAGAAAGATGAGATAGAAAATTAAAAGAGAAATGGAGATATAATGAGAACAAAATGGGAAGACATAGTTTATGTTCAGTTGACGTCTTGGAGGGGATAATATCAAGAATGGAGAAAAGACAGTATTTCCCAAATTAGAGCTTGAGAAATTTCAAAACTGATAAAAAATAAGACTCTAAGTTTAACAAGTGTACCCTTAAAAAATAAAAAGATTAAAAGTCCATATCTAGATACTTCTGTAATATGGTTCTGTAATATGAGTTCACTAATGTGGCTATGATTTTATATATATATATATATATATATATATATATATATATATATATATATATAAAATATTAGGCCATATTTTTTTAAAAAGTCAAGGAGGGGAAAAGATACTTGCCAAGAAACTTTGTGGCTTGATTTCTTAGCAATGAAAGTGGAATCTAGAAAAAGTAGAACAGTGTTTGCAAAAGCATTGAGGAAAACAGCTACCAAGCTATACTTGTGTTTTCAGCAAGTCTGACTCAGAAATTGAGGCTCCATAACCAGAGTCTTTATTAATAGTGGGCCTCCCATAAGATAAGTCTAGAGAAAATGCTGTAGAAAGAAGAGGAAACAAAACCAAGTATGAAAGTGTCAACATAGAATGACAAAATTTCAAGGGGACTCATTTAATAAAACAATCAAAGTCTCAATTGTCCCAAGCAGGAGAGGAGGAAAACAAGCATAGGAAGAGTAAATGACTAGAAACTCGTGAGTAAGAGGAAACAAGTCTGCATACTTTCATCATCACCTTTATATGAACTAAATTTACTATGTTCTAATCAGTTCTGTGCCTCAAGCCTCATCTTGCTCACACCCTGTATTTTAAAACAACCATTTCCTCATGATATCTTCCTGATTCATTCTCTTTTTTGTTCTACATGATTGATGGGATAAGAAGCTTGCTAATATGAAGTGAAAATCTTTCATCATGTGCATCCAATGACTCCACTTATTCTTACCTCTCCACACCTCTGCTCCATCTCTACCCTGTCTAGACAGCCATGAGGCTACACAGACACCCCTAAAGGCAGCTTACTTCTCTAAGTACTGCTCATATTGTCTCTTTATGCTAGTAAAATTGTGTATGTAGCGCATGGGGGAAAGTAATCAGTGGAAGAGGTTTTATAAAGAGACTCCTGCCATCCAGATAACATTCAGTTTAGTGAGGAATATTGTATTCTAACATCACAACTTACATTCATACACAAGAGGAGGGAAGGGAGGTAGGGAAAGAAAGAGGGGGGGTGTTCCAGTTGTTCCGTGAACAAGTCACATAGGACTTCCTAGTGACTTTATCTGACTTTTGAGGACTATTTAGAGTTTGGGTATGTGCAGAATATTATATAACAAATGCCAAATATTCTCTGAAAACTGAAGCCTTTGATATTTTTGTCTTACTATTTTGTAAAGTGTGAAACTTATTTAGATTAAAAATGCTTAATACACTGTAAAATAAATCAACATAGGACTAGGTAGGTGGTGGTAGATAAGGAAATTACTATTCCTCGCAACATTATTTGGACAAAAAGTACAAGTATAATGCCTTTAATAGAGACTTTAATGTTTATTTTAAATGGCATTTTAGTTTTAATTGCAAAATAATGATGGATCAACTCCAGTGCTTTTTTCCCTCCCAAGCTAAAGATAAGGAGTGTTAACTTTTCACAGAAGCTCTTGACACTATGGAGGAGTAACAAAGGATGATAATTCTATTTCTTCATGTTAAAAATATCACATTCTTTCAATTTTTCTAGTGCTGATTTCATTTCAAAATACATTTTATATGTCACATCTTTTAATCTATTTTTATTTTCCTACCTCTATTATGTTTCTAAGCATGGAATTTCTATACATGCAATGCTATGGCAAACCCTTCTTTCACTCCTTTCCTTTTTTCACCATGTTCTCAACAACTTTAGAATCATTTATGGAGTTTTCAAAGGTTACCAAGGACAGGACCCCAACACACACCTCAATTAATTCAGAATTCCTGGGAGAGGAATATGGACTTCCTCCCTCCCTCCCTCCCTTCCTTTCTTCCTTCATTCCTTCCTTCCTTCTTTCTGTTTGTATTTCTTTCTCTGTTTTCTCATTACTTCTTCCTATCCTCCCTTCTGCCCTCCTCCCTTCTTGTCTCTCACCCTCCCTTCTCCAGTACTAACCAGGCTTCACCCTGCTTTGCTTCCAAGATCAGAAGAGACTGGTCATGTCCAGGATGGTGTAGCCATGCACTTTTTCACTTTCCCTCTTTGTTCCTCACATGACCCTAAAATGGAGGCTTGTTTGATAACAGTTTGCCAATAGCTATGCTGACTCACCTTTCTGAAATTCTGGTATGTTTACCAGGCTATTTGAAAACCTAGCCCTTAAACTCCTTCCTACATAAATATCTACAAACCACTATTCCATGCTAGTTCTTTCTTTGACACTAGTCTACCACCTTTATTCCCTCAAAGTATTTGTTATCGCTACTTACAAAAAATGCCTAAAGCCATGTGATTACCCTTAATTTTCTTACTTCCCATCACCTGTATTTAATGGATCACACAGTGAGAATTTTACCTTGAATATCTTTCAAATCCATCAACTTCTTTCCTTCTCTATCTTATTTCAAACTACCGGTTATCTTGGGCCTGGAAAACTTGGAGTAACCTTTGAGTTGGTCTCTTATTTCTTCTCCCCTACAGTCATACAACTCACACAGCCACCAATATCTGATGTCAAACAAATGAAGTCTTCTATCGTAATACTCTCTTATGCTTTTTATTTCCTCTTGAGAAGTTATTTAAGTGGTAACCTCCTTTGTACTGGCTTTATCTTGGATTAACATCTTCTAGGTTTTTTTTTTTTTTCTTTTCATTTTCTGACTTAGTCTCTCTCCTTCATACACATTGGACTGGTCCCTTCTTTGTTCTGAAAACCTGGTGAATTTCTACTCGTTCTCCAGAACTTATCTTATCAGTTTCGTGCTTCAGACTAGATCCTGATGCTCTGTGTGCCAGCACTAACGTGTGAGTGAGTGAGTGAATGATTGTATCAATGGGGAAATTGTCTAGAGTTAGATGGTATTTGGGCCTCATTTTCAATAACTCATACCATTCTCTCCATTTAGGGAGGTTTAAAAGCAGTGGTGTGGACAGACACATTTCAAATGGTTGTCATGATTATGGGATTCTTAACAGGTTCTCATTCAAGGATCAATTCATGCTGGCGGATTCCACAATGTTATTGAGGATGCAAGAAATGGATCCAGACTACACATAGTTGAGTATGTCTAATGCTGCCTTGTCATGCTTTATAAAGATTTACCTGCATGGCCTATGCACTAAAATAACATCTAGGCCTCAGAAAACATCACTGTTCACTTCCTACTTTCTTCTCATAGCTTTGATACAGACCCTCTCCGACGACATACTTTTTGGACAATTTCCATAGGAGGAACTTTTACATGGCTTGGAATCTATGGAGTTAATCAATCTACCATGCAGCGATGCATCTCTTGCAAAACAGAAAAGCATGCTAAACTGTAAGTTCTTGTTCAAGAGAAACTTCTATATTTCTTTTACTTTACTGAGTTACTACATAGCAATATGGGTATGCACATAAAT
The DNA here is from genome assembly GCA_036346955.1 of Dipus sagitta. Lineage (NCBI taxonomy): Eukaryota > Metazoa > Chordata > Mammalia > Rodentia > Dipodidae > Dipus > Dipus sagitta. The sequence continues at coordinate 86,621,612 of CM070779.1, read as the reverse complement.
GAAAGAAAGAGAAATGAAGAGATTTATTTAACCCTTATAACAACTTTTTGAGGCAAACATTACTGTTCGGATCTCAACAGAGAAATGTGAGAGAGCTCCTTTAAACTGAACTCTGCCAGGCTTTGTTTTCTATTAATTGCTGCCTTCACTTACTGAGAAAAAAATAGGTTGCATTAGGTGCACTAGGGGCTGATGAGATAACTCACTTGTTTGCAAAGCCTGTTGGCCCAGGTTCGATTTCCTAGTCATACAGATAAAACCAGACAGGTATTTATTTGCAGCAGTAAGAGATCCCAGTGCACAAAACACACACACAAATAAATAAATAAATAATGCTTAAAAATAATTTAAAAATAAGGCTCATAGGGTGATGATGGAGGTATGGAGTGTAGATGTTTCAATTACTATATGATATATCAAGTGTTCTCTTCAACTATTGTTGATTTGGGGTATGTTAAGAGTGAAGCACAATTCAATATTTTATGATTTTATTTGAACAAATAGCAATTTACGGATTGGGCAGTTTCAACCCAGAGGTTGTCTGGGGCACATGGAGGGAACACAGGGAGAAGACTGTCAAAGGAGGAACACAGAAGACAAAAGTGCTTTATCACTTATAGTTCCTACTGGCTAATTAGGCCCAAGTTGCTGTAAAGTCTCTACCAAGTTCTATGAGTTGCTTAGTTGTTTTGCTTTTTGCTTTTTTTTTTTTTTTTTTTTTTTTTTTTTTTTTTTTTTTTTGCTTTCATGTTTCTTAAACATAGGTAAATATGAGAAATAACACGTCAGTATTCATTAATTTTTGTAAAGTAAGTAAGGTTAGACTCCCTTATGAGACTAAAATGGCTTGTCTGCTTTATGATTCTGCAGGCCTGGAGTCCATTTTAATTTACTTCAACAGATACATTTGCCCTTAAAATTTCTAAGGAGAGGTTTACAAAGAGGAAAATCTAAGGTGACCAGGCTGCAGCCAGAGTGAAACTCTTGCAGGGTCAGTTAACTAAGGACTTCAGAACAGATGTTAATCAGAGTTCCTCTGAGCACTGTAGATGAGGCCATGCTCTTGACAGGGCCCAAATGCATTTCTATGCTCTTTTAAAACTAATTTAACAACCAAAATTATGAATAAAACCATGTTTTATCTCTAGTGTTGCTGCTAAAAGTTCCAGTCTCCTTAGGTGTGGTAGTATCAAGGTGGAATATCCTGCATAGCATCTTGTGTTTTTGATCAAGCCTCACACATGTTCCTCATTTGGTGGTGCCTTTGGGAGGTAGAGCCTTGCTGGAGGAGGTGTGTCACTGGTGGTGCCTTGAGGTTTATTAGACAAACCCTATTGGGTGTTGATAGTGAGCCCAGCCTTGCTGCTTCCTCTTTGCTGATATGAAAAGATGTGACACCTGGCTATTCGTTACTGACATGCTTTCCCTGCCATGATGAAACTTCCCTCAAAACTTAAGCCAGCAATAGGCCTTTCATTCCATAGGTTGTTTCAGTCAGGTGTTCTTTCCCAGTAACGAGAAGGTAACTGCTATACCTGGCTGGACAGGATGACCTAAACATTTTTTTTAAGGAGTCACTATGAATATTGTTCTGTGTGATTTAAGAATACTTTTCAATGTAAAGTTTCTTATTTTCTCTACATAGCACAGGAAAATGCCTGGAAATAATTAAACCATTGATTCCTTCCAAGAAAGAACTACAGTGTTACTGTGTGTGTAATTCACAACTCAGAGGAAGGGAGTGAATGCATAACCTAGTAGTCTATCAAATCACTGGTGATACATGCAAATCCTATTGCAACAGATAATGTTAAGCAAACCTCCCACCCTCATGATCACCACTTTATCAAATAGCTGTATTACTGAAAGTACATATTAAAACTTATTTAAAGTGCTGCTTTTGGATAAACTAGATAAAGAGAATATTCCTTTCATAAAATTAGTAATAATTCTTGTTCAATGCAGTTTTATTTTGATTGTTTTGCTTTTATTTAAATTTACTTATTTTTTTGACATGGGGTCTTGGTTTATTGCCAGGCTGGCCTTTAGCACTTTGGCTCAATGATACTACTGCCTCAGTCTTCTTAGTTGTTAGGACTATAGGTTAATGTCATTATGTATGGATATTAAGTATAGTTTTAATCTTGCCAGTATATATATCTTTCTTGTGTGTTATGTTTGATTTATGTCTATTAATACAAGTACCTGAAAAGAGCTCTTTTTTTCTATTATTTTTTCCATAAGTGGGCAATAATAATACTTTGTATTTGCTAAATTCATATCATTTATTAAACAATGCAGTGCATGGATGCTTAAAGAAGGCCATGCTTGCCCCTGCAGATATGGCACTGTGAGTGGTGAGAATAGTGAGGGCCATGGTCTGCTGCTTGTACTCAGCCCTGAACTGTGCCCACTGTTGCCCTGAGGGCTACAGGCCAATGCCATCAGGATGCTGATCTGGGTTCTTAAATTCACAGGGAAACATGAATGGACAACAACAGAAAATGATATTGGAACAGTGGGAATCAGCAATTTTGCACAGGAAGCTTTGGGAGATGTCATTTACTGTTGTCTTCCAGAAGTTGAGACAAAATTGGAAAAAAAAAAAAAAAGCAAGATGAGTGTGGAGTGTTGGAAAGTGTTAAAGCTATGAGGAAACTCAACTCTCCTCTGTCAAGAAGCACTTGCAGAAAATCCAGGGCCCAAAAAATCTTGTTATGAGGATGGTTAGCTGATCTGTATGACATGACACTGAACAACCTTTCACAACTAGATGAACTAATGAGTGAGGAGCCTGTGAGAAATACATGAAGTCTATTGAGGAGTGAGCACAGCACCCCCTAAACTACTGTGCTGCAACTTCCTCAGCACAGCTGTCTTAAACAGAAGACTTAGAATAACTGATAGCAGCCATCATGGAAAAGGAAGGATTCTTGGCACTGCCAGTGGAAGAAATCCCTGTCGGCTTCCTTAAGGTTATAGATAAACACAATAATACCTTAGTCTTGGTTATTTAGGAATATGAAGCTGTGGTATTCAGAATTCGTGAATTATCTATGGTAAAGAGTGGTCATAAGAATTGTCAATTTCAGGATAACATTGTGATCGTAAGCCTAAGGATCTTCCCACTGAAGCAACTGGGAGTGGACGGAAGTGTCTGCTGTACAATGTCAGATGAAGGACAGTGCTACTTTGGTTTGACAATATACTGCATTACCTGCTGCTATCTTCATACAGTGAAGCAGCAGCTATGCAACAAAGTAGGAAACAAAATATACAACCTCTTATTACTTTTAAAAAAGGCCATGGTTATATCTGTGTACACACATGGACACTCACATACACAGAAGCATGTGTGACTATAGTACATACACACTCCTCTGTATGTGTCTTATAACCTCATTTAGTGGCTAGTTTAATTCAAGTAAATCAATGTATTATCTATCATACAGTTGTTTAGAGTCTAGAATTTGCTGTGTCATTAGTGAGTATGAAAATTGGCAGGATAGGAAGATGTTTATGAAGAAAGAAATGTAAATAATTTTCTAAGCACTTAGGACTCCAATTCCATTCATTTCAACCCTCATAAGGGATCAGAACTATACTTGGAGTTTCTAAGACTAAGGAAAGCTGAGAAATATGTACTGTTTTTGGAGAAGATTTTCCTAAAAAGAGTCTAAGTTGATCTAGTCAGCACAGTCCAGGACCGAAAATCAGTCAGCACAACCAGTGCTGTTAAGTGCACAGAAATGGAGAGGAGATTGTTATAGTGAGGAAATGTTGGAAGATCTCACTTGGCTCACAACTAGAGCCTCAAGAATATTTCTTGGGTAGTTGGAAGCCACTCAGAGTCAGCTGTGGACTCTCACCTGGCCTACCTTCAGAGTGATGACCAAGTGTTCTGCCTCTATCTAAGTCAACTGACAGCTTGCTATAATTACCATATTATATTGGAGTTTAGGGAACACCTATGCTACTTGGGAAAAATAAATACTTCAACATAGGTAAGTGGAAGTAGAGCAACAAAATTAATACCTAATGTAGCCATGAAATTATGAGTGACTCTTTGTATATGCAGTTAACTGGAAGACCAAGAATGCCAGTGACTTACTGTGACGGTCAATATTGACCTCAACTTAATGGGATTTGGAAGACCCTAAGTATTAAACCTTGGGCTTCTCTGTGAGGGTGTTTCCAGAGAAGTTTAACTAGGAAAAAAGACCCAACCTAATGTGGGTGGCATCATCACATGGCTTCAGGTCCCAGGTGAATAAAAAGTAAACAGCACCAGCATTCATCACTCTCTGTTTCCTTGTGGACTGTGGAACCCGCCCCTCTTGGCCTGCCGCCATGCTTTCCCTCCCATGATTCACTCTACCTTCAAAGCATGAGTCAACACAAACCATTCCATCCTTTAATTGTTTTTTATTTCCACGTACTTTGTCATAGCAATCAGAAAAGTACTAAATACTACAAAAATGGCACTGAGTAGTGGGATGATCGCTATGATAAACCTGTCCATGTTCTTCTTAAATTATTAGAACTAGTATGTGGGAGGAATGTGAAAGAGTGGCTAGAGAAGCCCTTGGAATCACATATACAGAGCTTAAAGACATATTTTATTTTATTTCTTTTTTTTTTTTTTGAGGTAGAATCTTACTCTAGGCTAGGCTGACCTGAAATTCAGTATGTAGTCTCAGGCTTGCCTCGAACTCACAGTGATCCTACTACCTCTGCCTCCTGAGTGCTGGGATTAAAGTTTTGCACCACCACATCCAGCTGAATGATCTATTCTGATGAAAAATCAGAGCAACACAGTGCACAGTGGAGGAGCAGCTTCATGAGGCATAAGGGTAGGACAAGGATTCAATTAGGAATTAGAATACTAGAGACCATTCATGTCGCATTCTGGCAAAGAATGTGCTGTAGTCTGTCTTGAGAATCTGAATGAGGCTGAATTAAAAAGCAACGGAATAATTTGTTTGGCAAAGGAACTGTTGATCTAGCACAGACTTCAGGCTGTGTTATAGTTATTTTTCACTGCTTTTTCCCCCCATATTTAGAATGAGCAAGTGGAATAGAAAGGTTTCAGAAAATGTGAAGTATCGCAAGGCAATGAGCATGAACAAGTTTAGGATGGTTGATAAGGAGGGTACAGAGGAAGCAGCTGTAATTGTTAGAGATTAGAGCAATTAAACAGGCTCTGAACTGGAGAACAGAAAAGGCATACTAAAGGCAAGACCCCACCCATCAAAAGTCTCCAGCTTAGAAAAACGCAAATTCATGTGAAGACAGAAAGGCTGAACTAAGAGTGCTGCTGAAAGTATTACATGATCGAGAACAACTGCCTAGGGTTCTGTTTTCCCAGGTTCAGCTGCCAAGGTATACAAAGAGCGCAACAACTATGGGAGAAAGAGGGCAAACGACATTTCCCACTGGCCACAGAACTTGGTAGCATTGTCTGCATGTGCAGGTTTGCAGAGGTATAAGATGCAAGAGTTCAAGTGACATGGAGGGCTGTAACTAGGGTCCAGAAAGCTGGCAAGAATAAACAATGTATGACAAGCATGATTCTCCTGCAACGAGGCCTTATGTGAAGGTGAAGGTGCATTCCAATTTACAATGGAGACTTCCAGATGTTCAAGATGCCAGGGTTATGGAATTTTGGCCAAGCACAGCTGCAGGCACAGAGTATAACTGGCTCAAGAGAGAGGACCTGTGTGCTGCAGGCAGCAGGACTAGGTGTGTGTTGGTGGGTGGTACCCAAGGCTGGTGGAGCCTAAATGATACCATCAAAGACCCCTGATGTAGGACAGGAAGATGCAGAATTTGATGTTCTGTTGAATTCCAGTCTTGCCTTGGCCAAGTGTCTCCTTGCTATATTACCATTTCTTTTGAGAATGGGGATTTTACTCTGTGCCATTGGAAGTATGCAACTTGTTATGTGATTTTAAAGGAGCTTACAGTTTAGAGATTGCATGACTCTCAGAAGATATTCTGCATTTACGAAGTAAAAGTGTATTTATTTATTGATTGATTGATTGATTGATTTGTAACGAGAGAGAGAGAGAGAGAAGGGATGGGGTGGGGTGAGGGAAATAGGTGCACCAGGGCCTCCTGCCACTGTAAATGAATTCCAGACACATGTGCCACTTCATTAAAAAATCCACCTTTAACTTTCATTGGTACCAATCTCCAAAATGTCTCTTTAAAGGCCAAGGACCAAGTTACCTTCGTTCTTTTGTAGTGAATTAGTTACTATGCCGCAAGACGACATCAGGTGACCAGTTGTTTCACGTGTTCTTTTCTAGTGCATTATACTTCAACTTATTGGGTCTCTGGGTCATTTTGTTGTGTGCTGTCTTCTCCGGCCTCATCATGTACTCTCACTTCAAAGACTGTGACCCTTGGACCTCTGGCATTATTTCAGCACCTGACCAGGTATGTCTGTCCCCTGTTTTCACTACAAAATGTCTGGACTAAGTGAGGTTCTGGTGATGGTTGGGGAATGTTGGAGTCATTTTCTTCCTGTCTAGTTGTCACACCCGAGGCTGTGGCTTCTTTCTTCCACTTTGGAGAGGTGAGCATGTAAAAGGAGGACATCTCACACACCTCCCCTTGTCCTGGAAAGCAAGGTCAGAATCCGTGTCAAGGCTCAAAGAACAAAGTAGAATGGAAACTGACTCCTTTTCCACACATTCTGAGGTCAATTCATGATACTTCAATCTAAATTTGATCAAAGCCAAGCATGCTAGCTCATACCTGAAATCATAGCATTTGAGACCCACAGGCAGGCAGGTCAGGAGTTAAAGGCCTGGCTGTGGCTACAGCAGTGAGTTTAAGAATGCCCTGGACTACATGAAGCTCTGTCTCAAAAAAAAGTAATACTAACAAATGACCCTTGTTATAGTACCTATAATCCAATCTTCTAGGAATTTCATAACTAATATGCCCATGTTAATTTAATTTATTACATTAATTAATTTAATTAATATCACATCAAATGTGACAAAATAAAGTCCATTTTGCTGAAAAATTGCATTTTAACATTTCAAATAATGCTGGGATGAGTAGTAACTCCTCTTCTTTCCTTCTCTCTCTTTAGCTGATGCCATATTTTGTCATGGAAATATTTGCTACCATGCCTGGACTTCCAGGACTTTTCGTGGCTTGTGCCTTTAGTGGAACTCTGAGGTTGGTATATTGGCAAGATGATGATGATGGACTGACAGTGATGAATCAGCTATATCTATGGAACACTTGCTGTGCCTCAACTGATCTTCTGAAATGCTTTATTTTTGCTCATTGTTATACAGCATAAGAGAATTAACTTTACTCATGTTATTACCAATTTGTGATAAGGATGCTGCGATTTAATAGGCAAGTTAATCATTGTAAGTTATTGAGCTGTGAGGCAGGATGTAGGCATAGTTTTATCCCTACTATAGACTTTTCTGCTTAATATTTCACCCTTGTATGATGTTTTATTGGTCACCCTTCTATTGCTCCAATGAAATACCTGAGTGAAATAGCTTATTAAAATAAGGCTTATTTTGGGATAGAGGAATGGCTTAGTGGTTAAGGAATTGGCCTGCAAAGCCAAACTACCCAGGTCTGATTCCCCAGGACCCACATAAACCAGATGCACAGGGGGCACATGCACCTGGAGTTCATTTGCAGTTGCTGGAGTCCCTGGCACACCCATTCTCGCTCTCTCTCTCTCTCTCACTCTCTGTCAAATGAATAAATAAAAATAAGTAAATAATTATTTTAAAAACATAGCTTATTTTGGTTTACAATGTTGGATGTTCCAGTCCATGAACAAGGGATCCCATTACCTTAGCTCTCTATGTAGTGAGAGAACACATTATGGGAGAGAATGTGACAGAATTCAGAAAGCCAATGAAAGAGACAGAAAGAGGCCAGGGACCATAATCCCCCTTAGAGACATGCCTCTAATGATCAAAGACCCCAGTCAGGCCTTGTTTATCTAAAGTTCCACCACTTTCCTATAGCAGCACCACTTTGGAGATCAAGCCTTTAATATATGGACCCTTGGGAGACATTAAGAATCCAGACTATGGTGTTTTGCTCATGGCCCCCAGAGATTTATGTTCATCTTAAAATATAAAATGTATGCATGTCAACACATTGTCTAGCATTGCTCAAAATATCAAGTCTGAAATCTTTCTCCAAACTGTGGGAAAGCTCAGCTGTGAGCCACTACAAAAATCAATAAGAAAGGTTCATACCTTCAAAATACAGTGGTGACCAGTCAGTCACCTGGAGGGGTAGGCCCAAGGCAAGACCAAGACCCAGAAGTAAAACCAATAAATCTTTAAGTTCTATGCCTGACACCTGGGGTGCATTGTGGTGAAAGATGGTTTGAATAGTCTGTATGTGCCCTGCTGTTGCAGCCCACATGGCCCACTTCAGTCTGGCATTGCTGCCTGTAACTTTCTGAAGTGATTCTTTCCCACTGCTTCATTTCCCTCTCCCTTGGGTCTCTGCTGAAGCCTCAACATTACCTTTGTAGCCCCGTTACACACTGCCCTGTAGGCGCTGCTTACCAGGACTAACCCTATAATATACTGCCTAGCCCTCCAAGCAGTTTTTTTATTTGAAATAGCTGAGAGTTTAAGTCACAGTTTTAAATTATTATTTTTGGGTAACAATATGTCCAGGAAGGACCATTCCATAACTATAAATAATTATCCAGATACCATGATAGTATATTCATTATGGTATACAATAGTTAGATTATTAAATTGCCTAGCCTATATGCCTGTAGTATAAGAAATTAAATACAATACTCTTTTATCTATTCCTTTAATCCTTTCTTTCACTTTCTCTGTCCCTCTCGCTCTTCTTTTTTTTTTTTTTTATTTCTGAGGCAGGATTTCACTCTAGCCCAGGCTGATCTAGAACTCACTTGGTATCCCAGGCTGGCCTCAAATTCATTCCAATTCTCCTACCCCAGCCTCCTGAGTACTAGACTTAAAGGCATGGTGCTGTTACTTTCTCATTGCTGAGACAAACACCTGACCAAAAGCAGCTGATGGAGGAAAGGGTTTATTTCAGGCTTACAGATTCCTGGGGAAGTTCCATCATGGAGGAAGAAGCTGGCTCACTTCAGCAAACATCCATAAAAAAGAAACAAAAGCCAGTACCAGCCAAAGTGAATAGCCAGAGATCAGGCTGGCTCTCAACACACCTAATAGGGCTGCATCAGGGCTGTGCCTACTAGAGAAAAGTAGGAAGCTTACTCTTAAATTATCTTGGGCTATGGGCAACATACATTTACATTCAAACCACCACAAGGCATGAGCCACACACTTGGCCTCTCTCATTTCTTAATGAATATGTCTTCTTCCTTTCTTTCTTTCTTTCTTTCTTTCTTTCTTTCTTTCTTTCTTTCTTTCTTTCTTTCTTTCTTATTTATGAGAGAAAGGCAGATAGAGAGAGAGAGAGAGAATGGGCGCACCAGGGCCTCCAGCCACTGCAAACGAACTCCAAACGCATGTGCCCCCTTGTGCATTTGGCTAACATGAATCCTGGGGAATCGAGCCTTGAACTGGGGTCCTTAGGCTTCACAGGCAAGCACTTAACCGCTAAGCCATCTCTTCAGCCTGAATAAGTCATCTTTTAACCACTGCCTGGAAGTAATACTTTCATTTTATCCTTCATTCTTCTATGCATTTGAATTAGTTTATAAAGTCTCCTTTATATCCTTTTCCTCTGTTAGTCTATATCTATAATAAAACCATTACTTTTGCTGACAGAACTTTAAGTTGAAGATGGAATTACTACTTTTGAACTACTTGAATTTAATACAGTTACTTATTGGAAGAGCCCAAATATTCCTGCTTTCTATGAGGAATTAAATAGGTTTTCATACTATCCTGCAAAGAAAACTCCAAATGCCAGGTGTTCTGACCAGATCTCATACTGAACTCTGGAGAGTCACCATCAGAACTTCAGTGCTGTCACGCATCTTTAGTGCTTCCTAGCCTTATCTCTTCTTTTTTCCTTTACTAATCCTATTCTAGCCACTTTGATGGCTTCAGGTTGTAGAATACAATCATCTCCTTTCTTTTATTTTTAAAAATATTTTAGGGCTGGAGAGATTGCTTAGCAGTTATGGCACTTGCCTACGAAGTCTAAGAACTTATATTCAAGTCTCCAGGTCCCACATAGCCAGATGCACAGATCCAAATGGACAATGTTTCACATGCATACAAGGGGCCGCACATGCCTGGAGTTCATTCACAGAAGGCTGAAAGTTCTAGTACATCCATTCTCTCTCTCTCTCTCTCTGTCTCTCTCTCTCTCTCCATCTCTCTCTCTCTCTCTCTCTCCATCTCTCTCTCTCTTTCTCAAAATAAAATAAATATGTTTGATATTTATTTATTTATTTGAAAGGGAGAAGAGAGAGAGAGAGAGAGAGAGAGAGAGAGAGAGAGAGAATGGCACACCATGACCTCCAGCCACTAGAAAGGAATTCCATATGTATGTGCCACCTTGTGCATCTGGGGCTTCCGTGGGTCCTAGGGAATCAAACCTGGGTTTTTTGGGGTTTTTTTTGTTTGTTTGTTTGTTTTTGGCTTTGCAGAAAGCACCTTAACCTCTAAGCCATCTCTCCAGCCCCATAATCAACTCCTTTCTATCTCAAGGCATACGTGGGTAATGTTCCCTTTATCCTCCAGCCCACTTTGTATGAATCCTTTCAGTGCCTATCTTTCCTGTCACTTACTAAAGAAGAATTTCTTATTGGTGTAGGTGTCTTTCATAGTTTCATGTCATTTTCCTTTGTAACAATTTAACAACTCTAATAAGTTGTATAACTGGTCACTGAATGTCTATGTCTATGCTTTTAAAATTCAATAATGTATGCCTACTACCCAGAATGAATAAGCATGCTTATATGAATAAGTTATTAACAAGTGTCAAGCAGCATTTCCCTACAGGAAAGGATGGTTACTGCTTTGCCACTTCCACAACAGTCCCAATGTGTGTCTCTATACACACACATGCACCCATGCTAGTACGCACATGCTACTCTTAGTCACTTGTAAAAATATTGTAAAGAGATATTAGTGGGAATTAGAACATGAAATCACTGTTAGCTTCTTCCATGAAGTTTGTGGAAGAATTGAAAGAGCATTAGTACAGAAAAAAGTTTGATGATTGAGTAAACAAGTCATGTAGTTCTCCTGCAGTTCTAGAACATACACCCATATCTAAATATGTTTCCTGTAGAGCCTGCCTTTGTCTCCCTCTGCTGCATAGCAAAGCCAACAGATGGCTCAGCCTTATTTGATTTGAACCATGTTATTGCTCTTCTCTTCTAGCACAGTGGCAGCCAGCATCAATGCCTTAGCAACAGTCACCTTTGAAGATTTTGTCAAGACATGTTTTCCCCATCTTTCTGACAAGCTGAGCACCTGGATCAGTAAAGGCTTATGTAGGTACAGTTGGTGGACCTTCTACTCCATACCATGAAATGTATATTTGTGTACCCCAGAATACTTTATAGATATAAGTGAACACTGAGACACATAAGGATTTTACATGTGGAAGTGCACACACTTCCAAAGATAGCACCAAGAGGGTATAAGGAAGAAACAGCCACCCTGGTCACCCCATTGTTATCTTATTTCAAAAGTGATATGCTGAAGACTCATCACACCACATTTCTTGATTATTCTATGTTGATTAATCTACATGGAAAGATTCTTGGCTCAGTGTGGCCAGATTCTTTATCAAATAAAATTCAAATTCTTGTGTAAAGAATTTTCTCTTTAAATAAACTCCCAAGAAGATCAAGGAATAAATGCTCCACATATAATTAAAATTAAATATTATAATTATAATCACTGGATCATCTATATTGAATTATATGCAGACTTTTTCTGCTTTTTAAACAGAAGAAATTTAAAAACTATTTTATTTATTTATTAGAGAGAGGGGGGGGCAGATAGATAGAGAATGGGCACACCAGGGCCTCTAGCCACTGCAGATGAACTTGAGATGCATGTGCCACCCTGTGCATCTGGCTTATGTGGGTACTGGGGAACTGAACCTGGGTCCTTAGGCTTTGCAGGTAAACACTTTAACCTCTAAGCCATCTCTTCAGCTCCCATTTTCTGCTTTTTAAGAATAAATAAATTACATACTTTATTTCCCCCACCAAGAAAATGTAGGCAATTCTGGGAAATATATTTACTTTGTAAGTAATGTTATATCTCTATCTAACTTTGCCTGTGGTTGTTTCTTTTTTTTTTTTTGCTTTTTTTCCTTATTAGTTAGTTTTGTATTCAGCAAATACAGTCAGTTTGGTACCATTATTAGGCTCATCCGTGACCTACCCCCTCCCCTTGGCCCCTCCTTGTTGAGGTATACGGGTCCTGCATTGTGGAGTTAGCCCACAGTTATGGGTAAGCTAAATGTCTCTGCATATCATGACCCAACATGTGGCTCTGACATTCTTTCTGCCCCCTCTTCCTCAAAATTTCCCTGAGCCATGTTGGGTTCATTTTTGGTCTGCTTCAGTGATGAGGTGTTGGGGGCCTCTGAGGCTCTGGCTCTCTGATTTGGTAGGAGTTGATTTTTCTCTGTGCTGATCTCCTTCCCCCTTGTGCTGGTATCCAGTTCATCAGGAAAACAGCCCCCTTGCTTGTTTCTCCAATTTTTCTTAGTTTTAGCCAGGGCCCTTTTGAGGTATGATGGGGTGGCTCTCTCCTTAGGATCTACATCTATCTGAAAAAGAGAAGCAGATTCTCCAACGGAGAGTAAGTTAGCACCAGGACAAATGAGATAACTCTTACTTTTTTTTATAGAGAATTTAATAGGTGTAGGCCCTCTTGTAGCCCACAATTGATGATAACTTAATATTGGAGAGCGGGCTTATGTCAGTCCCCAGAGAGTCAGCGCGTCTAGTGCCAGAAGGCGCTACATGGGCGACTGGGGGAGAATGACCAATATCTGTCGAAGCAATGTATGGTCTAACCTACTTAGCAGCAAATAACTTGTTGTGATGCCCACACAAGTGCAGGGGTGGCACATAGCCATGGTGGGGAACCAACTGCTCTCAATTCGGCTAACTGATCCCCTCACTGGTATGGGACCCATAGCTGGAGCTGGGAAACAAGTCAGAACTATATCCAAACATAAGCCCACTCTCCAATATCAAGTTACCATCAATTGTGGTTGTTTCTTTTTAAGAGAGAGATGCCTCTGAATATTCCCTCCAACCCTGTGGCTCTTACATTCTTTCTATCACCTCTTCAGCAAAATTCCATGAGCCTTGGTGGGTATGCTTTAAGTCTACTTTAGTGTTGAGCTCTCAGCAGCTTTGGAGTGTCTGTTTTGGTGCTTTTTGAGTATCCTCAGGGTCTGTTGTCTCCATCACCCCAGCACAGATTGTCAGACTTGCCATGGAAGCAACAGTCTTGCTCATCTCGCCAATTCCTCTGTGGTTTCCCCTGGGCCCTAGTTGCTCTGCTAGGGGTGGTTCATCTGCTGACAGGGTGTCAGCTACCTATTCTTGTCTTGTTGACAGATTTTGGTTGTCCTTTGTTCTGCTGCTGCTTTCTGAAAATAATAATAATAATAATAATAATAATAATAATAAAAACATATTGTCCAATGGAGAGTGAGATCAGGATAGGTTAAAAGGGATAAGCACTGTTAATTGAGAGAGATTTTGATAGATGTAGCCTCATGTTTGGCCAATGTCTAGTGGGAGCTTCTCACTGTGTCCATAATCTTGGTATCCATAATATTTTGACTTGGTTCCTAGTTCCAGCTATGGGTTCCTTTCCACTGAGCAGATCTCTTAGCCAATAAGAGAGCCATTGATTACCCACCTAAGTTGTAAACCACTATTGCACAGTGTGTACAACTTGTCAGGCTGGTTTCTTTCATATAGCAGGTTCTCTTTCTTCTTCAAAACGTTGTTGATCATTTCACCCTAGCAGCTCATGTAGCTTTCTCCAACACTATCAGGCTAACCATCTGGGAACCAACTTCCTTTGAGATTCAGCCATATCTCTTGATGTTCTGCATTGGTATCATGTGGCGTCTTCAGCAATATGGTCTTACCTTTCACTTCAGGTGGTTAATCTAGGGTTTTGACAGAGCCTGTCTTGTTTTGGGGACCTCGTAGATCTGTCTGATCAACAGCTCAATGTGGGTTGCAATGAATCTCTGGTTTCAGAGTTACAAGTCAGGGCTAAATATTATAGGGTTAGGTTTTATCCAATTTCCCCTCCCCCCAAACCCTTCCATCCCTCTTATCTGTCCCTCAAGTTGCTTGTCAGGTATGTCTGCAACTTAAACTGCTCTTCAACATAATATTAGTAGTCCTAACCCAAGCAATAAGAGAGGAGAAAAATATAACAGGGATACAAAGTGGAAAGGAAGATGTCAAATTAGCCCTATTTGCAGATGAAATGATGCTACACATAAGTGACCCAAAAAATTCTACTAAAAAACTTCTAAAGGTGATAAATTCCTTCAGCAAAGTGACAGGATAAAAAATCAACACCCAAAAATCAGTACTAGCTTTCCTATATGCAAATGATAAATACACAGAAAAAGAAATCAGCAAGGCTGTCCCGTTTTGAATAGCTATACACACAAAAATCAAATACCTTGGAATAACACTGACCAAGGAAGTGAATGACCTATATAATGAAAACAAAAACTCTCAAGAAAGAAATCAAGGAGGACATGAGAAGATGGAAAGACCTTCCATGTTCCTGGATAGGTAGAATTAATATCGTGAAAATGGCAATCTACCAAAAAGCAGTACACAGGCTCAATGCAATATCAATAAAAATCCCAGCATCATTCTTCTCAGAGATAGAAAAAATTTCAAAAGTCATATGAAATAGCAGAAGGCTCCAGATGTCCAAAACTATCCTCAGCAAAAGAAACACCTCTGGAGGTGTCACCATACCAGATCAAAAGCTATAATACAAAGTCATAGTAACAAAACCAACATGGTATTGGCATAAAAACATACATGTAGACCAATGGAACAGAATTGAAGACCCAGCCCTTATTTCAAGTAACTATGGCTACTCGATCTTTGACAAAGGAGCTAACAACTTACACTGGAGAAAACGATAGCATCTTAAACAAATGGTGCTGGAAAAATTGGTTAAAAACGTGGAAAAATGAAACACTTCTTTCACTATACTCAAAAATCAGCTCAACATGGACTAAAAATCTCAATATAAGACCTGAAACTTTTAAATTACTGCATTAAAAAACAGGGGAAACTCTCATGATATAAGAGTAGGGAAAGACTTCCTGAACAATACCCAATAGCCCAGGAAATTTTAAAAAATCATGCAACCAGTGGGATCTCATGAAGCTAAAATCCTTTTGTACAGACAAACATAATATAAATGGAATCAATAGACTACCTACAGAATGGCAGAAAATCTTTATCAGCTATACCACTGACAGATGCCTAATATCTAGAATCTACAAATAACTCAAAACACCTAAGCAACAACAAAAAAATCAAACAAACCACTCAAAAATGGGGCAGATAGCTGAATAGGGAATTCTCAATGGAAGACATACAAATGGCTAATACTCATTTACGAAAATGTTCAACATCCTTAACCATCAGGGAGATGCAAAGTAAAACAACTATGAGATTCCACTTTTCTCCAAAAAGGATAGAAATCAATAAAAAAATCAAATGATAATAATTGTTGGCAAGGATGTGGGGAAAGAGGACCCTTCATTCACTTCTTGTGGGAGTGCAAACTTGTACAACCAATATGAAAATCAATATAGAGACTCCTGTCTCAAATAAAAATAGTGCTACCAATTACCCAGCCATTCCTTTACTAGGCATCTACCCTAGAGGCTTCACTCTTAACTGCAGAGGTATTTGCTCAACCATGTGTATAGATGCTCCATTCACAATAGCTTATAACTGGAATCTGCCTGAATGCACATCATTTGATGAATGGATAATGAAGATGTAGTACATATACACAATGGGATTCTACTGAGCAGTAAGGAAAAATGATATAATGAAATTTGTAGGAAAATGGATAGGCTTGGAACAGATCATAATAAGAGAGCTCATACAAGCACAGGAAGACAAACATAGCATGTTCTCCCTCATCTGTGGTTTCTAAATTGGATTTTTATTTTCTAGTCATAGCTCCCTCTAATGACTAGCAACAATCTGATTTTTTTCTAAATAGATAAAGTTATCTCTAAAATTTCATATAAATGGAGCCACACAGTGAATTTCACTTTTGTAAGACTGATTTTAAAGCATAATCATTTTGAGATTCATCACAATTGTGTATTTAACCAACAAATATGCGCACCAGGTTTTTTGTTGTACCAATTGTAGACATTCCTCAGCTTCCTGGAGTTCCCATGGATATTAAAATGTGTGGAAACTCATTTGTTGTTGTATAGTAAAAAGTTGTATAGTATTTATATATTATCCATTTATGTTCATATACTATCCATTTACATTTTCCCATAGAACATGTCTAGATTAGTTACAACACCTAATATAATGAAAATACTACATAAATAGTTGTTAAGCTATATTGTTTAGTGGTTAATGGTGGTACAAAGCCTGTACATGTTCACTATAAACTTAGTTTCTGTAATATTTTCAATCTATCGTTGATGAATTTGAGAAAAGATAACCTCAACGTGGAGAGCCAATTATGCATCCGTTGATGGACTGAGGCTGCCTCAGCTTGAAATTATTATGATTAGTTTGTACATGCCTTTTTGTAAGCATATTTTCATTGCTTTTTGATGAATAGCTAGGTACGAAATGACTTGGTCTACTATCAAAGCTTTCAATTTCTTTGAAATGCTTTCTTATTACAACTGAATCCATCTCCATAAAACTTACTAGTATTGTGACTTGCCTTGTGTTTTTGAAGTTGTACTTATTTTCTTGTGATCCATAATTCTTTGCTTTTGAGCTTATATAACCTCTGCAATATACTGAGATTGTAAATGTAGTGGTTTGAGTGGAAAATGTTCCCTGTGGACGCATGTGTTTGGATATTTAATCCCTACTTGTTGGCACTATTTGGGGAGTTTGTGTCACTTTTGAGAGGTGGAGCCTGGGTGGAGGAAGGCTGTCACTGGTAGAGGACCTTGAGATTTTCTAGTCCAGTTCCACTTGTTGTGCTTTAGCTTTTCCGCTTCTTCCCTGCTGATGTGACAACGTGAGCAAGCTGATGCACCTGCCAGGCTTTCCACACCGTCACAAACCTTGCCCTCAAACTATAAGCTGGAATAAACCATTTCCTAACATAAGCTACTTCGGGTCACATATTTTGCTCCAACAATTAAAAAGTAACTACTACAGCCAATTTAAAGTGCTTCTTTTATGGTTCCTCAGGTGAATTATTTCCAAAAGTATACTCTTTACTTGGGCTGTTAGGTCATATTCATTCCTCCATGTCCTCCTCATTTTATCATGGACTCCATATTTCTGTTGTCTTTTACTTGCATTTTAGCAAGAATAGACAAATGCAATCATAGCATTGACCACTGGGTAGTTTGACTCCCTTGATAATATTAAATATCTGGACTGGAACTAATACAAGCTTAATGGACTCCTGTGTAATTCCCAACCTCTAGCAAACATTAATGGACATGTTGAATGGAGGTAGAAGTCTCTTCTATGCTTAGTTTTGTTGTCTAGTCATTGTCACTGATGTAGCACTAGGAAAATCCACAGCTGTGTTCTGGGTACTACATGTGAAAAATTAATTTTGGACACATTGTTGGATAAATTTATTTATTTATGTATAATCCCTGATTAAAATATGGGAGGAAGATAAATTTTAGCTTTGTAAAACTGGTGTCTGCTACAGTGCCTAATCTATGGTCAGAATTCAATAAAACTGAATCAATCGTCACATTAGGAACTCGGTGGAGACTTAGCTGACCAAGAATGTTCAACCAGAATAAGCAAATGATTTTCTATTCATTTTTTACATGGTGTCTATTGGTAACTCCAACTCTTTATCATATTATTATTTCGTTTATGGGTTATTAAAAGAATTAAAGGTGCTTCTTAGAATACTTTTTCAAAATAAGCTTAACAGAAGACCTTATATTTTAAAAATTACTAAAATATATGCAATGGCTCAACAATGAGCTATTACAAGAGAGGAGGAATATACAATCCAATACTTATGATGGTATATAAATAAATCAATTATTATGCTATATGATAGTATGACATAATATGTCACGAGAGGCCATGACAATTTCGTACCTAACAAAATCCTGAAAAGCTTTCCACATTTGAAAACCTGTGAGGAAGATGTAAAAATACTATTTTCATCATATGAGGCTGCAAAATTAGTTGAAATCAAAGACCTTAATTGCTTCTTCTTTGTCCTGTTGTTGGTGAGTAGCCTGTGTACTTTTTGTTCAAATTTGCTTGGATCCTTTCCACATTTTCATATAGCTTCTACATGCATATTTATTCTGAAATCTTACAGACAAATCTCTCCAAGCTGGATTCCAGTTCCTTCCGCCTGACATGAGAAAGCACATTTTTGAAGACAGGTCACTAGAGGGTGAGGCCTGAGATGGTTGCATGCCTAACACTTTCCTCACGGCAGTCTTGTCAAGAGAAGGCTAGAGTGCTGCACAGTTGCCTGTGTGCCTAAGCACTACTTCAAAACCAATAATTCTTCACGGAAATTTATCACCATGTACCGTTTTATGTTTTCTTTCAGGTCTCTTGTTTGGTATAATGTGCACCTCTATGGCTGTGGCTGCGTCCCTCATGGGAAGTGTTGTACAGGTAATGGAAAAGGAAAAAGACACTTTATTTTCACATAAACCTTCAACATGCTCTCTTTTCTTATGTTTGCCTCTTCTCCCAACCCCAAATATTCATGTGCACTACTCCAAATTAAACATATATGAAACACTGCAATAATAACTACTTTCAGAAAAGGATGGTATTAGTCTAATAACTTGTATGTGATAGTTTAAAAGAAAATTTGAAAATCCTAGTCGCTATAATCATAAAAGTAAAAGCAATAAAACTGTTGATGTTCGAGGTACAATCATACATGTGTTATGCCATTTTCTTCCACAATAGGTGGTAATTAAAGTACAAATTTTCAAAATGAATAGACTAAGAATTCATTGCTCCAAAGTCAGTAATTTAGAGTGGTAACCTGGTATAAAAACCCACTTCTACCTATTAAACAGGTGTAACTGCTTCTCATATGTTCAACTGCCAGTTCCATGAAATGATAATGTTAGAGGAGAATTACGGATAGTTAGTGTAAGCACTTTTGTAGATGATTTCAGAGAAGAGTTTAAATTCTATATTCATGCTCTCAGCATTATTTAGAGGGTAAGCTGTGAGCCAACTCTCTTGGACCGTGTTCCATTTCCTGAATTGTCTCACAAAGTATCATCAGATGAGAAAATCTTCAAATTCTGCTTCAATGTTCTCAATTTGCCTGTGACTTTTTGAAAATTTGAAATGCTTTGTATTTTCTTGGCATAACTAGAGTTTTTAACAAATATTGCTTACTTTAAGAAATGAGGGACTGAGTAAATGACAATTACTTGAAAGTGAATAGAAGCTGTGATTTATATCCACAATTAGTACTAACTTCAAGCAAGGAATTTATAGTTTCTCTTATAGCTAAGAGTGTTTTATCCTCTGTTCAATGACTAGTTACAATGGTTTTATTATTTCCATTTTAAGGTTCAGGGAACAAGTCAAGGAGATTTAAATGAAGTGATAACTCACTTCTCTTTCTAAGACAATTCATAGTACTAGAAACCAACTATTTCCCTAATAAGCTATGAAACTTTTATCACAGAGAGATACTGGCTAAGTGGCATAACAATTTCAAGATACATTTTTATCACCAATGACAAATGTACTATGTAGGTCCTAAAACATTCCAGCAATCAGACATTCTACAGAAGTCAGAACTCACATCAGGGCATGGCAACAAGAAATAGTAAGACACAACTTTTTGGGCCACATATGTGTTACACAGAGCTCAAATATTATTTTGAGAATTCTTTTGGATTTTAGATCAAATATTCCAAGAAGCCAGTATTATGAATTCATGTTCTAATGCATAAGAAGTCTATAACACAGCAGCATTAAATGTTAATTTCATACCCCACTAGCAGCTCCAGTGCTTAAGTTCACTCCTGGATCATGTCTTTAACTTGGAGTGAAAGCCCAGCTTACACTTGGGCATTGAAGTGGAGGCTAAATTAGATAACCTTCAAGTTTACCTCCTCCAATTAAACACACTTAATGATAAAAAAGGTAAAATTTTAAGTTTATTGGCTTTGTGTACTACACAAATATGTATATGTGCAATTAGAAATCAAATACAATTATTAATTATGCATTGCTACAAACCTTTTTTTCTTCTTTAAAGATGATAATGAGGATAATATGGGAGTCTGTGCTCTTCATTATTATTAAAGATTGATTTTAAAGATGAATGTACAAGACCTTAAAATCATAAAATTCTGGATTTATATCTGACTTTTGCTACATTCTAAATTGAAATAGAATTTTGGTATATTTCTGTTTGATAAAATTTTCTCATCTTTAAATTTTAGGTAGTAGCAGACTAAATTTGGTTATAGAAATAATTCAACAAGTCATTTCTCTACAGTCCACATGGATCTTTTATCCTGTGGAATCTGACATACAGTAGCTTTTCGTAGGGTATTTGGAGCATTCTAAATATTGGCCCCTTGATCTAAAACCCTCATATATATATGTATATATATAAAATGAAAGTAATTTTGTGTGTGTGCATATATCAGTGTATGTGTGTTTTTTTTGTAGTCAGAAAGCTAAGATACAGGCTTTAATCCAAAAGCAAACTTAACTTTTTCAGTCTAGCACATACATGCACACAGTTATAGAAATTCCAGAATATTCAGGCTTGTTTATGTTCATATTGGGTTTCAGTGATCCCAGAGCCATACAATCACTTAAAGGCTGAGAAATATACAAATGCATGTCTCAAACTTTCTCAATTTTCAAAATATACGGAGCCATAAGAAGACTTCATGGGAGGTGAGGGGGAAAGTACAAGGAAGATGGGATATTTGATGGCTTCTCCATAATGTCCCAAATTAGTACTTCAGTATCTTGGAAGTGTTATGTGTTGGGTGGCAGAGGTCAAGTTTCAGAAAACTACTATTATGTAAATTATATAATTTAATTAATTAGGTTGAAACAGCTAATGAACTGTGTAAGTTATGAAACACAAGTTCTAGATATGTATATCACTCTCCAGATCCCACATGAGCCAGACACACAAAGGTGAGGCAAGCACAAGGTTGCACAAACCCACTAGGTGGCGCAAGCATCTGAGTTCAATTTCAGTGGCTGAGGCCCTGATGCACCAATTCTTTTTTTTTTTTTTTGTTTTGTTTTGTTTTTCGAGGTAGGGTTTCACTCTAGCCCAGGCTGACCTGGAATTCACTATGGAGTCTCAGGGTGGCCTCGAACTCATGGCGATCCTCCTACCTCTGCCTCCCGAGTGCTGGGATTAAAGGCGTGCGCCACCACGCCCGGATGATGCACCAATTCTATCTCTCTGTCTCTTTCACTCTCTCTAAAATTAAAAAATAAATAAATAAAAAGGCTTTTTTGATAAAATAAAATAACAAATGAGTTTCAACTTAAATGAAAGCAAATTCAGCAAATTCAAGTTCCCTGCATCTCTACTTTATCACCATACACATAAACACATACATATACTTGCATAAATACACAAGCATGTGTGCATATGTTTATATGATATGTGTATGGATATGCTTTTTTTTTTTACACAATGCTTATCATTTGACGCCCGAATTGTCATATAACTAGGGGACCCAGTTCCACCCAAATTGCAGAGAAGTCTGCTGGTGGGAGGACAGGCCACAGATGCAGTGGATTTGGATTCATCTGGTCTTTTTCTTTCTTAGGCTTCCCTCAGTATTCACGGCATGTGTGGGGGACCAATGCTGGGTTTATTCTCTTTGGGAATACTGTTCCCTTTTGTGAACTGGAAGGTAAGGACTCTCCACCTGTCTTCATGATTCCCAGCTTAGAATGGGCTCAGTCATTTTCTCTCTCTTTTCCTTGCCCTGTGTGGGAAGGCTAGATGGCTGCTTGCTTTTTGTCAGGAAAATAATGTAACAAATTCAAATTACCTATGTTTCTATTACATATACACACATAAATAACTCAAAAGAACATTTAACATATAATTTTATCAATCTGGTACACTTTTATGGATTCCAGAAAGCCTGGTTCTACGTATGTACATGATATAGGCTATTCCACAGACTCTGAGTTTTGTGGCACATCTTGATTAATTGTCTGTGGCTATCTGGATTGTGGTAGAAATTGAGGGGTGGGTACTGAATATTTGAGCATTGACAACATTTCTTCTGCACTATTCTTAAGAGCAGTCTGTCACAATCATTTTAATGATATTAGAATTTGCAAGTTCATTGATATCCTTGGCTTACAATATGAGGGAATACCTAGTCCCTAAGAACAAAGAAAAGATTTCTGCATTAACTATATAATATATGAACAGAGCACATGCTGAGAGAGGTTGTCTATATTAGAACATCTTTTTTTGTTCATTTTTATTTGTTTATTTGAGAGTAACAGAGAGATAAAGAGGCAGAGAGAGAGAGAGAGAGAGAATGGGCATGCCAGGGCTTCCAGCCACTGTAAATGAACTCCAGACGCGTGCACCCCCTTGTGCATCTGGCTAACGTGGGTCCTGGAGATTCCAGCTTCGAACCGGGGTCCTTAGGCTTCACAGGCAAGCGCTTAACCGCTAAGTCATCTCTCCAGCCCTATTAGAACATCTTGATGCCTCTATTTAGTCAGGAAAGTCACTTTCTTACAGATAGAGGAGAATAAATATTATAATTTGTGTCCTTTCCCCTTGTCATTGACCATCACTGATCTTACTCTGGCATGACTCCCCTTCCCACAGAACATGCATACACTTCAGAATCTGCTTCAACATGGATAGAGAGGCAGCTATTGTCAATCAACCCAGACTGACTTTCCAAGTGAAATTCATCTACTCTTCATAATTATCTCAGGGTCAGCAAACTACTTCTCAATGCAAATCCAGCTGGGCTTATGCTTTTCAAATGACCTGGCATTCATCTGTGGTTGGCAAGGACAAAAAACTTGTAGTTCATGACACACAAATGGATATTTTATCACACTGATGTTTCAGTGCCCCAAATAAAGCTTTACTAGAGCCCAAACAGCCTCTTTTGTTTGCTATGGTCTGTGGTAGCATTTGTGCTACAACAGCAGATTTGAATAGCTGTGATGGATCCTGCATGGTTCACAAAGCCTGCAGCTTATGGTAGAAGTTTGCACACTACGGGCAAGGCCAAGGCACATGTACTCACTTACATGGGTTTCAGTCTCATCAAAACAATGTGGAAAGCGCTATAGTGTCTGTGCCAAGTGTTTGTTCTGTGTAATAGAGGCTTCAAGTTGTCTTCTCCCACACAGAAGTCTCAGCTGCTTTAACAGAAACCAGAAGAATTGATGTTATTTTCCAGTGATCCTAGTTCTTTCTTTACAGGAGAAATTATTTATGATTTTTCAGGCATTTGCCAAGAAATATAGTCTGTAAATGCCAGAGCTAATAAAAATACACTAATCAGTACTTAGACTCAACCAAAACAACTTCAAATCTTGAGGGTCACAACAGTTTGCTATAATGATGTATGAAAAGAAATTGTAAGAATGTACATGTAGGGGTGGAGAGATGGCTTAGCGGTTAAGTCGCTTGCCTAAGGACCCAGTTTCAAGTCCCCAAAACCCACATCATCCAAATGCACATGGTGGTGCATGCGTCTAGAGTTTGTTTGCAGTGGCTAGAGGCCCTGGAGCACCCATTCTCTCTCTCTCTCTTTCATAAATAAATAGATTTTAAAACTAGAAAAGAATGCATATGTAGCAGCTGTCAATGAAAATGAGCACATTGGCTCCATTATCTAAAGTTTTCCTTAACTTCTGAAACTTTTCTGCTGGACATTGAGGTTTCACCTTCTTTGTAAGTACCAAGTGGAAAAAATAAAATAAAGAAAAAACTCTTGCCCAAAATTTAAATATGGTGATCCCTATGGGATCTTCATTCACAGAGCAAGTTATTCTCAATGAAAACCACTCTTTGTGTGGCTCAGTCATAGAGTACTTGTCCAGCATATTTGAGGGCCTTAATTCCATCCTGAGCCCTGCAAATAAACAAATTAAGTAGTGAGTTAATGTTAAAAGACTACTTTGTGAGACTTAACATGAAGGCAATTTGGGCTGTTTCCAGTGCATATGGATAAGATTTGAGACGGACAGATAGACTCGTTGAAGTAAAGAATACCTCATTATTGTCCTTTAATGAACACATCTCTCTGATCTGTTACTTTCATTTTTACTCCTCAAGGGTGCACTAGGAGGCCTTCTCACTGGAATCACTTTGTCATTTTGGGTGGCCATTGGGTCTTTCATTTACCCTGCACCAACCTCTAAGACATTACCGTTACCTTTATCAACCGATCAGTGTGTACAATCAAACATGAGCACACCGGAACTTCCACAACTATCTAGCAGGTATGTTGGCATTAAAGCTGTTGCAAAGTCCCAGAAAGCAGGACAGAAAGTCAGAGGAAAGAGCACCTCATGGGGTTAAGTCTGATGAAGCATTTCTTCCTCTCCTATGAGAAATTCTCTGGCTGGTACCTAGCACTTAAGGCTACAGCTTCCTGCATATATATATATATATATATATATATATATATATATATAATATATATATATGATATAGATATTACATAGACACATTATATAATATATATTACACACATATATGTATATACTCTATTACTCATATTCAACTGTACAAGGGAATTTGGCAAAGTAGCATTTTGAAGGTTTGAAAAATAGATGGGTGTGTTTGAGGATCATAGTGGCCTTAAAAGAACAAAGGGTTTGATTAAGCTTACAGTCCTTCTGAACACAAACTAAAATCCTTTGTTGCTATTCTACCAAACCACCTCCAAGTCCCTTCTGTGAGTTCCTTTTAGCTCATATACATAGACTAATGTCTGTCACAATGCTCACATTAAATCTGGAGTTAACATGCTCCTGAATCGTAAATAATTCAAGAGGAATGAAAGACATGATCCTCATTGCAAGATTTATAATTCAGTGTACACATTGTTATATTTGTGACTCAGAGATGATGTGGCTTAAGTAAAAGCTGAGGCACACTAGTTGCAGTTGATTCATCTTTTCACAAAGAACAAATGGCAAAATAATAAATTTGGGGATTTGAAGAGATGCCAGGACTTAAAATGAACTGTGAACATTCCCTAAGTCACTGTAACTTCAGGTTGGATGGAACTGGAGATGTGCTTTTGTCTTTCACAGGCCTGTCATAGCTGACACCTGGTACTCACTCTCCTACCTTTACTTCAGTGCGGTGGGCTGCCTGGGGTGCATGGCTGCTGGGATCATCATCAGTTTCCTAACAGGTCAGTTATCTGGATCCTTCTCTCTGAGACTAAAGGAAGTAAGAGGTACTTCATGCAGTAGACTGTATCACTGATTTCATCTCACCATAAAATGCCTTCTTCCAAGAGTGATAGGTCTACTCTCTCCAAGTCAGCATACAGTATCTCTTCCAGTATCACATTATGAATACATGTCACATGTGTTGAAAATAAGAGGCACTGGAACACAATTCCCGAGAGACTTCAGTATATTGTAATATAGCAATTATGGAGGAAGAGGAAATACTCAATATGTCCCTCTTCATCTCAGTCAAAGGCTAGTGGCTTCCCTATTGTCAACTTCAAGAGCCTCCTAGCACATATGATGATAGAATTACTGTTATTCTAATAAGGCTGTGTTTTGGTGGCTTGTTCCTAGGATCATAAAGCTCTCAACAGAGAAAAGCTTAGGAATTAACAATTTTAGTGGTAATATTTACCATCTATACTTTGAGCCATACTTGCTGAAAGCTGGATGCCCTTTTTTGGCCTTTTTTTGTGGTGCTGGGGGCATGAAATAAGCCCACTGTTCTTTTGTCTCTCTTTCTTCATGAAATATGTATCTTAGCTTGAATAGATTTAAGGTGTCTGCTTTTATGCTATCATCAAATGCCCCAAAGCAGCAGACAGTCACTAATCCTAACTTATACAAAATTGGAATGATATCATTTCTGCTGATTGTGTACTGCAAATGAGTTGTGCAAGTGCCTAAGCAGTGTTATCCTGAGTATGGAGTCACTCACCATAACTTTACATTTAAAGATATCTGGATATGATACATAAATTTTTCTAATCCCAGCCTTTCATGTAGGTAATGGCTCTCCCACACAACTTTCTTAATGCAAATGATTTCCTATAAAATATTGCTTATTTTCTTGAGACCTTGTTTCAGTATCCTGGCAAATGTGGAGTTATCTTTGATGCTAAATTCATACACTTAGGTTATCAGTTAAGTGTCATCACTTAGAAAACAAGCAAAGGTTTAGCTTCCAAGAAATATTTTTGCACTAAATTCTATGGATCTTAGGTCTATTTACTTTTGAGAGGTATATTCATATTTGAATCATTTGAAGCCAGATGCACAATGATGCAAGCACACAATGTTTGACATGTGCACAAGGGGGAACACATGTCTGGAGTTCATTTGCAGAGGCTGAAGGCCCTGGTACACCCATTCTCTGTCTCTCTCTCTCTCTCAAAAATAAACTTTACAAAACAGTAACTAATGATATTTCCTTTTCAAACCTGATCCTTTTTTTTTAATTCACTGTATATGGTAAATAGTCTCATCTCATCACCTTGATATTTTTTCTCACATATTATGTCAAGAGGTTTAGAGTCTATGTTCATTAATACTTACTCTCCAAGGTCTTCCTTGTGAAAACTGATATAAACCCATGAATAAGGAAAAATGAGTTTCTTTTTAATTTTTTATAGTCTATAAAATGGTAGTTGCCCTCCTTTGCATTACTGTCTACTATTTTTTATTTTACTTTTGGTAGGAGATTTTAGAATCTAAATCCATACAATATAAATGGCCCTTTTTTCTGTTAGCCAATCTCAGGTCTTGGCCTTAAAGTTAATAGATCTGTATTATTATTACTTTTTTCTTAAATTTCACTTGTGTGTTTGTGTGTGTGTGTGTGTGTGTGTGTGTGTGTGTCATGCAAGCCTCTCCTGCTGCACATGTTTAGCAGAATCATGTGACACTTTGGGTCCATCTGGTCCAGCTTTATTTGCATGGGTGAAGACGAGTTTAATCCCAGCTGGTAGGCTTGACAAGCTGGAAGGCTTTACAAGCAAGTGCCTATAGCTGCTGAGCCATCTCTCTAGTCCCAAATCTATATTATTTGTTAGTGTTTGATAGGTTAGTTATCTAATCATAAAGATATATCATCTCTGATTGAAATCCAAGAAATGGTTTGGTTCTGATGAAACTTCTATTCAGAATAATACTTACATTTATCAGTCCAGAGGTTTTCCAGCCTTCCTTCAATGCTCAGAGATTCAGACACATTAAATACACTGTGACAGGCTTGAGGATTACTCGTGGTTACATCCTTGCTACATCATTTACTAGGTATTCAGCCACACCTACCAATGCAAACTATGCCTCATATGAAGAAGGCACTGACTGACAAATATTAAATCAATGTAAGTAGAATCCCATAAGGTAAAATGCTCTCCCACAGAAGGGTTGAAGGGTTTCCCCTACCTTTTCCTCTAGCAATTTCAGAGTTTCAGGTCTGATATTAAGGTCCCTGATCCATTTGGATTTGATTCTTCTACATGGAGAAAGACAGGGATCTATTTTCATCCATCTACATATAGATATCCAGTTTTCCCAGCAGCACTTGTTGAAGATGCTATCTTTTCTCCAATGGATATTTTTGGCATTTTTGTCAAAAACCAGATGGCTATAACTGCCTGGATTAACATCTGGGTCCTCTATTCTGTTCCATTGATCTACATGTCTGTCTTTGTGCCAATGCCATGCTATTTTTATTACTATGGCTTTGCAATATAGCTTGAAATTGGGTATGGTGATACCACCAGTCTTATTTTTGTTGCAAAATTGTTTTGGCTAGTTGAGGATTTTGTGCTTCCAAATGAATTTTAGGATTTTTTTCTATTTCTGTGAATAATGCCATTGGAATTTTAATGGGTATTGCATTAAATGTGTAGATTGCTTTTGGTAAGATTACCATTTTGACAATATTGATTCTTCCAATCCACAAACATGGGATGTCTTTCCATTTCCTTGTGTCTTTTGCAATTTCTCGCTTCAGTGTTTTAAAGTTCTCATTGTAGAGATCCTTCACTTCCTTGGTTAAGTTTATCCAAGGTAATTTATTTATTTATTTTTTGAGGCAATTGTGAATGGGAGAGATTCCCTGATTTCATCCTCTGCATGTTTGTTGTTAGTATATAGGAAAGCTACTGAGTTCTGTGTGTTGATTTTGAATCCTGCTACATTGCTAATAGTGTTTATCAGAGCTAACAGTTTGCCGATAGAGTCTTTAGGGTCCCTTATGTATAGAATCATATCATCTGCAAATAATGATAATTTGATCTCTTCCTTTCCAATTTTTATCCCTTTTATGTGTCTGTTGACTTATTGCTATAGCTAAGACTGCCAGTACTATATTAAATAAAAGTAGGGACAGTGGATACTCTTGTCTTTCCTGAATTTAATGGAAAAGCTTCAAGATTTTCCCCATTTAGTATTATGTTGACTGTAGGTTTGTCATAAATAGCTTTTATTATGTTGAGATATGTTCCTTCTATTCCCAGATTTTGTAGGCCTTTTACCATGAAGGGATGTTGGATTTTGTTGAATGCCTTTTCTGCATCTATGGAGATGATCATGTGATTTTTGTCATTCAGTCCATTTATATGATGTATTACATTTATAAATTTGCATATGTTGAACCATCTCTGGGATAAAGCCAACATGGTTGGGGTGAATAATATTTATGATATACTCTTGCATTCTTTTTGCCACTCTTTTGTTCAGAATTTTTGCATCTATGCTCATGAGGGAGATTGGTCTGTAATTTTCTTTTCTTTTTGTTTTTTTTTTTTTTTTGTTCTGTCTTTGTCTGATTTTGCTATCAGGGTGATGCTGGATTCATAAAAGGAGTTTGCAGGAGTTGGCAGAGTTCCTTTCTTTTCTATTTTACGGAAAAGTTTGAGAAGCAGGGGTGTTAGTTCTTCAATGACAGTCTAGTAAAATTCACCAGTGAATCCACCTGGGACTGGCCATTTTTAGTTGGGGGACTTTTTATAACCATATTTCATTTATTTATGTATTTGATAGAAATAAAGAGGCAAAGAGAGAGAAAGAAAGAAGGAGAATGGGCCAGCAAGGGCCTCCAGCCACAGCAAATGAACTACAGATGCAGGTGCCCCCTTGTGCCTCTGGCTTATGTGTGTGCTAGAGCACCAAACCAGGATCCTTTGGCTTTGCAGGCAAATACCTTAACTGCTAAGCCATCTCTCCAGTCCCTGGGGAATTATTATAATTGCTTGGATCTCCATACCTGTTATGGGTCTGTTTAAATGGTTTATTTCATCTTGGTAGGGCATATGAATCAAGGAAATCATCCATTTCTTTCAGATTTTCAAACTTAGAGGCATATATATTCTTAAGGTATGTCCTTATGATTTTCTTAACTTCTTTGGTATCTGTTCTAATGGTGCCTTTTTCATCTCTAATTTTATTAATTTTTGTCTATTCGCTCTTTCTTCTGGTCAGATTTGCTGAGGGCTTATCAATCTTGTTTATCCTTTCAAAGAACCAACTCTTTGTTGCGCTGATTCTTTGGATTGTTCTTTTGGTTTCTATTTCATCAATTTCTGCCCTAATCTTTATTATTTCTTCCCATCTACTGATTTTTGGTTTGCCTTGTTCTTCTTTGTCCAAGGCCTTAATGTGAAGCATTAAATTCTTTACTTGTGAACTCTCTAATTTCTTAATATAGGCACTTAGAGCTATGAATTTCCTCTTAGGACTTCCTTTATTGAGTCCAAATGTTTTGGTAGGTTGTGTTCTCATCATCATTTAATTCTATGAATTTATTGATTTTCTTTTTGACTTCTTCAATGAACCATTCATCACTCAATAGTGTACTATTTAGTCTCCATGAATTTGTATATGCTCTATAGTTTTTCTTGTTATTGATTTGCAATTTAATCCCATTGTGGTCAGATAGAGTACAGGGGATTATTTTAATTTTCCTGTATTTGTTGAGATTTGCTTTGTGTCCTAATATATGGTCTATTTTAGAGAATATTCCATGTGCTGCTGAGAAAAATGTATAATCTGCAGCATTTGGATGGAATGTTCTATAGATATGTTAGGTCCATTTGTTCCATGACATCATTTTATATAGATATCTCTCTGTTCATTTTTTGCTGGGATGACCTATCATTGATGAAATTGGGATATTGAATTCACCTGCTACAATTGTGTTTGCTGTTATCTGTGACCTTAAGTCTAATAGTGTTTGTTTGATGAAACTGGGAGCCACCATGTTAGGCGCATATGTGTTTAGGATTGTAATGTCCTCCTGTTGTAGTGTTTCTTTAATAAATATAAAGTGACCATCTTCATCTTTTCTCACTAATGTTGATTTGAAGCCTGTCCTGTCAGATATTAAGATAGCAACCCCTGCTTGTTTCCTAGGCCATTTGCTTGAAATACCATTTTCCATCCTTTCACCCTAAGACAGTGTATCTTTTATTGAGAGATGAGTTTCCTAGAGGCAACAAATGGCAGTATTCTGCCTTTTAATCCAGTCTGCAAGCCTGTGTCTTTTGGTTGGGGCATTAAGGCCATTGATATCAAGAGTTATTACTGAAAGGTATGCATTTGTTCTTGCCATTCTTCTTATTTTGTAGTGCTTCGTGTTTTCCCTTTACTTGCTTGTTGTAACTGTTATTTGAGTATGGTTTATTTTTTCCTATTTCCTCCTGTGTGTGTTTTGCTTTCTCTTTAGTATGAAGGATTCCTTTAAGTATATTCTGTAGAACTGGTTTAGTTGTCATAAATTCCTTTTGCCTGTTTTTGTTGTGGAATGTCCTTATTTCTCCATGAATTTGGATAGACAGCTTTGCACGATAAAGTAATCTTGGTTGATAGTTATTATCTTTCAGAACTTGGAATACATCATTCCAAGCCATCTTGGCTTTTAAAGTTTGTGCTGAGTAATCTGCTATTATTCTGATGGGCTTGCCTTTCTTTGTAGGTGACTTGCTTTGTCTCTCTAACTGCTCTCAATATATTTTCTTTGGTTTACATGTTTAGTAGTTTAATTATAACATGGTGAGGAGAGGTTCTTTCCACGTTTTGTGTTTGGTGTTCTGAAAGCTTTCTGTATCTGCATTGGTATTTCTTTCCCAATTTTGGGAAAATTTTCTTCTATGATTTTGTGGAAAACACCTACTAAGCCTCTGGTTTGAAATTCTTCTCCTTCTACTATACCCTGAATTCTTATGTTTGATCTTTTCATAGTGTCCCAGATATCTTGAAATTCCCATTCATAGCTTCCTATTAGCTTGTCTTGGTGTTTGTTGGACTGCCACCTGGTCTTCTAGTTTATATATTCTGTTCTCACCTTCATCCATTCTGTTGGTGAGACTTTCCACTGTGTTTTATTTGACTGACTGTGTTCTTCAGAGCTACAATTTCAGCCTGGTTTTTCTTCAATATTCTATTTCCTTACTCATGTCTTGTAATGACCTACTTATTTCATCAAGCTGATTTCCTGTGTTCTCTTTCAGAAGTTTGTTTCCATCTTTAATTCCTGTGTTTTCTTCTTTGATTCCTTTGGTGATCATTTCTGATTGATTTATAATTTTTGGTGGAATTGTATTGTCTTGATTCTCTGTTTCTTGTATTATAATGTAATGACTTTTGCATCCTGAATTGATTTGATGCTTGGGTATTCTAGTTATCTAAAGTGTTCTTAGATGTGGTGATCCACCTTTATATATTTTCAGGATATGGGTTTAAGGTGCCAGGTGTAGCTCTTGTACCCCAATCCAACTGAAGAAGTAATCCTAGGTGTTGAGTTTGCTTGCTAAGCAAGTATTCTAGTGGACTGGGTGGAACAATTTACTGGAAAATTCTAAACTTAAACTGAGCAATATACACACTCAGTGAAAATCAGCACAGAGTATGCATTGTGGGGATTAAAACAAATAGATAGTCTTATAAAGCCAAAATCCCTAAGGGTGTGGGTTGTTCTACACCCTTAATCTTGTCAGCTGGGAGGTAAAGATTTCTGTTCTGAATTGGGTTCCAGGTCAGCGTGGACTTGAATCAGACCCTGCCCCCAATAATGAGAGAAGCAAAAGACAAAGGCTCTGTAAATCTTAAAGCATCAAAAGCAACAATATTCAACCCCCAAATACAGCTTATTTGAAAATGGTAAAGCCAACCAAGAATATGTAACCCTTAACCTGCCCTGACATGGAAAGAGAGATTAGCTCTTCCAATGCAGGCCTATGTACCTGCTTTTGTTGTTGTTGTTGTTGTTGTTGTTTTTCTCAGTCAGCCTCCTTACCTTTTGGGGTGGCTTCTAATATCACCACTGCTGAGTGCCCACCTTGATTCCTCAGTGTTGTGCTGTGGAACAGGAGTTCTGATCAGCTGTGCTGGATGTGCTGCCCTGGGGACTGAAGGCCAGAGGTTGTTGGTTCTGATGGCTTGGGGATGGGAAAGTGTAGAGAGCCTGGAGTTGCTCACACAATCCTGCCTGTATCCCTTTAAGTAGATCCTAAGTTTATTTCAGCTGTCTTTCCTTCAGATTTCTTGACTTTGCAAGGAGGCTGATTAGGTTGGAACGTCCCGTTGTTTGGTCTCTGCTGCTGCCACTGCTTGTCACCCCAGGGCAGTGCTGGGCAGGTGTACAGGTCATGCATATCAGTGGCTTCAAGTGTCTCAGTGGGATTCTGCCATTTTCTTCCTTTCTGGTGGATCTTGGTCTCTCTTGCTTCTCCACTGTGTCTAAGAATAACCTATACTCCTTCACTTTTTAGAAGAAAAGTGTATTTTGCTGTGGTTTGGCTTAAATCCCTCCCTGGACTGGTTTGGAATGTCTCCTAGGCTGCCATCTTACCCAGAAGTCTATTGTCACTGATTTTTCTAGAGACCTCCCACGTAGCACTGATCGGCTCTGACCTGCCTTTAATGAGATTGTGCATTCATGACTAGTCTCACTGTTAATGAAATTGACAAAGTTTTCACGAGGAGGAATACCCTCACCTTTACATCTTTCTATTGGTATTGACCTGACTTTTGTTCTATAGTAGGAGTTGAAGGGATGAGACATTAAGCAGGAATGTTTTATGGGTGAGAAAGGAGGTTCAAGAAAAATCCAGAATGGCTGGCAGGACATGAGAGGATTTTCGTGTAGGATGTTGAGGCTAGGGTGGAAGAAAGAAGCAGCACTAAAAATGGTCTTTTTAATTTTACAAACACTAACATAAATTATCCTGAAAATATATAATTTGGATAAAAATGGTGAAAGAAAAGTTCAATTACTGCCATTCTCTACAAATTTTGTTTGAAGGTTATTCCATGACATTTTTAAAATTTATTTTTGTTAGATATGGACATATTTAATATGTAAACAACACATGTTGTTACCATCTTTCTCTCCTCCCTGCCCCTTTTCTGAAGAGGCCTTCCTTGTTGGGGATGCAGGTCAAACCCCATGGGGGTTGTGGATCATGCATTGTGGGGACAATAGTCAGTTATTGGGGAGAGGCAATGTCTCTGTTCAAAATGTCAATTTGTGGCTCTAACAATCTTTTAGCCTCCTTTTCCACAAAATTCCCTAAGCCATGTTGGGTGCATTTTAAGTCTACTTCAGTGATGGGCACTTAGGAGCCTCTGGATCTCTGCTTTGGTAGTGTTGAGTGTCACTACTGCACTTGTGTGAGCATCATGTCGGGTTGTTTGCTCCTGAATTGCTTAGGCATATGTTGACTATTTCCCCTGGTAGCTCATGTAGCACCTTCCAGCACTAGATGGGCTAATTTTCTGGGATCTGGCTCTCTTCTGGATTCCAGAAACATCTCTCCATGTTTGGTGCCAATAGCATATGGTATCTTCAGCAGCAGGGTCTTACCATTAACCTCTGGTGGGTAATCAAGTGCTCTGACAGAAGTCTGTCCTGTTTGTTTTGGGAGATCTAGTAGGTCCATCGATCAACAGCTCATTGTAATTGTAAACCACATCCTGGTACAGAGAGTTACAGACCAGCACCAAGGGAAAAGAAAAAGGAAAAAGACTAAGAAAGATAAACAGGACACATTTAAGGTTAGGTTTCATCTCAAACTCTCCAGGGTCCTTTGATTCAGGTGTTCCTCCTAAAGTCCTCTTGAGGGTTCCAGCTTTTAGTCTAACTTCTAGGATATAGGATTCTTTTTATTTGTTTATTTGTTTATTTATTTATCTATTTATTTATTTATTTGAGACCGACAGAGAAATAAGCAGATAGATAGATAGATAGATAGATAGATAGATAGATAGATAGATAGAGAATGGGCTTGCCAGGGCCTCCAGCCACTGCAAATGAACTCCAGATGCATGCTCCCCCTTGTGAATTTGGCTAACGTGGGTCCTGGGAAATCAAGCCTTGAACAGGGGTCTTTAGGCTTCACAGGTAAGCACTTAACCGCTAAGCCATCTCTCCAGCCCAGATATAGGATTCTATGGTACCAGCTCAATTTGGGTTCTGTTTTGTGTTGCCCCCCCACCCTTCCCCTTCCTCCAAGCCTTACCCTTTCTATTGTCCAAGCCTCACAATGTCATTCAGGTAATAGATATGTTGTCACTGCTTAACTTTGTATAACTGGACTTGCCTGACTTGACAATATGTGGCTTTCTAGAATTTAGCTCCCATCTCTTTCAACGGTTATTAAGTTCTGTTTATAAACCTGCCAAGATTGTTTTTATCCTTATGCCAGGAAGTACCCCACTTCTCATGTTTATAATGCTTACATAGTTAAATTTAAGCCCTGGAAGTCTGGGACTATCTAATTTATCTCTTTTTCTGTTAATAGGTCACCAACGAGGAAAGAATATTAACCCACTTTTAATTAGGCCAGTTTGCAATCTATTTTGCTTTTGGTCTGTCAAATACAAAACTTTATGCTGGTGTGGAGTTCAGCATGGCCATGAGACAGAGCAGGTAAGCAGTTGTATGAGCTTCTTAAACATTTTCACTATTTACCCATCTGTTCATAAACTTGCAGGCTATTACAGTCTTTAGCTATTGTGAATGGTGCATCATAAACATGTATGTACAAGTACCTGTGTGGTATTGTGGTGGTTTGAGTAAGGTATTCCCCATAAACTCATGTGTTCTGAATGCTTGATCCCCAGCTAATGGCAGTCTGGGAATTGTATCCCTAATGGAGGACGTGTGTTGTTGGGGACAGGATTATGAGTTAACACTTCCCCTAGCCAGTGTTTGGCACATTCTCCTGCTGGTATTTTCCACTTGCTGTTGGCCAGGAGGTGATGTGCAGCCTCTGTTCATGCCACAGTTCCCCCTACCATCATGAAATTGTAAACTAGAATAAACCCTCTCCTCCCATAAGCTGCTTTTGGCCAGGTGCTTTGTGCCAGCAGCATGAAGGTAACTACAGTATGTATGTTGACTGAGAGTCCTTTATGCTCAGGAGTGGTGTAGCTGAGTTATATGCTAGCTTTATTTTTATCCTTTTGAAAAACCTTACTGATATTTATGGTGGCTACAACAGTTACATTTCTACCAACAGAGTATAAACATACCCATGTCCCCACATCTTTGTCAATATTTGTTATCATCAATTTGTTTTCTTGCTGACAGTTACTTTGGTTGAGTGAGATGGAATCTCAAAACACCTTTAATTTGCATTTTCTTTGTGGCTAAGTATGTTGAATATTTTAAGCACCTATTGGCTATTTGTATCTCTTATTTTGCAAACTGTCACTTCAGAGTATTAGCCCACTATTGATTCATTTGTTTTCCTTTTTTGATGTTTAATTTTTACATTTTATTATATATTCTAGACTCTAATATCCTTCCTAATGCATACTTGGGGAAGATTTTCTCATTTTGCAGCCTGTGTCATTATTCTGATGATTGCTTCTCTTGCTTTGCAAATCATTTGTTTTCATATAATCCCATTTCTCAATTCTGGGCTAAATTCCTATGCTATTAGAATCTTTTCCATACTTGCCAATGCCTATATATGGAAGTGTCATTCTTATTTTTTTCCCTCAAATAGTTTCAGAATTTCTGTGCTTTCATTAATGCCTTTGGTCTATTTCAGATCATTGTTTAAGGTGCATGGGGATAGTCATTTTTCCCAGAACCACTTCTTCAAATGGCTGTCCTTTCTCCAGTGTATATTTTTGATAGATTGTGAAGTAATTTTAGGTGGCTATAAATATGTGGGTTAGTTTCTGTACTTTCTATTCAATTTCATTGCTCTACAGGTATTGTTTATGTGCAAGTACTATACAGTTTTTGTTACTATGACCCTGTAGTGTATAATTTGATATGGGGTATTGTGAAAATTATAAAATTAATTTTTCCCTAGATATGCTTTGGCTGTCTGAATTTTTAGTGCTTCTATATGGTTGTTTAACTTCCGTGGAGAGCTATGAAGAAATTTCTACTCCGTATAGAAAGGGTGCAAACAAATAATTGCACCCAAGTGTAGCTTAGTGAACCAGTGACTACTGGGATACTTATAGGCATATGGGTGAGGAGTTACTTAAGGGATAATGGATGGCTCAAAACCTACCCCGGCTTCCCTGGAGATCACTGCATTACCTGTAGGCAGCCAGGCTGGCCAGAGAGACTCACCACCCAAGCAGTTCTTACTCCTTATACAACCTTGAGGAAGAGTGGTGTGAACTTTTTAAGTTTCAGAAACTGAGGCTTGTGAGGTGTTTACTACCTAGCCATCTTTAATTCTTGAGTCTCAGAACTTCCTGAGTAAATGAGCCCATGTCTTTAATTTGGAAGCTCCTAATGAGCCTTCCTTCAGGATAAAATGTTTCAATTTAGAGGAAATTGGCCCATCCCTCAAAAAACATTTCTACAATTCTGTGTGGGGACTATTTATACATATCAGAAATTTCTTTGCTAAGAAGGAAACTGGTTGAGTCTGTTGTTCATCTAAGTGAGTTTTAAACAACTTTTTGAAGTAATGGATCTAACTTCTTCCTGGTTTACAAACTTACTGGGTAAGAATTTCTTGAAAAAAGAGGTAAATTGCATTGTCAGCTTGATTACATCCTTAATACTGAGCTGACAGTGGGACAGAACACTTGATGTGTCACTATTGGGTCCCTTTGCCAATAAAATGTTGAGCAGGCTGCAGGAAAGTTTACAAACAGGTATCTATGTTAGCCCCAATACAGTTTGTTGTTCACAAGTACGAAGGAGACTGCCATCACTGGGCAATCTTGTGTCTCTGCATCAGGTAATGGGATGCACAGCTGCAATGGATTGCACTACTAATGACAGGTGTATAGTATCTATCAGTAACACATAACAATGTAAATGTTCATTAAATTGTTCTTTCATTACTATTATAAATGACAGCTATATGGGTTATAAAAGGTATCAGTTAAGAAGTGCCTTGGGTCAAAGGTATGTGTATTGTTAGTATTTATATATCATTATTTGAAGGAGAGACCACGTGCCATCTTGTTAATGTGTCTTTCCACTTTTATTAGGATTACCTTGACACTGGCAGTGACTTGAAAGGAGGGGCTGAATCTGTTGTGCAGAATGGACTCAGGCAAGAAAGTCTGACTCATATTTCAGACTACGACGCCAAGGACAAAAGCTACAACAACATGGGGCAAGAGAAGATTACTCATTTCTAAGACAATATGTAACAGTGTGTGAACTCACACCCATAAACATATATGCAATGCTTACTTCTTGTCGACTGTTAGACTTGTGTAATGGTCATTGTCAGAAGACAAGACTATCCAATATCTGTTCATGCTCACTTATAAAAATAACGTGACCATTTCTCAGAATATTGTTCAGACAGTTCAAACTTTCAGGTAAGAAAAATAAGACAAGGACATGAAAGCCTGACATTATCTGAATGAGTCAGGGCTGGATATCATTTGTAGAGTGAGACCCAAAGTCTCTCTCTCTCTCTCTTTTTTTTTTTTTTCTTCTTTTTTTTGAGGTAGGGTCTCATTCTGGCCCAGGCTGACCTGGAATTCACTACGTAGTCACAGGGTGGCCTTGAATTCATGGCAATCCTCCTACCTCTGTCTCCCAAGTGCCAGGATTAAAGGCGTGCACCACCATGCCTGGCAAGACTCAAAGTCTCTTTGCTCCTAGTCATATTAAGCCTTGGACTTTGTGAGGTCATGTTTTGGTTTGGTGCC
The DNA here is from genome assembly GCA_036346955.1 of Dipus sagitta. Classification (NCBI taxonomy): domain Eukaryota; kingdom Metazoa; phylum Chordata; class Mammalia; order Rodentia; family Dipodidae; genus Dipus; species Dipus sagitta. Next base: position 86,583,073 of record CM070779.1, on the reverse strand, counting down.
AGGAATTGAACCCAAGGCTTTGCTCATAAAAAGCATCTACTTTATCACTGAACAACCCTCAACCCACATTTGTAGCTTTAGCCATCAAAATATGTTGGTGGGAAGCCAGGCGTGGTGGTGCACTCCTTTAATCCCAACACTTGGGAGGCAGAGGTAGGAGGATCACCATGAGTTCAAGGCCACCCTGAGACTGCATAGTGAATTCCAGGTCAGCCTGGGCTAGAGCGAGACCCTACCTTGAAAAACCAAAAAAAAAAAAAAAAAAAAAAAAAAAGATGTTGGTGGCTTAGAGAAAGATTGGCAAAGGGAGATATGTATATTAAATGCTTTTTTGGACACCACTGGTAAGAACATCACCTCAACCTCAGCACTCACATGTATGTTGACAATTTTCATGCCTCCAATCTTACAGCTACATTTGGAAATCTTAGCTACTATAAGAATCCTCCTTCTGTCACTTTAGTCCTCTTTTCATTATTTTTTCTACTAGCACTGTTCAAACAAAACTTTTAGGATAATTCTGCTAACACAGGGAGAGAGACTGATACATCTGAGCAGTGGGAGCAAACAGAACTACACACTCTATTTCTCCCATGCTGTCCAAGCTATGCAGTGTTTCTTGTGTATTGCTATCACTCTAAAATGACAAATCCTCTGTGCTTGACCAAGAAGTCTGGAGTCTGTCTACAAGGATGGCTAAATGAAAGCTTCATGTCTTAGTCAAAGCTGTTAGGATAGCATCATGAAAAAGAGCTCTGCAGATAGCTTACTCGTTCACAGATTTCACCAGCCATGAAGTTTTATTTGGTGCAAACTGAATAATTCTCAATACTTTTAACTTTCTCATTAGGTCACATGCACAAGCTAAAATCACTGTGTTAGAAGCAAAGACTGTAATATGTGACTTATAGAAAATGATTTTTAAAGTTCTGAAGAAAGTATTAAAAATTAAAAGGTATGACATATGAAGGAACAATGAAACTTTTGAAGATTAAAAGAAATCTTTAAGAGACAAATGAAGAATCCAGTACCCCAGGAACTAGATCAAATTAACAACAGAATATCTAGGTATAGAATATCTAGGTATATGTATGTTATGTGTGTATATATATATATATATATATAATCTTCACAGAAACATAGGTGTGAATGACTCAGAACACATTTTAGGTTGTGAACATTCACTTGTAATTTCATGAAACAAAACATAACAAATAGTTTTTTATTTTATTCAAAATTATCCAAAATATATTTCTCTATGTCAGCAATGTTCTCAGTTTTTTCAAAGATTCTTTTCTTTTCTAGTCATTACTTTCTTACTTGAAGGATCATGAAAAGCACAATGTGCTTTACAACTGGAAGATATTTGATTATGGTAATGGCTGTCTTATCTTGCACAATTAAAATATAAGGCATAAAGAGATAACATATTCAGACCTCTCAGAAGTTGGAGGTGATTCCCTCCTGTTTATCCAAATTGAGCAAATGTGTTCAAATGTAAGTCCTCAATTTTGGAAATGTAAAGGAAAACCATCTCCCAAAGTGTGTAGAAACCACTTTAATTATGTGGTGAGTATAGATAGGGAAGCTTTGAAGCACAGCTAAGCTAGTAGCCAAGCCCTTCTGTATCCTTTCTCCACCTTAGAAACGTCAACTCACTGTAGCATCAAAGACAGTGAAGCAGCAGGTCTGACCAGTGCCAGGTTCTATCCACATCATGGACATGATTAAGCTTATGGATACATTGCTACAAAATGTCCAGAGATAGTCTGAACACATTGTGCTATGAGTAATGTGTTCCTAGCATGGTATCAAGTATGCCAGCCTTGATAGTAGCCTTAATGTCTTTTATGCATAATCAAGGGCTCCGGTAAGAATTCCCTCAATGTCTCTTTTACTTGTTGTTAATGAATTCCTGGCATTCCCTTTGTCATAGTTTGGAGAAAAAAGTGGAGTATATTGTTCTGAGTTGAAAGATTACAATCAGAGATGGGTCTGGACTTCTGGCCAACATGGCGACCGCCTACCTGCGCTGCAAATCCCAGGGAAAGAAAGGCAAGATATTAAGGGTTCATTGGGGCTTTTAGGGGAGAGAAATCTCCAATAGATTGTCAGTGGGAGTGCACAGAGGTGGGGGAAACAGGTTATGGTGGATCCCCCCGCGGGTGGGTAGCCCACCCCTCCCCCCAAATAACTGCCGTGTCCACAGCGCAGCCACTGCCACCGGCGCTGCTGCTGCCACCACGCGCCCATCGATCCCTGCATGGGGAAGCTTAGACTGCTCCGCACACTCATCCACTCGCCCACTTACTGAGTGAGCCCAGTCCCACAGCAACTGCCACACAAGCTCAGACTGTCTCTCACTTGCACCAGCTCAGGTGCCATCCCCTACCTGTCTGCCATGCCGGCTGTCCACCATTGTCCTGTGGCGGGGGAGCGCAGACTGCTTCCGGGTCCCAGTGTTCCCAGCCAGAGTTTGGACTGCTTCAGTGCTTGATGCCTCAGTGTCACTACTAGCTGGAACCCAAGCAGCTTTGGCGCATTGCCGCTTGAGAATTCAAGCAACTTTGGCGCCCCTGCCAGGCAGTAGATAGGCGGCTTTGGCAAGTGAGAGCCAAAGCACAGGCTGCTTGGCAACTGCCCCAGGCTGCCTCAGATTCCCATTGCGCTTGAGCCCTGGCTGATACGCCCACCTACGTGCCCATACACTGTCATGGACAGACCACAGCGCAAAAGAAATCACATGAAAAATCAAATGCAAAAAAATCCAGTTAGATCGCCCAGTTATGCAATGAATACATCTAACCAAAACATAGAAGAAACATTAGGATCAGAACACCAAATTGAAGCTATGAGCAATACAACCCTGACCAACCTACTGGTAGAACTTGCAGGAAAGCAACAAAGGACCGATAATCGTGTGGATGCTGCCATCACTAAACTAGAACTAATAGATAAGAAATTGGAAAGAGCTCAAAGAGAGTTAAGAGATTTGAGGGAGAGTGAAAAAAAATAAGACCTCAAAAATCAGCTGGCCATGCTAAATGAAGACATAAAGAAAGGCAACGATGAATTCCAAGAATCATCAAGAAAATCAGAAAATGATGTGAAAAGGGAGCTTGACAGAGGGATGGAAATTATACATAGAAAAATAATAGAAAATGCAAACTTAATTGAACAAGTCCAAAACTCTCTAGAAGCTCTCAAGAATAGAGTCATCCAGTGGAGGATAGAAACTCTGATCTGGAAGACAAGATAGAAGAAACAGTTAGAGAGTTCAAAATTTTCAGTAAGTTCAAAAGCTCCTGTGAACAGAACATGAGGGAATTGTGGTATACACTTAAACATCCTAATATCAGGATCATTGGAATACCAGAAGGAGTAGAAATTCAGACCAAAGGCATGGAGAACTTATTTAACAAAATAATTGAAGAAAACTTCCCCAGTCTCTTAAAAGAAAGGCCCATCAAGATACAAGAAGCCAACAGAACTCCAAACAGACTGGGCCAAAGGAGAAACTCTCTAAGACATATTGTCATTGAGACTCTAAACATTGACACCAAAGAGAAAATCCTAAAAGCAGCTAGGGAAACACAGCACACCACTTTCAAAGGTAACCTCATCAGAATTACTTCACACTTCTCAATGGAAACCCTGAAAGCTAGAAGGGCCTGGAATGAAACACTGCAAAGTCTAAGAACCTATGGCTTCCAACCCAAACTACTCTACCCAGCAAAAGTATCCCTCATAATAGATGGTGAAAGAAAAACATTCCATGACAAAAGTCAGCTTTACAATTATATGAACACAAAACCAAACCTACAGAGAGTATTTCAGGAAATTCTCCACAGAGAAGAAACAAATAATCAACCTCAAATGCCTACAAGAAGCAGATCACAATAACCAAACTCAGAGTAGGCACACAAAAAACTTCAAAGTCCATGAAACCACCAAACCACATATACCATCACAATATGGCAGGGATGACATCAAATCTCACAGTTATTACCCTAAATATCAATGGCCTTAATTCACCCATCAAGAGACACAAGCCAACAGGATGGATCAAAAAATTAGACCCCTCAATCAGTTGTCTTCAAGAATCCCACCTCACCACTAAGGACAGACACCTCCTCAATAGATGCAGAAAAGGCCTTTGACAAGATACAACATCACTTCATGATCAAAACATTGGAGATAATTGGCATGGTTGGTTCATATCTTAACATAATAAAGGCAATATACAAAGCTCCTAAGGCCCAAATAATACTTAATGGAGAGAGACTGGAGGAATTCCCATTAAGATCAGGAACAAGACAGGGTTGTCCACTCTCACCTCTGCTTTACAATATAGTACTGGAAGTCCTAGCTCAAGCAATAATACAGGAGAAGGAAATAAAAGGAATACAATTTGGAAAGGAAGAAGTTAAGTTAGCTTTATTTGCTGATGACATGATTGTATATGTAAGACACCCGAGAGACTCCATCCCAAAACACCTGAAGGTGATTAACTCCTACAGCAAAGTAGCAGGATACAAAATCAATGCACAAAACTCAATAGCCTTCTATATGCAAATGACAAAGACACAGAGAAATAAATAAGGGACATAGTCCCATTTTCAATTGCAACAAAAAAAAATACCTTGGAATAATGTTAACCAAGGAAGTGAAAGATCTATACAACAAAAACATAAAAACACTCAAAAAATAAACTGAGGAGGACTTGAGAAAATGGGAAGACCTCCCATGCTCCTGGATAGGCAGAATTAACATTGTGAAGATGACAATCCTATCAAAGGCAATATACAGATTTAATGCAATTCCAATTAAAATCCCTACAGTGTTCTTCACAGGGATAGAAAAAATGATCTCAAATTTCATATGGAAAGTCAGAAGGCCTCACATATCCGAACATATCCTCAGCAAAAGAAATACCTCTGGAGGCATCACCATACCTGATCTAAAGCTATATTACAAAGCCATAGTAATAAAAACAGCATGGTACTGGCATAAAAACAGGAGTATAGAACAATGGAATAGACTTAAGGACCCAGACTTTGGGTCAAGCAACTATAGCCACTTGATATTTGATGAAGGCCCAAACAAAATAGGCTTGGAAAAAAGACAGCATCTTCAACAAATGGTCCTGGACAAACTGGATAACCATGTGCAGGAAACTGAAACTTGATCCACACATTTCACCATGCACTACACTCAAGTCCAAATGGATCAAAGACCTCAATATAAGACCAGAAACTCGAATACTACTGGAAGAATATTTAGGAAGTACTTTCCAAGATATGGGAATGGAAAAAGATTTCCTGAACAAAACCACAGTAGCTCACGATCTTAAACCGTCACTCAACCAATGGGATCACATGAAGCTGTAGAGTTTCTTTACAGACAAGCATACAATAAGCAAAGCCAATAGATTACCCACAGAATGGGAGAAAATATTTGTGGGTTATCCAACTGATAGAGGCCTAATCTCTAGAATCTACAAAGAACTCAAAAATCTAAACAGTAAGAAGTCAAACACCCCACTCACAAAATGGGGCAAAGAGCTGAATAGGCAGTTCACAGAGGAAGAAATACAAATGGCAAACACACACTTAAGAAAATGTTCATCATCCCTAATCATCAGAGAAATGCAAATTAAAACAATTATGAGATTCCACCTTACCCCAATAAGGATAGCAAACATCAAAAAATCAAATAAAAATAAATGCTGGCGAGGATGTGGAGAAGTAGGAACACTCATCCACTGTTGATGGGAATGTAGGATGGTACAACCACTTTGGAAAGCAATATGGAGAATTCTGAAAAAGCTGAGTATAGAGATACCAAGAGACCCAGTTATTCCCTTACTGGGCATCTACCCTAAAACCTTCAAACCACAGGCTAGACAGATTTGCTCAACCATGTTTGTAGCAACTCAATTTGTAATAGCTAAAAGCTGGAATCAACCCAGATGTCCATCACTAGAAGAATGGATAACTAAGATGTGGTATATCTACACAATGGAATTCTATACAGCAGTAAGAAAAAATGACACAATGAAATTTGAGGAAAAATGGTTGAACCTGGAACAGATCATTCTCAGTGAACTTACCCAATCACAGAAAAAAATCGCCACATAGTCTCACTCATCTATAACACCTAACCTGAATCTACCCAAGATACCTTACATACGCAGCAAGCATCTCCTAGACTAGACACTAGGATGGAAGGGGAGGGAGGGGAGGGCATCAAAGGGGTGGGAAACACAAATCTAGACTAAAATGGCAATGGTACCATAAAATTCTACTTACTAAAAGACAGACCAAATGGCTGATCCCTCACCAGGCCCTTACAGGGAACACCTGAACCACAAGACACTGGAGAGAGTAGGATCAAGACTAACCTTAATCTTCTACAGCTTTCCCCCCTTTCTCTCTCCCAATCTCTCTCTCTCTCTCTCTCTCTCTCTCTCTCTCTCTCTCTTCTCTCTAACTCTTGTATATTATCTTTTTCCTCATTTTCTTAGTGGGCACTGACCTGTAACTCTCCCAGTACCAGCATGGGGCTATCATCCACAATGAGCTTTTGATCAGAGAGACCTACAAGGTTTCCTAAAAGACAGACAGATTTCTGTCAGAGTACTTGATGACCCACCAAAGGTTAGTGGTAAGACCCTACTGCTGAAGATACCTTATGTGATTGACATGCAAATTAGAATGGCATGGCTGGAAGTTGGAAGAGAGTCAGTCCCCAGATAGTCAGCGCGTCTAGTACCAGAAGGTGCTACATGGGCGACACGGGGAAAATGACCAATATCTGTCCAACCAACTCATGGTCTAACCTACTTAGCAGCAAATAACTTGTTGTGATGCCAACACAAGTGCAATAGTGGCACACAGCCATGGTGGGGAACCAACTGCTCTTAATTTGGCTAACCGATCTCCTCAGTGGTACGGGACCCATAGCTGGTGCTGGGAAACAAGTCAGAACCATATCCAAACATAAACCCACTCGCCAATATCAAACTACCTTCAATCATGGGCTACAAGAGGGCCTACACCTATTAAATTCTCTATAAAAAAAAGTAAGGGTTATCTCTTTTGTCCTGGTGCTAACTTACTCTCCGTTGGAGAATCTGCTTCTCTTTTTCAGATAGATGTAGATCCTAAAGAGAGAGCCACCCCATCATACCTCAAAAGGGCCCTGGCTGAAACTAAGAAAAATTGGCAAAACATGCAAGGGTGCTGTTTTCCTGATGAACCAGATACCAGCACAAGGCGGAAGGAGATCATCACAGAGAAAAATCAACTTCTACCAAATCAGAGAGCCAGAGCCCCAGAGGCCCCCAACACCTCCTCACTGAAGCAGACCAAAAATGAATCCAACATGGCTCAGGGAAATTTTGTGGAAGAGGGGGCGGAAAGAATGTCAGAGCCACATGTTGGGTCATGATATGCAGAGACATTTATCTTACCCATGACTGGGGGCTAACTCCACAATGCATGACCCATATACCTCAACAAGGAGGGGCCAAGGGGAGGGGTTAGGTCATGGATGAGCCTAATAATGGTACCAAACTGACTGTATTTGCTGAATACAAAACTAACTAATAAAGAAAAAAGAAAAAAAAAAGATTACAATCAAATATCTTAGGCATAAACATAAGAAACACAAATTATCTTGGTTACTTGGAGCAATATTTTTCAAATTTTAGTTTATTCAACGATAAAAAATTATTCCTGTTTATTAAAATCATTGTGAGGTTTGAGCCCAATGACTGGCCCATTCAGAGAATTCAGTTATGTAACTCTGTAGTGTATGAAGAAAATGCAGCTTATTTTAATTGAAATTGTTTCATTATTTATCTTTCAAAACATTAGATTAGGACAAATCTCACTAAGTCATTTTAAGAATTAGAAATATTGTAGATAAACATAAATGTAAAGCCATGTAATAAATTTCTAAATAGTTTCTTTTACTGTTAGAGTTTAAATAAAATATTTTCCAGCAAGCAACTTTTCTGAAGGTCCCAGCTTTCTGAAAAAAAGAGAAAATTTTCATAACAAAGATAGGGAAGTTCATTATTTAAGTACAATATTCAGATTGGGATGTATTAAGTCTTGAAATTTTACATGTGATTATTAAAGAAATAGCATCTCAAGTTGGGTTTATAACTCAACACACAGTTAAAGTAACTGTTATTCTTTTTTTAAGACTTTTTATTTATTTGGGAGAGTGACAGAGACAAAGTGTCAGATAGAGAGGAGAATGGGCGTGCCAGGGCCTTCAGCTGCTGCAAATGAACTCCAGACACACGTGCTACCTTGTGCAGCTGGCTTACAATGAGCCCTGGGGGATCAAACCAGGGTCTTTTGGCTTTACAGGCAAGCTCCTTAACCATTAAGCCATCTCTCCAGCCCATAACTGTGATGCTTTTTTTTTTTTGTGGGTTTTTGAGGTAAGTAAGGTCTTGCTCTACTGTGATTCTTAAAACAATACTAGAATAGGAAATTTTTCCTTTTGTTTAATTAAAAAATATTTTCTATATATGATATTTATTGTTGTTAGTGTATGGAGTAGTATCATCTCACTGAAAACACACACAGATCATGAGGCTTTCAAATAGCATTTAAAAGAGAGTATTATTAAATGCCTTTTATATTTGAATCTTATTTATCATAAATATATGTTTCAGAAAAAAAGAGGACTCTAATTGTTATTTTTTTCAGAAATACATTGTCTCAAAATTATGTATTATATAATATTATAGAAACTTTAACTGTGCATATGTATATTTGTATATTTAGAAATTTATGGGGTTATAATCTAAGATTTCAAAGTAGCAGGATACAATGAACATGTAACCAGTTAATCCAATATTAATTTCCTTCTAATGTGACAAATTTCTAAAATACTTTAATTTATTTGGTATTATCAATGGTACCTATTTAAATGTTACAACATCCTAAGTTAATCAATGTAAGTCATAGTTGACAGAAAATCACCTAGTGAGTTATTTTCATTTTTAATTTTGGAAATATATCAGACTTTTATTTAATTTTTCATCTTAAACTTCTGACCAACTCAATGTAGATTTGTGAAGTTATGTGAATAACAAGTACTCAATGATGTATTTTTCCAACAGTGTGCTTTTCATGTGTGAAATACCAGACATCTACATAATAACAATATGAGCCTAGTTAAAAATTAGAAAAATTATTCTACATTATGGAAGAAAATTTTCAGTAGCAAGTGAAACTTCTGTTAAGCAATGTTAAGTTTCATAATATGTGTGTATATTTTCAAAATTTGATGCAGTTCTGTATTATAAACCTTGAACCCTGGAATACTTCCCAATTTAACACTCGTTTTACATGACTGGTTTAGAGAAAGTGTATAGATGATAATGTAATTAAAATAAGCATTTATTTATTTTAAAATAAACTCGGATTGAAAAGCATTGAAATGATCACTATAAATATCCTCAATATTACTGGAATGAAAGATAGTCTATAACCCTAAATCCTTTTTGGAAATTTTCCAGGCTAACTGGATATTTCAGTTGACAGTAAACATATGACAAAATAACATTCACCATGTTATATAATGACTGTCTTTTTATGTTTTGGATAATACACATATTATTTGGTCTATTCAGAATTAAAAGCACACAAAAACACAGAATGAATTCTTAAATGGGTTTTATAAAAAATATTTTTATTTATTTATTTGAGAGAGAGAGAGAGAGGCAGAGAGAAAGAGAGTGCGTTTGGGTTTTCCAGGGCTTCCTGACACTGCAAAGGAACTCCAGATACATGTGCCACTTTGTTCATCTGGCTTTATGTGGGCACTGGGGAATTAATGCTGGATCATTATTTCAGGCTTTGCAAGCAAGTGCCTTTAACCACTGAGCCATCTCTCCAGTCCCTCAAAAGGGTTTTAAAACTAAATTAAACAAGTTAATACTAAGTAAAGCTACATGTAGTAATAATATTTTTGCATACATCAGAATATTTGTCTTTGGACTTTTCAGCAAAAAATCATGTATCAGAGAGAAAGTGTGTACACAAGTGTTTATAGCCTCTAGTTTCAAATTTGTCTTCTTTTGACACATTTATAAGGCCACAGACAGTTTCCTGTTGTGTATATTTTTATGCCCTAGTACAATAGCCATGTGGGAAAATAATGAGCAATCCTCAACTCACTCAGTTGCAGCAGCATATAGTCAGACTGACTTTGCAGAGCATGGGCAATGCTATCTACTGTGGGCTAGCCATTACTTGTCTTTGCTGCTTTCTCCTTTTCAGAGTGATAAACAGAGGTAACTTCTTAAAAAATTTAAATTAATGTGTCTCGATGGAGGAAAGCATTCTCAAGTTGGCTTCAAACTGTCATGGTAGTTTGAAAGGAATGTGTAATGATTTATAGTACAGAGCATACCCTTTTAAGATATGCGGAAAGATTTAAAAATTTTTAAAAATGATATTTATAATCATCTAGATAAATAAGATAAGTATATAGGAAATTTTCCTATGGAGGAAGAAAAATTATGGACATATCTACCCTTTGTCTTCTGGCCATCTTCAGTTTTCAGTTAAATTATGGGGCTCTAAGTACTTTTTCCTAAAACTGCAACATAGAGAAAAATGCACATACACTCTAGGAAAATAACATTCTGTATGCTTCTAAATTCATTCTCATCTTCAACACTAAAGTTGGGTTGTTTGATTTTGGTAAGAAGATTTTGCATATTCTAAAATTATTACAATAAACTTTAGATAAATATAAATCACATAAACCAAGGGAAACAAGAAAAATTCATCTTCATTTGTGTTAAAAGAGAACTAAACTAGTTCACTGCTTATTCAGACTGAAAGCAGGATTTTTGCACAGCAGAAACTGAACTGGGACCTGAAAAGTGGACTTTAAAAAAAAGTCATGTTGGAAGTTCCCTAAGCTGTTCCCACCATCATCAGAACATTTCTTCTAGAAGTATCTTTTCTATCAGGTTTTTCTGGTCATTCAATCCTTTTCTTGACATTTAGATACAGACATCAAGAAAATCAATGTCTACTCATTCTGCTTTACTTAAAAAGACATTCAGTGGTTTCAAGAGTTTAACCCATAGCACTGAGCGCAAAAACACTGACGTCACAATTGTATGGGTAAAGAAGCAGTCTAAGCTGCTACCATCCACACGCTAATTGTTTTCCTGAGATGTTTCAAAATAGATGTCATCAAGCATTGTTTCTCAACTAGTAACCAAGGAAACTTGCTTTCTGAAAAACAGAGCAGAGGCATCATTGTCTCTAGCCAGTAATTCTAACTTGAAGTTCCAGCCCTTCCTTTTTAGGAAGTCCTGCAGCTGGCTGCCTCTGAGGTCAGGAATGCTTCTTGTGAGGTGGGAAAAGCATTACCCAGGGAGAGATGTGCACACACAGGCATGTGAAGCAATGAGTGAATTTTCAAATGCACCAGGCTACTTCTGTCTAAGACTGATAGCGCTACACATTTTTATTTCCTTAAAAAGCCTTAGTGTGTGCCGGGCGTGGTGGCACACACCTTTAATCCCAGCACTCGGGAGGCAGAGGTAGGAGGATCACTGTGAGTTCAAGGCCACCCTGAGACTCCATAGTGAATTCCAGGTCAGCTTGGGCTAGAGTGAGACCCTTCCTCAAAAAAAAAAAAAAAAAATACTTAGTGTGGACAAAGCAAGATTGCAGTGGCTACCACTTTTGTGTTCTCTAGAAAAAACAGCATATATGTTCATGAGGTTGGTTTCCCAGATGACTATTTTCATTGAAGGAACTACTACTACTACAAGACAAAAACCCTAATTTGTAGGCACCTCGGCTGGTCAATGAGCCAAGCAAAAGCCTAATTATTCATTCTTTTGGACTGTGTGATATTTCTGTATTTCATTGTTAATAGAAATTCTTATAGGGAAACATTCAGTCTTTCCATAAAAAAATCACAGTTTTAAAAAGGTTCTCTTTTGGGCTATAAAGAATGCTCAGATAAAGATGGTAACTGATTCTTTCTATAAAACCTAACATGATCCCTGGAGCCCATTATAATATGGTGACTTGGGGGTAATTGGAGGAAGTGCTAATAAATTCTTACATAAAGTGAATAAAAATGATATATGGGTATGTGTACAGGAAATTGGGCCTTTGTTTACCTGCCCCTCAATTGACCAAGGTCAAATCATTTATACCATAAAGAAGCATTTCAATTTTTTTCTTTTCTTTTTTTCTTTATTAGTTAGTTTTGTATTCAGCAAATACAGTCAGTTTGGTACCATTATTAGGCTCATCCGTGACCTACCCCCTCCCCTTGGCCCCTCCTTGTTGAGCTATATGGGTCATGCATTGTGGAGTTAGCCCCCAGTTATGGGTAAGATAAATGTCTCTGCATATCATGACCCAACATGTGGCTCTGACATTCTTACCGCCCCCTCTTCCACAAAATTTCCCTGAGCCATGTTGGGTTCATTTTTGGTCTGCTTCAGTGATGAGGTGTTGGGGGCCTCTGGGGCTCTGGCTCTCTGATTCGGTAGGAGTTGATTTTTCTGTGTTGATCTCTGAGAACAAGGGGAAGGTGGTAGCCTCATGATGACTTTGACTATGGAACCCAGCATGTTTTCCTTCTTAGCATGTATTGAACCTGTGCTTAAATTTTTGTGTCAGGGAGATTCTGCTGATGTGTTAACGCAGCAAATGTGTGAAAAAGTGCTTATTGTGAAAGTCACCTTATTTACCCTCACATGACCTAATCAAATTTTCTCTCCCATTTGTTTCTAGCACAAACATTATTAGGATTAATATGATATTCCACTTCCACTTCAAGGCATAAGTGTCTTAAATATGGCAATAATCTTATGAGAAGATAGTCAAACATTTAAAAGACCTGATGTTTGTCCAAGAAACTAGAGCTTTGGGGGGAGGCTATCCTCCCAGTCCATACCCATTCAACAAATCCCAATTTAGTATTTAGAAACCACTAGAATGAAATTGAACATGCAAATTATAGTAAAATATTGTATTAAATGATAATTTATTAAGTGAAAAATTTCTGTTCATTCCATTGTATAGCGCATTGTGCCAAGAATCATATCAGAGGGGTGTACAGCATTCAGAATTTATATATCATGCAGTCACTCAGTGGCATTTCACCTAAAGTGCATTCACACACTCATAAAATTGAGAACAATTACAGCTATGAGCAAGGCTGATTTTCAACAATTGGTCAAGGCAGACTGCATGCACATATATATTACTTATTTGCTTAAAAAGACAAGTTAGAATATGAAAATATATAAGCAGCCTTCTTGTAATACAGATTTCCTGAGAAAAGTGTGTGCTATAAATCTTCAAGAAATAATTTAGATTCATATGAAAAACAGATATAAGTATTTCTTTCAACCAAATAAAGGTGATCTAAAACTAAGACAACATAAGGGTCTATCAGTATTTTACTGTCAAGTATCATGAAAGCATAGTTAGAGTCCCCTACACTGTTTTACAAAGAAATCATTTCTGTTAATTTTTTTTGCTTCTCTGTTTTCACATGTTTCAAAAAATATCAGGGAAGATGTTTTCTAAATATATTCTAAGTTTTATTAAAATACCTCTTTGATATTTGTCAATGATTTAAACCTTGATGGTATATATAAAAACTTATAAAGCAAAGAATTCTCCAGGAAAAAGTTTTCATTATTATTCTTGATTTACTGTAAGTCAAATGTCTCCATCATTTTGGGAAAAAAAAGGCAAATGTTAGGTAAACATTGTAAGTATTTATACTCAAATATGTGTATACCTTAAATTAACAGAGCAAGGGAAACATGGGTGATACAAAAAACTGGAAGGATTTATAACTCCATTGTGTAGTTAGTAGAATAAATTATTATATTTGCAATGGGAGAGTCCTTGTGGCAAGGATCCATGAAGAAATTCATTCATTTGGATGTCTGAGGTACTGGGAGTTGTACCCATGACTTCATGCATGTTAGGTGTGCACCATCACATGGCAGGAAAACTCATATTTTTCTGCTTTGTAAGGAAAGTATTTTGATTCCTGTCATATACTCTCCCATTTCAACTCCTGTATTTTCAGTTATCAGGCTCCTCAGGCTATGTCTCCTTGGACCATATTTGCTTGAATGGCCTATCTTTCATATTCTACCAGACTGTAGGTAGAGCTGACATTGAATAAAGATTGTACAGTAAAGACAAAATATGACCTTCATATTATGACTTCTTTTCTAGACAGTTTAAAAATTAAGCCACATCAGCCAACCAGGGGATAATAACAGAAATCTCTCTTCCATGATGAAAAAGTGAAACTCAAAAAAGTATTTTATGTAAATAATAAAGATTTACATGCATGCATCATTTTCATAAACTGCTCATTGTAGAAAAAGCATAAGTGCTGCAGAATATCGGGCTACAGATTTCCTTAATGAAGATATTACAATAGCATATTGTGTAACTGGTCTCAGAGCTGCATAAACTGGAACTTGCATTACATGGTGTCGAGGGCAGACACATAAGGAAAAATCAACATATTTACAGCATTTTGATGTAATATTTGGAGAGGAAAATTCAAAGAAAGGGATAAATGAAATATAATATGAAATAGGTTTTTGCAGCAAAGAATACATAGGTCATGTTTTAAATGATAAAAAACACCATTCAAACAGTGGCTTTATTAGCTCTTAGTAATAAAAAATGTGCAGTTCAACTGGCTCTGGCAACTGGTGAGTGATCAAGCAAATGAATGTCGCCAGTGAAATAAAATATTATTTCAATAGTGCTCTTCTTGGAGTCTTAGAGTTTTGGTTTGACTACTAATGGTGAAGTGCAACTCTTGTCTGTCTGCATAGTCAATAAAGAGCATCAATTCTATGTGGCATACATCTATCATCTCATTGAGATGAGGGTGCTTCCTACTAAAATGTGAACCAAAGGGACATGGAGTTCTGGCATCAAGGCAACAGCTAATTTAGATCATTTCTTATAATCAGATCAATCAGAGTTCAAAGTCAGACTAGTATTACTAGCTTGTGACCATTTATATGGAAATCTGTCTCTAGAAACCTCACCACCGCACATCCTTTTATGCTGCAGCTAATGGCAGAAGGTGGTGGGGGGGCTCAAAACAGAACTCCCTGAGGGCTTGCTCTGAGAATCAGATCCTGACTTCCTGAACTTTCAGTGTAAACCTACTTTGAGATCACAAGCCATTTTTCCCTTCCTTAGAAGCCTGGGCATGTGAAATCCCAGAGATGGCCGAGATATATTTCCAAGTAGAAAAATTGCACATAATGGTAGGCATTTATGCCTTCCTCCTAGATTCCATCTACATTTCACGTTGTCATCTTTCCTTCCTGTTAATGGTACCTCCCCTTCTGGGTAACAGGTATCAACTAAGGCCATTCATGGTGAACAGGCTGACCACTTTTCCTCCGTTGTTGTTGTAAATGTTCCAGCTCAGCCTCATACATCATTTCTTGGACTAAGTACTTCTCTCGTCGTATTCGTTCACGTAGGCCCTTTGGTACATCTGGAATCAGGTATGCAATGAATGACTTAATCCCAAAAACGAGGTGCTGTGAATTTAAGAGTGAAAAGTACATTTTCAGCGATTACAGAGTACACAGCATAAACTAGAACAAATGTGAACAAGGTGGCATTTGTTTTAAAATTAAGCCTTATAACTCATGTGCAACAACTAGAGCATTAAATACTTCAAAAAGCTAAATTTGGAATGCTAAAGCTACCTACTGTCACAGCAGTATAAGGAAACCAAAGAATTGTTTCCTCTTTTTGATGCCACATGATATCACTTTATAAAAATTCTACATGTTAATAAACATTAGACACAAATATTATAGTTCATATTTAGAAAGACCAATCTCAAACAGATCTTAGTACACACCAAGCAAACCTTACAGAATACAGTCTGCTGGTGAGGCTGGGTGCAAATTCAAGCCCCAACACATTGATTACTTTGGAAATTCTACTATAGTAAGTTCATTATCAATATAGTTGATATATATAATTTTATCTGTCATATAATTATTCTCTGATAAAATATATATTTATATATTAAAACAAACTTCCAACCATATTTGCATTTTTTGTATTAAATTTGTATTAAAAATTAGGAATATAATTCAAAGAGCATTATGCCCATGAACAGAGTTTAGACGAGACTATTTCAGTCTCCAGCTACTGGTACTCAGTCACTGAATAATCTTGAGTAAATCACCTATATCTGCATCTCTTCCCCAATGTGGTGGTAAGAATGATACCTCTTAAACTTGGTATAAGAATTAAATGAATGTGTGTGTGTGTGTGTGTGTTGGGCTTAGAGAAGTGCTTGGCACAGTACAACATTGCTCAACTACTACCTCCTATTATAATACAAGTGTCCTTTTCATTTCCTATGACAAATGGTAGATTTTCCAATTTCCCAGAAAAGAGAAAGAACAATGTGACATTGGTAGAGTAAGAATGATCTGATAAGAACAACACAGCTATGTACATAGCTTTCAGTGGACAACAACCTCTTTATGAGGAAAGGAAGAATTCAAAGTTACTCAAGCTGGACTTGCTTATATTATGTGCCCTAATAAATTCCATTGCTATGTAGAGAATAGTCAATCATATCATATTTTCTCATATGCAGTCAGACTATGAGAGGTTTTCTTCATGACCATTTAATTATGTGATATTTAAAAATCTCAGGAATGTGTATGGATAGTACAAAATACAAATAAAAATATGTGTTATAATTTAAGTTTGCAAAAGTCAAGACAAATACAAGGAAAATAGATGGCCCTATAATCTAATGCACATAGGTTTCTTATGCAAGAATGGTTAAACAGGAACATTTATGTTTTAAAGAAAAGCATTTGCTAAAGTTGAGTAATTATTTATCAAAATATTCTTAGATAATTAGTGACACAATATTTTTCTTAAGCTGATGGATTTTACCTTAAACAATCCTAAAGGAAATACTGCACCTATAAATGTGGAAGCATTATTTGAGTTTGGAAGTAAACACAGTTATTCATATCACTGCCATCCAACAATATACTAAAATTTCTAGTATAATAAGATGAGTAAAAATGAGGTATAAACTGTGGGTCTAACAAGGCCTATGTTTCATTTTTTGTAAATAGTATTATACTTTACAAAGACAGCCCAATAGATGTAAAGAAAGTACAAAATAAACTATGTTACTAGAAGAAAAATCATTAATCTTTTAGCATACCAACAAACATCAGGCAAACCACATAATTGAAAATATCATTCATTCTAAGAGCATAAATATCTATAAAGTTTATAAAAAATAAACTGGGCATGGTGACACACACGTTTAATCCCAGCACTTGGGAGCCAGAGGTAGGAGGAATGTCATGAGTTTGAGGATAATCTCAGACTACAGAATGAGTTCCAGGTCAGCCTGGGCTAGAGTGAAATTCTACCTTGAAAAAAACAAAAACTTAAAATAATTTTAAGTTAATAAAAATAATTTAGAAGGAGCTAAAAATAAGAAAATATTTGAAAATTTGATTAAAGTAAAAATGCTTTTAGTAAATTCCACATTCATTAATGAAATAACACAAAGTAGATATTTTTAAGTCAAAAACTATCATGATTTTTACTAATAACTTCTAAAATGAAGCTTTCTGTAAAATTTGGAGGGACTTGGAGACTGGATTTGCAAATTTATATGAACAATAAGAAGTAACTAAAATATTTCAAAAATCATAATAGTAAAAATATATAATCAAAAAATAATGAATTTCATGGAAGTTTTTCAGAACAGAGCCCTATTTGAATGTTTCACCATGTATATGTGAATTGATATGTCATATCATCCTCAACAAATCTGTTCAATTTTTAAACATAAATTTAAAATGATATATGTATACCTCAGCTCATCCTTAAAAAAAAAAAAAAGCAAATGTATAGATGGCAGAAATCAGAATTTGGCTTGCTTGATCACACAGCCATAGCATTTACATGTTGTAACATTGATCCAGCCACAGCCAATGTAATGTTTTAGAATACTGAGGTCAAACGTTAAACCCAGGAATATATAAGAATTTGTAATATTAAAAAGAAGAATTAAAAATTGGGGGAAATATTATTGAATATTTGGTAAATAGTAATATGGAAATTTTTACATGTAAAATAAGATATTTTTCACCAGATTGCATATTAAGACATATTTCAAAGACATGTATGAGGTAAGACTATAAATTCACAGTAAAACTATAGAATATTTATTTTGAACATTAGATGAGAAAAATTTCTCAATAAACTACTTAAAACAAAACAAACCAAATAGGAAAAAAAAAAAAAAACAATGAGAAAGCTGAATAAGTCAAATTATGTGTTTATTGATAAGATTAATAGATTACACAAAGAAAACATACTTACTATGCTTATCACTGTTAAAAAAAAAACTGTGGGGCTGGAGAGATGGCTTAGTGGTTAAGGTGCATGCCTGTGAAGCCTAAGGATCCAGGTTCGAAGCTCTAGGTCCCACATAAGCCAGATGCACATCATGGCTCCTGTGTCTGGAATTCATTTGCAGTGGCAAGAAGCCCCGGCATGCCCATTTTTGCTATCTCTCTCTCCCTGTCTGTCTGTCTCCAATAAATAAATAAAAATAAATCTTAAAAAAAAAAACTTGTTTCTGAGACAGGTGTTTTGGTGCATGACTTTAATCCCAGCACTTGTGAGGCAGAGGTAAGGAGGATTGCTGTGAGTTCAAGGCCAGCCTGAGACCACATAGTGAACTCCAGGTCAACCTAAGCTAGAAAGAGATCCTAGCTCAAAAAAATAAAATAAAATAAAAACTGAGTTGAATATAAAATGAAATATTGAAGTTTTGTGGTAAATAAACTTGAAATTCAACCAAAACTGGACCAAGACTATAAATGTACAAAAATTGAAAACAAAATTGCTTTCAAGTGCTGAAAGTTATATCCATTTCACTAGTGAACAGAGTAAAACAATAAAAACAGAAAAGAAAATTATTAATTTTATCCATCTCTGTAAAGTCAGATACTAGTAAAGCCTGATAAAATTGAAGAATAAAAGGCCACCTCCCCTGACTATGAAAAAGATGCAATCCTTTTGCAAAGCAACCTGTCAGTGATATATAAAATTCAGTACACATACAAACCTACACCTTGAACCTCAGGCTCCAAGAAACCCATCAGTATATTAACCCTATAACATAACCACAATATGATTGAATTATTTGAGGTAAACAGAATTATTACAAGGCTACATGCCCACAATAATATTTTATTGTATTTAAATATTATATTCCCCCTGTTTAGAAGACATGATCTAAACATGGAATGATCTCATGGACAGCTAGACCTGCACATGTAAAATAAGTCAAAGATAAATCAGATTTATTACACAATATTCCTGAAGTAACTTTGGAAGGAACATTTAAAATAATACTGTTTATGTTGAATAAACCATCATACATAAAAATAAATACATGTGTGATGGTTATTATCTGATTGTCAATTTGACAGGATTTAGAGACACCATGGAAACAAATTTCTTGCATTTTCTCCAAGGCATTTTAGAGGTTAGGTTAATTGAGATGGGAGGACTTAGTCTAATGGTATCATTCCATGAATTAAAAAAAAAAGACTGAAAGGAGAAAGGGATCTGAGTAGTACTATTCATTACTCTGTATTTCTTGAGTGAGGACACCATGTGACCAGCTGTTTCAAGCTCCTACCTCAATGCCTTCCCTATCATGATAGGCTGTAACCTCAAACTTTAAACTGAAATAAAGCCTTCTTAACTGATTTTTGTCAGGTATTTTGTTCCAGCAGTGAGAAAATAACACAAAATAATACAACACAGAAGAGCATACATTGAAGAAAAGACAGTGGATTCTCCTGTGGTGAGTGGGTGATTAGTATAGAGAAAAAGTTGTAAACCTAGAGAGGTTTCCTTGACGATCAGTAATTCCATGGTGCTCTGAATCAATGTGTTTGACATTCTTAGAGGTAAGCATTGTCTTTTCACTACAGATTTGCAGGTTACACTTTGAAATCTCTTGGAGAACATAACTGCCTTCAGTTGGTAGAGTGTTTGCTTTATAAGTCTGGGCTTAACACCCAGCACCCTGCACAAATCAGGCAGGGTGTCACCCTGTAATCCAACACTTGGGAGGTGAAAACAAGAGAATCAAAAGTTCCAGACCATCCTCAACTACATTGTGAGTTTGAGGCCATACTGAGATGCATGGAATCTTATCTCAAAAAAGAAAAGAAAGAAAAGAAAAGAAGAGAAGAGAAAAGAAGAGAAAAGAAAAGAAAAGAAAAGGAAAGGAAAGGAAAGGAAAGGAAAGGAAAGGAAAGGAAAGGAAAGGAAAGGAAAGGAAAGGAAAGGAAAGGAAAGGAAAAAAAAAAGAAAGAAAAAATAGACTTTCCCAAAGGCTTAGGTAAGGCTGTCTTTCTCTCCATAGTCTTGCCCATAGAAAACAAATGCATTTAAAGTCCTTTCATTGACTTAGGGATACCACAGGGTGGATATTCAATGTATTCCAATCTTAAATTCTTATCATGCTGTGTTAAACAGGGCGATAGTTGTAGTTCCCCCAAATTTTCAATTTAGTATTATCACATGATTCTTCTAATCAAACTGTATTTCATTTTTCATAAAAGTATCAAGCATAATATACTGAGTGTTCTAACTTTCCTTAAACAAATACTTCATGATTGATTGTATTTAGTGTTAACTCTAGAAAATAAGGTTTTCTGTCTTTGTGAAGATATGGATTCTTTAACCAGGTAATGAAAACTATCTTTTCTTTTTAAAGTTGGTAATTAGGAGCTCAAACTAAGGGGTCCCAACAATTGACACATCACCTACTTAGTAGTTTCTTTTACCCGGATCTTCTTGTATTGACCCCCACTAGTCTGTAGTTACATGTTTCAGTTCTTGTTTCTTTGCTTTTTATATTTGTTAAAATTATTTTATTATAGCCGAGCCTTTTCCTGGGGCTGACTTGTGTTTTCTTCTTAGAGTCAGGGAAGAACTGACTTTAAAGAGGCAATTGATATATCACTGAAAATGCTCTCATCCTTAGCCATCTTCTCTGTGACTCACCTCAAACACAATGATGAAGGCCAGCCGAGCAGCTAGGATGTGCCAGTATTGTAAGGTGAACTCATATGGCTTGGAACTCCAGGGGGGTCCTCTGTAATCTCGGTACCTGAAATCCACAGAAATAGAGAGCATGGAAAATACTCTTGATATGCCAGGATTCCAGAATGGTAGTTTACACAGTTTGATTGACATGTAGGAGGAAATGTAGTGTCAAAAGCAAACAGGAAAGATAACTTCAATAAATACCTGCAGTAACCAGACTTGCCCATCCCAAGTTCACTCAGGTCAAAGAAGGACAGACTATTGTTGACATATCCCTTTAGGCAACTGGGAGAAAAGAAAAAGATGATCTGATTCAGAAATCCATAAATTCCTAGAATAAAGCCTTTACTACAATTCAAAGAATCTCATACATTTCACTGTTCCTTTTATTCTGACCATAAATTCCAAACAACTCAGCTCTCTTACTACAGCCCCTAATTCTCATTAGAGTAGTAATTGTTCTTTAATGAGACAGTCTCTTGTCCTGCTATTTCCTCCAAATTTCCATCCCACCCCTGCTCTTTTCCTTGGTTTACTTTTATTGCTGTTCTGTTTTCTGTTGTTGTTGTTGTTGTTTTGTTTTGTTTTGTTTTGTTTTGTTTTGTTTTTGAGGTATGGTCTCACTGTAGCCCAGGCTGACCTAGATTTCACTATATAGTCCCAGGCTGGCCTTGAACTCATAGTGATCCCCTGACCTTAGCCTCCCAAGTGCTGGGATTAAAGGCATGTGCAACCACACCTGGCTTGGTATGCTTTTATTGTGTGCTATACACTAGGCATTCTGGCAGTTACTTCCTATGCATTAAAATGCTATAAATATAAATATACACAAATATCACATTTGGTTGATTATAATTAAGCAGACAAAAACATTTTCTTGGGCTAGAGAGATGGCTTGGCAGTTAAGGCACATGCCTAAGGACCCAGGTTTGATTCTCCAGGTCCGAGGTAAGCCAGATGCACATGGTGGCACATGCATCTGGAGTTTGTTTGCAATGGGTCGATGCCCATTCTCTCACTCTCTCTCTGTCTCTAATAAATAAATAAATCTTTAAAAAACATATTCTTATTTAATATATATAAATATATGACCACTTTTTAAAAATATTTATTTATTTATTTATTTATTTAGACAGAAAGAGAGGGGAGAGAGAGAGAGAGAGAGAATGAGCACACCAGGGCCATCAGCCACTGCAAATGAACTCCAGAAGCATGCGCCACCTTGTGCATCTGGCTTACATGGATCCTGGAGAATTGAATCTGGGTCCTTTGGATTTGCAGGCAAGTGCTTTAACTGCTAAGCCATCTCTCCAGTTCAGGACCTATACTTTTTTATAAACATTCTTAAACTGGGTATTTAATAGTGAGCAATGCAGATAAAACCTCCTTCATATTTGAGCTTACATTCCAGTGTGTGTGGGAGGGAGTCACAATAAATATATATTCTATGTAAATTTTATAACCATTACAAGGAATGCATGTCGTGAATACAAAAATGGACTGTTTCATCTATAGTAGGACAACACTCCTGTAAAAACAAGCAAAAATATTTATTTAAATATTTAACTTTTGCATGTTTGTGGTATGTGTGTATGGTATCCATATGTGGGGAGCCCACGTGTGTGGGTGGATGTGCATGGACATGAACATGGCTGTATCTATGGAGGACAGAGAAATATTGGGGGTTGACCTCAAGAATGAGGTCCATCTCTTTTTGAGACAGGGTCTCCCACTTGGCATGGAACTTATTAATTAAACCTGAATGACTGGCCAGTGAGCCTCAGGCATGAACCTTTGTCTGCCTCCTCAGGACTGGAATTACACATGGGCACCACAGTGTCTGGCTTGTTTTTACAGTTTTAACTCAGGTTCTCACACTGCAAGGTAAGCATTTTATCTGCTGAGCTATCTCCCTAGCACCATTAAATATATGTGGAACTGAGGACTAGATGAATGAGAGTTCTAGAAAGAGGAAATCTTTCTTATATAATTAGCAATGACCAGTTCTCTTCTTCTGGTAGTTGTTGGTGATAGAATCTGGGTGAATACTGAGGATTAGTTTTACCAGGACAGAAAGGCTCTTGAAGGGTAAAGAGAAACTGAGTTTTATCAACAACATAGTGACAGACCAGGTACTATGGAAGCCCCAAGTGCCTGGAAATTTTTCTCATGAGACATTTGCTAATTTATGGGGTAGCCTTGGAAGCTGGGTTTCGGAAAGGTAAACCCAAAACTTTCAAAAGGAAGAATAAGGTATTGCAGGGTTTCACAGTATTTAAGAGGAAAAATGCTTCTAAAAGTGCTGTTTAGAGGAAAGGGCTCTGCCCCTAACACACAGCCAGTTACTCTCTAAATGTCTTATAGTTGTTTGGAACTGAAAGGAATCGTTCAAACTTTCCCAGGCCAGAAGTGAATCTATTGACCAAGGGGAGCTGCATCTCAGGATGGAAGGTATTCTAAACAAAGAATAAAATCAGTCAAGAAAATTGAGTACATTAATGGAACAAAAAGGAAACCATGTGATCACATTCATGGATAGAAAATCTGAACTGAGGGCTGGAGAAATGGTTTAGCAGTTAAGCCACTTGCCTGCAAAGCCAAGGGACCAAGGTTCAATTCTCCAGGACCCAAGTAAGCCAGATGCACAAGGAGTTCGTTTCCAGCGGCTGGAGGCCCTGGCATACCTATTCTCCCTCCCTCTTCCCCTCTTTCTCTTTCTCTCACTCTCTGCCTCTTTCAAATAAATAAATAAAAATTAAATTAAAAAAAAAAAAGAAAATCTGAACTGAGTATGGTGGTGCAGTATGTAATCCTACCCTCAGAAGACTTGAGGCAAGAGGGTCATGAGTTCAAAGCAGATTGGAACACATAATAAATTCAAGGTCAGCCTGAACTATATAGTGAGACCGTATTTCAAACAAACAAAAAAATGATAGGCTACAGCTGTCATTCATGATTCACACCACTCAGCAAATAGAGTGTAAGAGCTTGTTTTGACAAAGGCTGTCTACATAACTGGTGGCTAATATACTGAACAGTGAAATTCTGAATGCGGTACATTGAACACTTCTACTGCACACAACCATTTGCATTGTCAGCATTGATATTCAACATAGTCCTTGCATGGAAAACATAAAAATGAAGTTAATGTAAGGGAAGAAAATATAAATCTGCCATGATTTTTCCATGACATTATTGTGTTTATAGAAAATATAAAATAATATAAAAATTATTTGAAAAATTTGTGAATTCAGCCAGGTCAGTAGGTTGATACAGTAATACATTAAAAAAAAATCTTTTGGGCTGGACAGAAGGCTTAGTAGTTAAGGTGTTTGCCTACAAAGCCTAAGGACCCATGTTTCACTCTCCAAATCCCACCTTAGCCAGATGCACAAAGGTGAGAGGTGAGGCAAGCACAAGGTCGCACATGCCCACTAGGTGGCATGAGTATCTGGAGTTTGATTGTAGTGGCTGAGGGCCTGGAAAGCCAATTCTCTTTCCCTCTCCCTCTCCCTCTCTTTCTCTCTCTCTTTCTCGCTCTCTCTTTCTCTCTCTCTCTCTCTCTCTCTCTCTCTCTTTCTCTCTCTCTGTCTTTCAAGTACCTAAATAAAATATTTTTTTAAAAAAAGAGTTGATTCCGGAGTGAAATAAAATCATGGAACTGAAAATGGTCACCAAGGAAACAAATATAATCAAAGAAGTCCACAGATCACACCTCAAAATTTAAAAAGCAGAGAGAAAAGACATATCTGAAGTAATAAAGTGGTAATTAAGCTGCTGTGGCAGTAGCAGACAGATTTAAAAAATCTGTGGCATTCAGGAAGCCATTGAAAAATAAAAGCCATGGAAATCATCAACTATGGATTTACCTGTGTGATAATCATTCATTGCTGCAGAGTGGTGGGACATACGACTCACTGCAGAGGGTAAAGGAAAGGAGGCAGGAGGATTGGAGAAACAAGACCAGAGGATTCTTGCAAAGTGTTTTGTTCAAAATGTAAGAAAAGGCATGTGGTTGTAACTGGCAAGCAGTAGTAACAAGAGTGAAAACACGTTTGAATATAAATGTGAGGAGGATAATAGGCAAACCAGTCATGTGTGGAAAAAAGTCAAGAGTTACACAGAACATTGGAGAGACATTTATTTGAGGATGCAGAATTTAAAAGACTAACAATCATTGATATTTCATCAAAGGAACTTTGAATGTCTTATTGGAATTTTAAGGTAGTTAAATGGAGTGAGGAATAAAATCAACACTCATGTCATTTCGCAACAGTTCACTGAGCTACTCAAAATCACTAGAAACTCTATTGACCAATTGCTTTTGTACCAATAAGCCAAATGTCAAAGGATGAAAAGAAAAAATAATGTCTTAGTATTATTTTGAAAATAACCTTTGATCCCTGAAGGATATTTACAGACCATATTCTGAGAATCAGTGTCCTAGGACAAGTAGGTTTTAGAGTCTGGGTTCAAGGAAATGAGTATCATGTAAATTCTAAACTGTTAATTATTATTCACAGTGTAACCAAGGCTTCCATCCCTCTATTCCTCCCCTGTCCATTCCAGACCCCATAAATTATCATTTCAAATACATTCTTGCCAATATCCTCTTATCTCCTGCACTCTTGCTCTGAAAATTTCTAATCTGACTGAATCTTCTCCAATTTTGTTGCTAATCAAACTTAGAAAACTATTAAATAACTGAGTGACCCACTGAATACGTGGTGTCAAAGTCCCATAAGGCTTACACATTTGAAATTGCTGTATATCCTTTGGAGTCTGGAGGAGCCAGATGTTATTTACAGAAAAGACAGGTTCAGAAATGCAGATCGAGCAGTTACTCAGCCCATGGCATTTTTACCTGCCACTAGGCAGCAGTAAAGCCACCAGCAAACGCTGCAGCTGAAGGTGTATGGTAAGGCCAGTTACACGGCATATTTAATCTTAGCCAACAGGCGGAGCAATAATTCCAAATTCTTAAAATTTTGTTTCCATATTGTGTTTAATTATGGAAAAAAGATATTTTGGCTTTTCACTCTTCATATTGAACAGCCCTATGCTCACACAGTGTGCATACATAGCATTCAGACATGACTGTCTCTGACACCATTTCACAATCCTAAGGCACAGGAACATTTACTGAAAAAGTCAGTCAGAGGATTTGCATTTTAACAGAGACCAAATTCAAATTCCTCTAAGTATGAGAAAAAAGCTCTGAACATAATTGTCTCAATGCTTTCAAGGAGAAGTAATAATAAGTATTATTATTTTATTTCTAGACTTCTAGAGTACATCCATTCATCAGTAGTGATATTAAGTGTTAGTTTAATCTAAAGCAAGGTTCATGGTGGTGTGGCACTGTGATCTGCATGCATTGATCCTCCTGTTTCAGGGTGTTCGAAGGCTGATTCCTCTGTGCCCTCTCTATCCAGTGCTCTCCTGCCTTCCCTTCAATACCTTCCTATGAAGAAAATCAAAAATAACACTATTGCCTAAAGCCTAGACTATTTTGTCTTCCAGAGCACAACCACCAAGGTCCAGAGATACTTTTGGTTATCATAACTTAGGAAACAAGATACCTGCTACTGTACACATTGGCTCGAGGCCACACATGCTATTAAGCAACTTTTAAAGTACAAAATAGCCCTGTTCCATTTTCCAAAGAATAATCTGAATTAAAAGGTCAAGACAAAATAAGGCCAATAGTGCAGAAGTTTGTAAGCTCCCCTACTCTAAAATGTGAATTTGAATTTTGGCAGAGAATATGTGCTAGATAGATAGATATATCAAGGAAATTATTCCCTGCATCAATATGACCCTTATCGCTAAATTGTAGCTCACAGCTGAGTCTTTCCAGGGCTATATATCTCCCCTCACACTATCTTTTCCAGCTTGTGATTAACCTGTGTGGGTTTCACTTTTCCCATGATCACAAAAATCTATCTGCATTGGATGATTTGGAAGGTCTTCTCCAGCTCTAGAAATTGGCTCCTAAGTACAGCACAATATTCTTGGTGTTTTAATCCAAGAAATCCAATTTCAAGCAAAAACACAGAATCTAAAATTATTTGCTTTGAAAATACTTTTAACTTCATTTGATTTTATCAAATAAACACATTATAAATCTGAGCTTCAGAAGCATTACTTTTAATGGTCACAGAACAAAACTTCTTAATAAATTCTCATTGTAATTCCAAACATAAAATTTATCAGAAAAAAAAAATAACCTTACTTTTCCTTTGGCTCTACATGATTTGCGCAGGGGCCATATTTGTATTTATAGACGAAACGTGGGATGTAGTCTGATGTAATAGCAATTACAAATGCATTGGTGATCACAGCCAATATGCCAATTCCCTCCAGAATCCCAAGCCAGATCCCTGGAGGGAGAAAGATGAAAGACCTTGAATGAAAGTGAGCAAGATGAAAGTGCTGAGACGAAGCTTATTCTGGAAGTAATGTCCTACTTGTTCTAGAGCCACAGCGTCATTTGTTGTTCATGTTCTTTCTGGAGTCCCTCACTCCAGATATGATATCTGTTCTTATGCTTTCTTTCATAAAGAGAAAATAGACTTTATCTAGATTTGAAAATTTACATGCTGTAAAGGATCTGGCTTGAGTCTGTAACTATGAGACATGAGATAAATGCCTAAGGTATTTTAGAGGTTAGTATAAAGAATTTTTAATACTGAAACAGTAAAAATATTTACATTAAGCAGGGTTATGTAGCCTTTGAAATTTCTATATCCAGTATGGGTTTTGCTTTTAATATTTGTCATTTATCTTTTTCTAGTAAAAAAATATGAAAAAGTGAAGCAAGTTTGGTGTTAAGATCTGAGAATTACTGGTGAGTTTCTAGTTGGGCATCAAACAAAAAAGCTTTGAAATTCTAAAGAGACTAAAAATCCTTTTGATTATAGTCAAAACTGTTTAGGATTAAACTTAGCTTTAAAAAATATTATCAGGGGCTGGAGAGATGGCTTAGTGGTTAAGGCTCTTTGCCTGAGAAGCCAAAGGACCTCCCCTCCATTCAATTCCCCAGGACCCATGTAAGCCAGATGCACAAGGTGGTGAATGCTTCTGGAATTTGTTCACAGTGGCTGGAGGCCCTGGATGCCCATTCTCTCTCTCTCTCAAATAAGTAAAAGTAAAATATCATCTATATCTATATCTATCTATATATCTATCTATATATCTATCTATATATCTATCTATATATCTATCTCTCTCTCTCTCTATATATATATACATATATATGTATATATGTGTATATATATATATATATATATATATATATATATATATATATATCAGAAGAAAAAACCTTGGAACAAATGCTCAAAAGAGCTAAAGGTGGCTGAATAACACAACAGCTAAGTCATCTTCTCTTTCAATTTTTGTGACATACCTACATCACGTGAGCTGCAATTAGAACAATTAAAGTAAAAATATTCAAGCTTACTTAATGGGGATCCCAAGATAAGAAATAAGACTTCATATAAAATAATACTTGTGTACACCAATTCAAACACTTATTCTAACAAAAGTTATGATACTGTCAAAAGAAAATAGCCAGAGAAAATAAATGCCTAATATACAAAAGATTCTAAAACTTTATAAGAAAATCCAAGGGAAAAGTGAATAAGGAATGCAAGCGAGCACTTTGCTATGGAAATAAAATAACAATGCATATATTAAAATGCTTGCAATGACTAGCATTCAGAAAACTGGCCTTCAAAACATGTTTGAAGATGCACCACTAGATATTCAAAAATATGAAACCCTTATAACATCCAGTGTTACTTAGAAAGTACATGAACATAGTTTTATATATTGTTATTGGAATGACTCATTTGAATTTCATAGTTACCCTGATTATTTTTATGATTCAAATGTGTGTTTTAACCTACCAAACAAGACATCTAGATGCTCCTAAGTGCTTATCACTGAAGTTGACTTAAAATGCTCCCAGCATTGCTCAGGGAATTTTGCAGAAGAGGGGGCAGAAAGATTGTTAGAGCCACAAGTTGTGACATTTTGCACAGAGACATTGCCTCTCTCCCATAACTGACTGCTGTCCCCATACAGCATGACCCACAATCCCCATGGGGTTGATCTGCATTCCCAATGAGGAATGCCTCTTCAGAAAAGGGGCAGGGAGGAGAGAAAGGATGGTACCAACATGTGATGTTTATATACAAAATATGTCCATATCTAATAATAAAAAAATAAATGTATGTATGTTTTAATGTAGTAGTTATATTTTTGCAATTGAAACTACAGATACATTGTACACACATGGGTTTATAATATATAATATCTGTTTACATCTATGCCTATTGGTCTATTTATATATGTTTATTACTAAAGTGGGCAAATACAAATAAAAATGGATCTTGTATTTATAGTACAAATATTTTACATTATTAACATGAATTAGACTAAAACTTGGAATACAAGATGTTCATGAAGAAAAATATGCAGAATAATACACATGTGTGAATATGGTGGTTTGATTCAGGTGTTCCCCCATAAAATTTTGTTCAGAATGCTAGGTCTCCAGCTGGGAGTAATTTGGGAATTCGAGCCTACTAGAGATGAAATATTGATGGAGGTAGGCTTATAGATGTTACAGCCATCTTCCCCTTGCCAGTGTTTGGCACACTCTCGTTCTACTGTTATCCACCTAAATGTTTGCCAGAAGGTGATGTCTGCCCTTCTGCACATGCCACATTTCCCCCTGTCATCCTGGAGCTTTCCTTCAAGTCTTTAAGCCAAAATAAACCCTTTACTCCCACAAGCTGTTCTTGGTTGGGTGTTTTCTACCAGCAATGCAAAGCTGACTGCAGCATTGCACAAGTACATTTTGTACATTTGTATGAGCAAGTAAAGCACTGACAAAAGATATCTACAAATGGACAGTTTTATTACTTGAAAAAGAAAAGACAGTAAAGAAAGGGAGTAAAGGGTTATTAAACCTGCTTCTGTATACATCTTTGTATAATCTGGTTTAAATACAGTCATATCCAATAAATTTTAAATAGTAATTTCTATTGGAAGTTTTTTCCCTTCTTTTATTTATTTTATCTAGATTTTCTTTTTAAAGTAGTATTTATTTATTTGAGAGCAAGTGAGAAAGAGAGGCAGAGACAGGCAGAAACAGAGGGAATTTAGACACGCCAGGGCTTCCTGCCACTGCAAACAGACTCCAGATACTTGAGCCACTTTGTGCATCTGTCTTTACATGGGCATGGAGAACTGAACCCGGACCATTAGGCTTTGCAAGCAAGCACCTTTAACCATTGAGTCATATTTCTAGACCTCTAGACTTTCTTGAATGTGCTTTTTTTATTCATCTTAATAGCGACTTCAATAAGTATATCTAAGGTAAAGGAAAATGATTTCAGTTGCTTAAAATCATAACACAGGGCTGGAGAGATGAGTTAGCATCTGAGGCACTTCCCTGCAAAGCCTAAGGACCCAACTTCAATTCTCCAAATCCCACTTAAGCCAGATGCACATGGTGGCACATGCATCTGGAGTTTGTTTGCAGTGGCTAGAAGCCAGACCTATGTTCTCTCTGTCTCTCTTTCTCCCTCCCTCCCAAATAAATAAATAAAATTGGAACACAAATCCATAGAATTAACAGATTCCTTTATTTCCAATAGAGTTTGTTGATCATGGAATATATAAGTAAGATAACTAAAAAAGCAATCTAGTATTATTAGACAAAATATCCCACCAAAGAAAAGGAAAAAAATGTAGAATTACATTCCCATGTACTTGTACTATTGTAAAATTAGAGTTTATGAAAGTCCTATACATAATAAGTACAAGTCAGTGGGACAAACAGAAACTGGAAATATATTTAGGTTTGTTTAGAACTTAGAAAAATGATGACACGTAATTCACATGAGTTTCACAAAAATTTTAATAAATGAATTGTGGAAAATTAAACAATAAAAAAGAAAGATGCACCTTAATTGCATCAATAACAAATTCTAGACAGGTTGGCAATTTAAATATAATCTTGAAAACTACAAATACACAGGTGCAGGCTATCCCACAGACATGTCAAACATCAAAACAAGAGGGAAGAAAATGAGTGCAAAATCATGACTTCTAATGGACCTTCCTGAGACTATCACAGATGATAACTTTAAGAAAAGTATTTCAAATTATTCATATTTTATTTTAAAACCTATTTATGGATGTTCATAAAGCATATCAAAGGTTAATTCTCCCAACATGGACACACAGATCACCATTTTAGATGTAGTGGCCTTCATGAATAAACACATGTAGAAAAGAACTGCAAATATGTTTGATCTCATCCTGAAGAAGACAAAGAAACTAGGTGATTTTTCTTGTTAAGTTTTTCAAAGATGAAATAAAAATTAAAAATATCTCAGTGGGAGGCGTGTGGGGGGACAAAAGAAGGTAATGGGAGGAAACTGTGATCAAAAAAAATTATGTGTATAAAAATTATCCATAAAAAGTTTTTACGCTCTTTCCTGCTGAGTGGCTAAGGAATGGGGAAGTGTACAGACATATACTTATAGTGGGACTATAAACTGACACAAAATTTCTGGAAAACACCACCTTTTTATAAAAAATTTATATGTATATGTTCTTGGCACAGAGGTTCTATTCAAGGAATTATTTTAGCATGTATATGCACAGTGTATACCTGTGTGCATGTGTGTGTGCAGAAGTGTGCACCACTGTCCATGTGTGCAGAATCCAGAGGATGATGCCCAGGGTCCTCTTCTGTTGTTCGGCTTTGTTTCCTTGAGGTTAGCTTTCTCAGTGAACTTGGAGCTGGCCGCTGTTTCACTAGATGGGCTGATCAGCGAGCCTTAGCAGTTCTCCTGTCTCTGCTCAACTCAGCGCTGGGGTCACAGGCATGTGTAGCCACGCCTAGGTTTTTAAGTGGGTGCCGGGGATTGGACTCAGGTCCACACGGCATGCAGAGCAAGCGCTTACTCACTGAGCCAGTTCCCCAGCCCAGATTATATTTTCCTGCAGCAATTAAAGTATTTATGAAGATGTCCAACTTAATGTTATTTATGATGTCAAATACTGAAGTATCTCCAGTATTCCCTTTGAAAAATGTTGTTTGTATAATTGGAGCTCTTAATAGCAACAGGTACAATGATATTTATTAACAGAAAAATATATCTGAGATCGCTTCAATTACAACCAAATTTATGCAATAGTGTGTTTAATATGAACCTACTACCACTTAAATTAATACAATTTTTTCTTCTGTTAATACAAAATGTTCTGGTTAGAAATGAGCCCCCTGCCTAGAAGAACCTATAAAGTGCTAATAAGATGTCACCACGTCATCTTTACCTGTTTGTGCTACTGCAGCAAAATACCTGAGCCTGGGTGATTTTAAGGAACAGAATTTTATTTTTCAGTTCTCTGAAGTCTGGGATCCAAAATCAAGGCAACAGTGGATTCAATCTCTAGTGAGAGTGTCATTCCCTAATTCTGGAATGGTGCCTTATTGCTACATCCTATATCAGGGACAAATATTATGTCTTTGCACAGCATGTAAACAAAAGAGAACAATCCCATACCTTCCGCCTTTTGATAAAGACACTACCTCATGTGCAAGTACTCTGCCCTTAGAACTTAATCATCACCTTAATGTCACACCTATATATTACATTGTCATGCCAAGTTTTAGCGTGTGAATTACTACTGGGCATTTCCTGGCATTATCTATCAGTATTAAACCTACCGAATTTTTTCATCTTACCTATGTCAGTTGCTCGTGCTGGCAGGGGCCTCCGCCACTGGGTGACAAATTTGTATGCATCCAGTCTGATTTCTATGATATTGTTTAACAAAGCCAAAAGTGGAGCAAGTGGAAAAGCCGCAACAAAGATAGTGGTAAAACCAAACTGCAAAACTAAGAGAAAAGAGGACCATTAGAGAACTAGTCATATGAACAGTATGATGTACTGACAGCATCCTTGCACCAAATTAGGGGCTTTACATATATATTACTTTTAATCTGTTCAATATCCATACAAATAACTATGCTTGTCTCATTTTACAGGTGAGGAAACTTTAGCTCCTATGTGCTAACTAAATTTGTTAAAATGTTCATAACTAGAAAATGTTAAAAGCAGTTTCAGACTAACATATGGGTAAGTTTAAAGTCTATGTGCTTTAATAATATGTCAGGAAGAAAGGAGGAAGGAGAAAAAGACAAGGCAGAAGGAGGAAGAGGGAAAGGGGTAAGAAGAGGGAAGAGGTCACAGAAAGACAGGCAAAAAGTACACCTTGAAAGAAAATGCTTAACTTTAGAAGGGACTCCAGGAAACTGCAATAAATATCTTTCCTTCACATTTATTGGTGAGTGTAAAAAATTTAAGGCAATACTGTTTCTAACAACTGGAATGAGAACCCATATTTTTAAATATAAGTAAATAATATTCTTGAAGAAACCATGACCCAGAATGGGTTTAAGGAAAGAATTATTGGGAAAAGAAAGCATTAGTTTCTTTGAGTGGAATATTCTACCTTATAAGGGAATTGTTCTATCTTTACTGTGTTTCATCACCATATTTGCTCAAGAACCTCATATGTGGAGTATATATGGTATGGTGTGCATGCCTATAATCATAGCACTAGCAAGACTGAGGCAATAGAACTGTGGGTTCAAGACTAGTCTGAATTATATAACAATTCAAGGTTAGCCTTGGGTAAATACTAAGGCCCTGCTCAGAAGGGCACTGCTTTGTTTCTCTTTCTTTCTTTCTTTCTTTCTTTCTTTCTTTCTTTCTTTCTTTCTTTCTTTCTTTCTTCCTTTCTCTCTCTCTCTCTCATAAAAAAATCTAAAAGAAAAAGAACGAAAAAATGGCTGGAGACATGGCTTAGTGGTTAAGGCACTGGCTTGTGAAGCCTAAGGACCCAGGTTTGACTCCCAAGGACCCATGTAATCCAGATGCACAGGTGATGCCTGCTCACAGGGTGGGTCACGTGTCTAGAGCTTGTTTGCAGTATCTAAGGCCTTGGCATGCCAGTTCTTTCTCTTTCGCTCTCACTCTCTCTTTCTCAGTCTCTCATTAAACAAACAAACAAACGAAAACTTTTAAAAGGAGAAAAGTGACAAAGGGCACTGCTTCACACATTTGGCTCTGCTGACATAAAGGAACACATATGTTTTTAAATGCTTAGGGTTGGAAGGAGATGTGTTTTATGTTTGGAACTAAAGCTCATGTGAATGAAAGAAACAATATCAATAAGGCCAAATTATCCTGCAGAATAGTCTTTTCTTACCCATTTCTAAGTACTCATCCATCAATCCATGAATGTTCATGGGCTGCAGATTCCAATCATTTTCCCATTGAGGTATGGAAGTGTCTTGTCTTCCCCGCTTGATCTTTTGTTGTGACCACCAGTTCTGAATCAAACTGCAGCATAGAACATAGCAGGTACTTGTAAGCTCTTACTTCACCACCTGGAGAACAACTTATATTTCTTTAAGAAATGGGGAGATGACTTAGCAGTTAAGGTGTTTGCCTGCAAAGCCGAAGGATCTAGGTTCAATACCCTAGCAACCAAGTAAGCCGGATGCACAAAGTGGTTCATGCATCTGGAATTTGTTTGCAGTGGCTAGAGGCCCTGGCACACCCATTCTCTCTCTTTCTCTCTTTCTCTCTCTCTCTCTCTCTCTCTCTCTCTCTCTCTCTCTAAAAATAGATAAAAATAAAAATAAAGAAATAAGGCACACCAGCTACTCTTAGATTGCACTATGCATACCTGGGAACTGGAGGTATTTGATAGTTTGAGCTTTTAAATAAATGAAAAACAAAAGCAGTCTCAATTTTAAAAGGGTTTGAACGTTTATGTCACAAAGTTAAAATTAAAAAAAATGTTTTTTAGAAGGTTTAACAAGAGAATATAATCTACCATATAAAACTCTTCAGCCTTCTAAGCATCTACATATTTTATTTATTAACAATTCATTGCACACAAAATAAGATGCTCTTCAATATTTATTAGACAAACATCTATTTCTATAATTCCTTCTTCTACTTCCACCTATAAAACTTCTTAAACTCCAAGGAGATTGCCTACAGCCATTGAATTTGAGTCCTTCATTTCATATAACCCAGTGTTTTCTGGGCTATGATACATGGATATGAATGGAATTATGTTCACATAAAATTGCCTAGGACTATGTAAGGTTTCAAATGACCTAGGTTCTATACCCTTTTATTAGATGTGGAATTTGTTTTTTATCAACTGATTGCCTCTCTGAGTTTAAAATTATGAGATGTTTAAGCACTGGTGTCTCCATTCTGCTACAATAGTAAAGAATAGTGGTAAATAAGTCAGTCATTGAGACCTGGAAAAGAACAAATCTCTGTCTCTTACGGTGGTTTTGCATCAAGTGTCACTTGAAGAGAGAGAATTGTGACTGCAAACTTTGAAAATCCCTGGTTTGATGACTGAACCATTCCTGCTTAGTTTTCTCCCATGAGGCCTTTGTTTGTGTGTTTGAAAGACACCATCAAGATACCCCCATGCTGTGGTGCCCACACCACTTGATATACATGATCCAGGGTGACTGCGATCAAGGCCATGGTTAAAATGTACTCTGACATGCATGATATACACAGCAGATACAGAATAATGATGACACAAGGAGTCATTCTTAGGACCACGATCAGCACAACACCATGCTGCCAGTGCTAGCAAGCACAAAGAGCATGCTCGGGTCCAGTGCATCTAATTTCCTCAGCTGTAATCACATGATGTAATCCATACCTTGTGCTTTAAAGTGGCCAGCAAAGGCTAGCAAAGACATAACAAATCGACTGGGTACCTCTGCCTTCATTCCTTGTACTGTTGTCGTATAGAGATTTCCTTTAAACAGTCTTAAGTATTTATAATTTGTATAAAATCTTTTAAAGACATTTAGTTTTTGTGGCTGTTGTAATAGGACTGTTTCCCTGATTTCTTTCTCAGTATATTTGTCATTAGCATATATACACAGCTGATTTTTTTAAATATTTAATTAATTTATTTATTAAATAATTTATCTATTTAAGAAAGAGGGGAAGAAAAAGACAGAGAGGGAGAAGGGGAGAGGGAGAGAAAATGGGTATGCCAGGGCTTCTAGCCATTGCAAGTAAACTCCAG
Organism: Dipus sagitta; assembly: GCA_036346955.1. Classification (NCBI taxonomy): domain Eukaryota; kingdom Metazoa; phylum Chordata; class Mammalia; order Rodentia; family Dipodidae; genus Dipus; species Dipus sagitta. Next base: position 86,546,693 of record CM070779.1, on the reverse strand, counting down.
ATACATGTGCACCTTGTGCATCTGGCATTATATGGGTAGCAGAGAATGGAATCTGGGTCCTTTAGCTTTCAGGCAAGCCCCTTAATCACTAAGCCATCTATCTAGTCCCAGAACTGATTTTTATGTTAATTGTACATCCTGCCACATGGCTGAAAGTGTTTATCAGCTTGAGTAGTTTTTTGGTGGAATATTTAAGGTCTAAGTACAGAATCATAAAATGTGTAAATATGCCTAATTTGACTTCTTCCTTTCCAACTTGTATCCCTTTTATTTTCTCTTTTCTTATCACTCTAGCTAAGACTTCAAATAGTATGTTAGATAGCAATAGGAAGAGGGGACACCTCTGTATTATTCCAGGACATATTGGGAATGCTTCAAGTTTTTCTCCACTTAGTATGACGTGGGCTTTGGGTTTGTTGTATTGTCTTTATTATGTTGAGATATGATTCCTCCATCCCTAGTTTATCCAGTTTGTTTGGTGTTTTTTTGTCATAAAGCAGTATATTTTGTTAAAGGCCTTTTCTGCATTTATGTGTTCATTAAGAGTTTTTTACTAATTCCAGAACTTGCCATTTCCATGAGCCCCAGCCATTCTATAGTCTTTGCTCCCTACAGGACTGGGATTTAACTGTTTCAGAGTATATCTTATATATTCAGCATCTTTGCCAGCATTCTACAAAAAAAATCTTACTCAAAATGATGAAATTAGAATGCTATTATGTATGACATCAATTCAGTTCTAAGGATTTGAGGTGGAGAGTTGTAAAAAGCATGCCAAATTTTGTTCCATCCCAAATTTCTTATGTTAGTGTTTTCTTTTGAAAGGAACAGTGGTCCTCTTCAGTTAATATTAACACCACCAGCACAATTGGTTCGTTAATAGCCCAAAGATATCAGGAAATTAGTTTTATTTTCAATAACCTATGTTGTTTTGTTTTAAAAGTTATGTAAGAGTGCTGCTTTCTTGGTGAACCTGGTACCAGCATAAGGGTGATCAGTTCTTGAGGTAGATGTAACAATTGAGCTTATTTTATTTTATTTTATTTTATTTTATTTTATTTGAGAGACAGAGAAGGAAAGAGAGAGGTGTGCCAAGGTCTCCAGTCAATGCAAACAAACTCCAGATGCTTGTGCCACCTTGTGCATCTGGCTTATGTGGGTACTGGGGAATCAAACTGGCATACTTAGGCTTTGTAGGCAAATGCCTTAACCACTAAGCCATGTCTCTAGCCCTGAGGTTCATAAAACCTTGACCTACACCCTGTCACACATTCGGTACTGTCTCCTCATCTATCTGATGACAAGCCCTAAATTGTGTAAGCGTGTGTGTGTTTGTGTGTGTGTGTGTGTGTGTGTGTGTGTGTGTATAACAAGTTTCAACATAATATGCTCACGGATATCCAAGTTCCATGAAGTTGTTCCATATTTGCTTCAAGAACATTATAACGCTCATCTGGAGACAGAGATCAATCAAGCAGCCACTAGGATGACACTGGAAAGGAAGTTTAGAGCTGTAATTACCTTGCTTTGACCTAGTTGGCTCAAACATCACCTTTAAATTATGCAGTAAGTTCTAAATCTGAGTCACATTTCACTCAAAAAGAAAACCAAGACATGTAGACAAAAAAATACACAAAGACTATTTTTTCCGTAATAATGGAATTTTGACAAACTTTAACAGCAATAACAATCCTAACTTTTAGTGAATACTTACTATCTACTGAACAGTTAAGTGTGACCATACTCAATGAGGCTATGAAATACTCTATATTCATGAATAATCAGCTAACAAAGCACTAATTCTTAGATACCATGGTTATAATATTGCTTTTATGACCTTTTGTATTTCAAAATAATTTAGATTTACTGAAAAAAAATTAAAGATACTTCAGAGTACCCAAGTATTCCTCTCCACTCATTTACTGCTATTTCTCTTTATATTAGCATGATGTATGTGTGAAAACTCAGAAGCTAACATTCATACATGGGAATTAACTAAAATCCAGACTATATATTTATTTTCCAGTTTCTCTTCCTCAGCCCAGGATCTAACCCAGTAAACTCCGCTGCATTTGTTTTCCATGTCTTCCATTACCCTATGGCATGAACTGCTTTTCTTTTCTTGGAACTTTGAGAGTTCTGAAGAGGGCTGGATGACTATGAAGTAGAAGGCCACTTAGCCTGTGCTTATCTGCTGATGTTCTCATGTTATCAACAGGGGTCTTGTCCTAAGGGAGGTGAGAGTCATTGTCATCACATCCTATGAGAGATCCATCATATCTGAGAATCACTGCTGAGGAAAACCTTCATTGATTGCCTATGTAATAGTGTTCTCCATAATTTTTTTTCCACTGGAAAGTTACCCATTTTCCTTTTTCTTCTGTCTTTAGAAGTTATCTACTTAGTCTAGTTCACACTCATGGTGGTGAGGAAGTTTTAATCGCTGCCTCCTGAAGAAGTGATAGCTTCATAGGATGTATTTTTCATTTGATAAGTGCACACCACAAAATACGTTCTCAGTCTGATCCCGAATTTTATTCTATTCCTTTGCTTCTTTAGATTTTCAGTAAGTTGGATTGAAACACACACACAAATATGATCTCAATGAATACTGCAACTTACATGTTTTCTTAAAAACTGTACTATAAAGTCATTTGGGTGGAAAAGTGTGGGTCTGATTCTTTAGAAATGGGTTCATGTTCTTCCTTTAAAGATGATAAATTTATAGCTTTGATCCACAGTTTCTATTTCTATCAAATTGTGCTAGTGGGACTTCAAAAGAAATAAATAATTAGGACATGAAAGAGCCTGCTTTTCCAGTTACAGCCTAATAACTTAGTATTCTCTATTCTGAGCCAGAGTGTAGGTTTGCCGACGGTCGTGATTAATGCATGGCAGGGTCTAGATTCTCCCATCTGAGTACACCTCTTCTACCTTGAATGAATTTAGGAGTCCTGAACTCTTCCTCAAATATACCATAAATGAGTTCAATAGAATGTCTCAAACTGAATTAGCCACAGAGACAGAGCATAGATCAAGAAGATTGTTGTAAAATAGTTTTATTTGCAAGCAGAGAAAGAGGAGGATAGGGAGAGAGAGAGTAAATGAGAATGGGCTTGCCAAGGCCTCTTTGCCACTGAAAGTGTACTCCAGATGCATGTACCACTATGTGCACTTGGTTTATGAGGGTACTGAGGAATTGAATCCAGGTCAGCAGGCTTTTCAAGCAAGACATTTTAACTATTGAGCCTTCTGTCCAGCCTAAGCTTATTCTTATGAATCCAGGTTAGATGAAGTCTTTTCTTTATCAGTTGCTTCAGATTACAACTTAATTGTTGGGGTGGATTCTGGAGTTTCTAATTTTCTTTCTTTTTTTAATTGAGAGAAAAGGGCTTGTGAGATAGCTGAGCAGTTAAAACCACTTGCTTATATAGCCTGACAGTCCAGGTTCAACTTCCCAGTACCTACATAAAGCCAGATGCACAAAATGGCACATGTGTCTGGAATTGGTTTGCTGTGGAAAGAGGCCCTGGTTCTCCCATTCTGTCCTTTCCCCCCAAACATATCACTCTCCAAATAAATAAAATATATTTATATTGAGAGAAAACTATATTTCGTCTTTATCACAGTTGTATCTTCTGCCTCATTACTCATCTGTACAAAGATTCAGAGGTGAATTGGGTTATTCAGGGTTTGCAGGTGTTGATGTGTGCTGAGGGAAGGAATCGCTAGTCCTCTTCACCATGTACCATACTGAGATAAAAGTGTGTTGTTGAGTAACTTATATGGAACCTTAAAAAGAATCCAGAGCTCTTACTATAATTAGTAAAGTAGCATAATACTTCAACATACCTAAATGGGGTTTGATATACTCATAGTCACTATAGTCACTGCCGTTTTTAACCTAGTTTCTTCTGTCATGGCAGTGACAAAAGTCACCTAACCTACTCTAGTAACACAACAACACACTTTTATCTCAAATTCTGTGTAATATAATGAGTACCATTACTATGCAACATGAGACAGACAAAAAACTACTAACACAAGTACAACTTGTGAATTAGCAATATATGTTGAAGACTAAATTTATGCCACTAGGATCCAGAGAGCTTTAAGTTGTGATTGGAGACATAAGTCCATACGTATCACCCCACATCTTTAAAATAAGTCTAACTATTTATGAGACAAAATTAATATACATCTTCAAGGGTCCCTACTTAATTACATTACTATAAATATTAATTGATTACATGACCAAATGAGTCAAGCAGTGCTTATTTTACAAAACAATATTAAAAAGATAACTTGACACCAAGGTTTTGCCAACAAATTGTCTTGGCTTAATCCATCTTCCTGATTTTTAAACACTTGGCCTTCCGCTTTGGTGGTCATTGGATTAATTGTCTGTACTTTGTTCTTTGTGCAGTTGGAGGGATCCACCTAAAAACACTTACTAGCCAACAACATCTATATGTCTGGTTCATCAAACTGCTTTTAAAAGAAAAAGAAACAATTGGCAAAAGGTTAATCTTGGCACAGGCTAAGCCTGGGGACAGGAAAGAAGACGAGCCTTGAGTAGAGCTTCTTGAAGACAGGAAAGTCACAGCTTCTCCAGAGATTCCCTGACAAACATAAGCAAATAACTCATGGTCTTATCTGATGTGAACTTGTTCTCAGACTCCCCTATAGCTTCGACTGCTATGAATCCTGAATCTGAATAAAAGCTGTGAGTATGGTCAATTTGGGAAGCGCTAGAGTGCATCCCCCTGGCCCTCCATTAAATCATATTTTAGTATGTTGCGTGCTCATTTCACGTTTATCCAAACACAGCTGGATGATGTACACAAGTGACGGCAACAATATTTGGAGCACTTTCCACAATCCATGGGCTATATTAATTGCAAAATGTAAATTTTTTCTCATCTTTAAGCAGCTTGACAAGCTAAATATTACTATGTACAATTTACTGAAGAAATAAATATGCCTGGAAGTCAAATTAAGAGCTAAGAATTAACATTTGAGCCAGGTTTCTGATTTTAAAGCACATGCTCTTGAAGGCATTTTAGGCTTTCTCGGTGTATTATAATCAATTTCTGGAATGATCTGGGAAGGCAGAATAAATGAGGACTCCTCTGAAGTTTGAGGAGTTTTAAACAGAGAGCTTAGAAATACTTCTCCCCTCAATTTTCTTTTGGAATCTCTTCTTAACTTGTTTCTAAATTATGGCCTCCTACTAGTGACACCAACAATTAAATTGGGCTTTGCAACCATTAAAACAGATTTGAACTAGAGATAAATAGACATTCTGCCCAGTGAAAATGGAGTCCAGAAATAACAAAACTAAAAGATGTAGACTATGATAAATCTAGAAATCTATTTTTCACTTATATGTATTCCATTTGGAGGAAGATACTTGGTTACTTTTTAACATAAAAATAAGTTACTAAAGGGCTGGAGAGATGGGTTAGCAGTTACTGCACTTGCCTGTGAAGCCTAAGAACTCATGTTCAAATTTCCAAGTCCCACATAAGCCAGATGCACAGTGACACAAGTGCAATGTCACACACGTGCAAAAGGGGGCACATGCATCTGGATGTCATTTGCAGCAACTGAAGGGCCTGGTGAGTGAGGTAATTCTCTCTCTCTCTCATAAAAAATAAGTTACTAAATAGAAATTATCACTTATTAGAAAATAATATTAATAAAAATGATTATTTTTATATTTCAAGAAATGAAGGGAAATTTTAATGTCAATACTAAAATCTATTATTGAAAATGAATTCATTGGAAATGGGCCTAGAAGTAGTGCATGTTTGTAATCCTAGCATTTGGGAAGTGGAGTTAGGAGTTAGGAGTTCAAGGACATCCTTAGCTAGAAAGTAACTTTGAGGCCAGACTGGACTACATGAGTCCCTGTTCCAAACAACAACAACAAAAGTATTATCTAGGTTAAAAAATGTTAAATCCTTTTGTAAAACAATGTATCAAGGAAAAACCAAAAAAATTGGGAAAATGCAGCAAATTTTAATAATTAGGTTCAAATTTTATTATTTTACAATTAATTAAAGCAGAAAAACATTCTAAAGAAAATGAACATTATTAGCATAAACATGCATAAAATACAACAATGAGCATGAAAAATATTTTCCAATTCAGGAGCAGCTAAAGAAACTGAATTCATAAGGAGATGATACCCTTTCAACTGTTAGCTTGGCCCCCAAAATGCTTCTGTTGGTAAAAGTCTGAGAAAGTGAAATGATACACTCTAGGTCATGCTGGGCATTTAAACGACAATCTCTTGGTGTCACAGAGAACATAGCACACCAATACTCCTCCTATGCATTCTTAAACATTATAAATCAATAAATAGGAACTTGAAAATGTATCTGCATGTTTATATGCTGCCATTTCAAATAATGTTTCTTTTACATTAAAATTTCCATTCTTAAAAGTTTACCTACTGGCTGGAGACATGTCTTAGTGGTTAAGGTGCATACCTGCAAAGCCTAAGGACCCAGGTTTGATTCTCCAGGTCCCATGTAAGCCAGATACACATGGTGACACATATGTCTGGAGTTTGTTTGCAGTGGCTAGAGGCCCTGGCATGCCCATTCTCTCTCTCTCTCTCTCTCTCTCTCTCTCCTCTCTCTCATAAACAAATAAAAATAAATCTTTTAAAAAAAAAGTTCACCTAGCATATTTTAGTTGGAAAGTCCATGTACTTAGATACTCATTTTCCAACTGAGGAAAATTACAGGAACTAAATTCTTAGAGTTTGTGGATGAAATAACAAAACAGTTGTTATTTTTTAAAAGTGAAAAGATCATGGTGTTTAACCTTTCAAAATCACCATCCATTTAAATAAAAGTAGCTGCTTCCTTTTGGAAAGTGAAGGAACTACCAAAATTTGTCTTCAACTGATGGGATATTGTCTTCCTTCCTCAAGCCATTACCTCCCACAGGCACTGGCCTGCATCCATACCCATCCACCCACTCTCACAAGATTACTTACTTCCTCCAGTCTCCATCGGTCAAAAAGCTTATTGTATTTTCCTGGGTGGCCTACGAATCTGTAGGAAAGTAGTTTAATTCATTAGCAGTCAAGAGAAGTTCACCATTAACACACCACACAGAGGCGTGTGTGGGTAGACATAATGTTTAGTGGTGCAACCTGTCCCCATATAGTTGACTTTTGCTGTATAAGCATCAAAGAACTGTCTTTCAAAGGATAAAGTGCTGTATGAACTCAATACTGTTGGGTGGGGAAAGTAGATATCAGCCAACCTAATAACATTTAAAATATTTTGCTTCATGTAGAGTTTAATACCTTGTGGGCCAAGTTAATGAATATTACAATGTGATAAATGGTTTGGTGCAGTATGTTTTTAGGTTCTGAATATTTCCATGGCATTATGTGGAGTGTTAACCATATAACAAACCAGGACCATTAATTATATATGCTTTTCTTTCAAATTATGTAGGAAAGGACAGGAAAACTAAACTCAAAATTACAATTAAAAGTACCACACTAAGGACTGGAGGGATGACTTAGCAGCTAAGGCATTTGCCTGAAAGCCAAAGGATCCAGGTTCAATTCTGCAGGACCCATGTAAGCCAGATGCACAAGGGGGCATGCACATCTGGAGTCCATTTGCAGTGGCTAGAGGCCCTGGTAAGCCCATTGTCTCTCTCTCTCTCTCTTTTTCTATCTCTCCCTCTCTCCCTCTTTCTCTGTCAAGTAAGTAAAAGAGAATGATTTTTTTAAAAAAAGTACCACACTAAGAAATCATAACCCAGAGTTACAGAAAAATTATTATTATCATTATTATTATTATTTTGCTTTGTTTTTCGAGGTAGGGTCTCACTCGAGCTCAGGCTGACCTGAAATTCACTATGGAGTCTCAGGGTGGCCTCAAACTCATGGCAATTCTCCTACCTCTGCCTCCAGAGTGCTGGGATTAAAGCCATGCACCACCACACCTGGCTATTTTCTTCTAAAAAAAATACTTACTGATAATTAGGAAAATCACTATTTAGCTGAAGCATGACATCTAAGTTTTACGTTTTTGTACATGCCAACTTTAATTGGTAGAAGCTGCTAGAAGTCACCTGAGAATGTATAAATGTGAAAATGGGTGACCAAAATCTTTAAGTCAGAGGTCAAGGAGTTTGCCACCTGTGTTAGCTAATTGGCAAAGGAACTATTGTAAAAGAGAGTATGTATCAAGTTACCTTCCCAAAAAGAAGGCGATGTAGAAGATGGAGCTGTTCAGGTTGACAAACTGGAAAAGAAACATCTTCAGGGCAAAGCTGTTTTCCCATTCTGATTCCGTTCGAGGATATTCTAGAAGAACATATAGGTTGAATGGCAAGGACTCTAGACAAGGAAAATCCCATTTTCAAGTCTAGGCTAAATAATGTATTGGGTCTACGAGGCCCTTGGGGTTTCAGAGTTCTAGTGTCTGTGTCTATAAAATGTGAATAATATCTGCCGTGAAAAGTTAATTACAGTTAAGTTACTTTAATCAAGTATCATCAACATAACTTTCTCTACAGCTTCAAGAGTATGATCCTTGCTATTACTATATAAAGATGTTCAGCAGGGCTGGAGAGATGGCTTAGTGGTTAAGTGCTTGCCTGTGAAGCCAAAGGACCCCGGTTAGAGGCTCGATTCCCCAGGACCCACGTTAGCCAGATGCACAAGACGGTGCACACGTCTGGAGTTCATTTGCAGTGGCTGGAGGCCCTGGCACACCCATCCTCTCTCTCTCTCTCTCTCTCTCTCTCTGTCTGCCTCTTTCTCTCTGTCTGTTGCTGTCAAATAAATAAATAAAAATTTTTTTAAAAAAAAGATGTTCAGAATCTTTATATAAAAAGACTTTTGAGCCTTATTCTTATCTACAGGTAACTATAAAGAGGTAGGATCAATTCTTTACTGTACCACACAGAGAGATCTAATATAGTCACAGAACCCCTTGATAGATGATTATCCTGTGATAAAGATAAAAAAGTGCTGCTTCAGTCAGAAATTGGAGTTCATAGCTCAGTCTTACACTCAATGTTAACCAGCAGATCTCTTTATAGCTTTTGGAATCAGTTTACTCATTTGTAAAATAAGAAATTTAGATTAAAGTATTCTAAAAATCTTGTTAAGACTCCCTTATAGCAGTTCCATGACTCTTAAAAGAATGAAAGGAGAAAACCTGAATGAAGATGGCAGCATGAGCTCAGTCTCAGCCCCTACCTACTGTTCAAATAAATGAAAAAGTATGCATCCCACATGTGTGCATTGATGGATTTGAATAGTTCAAGAAACATAGAATGTAGATAAGATTTGATTTAAGAACAACAGAGGTAGAATATATACATTAGCTCAATCACATTAGAGGAGAAAGGCATGGATTCTGGGGAACTCCAAGTCCAGAGGTGGTAGGTCAGTGTCAGGAGAGGTATTCTAAGGAAGGGAGTGGGATGTCTCAGTACAACACATCTGGAGGTGCATTTCCTAAAGCACTAACATGTTATGCTCTCACTACTGTTCTCTAGTTTTTCAATGTAGTTCTTTCAATTTAACATATTTTTTAAGAGAAAAGACAATATGGACTTTTAAAAATGTCCCTCATGTGTATGCTTTTTGGTCCTATATTTCCCATTTTAATGCATTATAACCCACACATGTATTTGTGATTTCTGCTTTGAGACCAAAGTTGAAGTTTTGAAAATACATGAATTTTGTGGATGTTTTATTAATTTATTAGGTGTGTGAAAGAACATTTTATTGAACATACAGTTTCTATACCTTAAAAGAAAATTGTTATATATGATACTTAAATCCTCTGTATCTTATATTTTTATTAGTTTTGAGTTTGTCTATTTTTATATTTCTCTTAGTTTATGCTTTCTATGTCTCAAAGGTTTATTTAAAGATACATAGACAATAGTCTCAGTAGATCATGATTAACAAGAAGTATGTCTTTTAAGTCCTCCAGTACATCTGAAATGCTAATTTGCCTAATATTGAAAAGGTTACACGTGATTTCATTCTTACTGTTTCTTGCTTTTGTTCTTTGTCAACTTTTAAATTTTAATTTCTTCCCTCTTCATCAACATTACAGCTAGATCTCACTTCTAAGATTTGGTTTGAGTTGCAGTCTCTGACAAGGCAATCATTGATCAGATAGATTGATTTGTGGATAGACACACACAGAAAACTTATTTTTGTATTTGTTTTTAGGATTGTTTTTAAAATTTTTTTCTCTTGTATTTTGTTACATGAACCAGGAGTCATGGTTTATCTTGTCTTTTCAGTTCTCATCTGTTCTTTTGATAAGTATTTGCTAGATACTTTTTCTATCCTAAAACCAGCTGAGACTATAAATGTCATGATGGTGGGAACTGAGGCTGTTTTCTTGCTAACTGTGAAAGTACATAATCAGTCACCCATGTTCCACAAGTATGGACCAAGTAACAGGATTCAGTAAGTACTGTTTAACTGAGAAAGAAGGGCAAAGGATGCTCATGGAAGAGTCCAGATGCAAGTGAACACAGGCTTAGAGCTCTGCAATACATGTGGACTGGGCTAGAGGAAGCTCAGGAGAATAACCTGATCAAGAAAATTAGGTGTTCAAAAATGCAAGTAAAATGTTTGATGTAAATGAAGAAAAGCTTGAAAGATTAAGCAAAAATTAACTATTTTCATGAGAATATAGAAGTGGTACTAAATATAATAATAGTACACATTATGTCTTAAACATGAAAATAGTCATACAGACATAGTTACAAGAACATTAATTAGTAATTTGTCTAAACATGTTATCACCACTTTGGAAGGACAGAAATAAGTTAGTGAATATCAGATAATGAGAGGGAGATATATATACATATATATATATATATATATATATATATATATATATATATATATCAGGAAACATTAAGAATTAAGTCTTTATAATTAGATTATTAGTAACCTGACAATGTAAACATATTCTTTAGAAACAGACTGGAAAGTGGGAAAAGAAACTGATAAAAAAAAATATTAAAAAGCAGCGGCTCAGTGTAAATGTAGTGACATCTGACTGTCGTTAGATTCTGGGGTCAGTATAGAGACACCTAGGCAAACATTTTTTTTTCTTAAGTTTAAAACATTTTGTTGTAATGGGTGAGAAAAATGAGGAGGAGAGAAAAAGGAGACAGAAGAAAGAAAGAGATAGAGAGAGGGCAGTACATAAACCAGAGAATAGAACCAAAATGAGAGCAAGAAAAAGGCAGCGAAAGGGTTTTATAGGAAGAGGTGGGGAAGCTACCCTGGGGGGTGGGGGAGGGGCTGATATTCCCTCTTCTCAAACCAGAGGCATGCTTGATAACTGTAATAGGAGGTGGTGCAGGTAGAGAATCCCGATCTCATCTAGGCAAGACCAGGTGGCAGTAGTACAAAAGAGGGATGGGTAGGGAGCTTTGGGACTTTTATGCCCAACACTTAGGAAACTGAAGCAGAAAAATCGTAAGTTCAAGGCTGACCTGAACTATACAATGAGGGTCTGTTCCAAACAATATATATGAAAAAGTAAAAGTTACTCAGGAGATTAGAGAATAGGAGTGAGTACTTTAGTGAAGGACTTGTTTTTCATCCATTTCTTCATACTTCCTTTCTTTTTGAGTCCATGTATTTGTGATATAATACCTTGCAAAATAAATGTATGGGCACACAAAGAACTGAAAGGCTTGAGAAAAAAACAAATTTCTAGATAAGATTCTTTTAGACTGCAGACATTGTTTTTCTATTGTTTAAGGAAGACTAGCTTCTTATACTATCACTCTCCTTGTTATTAATAAATTAATACATAACTAAACATAAAGTAGTAAAATACATAAAGCCACTACAGACTGATACACACATTATTTTTTCCAAGTTAAATAAGAAAAAAATGGACTTACCTAAATTAGTGAGGAGGTAAGCAACTTTTTCATAAGCCTAGAATAAAGAACATGATAAATATTTGTTTCTTTTAGAAAAATGCTAGTATTTACCTTCTTCTAAGAAAAATCTCAACTGTGTTCTACTAAATTATTACATTTTAAATGATGTAAAATTTATTACTACAGCATGTAGTGTTTTGCATACACACACTCATATATGTATACACACAAAATAGCTAACATACAAATATGTGTGGAAATGTGTACACATATATAAACATATATACACAGGACACATTTGTTATCTGCAACATGTCTTTACTAGTTAGCTTCTTTATTTCAGTTTTATGCCTACTTCCCAAACAAGACAGCAATAAACCAAAATCACACAAGTCAATGACTGAGCTGAGATTTGATTTTCAAATGCCAGGGTGTTTCTGTCTCACTGGAAGCTGAAGTTGAAGTCTGAATTCTATCCTACTGATAAAGAACTTGATAAACTATGACAACATATTTGGATTTTCCAAAGGAAAAAAAATGTTGGGGACTATTTATCACAGGGTAAGTTGACTCTGTAGAACTATAGATTTTATATAAACATGTTTCATCTTCTATTAATGTCATTTTTTCTTCTATTCTATGAGTATAACTTTTATATAGGTAACAGACATAAGTCCTTTCTAAAGATATATTCTAAGGATATATATAGTTGGTAAAGTATATTTACTATAGGTTCAAGGGTGATACATGTTTGTGAATTTATGTCTGTACATTCAAAGATGACTATATATACATTGATAGCTTAATAAGAAAATATGTGAAAAATAAACAAAAATAAGCCCTTTCCATGAAAACATAAAGGTGGCCCTAAAATAAAATAATAGCACATAAAATGTATTAGATAATGAAAATAGTTCTATATTTAATAAAGTATTGTTTAGATTAGTAATTATAATAATGCTACCCACCAACATACAAAAATGAATCTACATACATAAAGAGTTGTTCACATTCTCTGACTATTCCTTCAGTAAAATGAATGTCATTTCATCTTGGCTATTATCCAAACCTGCTGCTGTCTAATAGCTAAGCTATCTTAGGGAGCTTGTTATCTCTAAGAGATTTATTTCTCTCTACCTCCCTCTTTCTTTTCTCCCTCTTTCTCTCTCCCTCTTCTGTCTCTTCCCTATCTTTCTCACCCATTAAAAAACTCTTAAACTTAAAAAAAAAGAATGTTTGCCTAGGTGTCTCTGTACTGATCTAGAATCTAACAGTAATCAGATACCATCACACCTACCCTGAGCCACTACGTTTTAATCTTTTTATCAGTTTATTTTGCCACTTTAAAGTCTATTTCTAAATCTCTACCACAGTCTCATACTTTCCTGGTATAGGTTTCTGTTTGTTCTGTATTAGCTTTCATTTTTGCTATACACATAAGCTAACACTTTCAAAATTTAAAACAATATTGCCTTGAATTTTTGAGTACAAGTTATTCCCACTGCATCATGTTCTTTTCCATGTTCCATTTACCAAGCAAAATGATCATAGCAGGCTCTGCAAGTAGTGTAACAGGGCAGACTTTATCAAATGACAGAGTACATGAGTAGCCCCTGTTCTCCTGCTCTAGGTTGAAGCCCACCTGTCTTTCACTTGTGCTAATGCTTTACAAATAATTATTTCTCAACAGTTGTCAAGTAGGTACAATGTGGCCCATTTTATAGGACAGGGAGAAATTAGCTGGGCATGAAGTCACATGCCTTTAATCCCAGCACTTGGGATGCAAAGGTAGGAAGATCACTGGGAGTTTGAGGCCAGCCAGGGACTACAGAGTGAATTCCAGGTCAGTCTAGGCTAGAGTGAGACCCTACCTTGAAAAAAAAAAGAATTTAAATTATACACAATTGTTACAACTGATTGGTACCACCAAGATACTGAGCTACGTGTCAGTCCACACACAGTGACTTTTTTGACTTCAAAATTACAAAGTACAAACAGAATACATAAGTTAAGTATATTTAAATGTATAGCATGTAGCAGCAACAGCAAGTTGTCTGTACATGAATTTAATTATTCAAAATAAAATGGATATACATTTGGAGAAGAGAGTATATTCATGGACAACTGTTTTGGCCCCTACATAATACATACATGATAGCATGTTAGAGGACTTATGGTACAGATTAGGAGCAAGTTGATCTTCTTTTGTAGGTAGTTACTAGGGATACAGACCAAAAGAACATAGATGTCAGCCTGCCCTGGTGAGACGGGAACTCTAGTCTGAACCTGACTAAACCTGATTCATTAAGATGGCTATAAGGGGCAGCCCTATTTTACTTCCTGTTTCTTCCTCCTACTAGGAAGTTTTCACAGGCTTTTTCCTTCTCATTCTGAGCCTGTTAGGCCACAGCAATCATTTTATTATTCATTTTGAGTTTAGAAGTCATCAGTTTTCCACTAATGCTTTTTTGGGGATCTGATGCAGAAATTGATTTTGAAGAAAAGAGCAGCAAATGCAGGAAAAGGGCATATCAGTCAGTTCTACAATTGTTTTAGTACATTTTGTGCCTACATTTGTTCACAGCAATCTTGCATTGTCAAAATGAACTCCAAATACACTTGTAAAGTCAAAGAAACTGCCATTTTCTAGTTATCTACACCAATTGAACCTCTAGAGACTAGAGCCACAGAGATGAACAAACTAAATGAGTTTTTTGTTGTTTTGAAAAAGACAACTCTCTTTTTAAATGAGTTATTTGACATCACCTCCTCTCCTTGCTAAGAGATATAGCCCAAAGAGTAGACCCACCCTCTTCCATAATCACCCATTTGCCATATAATTGGTGAGCAGCTATTAGGGAATGAGGCTTCTGTGACGGCCCATGAAGGAAGCATAAGCAATGTTTGCTCTGGACCCTAAAAGTCCAAGGTAGGGTCACTAAAACCAGCATGAATTATTTACATTAATGAGATGTAGTTAGAGATTTCTCTCTTTTTTTCTCCTTCTTTTTAATTTTTTTTCTATGCTATACTCTGGTATGGTGAATGCACTTGCAGATATAATACCAAAGCAGTTCATTCATTCACTGACTGCACAAAAGTTTCAATCAATCTAATCCTAGATGGTTCACCAAGCAATAGGAGAGTACTTCTCCAATATTCACACTGTTTTCTCTTCATAATTACCCTTTATTCATAATGCCATGTTGCTGTAATATGACAAAATTAATTAATTTATCATTTTAATTAAAATATTTTTGGAAATATTTCCAGATATGAAGGTAACCATGGTATTTACAGTACCTACTAATAGCAGTGCATTTTTCAAGGGAGAAGAAAAGGGGTAAAATTTGGATAAAACAACTCATAACTTCAAATTCCTTCAGGTTTTCAGGTAAATGCTTTGTATGGAGATGCTGAAACAGTAAATTAGAATTTTAATAACTCTTACATTATCGGCGTTTTATTGAAAAGATGTGGTTACAGATCTTGTCTGTATATCAAACTCACTTTGGGTCTTTTAGTCACTGATTTTTATTGCTAATTTAGGAATAGATTGGACCTGAATCATCAAATATCTTGGAGATTTTGTTTTAGATACAGCTCTACTAACCCATTAGAGCAAATTCTGCAGAAAATTTGATGCATAGTAAGAATTTGGGGAATATTTTAAAAAATATTTTCATGATCTATAAAATGGTATTATATTTAAATCTGTTTACAGTGAATCATACATTTGCCCATAGTTTAATACTTAAGTATGCAATGATCTACTTGATTTGAAATATAAGAACGTTTAAACTTTGCTATTAGTTTGAATTAACACAAATGTTGCAAAACTGAACAGAAAGACCAATTCTAATAATCTAATATCATATGCAGGATGCTAGAAAATTTGGAGAGTAAAATACTGCAAATTTCCTCAAAGGGTAAGTTTTAAGTACTATTCCAACATTAAACTAAGTAAGACCTAGGTGGGGCATCAGGGTGGTGCTAGAAATGGCACAATGGGTAAGCGTGCTTGCCACAGAAGCACAAGGGTCTGGGAGGGCCAAATTTCACCCTGAGCTGCATGTCCTTGCACCCACGTAAACAGCAGCTCATGGCTACATACAGCTGTAATATGAGTCCTATGGGTTGGGGACTAGAGAATTGCTGAGGCTCCCTGGTCAGCAAGTCTCACAGAAAATGGCAGAGAGACTTTGTCTCAAGAAAATAAAGTGAAAAGAGAAATAGAAGAGGACATCCAATGTTCTCTGGTCTTCACATGCATATGCATAGGGCCCACACATCTGCATGCACACACATGCCTATACCACACACATCACACCACAGGCACATACCACACTACACACTACACATGCTGATGCAAAGGCAAAATAAAACAAAACAAAACAAACAGAAAACCCAAGGACCTAAAGATAAAACAAACTATAAGAAAACAAGGAAGCTACAGCCTCTGCTAAATGAAAATGGAAAAGGAACACTTTGATAGTGGGAGAAAAGAGATAAGATAAGCAATAAATCATAACAATGTGCACAGAGCACTGCTTCATTCCTCCAAAGAAATCTGAAGGATGAGAGAACAAGCCGCTCAAGAGACTGATGACAAGAATAAAAGCAAAGAGATTATTCAATTCTGCTGATGAGACTGAAGAGGAAGGAGCTTTATGGAAGAAGTTATCCTTAGCTGTCATTTTCAAAGATAATCTCCAAGTAGACAAAAGGGAAAGACCATTTCAGACAGAGAAAATATTGAACAAGAAATATTGGTGTCATGCGGCCAAGTGCTGCAGATGAGCAAAGTTCTGCAGATGGGAGTGCAGGCAGGAGAGGAAGGGAGGCAGGAGTACCCTCAGGCAAGAGAAAGGAAAAGTGGCTTCAAATAATGAGAGCCTCCTGAGCTGCACTAAGGAAACTTATAATTTATAGCAGAGGAAGGGGCTGCAGAGATTTCTCATTGGTTAAAGGCATTTGCTTGCAAAGCCTAACAGCCAAGTTTCAACTCCCTAGTAACCATGTAAAGCCAGTACCCATATAAAGCCAATGCATGTGCAATAGCAAGAGGTCCTATTCCCGCCCCCTTCTTTGTTTTTCTTGCTCTTGATCTCTCTCTCTCTCTTGCTCTCTCTTTCCTTGGAAATAAATAAAAAATATTTTAAACAATAATTTACACCAAAGAAATTAAAAACAAAACATTCAGCAGTCTCCAGTACAAATAAAATGTTCAAATTTGCAGTTTACTAGAACCTTCCAACAGTTGTGAAGCAAGGGCCATAGGAAGTTAAGAGACAGGATGGCTGGGCAGTGAGCCGGTAAGGCTGAGCTAAGGAAGTAGAAGAGAGAATGCTGAGCAGGGAATGGGTAAGAGGAAAGAAAACTCAGAACAATCCACAAGGGGTAGTCATTAAAATTAAGAAAGAGAAAAGCAATTATGAAAGATAGCCTACATTTTCTAGAACATCGTATATCTTAAAGATCCTTAAAGATTCATGATATAAAGGGAAAAAGTTGTCTGATTTGAAGTTACCTTTCCATATCAACATTTTACAATTTACCACATACATATGACAGCTAATAATAGAATATTGTTACAGTCATAGAATACTTTAAATTGGGCCCTAGTGCTTCATTTGAGAAAAATGGTAGTAACATGGAGATCCTAAACTCAAGCTATTAAGACACTAAAAGCACATTTTTATTAGCTGAATATTAAGTTTTGGCCTGAAAACAGCAGAAGAGGCAGCATTTGGTCTTCTAGATGAAACCTTTGATGTTATAGTATCTAACATTTTAACCTATAAAGCTTTTAAATTGATCCAGATGAGTCAGCAGAGCTATTTAAAATGTGTAAAGTACCTTGACATCCTGGGTAGGAAGTAAATGCATGCTATCAGAAGTGCAATCAATTTCTAATTTGCTCTAAGTATGATATCATGGTAGAAAGTTTTACAAAGCAAACATTATCCTTCTCTGGCTATAAATCAATACCTACACACTGAGGTAAATATTTAATGATCTAAAACATTCATATAATATCAAAAGAACATAGAATGAGTTGTCCTACTAATGAGAAGTAATGTTAGCATTTTATTGTTAGTCCTTAAAGTTTGACAATGAAAGTATGAGCATATGTCCTAGAAAAATAGAGTTAGGGAATATGCAAATGTATCTCATGTCTTTAACTTTAAAATAGCAGCCAAGTAGGTTATATCATACACTATTATATATAATCTGAATTAATATTCTTTTGCTGACCTTTACTGTGTATCTTTTCCAAATTGTGCTATGCTCAAAAATGCAATATTAATATATTTTCCACAAACCATTGTTTATATCATTGATGATATTTTTTTAAATAGAATAACAGAAGTTCTTATGAAAGTTTTAGTTTTGCTGTGGACTAATATCACCGAAGTTTTCCCTTTTAATGGAATTAAATGCGATATGAGCTTATTTAAAAAATCTAAGACATTCAAAATGTGTGGTAAACATTACATAACTTGAATACAGGAAAAGTATCTATAAGCTTACTGTCAGGGAATAAATCTTGATACTATGTTTATTAATTTTTAAACTTTTTAATAAATACTTTCTATATAACCATACCTAAAATATAAATCAGCTGTTCAGAGTTAACAATTAGATTTACAAAACATTTAACTTCCTAAGAAAATTTTATTTTATTCATTACACAGCAGTTAAGAATAAACCTGCCTTTTAAGATTTCAAACTTGACAAACATGTGGCAAGTTTTATAAAGTACCCAACCAATATATAATTTTACATATAAGAGATACTTATTCCATAAAAATGTTCTCATTGTTATTCACTCACTTATGCCTGTAAAATAAACCCTGACCATAGTGGCTCTCTACTAGGTCTGACTTTGTCCTCTAGGGTATTGTTACAATCTTGGTTGTCATAGCAGAAAGGGATGCTAAATGGCATTTAATGTGTAGAGGGCAGACACTCTCAAACATTCAACTCAGAGGATGGCCCCACAACAAAGAATCCAGACCAAATGCTGACAGAGCCAAATGTTTTAACTTATGTAGAGGACTCAATCCCATCTTATGAGTAGCATTGCTTCCCCTGTACTTCTGAAAAAAGCGTTGGCTGCTAAATGGCAAATAGAAAAAAAAAAAAAAAGTCAACTAATTATCATTACCATAAGTAACAGTTAACTTTATGTAGCAAAGTGATTCTCAGGATAAAGTACAAAAATAACTTACAATGACAGAAGGTAGGCTATATAGTTGGCCCTCCACATCTAAGAGTTCAGTCAACATGTATTGAAAATATTTAAAAATTTTTGCATCTGTACTCTATACATGTATATACTTTTCCTTGCCCTTATCTCCTGAACAGCATAGGATAACAACCATTCACACTGTATTAGGTATTGTAAGTACTCTAGATAGGATAGGAAGTATAAGAGAGGATGTGTGAAGTTATATGCAAATACTGTCATAGTACAGAAGAAATTGGAGAATCCAGATTTGTTTTTTATTATGAATGGACTCCTGAAATCAGTGAGGTATGAAGACTGAGGATGCTGACTGGATACCACTTACTTTCCTTTGATCCTGCTCTACCTTTTTTCCTTCTGTGGGGGAGGTGGGGGCACTAGGGGCATTCAACAACCCACGGCCTCATGCCTGCTAAGCAATCACACTATCACTGAGCTACTTATATAGCCCTGCTCTGCCAGTTTAATCAGAGAATGAGGACTGTTTTGTAAACTGTTTCCTTTGCTCATTTTCTAGGCTATGATAAAATTTAATAATATATAAAGCACCTGGAAAATGGCAAAGTGTACTGAAAATGTCAACATGTAAATAGTTTACTTATTTCTTCAAGTTTGTCATATCAATTAATTTTCTACTGTTTAAATTGTTTTATTTGCTGTATCCATTTTACAATAGCCTCATAAATGTTTTACAAACAGCAGAGCACATATAAGTTAGTACAAAATTGTAAGTCACTTGTTTTCTTTTCTTACCCACACAAATTCTCACTGAAAAGTATCTGTATCATAAGAGGAAGCCCAATTTAAAACAAAAAAAAATTCCATTCTTACTAGGTAAAGAAATTGTTCAGTAATCATTCACTTATGCACTCACATCCTATGTATTTTCTCATGGTCAACAAACTGATTTAAATGGTTCAAGTTATCACACCACTTAAAGAGAAAAGTATCTACAATAATTTTAAACCATGGAGTTAACTTAATTTCACCATTGGCTGCTTTCTTCATAATTTCTTTCAGTTCTTCCTTTGACACATAGCAGTAGCTTTTGATCTCATTGGGATCTGGATTCAAGGTTACATTCTTCCTCAAAAATAAAATATAATCAATTTTACGTTCACCCCAGATACCATCTGATTGTGCCTTATAGTAAATTCGCGTTAAGTACTTCATTTCATCTGGATGGGCCTCTTCCAAGGGTATTCCCAGTTCAGCTTTTAAACGCCTCTGTGCTGCTCGTCTTACACCAATGGCATTGTTTTCTTCAAGATCCCTGGATTACTTAATGGATGACTACAGCAACTGTTGGTAAAACAACCTGGAAAGGTAATTTTAGCATCTGATCTCTGCTGTAGCAAAAGCTTATTTTCATTGTTAAATAAAAAAAGACGCTAAAAGCTCAATGTAATAATCCTTTGTCAATGTTTTCATTTAGATGACAATTCTTCTTGGTGTCAGCCCCAATTTTATTGTCATTTTCATCAATAAGAATACACATCTCTGCCAGAAGCTGAACTTGTTGCTCATCAAGATGGTTGGTATTTATTTCAGGCATTGTGACAAAATGTCTGATCTGTCCTACAATATCGTTGTGGGAGACAAGTGAATTGCTCCACGCTGCTGAGGCGCTTCCCGGGTCCTCGCCGCCACGCAGTGCCCCGCCCGGACGCCCGGCTCATCCAGACCTACCGGTCCACGCGGTCCCCGTCCCTTCATTCCATCCCTGGCGACCCCCGGAAGCAGATGCTGAAACTATTTTTTGTTTGTTTGTTTGTTTTGTTTTTTTGAGGTAGAGTCTAGCTCTGGCCCAGGCTGACCTGGAATTCACTATGTAGTCTCATGGTGATCCTCCTACCTCTGCCTCCCGAGTGCTGGGATTAAAGGCGTGAGCCACCATGCCCAGCTCTTGATACTATTTTGATGTACATGTGCAATTACTATCTGAAAATGGGCTTTAGCTTGATTTTCCACTATATTTGTCAAATATATTTTAAAACCAGGCTTATGTTTGTTTAGGAAATATGTCTTTGTCTAAATTCTGCATGAATAGGTACAACAAGAAATACTTAGGATCATCCATTTTCATTATTTACTGTATACTGTGTGATCAGAGCATAAATTAAAGCATTTTATGGATAATTTCCACAAATGGCCAGCAATATTTCTCTCCACAAGTTAAAATGCCACTGAC
Source organism: Dipus sagitta (assembly GCA_036346955.1). Lineage (NCBI taxonomy): Eukaryota > Metazoa > Chordata > Mammalia > Rodentia > Dipodidae > Dipus > Dipus sagitta. The sequence goes on along the minus strand of CM070779.1, from coordinate 86,525,331 downwards.
AGCACAGAGTCACCAGTACAGCCTGTTCATTACTGTCCTGAATTAAGTTTTACTCATTTGGCACAGTGATGATTCACTTTCCTCTTATGGGCCTCTCTGTCTGACCATCTTAAATTAAAAGTCTCCTAACCAAACATGTAACATCAATATCAGCCTCATTTGCAAACAAATGCACATTGCCTCTATAGTTGTTTATTTCTAAGGTATTTATATAAATTATTTTGTGATGTGAACATAGTGGCATCATCACAACGTGATTGGAAAAATTTATTTAATTTCTTTTTTTTATATGTTAAGATTTTATTTACAAAGCTTTTAAAATTTATTTTTATTTATTTATTTGAGAGCGACAGACAGAGAGAAAGAGGCAGATAGGGAGAGAGAGAGAATGGGCATGTCAGGGCCTATAGCCACTGCAAACAAACTCCAGACACTGCGTCCCCTTGTGCATCTGGCTAACATGGGTCCTGGGGAATCGAGCCTCGAACCAGAGTCCTTAGGCTTCATAGGCAAGCGCTTAACCACTAAGCCATCTCTCCAGCCCCTTATTTAATTTCTTTTAATCCTAGTTTTTTATTTACATAATGTAGAAAGTATCAACACTATGGGCCGATGGAAGAATTAAAGAAAATATGCCTCTAATCAACCAGTTAGTGCCTCCTATTTTCAGAGACAAGCACTTTTCATTCCTAGGTCTGGAGAGGTAGAGCCAGACAAAATGTTGCTATTTCAGATATAAACATGTAAACACTTTTCTTTCTAAAAGTTAATAAAATAATTTGATTTTGTAAACAAAACATGCTATTTATGAGATATTACCTCATAGAAACTTGACAGAATGGTCACACACAACCAAAGAAAATAACCTAAACATTAAAAATGACCTAGCATCACAGAACTGGCAGAAAGCCAAGTCATGAATAACTAAAGTCTGTAGACTACTGGTATCAAGAGTAGATACACAGAGATGCACTAGTGTGAGTGTGTGTGTGTGTGTGTGTGTGAGAGAGAGAGAGAGAGAGAGAGAGAGAGAGGAAAAGACAGAGGGGAGAATTTGTTTCAAGAAAGAAATACAGTGTCGCTTTGAAGATAATAATGATAAGCCATCAATTTCAAGCAGATTTTCCTTTTCCATTTCAGTAAATTCTCTTATGAGATTAAGTTTGAGTGGTTTTCTTTTTTTTAATTTTTTTTGCTCATTTATTTATTTATTTATTTGAGAGTGACAGGGACAGAAAGAGGCAGATAAAGAGAGAGAGAGAATGGGCACGCCAGGGCTTCCAGCCACTGCAAACGAACTCCAGATGCGTGTGCCCCCTTGTGCATCTGGCTAACGTGGGTCCTGGAGAATTGAGCCTCGAACCGGGGTCCTTAGGCTTCACAGGCAAGCACTTTTTCTAATCTAAACAATACCTTATTTGTTTCAAGACTACATAGTATACACCAGATAATCAGTGAAATGGAGTTATCATGAGGCAAGTTTATAAACTCAAAGGGGAAGAAAGATAATACAATTAGTACTGGTTGTTATTTCAAAAATCTACCATTGGTAGATGAGAGATCATTCAGTCGTTAAGGTGCTAGTCTGCAGAGCCTAATGACCCAGTTTGATTCTCCAGTACCCATGTAAAGCCTGATGTACAAAGTGGTATATGCATCCGGAGTATGTTTACAGTGGCTGGAAGCCCTGGTGTGCCCATTCTGCCTGTCTCTCTACTCTCTATCTCTCTCTGCTTGCAGATAAATAAAGAAAATATTTTTTTGTTTTTTTTGAGGTGTGTTCTCCCTCTAGCTCAGGCTGACCTGGAATTCACTGTGTAGTCTCAGGGTAGCCTCGAACTCACGGTAATCCTCCTACCTCTGCCCCGCTACTGCTGGTATTAAAGGTATGTGCCACCACACCCAGCTCAAGAAAATATTTTTAATGGGCAACCAATAAATTGCTGATTGACTAAGAGATCTGCTCAGTGTAAAGGAACCCATATCTAGAATTGGGAACCATATCAGAATCCTATGGAGACAAAGATTATGCTCTACGGTGTCAAGCTCTCACTAGTTTTTAGCTAAAAGAGGGATTACATATATCAAATTCTCCCTAAATCAATAATGCTTATCCCATTTAAACTATGCTGACTTCACTCTCCATTGGCGAATCTGACCCAAGGAGATAAACTAGCCCTCACACTTCAGTGAACTCACAGCTAAAATCACAGAGAGCAAGAGTGCTGCTCCCATGATGAACCTGACAATCAGCACCGCGGTGAAGGAGACAGACCCTGAAGATACTCTACACCTATCAAAGCAGAGATACAGAGGCTCCTAAGAGCTCATCATTGAAGTAGACTTAAAACTCACTCACCATGGGTCAGGGAATTTTACAGAAGAGGGGGCAGAAAAATTTTAAGAGCAACAGGTTGAGATATCATGCCCAGATGCATTCTCTCTGCCCAAAATTAACTGACTACTGCTCCCACAGTGCAAACCCTCAACCACATAGGGAATACTTGCAACCCCACTGAGGAGCATCCCCAGTGGAATGGGGACAGGGACAAGGAAAAAGAGGGTACTAACATGATGTATACATATAAAATACAGTTGTTAATGATAATAATAATAAAAGAAAAAATAAATTAAAAAATCAATAACAATACAATATTTTGTATGTCAAAACACTCACACACACACACAAAAAAAAACCTACCATATAAGCATTATATACAGTAAGCTGAATGAAACACAGTCCCTTGAAATGAATTGTTTGGGTCAGAAATGTGCCTTGAATATCCAAAGTAACACCAAGGTCTTCTTATATATAAATAGATTCCAAACACAAAGAGAACATAGCCCTTCATAGTCTTTTTGCTTATTGAATGTAAGATGAAAGACTTACAAGATTCAGCAACATAATGATGATGAAATTGATGCAGACAGCAGCACCAGATGTAGCAAATTGCCAGTGTTGTTTAATGAAACTCCACTTGAACGACGCAAACTGCTCCATCACAATCAGGCGGTATACCACCACGGCAAACACCGCGGTGATGACCAGAGAGATCTGCAGAAGGGAGACAGAACACACCCAGAGTCCGCATCACTGACAAGTCAAAAGGAGCATTATAATACCACAAACGTTGAAGGGAACTATCTTTCTAAGAAATGATACATGGTTTTCTCTACCAAAGAAATTAGAGTCAGAAAATAGTATAAAACTCAAGCATAAAAATGAGAGCTCTATGAGATAATATGTAGTTTAATTAGCTAGAATTTTAAACACTGCACACAAATATAAACTTCAAAACACAATATTTGCAACATAAATGCATACACTTGATCTGTTATATAAACTCAATAAAAGGGGGGCTAAAATATAACTGAGAAGCAAAATGCACGCTTTGCACATGGAACACTTTAGGTTCAATCTCCAGCCCTCAAATATTTATATATAATGTGATAGTTAATAAATAAACAAAGATGAAAATAAAAAAACAGAAATAAGAACGATTTAAATTATTTTAGGATGAAAACAAAGTTATCATACTACTGTAGAAATTCTGTCCAAATTTCCTCTTTCAATTGGAGTAATCTATTTTAACATAGGCTATGTCATTCACAGGGCCAATTTTATCTTAGTTGATTTCTGTTTCTCTTTAGAAGTGTTTTATTTAAAAACATACACAGATTCCCTTATGAAATCTCTCTGACCTGCTGTGAATGAATTACCAAGGTACCAAGAAGGATAAACTTCATTTACATTCTTAGGATTACAGAATGAGTTGGAATTGTAGAATGTTATGCTCCTGTAGTCCAACAATCCAATATTGATAACAATACTTTACCATGAAGAATATGCCAGAGACGGACACAAGCAGACGTGTGATTTTGTCTGATGAGGGCTGGTGTGGCTCAGGTTTTCCTGTGATGGGATTTATAATCTCCATCTTGTAATACTTTGCTTCAAATTGAGGGCGAAGTGTTTCCTATAAGAAAAACTCAAGTTATCTAAGACACAGATCCAGAAATTTAAAAAAAAATCCCTTTAAGAATTGATATTCCTAAATTTGGTCTACTTTTATGTTATTTTCATAAAGATGCAACCTTTAAATAAATGTCATTTATATCCCAAGGAAACCTCAAGCTGTGTTGTAATGAACACAAATTTACAGTGGTGTACTTACGAAGATATAGAAACTATTTAAAAATATATATACTGCACAGTTGACTTCTGTTATCTTGATAAAATAAGAAATCTTATTAGTATAAAATATCAAGGGGAAGCTTAAAGGGTATAGCTGCTTATGGTCTAATGAGTAATTCTGAACATAAATGTAATAGCCCAGCTTTATTAACTTCTATTTTCTAGCATCTTACCTCCTCTTCTTCCCATTCAATAAGGTCCCAAGTGTATGTCAGTATACTTCTCCTCCTTTTCCAAAACTCCAGAAAGACTGTGGCTGCAAAATATAAATAATAATGATAATATCAATAGTAATAGTAATATTTTATCCAAACCATGTCACATTGCCTTTTTATCATACTGATGCAATTTTTCATATTATTAAATTATTGAAGTTAGTTAATTTATCATATAGATATCAGAATTTATGTTTCCATCATCCTCTTTTCTGTCTCTCTATACTCTATGGTCTACAAGTGCACCTTTGAGAGAGGAGATGTCTTAAACTAAAAAAAAAAAAAATACTTTTGTTAGCATGGTGCATTAAAATGATGCTAGAAGTGAATTGGGATTCCTATTTCTCCACATCCTTGCCAGCATTTGATTTTTTAATGTTTGCTATCCTTACTGTGGTAAGGTAAAATCTCATAGTTGTTTTAATTTGCATTTCCCTGATGATTATGGATGGTGAACATTTTCTTAAACGTGTGTTTGCCATTTGTATTTCTTCCTCTGAGAACTCCCTGTTCAGTTCCATGCCCCATTTTGTGAGTAGGTTGTTTGACATTTTATTGTTTAGGTTTGTGAGTTCTTTGTAGATTCTAGAAATTAGGCCTCTGTCAGTTATATAGCCAGCAAAAATTTTGTCCCATTCTTGGTGGGTAACCTATTGGCTCTGCTTATTGTATGTTTGTCTGTGAAGAAACTTTTCAGCTTCATGAGATCCCAATGGTTGAGTGATAATTAAGTTCCTGAGCTACTGGGGTGTTGTTCAGGAAGTCTTTTCCCATTCCTAGATCATGAAAAGTTCTTGCTATTTTTTCTTCCAGTAGTAGCAGAGTTTCCAGTCTTATATTGAGGTCTTTAATCCATTGGGACTTGATTATTGTGCATGGCGAGATGTGTGGATCAAGTTTCAGTTTCCTGCATATGGTTATCCAGTTTGTCTAGCACCATTTGTTGAAGATGCTGTCTCTTTTCCAGCCTATATTATTAGGGCCTTTGTCAAATATCAAGTAGCTGTAGTTATTTGACCCAAAGTCCAGGTCCTCAGATTCTATTCCATTGTTCTATAATCCTGTTTTTTATGCCAGTACCATGCTGGTTTTATTGTTATGGCTTTGTAATATAGCTTTAGATCAGGTATGGTGATGCCTCCAGAGGTATCTTTTGCTGAGGATATGCTTGGATGTCAGAGGCCTTCTGCCATTCCATATGAATTTTGAGATCATTTTTTTCTATCTCTGTGAAAAAAATGTTGGGATTTTTATTGGTATTGCATTAAATCTGTATATTGCCTTTGGTAAGATTGCCATTTTCACAATGTTAATTTTGCCTATCAAGAAGCATGAGAGGTCTTTCCATTTTCACAAGTCCTCCTCAATTTCTTTCTTGAGTATTTTTATGTTTTCATTGTATAGGTCTTTCACATCCTTGGTTAATGTTATTCCAAGCCAATTTTCATGAGCTGAGTACTGTTCTTTTATTTACTTGTGTATGACTTCCATTATCAAAACATTTTAAAGCCTTCCCCACAAGTAACAGCCGAAGCCTGATGCTACTCCTCTAGGACACTGAGAGAGGTAGTATGGGAGAAAGTAAGGAGAAGTGTTAGGTTGTCTTGCTGAAAAATAAGAAAAGAGAAACCAGAGAAGTGTCTCTGATGAATATTTTTGGTGGAATGTCTATAGACTGACAGAGATGCAATGAGAAAGTGATGTCACAATTATAATTTAGAGCTTATACATAAACCCCTAAGATATATTTTTGTTTAATAAACTGAGCTTCAGTATTTTGTAGATATAATTAAGAGCTCAGATAGACACACATTCCTTAAAAAAATCTGCTGTATTCCTCATAGAAGTATCCATCTATTGGCTGTGTACTTATGTCAGTCAAGGCCCTCTAACCTGAGGGATGATCTCATACAGTGAAGGAGGACAATCATCTTCATGAAGTGAACTGACTTTTTAGTAAGAGTTAAAATAAAAGAGAAATTCTAGGGCAAAAAGAGAGATACACTGGCTTTTTAGAAGTAAAACAAACCTGAGAGGTAGACAGAACAAATTAAGGTCTTTCTTATCTACTTGCTTCTCTTGACTTCCATGTGAAACAAGACTAGGAAATGGTTTTGAGGTTCTGCTTTTTTTTTCCTTTATAATTAAAAGACAGTACACATATTAGCTATAAAAATAAAATATCCACAATTACTTTGCCTACCATTTTATCTCACTTTAAAATTTAAAAAAATACTTGTATGCCAATGGTTTAACTGTTTCATAAAATTTCCAAGGAGAGAATGAACATTATTACGATCACTTGAATTTACACACACACACACACACACACACACACACACACACACACTACTTGTATGTAAGTGGGAGAGTCAGGACTGAAACTCCTGCCTGTCATTCTGCACTGAGAAAGTCTAGTCCTCAGGTTCTTCCTGCCATTACCCCAGGCTGATCATAAATACCACTAGGTACTAATATTCTGTGGAGTTCTAAGAGGAGAGATAGCTAAAAGTAGCTAAACAGCCAAACTTCATTCTAGAAAGACAAATGTGGTTTTCAAAATGCTGGATTGGCCTTTAAAAGAATAGTCCACACTCACTGTTACCAACAAAGGGATGCAGAGGAGACAAAAAAGTTAAGAAAATTTTTCATTTTTTAATAAAAGGAAAAAATAAGTCACAATATTGATTAAGCAACAATACCACCATGATTACTAACCCAGAACATAAAACTTTTAATATTGATGATAGAGAATGTTTAATCAAATTCAAATTATTATTAATCCAGACAAGACTTAAAAGTTTAAATGTGTGAAATCTTCTCTTCTTAGTTTACCTTTTCAGTATATGCTTAAATAAGAGGCATCTGCTCTAAAACTCTAAATTAAGATATTCTTACGTGAGCACACCATGAATATAGTAGCTTCAGGAAATATAATGAATATTTTTCAGAAAATAAGACAGTATTAAATAAGGGTTATGCTGAAAGATCATTGTTATCTTGAGATGAGTAAATTCATATTCTTATGTTTTAAAATTAATTAGAAACAGGTATTCAAAATAACTTTTCAGTATGTCAAGAAGAAAGGAAGTAAATTATTCCTTACATATACCTACTGAGCTTATTAGTAAACTGTAGCTAATAATAAAATATCTAACTTTAAAAATTAAAAAAAAATGTTCACTTCTGTATCTGAGGCAATAGGATCCATTGGAGGTAATGAAATATTCCATAATTTAGTAAAAAAAAAAGGTAGTTATAAAAATTCATATATTTTTCAAAAATGGTCATATTGTACTTGGGATCTTTATATGTCACAGATGTAAATTATGCTTTAAAAACAGTTTCAGGTTTTTGGTTCCACTGGTGCTAGGGAACTCAGGGCCTCATATGGCCTAGGGATCACTCTACCACTCATCTATAACACCTGCCTACAAGTAGGTGAATCCTTTGTTTTGAGACAGGTTCTCAGTATATACTGCAGGCTGGTCTGATACTTGCTTTGCAACCTGGGTTGGCCTTGAAATCTAATTCTCCTTTTTCAGCCTTCAGACCACTGAGAATACATATAAACACCAACATGCATGGTCAAAATTGGCTTAAAAAGCCAAGAGATTACATACATAATTTGATTATCATAATAAAGTAGGATTCCTCAGGTTTGTATTTTCTGACTTCACAATAGTTTAACTCTTATGCTTAGCAATAAGGTGTTACCTGCTATGGCCCTGCTTACCATGGTCAGTTTTAGGTTGGTTACATGCTCAAATTATAAACACAGGCAACTAGAACAGAGTTAAAGGATATAGTGAGAAACTGAAGGCCTGAACATTTCCCTGGCACAGCTGTCTTGAGGAGCTGCAATGAAGAAGAGATGTTTACTTGTGCAAGTTTTAAACAAAAGGATGAGGTAGAGGCATTGGGCCTCATGATCTCAAGGTTGCCAGAGAAGTGAATGTGGTGGCTAAGTACGAACATAGGAAGCAAGGTTGAAACCCATTCTAAACTCCAACAAGATCAGGTCCACCTCAGCACACTCAAACCCCATAGTACATAATAACCAGTGCCACACTGCTCGAATGCCCTTATTCATCAGGATTTGATTCACTGGCTCACATGTTGCCCACCCTAGAATGGAGATCATTCCCAAATGATGGAAATGGTTAAGTACAGGGCTTAGAAAGAACTCTGTGAATCCAGGACTTTGAAACACATGCTTAGGGGACTCAGTGGGTAACAGCACTTTCCACACAAACATGAGGGCTTGAGATGGTCTCAGTCTGCTTGAATTCAGTCCTCAGAACCCATATAAACACCTGGACATGGCAATGTACACCTGCAGCCCCAGTCCTGAGGGGAGTGGAGACTAGAGTATCACTAGGATTTCTGACCGAAAACTGACAACTGTAGGTTCAGTGAGTCTCCATGTCAAGGAAATAAGGCAGATAAGCGATCGAGGAGCACACTGTATGTTCTTCACTGAGCTCTGCATGTGCGCACATGGGGAATGCACATCTGCACACATACTAGAGGAACATACCTATGCTCTCCACTGGCATCCACATGTGTGAACATGGGGCAGACACATCTGCACACACACTAGAGGAGCACTGGCTGAGGCAGGCACATCTGCACACATAGTAGAGGAGTACTCCTTATGTGCACTGCTGACCTCCACATGTATGTACACGGGGCTTGCGCCTCTGTACACACACGTGCATACATCACACACACCACATCATACCTACTGTACACACATGCCCAAATCAACATGCCTGATAAATGATAAAAGTATCAAGCAAACATTTGTCATCTTATTATGCTCAGTGATGAAATATCTGGCATGCATTTTGACTTTGGGATCCTGGCTGGACTAGTCAGAGTCTGCAGCAAGCAAGAGACTAAAAAACACACAAACAGTGTAGTGAGTATAGGCATAGTACAAGAGATAAAGATTTGAATCCTTTTAATGTCCAAGCTATGCCTCAGGCCAACGAACTCAATATCTATAGGAACGATCCCCCAGCATAGTATTTTTTAAAGCTTTCAAGGACTTCCAACATGCAGTCAAGGTTGAGCACCATCTCCTAGAAGAAGAGCAACTGTGCTCAAAAAAATGAACGGAGTATAAATTCAAGCCACATTTTTTAATTTTTTTTATTCATTTTTATTTATTTATTTGAGAGTGACAGACAGAGGGAGAGAAAGAGGCAGATAGAGAATGGGGCACACCAGGGCCTCCAGCCACTGCAAACGAACTCCAGATGCGTGCGCCCCCTTGTGCATCTGGCTAATGTGGGTCCTGGGGAATCGAGCCTCGAACCAGGGGTCCTTAGGCTTCACAGGCAAGCGCTTAACCACTAAGCCATCTCTCCAGCCCTCAAGCCACATTTTTGACATTGCAGAACCTCAGTAACAGATCTATAGGCAAACCTGCCAAAAATAATTACTAAAATTTATCTCAATTTATAACTATATGTAAAGCATTTAGTAATTACTTCAGAAACATGATGTCTAATATCTCTAATAGTCACTCTCACAATTGTTGACAAAATCTAAAGGTTGATTATTATACCAGGTATAGATGAAATGTGCTACGCAATAGTCATTAATATTGAAGTGAGCTGGTGAATTACAGAAGTCCAACATGTAGGTTAGAGCTTAAGCCATCCTATTTCTCAAATCTCTAAACTCTGTCTACCATACAGTGCTCTGTCAATGTTAATGGGTAGACTTGACAATACAGATGCTGATAGGTTAAGTTAAAAATCAGAGAGCAAGTTGTGAAAATTGCAATGCTTATGTTGAAAAGAGTATCCTGGAAATGGGTAGTAAGTAAATAGAAAGAATAGTGAAAGTGACACCACATGGACGTCAAAGGAGGGAGCCCTGGTGTGTAAGAATAAAGGCATAATGCTTAAGAATTAGTATGGCAGCAGAAGTGGGGCAGTGAAGAGCAAAGGACATGTATTAAACTTAGTGTTAAAGTGAAAGTGCCCTAAAAATGACAATATAAAAAGTGAAATACACTGTATTTCTTTTAAAGAAGAAAGGATCAACAGAGGTAGTGGTGTGGGGAAAATTTAGAAATGGAGATGTGCATATGTGCATGTCGACAAGCCAGGTATATTATAGTTATAACTGTTATATTGTTCACAGAATTATGTTATCTGTTCACAGAATATATATCATATATGATCAGTGATTGTGAGAAGTTGATCATGAAGCCTGTGCACTTTCTACTGTGTACAGACCTGGCCAATGGAAGATGAACTGCTCATGTTTTTCCTATACTAGAACAGACGCCTCACCTTCCTTTGTGTAGGAGCTCAGGCTTCTCACTTTCTTCCTCTACAAGGGAGCACAATCTGCTAAAGTTCCTCACGTTAGTCCTGAGAAACTGGGATAGTGATCCAGTTAAGGATAAGAATGCTCTGGCATGGAAGCATATTTTGTTATCAAGGGACAGCCAGGTTTCACATGATTCATCAAAGCAGAAGGTAAAAGCTGAGATGCTGCAAAACTGTCCCTTGGCTCCACACACTACCAGTGCACTTGCTTTTACTGCTGCTTCTCTGAGAACAACTTTAAAAGAACTTCAGAGATGTGCCCGCTGTGACTAGTGCTTTTGCATCCACTTCCTTAAGTTAAAGTGAATAGCCAGAGATAGAATCCAGGGTTCATATAAAGGAGGTGTGATGCTATACCAGTACTCTTATTGTTTCTCTGACCAGATACCTGACAATAGGTTGCATAACATAGGAAGGGTTTATGTTGGCTTACAGTTTTAGGAGATAGGCCCACAATGGAGAGGACAGGTGTGGGGGCAGGAGCGAGAGACAACTGGTCACTCTGCATCCATGCTCAGGAAGCAGAGAATGATGAACGTTGGTGCACAAGTCACTTTCTTCTTTTTATTCAGTGTAGGACTACAGCCCATAATATGTAGCCATCCACTCTAGAAATTCCCTCAAAGACATGTCCAAAGATTTTTTTCCATGGTGATTCTTAATACCACCAAGGTGACAATCAAGATTAACTATCACAGATGCTGATGGGGTTGGTTTCAAAGATTTTTTTTTTATTCTAACTCATAAAACAGATGGACCAGAGTGGTTGGAACTCATCCTCAGCCCACTCTAGAAACCTGCAAACACTTATCGCCATCAAGTTGACAATCATAATTAATTACCACAGATGCTGATGGCGTTGGTTTTAACTTTTTTTAATGCGAAAATCACAAAACAGAAGGACCAGAGTTGTTGGAACTTAGCATCAGCCCACTCCAGAAACTTGCAAAAGCATCTGAATACATATCACCAATCATGTGTGCTCCTATATTTGATTTTTTTTCTTGTATTTGAAGGTGCTTCGTGATTGTGGGTATTTCTGTTTATCTTGAGTCTTTTGTGTGTAACGTATATATGCATGTGTGGTGCATATGCTCACGTGTATGTGTGTACCATACTGGTGTAAGTATGCAAATGCCAGAGACCAATGTCAGGTGTCTTTGTCAACTGAGCTCTTTTTCTCAAGAGGTCTATCCTGGATTCCACAGCTTACCTATTTGGAGAGACTAGGTAGCCAGCAAGCCCTAGGGATCCTCCTGTCTCCTTCTCCCCAGGGCTATCTGTGATTATGGGAATGTGCTACCACACCCTAGATTTTATGTGAATTCAAACTACTTTCCTCACCCTTCTGCGCAAGCACTTTACCCACAAAGCCATTTCCTCAGCCCTTAGGGTGTTACCTTAGGGTGCCACTGTTTTTCACAGTGAGATATTTGGTAAATGTGAAGTTTACCTCAGCTTTGGTTAGAACCCAGTGGCTACAACTGTAACTCCTTGCCCTGTGCTCTTTGTGTTAATCTAAGCTTTCCAATAATGCCCCATGGAAGGACATAGGGGATAGGAAAAGAAAGGGAGTCTCCTCCTTTGTCTGTTTGGTGTTTTGATTTTATCTGGAAAAAAAAAGTTACTGAAAAAAAAAAAATGAAAACAACCTCATTCTATTTCTAGTGAGTAGGGCTTGGGGAAGGGCAGAGAAAGAGGATCAATTTCACATACAAATGACAAACATGTTTGAATCTGGGCAACAAAATGAAATTCCAAGTGGTGTCCATCAGAAGAGATAAGCCTTATAGCTCCCTGAAAGGGATTCAGAGCAACAGCTTGCAGATTGACTGCCAATTTGAACAGTGCCCAAGTTCTCAGACTTATTTTCAGTAACATCCTGAGGCATAATATGCTTTCCCCATACACTATTGCAGTATCACTGTACAGGAGGTAGAATTAGAAGCCCTGTTGAACAGGTTCTACATTTAGACAAAGCATCATGAATATGGAATATTTTAAATTTCCATGCTTTGCATATATTCCTTGTTGGAAGAGGTTACTATTTTATAGGAATGCAATTAATGGAGTTCTCTGCAGAAGTTGAGCTAACTATTGATATGAAAAGCATATGAACTTGTGTGAGGGAGAAGACTTGAAGGCATTTTCTCAGCTGTACTTGCCACAGATGAACATACCTGGAACTAGTCTAGACCTGCTGGTCTTGATAAATTCCAAGCTTTCTCTTAACTTATTGTCTATTTCTCCCCCATCCTTTTCATTTTCCAACAATAAATGAAAAATAATATGGTAGTGTCAGCATTTGAATCCTAAGTTCTGGAATTCATTAGTTTCTGAAATCATGCAACTTTTTTTCCTCCTAGGAAAATCATGTTGAAATAAAAAGCTATGCATCATCATAATCATGTCTGACAATATGAGAACCGAAGGTGAGAATGGTGACCTGTGACTGGAGCTCCAGCCAGCAGGAGGATCATTGAAGTTTATGAGTTTGAGAGCAGGCTGAGCTGACTTCTAGAGAAAGGGAGAATTTTCACAACCAGATTAGCTCTTTAACTTTGATATAAAAAAATAGTACCTCTAAAGATAACGTAGTATAGAAATTTGTACATCAGCTTTTTGTGGTGGAGCACACCTCTAATCCCAGCACTCAGGAGGCTGAGGTAGGAGGATCGCTATGAGTTTGAGGCCAGCCTGGGACTACAGAGTGAGTTCCAGGTCAGCCTGGGATAGAAGGAGACTCTACCTCAAAAAAAGTAATTTGTATATTAAATAGGCATTTTGGTTCCATTTGTCCAGACTGAAATGAGTACTTTGACTTCAGTTCCAAAAATATTATACCTGTGCCCACAAAAACATGACATCCTGTTGCCATACTTTCTTATAAGATACAGTGGAATCTTGTTAAGCATGAGCTCATTTTTCCTATGCTTTTCTCATTTTACCACTCATCTATTTGATGTGCTCTGTTTTTCTTGAATTATATTGATCATTTTCTTATTTCAAATATAATCACTCTAGTTATTATTTTCTGAAATCTAGTGTTATAGGGGTGCTTGACACATAGTTAGTACGCTTTCAGTAAGTAGATGCCAAATAAACATGTAGAGAAACATATAATAGTCATCAACAAAATACACTGCTCAAGAAGATGTTTTTTTTAATTTTTTGAAGTACTCTAGCCCAAGCTGACCTAGAATTCACTATGTAGTCTCAGGGTGGCCTCAAACTCATGGCAATCCTTCTATCTCAGCCTCCCAAGTGCTGGTATTAAAGGCATGTGCCACCATGTCCAGCTCAAGAAGAATTTGATGGCAATGCCAGGATGTCATAGATGCCACCATCAGAATGGTGATAGATGTCATCATTAGCAGACATCTGATGCTAACATTCCAGCATCAGTATTCACATCTTATCTTGAGCAGTCTATTTAGGACTTACATCTTACTGATGCCTAGTAGACTGAGCATACCAGTTGCTACTTTATTATAAAGCATAAAAGAAAGAAATGAAGCTGCCAAGAGAGCTTCTTAAAGACTTTACCTTCCTTGTCAACTCTCTCAAAACCCAGGCCAGAAATTGTTATCTACACATGCTCTATGGTGCACATCATAGATAATGGAACAGAAATAAGTTTCAAAATATAGGGAGCTGCAAAGGATGGGGTTTATAATGATCTTTTTTTTTTTTTTTTTTTTTTTTTTTTGGTTTTTCGAGGTAGGGTCTCACTCTAGTTCAGGCTGACCTGGAATTCACTATGTCGTCTCAGGGTGGCCTCGAACTCATGGCAATCCTCTTACCTCTGCCTCCCAAGTGCTGGGATTAAAGGCGTGCGCCACCACGCCCGGCTATAATGATCTTAAAAATGCATGGTGGCATTCCAACAATGCATTATAAAGCTGAAATAAGGTTTTTAATTTTTTTATTTATGAGAGAGAAAATTGGCATGCCAGGGTCTTGCAAATGAACTGAACTCCAGGTATATTCACCACCTGTGCACATGCATCACCTGTGCTCATGTGTCACATGTGCACACATACCACCTTGTGCATGTGTCACCTTGTGCATCTGGCTTATGTGAGCTTTGTGGACTCAAACCACTAAATAATCTGTCCAGGCCTTAAAATAAACGTTTTACTAGCAATAACCAAAATAATGTTCAATTAACCACTCAGAGGGGACAGAAGAGAATAATCATTTTATATACTATCCTTGAAATATTTTACTAAATGACATATGAAGAGGCAATATAAAGAAAAATTCAGGGGCTGGAGAGTTGGCTTAGTGGTTAAGGCATTTGCCTGAAAAGCCAAAAGATCCCGGTTTGGCTCTCCAGGACCCATGTAAACCAGATGCACAAGGGGGCACATGCATCTGGAGTTTGTTTGCGGTGGCTGGAGGCCCTGGTGTACCCATTCTTTCTCTCTCAAAAAAAATAAATAAAATATTTTAAAAAAGAAAAATACAGAATACATAATTGATATAATATTGCTGCATTTCTATATTCTTCTTGCTATGTTCTTTTCATGATTTTTTTGTTTGTGACTGTCTCATCCTTATTTTAGAAAACTTGAGACAGCATCTCACTATATTGTCCATGGACTGGTGATCCCTCTTGATCAGCTTCCTAATGCTGGGTCTACATACAAATCACCACGCCTGGCTTCCATTCTTCATCATGGGTGGCCTAATTCTATATTCACATATTTTCTATTTACTTTTTAATGTGGCATCCAGAAGTGTGTGTCTGTGGTGGTTTGATTCAGGTGTCTCAAATAAACTTAGGTGTTCTGCATGCTAGGTTTCCAGCTGGTGGAGATTTGGGAATTAACACCTGCAGGAGGCAGTGTATTGTTGGGGGCGGGTTTATGAGTGTTATAGCCAGCAAACCCTTGCTAGTGTTTGGCAAACTCTCCTGTTCCTGTTGTCTACCTGATGTTGGCCAGGGGGTGATGTCCACCCTCTGCTCATGCCATCATTTTCCTTGCCATCATGGAGCTTCCCCCTCGAGCCTATAAACCAAAATAAACCTCTTTTTCCCACAAGCTGCTCTTGGTTGGATGACTTCTGCCAGCAATGCAAACCTGACTGCAATAGTGTCTTATCTCACAATAGCTATAATGCATTATCATCATAAACTGGAGTGGATCACATGCCTGTAATGTAAAAATTTTGGATTAGGCCCAGCCTATACTACATAGGAAGTCTATCTCAAAACAACACACACACACACACAAAAACCTTAAACCCATATGGGCCTGCCACTCATGTTTAGCATAATAACTCATTAAATCTTGCCAGTTTCATTATTAGGAATAACTCCATTGTTATTTCTCTGACAATGCCAGCAAACCTCACACTGAAGAGGACTGTTCCTGAGGTTGCTCTGGTTCTAAGGACAGTGTGACTAGGCTAAACTGTATTTAGAGCAACAGGTTTTATCCATTAAGGATTCTCTTCTGGCTCATCTCACAACTGTCTTTCTCCATAGCTACAAACTTCTAGGAGCTGTGAGCTTAGTTAACCACAATTTGCGGAGCTGGAGGGATAGCGTAGCAGTTAAGGCCTTTGCCTGTGAAGCCTAAAGACCCAGGCTCAATTCCCCAGAATCTATGTAAGCCAGATGCTCATGGTGGCAAATGCATCTGGAGTTCATTTGCAGTGGTTAGAGGCTCTAGTGTGCCTGTTTTCTCTCTCTCTGTCCTTCATAAATAAAAATAAAACACACACACACAAAAAAAACCCACAATGTGTCTCCACTGTTCTCTGCAGTGCTTAAGGTTCCCCACTCCTTTCATGGGTGAGAAACCTTCTTGCCATTGCCATTCACTGCCTATGAACTTAATTTCAAAAAATCCTCTTCATGAGTGAGTTTCCTTTTCCCTCTTCTCTCGCTCTTAAGCCAAAGAACAGAGCAAGTGTTTCTTCAGAGTGTACACTTGGGCAGTCTTCTTACCTTCTTCTCTGTCTGCTCTAGTTACAGTTCAGCAGTGAGCACACTCAGCAATTTGCTGTGTACTTTTGTTACTGAAGTTCTTATTATAATTTTTAGTTTATTTATTATACATTTTCCAACTAGAAATAAAAGAGATATATCAGATTTTTCAATTTTCTCTCTTATTTTAAAAGTATTAACAAATCAATAAGATTCATTCCTAAAGGTGGCAAATTATTACACTATCGTTCTAGTCAGCTTTGCTGACTTGAAAGTTTTGCCTGCTTGTAACTTCACTTACTAAGTCCATATGAAAAAAAAAATTGTGGATAAATTAGGCAAAAGCTACCCAGACAGATGAATCAATGAAATTAAAAGCATGGAGAGCTTTATGCTTCATCACAGAAAACAGGGTCAGCTGTGGTCCCTATGCACAGGGAATACCATAGACTTACAACAGAGACCAGTATCACTTCAGGATGCACATGGCTACTCTGGCATATTGAAGAAGTACATGAGTACTAGGAATAAAACCCCCTATTTCTCAGTTCTTTTTTTTTAATTTTTTGTTTATTTAATTTACTCATTTGAAAGTGATAGGCAGAGAGAGAAAGAGGCAGATATATATAGAGAGAGAATGGGTGCGCCAGGGCCTCCAGCCACTGCAAACGAACTCCAGATGCATGCGCCCCCCTTGTGCATCTGGCTAACATGGGTCCTGGTGAATCAAGCCTCGAACCGGGGTCCTTAGGCTTCACAGGCAAGCACTTAACCACTAAGCCATCTCTCCATCCCTCTGAGTTCTTAAATTAGCAACAGTCTAGGAAATGACCAGAACTCTCTGTATTAGCAAGATATCTCAATCCTGCTATTTTAATATCAGCACTCACAATGAGGCACATTAGAACAAATATCATTGTACCAAGTAACCATGTTTATACTTGTGACTTCTAGCACCTCAAAGTATCTGAGCCATCCCTCCATCTGCTGACCCCATACCATTAGAGGAATGAGAATTGCTATTTGTGAGAAAACCCAATTTCAACTCTGAAGACACTCTCACTGTAACCTCTTAATCAATAACTAAGTGTTTTATGTCCCCTCACTTTCTTGCTTTAATAGAAATTTGATACTCCCCTGAAATTCCACTTGCCATACAACACACTCAATAATGACTGTCTCCCACATCAATAATAAATGAAGATGAGGTGTTGAATTTCTTCCTCTTCATTGTAGGTTCAAGACCATTTTATCTCCCTCTTCAAAGATTCACAGGTTAGAATATCCATTATCAATCCATACTTCCATCCTGCCTAACCTTGTGATAGCTATCTGTTTCCCGGAGATACTTACTCCACTTTTCTAGAGAGTAGTAAGCTATTTCAAGTACAAATGACTAAGGTGCCTCCCAAAATAGCTCTTATAAATTACAATAGACAGAGATGATAATCTCCCCAGTGCCCTGGTTTCTGAGTTCTTTTATGTGTGTCTTCAAAGCTGTTTTCTAGTACTATTCCTCACTTATCTACACCAATGATGTACTTGTTTGTTTATTTATTCATTTATTTCTTAGGCAAGTTGAACAGACTGGCCATTTTTTTTATGATAGTGAGAAAAAGAAAGAGAGAGAATTGGTGTGTAGGGCCTCCACCCAGTGTAATCAAACTCCAGACACAAGCGCCACCTTGTGAGCATGTACAACCTTGCACGTGCCTCACCTTGTGTGTCTGGCTTATGTGGGACCTGGCAGGTCAAACATGGGTCCTTAGGCTTTGCAGGCAAGCACCTTAAGTGCTAAGCCATCTCTTCAGCCCCCATGATGTACTTTTTGATCAAGGATAGCGAATCCAGAAAAATTTTTAATCAATATATCATCCTTCTACCTTATCTCTTATAAAACCCAACTATTTCTTGGTCTAGAGTTTTTAATTATTGATCCTATCCCAAATTTAATGTCCTTTTTTCTCCCCTTATATTCACTTTCTTAGTTTTTTTCCCCCATTGGCACATGCATCAAGGCACTTTATTTTTATAACTGAGAAGTTGTGTACATAGCACTTCTTTTTTTTGTCCTTTTATTTATTTTTTTCTCAATTTTTATTAATCTTAGTTTTTATTTGTCTATTTTCATTCATATTATTAGGAATGAAAAAAGCAGTTATGCTGAGTGCCTTTTTTCTTTAACTAATGACTACAAATGTTGGTGGACACTGTTGAGTGCTATATTCTCATTCTTTCTTGCCTCTTTTGACACTCAGCACCTACACTTTTGCTCCTTCAGTTAAAATTCTTTTGTCTACCTCTACATTAAATATGAAGAAATCAAAGAAAAGTATTCTCCCAATCCACATCTGTCCCCTCATATAAAGTTTTGAGCATATTCTCTACCTCCAGCCTTCAGATATCAGAAGTTTTGATACATCTCTAGCTAAGGCCAAGTTTTCTTGTGATGAAGTGATAGCCCTCCCTAAGACTTTTCCCAAAGCAAAGTGTTCCTAAATCTATATGTGAAAACAAATGTATCCAAAGAAAGTACCTGTCTGTTTGAAACAGATTCTCATGAAGCCCAGGCTGGTCTCAAATTCTCTATGTACTTTAGGATGACCTTGAACTACTGATTCTCTTGCATCAGCTTCCCAAATGTTAGGATTATAGTCATGCACCATCACACCAGGTCAAATTATGCCTTTAAATTTAAAAAAAAATCAGATTTCAGATCTGAATGAGTCAACAGTGGGAATGGTATTCTAGGTATAAAACAAAAACAAGTTTGTAAATGTCTTATGCAACAAGACATCATTTTTATTACTATTCTTAAATATATTATTTACTTGTATATCCATTCACTCATTTACTTGACACATTTATTGAGCATTTACTCTGTTCCAGGCTTTCAACAGCTCTGTGGATAACAACAATT
The DNA here is from genome assembly GCA_036346955.1 of Dipus sagitta. Taxonomy (NCBI): domain Eukaryota; kingdom Metazoa; phylum Chordata; class Mammalia; order Rodentia; family Dipodidae; genus Dipus; species Dipus sagitta. The sequence continues at coordinate 86,505,713 of CM070779.1, read as the reverse complement.
ATTGAAGTGGTTCGGAATGTCTGTCTTCCTGAGCTGACCTTCTAGAACAGGAACAGATGGTCAAACACTTACAAAATAAGCTACAGAACATGGTGGGAAGTGCTGAGGGGATAAATCAGGAAGTCTGTAAGATAAGTCATTAAAGGTGTGTTGGCTGGAGAGATGGCTTAGTGGTTAAGTCACTTGTCTTACTAAGGACCAATGTTCTACTCTCCATATCCCACCTTAGCCAGACACACAAAGGTGAGGCAAGCACAAGGTTGCACATGCCCACTAGGTGGCACAAGTGTCTGGAGTTCAATTGTAGTGGCTGAGGCCTGGCATACCAATTCTCTATCTCTCTCCTCTCTCTCTCTCTCTCTCTCAAAATAAAATAAAAATTAATAAAAATTTTAAAAAGGTGTGCTGTGTTTTTAAAAAGGTGCAATCATGAAAAGCCTCTGTGTTGGAAAACAGGAATCAATTAATATCAAAGAATTTACACCTCGTTTTTTAGTCAGTGAATATTTATTGACCACTTACTATCCCAAGAGGTACACATAAATTCAAAACAAAAACCACTATAAGAGTTTGTAAACTTAGTTGGAGTAATCCCACTATTATTCATGTTTATGCCAAGCTCAAGTTTTACTATTGCCAAACAAAAATATTATACTCATCACTAATTGGGCCTAGTTGAGCTTGATTATTAAGTGTAAAGTAACAGATTTTTTTTTTTTTTTTTGCCTTGCTTTGTAGACTCCCTGGACACCTAAGAGGTAGGAATTACTTTTTCTTTTTCACAAATCAAAGAGCTGTCTTGTAACTGTGACCAGTCACAGTTATGAAACCAATTCTCAGAAAATTAGGATTCAGTAATGAAACTGTGACTCGGTGGACTAAACCTGCCCTGCCGTGCATTCAGCTGCCATCATGGTTGAGACTTGAGAGGCCTGCCAGAGAAGGGGCACCATAACTCTGCTAGTGGATGAGGAGGGAGCTAGCTGCTCTGCTCACATATCAGAGCATGGCTATGCTGGCAGAAGGAACAGTAGGAAAGCAGGGCCTGACATTTAAATGCATATAGCACCTTTTATAAGCTCACATTTTCTTTCATTTTATGAGCCCACTGTTTCTTTTCTTTTCTTTTTGTTATTATTATAAATGAAATGGGAGATAAAAAGGCATAGTGAACAACTTGTGTCAGACACTGAACAATGCAGAAAATGACTAGTAAATTGTTCTCGTATCTCTGAACACCTTAAAGAATTACCAGGAACAATTTAGAAATTGTTGAAAATGTCTGATTTGCCACTCCTAATTTAACAGATACAGGAAATCAGTGGTCCTTGAAACTTCTGTGTAACTTCTAAAATAATTTTGTGAAATTTCATCCTCTTGCACATTTTTTCAATGGTATCCAAAATTTCTTTTCAGAGGGCTCATCAGTACTGTGCTATGTGAATAAGCATAAAGGACTAAATCTGATCACCAGCACCCACGTATATCCCAAGTGTGGTGAGCGCACCTGTGATCCCTAGTACTATGGAGGAAGACACTGGGGTCCTTGGGAATTGCTGGTTAGGTAATCTAGCTGAATGTTGTGTAAGCTCCAGGTTCAGTAAGAGAGAACCTGTCTCTACAAGTAAGTTTGATAGAGATTGAAAGGAGACATGAAGTCAATCTGTGTCTCCACATGCATTAACACACATGTGTAAACATACCCTCACATATACATGGGCCCACACACATACAAACACAAACATGCATATATCACACACCCATATACATGTGCAAAAGAATGTCTTTCCATACATACTTAAATGCTTGCAAAGGATTTAGTTTCCAGTGTGTTATAAAACTCAACATTAAGAGTATAATTTTTGTAATGGTCTTTTACAATTTCTTGTAGCCCTTGAAAAGTATAATTTCAATGATAAAATATAACTTTTAGCCGGGCGTAGTGGTGCATGCCTTTAATCCCAGCACTTGGGAGGCAGAGGTAGGAGGATCACCGTGAGTTTGAGGCCACCCTGAGACTCCATAGTGAATTCCAGGTCAGCCTGGGCTAGAGTGAGACACTACCTCAAAAAAAACCAAAAACCAAATATATATACACACATATATATATATATATATATATATATATATATATATATATATATATATGACTTTTAAATTTACTTTTGGTTTTTCAAGGTAGGGTCTTGCTTTAGCCCAGGTTGACCTGGAATTCATATGTAGTCTTAGGCTGGTCTTGAACTCATGGCAATCCTCCTACCTCTGCTGGGTTTTAAGATGTGCACCACCATGCCTGGATTGATAAAACATAATTTTAAACCCTCTTTTTTGTTAGAATTTTTAATAATTCTGCTTCATCTTTAAATCTATTTCCATTTTATCATTGCCTACAATATCATCTTTAATATACATGTATGTTAGAAAGTGTTTGTTGATTATAATACCATACTTCTTTGAAACAGTAAAAGCACAGAAGTAAAGTTTTAAATTTTTGTGAGCATTATGATCTTGCATAATATTTTTGATAATCATACAAGTAGTTTAAAATAATTTTAAAATGTATCATTGAGTATAAAATATTGATATTACTAATATTAAATATGAAATACAAAATTTTACTATAAATACCTCTCTTCAGGATATCAATGAGGATTTTGTTTGCTTCTCAACTGGTTCATTTATCCATGGATTGTTTACAACTACAATGAGATAGGTTTTGTTTCAGAGTCAATGCTTTTTTTTTTTTTTTTTTTTTTTTTTGGTGTTTTTCGAGGTAGGGTCTCACTCTGGCCCAGGCTGACCTGGAATTCACTATGTAGTCTCAGGGTGGCCTCGAACTCACAGCGATCCTCCTACCTCTGCCTCCTGAGTGCTGGGATTAAAGGCGTGCGCCACCACGCCCGGCTAAGGGTCAATGCTTTTTTAATGTTTTATAATAGATAAAAAATGACAGGGGCTACAGAGATGGCTTTAGCAGTTAAGTGCTTGCCTGTGAAGCCTAAGGACCCCAGTTTGAGGATCAATTCTCCAGGACCCACGTTAGTCAGATGCACAAGAGGGCGCACCCATCTGGAGTTCATTTGCAGTGGCTGGAGGCCCTGGCTCGCCCATTCTCTCTCTCTCTCTCTCTCTCTCTCTCTGTCTCTTTCTCTATCTGTCTCTTTCTCTCTCTGTCTGTCACTTTCAAATAAATAAAATAAACAAAAAAAAATTTTAATGACAGTAGTGAAGCAGTTTGTCACAGTGATACTTGTGTATTTAAGCTTTTGGCTGAAGGAAATACCAAAGCAGTAAGTATCCATCATTTAAAGTGAATTTTAGCCAGTTATCACATGCACAAATGCAAATATTTATACTTGAATATTTGGATATGATATATTATAATCTTTACTTAACCAAGGGCAATGGTTTTAAAGTTTCTTTAGCATGCAAGTAGAGCCTTTGCATAAATGTATAGTTAAGCAAAGTTCAACTGGTTATCTTCAGATTAGCAAATTGCTAGGAAAAGAATGATCTGGGAAGGGTTATTTTCTATCTGAACTAGGGAAAATGAACACAAACTGACAGCATTGGGTGTACACTCTCCCTAGGCACTTCGCTGAGTTTCTCTGGCGACACTAGCCTTCATGGTATATACTTGGAACTGTATCTCAGTGAAAATTGTTTGGAAAAAAAAAATCGTTTCTGATTTCAGCTCAGGTGACCTATCCAAGGCATTTGATTGCAGCTAAATAAACCCAGGAACAGCTGCGACATTCATTTCATGCAAATTTTTTCTGACGTCTCTGGAATTGCTCACGACACTGTGATTAAGTAAGGCTTATCTTTAAAGCTAGTTCTCATCAACTGGTTTTGCTTATGGGAGAGAAATGGCAGAAAGGACTCTGAGTCCTCTGCTATGGTTGTCAAGAAAAGGGTCAGATGAGCCTCACTTTGGCACTTACAGCAATGAAAGTAGAAGGTTGTAGCCTAGTATTTTGCAAACTTCCTGATGGCACAGGCCATAATTACTATTGTCAAGTCAGAAAGGGTTGATGATGTTCCTATATGCATCTACAAAGTGCCTAGAGATGTTTTAGACCCCAAAGCTATTGGTTTCCTCAGTTTAGACAGAAAATACAACCCCCAAACCAAGTGGATTATAGCAACTGCCTAATCTGAAAATTATCAGTTGAACTTCACTAAGATATTGCTCAGCAGTTGTTATTAAATTTAAGTTGCTTTTCTTCATACCAGTGTAGACAAGGCCAAGGTACATAAACACATTTGAGCAACTAATTTTTAGAAGTTGACTGGTTTTATTTCTAATCAAACTCTGAAGGGGCCTTTGGGTTTCACAAAATGTAAAACTCTAGTATTATCTTGTTCTTTCCTAGGGCCAATTAACAGATTCTTTGCATTCACTTGAAGCTTCTGCATTTTAGTTGGTTTCATTTTTCCTCTTAGCAGTTGGACACCCAGCTCCTCGTACAACAGAAACCAAGAATAAACCCCAGGCATGCTAATCTGGATCAAGCTTGATCAGTATGCAGATATCAACTGTGAAGCATATCCCAGTTTCACCCTTCTCCCTTTCATAAGCCATGAAAGGAGGCATGCCAGTTTGCTTTTCAACTCTAGTATTTAGTTAAGGGCTACCCAGGCACTTCTGAAACTCCCTAGCATCTGAGTTGAGAGTAAAAGCAAGCACAGGATGGAAGCTAACCAAGAGGACTACCAGAATTTCTCTCCTGAGTCATTGTCACATGGTCTTTCTTACCCAGGCCAAGTGACTCGCCAAACTCCTGAAAGTCAGCAAGAATCCCCATCTCTAAAGTAACAGTCCACAGCTTTCCCCTGGAGCCCAATACACATCCACTGGCTTTGTGATTTTAGGCAAGTCTTCTCTAGTGACCCATGCAGGTCTCACGTATAGAGAAAAGCCTCCTATGGGAATGAAAGATTTGTGATTTAGGAAAATATGGGACAACGGGTGCAGAACATGACTCAAGGGGCTTCTTCACCTGCAGAGAGGTACCTAAAATGTGTCATAATGCTTGAAAAACCAGAAGATGCTACCAAAATCTCTCTCTTTTCTTTCACTTAGGTCAAGAAATGAGTTCCCTTGTTTGGCCTCTGTTATCGAGGACTTGCCTGCCTCAAAATCAAATGGAACAACCTATGAAAACTGGAGGGTTGGGCTTGTTTTGCTGTTGTTTTATTTTGGAGGCATGAATGGGGTGAACTCGTACTGCTTACAGCTGAGGAGCAGGTCAGTCAGGTTTCTTGGCCACTGTATTTCACAAGCAAGTTACTGCCAGCCAGCCTGCCCCACCTAATTTTGTTTCTCTGGCACCGTGATCCTGCTCAATGCGACACTTAACCCACCTGTTCTCTGATGCCAGGACAACTGTGACATTTCAGTTACCATCTGTAAGCACCTGTGAGTTCTGGAGGTAAGTGTGTGCTTGCTGGGACACTGACAGTTCTCTCACTTTTGTTTCCCTACCACTGACAGTGAGAGTGGCCTCAAGCTTTGACAGCACAGTCAGGCAAGTAGCTACGGAGACTCTGGTATAAACAGGTCATTGTTTCATTAGTGAATTGCTTGCTAAGTGAACATTTGCACTGGTAAATAAATTAATCTGCTAGATGATGAAACTAGCAAAGGAGTTAAATGAAAGCCTTATTTTATAATGTATGTCTAAAATACAGAATTTCTTTAAGTCAGGTCTTCGTAAAAGTATTAAGATGTTTAAAGTGGAAATGGTAGCAAGAATATAAATTGAACATTCAGCTTTCAGTTATGCATGCCGGCAAAGGTTCTTGTTTGAAGTATTTGAACATGGCATGTTTTGAAAAGTGAGCTTCATATATAATAAAATGCAAGCTTCTATGTCTTTTTTCAATGATTTTCTTAACTTAAAGAGTTGGTGAATTTACATTTTTTATATAGCACAATAAATACACATGTCTAGCATTCACTGGTAATTTAAAAAGCTAAGTCAATTCCTACGGAAGATACCCTATGGAGTGAAGACATAGACAAAGGCTTTTATTCTCAGAGTGTGGCCATTTAAGCCTCCTCTTATTAAAAAATGATTCCCTGTTGACCTACTTTCTATTTGGCTCACCAAGGCCTTTCCTACAGAGTGAAATCTGATAGAAGGGTGAAGCCCCATGCTGGGGAATTCAGATTCAGAACATTTTCTTTTGGAGACACATTCTCTCTAAGTTTTGTAGTCACCATCTAGCTTTTAACAGTATTGGTGTTTACTTCAGTTTGCTGGTAGCATGAAATTCTCTTTACTTTTCCCTACATTTGTGTATATCTGAGGCTTTTAATTACAATGATCCTACAAAACTTCTGAAAAGAGTTTGTTGTGAAATAATTCCACACTTTCCTTTTCACTTTGCCTTTTTTTTTTTCTTTCTTTCTTTTTAACCACATGAAAGTAAAATGATTTACATAAAGTTCTCAGATAGAAGCCGGGCATGGTTGCACACACCTTTAATCCCAGCACTCAGGAGGCAGAGGTAGGAGGATCGCCATAGAGTTCAAGGCCAGCCTGAGTATACATAGTGAATTCAAGGTCAGCCTGGGCTAGAGTGAGACCCTACCTCCAAAAACCAAAAAAAAAAAAAAAAAAAAAAGAAAGAAAAAAGTTCTCAGATAGAATTTGACTTTCTAGCTTCTTCCCTTTCTAAATCCTTTCATAATAAAAGTCAAGTTTAGCCACATAACTCCTTATACCCTGATTTATTCTGTCTCATTTTCAGAGAGCACACAGGACTAAGGTAGAGAGGGCAACTCAGAATCTCAGCCAAGTGCTCCAAATTCTGCCAGAAGTATAAGCTACATTTTACTGTAAGAACATGTGGTTATATTACACCCTCAGTATACCTGAACTACCATAATTGTTTAGAAATTCTCATTTTGGTTGAGTTTAAAATAGCAATCATTTCCTTTCCCATTCATGGGTTGACAATGTAACAACCAGGGTAGTTCTTTATTTTGAAAGTTTGGTATAAATTGGGTATGACTCAGTTACAAAAGGATGACCAGACAGAAAGAAATAATTTTATTCCCATAAGAGCAAGCAGAATTACAGACAACATGTTGGCTTGCTTCTCTCAATGGCAGTTTCCCCCTTCTTACTGTGTTTTCTAGCTTTCCATGAAAAACTAGTACCATGAATAACCTGTCAGTGTCCACACAAAGAAACAGGATAAAAGAGTCTTCATTCGTTCTTTGTAAAGGCATTATTTAAGCAGTGAAATGTACTTACGCTGAAAGTATATTTTAAAAGATGTTAGATGCTGAAAGCAATAAAGATATTTGTATCTGTATAAGATGTTAAAGGTATCACAAATTAGCTTGAAATACTCTTCTCTTGTTTTGTTCCACTTACGATAAGTCTGTCCTTTGGAATTTCTCAAGTTCAATCCACTCTCCTCTGAAGCTTTCATCTCACTCCCATTCATTTTGCTTTTTATGCTACATATTACTCAATCCAGAGTGAGTCTGATGAACCCAAGCTACATTGTATTTACTTCTACAAAATGTAAGGGCTAGAGTTTGGAATAGCTCCCTAAGAAAGGCAGTACCCAAATTAGAGGTGTACCCAGTTCTCTGAGAGACCAGAAAAGGGAAACAGTTACCTCCTGCTGAATTTTCAGGATTATAGGAATAAATCAGGCTTCACAAAAGCCCTGTCCAAAGCTGTGTTAATTTTTTCATTAATTGTACTGGTATTCAGATACATTGTCTATCCCTCTCTTCCTTCAAAAATAAAAACTTTTTCCAAGAGATAAATTTTTGGGTCATTGATATCCTAGCTTTTCAAGTTACACTCCAAAGCGAGGTGAGGGAATAAGAGATCCCCTAGGTGGTTCAGGGTTACAGCCAAGGTGAAAATAGAACAACAAAACTCACTTTGTTGGCTCTTGATATGGGGATTCTCATTACTGGAAGGGAGAGAAAACTCAAGGCCACGTTCCTCATGTAACACTGCAAGAAAACTAGAACAGCTAAGGGCCTCTTTTCCCCTCTAGCGAACATATTTATTTTTAGGAGGAGAAAATAAGAAAATGTCTAAGTAGGGGGAAAGCAATTCAAATGTCATAATAATGACTAAAAAGGTAAAGAGTAGCCAAGAACAATTCACAAAGCAGGACACTGTGGTGTATACTGTGGAGTGTGGGGAGTTCAGAGAGATACCTCTGAAATGCCCACAGAGCTACTGCTAACTGGAACTGAATCTTAACAAGGCATGAAAGTCATGAAATCTATGTTTTGTTTAGTGCATCCAAGAAGCCATACAACTTGATTGGGATTATTTTTATATCAGGATGAAAGTATTTTGATTACTGTATTTGAGGAAGAATGTCTTATATTTCTAGTTTTTTTTTAATGGGATTAAAAAACTACTCTGGTTAAACCAATTAAATCTGGAGAGACTGTGATAAAAAACATGACAATGGGGAAGTCTAAAATATAACTGAGAATCAAATTTTAAAGTCTTCCAATTTCTGTTACAAAGATGAGCATAATTGGCCCTCCATTTCCACAGGTTTAACCAACTGCAGATCAAAAATGTTCAGAATAAAAGACCTATACCGAACATATGCCAAACTTGTTGTCATTATTCCTTAAACAATACATTATAACAACTATTTGAGTAACATTTACATTGTATGAGGAATTATACTGTGCAGAGGCTAGGAAAAGATTGTAAGTAATACTTGAACCAATTGCATAAGAGACTGGAGTTATCAAGGTTTTTTTGTTTTGTTTTGTTTTATTCTCAGGGGGTCTTGGATCTAAACCTCCACAGAACCTGAATGTGCCATGTCAGACATGCTATGATTTAGATCCTAACCCTACATCTCAGTCATGAACTATGAGTCCTTGGACATATTGTTTATATATTATGCCTCCATTTAATTACTTGTAGACAAGATTATTAATACTTCTTTGATGGCTTTGGTAAAAAGTAAATGGAATTTTTTAGGATATGAAATTATAATCTCATCATTATGTCTGTAAACTTTTATCCCCTTAATAATGTATATTCATAAAACTCAAAATACTCTAATAATTCAAATGACTATTTCTCACTCTCTTTCAGATCCCTCTTATTAAAACCATTACCAAAGAAGTCTACAATGTTGACCTTAGCCAAAATTGTGTTGATCTCGATTCTGTTCCTTTCTTTGCCATTTTCAAGCCATGAGAAAGAAAATCTAGGAAGAAACACCACACAAAGCATGGCAAAAGAATGGAAACTAGTGGAAAATATGTCTATTCCTCTGGAAAGAAAAGAAAATGTACATTCAGACAATGAAAATAGAAATGACTCCAATTCTAAGGGAACTGATTCCCCTCTTTTTGATGTATCTTCACTCTATGAAATAATAAATTCTACCAATCATTTGCCAACAGACAACTCCTCTGAGGTTCCAAGACTCACAACTACATTTTCCACGATCCCTTCCTTGGCACATGGCTTTGTTTCAAAATTGCCTTTGAACTCATCTCTAACAGGTGAAAAACTTTTGCCAGCCTCAACACCTCCCAATTCTGTACATACAATATCATCAGAAAACTTCACTTGGTCTTTGGACAATGGCACCATGAATGATCCTGACAACAGTTCCCATGCAATTAGTTTCTTCACCCCAGCACTGAATGCCACAGCTGTGACCCCTTTCACAATGGAACCAACTGGATGGCTTACCACAAGCAGTGATAATTTTGCTGATTTTACCCCCTATCAAGAAAAAACAACTTTACAGCCCACCATAAAATTCACCAATAATTCAAAACTATTTCCAAATACTTCAGATCCCCCAAAAGGTAAACATGAATATACTTGAATTATATGTGAAATTGAATTTGTGAACAAGTCATATGTATTACGTAGTATGTCTAAAAAGTAGAGTGCAATAGTACATGTGGCAATTATTTTGGGGAGAAAGCATGATAAACAGTGAAGTTGTTCTAGGGTTTGGTTGAGCATATGCTCGTCACTGTTGTATGGGAGCATGAGGAGGACATGGGAGGTAAGGTAGATTAAGTAAACATGGCATCTGAGTCATCATGTAACAATGCCTGGATTTTTACATGCTTATAGGAATACTATACAGATGCACTTTAAAATTATGTGTGTGTGTTTTTAAAAATTGGACAAAGTAAGTTTATAAATTATCTGCCACCATATTAGTATTATACAACAACAGTTGAATAGTAGAGCACTGATACTAAAAATATTATTTAGACAAGTTCAACATAAGAAATCCTCTTTATGTTTTAGTTTAAACTCTGATAAAAAACCAGATAAATAGAATGTGTTGGCTCACATAGTAATTCATTATGGAAATAGTTTTGTTTATTTTAAGGATTAAGTCAAAATTTAAAACATAATGGGGATGATATATAAGAGTGTATCATTCATTTATTATGTTGTACTGTTTTCAGGTCCAGCTATGCACCTGTATGATTAAAATGTCATTACTTATTTTTCTAAATTAATACTTTCTTTCCCTATGAACTCATTGCCTTTCAATATACTTTGTTATAGATTATGTTAATTATGTAAAAACCAAAGACATGTTTACAAATTTGTTTGTTATTTGTCTGTGCATAGGAAACATTTCAACTTCTGGTTTCATTATGATACCACAACCAATATATAATGCATGCATATATATCTTCATTTTATAACTCACCCTTGTCCTCCAAAGCCATTTGGTATTCAATTAGGAAGGATTTAAAGGATACTATCTTTTGTATAGCCAAAACAATACACATGCTGAGAATATTTAGTACTTACCACCACCATTGCTCTTTTACCTAAAGAAAATTTAGTTAACTTTTGTTTTATTCATTTATTTATTTAAGGAGAGAGAGAGAATGAATGAGAATGGGCACACCAGGGTCTCCAGCTGCTGCAAATAAACTCCATATGCATGTGTAACTTTGTGCATCTGGCTTTAAATGGGCACTGGACAATTGAACCCACTAGGTTTTGCAAGCAAGCATCTTAACAGATAAGCCATCTCTCCAGCCCCTCTTCTCTATATTAGTAACAATTTGACCATATTCCAAATGATTTAATTGTTTTAGAAGTAGAATTTAATATAGAATCAGAGGTCTGAAATGAACACTTGTCTACCTAATTAATGAACTAAAAAAATTAAAAGTCAAACAAAACAAATTGGGTATTTAGAGTTCAGGGGGCATTAAATATTTTACAGATAGCTTCCTCTTCAACTAAGATGTTCTAGTAAACAGCATAATGTAGTAAAATTTTGTAGGCCTTTACCCATAAATCTGATGTCAAGGTATTGCAAGCATCTTGATTTATCTCTTTGTAGTATTTGGAAATATTCCACAGCAGGATATATAGCTTTCCCTTACAGTACCTTTTTATTATGGATTTATAGATTTATTAGCCATTACTCTCATTCTTATTAGCTTTTGTGAATTGTTATTCAAACAAAGTCAAAGCTCATTTCATCATTAACTTTCCACAGAGATTCAGGGTTTATGACAAGCTTAATAAGCACAGCATTAAAGACTGAAATGGCATTTTAATCTAGAGTACACATGGTGTTTTCTACTATTGATATAAACAAGTACCAAGTTAATTATAAAGCTTGAGACTTAGTAGTATGTCAATGGCAGTAAAAACTTAGAAGTGATGTTTTTATCTTGAATTATATTTTGCCAGTATCTCACAAATATGGAGTACCTTACAAAATGCATACATGTTCTCTGTCACACACAAACATAGACGGTCACAATTTTCTCACTTAAAAAAAATCTAATCTTGTATTTAGAAAGTCTACATGAATCTGCTTTTGTTGTTGTTTTTGGAATCTGTTTTGGTTGTTGTGGTGGTTTTTGGAGTATCTCTATTTCTGACCTGTAACTTTCTTCATTGTCTTCTAGAGAACAGAAGTACTGGAATAGTATTTGGGGCCATTTTGGGGGCAATTCTGGGGGCCTCACTGCTTAGTCTTGTTGGCTATTTGTTGTGTGGAAAAAGGAAAACCGACTCATTTTCCCACCGTCGACTTTATGATGACAGAAATGAACCAGGTAAAAACCACATCACAACATCATCTGAACATAGTGCTTTTAATGAAGTGAGAATGCACTACCTAGAAAGGATTCAGGGAATCAAAGAGCAAAAACTGACAAAAATACTTACTCTGTCCCACCTCTGTTTCTCAAAGAAAAAAAGAAAAAAAAATTACAAGTACATATCCATGTATGAAATGTGAAATTGCATAAGAACTTATTTAAATAGCAATTCTAGAATCCAAAAATATGTATTGGAATGTAAAGGAAGATATTGATGTGAAATTAAGAACATATGGCTGGTTTTATTTAAATGTCCCTATGAAGCCATAGTAAGATCTTAATAGAAATGTTACTCTAACTTACATTCTTCTAAAGTATATACACCCATGCAGTATCCCTCCAGTAATCATATTTATGGGACTGTGAAGCAGAGTATCTGAAGGCTGAATGATTTCACATAGAAAGTCACAATGTACCAAGATTCCAGAATTTTCCACTTATTAATAATTTTTAAAAGGCCACCCATGAGGGAGGTCTGTAAAGATGGCTCAAAGTTGAAGGCACTTGCTTGTCTAAAAGACTACCCATAATATCCATAAAGGAGAAATATATATTCCAAAATAAATAGTGAATTTGATAGATTTTAATATGAAAAATGAAGAGAATTTAATCCTATTAGATGTTCAAGTCATCTCTCTATGCTTTAGGAGAAAATCTGTTTTCTTTTATGTACAGAGAATTCTGCCACTATAGAAAATAATTATCTGTCTCAGATAAGTGCCCTACATGAGTTCTTGTGAGTTCAGCTCATGAATCATATACTTAAAACCAAATCTATTAACTATAAATTTAACAGAATTTTGACTATGAGCTTCTACCAATCCACATAAATAAAAAGTGACCATTTTCAAAGTCAAAGATCAGGATTTCTAACAACAGTACTTAAACTAAGTACCTCCTATATGCAATAGAAAATTTCAGTCTGTTACACTGATAAAATCTAACTAGTTGTGATTGACACAGGAAGGATGAATTCAATTATGATACCTGCTTACTTCTTAGATAGCATGAAATACTCTTCCAAGGATCCTGGGAGACTAGTTTGTAAACAGATGGCTTAAAGAATAGGCAGGTAAGAGCATGGCATTGCTTCTGGAAATAATTAGATCACTAATCACAGTGGCAATTAGCCACAGTCAATTACCTAATACCTACGTTTTCTTTGAAAAATGTACTCAAGATCACTAAATAATTTGTTTTGTTGAAAAAAGAGTCATCAATCAGAATATCCTAAGTACATGAGATGTATCAGAAGGAAGCATATACTTCATAAAATTGTCTTCCTTCTCAACTTTAAATGGCAGAACCATCAAGGCAATGGGATATTTGGTTGACTATAAAATCAATAATATACCATGAAAAATTCTTATTTAGAAATTTCAAAAGTAATATTATTAGCCTATATAAAAATATATATCTACCTTCTCTAGAATAATTCATGTACTCTAATAATATCATCATTTTTTGTGTTTTAGACTCTCACTGTGAAAAGTTCCGTTTATTTTGTTATTTTTTTTTCAGTTCTGCGATTAGACAATGCACCAGAACCTTATGATGTCAATTTAGGAGATTCTAGTTACTACAACCCAACCGTGAATGCCTCATCTATGGCAGAAGGTGGAGAATTTGGGCCTGACAGCATCCCAATGGGTGACATATCACCACCTCGTACCTCGATGTAAGCTACGAGTAAACGGCTCCAGAAGGCAGGTGCTCAACTATATCCTGGTCTTTTAACAAACTCATATTCCAAGAGATTATGCAACATCACTGCCATGTGGCTTGCTCAAGGAGACTGGCGAAAGCACAACACTTGAAGCATAAGCACAGAAAGGATCGGTCATCCAAAAACTTTTTTCAATCTTCAGCAGGGCTGAAGCATGTGTTATATAACGACATGATTTGTATTTTGGTGTATTTGTCTAGGAAATCTTTTCTGAAATCAGGTAACACTAAAAGATAGCACTGTTTGATACTTTAATAATAATTCTCCAACAAAGACTGGGAATCAAACCTACATTTCCTGCATCATATTTTTTAAGAAAACCAATGGAATTAACTTCATTCACTTTTCCACCTACAGTTCATAGCCACAAAAGGAGATGACTGGGTTTTTGATGGAAAAGTTGGATGGTGATTTCTTTTCTGTTTGTTTGTTTGTTTGTTTTGTTTTATATTGACAACGTCCATAATTACAGACAATAAACCATGATAATTCCCTCCCCCTCTCACTTTCCCCTTTACAACTCCAGTCTCCATCATATCCCCGCCCCCTCTCAATCAGTCTTTCTGTTATTTTGATGTCATCATCTTTTCCTCTCTCTCAAAGTTAGAATGATGGTATGGCCCAGTTCATGTTAAGTGAAAACTTAACACAAAGGAAATAAGAGCTTTGTGTTCTCTTACATTTCACTTTTCTGCATCAGCACATCCATGGTCAGCCTCTTCAGTGACCACGTTAACAATGACACCATTCTTCAGGGTATAGTAAGAAAACTGGCCCTACCCAGGCAAGAGATAGCCTTTCTAAAACAATTTAAAGTTTTAGGCAACTCGAATTTTTTTTAAACTAATGGGTTGCCTTAAACACTCAATAAAAACAGTGCAAAAAGTCAGCCAAAGAAAATACTCATATATAATTAGTATGCTTCTAACTTGTTAGATAGGAATTATTATATATCAAATACTATTGTTTAATCATACATGCGATAGATCCTGCATCTCCAAGGAGATGAAGCATAAGATAAAATAATCATTAGAATTAACAAGCAAACTGATCATCACTTTTACAAGTAATAATGTGAGACAATTATCCTGGATTTTAGTATATTTCAATTTGATTTTAGTTTTTGCTTTTGACATGAACAGTATACTCTTTCTAAACCTTAGCAATTACAGGACTAGATCAGCTGTTACATTCTTTACTAAGCAATGAGTGCATGAGGAGGGCAAGCAAGGCAAGTACCAGTTTCTTAGAGATATTACTGTTGAAATGGTATGTGTGTGGACATGTGTGAGCACAGCGGTACCCTTTGAAAACCAGAGCTAGAAAATAAGTAATGAAAGTACATACTTACCCCATATTGCCATAAAGATAGCAAAGAAAACTGTTCCACCATTGTCAAACAAATATGTTACCTTAACAGAAAACAAACAAAATTATTTGTTTTACAAAGATTATCCTAAATCAGAAATTATGGCTTGCATTTAGTTACTATATTTTTCCCAGGTTCTATCACAATATCTTATAGTTTGTTAATGTATTAAAATGAAATCATTGCATGAGTCCTGAAATTATTTCATGTGATTTTATCCTGGATAAGAGATAAGAAAAATACAAAATTTTCTCCTTCTCTCTTTCCCTTGATTCCCTTTGTACTCCACATTAATTTGGGATTGGAAGTGTTTCTAGCTTTCTGACAAAGTATTTTGGGCCATAGATACAAGCTACAAAATGCAAGATGTTAGATATTAAGGTAAGAGATAATGAACAGAATATCCAGTTAGAAAAAGTTCCCAGGATGGGGAAGTACAGAATGTAAAATTCTAGTAGTGATCTAGCGTCTCCAGTGGAATGGCACTCAATTACTACCCCTAGTTGTTTGTGTCTTTCCACATGGGCCATAAGTCCTGTCATGACTTGTATGCTCATGTTTTAATAGTTTCACAAATCATTTAAAACATTTTTAAGTCAGCTATTTCCTGAAGCTTGATGAAGAAAGTACAATTATACAATGTTCTTAAGTATAATTTTCAGATTGATTTTTAATAAAATTTAAATTTAATGGATCCAATATACTTTGCCTGTTTTCATTTGCACAGTGCTTTCCCTATAAACTAGTAAAATTAAATTAATACAGCAAGACCACAAATATTTAGCATACACACAAATACAATAGAAACTAAAGTAGACCCATGTCCATCTACTTTTAAAACTCCAGTGAGATTGCCTATAAGTATAGATGCTATCAAGACCTGTATAATAAAGTTTAATATGTAAATCTGACAAGTATGACATTAACAACTATAGCTACTAATAAAATTAAGCAAATAAAATTACAAACTATAAACTCTATGTTATATGTTCTCCGTCTCAGAAAAGTTTATCATCATTTTTTTATGGTGGTATAATGTCTACATGATCAGATGAAGTAAGGTAAATGATGTGGGCATTGTAAGGTAACATTACCCTATGATGCAAAAGTTATTGAACACAAGTACTGTGATACCATGACCACAGACCTGATACCTGTGGCAGCTCCTATGTTACTAATAGTAGACAGCACACCCTGCATAGCACACAGTATTATTCAGGTACTGTGCAAGATAGAATGGGATCGCATAGGTCTACAACATGCTATTCAAGAATGGCATGAAAGTAAAAACTCATGAACTGTTTATTCCTGAAATTTTCCATTTAATATTTTAAGAATCTAGTTGAACAAAAGTAAAAATAAACCATGAAAAATAAAACAAAGATAAGACGGGAAACTGTGTAGAAACATGTGGATACCATTCCCAAAGTAAGATGAAGTCAATGATAGGTTTAAAAACACATTATTATAAGAAAGTTGGAGTAGAATGGCATCCTTCTTGCTCAGTGTAGTCAAGAGGGTACTCAATGGGGACATTGACATAATACTAGTGTGTATTTTAATTGTAACTTCTGGAATGCATTTGTAAAACAATACATAGAACTTACAAGCATAGGATATATTCCATAACAACAGAGCATTATTAAAAATATAGCCACAGGCTAGAGACATTGTTCAGTGGTTAAGGTACTTGCCTGCAAAGCATAACAACCTCAGTTCAATTCCCCAGTACCCACATAAAGCCAGATGCACAGAGCAGTACATGCATCTAGAGTTTGTTTGCAGCAGCTAGAGGCCATGGTACGCTCTCTTTTATTGCTTCTCTTTCTCTCTTTCCCTCCCTCCCCCTTTCCTTGAATATAAATAAAAATTTTTAAAGATATATAGTCATATAAATGATGTGTTCCTAGAGTAGGATAGAACTCAATGGTAGATAACTTGCCCAGCACAGATAAGGCCTTGAGTCTAATCCCAGCACAGCACAAAAACAAACACAACCAGTAAAGTATTCCTTTTTTGTTTAAGTATAAACTATTCTGTATGGTTCTCAAAACTTATTTCAGTTAAAACTTGAGATTTCTAAAAATATTATGAGTTGCTTTTCAGAATAATAATCAGTATACATTATACAGGAGAGGGAACAGTCATAGAGAAATTCTCCTACAGAGACCATAAAGTCAACCCAGCAAATGGAATCTAGCTTCTTTGTTTCCAGAGGCATCCCACAGAGAAACCTATTACTTCTGAAGAGTGGAACAGCCTCTCCCCCACCCCACCCTTAAGGAGACCCAGTTCAGGAAGCAGCTTCCCAGAGTGCTTGAAAACAGACTTCAAGTTAAAAATGATTCAAGTATCATTCACAAATATTGGCACCTCCTTGCTTCAGATACAGCCATGCTTTTAGAAATGTGGAAAATATGCCGTCATTGATACTGTGTTGCATGGACATCTTTCAGGTATATATCAATAATTTAAGCATTTACAGTTGAGTAATTCTTCTGTTAAATGTAGTGAGCACATGCAATATCCATGTAATGTAAAATTATAGACATTTCATGAAAGATAAAGCTAGAACTAGGGAAGACTTCAGAAATTTGTCCAAAGTATGAGTGTAGCAATTTAAAATCATTGCATTAGACTGAACCATCTGTTGGCATACGAGATGTATCACCATAATGGAGATCACAGAGAAAAGCAATCTGAAACATGTGACTATAGCCTAGGAGGCTAAGGGCTTCATTTGCTTTATGGTGCTAAGAGCTGCTGAATAAAATAGGGAAAAGGGAAAGGGGAGTCAAACATTGTGGATGGCTCAAGGTTAGATCTTAGGTAATAGACAAGAGAATAATGTAAGATCTGCCCTACTGACTGTCTAATAAGACAAGAAAATTTGCTATTCTGAAGAAACATCAGATGAATCTTGAGAGGAAGCTTCCTACCAAAAAAAAAAAAAAAAAAAAAAAAAAAACCATTTGCGATGAATTGTCATATGAAACAATATTTGGCCTTTAATGAGTACAGATATTTATGGACAACCATTCTATTTAGCATGGTTGCTATGAAGAGAGAAACATACTGAGTTTAGTAGCACATATGATTAGTCTTAGAGCACCGAGGATGCCTATAATGTGATAAATGGGGTACTGTGTTAGGAGATACAGTTCTCGTGAGGCTGGAAAGTAAAGTCTCTTACTGTTGCAACTGGGTCTCTTGTAAAGTTGCTTGATGAGTTCAGGGATAAAAGAATGCTCTAATACTGACACATGTCACAAATGCCTCACTAAAGTAAAGGAAAAGGATCTTTGGGCAGACCTAATGCTGTATGATGATGAGGATGATGGCTAGAATTCAGCACTTTCTCATTACCTTGGTGCTTACCTCTTGGGTAGCCACAGAAAATGAATGCATAATGAATCAATCCTTATTGTACTCAATGTGCCTGGGTATAAGCTACAGCAAATATGGAAAGACGTTAATGCATACCTATGCACAACTTATAAAGGTGTGCCCCTCAGAATTAGAGCCTTTTGGGAAACTGATTAGCATGTAGATTTCTGGGCCTTATTTTTCATTAATGGATTCCAAATTTCAGGATATGGAGCCAAAGAGTCTGCTTTTGATTCAGTGTTCTATGTGATCTGACATATGATTTGGCAGTCTCGTCACTGAAACTTCTTGATGAAAAGAGATAACCCTCTCCAGTATTTGTTGTAGTCTTATGATTAGGATACAGCCTGAGTCTCATACTAGATAATAAATAAATATTTGTTGAACAAGTAAAATTTTCATGAACCTAGAAAATTATAAATGAGACTAACTTCTAAGGTTGTGTTGCATTTAGGATCACTTAAAATTTAGCACCTCTGTCTAATTATTTCGCCTTAAGGAAAAATTCTAGCTTCAAGCTGTGCATGGTGGCTCATGCCTATAATCCAGGATTTAGGAGGCTAAGGTAGGAAGATTTCCATGAGTTTAAGGCCATCCTGGGTTAGAGTGAATCACTCTCAATAATAAATAAATACATAAATAAATATAAAGTATTTTCAGTGCCAGGGATGAGATACCTTCCAGTGAGTTGTTGGCCAGGGAGGTCCCTGACACCCCCCAAAACATTACAGGCCATTGCCAAGGCCCTTGGTTTCCCACTAGGAATAGATGGTAAGATCCTATTGTTGAAGACTCCACATACTTGGTCTTCAAGGTCACTGAAAAATCCTGCTGGAACTGAGCTGAAAACCTCTTCCATGTAGACCAGCCAACAGAAAGCTGGAAAAATCCACACTGCATGTAGCTCAATTGGAGAGAGAGAAATCAACAAGAAGATACTCCACAGTGGACACTGCAAGCCTTATATTTGGCCAACCAGGCCAAATGAGCCAACAGGTGCAATAGTGGCACATCTGTTATGGGGGAAACCATCTGCCCTCTAATTTGACTGGAGGATCCCTCCATGGGAGGGAATACATCCTTGATACTGAAAACCTACAGCAGGGGTCATCATGAGCCATAGGGGTGTAACATATGCTGCTGTCTGGCTAAATGTATATACTATGCTTATCAAACTGCCCAGTAAGCAGTTCTCTTAATGTTCATACCCATATATTAATGCTACTCTCACTTTTTTATTAGAGAACTTTCTCTTTTCAGATGGCAGTGACCTTGGGATGACTCAAAAGGCATCACAGTGCTGAGAAGAAGTGACAGAGGAGTGCTCAGCACTGCAATATCTCTATCACACCTTCCAAGGCACAGTGTCCATTGAGGAAGAGGTAGTGGAAAGAATGTAAGAGCCAAAGAAAGGGTAGGACTCCTTACAATGTGCTCCTCCAGACACACAATGGCCTGGATATTGATGACCTCACAGCACCTGACACTACCTACACAAGACCATGATAATAGAAGGAAAAGATGATGACATCAAAGTGAAAGAGAGACTGATTGAGAGGGGCAGGGTATATGATGGAGAGTGGAGTTTCAAAGGGGAAAGTATTGGGGGAGAGGGAATTACCATGGAGTATTGTTTACAATCATGGAAGTTGTTAATTTTAAAAATGAATATATATATATATATATATATATATATATATATATATGTATATATATATATATAAAGTAAAAATGCTAGCATCACAAGATTTGGTAGTGTAATGTCAATACTTTTAAGTGGGTGCACAAATATCACTACATTACTTAATTAATAATATTTTAATTCCCACAATTTTAATACTAAAAATGAGCACAGTCACAAAAGAAATATTAATGTACATAACTGTAATATATATATCATAAAATAGGACCAATTTGTTCATGCAAACATAACTCTTAAATTATGAAGGAAATACGTATATATGCATTTTCAATAAAAAACTGTAGAGTTTAGTTTCCTATTGATCTCAAGATGTGTTGAATTCCAAAAGAAATTGAACTGAAAACTTGCTCTATCATCTGGTGAGGTGATAGGAATCTACACTGGTTGATGTATAACAAGAGTGTTTATTTTATTCCAATGAGAAGTTAAAACGATTGTTAAGATATCAACCAAGTAGCTACATTTTATCTCACCAGGAGAATTTAAGACATTACATATTTCATCCAGGGAGAGCTTATTCTTTGTACTGTTTCATAACCTCATATATTATTCTGGAAATTAACTCTTTCACTTTCCTTGTACAAGAGAGAGAGAGAGAAT
Source organism: Dipus sagitta (assembly GCA_036346955.1). Classification (NCBI taxonomy): domain Eukaryota; kingdom Metazoa; phylum Chordata; class Mammalia; order Rodentia; family Dipodidae; genus Dipus; species Dipus sagitta. The sequence continues at coordinate 86,484,799 of CM070779.1, read as the reverse complement.
GGGTCTCTAGCCACTGTAAATGAATTCCAAATGTATGCACTACCTTGTGTATCTAGATTACATGGGCTATGGAGAATCAAACCTGGGTCCTTGTCCTTCACAAGCAAAAACCTTAAAGGCTAAGCCATCTCTCCAAGCCCTAAATCTGGCCTTTGTTGTTGTTGTTGTTGTTTTCTAGCCTAAGATGGCCTGGAATTCACTATGTAGTCTAAAGCTGGCCTGCAACTCACATCAATCCTCCTTATTTCTGCCTCCCATGAACTGGGATTAAAGGCATGCACCAACACACCCAGCCATGGGGAATTAAAGAATAAGTTGATATCTAGGTTCCAAGCCCAAGTACATTAATTATTTTGGGGTTGGACTTGAAATCCTCATATAATTCTGGGAGGAATAATATGGGATTTTTGTTTTATTTTATTTTATTTCCTCTGTGCAAGTAAAAGCATTTTAATCTCAAAATACAAATTTAGTTCTCAGAAATGAAAATAATTGCTCTCATAAAAAGAATCCAGGGGCTGGGGAAATGGCTTAGCAGTTAAGGCATTTGCCTTCAAAGCCTAAGGACCTAGGTTCTATTCCCCAGGACCCACATAAGCCAGATGCACAAGGGTGTGCATGCATGTGGAGTTTGTTTGCAGTGGCTGAAGGCCCTGGCATGCCCATTCTCTCTTTCTCTCTGCCACTTTCTCTCTCTCAAATAAATAAATAAATAAAATATTTTAAATTAAAAAAAGAATCCAGACATTAATAGGTAGTTGATAGGTAATTACCCATACATTAGCAGGCTTGTTCATCAAAGGAGACAACTTCATCTTCTGACTTTTCCATAATATTGACCAGACAGATATCACAGTAGATTATCCATAGGATTTTTAAATATCTTATTAAAGGGAGGAAGTGCTTTGTTCAGTTTTTGTTTTGACCTCTCAAGGGAAAAATCCATTCTCCCCTGATAAGTTGAACAAAGTCCTCTAGATAGATACAACTATAGAGACAACTGATTCTGCCTTAAGAGTTAATCCAATGCACGGGGCTGGAGCAATGACTCAGTGGTTAAAGGTGTTGGCTCCCAAAGCCTGGAAGCCTGCATTCAATTCCTCAGTATCCATGCAATGTAGATGCACAAAGTAGCACATGCATCTGGAGTTCATTTGCAGTGGCAGGAGCACTATTGTGCCTATCCTCCCCCTACCTCTCTCTGCTTCCCTATCAAATAAATAAATATTTTTAAAAGAGCTAATCTAATGGAGCCTATCAATAACTCACCTCTAGTCAAGAGACCATCCTTTACCTAAAAATATGATAAAGAGATGAGATGAAAGACAATTTCATATACTTCCAACCTCAAGCCTTTTTAATGGCAAACTCTCTCTTTTCTTTGGGAACTATGTGATACTTAGAAAAATCTTAGCTCTAGGAGTAGACTGAGAAGGTTTACACTCACCTTAGCATAGATGCAGCTGTCATTGAGTCTCTGCAGTGAGCAATTCTTGTCACACAAAGGACACATGAACACTTCAGCAGCTTTGCAAATTTCTTGGCTTGAGAAACAAAAAAAGAAAGACAATGAATCCCTCTCTTGACGCCTGCAGAAAACCCTGCTGGAAGCAGCTAAGAAAGAGGGGACCAGGGAAGAAACATTGAGGAGCAAATTGAACCCATTTTAGGATTGGCTTCAATATAAATATTTTAGCATATTATCATCAAAGGTTTTGTTTATGCTTTTAAGTTTTCAAAATTCTGCCAAAAGCATAATAATAATAATAATAATAATAATAATAATAATAATGAGTCACATTTCAACTTGTGTGACTCTTTGGGAGCACCTTAAAATAAAGATACTTTTCCCAAATATAATGGTACACATATCTTGGGTTAGGTACACCAGTGGATACACTTGACTTCTGACTCCTCAAGTCTAATGATCACACAGTTTGTAATGCACACTACAGTACCTGGTGCAGCCTACTAGTATTGACTTGTGTGGTGGTGGTGGTGGTATGTGTGTGTGTGTTGTGTCCCGACACGCACCGTTATTATGACATAACACAATCTCTATCTAAACATATTTCCAACTAGGATGCAACTTTATGACATTTATCCCTTCCATTTTATGCTTACTGCCTCTTAGATACTTCAGCATCCAATGTAGGTGGCTTTGTGACAGAAGTAAAGAATCATTAGAAATTTTGGAAATGCCTTATATGTTTTGAGTCTACAACCTATTTTGGGGTAATCTGTCATATATAGCCATTCCCCACTTTGGATTTCCCTAGTAAATTTTCTTTAAATAAATCTAGCTGGAAAATGTTGAAAGGGCTTTAAGTATTTTAGAAAATATGTCCTGAACAATTGTTTGTGTGAACTTAATTAGCAATGCTTGAGAAAGATTTTCTTTTTTAAAAAAGTGTACACTCAAGGTAAAAAATCATACATGAATACTTAAAATATGTGGTGTTTTAAACCTCAATTCATGTGAAAACAGTCTAGAGGCATGCTACCCTGAACATATCTGATCTCATACAAGTGAGAGTAAGTAGTAAGCAATGATATATTACATTATAGGAACACAGTTTTCCGAGGTGCATTCATAGCCCTTAAGTTGCTCAGTCTTCAAGCTGTGGCAATGGTAATGTTCAACTTAAGCAACATGCTCAAGATCACACAGCCAGGAAAAAGTACCTCAGGTAGATGAGCTTGTGTTTTTATGATTATAGATGTAGTTCTCTATAAATTGCTGACAAAAAACAGCTAACCAATAGCAGCTTGAGGGGAAAAAAGGTTGATTTTGGCAGGGGAAAACAATGGCATGAGCATAGGGTGGACATTACCTCCTCACAAACATCAGGTGGACAACAGCAATAGAAGAGTGTGCCAAACACTGGCAAGAGGAAGTTGGTTATAACATCCATAATCCTTCCCCTAGCAATACAGAGCCTCCAGGAGGTATGAATTCCCAAATTGCCATGAGCTGGAGATCTAATATTCAATACAAGATTTAAAACAACCAGGGAAAACATTAAGCTCTATAGCTCTAGCTCCAAGTCCAACAACTCTTGCCAATGACAAGTCTCCAAGTCTGATAATTCTAACCAGCAACAAGTGTCTGAACTTCTAATTCTGCCCCTCCAGCTAGGTTACTCATAGTACTACAAAACTTCATCTGGAGCCAGCAGCTCTCCTGAGTAGCCATCTCATAGTCCTGGCCTCTCCATTGAGTCTCCACTACAACCCAAGGTCCTTCCTCACAGCTGCATCAGGTCTCCATGCAGGCAATCCAGAAAAGCTGCTTCACACTGCCCATGGCCATTTCTAAAACACAAGATTGTGCTACAAGTTCAATGACCCTCTCTTTGCTGCATTTCTCATACTCCACAATACCAGGTGGGGTGCCAATTTGCTAATCCATGAGGGAACAAAACAGACTTTGAAAAACAGGAAACTCTTTCAGCATTGAGACCCCTGTAAAGAGTCTACATTCTTCCTGTTATCCCAATGCAGGTCAGCTGGCCCAAACTCAATGGTTGCAAACTCTCATACAATTGCAGCTGAACGGGCAGCAGTTTAGGCCCAAAGATTTCATTTCTGTGCCATATCCCTTTGCTCACACCAATCCATTTCTGTGCAATGCAACCTTGCACAAATTCTCAGGACAGGGGCATAATAGCAAGCCTCTCACACAAACTGCTTCTAGCCCAATCCAGGCAAAGTTCTTTCTCACCCTCAGAAGCCAAACTGCACAGTCCATAAGTTCTTATTGCATTCAGGTCTTTCAACTCTGACCAGAATATCCATCAAGCTGTGTTTACAGCACTGCAAGGTGTCTCTTCGGCCAAGGTTTCTAATCCTTCCACATTCCTCTCAAATATCAGCTCTAAAAGGCCAAAAGCCACATACTCGGGTGTCTAATAGCAATGACACAACTTCTTTGTACCAACTATACTGTTGAACTCTGGTTTGCACTGCTGGCAGAAAATACCTAACCAAGAGCAGCTTGGGGGAAAAAAAAGGTTTATTTTTGCGTACAGACTTGAGGGAAAGCTCCATGATGACAGGGGGAAACAATGAAATGAGCAGAGGGTGGACATCACCTCCTGGCCAACATCAGGTGGACAACAGCAACAGGAGAGTGTACCAAACATTGGCAAGATGAAGTTGGTTATAACACCCATAATCTGACCCCAACCATACACAGTCTCCAGGAGGTTTTAATTCCCAAATTGCCATGAGCTGGAGGTCTCACATTCAGAACACCTAAGTTTATGGGGCAAGTGAATCAAACCACCACACCAAGACAGCAGAAAGTGCATATTTACAAATTCATTTATCAATAATAGTTAACTGTGATACTAGTCCTCTCCCACTTTCAACTTATTAGTAATTAGAATTTTTATATAACATGGGAGGAAACTGTGAAACATGCATTTTGAAAACCTAAAAGAAAGATAATATCTCTCATCTTGGCAATACTACTAATTTTTAGTAACAAAGAACTTATGTGGCTGGGTAGATAGCTCAGTCAGTAAAGTGCTTGCCTGGCAAGAATGAAGACCTGAATTTGAGCCCCAGAACCCACATTAAAATGTCAGGCATGGTGGTGCTTTTGCACTTGTAATTACAGCACTGGGCCTGGGTGGGAAAGACAGGGGAAGCCAGGGTGATGCTGGCCAACCAGCTTAATTGGTGAGTGTGAGGCCATGAAAGACCTAGTCTTAAAGAAGATAGAGGGTGTTCCTGAGGATGACACGCAAGGCTTCTTCTTGTCTCCATCTCCACTGTGTACCTACACACACATGCAGACCCCCCACACACACATCCACACACCCATACCCACTGTTGTAGTTTGAATGTTTTAATTTGAATGTTTGGCCCCATAGACTCAGTCATATTTTATTAAACTCCCTACTTAACAGACCCTAGCAGACAGATCCCTGCTATGGTGGTTGGGAAACTTGGGGCAGATTGAATCTTAGAGTCAAGCCCCAAGGAGCACTGGGGGGCAGATCTGAGTACAGCCCTAGTACATGTGTTCAGAGCAGTTTGAGCTCGGGCGGTTTGTGCTTGTTGGTGTTTGCTGGCTGTGCAGTGATGTCTTTCTCTCTGCTTGGATCTGTAAAAGGGATTTCCATTGATGAAATTTCCCCTGGGTTCGTAAGCCTGAAATAAACCCCTTCCTCCCACAAGCTGTCTGTGGTTTATTGTTGGTTTCGGCAATGAGAAGCCCCACACACTTTCACACACATATATGCAGATCCACACACATTCACACACACACACACACACACACACATACACATACATATGCAGACCTATGCACACGTTCACATATGCAGATTCATACACACATTCACACATGCACACATGCAGACCAACACTCATTCATACATACACACACATATGCACACGCACACACATACAAACCCACAGAAGCACTCACACACACATACATATTCACATAGTCATGCAGACCAACATATTCATACACACACAAATTCAGACCCACACACATTCACATAAACAAACATGCACACACATATGTGCAGACCCATACACACATTCACAAACACATGCAGAGCCCCACACACATTCCCACAAAATATGCAGACCCCCATATACATTCACAGACAAACATGAAAAACCCCCACACACTCACATTTAAAAAAGAATTGAGGGGGGCTGGAGAGATGGCTTAGCTGTTCAGGCAGTTGCCTGCAAAGCCAAAGGACCTTGGTTCAATTCCCCAGGTCCCATGTAATCCAGATGCACAAGGTGGTGCATGATTCTGGAGTTCATTTGCAGTGGCTAGAGGCCTGGTGTGCCCATTCTCTCTCATTCTTTCTCTCTCTCTGTCTCTCTCTCTCTCTCTCTCTGTGTGTGTGTGTGTGTGTGTGTGTTTCCTGCTGTGTCTTTGTCTCTCAAATAAATAAATAAAAATATTGTTTAAAAAAGTTTTGGGGGACAGAGAAATGGCTTAGTCCTTAAGGCATTCTCCTGTGAAGCCAAAGGTCCCAGGTTTGATTCCCCAATACCCAGGTAAGCCAGATGTACAAGGGGCACATGCATCTGGAGTTTGTTTGCAGTGGCTGGAGGCCCTGGCATGCCCATTCTCTCTCTGTCTGTTTCTCTTCTCTCTCTCTCTCTCTCCATTTCTCTCTCTCTCCCCTTGCAAATAAATAAATAAAGTTAATTTAATTTAAAAATTCCTTAGAAATAAGAATTGGCAAATTTATTGAAGAAAATTTTGATTAAAATGGCTATATTATAACTCCTATTTCAGACATGCCACAATTTATTTTAAATTGGGATATCATAAAAATGTTACTACGATTGGTTTATTCTGTATCATCTTTGTTACCATATAAATGTTCAAATAGAAGCCTTCATTATCAAATCCTATGTCTATATCCGGTACTAACTTTACTGATGAAAAAATTTGTTTCCTGTAAGATGCTCAAAGCTTAGTTTGATACTTAGCACAGAAATCGTTACATGTTTCTGTTCATTTTTGAGACAGATCTCATCTGCAACCAGCTTGCTTCAAACTCTTTGGCAGCCTGATACTGGCCTTAAACTTTGATCCTCTTCCTTCTATCTCTGAGGTCCTGGTATTGCAGAAGTATACCTCATGCCCTGCAAGACAATTTTTTATCTTAAAAAAAAGGGGAAGAACTTTCCATAAGAGTGGGGAAAGACATTCTGAACAAAATCTCAGTAATCCAGGAAATTAAACAATCACTCAACCAATGGGATCTCATGAAGCTAAAAAGCTTTTACACACACAAACATACCAATATCAGAGCCAGTAGAATTCCTACATAATGGGAAAACATTTTTACCAGAGGCCTAACATCTAGAATCTACAAAGAACACAAAAATCTAAACAATAAAAATCAAACAACCCACTCAAAAAATGAGGCAGAGAACTGAATAGGGAGTGCTCAGAGGAAGAAATACAAATGGCTAACATGCACTTCATAAAATTCTACATCCTAAAAGACAGAGCAAATGGTTGAACCTTCACCGGGCCCTTAGAGGGAACATCTGAGTCACAAAGCCCCAGAGAGAGTATGATGAAGACTGACCTTATTCTTCTACTGCACTCTCTTTCTCTCTCTCTCTCCCTCTTCTCTCTAACTCTTTTATATTACCTATCGTTTTCTTCCTTCTTTTCATGGGCACTGACCTGTAACTCCCAGTACCAGCAGGTGGCTATCATCCACAATGAGCTTTTGATCAGAGAGACCTACAAAGTTTCCTATAAGAATGACAAATTTCTGTCAGAGTACTTGATGATCCACCAAAGGTTAGTGGTAAGACCCTATTGCTGAAGACACCATATGCTGTTGGCACGTAACATTGAGTGACATGGCTGGAAGCTGGAAGAGAGTCAGTCCCCAGACAGTGTGTCTAGTGCCAGAAGGTGCTACATGGGTGACTGGGGGAAAATGACCAATATCTGTCCAAGCAACTCATGGTCTATCCTACTTAGCAGCAAATAGCCTGTTGTGATGCTCACACAAGTGCAAAAGTGGCTCACAGCCATGGTAGAAAACCAACTGCTCCTGATTTGGCTAACTGGTCCATTCAGTGGAATGGAACCCATAGCTGACCTGGGAAACAAGTCAGAACCATATCCAGAAATGAGCCCACTCCATTATCAAGCTACCACCAACTGTGGGCTACAAGAGGGCCTACATATATTAAATTCTCTCTAAAAAAAATAATGATTTTCTCATTTATCTGGTACTAACTTTACTCTCCATCAGAGAATCTGCTTCTCTTTTTCAGATAGACACAGATCCTAAGGACAGAATCACCCCATCATACCTCAAAAGGGCCCCAGCTGAAACTAAGAATAATTAGTGAAACAAGCAAGTATGCTGTACCTGGTACCAGCACAAGGGTGAAGGAGCTAGACACAGAGAACAATCAACTCCTACCAAACCAGATATCCAGAGACACAGAGGCTCCCAAGTCCTCATCACTGAATAAGACCTAAAATGAACTCAGCATGGCTCAGGGAAATTTTCAGAAGAGGCGGTGAAAAGAATGTCAGAGCCACATGTTGGGTCATGATACACAGAGACATTTCCTCCTACCCATAACTGATGGCTAACCCATCAGTGCATGACCCATATACCCCAACAAGGAGGGTCCAGGTAGAAGGGGGAGGACAGGGAGGAGGCTAACAATGGTACCAACTTGACTATATTAACTGAGTGCAAAACTAATAAAAAATAAAAATAAATTTAAAAAAAGAAAGTGTTCAACATCCCTAACCTCTAGGGAAATGCAAATTAAAATAATTATGAGATCCCACCTTACTCCAGTAAGGATGGAAATCATTAAAATCTCAAATGACAACAAATGTCGGTGGGCATGTGGAAAAAGAGGAACCCTCATTCACTGTTAGTGGGAATGTAAACTCATATAACCATTATGGAAATCACTATGGAGATTCCTGAAAAAGAAGAATGTAGTACTACCAATAGACCCAGTTATTCCCTTACTGGGCATGTCCCCTAAATGTTTCATGCTTCACTACAAAGGTATTTGTTCAACCATGATTATAGCTGTTAAATTCATAATAGCTAAGAACTGGAATTAACCCAGGTGCCCATCAGTGGATGAATGTATAATGAAATTGTGGTACATTTACACAATGGAGTTCTACTTCTCAGTAAGAAGAGCTGGTACTATAGAATCCTATATCCTGGAAATCATACTAATAGATGGAACCCTTAAGCAAACCTTGGAGAGAGCATCTGAATCAAAGGGAGATGGAGAGAGTGAGATGAAACCTAACCTAAAATTTCTCCTGTTTCTCCTTCTTCTCTGGATTTTGCTTGTTTCTTTTCCCTTGGCACTGGCCTGTAATTCCCTACACCAGCATGAGGTCTATATCCACAGTGAGCTGTTGATCAGAGAGACATACTAGATCTCCCAAAACAAACAAGATGGACTTCTGTCAGTGCACTTGATTACCCACCAGAGGTTAATGATAAAACCCTACTGCTGAAGACATCAATCACAGTAGTCACAGACCATGGAGAGATCTGATTGGAATCCAGAGGAGAGCTACTCCTCAGATAATTAGCCCATCCAGTGCTGGAAAGTGCTACATGAGCTACCAGGGGAAAGTGGCTAACATCTGTCCAAGCAACTCAAAGTCTAAGTGACTCAGAAGCAAACAATCTGATGTGATGCTCACACAAGTGCAATAGTGGCACACAGCCATAGTGGGTAACCAACTGCTCTTGGATTGGCTAACAGATCTTCTCAGTGGAAAGGTAACCATATCAGGAACTGGGAAACAAATGAGAATCATATCTAGATAATGATTCTGCTATCCACCATCAAGTTCCCACTAACCTTACACTATAAAAGTGTCTAAACCCTTATAATTCTCTCTAAATTAATAATGGTTATCCCATTTAACTGGCACTGACTTCACTCTCCTTTGGAGAATCTGCTTCCATTTTTCAGACAGGAACTGGACTTGAGGAGATAAATGACCCAGTGCACTCCACTCCAACCCCAGCTGAAGCCACAGAGGAATTGAGGACATGAGCAAGAGTGCTGCACTCTCAGCTAAGCTGATATCAGCACAAGGGTGATGTAGAAAGATACTAAGGACACTCAACACCTACCAAACCAGACATCTAGATGCTCTTAAGTGCCCATCACTGAAGACTTAAAATGTGCCCAGCATGGCTCAGGAAATCTTGTGGAAGAGGGGCAGAAAGATTGTTAGAGTCACAAGTTGGGACATTTTGCACAGAGACATTGCTTCTCCCCTATAACTGACTGATGCTCCACAATGCATGACCCATAATACCCATAGGGTTGACCTGCATACCCAATGAGGAAGGCCTCTTCAGAAAAGGGGCAGGGAGGAGGGAAAGGATGGTACCAACATTTTATGTTTACATACAGAATATGTCCATATCTAATAATAAAAAATAAAACATATATTTAAAAAAAGAAAAAGCAATACAATGAAATTTGTAGAAAAATGGGTGGATTTGTAATGGATCATACTCAGTGCACTCATCCAATCACAGAATTCACAAAGGCCACATGATCTCGCTTATCTGTGGTTCCTAACCTGAATCTGCTTGAGTTGCTGACATACTTGAGAGGCAAATCAAGGCCCAGACAATAGGAAAGGAACAGATTGGGGGAAGGGAAAGGGGGAAGTTGGGGAAAACAAACACAAAACTAAACCCAAAATGAACTGGCACCATAGAAACCTTTATCCTTGAAGGTAGTCTAAAAAATTTAACCCTCAACAGGAGTATGGGGGTAGTGCATGAAAAGAAGGGCCCTGAAGAGAATGGGATGAAGCCTAACTTCAAAAAAAAAAAAAATTTGGCCCTGGCCTATAACTCCAAGTACCAGAAATTGGTTGCTACCCACAATGAGATGTTGATTGGAGAGATTTATGAGGTCCCAAAACAATACAGGCTTCTGTCAAAGCACTTAACTACCCACCTGAGGTTAAAAAAAAAAAAAAAAAAAAAAGTAAGACCATATTGCTAAAGACACCACATGATGCTGACACAGAACATGGAGAGACCTGGCTGGAATCCAGAAGACAACCAATACCCAGACAGTTAGCCCATTAGTGCTGGAAAGTGCTACATGAGCTAGTGAGGGCAAGTGGTCAACAATTCTCTGAGCAACCAGGGGTCTAAGCTCCTCAGAAGCAAACCCCCTAACAAGATGTACACAAAAGTCCAATGGTAGCACATAGCCTTGGAGGGTAACCAACAGCTTTCTCATTGGCTAAGAGATCCACTCAGTGAAAAGGAACCCATATCTGAATCTAGGAACCAGGTCAGAATCCTATGGAGACAAAGATTATACCCTCCAGTGTCCAATTAGTCTTTGGCTAAAAGAGAGGCTACATCCATCACATTCTCCCTAAATTAATAACACTTTTCCCATTGAACCTATGCTGACTTCACTCTCCGAAGGAGAATCTGGTTGTTGTTGTTGTTGTTGTTTGTCAGAAGGCAGTGACACCTGAGGAGATAAACCACCCCTCACACTTTAGCCAAGAGCCAGGTAAATCCACAGATGAATTGGGGAGACAAGAAAGAGTGCTGCTTCCATGGTGAGCTTGACAATCAGTGCCAGGTAAAGAAAACAGATGCTCAGGATACTGAACACATACTTAAGGATTAATATCCCTCCCTGAAAACTAGAGGGAACTAAAGAGTTAATAACATTAAGATTAGAAAGTCAAAAAGAAGCAGCAGAGACATTTAGTCTTGACAGGCCCAACAGCTCCCCTGATTGATAATCTTCCCTTAGCTAAGAAAAATAACTTCAGTTCCTTATCTACTTCCCTTGGACCTGCAGCTGATTCAGTCTGTTTTTCTTAGGATCCTCCTTATAAGTGTGAATCGCAGCCTGATTCAGTGCTTCAGTCTTCATTCTGCAGAAAGGCTGCTGCCCTCGCGGTTTCTCTCAATAAACAATCTGTCTGTACAGATCAAATCCAGTGTTCACTTTTGCTTTTCTCTTACACTTCCCATACATTTGGTGCTGTGACTCGGATCAGAGCCCTCCGGGGCTTTAGAGCCGCAAGCCACAAGCCCTCCCTTTCTGTTTCCCTCTCCTCCTCTCTACATCTCTGCCAATGTTTCACCCCCTCAGGAGCACAGACACTCTCCATGCTCACTACTCTGAACTAAACAGCTGCCTGTGACCTGAAACCTCCAGTCTTTCCAGCTTAATAACTAGGGGCTTCTTCTTTTCCTCTTTTCACCCTCTCCCACAGGGCTTTTGAACTCCAGATAAAAGGCCATTGTTTTGTGATCAGCTGCATCCACACCCTCATCAGACTACAGCTTTAGGACAAGGTACACACTCTTGGTCTATGGTGAAGGTGTCCCATCTCAGACCTTAGAAACTCTGCAGGTTTCTCACTTTTTGGTCCATGGATAATCAGAGGCTCCAGGAGCCCCCCACATATCATTCTACCAGACATCCCAAACTATGAGTGTGGGGACACTCCCTCCTAATCCTTGGATTTTGTTTGCCTTCTAAAAGCCAGAGATATATCGCTGGTGGCAGGATTGGCCACTCAAAACAAGTCCTTGTCCTCCAAAATAGTCTCAAAATTATCTGTTCTAAAAGATACTCCATTGGCATGTTTCAAAGCTAACTTAAAATAACTTGGACTCTGAGCTCCCACCTACCAAATTACTCCAACTCTCTAATCAAATTTGGCTGCAATATTCTCTAAACAATGGCCAATGCTATTCTGGATTTGGTACTTTTATTTCAACATTCTCAGGTGGTATTGATAACTTTCTCCAATGACATGGTAATTGGTATCCGAGGTTCCCTCCCCTGTTGATGCCCCTCCTAAAACACTGTCTCTCACACACAATTCTATTAGCTGCCATGACTTGCCATGGTCTCTCCCTCTCTCATCAGATTCAAGCCATTTCACTAAATTAAATACAAACCCTGCCTTATCAAAGGAACTGCTATCTTTACTGGGCATCTTTAATTTCTGCATATAGATACCTAATTTGTCTCTCCTTGATGTTCCTCTCTACCACCAGAAAAAAATCTGCAGGGGAGGAGGGACAATCACAGTAAACCAGCAACCACCTCACAGCAAGATAAAAAAAAAACAAAGACAGGCACCTAGTGAAGTTCTTGCCTGTGACTAATGGCTAGTAGAGAAAAAGAAATAAGCCAGTTTAAAAACTCAAACTGAGGGCAGCTATTGCACTGTTGTTATGGTCTCTGCTTGTCCCAGGCTCAAACTGAAATCCTATACAGTTTCTGGTATCAACCCTATCTCTCTCTCCTTTCACCATGATAAATTGATTGAAAATTCCAACTCCCCTGGGCTCTCAAATCTCCCAGTTGGTTGAAACAAATCTCCAACAGCCAGATAGAATAATTCACCTGTCCTTCCCCCAACCATAGAGAGGCCATTTGCCATATCCACTTCATCTTTAGCCCTAAGAGGGGTGTGAGTAAGCTTCTGTGCCTCTGTCTTCCTAAGGTACCTAGGAAGCTCCCTTGTCTTGTCCTTGGAGGACTGCTCTGGGAGCCTACAGTCAGAATGCTTGCTTGCCTTCTAGACTCCCTGATCTTCTCTAGGAAAAGATCTCTGACCTCTGTCTTCAGATCAGGGACTCCTAATCCTCAAACAGACACCCCGTCACTTCTCACCCCTCTATGGGTTCCCAAATTTCCAAAACTCCATTAGTCTCCCTGCTGGGTTGTGTCCTGTTCAATCTTAAAACTTTTGCCCTAAAAAGAAACATAAAGTACAAATGCCTCATTTTTTTCACTGCACAAAAGTCACAAAAGAAATTGGACAATGATTCCCTTTGGCTGAAAATAACACATTTGTTTACACATTCTTAGAGATCTTGATAACTTCATAAACTGGATTGGCAACTGACTCTTCTAGCCTGATCTCTTCTCTGTCAATTCTGCTGTCCAACCCAGGCCCTCTTGGGGAAACAACCTTCCTTCTGCCCCATTAAACAGTTCCTATTAGTTACCCACACTTCCTTAGCCCAAGAAGATAACAACAAGCCCTCATTTACTGTGCCACTACAAATGACAATTTCTCTCTCTCTCTTGGTAATCCTGAACTGCAGTTAAGTTCACTTAACCTGTTTCTTTTCAAAGTACAGCTATAAAACTGACCTTTGAGAGTGGCCTCCACCCCATTTTCCAGATTTCACTGGTTTCATTGTGCCTCTTGTTCTACCTTGAAGATTTCTAACATGATTTGCTTTCCCAGAGAAACTGACCTATGATCAACAGCCACATGATGAGATTGGGACTCTGTTCTCTCCTGTGTGGTACTTCCTTTGCCCATCAGTGGCCACATAGACTATTCTTCATGGATCCAGGTAGAATCAATAGGACCTGCTCATCAACAACATGCCTTCCCAGAAGGCATGCAGGCCTCTCCAACATGTTAGTGTCTTCCCAAACAAAACCAAAGTCTAACTAAAATCTTCAGGAAAAAAAAAAAACTCTTTATGTTTCATGTTCTTTGTCATTTCTAATGCTGGCCAGCCATGTCATGTCATGTCTTCTATGTTTCATGTAGTCTGTCTTTATGTGTGACTAAATTCATGGCCATTAATTGTTCCATTGCTTATGGTAATTAAGTGTTCTGATTGTTATAGATATATTTTAAGATAACATTAAATTACTAAAACTAGGTTTATGATGTATTTCTAACTTTATGTTTGTTCATGCTTAGTACATGTTTATATTCCAGGGTTTGATCCTGCCTCTAAAAATGCCTTCTGAATGTTTATGACTTAAATCTTTAGATAAATGATTAAGTTAGGTTCACTGACAAAACACAAACACATTGATAGGTTTTGCCTGTATTTACCAATGTTAATATATGGTATACATGCTTTCTGTTGAATGAAATCACTGAAAAATGTCATATTTTTAATGTTCCTAGCCTTTATCAGTCTGGATGGAGTCTAATCAATGTATTTATGAAAATACGTGGATGCACCTAAGACTTTCAATGAATCAATAGATATTGCACTTCCCTCTCCAGAAACTGCTGCAAGGAAGATTCCTTTATGATAGCTAATGGATAACAAAAATTCTGTAACAATTTACAACTAAAGTTAAACACATAAGAACTGACTCTGGGCCTGGATCTTTTTAGACAATGTATAACTACCTTATCTCAGTAGACAGCAACCTGTCTTATTTGACAGAAAGGAATGTCTTAACCCTTATAGACCATAAATCTCTTTCCTCTATAAGCACAGGAAAATTCAGAGGATTGACAAGGATGTGGAACTCCGGCACAATCAGTGTTTGGGAACTCCATGCATGAAGCTTCATTGGAGGCTCTCTCCTTCTCTTTGAAGTGGGTTCTGCCTAATAGTGTGTCTTCAAAGTGTTTTCCGTTAAGATAAGATGGGTTAACATAAAAAAGTTGTTTCTCTGTAATAAATTAGTAAATTTATTTATAGTACCTTGCCTTATACTGAGATTAAAAAAAAATTGAGGTTAGAAAATGTAAGAGCCCCTGACCCTAGGTTATGTCCTGTATTATAATAGACTTTTGTACTGGTAATGGTCCATACTGCATAGTCTTTTGTACTGACACTGTAGTTTTTGTACTGTTTGTAGTTTTTGTACTCTTTGAAGGCCATAATTTGTTTTACAGCTTCTGACCGGTACTAAAAATCATCTTGTGTTTCTTCTTACAAGACTGATATAAATGACCTTCTGGACCTTACAGTTCTACCATATCACCTCAAGGACACTATAACAGACTAACTCCATATGCCTGGGCCCCTTTTGATGGTGGCTCTCCAAGGCCTAAAAGTCAACAGGAATAAAGACTCCCCCTTTCATTGTCCCACATCCATTTGAAAAACTCAGACTTGAACCCACCATCTATCGTCTAAAAACTTGGGGTCTCTCTCCACTGACATTAGACTTGGAGGTCATTAGAACATAGACCCAATTTCCTTTGTCCCTGGTAACATTTAAAAAAAAAATTCAGCTGGGCGTGGTGCATGCCTTTAATCCCAGCACTTGGGAAGCAGAGGAAGGTGGATTGCTGTGAGTTCGAGGCCTCCCTGAGATTACATAGTGAATTCCAGGTCAGCCTGGGCTAGAGTGAGACCCTACCTCGAAACGCTCCCCCCCCAAAAATTCCTCCTGACCATAGGTCTGATCCTAAACAAAGACATAAAATATATAATATGTGCTGATAGAATTAAAGGGTTGTAAAAGTATCTCTGATTAAGATAACTAAGTTATATCCAAATGCTGAGCTTATATGTTTTCCATCTGATAAAGCCTGCGTTTTGTTGCATAGACACCTGTCTACAACAATAGGTTCCTTAAGTGTTCTTTTCTTACATGCTTTCCTATTAGGTAAAAATTTTATTTGTTTGCTATGTACTTATTTAAAAGAACACAAAAAACTGCACCTAATTATATAAAATTTTATTGTGCCTATAAAATTATCAAACTTTAAACTTTTTCAGCCTAACATATCTCTATTAGTTCATCTAAAGATAAGTCAGACCTTTTGATCTCTGGGCCAACTAAATAAAGACTGTGAACCTTCCATAAAGATTTACACAAGAAGAAATCCTTAAACCTAAACTTCAAAATTAGTTAACCTCTTAATCTCTATCATATATTTCAAATATTGCTTCAATACTAATCTCTAATACTTCCTACCTTACTTAAAAACAAATATTTATATTTCCACAAATTCCAATTAACTACCCATCCAAGTTAAGAATTCCTTCTTCTTTATAGACAGAACCTCTGTTTTCTTACCTACCACCTATGTTATTATTTTTGTCTTAGATATAACATTCATGTCACCTATAAATGTCACGTAACATCCAAAAACTTCATACATAGATATTAACCAGATCATAATGGCTAATAGATTTAATACGATCTAGGAGTTCCTTTCCTAATGGCTCAGATAAATACTTTCCTGAAGAGCTGCCACCTTTCCTGCTCATAAAAGTCATGTGGAACCACAGCCTGCTATGTACACAAGATACAAAATCAAATGGATAACCAAAAGCTGAGGCTCTCAGAAGCCACACCTTGTGACTAGAACTTCTACTTTGGACTGCAGCAATTTTTGGTTGTATTAGCCTTTTTAATGACCAATAATATTTTTCTGTATGTGACCTGACATCTCTTTGTGATCAGATAGAATATCTATCTTTTTAAGTTTAAAAAAAAATCTCACAGTTCTACTACCTTCGAGTTAAACCTATCCTGTCTCTGACATGTACTTTATTCCCCTGGTTATGATAATATTTACCCTTTCTTTTGGTCCTTGCATAATCAGATGCCTCACTGAATTCCTCCAAGACAGAATACACACCTTCACTTCACAGCAAGTCACTGATTTCTTCATGGCCACTGAATATTAGCCCCTGGACATCCAACCTCCACAGGACTTCATGGGACACCCTGAGAGATCTACTGACCCCCCCCCAGCAGGAAGTAGTCTAAGAGAGCTCTTCACCCCCATTCAGGCCCATGCAGCCCTTCCCTAAATGCCCCACTCATCCTCAGTTCTCCTCAAGCTTTTTCGTCCTTACAGAGTCCAGAATGAAGGATTAATAGCCCTCCCTGAAAACCAGAAGAAACTAAAGAATTAATAACTAACCTTAAGATTAGAAGGCCATAAAGAAGCAGCAGAGACATTTAGTCTTGATAGGTCCAACAACTCCCCTGATGGATGATCTTCCCTTAGCTCAGAAAAATAACTTCAGTTCCTTATCTACTTGGACCTGCAGCTGATTCAGTCTGTTTTTCTTAGGATCCTCCTTATAAGTCTGAACCACAGCCCAACTCAGTGCTGTCCCTCACTGTTTCTCTCAATTAAAAGTCTGTCATTAGAGATCAAGTCTGGTGTTCTCTTTTGCTTTTCTCCTATACTTTCCTTACACCTACCAAAGCACAGATCCTAAGAGTTCATCTCTAATGTAGACTTAAAACACACACACACCACAGGTTCAGGAAATTTTGTGGAAGAGGGGGTGAAAAGATTGTAAGAGCCACAGGTGGGCACGTCATGCCCAAAGACATTGCCTCTCCCCAATAACTGACTGCTGCTCCCACAATACATAACTCACAACCCCATGGGGAATACTAGCAACCCACTGAGGAGGGTCCCCAGAAAAGCACCCCAGCAAAGGGGTAGGGATGAGGGAAAGGATGGTACCACCACATGATTCATCCATACTATGTCCATAATAAATTTGTTAATCTTATTGGGAAGTTTACTATATGCATATTCTATAATTTGGCCATATTTCCATCATGATACCCTCTGCTATTATTTTATCCCCTCTCCTTCCACATTCACCTTCTCCACTGAAGATCTTCCACTTTCAACATAGTCTTTCATCTGTTTTGTTGTCTCATTTCTTTTGTCCCCTTCCATCCTCTATGTCAAAATTGTTGACAATATTTTTCCCTCTAAAATGAGTATCAATTTCCTTGACTTTACTTAGCCACAAGAGAGAGAAACCAGGCATGGTGGCACACACCTTTAATCCCAACACTTGGGATGCAGAGGTAGGAGGATCACTGTGAGTTCGAGGCCATCCTGAGACTATATAGTGAATTCCAGGTCAGCCTCGGCCAGAGTGAGACCCTACCTCAAAAAAAAAGATGGGGGTTCACATTTTAATTTATTTTTTAGAGTTTGGCAATCTAAGCAACCACTCTAATTTTGTCTTTAGTTTTAAATCTATGATAGACTGGCATGCTAATGGTTGATTCCAAGGAAATAACAATGAAACACCAATGAAAGGAGAATCAATGTGTACACTGGGAATAAACGTGAGATCCACTTACTCTATTGTTTTAATGCTTCCAATGACTGAACTGACAATAAAAATCAGAGTAGAGAATGTCTGCTGGTGATAGGCATTTATAGCAAAGAGATGAAAACACATTTAAGGGGAAACAACATGGCAAAAGTAATAAATCATTGATTTTGAATCAGATATATTTCTAAAAGTAATGAAATCACAGTTTCAAGACATACTGAAATAGGAACTTGGAAACTACTTTTGCTAAAAAGCACTGAGTCCACACTTGGGCCACAAAGTAAGCAACTGAAGCAAGAAAGTCTGTCTTTTCTGCCTACCCTCTGCATCTGTGCTTTTGTTAAAGGCACAGAGAAAAACTGTTGTTTAACCTTTCCTTCTCAGTCATCTTCTTCAGGGAGAACAAAACCTCTCACACAGGCCATGCCTGAAGATGAAGACCATTACTCACTAGGGTGAGGCTGCACCCTTGACAGTGAACAGATGAACAATTCAATAATTAACAGCCACACCTTGTAGGACAGACTAGAGAGGGAACAATCACGGGTAGGTAAGAGCACACCTTGACCATGATTGCTTAATTGTGTATAACTCTTTCCTTTTATTCAAATCTCAACCTCATGTCAGGACCTTGAAGACAAACATGAGGACACAGGGCCGCTTTATCAGCTCTTCCTACTGTAGCCACATTGAGTAAAACTCCTATCTCTGCCTGTCACTATTACTTGTCTCTTTAATTGTAGTGTTGATGACAAGTGGCTAATCCTGCATTGCCGGGGCTGTCAGAGTCCAGGCTCATAGTTTATCAACCCTAGTAATATGTTCCTGTGCTCCCATCTTCTATGAAACCTTTGAAAATGTTCCAGTGATATTGAAACAATGCAAATTTCATTCGATGTATGAATGGATAAAAAGATAGAATAGGCATGTACAGTGATATTTAGCCTTAAAGAAAAAGAATGCTGCCAAACATGATAACATGGATGAACCTGGAATACATTTTACTCAGTGCAATAAACCAGTCACAGAAAGACAAATGGCATTGTTCCACTTCCATGGTATATCTAACATAGTCATACACATATGACAAAAGAGTTTTCTTTGTGGTTGCCAGGAGGGGAGGAAAGGGAAAACAGGGTGGTGGAGCTCAGTGTCTATAAAGGTCTGGTTCTCAAAGTGCATAAGCTCCAGAGATATGTATGGCATTATATTTAGACTGAGAACTCAGATGTTTGTCAAGAGAGTAGATACCACCTCAAATAATCTCACCACAATAATATTTTTACATAAAAGAATCAGATATAGTCAGGAAATTTCACTAATCCCGAATATGTGTATGCTGAACAATCATTACTTCTCTGAAGATGAATTTATCTCTACATAAGGAGATTAACTGACTTTAGTTGAGTTTTACAATCTACTCAACATGCAACTGGCTCCTGATAAAGAGAGGAAACAGAGCCAGGCATGGTGGCGCACACCTTTAATCCCAGCATTCAGGAGGCAGAGGTTGGAAGATCGCCATGAGTTCAAGACCACCCTGAGATTACATAGTGAATTCCAGGTCAGCCTGGGCTAGAGCAAGACCTTACCTCAAAAAACAACAACAACAACAAAAATAAATAGATAAATAAATAAAATAAAGGAAACTCATTGTACTGGACAACAATAAGG
Source organism: Dipus sagitta (assembly GCA_036346955.1). NCBI lineage: Eukaryota > Metazoa > Chordata > Mammalia > Rodentia > Dipodidae > Dipus > Dipus sagitta. The sequence continues at coordinate 86,464,766 of CM070779.1, read as the reverse complement.
AGAAGGCATGGGAGGTTCTTTAAGAAGTAGCAGTTGGGGACTGGAGAGATGGTTGAGCTGCTAAAGTGCTTGCCTACAAAGCCAAAGGACCCAGGTTCAATTCTCCAGGATCCATGTAATGCCAGATGCACAAGGTGGTGCGTGCATCTGGAGTTCATTTGCAGTGGCTAGAGGCCCTTACATTCCCATTCTTTCTCTTATCTTTTCCTCTCTCTCTCTCTCTCCCTCTGCCTCTTTCTCTCTCTCAAATAAATGAAAATATATTGAAAGAAGTAGTGGTTGAGCTGGAGGGATTTCTTAGTAGTTAGAACGCTTGCCTGCAAAGCCAAAGAACCCAGCTTCAATTCCCAGGACTCAGGACCCACATAAGCCAGATGCGCAAGGTGACACATGCATCTGAACGTCATTTGCAGAGGCTGGAGGCCCTGGCATGCCTGTTCCCCACCCCCCTCTCAAATAAATAAATAAATAGTAAAATCTAAAATTTAAAAAAAAACTAGCAACTGCTTTATGAAGCTGGTCAGTACTGATGACATGCATTCCTTGATGGGTTCTGATGACAAGGAGGCAAAAATGAGCCAGAAAACTGGGATTTCTTCTCTAGGCACTGGTCCTAAAGCCCGGACCCTGAGAAGCAGTGCACATGAGTTTATTCATCCTTAAAACCTTGGATCTATCCTCTCTAAAGCATAGAAATAAAAACATCTGGGTATGTAGGACTATTGCATATATATACACATATGTGCATCAAACACACACACACACACATACACACACACACACACACAATGATCTTCAACTTGATTGTTATGTATTATTAGAATTAACTGCAGGACAATTAAGAAATATGGCTGTCCTTTAGTTGGCCATGTCTTACAAAATCATAATAAATAGATTGCATCTCCAGCTTTTTAACATTTAATACTTTCCAATAAACCAAAAACAGCTTAATAAATATGAATATGCATCAACACATACAAAACAGTCTCCTTCCTGTCCCCCACCAAGATAACACCCACGACTCATCCATGTCTGACACCTTGAATGGAAAATTTCAGTCCCAAAATTTTGAAAGTCGAGATATTCAGAGCAGCTTATCTTGGTTTAGAATAGAAAGTCTGACAGGATCTTAATTATAGTGTGTCAGCAGTAGCGGTAATATAATACCTAAAGTGCCGAAGAAAAAAGTTTGTGCATGCCTTTTAAAACACTTCTTTTACTGAAAGTTAAAGAATACTTATTTCTCACAAAGGGAGGCTAATTCACCGCATTGATACAAAATCAATAGGAGCAGTCAATCTATTCCATTCATTTCATTCATTTTCAGCTTAGTAGGGGTGGAGGAGGAATCTGCTCCTCATGGTGAACCTCTGTGAATATATTGTCTATGTAACCAATCTGAGAAATAAGTATGACATAGTCCTTTTCAGTATTTGGGAACTCATTGCAAGAAAGAAGTTTTCTTTACAAGACAGTATTACCTCTAAATCACAACCTGTCCCCTAAACCTCAGAGATTACTGACCCAAGAGTTTATGAGGAAGTGCTCAGAAGAGGAATGTAAAGGGATGGGATGTTTTGAATGAGCAATAGTTTATAAAAGATAAAGCTGCCTTGCAAGAGTAAGACTGAAAATTGTGAAACAAACTTGTGATTAGATCAAATGATAGTAATCAGCAGTTGTTTCCTTTCATGCTAAGTAAAAAACAAAACAAACAAACAAGCAAAAACCTTGGCCTCACAAAGAACAGGAACTCAGATATCAAATCAAGGAACTTGGTTAGTGAGAAGGGTTCAAGTCTAGGATAATGAAAATATTTTGATTTTAGGAAAAATGCTACATTGTATCATGTTATACTATATTATGTTTAAGGGAAATTCAGGAAAACTAATTTTATGGTCTCACAAGTATTTCTCATGTATATTAGCTGTTATGAGTACAGCCCATTAGCAAGGCTATTCTAAAAAAGATAGGTTAAAGGAGAAAGAAGTGGTGAACTTTGAAAGAGAAGGGAGAAATATATCTTCATGTTTTGAATAAATTTGAGCACAATCATATACTTTGAATATTCATTAAATATAATATGCTACCAAGATTCCTTTAGTAAACCCTAGGGTGACTGGTCTCTGCTGAACAGTAATGGATACTGTATTATATGTAGAAATAATTCTTTCCTATTTCTAATCTTGAAACACTATAACTTTAACAAAATAGTCACCTTTCTCATATATGATTGATTTTTGTCAAAACCCACTTTGTAACTATTTTTATATTATGTAGGCTATATTGAAATGGGAAATTTGCCATAAAGATAAGCACTCTTGAAATTATCCAGAAGATTTGCATATGAAAGTGTCAAAATGACAGTTTAATAGTGCTTCTGTCCTATTTAAAAAATGGCAAAACAGCAAACTATTAAGTTGCAACAAAATTATTTTCTTGCATTAATCCTTACATGTTTAGAACTCAGAAGGCAGAGCAGACATTTTCTATCTCTTCATATCTCACCTGACTTGGCTTTCATTCATTGTCACTAATCCATAGAAGAAGACACACAGGCCAACAATGGCTGCAGGAATTAGCATTCCAGTATACCATCCCAGCCAAGCAAAGTACAAGCCAATCTTCTCACCGAAGTATAGTCTGCAAAAGAGAGCAAGGCTTCTGAGCTTTAACATGAAAGAATGACCTGACAAACATTGTCCAGCTACTGGTGACAGTTTCAAATGAAGGAAAGGTTACCAGCCAGCTCCTCACAGCATCCTACAGGATTTCTGACACTTCTGATGATTAGTCTGACAAAGGTGATGACAGTTCCTTGTAGACACTGTCATTATAGCTGTAAGATGGGGGCAATTTCGTCAACATATCTACTTATGTGCAAAATTTCTTTTTTTTTTTTCAAGGTAGGGTCTCACTCTAGCCCAGGCTGACCTGGAATTCACTATGTAGTCTCAGGGTGGCCTTGAACTCATAGCAATCCTCCTACTTCTGCCTCCTGAGTGCTGGGATTAGAGACGTGTACCACCACGCCTGGCTTATGCAAAATTTCTTAACATAGCTTTTTATAACACAATGCTTGCCTTTCAGCATCCTCCTATTAGCATCTTTTTTTTTAGTCTTTACATAACAGAGCAAGGCTAAAGCATATTTCTTTCTACAGATTACAAAAAGATGTCATCACTGTGCATGGATTCTGAGCACAGGGTGGATGTTAGCCTCCATTGCCTGCCTGGACAGACACTCTTGGACCACACACCATCTGCCCCTTTATGTCATATTTTCCTCAACAAAGCTTTGCTCTATAGTTTTCAAGCACTCAGTCCTGACTGACACTGGTTATACCTCTGAATGCTTCAAGACAAGTTGATATTCTCTACCCTTCTCTAATTTGTATTTCTCTTTTATTCATTTTTCTTCTTCCAGAAATCCTTTCCAGCTCTGTCTCAAGCTCTTGCGTGGTACCTTGCCCTTGTTTCCACACTGCCCTCATCCATGCTTCAGTACCCTGATTCATGACAACAACCTGTTGCTACTCAATGCCTCCTCCTCCTCTCCATTCAGTGTTAATGGTCTTCAAGGCAGCCCAGTTTCTGCTTCAGTAGCAGCCAGCATAGGAAGACCGTGGGAAGCTGGCAGGACGAATGCTCTTCATTGCTCGGCAGCTGATGAAATGGTTTGTATACAAACAGCAGATGAATGAGGCAGTTTTAAAATCTACTTAGTAGCTCTTCCTTCATCTACTCTACCAACATTGTTAACTATCATTTAATTTATAAACCATAATATTAGTCAAATGCTTCTGAGTCCCCTATTACCGTTAGATCTCTGTGATAGTTAAGGTATTGTCAACTTGATCTGTTTAGTAATCCATAGAAATCCCTTTCCGGTGTGTCTCTAAGAGTGCTTCTAGGAAGGATAAACTAAAGGAGGAAATCCTTCCCACAGAGTGAGCCCTTGCCCCAGAGCGGGTGGCCCCTCTCAGAGGGGGACTTCATATAAGGAAGCTCTGGGTGAAAAGAGCTCCTCCCTTCTTCCCACTTGGATACCGAGCTGCTTGCTGCCTTCCAGCATGGATTGAAGACCAGCGCAGATTGAAGACCAGTGTCGACCAAAAACCAGCGGCTCCTCAGGAAGCCTCCAGGCCTTCCAGCCCCATCTGCAGTGCAGGATCTGAACTGCTGAGGCATCTGGCCACATGGATTGAGCAACTACCAGGTTCCTTGATTCTCGGGCCTTCAAGTGCTACTGGACTACTGTAAACTAATCCAATAAATTCCGTTTTTAAAATAATTCATTCTAGCAGTTCTGCAATGTTTTTTTTTCATAAACCTTGTTTTTAAAAATATTTTATTTTTATTTATTTATTTGAGAGAAAAAAGAGACAGAAAGAGAGAGAGAGAGAGAGAGAGAGAGAGAGAGAGAATGGGCATGCTAGGGCTTCCAGCCACTAAAAACTCCAGGTGCATGTGCCACCTTGTGCATCTGGCTTATGTGGGTCTTGGGGAATCAAACTGAGGTTCTTTGGCTTTGTATGCAAGCGCCTTAACTGCTAAGCCATCTCTCCAGCCCTCCAACAATGTTTTTAAAGATTGACACTTTATAGTATAGTTGGGATTATGGCCCTGAGCAGTAACTCTTGCTGGGAAGAAACTCTAATCGCCATTTTTCACTAATAAGGCTTCATATTCTAAAACTGTTCTCTTTTTACTTTGTTTTCTGCGTTGTGTCAATTAATTTTTGTATGTCTTTCACCAGGTAGAGCCTTGGAGTCATTCTTCACCAAAAATCATTAATTCATTTTTCACTTTATGCATTTTTCTGAATATCAGTCAAGAGTCTATTCATTTCTCATACAATGATAATTTTTTCTTGAAACTAAAGCTTACAATATAAATAGGTATTACAATAATGCTACTGTTTCCTTGAATAATTGCTCTTCAGATGTGCTCATGCAAATAGTATTATACTAATGTACTAAACCACACATTGTTGAGTGTTTATACAAGCACTATTATTAGACTCATGTATGGTCACCTAAATTAAGTCAGATTGCAGTCTGTTTAAGGAGACAAAGGAGTTAGCTCCAGGCAAAGAAAGACTGAAGAAAATGATCTTGACATAACACTGATTTCCTTAACTTTCTATAATGAATCATGTACCTCAAAGGTACAGCAAGGCACAAGAGGATCAGAGAAGAAAGAGGTACTATTGTTGCAACTCCCCATGACATTTCAAACACAGCCACTGCTCATGTCTGTTTTATATACTGGTGTTGATAAAGAATATGAGATAGAAGTTGGCTATCCAGCTGAGGGTAATAGGGCCCCCAACAATTTTTTCCTTGGCTAGAGTTTGAAAATGTTCTTGAACCTGACAGGAGGTTATGAATATGATGTAAATAATAAGATTACAAAATGCCTGAGCATATGGCATGGGATCTGTTTTTTCCTCCTCTCTTCCTTTCCTAGGAATGTAAATGCGTCTATTCCCCTGCATGGAAACCAAGTAGAACCTCTATGCCTGAGGTGGGGTCTAAATTGACCAACTCAACCCCCAACCAGTCAGTTTCCATAGAAGGCCCCCAGTAGGGTGTGCAGAAAGGCTTTCTCTTCATGAACACCCTCCTGCCTCCCAGCAGGAATTGTGACATCTTTTCTTCTCTTAAGTTCTAGAATAAAATCTTTCTAAACTTCACCCTCTGTGGTCTGTGGATTTTATTTGTCAAAACCTATAAGACAAGATCCCAGAGGCAGACAGTACTGTGTGACTGTGAGCTTCCAGCACCCTAACTCTGAGCTACAGCCCCACCTAAAGCTGAGTGAAGCTCCTTGGTTCACAGACACAAATTTCATATCAGTGTCCTGTTGACATTTCATTTGACGATTTGTTCTGCAGTTGAAATGACTTCTATCATAAAATAAGCATTTAAGCCTATTTTAGAGATAAAAATTTAATGAAACTGCTTTATTCTTTTTAAATCCAAGCCTATATGATGCCTACTGTAAAGCTTGTGTTTCTATTAGGCAAGTTTTATAGCTGATGATGTTTAAAATGCACTCCTGATTTCAAATAATTTTCCGGGAAAATGTTTGAAACTAAATAGGTTTTGACAATTAAATGTATGAATTCAATTTTAAAATGGCAAAACTATAAAAACATATCTTCTAAGATGATTATTAAAAAGAAACAACTTGGTTGCCCTTTAGCTTTCATCCATTAATAAGGAGTTTCCTTCCGGGGCATAGCAATGTGGGCCTTGCCTGTGGCTGTCCATCAGCTATGACCAAAGTCTGTTAAAAGTAATCCTCCTCCTCTCACTGCACAAAGGAAGCAACACAGAGACCCTGTCCTCGACATTGTGTGCTCCAAGAGCAACCAACTTACAGATCATTAAAAAATGACAGATTTAAGAAAATTCCCACTGGATCTAGAGAATTGTGCCTTGTACACTATTCAGTGTATGAGATTATATGGTCGAATTTGCATGTCTCCCCACCACCAACTCAAGTAGGTTCTAGAGAGTAGTAACTACTGAAATGACATTTATTCTCTTTCTGAATATTCTTGGAAAAGTAGTTCATGACATTTCCCCAATCCTGTTTACTCTATTAATGCAAATTCATAATCTTATCAGAAAAATTACCCTTCTTTGTTAGTAGTCCATAGCTGGATAAGCTAATTTTTTCTGAACAGAGACAGTAGGTGTATAACCATATTTATTGAAAATATCAACTGCAATAGTTACTGACAATAAACTACTACTTGAAAATTATTTTAGTTTCCTTTCCTTGTTGTTTTGTTTTTCGAGGTAGGGTCTCATTCTGGCTCAGGCTAACCTGGAATTCACTATGTTGTCTCAGGGTGGCCTCAAACTCACAGTGATCCTCCTACCTCTGCCTCCCTAGTGCTGGGATTAAAGGCATGTGCCACCACATCCAGCTAATTATATTAGTTTCTAATACATACAGTGTTATGAGCCAATACATCTCATTGTATTGTATTTATATACTTCAAAAACAGTAATCTTTCGCCTTATAAATTAGAATCAGGAAATTTGTTATGGTTGTCAGAATAAGAATCAAAATACCTTGAATTTGAATGTTTTCAAGTACTAATGTTTGAAAGTAAAAGTTTGGTGTTGAATAGTCATCTTTTGTACTTCCAAGCACACATTTTGCCTTTCTCCCAAGGATCACCTCTGTGACCTCTCCCAATTAAACTCATCTCTTCCTGATAGTTTGCTGGTATTAACATAACCCCACTACCTGCCTTCCCCCATGAGCCATGGTTCAGCTGCAGTTGTTTTCCCCCTCAGAGCATAACTTCTATCAGGTACTCCCTTCTATGGCTACAGTTACCAACAGTTCTGCAAGTACCCCTGCCTACTGGGTGTTTAGGTCTAGCTTTGATAACTATCCCCAGTGGGTTTTTCTGTTGTACGTAGTATACGTGGCACATGCGCATGTGGCATACGCACATGTGCACAGATATGTCTATCTGTACGTATACATGCGTATATGTACATGAGTAGGCCAGAGCAAGGCATCAGAGTTCCTCCTCTGTCACTGGTCTGCCTTATTCCCCTGAGGCAGAATTTCTTGCTGAAATTGGAGTTCCCTGTTTTCAGGTTGAAGTGACAGACCAAGGTGCCCCAGTGATTTTCTTTTCTTTGCCCTCTCTCATGATTGGGGTAAAAAGCAATGCCTGGCTTTTTATGTGGGTGCTAGTGATCAAATGTAGGTCCTCTTGCTTGCACAGTAAGGACTCTTACCCACTAAGGACTCTTACCCACTGATTGTGGTATTTGAAGAGGGTCTAGGAACCAATCCCTGTGAGCACTGAAGGATGACCATGCATGCATGAAGGCTGTGTGGGGCATTTCCCTGTCTGTTCTCAATTCAATTAAGGCTTTCCTTGGTTTTGATTTGTCACAGGGAGGTTAACTGTCCAGGTTCCATTGTGAAATACTTATGGTAAGGTACGGCGTGGAAGTACTGGAAGATGGAAAGTAGGAAGAGACTATTCAGGATAATGTACTCCTGTTGGTGTTCCTCAGGGCTCTGTGTCTGTGTGGAGTATTATACTTGGTGCTGACTTAAAAGGCTTGTTCTCAGCTCTCCCATCCATGTGCAGTCATGCCCTATATTAAGTTCCTTTCGTTGAAACATGTATTGGTTCCATTTCTCTAGATTGCATCATCACTGATACAGACAATGTGGTAGGTGTAAGAAATAATCCCCCAAGACTAAGAAAATGCCAACATGTTAGTACCACTTGCTATGTATTATCAGTCTATTTTCAGTACCTGATTAAGTCCAGAGGTTGATGCTTGTACCACATTCCCCAACGTGCCCAGCGCTCATACAACAGATGTCTGTTATTCTGAGGTCCATGGGTTTTGATAGGCAGGCTACTCTTGTACGCTCCCTGAGACAGATACAATAACAAAAATTGGAATCCATTTTTTTTATGAGGTTTGAAATAAAGAAGGACCACCATCTCCCTTACAAAGCTTCAGAGCTTGTGAACCAAACGTCTGTTGCTGAAATAATGTGGCAGATGCCTTTGCCACTAGAAATATTATGATCCGTCCTTAAAATTATTTTTAAAATTATTTTTAAACATTTTGGGTCCATTTCAGTTAAGTTAAACTAGAATTTAGGTTTCACTTATTGAAACTTAAGTCTTATAATGAAAATATAATCACAATAAGTTGTTATAATCTTCAGATAAGAAATTGAAAGTATCATTCTGCTTTAAGAAGTGATCTTGGGGCTGGAGAGATGGCTTAGCAGTTAAGTGCTTGCTTATGAAGCCTAAGGACCCCGGTTTGAGGCTCAATTCCCCAGGACCCACGTTAGCCAGATGCACAAGGGGTCACACGCATCTGGAGTTCGTTTGCAGGGGCTGGAGGCCCTGGTGCGCCCATTCTCTCTCTCTCTCTATCTGCCTCTTCCTCTGTCTGTTGCTCTCAAATAAATAAAAGTAAACAAAAAGTTTTTTTAAAAAAAGAAGTGATCTTGGCCTAAAAGTGTTCTTCCATATATAGAGGATAAAGGAAAGAGTAATTGTTCATTTGAAATGCATAAGGTCTTTACCTCCAGAGTTAAGCCATGTTTTTATTTGAATATTTTTCACATATGTCAAAACATAAAGCACTTAAATATTCTTTAAATCCTCTCTTAAAGACATGTCATATAGGTTTCATATGGTTGAGTGTTTCCCAACAACTAGGCTATGAGTTCTTATGAAGTTTCCTTGACACCTTGAACTCTGGTTTGCAGGTGTCTCAAGGTTTCAGCATGTAGATGTCATTTCTGGCTCTTTAACAAAATCCAAAAAAAAAAAAAAAAGATTAGAAAAGAGGAGAAACATTTAAATTTCACTCCTAAAGTGTACTCCCTAATGTACCTCAGGCATTTGAAGCCTAATGATGGGAAATTAAAAAAGAGTTAGGGGCTGGAGAAATGGCTTAGTGGTCAAGGCACATGCCTTCCAAGCCTAAGGACCCTGGTTCAATTCTCCAGGTCCCACATAAGCCAGATGTACATGGTGGTGCATGCATCTGGAGTAGTGGCTAGAGGCCCTGGTGCACCTACCCATTCTCTCTCTCTCTCTCTCTTTAATAAATAAATAAAAAATAAAAAAATCTGTTTTTAAAAAAGAAAGATTTAGATTTTAATTACAAGGTATCCATGGAAAAAAAGCTTTGTATGCTTGTGAAATAAACTGCTTTCCCTGAGACAGGATACAGGAAAGTATGCTCAATATTTTCTTTTTGTCATTAGTGACAATTCTTCTAAAATACATAGCATTCCTTCCTAGCCTTGGTGGTCAGATCATATCTTTTTCTTAGGATTTTGAAGCTAGGATTTAGCATGCAGAATATAGCATTGTTCAACTCTGCTTCTTAACCTCAAGCAACAGCTATTGTTTTGAAGTAATTACCTCTGTCTACCCACAAATTTCAATCTTTCTGATTTCCCAGGTGATCCCCAGCCACTTCCTTGATTGGTGCTTACTCCAACCAACAAACTGCTCTTCATCTTTGAAAAAGTTGTTATTATATTGACATCTTACAAGGACAATATATATAGTGTATGTATCCATGTTTCCTTTCTTTTACCTTCTCATCCCAGTTCCCACTATAATTACTTGTTCTCCTCTCCTCTGTAGCTATTGTGATTAATATATATATATATATATATATATATATATATATATATATATATATATATATAAGAGAGAGAATGGGTGCAGGAGGGCCTCTAGCCACTGCAAACAAGCTCCACATGCATGCACCATCTTGTGAATCTGGCTTACATGGGTCCTGGGGAGTTGAACCTGGTCCTTTGGCTTTGCAGACAAGTGCTTTATTTATTACTGTGATTTTTGTAAGAAACAATACATAACTAGAAGTGAAATGTATGAGGATGGTATTCATTTCATACATCAGTGGGTAGAGAAGAAGGAAGTTTTAAGTTTTAAAGTACCCTTAATTGAACTATATATAATGTTATTGACTTTATTTTCACTTAGAAAGCTTTATTTTTCTTTCCTGAGTTAATTAAAATCAGTAGAAAATTCCTGAGTCAATTTTAAGGACTTTCTACTTTTTCCTCTTGTATCTGTGTTCTTATTGAGTATTAGTGCTTTATGCTAGCATTTCAACTAATTTATATACAGAAATGGAAAAGACCATCATTAACAATAAAGTTATGATAACTACAAGTTCCCCACAGGAAACTAGCAGTTCCCAGGGTGATTATATAGGGAAAATCTCCACAGCAAAGAAAATAACTGAGGCTTTCCTTTGCAGAAATGACTCTAAGATTTGCTGCTGTGAACATTTCACCATTTACTATGTGATATTTAACATGATGTTTAATTTCTCTGAACTGTGCTCTGTATACCTAAAATAAGAAAGGGGGTAGGGATAAGAAGACTGCTCAGAGGTTAAAGGTGCTTGCCTGCAAAGCCAGCTGGCCCAAGTTTAGTTCCTAAGCCACAAACATAAGCGAGATGCAAAATGTAGGCGCAAGTGTCTGGCATTCATTTGAAGCAGCAAGGGGCCCTGGCATGCATACATGCACACACACACACATAAATAAATTAAAAAATAAAAATGAGGGGTTGGAGGGATATCTTAGTGGTTAAGGCGCTTGCCTGTGAAGCCTGAGGACTCAGGTTCTATTCCCCAGTACCCACATAAGCTAGAAGAACAAGGTGGCCCTGCATCTGGAGTTTGCTTGCAGTGGCAGGAGACCCTAACTTGTGTTCTCTCTCTCTATCTAACCATCTTTCTCTTAAATAAATAAATGAAACACAAAAAATAGAGAATAGTAATATTTACTCCTTTTGTTGTCAAAATCATGAGAAAACTCAGGAAGCACACAAGCATATTGCTCACTATTATTGTTCCAATACTACCTGTAATTAGGCATTTCATAATGAATGTAAGCTTTGGAACTTGGCTCCTAGGTCCAAAGCCATGCCTTTGATAATTAACGTTTATATATTTCAATTATGTGCATATAAAATGGAAATTGTAGACTGGAATTAATATTCTTGTCTGTCTCATAGAGATGTCTCAAAGATCAAATGGGATAATCAATGTGAACCATTTAACTCACTGGCAAATCAGAAGTTTGCAGTGCATTAAATCTACTCTTACTCATGCAAGACTGCAAACTCCTTACATACTCTCTCCTGCGAACTCTGCCTTAACTCATAAAGTCAAGAGTGCTAGCTTTTGACAATTCCCAAGGGAAACTTCTGACTTGATTTAAAGTATGTGAAGAGTATAGTGGGGAGGTAATAAGTAGTTAGAATAGATTCAAATGTCATTTCTGTTGGGTAGCAACCTCCAACAGCTTGGAACAGTCATATCTAATTAATACTTGTAGGAAGTAATGATCTGGATAGGAATATTATAGGTAACAGATTGTAGGGTTTTGGTTGTGGGATGTATTTGATATATGGCTATTCTAAACCTGTCCTGTTTGGAGTGGCTGTGAAGCAGGATCAAGAATAAAGTGTTGTGTTGGAGCAGAGGACATAGCTAGAATGTCCAAGCCTTGACCCTGGCTACTCTCTGAGAGTCTGCTCTTCCTCCTATGGGACAGATTACAGAAATGCTTTGTTGTGGAAGAGACATTGTACAGAATTATATATAATGCTATCTCAAAAGGTCTCAAGTAAGTAGGAGTCATCCTCTTCAGTGGTATAGCACTAGTAAATGATGAAGAGTACAGTGATACTGAGGGGGATAAGGGAAGGTAGTATAGGGGTCCATGTGATCCAAATGTAATATATGTATAACAGTGTAAAAACCAATAAGCATCATAATATAATCACAGGTCAATCATTAAGCATAAAGACCTTTTTTTGTAAATGGAAAATATCTTTCAAAATTACCTCATGTGGAGGAAATGCTGCTATATATGAACCATTGTTTATAAGCTTACGGATTCCTGCAAAGGGAACAAAAATATTTGGATCAATTTCAACGAAGAGGTCCCTCTGAAGCATATAAATGTGAGACGAGGGCCACATCTCCCATAAGGACAGTAAGTCTCATAAGAAGACACACAGAGAGCTTGGTTTTGCCCTGACAGCTTTAATAAAGGGAGCTCTGCAAGAAGCCAACACGTTTTTACTTTGCCATATCATACTGTGGCACTTATTTAGAATCACAAGCCACAGGTAACATTTTCTCTCCTCAAAAGAACAAAGCTTACACAGAGAAAAATTCCACATTCCCCTAACTTGATTCAAAAGGTTGTTGCATTAGAAATGCTTGTTTATATCAAGCCAAGTCATGTAAATAACACTATGCCACACTCAAAATTTCCATCTCCAAGAATGTGCCACATCTGCACTTGTGAGTATAGGCACCGAGACACTCTCTCTGAAGAGGATTCTTTCTTAAAATGTTAATTCATATTAATAAGGTGCTAAATATATGGGCATCTGAAATCAAGCTGTCTTTTATTATGATATAATCACAACTGTCTTCAAGGATCAGTAAACACTTGTGATTGGATGAATGCTTATTGCATTATTTTCATTTTGTATTTCAGACTTGATATAATACAAATGACTAATTTCTTAAGCTCAAACTGTATAACCGATGCATATTTATCACATAATTGTAAATTGTTTAAATGCACCTTTCCAGCTAAAAGTTGAAGTTAATTTCTGTCTCTCTCCCTCTCTCTCTTTGAGGTAGGTTATTACTCTAGGCCAGGCTGATCTGGAATTTATTATGTAGTCTCAGGCTGCCTCAAACACACAGTGATTCTCTTACCTCTGCCTCCCGAGTGCTGGAACTAAAGGTATGTGTCACCACATCCAGCAAGACTAATTTTTATTTGAATTTTCAACTCTTATGAGTTTATTGCATTTCCCAGAAACAGTGCAATATCTCTATAATCATTTAAGAAGTCATTTACTTTTAAATTCTACATGAGCACATGGTACTATCATGCAGGCACGATTTTAGTTATTATTCTGATTATATTTTCTTTCCTTATTTCTAACTTTCATTGTCTTGGTATATTCTGATTACATTTTTCTTTTCTTATAACATTTCTAACTTTCATTGTCTTGGATAAAGTTTTGCTTTCTAAGGTCACTATCTTTGCTCAGACATAATTGAATTGTTAGAAGACAAACATAGTAAACATAGTATGAAGATTATTTTTCAAAAACTGGCCAAAATAAAGCACAATTCATTTTACTCAGTCAATGTTCCTTTATAATTTCAAAGACATTAGGACATTTGGCTAATATTTGATATCTTTTTTTTTTTTTTTTTTTTTTTTTGAGGTAGGATCTCACTCTAGCTCAGGCTGATCTGGAATTCATTATGTAGTCTCAAGGTGTCCTTGAACATGTGGCGATCCTCCCTCTGCCTCCTGAGTGCTGGGATTAAAGGTGTATGCCACCATGTCCACCTTGATATCTTTAAATGTTCCATTTTTCAAGCTTAGAATTCAAATGCCATTTTGTTTGTTACCTACTGTTTTGTCCTCAGTTTTATATGAAATTTGCAACTGTATTCATTTTTTGTGGGGGATGCAACATTGTCAGTTTTTGTCAGTGTTAATACATGTTGTAGTAAACTGTTAAAACTTTAAATAACACAGAAATTTAGTAAATTAAAATAAACTGTTACTTTATGTTACAAAAATAATCTCTGATGTTTTTCTTATATGCTTTCTAGGTTTTCTTTATATATATATATGTCAAGCAAATGGAATTGCATTAGACTTATGTTTTTTAATCTTTCTTTACACATGGAAATGCATTTTCTAGTTCAAACTGAGTGGAGAATAATGCATATGGACATAGTTACATATGAAGGCACTTAATCTATGTAAAAGAAGAGTGAAAAATACCATATAACTATAAAATTATGGAGACAGCATAATTTATTTGATAGTCTGCTGTGGTGGAAATTTTTAATATTTCTTTTGTTTTACAAAACCATAATAAACTACTTTCTATGCATATTTTCAATCAAAAATCTGATTGTTCATTTAGGATAAAGGCCAAAAATGAAATTGCTGTTCTATAGTACTTGTATATTTCCCATTTTGATATAAAAGTTTATCCAAGACAGGGAAAAATAGAAATGTTGTAAGGAAATAAAGATAGAGATTGAATATGAACTAAAAATGTTCCTACATGATATATTCAGGTACATTTGGGTAAATTCTCTCAATTTCTTGTTGCTTATTTTTAACAAGGTAAAATATTATAGAATTTTTTAAATGTGATAATCATTCATATTTAATGATGCAGGTGAAAACTCAGCTATTATAAAAAACAATGCTGTGTATAACTTATTTACTTTATCAGTGCTCTAAAATAAATTTCTTACCCACTTTTGATATCCCATTTTCATATTTGGTGCGCTCCAGCATGTGATAAACTATTCTGCTTCGAGTCGCATTGCTGAAGAACGTGTCCTTGTTGTTTATTATGAAGCTGGCAAGATACAGGAATTAGTTTTAATATACAGAGCAGATCACCATATCAAGACACAGTTACAAGTGTCTTGAAACTTTCCATCTCTTCTATTAAAGCTTGTGTGTGTGAAGTATACTAAAAAGAAAAAGCCAAATCTCCCCAAAAAACCGACTGACAGAGAAAAATAAATGTAGAAAAATGCAGTGATTGATCAAATATTCATTTTAATGTCTTCTTTCAATTTGTAAGAGAGCCAGTTTCCTCGTTTTTCCTATTTGGCATGAAACAAGTAGATAATGTATTGCCTACTAGCTCATGAAAATTTCGTGCTACCTCAAGCAATGTGGTTACAAATAGATTATAATAAGATTTGATATCGTTCTCCATACCCTACTTAGTAATCTAGCTAATTTTTTCCCCAGGGCTGAGTTTAATAAACTATAATTCCACTTAATGTCCTATACTGCCCCCATGTGGTAAGATTAGCAAGGGGCCACGTGAGTGTCAATGATCTAAGAAGCAAGAGCATGATCCCAAGATGATCTCTTTTTCATACAGCATGGTAGTAGTCCCAAACACTGGAGAAAGCTTCCCCCGGCCCCGGACTTCTGATGCTTTATCTCGGTGAATGATGGACCATCATTTTGTCAGTACTTCCTCCTGCAGTCTTAGTTCTGTGGTCCTTAGCTCTTCACCTGCTATCTTCTCAGCACCCAACTATGTAACTAACCTAATAAGCCACCACTCCCTCCATCGGTACCACCCTTGTTCTGGGTGTCAGTTCCTCGTGCCTAGATCATGAGAAGAGTGTCCCCCTAACTTCGACTTAATTTCCCACCTCCTTTTGAAACATAGATCCCTAGATTAGTCTTCTACCTTTCCATGCCAGCAGCCCTTTACTAGGGACACTGCGAAGCTTAGTATTTCCTCCAAGGTTATCTGTACTTGCACACCAGCCTGCCCCTCACCTTATTTCTATAGTTCCTACTTGTATGTCGGATCATTTGTCATATTTTATGATTAATCATCACCTTGAATTCCCCTGCTTCTTTTCCTCAAGGTTTTACTCTATCTTTAATATCTGTTTCTCTTTTTCTCTGTTCTTCACATTCCTGCATATTTTTAACTTACTGAACATGCCTGGTTCCTTCAAAATGTCTTTCAAGTCCTCAAATGTACTAAATTTAGGGCCTGTTAATTGTAGATATCAAAAAAAAAAAAAAAGTCCACTACTCTGATGATTTTCTACCATAGGGTTAAAGCCCACTTCCTGACCAGGTATTTCTTAAGTAGATAAATTCCTGTTAGCTCAGCTACATTATGGAGGAATGAAACATATGATATGAAAAATCAATAAAAATATACATAACAAATTTCAGATAGTTTCTATGAAAAAAATATGAAATAGTATAATGGCATCAAAGTGACCAGAGTGGGAGAGAATGGGAGAATTCTCATACAACCTTTTTTTTTTTTTTTTTTTTCACATATGATATTGGAGTGGAAACAGAATAGTAAGAAAATACCTTGTGCATATCTGGGGCCTCAGTAAGTCATGCAAAGAGACTAGCAGGAATAGAGACTCTCAGTGGAAACCACACTTCAGCAGTTGAGAGCTGGAGTAAGTTAGGTAGGGAAAATGTGGAAGATGAAGTAAGAATGTTGGGCAGGACTACAGCGTTATTGCCTACATAGTGATTAAAAGCTGAGATTAATAAGAAGTACAAATGGGAAGTTATGTGGAAGGTGTTCGCCTGATATGATTGATATTTTTAAGATTAAGCTGGCTTCTTGCATTTTCAAAGAAAGAAAAGAACTTTGTTTTTGTTAATTTGAGGTCCTATAAAAGCACAAAGAAAGCTAAAGACAGTCCTTTTAGCTGTGGCTTCTCTATAAACTTGATTGTCATTTGGATTTTTATCCCTGCACCCTACTTTCTAGGGCTGGAATTAGAAATGAGGATTTTAGAACCATCTCTAGGATTAAAGGATAGAATAAATAGGGTATTTTGAAAGGGGAAAATAGAGAATTTTCTACAGAGTTCTGGCTGCAACAGATTTGGTAGTCTGGAAGTAAATTAATTCCCCACATAGCAGAATAAAGGTTAACTCAAAGCAGTGTCAGTGGCTCAACAATCTTGGCTCTTTACCATATCATACATTTTTATTTTTAAATATTTTTATATTTATTTATTTATTTTTATTTATAAGTAGAAAGATATAAAAGAGAGACAGAGAAAATGAGAATTGTTGCACCAGGGCCTCCAGCCACTGGAAACAAACTCCAGACACATGCACCACCTCATGCATCTGGCTTAAATGGGTGCTGGGGAATCGAACCTGGGTCCTTAGTCTTCACAGATAAGTGCCTTAACCTCTAAGCCATCTCCCCAGCCCCATTTTTCTTTTTGTTTAATCTAATTTATGTAATTTTACATGTAGATTCTTGGCTGTCCCATCTGACCATGAGTAGCATGAAAGGAGAAGGTAGAAACAGTATCATAATCTCCCTTATATCCTCAACCTGTGACAGGTAGAAACTCAACAAAAACTATTTGAATAAATGCATAAATAAATAACAAGATATGTAAGCAAAGAAGAAGAAAGACAGAGAGAGAAAGATTGAGAAACATATGGCTGTTGCTGAAGTTCTCATTCACTATAGTTTAATATGATTAAAACCAAGATAGTTTAACTAATGAGTATGTTGATAAATGAAATTATAGTTTTAATGATTAACTAATTAGAATGCTATTATTAACAGAAAGTATATTATTAGTACCATAGTTATTTTATTTGAATGATTTTCTACCATACTAATTATTTTGAAAGAGGAACTAGACACCAGCCCATGGGTAATACATAAGTTAATATTTAATTGTTAACTTGAATGTATCTAACTTGTAAAAAATAATGAAGAATTAAAATTTTTCATAGTCTTGTTAGTAGGATAGGCATTTTAAGACAATGATATATTATTGGTAAATAATGGAAATGTTCTCAGATACTTTTTCTTGAGAACTTTACTTTATGAACATATTGCCCATTGGTCATATTCCACCAGTTTATATGCTTATGTCCCCTCTCCCCTGTCCCCATTTTCTGAAGCCCTCCTCAGTGGGGTAATAGTATCTACTGTAGGGTCATGAACGCATTAATCTCTGTGGGCGGTGGAGGAGGGGCAGTGCCTCAGAATACTCCATCCCACCCTGTTGCTCTTACATTCTTTCTATCGCCTCTTCCAGAATGTTCCCTGAGCCTTGACGGGAATGTTATAAGTCTCTTTTAATGTTGAGTTCTCAGCAGCCTTGGATTTTTCTGCTTGGGTGAGCTTTGAGTCTCCCCAGTGTTTACTGCTATCTTCTTGGAGAAGGTTCTCAGGCTAGCAGTGAAAGAAGCACTGAAATTTAATCTGTCACTTCCTCTGTAATGTTTGTATGAGAAATTCTAGATAGTGAAAGGTACTGAAGCAAGTGATAGTACAAAAGTCTATCAACTCACTGGTGAATCCGTGCTCTGCTGAAAGGGCCCGTGTAGCAGTCTGACTTCTCCAGGTCTGGAAAAGCTGACTTGTCAAGAACCATCGGATTTTTGGACACCCACTTTTTGATTCTTTTGAAGTAACTTTGTACCCTGGAATAAAGTTCCAGTTTAGAATTAGATTAGGTTGTTTTCTAGAGCTATGCTAACCTTCTATGCCAGTTTCCTTAAGAATTAGAGAACAAGTTCCAAATGATGGGTAGACACACACAAACAGAGAGAAAGAGAATGCTCATATGCACTGATTGGAATCATACTTATTTTACAGAAAAAAAAAGATATACAAGAGACTGAATCCCTAGATGGATTCTGGAAGTCTAGATTTTGTTACCATAATAAAGCTGTTTCCCCTAAAAATGCAATATTTATATAGTACTAATGATGTTCTGTTAGGAGATTTTTGAAGTATTCCACAAAAGCAACAGAACAGACCTGGACAAGTACAACACATTTCAATATTTGTTTGGCCAATTCTGTTTGAACTTTGAAAGAAACTAGGACAGTAATGAGCAGGTAACAAACACTGTATCTTCATGATTGTTTTTTTCAAGTTTATTATGGTAAAATTACCATGTGAAATTTCCAATAAGAATTTAATCATATGATGATACTTAGGATGTGAAACTCTTCTCTCTCCTTCAGCCATTAAGATCACCTGGAGGATATTTCTATTTCTATTTTTGAGGGAGTATAACACTTTTAGCATAAAATAATATGAGGTTTTGGAGGTGTTCATTTTGTTGACATAATGAGCAAAGCCTCTAAAAATAATAAACTATCGCCATGTCCAGAGGCCAGTGGAAGAAGATAATTAGATGAAATTGAACACATTTCTAATCTTTTAAGCCCCTGAAGCTCTAGAGGTGATGTGATGCCACCTGCCCTACATCATTAAATGGTGAATGAATTCCAACTGGCATTTCCAGGTGGATAATACTGATGAGATACAGCACTGGGGACCTACAATCTCTGACCAAATCTCGGGCCAAAATACAAACAACCCAGAAAGAAAGGCAAGGTTTTAATTGTTTACAAATAGATTACATAAAAGGTGTTTAACCTGATCACTTACATTGGTCATAGAAAATAAACAGTATTGTAAATTTAGATCTTCATACATGATGGTGAAATATTGCATACCAAAATTCAGTAACTATGTTTATTTTTTCCTTGAGCCTTGTTTACTTTTCTTATTTATTAAGTTGATTTTTTTTTGCTTGTTTGTGTGTGTGGAGTGCATGCATGTGGGGGCGTGCACATGAGGAGGCCAGAGTTGTTAATGGTGTTGGATGTTTTCCTTAATCGCTCTCTCCCTTACTTTTTTGAGACAGAGTGTCATCCTGAACTTAGACCTTACAGATTTGATTGACAGCCCAGCCAGCAAGCCGTGGGATTTCTTGTATCTGCCTTCCTGGCACTGGGACTACAGTCACGTGCCACCACACCTGGCTTCGTTTTGTGAACCTAGGTTCCAGGCATAAGAACTCAGGACTTCGAACTTGTTCAGTGAGCACCTGACGAAGCTCTGCTCCACAGTCCCATGAAAGAAAATTTGAGGAGTAAATCAACAGTGCCCACAACATGGCATGCATTAAAATATGTGATAGTAAAAATGGAAAGAGGTGTTGTTATTACTGATACTACTGTACAAGCCTTTGCACCAACATATTCCATTACCTAGCCTCTCATAAACATTCATCATGCTGGACTTCTTGCAAATTCTAGATTTTGTGATATACTGTGAACATGATTTCTAATAGAGTGTTAGTGTCCTTTCTTAAAATCAGGGGCAAGGCAAGAGAATCCTATGGAAATTGAAAATAAATCCAAATTAAAGAGTTGGAAGCATTTAGTCAAGATGCAAACTGTAACACTAGCTGTGAAAACAGTCAGGGTTGGTGGGCAGGGATGGGAAGAAAAACATTCAGTTCCCCTGATCTCTTAAACTGGCTACTTTTGTTGTTTCTTCCTTGTAGGCTATTGAAAAGAACCTTTAAGGCCGGGCGTGGTGTCACACGCCTTTAATCCCAGCACTCGGGAGGCAGAGATAGGAGGATCGCCGTGAGTTCGAGGCCACCCTGAGACTCCATAGTGAATTCCAGGTCAGCCTGAGCTACAGTGAGACCCTACCTCGAAAAAAAACAAAAAAAAAGAACCTTTAATATTTGAATATAAAGATGTCCTATGTAAAAGTGAAAAATTGATGCAATTATAAGACTAAATCTTTTTCTATAATCCTGCCTGGAAATATAATGTTCTTTAAATTTGAATAATTGCATGCATATTATTTTTCCTGGTTGTTTTCTGGCCAAAATTCTTTCACTATGTTTTTCTTGACACTTCTTAATTGCATCCATAAAACTGAGTAACAGAAAAAAAACTCATTTTCAATAAAAGAAATGTAAAGGGGTAGATTTTAGTAAGCTTCAAAATACTTGAACTTTATATGAACTTGAACAGAAAATAATAAACATAAGATATGAAACATATCAAAACACACATATTTATTTTTTTTAATTTTATTTTCAATATTGATCATAATATAAAATGTACCATTTTCATTATTTAAAATGTTTGTTTCTTTAGAATTTGGTATGCAGATATTCATGATTCATCCTAAACACAAATTTACTGTCAAACTGAACTATTGTAATTTGATGTAGAGTTTTATTGAGACTTTAATATACAGTACTTTGCTCCTCAGCAAAGCTCTAAAAGAGAGATATCTGTTCAATAGCAACCCACTGTGGTGGTTTGATTTGGGTGTCCCTCATAAACTTAGGTGTTCTAGGTGCTAGGTTCCCAGCTGGTGGAGATTTGAGAGTTAATGTCTCTTGGGGCAGTGTATTGTTGGGGGCATGCTTAGGGGTATTATTGCCAGTTTTCCCTTGCCAGTGTTTGGCACACTCTCCTGTTTCTGTTGTCCACCTGATGTTGGCCAGGGGTGATGTGCACCCTCTGCTCATGGCATCATTTTCCCTGCCATCATGGAGCTTCCCCTCGAGCCAATAAGCCAAAATAAACCTTTTTTTTCCCACAAGCTGCTCTTGGTTGGGTGATTTCTACCAGCAATGCAAACCTGACTGCAACACCCACTGACAATATAGTCAGAAATTTTCACTGTCTATGGAAGCCCACTAAAAGCAGCCAAAACCAAGATATTTTTATCAACCATTCAACACTCATCAGTCACAAAATAAACAAGAAAAATGCAGTTGTAAATGTCTGCACTACAATATCCCAGTTACTGATTTAATCATGCAATAGTGGCTTTGGAAATTTGCCACACAGAGCAGGACCAAATCCACATATGGAAAATGATGACAGTTCATTGTAAATCATAATTTTTTTTTATTAGTCAGTTCTGTGTAAATCATAATTTTTAAAGTTTTTGTTTATTTTTATTTATTCATTTGAGAGTGACAGACAGACAGAGAAAGAGGCAGAGAGAGAAGGTACGGTCATACAAGGCCTCCAGCCACTGCAAATGAACTCCAGATGCATGCGCCACCTTGTGCATCTGGCTTATGTGGGTACTGGAGAATCGAGCCATGAACTGGGGTCCTGAGGCTTCACAGGCAAGAGCTTAACCACTAAGCCATCTCTCCAACCTTTAAATCATAATTTTAACCAGGCAGATATTTGTCTCTGCTGAGGAGCATCATGAGTTTTATGTTGCTTTAATATTAATATCCAAAATGTTTATTCAACTTCAGGTTTTTTTCCTCCATAATTTATTTGTTTTGTCACAAAATCCTACCACACTTAAATTTAATGTTCAAAAGATATCCCCCTATCATGATTTATAAGGTTTGAAATTATGCTTACCTATTTTCTTTGGTACAGGAAAAGGATTTATGGAGTCATTTACTAAGATGCTTTGCTATTCAAACCAGGTTTTCTGGCTTTTGTGCCATTCTGACTTGTACCCCTCTACAGAATCCCTCAGTGGCATGACACACACTCTGCCATGGTACAATGCTGTGTTTGTATGTGTAGAGATTTTTTTTCAATGAGCAGGGAAACAGCCATACATATTTGACTTTTTGATTGGGCATTCATTAAATAGAAGCTCACTTCCTCCAGGTAAATAGAACTAGGGAGATTCAGGCTAAGTAAGTTCTTCTGTCTCAGGGTTGTGCTTTAACTCCTTTTATATAGGTACTCTTACTCAGGGCTAAAGAGCTGATGTGAGTCTCTTGAGCAGAAATTCATCTTTTCATACTAGAACAGGAAAGGAAGCCTAGGGCAGCAGAATAGAGGAGGTCTAGGGTGAAAAGACGTGCATGGTCTTGTCATGTCATGCTCTGGATGCTCGTCTTTTCCTTCACTGTCAATAAGAAAATGGAATTCAATGACCACAAGGTGTTTCTAGGTCTGCTGTTCTAATAAGCTAGTGGGTCACCATTTACCCAATGATCTCCACTGTATTACTATTTTAAAAATTAAAACCCATTGAGATGTTAACTTTCGATTTAAATCTTCCTTCCGTAACAATAGATCATGAGAGGATACTGGGACTGTCCATAAGAAAGAGTAACAAAGAAATAATATGTGGGGTTTTTTTGGCAAGTTACTTTAGAAATTGTTTCAAAAAATCAATAGTATTTTCCCCAAATTTATAACTACTAATATGGATAATAAAGTGTCTTTTTTCTTATTTTTTTTTCCAAGTGACAAATTACATGTAATGAAAGTGTGCAACATCCACCAACCTGCTCATTGATTTACTCTTCTGGTCAGTGTAGTAACATTTTTTCCTTTAAAAAAAAAAGAAGAAGAAACCAGATAAGGAAAATAAATTGAGACCAGTGAGTAATGATATTCTATAACACTGAACATATCAACACTGAAAATTGTAAATGGTCATGAAACAGAGGCAGTATGTTATAATATGAGCAATAAATTTGTATAATTTTAATTTCAGAATATTAGTTCCTTATAACAAAATATTTTAAAACTCAAGACTGCTTTTGATATTATTTTACCTATAAAGTTATCTGTCTTCTGTCACTCAATGGATAGGAACTGATATTTGCTTACATGTCATATAGAGTCATCTATTTACACATTCATTAACCCATCTAAATACATATGTAATAGCCGGGCGTGGTGGCACACGCCTTTAATTCCAGCACTCAGGAGGCAGAGGTAGGATTGCCGTGAGTTCGAGGCCACCCTGAGACTCCATAGTGAATTCCAGGTCAGCCTGAGCTAGAGTAAGACCCTACCTCGAAAAACCAAAAAAAAAAAAAAAATACATATGTAATAAAAACCTTTTTGTCAAGAATTGGTCAGGCATACCACTAAAAATTTAGAGAAAAAAGATCTCTTCTTTCAAGTGATCGTCCTTTACCATCAAGGCAAAGAGAAACCAGGAGATAAAACACCCCTCGCACATCAGCCAGGGCCCAGACAAACGACAGAGGAATTGATGAGATGAACAAGAGTGCTGCTTCCATGGCAAGCCTGAAAACCAGCACCAGGGTGATGAAGACAGACACTGAGGATATTCAAAGCATACCAAGGCAGAAATCCAGAAGCTGCTGAGAGCACAACACTAAAGTAGACTTAAAACACCCACCGTGGCTCAGAAACTTTGTGGAAGAGGAGATGGAAAGACTGTAAGAGCCACAGAGTGGAAGGGAATGTCCAGAGGCATTCCACCCACCTCTTTCAGTGACTTACTGCTGCTCTCACATCTCATAACTCACATCCTCATGGTGAATACCAGCAATCCCACTGAGAAGGGCCCTCAGCAGAATGGGGGCAGGAAGGAGGGAAATGATGGTACCAATGTGTGATGTTTCCATACAAAGTATCTACTTAATAAAAAAAAAAAAAAAGAGGACAAACTGATGGGAAAACACCAATTTATATTACATAATTAAAGCTCCAATAAACAAAGAAAAAGAAAATCAATTTTTTTCTTTTTTTAAAGATCTCTTGGGCTGGAGAGATGGCTTAGCAGTCAATGTGCTCACCTATAAAACCAAAGGACCCAGGTTCAATTCCCTAGGACCCACATAAGCCAGATGCACAAGGTGGCACATGTATCTAGAGTTGGTTTGCAGTGGCTGAAGGCCCTGGCATGCCATTCTCTCCCTCTCTCTCTCTCTCTCTCTCTCTCTCTCTCTCTATATATATATATATATATATATATATATATATGTGTGTGTGTGTGTGTGTGTGTGTGTGTGTATCTTAAGTAAATAAAGGAACTAAATAAACTTTAAAGAAATCTCTTCTTTCAACAAACTTCTTTTACCATCAAGGGAGCAGGTAGTCAGCTGTAACTGAGTGTGATGATGGAGCTAGGTAGACAATGCTGTTTCAATGCCTATGAAAGGATCTCAATCAGTTTCTCAGGTGGAGGAGAAAAGAGGCAGGGAAGCCTTTTCAAAGGAAGTTGTCTGTGTTCAGTCTTGAGGCATGAGTGGTAGTCAATCTAGTAAAGAGGACATACCTGGAATTCTAGACATAGGCAGCCATATATAAGATGGTTAAGGGGACATGACCAAGCATTGTAAGATTCAGGAAACTGCAACTCAGTTAAAGCTAGACAACATATGGAGAGTTGAGGGATATGGAGAAAACAAAAGGCAAATTTAATGCTAAGGTTTTTGGATGAAAAACAATGGGGAAGATAGTATTTTAAGAAGCATAATACACTGTTTTTTTTTTAGATGTAAAAATTCTGGTAGCAAGAGGTAGGAAGATCTCTGTTAGTCTGAGGCTACCCTGAGACTACATGGTGAATTCCAGGTCAGCCTGGGCTAGAGCGAGACCCTACCTCAGAAAAAAACAAACAAAAAATAAACCTCTGGTAGCAGAGCTTAATTTATCCCCTTGGTGAATCCCTCCCTATTTTCTGTTTTGACTTCAGAAATATGATATTCTGCACATCCTAAAATGCTTTTTGTATTATGACCAAAACTTACTTAGATGATCAGTCAGTACCATGGGGGTGGAGGGCTAAGAGTCAGGATAATTACTATTTAGTTCTAATTATTTGTGAAGTGCTTAAAGACTTTCAGAGATGAAAATTACTTATAATGATGGGTCTTGTTATCTGAAGTGTCTTAGCATATCTCACACTAAATTCGAAGTTTTCCTGGCAGTTCATTACAAAGATCAAGAACCACATGTTTAAAACTTCCTGTAGTAAATATTTATTAATTCAAAAATTCAGGAATAAATATGGTTATTTCAGGATATCGTTTGTAATTTTTTTTTTTGAGGAAGGGTCTCACTCTAGCCCAGGCTGACCTGGAATTCACTATGTGGTCTCAGGGTAGTCTTGAACTCACAGCAATCTTCCTACCTCTGCCTCCTGAGTGCTGGGGTTAAAGGTGTGTGCCACCACGCCCAGTTGTACTAGTATTCTTTAACATACCTTGGCAAATGGTGTATATTTTCTAATATTTGTATCATTAAATAAATAAAACATCAATAACATTTTTAAATGATTCTTACTCTTATCAGAGAAAACTTTTCATCTATATTTAAGAATACTGTATATTTATATGACCTAATTTCCACAAAAATATAAAGGATTGTGTCCACTTTTATGAAATAAGAAATGAGATTGACCTTTGGAATTTCTAAAAGTTAAACATTTGAAAATAACTATTTCACCTTATCAGTCAGCAACTCCTCCTTCAAATGACAGAAAGTGTTCAGGATATCAGAAAGCTTACCACATTAGGCAAACAAGTTAGAAAGAAAGAAAAATAAAAACTGTTTAGGATGTCCTAATGCTTAGAAGAGAAATTTTTTTGGTTACAAGAGCACAACTTACTGCTATAAAGTATACCAAAATACAGACCCATCTTTATACTTATTGAAATAAAAATTTTAAATACCTGAAGGGCATCCTAATATTCAGCCTCTCCGCATACATGCAAAGTGTGTCCCATGGAATGTGAATTTTAATAAACATGATATCCGGGTTTGCAACAGCTGGCTGCAAAGGGTGAAGAGATGGACTGCATTACTTAGCGTCAGTACCGATGATATTATACCAAGATTTGATTTGAGAAGAGAGAACATCATCTTTCAGTTCTGCATAGCTCATTATAACTCAACTATGGGAAAATTATGTAGATATAAACCTATTTAAAATTTAATAATGCCATTGAGATTTTCAAAACTTGGACACACGCAGATATACACTTAAAAGAACAGTGTCTTTAAGTTGATTTTAAGTAAATGCCTCCAGAATACACTCAAAGTTAGTTTGAAACCCAACGGACACATAAAAAAAGGAAGAAGAAAGAAAAAAAGGGTATTTATGAGGAGGACTCCCTTGAAACATCACAAATTCAAAATTTCCTCACTGTGAGTAGGTCTGATTGTCACCTGTACTGGCAAATGAAAAGCACAAAGCTCCCACTTCCACTATGATATTAACAAGAAGGTTTTTCTCTCCTCTCCCTCCTATGAATTCCCCCTCTCCCAGAAAGCTGCTGGGAGGACAGATTTAATGCCTTCTTGAAAAAAAAAAATCCATAGCTGCACTTCTAAGGGCCAGCGGCAGCGAGCCCTTGCTCTGTATCACTACCGTAAACAAGAAACAACCGCTTGTATGAATCAGTGAGCTTTCTCATATTGATCATTACCAAAATCCAGATTCCCCAGTCAGTGCGATTTTGAGGTGACTCTGACTTTCAAGCTATGTTTTGATGTACATTTAATCATGACCCTTATTTTTATTCAGCAAGGGCATAAAATACTAAAAATTGTCAACCTTTATTAAATAATGTATATGTGTCACACTTTATTAAATAACCACTTAAATCCACAAATGACTCCCTGGGTCTCCTGGTCCATCTCTAGGACAATGGAGTGCATACATGATAGAAACCTGTGCCACACAGAGCTCTTCCATTTGCTTACTCTGGCCTCTTGGTGGCATGTCTACCTAGGTATGTGTAGAGAGAGTGAAAACATATTTTCTTGTCAAGATACAAGGTCAGGTTTGAGTCCACATCATCTGATACTTCTTGTATTCTTTCAAAAATAATACTCTAATAAAATTCTTATTAGTGCCAAAGTTAGATTTTTCTTTACACAGATATTTTGATCACACTCTGAGGTGAATTCCTTTCTCAAAAGAAAAGCATCTTGATACTTAGAACTGATCCAGCAGCTGTAGTCTAATGTAAGCATCTAAATAATTGGCTAATTTGGCGTTAGTTTCACTTCTATTCATATTCTAACCTTTAAAAAACCTACACAGTCATTTTCTAAAGTTCCCACAATGTGAGATCCATTGAACATGGAACAAGTTTCTGACCATTTGGGCACCAAATTCCATGACGTTTACCTATCATGTGAACGTTTGTAATAAAATAACTACTTTTTTTCTTCCACTGATGCACAGTTGCCTAACACAGTTCACATGAATTTCCATCAGATTCAATTATTTAAGAAATATATGAGTTCTTGGGCTGGAGAGATGGCTTAGCGATTAAGTCTCTTGCCTCCAAAGCTAAAGAACCCAGGTTCAATTCCCCAGTACCCACGTAAGCCAGAAGCACAAGGCGGCGCATGCATCTGGAGTTCGTTTGCAGTGGCTAGAGGCCCTGGTGCATCCATTCTTTCTTGTACCTCTCTCTTCTCTCTCTCTCTCTCTCTCTCTCTCCTTTCAAATAAATAAATAAAATTTTTAAATGTATGAATTCTAAAAGCTCCCTACACTTCCCACTGTAAATACTGGAAACTGATGGCTGCTGGGAAAGAGTTGTCACATCCTTTAGTGGTGAGGCACTAGTGGGCTGCTCATTCTGCAATACATAGCCTCCCACCTGTGATTATGCAAGCAATCTTCTTAATTTAAATCAGTGGGTCAAAAAATGAGGGCCATGGAAGTAAGAAGGAGGTCTAATGGGGAGAAGGCCTTTAGTGGGAGGGAAAGAAAGAAGATAGGGTAATTGGAGGGAGTGGGATCAAAATACATTGCATACATGTGTTAAGGTGTCAAAAATTAATTTTAAAAAGCTCAAAAGTATTGAAAATTGTAATTTCAATTTAAAATTATATGGTCTTGAAAGTAAACTAAAGTTTTATATTCATATATTCATAAAGCATGCATTCTAAATGTTGTAGATTTCATGGGTTTGCCAGAAGAACATATTCAGGGAACCATGTCACTGGATGAACTCAAGTCTAGACAGAGCCTGATGTCTGACCACTTCAGAGATGTTCAACTACATACGTACTTGCTGAAAATGTCTGAGAACAGGGCAAAGTATACTAATGAACTTAAGGCTTGTGCTTTCCGTTTTCCTCTTACCTTAGTGAGTTCCTAGCACTTTGACAATCACTGGAAAAAAAAAAAAAAACAGCAAATGGCACTCTCATGTTAGTGTAACTTTTAAGGGCAGTTTCTACTTGAAATATGTTTGTTTCTAATTAAAGGTAAAACACTATGGAAACCATGACTAGAAATGTTAGAGGAAGATGCAGTTGTCAAATATCTACACCTCATCACTGAAGCAGACCAAAAATGAACCCAACATGGCTCAGGGAAATTTTGGGGAAGAGGGGGTGGAAAGAATGTCAGAGCCACATGTTGGGTCATGATATGCAGAGACATTTAGCTTACCCATAACTGTGGGCTAACTCCACAATGCATGACCCATATACCTCAACAAGGAGGGGCCAAGGGGAGGGGGTAGGTCACGGATGAGACTAATAATGATACCAAACTGACTGTATTTGCTGAATACAGAACTGACTAATAAAGAAAAAAATATATCTACAGATTTTTCAATTTAGAGCAGTATTTATGCTTGGAGAAATGTATATAATTTTTAAAACAACCATTGATTCTACATAGGTATGTAAAATATATTGATTATCCATTTGGATATTTGTCACTGGTCAAGGAGAAGGAGCACATTATGAAGTTGGAATTTCCAAGTTCTTTTTAATGACTGCTCCAGACATTGCAAAGGTTTCTGTGTAAGTATGACAGAAATAATAAAATCCTGTTAGTGTTAGGGATGTAGCAACCCTAGTCTCTCCATCTACGCCCTCTGTTTGAATGTCAGTACTGCAAAGTAAAATTAAAATAAGCATGTAAATAAAAATGTTAAACATGAAGGACGTAGGCATTCACATGTTTATATGACTTTTTCATCCAGAGTAAATCAAAGACACATTTCATGCTTCACTGGACTTATTCATATAAAGTTCTTGTCTTCAAATGTTAGTAAAGGGCCTTCTCTTGAACTTATGTTATCTGCTCCAGTGTTGTTATGTCAACTGACCTTTCACTTGCCAAGTGCAGTTTAAATTTCTTCACTCTGGATCACATTTAGAATAAATTGTATGGCATTGTGTGAAAAGGTGTGGTGTTTGTAATCTCAGAGATTTAAACACAAATTCCACTTGCTCCATTTAGTAGGTCTACAACCTTAGGAAAAGATATTAATCCTCTTTACCTTGAGCCTCCTTGCCTGAGGAATGAAGAGAGGGACCTCTCAGCCTCAGAATAGAGGGAATAAGGTTGTAGGGAATTGTATGAAGTGCCTGTCACTTCAGGATCACTAGAAAGGTTCCCTGTCGCCTGACAGCGTGCCTGCCAAATCAGACTCTGCTCTAAACAGAGAGAATTTTAAAGTGTCTTTAGAGTCCTTCTCCCTTGTTATCACCCTGTGAGCAGTCAGTTGATTCCTCTTTGGTGGAACCTGTGCCTTGGTTTTCCACACTTTCTACACAGGATTTTGGGTTATACAAGCATAAAGCCAGCAACAACCTCTGATTTTGAAAACGAAGCATTAAAAGAAAAGTAAGAAGCAGAAAATCTCTGAAGTATAGTGACTTGAATCATGGTGTTAGTAAAACAGTTAAATCTTTTCCTCTCGTGATATAAATTGAAAGAAACTGTCAAAACAATAGAGCTATACTTCTATTCTCATTGAAGAAGGCACCCAGTCTGTCTGCATGCATTTAGAAGGTCAGCCCTATACGTAAACGGTAGGTTTCTTCTCATTTACTCCAGTTCCTGTTTTTGCTCACTTGCCACTATTTCCTGTCTTTGTCATGTATTTATTACATCGATGTACACTTTTTTTCTAGTGATCTTTCCCTTATATTTACAAACGTGCCACAGAGAACACTGTTTTGTTCATTTACATCCCAAACCTCTCCTTCTGTGTCAGATTTCCAGTAGATACTCATCCATCATGTATTGAACAGATGAATAAATAGGTTATTTTTTTTTTTGGAAATGGGGTCTTTTATATCCCTGACTGGTCCAGATCTTGCTATATATACATAGAGATATACTGGGTTGTAGAATCCTATATCCTGGAAGACAGACTAAAAGGTTGAACCCTCAACAGGACCTGAGGGAGCACCTGAATCGAAGGGATCTGGAGAGGGTGAGATGAAACCTAACATTAAATTTCTCCTGTTTCTTTTCTTTTTTTCTTTCTCCCCCCCCCCTTACTTTCTTTCTTTCAGGATGTAGTTAATACCCACAATGAGTTGCTGATCAGAGAGACCTATAAGGTTTCCCAAAACAAGACAGACTTCTCTCTGAGCACTTAATTACCCACCAGAGATTAATGGTGAGATCCTACTGCTGAAGACACCATATGCTGTCCGTAGGAAACATGGAAAGACCTGGCTGGAATCTGGAAGTGAGACAGTCCCCACACAGCCCATCTAGTACTATAAGGTGTTACATGAGCTACTGGGGGAAAGTGACCAACATCTGTCTAAGCAACTCAAGGTGAGCTACTCAGAAACAACCTGATGTGATACTCACATAAGTGCAATAGTGGCACACAGCCATGGTTGGTAACCAACTGCTCTTGGATTGGCTAACAGATCTGCACAGTGCAAAGAAAACCATATCTGGACCTGGGAAACAAGTCAGAATCATAGCCAGATAATGAGTTTGC
The DNA here is from genome assembly GCA_036346955.1 of Dipus sagitta. Taxonomy (NCBI): domain Eukaryota; kingdom Metazoa; phylum Chordata; class Mammalia; order Rodentia; family Dipodidae; genus Dipus; species Dipus sagitta. The sequence goes on along the minus strand of CM070779.1, from coordinate 86,433,331 downwards.
TTTCCAATACTAAGCTCCCACTAATCTTGGGCTATAAGAGAATCTATACCCATTAAATTCTCTCTAAATTAATAATGGTTATCCCATCTAACCTGTGCTGATTTCACTCTCTGTTGGAGAATCTGCTTCTCTTTTTCAGATGGGAGAGGATCTGAGGAGAGAAATGACCCATCATACTCCACCAGGGTGCCAGCTGAAAATGGACAAGAGTGCTATTTTCTCAGTGAGCCTGATATCATCAGCACAAGGGTGAAGGACAGAGACACTGAGGACACTCAATACTTACCAAACCAGAGACCCAGAGGCTCTTAAGAGCCCATCACTGAAGTGGACTTAAAATGTACCCAACATGGTTCAGGAAATTTCATGAAAGAGTGGGCAGAAAGATTGTTGAGCCACAAGTTGGGACATTATGCACAGAGACATTGCCTCTCCCCCATAACTGATGGCTGCCCCCACAATGCATAACCCACAATCCCCATGGGGATGACCTGCATCCTCAATGAGGAGGGTCCCTTTGGAGGAAGGGCAGGGATGAGGGAAAGGATGGTACCAACATGTACTATATACATACTGAGTATGTCCAAATCTAATAAAAGAAAAGAGAGAAAAAAAGAAAGAAATAGACTGGGTTGGTCTTGAATTTATAATCATTTTACCTTGGAGTCCCAAGATCTAGGATTACAGCTGTGAACAGCCTGCCTGACTCTGATTATTAATTTATTACTGTCACGCTCTTTGAAGGGAATAATCTAATCATCATAAATAAAGGGATGCTTTTGAAGGAGGATTTTGCATTACAGTGACTACCAGTGATGAGTGAAATGTCAACCTAAGTTCACAGGTAGTTAGAACATGACTCATTTACATGTATTAACTTTAAATACATATACGGTGAGAGATCTTTTTAATCGATGTGCACTATCTTTTTTCATAACTTCCTCAACTTAATTTCTCTCTTGTTACACATGCACTTGAAAAAGACAAAAGAAAAATGATTGCTAGTGAGCAAGGTGGTGCTACAGGTGACAGGGTGGCTCTATCAGGAGAAAGATTCCCTTCTCCTGCGGAAGCACATGTGCTGGTCTCTGGTCGGCTCCGCTCTGGTGAAAGCAGGATGGCGCTGTCAGGAGGAAGATCACCTCCTGTGGAAACGCAAGCTGCCAGTCTTGCTCTGCTCTGCTCAGCTCTTGTGAAAGCAGGCTTCAAGGGGAACAAAACACCCACAACCTTCACACTTCACATTATTATTTAATTATTCCACCCCAAATTCCCAAGAGGTTGAACAATCACTCTTGAAAGAAGAGGAAATTTAAAACGTTTTTCACAGTCACTGCAAGTTTTTGGTACAGAGCAAATGAAACAGCCCCACGGACTCTTTCATCAGAGAATGACACATTGCCTATGTGAGGTGCATGGCAAAGCGCTGGCCCTCACAGTTACAGACCAGCTTCCTCTTCATGAAGTAGCTTTCCAATATGCCTTGTCCACATTAATATGCAACTTAATAAGTACTTGAGATCTTCCCTCTGCCTTACCCACTATTTAGCTCTGATGAATGTGTGATTTCAAAACATGGACAGATTTCTCGTCATCTGTAAGGTAATAAATCAAATGTTCTCCAACCTTTTTGCAAAATTGTCTTCCCTTATCTCTTATAAAAAGCTCTAAATATTTTCAATTCAATATTAATAAACTTCAATTGCAACCAAATGTCACAGCCTTCAATAGCAACAACTTAGAAAGATAATAAACGCTCATAATATAACAAAATACAAAGAATGTGTGTGTGTGTGTGTGTGTGTGTGTGTGTGTGCGCGCGTGCTCACATGAGATTGAACCTATGTTCTTGAGCATTGTAGTCAAGGGCTTCACCACTGAACTATACCATCAACCATAACTTACAGGATTTGATATTGTAGAGACATCAGTATTTACATAGTAATAAGTCTAAATTAGCATGAAATTTTTTTTCAAAGTATACTTAGGTTATATTTTATTTAAGTATAATAAAATTATATAAAATAGAATTCCTTTGTTGCTTAGAAAGGTAATACATGACATTGATATTTTTGATAGATTCATATGCTATGCTTTAAGAGAACAAGACAGTGGAAGGAACGTGGAACATGTATAAAAGCTTATATCTCAATGAACATTTCCCACAGAATCATAACTGATGATGTGTGAACCTTCATGCAGAAGTGTATAAGTACATGTATTTTTTAACTTATGTATTTCAAAGAATTGGTTCATGAAACTATGATGGGAGAAAAGTTCCAAGATCTACCATCAGCATTCAATCCACTACTGTATTTCCATTCTTAGGGCCATCAGGCTTAAGACCCAGAGATCCAGGGTTTTGTCTGAGTCAAAGGAAGGAAAGAACCAATGTATCAGGTCACAGCGGTCACGGGTAGATCCCAGTAATCATGGGATCCTCAATGCTTTTTGTTTTATTCAGACCTTCAAATAATGGGATAAGGCTCATAGCATTAGGAAGATTTAAATTATTATAAATATATATATATAATTATATATATAATATATTTTGATCATATTCACCCATTCTTACCTCTTTCTACTACCACTAATCCCCTTCTTCCCAATTAGTCCTCTAAATTAAGGTTGTTTGGATGAGTATGGAGGCAGCAAGATAGGCAATTTATCAGTGGCTACACCAGTGAAGAACATGACACTCCTAACCCAGTAGCCATTAACTATCCATAGCTCCTCTGGGAAGGTTAGAGTCCTGTGAGCCTCTCCCTCATCCATGACAGAATACTGACAGGTTCTGTCATGTTCAGGAAGCTACAGCTTCTGTGAGCTCATGGCTGTGAGAGCCATATGCTGCCTGAAAAAACAGCATCTACATATTCCTCTCCATGCTGTGACTCTAACATTATCTCCCCCCTCTTCTGCTCTGATTCAAGTCTTAGAGGGAGTGACCTATATCTGAATGCGAGTGCATAATAGTCATTCTCACAAGCTATATGTCTCTAACTTCTGCAAAAAACAAAAACACATCTGTTATTGATGCTGAGAGACACAATCATTTACAGGTATAAACATAAATATTATAAGGCAGTTGGACAACCTGTTCATTTAATATAACAATAGTTGTAGGCTCCCACCTTAAGCCTAGGGCTATCAATATCTCTTTTCCTGGTTGTATCTGCCCATTACAACCACTGGTACATGTGAATACGATAGATGATACTCCCATGGTTAGGCTATGTTACATGCTATATTTGAAGTTAAGAAGGTAGATTATCTTACATGGGGTGCTGTATCCCTTACACGCACTGGTCTCCTCCTGACAAGAGAGATTCAAACTAGCAGAAGCAAGCATGCAAATACCCCACTGCTGGTTTTGAGGATGAAAGGGTTTGTCCAAGGAAGGAGGATGGCCTCAGAGAGGGAAGTCCAGAAAAGCAATTCGTACATCAGTTAAAAAGCCAAGAACTGAATCTTACGACAACCTCGTAAGCTTTGGATGTATCTTGGAAAACACTCTGATTTATGTCCTGTGAGAAGCTGAGGTACGAGTCTACCCATACCATGTCAACACTGATGAGCTACAGCATTCTGAGCAACCAAATAAGTTTTGTTTTAAGCTACTATTTTAGAATAAATTGCTAAGCAGAATTAGATGACTAAAACAATAGCTTCATGAACTCTTTTAATTTAATTGGTTTATTTTTATTAGCACACAATTAGGTTTCATTATAGTGTTTTCAAACAACATTTTTCTTGTTAACTTTCCATCTGTCTCCCTTCCACTCAATTTAGAATCCAGTTGCTTCCATAGTGTGTTTCCTTTGTCCTTTCCCCTTCTCATCCCTTGCTCCCCTCTCCTGTCTCCTATCTCAAGCCATAGCCCATGCTCAGTCTCATATATCCTGATTTACATACATACAATCATTAAAAGTTAAGATTCACATGGGAAAGAACATGTGATTTTTGTCTTTCTGGGCTTTGGATACCTGACTTAATGTAAGATTTTCCAGTTTCATCAATTTCATCTAAATTTAATAACCTCATTTTTATATATGGCTGATTAAAACTCTGTTGCTTATATTGCCACAATTTTTTTTTGTTTTTGTTTTGGTTTTTTGGTTTTTGGTTTTCGAGGTAGGGTCTCACTCTAGCCCAGGCTGACCTAGAATTCACTCTGTAGTCTCAGAGTGGCCTTGAACCCACAGCGATCCTCCTACCTTTGCTTCCCAAATGATGGGATTAAAGGCATGCACCACCATGCCCACCTATATTACCTCATTTTCATTATGCATTCATCAGTTGATGGACATTTAGGCTGATTCCATTTCCTCACTATTGTGAACAGAGCAGCAATGAACATGCATATGCAAGCATCTCTGTGGTAGGATAAAGAGTCCATTGGATAGATGTTCAGGATATATGGAAGAGTTGAGTCATATGGCAGTACAATTTTTAGCTTTTTGAGAAAACTCCACACTGATTTCCATAGTGGCTGCAATAGCTTATACTCTTATCAACAGTGAATAATACTTCCTCTCTCACACAACCTAGCCAGCATTTGTTTTCATTAATTTTCTTGATGATAGCCATCCTAACTAAGGTAAAATGAAATCTCAAAATGCTTTGTTCCTGATGGGTAAGGATGTTGAACACTTAATTAGGAAAAATGAAGTAACACTTTTTTGTGATTTAATGCTAGAATGCTTATTTAGAAAAACATTTTTGTTTATGTTTGTCACCATATGTTGATTTTATATATTATAAATAATAAATCTAGTATAAATAAACTAAATTTGAAGTATTACTGTCACTCTCAAGGTTTCCCTGTCTATTGCCATCTATGGCTTTTATGTCTCTGGGCATGCTCATCAAATCCATGTTTACATGCTTTGGTCAGCAGTCTGTTATCTTTTTTGAAAACAGATATGATCATAACACTATTATGTTTAAAACTGTTCAAATACTTCACATTTCCTTAAGATAATGATTTTTAAAAATCTCAACTACCATATGGATATACTTAACCTTAGTCATTCTTTCCAACATCACATAGTACCCTATTTCTGACATTAAAATATGTTGGCATCCTTTCCTCATAATTATCCCAATATTCAATTGCTACATGCTATTGTGGAGCATGTCATCAATAGTTTAAGCAATCACCATGTGATTCTAATGGGCAGCTATTTACAAACATTACCCTTGGGCTGCTAATATGGCTCAGTTGTTAAAGGCAAGGCACTTGCTTATAAAAACAGTACCCAACACTTCCATTTTGCTCCTTTAGCACTAATCAGTTTTCAATTTTTAATTTAAAGTTTATTTTTAAAATTTTAATTATTTGCCTTCTTCTGAATTTCTCTCACCATCTAGGTGGGATGACTGCCTTTGTTGTAAGGGATTGTAGCACCATTTTATTTTCTTTTATGTCAGTTTTCATATTTTACCATTTTAAACATTTTATTTATTTATTTGAGAGAGAGAGGAAGGGAGAAAGAGAGAGAGAGAAAAATGAGCATGCCAGAACCTCTAGCCACTAAAAACAAACTCCAGACACATGCACCACCTTGTGCATCTAGCATTTGTGAATACTGGGAAATTGAAACTGGGTCTTTAGGCTTTTCAGGTAAGCACCTCAACCTTGGAACCATCTTTCCCACCCCATACTTTAAAACTTTAAGGGGTACCTTGTAATGATGAACTTTAAAGGAATTTTCAGTAAGTAGAGATCCAAAATCACCTCAGATTGTCTTCACTGTAAAAAGTCACTGAGAAACACTTGCAGTTGTGTAAGTTTTAGTGTGACGAAAAACACGCAAGATTTCCTCTACTCTCCTTTTTTACTCTCTCTTCCGCTTTCTCTCTTCCTCTCTCTCTCTCTCTCTCTCTCTCACCTTCCCCCTCTCCTCCCTCCTCCATTTGAAGCATCAACAGATTTCCTTAGTGATATCTGGATAAAATTCCATAAGGTCTTTTCAGAGGGATATATTAAAATCTCTCATCTGAGCTTTAACACTAATAATATGTAATATGGAGAAATGGGTGTCCATCAGCTTTTTCACCAACAGAGTGAATCACATATCTTAACAAGAAGATGCCTAAGATTAAAGGGAAAGACAAACTAGCAACACAAGGCTACAATTTGCAATGGGGGTTGGTTCCAATAAGACATGCCATTGGCTTCAGTATACCTACTGACTCAGCTTTCCGGGTCTTTACAGAGCTGTCAGAGACAAATCCAAAGAAGGAGAATATGAACTGGAAGAACTGTATTTGTGGACACAGAACAAAAAGCCTCTATCCTGGAATAACAATAGACAAGTGACACTATCCTGATGTGTGCCATTCCAGACAAAATACCTTTTGATAATGTCTGAAGAATGAAACCTCAAGCATGAACAGGCATCTCCTTTAAGAGCAGGACAAAAACATTTTTGGTTGAATAATAAGCAGGAGAATACTTTGGAGGAGAAGTGTAAGACTCAAGAGAATCTGGACTTTACATCATGAAAACATAATGGAATGAGCTATTATCACAAATATGCAGTTTTCATGTCTCACTCTCTTACAGGTGATAAAGTCAGTGTAGGAATGGTGAGGCACTTGCAAAATTATTGGATGAATAAAAAAAAAGTTGAAGGGCTGGAGAGATGGCTTAGCTGTTAAGGCATGTGACTGCAAAGCCTAACTATCAGAGTTCAATTCCACAGTATCCATGTAGAGCTAGATACATAAAGTGGCACATGTGTCTGGAGTTCGTTCGTAGTGGCTGGAGACCCTGGTGCACCCAGTCTCTCTGTTTGTCTCTCTTCTCTCTGTATGTCTGCTTGTAAATAAATTCAAAAAAAAAAGGAAAGTACAGTTGAAGATAGATGGGCAAAATTATTATTCAGACTTCTGGCCAAGATGGCGACCGCCTAACTGTGCCGCACATTCCCAGGAAAGAAAGGCAGACATTAAGGTTCACTGGGTCTTTTAAGGGTTCACTGGGTCTTGTAAGGGAGAGAAATCTCCAATAGATTGCCAGTGGGAGGGCACAGAGGGGAAAAAACAAGGAATCGCTGATTCCCTCATGGGTGGGCTGCCCACCCCTCCCCCCAAGCAGTCACTGTACCCACAGTCCCAGCTTCAGGAAACTCCCGCATTACTGCAGGTAAAGGGTCCCAGGCCAACATAGTTCCACCTGCCTCACTGCACAGGGGCGATCACCCTGCTACCCCTGCCCACGAGTGACCTTGGCCAGGCTATGCCTGCTGGCCCATTGGAGCTCAGGCTCCCTTGACCAATTTAAATGGCTCCCGCTGCAGCTCCGATCCCACTTGTGGAAGTTTAGTCTGCTCTGCCCACTTTCCCATTTACTGTTCATGCGCTCAAGCCCAAGCCAATTTCCAACTCCACACATGAGCTCAGACTGTGTCTGTCACTTACACTAGCTCAGCTGCCATCCCCTCCCAGTCTCCAACACCGGCCAATTGCCATTGCCCTGCTGCGGGGAGCAGAGAGAGCTTCTGGGTCCCAGTGTTCCACCACACCAGAGTTTGTGCTGCTTCAGTGCTTGCTGCCTCTGTGTCCCTCCTAGCGTGAGTGCAGGCAGCTTTAGCACATTACCCCATGAGAAGGGCCTGGAATGAAACACTGCAACGTCTAAGAACCTATGGCTTCCAACCCAAACTACTCTACCAAGCAAAAGTACCCCTCATAATAGACGGTGAAAAAAAAACTTTCCATGACAAGACTCAGCTTTACAATTACATGAACACAAAACCAAACCTACAGAGAGTATTTCAAGAAATTCTCCACAGAGAAGAAACAGATAATCAATCTCAAATGCCTACAAGAAGCAAATCACAATAACCAAACTCAGAGGAGGCACAAAAAACTTCAAAGTCCATGAAACCACCAAACCACATATACCATCACAATATGGCAGGGATCACATCAAATCTCACAGTTATTACCCTAAATATCAATGGCCTTAATTCACCCATCAAGAGACACAAGCCAACAGGATGGATCAAAAAATTAGACCCCTCAATCTGTTGTCTTCAAGAATCCCACCTCACCACTAAAGACAGGCACCTCCTCAGGGTGAAAGGGTGGAAAACAGTATTCCAAGCAAACGGGAATAATAAACAAGCAGGTGTATCTATATTAATATTGGATAAAATGGACTTCAAACCAAAAATAATCAAAAAAGACAAAGAAGGCCACTTCCTTCTTATCAAGGGAACAATCCATCAAAAGGATATCCCAACAGCATCTGGAAACCGAACAGCACACTTTTGAGCAATAAATAGATAGTGTATGAAATAAAAAATGAAATTGCAAAATTTCTAGAAATGAATGATGATGAGAACACATTGCACCAAAACTTATGGAACACAATGAAGGTGGTCCTCAAGGGAAAATTCATAGCACTCAATGCATTCATAAAAAAGACAGAGAGATCCCAAATCTAACCTAACCATGCACCTAAAGGCACTGGAAAAGCAACAAAAATCCAACCCAAAGAGCTCCAGAAGGAAAGAAATAATTAAAATCAGAGCAGAAATTAATGAATTGGAAACTAAGAAAACAATTAAGACATTTGACAAAACAAACAGCTGGTTCTTTGAAAAAATAAACAAGATTGACAAACCCCTAGCCAATTTGATCAAACAAAAAGAGAGATGCTTCAATTTAACAAAATTCAAAACGAAAAAGGAGAGATCACAACAGACATAAGTGAAATTGGGAGAATCATCAGGACTTATTTCAAAAACCTCTACTCCACAAAACTGGATAATGTGGAGGAGATGAATAAATTCCTGGATGCATACCACCTATCAAAAATAAACTCAGAGCAGATTAATCTCCTAAATGAACCTATCACACTCATTGAGATTGAAAAAGTAATTAAAAAAAACCTCCCAAAAAAGAAGAGTCCAGGACCAGATGGCTTCTCAGCTGAATTCTATCAAACCTTCATGGAAGAACTCAAACCAATCATCCTCAAACTGTGCCACACAACTGGAGAACAGGGAAAGCTACCCAACTCCTTTTATGAAGCTAGCATCACCCTAATCCCAAAACCAGGCAGAGATGCCACAAGAAAAGAAAACTACCAGCCTATTTCTCTGATGAACTTAGATGCAAAGATCCTGAACAAAATCCTCGCAACCCAAATCCAACAACACATGAAAAGCATTATCCACCGTGACCAAGTGGGATTCATCCCAGGAACACAGGGGTGGTTCAACATATGGAAATCTGTCAATGTAATACACCACATAAACAAGGTTAAACACAAAAACCACATGATCATTTCGATAGATGCAGAAAAGGCCTTTGAAAAGATACAACATCACTTCATGATCAAAACATTGGAGAGAATTGGCATGGTTGGTTCATATCTTAATGTAATAAAGGCAATATACAAATCTCCGAAGGCCCAAATAATACTTAATGGAGAGAGACTGGAGGAATTCTCATTAAGATCAGGAACAAGATAGGGTTGTTCACTCTCACCTCTGCTCTTCAATATAGTACTGGAAGTCCAAACTCAAGCAATTGGACAGGAGAAGGAAATAAAAGGGATACAATTTGGAAAGGAAGAAGTTAAGTTAGCTCTAATCCCTGATGACATGATTGTATATGTAAGAGACCTGAAAGACTCCAGCCCAATCTCGTGAAGGTGATTAACTCCTATAGCAAAGTAGCAGGATACAAAATCAATGCACAAAACTCAGTAGCCTTTCTATATGCAAATGACAAACATACAGAGAAAGAAATAAGGGACATGGTCCCATTTTCAATAGCAACAAAAAAAAAATAAAATACCTTGGAATAACGTTAAACAAGGAAGTGAAAGATCTATACAATGAAAACATTAAAACACTCAAAAAAGAAACTGAGGAGGACTTGAGAAAATGGAAAGACCTCCCATGTTCCTGGATAGGCAGAATTAACATTGTGAAGATGGCAATCCTACCAAAGGCAATATACAGATTTAATTCCATTCCAATTAAAATCCCAACGGTGTTCTTCACAGAGATAGAAAAGAATGATCTCAAATTTCATATGGAAAGGCAGAAGGCCTTGCATATCCAAACATATCCTCAGCAAAAGAAATACCTCTGGAGATATCACCATACCTGATCTAAAGCTATATTACAAAGCCATAGTAATAAAAATAGCATGGTACTGGCATAAAAACAGGAGTATAGACCAATGGAATAGACTTGAGGACTTTGGGTCAAGCAACTATAGGTACTTGATATTTGAAAAAGGCCCTAACAATATAGGCTGGAAAAAAGACAGCATCTTCAACAAATGGTGCTGGACAAACTGGATAACCATATGCAGGAAATAGAAACTTGATCCACACATTTCGCCATGCACTACACTCAAGTCCAAATGTATCAAAGACCTCAATATAAGACCAGAAACTTGACTACTACTGGAAGAAAACACAGCAAGTACTTTCCATGTAATAGGAATGGAAAAAGACTTCCTGAACATAAGCCCAGTAGCTCATGATCTTAAACAGTCACTCAACCAATGGGATCACATGAAGCTGAAGAGTTTCTTTACAGACAAGCATACAATATGCAAAGCCAATAGGTTACCCGACAGAATGGGAGAAAATATTTGTGGGTTATCCAACTGACAGAGGCCTAATCTCTAGAATCTATAAAGAACTCAAAAATCTAAACAGTAAAAAGTCAAACACCCCACTCTCAAAATGGGGCAAGAGCTCAACAGGAAGTTCACAGAGGAAGAAATACAAATGGCAAACACACACTTCAGAAAATGTTCATCATCCCTAATCATCAGGGAAATGCAACTTAAAACAACAATGAGATTCCACCTTACCCCAATAAGGATACCAAACATCAAAAAATCAAATAAAAATAGATGCTGGCGAGGATGTGGAGAAGTAGGAACACTCATCCACTTTTGGTGGGAATGTAAGATGGTACAACCACTTTGGAAAGCAATCTAGTGACTCCTGGAAAAGCTTACTATAGAGATACCAACAGACCCAGTTATTCCATTACTGGGCATCTACCCTAAAATCTTCAAACCACAGACCAGAGAGCTTTGCTCAACCATGTTTGTAGCAGCTCAGTTCATAATAGCTAAGAGCTGGAATCAACCCAGATGTCCATCACTAGAAGAATGGATAACTAAGATGTGGTGTATCTACACAATGGAATTCTATACAGCAGTAAGAAAAAATGACACAATGAAATTTGAGGAAAAATGGTTGAACCTGGAACAGATCATTCTCAGTGAACTTACCCAATCACAGAAAAAATATCACCACATAGTCTCACTCATATACAGCACCTAACCTGAATCTACCCAAGATGCCTTATATATCCAGCAAGCTTCTAGTGGACTAGACAATAGGATGGGTGGGGAGGGAGGGGAGAGCAACGGAGGGGTGGTAAACACAAATCTAGACCCAAACAGCAATGGTAGCATAAAATTCTACTTACTAAAAGACAGACCAAATGGCTGAACCTTCACCAGGCCTTAGAGGGAACACCTGACCCACAAGACACTGGAGATGGTATGATGAAGACTGACCTTAATCTTCTACAGCCTCTCTCTCTCTCTCTCTCTCTCTCTCTCTCTCTCTCTTTCCTCTCTCTTTTATATTAGTTATCTTTTTCTTCCTTTTCTTAGTGGGCACTGACCTGTAACTCCCAATACCAGCATGTGGCTATCATCCACAATGAGCTTTTGATAAGAGAGACCTACAAGGTTTCCTAAAAGAAAGACAGATTTCTGTCAGAGTACTTGATGACCCACCAAAGGTTAGTGGTAAGACCATACTGCTGAAGACACCTTATGTGGTTGACATGTAAAATGGAATGGCATGGCTGGAAGCTGGAAGAGAGTCGGTCCCCAGACAGTTAGCGCATCTAGTGCCAGAAGGTGCTACATGGGCGACAGGGGGAAAATGACCAATATCTGCCAAAGCAACTCATGGTCTCACCTACTTAGCAGCAAATAATGTGTCTTGATGCTCACACAAGTGCAATAGTGGCACACAGCCATGGTGGGAAACCAACTGCTCTTGATTTGGCTAACTGATCCCCTCAGTGGTACAGGACCCATAGCTGGAGCTGGGAAACAAGTCAGAACCATATCCAAACATAAGCCTGGTCTCCACTATCAAGCAACCACCAATCATGGGCTACAAGAGGGCCTACACCTATTAAATTCTCTATAAAAAAGTAAGGGTTATCTCATTTGTCTGGTGCTAACTCCCTCTCCATTGGAGAATGTGCTTCTCTTTTTCAGATAGATGTAGATCCTAAGGAGAGAGCCACCCCATCATACCTCAAAAGGGCCCTGGCTGAAACTAAGAACAATTGGTGAAACAAGCAAGGGTGCTGTTTTCTTGGTGAACCGGGTACCAGCACAAGGGTGAAGGAGATCAACACAGAGAAAAATCAACTCCTACCAAATCAGAGACCCAGAGACACAGAGGCCCCCAACACCTCATCACTGAAGCAGACCAAAAATGAACGCAACATAGCTCAGGGAAATTTTGCAGAAGAGGGGGCAGAAAGAATGTCAGAGCCACATGTTGGGTCATGATAAGCAGACGTTTATCCTACCTGTAAGTGTGGGCTAACTCCAGAATTCATGACCCATATACTTCAATAGGGAGGGGCCGAGGGGAGGGGGTAGGTAATGGATGAGCCTAATAATGGTACCAAATTGACTGTATTCACTGAGTACAAAACTAATTAATAAAAAAATTACTATTCATAGTCAGATGAGGAAATGATCAATCTTATTTGTGTGAAATAAAAATACAAGGAAATATAATTTTAAAAATTGAATAAGAATACTCTACACAAGTGAATAATGCAGTCCCCAGACACCATAGATTATCACACAATAATCCCAGCATCATATGTAGGATAGCTCTCTATGTGTTTGAAATTGGGTGTCATGGGTTCAGGAACATTCTTGAACCCCAAACCCTAGGTTCATGTCTACTTTTACCCAAAGAATTGGATAAGACTGAGGAGAATAATTATTAAATTATTATATTTACTGAGGGAAGTACAGAACCAAAGGAAGGAAAATGAATATACCCACATGGTCTGAAAGCCCACATGATGGGACTGGAAGAAAAATAAAGAGAAACAGAGGAAAGAAAAGACTGTACAAAGAACCCTTGCCATATGGAAGGCAGAAGTAGTTAAAGAGCCCATGTAGAAAGTAGAGGTCAAGAGGTTCTCCCCTCATCTCGACCCAGCTGAGGGTCCCAGCTGGAGTGTGATGAACTGGCCACTAAAGGAAGTTGCCTTCCCCTAATAAACATATTTATAGCCTTATGGTGGTGAGCCCTACCTTTGTCTCAGGTGAGCCATAGAGAGAGAGCCCATCGGTCTGGGCCAAGGGCTGTCTCGAAATGAGGCTAGACATGATGGCAAGTTCTAGGGGCTGAACTTAACCAACCACAATGTTAGGATTAGACTTAAATCCTAGGAAAGAAGACCTCCCTCCCAGGAAAGGCCAAGGTTTGTTGTGAAAAAACAGATCTAGAGAAGATCGTACTTCGATCTCTAGCAAGGTGGAGGCTGCAGAGATGCTTTCAGGGGCCCAGTCATCCTCACTGCCTCACAAAGCAAACTGACTCCCTCTTATATCCTGATCCAGCATTGCCCAAAGCACCCCCCCCCAACCCAAATAATGTAGACTTTTGCCATTGCTCTTGGCTGCTCAGGAGAACTAGATGGTAGCAGAACATACAGCAGTCAACCTGGAATGGAGCTGGAAGCCTCTTTCCTGCTGACTAACGGTCCTAGCACCAAAAGGTGCTGTGCAGACAACTGGAAGTGGAAAGTCATCAACCGTCTTATCAGATGCAGACCTTTTGTGTTACACAACAGACCAGCCCAGAAGATGTACCCACTGGTGCAGTAGTGTTGTAGGGGTAATCTTTCTGACTGGATTGGAGACTTGCTCCACTAGAGGCTGCCTAGTGCTATAACCTTATTGAAAGTTCATGACTGGCTGGAGAGGTCACAGGCTCTAGGGGGTTATCTACTACTTTTGTTTTGCTAAAGAGGCATGTTGTCAAATTGCCTTCTAAATATCTTGTGTTTAAACCCATAGGCTAGTGCTGCTCACTCACAGCCTTGGAGAGAGAAGCTTCTTTTTGTAATGGGCAGCTTTTCATGCACAGACTCATAGTTCATCAAAGCACTAAGAATAAGTGACTGCTGAGTGTTCATCCCTAGATGAGGCATCTACATAACCCCCTCCAAAGCGCAGGGAACATCACAGGAAAGGACATAGAGAAAGTGTAAGAATCAAAGGATGGGAAGGAACATTGTAAAACTATATATATTCTGGAATGGCATGGCTTTTGCAACCATGAAAATACAATAGATGTGGTTATCAGCACAAGACCTTCACAAAACTGAGCCTATTAGCATTCCACCATACATAGGAGAGTGGCTTATAATTTGTTATTGGCAGCTCGCTGGTTGCCAGGAGAAGGGTGTTGATACTGGCAAGTTGTTCATGCTCTAGTAAATAAGCATCCACCCATGTTCATGCAAATGACCCTAATTAAACTCAGTGGATTACCAAAGAAAGACCTGTAAACAGGCAGAAGCCTAGTTGGGAAGAAGAAAGGATTCACCGGGAGTAGTAGGTGACAAGAGAGAGTACTGGGCCTGAACATGATAACAATACATTGTATATAGGTATAAAATTGCCCACAGAAAAGGAGAAGAAATTCAATGAAGAAAAGCTTATCACAAGATAGAGTTCATGAAATTTAAAAAAATAAATATATGCTTGTTGATGTTATTTGTCACTAGTGTAGAGATATTCTGGGTTAAACAAGAGGAGACAAAAGAAAGAAATCATTAAAAGAGTCAATTGAGGTCAGTTTCCCATCTCTTTTTCTGGGATACTTGGCATAGGATAACTAATTCCATCCTCACAGGTAACTCATTGTATGTCTGTTATTTTGTAAATGCAAAAGGGTTTTTCTAGGGACACCCCAACTTGTAATTTCCATTATGTGTTACTCAGAAAATAATTCCAGGACATGTTCTGGGAAGACAAAAGAAGGGCTGCAGGACCGTATAGGCATATATCTAAGTGCCTCTTAACACTTTGCTATTTATCAGTATTTAGTGAAAGAAATCACCCATGCAATGCCATTGAAAATAAATATCTAAATCCCAATAATTAACCATTATACACATATTTAACTTAAAATATTTTCCTCAGCAAAAGCATAGCTGACTAAATTTACTAGCTTTGATATTCTAAAACTAGGAAAAGTTACTTTACTTTTATTTTATTATTTATTTGAGAGAGGGAAAGAGGCAGAGTGTGTGTGAGAGAGAGAGAGAGTGAGAGTGAGAGAGAGACAGAGAAAGAAAATGGGCACGCCAGGGCCTCCAGCCACTGCAAATGAAATCCAAATGCATGCATCACCTTGTCCATCTGGCTTACATAGGTACTGGGGAATTGAAAGGCAGTCCTTTGGCTTTGCAGGCAAGCGCCTTAACCACTAAGCCATCTCTCCAGCCCCAAGTCTTTAATATTTTTATAAGCAAGCACCTTTAACCACTGATCCATCTCTCCAGCCCAAGACTTTGATACTTTTAATGTTTCATTAGAAAGAAAATCGATTTTTAAAAACATTTTTTATTTACTTATTTATTTGAGAAAAAGAGACAGAGAGAGAGAGAGACAGACAGAATGGGCACACCAGAGCCTCCAGCCACCACAAACGAACTCCAGATGAATGCACCCCCTTTTGCATCTGGCTTACGTGGATCCTGGAGATTTGAACCGGGATCCTTTGGCTTTGCAGGCAAACACCTTAACAGCTAAGCCATCTCTCCAGCCCAAGAAAATCAATTTTAAAGAACACAATTTATTACAAACAAAAAAGTAAAGAAGAGTACTTACAGTCCCAGCAAGAAAACATGAATTTTAACACGTTTGGCAAACATTTTCCTTTCAACATTTCAGTTTTCTTTCACTAGGTTTTCTGTTTTATATAAGCATTTTCATTACTCATCCAGATTTTAGAATTGCAAAACTACCATGCCTTTTGAAAAATATTTCAAATGCATAGAAGTATCTATGTAAGCGGGGCTATACATTTCTTTTATACTTTGAAAAAGAATCTTTATAAAGCTATGTGGCACAGAGATAATCCGTATTATCACGTAAGTGAAGATATCTATTCCAGAGTATTATAGCACAAAACTAACCATAGAAAAAGCATTTACCTCCTTCTCCAGCATCAAGCCTTCTGCTCTAAGATTCTTTTCAAATGTATTTCTTTTATCATATTGTATATTTGTCTTTCTGTAAACCAGGATGTAATCAATTCGCTTTTTGCCATCTTTGAATAGAAGTCCACTGGATGCTATGTAATTCATGTCATTCTGGGGAACAAATGATTATTGTTAGTATAATAGTTAGATAAGCACACATGTTGGATGCAGTCACTAGCAGCTCAATATCAGAAAATATGTATTTTATATTTCTACAGGTATGGAAAGAAAATCCAAGACATTCTGTAGTCAAGAGACCAGTAAGTGATGTTCTAAGGTTTGAAATAAGATGAGGATTCCTTAATTTGAGTTTGCTGATGCTGGATCCAGTATGTCTGTATGTTTTAGTCCATAACCCTCTATAACACTATACCAGCTCATATTGTCAGTATGTATTAAACCATATCCAGACATGGGTGGTTACATACTTTATCTCACTTACTTACAGGTTATATTTCAAACATAAAGACACTAAGGCTGAGGGAATAGAATAAGTAGTAAAAACTGAAATCAACATAATGTCCCACATTATATAAAACTTATAAATAGCATTACATTTCTAAACCTATGTTCAACAATAATGAACCCCCATAATTCCAGAGTTTCATATTTCAGAAAATATTTGTATATTTGCTCCTAGGATCTACCTGAAAAACAACTGAAATAAACTCATGGCTTGCTGATCAAGACTCTTTCAAAGCCTTTATCTTGCAATAGGTAACATGTCAAGCTATTTTTCATAAACTGATAAATTTTCAACAAAGTTTATCTCTTTCAAAACTCTCCTTAAAGTAACTTAGCCAACCCTAGAAGGCTTTGAAAACTCTTCTCTAACTTTTCCTTTTAAAACACTACTAATATCGCACATGTAGTTTTCTTATCTGTTAGTCATCATTTAAGCAAAACCAACTTTACTGATCAAGAAGGTTTCCATATGGCTTCCTTATGGAGGTTTTACCAGTAGATTGCCCAAGCTCACAGAAGAACCAAGATTTGCATGTTTTATTAGCTGTTACTCACCTGTCCTCCTTTCTCTAATTTTCCTCTGAACCATTTAGATATATGTGCAAGCTCTTTATTCTTATTTCTAAATAGTTATTTTTTTAATTCAAAATACTGCCTAACATCTGGAAGGGTCTCATATCATTTTAGACAAAAACTATTCCAGGTTGCCATGGAGAAGCCATATTAGGGCATATATACAGTTCCAGATGGGAGAAGTCAGAACCCTTGTAATCTTGTGTCTAAGGAACTCAACACACAGCACCAATGTGAACCTCAGAAAAGACAATAGACTTCAGGCACAAGCCACCACCACCTTCACTATGCAGAGATTCCAATCTTTGGTGAGTTACTTTGTTTCTTTTTAGAATATTTTTAGCATTGTTATTTAATTTTATCTTAGAACATATTTTATGCTTATTTTTAATTTTTCTTCTTATGTTTATCTCATTTAACATGTACATTTTCTCTATTATGTGACCATATTTTTCAGTCTGGCTCTTTTCACTCTCATCTTGTTCTTCTTTTATCCAAAAGTGCTTCTTCACTCTTTATCCCTTTCCATGCCCTTCCCTTATTAAATTCACTAATTATTATTTTACCTCAATTAATTTTAAACTTTATAGGCTTATTTTACATTATTTTAGCTATTTTCTTTTCTATGGTTCATAGTGGTATTAGATTTAACTGCTGCCAATAGATTTTCTACACCAATTGTGGTTTGTGGTGATTACTATGACAACAAGCAGTTTTCTCCTCTCTGAATGATCTTGAGGATTCAGCCCTCCAGAGAAGGTTGCTCAAGAACAGACCCAAACAAATCTAGAAGAGATATCTATCCCAACATATAAACCCACATTTTGAGATCCAAGATATCTCACAAACAGGACAGTGTGACCCCAAAGATTCCAGCTCCTCAACAGTCAACTCTGAACACCTGAGAAGGTTAAAATGGTAGACAAGAAATTCACAAGTCTAGTTTACAAAATGATAGATGACATCAAAGAGAGTTCAAACAGATCAAGAAATGGCATGTCAAATCAGTAGCCAGGGGGAGGGGTGGCAGTGAGGAAGGGGTGAGGGAGAGAAGAAACACAGACATGAAATTAAACAAGGAAACTGATATTTTGAAGCAAACAAATGATAGGAGTTTTAAAGAATCAAGTCAGCAACTCTAATAAGAGCAGTAAAAAGCAATCACCAGTAGACTAAATTAACAGAAGGAATTGTATATGGACTGAAGACAAGTTTAAAAAGTACAGCATACTGATATCCATAAAGGAGAGGAACAAAGCAAATATGTATGAGCACAACTTTAAAGTGCTCTGGGACATAAAAGTCTAAATCAATAGCAGGAGGATATGCAAGGCTATAACCACAGTGAGATTAAAAATAAACTCTTCAGTGATTAGTACATCATTGATTAAATCAGAGAAATAAATACATGCATAGATCAAATGAAAAGGCAAATAAAACTAAACAGAAACTTTGGAATGAAGCCAAGCTAGGCATAAGAGGGACATTTGAGGCTGCAAGTGCTTACATTGGAAAAAAGCAGAACTCAAATTGATGATGAATCTCAGGTCATGGAAAAATAAGAAGAAGTAAAGCTTAAAAATTATTACATCATGCCAAATAGTCTGTGACTAATTTCTGATTATCAATTAAGCACACTTGTGAGTTGGTGAAATTCAGTATGACACATTGGTTAGGATATTTAAATCTGCATTAAAACTTGGTTTCTAATTAACTAAGTCATGTATTCATTTAATTTAAGCTCAGTTTTTAACTTCAATTTATATAACTTTTAAGTCAAGATAATAATGCTGATAACTGTGTGGGTTTATTACTTTGACCAAGTGAAATAGTGTGTGAGTAACATTTCTAATCATCTGATTCACTCTAAAATATCAGGAATGTTAGCTATTACACAAGAAAAAAAATTGAAAAATCTGTATGTATTCGACTCATATAAGGCTTTTTACTTATCTTCCAGTAATTCCATACCTCTTTAGCTTGTTAGAAAAGTACCTTTCTCAAACTAAAAATAGCTGGAAATGTACATATAATCCAAACTACACTAGTATGAGTATGGAATCAAGGAAAATAATATATAACTTATACACAATTATGAAATATAGTTTACTACAAACTAATCAGTAAAGCTTCATAACCTAAGGAATTATTACAAGATAAAAATTGATATAGCTGTTACCTGATTTCAGAAATAGAAGCTCAACAACTCCTACAGAATGTCTTGAAGTCCTTTCTTTTTCTTTTTTTTTTTTTTTTTTTTTTTTGTTGTTGTTGTTGTTTTTTTGTTTTTTTGATGTAGGGTCTCACTCTAGCCCAGGCTGACCTGGAATTCACTATGGAGTCTCAGGGTGGCCTCGAACTCATGGCAATCCTCCTACCTCTGCCTCCCGAGTGCTGGGATTAAAGGTGTGTGCCACCACGCCCAGCTTGAAGTCCTTTCTTAATGATGTTGCCCTCCATACTCAACCTTGAACATAATAATAATTCTATCTTTTATAGTACTGTATTCTTTCAGCTAAATCAACTTAGAATATGTCTTTAAATATTGTATTTAGCTCAATATCTCTCAAATTTTATAAAAATATAAATACACAAAAAGTGATTTTTGTGCTCAGCGAATTTCATGAAATATCACATATTATGTGTATGAAAGCCATCTCCAATTTTCACTTATTTTTAGTTTCTTTCTCATTGCCATATGGTACTACATTGTGTGATTGCTGTTGACAGATATTGGGCTATTTTAAGTCTTGTCTATTACAAACAAAACTACAATAAACATCCTTGAATACATCTTAAAGTACTCACTTACAGGTATTTCTATTAGGTACCAGAAAAAAAATACTCTTGGTTTACAGACAATAATTTCTTCCAATTTCAGTAGGAAATTATAATAGTATTATGAATCTATTTCTATCGCTACAAATAGAATTTCAGTTTCTTATGCTCCATTACTACATTTTTATGAGATTTAAGAATGCTTCCAGTGTGATACAGGCCAAGTTGAAATCTCCAGAACTCATGAAAATACTTGGGCATGGCCATAAATGACCACATTCCTGTGGAGAGAAAAGATTGGAGAATCACTGGAGACCAGAATTGCTGGGGCTCACAAATGGCAAGCTCTGGAATGGAAAGGCAGGTGGGTGAGTTAAGAAAGGGGCACTTGATGGTCTCCTCCAGCTTCCACAAGGAGCACAGAGGGTACCACATCATCACATACACATGCACACAGCACATGTACACACACACAACCAGACCAGACCACACATACTATGCACATGTAATATATACTTTATGTATTTTGATTGAAAAATAATTAATAGCCTTTTATACAGGTTTTAATTTGTACCCCCATTTTCAGAAATGTTATTTCTCATGACTCACTATTCTCCAGGCCTTTTAGATAACAAACTCTTTGACATTTATTAGTGTTTAAATATACAATGTCTGTATATATCTGGACTTTCATTTTTTGGGGTTTTTTTTTTTTTTTTGAGGTAGGGTCTCACTCTAGCCCAGGCTGACCTGGAATTCACTATGGAGTCTCAGGGTGGCCTTGAATTCACTGCGATCCTCCTACCTCTGCCTCCTAAGTGCTGGGATTAAAGACGTGCGCCACCATGCCCGGCAACTTTCGCTCTTTTAATGACAATTTAAAAGACATGAATATTCTTAATTTTGCTGTATTTGGATTTATTGTTTTTATATTTTTGATCCTTTTTTAGAAAGCATTCCTTATTTATTTCAATACACATTTTAAGAATAGTCATAATTCATTCACTAATACTTTGAATGCAGACAGAGTGTTCGTAGCTTGTAAATATTGATACGTAGCAGATATTATTATCTACAGGTGCTGATCTAAGTTGTGGGGTCTTGGAAGGATTTATGCAACATGAATAGTTCTACATAGGTCATATCTTCTGAATTAATAGGTCCAGTTCTATGCTTAAAACTTAATTTCCCTGGGGCTGATGAGATGGTTAAATGGCTAAGGTACTTGATTGCAAAGCCTAACAACCTAGGTTTGACTACCCAGGGCCCATGTAAAGCCAGATGTACAAAGTGGAACATGCATCTGGAATTCATTTGCAGTGCCACACCCATATTCTCATTTTCATTCATTCCCTTTTTCTCTCCCCTGGCAAATAAATAAAAATTAATTGTACCTCTGAGGATGTTTGTTAGTAGAGTCTAGCATACACAGAGCTTTGGATTCCATCCCCAGACCTATGTGGTAGTTTGAATGTGTAGCCCCATAGGCTGGGGCAATGTTGCATTCTGAATTTCTATTTTAACACTCATCAACTCAGAAAAAAAAAATCGTACAATCTTGGCATGAAGCTGATTTTTTTCCAAAACACAACCATCTCTTACTAATAGGTCTTGATAGACTCTAGCTCCTATAAAGCAAAAGAATAAAGCAATGCTCTCATTTCAGGTATGTAATGAACATTATGATTAATAAATCTGTGTATTTATAAAGAAAGCAATTCCCATTAAAAAATAAAGTAACAGAAAACTCATAATATACTGTTGTGCAGGATAAATTTTATATACAGTGAAAATTTACTAAATGCTGCTGGAATTATAAAAGTTATATTAAAAGACAGACTTATAAAGAAGTTTAGAAGACTACTTATTAGGAAAAGAATGTTTCAATTTCCTAAGTGTTCTTGGGATTGAAATACATTTTAATTATAAATATGCCAGAAATATAATGATGAACTTCTTACTCAAATAATCTTTATGAGTTTTAGCAATGCCAAAACTCTGACCTTGATGCTGAACAGATGCGAACTGTAACACTGAGAAGAGCTTTGCTGAGTTTATCTTCCTAGCACAACGCCAACACTGCCTCTTTTTCCAATGGTCATCAGCAAAACAAATCCTCTCTAATTCAGTAACTGTGAAATACTCACGCTGGATAGCTAGGTGGCTAAGGGAGTATATTTCAGATCTGCTAGCACTGGATAGACCAAGGTGCCATTTAAGAGCATATTACTAACAATTATATTTAATACCACAATAGCTAACCTAAGCCAGAGAGAAACTATGTGTTATAAATATGCACTAATTTCATGCAAACAAAACTGGAAGATATATACTATGCTTCCCACTTCACAGTTGCCAAGACTGACAATAGATAAGGCAATAATTATTGTAAGATGAAGATTACATAAGGCAGGATGCAATAGTAAGATGGCTTCTTACTCATTTTAATATGTTTTTGGACTTACACAAGGACATATATGTATGTTAAGTGAAAGTATACAGAAATGACAACAGTAAAATTTTTTCAATTAATCTTATATTATATCATTACTAATATTTTTTAAACTAGTGATCTAGAACTGAATTAATGAAGTCTGAAGAGTAAATGCTACATGCAAAAGAAATGAAGACAAGCCGGGCATGGTGGTGCACACCTTTTATCCCAACACTGGGGAGGCAGAGGTAGGAGGATCACCATGAGTTTGAGGCCACCCTGAAACTACATAGTGACTTACAGGTCAGCCTGGGCTAGAGTGAGACTCTACGTCCACAAAACCAAAAAAGAAAAAAAGAAAGAAATGAAGAACAACGTAAGTCCCACAATGTCAGCTGGCTGAGACAACTTTCTACAGAAACTCAATTTAATTCAGCCTGCTGCTATTTTCTCTTGTGCCAGTGATCACATAGAAATACTCAAAAAATACAATTAAGAGTTACTGACAGTTTAAAAATGATGGCTTTCTGGTGAAATATTAAATTTCAAATGCAAAATAAAATCAAATGCCATATCATAAAAGTGTTTTTAAAGGTAAACTTTGTAGGGCATTTGAAGAAAGCAGATGTAATTTCAATGCATTGTTGTGCTATAAATGCCATATCGTTCCTTAAGCAGCTCATAACGCAAAACAAAACATTAAACGTTGTCACTGGGGCTGGAGAGATGGCTTAGTGGTTAAGGCACACGCCTGCAAGGCCTAAGGACCCAGGTTCCATTCTCCAGGTCCTGCGCCAGATGCATATAGTGGCCCATGTGTCTGGAGTTCGTTTGCAGTGGCTAGAGGCCCTGGCATGCCCATTCTCACTCTGTCTCTCTCCCCTACCACTCTCTCTGTCTCTAATAAATAAATAACTAAATATCTTAAGGAAAAAAAAAAAACGTTGTCACTGGAAATAGACATGATGATTTTCAGCATGTACTTAGAAAAATTAAGACTGGCAACTTCAAAGGAACAAAGAAAACTCACCAAAAAATTTATTGTACTTTCATTCTGGGTAATTTATGTCAGGCTTTCCAATGAAAGCAAACAAAATTATGCAAAGCAAAATGTTTGCAAACATTGCGTAGTTAACAAGATAATGAAAATATAGGTCAACTTCAGGACAAAGTGTAATTCAGACATAAGCTGCTTACCTGAACACCTTGTTCACTTTTTATCCCCAGGAACATGTGCAGACACTGTAAATGTATGCTTCATATTTGCAATTTTCTGGGAGCCAGAGATACAATTGCAAATGAATCAGGTAGCCCTATCTGCACAGATATTTTTAGAGCATACCAGCAGTAAGTACACTTGAAATATAAGATACTCCCTCCTTGTGGCTCTGGATTTGCAGCAGATGAGCTGAAAGCAAGTGCCTAACAGGCTGGGGAAGCTCAACACAGAGTCAAGTCAAATTGAACCTACTTGCATTTTTGCAAATGCATACTCAAAATATAGAATAGGGAGATAATATCGCTGAAACGTGAATTGTCCCAGAACATAATCCCAGTTAAAGTTAGGCTATCATTTCACTTGGATATTTAATGCGAAATGACAAACTTCCAGATGAGAGTATCAAAGTGCCCAACACGGAAATCTTGCTTAGTTTCGTCATCAATATTCTTGATTATGACATATGGAAATAAGGAAAATAGACATATGTTCCAAAGCAAACTATTCCAAATGTAGTGGGTGTTTACTATCGATCATAGACTCTGAAATGACAAATAACATTTCCTATAATTTTATCTGATAAGAAATGTATTGAAGATGCACTCTGGGAAAGATGGACTCCTCGTATCTATAGAAAATTATTCCTCATGACCCAGCAGTGTCAGGTTCCTCTTTCCTTTCCCTAAAGTTACTTTCATTAAGACAAGAAGGATTTCCTAAGATGGAGGAAGAGAAAGATCACTGAACAGCCATATTTTGATAATATTATAAAGCAGATGATTTTATGTTGCTCATGAATAATTTGCTCCAAGATAAATCAAAGTATTCTAGAAACTTGGAAAGTTGACACTGAAAATCTATTATAAAATATTAATGCCTGTTTTTATATGAGCTTCATTCCTTCAGGTTCTGCTGGTACTTCTGCTGTTAAAAGTTACGTATCTGGGAGGAGATTCATAGCTGGTAAAATTTCTGAGATTCAGTGACTGTTGAGTGTTTGACACTAAATGAGATCTATATCACCCTTTCCATAGCTTAGGGAACACTGGGAATGAGGGACAGAAATAATGTGAGAGCCAGAAAGATGAGGAAGGTTTCTTTTAAATGCTATCTTCCAGACATGAAGTATCATGGCATTTATGACAACACAGTGACTGTCATCACCTGTAAATATTGGGCCTATCATCAGTCCATCATAGATAGCACAGTAAGAAAAAAGACATCAAAGAAGAAGAGGTAAGTGAGAGCAAAGACAAGAAAAAGTTAGCAGGAGGGGATTATGATCAAAACACATTATGTTTATGTATAAAAACTGCCTATCTTTTTAAGTTAGGTATATATAAAGAGGATGAGAAAGATAAACTTTTCAAACATATAGGTACAAATTTAGATTATGACCCTGCATGTTTTTACTAGTTTTACTTACTTTAGTAGTTTTACTTCTTTGGTGTTAGTTGTTTAATGTATTAAATTGTTAAAAATAACTTAAGACAAGCCAGTGGCTTTTAAACCTTCTTTGGCAGTACACAGTATCTTCAGAAAAGTAATCAGACTTTTATATTCAAATACTGATACATACAAGGTCCAGGGTTTTAGTGGATTCCATGGAGCTCTTGTATCTGCTTCCCAAAGGTTCACAGGTGCCAGACTGGGAAACTTTGGCTTAAGCAATAAATCAGAATCCCTCTAGTGTTAGTAGCAGCTGCCTCTGTAAAGTTACATTCCTTTTAGCCAGCTTGGCAGAGTTGAGTCCCTTAAGGGAAATCTTCCAAGCATTTTGGAAGCCTCATAGATATTTAAAGTATAACCAACTGAATTAGGACTGACAGGCCTTCATGACCCTACAGTGAATCCCATAGCCCCACTGAGGAGGGTCCCAGGGAAATGGGAATAGGGGAGAAGAAATAAAAGAGTATAATCTGTTAAAAATTAATTAATTAATTGAAAGAAATTTTATTGGTAGACTAGAAAAATTAAGCTACTAGAAAAATGTCAGCACCATCTATAAAGCTTCAGAGTTTAAAACATACTTTATAGATGTATTTGTGTATGTGATTTGTTTGAATGAGTAGAAGTAAATATTAATACTTAACTAATATGAGAGAAAAATAAATTTGAGTACATTGAAAGAAAAAAAGAAAATAGGGTTTTAGTGAAATCACCCAGGATTTCCTTAGATATTATTGAAGGAAATCATATTTCATCAACATAGTGAAGCATGCCTTGTAGCCACAGGACCTGACATAAATCCACCTGTTCCCACCTCATGTTGTTTGTGATTGTGTACAATCAAGTTAATTAAGGTTTCGCATCTCTTAAAAAACAACTTGTTGATGTACAATCCATGTGTAATATAATTCACCCATTTAAATTATATCAAGGGTTTTTAATATGTTCAAAATATTGTAGTGGCTCAGTGGCTAAGTGCACTTCCTGCACAAGCTTGAGGGCCAGAGGGGCCTGAAACCACATGAGTTCAACTTTCCAGCTCTCAAGTAAATAGCTGGTGTGGTCACACATGCCTATAATCCAAGTCCGTCAAAGGGAAGCAGAGACCTGGGATCACCCAAGCTCCCAGTGTGGGGGGAATAGTAAGCTCTGATGTTAAGACTGGCTCACAATGCAGAAAAGCTATGTGCAGCAGGGCACCTGACACTCTGTTCCTTCCATCTCAGGTGAGCGTCCCTGCTGCAGGCAAGCATGCGGGCAACTGCAAGGGCACACACAAGTGCACACCCCTTCACACACACACACACACGCGCAGCGCACACACACACACACACACAGAGTTCAGTTTTGGAACAATTTCGTCTCCTATGATAGAAGTTCCACCACCATGAGTAAAGAGTCCTCAACACTACCTTCTCTTACATTCTCCCCCATCCACCTGTGGCCCCAAGCAATCACCTGTATATGTACTTTGTGCATGTCTACAGTTGACTATTCTGGAAACATTTTTAAAAAGCTGGAGAAATGGCTTAGTGGTTAAGCGCTTGCCTGTGAAGCCTAAGGACCCTGGTTCAAGGCTCAATTCCCCAGGACCCATGTTAGCCAGATGCACAAGGGGGTGCATGCATCTGGATGTTGTCTGCAGTGGCTGGAGGCCCTGGCAGTGCCCATTCTCTATTTCTCTCTATCTGCCTCTTTCTCTCTGTCTGTCGCTCTCAAATAAATAAATAAATAACAAAAAAAAAAAGATTTCAAAAATGCATCCTGCAATTCTTTATTACTTGAATGCATGTATGTGTGCTCCTGTGTATGATATATATGTGGGGGGGGGCACCTAGGCCACAGCACATACACCAAAGTCAGAGGACAACCTTGGAGTATTGATCCGCTCCCTCCACATTGTTTCAGACAGGGTGTCTCTTGCTTTTATTTTATTTATTTATATTGTTCTTTTATGCTGCTGGGAAGTCCACCAGTCTGAGTGGCCAGCGAGCTTCTGGATTCTCCTGGATCTACATCCTATTGCCATAGGCTAGTTAGGATTACAGACACATGTGCCACTGCATGTCAGGCTTTTTGTGAGTGCTTGGGATCCAAACTCCCATCATCAGGCTCATGCAGCAAGCTCCTTTAACCACTAAACCATCTCTCTAGCACCTTTCATTGCAATTCTATATCCACTGAGCAACAGTAAACATGAAAATGTATCCTATCTAACTGCAATTCTGTGTTTGTTGACCAATATATGCCCACCCTGTTCCCCTTTAACCTCCCAAACCTCTAGGAACCACCATCCTCCTTTCTACTTCAATAAGATGAACATTTTTAGACTCTCCATATAAGAAATCATGTATTTCTTTCGGTGGCTCATTTCACATAATGTTCTCCAAGGTTGTCCAAGTCATTGCAAATAACAATATTTTGTTCTGGTTACAACTGAATATTATTCCATTGTGTGTAAATACATTTTCTTTACTCATTTTGTTGGCTGATAGACAGGAAATTTGGTTGGGATTTTGATGTTAAAAGGCAAGAAGGAAATGAATGCCCAGAGGAGGCCAGTTGGCAGTGCCCAGACACTTAAAGTCCAGCCAGTAACTTATACTTCCTGAGGCTTTCAAACAACCAGGAGTGGGAAAGAAGTCCAGAGCAGAGTCTGGGAAAACTTAGAGACTTAATATTCCATACCCATTGGAGGAGACTAACTCAAGCTATCATCTCTGTTTAATGAGGCTAACATCTCTATTTAGTGACAATATTTTAAAGCTTGCAATAAAACATTGCTGGGCATGGTGGCGCATGCCTTTAATCCCAGCATTTGGGAGGCAGAGGTAGGAGGATCGCCGTGAGTTCAAGGCCAGCCTGAGACTACATAGTAAATTCCAGGTCAGCCTGGGCTACAGTGAGACTCTGCCTTGAAAAACAAAACAAAAAAAAAATCGGTAATACATCATTCAAAATAGCAGTAAAACTGTAAGGCAGGGCTGGAGAGATGGCTTAGTGGTTAAGCGCTTGCCTTTGAAGACTAAGGACCCCGGTTCGAGGCTCAATTCTCCAGGACCCACGTTAGCCAGATGCACAAGGGGGCACATGCATTTGGAGTTCGTTTGCAGTGGCTGGAGGCCCTGGCGTGCCCATTCTCTCTCTCTCTCTCTCTCTCTCTCTCTCTCTCTCTCTCTTTCTGCCTCTTTCTCTGTCTGTCAGTTTCAAATAAATTAAAAAAAAAAACTGTAAGGCAGGGTTGGTCAGGATATTAGCTTAGAGAGCAGAGAAAACGTCCCACTGTTACTGACTGACTGATGTGAGCCTCATAATGCACCCTTGTGTAGATGCCAAAATAAAGTTGTAACTTGTGATGTTTTGAAGGTCAGCAAAACACTGTACCTTTCAGACACTATTGACCCCTGAAATTACCCACAGAAATCCTTCCAGCAAGTTCTTCAGTGAAAAATAACAAAATATGTTACAAAAATGAGAAAGGAAATGATCACATGCAGTGAGGCAAAGTCCCAAACCTCAGATGTACAGCTTTCATTAACTTAAAAAGATACGTGCACACACAAAGCTGAAGGACCTAGCAACGACTTTGGTCAATCTTTATCACCACCTTAGCTCTTCCCATCACATCTGGCTGGGGCAGCCTGGTTTACTGCTTATTTTGTAGAGGTAGGCAAATTTGGATTTGAATTCTGACCATACTCTGTGTTTCTTTAACTATACAGCCTTGAATTTTACTAATCTCTTTTACTGGTTTCATGATTCACAAAATAGGACAAATTTCCTACAATTCAGCATTAAGTATTTATCAAAATTGGTTATAAAATTCTTCTTACTCAGTTGTTATTTTAGATGTAAAAGGCTGAATAAACAAGAAATCTCACAATATTCCCTCATATGTGGATCTTAGCTACAGATGATTGGGCTTCTGTGCGAGAAGGAAAAAACTCAGTAGCAGAGGCCAGTAAGTTAAAAAAGGAGATAGAAAGGGAAGAGAAAGAAAGGGAGGAGGGCTTTTATTAGGTTGGTATTGTATATATGTAAGTAGAAAGATTGAGATGGGGAGGGGATATGCTGGAGAATGGAATTTCAAAGGGGAAAGGGGGGAGGGTAATACCATGGGATATTTTTTATAATCATGGAAAATATTAATAAAAATTGAGAAAATTTAAAAAAAAAGAAATCTCACAATATACTCATGGAGATAAATGTATAAATTTATGTAAATTATTAGTGGCAATAAATGCCCATATTTATTGCTGCAATTATTGAGTAACTACGTATTGAGTGGGATATGGACTAATAACAAAATGTGATTAGAAGAAAAACATTTAAATAAAACAAATGGAAGGAATTAAATGACAAATGAATGGCTGGAATATAAAGTTACATGTTTCAAGAAGGAAATTCTGTCAAAGAAACTAAATACCAGGCATGATCCTAGTAGTTTTGAGTTAATCAAATGGAGTTTCAACAAAGAAGTAAATTCTGTTAATCAGATAATCTGGAATTTCACACAAAATGAGATGCATGCACTAAAAAACAAAGGGAAAAATAAGCAAAACCCACAAAATTCTAAGAAAAATAAAATCAGATGGTACTATTAACATTTATGCAAAAATTCAGCCTTCACGCCTGGGAAGAAAAAGGGGTAGAGAGTTCATATCTCAGCTTCCTAACTCCCATAGACCCTGAGACCTAGTCTTTTTCATTCTAATGATGCATGGAGGATCCACATCAAGCCTCATTTCAATTACAAGTTACTAAATTTATCCTAATTTGTCTCATAGCCACTAATCAATATATTTTTGTTTAATCCATGTTAGAATAAGAATTTCTGGGAAGTTTGCTTAATCGCTTGTGAACTTTCTTGTATGAACGTATTGCATATTGGCCATAGTCCCATCAGGTTATACTCTTTTTCAAAAATTTTTTGTTTATTTTTATTTATTTATTTGAGAGTGACAGAGAGAAAGAGGCAGGGAGAGAGAGAGAGAGAGAGAGAGAATGGGCTCGCCAGGGCCTCCAGCCACTGCAAACGAACCCCAGACATGTGCACCCCCTTGTGCATCTGAAAATGAGTCTCTCTACTCTCTGAACCTACCTCATGTCTGATTATTTTCCAAGTAAACATCCTCATTCATTCTACTTCAGTGTTGAATACATCAGAAGCTTGTGCCAAACTCTAAGATGTCGAATTAGAATCTGAAGGCAGCATTCTGTACATATCCTTGTTATTGTAAAAATAAATCCTAAGCTCAGAAGGACTAGAATGAAAATTTCTATCAATCATTACTGAAATGTTTCAAGCCCTCCAATGTGCACTTACAGTTTTTGAAAATAGCACATTCCAATATAGTGACATCACAGACAAACATCACAGTTACATATAATATCAACCCAAAGGCTTCTGCTTGGGCATCATAAAACATCCTCTTCTATGTGTTTAATCCCCTGTGTGATTTTTTTAGAAAACTAAATAAAGTTTAAGGAACATTTGCTTACTTGAAACCTTAATTGAAACATATATATATAATGACTTTTAAAATAGAGCTCTGATAGGTCAGAAAATAATAACAGGAATTGACGAATGAGATAGAATCAACTTAAAAAGCTCCTGTACAACAGAGGAAACCATCACCAGGGTGAAAAGGCAGCCTGCAGAATGGGAAAATAGCATTTTGGGTTATTCATCTGAAAGAAGGTTAATATTCAGGATATGTAAAGAAGAACAACATATAGTCTAGCTGCACCATTCCTAAGTATATACCTGAACTAATCAAATACTCTGTACAATAAAGTCACCTTCACAACAAAGTTTCACAGACCTATCACAATATCCAAGTCCTCGACTCAGCCTAGATGCCTAACAAGGTGTGAATGGATTAAAAAACATGGTAAATGTACATTAGCATATTATTCAGCTGTTATTAGGGAAAAAAGCATGTCATTTTCAGGAAATAGGTGAAACTGAAGATCACCATGATAAGTGAACTAAATCATACTAAAACAAATATTACATATTCTTTCACATATGCAGAATCTGTTTGGGAAAAGGAAGGGGACCAGAGGGAGATAGAAAGAAACAAGAAAGGGTAACAGGGGTGAATATTTTCATACAACATTATACATGAAAATGTCACAATGAAATCCATTATTTTGCACAATTAATAAAAAGAAAAAGGACACTGTAAAATATATTTTGGATAATACAAAGAAATAAACATGGATTTCCCTTATACAGGCAAAAACATCATCTGAGGTCAGATAATATATAAGTAGAATATTTTCTGGCATACGTATATAAAATGTTTACATTAAATTTACCTCCACATCTCTATATGGAGAAATTCAAAATGAATGGTCAGAACTGTAATCTTCCTACATAATTAATCCCAAATCATAATCATAATCTCCAACACAGTCCATATGAATCAAAAATCATTTAGCAGAGAAAATATACCTAGTGTGGAATAGATTATTAGTGATGCTTATATTTTTTGGATGTTTGAGATAGTGTCTCACTATGTAGTTTACTTCACACTATGTATACTAAACTGGCCTCAAACTTAGCATTGACCCTCCAGCCTCTGCTGTCTGACTATTGAGATCACAGGCATGAACCACCACATGTAGTTTGAGGCTATTAAGTTTAATATGTTACTTAGGTTTTGCTTACTTTCTAGAAATTTCTCAGAGAAAAACTGAATCCAGTTTTATTAGGCATTCTTGCCTCTGTCCTCTCTGTTTAGTCACAATATAGTTTTGAGAATTTTAGTGCATAAAAGCATATTGAGATTTGGTCATATTTCTACTGGATTATTCAATATATTCAGTGTTTTATTAGTTTGTAGTTTGCATCTGCAGCCACCTGGGTGGATTCACTCTTAAGGTATGGTGGTGGGTTTGAGATTTTAATCGAAAGATATGCAAAGTGTGTCTAGCTGGAGTTCCTGAAGTGTGCTATGCTGTGTGGCTTTTGACTTTTGGGCTTCTCTCTCTCTCTCTGCTTGATCCTGTGAAAGCAGGCCAACTTCTTCTGCCATTATGGAACTTCCCCTCGATCTGTAAGCTTCAATAAATCCCTTCCTCCATAACTGTGCCTGGTCTGGAAGTTCATCTCAGCGAACCTGTATCTGTCTTCTACAGCCCTCCTCTGTGGAGTTGTACAGACTTTTTCCAGGTGCCTTACTTTATTTTCCACATTCCAACTTCACCCAACCCTTTATAAAATTTAATCAGTATTCTCCATTTTGGATATGGTAAAGCCCTTTAAAATCATATTTACTGCTGCAGTGAGAGAGTATCTTGCTTCCTATTATTCAAAATTCTAGATCTTTTTGTTTTAGATTACAAGTATATGTCATACTTCTTATGAACCCCATCATCTTTATTTCTTTCCCAAAAGTGTCACCTGTGGATATTAACAAAGAAAATGACAAGAGGGTGCGTTTCATAAAATACATCATGCAAATCTCTTTACCCAGAATTTCTACCCCCCTCTCTTTTATTTCCTCTGAAAACTTATAAACACCTACTACCTTGTGTCTCTTTTTTCCCTAGTTTTAACCTCATTTTTCTCTCCACTCAAGCAGACAACCTGAGGGGAAAGACCAGCTGTCATTCACTTTGGTTTTGTTCTTAGAAACTCCATTAACCTCTAAACCCCTGGATTTTTTTCATTTTAATAATTGCAATATACTTTAATGCAGCATTTACTATGTTTCAGTATTACTCAAAGTTTTGTTTTCGTACTAGAGGCTGAATCTTGGGGTCTTGTGCATCCTAAGCACATGTTATACCACTGAGGTATTCCCCAGCCCTTAAGTTTCTAAAGTTACCCTTGTTCATTAAGTCTCCATAAACAGGCAATGAAGGAAATATCGCCAGCTACCACCATCTACCTCATATTTTGTACATAGGTAAATTTAGTTGCTAAAAATTAAAATAATTTTCCAGTGTCACACAGAATGTATGTGGTAGTGTCCGGATTTAAATCAGTGTCTGAATTTGAGGGGCCAAGTTCTTAATGATATCAGGTCATATTCAAGACTCCTCATCAAAATATGATGCAAATAATATTTAGTTCATTAGTCTATTAATGTAGTACTATGTACTTTTAGCATATAATATTTGCTCAATTAATTTTAGATTTACTCAAATTTCTAACTTTTTACTTGTTACTACTATGAAATGTATAACAGACCACAGACTAACACTTTGTGCTTCAAAAATAACAGATCATCTCCACTGACGTTTGCCTTTAAGAACCAAACTGAGACATGTATTACCTAAAGTGAACAGTTCATTTTGTCACTTATGTAGGGAATTATACATGGAAACAGAATTAAGTAGCAACACAGCTCTGATTTATTTTAATGATACTTTATTACTGTTTAACACTTCTGGGTCTGATAGCATAGAGGAGAAAAGAGAAGGAAGGGGTAGATATGAGGGGAAGGGAGAGGAGGGGAAGAAGGGAAGAGGAAGAGTATCAGAAATAACAGATTAGAGGTAACTGCATTATAATTTCAGAATTATCTTTGTCCTCTCTTTCCCTCTCACACTATGGATTCAATGGCATGTGTATCTATCTATCTATTATTTATCTATCTATTTATATATATGTTGATATATATTTTCCATATATATGCTATAGAATATGAAACATAGCAAAGATGCCCACGCCTGCAATTTTGTACATACTGCTATAAAATTGGCTCTTATTACACAGACTGCCATGGATATGTTTAATAAAGACTATTTCAATTCCAGGCAACTATATCTAACCACAGAGAGATTTTTTTAAATTTTTTTTGTTTATGTTTATTTATTTATTTAAGAGTGACAGACAGAGAAAGAGGCAGGGAGAGAGAGAGAAAGAATGTGTGCACCAGGGCCTCCAGCCACTACAAACGAACTCCAGATGCGTGTGCCCCCTTGTGCATCTGGCTAATGTGGGTCCTGGGGAATCGAGCCTCGAACTGGGGTCCTTAGGCTCCACAGGCAAGCGCTTAACTGCTAAGCCATCTCTCCAGCCCCACAGACAGATTTTTATGTTCATACAGCAATATTTCTTCAGCTCTCTACCCCTCTAATATCTAGAGTGAATTTCTGTAAAAGTTGGTTATGGAGATCAAAATGAATTTGTCCAAATTCTTCCTCTACGGTTACATTTCTTCTCTATCACCAGCGCTTCATTCTATTTATTGTATGTTTCTTGTTCCTTTCTCTGGTTAAAGGAGAACTTCAGACAACATAAATGTAGCAGTTTCCTTGAGATAAGAACAACTCCAGAATTGAGCAGTATCCAAAACCAGAAGAGGGACTGGAGAGATGGCTTAACAGTTAAGGCACTTGCCTATGAAACTTAAGGACCTCGGTTAGATTCTCCCAAACCTACTTAAGCCAGAAAGCCAGGTGCAAAAGGTGGCACATGTCTCTGGAGATCTTTTGCAGTGGCTAGCGGCCCTGGCATGCCCATTGTCTCTCTCCCTCCCTTCCTCCCTCCCTCCTCTCTCTCTCTCTCTCTCTCTCTCTCTCTGTCTCTCATAAATACATAAAAATAAAATAAAGAATAAACCCAGAAGAGTTTCAGAGACTTCCTCTCCAGCAGCATGATCAGGAACCTTTTATAAGCTGATCTCATACACAAAGTGAGAGAAATTTCCTGGCTGGCTATCTAGGCATCTGCACATGGTCATTCAGGAAGTCTACTTATATATCAAACATGTTGATTGGCTGTTTGTGATGAACTGAGACTATGATTTTGGTTTGTTGATGTTTGTTTTCTTTGTTTCTCAGTCATTCACAAGAAACCATTTCAACTGTAGCTTTGGTTTGCTTACATGAAAGTTTTAGGTACTAAAACAACAGACAGATAATGGCCTCTTTATCTTTAATTCTACTAAAAGAACTTTCTTCCTCCAATTGAGTCTGGAACACCTTTCTCTATTAAAGTTCTAAGAGAATATTCCAGAGTGAAATTCAGTTCAGGAGAAAGTCATCATCTTATCTGTCTGAGATGATAGGTAAGTAGTGATTCATGATAAAACAAGAGCAAAATCTTGCCATATACCTCTTCATCAACTATAGTTTACCAGATTTCACCTGAGGAGGGCAGTGAATTCCAGGACATAGTCTTACTACTCTTGATACAGTGGTTTGCAGGTGTAGACAATGTCAGCCTTATATGCTTGTGTTTTGCCTATTGTCCAAGCAGACCACTTGAGCATTAATGGTACACATTGGCCACACTGTATTGCAAACGGTGGAAACTATTCGGTTTTAAGAATGTGATTACTTATTTATTAACTTTCAACCAGAACACAATTATACCCGTTTTGCTAAATTATTGTTTGTTATGATTCACAATTATGTGATGCCATGTTTGCTCATACTCCTTGTCAATTTCTACACTTTATTAGAATAAATTTCAAGAAGTAAAACCAATCAAAATTACCTGTTTGCAAGCTTGCTTTCCTTCTCCATAAACTTTACTCCTGACGGTCACACAGAAAATTCTATTTTACTGGAAATTGCAATGTTTTTCTAATGCTTTCCTCAGTAGCTCACTCATTTACCAAGTTTACCCTGCATTCCTATTATGAGTAAGCATCTAACAAGGTGCTGAGGTAATTACCAAGAAAAATGCAAGGCATCCTTCCTTTGAGAGTAATTTTCACAAGAAGACAGAAAGAATATTATTATTTATTTTTATTTGTGCTGTTCTGAAGGCAGGAAAGGGAATACAATCACTATTATAGCAAATGCTAAATGGCTGTCCTGAGAAATAATTTTTATTTGGAAGTAATATATGCCTTGAATCCTAAAACAAAATGAACAGTAGTGTGTATGTATCTGTGAGCATTCCCAGGCATAGAAAGTTAACATGCAAAGACACATAGACACAGAAAGAGTTGAGGATATTCAAGATGTATGACAAATGGCACCTCAAAGGACTGTCAAAGGATAGAAAGCATAATTCTTATTTACTCTAACGTTTAAACACCCTACCTTTAAAGCTCCCACTGTTGCTTTGCAACATTGTTGCAAACATTTTGAGGACAACAACCATATTACATTCATTTTATATCCACTATACTTTATACATTGCCTGGCATGAGTGCACATATACACAAACCAATTATTAATTATTCAAAAATAGATTGTTATCATAAAGTCAATGAAATATTTAAGCATTTAAATTTATAATAATTGACATTTTTCCTTATTGCCAAACAAGAGAAAAGGGAATTTGAAAATCACCCATGACTCCACCTCTGTTACTGTTCTGACATGTGCACACACACAAACACACACACACACACAATTTTAACTTTCCTTTCTATCCTTTCTTTTTCATTCCTTATTTAATATAACAATGTACTCAATCATAATGTTATTTTTATTATGCCTCTGTGCTTAGATAACTAAGTGGCTTCCACACTTTAATGTTGGAAAAATGTGCTGTGTTTAAATCAACTGAAGTCTTTTCTTTATCAACTGAAGCCTGTCTTGGTCAAGCCACTCTCACATTCCATGTGGGCTGCTGTGAAGTCAACTGTCTCCACCCTCACAGGCACAGTGACTTATGGAAACAGAAATCTGCCCAAAATATTAGACTTAGATCCTTAGGTCCCCATCACAGACCCCTGAACACTGCCCCCGCTTACCTTTCTCTC
Organism: Dipus sagitta; assembly: GCA_036346955.1. Classification (NCBI taxonomy): domain Eukaryota; kingdom Metazoa; phylum Chordata; class Mammalia; order Rodentia; family Dipodidae; genus Dipus; species Dipus sagitta. The sequence goes on along the minus strand of CM070779.1, from coordinate 86,396,410 downwards.
CCTCTCTCTCTCATCGTCGGTCACTCAGTCTCTGTGTTCTTGCCACACAGGACAACATCAGTGTTTGAAACACCTAAGCTCGACCCACCCCAGGATCTCACCGAAGCCATTCTTTACCCTGACGCTTCTTTCTCCATTTTCCCTTTGCTCATTTCTCATCTTTCCTGTCCCATGCTTAATACCCACCTTCTACTAGGCCAGCTCACTGGGGTAGTGGGCCTTCCACAATCCAGTACCCATGTACCATAATTGGTAAGTAAGTACTTTTGTGTACTTGGCTTGACTATTTATTACTGAACTTCAAAGTTTTCAGATGCAGGGAATAGATTCCAGGACTTTGTTAGAGTCTGGCACATGGTCTGAAGCTGTTAAGGACAGATGCAAGACCATGATTCTCAAATAGGTTAAATGTACCCACAGCTCATCATCACCTTAGAATTTGTGACATGTGCAAATTCTTAGACCTCAGTGTTACCTGTGGGTATAAGAACGCATATATGTGGAGCCCAGTCATTTATGTTTTAGCAATTCCTAGAAAACTCTGTTATTCACCAGTTTGTTAAACTCTTTCCTGAGGTATCTATTTATAAAAGAAATATAGATGTTTTGCTTAATGTTTATTGTAACCCAAAATTTTTAGAATGCCATATTTAAATCTTTAGTATTACCTAATATAATCTCTTATATTCATTATAAAAGAAATGTCCAAAGCAAAAAAATATATATTGTTGAATCTGAAAGTATTGAAATCTCTATGTACGAGTTTGTAAGAAAGTGAAAAATACATTTCTTATGAATATCAACTTTAATAATGTAACATATACTTTTCTATTATTTTTAATTTTTTTCATTGACAAGTTTAGTAAATATACAAAATGTATCCTAATCATAAATCCATTCTCCACCCACCTTTGTACACTCCTGTGTACCACAACCACTGAACACCGTCTTCTTTTTCTATCTAGTCCGTGTTCTATTTTGATGTTATTTCTCTCTCAACCTCTCCAAGGCTCAGGGACCATTGCAGAAGAGGTGGCAGAAAGAATTTAAGAACCAAAGGAAGGAGAGGTGTGCTTTGCATTACTGTCATAAAGGAGGGCAAAAACAATATGATGACATCAAAACAGAACAAGGACTAGTTGAAAAGAAGAGGTTCAGTGGGGGAAGGGTAGGGGAAGGGGGAAAGGAAGATAGTGGAAGAGGATTATGAACAGGGTACATTGTATATATGTATTCAGGTTGTCAATATTACTTTTAAAAATAATACTGTTCTCAGAAAAACACCTCAAACATGAAGCTGATTTTCATAGTATCAGATGTTAATTTGGTTCCGATCAGGACTAAAAATATTCCTTATATTTGTGAAGCTGTTTTAATCTATTAATCTATTTTTCATCTTGAGATAAGTTTTTCCCATGAAAATTTTAGATATTCTAGGTAAATGTGAATCAGAACTTTTTAACATTTAACATGTTTTATAAAATAGGTCTGTTTCACTGAGCAATATAATCTCATGTGGCTGCAAAAAAAACACAGAGAAAAAAATGAAAATAAGTCTTCCAAATAGATCCAAATTACCTGGGCTATCTGATCTGCATACTCAACACTGTGAATGAAATAAGATATATGTCCATGAAAAGAATGAAATGACAAAGTCAGGGAAAATATTCTCAAAACAGGAAAAAAATCATTAAAGACAAAAAAGAAACAAACTACTTTTTGCATTTTCACGTTGTAACAGGCATTACCCTCAGTGCTATTCTTTAAAGTATATTATTCTCTCTTCCCTCATTACCAGTTTACTCAAATTAATAGATTCTAGTATTTATCTAATGAACCAAAGCCAAATATCTTTCAGGATAATAATTAGTATAGTCTATTTTTTCCTTGCCTTATCAATGTAATACTTTTTAACATATTAGTTTTGAAGTAATTTACAGAGAATACATGCATCTCTTTCTGGTCACTAATTTTATGTGCTTAATTTTTATATAAAGAATCTTTTAAGTACTTATTTTTCTCAAACAATTAACATTTATTTCTATATAAGTGACTGTCAATTTTAATTTAACCTTGAATACAGATGTAGACTTTGAAATCTGATCTCCAGATGGAAATTAACTGATATTGTTAAACAAAGACATGCAAACAAAGACAGGATAAATTATAAGTATTTTGTTTTTACTGTGAACACAATGAAAAACAAAGATAACCAACTGAAATATTTGTTTACCTAGCTCACACCCCAGTGATATTCATAGCCATGTCACTTGTTTTTTTTAATTTAATCCTGAGATATACTTCTAAAAATTCATTGTTCCTCAGACTTTTACATTAACAATTATCATGTAAGTTTTGAGTAAAATGATACCTTAAGAGTATTTCCAAAATATTTATTCAAATAAATAATTATATTTCCTATAATTTTCAGTCAGGAACTAATTTAGAGTAGAATTTGTTAATAACTAATCAGTAAAATCAAAGTAAAACATTTAAACACAGTCAAAACTCTACAGAGCTGGTAAATATTTTGCATGCAGGATAAAAACTTTCAGTTAACAAATGGCACCCCAAGATCATACTATTTCTTTGCTATAAATGTATTTCTTATAAGGTGAAGTAGAAAGACCTTCATCTCAATCCTGAAATTACCATCAGTAATTCTGAATTAGCTTCTCTATACAACCTTAAGAAAACATAAAAGTAATTTAGAATTTTAGATGGAGGCACTTGTAAACATACCACAGTCAGAACTCTGGGTTCAGCTGCCTTTGGAAGCCTTCATTGCTGACAAGATTCTCAAATGACAATCTTCTCTAAAGCACTTTTCAGTATGACAGCTTAAAGCTCTACCTTCCACCTCCTGCTTTTTCCATTAGCAAGAGTCTTACCTACCGAACACTGCACAAAGCATTTGCCTGCAGGGTTTAAGACAACTCTTTAAATGCCTGGGTCTGAATAATGACTTAAAAAGAAGAGACAATTCATCTCTTTATTAGAACTTCTGCATTGCTTTTTATTAATTTATTTTAGGGGGTGGCTCGGGGTACAGTGTCATTGGTTAATATCGTCTATGTATGATTCACCTAAGTGACATTTAGTCATATGCCCATGACACTTTGATGATTTTGCTGTCAATTATTAATCTATTACATATGTTATTTGAATGAACTAAGTACATTAACATGAAAAGGTAGGAGAAAGATATTTTTAGTTTAAATAATACAAACATGACCTTTTAGTATTGAATCAAGTACTAATTTCTGATAGTTAAGTGGAATTCACCTGGATTTTCTTCTTTGTCAAAAAGAATTTATAGAAAATTGCCTCTTCTTTTTTGTTCACTGAAGAAAGGTACAATAGAAACCTTTGTGTTTTATGAAAAGCCCTAATCTGGGAACCTTGACATTGCACTATATTGTGAATTGTGAAGATGTGATTTCAATCTAAAAGCAACAGATTTAAGGATTACCTAAAAATAAATACCTCAGGGCTGGAGAGATGGCTTAGCTGTTAAGGGCTTGCCTGTGAAGCCTAAGAACCCTGGTTGGAGGCTCAATTCCCCAGGACCCACGTTAGTCAGATGCACGAGGGGCCATAAGTGTCTGGAGTTTGTTTGCAGTGGCTGGAGGCCCTGCTGTGCCCATTCTCTCTATATATCCACCCCTTTTCTCTCTGTTGCTCTCAAATAAATAAATAACAATAAACAAAAATTCTTAAATAATAAAAATAAATAGATGCATTAGTCAAACTGAACACTTTTGTCCCCAGGTGGTTAACATTCCCATGAAGTGAGGCAGCATAGTATTGCATTTAAAGCCTCACCTGGAAGCTTTAATGGGACTGATAAGATGCTGAACCTTAGAAGCAAACCATTAATGGATACGGCCCTGAATTAATCAACAAGCTCATTAACTGATTTTCCAGAAGGCTCATGAAATAGGAAATTTCACTTCACATAATAGTTTGGGACACTTAAATAGTAAATGGTAGACAGCTAATCACTGTGTGTAAAGTGCCTGCAGATGAAGGCACGTGTAAAGTCAATAGGATCCCATGACTATAACAGTCATCTGGAATTCTAGTTTGCATCTTGCAAGAAGTTAATTATTTCAATAACACAATTCATAAGTCTTGTATATTCAATATACACAATAGTGCTTTATTTTGACATTTTCTTCTCCAGTCACAACGATGATAACTGTGCAAAACACTCTTGTTGAGTAGAATTAGGAAGTCTGCTTGTGAAAGTGAATTCAGAAAGAAAACATGCGCAGAAAAGGGGCTGTAAGTAAGACATGGATGAGTATTTTATAATTTATCAGATAAAACATCAAGGAATATAGGCTGGACATATGGCTTAGTGATTAAGGCACTTGCCAGCAAAGCCAAAGGACCCATGGTTGATTCCCCAGGACCCATGTAATGCCAGATGCACAAGTTGGTGCATGTGTCTGGTCTAGAGTTTGTTTTCAGTGGCTAGAGGCCCTGGTGCACCCATTCTCTCTCTGTCTGTCTATCTAGACTATCTTTCTCTCTCTCTCTCTCTCTCTCTCTCTCTCTCTTAAATAAATAAATAAAATGGAAAAAAATCAAGGAATATACAATTTTCGTGGTTCTTAATACATGTGACCATACTCTGATAATGTGAATGCAACATATTCTCTAACTACCCAATATACTTACTTTCCTGTTGCCTTCATAATCCTTTGTATATAACTCCATTGTTAGTGTACCACAGTTCTTAACAGTGTTATAGCCTATGCATAAGTCTGTGTACAATTTATCAGGTGAATAACATGAATCTCCACGAGGGTAAAACAGAATTTATTTTTTTGGACATAAAAATTATTAATGAAAAAATTATTAATGAAATATTTGATAGTATTTAAATATTAGATGTTATAAATATTTTATACTAACTTTATTTACATAACACACACAGGCATGAGGACTAGGGAGTTGGAGATCTTCTTAATGTGGTTGAAATGACTTTCAGTATGTTCAACCACATTCCAACCTGACTTTTCTAGTTATTTTCATTGCTAAGCAGAGAACTGATTTGACATGAGTCTATAACTGATTGAATGTAAGAATCAAATAGAACATTTCTCTGCACCATCTAATGGGCATGCCCACACACGAATTTATTGAATTTATTGTCACTTTACATCTATGCATGTCAAATTCTGCAGACAAGTTAGTATAGCTCATATTTTAAACCTAAAGTTATCTGGAAAGGATCTTCCACCCAAAATGAACTCCAATGCACCCATGAATAAAGCCAGTAAAATACTAATTTGGAAAGCTTCCTGAGTGTCTCATTACCAAGACATTAGTGTCAGAAGAAAGGAAGAATCTTTGGCCCCTTGTTCTGTTTCTTTGTGATACTGATAAAATAATACTTCCTAAATAAGCACATGTTTCCTGCCATTTTTCAGAAAATTAAAGATACATACCACAGCAAATATTCATCTCTCCACTAATTTTGCTTTCACAGTAAAATGTCTCCATGTCCTGACTCTATTGGAGGTATACTTTATTTCTTTTGGCTCTAGACATAGCTCTTGGCAGCTACAGGAGCTTTTGTAGAAGTGGAGCTGGTTTGGTTTTCTATTTGGCAAGGGGTGCTCCCATTATGTGGTAAATGTATTTGAAAAGATTTAGTCCACAGATTATTGTGTAATCACAAGGAATAGATAGTTTATTGTTGAAATTTAGCAATATTTGCAACAAGCCTGGTGTGGTGGCACAAGCCTTTAATCCCAGCACTGGCATTCAGGAGGCAGAAGTAGGAGGATTGTGTGAGTTGGAGGCCAGCCAGAGACTACATAGTAAATTCTAGTTCAGCCTGGGCTACAGACCCTACTTCAAAAAACACAAAACAAAAATATTTGTAATGAACAATGCCAATTTTTCTTAGACTTTTATTGACACAAGAGCAAACTACCAACAGGTCAATAAAATTCCAAGAAGCTCAGGGTTACCATATGATGAGGAAAATGTGGAACAATGTTGTGAGGTTTTAGAAGTGAATGCGTCACTAGTTTATTCCCCACTATTAACTACTGAACTGGAAGCAGAAATCCTTAGGGTCTGGAGTCAGAGATATGCTACTGTCCAGTTCTATCCGTGCCTAGTTGGAGGCATGAACAAGCAACTACCTCCTCGAATCTCATTTTCTTTATTGGTAAAATGAGGATAGCCATAAGATCATTGTGAAAGTGGAATAAGGTAATGCATATAAAGTGATCAGTGAGTATCAGGGGAAAGAAACTAGAGTATTCCAGACAGACTTCACTGGGCAGCGAGGTCAAGTTCTGAATGCCTCTTGTCTTTCAGTGTTGTCTAGTGGAAAAGCAGTGTTGAGAATCAGAACTATGGTTTTCCAACTTCTAGTTCTACTTTTGAAATTAGTAATCAGCTCAGTGAAACTTTCTAAAAATATTTTACTTTTATTTATTTATTTGTGTGAGTAAGAGAGAGAATATGGGTGTGCCAGGGTCTGTAACCCCTACAAACAAACTCCAGATGCATGCATCGTTGTGCATCTGGCTTACATGGGTCCTGGGGAATTGAATCTGGGTCCTTTAGCTTTGCAGGCAAGTGCCTTAACCACTAAGCCGTCTCTCCAACCTGAGTGAGATTTACAGTGGAAACACTAATGTGATAATACATATGTCTTGGATGTAGAAGTACATGAAGTAAGCATTTATGTCATTTAACTTTCCCATGCACTGATAAACACTATAAATGTTTCTTATATGTAATTCTAAAGTGTATTTCTATGAAAAAGAGGTAGATATTCCTTATGGAATTAACCTCATACCACACATGCTTATTGCAGGCTCTCTAACTGGGATTGTTTTCTATTATTCACAAATGCTTTTGGGGGGGGTATTTTTCACCATAGAACTATCTTGATTGAATGCATTACTATTTTGAGGACATCTTTTACCTTTGGATGTTTGTTTCCCATTATAATGTGAGAAACAACATCAAATATAATTATTTAGGTTAGCATCTAATTATGAACTTAGCATAAATTCCTCAATTTGATTTTCAAAAAAGCAAGATTAAGGCACTTTCTTAAAAGTTAATTTAAAGAACTCATCAACATCAAACCATTTTCCAGAAATTTTAGCTCAATATATACATCTATTAGCCATCAGTAAAAGCGAGGTCTTAGGTGATTTCCTAATTTCCTTTAAACCATATTGTCACAGACCGAATGGCCCCACAAGCCTGAATCTCAGTGCTGGGGGTGGTGCAGGAAAATTACCAGGACTCACTGCTCTACCAGTCGGACTGAAAAATGACAGCTCCAATTCAGTGAGAGATTCTGCCTCAATGAAATAAGGTGAAATAGCAACACAGGAGGATTCTCAGTGTTCCCTGTCCTTCTCATACATGTGCATGGAACATGATGCATCTGCACACAAACACACATATACCATGTATACATACACACAGCACATACTATATACATACACAAAAAGTTAAAACATGAAAATGAAAAACCAAAATAAATAATAAATAGGTACTTTAGGTAGTAAAGACAAGGAAACTTCAAATACTTTCCTTAAACCCTCTTTTAAAAACTTTAAATACTGAATATTCAATAAACCCAAATAGAATTTATTCCCAGTATAATCATTCCCCAGTACTTGAAAAGAGACGTTCCAGCAATCTCAGGGATACCAAAAGCCACACATGCTCAAGTTCCTTTATAAAATGGTGCAGTGTTTTCAGTAATATAATATGAAAGCCACAGTAATAATTATTATACACTAGTATTCAAGGACTAATAACAAGAAAAGAACATCTTCACATGTATATTTTCCTTTTTCTGAAAAATCCTTGAATTGTGTATGGTAGAAAAAAATGAATGTGCAACTCATAGACATTCAGGCTCAATATACTTTATCTAATGTATAATACTGTCAACTAAAACATCCATATACCCAGGTCTGGTGGAACAAACCTGTAATCAGGAGGCAGAGACAGGACAATTATAAGTCCAGTCCTGTCTATAATACAGAGTGAATTCAAGACCAGCATTGACTACTTCGTAAGACCATGCTATTTGAAGCAAAGATGAATCCCCAATACCACACAAAAAAGATACATTTTAAAAACTAGAGTAGCAACTTGAGGCCATGTATAGTCATTCAACTTTCAGTTTAAGTCTCCAGCCTCTTACAATTTCTGGAAATTTTAGTACTAGTAGTAAATAGTAATATAGTATTTCAGAATATTAGGCTTTATACACAATTTAAAGGCAAAGAACCATTTCATGAAAGTAAAATTGCTAGCATGTCTGAAAGAAAGGCATACTGTAGCAGTCTGCATAGGCCACATCCCTCTTACCCTCTCCATTGCATGATCAGTGTCTCCATTCATACAGGAAGTTGTCTGCATTATCATTGAGTAGATGATGAACACCATCTGTCGATGCTACTTGACAGGTCAAGTTGAATGGCCTTGTGATCTAATTTTAATGAACTGCTAAAATATTCATGTCAAGCTTACCCTGTCTGCAACTTCTTTCCTATCTGATTTGGTGCTCAACTTCCTACCAAAGGAGAAGCCATTGCAATTTGGGAAACAGATCCAAAGTCCGAGACTCATAATTAATAATAATAATAAAATTCCTTTGGTCAGTTTTGGCATCCTGAGTGGCAATGGCAGGAACAAATACCCTGCTAATGTGCATGACAGGAGGCATGGGCTCTGCTGCATACACATGTTTCTTATAACCTAGATTAACTGTAGATGCTCCCTGTACACTGAAGTCATTGAGAGGCTTCACGGTACAGAGGACAAGGTTACTTGAGAGAAAGAATTTTACATCTGAGGATAGTGCACTGTCCCATAGGCACTTAGCAAATGTTACTCATAGTGCTCTCTAGAGAAATGAAGCAGAAAAAAACAATCTTAACCAAACTATCTTAAAGTCAGTCCATGTCATTTCCCTTCCAGTCAGTCAGCTCAGCTACTCTTGGAATTTATGAATTTTCTTTTTCTTTTACTACCTAAACGTCTTCTGACATTTCTAAAACTTTTGTGGCAAGAAAATAAACTCAACTTAAAAAAAATTGTTCCTCACCAAATTCAATGGATATTTATATGCTGATAATATAAATATACATGAATGATAATCTTGGATTTTTACCCAATTAATTTTCACAGTTGAAAAGCTTCTGTACATACAGAGCATAGGTGGTGCCCAGATGGGGAGTTCTCCTGGTATCAGCTGAGCTCTCTTGCAAATCTTATTCGCCTGACCTTTGCAGCTAAAAATCCTTCTCTTTCCATCTCAGTTAGGATGACTAGTCATTTGGCTCTGGTTCAAGAGTTCTTTTGTCTTCCTCAAGGCTAGCACTAACATGTTGACTACATAGAGACAGACCCTCCAGAGAAAAAAAAAAAAAGAAGCATAAACCCAAAGCTCAGTGCTGGAGCGTCACTTCTTTAGTAGTGTCCTGATTAAAACAAGGCCAAGGGCCAGGTCAATAAGCCCTGCCTCTTATTGGGAAGTGATGTGAAATCTTATCAAGATTGGTAGGTATGGAGAAGGAAAGACGATAGCCATTTTCCCATGTACCACAGTGTCTTTGAGATTTCAAATATGGATTCTATTTTAAAACTGGAGATTGGCTAAATAAGGATTTAGCCATTACCTAATATCATCTCTAATTTCCAGAGCATCTTGGCTCTGGATGTGTTTGTCTACCTAATGAACTTTATTCCAATACAAATCTGTCCAATCTGTGCCAGCTTTTCTGTACTACAGTGCCAAGCTTTGTCCTTAGTAGCTACCAATAGATACTGTTTACCAAAATAACTTCATTCAGATACCCATGTTTTAAATCTTTTTAATACATTTAATGAGTCTTAGTGTACATACGCATATTAAAATTGTATTACTTCAAAGAAAATGTTCCAAAGATACAAAACATTGTTCTGAAAACAATCCTCAAGCAAGCTAGCTAGGTAACAAACTGAATTTTTTTGTTCAGTTATAAGTATTTTATACATAGCGAAAATTAAAATTCACCACTTGTACTCAAAATCACTCAGGCATGTTGCATGATGGTTGACAAGTGTAATTTTCAAACAGATTGAAAACTCATCTAAAAAGCATCCAGGAAACTAATTAGTTTTATTTCTGGATTTCATTGTTAGTTTAAATTTAAGTATTTAGAATTACTTTTTATGAAACTAGATGATGACATTCTTTGACATAAAACTGTATTTGTTTTCTATAATCTAATACTTGCCATTACTCACTATGTAGTTTACATTAGGCATGAGTCACCACTTTCAAGTTAGCGTTCCTTCCTGTTAACTGGTAAACTTCTCATACCAGAAATGGTCCTTTTACAAGTAAGTTACTTTTGAGAAAGACTGAAACATCAGTTTATATTGCTGTATATGCCTAGAACGAATTATAAGCAGAACAATTTCGAAAGTGAATAATATTGTGAGACACAGAATTTACATATATAAAACTGTATATATAATTTTTTATAATATAAATGTATGTTCATTTGTGCTACCTATAGATCATAAATGAAGACTGGCAATTTCATAGGATCCAATATAAAAACGTATGTATACTGATACATATACCATATACATTATAATTCCTTTCTTCTCCTCTTCTCTTTCTCCCCCTCCAACTCCATCTCCTTTTTCTTCTTCTTTTGAGATGTATCTTGTTACATACCCCTAGCTAAACTGGTACTTGCTCTGTAGTGCATGCTGGCCTCAAATTTGTGGCAATGTTCCTTCCTCCTTCGTCAGTCTCCCAAATGCTGGAATTTCAGGTATGTATCACCACATCATCACTCAACATATATACTCTCATGGTGTAGTATAAGAGAAAGGTTAGTCAATGTATAAATCTGTTTCTAGATAAAAGTGTTAACAATGGAAATTTAGGTCCTCATTGAGAATCTCTGTAAAATGTACACAAAGCATTTTCTAAGCAGACTATTTTCCCATTCAGTTGGTATTTATGTAGTTAGATGGATTTCAACTTTTTAAATTGTTTTGTTTTGTTTTATTTTGTTTTTGTGTTTGTTTTTTTTTCAATTGAACTCCTTTGTCAAATAAAAATTGGGCCAAACTCTTACCTATGAAATAGATAAAAGTGCATAAATTTACTTTTCTTTACTTTTTCTTTTTTTATTTAAAAAATTAATTTATTAGAGTCAGAAAGAGAGGGAGAGAGAGAGAGAAAGAGCGCAAGAGTGAGAATGGGTGCTCTAGGGCTTGCAGCCACTGCAAACAAACTCCAGACATGTGCACCCCCTTGTGCATCTGGCTAACGTGGGTTCTGGGGAATCAAACCTGGGTCCTTTGGCTTTGCAGGCAAGTGCATTAATGGCTAAGCCATCCCTCCATCCCTATATTTACTTTTCTTTACTTGAGAGATAGAGAGAGTGAAAGAGGCAGAAAAAAAAGAGTATTGATCACCAGGGCTTCCTGTCACTGCAAACAAACTCCTGATTCATGCACCTCTTTGTACATCTAGGCTTACATGCATAATGGAGAAGTGAAAGTGAGCTTTGAACTGCAGTTTGTTTCCAAATTTCTTCTCCTCCAACTTCTTACCTCCATCTATTTGAGACAATATCTCTCATTGAACCAATTGCTCACTGATTCAGCTATACTTGCTAGCCTGCAAGCCCCTGCATATCCTCCTGTCTCTGCCTCCAGAGTGCTGGAATTACATGCACGTACTTTCATATGAGTGCTGAAAATCTGAACTCAGGTCTTTATGCTTATATGACAAGTACTTTGACCAATGACCCATACCCCCTGCCACCAACATCTTCTTATTTTAATGCCAAAACAGAGGCATTATTCTAGCTTACTAATAATTTTAAGAGCAACATTTTAAAATCAGGTCTAGCAAAAATCATATTTGGGCAATTGTTAAATTGAGCAAATGAAATGTCAATATCATTGCTTGCATGCAGTGGGGTAAACTGAAGAGAAGCAGATAATGGATCTCCCATTTACAATGATGGATTAGGAGCCACGCCAAAGAAACCTATGACAAAAGGAGGCAACATAACAAACATCACACTTTTCTACCAAAACATGAAGGTATATGAGGAATTATCAGCCTAGAGGAGACTCTGGCAGAGAGGCAGGAGGGAGCAAGAAGCTTCCAGCATCCTCACAATCAGATGAATCAGCTCTAGCCACTGGGAAGTGTTTCTACTCAGTGGGCCCCACTTGGACAGTGCTTCTACTCAGGGTCCAGGCTTAGCCAGCAACATCATAACTACTGGGAAGGGATTCTTTCATGCATACCAGCATTGCAAATCAGAAAGAGAAAATGAAGACAGGTAAAAGCAGAGGGCAGTGGTGACATGGCTCCAGCCTCTAGGTGACACCTCAGAGTTGATCACAACCCAAAGTCCTAGGAAGTGAGTAGCATTGGATGATCAAGCACAGGGGAGCTTCTTCGCTCAAGTAGGTGCCTGGAACCCAGATTTGTGGGAATAGAGACCAGCCCCACTAGTATCTAACTCCTATCCCAATGCCCATGATCTACCACCTCTACGCCCACAGGAGAACCCCAGAGCTGATCTTACTTCAAATTTTTGAGGCAGTGAGTAGCACTAGGAGGAGAGGGCCCACCTTGGACATTGAGTAGATTAGAATTGACAGGGTCTTACCCAGACCTGTCTAGAGACTACACACACAAGGAGGACACTGCTAAGACTCAAGTATATCCAGCCCAAACCTGCTGATAGATCCCCATCCCATGTCCACCTTGATTAATACTGACCAGGCCACTCAACACAGGCTTCACAAGAGCTACTTCATATTGCTTCATTCTTAGTAAATCAAAAGGACTGTTTTGAGATGGGCATATCCCAATACAAGAAAACAACAAGACAACGGAGCCAAGAAATCCCCACCAAGAATGCCTAGTCCCATAGTGGACGCCTGAAAACTAAGAGGGAACTACAGACATAGAATCTTAAAATAAAGTTAAGATAAACATATTAAACAAACTTAATGAGAAACAAAATCAACAAAAAGAACTCAAAGAATGGCTAAAGGAAATGGAAAAATCAACAAAATGAACTCAACAGACAGCTGAATGAAATGGAAAAGAGCCAACAAAAAGAACTCAATAGCTCAATAAAATAAAAGAGAATCAAAAAGGATGCAACAGACAGATAAATGAAATGGATGAGAACCAACAAAAATGAACCTAATGGTCAGTGGAATAATCTCAATGATGATATGATCAAATAGAAAGAGGGCTGGAGAGATGGCTTAGCAGTTAAGGCACTTGCCTGCGAAGCCTAAGGACCCATTCTCCAGATCCCATATAAGCCAGATGCACATGGTGGAGCATGAATCTGGAGTTAGACTGCAGTGGTTAGAGACCCTGGCATGCCCACTCTCTCTCTCTCTATCTCTGTCCCTATCTCTCTCTCTCTCTAATAAATAAATAAATGTTTTTTTTTAATGTAGAAACAAATAACAGGAGAAAATAAGAAAGTCTAAACAGTAATGAGAATGGAATCCAGTAAATAGATGGACATGCTGAAGAAAAACAATGGAAGAGAAAAATGAGATAACTCATTCATACACTCCTAAGCAAGCCTCACCAACATAACAGACCATGTGGAGAACACATTACTCAAACTCATAGACAAGACAGAGGAACTAGACTGGGAGTTCAAAATCAATAACAAGTCAAAAAATAAATAAATAAAGTTCCAACACAATTTGAGATAGAAGGTGGGGCACCTTAAAAAGATCAAATATTGGAACCACGAGCATACAAGGAGGAGATGAAATAGAGGTCAAGGTCATAGAGAATATCTGCAATGAATTTATAGAATAAAATTTTCCCAGCCTTCCAAAAGAAAGACCCTTCCAGGGACAGCAGGCACACAGAACATCAAATAGACAGAACCAGAGAAAAAATCCCCATTTCACATCAAAATTAAAACTCTAAACACTAAAAACAGAGTACTAAAAGCTGCAAGAGAAAAACAGCTTGTTGCATACAAAGATACATTTGCATCTGTTACATATCTATTATATCAGAATTACCTATGATTTTTCAATGGAGACTCTAAAATACGTTTGCAATGGAGTATTTCAAATTTTAAAAGACCATGGCTGCCTATTGAAAGGACTCTATTCAGCAAAATTATTCCTCACAATAGATGGTGAAGAGAAAACTTCCCATGATAAAAGCCAGCTATATGATTACATAGGCACCAAGCCAATCCTAGCGAATATTACATAGAATATTCCACACTGAATAGACAAACAAACATACTGAAGATGCTACAAAAGGGAAAAAGCAATACTCAAAACTAGAATAGGCATGAAAGCATACAAAGATCAAGAAATCACCAAATTCCACAAACCCTTCAACTTGAAAGGAATTAACTCATACCTCACAGTTATAACTCTGAACATTAATGGACTCAACTGCACAATTAAATAGCACAGGTTACAGGCTGGATCAGAAAACTGTATCAATCCATTTGCTGTTTACAAGAAACCCATCTTACAATTAAAGGTAGATATCAACTTAGAATGAAAGGATGGAAAAGAATATTCCAAGAAAATGGAAAAAAAAGAAACAAGCAGATGCACCTATACTAAAAGCAGAAAAATAATAGACTTTAAGCCAAAACTAATCAAAAGGTATAAAAGACACCTCTTACTCATTTCAGGAACAATTCAAGAAGATATTACAATAATATACTTATGAGCACCAAACACAGGTGTACCAAATTTTATAAAGCAAAATGTTCTACAAAATAAGCCAGGAATGAATCACAATACAACAATAGTAGGTGATTTTAATACCCCACTCTAGATGGTCATTTCAGCAGGAAATAAATAGAGAAATAATGGCGCTAAACAATACCATAGAGCGATTATACTTAATAGACATCTACAGAAAATTCTACCCTAATCCTACAGAATCTTCTCAGCAGCTCATATAACCTTCTCTAAAATAGATCATATATTAGGGTATAAAGTAGGTCTCTATAAATTCAGGAAAATGGACATAACTACCTGCATTATATCTGACCACACTGAAATAAAGCTAGAAATCAACAAGAGAAACAACAGAAAATACACCAATCCATACAGCCTGAACAACTCATGATTAAACAATGCATGGGTCATTGAAGAAATCAAAAAGGAAACCAATAAATTTTTAGAAGTGAATGATAATGAATTGATAATGAAAACATATGAGACACAATGAATGCAGCCCTAACAGGGAAATCTGTAGCACTAAAATTCCTACATTACAAAAATAAAGAGATCTCATATCAATAATTTAACCATCCATCTGAAGTCATTGGAAAAACCAGAATAATTCAAACCAAAAGGAAATAAATAATCCAGATCAGAGCAGAAATCAATGTAATAGAAATGAAAACAATTTTAAAAATTAATGAAATAAAGAACTAGTTCTTTGTAAAAATAAACAAGATTGATAAGCCCCTGGCCAAATTATTCAAAGAAAAAATAGATAATTCAAATCAACAAGATTAGGAATGAAAAAGAAGATGTTATAACAGATACCAATGTAATAGGGAGAATTATCAGGACATATTTCAAAAACCTATATTATACAAAATTGGAAAATCTGGAAGAAATTGATGAATTCCTTAACTCATGCCACCTACCAAAACTAAACACAGAAGAGGCAAATTACCCATCAGAGCCATAACATCAAACAACATTGATAATACAACTAAATCTCCCAACAAAAAATGTCCAGACCTAGAAGGGTTCACTGCTTAATTCTACGAAACCTTTATTGAAGAAATAAAATCACTTTTTCTTAAGTTATTTCACACAATTGAAAAGGAGAAAATGCTCTCTGACTCCTTCTACAAAGCCAGCATTACACTAATATCAAAACTACACAGGCACAGCAAGAAAAGAAAATTATGGAACAATAGTGCCAATGAACTTAGATGCAAAAATTCTCTATAAAATTCTTCTGAACTGAATCCAAGAACAAATCAAAAGTATCATTTACCTTGATCTAATAAGTCTCAGCCCAGGGATGCAGAGATGTTTCAACATATGGAAATGAATAAACATATTACATCACATACATAGACTTAAAGACAAGGATCATCTAATTGTTTCAATAGATGCAGAAAAAAAAGGGCCTTTGAAAGAAATACAACATACCTTCATGATTAAAACACTGGAGAGACTGGGGATGAAGGGAGGAGTCATATTTCAACATAATAAAGGCTCCATAGAACCAACCTAAGGCCCATATCATACTAAATAGGCAAAAATTTGAAGCATGCCCATTAAGATCTGGAAAAACAGGGGTGCCCACTCTCACCATTGCTTTTCAACAAATGGCATCAAATTCTGGCAAGGGTATGGGAATAAAGGAACTTTCAATCCACTGCTGGTTGGAGTGCAAACTTGTACAAACACTATAGAAATCAGTTTGGAGACTCCTCAAAAAGTTGAAAATAGATTTAGCACTTGGCCCTGAGTACCCCTCATGGGCCTATACCCTAAATACTTTACTGCAGAAATACTTGCCCATCCATGCTTTTTGCTGCTCTATTCACAATATCCAGGAACTGGAATCAGCCCAAGCGCCCATCAGTGAATTAATGGATAATGAATATGTGGTACATATACACAATGGAATTCTACTCAGTGACAAGGAAAATGAAATTATGAAATTTGGAGGGAAAGAATGGACTTGGGAAAAAAATCCTACTGAGGTCACACAGGCTCAAGACCACAAACAAGTGCATGTTCTCTCATATGAGGTTACCAATTTGAAACAGCCTGAGTTGATGGCAAGCGGTAATAAACACCAGGAGCAATGGCATGGAACTGGGAGAAAGTGGAAATAGAGAGGGATGAGAAAGATGATGACTGGACACTCAAAACATATCAAAACAGAAATTCACAGGTTGCAGAGAGCTTAACACTAAAGTAGTCTTATAACAAACCCACTAATGTACAGGGAATATTGTGAAAGAGGGGATGTAACTGCATGGTGGTGCATGCCTTTAATCCCAGCACTCGAGAGGCAGAGGTAGAAGGATCACCATAAGTTTGAGGCCACCCTGAGACTACATAGTGAATTCCAGGTCAGCCTGTTCTAGAGTGAAAAACCCTACCTTGAAAACCAAAAGAAAAAAAAAAAAAAGATTGTAAGGCTACAAGGTGGGAAGGCTTATTCTGAGACATTGTTCCCACCCCCAGAGAGGTGCATTCACAATCCCACAGTGAATACCAGCAACCCCACTGAGGGGGCCACTCAGTGGAATGGGGGTGGGGAAAAGGAATGTAAGAGTATAACCCGATGGGAATATGGCCACCATGCAAAATGTTCATACAGTAAAGTTCATAATTAATAAAAAATACTTAAATATTGCAAATAAAGAGAAACAGATAATGTAAATTTAAGTCTCAGTTTATTTCCTAATTATGCGAAGAATACTGTTTTTGTCTTCTAGTTGGTGATATGTGAACATTAAGGAATACCATCTGAATTTGTCTATTACTCCTCTGCTCACAGTTTACTTAAGACAGTGTTTTACAGAATGTAGAAAGTCTCAATATGTCTTTTTTTTTTTTCTGGTACAGGGAAATACATGAGCTACACACAGCAAAGAAACTTCAACTGTGAAAGGTAACTTCTGAATTATTTGTAAGGATTTAAAAAAACTAAACAAATATGAATGAAGAAATTTGGCAGAAATAATTAGCCCTGGATATGTTCATTAATATTGGTTCTCATTCATGATACTATGGGGACATGTAAACTGTCATATTCCTTCAAAGGTTTTTGACAGTGACTTACAAACAGAAAGGAAGTACAGAATCTAAAACATTAAGCATCATAGAGAAATTTTATAGCTATGCAGAGAGTGTTTAAACTTAAGTCATCCCTTGAGCTAAGCTAAATACCTACCCTTTCTTTCTTCCTCTCTTCCCTCTTTTCTTCCTAACCTTATTTCTTCTTTCCTAATTTCCTTCCTTCTTTACCTCTTTCCTAACTTCCTCTATTGATAATTTCCTTTTTTTCCTTCCTTCCTTCCTGCATTTTCCCTCTTTCCCTCCCTCCCACTCCTCTCCCCTCTCCTCTCTGGCTCTTGCTCTTCAGAAACATCTCCACTTTAACAGAAAATAAAGTGAGAAGGAGTGAACTTCTTCTGAACCATGGTTAATCTCAGAGAGCATCCAAAGGAGCATGTGACTCTTGCAATTTCAATGATGAAAAGAATCATCATTGCTTTGATATCTGCTGTGGGATGGTCTCATTCAAATGCTTCAAAGAGCCTACAAGGCATTTCGTTTGAGAGATGAGGGATTAATGGAGTAAACTGGTTTCACTTTAGTGTTTTATTTCTTGGTCAAGTATAAATTTAATCTATAATTTTAAACTTCCAAGTTGTTATAAAATTCTGCAATCTGGCCAATGTTGATGAACACTGTGAACAAACTGGGAATGAAGCATAAGGCTGACATATGGGAATGAACTATAAGAAAAAAATTGTGGGGATATTACATATGTACCTTACAAATAACTGTTCTGAGGTGATTGCTGTAAGATACTAAATTTCTTTCTTATTACTTGCCCTATAGTTAATCTTACAACTATATAATCCATCCACTTAAAGTAATGTGATTAGGTTTTCTATGCTTTGGTGAACCTTTGGCCTGAACAGCACAGATGACCAGTATTGTCAAGCAATATTTAGAGATTCTAACTGATCTTAAGCTATGCTCTCTGCATAATTTTCTCTGTGGCCTGATTGGACTGTTGACTTGGAGGAAGCATACATACATATGTAAGAAGTGCTGACCACACAGCGAAAGACAATGGAGTCAGTAACTAAGGGCCTACAGAAGACAACAGGTGAGATTAATGTGACTGCATTTGTGATCAGAGTGTATGTACTTTTGGGATCAGCAAAATCCAGCAGGTCAGACCCCTAAATAGCTTTCTTTAACAAATGTTTATGAATATCCAAAGATGAAAGTTCCTTATCTTTTGCTTACACAATGTGCTATTTGTTCCCACATTACTGGTTTGCAGCTGTTCAGTCAAAATTCCAATGAGTACCTGTCTGCAGAGGAAGCAGCAACCACAGTAAGATCAGAGCACTAGTGATAGCAGATGCAGCAGGTTTATTAATGACTTAAACTCAGCTTCTCTTGATTCTTTTGTACTCAGCCTCCTGCTAGAGGCATCTAGCCCACACTTGGGTATCCCAAAAGTTAGTCCTCCAATTTCTCAGGCTCTCAGGCTCTGTTCCTATAAGCAGTTTTCCCATTCTTGAATAGGAAAATTCAAGAGTTAGTCTTCTATAATTTCAAGGCTGTGTCCCCACCTCAAATATGGCACTGGTCAACTTTCACTATGCCTCAGGCTATTTCACAAAAGATCTCATTTTTTCTTCAAAGCATTTCATCAAACAGATGGCATGCTCAGTTTCTACAAATAATGAGAACAGGTTATATGAGTAATCTGGCCAGGTTATGATATCTAATAATCAGTGAATTTGTAATTCAAATTTTATTCTGTTTTATAATGAACGATCCATGGAAAAGGCATGACAAATAAAGGACCAATCTCACGAAAAAATTTTGCTGAACAATGTTATATTTCAAATTAGGTGGTTAAAAATTCAGTTTAACTGGTACAATGTTGGATAAATTAATTTGATATCTGTAAGTAACTTTTCGTGTGAGTCTTTAAGATATGCTAACCAGGGTTAGAGATTGCACAGTGGTTAAAGGGTCTTAATTTCAAAGCCTCATATCCCATGTTCAATTCCCTAGTACCCATGTAATGCAGATGCACAAAGTGGCACATGCATCTCACTTGCAGTGCCAGGACGCCCTGTCATGCCCATTCTCTCCCTCCCCCCTTTCTCTCTCATTGCAAATAAATGAATAAAATATTTTTAAAACATACATATTAACCTGTGCCAGCACAAAATCAATCATAGAAGCTAATATTCAAATGATTTAAAATGAAGTATAAAAATGATGTATTGATCATTTTTTTTTGCATTACCTTAGTCAGCTTTGCCTTAGATTCTGGTTTATCTTTGATAACATCAATGAGACGAGAACGATCATAATTAGCATGACCTGATTCATCCACGTAATTCTTATCTTTCCCTAGAGCTAAAAAAGAGAAAGAGAAAATTATATCTATTTTTATCTTTCTTCTCCTTTCCCCACTAAATATTTCAGTAATCTTTGTTTTTGAAAATTTTCTCAAATTTATCAAGCGTCTGTGCAGAGAATAAGTTCAAAAACCATCACATGAACACTTGCCAGTCACTGTATTAATTGTGACACTGACGGTGACTTAAATATGAATCATATGCATTAGATTTTAGGAAATAAATTTAGAACCGTGCTGTGGTGGTTTGATTCAGGTGTCCCCCATAAACTTAGGTGTTCTGAATGCTAGGTACCCAGCTGGTGGAGATTTGGGAATTAATGCCTCCTGGAGGGAGTGTATTGTTGGGGGTGGGCTTATGGGTGTTATAGCCAGTTTCCCATGCCAGTGTTTCGCACACTCTCCTGTTGCTATTCTCCACCAAATCTTGGCCAGGGGGTGATGTCCACCCTCTGCTCATGCCATCGTTTTCCCCTGCCATCGTGGAGCTTCCCCTCGAGCCTGTAAGCCAAAATAAACCTCTTTTTCCCAGAAGCTGCTCTTAGTTGGGTGATTTCCACCAGCAATGCAAACCAGACTGCAACACATGTAAACTACATTGGACACGTATCTTTGGAATAGATTCTGGACTGATTATGTGATTAATTAAAATGTATTAAACATGAGTTTGTTTTCTTAAAATTGGGTTATATTATGGATGTCATTTTGGCTCAAGGGTGAAGAAAGCCCATAATAGAAAACACTGAAAGATAGGCTCACAAATTCTACAAATATAATAAAAATTTAGAGTCTGAAAAACTACAGTTGTCAACAAAGGAGAAAAATATATAAAATGGCAGTCCTATTAGGATAAGTGTTTAGGAGGCACTAGAATCAATTACATATAAAAACACCTATTTATGATCAATAAGCTTTAACTAACAAAACACACAAAATATGAACACTTCATGATTTCAGAAAGTAAAATCAAGAATTGTTGATGAGCTTAGAAAATTCATATTCTACATGTTAAATGTAATTTCCAATTTAAATCTGACAAGTCTTTCCTTATTAACGTTTTAAGAGAAATCATAATGTCTTGAAGAACATTATTGTATCAAATTTGTTGCTACATATATCAAACATGAATTTTGATCATGGAAGTTCATCTCAGCGAACTTGAATCCGTCTGCTACAACTTGGCAGAAAAGCAACCAAAATCTAGACAATAATGAGGAGCTGACAAGGCCCACTGACTGATGGAGCCTAGCTGGGAAGGAATTGAGAGACGAGACCATTGAGTGTTCAGCACTCCCACATGATCCAACACTGGGGAGCACCAGCCATGAACAGCACAGCTGAGCTCCCTTCAGGCAGGTCTGTCTCTCCAGCTCCTCAGGAATGAGTGGAAGAAGATATTATCCTCATCAGAAATAGAATAGCTGTTTGAAAGGTTGATGGGTACTGACCACTACACCTAGAACTAGAGAGGGTTCTCACAAGCTTCTTCCAGCCCAGAGTCCATATTCTTTTTGCTCCCCTGAATATACCTGGTTTTTCAAGAAGAGGGAGCCAAATAACGCCAGTTAGAATTGGGCCCTTACTTAGCAAACCTAATCCCCCTGTGGCACCATCCTGGTCAATGAGACAGAAGGGATCACTTACAAATCATCTATACTGTCTGGCTTTGAGGCCCACTGAGTGCCCACCTCCATACCCATCCAAATTAGGGACCTCATGTTGGGCAAAAAGGGAAATGGGGAGAGGTCCCATGAGTTCAGCTGTTCTTCTATCTTAGAGATCATTCCAAAAAGCTATTTGCTATCTCTCCTAGTTCTTCAAGAAAACAAATGTCTTTCTATGTTCAAGACCACAGTTACAGGTTAACATATTAATGCATGTGAACCCTCTGTATGTGCTGCTTAATATTGGATCTAAGAGATAAAATATGCCCAATGTCTCAGACTCAAACTGATTTCCTAGACTCATCTCCTGGGATAGGATGACAAGGAAAAATAAAATGACACACAGCTCAAGGAATTAATATGGAGAGTTTTGGTTCTCTAACTGTATATTGCCTCTAAAGCTTTGTTATCACTTGCTAGAATGTTGTTAGGCTGTTATGAAACAAGGAAAAATCCATTAAAAGCCCTTTTAAAATGCAAGAAACAAGCAGGCTTACCTAAGATTCACAGTAGGCTAGAACTTTGTAGTTTAACGTGTAAGCAGGTAATCTTAACTTGTCACATAATGTCAAAACTATAGTTCAGGTTTAATTTTTTAAATAAATTGGTAAATTGTTTATACCACTACATCTCCTGATGTCAAGATTAAAATTCCATTCACTGGTATTGATCCTCTCCTGATCTGAGAAAGCTGCAAGGTTAATGACTTTAAAGACAGAAATGAAAATTAAATGATGCTAATTCTTCTAAGTGGTTCTTACTGGGTTTGTCACTTAAGTTTTATAAAATAAGTTATCTTGTTTCATTCATTGTGACTTTTGTTCTTAGGGAAGCAAGTAAGGCTTCCTATGTTGTGATAACCTGTGCTTCTGTAACTTAAAGTGGTGTCGGGAGGCTCCATTCTCAATTCCTGAGTCAAAAACACGGAGACCAGGTGCTGATCTGGAGGGATGGCTTAGTGGTTATGGCATTTGCCTGCAAAGCCAAAGGACCTAGGTTCAATTCCCCAGGACCCACGTTAGCCAGATGCACAAGGGGGCACGTCTGGAGTTCGTCTGCAGTGGCTGGAGGCCCTGTCGCACCCATTCACTCTCTCTCTCATTCTCTGTCAAATAAATAAAAATAAAAATATATTTTTTAAAAAAAGAAGCTGGAAGAATAACAGATTGGAACTAATCTGAAAGGACCCTTTTTGTTGCTAACCACTGTGACCATCATGCAAATAGTGGAGAAAGGTGGGCTCATTACACATGAGTGAAGCAATTGACTAAAGAAACACCCAAACTAGAGAAATTACCTCACAAATTATCTGACCTCCCTTACCAGGAACTGATTATACCTCCTGCTTATAAAGGTGGAGGAGAATTTGAATTTCTTGGGAAATGTGTGTGGATGTTACCAATACCTTTGCCACCATACCATTAAGGGAATATGAAAACCTTACCAGCCTGAACATGGTGGCCAGGGCAAGTGTCCGGTGGTACTGTGGAGGGACATTACTTGAGACTGTGCTGGTCAATCCCTTTCACAGTGCATATTGTCACTCTGACCTGAGTCAACCCGAGTTATCTCATGAAAGAAGGAAATTTGTAACTCTGAGGGGGGGGGTCATTTTATCATCATAACTACATAGATGCTTTCAGAGTACCAAGGGGAGTAACTAATGAATTTGAAGCCAAACAACTGCATATATTATAATAAACAAAGGTTTGTTGATTACACTGGGGATGCTACTAAAAAAAAGTATAGCAGACCAAAGAGATACCATCAATAGGATAACATGGAAAAATAGATTAGTCCTGTATATGATGTCAGCTGAGAAGGGAGTGGTTAGAGACAGGAGGGTTCCCAGGACTCACATACTAGCCTGTCCAGCCTAATTGGTGACCAGTGAGAGAACTGCCTCAAGAAAAGTGGATGGCATCTGAGAGGAATGATACTCAAGATTGTCCTCTGGCCTCCACACATGTGTGGTTTGTACACACACACACACACACACACGCATGCATGCATGCATAGAAAGTGTCTTATATATTTTAGATTTTGATTGGAAACCTCCTGCTTACCTTATACCTTTTTTGTTGTTTATTTTTATTTATTTATTTGAGAGCCGCAGATAGTCAGAGAGAGAAAGAGGCAGAGAGAGAGAGAGAATGGGCACCCCAGGGCCTCCAGCCACTACAAACGTACTCCAGATGTGTGCGCCACCTTGTGCATCTGGTTTACATGGGTACTGGGGAATCCAGCCTCAAAATGGAGTCCTTAGGCTTCACAGTCAAATGCTTAACTGCTAAGCCACCTCTCCAGCCCTTTACCTTAGACTTTTGCTATTATTTTTGTCTGTTTGCATAATAAATGGGAGAATTTTAAAACTTTGAAGTTGATGATTTGCCAGTCTACCTCTGAGACCAACAATGGGGAAGAGCATGCTGCATTTCCATTGATGAAGCTAATCCCTCATTCATCAGAGGGATTCTCTGGAACACAAGTAGAATTTGTCAATTTGCTTTGGTTATAAATAAGGATATAGGCCTGGAGAGATAGCTTAGCAGCAGTTGAGGCCCTTGCCTGGGAAGCCTAAAGATCAAGGTTCGAGTCACCCATACCCACATAAGCCAGAAGCACAAGGTGGCACATGCATCTGGAGTTTATTTGTAGTGGCTGGAGGCTCTAGTGCTCCCATTCTCTATCTCCCTCTTTATCTGTCTCTCTCTCTCTCTTATAAATAAATAAGGACAGCGGGCGTGGTGGCACATGCCTTTAATCCCAGCCCTTGGGAGGTAGAGGTAGGATCGCTGAGAGTTTGAGGCCACCCTGAGACTACATAGTGAATTTCAGGTCAGCCTGAGCCAGAGTGAGACCCTACCTCGAAAAACCAAAATAAATAAATAAATAAATGACATAGATCCTTATTTGTGGAAAGCCCATCTCATGTGGTGGTACATTTCTTTCAATTAATTCTCAATTAAATTTCACACAAAATATAATTTATTTATTTGTTTGCAATCAGAGAGAGAGAGAAAGAGAGAGAATTATAAAGGATGTACCAGGGTCTCTTGTCACTGCACATGAATACCAGATACAAGCATTTGTGCATCTAGCTTTATGTGGTTATTGGGTAATTGAGCCCGGGCCATCAGACTTTGCAAGCAGCCACCTTTAACTACTCAGCCATCTCTCCAGTCCCAAAAAGAAAATTTTAAGGAATGACACTCTTATTACACAAAATTTGAATCATGATTCCTTTTTCTAATATTTTTCCCACATTCCAACATTTTATGAGGAACATGAGGCTCACTGTCCACATTTAACAAACATGATATGTATAAATTATTTTTCTAAAAGTTTTTTATAATTCGATGACTTTTCTCACAAATAATAATGCATTCAAATCTAGGAATTTAAAAATTTAAGAAACAAAAACTGTTCTCCTAGAGCAAAACTACAAGAGCTTCTTGGAACAAGTGAGAATAAAATAATTATCTCAATTTTCCATTTATTATGACATAAATCCAATAAAAGTAGAGGTCTGAAAGTCCAAGTGAATTAAATTCTATAAAGATTCAGTGAGAATAGAAGTAACAGTCCTTCGAGAGCCAAAGTTAAAATCTAGGTTTACTTATTATCAGGGGATAATAAATACTTATTAGGGGATAATAAAATATTTTCATGGGTTAGTTCCCAGAACTAAGTGGAATAGTGCATGCAAAATGACTTGAAAACAGGAGATACTAAGCAAATGTATAATCTTTCTTTTGTTTGCTATTACATCACAATTTTGGCATTTAGAAATCTGCAAGATGTATGTATTTGGACCTTCTTCAAAGGTCATATTTTTTTATCTTAAAGTCTATGTAACTAGAAAATGAGACTGTTATCCTGAGTATGCTAAATCCAAGCTTCAGTTGTATTTTCTAATCATCAATATATAATATAATAAAAGTTATGTTGACTCAATGGAGAATACCTTAAGTTTTATTCTACAAATTAGCATTGATTTAAACCTCTATATGACCAAAATATAGTAATATGCATGTCTATGATAACAGAATAAACTACATAGCCAGAGTGTAATTTTCATGATAGATAATTCCATGTCTATAATTTTTTCTTTTTTTATTTTATTTTAGACAGAATGAGTAAGTGAGAGAGAGAGACAGAGACAGAGGGAGAGAAAGAATTGGTGCACCAGGGCCTCAGTCACTGAAATAGAACTCCATACACTTGCACCACCTAGTAGGCATGTGCAACCTTGTGCTTGTCTCACCTTTGTGCATCTGGCTGACATGGGATCTGGAAAGTAGAACATGGGTCCTTAGACTTTGCAGGTAAATGCTTTAACCACTAAGCCATCTCTCCAGCCCTTTAACTTTTCTTTACCATAATGTGAGTGCAGGAGAACCAAAGTTGGTTGAGGATCCTCTTGGAGATTTAATGGAAGTATATTATCAATCTGTTTCCCTTCTTTACAATCTGCTCATATATTGCAAGGAATAGTTCATCCAGGTTTACAGTAATTCTTAAGGCTATACAATAAAATACTAATGGCTTAAAGTTATTTTCATGTTGCATAATTTCCTTGCCATCTCCAACATATGTTCTCTCACTTGAGTCTCACAAAGGATCCAAATTCTTTTCTCTTCAATATCTTTAAGAAGGAATTGAACAAAAATATCTCTATTTTACAAGTCATAATACTTAAGCACAGATGATGTGGACCCCAGTAGTCACAGACAGAATTGTAATCTGAAACTAATCCTTCTGACTGATAACATATCCCATGGTTTTTACCATTATTTTCCTATAAAAGTGCCCTGTGAGTCCACAGTCAGTCCATGCATGGCTCAGGCATTAATTTATGTATTGTTGCTTTTTTGTTGTGTAGGGTCTACAGTTTTACTGCAAGAGAGTCACACTGAAGGTGGTGGTAGTTCTGTGAATCCCACAGCTAAGCAAATGCTGAAGGGGAGCTGCTTTCCACTGTGCCAATGTGCATGTGTTTATTCCATCTACCATCCAGCCTTCCAACCATTGTTTATTCATGTATCATTGAGTAGCTATCATATAAGACATATATATAAGACACTTATAAACAGCCATTGTTATCAACTAGTCCTATCATTGATTTATAACTGCAGAGAAGTAAATAATCTTAAATCATTGAGTATGAGGAAGATTTCACAAATGAGTAATTTTAGAAAGGCAAATTTTTGCTACGTGAGTAATGATGTGTAGTAGGCCTTTAAATGCTCTACCTAAATGACTGTGAATATAAGCTAAATGAAGGAGGGGATAATATTCAGTGCAAAAACTAACAAAGCATTGATTCCTAACAGGATAGAATTTTCAGTGGTGCATAACATTATAGAGAGCAAAGCATTGTGCATTGTGTTGTAGATTTTCCATAGTGTATGCTCATGTCAATGTATTCTGACTTAGAGCCATTTCCAGTCCTATCAGTCAATAATCATAAGAAATTTTGAAGCACCAAATTATGTGCATTATTCTTGAATTTGGGATTACAAATAACCACAAGGCTATGGGTAAAGTCTCTGCTGTTGGGGAGCACTACCGAGAAATCATTAAATAGAACATAATTTTAGGTAATGGTACTACTGAGGAGTCACTAAATAGAACATAATTTTAGGAAGTGGCAAGCATCATAAAGAAAAAAAAAATACACCAGTGCTGTGGAGAAGATATGAAGCTGCTACGCATCCCATTTATTTTAGAGTCAGGATCTAGAATGAGAACAAGCTTACTATGAACAAGAAACACAAAGAATTAAAGTGGGTGCAGCATTGTGAGTAAAAGGAAGCACTGAGAATGGGTCTGGAGACATACCCAGTTCTGTGGATCTGCTGAAGGCCACATTAAGTACAGATTTTAAGAAAAATGGAAAGCCCTGGGGAGCTTGAAGCAGAGAAGAGATGCCATCTAATTTTCCTTTTATTAAAGCTTCCTATAACTGCTATGTGGAAAACAGGAGTATAAAAGGCAACTTTGGCCACAGAGGCCAGTTAGACAACTTGGCAACAGTCTAACAGGAAGATGGTAGACTAGACCAGGTAAAGGAGGAACTGTGGTCAGATTCTGGACTTATTTTGAAAACTGGATCAAGAATACAGAATTATTGAATGTGTTCAATAAATAACAGAATATTTACAATGATTAATGGTGTCATAATTGGAAAATGTGTTGTTCAGTAAAATTCCCTGATTTCTATAACCTTCAAAACAGGTTGGAGACATTAATATAAAGTTATTTCTTGTAACATGTTAATATAACATGATATTGGGAAAATGGATTAAATTTGATCACATAACATTAATGAAAGTAAAATCACCATGTATTCATTGACCACAGTGTTTTAAGTAACAGGAACAATGGATATTCCACTTGTGAACCTACTTCCATGTTTTTCTCCACCCAGATGAAACTACCTGTGAAACTGTAAGCTTGAAACAACCCTTTCTTTCCATAAGCTGCTCTGGTTAGGTGACTTGTCCTGGAGATGAGAAGCAAACTGTACCATCCAACAACCTAAACTACTGAGGCTGCAGAAAGCAGTAACAAGTGCCCTCATGTTCTAGACAGACCACGTCCCAAGAGTCACTGTATAAATCAGGAAAATGCTAACCTACAATTTGATTAGACAAATGGATATTCTGGATGGATGAACTCAACTGTTCTGGTCTTAATGTGACATGTACGTTATTTCTAAGCTAACTAGTTTTACTATGTAGATAGTGAAAGGAAAAAAAAGTAACTGTAGACAAAAGTTGTGTAGTTCACAACATTAACAGATAAGATTATTGCCAGCCCAGGATTTCAAACTCACTGTTTTATGGATGGGCATTTTGTAGAATGATTTTTGTGAGTGTAAATGTAAGGACTAGCTTCTAGTTAGAAGGATTGGAATCTTAGTTGCCCACTGGTTAGCTAAGTATCATTTAGCAAGTTATTCTATCACTGGATAAACAGTTTCCTTAATCTATACAAATACTTGGACAATGATATCTACTGTAATGAGTTTGTATCAGAATTAAATGG
This sequence comes from Dipus sagitta, assembly GCA_036346955.1. Taxonomy (NCBI): domain Eukaryota; kingdom Metazoa; phylum Chordata; class Mammalia; order Rodentia; family Dipodidae; genus Dipus; species Dipus sagitta. The sequence goes on along the minus strand of CM070779.1, from coordinate 86,367,484 downwards.
AGATGAGGCAGGAAGAGGGTTGTGCAATGAGAAAGAGTTCAAGTGCTGTTTCACTATGTCCTATCTTCATATGTCCATGATAATAAAACCCTGAAGTTGAATTATTTGACAAAGATATCTGTGGATCCAGAAGAATTTGAGGTGACAAGTTGAGGAAGGGACTACATAAATCAATGGACAAATATCTGTTGAAACTTTTAATGTAATAGGAGCTGGGATGGCCCTATACTTCTTCACTTAGTTCAGACATCCTGCAGACCCCGATCATGGATTCTAAATTACAAATGAGATTCATCACTGAAGTTCTAACAGACTCAATAATATGCCACACCCATACAACTAGAAAACACATGAATGAGGGCTTAGCAGTTAAGGTGCTTGCATGCAAAGCCAAAGGTCCCAAGCTCAATTCCCCAGGACCCACATAAGCCAGATGCACAAGGTGGAGCATGCATTTGGAGTTCATATACAGTGGCTGGAGGACCTGGCGTGCCCATTCTCTCTCTCTCTTAGATAAATAAAACATTAAAAAAGAAAGAAAAGAAAATACATGAATGATTTAACCAGTGAATGGGCTTGGAAAATGACATTTCATTCACAAAGTATTTGCATTCGGTGAGGTAACCTTGGTGGGAACTTGTGCTCTGAAGCAATAGATATATGACTATCAGTCCTCAACAAAACACGAGCTTCATGCAGCTGATTATGCTCATAAGTGATTCAAAGTAGTCTATTGCTAAAAATAAATACAAATAAATAAAAACCCTTTGACAGGTTCTTAGGTCCTTGGAAATGCCAATGCAACACCCAGTCCAATGCTAGAAACTGGTGATCTGAATGCTAAAAGCAAAACTAAAAATTATGGCTACTTTGCCTTTGAAAGAGAACATGTATTACTAAACTATTCATGGTCTACTTAATCATATTCCTGGTACACCTAACATCATTTTGTTTTACTTATTCTCAAAGATGACAAAAATGCACACAGTATAGATGTTCAGGTGACTTTTATAAAGTGTCTACCAATGAAGTATTACATGCACATGAATTTCATGTTTATTATACCCAACTACAGGTTAGCTACTTTCATTATAATGGCATTTTTCATTTAAATGTGGTTTTAAAATTTTTTAAACTAATCAATTAATGTTAGCTTTTTCCTTTGTTTTTCAAGTCAAAATTTTGCTAGAGCTCAAGGCTTGTATCATCTTGATACAAATTTGCAACCCTCCCACCACATCATTGCAAGTACTGGGATGACAAGATGCTATGGTATTTCTTTGACATAAACAGACAGTAGATTGAAAAATGCTAAAAATACAAACTATGTAGTACCACACTATAAAAGTACAAATAAACACCAGGTGGTCAAATTATTGATGCACACCAAAATGGTGAGGAATGACATGATGAACTACAGGATCCAATTACATGTGCTTAGAAAAATCACTTTTAAGTTTGAAAAGATAAATTTTCAAAACTAAGACTCACAAAATTAATTACAATAGTTCTGTGTCAATAATGATGTTGAGCTGTGAGCAGATACTGATTGAGGAGAATGGCTAATGAAAAAGCTGGGGCGCCGTCTATAGATGTATGAGTATGGTAGACAGAAAGTCAGATACTCTGTCATCACTTTGTTTTTGTTTTTCTATATTAAAATAGACAAATAGAGCCACTTTCATATTTAATCACTGTTATAAAATGTTATATTTGATGTTACCTATGAATTGGACAAGCTAATGTCTTAACTAGGAATGTAAGAAGCCAGCACTGTTCTTTCACTCAGACAAAAAGAGTAATATGAGGCATAGTCAGTCCTCAGAATGTCGTTACAGATAATAAAGTTCATGTGCTTGTGAATAATAGACAAAAGTCTTAGAAAGTAATCAGAAAAAATAGATTTAAAAGATAAGATAAAAATTTAAAAATCTTAATCATGGCCACACCTAATGGTTACTCAGGAAATAATAAAAAGAATGTATACTCATTTCACCCCTAGGCAAATTAAAACTGTTTGTTGCTGTGACCAAGGAATTTCCAATGCTCCCAGGAGATTTAATGATGGACATATTTGATGTAGGCCAGGCATCCACACTGACAATGTTTTCACTAATGAAAACCCTGGACTAACTTTCTGTTGGTTCTAAACTAATTTAGTCTGAACTTGAAAAATAAGTTTGGGCCAATTATTGTTGCTTTTTTATTGATTCAGGCTTGATTTTATTTAAAATTAATTTATTTGTGAGAATAAACTATTCCAGTTTAAAATCATTTCTCATGAGAAAGCACCATGAACTGCAGACTTGTGTGTATCTTGCTTACATGAAGCAAATGATATGTAATAAAATCAAAGGCCAAAGGGGTCAGTGATGCACTTGTCACTTACAGGAAAAGAAATCTAGACTTCATACTAATTGCTGATTGAGCACTAGGATAGAATTTTTCAGTTTACTTCCATTTTAAAGTAGGAGTGAATATATTTGATAATATTCACATATGTACATATACACATACATATACATATATACATATATTGAACAGAAAGAAATGTAGATATATATTTATATTCATATATTGAACTGAAAATTTAAGGTTCTAAACATTAAAAAAAATCATTAACTTTTTGTTATAGGATTGTTTCTCATTAAAAATGCAATATCATTTGAATTTTAAACCACATAAATGACTTTGAAATCTCAGAAAATTATTTTTATTCCTCAAATGTTAAACACCAAACATGGATTTGAAAAAGAAAGAAAGAAAGAAAGAAAGAAAGAAAGAAAGAAAGAAAGAAAGAAAGAAAGAAAGGAAGAAAGAAAGAAAGCTCTGTCTTTGAAGAACATAGCTTGCATGCTTGCTTACTTTTTGAGAGAGAATGGAAAATAAATATTGGAAATCAACTCACCCAAGCAAAAATCACTGAGGTCTGCAAAGGAGCATTTGAGGGCAGAGTCCTTCTTATTCTCCTCAGGGTTAACTGAAAAAACAAGAAAAAAAACAATAAGACATGGCAATACTATATAGTAACTTGTAGTATTGTTGAAAAGAAAATTTTGGTGTTTTCAAGTTATTTGGGAGAAGAAGCAACTCAAAATAATCACAAGAGAAGAGATTCTCATAGAAAAAATTTCTAAAGAACAGGAAAATAAAAGTACACCATGTCTACTGAATGACAGTGTTGCTCTGTTGTGACTCTGGGGTTGTGGAAAAGGATTATCTAAGGCATAATGGTGTCTGAGATGAACACATGTGAATAAAAGCATCTAGGGTCAGCTTCAGAATTTGTTTTATGTGGCTTCTAGCTGGCCTAAAGTTTCAGTTTTTGCATGTTAAAGATTCAGTCTTCTCTCCAACATGTACTGCTGACACCATTGTAGAAATAAGATGGTTGTGTCCTCATGGACTTGTTTGTGGATCCTCTTCCTGATGCTATTAGATCACATGTCTGATTGTGCCAGCATCATGCTATGTTTGCTGGATGGATTCTGTAGTATAACTTTGGTTTCTGTTTGTTTATCACTGAGTGTCCCTTTGCAGCTCAGGCTGGCCTGGAAGTCACTATGCAGCCTGAGGACTGGCCTCAACTTCACAATCCCCTGCCTCCGCCTCCTGAGCACTGTGATAGAGCTGTGTATCACCACTCCCAGCTTCTTTACTATAAACTGAAGACAAGGACTGTAGTACCTCTAGCATTACTTGTTTTACTCAGGATTTGTTATTTGGGGGGCTTTGGAGCCTCCATGTGAATTTTTAAATGTTGATCTGTGAATAATGACAATGGGGAATTGCATTAAATATATAAATCAAGTTTATCAATGTGACCATGTGTAGTTTGAATAGATGGCCCTCAATATATTCCAGCCCTCAAGTGTAGTGGTGGATTTGAAATTCCAATCTAAAGATATGCAAAGTGCCTTGTTCCACCTGGAGTTCCCAAAGTGTGCTATGTGGTGTGGCTTTTTTTTTTTTTCTCTCTCTATGCTTGGACCTGTGAAAGCTGGCCAGTTTCTTCTGCCACTATGGAACTTCCCCTGGATCTGTAAGCTTCAACAAATATCCCTTCCTCCATAACTGCCAAGACTAGAAGTTCATCTCAGCAGACTGAGGCTGCCTGCAACATATCCTTTTTGTTTCTTTCTCTTGTTTTATTGCTCTGGCTAAGATTACAGCACTACACTGAGTAAGAGTGGGGGTAAGTGGACAATTTATTCTTACTCCTAATTTCACAGACACGTTTTCCCTTTTCCCCACTCAGTAAAATATTATCATATACAGTCTATTAGGGTGAGTATATTTCTTATGTTCCTAATTTATTCAAGCTGTCATGATGAAGGCACTTTGAACTTGTCATAGATCTTTTCTGCATTTGTTGAGATGGTCGTGTGATTTATGTCCTTAAGTCTCTTTTTAAGCTATATTATATTTATTGATTTGTACAAATTGAACCATCTATCCTTGCATCACTAGAATGAAACCATCTCAATCTCTTTTTAAGATTTTTTTTGAGGCAAGCCCAACAGACTGGCCTTTTTTTTTTTTTAATGAGAGAGGGGACAGAGAAAGAATTGATGCACCAGGGGATCCAGCCACCGTAATCCAATTCCAGACAGGTGTGCCCCCTGGTGCACATGTGCAACATTGTGTGCTTGTGTCACCATGCTTGTGGCTTATGTGGGACCTGGAGAGTAGAACATGAGTCCTAAGGCTTCACAGGCAAACACTTTAACAACTAAGCCATCTCTCTAGCTCTCTTTTTACAATTATTTTAATGAATTGGCAAAATAGCTTTGCAAATATTTTGATAGTGATATTTGCAGCTATGTTCAACAAACAAATTGGTCTGTAATTTTCTTTTGTTCTGTCTTTATCTGGTTTTGGTATGAAGATATTACTACTTTCTTAGAATTCGTTTGGAAGCACTTTCCTTAATGTTTTATGGTATAGTTTCAGGAACATTGGTATTAGCTCTATTTTAAAGTTCTAGTAAAATTCAACAGTGCTATTTTCTCCCCCAGAAGAAATTTCTTTTTATTATTGCTCCAATCTTGCTGAATTATTGCTCATTACTATTTTGTTTAGTTATTTATATTCTCTTAACTTGACTGCAGTAGGTCATATATGTGTCTAGAAAAATATACATATAATTTTCAAATCTATTGTAGTATAATTTTTCAAAATACTCCATAATTATTTTTAGGATTTCATTGTTACCAATTGTAATATTCTTCCTTTCTGCTAATTTTATTATTTATGTCTTTGTGTTTTTGGTTAGTTTGACTAAGGATTGTCAATCTGGGATCATCTTTTCAAAGAACCAACCCTTTGTTTCACTGATCTCATTGTCTCTGTTTATTTCATTTCTCCCTTGACCTTTACTTGTTTCTATCTACTTATTTGGAATTAAATGCATTCTTGAATTTCAAAGAACTTGTTTTGTATCGTTAGGTTATCTATTTGATTTCTATGAGTTTCTCTTTTGCCTGTGTGTGTGTGTCCGTGTGTGTGTGTGTCCCTGTGATGCCCCTTATACTTGTCTGCACTGGGGTTCACTAACCTGTGGTGGCCATAGTGAGATGTTTAGAGCCCCGTTCCATTGCTCTTCTGCCTGGTCTTGGTTTTTGAGCAGGAGCGCCCTTTTACTGATTCTGGAGTTTGTAGGGTCAAGTCTGTACAGCCTTGCACAGCTGTTTTACTTGGGGTTTGAAGGTTTGAGCTCAGGCCCTCATACTTGCACAGGAAGCTTACTTAAACCTCTAGGCTATCTCACCAACCCCTGAGTTTTTAAGGTAAGTACACATAGTCCTAAACTTTTGTTAGGGTATTTTCAATCTGTATATCACAGATATGCTGTTGTCATGGTTCCAGCTTCATTTGATTTTAGGACCTTTTAGATTTCACTAAGGTTTCCAATGAGCCACTTATAATTTTGCAGTGTCTCAATTTAATATTTGCAAAGTTTCTGTAGTATCTTTTCATAGTGATTTCTATTTTTTGCACTATGATTTTATTATGATATAGGAAGCTGTTTTATGTGCTTGTTAAAGCTTGTTTTATGGCCTAGAATGTTATTTATTTTGGAGAAAGTTCCATACACTGCTAAGAAGAATATGTATAAAACAACTTTTGGATGCAAGATTCAGAAGATACATAATTAAACTTGACCTACAGTACAGTTTCCCTCCCATTTTGTTGTTGCTGCTATTACTTGTTGTTTGGATGGCCTATGCACTGATGTGGGTGGAACATTAAAGGCGATTCCTACTACTGCATCTGAGCTCTACTTCATCTAATTTTGCTTGTCAGATGTGAACATAGCCCCTTCTACTTACTTTCATGTTGTTGTTGTTGTTGTTGTTGTTGTTGTTTGTTGTTTTTGCTATATACTTACCCATACTTTTACTTCCAGTAACTGTACAACTGTTGGTGATGTGAGTTTCCTACTGACAGAAAGCACCAGATCTTATTTTTTAATCCAGTGAGACAGCCAGTGTTCTTATTTGAGAACTAAGAATTTGAGAATTACGGTTATAACTGAAAGGTATGTACTAATTCCTTTTATTTATTTTTTTTACTAGTTGTTTCAAACACTCTGGTTGTCTTCTTTCTCTCTTATTCATTTTAGAGGGTTGATGAGTTACTGAACTATTGTTTGTTTTTTCTAATTAACATTTGGTTATATCACTTTTCTAGCAAGATTTATTCTATGTTAAGTTCTTGTATATTTTTATGCTTCATTTCTGTGTGAGGTTCCTTTGAATGTCTTCTGGTAATGTTTCTTGATATAAAACAAGTGGGTTTTTTTGGTGCTGACATATTCCATTTGAATATTGTTCATAAATTAATGAGGAATGTTATTCATTGACAACAAATGTATTAAACATAGGCCACATGAACTGGTGAACCATGAGTTGGGTTTGTCTCACTCTTAACACAGCCAATATTAGGTTCATAGTTCCATGGTGTTGGGTGCTGGCAATGTAAGACAGAAACAAAAACACACCTGGCTAACAGACAGCATTCCTTATCCTGCTCTCCTTTACATACCACCTTCCTGAATAGCTCTAGAAGTAGTCCCCAGATGGAATAATAAAGGAACAATGCAAAATTATTTTTATAAGGTTAATAAAAACATGAATCACTGCTCACCTTGTTCTGATTTTTCAGCAGAGAGTAAGGTAACAGAAGTGGGAGCCTGAGACTCACTTTCAGTTGACTGGAAGAGTGATGTGGATTGACTTAAGCTCTTGGAATGAGCATAGCTTTGGGCCAGGCAAGGCAAGGATCTCCGAGATGGCTTTAGTGAAGTTTCATTTGTGATCTCACTTTTGCTTATATTCATGCCTGCAAATACAAAAGAGCACATTTCAGCAATAAGATACATATATCAGAGGTCAGTAAATGTTTTCTGTTTGTGATGATTATTTCTGGAATGTACTCTTAAAAAACTTTCAGCAGCACATAATTATATTGGTTTTCTTTCTATACTTACATGGGAAAAATCTGATTCTTTTGCTAAATAGACCTGAGAAATAAACAGCTTCTCTTCCAGTTTGAGTTTTCACTAATTTTAAAGGTCCAGTGACAAAAAGAAACTGAACGGATATTTGTAGAGTTAGGACATGATTTGGATTAGCATTGGATAAATTCTGTCATTTAGGTTTGCAAGCAAGAAAATAAAAATAAAAAACCTAGTATATTAAAGTTACTATTACTGAAATGATCCCTTTTGTTCCTACATCTTCAATGTTCACACAGCACTAATAGTAATCTTGAGGCTTGAAAAATGATGGCACAATATATCATCAAAATTGGCCAGTAAGTATGAGTAAGGAGAGTACATTCCTGTACTCCTATATGAATCTCTCCCTCATGCAGAGAGCCTGATCTGAGAGAAATGAAAATGTCCTTTAACAAGCTCTGCCTCCTCAAGCAGATGACATAATACATTATGTACAACAACCACAAATTGGCCTCTAGCGCCTTGCCTGCAAAGTCAAAATCCCAGGTTCAATTCCCCAGGACCCACATAAGCCAGATTCACAACATGGCACATGCATCTGGAGTTTGTTTGCAGCAGCTGAAGAACCTGGAACATGCGCTCTTTCTCTCTCTCTCTCTCTCTCTCTTTCTCTCATAAATAAAAATAATAGTATAAAATGATCTCAGTCTTTGCCTCCTCCCACCTCATCCTTGTTATACAAGTCCCTGGTCAATATTCATCCCTAGATTTTTATGTCCCAAATGCCAATGGACCCTGATATTTCTAATAACATCTTACAACTGTACCGTCCTACCATGTCCCTTAGAATTCAAATCACACATCAGATAAGGCCTGGAGAGATGGCAAATAATGCACTGAGCATCCTCCTCACCTTCTTCAATAAAGAATCCACACAAACCTAGGACTGCCCACATCCACATCAGTGGCACTCCCATTTGCAGCTGTCTCTACAGGGGGATCTTCCCCTACCATAAAGCCCCATCCATGATTATAACTTATCTTGGAGTAGAATAGATATCTTCCTTACTACTAATTGCCACTTTTTGTTATTTTTCTACATCCATCATTAAAAAACAAAAAAATATATTTGAATGTTTTTTGTTATAGTATTTCTCAATATTTTCTGTTTATTTTCAAAAATATTTCATTATTTATTTGAAAACATAGAGAGAGGGCTGGAGAGATGGCTTAGCGGTTAAGCGCTTGCCTATGAAGCCTAAGGACCCTGGTTCGAGGCTCAATTCCCCAGGACCCACGTTAGCCAGATGCACAAGGGGGCGCACGCATCTGGAGTTCGTTTACAGAGGCTAGAAGCTCTGGCGCGCCCATTCTCTCTCTCTCTCTCTTTCTCTCTCTCTCTCTCTCCCTGCCTCCTTCTCTCTGTCGCTCTCAAATAAATAAATAAACAAAAAAAATTAAAAAAAAAAAAAGAAAGCATAGAGAGAGACAGAGGGAAAAAGAGGCAAGGAGAGACAGAGAGAGGGACAAAAATGGACACACAAAGGCTTCTTGCCACTGGAAAAAGAAATCCCAGATGCATGTGCCACTTTATGCATCTGGCATTACCTGGGTACTGAGGAATCATATCCAGTCTCTTAGGCTTTGCCAAAAAGTGCCTTTAGCTACTAAGCCATCTCTCCTGCCTCTATTTATTTATTTTCATTCTATCACTTCTTTTATTATTATCTATAACTATAGCAGAGAGCTTCAGGTTTGGTGAGATGAACTTCCAGAGCAGGCACAGGAAGGTATATTTATTGAAGCCTGAACCAGGGGAAGTCCTGTAATGGCAGAAGAAGCTTGCATGCTGTCACAGGTCCAAGAAGAGAAAGAGTGAGAGAGAGGGAGAGGAGCTGCAAGCCAAATCCCTAAAACCACACCACGAACAAATACACTTCAGGAACTCCAGACACTTTGCATAACTTTAGATTGGAATTTCAAATCCACCACCACACCTTAGGGCTGGACCCTAAGATCCACCTAATGATACCACCTCCAGGCAGGTGGCTGTAGGTGCAAACTTCAAACTAATAAACACTGAATATATTGGGGGCCATCTATTCAAACTACCACATTCCACCTCTGACCCCAATAGATTCAAAACCATTTCACATTGTAAATTGCACTCACTCCAATTTCAAAGTTTCCCCACAGTCTTTACCAACTTAAGATAGTTCCAAAGTCCCAAGTCTCCTCTGAGGTTTAAGATTGTTTTTTAGCAGTGAGTCCTATAAAATCAATCAAGTTATATACATTCAACATATAAAGGCACAGACTAAACATATTCAGCTACTATAAGGCATAATAGAGAGAGACTAGAACAATGCAAACTCAACAACCATGAAACAAACATCAAACTTCTGCAGTTCAAGTCCAATACCATAGCCACTGACTAACAGTCTCTGGATTTTCCAACTCTACCCCTCCAGCTGGGTTGAGTAGCCAGGGGAAACTTCCATCCCTAGCCAAGAGCCTCCATGGTAGCCCTTGTACAGTCCTGATGTATCCAAAACATCTTCAGGTTTCCATGCAAACCACAGCCCATCTCCCAAAGGCTCTTCCAGCCTGTTCATAAGGGTCATCAAGCCCTACCTATATGTTGCATCTCAGCAGTGGCTCCTGAAACCATGTGCATTTCATGTCCACTCATGAATTTTTTCATGCTTCCAAAACCAATACCAGGAGTGCAGGACACAGCCATATTCTTAATTCAGGGACAAAATAAATCATGACCTTGAAGAGCAGGTTCCTTCTCCAGTCAACTCCTTTTCCAAAAGAGTTGGCATTTCTGCCAGTCTTTCCTCAAGCATCTTCTCTATTGTTTTAACATAAAGCTGTTGGGCCATCTTCCTTAAGATTGCTAATGTCTTTGACAATAGCAGCTTCAGCAACTTAAAATAGTCTCAGTGCCTGTAATTTTAACTTGCATAAGGTTTTCTCAGTTCAATATCTTTAGCCAAGAACAGCAGTCCATTACAGATTTAACCTTGATCAAACTCTCTGGGCCTGGGCAGCAGAACACAGCCAGCCCTTATGCCAGTAGCCCAGTTCCACAGTTCCAACAAAGTCCTCTGAAGTCTTTCCTTTCCCTTAGAAACTTCATAAGACAAGCCTCCAAGTTCAATCCTCTCTGAACTTAGTATTCTCAAACTCTCATCAGAATAGTCCATAATACTTGGCTTACTACTCCAGAAGGCATCTTCAGTTACAAGCACCAAGTCCGTGTTCATTCCTCCAAAACAAAAGTTCCAAAAGACCAAAATCTATAATGTCAGATTCATCTCACACCACTTCTGGTACCAATTGCTGTAGCAGACAGCTTCAGGTTCACTGGGGCTGGAATCTAAGATTTGCCCAGTGACACTGCTTCCAGCCAGGTGGCTGCAGATGCAAACTACAAACTAATAAAACACTGGATATATTGGGGGCACATCTACTTAAACTACCACAATGACACATTTCTGTTTTTTAAATGTTTCATTTATTTATTTTGAGAGAGAGAGAGAGAGAGATAGAAATAGGCAGGTAGAGAGAGACAGACAGATAATGGGCATGTCAGAGCTTCCAGCCACTGCAAACAAACTCCAAATGTATGAGCCCCCTTGTGCATCTGTCTTAAATGGGTCCTGGAGAATCGATCCTGGGTCCTTTGGCTTTGCAGGCAAGCACCTTAACTGCTAAACCATCTCTCCAGCCTGACACACTTATCATTTAAGTCACATCTTTTTTGCTTATTTTGTGCTAAAGAATGACTCTTGTCAATTGTATATATTTTACTTAGTTTTTTAAATTTCTACATACTTTCCTTAATTGTAAGAGTCAAAATGATATTAATTTTCTTTACCTTGTTTATAATGTGATCATTATCTAAAACCCTGTGTGGCCCCAGGAAATTCTCAAGAAATATTTGTTAGGTGAATTGAAAAGTATTGGGAGTTTGACATTGTGCCTATGACCCTGTGCATTCCTTAGAAGGAGTTTTATTTCTCCTCTACTTTGTGTCTTCATTACCCATTGACATACTATGGCACTTAGCTAATATTTCAAAAACATTTGTGCAATGAGTATTTGTAGTGACTCAACTACTCCAGTAAGTCTATATATTATACAGATTACAGCATTTCACACCATTTGACATTGGGTCAAATATGTGATGTGTTTAGAACTTAGAACTATAAAGTATTCTTTAAAAAAATTATTGTAAAAACTCACTGTTTCAATTTACCACCTAGACGATAAATTTTACTGTGGTGGTTTGAAATAGATGTTGCTTATAAGCTCATGTGTTCTGAATGTTTGGATCCCAGCAGATGACACTTTGGGAACTGGAGCATTGCAGGAGGTATATTGTTGGGGGTAGACTTATGTGTGCAATGACTAAGTTTCCTCTTAGCAGTATTTGGCATACTCTTTTGCTATGTTGTCCATCTGAGGTAGGCCAGGAGTTGATTTCCAGCCTGTGCTCATGCCACATTTCTTCCACAAGCTGCTTTATTTTTAATATTTTACTTATGTATTTACTTGAGAGACAGACAGAGAGAGAATGGGCACTCCAGGGCTTTCAGCCACAGCAGATGAACTCCAGATGCATGTGCTCCCTTGTGCATCTGGCTAACATGGGTCCTGGGGAATTGAACCTGGGTCCTTAGGATTCGCAGGCTAACCTTAGCCGTGAAGCCATCTCCCCAGCCCCCACAAGCTGCTTTTGGTGGGCTACTTTGTGTCAGCAGAGTGAAGATAATTGCAACATTTTTACTAAGCAGCTTGATCCCAACTCACTTTCTTTCTTTTTTCTTTTTTTTTTAAATGCCAGGCTTGGTGGTACATGCCTTTAATCCCAGCATTCTGTTTATTTGGTTGTTTTTTCAATATATTTTTATTTATTTATTATTTATTTGATAGAGAGAATGAGGCAGAGAGGGGGAGAGAGAGAGAATGGGTATGCCAGATCCTCCAGCCACTGCAAACCAACTCCAGATGCATGCGCCCCCTTGTGCATCTGGCTTACGTGGGTCCTGGAGAGTAGAACTAGGATCCTTTGGCTTTGCAGGCAAACTCCTTAACTGTTAAGCCATCTCTCTAGCCCCCAAATCACTTTCTAAAAAGTGTTTGAGGGTTGGAGAGACAGCTTAGTGGTTAAGGCCCTTGCATGTGAAGCTTAACAGCCTAGGTTTGATTCCCCAGTACCCATGTAAGCCAGATGCACATGGTGGCGCATGCTTCTGGAGTTCATTTGCAGTGGCTAGAAGCCCTGGCATACCCATTCTCTTTCTCTGTCTCTCTCGCTCGCTCGCTTGCTCGCTCTCGCTCTCACTCTCTCTCTGTCTCTCTTTCTCTCCCTCTCTATCATCTATCTATCTATCTGGCTCTTTCAAATAAATAAATAAAATATTTGAAGTGTCTAAATAGTTCCTCATTACATATGATTACATATGCTGTCTGTATGGTTAAAAATACAATATCATTTCATATCAGCATTGGGTTTAGATCTCATGCAATACAGGGCAGAGGAACTGATCATGACTAAGTTTTCATTGTGTGATAAGTTTTGTGGTTGGTGCATTTATTTATTAGTTTTATGTGTTATATTTTGTTCAAGTAAATTACTTAAAATATTCTTCTTTTAGGGGGTTTTGAGGTGACTCAGTGGTTAAAGGCACTTGCATGCAAAACCTGCAGCCCAGGTTTAATTTCCCAGCAGCCAGATAGAGCCAGAGCCAGACATAAAATGACATGTGCATCTGTGATCCTGTGTGCCTAGGAAAATGGTAGGTGGAGCCATAGAATTTTAAAACTCCGAGGTCAGACCAGATTGCAGCAACAGACTCTGTCTCAAAGAACATGGAGCACAGACAACTCCTCTGACCTCCACATGCACACATTGAAGGTGTGTGTGTGTGTGTGTGTGTGTGTGTATTTTTTTAAAGGAATACACTTATCAATTCTAAAAATTATTTTCAAAGGGTTTATATTACACAGGTAAACAGAAAAGCAAAACCCATTTTACTTCTGATTCACAAATTTAATCTCCCCAAAAGTGAAGCACACTATGAGTACTGAGATTTTTCATGTATTCAAAGGCATAAGCATGTATATAGAATACTTATATTCAGTAATGGACATATACAGTCTATCACACTGCACATTTTCCTGTTTATTATGTCTTGGATATTTTTCTACCTGAGGCCATATAGATCTACCTCAGATTTTTTGAACTACTACAAGGTATTCTAAAGTGGTTGGGAACGATAATTTATTCTTTTGATCATTTCCACATCATAAGTAGTGTGCAGTGTGTGTGTGTGTGTGTGTGTGTGTGTGTGTGTGTGTGTTTGCTTTGAGGACAGGATCTACACCGTAGCCTACATTGGTCAGGAACCCACTATTGATTTAGTTGGCCTAAAATTTGTGGTGATCTTCCAGTACAAGCATCAGTGCTGGGATTACAGAGGTCAGAAAGCATGCCTGGCTTAAAGGAATTTTTCATTAGTGTATATCGTTATGCAAAATGACTTTGATAATGATATTTGATATTCAAATATATCATGTGTTTGATTATGTTCCATTCCATTACCTCTCCTTTCCTCTCCTCCCACTCCTGCTAGGCCCCGTCCTCTTCCCAAGTACTTTCACTTCTACTTCATATTCATACATATAAATCCAGGATCAGCATATAAGAGGAAATGTGCAATATTATTCACTTTGAGGCTGGTTTATTTCCTTTAATGTGATGTCATTTTCCTACGAATGATACACTTTCTTTCTAGCTGAATCCATCATGCAGGGGCTGGAGAGATAGTAGGTAAAGTGTTTGTTATGCAAGCATAAAGATCTGAGTTGAGATTATCAAAACCCACAAGCAGATGTGGCAGCACGTGACCTGCAACACCAACACTGGGGAGGCAGAGACAGGAAGATCCGTGTGGCTTGCTGTCTAGCTACTCTATCTAAATTGGTAAGCTCCAGTACAATAAGAAAACCCCATCAAAAAAAAAGTGAGGGCTGGAGAGATGGCTTAGCAGTTAAAGAATTTGCCTGAAAAAAAAAATAATATAAAAAGAATTTGCCTGCAAAGCCAAAGGACCCAGGTTTGATTCCCCAGGACCCACATAAGCCAGATGCACAAGGTGGCGCATGTGTCTTGAGTTCATTTGCAGTAGCTGAAGACCCTGGTGTGCCCATTCTCTCTCTCTGTCTCTCTCTCCCTCTGGAGTGCTCTCTCTCTCTCTCTCTCTCTCACCACCTTTTTTTTTCAAATAACTAAAAAATAAAAAATTTTTTAAAATAAGTGATTAAGGAAGATATCCGACATTGAGCTCTGGTCTGCATTCTGCGGCCCCCCCACACACAAACATATATGTATGCCTCCACACATTTAAACATGAATATGCACATGCACACACCCTACACACACATACATAGAAAAAGTAAAAATAATCTACTATACATATATGCCACATTGTTTAATCTGTTCATCAGTTTATTGACATCTAGGCTAATTCCCTGACTTAGCCATTGCCCAGAGTATGGCAGCAAATATGAATGAAAAGTTTTCTCTGCACAGTGCTGAGTCCAGGTAGATTCCAAAGAGGAGTATAGCTAGATGATAGGGTATTTCCACTTTTAGTTGTTTCAGAAACCCTCCCACAGAGCCCCTCCTCCTGGTGGTTCCACTAGTTTACATTGCCACCAGCAATGCACAAGGGTTCCTTTCCCTTACATATTTTCCAGCAATTGTTGTGACTTGCTATTTTAATGGTAACCATTCTGAAAGGAAAGAGATGGATTTTCAATATTGTTTTGATATGTGTTTACCCAGTGGTTAAGGATAATAAGTGTTTTTCTTTTTCCTTCCTGTATTTATTTGGAATCTGGTTTTTTTCTTTGTTTATTTTTCCCCCAAAAGTTTAAATCCATTTTGTTTGTCCATTTATTGATTTGTATATTTGGCGTTTTTTGATGCTTAATTTTTTGAGTTCTTTATAAATTCATATATTAACTCCCTGCCAGATACATAGCTGACAAAGATTTTCTCCCCATTTATAAGCAGTTTCCTCACTTTGTTGATTTTTTTTCCTTTGCTATACAGATGATTTTTCATTTCATGCAATACGTTTGTCAATCTTTAAATTATTTCTTCAGCTTTTGGAGCTCTTTTCTGAGTGCCCTTGGGTATGACTTTATCTTTCAAGTTTTTGATCCATTTTGAATTGGTTTCAAAAGTGAGAAATACAGATCTAGTTTCATTCTTCTACATGTAGATATCAAGTTTTCACAGCACCATTTTTTTTGAAAAGGCTATCTTTTCTCCCACATAATTTTTATATATTTGGCATACATTAAGTGTCTATAGCTGTGTGGGTCAATTTCTGGGTCCTCTGTTCTATTTCACTGGTCTAAATATCTGTTTTACTGGCACTACAAGGCTGCTTTTGTAACTGCAGTATAACTAGAAACCAGGATTCCTCCAGCAGTGTTGTTTTAATTCTGACTAATCCAGATCTTTTGCAGTTTTCATATGAAATTTGTATTGCTTGTCTATTGTTGTGAAGAGTGTTTTGGGAATGTTTTTTTAGCGGTCCACACAGTTTATTCAGCAACATAACAGGAGAGTACCTCCATCATGAGAGACATAAGGCAGACCCAGGAGTGGATTGCTGGAGTACTTTTTTTTTTTTTTTTTTTTTTTTTTTTTTTTTTTTTTTTTGGTTTTTCGAGGTAGGGTCTCACTCTAGCCCAGGCTGACCTGGAATTCACTATGGAATCTCAGGGTGGCCTCGAACTCACGGCAATCCCCCTACCTCTGCCTCCCGAGTGCTGGGATTAAAGGCGTGCGCCACCACGCCCGGCTTGGAGTACATTTTTTATAAAGACAACAGGTTTCATAACATATGGAAAGGATTATCTGTTGCATATCACCAGCCATTCGTACTCCACTTTCTTCCTCCCTAAAAAAAATCCCTGATTGTTATCACTACTGGAGGGAATGCACAAATGCAGGTCAAGGCCAACTCTCTTTTTCCCAGGCTCACCTGTGAACCAGTACCTTCTAATGAGAGGGTAAAAGATCAAAAGGAATCTGCTGAGACTTTTCAGAAAGATTTTATTCCCAAATAAAATACAGACAAAAGAAGAAAACCTTTTGCTCCCTTCTTCCAGCCTTTACTTGCCACTGAAATGTCTGGGGTACCACAAACCACACTGTACTCATTAAAGAAACCCTGAGGACAAAAAGCAAACAGGGCAAGGAGGAAGGACACAAGGAACCAGGCTCCTTAACAACACTGTGGAGTTGCTACGCAAGCACTGGAGTGCCTAGCATCTTGGCTCCTGAGAAGTTTCCAATAATGTTTTCTAAATTGCTTTCCTGTCATGGGAATTTTTTTAAAAAAATTGTTTGTTTTTATTTATTTGAGAGCAACAGACAGAGAGACAGAGAGAAAGAGGAAGATAAATAGAGAATGGGTGTGCCATGGCTTCCAGCCACTGCAAATGAACTCCAGATGCATGCACCCCCTTGTGCATCTGACGTACATGGGACCTGGGCAATTGAGCCTTGAACCGTGGTCCTTAGGCTTCACAGGCAAGCACTTAACTGCTAAGCCATCTCTCTCGCCCCTGTCATGGGAATTTTTATGGGCATTTCTTTGAATCTGGAGGTAACTTGAGATGTTATTTCCATTTCACACTATTATTTCTGCCAAGCTATGAGCATGGGATGTTTTTATCTTCTAGTCTTTTTCATCTCTTCTTCAGCATTTTTAAAATATATTTATTTATTTGCAAGCAGAGAAAGAGAGAGGGAGAGGAAGAGAAAGAAATGGTCACATCGGGGCTTCTTGCCACTGAAACTGAACTCCAGAAGCATGTGCCACTTTGTGCATCTGGCTATACATAGGTCCTGGGGAATCGAACCAGGCTTTTAAGCATTGCAAGCAAGTGCCTTAACTGCTGAGCCCTCGCTCCAGCCCTCCTCTTCAGTATTTTAAAGTACTCGGAGTGGAAGTTTTTCACCACCCACAGGTAGATTTAAGCTATATTTTTTGTTTATTTTGAGGCTAATACACATGAGACTGTTTTCCTGATATTTTTTTCTCAATGTATTCATTATCATTGTATAACAAAATCTAATGACCTTTCACATATTTATTTTTGTATCTTTCTAACTTTACTGAAAGTGTTTATCAGATCTCAGAGTTTTCAGGTGGAATCTTTATGGACTTTGAAGTACAGAATATTATTTATGCAAAGGACAATTTGAGTTCTCCTACTTAGATCCTCTTTATTTCATTATTTTGCCATATTTTTTTAAAAAAAAACTTCAAGCACTATAGTGCATAAGAGTAAATGGATGTGTACTGTTGTCCCTTTACTGATTTATAAAATTTTTTTTTTAGATTTTCCCTATTTAGTATCTTGAGTTTTGATCCAGTCAGCTAATCTTTAAAATGGAGAACTGAAGCCATTGACATTTAGGAGTATTACTGAGATATTTGCTAATTCCTGTAATTTTGTTGGTTTTTAGTTGGCTCTCATTTGTTTTTTACTTTCTTATTCATGTTAAGGGTTTGCTGATTTAGTGAGTTGGATGTTTGATCCTTCTCTTGTTCTAATTTGTTCTTCTGTTCCTCTTGTGAGTTTATTTTTTACTATGTGCTGGTGTTGTTACCTTTATCTTTCCTCTGTATGTAGAAGTCCTTAAGTCTCCTCTGTCATGCTGGCTCAGTGGTCAGGAATTGATTTAGTTTGTGCATTTCTTGGGAAAATCTTTATTTCTTCACTAATTTTGAAAGATGTATTTGCTGAATACCATAATCTTGGTTGGCAGTTAATTTCTTCTAGAGCTGCCTAAAATATGTCCTTCCATAATTTTCTAGATTACAATTGTTATTCTGAGAGTTTATTTTTCTGATGCATTTGCCTTTTAAATTTTCTTCTCTTGATAACTTTGATAAGGATTTTGTTCTGTAGTTTTAATATTTTAATGATGATGTGTCTTGGAGAGGCTCTTTTCTGATCATGACTACTTATAATTCTCAATTCCTCATGCCTTTCCCTAGCATAAGAAATGTTATCATTTCAGGCTGGAGAGATGGCCCAGCAGTTAAGGCTTTTGCCATCAAAGCCTCGGAACCCAAATTTGACTTCCCAGTACCCATGAAAAGCCATGTGCACAAAGCATGCATCTGGAGTTCCTTTGCAATGGCTGGAGGCCCTGGCATGTCCATCATGTCTGTTTCTCTTCTACATTTCTCTGCTTGCAGATAAATAAATAAAGATATGTTATCATTACATTGGATGGTTTTTTTACACACTTAATTTTTTAAATCTTTTTTCTACCCTGTGGAACCATGGGTTTTGTCTCTTCAACTTCTCTCAGAGCTCTTAAAAATAGTGCTCATTCTTGACTCTTCCCTTCTTTCTTATTGCTTAAATGGATGTTCCTCAACATTGTCTTCTGCCCATTATGTCCCTTCTTCATGACCTTGCAGGTCAGTGATGCTTTCGACTGTGCTTTTTATTTGATTAATTAACTCTCATTTCTAATATTTTTGTTTGGTCCTTTTTTGAAAACTTTTTTACATTTTTTATTTACTTGAGAGAGTTGAAAGAGAAGTAAAGAGAGAGAGAGAATGGGCACACCAGGGACTCCAGCCACTGCAAACAAACTCCAGATGCATGTACCACCTTGAGAATCTGGCTTATATAGGCCCTGGGGAATCAAATCTAGATCCTTTGGCTTTGCAGGCAAGTGCCTTAACCACTAAGCCATCTCCCCAACCCTACTTGTTTCTTTTTTATATTCCCAAATTTTTACTCAATTTTTCCTACATGTTTTGAATTTCTCATCCATTATGCTGACTTTTCATCTATGCTACAGGTGTGTGGGGGGGTGGTGGGTGGGTAAGTGTGGACATGTGCAGATCATAGCATGTATGTGAAGGCCAGAGGAGAACCTCAAATGTCAATCCTCACCTCCAATCTTGCTTAAGGCATAGTCTGTAATTAGGTGCTGTAAATGCCAGGCTAACTGGCTCACAAGGTTCTGAGAATCCTATCTTCACCTCCCTTCTCATCCTAGGCATGCTGGGATTACAGTGTCTGACTTTACAAAGGTTCTGGAGATCCAAATTTAGGTACTCACACTTGCACAGCATGCTAAACCATGAGCCATTTCTGCAGGCCCCATACCACTGACTTTCCAATTTAGGTCCTTCACCTACTAGTCTGTATTATCTTTGACGTCACTGAAAATCTATAATAGGATTTTGAATTATTTTTCTGATATTTCAGTCATGTCACAATCTTTGGTTTTAGTAATTTAGGAGTTATGGAATTTTGGAGGTGCCCCATTAATTTTTGCATGTCTGTGTTATGATGTGAACATTTGTTGCAAGAATGTGTTTTATTCAGTCTTTCCACACCTCTCTTCTTGTTTGTTTTATCTTATTTAATCTTACTTTTGCATCTTCGTGTGGGTTTATGATCCCTGCAACTATTTAGAGGGGAAAGTAGACACCAGTAGCAGGAACACTGATTTGAAAACAAACACAACAGTACAAAAGTGCAATAAAGATCATCTCAGTACTTCAATTACATCCTCAGTAAGATTAGGAAACACAGGAGTTAGAACAGTGAAAGGAGAAGTTTAAGGATTATTAAAGTTTATGGAAAATTATAATTAACAAGCAAAAGGAGGAAGGAATAGCAAAAGAAAAAAAAGAAGTAGGAGTGAGAGGCATGCGGGTTGAACATAGGAGAAATAATAGGGAATATGACAGAATAAGTACAGGAAAAGAGCAAGGCACATGACCCATCCTGCCAGAGGCTGTCTTCTGTGATTCTGGGTAGTTGTGTTTTCTGTGTATATCTATCTGGGGCTCGTACTTATATTTACTTTTAAAACTGGATGTCCTTATCTTTCCCTGGCCCAGGCTACTAGTCCACCAGCATGCAGAAGTCCTTGTCTGAACATAGGGCACCCACTGAATTTGAGTCCAGGTCAGCTGTTCTCTGGTATTGCCATGGTTCTTAGTGTGCTGCTCCCTTAGCCAATGTGGGAATGGGGAGAGCTTTGAGGTTTGAAGCTTTATAGTACTGAACTCTCCTCTCCCACAGAGGAGGAGGTGGATCATAGATTTCCTTTTGTGATAGGCTCCCTCCACAGTGGCATGACTGCCACCAAGTCCCTGTCTAGCTTCTGCTTCTCATCACTTGCAGCTCTGCCATTTATACTTGAATTTTTGCTGTATTTGTGCTTTTTCTGATTTGTTTCAAGACCCAGAGTTCCCTACCTCTTTGTTCAGCATTCAAAACTAAGATGGACTGTTTCCTTTCTAAATCTAATACTCAGCATTTCTGGATTTTTGTCTAGTCTCTTACTGTCTGCTGTTTACTATGACCCTACATTGCCTTTCCACACATGCCAACTCTTTATATAGTCATAAATGAGATGTTTCCTCTCAGATTCATGGGGAAGAGCTATACTTCCATGCTCAGTCATCTTTGAAATTCATAGGTGTTTTTTGATTATTTTATTCATTCATTTGAGAGGGGGGAGAGAAAAAGGCAGATAGAGATAGAATGGGTGCACCAGGGCTCTAGTCACTGCAAAGGAACTCCAGATGCATGTGTCACCTTGTGCATCTGGTTTAGGTGGACCCTGGGAAAACCTGGCTGCTTGGACTTTGCAGGCAAGGGCCTTAACCATTAAACTATTTATCCAGCCCAAGTGTTTTTCTTTTGTAATTTTTTCTATGAGAGAGAAAAAGAATTGGCAAGTCCCGGGCCTCCAGCCACTGCAACCAAACTCCAGATGCATGCCTTACCTTGTACATCTGGCTTACATGGGATCTAGAGAATTGAACATGGGTCCTTAGGCTTCTCAGGCAAGTACCTTAATCACTAAGAAATCTCTCTAGCCCCCAGGTGTTTTTTAAAATAATTTATTTTTAAAAGAATGTTGCTGCAAATACACAATGTGCCTCATTGCCTTCTTTCTTTCTTTTCTTCTTCATTTTTTTTCTTTTTTGGTGTATATATATTTGCAAGCAGAGAGAGACAGTAAGAAGAGAGAGACAGAGAGATTGGGCATGCCAGGTCCTCCAGACATTGCAAAGAACTCTAGATGCAAGTATGCAAGTGCCACTTTGTGTATTGGCTTTACATGGGTACTGGGAAATCAAACTCGAGTTGTTAGGCTTTGCAGGCAAATGGCTTAACCCATGAGCCATCTTTCTAGTCCTCCAGCCCCTCTGTTTTCTTTTTATTAAGTAGAAACTTTGTATGGACACATCATATGCTGGTACCATCATTTCCCTCCTCTCTGTTCCCATTCTTCTAAGGGCCCCCCTTAGTGGAATTGCTGGTGTTCACCATGCGCTTGTAGGTGATAAGTGGTGAAAGCAGCAATCTGTCATTGTGGAAAGGGCTATGTCTCTGGATATTCCTTCCCACCTGGTGGGCTCTTACATTCTTTCCACCCTCTCTTTCACAAACGTCCCTGAGTCTTGGTGGGTGCTTTAATTCTACAAAGTATTGAGTATTTCTTTAAGAGGAACTATTTAGATGTCAAACTGTTAAACTGAGGGATATAAATATATATCATTTGAATAAATAATACCAAAATTTCCTCCCTCAAAGATAGTTGTTTCACACTTCTATGAATAGGATTAAAAAGGGAATTATATATTCCTTATGCCAAATCTAACTGTGTATTGCATCAGCTGTCTTAATTTTGGACAAAATAAAGCTGCAATAAACAAAAACCAAAACCCCTTCATTGTTTTAATTTCATTTTACAGACTGATCAGAGTTTCATACATTTCCTAGTTAAATTATAATGCTTAAGTAGCTGAGATGCTTTATATGTATTTAGACTTGTAAAATACATTTTTCTAAAATATGCCACTTATTATGTTATATATAATGTGTGTGCTTCATTTAATATTTGAACAATATTACAAGCAAAGATTATGATGTCATTATGTATGGAGAAGATTTAGGAGGAAAAGTAACATACCATAAATCCCACATCCAAGTGGAAAGGGAGGTATATTCTAAGTATTTTCCATCATTTGGGGGGGGGGGGAAGGAATGCCTCTCAGCATGATGTCTCAACCTGTAGCTCCTACAATTTTTCTGCCCCCTCTTCATCAAAATTCCCTGAGCAGTGGTGGGTGAGTTTTAAGTCTACTTCAGTGATGAGCTCTTAGGAGCCTCTGGATCTCTGCTTTCATAGGTGTTGAGTATCCTCAGGGTCTGTCACCTCCACCCGGCACTGAATATCAGGCACAGAATGGAAGCAGCACTCTTGCTCATCTCCCCATTCCTCTGTGGTTTCAGCTGTGGCTTGGTTGAAATGTGAGGGGTAATTTATCTCCTCCATTATCACTGCCTTATGAAAAAGAAGAACAGATTCTCCAACAGAGAGTGAAGTCAGCATAGTTTAAATGGGATAAGCATTATTAATTTACAGAGAAGTTGATGTATGTAACCCCTCTTTTAGCCAAAGACTAGTGAGAGCTTGACACTGGAGAACATAATCTTTGTCCCCATAGGATTTGATCTGATTCCCAATTCCAGATATGTGTTCCTTTACACTGAGTGGATTTCTTAGCCCATCAGAAAGCTATTGGTTACCCACTAAGGCTGTGTGCCACTATTGCACTGGTTTGTACATCCTGTCAAGGTGTTTGCTTTTAAGTAGCTTAGACCTCTGGTTACCCAGACTGTTGTTGGCCATTTCCCCCAGTAGCCAATGTAGTACTTTCCAGCACTAGATGGGATAACTGTCTGGGGACTGACTTTGTTTTGAATTCCAGCCAGATCTCTTCATGCTCTGTGTCAGCAGCATATGGTGTCTTCAGCATTAGGGTATTAGCTTTTGCCTCAGGCAGATAATCAAGTACTTTGACAGAAAACTGTCGTGATTTGGGGACCTCGTAGGTCTCCCCAATTTACTGGGAGTTACAGGTCAGAGACAGAAAAAATAATTCTTTTAAGCTTAGGCTTCATTCCACCCTCACCAGAGCCCTACTTTTCAGATGCTTCCCCATTACTCCTTTTCAGGGTTATATTTTTATGCAATCTCCAAAGATAAAGTTTCTACATTATCAGCTCATTTGGGGTTTAATTTTATGTTTGTCCCCCACCATCCCCTTCCCCTCCTGCCCCCTCAAACCCTTCCATCCCTATTGTCTGGGCCTTGAGTTGTCTATCAGGTCCAGGTCAGGAACCACAGGTAAGTGAGACCATGCAGCATTTGCCTTTCTGTAATTGTGTGACTTGGCTGAGTATGATCTGTTCCAAGTCTGTCCATTTTTCTAAAAATTTTATTGTATCATTTTTTTCTTACTGCTAAGTAGAATTCCATTGTGTAAATGTACCACAACTTCATTATCCATTCATCCAATGATGGTCATCCAGGTTGATTTCAGTTCTTAGCTATAATAAATTGAGTAGCTATAAACATGGTTGAGCAAATGTTTCTGTATTCATACACAGAGCATTTAGGATCAATGACAAGTAGCTCTATGTTCGTCCTTTTGAGGAATCTCCAAATTGATTTCCATAGGGTTTTACAAGTTTACATTCCCACCAACAGTGGATGAGGCTTCCTCTTTCCCCACATCCTCTCCAACATTTGTCAGTGCTGGATTTTTTTAATGATTGCCATCCTTACTTGAGTAAGGTGGAATCTCATGGTTGTTTTAATTTGAATTTCCCTAGTGGTTAGGGATGTTGAACATTTTGATAAGTGTGTGTTAGCCATTTGTAATTCTTCCTCTGAGAACTCCCTATTCAGTTCTCTGCCCCACCTTTGGAATGGTTTGTTTGATTTTATAGTGTTTAGTCTTTTGAGTTCTTTGTAGATTCTAGATATTAGGGTACTGTCAGTGGTATAGCTGGTGAGGATTTGCTCCCACTTAATGGGTAATCTATTGGCTCTGCTTGTGCTGTGTTTGTGCAGAAGCTTTTTTAGCTTCATTAGATCCCATTGGTTGAGTGATCATTTAGTTTCCTGGGGTACTAGGGTTGTGTTTAGGAAGTCTTTCCCAACTCCTATATCATGGAGAGTGCCTCCTATTTTTCTCTTCCAGCAGGAGAAAAGTTACATGTCTTGTATTGAGGTTTTTAATCCATTTGGACTTAATTTTTGTGTATGCAGAGATTAGCAGGTCTAGTTTCATTTTTCTACATAAAGTCATCCAGTTTGTCCAACACTATTTGTTGAAGATGCTGTCTTTTCACCAGTCTATATTATTGGGTCCTCTGTCAAAGATCAAGTAACCGTAGTTACTTGATATAAGGTCTGAGCCTTCAATTTTGCTCCATTGATCTATTATTCTGTTCTTATGCCAGTACCATGCTGTTTTTGTTACTATGACTTTGTAATATAGCTTGAGATCAGGTATGGTGATACCTCTAGATGGTTTTGTTTGTTTGTTTGTTTGTTTGTTTTGCTGAGGATGTGTTTGGATATCTGAGGCTTGCTGTCATTCCAAATGAATTTTGAGATCGTTTTTCAATCTCTGTGAAGAATGATGCTGGAATTTTTATTGGTATTGCATTGAATCTGTATATTGCTTTTGGTAGAATTGCTATTTTCACAATATTAATTCTACCTATTCAGGAGCATGGAAGGTCTTTCCATCTTCTCAAGTTCTCCTCAATTTCTTTCTTGAGATTTTTTTAATGTTTTCATTAAATAAGTCTTTCACAACTTGGTTAGAGTTATTCCAAGATATTTAAATTATTTGTTGCTACTGAAAATAGGACAGCCTCAGTAATTTCTTTCTCTGTATACCTGTCCTTTGAATATAGAAAGACTATTGACTTTTGTGAATGGATTTTGTATCCTGCCACTTTACTGAAGGAATTAATCACCATTAGAAGTTTTGAGATGGAGAGTTCCAGGTCACTTATGTATAGGTTCGTGTCATCTGTAAATATGGCTAACTTGACTTCTTCCTTTCCAATTTGTATCCTTTTTATATCTTTCTCCTGACTTATTGCTTGGGTTAGTACTTCTAGTACTTTGTTGAAGAGCAGTGGTGAGATTGGGCACCCCTGTCTTGTCTTGTTCCTAATCTCAGTGGAAACTCCTTGAGTTTTTCCCCATTGTTATTTTATTATTATTATTAATATTATATTTATTATTATTATTATTATTATTATCATTATTATTATTTGGGCTTTGGTTGCTTTATATATAGCCTTTATTGTGTTGAGATACAAACATTCCATGCCTATTCTTTCTAGCATTTTGATCATGAAGTGGTGTTGTATTTTGTCAAAGGCCTTTTCTTCATCAATTGAGATGATCATGTGTTTCATATGGTTAAGTTTATTTATTGAGTGTATTACATTGACCAATTTCTGTATGTTCAACCATCCCTGCATCCCTGGGCTGAAGCCTACTTGATCAAGGTGGATAATGCTTTTGATATGTTGTTTAATTTGGTTTGCAAAGATTTTGTTCAGGATCTTTACATATAAATTCATCGGGGATATAGGCCTATAGTTTTCTTTTCTTATTGCATATCTGTCTGGTTTTGGTATTAGGTTAATGCTACCTTCATAAAAGGAGTAGGGAGGATTCCCTGGTCTTTGATTATGTGAAACAGTTTGAGAAAAATTGGTTTTAGTTCTTCAATGAATGTTTGATAGGATTCAGCTAAGAAGCCATCCAGTCCTGGACTATTCTTTTTGGGGAGGTTTTCTATTACCTTTTCAATCTCCATGGATGTGATAGGTTTGTTTAGGAGATTAATCTTCTCTGGGTTTAGTTTTGGTAGGTGGTAAGTTTCTAGGAATTCATCCATTTCTTCCAGGTTATCCAGTTTTGTGGAGTAGAGATTTGGGAATTATGCTCTGATAATTCTTCCAATTTCATTGATGTCTGTCATGACCTCTCCTTTTTCATTTATGATTTTGTTAATTTGAGCCTTCTCTCTCTCTCTCTCTTTTTTTTTTTTTTTTTTTTGGTTCATCAAATTGATCAGAGGTTTATCAATCTTGTTTATTTTTTCAAAGAACCAGCTCTTTGTTTCATCTATTTTTTAAATTGTTTTCTTAGTTTCCAATTCATTAATTTCTGTTCTTATCTTGATTATTTCTTTCCATCTGGAGACCTTTGAGTTGGATTCTTCTTGTTTTTCGAGTGTCCTTAGGTAGACAGTTAGGTTGTTAACTCTGGATCTCTCTGTCTTTGTTATGAAGGCACTTAGCACTATGAATTTTCCCCTTAGGATTGCCTTCATTGTGTCCCATAAGTTTTGATAGAATGTGTTTTCATTCAATTCTAGGAATTTTACAACTTTTTTGATTCCTTCCACAACCCATTCATTGTTTAAACATGTGTTGTTTAGTCTCCAGGAGCTGGTAGAGTTCTTGATGAGTCTCTTGTTGTTAATTTCTAGCTTTAAAGCATTGTGATCTAATATGATGCAGGAAGTTACTTCAATTTTCCTGAATTTATGGAGACATGCTTTATGACCTAATATATGTTCTATTTTAGAGAAGATTTCATGGGCTGCTGAGAAGAATGTGTATTCTGTAGTGTTGGGGGTGAAAAGTTCTATAGATTTCCAGTAGATCTAGTTGATCTGTGGTGCTGTTGAGCTCCATTATTTCCCTGTTGATTTTTTTGCTTGGATGATCTGTCTATTGATGATAGTGGAGTATTGAAGTCTCCAACTACAATGATGTTGGTGTTTATTTCTGTTGTGTTGTCAAGTAGGTTTTGTGTTATAAACTGTGGTGCACCCATGTTCGGCACAAATAGATTTATGATTGTGATGTTCTCATGTTAGATCATTCCTTTGATGAGTAAGAAGTGGCCTTCTTTGTCCTTTTTGATTACTTTTGGTTTGAAGTCTACTTTATCAGATATTAATGTAGTTGTGGTTTTTATTTCCATTTTCTTGGAATATTATTTTTCATCCTTTCACCCTGAGGAAGTATCTATCTTTAGTAGTGAGATGGGTTTCTTGAATACAGCAGATAAAGAGGTCCACTTTTTGATCCACCCTGATAACTTGTGTCTTTTTATGGGTGAGATAAGACCATTAATATTTAAGGTTATTACCATGAGATTCAAACTAATCCCTGCCATGATGAAGTGCTTTATGGGGTTGGTGCTTTCTTGTGTTTTGTACATTTTTGAGCCTGGTCTATTTTTGGTTATTGTGATCTACTTCTTGTTGGCTCTTGAGATTGGTTGTTTGACTCTTCTGCATGGAGTATTCCCTGAAGTATTCTCTGGAGGATTGGCTTTGTGTTCACATAAATCATAGAGTTGACTTTTTCCATGGAAAATTTTCCTTTCACCATCTATTATGAGTGATACATTTCCTGGGTAGAGTAGCTTAGGTTGGGAGCCTTAGATTTTTAGACTTTGAAGTGTTCCATTCCAGGCCCTTCAGGCTTTCAGGGTTTCCATTGAAAACTCTGAGGTAATTCTGATGGGATTGTCTTTGTATATAGTGCCTTTAGCACTATGTCTTTGTTTTCATTGTTAAGATTTTTAACTAAGATGTGCCTTGGAGAGTTTCTTCTTTGGTCCTGTCTATTTGGTGTTCTGTGGGATTCTTGTGTCTGGATGGGCCTCTATTTTGAGAGGTTGGGAAAATTTTCTTCACTAATTTTGTTGAATGTGTTCTCTATGCCTCTGGACTGGATTTTCTCTCTTTCTGGTGTACCCACGATCCAGATGTTTGGTCATTTTAGAGTATTCCACAGTTCCCTCATACTCTGTTCACTTGATTTTTTTGAACTTAGCAAAATT
The DNA here is from genome assembly GCA_036346955.1 of Dipus sagitta. Taxonomy (NCBI): domain Eukaryota; kingdom Metazoa; phylum Chordata; class Mammalia; order Rodentia; family Dipodidae; genus Dipus; species Dipus sagitta. Next base: position 86,339,189 of record CM070779.1, on the reverse strand, counting down.
TTTTGGCCTCCTGATCAATTTCTTCTGTCTTGTATTCCAGGTCAGAAGTTCTATCTTCCACATGAGTAACTCTGTTAGTGAGTGGTTCTAGGGAGGTTTTTATAATTTCTGTTTGATTTTTGTTTTCTGTTGTGTTATTTTGCATCATGTCCATCTCTTTTTTGAGGTACAATTTCAGTTCAAGTTCTGATTTTCTTGATACTTCCCGGAATTCATTCTTACATTTGATCAAGTCTTCATTAAGCTTAATCAACCAGTTGTTGAGATCTTTAATTTCTTGACTCACCTTCAATTTATTCATATCTCATTTGAGGGTTCTAACATTTTCTTCAGTCAAGTTAATCCTACTGTCAAAAGCTGAATGCTCTAAGAGATGATCCTGTTCAATTTCATTGATACAATTGTTGTTTTATAGTTTACTTCCAGTTAAGCAATTCCTTTGATCATGGTCTCACTGGTTGGTTCATTAGGAGATTGAATTTCTGTTGATTTCTCTATGATTTCATTGGAGGTCTCCATTGTGGGACTAGGCATCCTTCATGGAGATCTCTCAATTTTCTGACTTTTGTTGCATTTTTGTGTTGTGGTCTACCCATCTTGGACAGAAACTTTATTCTGTTGAGAAGAAAGCAAGTTTTTGTCCTTGTTGGATATTCAGAGTGTGTTCTGTTTTAAATCTGAATTGGATTGTGGTGTATGATGGGGTTATAACCACAGATGCACAGACTGTGGTTACTGTAGGTATATCAAAAGTACCTTTGGAACTGGCCTACTCACTCCACTTGTACATACTGTTACACATATGGGAATCATGGGTTGGGGAACCAAGCACCAGAAGCCGGAGAGCCAGAGGCAAGAAGCCTGCTCCTACAGTGGCCCATGCACCCTATGACTCAGGGAATAGGGATGTCAGTATTCAGGGGCTTGTCAAGATACCAGAGCAAAAGGCATGTTTCTACAGTCCCCTACACACATGTACCAGGCCTCCCCAAGCAAAGCTCAGGGAGACCTACAGTGAACAGGGAACTGGGCAGAGCCTGGGGGAACAGGGATCTACCCTATTCACCCCTCACCCACTGTGCACCTTCCTGTGTAGGGTATCCAGGAATGGGGACCTAGGGACACTTTGAACAGGAAAGTGGAACAAGGGCCCTGATTCCGCAGCAAGCTCGCAGGGTCCAAGCAGCCGAAAGCCAACCGCAGGGGGACCTACGTGGACCTGGAAACTGGGAGAAGCCCTGGGATCAGGGATCTGGCCTACTCACTCTGTGCCAGCTGCGCGCACCCTCCAGCACAGGACATCTGGGACTGGGGACCCAGGGACACTTCAATCAGGAAGCCGGAACAAGGGGCCTGCTTCTGTAGCAAGCTTGCAGGGTTCAAGCAGCCCCAAGCCAACTGCAGGTGGACCTACCATGACCAGAAAACTGGGAGAAGCCCCGGGGGATCAGGAATCTTGCCTATTTACTCCGCACCCACTGCATGCACCCTCCTGCACAGGTTATCCGAGAATAGGGACCCAGGGGCATTTCCTAATTATCATTTTTAAGACAAAATTATCTACATTTTTACTTATAGTGTTCAAATAAATAATTTTTACAAATATAATTTCATAGTCATTTCCTAACTCAATTTCCAAACAAGAATTTTAGTAAAGACAAGCAAAGATACTGGGGCATATGCAGACCTTTATAGACAAATAAGCAACAAGACAATGTTTGAGGAATGCTTTAACAAAATAAATGCAGGGAAAAATAAGAGAAACACTGGAACAGAAGTTTTACCATTTGCTTCATATAAACATGTATGTGGTTATTTGTATGGCAACTCTCAGTGTGAAGATAAAATGTGAGCAAGAGATACTTGCATGGAAGAATTGTGAATTGACAGAAAAAAATTAACCAATTTCTTAGATTTATAGGATTCTGTAAGGATAAAGAAAGAAAAAAAGTTTTTGAAGTGGAATTCTCTAAGGTAAACTGAATTACCATTAAAAATACCATTAGATTACCTCTGGTTCAGAACCACTGAGGTTTTCAATATTGCATCTAAAGAATATGCAACAAGGATATAAAGAATATGACAGAGCCATCTGGAGAGATTGCTTAGTGGTTAAGGCACTTGCCTGCAAAGCCTAAAGACCCATATTTGACTCTCCAAATCCCACGAAAGCCAGACACACAAAGATGAGGCAAGTGCAAGGTCTCACATGCCCACTAGGTGGCACAAGCATCTGAAGTTTGATTGCAGTGGCTGAAGCCCTAGTGAGCCAATTCTCTCTACTCTCTCTGTGTCACTCTAAAATTTAAAAAAAATTAAAAAAAGAATATGACAGAAAACCTTTGAGTTTTTATGTCAATGTATCTTGTGTTTGATTCCTTCTTTTACGAAACTTCAGTTATTACATGATGAGCTTTCTGTTTCTTGGTCTTTTTTGGAAACAGCCTGTTACTCCAGCAGAACATATTTGTCAATGAATTCAAATTCCTTTGGCATAATGAGAGGTGGACAGAAGGAAATTGGGGATGCAGAAAGTAAAATGCTTTTAACATTCCCTGAGCCTTGGGTCTGACCTTCCACATTTGAATGTGTGTGTGTGTGTGTGTGTGTGTGTGTGTGTAGAGGGAGGTTGCTTTTGGGCAAAAGTAATCACAAGTCTGGAACCCAGGAGGTAGGGTAGACTGCAATATATTTACAGAATGGAAAAAGCTATGTTTGTAGCCTTGTGAAAGATGTGGGAAGCTATTACTATTACTAAAGTATAGATGGGAAACAAATATTAGTTGCTGTCCTTTATTTGGGGAAGTATCCTTCATTTTCCAGACATTTAGGCCTTTTATACTTTTTCTATAGTTGCATTTGCTAAAACTCACAAACAATTTTTAAGAATGCTCATCTTATATGTAGAAAACGTTGACTCAAGATTATGAAACTGCCAAATGGAAAGAGATGGATTTTAAAGTTATAACTATTGGTTTCCAGAGAGCATGATCTTTTCAGCATGTACCATGGTTTCTCATGCACTACAATCCTGGATGGTTCTTTATCATTCTCACCCTCTTACTGAGTAACACACAAGTTTTAAGAAGATAACTCACAATCTAGAAGCCATGGAATTAAAGAACTGTTTAGGAACTATGATCATTCTCTTTGTACAATCTTAGAATTTTGGAAGATATATTTTGGTAAAAATTACTGTATGGTGTTTGACATATATGAATTATAAATATCTTCCCACCTCCACCAACTTATGTTTACTTTCCTGGTGTTTAAGTTGTAATTCAAAAAACATGTGCAAATCACTGCTTTTTCCAAGTTTATTATTTTCATTCAGCTATTCCATAAGTTCTACAATAATTCCAAGTAATTATTGAGGGTTTTTTTCTCTCTAGGCCAAGCCTGATATGAGAATTGGATATAAGATGCTGCTCACTCACAAGAGAATCAGATACAAAAACACAATGTTAAAGCCAGCCTGAGGGTACATGCTGAGTATTATCAAACTACTCATAGGGACACCCACAAACACATTATTGCATCAGTAAAAGGCATTAAAGGAAATGATTCTTTTTGACATAACCCTCTGTATTTTCATTTATTTGTAATTCTTGGGTTTCATCGATTTCCATGAAGCGATTATGCATTCAAGTAAGAAAATTTCTAAGAGATGTTCCTTAAACTTATTGCTACTGAAAATATGGGAGCCGGGCGTGGTGGCGCACGCCTTTAATCCCAGCACTCGGGAGGCAGAGGTAGGAGGATCGCCATGAGTTCGAGGCCACCCTGAGACTACATAGTGAATTCCAGGTCAGCCTGGGCCAGAGTGAGACCCTACCTCAAAAAAAAAAAAAAAAAAGAAAATATGGGTCATACGTAACTTAAAGAAGACACAGAACACACCACTGAAGAACAAACAAATTCCTTCTGGTCATGCCTCACTTTCCTTCTTTTTTATCTTTAATGTGGTACTTTGCCATTTCTTAGGCTAGCAACAGTTTGCTAAGCTATTCAACAGACCTTCTTCTACGATCAATATGATCTAGGCTAAAAGGTAATATTCTAATGATATAAATATCACAACGTTTCTTTTAAAGTTTTTCAACCAGTGCTATCAAACTGCGGCCTGCCATGAGCAGCAATATTTGTCCTTCTTCACAGGCCCAAGTCCCCCCGCCACACACACACACAGCACATTCAAACCATTATCCACTTATGCTCCCAAGTTACATCACTTTTCTTATATAGATTTGTTAGGTCCCCATAAATAACATTAGATAAGTACCAGTGTAAAGCTAATAACTAAGACACAGTGCAGTAAAATTGCAGTTTAGTGAAACATACAGCTTCAGCACTCAGAGATAAACCTGTAGAATGACAAAACATGTGTCATTTTTATATTTTGAACATATTTATCTAAAGCAACTGTTAGTATAACCTACAACTGTCTCAAAGCCACTTTGGGATTTTTCCCATATTAAAAAGTGTCTGGGAGTTGGAGAGATGACTTAGCAGTTAAGGTGCTTTCCTGTGAAGCCTAAGGACTCATGTTCTACTCTCCAGATCCCACGTAAGACAGAAACACAAAGATGAGGCAAGCGCAAGGTCTCACATGACCACTAAGTAGCATAAGTGTCTGGAGTTCGATTTCAGTGGCTGAGGCCCTGGTGCACCAATTCTCTTTCTCTCTCTAAAAAAAAAACAAAAAATAAAACTAAGGGTCTGGGGCTGGAGAGATGGTTTAGTGGTTAAGGTGCACTTTCTTACAAAGCCTAAGGACCCATGTTCAACCCTCCAGGTCCCACATAAGCCAGATGGACAGTAATGCAAGCACACAAGGTCACACATGCACACAAGGAGGCACATGCATCTGGAGTTCTATTGCAGTGGCTAGAGGCCCTAGCATAACAATTCTCTCTCTCCTCCCTCTCTCTGTCTCCCTCTTTCTTTCTCTCTCTCTCTCTCTCTCACACACACACATCAAAAGGCAGTCTGCTGGGTTTGCCTCAAAAAAATAGTCTGATGAAATAATAGTTTCAGCTATATATACACAAAAAATTAAGATATGTCATTGCATATATAATGCTCTCTAGAAATGCATTCTCATAATGTATGACCAATGATGTACCAAGAAGGTATAGCTGTTGTTCAATTACCATTTATATCAATAGGCTTATGCTGATAAGGGGTTCTTAATTATGAAAACTGATCTTTAAAAATGTTAAATAAAATTAAAGAGTAAAGAAAAATTGTTCACTTGTTCTAAGTAACCAATTAAAGGATACCCTTGGTAAAATTTCTCTGCAAGAAAATGAACTCATCCTAAGACTCCAGACAGAAAAATAACAGTATTGTGTATAAGAAACTTAAAATTTTACCAAGCAAATTGTTTGGAGAAGTTAGACTATGTGATAACTGGGCATGGTGGCATACACCCATAATCCCAGTACTCAGGAAGCACAATAGGAAATTACCATGAACTGTTGGTCAATAAGGCCTTATATAGGGAGCTCAGTTCAGAAAGGAAGAAAGAGAGAAAGAAAGGAAGAAAAGAAACATAAAAAGAAACAACATAAGAAAAGGAAGAAAAGAAATAACTCACTAATCTCTAATGGATTTTAATTCGTACACATAAAAGTTAATTTAAATACTAAGTAAATTTGTGTCCTGTGTAAGTTAGTTGGACTTCATACCTTTATCATAAATACTTGGTAGGATAAGAATTGGTGGAACATGCATTTTATAAAATGCAATAATTTTCTGATAGTGGATGCAGTTAAATCATGCATATCCACAGAAAAACCACTGGTATAAACATGCAAATGGACATCAAATTTTCTAACACTTTTTCATTCTCAAAAATTTCTATGTCTGTCTTCCTTAAAGATTCCTGATTTATTCCCTGAATGTATTCATTTTAGAAGAAACTATTTCAAGTAGTGAAATCCCCCCATGTTGAGTGTTGATAAAGTGCAAGAGGTATGTCATGTTCTATTACTACTTTTCTTGATAGCCTTGTTAAAATTTGCCCCATTTCATGAGGGGAAAATCCAAAAACACTATGCACTTAAGTAATTTGTTTCAAATCTCATATCTAGGAAATGTTGGAGATTTTGGAGGGAAAAAAAAAAACACCAGAAAAAATTGTTCCCTCTTAATTCACAGCTTCTGAAATTTGCAATGCAGCATGGCTGTTTTCTGTTCAGTCCACAGTTTGCTCCTCACTCAATTTGTTTAATTTTCACTTTGAACAAGAAAATAAGAAATGTCTATTGTATCAGAATCCTAGTAGGAAAGCATGGGTAATTCGGGATCCTTGAAGAATGTTTAGTGAAAGGAATGCTGTCAGGGTCTGGCCTAGACTATGGAAACCAATAAAGATTGAATCTCCCTACACCTAAGAAGGTCCAGAAAACTTTATTGTTCTCATGCACGGAGGAACAAAAGGTAGGACCTTGGAGACATGTAAAGCTGACAGACAGTAAATATAGTGGAACCATTGTGCTGAGGTAAAGTGGGACAGCCGTAAGCAGAGCACAGACCAGCAGAAAAGGGCTCAGAAGACACCTGGCCTATCTAGTCAATGTCTATCTGCCATTAGTGGCTCCCACTGGTCAAATGTCAGCAGTAGCTCGAGGCCATAGGAAATGTAACTGTTGCAGTCCTGAGATATCTGCTTCCTGAGGCACATGGTAAAGTGGGGAAAAGGTACAGGATGGAATGATAAATGGAGATAAATACCCCATAAACAAAATTAGATTTTCAAAAAAAAAAAACATTCAGTTTAGCTTTTGGTAGCAGACAGCAACATATGTACTTTTAATAAAACACCAGAGAATAAAATTTAAACCACTCCCCATGTTGTAATATTCTAAAGGACCTGGAAGTGGACTTGATAAAGAAAACCACTGACTTTAATATACTTTTTAAAATATATATATTTTATTTATTTATTTGAGAGAGAGAAAGAGGCAGAGAGAGAGAATGGATAGACACATCACAGCCTTCAGCCACTGTAAACTAACTCCAGACGCATGTGACCCCTTGTGCATCTGTCTTACTTGGGTCCTGGGGTATTGAACTGTGGTACTTTAGCTTTGCAGGCAAACACCTTAACCACTCAGCCATCTCTCCAGCCTGTCTTTAATATACTTTTGAGCTTGATCCCTAAGAGCAATACTATGAAGGACCTAAAGGGAAACAATGCATAGCCCTTCAAAAAGAGGAACTAGCAAAACCAAAAGAATTTCATTCAGTTATAATACATTAGGATATATAAGAGAAGCTTACAAGCCTAATGCAAGGCTGTAACCCAAAGAAATGTACAAAGCTATAAAGTGCTTCCTAAGTCAATAAAATTAAGTTTTATATGCCCCCAAAATGAAATGAGTGTCCTTAGTTTTAATTTCATCTTTGTGCACCAATCTTTAATTTGTAGTCATTAGATAACTTTTTCCACATCCTAGTCTTTCTGCTTTGAATCATTGTTTTTTCTCTCTTCAACTAAATCCCACAATTTTTGTTTCTTCTATAGGACATATTTCATGAGAAGTCACACACACAAAGTAGATTAAATTTCTTGTTATATGTTCTCTTAACAGCATGCACTTTGCTTTAATAGAACCCATTTTAGTTCCACATATTTATGGGGTCCTTATTTATAACATATTCTTTTTAGTTGTGAGGTGTATTATATGAGGACAAAGTTTGTAATTGTTTTGTTTGCACATGCAGCTTCAGTGTCTGGTGCTGGGACTTCACATATAATATCCAAATGAAAGTTTATTCATATGGTAATGAACCAAACCAGTAAAGCTCCCTGATGCTATGAAAACTGAAACATCAATTGAACATCGGAGTCATGTACTCTCTATAGTTCACTATTCTAAAATTTGAATGCTTTATATTCTGCCCCATCCTTAAGTACAAATGTGCTTTTAGTATAAATATTAATTGGACAACATAAATAAGATATGAATGTTATCATTATGAGAATGATGCTACACTTACTTATTTGAACTACACTCTAAATGGTGCCCCTTTCGGTCACTACCACCATTAATTTCTTTGCTGATTTCCTAGGGCTCTAATGGATTTAGTAGAGAGGAATTAGACATGAAGAAAAGACATTCTCATTGTTTAAGAGTTGCTATGATACCAAGTCTCTCTTTAAATTACACTGAACCAAAACATAGAAGTCACAGAAAATTCTATAGCTGAGGATTTTTTTCATTGAGTTTCAACTTAATCAAGTTCATTACATATAGTCTATTTCCAGTCTCATTTCTTTATAATACCTAAAAACTACTTGTCTACATGTCCCCTTGTCTTTATTTCTCTTTGTGTAAAAATTTTCCTCTATTCTTCAAAATGAGGCTCTGAACACAGGCAAAGCTTTCTTACTTCACTTTGCAGCACTGGACTTACACAACTATCCAGACTGCCTAGGAATAGCATGTTTTTTATTGTTGTTTTTCCTCAGAAACAACAAGTTCCCTCAAAGCAGTAAATAAATAGAGTTCATTTGTGAGAACCAGACCTTTTCATTATATGATGTCATAATGATGTTATCCTAAATTGCATAGATATATGGTTTTTATACAATGTTTTATTACCCATGCTTAATTTATAATTGAGGCTAAATAATTAAACATTTCAAGTATAATGATAAAAATGGCTTATCTGGGAGATAATTCCATGCACATGGGAATATCAGTTTCTAAAGAGTGCTGTAAAACTAGACATATTATCAAAAAATGTAGACTAACTTATGGGGTGAGGGGGTATCACAGTGGTAGACTAAGTTCTTAGCATGTGTGAAGTTGTATATTCATCTTCAGCACACACACATCCTTTTAAAAACCCTTATATCTATCTTGGAAAATAATATATAGTACATACATATGCATTCAAAAGAAACTCAGCAGACAATAAATGTTACTATCATAGAGAAAACAAAAGAACATTCAGAATACCAGTGCTTTCTTTTGTTCATTTGTACTTTTCTACTCAGTGACTAGAGTAGACATGTAAGAATGGTTGCCTAACAAATAGTTGTACAATAGCTTGGGCAAATTTTCTGATGTAATGTCCATATGTGTAGCGGCTATTGTCTGACATGCATAACTAGTGATGACGGTCTCTGGAATTTCTATTTCTGCCCCTCCATCTGGGCTGAGTATCCCAAGCCAAAAGTACTCCATGATAGCCTTTCCACAGTCCTGGCATATCAAAAACATCTTTGAGTCTGTACTGCAAACCATGGTCCATCTTCACAATTCCATACAATGGCCTTTTGGCCTTTAATATAAGGAAATCACCCTGCTTTACAATGCTACATCTCAGCAGCAGCTTCTGACTCAACTTCAGACAATGTCCTCATTGGTCTGTTACACAAGGACGTCACCCTGTTTTACATGCCACATCTCAGCAGCAGCTCCTGAAACCCCACGTACTTTGAGACCCACCTCCATGCCTATTTTGTACTTCCAAAATCAATACCAGTTGTGCAGCAGTACAGCCAATTTAATTTAGGAAGGAAATAAATCTTGACCTTGAGCTTTCAGAATACTTCCTTTCAGTCATCTCCTTTCAGAAGAGTTTGCTTTCCTACTCATTCAGACATTCCTGGGTGGGCTACACCCTCTGGCAGCCTTTAGGCCAATAGCACAGTTTCATCAAAAGTTCTCTGCTGTCTCTCCCTTCCCCTTTGAAAGTTCACAAGCCAACACAATTCCCTCTGCACTCAGCATTTTCACACTCTCACCAGAACAGCCTATGAAACTTTCCTTACAGCTTTGCAAGGCTTCTGCATTCCCAAGTACCAAGTCCACCCACATTTCTCCAACACACATGTTCCAAAAGACCAAAATCCACATGGCACAATTCATCCTCAGCAACACTCCACTTTTAGTACCAATTCGGTAGCAGCCAGCTACATGTTGCTAGGATGAGCATCCAACCACACAGTCTATGGGAGGAAGGGGTTTATTCCAAGCTTACAGATCCAGGGGAAGTTTCATTAATGGCAGAAGCTGCTCCCTTTCACAGGTCTGAGCAGAGAGAAACCACCAACAGCCAGCAGCACAAATATAAGCACAAACAACCAGAGCTCAAACTACTCTCAAACTTTGGGGATTGAATTCGTATCTGCCTCCAGTGATATGCCCTCTATCACAGGAATCTACCTGCCAGGAGCTCAAGTAGAAATTTTAATCAAAAATGACAGAATCGGGCTGGAGAGATGGCTTAGCGGTTAAGTGCTTGCCTGTGAAGCCTAAGGACCCCAGTTCGAGGCTCGATTCCCCAGGACCCATGTTAGCCAGATGCACAAGGAGGCGCACGAGTCTGGAGTTCATTTGCAGTGGTGCCTCTCTCTCTCTCTCTCTCAAATAAATAAAAATGAACAATTTTTTTTAAATGGCAGAATCAAGAGTGAAACCCTACCTAGAAAAACCAGGAAAAAAAAAAAGACTCTATGGGGCCAAACATTCAAACTAGCACATACACCTAAAATGAGGGTTAGACAAGTTTCTCAAACTAACTACTAAATTTAATTAAGGTACTTAAATTCAGTGAGTATAAGAAAACAATAAAGAAAACCTAGCTCTAAAGAAGGGAAGATCAGAGCTGTAGGGATTGCTTAATGGTTAAAGCATTTGCCTGCAAAGCCAAAGGACCCAGGTTCAATTCCCCAGGACCCACATTAGCCAGATGCACAAGGGGGTGCATGTGTCTGGAGTTCATTTGCAGTGGCTGGAGGCCCTGGCATGTCCACTCATTCTCTCCCTCTCTCTCCTTTCTCTGTCAAATAAATAATTAAAAATAAAATATTTTTTAAAAAGAAAGAAAGGGAGATCAAGTACTATTCAATAGAGAGACAAGAGGCAATACTGCAATATCAATCCAATAATATTTTCCCTTCTCACTTTTTTTCCATCAGTTTCTTTATTGTCCTTTCCTCCTTCAAAAGCACTTACTAAGTAGCTCTTATATGTCTGGCACTGCCTAAGCTGTAAGTGTTAGAATTCAGGATTGACTAGAACAATGCGAAAAATACAAGCGAGAAAGAAAGTCAGCACTTAAAAGTACTTAAAAGAACATTTCTCCAATTACATTTACATTTTATGAATGTAACTTACTTGTGAAACCATGTAGATTGCCCATTAGACAGGAACATGACTTAGATAATGGGTCATAGGAAACAGTGAAAGCTTTGTGTAGCAGAGTGGGAAGGTCTGATCAGTTTCAGGATGTGGAAGTGATTTGGTGCTGAGGGTGGTTTGCAGTTACCATCCTGTTGCTGAGACAGAACACCTAGCTCAAAGCAGCTGATGGGAAGTAAGGCTGTCTTTGGCTCACAGTCTCCAGAAGAATCTCTGTGGTGTCAGGAAAAGATGGTAGAGCAGAAGGTGGACATCATAATGTTCCCATAATGGGTAGGTAGAGAATAGCAGCAAGAGAGTGAGCTCTGCTCTGGCAAGTGGGAAGCCAACACCCAGCAAAATGCTTCTTCCAGGAAGGCTCCACCCCTCAAATTGTCCACAACTGGGAACCAAGCATTAAAAACATATGAGTTTATGGGGATCATCTAATTTAAACCATCACATCCTAACCCTACCCTCCATAATATCACAACCATTGAAGATGTAAAGTATATCCAGTGCCCCTCTAAAAGTCTCCATAGTCTTTACTAGTCCCAACAGTATTTAAAAGTCAAAGTCTTTTCTGAAACTCAAGATAATCTCCCAATTGTGAACGTATAAAATCAAAACACAAGTTACATACACAAAACGGCACAGAATAAACATTCCCATTGCAAAAAGGAATGGAATGGTAAGGAAAGATTAAACCAATTCAAGTAAAAATAAAAAAACAAGCAAGGCAAATACCAAATTCTGTGGATTCATGTGTGTCACCTAGAACCCATCAAAATTATCTTTGGGATTGTAGCTCCTCTCCATAAACTGGGCTGCCCACAACCTGGGGAAGACACCATCCTGATCCAGCAGCTCCCCTTAGTGGTCATCCTATAGTCCTCACATCTTCAAAAGTCCAGGGGTTCCACCACAACTGTTCACCCATGGCTCCACTGTGTCTCTATGCAGGGAGTCCAACAACCCTGCTTCACATGGCCATCTCCAAAATACCACATGACCAATTGAAAATCCAATGACCTTCTGTTTTCTACATTTGTTATGCATCCATAGTACCAGGTGGGCCATCAAATTTCTTAATTCAGGGGGAATAAAGTCAACTTTGAAGAGCGAGAAAATACCTTCAGCATTCTTCCAATAGGTCCCTCCCTTCAAATGAGTCATCATTCCTCCTACTTACTATAGTAAGTACTTACTTGCTACATACTTACTCCATAATGGTAATCTCTCAATCACAGCTGAACAAGGCTACAGACTCTAGCCTAAGCTTTCCTAAATTGAGGGGGGAAGATCTTCCAGAACTTACAGATGGTGTGTCACCACACATTCTTTAATCCCCCCCCACACTGGTTCTACTTCTCTCAAGTACTCTAATAAAGATTTTATAGATATCAATACTTATTTTAGCAGAATGATCTTTTAAGGAGCTTGAGAGATGGCTTAGCAGTTAAGGCACTTGCCGGCAAAGCCTAAGCACCCAAGTTTGATTCTTTAGTACCCACATTAGCCAGATGCACAAGGTAGTGCATGCATCTGGAGTTTGCTTGCAGTGGTCAGAGGCCCTGGCATGCCCCTTCTCTCTCTCTCTCTCTCTCTCTCTCTCTGTATTTTCCTCTCTTCCTCCCTCATTAATTGATTAATTAATTAGTTAATTAATTAATTATTGGGCTGGAGAGATGATTTAGTGGTTAAGGCATTTGTCTGTGAAGCCAAAGGACCCAGGTCCATTTCCCCAGGACCCACATAAACCAGATTCACAAGGTGGTGCATGTATCTGGAGTTTATTAGCAGCTGCTAAAGGTCCCAGCATGCCCATTCTCTCTCTCTCTCTCTTTCTCAAATAAATTAAGTCTTTTTTGAAAAAGAATGCTCTTTTTAAAAGTCATAATGTATGTTGAATAATGAAATATGAATAATGAAAATATGCCCCCAAGCATCATTTTAAAACTGGAAACTAAATAAATTACTTATAAATTCAACAATCCAACACTCTGATTTATTTAAAACAAGTCTTCTCTAAGCTACATGTCTGGTTTACAAACAATGTTTATAAAACATATTTTTACATGTCAGTTTTATGAAGTCTTTCAGGCATTGGCAGGATTTGGTGGTCATGCATCCAGATATATGTTCACCTTCATCTTCACAACTTAGCAAATTTCTTTTGTCTTCTATTCTGGATCTTTGGTCAGGGAAACCCATTTTGCTTAGTGTGGAGATGCTGGAAGTATGACCATTTATCGCAGCAGAGTTAGACTGCTGATTTATTCTTCTGTAACAATTCACTTCCAATGGTTTTAAGCATTCTATATTTATTATTTCATAGTTTCCATAATTCATAAGAATATGTCAAGGGATGATAGAGTACTTGAAAGCTGCTGGATGGAGAGTCTCCTAGGTTCGAAGATGGCTGTGGTTCATGATGTCAGCAGTCAAGAAGTGAAATGTTGAGAATTAGTGACTCTGGAAGATTGGAGTCTCATCATGACAGCAACTAAGATGCCCATACTTCATGGGGAATTATAGGGAGTTTCATTCAAACAGACTATGATTCTCATTGAAGGCATCAAATGAAAACAAATGCTCACACTGCACTGCCTGAAAAACAACCTGTTACAGGACTTGCTTAAATTAAAAATGTGTTAAATGTTATTTCTCCATATTCCTTTAATTCCCTTGTGTATGTGTGTGGTGTGCATGCATGTGCATGTGTTTATATGTCTGTGAGCACACACATTTATGCAGGTGTGCATGCATGTGTGTGTATGGAGATTAGAAGTCAAAGGGGGAGAGTCGGTCTTTCCCAACTGCTCTCCACCTTTATTCTTCGAGACAGGGTTTCTTGCTGAACCTAGAGCTCACTCAATTGGCTAGACACTAGCTACCCAGTGAACACAAGGGATTTCATCAGCACCTCCAAAGCATTCAGATTATAGGTGTGCACCAACATGCCCAGTCTTTTGGGTGGATTCTGAGGATCCACAGCCAGGTTCTCCTAAATGCAGGACAAGCCTTCTCCCAGCTCACTCCATCATTTAATTCTGTAGTGTTTGGAACTCATGGAAAAACCTCAGTAGGAAACAGTGTGGTTGCAACTAGCATCACTTATAACATTGCACAAGTATACATATCTTTTGAAAATTACCTGCTCGCTGGATCCTGAAACTTTGAACTTTGCCTACTACTTAAAGTACAATAGGTCACTTTTATGCTGGTAGTGGACCTTTGGGAGCATGCTGGTGTGATGGTTAAGTTCATGTCAACTTGTTCTGTTTAGGAATCCAGAGATAGTTCTCATAAATGGGTCTCTAGGTTGCATCAAGGAAGGATTAACTAAAGGAGGAATCCTTCCTTCTGGGTGAGCCCTTCCCCCAGAATGGGTGGCTCCTCTTGGAGAGGGGCTTTATCTAAGGAAGCTCTAGGAAACAAAGCACACCCCCCCCACCGCCTCCTCCCACCTGGCTGCCAGTTCTACTTCCTGCTTTCCAGTGTGGACTAAAGACTCTCCAGGAAGCCTCCAGGCCTCCAGTGTTGGACTGGGACTGCTGAGGCATCCAGCCTCATGGACTGAGCAGATTCCCGGTTCCTTAACTATCAGGCCTGCAAACTGCTATTGTTAGACTGCTGTAAACTAATGCAGTAAATTCCATATCAGTTTTGTTCCTCTAGAGAACCCTGACTAATACAGCTGGTAATGGTCTTGGTAGATTCACCATGCACTGATCATTGAAGAAATTCCAGCAGTTGACAAGATATTTGTGCTGCCTCCTGTGCCTGAAATGCATGCTTCTTACTCTGATCCTATGCTAAGATCCAAACAACTGCCTGAAACTACATCAAAATGGGCAAAATGACTTTAGGACTTTTGATTTCCAAACTGACTTGCATGAAGTTAGCTTTGAAACAAGGAAATTTCAACAACAGTTATTCAGTAAGTAGTTCTCACACATAGTACATGACTATCATGACTGTTAGTTTTGTTTTTTCTTATACCACTGTAGCCACTGGTAGGTGTCAAAAGCCAAATAGAAACATTTTCATCCTCCTACTCTCAACACTTTGACCCAAGTCATTAAAATTAATGATTTGACTACCTCACAATTATTAATGCAAAAGCCACATTTGTGCCTGTCATGCCCATTCACAGTGCTTTTTGGTCTGTGCGGGCAGAGGTAAAATGGAACTGTTAACCATATTTTGCATGCTCATGCAAGTGGGTTTCTAGTGAGAACAACTTTTGGGTTCAGATTAGGACACAACATTCAAAATCTTACAGTGTGTCTGGCAAGCTGCAGAGTTACAAAGTTTACATGATTTCTAAGAGGAATATGCAAGTGCAGTGCAGACTGTTCCATTCCACAGAATTCATAACTGGCACTTGCATTCTGGCTGAGCTACATGGAGCCAAAATGAAAGCCATATTCTGCTTTGTGCAAGAAATAAGGAAGTTCTAAGGCACACCCACAATTCCTCACAGGTCTACGGTGGTGTTTTAAAGAAGTAAGTACACTCCAATCACTTTGAAACAGAAACTTTATTGACGAAGATCAGTTAACTTGAAGCAATTCTGTGAATGTTTATGGTCTGAACCCAAACACACTTTGAATTGTGTAACTAGTACTGTACTGGGCACAACCTGTTCTATATTTTAGCCACTCATGAACATTTGTAACCATAGAACTTCCCACTTCTTGCCACCTGCTGCTGTTGTTCTTATGTGTGGGTTTCTCTCTTCTTTGCCAAATGCTGGAAATTTATACATCTGCTTTAGAACATAGCTTGATATTTTATAACTGAAAACTCATTTCAAGTGCTTAAGAATGAAAGAAATTATGAAAAAATGATAATTTTTTAAACAGCTCAAGATGACAAAATTTTAGCCATTACTGATGTATATTATTTTTAAATTCCCACTTGTTTTTAAAGAAAGTAGAATGAATTAAAAACAAAATGCAATACCATTGTTATTTATTATTTTGCTTGTATTACTAATGGCTAATTTTCTACCTATTATGAACCAGCTGCTTCTCATCAGTGAAATTAAATAGAAAGTCAAAATTTGAGTCTTACTATTATTTGAACTTTCTTTTGGTTTTTTGAGGTAGGGTTTCACCCTAGTCCAGGCTGACCTGGAATTCACTATGTAGCCTCAGGATGGCCTCATACTCACAGTGATCCTCCTACCTCTGCCTCCCAAGTGCTGGGATTAAAGGTGTGTGCCACCATGCCCACCTGAACTTTCATGGGTTAATAGCATACTTTAAACATCATAGTTTGTATTCATCAAGTAGATTATATCGTGATTCAACAGTTAATACAACTTAAAGCTGCTTTTTTTCCAAGTCCATTCTATGTTCATTTAAAAATGGTATGTGTTCCAAAGGATAAATCATGTGCTTTTAAACTTCTTATTTAATTTAGTATTACATAGAGTGAACTTTGTTTCTGGGTGTACAGCTAACTGAGTTTAGACACTCTTCTGAAAGCTCTACCTGGCAACATGTGAACAAGCATCTACTCACCCAAGTCTATCAGAGTGAACCAATGGGTTACTTACAAGTACAAATTGCTGTCCCAGTCCTCCAGCACACAAGTTCCAAAAGACCAAAATACACATGGTTAGATTTGTCTCATAACAACCCCACTTCTCAGTACCAATTTCTGTTGTAGTCAGCTCCACATTGCTGGCTTGAACTTCCACTCCAGACACAGTTTATAGGAGAAAGGTATTTATTTGAAGCTTGTGGATCCAAAAGAAATTCCATCAAATGCAGAAAAAGCTGGCCCTCTTTTACAGATTCAAGCAGAGAGACACGCCAAACAGCCAGCACCACAATCAAGCACAAAATCAGCAGCAAACATCAGGGTACTCAGTTAGAACCAAACTAATCTGCATATCTTTATACTGGAATCAGATCCTCCCCCAAGCACACCTTGGGGATGGACCCCAGGATCCACACCCAGTGACACCTCTTCCAGCCAGGTGATCCTTTTGACTCAGTCCTCCCAGTGCTGTTATAGGTATTCACCTCCACTTTTTTTCAAATAAATTTTATTGAGAAATTTAGTGAATCAGAAAACTGCAAATAGGTTGTATTTCCATCTGGCTATGTTCTTTTGTTACTGTTTTCCCACCACCATTCCATGGAGGGTCCTCCTCAGTGAGAGTGTTTGGAACCACTGTGGTTGCATAAATTTTGAGAGCTGTCTTTTCAATTCATTTACCCAATTATAGGTTGAGGGTTTTTATGTGTAATTTTTTTACATATTCTGTATGTTAGCTCCATGTTAGATGATAGAAAATTCAGAAAATGATTAAAGCAAATATAGATAACTAATGTTTAATAAAAGGCAAAACAGTAGGCAGTTGGAGAAAGGAAAATCTTTAATAGTGTTACAGTAAGAGTCAACCACTAAAATGTTGCTATCTCATACCATACAATGTATGTAAATTACCACTGAATTTTCTCCTATTCTGTAGGCATTTCCTTATTCTAGTAACAGTAACTGTGAGTTTCATTTTGTTGAAGTTGTTTAATTTGATGTCATTCCATTTTTCAATTCTTCCTATCATTTTCTGAGTGATTAGAGTTCTAGTCTGAAAGTCGTTCCCTATGTTTATATTGTAAATCATTTTCCTCTAGCATTTTCAAAGTTTCATGTCTTACATTAAAGTCTTTGACTTATTTTGAATTGATTTTTGTAACTTCTTAATTTTTTATATATTTGGCTATTCCATTATTAATCTGTCTCATAACTTGATCACTTATCTATCCACTGAAAAATATTGGACTACATAAAGCATTTTATGACAATGAATGATGCTACTACAATCAAATGGAGATTGGATATTAAGTCCCACTTGCTTATTTTTATTTCTTTTACCTATTCTTTTGGTGTAATATCCCAAAAGTCATTACCAAGGTCAATGTGAAGGCAATTTCACCCTAAGTTTTCCTTTGGGAATTTAACAATTTCTTTTTGTCCTTTTATAGATCATATGCTGGTGCTAAATCTATAAAACATAAAGTTATAAGTACTTTATCTTAAGTTACCATCATTTTGCCTTAGAGATAATTTCATGTACAGTGTAAAGCACCAGAGTATAATATTCCTTAATAATATGGTTAAAGGTTATTATACCCATTTGTTATTTCACCTGTGTTGACAATCAGTTGCTACATTTGTCTACATTTTTGAAATTTCTATTCTGATACATTATGTGTCTATCATTTCACATATGCCATACTATTATACTGTGAGTCCTCTACCCATTCTGGGTTTTGCTTGGATCATTTGAATTAACTTATATGTGCTTAAACACTTTAAATTTAGCTTATCTCCATCAATAATCTTTTCTTATTTTTATTTATTTATCTGACAAAGAAAGAGGGAGAGAGAGAATGGGCGCACCAGGGCCTACAGCCACCGCAAATGAACTCCAGATGTGTGCACTCTCCTGTGCATCTGGCTAACATGGGGCCTGGGGAATTGAACCTGGGTCCTTTGGCTTTGCAGGCAAATTCCTTAACTGCTAAGCCATCCCTCCAGCCCTCCATCAATAATCTTGTTGATATGTTTGATCTTGAGGCTTCGGCTTGAGTAATGGTAATGTACCAACTATATAAAAATCTTCTAATATATGAGTATAACATGATTATTTACTTGCTTTTGTAGTTTCCCCATGCAAATATATGTATATTGATAGACTCACTTTAGAAGACCTAATACATATTATTTATTTAATACTCATTTTCAGTGCTTTGATGAAAAATGCTTCTCAATACCAACACAAGAAAGTATTATTGATTTCTGTATGTTGATAATGTATCCTGTGAATTCACTGCCCTATTTATTAATTTCAGAATGTTTTCTTACCTAATTTTCTATCTAATCACTTATCATCAATAAATAAACATAGTTTTATTTCTCACTTATCCAATTAAATACTTTTTATTTCCATTCCTTTCCTCATTGTGTTTTCTAATGCTTCTAGGCATGGTGAAGTGTATATCTTTGCCTTTTTCTTGATCTTGTATATGATGTTAGCTATACGTTTATATACATGCACTTTAAAGGAAATTCTTTATTTCTATGGTAAAACATTCTTTTCGTTATGGGCATTGAATTTATGATTTTTAATATAATTTTCTTGTCAAATATGTTATTGTGGTAAATTATATTGATTAATCTTTTAGTATAGACCAATCTTACATTTTTATATGATTACAGATCCTGTTGTATAACTATTACTTTCCAGTTAAAACATTCTCTCCAGGAAGTAAGAAGGCCTATAAAACTTGAAAAGTAGCTGATATTACAAGGCTGGGGAATTAAATGAAACTTAAAAGATTTGCAAGGCCCTTACCCACGGTTATAAAAGTAGTAAAGCAGTTGGAGGTGAAAAGGCATTCTGACCAGCAAAGCTCTCTAAAAAATTTTCAGAGAGCTACAGGAGTACAGGTTTCATGAGTCAGCACTGATACTATAGTGGGTATTTTAGTGATTCAGTTGCCTTTGAGTCACCTATTCTCCTGTAATTACCCCACAACCCATGCCTCTGTAAGTTATCACAATGAAAGCAAATAAAAGCACTGGATCATTAAGCTAGATTTTGGTGGAATTGTTTCTTTGGTCTGTGTCAGGCCCTATCTGCAGTGACTAGGTATTTGTTATGTCACCCCAGGAAAACTGACACACATAGTTGCCATGTGAACAAGGACCAAAAGAATAAAAGATGGATGGAAGAGGTGTGGTTGCCTAGCCTCTTTGATGGGTGATAAGACAAGAAACGGAGGCTGATACATGTAACCACCAAGCATCCATAGGGGAAATCATGGTATGCCTCCCTATCCCGGTGGAACATGGGATCTTGTACTTCCTTGCTGTAGTCATGGTTACACTATTGCTACAATGGAATATAGAACATTCAATCAAGGCCAAGTGTCAGGGGAAACTTTTTCTTTGCAGTACTATGAACACACCTCTTTGCCCCAGATAGGGCACAAGGACAGAACAAAGTAGATTACATCAAAACCAGTTCATTTTAGACATTTTTTTTACTTATTTGCAAGCAGGAAGAGAAGAGAGGCAGAGCGAATGGGTACACCAGGGCCTCCAGCCACTACAAAGGAACTCCAGCTGCATGTGCCACTTCGTGCATCTGGCTTTACATAGGTACTGGTTAATTGAGCCTGGGTCCTTAGGCTTTGCAGGCAAGTTCCACAACCACTGAGCCATCTCTCCAGCCCCTCAAAACCAGTTTTGGTGAACCAATGAGTTTATTGGGGTTACCTTCTCAGCAGGGTAAGTGGTTGCTTACAGGACCAATGGATAGGTAGCTAAGGCAGCTATACTATCACAAAGCCCACCCAGCAGTGTGATGGCTCAGAAGCTGCAGCACCCTGCACAACCGACTCACAGCTGGGCAGGTTGAACAGCCGTGAACACACTACACAACTTGCAGACAGCTCAGAGAGCCTTCCCAAGCAGCTGCTTTCACTTGATATATCCTTAGGGCAGGTTACTGCAACCTTTCCCCCAGACATGCTGGCTTTCTGAGCCTCCTGTGCTTCCTTCATGTCCGAGGAGCAAAGGTTTCAATTCCTAATTAACACTGGTGAAAGTCTACCTTACATTTAACATTCCCATAACCTTGAGGAGTGGTTCTTTGACCTTTTAAGTTTCAACTATTCCAGACCTCTTGACCTCTTGACTCAGTCATTCCTTCATAAGGGAAAAAGCCATGTAAACTGAGTGTTCTAGAGGGTAGCACCAGAGACACAATCTTCCTCAGTGTGGGATGATGTGGTATGCCTCTTTGATTAATGGTGTATGCTAGGGAAGTATAGCAATGCCACCAAACATCTAATGATCTAAAAATTATATTACAATTCTCAAAAATAGTGCCTTCAGGCTGTAGAGATGGCTTAGCTGTAAGGCACTTGCCTGCAAAGCCTAAAAACCCAGGTTTGACTCTCAAGGTCCCACATAAGCCAGATGCACAAGGTGATGCATGCCTCAGGAGTTCTTTTGCAGTAGCTAGAGGCCCTGGAGTTCCCATTCTCTCTCTCTCTTACTCTCTCCCTCTCTCTCTGTCTCAAATAAAAATAAATTTAAAAATACTGCCATCAGGATGGAATCACAAGCAGCCCATGATACTATTATTTGGCCTTTGCTGTGGGAAATAAGACATGCAACTAAGGCTGTCTTCCTAGAAATAAAGTGACAATTAATATTAGCTTCTGATTTGGAAAGGAAAGGGGAAAATGGAACCATGAGTTGGAGTTGTTGGCTTGCCAATGCAAGGGAAAGAAAATATGAGTTAGATCTGTGGTAAAGAGCCCTTTATGTGATGCAAAGAATTAAAACCCATGAGAGAAATAAAATAATACAGAAGTAAAGAAAAGGGTACAAGTGATCAAAGATATCAGTCAGGTCCTACCTTTAATACAGAGGAAGAGAAAATCCATGATTAAGTATTCAGCTGAGGTCTTAGTAATGATGTAGTAAAATAAACTATGATAATCAGGGAACATGCATCTGAATTGCTTGAGTTTATAAAGACTTTTTTTTTAAGAGAATGGGCATGCCAGGGCCTCTAGACACTGCAAATAAGGTCCAGATACATGTGCCACCCTGTGCATCTGGCTTTACATGTGCACTAGGGAATCAAACCCCAATGGTCCTTAGGCTTTATAGGCAAGCACATTAACTGCTGAGCTATCTCTCCAGCCCTGGAAAGACTTTTAAACAAGGAATGAAAGAGGTTCTCACAACCAGACTTATGAAGCTGTAGGAGACAGGAGTAGACAGGATCAGTCCAAGTGCCTTGGAAGCAAACCAACTGAGTACTATAATAATAGTACCCCTACTTGAAACAAAGGCTGCAAATCCAAAGCAAGATGAGTGAAATTAGTCACTGATGCACCAGCTCATAAGTCACTAGAGGCATTTGGTTGTGACCAGAGATCCTCATGAATATCAAGACCTGGAGGCAGTAGAGGAAGGACAGGCATTACTGAAGGAACTGGGCATGAGAGAGGCAATGATTGATGCTGCATTCACCAGGACATATAGGACTATGTTCACAGAAAAGTTAAGAAAACAGTTCAAGCCAGGTGTGGTGGTGCATGCCTTTAATCCCAGCACTCAGGAGGCAGAGGTAGGAGGATTGTCATGAGTTCGAGGCCAGCCTGAGACTACATAGTGAATTCCAGGTCAGTCTGGGCTAGAGTGAGACCCTACCTCAAAAAAAATAAACAAACAACAAAAAAGTGAACAGTTCATTCTTTAGGAGTCTAGTGACTGATATGGGTCTTTGGTGACTTTGCTGAGCCCCATTACTTGGCATGATCATTACAAAGTAGGAGAAACTTTGGTGTATATGAATGATTTAGACTGGCATAAAAATCAAGTTCAAAGGGTAGTAAAGCAATCAGAAAACGAAAAATTAAAGTGAACACAACAGATAGTGGTCATCACCCTGGCCACTTTAAAGGAAATGTGGCAAGTCTTATGCAGAGCTGAAAGACCTAGAGAAAAAATTACCAGAAAACCAAGTGTGGTGTTAGTGAGCTTCGAGGAGGCTTTAAATTCTGAGTAACAATGTAAGACAAAAATGATAGCACATTAAAAGTTAAAATATTAAGGTTATCCAGGTATGATGGCATATACCTTTGATCCCAGCACTTGGGAGGCAGAGGTAGGAGGATTGCTGTGAGTTTGAGGCCACCTAGAAACTACATGGTGAATTCCAGGTCAGCCTGGACTACAGAGAAACCCTACCTTGAAAAAGAAGAAAGAAAAGTGTCTAGAATATGATGGGTACATTTCTTCTGTTCAAGAATGTATACTGGGAGTAGAGATTGTTCACATAGCCAGTGGCCCTTTCAGAGGCAGATATAAACAAAGGGAAGGCAAGGATAACAGTGCTGGTTCAGAGCCTGTCAGAACCAGGAAATCAGCCCCAGTGGCAAGCACAGCATGCCAGAGCTTGGCCCTGCTCCCTCTTAGGCCTGTTCTAGGCTGAGCAGCACAAGCCAACCCCACCAAGGATGTCAGAGATGAGAATCTGTGCACTTGTCCTATAACAGCAGAGTACCCAAGAACGAAGAAGCAGGATAACTCTCAGAATGACTACAGTATAAAGCAATATCTCCCTACCAATGTCAAGATACCCAGCATTGCTGTTTTGATGAAACAGTTGATACAAGTGATAGGATAGGTTCATGCTACATTGACCTACCTAATGTGTCTTTTTCAGTATTCTCTCAGCCATCTAAGACCAACTAGCACTTGGTGGGAACAGATAATGTTGGGCATTCAGAAAGCCTCCCCAATAAGTATAAAAAAATGCTTCTTTATATAATGATACCCCTTGATTGTATTACATATTTGGAAAAGCATCTGGAAAAACAATAAGATACTACTGAAGCAATTTAAATGAAGACACCCTTTGTGGGTAGGAAGAGGGACACTCAGTCCATTGATATAGTGTATTACATTTATTGATTCATGTATGTTGAACCATCCCTGCATCTCTGGGATAAAGCCTGCTTGGTAGGGCTAAATGGTCTTTCTGATATATATTTCTGATATATTTTTGTGTTCTGTTTGCCAATATTTTGTCGAGAATTTTTGCATCTATGTTCATGAGGGAGATTGGTCTGTAATTTTATTTTTTTGTTGTTCAATCTTTGTCTGATTTTGGTATCAGGGTGATGCTAGTTTCATGATGATGGTTTCAGGAGTTTGGTAGGATTCCTTTCTTTTCTATTTTTTGGAAAGTTTAAGAAGCAATAGTGTTAGTTCTTCCATAATGGTCAGGTAAAATTCACCAGTGAATCCATCTGGGCCTAGACATGCAATGTTCTTGGATTGGAAGAATCAATATTACGAAAATGGCAATCTTACCAAAAGCAATCTACACACTTAATGCAATCTGCATCAAAATTCCAATGGCATTCTTCATGGAAATAGAAAAAATACAATCCAAAAATTCATTTGGAAGCACAAGAAACCTCAAATATCTAAACAGTTTTGACCAACAAAAATAAGGCTGGTGGTAGCACCATACCTGATTGTAACCTATATTACAGAGCCATAGTAACAAAGACAGCATGGTACTGGCAGAAAACAGACATGTAGCTCAATGGAACAATATAGAGGACCCAGATGTAAATCCAAATAGTTATAACTACCTGATCTTCAACACGAGTGCCAAAAATACTCATTGGAGAAAAGACAGTCTCATCAACAAATGGCGCTGGGAAAATTGGATATGTATCTGTAGAAGGATGAAAATAGATCCTTATCTCTCTCCATGCACAAGAATTAAGTCCAAATGGATCAATGACCTAAATATCAGACCTGAAACTCTGACTCTGCTAGAGGAAAAAGTAGGGGAAATCCTTCAACATATTGGTATAGGCAAAGACTTTCTGAATATAACCCTAATTGCTCAGGAAATGAAACCACAGATCAACCACTGGTACCTCATGAAATTACAAAGCTTTTGTATGGCAAAAGACACTATGAATACAGCAAAGAGGCAACCTACAGAATGGGAGAAAAATCTTTGCCAGCTATACATCTGACAGAGGATTAATATCTAGGATATACAAAGAACTCAAAAAATGAAATACTAAGAAATCAAACAAGCCAATTAAAAAGTGGGCTATGGAACTAAATAGAGAGTTCTCAAAAGAAGAAATACAGATGGCATGTGAACATCTAAAAAAATGTTCTGCATCCCTAGTCATCAGGGAAATGCAGATTAAAACTAAGTTGAGATTCCATCTCATGCCTGTCAGATTGGCTACCATCATGAAAATAAATGACCATAAATTCTGGTGAGGGTGTAGAAAAAGAGGAACCCTTCTACACTGATGGTAGAAATGCAATCTGGTCGAGCCATTGTGGAAATCAGTGTGGAGGTTCCTAAGACAGATAAAAATAGGTCTACCATATGACCCAGCTATAGCACTCCTAGGCATATATCCTAAGGACTCATCTCACTGCCTTAGAGATACTTGGTTTTTTTTGGGGGGGGGTGTTTTTTTCGAGGTAGGGTCTCACTCTAGCCCAGGCTGACCTGGAATTCACTATGGAGTCTCAGGGTGGCCTTGAACTCATAGCGATCCTCCTACCTCTGCCTCCCGAGTGCTGGGATTAAAGGTGTGTGCCACCACACTTGGCTGAGATACTTGTTTAACCATGTTTATTGCTGCTCTATTCACAATAGCTAGGAAATGGAACCAGCCTAATGTCCCGCAACTGATGAATGGATAATGAAGATGTGGCACATTTACACAATGGAGTTCTACTCAGCAGTAAAGAAAAATGAAGTTGTGAAATTTGCAGAAAAATTGATGGATCAGGAAAGTATTATACTTTGTGAGGTAATCCAGGCCCAGAGAGCCAAGCGTTGCATGTTCTCTCTCATATGTGGATCCTACTACAAATGATTAGACTTCTATGTGAGTAGGAATAAAACTCAGTAGCAGAAGCCAGTAAGCTAGAAAGAAGCTATAAAGGGAATAGAAAGGGAGGGAGGGAGGACTTAATAGGATGGTATTGTACATATGTAAGTAGAAGAACAGATTAATGGGAGTGAAAAGGCCTAAGTAAGGTCAGGGGAACAGATTGGGTAAAGGAAAGGTGGAGGGAGGGTTATTCAAAATCTAAGAGGATATAAATAGGTCATATAGAAACCTACTTTTTTGGACAATGGAGCACTCAGAAACCACAGACTGTTACTAGAAAATTTTTAATGCCAGGTATGGGATACCTTCCAGTGAGTTGTTGGCCAGGGAGGTCCCAAAACATTACAGGCCATTGCTGAGGCAATTGGTTTCCCACCAG
Source organism: Dipus sagitta (assembly GCA_036346955.1). Classification (NCBI taxonomy): domain Eukaryota; kingdom Metazoa; phylum Chordata; class Mammalia; order Rodentia; family Dipodidae; genus Dipus; species Dipus sagitta. The sequence continues at coordinate 86,313,171 of CM070779.1, read as the reverse complement.
GAATATATAGTAAGATCCTATTGCTGAAGACTCCACATACATGGGCTGCATGGTCACTGAGAAATCCTGCTGGAGCTGAGCTGAAAACCTCCTCCATGTAGACCAGCTGACAGAAAGCTGGAAAAAGCCATGCTGTGTGCATGTTCAACAGGAAAGAGAAATCACCAGTGAAGATACTCAACAGTGGACACTGCAAGCCTTAAATTTGGTCAGCCAGGCCAAATGAGCCAATGGGTGCAATACTGGCATGTCTGTTATGAGGGAAACCAGCTGCTCTCTAATTGGACTGGAGGCCCACTCCAGGGGAGGGAATATATCCCTGATACTGAAAACATACAACAGGGGTAGTCATGAGCCCTAGAGGTGTAACGTCTGCTGGTGTCTGGCTAAATGTATATACTATGCTCATCAAACTTCCCAGAGAGCATTTCTCTTAATGTTCATATCCACATATTAATGGTCCTCTCACTTTTGGTTAGAGAAGCTTCTCTTTTCAGATGGCAGTGACCTTGGGATGACTCAGAAGGCATCATGGTGCTGAGAAGAAGTGACAGAAGAGTGCTCAGCACTGAAATATCTCTATCACACCTTCCAAGGCTCAGGATCCATTGTGGAAGAGGTGGCAGAAAGAATGTAAGAGCCAAAGGAAGGGTAGGACTCCTTACAATGTGCTCCCCCAAACACAAAATGGCCTGGATATCCATGACCTCACAATGCCTGACACTACCTACACAAGATCCTCATAATGGGAAGAAAAGATGATGACATCAAAGTGAAAGAGAGACTGATTGAGAGGGGGAGGGGATATGATGGAGAGTGGAGTTTCAAAGGGGAAGGTGGGGGGAAAGAAGGGAATTACCATGGGATATTGTTTACAATTATGGAAGTTGTCAATAAATAAATAAATAAAAGAAAGAAAGAAAAAGGGACACTGCTAGGTCCATAGAGTTGTTGGGTAAAAAAAAAAAAAAAAAAAAAAAAAAATCCCAGTACTAGAGGCAGGAAACTTCCCAATGAGTTGCTGGCTAGGAAGGCCCTCAAAGCCCCACAAAACATGAAGATTGTTACCACTGCTGATGGTTACTTACAAGAACTAGATGGTCAGTCTGGATTGCTGAAGACACTGGAGGCATTTCCTCAATGAGTCAGGCTAGGACTGAGCTGGAGGATTCCTCGCTGCTTATTGGCTTTCACAGTGCATGAGCATGCCATGTTCACTGTCTAAATTTCTGTGCAAATGCTAATACACCCATTCACTACTGTCCTTCAGAGATTACCAAATTTAGGAGTGATTCTACACCTGTCCACTTCTGAGGAGTGCCTGGATAACAGGCAGAACCATCTATACATCAGACTCTAGTCTTCTTTTCCTCAGATCTAAGAACATATCCCATGAGGCCAAAGGTACATGCTTGGGGACAGAAGGGATTGCAGCAGAAGCAATAACTATAGGAAATTGAGTCACTTACTTGGACGCTTACTTGTGCTTCAGGGCCTTCCTTGGCTCCATTAAATATATGCCATTCTCATTTGATGGTGGCTAGCGGCTGTGCACATGCAATTCTGTGGCTTACAGGGTCAAATAACACCCAGATCATGATAGGCAGATCAAGTTTTATGACAACTTAGTGGCCAATTGTCAAGTACTCAGTTTCTACTAATTTCCAACAGCAATAGAAAATAATTGTTTGCAGATGACAATATTCCAAAATCCCCAGGGCCTCTGCTGTGACTTACCCATGGGGCTGCCAAAGACTCCAAATAGCATCCCAGTCTGCCCCTGATACCTCCAGCAACATCAGGTCTGCTAGATCATATGGCCTATGTGATACAGCAGCTTGCATAGCAGCCTAGACTTGTCATAGAGCCCTTTGTTCTAATCCCCACTCATAACTTGTAGTTTTTTGAGCCATTTGTTATACAGGCTGGAGTATCATCCAAATGAGGAATGTATAGCCTCCAACATCCACCCCTAAATATTGGGCTTCCTTTTTGGTAGTAGAAGGGACAAGGTGCAACAACATATCCCTCACCTTAGAAGGGATATTCCTGCATGCCCTACATCATTGCATTTCTACAAGTTTTGCAAAGGTAGAAAACCCTTGAATTTTGGTTGGACCTATCTCCCATACTCTGATACATAAATACTTTATTAACAAGTCAAGAGTGTCTGTTACTCCTTACTCACTTGGTTCATAATGCCATCTATGGAATGAACTTGGGTGATACCTTGTGAAAGTGACAGACAATCAAAATCTCTGCAAACTAATTATGACACAGGCAAGGAGAACTTATATACCCATGAAGTAGAAGAGCAAAGGTGTTTGCCAGCTAAGAGCAAATTTCTTGTAATGGTTCATATGTGCAGATATGGAGAAGAAAATATTTTAAAGAACAATAGCTACCTACTAGAATATGTGTTAATTTGTTCAAGCAAGGAAACCACATCTGTCACAGCAACTGTAACTTGGAGTCACTACTTAGTTAAGCTTAGGAGATTAACTGTCATTCTCTAAGAACCATTTTTTTTTTTTTTTTTGCAAATGTCAAATAGAAGAGTTGAAAAGAGATTGTGGGAATCACCTCCCCTCTGCATCTTTCAAACCCTTGATGATGGCAGCACTAGGTGCACAAAATTTCCCCAGGGATGTGATACTGTTTTCAGTTTATTATAGAGGCCGCACTAGTAGCTTTCATCTGGCCTTTCTGAACATAGTAGTGCTTACTCCACAGGTCAGAGGGTTCTGTCAACTCCTAATTATATACAATCTGCAGTATACATTGAGGGCCCGGAGAAATAACCACAAGATGAGTTAAGGAACAAACTGAACCCACAACAAATTGAACTTTGGCTAAAACTCCATTTTTCTCCTGATTTCCATTTGTTAGTACTTTGACTAGAAAGCCTGTTTCTAAGTAGACACAACATTTAATACACCACTACTAGTCTGATTATTCCCAGTGTATAAGGCAATAGATTTTCTTTTCCTACTTAGTATAAGGCAATAGATGCCTTTGGGGAAGGACAGAATAAATATTAACAAGAAAATTTTTTGGTATTTCTTCAAGAAGATAATTCAAGGAGTTGTGGATCTATAAACTATCTCTGAAAATTGATTAAGAGGCCATGAAGTGTGGTGGCACACACCTTTAATCCCAGCACTTGGGAGGCAAAGGTAAGAGGATTGCCATGAGTTTGAGGCCACCCAGAGACCACACAGTGAATTCTAGGTTATCCTAGGCTAGAGCAAAACCCTACCCCCCAAAAAAAAATTTAAAAAGAAGAAGAAGAGGAGGAGGAAGCCATGGTTCTCGGTTGCCATAATTCAAGCTATCCTTTCATTCATTTGATCAAGAACTATTCTGCTTATACAGATCAAGCAAGAACCTGGCAGGTTTCCTATCTACTTCTCTCTTGAGAGATCATGATTAGTCAGTGCCATAGAAATACACAAGTCATTATTATGAACACTGATTTTCCTATGCAGTGCATTATGGTAAATGCACACTCACTTTGCGCTTGGCTGGAACTTGGACCTTGCACTTAAGTTCTCCAGCTACCAATGCAGCTGCCACTGTAAGATATGCCCTACAGAAAAAACAGTGGCAGAGCTCAAGTGTGTTGCCGTGCTCCTCTCACAGATCCATTTCTTGTAGAAGTGGTGAAGGTCATGTCTTCTGGATGCTCTCATTTTGGGGGAATGGGATGTTTTACACAGTGAATTCACTCCTACATTCCAATTTTCCTGAACTTTTGAATCCTTATATCAACATTAAGCCAAAGGCTATCTGTCATCTCCGGCTCACTCACAGTAGGTCATCTTGTGACACATACGTCAGCTAGTGACCACATCACTCATAGTGAAATGAGTGTCTCTGACAGCAGCAGAGCCTTATCTCGGTTTTTAGGTGGGGTTAACTAAGGAACCAGGCTGCCAGACTCTCAATGATCACCAAAATTCTACTGAGTCAGAGGCTCCAGATTTTTATGTCACAAAATCAGGAATGAATGTCATGGACAAGAAAGATGAGTTTTGCTGGGCGTGGTGGCGCACGCCTTTAATCCCACCATTTGGGAGGCAGAGGTAGGAGGATCGCCGTGAGTTCGAGGCTACCCTGAGACTCCATAGTAAATTCCAGGTCAGCCTGGGCTAGAGTGAGACCCTGCCTCGAAAAACCAAAAAAGAAAGAAAGAAAGAAAGAAAGAAAGAAAGAAAGAAAGAAAGAAAGAAAGAAAGAAAGATGAGTTTTAAAGGAGAAACTTTTCTGGGCATGGTGGCACACACATTTATTCCCAGGACTCAGGAGGCAGAGGTAGGAGGAGGATTGCTGTGAGTTCAAGGCCATCCTGGGAATAACAGGGCAGCCTGGATTAGACTGACACTGCCTCGAAAAACTAAAATAAAATAAAATAAAAAATGAGACGCTTTATTACAAAGAGAAAACAAATTTAAAGAAAAGGGTTATTACAGAAAGGAAGCTACTTTATTATATAGACAAGTGAGAGTGAAAAGCAAAAGCACAAAGCTCCCTGTGAGGGAGGAGATTTGCACAGGTTGTCAGTGAGTATCTTCATCTAGAGGCTCATAAGGCTTTCTTGCTAGGGAAATAAGTTGGTCTTCAAAATGAGCAGACTGAGCTCTGGCGAAACACACTTCTGGTCCAATCATCAATCCCCACAAGGCGTCTATGTGTTTCCTTTCTCGTCAGGGAACTGCTCCCATTTCTCTTTGTCTCAGTGCCTGGTCTAGGAGATGGATCAGCACACATATGCAAGCTTTGCACTGGAGAAGCAAAATAGATTCAAGGATGAAAAACATAGGGTGGGGGCTTCATTGAGCCAATAGGAGCCTTCTGAGAATGGCTTTGCTATTTTTCCCAGAGCCCTGGTGGTACATGCATCTGGAGAGTCCATCTGCAGTGGCTGGAGGTCCTGGTGCACACATTCTCTCTCTCCATCTGCCTTTTTCTCTCTCTCTCTTAAATAAATAAATATTGGGTACCAATTAGCTTCCACGGTTTCAAATAATTCAAGACTATCTGTGCTATTCTATGATAACCAGTGGCTAAATTCTGTTACTCCACAGGTCAGGGAAGTTTCAAAGTCTTCATTTCAAAATATATTCTTTTTATTAAGTCTGCCTCTGAGACGCTTCCAGTAATGCAAGGAAGCTATAACTTCACTTGGTATATTTATACTTAAAACATTAAGAAGCCACTTTGAGTAAATTGTTCTTAATCAATTCTTTTTTTCTGGTTTTTTAATAGAAATACTAAAAATCTCAAAGATGGAATTAGTGTATTGGTATTAAATTAGAGAAAATTCCCTCAAATAAGGCAGCAGGTCATATTATTTTTTAAATAATTCTTAAAGTAGCTCCCTAGCATATAAGCATAAACTGAAATTTATGATACCTCTACCTGTGTATTAAAATTTAAATCTCTATTAAAATTGAGTACAACCTGAAACTTAAAGCCAATAATATTAAGGAAATATATCTAAGCCATATCCAAGGAAGAGATTTTTTCCACAAAATCCAAAGAATATTCTTATTTTAGGATTAAAATATATAATATAGATAATATAATTATTATTTATAGTAAAAAAAGCTAGAAAAAAAATCAGTGAAAGATTTGTGCAGAATGTGTTAGGGGATGACACAATGGGGGATAAACTCACAAATACACTTCATGACTGCCATGAGATTGTGAGATGAGGGGAGACTGCACTTGTCATTCTAAGGCACACAAGGAAGGGATTCTGACTCCTGTGAGTCTCTTTAGGAAGACCCTCTGGCTTCTGGAACAATGGTGACCACCTAGAACTGTCATTTTCAGGTACACATGGGCAATTTTTTGGCTTTTTTATCGATTCACAGAGATGAATGGAGAGCAGAATGGAAGTATGTATTAATTCACAGCAATGGGGGATATGAAGAACCTGATTCCAAGGAAAAATTGCAGAACTGGAACAATATTCTTATCCTTGAGTGGAATAGATAAGGACGTTTCCCCAGACAAAGAAAAGGTTGTGCACAGGAAAAAAAAAAAAAAGTTAAACAAGCTCTTAATGAAATGAGATAAAAGTAAAAGGAAAGGACATGTTAAGAGACCATTACCTTGTGAAAACCAGGAGAGAGCAAGGACCAGGTACCCTATATCCAGGCCAGATTGTAGCTTTGACCAGACTGTAAACACCTCCCCACACCAAGGTGAAGTGATCTTTTGGCTGATAACTCTGTGTACCCCTTCTTCAAGTTGCTGCTCATGTGCAGTAGCACAGAACTCATGGAACTGCTACTGGGGTTCATATGCAAAAAGTGTGAAAATCGGCCTCTTCCTTCCCTTGTCCCCTAACTCCTTACCTACCATAACGTTTTCTATGCCTTAACATATGCAGTGATCATCCACAAACACATACCCTTGCACAGTTATTTTCTATCCTTAAACATAAACTATCTTTATGTAGAGCTTAAGTTGAAACATTAAAATGAGAGTCAAACATAATCTGCTTTAAGAACATTGGTAGTTTTTATTTCCATTTTGACTATGGTGAGTAAGCTGCACATTTCCTAGTGGATTCAATCCCTTGAAGTTTAACCACAAATACTTGACCTTCTTTGCATGATGGTCTGCACAGTGCTTTGCACACATAGGTAATGTGAAGTGTTCTGTAATTTTGTGCTGGGCCCTTCAAGATACAACTTTACACACTACAAATCTTAAATGCTGAGAACATGACAGCAATATTGCCTCTGTGTCATAGTTACAAGGTTTATCAAGTATATTATCATTTAAAAGATAGAGGAATAGAAATATTACTCAGACCTCTTTTACAATTTGGATGATTCATTTTTGTCTATCACGCTAAGATTTTAATTTTTCCTATTTTGTTTAGTCAGATGTTATTATCATGATTATATGTATTAAGGCCTTTATATTCTTTTAATGCTATCATTATGATACAAAATACAAATACAAAATGTATCATTATCCTCATCTAACAAGTGCTTGAAAGACCAAGTCCAGGTGGCATAATTAAGTTACTTGAATTTATATAATTGAGAGGATAGTTAAAGCCAGATTTGTAATTCTGCACATGTTTTGAAACATTCACAAGGCTCCCTTATTTCTTTATAAATGCTTTTAAGTTTCAAATTACAGTTCCCTTTATTTAAGAAATAATCTCTTAGAGAGCAACACAGAGACAGAGACAGAGAGGGTCTTCGATAACAGGATCCTGTTCCTCCCCTTTCACAGAGCCAAGCAGAGAGAAAAGCCACCAACACCATAAACAAACATACTCCAGGAGCTCCAGGCAAAGCTCTATCTAGCACTTTGCATTTACCCAAACACACCTTAGGGCTGGAAGCTAGGATCTACCCACAGCGACACCTCCTCCAGCTAGGCAGACGAAGATCTAAATTACAGGCTTTGATAAACTCTTGAATGTATTGGGGGATATCCATTCAAACTTCCACAGACCCCATCTCTCCTTTCCCTGGTAAAGTGAGGGAGGAGTAGAAGTATCAGGGTTTTGTGGAAAGATTTCCTAATCAAAAAACAGAATCTGAGTTCTAACTCTGGGCATTGGTCACAGATACCTAAAACATAAGATTCAAAGACGTACTATGGTCCTCTCCCTAAAGAGTTACACCAAGTGAGCCTTTCAATCACATGGTCAAGAGACCACCCTTTCCAAGCCCTCAGCTAAAGACATTAAGTGGGTAGGAAGAATAGTTATCCCTTCATAAGGTAATCCACTTATAACTCTCAGAAGCCCCTCCCTTGGAGTTGTTACTCACAGATCCCCATGGCTAAGTTCTGACTCAAAAAGCACACTTTTTCCTTCCGTATTTCTATCTTTTCTTTCTGTTGTAGGTAAGCAAATATTAGCAAGTTTGGAGGTGATTGAAGAAGGGATCCCACCTCCTGCCTTCTTTATATGAAAAAGAGCCAGGTGGAGACATCTGAGCTATGGTTCCCTAATCCAGCGGAGCCTGTCCACCACTCACTTGGCCAAGACCTGTCACCTACAGAGATGCTAAAGAGGTAGGAGGAATGGTTGTCCCTTGATGAGAAAGCATAACTTTTCTTCTTTATTTTTTCTTCTCTTTGCATGCTGGCCAAGATCCCATGAATGTTTGTCCTGAGAGTTTGGGGTTTTTCACCTTTTTTGTTTAAATTTTTTAAACAATACATATATATATACATATATATATATACATATATTGTTTAAATTTTTTAAACAATATATATTTTTTTTATTTTTATTTATTTAAGAGAGAGATACAGAGATATAGAGAAAGAGGCAGAGAGCAAGAGAGAGAGAATGGACATATCAGGGCCTCCAGCCACTGCAAATGAACTCCAGATGCATGTGACACCTTGTGCATCTGGCTTATGTGGGTCCTGGAGAATTTAACCTGGTTCCTTTGGCATTGCAAGCAAGTGCCTTAACCACTAATCCATCTCTCCAGCCTCCTTTCACCTTTTTACCAATGTCTCCTTTGCCTTATTGACTCCTCTTCATCTTTGTGCCTAATTTGTCATGGTCAGGAGCTGAAGGACTGGACAGTAAGAAAACCTGCAACACTGTGACAATAGACTTTGCAGTCTTACTCCATCTATGTCAATGGCCCCTGGGCAGCATATTCCACACACAGACAGTTCCAGCTACTAAGAACATCTTTGTGTAGAGAAGAAACCTGCTTTCCAAGAGTTCCCCACTATTAGTCTTTCTTTTGCCTTCCAGAAAAAAACTCACAAAATAATGTGGTCTTTATTCATGGGATCACTCTTCAAATCATTACAGACAGGTCTCATTTCCCCTTTCATATGGGTTCTAAGAAATATTTTGCTTCTAGGGATTTTTTTTTGGGGGGGGGGCAGTGGTAGATTCCTAGCCACATCATCCTTCCTGGATTGCTAAATTGTAAATTGCAATTCATTTCAGAATCAACCTGTGTTCAATTCCATGTACCACAATGGGCCCAGTACTCAAACTGTTGGTATTACACACACAAAAAAAACAATTACCTTCAGGTATTCAGAACATATTTTGTGATATTAACTCCATTAAATTGGGTTTTCTGTCTATGCTCTCATCACATACAGGGATAAAGCCAACTGTATTAAGTAACTGTCTTTAATCTGTTGTTCTGCTTAGCTGTTTGGCTAATTTCTCAGGAGACATAAAATAATATTGCCCAAGAAGCCAGCCAAATGATATTCACAATGTAAATATTCAATAACCATACTCAACAAATACTTAATTGATGTTGATTAAGTGAATATTGAGGAAATTTTGTATAATGAAAACTAATTATTTCAGTTTTATTTACATTTTCAAATGTCATATTTGGAATCTTAGGAATTCATGAGAATATCTCATGCGGCAAATCTGAGAAAACAAAAATTGGATTAAGGCTCTAACGGTTCAGTCATATAAATAATTAGTTCAGCATTGATGACTATCACTGAGATACAGGCATTTAATCACTTGATCATAATCATCAGTCATATGGCTTTCTTCTGAGGACTTTAAAGTATTGCCCTTGTGAGTGTATCAGTTTTTTCTAGAAATAAACAGAGAATAACATGTCTCTTTAAACTGACATCCTACTCATATACAAGCTAATGTTCCTGACAAAGAATAGAGATAGTAGAAATAATTTGATATGAAGAAAGTACATGATATTATAGCCCATATAATGTTTTACCCTGTGGAAAATAAAAGATATGCTATTTTATCCCATACATCTTGGCACTTAAGCTCACAATTTAACAAGAAAATTTAATATAATGGCACACATAATGGATGTTATTGTTGCTTTTTCAAAATAAGGACATTTTATAGTTGATGCTAGTAGCCACAGTCCAGATATATCCATTTCAATATTTCTGTGTTTGTTGGACTCTTACTAAGTACTAGAGATAGTTTCAGCTTGAAGGATAAATGGCAAGTTAATGTCCAAGCTCTTACACTTCAAAGAATATGGAAGTGCTGAGGTACAGAGTAAAGACCCTGCAACACATACCAGAGATTCTTTATCTAGGTGTAGGCTGGGATTGGAATTAACCAGATAAAAAAACAGTAGGGATGACCTTTCTAGAAAGAAAAGAATTCTATGTTGCAACACTAGCTGAGGGGAAAAAAATGGTTTTAGTGGAAAAATAGAGTAGAAAGCTATCAGGAGGATGCAGGAAGGCATAGATCTTAGTTGGGCCATGAAAGAAATCAGAGACAAGGTCTTCACTAGCCACCACAGTAGTTTGAATGTAAAGTGTGCCCCTTAACTTCGCGTGCTTGTGATTAAGCCTCATATTCAATCCCCAGCTAGTACAGCCCTCTGGAGATGGAGCCTTGCTGGAGAAGGTGTGTCACTGAGGCTGGACTCAGTTTCTTTAGTGCAGCCCTACTGGGTGTTCACTAGCTAGCCCACATGAGCTATTCCTTCCCCTGCTGTCCTGATTGCACCATGCTTCCCCTGCCAGGACGAAGCTTCTTCTCGACACTGTAAGCCGAGGCAAACCTTGCCTCCCATAAGCGGGTTTTAGTTGGGTGTTTTGTCACAGAAATGAAAAGGTAACTACAACAGCCACATGTGCAGTATTAAAGAGTTTAGAGTGTATGTTCAAAGGAATGTAGGAACCATAGCAGAGTTTTAGACTATGCAGAGACATGATTTAATTGGCATGTAAGTTGCATGTAGTGGTGCATAACTATAATCCCAACACTTGGGAGGCTGAGGCAGGATGATTGCCATCAGGCCAGCTTGAGTGTGAGACTGTGTCTCAACAACAACAAAATCAAAAACCATGAATTCCATCCTAATGAGTGGGGCCTCGTACCACACTCATTCCATTAATTCTGTTCTATGTAATCATCGTGAGACAGTTTTTCAGAAAGTCATGATTAGAAAGGTATAAGAGGGGCAGTGAGACATGGAGGAAAAGAAGGGAAAGACAATAAACAATAACAAATTATGTTGGAAAATACCACAATGAAACCTAATACTGTGTACACTAATTAAAGAAAAATTATGATATACAATGTCAGGAATTTATAAGTGCACATAAGTTCTTCTTTTTAATAATTGGAAACTGGCCCAACTGGAAAAGTGGGTGCTGTGCAAGCATGAGGATTTCAGCTGGATCCCAGCACTCACACCCCGTTCCAGGTGCAGTGGTACGTGCCAGCAATCCCACTGCTGGTGAAGTGGAGACAGGGGCTTGCTGGTTAGCCAAGCTAGCAGAACCAGTGGTCTCAATGACAGACCCTGTCTCACAAAATAAGGTGGAGAGCAACTGAGAAAGAACCTGGCATCCACCTTCTGTCCTCCACATGCACACCCACACACACATAAATGTGCCCCCCACACACATATGAACACACTAAAACATATGTGTATATATACTATACACACAAACACATGAAAAACCAAGTTGAGGTCAGGCCATGAAAACAGGAATTAATGACAAAAGCTTGTTTGGGGAGTGCAAAATGAGAAAAATCTAAATGAAAAGGGAACCAGAGAATTCATCCCAGCCTGAGTGTCAAACAAGTTCAAAGGTCATGAGATAAATCTCATCCATATGTGGAACCTTAAGACTGAGATTTCATACAATCTGAGGGAAAAAAATAGGGCTTGCCAATGACTGGAGAGAGGCGAAGAGAGAAACAGGGAAAGGCTAATCAATGAGTGTTGTGGTCCAGTTTGGTCCAAAACATTCTGGTGTTCTTCTGCATAGTAAGGTGATTGCAGATAGAACAATGAACTATATATTCCAAAAAAAGTTAAAAGAAATCATATTGGGAGTTGTTGCTAAGATGGGATTATAAATGTTTGATGTTATTATGTTTAAGCAGATTTAAGCATCATGCAAGGTAAATATGTAACTGACCATCATTTTACCTCACTAGTATGTTCAATTTTTATGTTTCATGTATCAATACCACACAATTTAGACTCGGGACACTGAGAAATCAAGCTGGAGCTGGGCTGGAAGGCTCCTTCCTGTTGACCCTCATAGTGCTAGGAAGTGCCGTACAGCCTGGTGGGGGAGAAAAGTCACCAATACGCTGAACCAGCAGTGGACCATGCAAGCTACACAGCTGGCCAGCCACACCAAATGTGACCACTGATGCAAGTTATTGGGGAAATCAACTCAACTGCTCTCTGAGTGGATGTGAGACCTGTTGCATGGGAGGGAATTCATGCTTGGGACTGTAAACATTGTCAATGGCCTATGGCCAGTGAGATCATACACCCTTGGAGGAAACTACTATTGTTGTTTGGATAATTGCATGGAATAAGTCCCCCAAACTGCCATCTAAATATTTATGCTTATGCCCATATACTAATGCTGCTCTCACTGTTGGTTAAAGAAGCTTCTCTTTCAAATGGTGTTGACCACTGGGGAGAGTCAAAGCTCATCAATGTGCTGAGAAGTGACAGTGGAGTGTTCAGCACTAAGTGAGAGATCTCTATCACACCCTCCAAAGCTCAGGAACTACTGTGAAAGAAAGAATGTGAGAGCCAAGCATGGGTAAGAGTGCACTGGGGCTAAGCATGGGTAAGAGTGCACTGGGATGCTGTCTTCAGATTCCAAACATGAGCTAGAACTTTACAGTTAAGTTCTGCAGGGGGTCAGCATAGAATGGCTCTCATGCAGGTTTGGAGGAGTGTGGCCGGGGGTCAAGCTAAGCTCCTGAGAAGTCTAGTTTAGACCTGGGAATGCAGAACTATATGTTCTGTGCTGAGCATTGAACCCTGCTCCTTTCCGAATCTGTCTGTGATAGAAGCCCCTGTGTTCCTTCCCTGTTTTCCCCTGCTAATTCTAGCAGAATGTTATGACTGTCTGTCTGTACTTGTTTTTCTAATGTTGCAAAGATAGAGTAGTTCCTCTTTTGTTGTGAGAAGCATAAAAGTCTGAAGCTCTGCAAATAAATTTGTCTCAGCCTTGCTAGGATCCCTCCAACCCGAGCCTCCTTCATTCCCACCAAACATTGTCAGGAGCCCCTGCTCGATGATACGTGCTGGTGGCTTACAAAGTTTCGTTTGTTACTTTCCAAGGGAGGACCCGGAAAGTGGACAGCTTCCATGTAACCACAGGTGAAGCAGAAATGGAAGGGACATTCCCTTCCTGCTTTCTTGGCGGTTACATTAGATCGGCTTCTAAGATTATCACAATGCTACTTTAATGGAGCTATCTTCTGTCTGACTGCCCACCTGTCTACCTGTCTCTATCTGTTTATCTGTCGTCAATCTATCCAGTACTTCCATGGGGAAATGGTAACCTGATGTTTCCCATTCTGCCATTTTATTATGCTACTACCTTGGGTCTTCCTTGCCATTGCTATACATCTCTCCCTGGCTCTGTGTTTTTGACTGCCACAACACAGCCGCACGCACAGTTTTGAAGGGCTGCTATCAGGCTTAGAATCACTTTGATTGTGGGCGTGGACATGCAGAAGGATCTAAGGGCCCCTTAGTGGACTGGGGGCTGGGAAGAAGGGACAAAAGAGGATAACCAAATGGGAGTACAACCCATTTTCAGTATGTTCATATATTAAAGTTCCCAATAAAAATTATATTTGAAAAGATTACTGAGCACTTAGTTCCTTTATCTCCCTGAGAATTCCTTGGCCAGGGTTCCCTTGTGGGATCAGGCTGCAGGCTCTGTGGAATCTTTCCTGAAAGTCATACAAGTAACTTTCTTTCCTTGCCCTGCTTCCCCCCACTTTTTCCCTAGTTTCTCCTGGTGACTTTTCCTTCTAAGTGACTTGTGTGTGTGTGTCCACACAAGTGATCCAAAGTGTACGCTGCATTCTTCTGTGCACAAACAGTAGCTTGTAAGGTCTTATGATTGTAAACAAAAGTGATATTCCATTATAATTGAAACTTCTCATATTAGAGATAAAGAAAAACTATTTTTTTAAACATCAGATGTACATAGGATTATGGCTATTGAGGGGCAAAGGAGAAGTTTTAAAAGAAGAAAATTCCTAGCCGGGCGTGGTGGCACACACCTTTAATCCCAGCACTTGGGAGGCAGAGGTAGGAGGATCATTGAGAGTTTGAGGTCACCCTGAGACTACATAGTTAATTCCAGATCAGCCTGGACCAGAGTGAGATCCTACCTCTAAAAACCAGAAGAAAAAAAAAAGAGAGAGAGAGAGAAGAAAATTCCTGTTACTACTCTATCAGATTCTAATAGAAAAAGAGGCAGCACACTTAATGGATTTGGCCACAGAGGATTTAATAAAGAGACTCACTAAAAAAGTGGGCAAGATTAAGATAACTAAGCAAGAATGGTAAAGCACTTAGGGGACATCAACATGGGACCAGTCTTCCCAATAGGGCCATACAATGGATGCTGATACCTACCAAATGCCTTTCCCCCTAAACCATCATAGTCACTACTTCCAGAGAAGTCAACCCATGAGTGCATAAGAGCTGGGTGGCATGACCCTCCCCCTGCCCCTGCTCAGGCTCCTGTGTGTGCAAAGAGAAAGAATGGACAAAAAGAATGGGCAACAAATGTGCACTTATGTCCCTATAATTATGTTAAGTAGATAAATAAATATCACAGTAACTCTGAAAACTAAATACTTTTATCCAGTCTTCAAAGAAAGAATCAACATTCCCTAAAGAAGTATTTTGCCCAAATCAATGCTGTTGGTAAGTAGTGTAACTGAGCCTCATCTGCCTCTGATACCTGGGCTGCCAGCCATTCCCGGCCATATGGGCCTCTCGGGGAGATGGAGAAAAGTCCAGGTGCTGAGTGGCTACAGCACAGGGAGAATAGCAGGGAACTGGAAATGGTACTCAAAGGTAAACCAGCAAGGTCATGAAAATCATGTGGAGGAGTTTATATTTAATGGATCATGTCTTTCAAAGGAGGCAACTGAAGCCTCTTAAAGGTAAACAGGATTGTCTTTAGAAAGCTATTAAAACAAAGAACTCTACTCTTGAAAGCACTATCCATCCTTCACCATGATCCTCTTTTAGAATTAACATCCCCCCCCAAGAGAGGTGACTCATACAGTCTATGCCTTCACTGTTCAAGGGTGTTCTGGGAAACCCCAAAACAGATGGATGAAAAGAAGAAGAGGGCCAAAATTCACTTTAAATAAGAAGTATAAAAATAGAAATAATTCTTTCACCCCAGATCTCAATAGAAATAATTCTTTCACCCCAGATCTCAATAGAAATAATTCTTTCACCCCAGACCTCAAGCAACCTTCAGTTTTGTCAGGGAACTGAGATGTCTGTACTAGACAAGAGTGAAAGTCTGAACGTAGGAGGGTATAAAGATCTTAGATCCCCTTCTCAGTGACTTACTCTTCCTGGTCCCTCACCAGAAATGACCTGCTGCCTTTTGTTACCCCATCACCTGTCATAATTCTATTCATCTTTGTAGACAGCCTTCAGAGGTCACCATGATCCGGAGACTGGTCTTGCCTGCTTGATTCACTTCCATTTCTATTTCTACATGGCATTTTTTTTTCTTTGTGCTCCCTCCCATTTCTTCGTCTTTGGGCTGCTATATGCAACCCAAGGCACAAGTGATAGGACAGTCTACATCACTAGCATCCCTGGAGTTCTGCTGGGCACATCCTACCTGGCTTTGAGAAATGGCTCACCTCTGCTTAACAGCAAAAGCACTGCTGACTTTTCATTCATCCTTGTATCTTAAAAATATGTTACACAATTACTTTCACTTACCCACACTGTATTAACCTATGAGATCTACTGAAAAAAAATCTCATATATACAGCAGAAGTAGAATAAAATTAGATGATTTTCTACATAATAGTCATATTTGATAAAATAAACATTTTACTGAAATTGTTAATGCTTTTATTATTTTAATCATAAAACATTGTCTATTCACATTATTTTTTTTACCCTGACCAGTCTATATCCTTCCATTCTTTTCTGAATATCAACTATATACCTACCTGTCCTTTGTAAATTTATTGGCCTGTCTCTCTTGATTTCACACTGGCTGATTGTTAATTTCCTGGAAAAAAAAATGGTTTCTTTAAAAATCTCTTGGGCTACCTGGCTTCCCAAAAGTTAGGGGTACAGCTGGAATATTGAGTGTGTTTGATCCCTGGTTCATCTCTCTTAATGGGTTCTAAGCCACATCTGTCACTTGGCATTACTCTCAGTTATTTTTAGAGTGCACTTCTCTTAAATATTTACTGAGCTTTGTGGAATTTAACCACGTATTTGTTATGTAATAAAGCACTACTGTACAGCACCTTTATTTTCAAGTGTTGTTTGTTTTCACCCATCCTAATAACAACTGGGGAAAGTTGACAACAACAGGCTTTCTTCATCATTTTGGACATAAGTACAAGGAACTGAAATAGTAAAAGATAGGCTAAAAGCATTATCCAGAAGAGAATGAGAAAAAAAAAAAAGGCCCTCACCCAACAACCATGATTTCATTTCTTTTTAAAGTTCTATGAAATACAGTGTCATTGTTTTAAAGAAATTCCCTTTTTATTAGTGCATATTGATTGCATAAAGTAAGGCATTTAATTATACTTCCACACATGCCTATGGTGTTCTTTGATCTTATTCACAACTTCTTTTGTTGTTTTCTTACCCTACCTTCTTGTATCAGAAAACTTCAGCTATATTTTTATGGAACAGATACCTTTCTTTGAGTAATCTAAGGCTTTTTCACTACTTTTTTTGACATACACACATTTTTACTTTGACCACAAAGATGTTTAGAATGAGTAATTACTTTTTTTTTTTTTTTTTTGTATTTTCAAGGTAGGGTCTCACTCTGGTCAAGGCTGACCTGGAAATAACTATGTAGTCTCAGGGTGGCCTTGAACTCACGGTGATCCTCCTACCTCTTCCTCTCAAGTGCTGGGATTAAAGGAGTGTGCCACCACGTCGAGCGAGTAATTATTTTTTCCTAAGGCCACATATATTTAAGATTGGGGTAAGGATTTGTCTGAGTATTAACCCATATCACTCTGTTTTTGGTCTAAAGAAAGTTAGTGGATCTTAATGCAACATGATACAACTTAATCTATAAATAGAAACATTAACTGAGAATACAAAATGGAAGGTTCTATTTCAGGGGCCTCCCATCCTCATGAGAGGGAAGGAGGAGAACCATAAACAAACATATCAAATAAAGGGCCATAGCATGGATCCTTGTAAACATCAGATACAATAATCCAGTTTAAATTCTTAGCCAAGTACATGATATGTAATAATAACACAACACACATAGATATTTTATAATGTTAATATATTTATATACTATGGAAATAAACTTGACCCACACTATTCAAAGACTAATAGTGAGATGTAATGAAAGTTAGACATTTCTTTCACAGGCACATACTGACACAAAGTTGAGGTCTAGTGGCGTCATAAAACCCACAGAATGGGACTTTGTTGTTTAACTGGTTGCTGTACTTTGTAACATATAATCTAGGAGGGGAAGAAAGGAGAAGTTTCCAGTGATTGCAGTGAAGTGTGACAAGGACAGTGACAGGCATTGACACCTAGGGGTAAGAGGGTATGAAAAACTGAAGAAATAGTGCTTTGTGAATTTTAGGAAGATAACACTATAAACTGGCCTAGAGATGATCCTAGACTACCACTGTGGGGTTGTGAATCATAAACAGAACCTCAACTCAGTTTTCTCACATTCAAAATCAGGGGGAAATATGCCCCTATACAAGTTTGTTATAGGAACCATAAGGTTCACAGGCTAAACCCATGTGACATTATTCTATATCATCAAGAATCATAGTAACAAGGGGCTGAGGAGATGACTTCGCAGGTAAGGGAACTTGCAGGGTATGCATGAGAGTCAGAGAGGGCATGATTTGCCTAGAGTAGAATTCCTCAGCACCCATAAAAATAGTTGAGCATGACCACAAACACCTGTAACTCTAGTCCTGCATAGAGCAAAGACCAGAGAATTGGTGGAGAAGTCTGGCCAAAACTGGCAGCTTGAGTTACAGCTGGAGACTCTCTGTCTCAAGGAAACATGTCGTTTAAAAGGACACCCCCAATATTCTCCTCTGGCCTCCACATATGCTCACAGCAGTGCACATCTATATACACATATGCATTCACTATATTCAGCATACCACACATACCACACCACATATACTACACACACATGCAAAAATAACATTAACAAAAAAGATCGCGAGTGCTTGACAAATTATCTCAACAATCATTAATAGCAAAAGTGTTATTAAGAGATTTTTTTTTTTTATTCCATGGTAGCAAGTTAACATCTAAACAGACTCACCGAGAAATTATGTGACTTGGACTAGAGAGAAGGCTTAGCAGTTAAGGCATTTGCCTGCAAAATTAAAGGATACCAGTTCAATTCTCCAAGACCCACATAAGCCAGATGCACAAGGTGGCGTATGCATCTGGAGTTTGTTTGCAGTGGCTGTAGGCCCTAGCACACCCATTCTCTCTCTCTCTCTCTCTCTCTCTCTGCCTCATAGTCTCTCTCAAATAAACAAATAAATAAAATATATTTTAAAATGTTTAAAAAATAAATACATAAAAAAGAAACTATGTGACTCTACACAAATTATCAGGTGATTTTTCCCCCTAGTCTTACAGCTCTAACTAATACCAGAATCTCAGATGCATGTGCCTGCAGCCAATCTAAATAGTAAGGATGAAGTGGTCCAAATGTGAAAGTAAAATGTGGATTGAGTCCTCTGATAAACAACCACTGACATTATGCCTGGACTGGAGGAAAGGAGCAATGGGAATGAAGTAAACTAGAGATGATGACCATTCAAAGGATTGGTGACAACTGATCTCTAGTCAACTGTTACCATGCAGAAAGATGGGTCAACATCATCAGATTTTCCAAATGTTCAGTAGATTTGGATCTCAGATTTATTGCTCTTATTGTGTGTAATACTGGCAGCAAGCATGTGAATTTACAAAAATGGTGATGATTTCTGAACAGGTCTAATAAAGTAAGCCTTTGAACCTCAAGTTGTGTACCCTGTGTCAGGGTTCAGATTGAGAGCTACATACAGCCTCATACTGGCCCGCAAATAGAGTTTTACATGAAAATAATTTCTTCCTCCACATGTTCACAGTACTTGGTTCTCTTTCAGTTACATTGTTGATTCTCACCTTTGTTATCGCTCTACAGTGATCTCTACTTTTAGATTTTCTAGTCTTTCAAGAGAATTATCATGTAGGGACTTATCATTTCATCCTTCATGTTACCTAGACAGTGCTGAGATCAATATGTAAGGAATTATGGATCACTTTACCAAAGACAGAAAGAGAAGTTTCTATTATAAATGGTTAATGCAACTTTCATTCAGTTGGTCAGTATCATTTCTCTATATCTCACATATATATTCTGTATGTATGAGAATCTGCATGTATATACACATGTGTATGCACAGTACATATCAATAAATACATGTATACATACACATATGTGAATAAATGTGTGCACATAAGGAATCATATACATTATGCTGCATTGTATTATATTATATATTACTACATATATCGTATATATGAAATCCCAGATTGCTATACAAACACAAATAATATTTATAAATAATATCTTCATCTAAAACTTGGAACTTTTCCTACACGCCATTCTATTTCAAAACATGGTAGTTGAGGAAATAAGATTTAGCCTTGAATAATTTGGTTATATAGAAAAGGACTGATGACTGGAGTTGGAAACAAGTCTTAGTATGAAAATCCTTCTACTCATTTTATGACCATATTAAAGTTGGTTCTATTGTACTGGATTCATGAACTGCTTGTCTTTGATATAAACTTCTCTATCCAGAAATCCCTTCATGACCATTAGACTGAAATACTGTGTCATCTAAACTTTCAGATGGAACCTACAAATTCCTTAAAGATTAGTTTCCACAAATTTAGGTTCTTTGGGGGTTCACTGGGAAGAGGGAATTGGACCTTTTCTGAAACAAGTATTGGCTCCATGTTTGCATTTATGTTGACTACTAACCTTGACTTTGCATAGTTAACTATGAAGCAAAAAACAATTTTAAATTTTCCATCCATCTTATATTACTAAGGGTATAAATATTGTTTTTCAGGTGATATTTTTAGTCAGTTTTGCTATTTTATCAAAGTTGCAACTGGTAGCATTTTAATCCTATTAAAATGTGGTAAATTTTCTGATCTTGTTAACATGATGATAATAAAATGTTTAAAACTCTGATTCATGGCCCAGTATGGCAGCACACGCCTTTAATCCCAGTAGTCAAGAGACAATTGTAGGAGGATCACTGTGAATTCAAGTCCAGACTAAGACTAGAGAATTCCCTGTAAGCCTTGGCTAGAGTGAAATCCTACCTCAAAAAAAAAATAATCTTAGATTCATGTAGAAGAATACTCATTTAAAAAAAAAAAAAAAAGGGTGGTTAGGCAACATGTGAGGTAATGCACTATATAATGAAAAGATTAAAGAATGGGTTCCAGAGCCAGGGTGTGGTGGCGCACGCCTTTAGTCCCAGCACTTGGGAGGCAGAAGTAGGAGGATCACCATGAGTTCAAGGCTACCCTGAGACTACATAGTGATCTCCAGGTTAGCCTGGACTAGAGAAAGACTCTACCTTGAAAAACAAAACAAAACAAAAATTGGGTTCCATGAGTATCATATGATAAAGCAAGAAGTAGTATGAGTCGTTCATTTCTAGGTTCTATTCTTTTGGGATTAAAATAAGCAGTGTAGGTTCATTGAGCCTCACTTTCCTCTTAACTATAATAATGCAGAATTATTCTGACTTCATTTTCTAAATCTCATTCAGCTAAGCTTTGTACTGCATCCACCATGAATATAATTAGCTATTAAAATTAACAGACTATGAAAATTGTTTGGAAAATTTTGAAAAGGTGATTTATGGTAATTTCTTTGCAATAAAATGCTGAAAACTTGGCAGCTAAAATTTCTTGTTGGTATCCTAGAATTTAAATCAGCTTTCTTTGTCAAGTTGGTAAAAACATTCCATTATTTTCGGGAATGCCATTGGAATAAATGATAAAATGCATCTACAGATCAACTGGATATTGTTAGGAGATTAACTTAGAGTTAGTCCCCTTTAATATCTCCAGGACAGATGGTTTTGTTTAAGTATCAAAATAATCTCTTATTTCCACCAAGCCAACAAAATATTTCATATGATGTACATTAAGTATTTATTCATGTGAAGCTTTAAAAATACTTCTTTAAGCCAATGACATTTCTTAAATTTGTATTTTTTTTCTTCTCAAAATAATTTATATTGATGATTGTGGTGTTTACCATACTAAGTTGTCTTATACTTATTTTTAATATTGAATAACTTCCCATCAATGAAAAACAATAAATATAAGCCATTAGGATGATTACATGATATAATTTTAACTACTTTGCATTTATTAGAACCTTAAACAGTATCTATGCACATTCAGAAACCTGCCTTCACTGTGAAGAGAAGCAAATAGCTCCTTGCACTACACTAAAGAACCATCTGCATCATCTTCTTGGCCTTTTCTGCATATATTTTTTTCTTTTCACCCATCTTCTCTTTATTCCATAAAAAGACACGCTGCGGTACTGTGGTGTTTATATGTTTATGTGGTTTGATTATTATTATTTTTTTGTTTTGTTTTTCGAGGCAGTGTTTCACTCTAGCCCAGGCTGACCTGGAATTCACTATGTAGTCTCAGGGTGGCCTAACTCACAGGTGACCCTTCTTACCTCTGCCTCCCGAGTGCTGGGATTAAAGGCATGTGGCACCATGCCCGGCTTGGTTTGATTAATTTGTATTTGAGAAGCAAGTACAGGAATGGATTCCACCTACATTGCCTGAGTTCTATAAGGTGAAAAGGAATGTGACTCCTGTGATAGAGGACAGAGATGAGGGTTTAAGCATAGAGTGTAAGGAGTAAAGAGTCTCACAAAGCCATGAGAAAAATAGTAACTAGTGCATTACAAAAAGGGGAATCAGAAAGCTTGGAGAAGTTTTTTTTAATTAGTTTTGTACTCAGTGAATACAGTCAAGTTGGTATCATTGTTAGCCTCCTCCCTGGCCTCTGTCCTCCTCCTGGCCCCTCCTTGTTGAGGTATATGGGTCATGTATTGTGGGGTTAGCCCTCAGTTATGGGTAGGAGGAAATGCCTCTGTGTATCATGACCCAACGTGTGGCTCTGATGTTCTTTCTGCCCCCTCTTCCCCAAATTTCCCTGAGCCATGTTGGGTTCATTTTAGGTCTGCTTCAGTGATGATGTCTTGGGAGCCTCTGTCTCTGGATATCTGATTTGGTAAGAGTTGATTGTTCTCTGCATTGATCTCCTTCACCCTTGTACTGGTACCAGGTTCACCAAGAAAACAGCACACTTGCTTGTTTTGCCAATTATTCTTAGTTTCAGCTGGGGCCCTTTTGAGGTATGATGGGGTGATTCTTTCCTTAGGATCTGTGTCTATCTGAAAAAGAAAAGCAGATTCTCTGACAGAGATTAAAGTTAGCACCAGATAAATGGAATAACCATAGTATTTTTTAGAGAGAATTTAATAGGTTTAGGCCCTCTTTTAGCCCACGATTGGGGGTAGCTTGATAATGGAGAGCGGGCTCATTTTTGGATCTGGTTCTGACTTGTTTCCCTGCTCCAGCTATGGGTTCCATTCTACTGAGAAAGTCAGTTAGCCAAATCAAGAGCAGTTTGTTTCCCACCATGGCTGTGCACCCCTATTGCAATTGTGTGAGCATCACGACATGTTATTTGCTGCTAAGTAGGTTAGACAATGAGTTGCTTGGACAGATATTGGTCATTTTCCCCCAGTCGCCCATGTAGCACCTTCTGGCAATAGATGTGCTGACTGTCTGGGGACTGACTCTCTTTCAGCTTCCAGCCATGTCACTCCATGTTACGTGCCAACCGCATAAGGTGTCTTCAGCAGTAGGGTCTTACCACTAACCTATTGGTGGGTCACCAAGTACTCTGACAGAAATCCGTCATTCTTTTAGGAAACCTTGTAGGTCTCCCTGATCAAAAGCTCATTGTGGATGATAGCTAGTACTGGGAGTTACAGTGCCCACAAAGAGAAGGAAGAAAAAGATGAGTAATATATAAGAATTAGAGAGAAGGGGGGGAAGAGACATAGAGAGAGAAAAGCAGTAGAAGATTAAGATCAGTCTTCATCATACCCTTTCCAGGGCCTTGTGAGTCAGGTGTTCCCTCTAAGGGCCTGGTGAAGGTTCAACCATTTGGTCTGTCTTTTAGGATGTAGAATTTTATGGCACCATCGCCATTTGGGTCCAGATTTTGTCCCCCACCTCCTCCCTCGCATTCCTCTTGCTCCCCACCCACCCTATTGTCCTGTCCTCTAGATGATTGCTGGGTATGTTGGCATCTTTGGTAGATTCAGGTTAGGAGCTGTAGATGAGTAGATTATGCAGTGATTATCTTTCTGTGATTGGGTGAGTTCACTGAGAATGATCTGTTCCAGGCTTGACCATTTTCCTTTAAATTTCATTGTGTCATTTTTTTCTTACTGCGGTGTAGAATTTCATCATGTAGATATACCACATCTTAGTTATCGTTTGTCTAGTAATGGACATCTAGGTTGATTCCAGCTCTTAGCTATTACGAATTGAGCCACTATAAACATGTTTGAGCAAATTTTTCTGTACTGAGGCTTAGAGGTTTTAGGGTACATGCCCAGTAAGGGAATAACTGGGTCTGTTGTTAACTCTATAGTCAGCTTTTCTAGGAGTCCCTATGTTGTTTTCCAAAGTGGTTGTAGCATCTCACATTCCACCAACAGTGATGAGGTTTCCTATTTCTCCACATCCTTGCCAGCATTTATTTTCATTTAATTTTTTGATGTTTGCTATCTTTACGGGGGTAAGGTAGAATCTCATAGTTATTTTAATTTGCATTTCCCTTATGATTATGGATGATGAGCATTTTCTTGACTGTGTGTTTGCCATTTGTATTTCTTCCTCTGTGAACTGCCTGTCCAGCTCTTTGCCCCATTTTGTGAGTGGGTTGTTTTACTTTTTATTGTTTAGGTTTTTGAGTTCTTTGTAGATTCTGGAGATTAGGCCTCTGTTGGCTGGATATTCAGCAAATATTTTCTCCCATTCTGTGGGTAATCTATTGGCTTTGCTTATTGTATGTTTGTCTGTGAAGAAACTCTTCAGCTTCATGTGATCCCATTGGTTGAGTGATTGGTTAGGATCCTGTGCTACTGGGGTTTTGTTCAGGAAGTCTTTTTCCATTCCTATATCATGGAAAGTTCCTCCTATATTTTCTTCCAGTAGTAGCTGAGTTTCCCTAAAGTCTTATATTGAGGTCTTTGATCCATTTGGACTTCAGTGTTGTGCATGGCGAGATGTGTGGATCAAGTTTCAATTTCCTGCATATCGTTATCCAGTTTGTCCAGTACCAGTTGTTGAAGATGCTGTCTTTTTTCCAGCCTATATTGTTAGGGCCTTTGTCAAATATCAAGTAGCTGTAGTTGCTTGGCCCCAAGTCTGGGTCCTCGATTCTATTCCATTGGTCTATACTCCTGTTTTATGCCAGTACCATGCTGTTTTTATTACTATGGCTTTGTAATATAGCTTGGAAGAATCTTAATGGAAAATATGTCTAATATCCTCCTGTAAAGCATAGCTCTTTAGAAACAGAAAATACTTTCAAAATCATCTAGTTCCACAAAGCTTGCACACACCCACTAGGTAGCACAAGCATCTGGAGTTCAATTCAATGGCTGAAGCCCTGGCATGCCAGTTCTCTCTCCCTCTCTCTTTCTCTTTCTCTTTCTCTCTCTCTCTCTCTCTCTCTCTCTCTCTCTCTCTCTCTCTCTCTCTCTGCTTGTTCTAAAATAAAGTAAATGAAAAATAAATAAATACATAAATCATCTAGTTCTATCCTTGCCAGTTGTCTTTCTTCATATAAACCACAGAACTAGAATCCTTGTCTATCAAGCTAGAGAGAAAAACTGAATTTAGTTATATACTTTTAATACATCATGTATTAGAAAACTTCTTTGGAATTCTTCAACTTTTGAAAGTATATACAAAATTTGAATTGCAATATTCAGTCTTTTATTGAAAAAGAAAACAATATCTTTTCAACAGCTACATAATGAAAGGATAAAATACTATAAAATATAACAGAAATATTCAGATTTTAAAATAATAAATGTGGCATTTTATCTATATCAATAACTATAATTTAAGACTTTTCCTAGTTAGAACATTTTTATACATGTTCAAATTCAGAGTCAAAAGATATGGTAATTGTTTTTCAGACCTTGGTTACTTCCTTCCTTCCTTCCTCTCTTCCTCTCTGTGAGAGTTTCTTAGTTATATTTATTCAACCCTATAAAAGCTTATACAATAGGTTTTATTAATCAACCCAATTGTGGATAAGAAATTAAGGCATTAAGATGTTAAGTTTTCCCAAAACTAAAGATAGTGATGGAACTGTGATTGGACAGTCCCCACATGTGTTTTTAATTTTTCAGCTGTATTATTATGCTTTTACAGATTTTTCTGATAGAAAAAAAAACAATCTATTTGATAATGGTCTGGTTTTGTGACTATGGGCAGAATGATATAAAAATATTTGGCTTTATAAACTAATTTAACATATTAAACAAAATTATCCCAGAGTTCATTGTCTAGGAAGAAATTCTATGGGCTTTAACCCCAAGAACTAAGCTGTGTATTATAAAAACAAAAAGTTTCCTTGAATATACAATGTGCAGCATAACTTCCAACATATTTGCCAAGTGCAAGCATACAAACCCTTGGGATTCTATTTAGCTAAAGATTATATGGAAGAATCCTACTTTAAAATGTGAGAAAAAGAAGGCTATATAGAAATTATAGAAACTGTGTGTGTGCATGTGTGTATATGCACGTACAGCTAGACATTTATCTATTTGCCCATGCTTAAATCTTCCAGTCCACAGATGATAGCATTCACACAATGAGGAACTTTCAAGCTATAAACAGTGCCTTTACATAACCAGGGTATATCAAAGAGTAGACATAATAGGAATGCACAATATTTTTTTAGAAAAGTCATGCAATACCAATTAAAATCCCCACACTGTTCTTCACAGAGATAGAAAAAATGATCTCAAATTTCATATGGAAAGGCAGAAGGCCTCGCATTTCCAAACATATCCTCAGCAAAAGAAATACCTCTGGAGGCATCACCATACCTGATCTAAAGCTATATTACAAAGCCATAGTAATAAAAACAGCATGGTACTGGCATAAAAACAGGACTATAGATCAATGGAATAGACTTGAGGACCCGGACTTTGGGTCAAGCAACTATAGCTACTTGATATTTGATAAAGGCCCAAACAATATACGCTGGAAAAAAGACAGCATCTTCAACAAATGGTGCTGGACAAACTGGATAACCATATGCAGGAAACTAAAACTTGACCCACACATTTCACCATGCACTACACTCAAGTCCAAATGGATCAAAGATCTCAATATAAGACCAGAAACTCGAATACTACTGGAAGAAAATTTAGGAAGTACATTCCATGATATAGGAATGGAAAAAGACTTCCTGAACAAAACCCTAGTAGCTCATGAACTTAAACCATCACTCAACCAATGGGACCACATGAAGCTGAGGAGTTTCTTTACAGACAAGCATACAATTAGCAAAGCCAATAGATTACCCACAGAATGGGAGAAAATATTTGTGGGTTATCCAACTGATAGAGGACTAATCTCTAGAATCTACAAAGAACTCAAAAATCTAAACAGTAAGAAGTCAAACACACCACTCACAAGATGGGGCAAAGAGCTGAACAGGCAGTTCACAGAGGAGGAAATAGAAATGGCAAACATACACTTAAGAAAATGTTCATCATCCCTAATCATCAGAGAAATGCAAATTAAAACAACTATGAGATTCCACCTTACCCCAATAAGGATAGCAAGCATCAAAAAATCAAATAAAAACAAATGCTGGCGAGGATGTGGAGAAGGAGGAACACTCATTCACTGTTGGTGGGATTGTAGGATGGTACAACCACTTTGGAAAGCAATATGGAGACTTCTGAAAAAGCTGAGTATAGAGATACCAACAGACCCAGTTATTCCCTTACTGGGCATCTACCCTAAAACCTTCAAACCACAGACTAAAGAGATGTGCTCAACCATGTTTATAGCGGCTCAATTTGTAATAGCTAAGAGCTGGAATCAACCCAGATGTCCATCACTAGAAGAATGGATAACTAAGATGTGGTATGTCTACACAATGGAATTCTATACAGCAGTAAGAAAAAATGACACAATGAAATTTGGGGAAAAATGGTTGAACCTGGAACAGATCATTCTCAGTGAACTCACCCAATCACAGAAAAAAAATCGCCACATAGTCTCACTCATCTACAGCACCTAACCTGAATCTACCGAAGATACCTTACATACCCAGCAAGCATCTCCTAGATTAGACACTAGGATGGAAGGGGAGGGAGGGGAGGGCATCAAAGGGGTGGGAAACACAAATCTAGACCCAAACGGCAATGGTACCATAATCTTCTACTTACTAAAAGATAGACCAAATGGCTGATCCTTCACCAGGCCCTTACAGGGAACACCTGAACCACAAGACACTGGAGAGGGTAAGATTAAGACTAACCTTAATCTCCTACATCTTCCCTCCCTCACTTCCCCTCTCCCTGTCTCTCTCTCTCTTATCTCTAACTCTTGTATATTAGTTATCTTTTTCCTCATTTTCTTAGTGGGCACTGACCTGTAATTCCCAGAACCACCATGGGGCTATCATCCACAATGAGCTTTTGATCAGTGAGACCTACAAGGTTTCCTAAAAGACAGACAGATTTCTGTCAGAGTACTTGATGACCCACCAAAGGTTAGTGGTAAGACCCTACTGCTGAAGATACCTTATGTGATTGACATGCAAATTAGAATGGCATGGCTGGAAGTTGGATGAGAGTCAGTCCCCAGACAGTCAGCGCGTCTAGTGCCAGAAGGTGCTACATGGGCGACTGGGGGAAATTGACCAATATCTATCGAAGCAACGCATGGTCTAACCTACTTAGCAGCAAATAACTTATTGTGATGCCCACACAAGTGCAGTGGTGGCACACAGCCATGGTGGGGAACCAACCGCTCTCAATTTGGCTAACTGATCCCCTCACTGGTATGGGACCCATAGCTGGAGCTGGGAAACAAGTCAGAACCATATCCAACCATAAGCCCACTCTCCAGTATCAAGCTACTATCAATTGTGGGCTACAAGAGGGCCTACACCTATTAAATTCTCTATAAAAAAAAAAAAGTAAGGGTTATCTCATTTATCCTGGTGCTAACTTACTCTCCGTTGGAGAATCTGCTTCTCTTTTTCAGATAGATGTAGACCCTAAGGAGAGAGCCACCCCATCATACCTCAAAAGGGCCCCGGCTGAAACTAAGAAAACTTGGAGAAACAAGCAAGGGGGCTGTTTTCCTGATGAACCGGACACCAGCACAAGGGGGAAGGAGATCAGCATAGAGAAAAATCAACTCCTACCAAATCAGAGAGCCAGAGCCTCAGAGGCCCTCAACACCTCATCACTGAAGCAGACCAAAAATGAACCCAACATGGCTCAGGGAAATTTTGCGGAAGAGGGGGCGGAAAGAATGTCAGAGTCACATGTTGGGTCATGATATGCAGAGACATTTAGCTTAGCCATAACTGTGGGCTAACTCCACAATGCATGACCCGTATACCTCAACAAGGAGGTGCCAAGGGGAGGGGGTAGGTCACGGATGAGCCTAATAATGGTACCAAACTGACTGTATTTGCTGAATACAGAACTGACTAATAAATAAAAAAAAAAAAGAAAAAAGAAAAATCCCTTCATCTTTAAATCTCAGTTTCCCTGTGTATACAAAGAGATAAGTCATTTTTATCACTCAAATAATGTGAAATGTTATGTGAAATAATTCATGAAGTGTACTTTGAATATTACCTGTCTTATTTAAATGCTTAGCAAATATTAGCTAGATTAGATGCTTTGAAGACTATTATAAAAATATTTTTGAAAGACATTCATTTATTATTTATTGTTTATTAGATAATCAAGTATTTGGTATGAAATCCTATGCTAAATCAAATAATATGAGTATATATGACATTGTTGTTATCCATAAAAACTTGCACACATCTTAGAAAGAATAAAAAATATGATATATAAACCATTCCATTGAATGCATAATAAAAGATGAGACATTTGAAATGGCTTTTCTGAAAAACACTACTAGATAGTTGTTTATTCTGCATATTGTGGACTTTAGACATCAGTGGAAATTTCTAAGGATAAGAACATACATATACAGCATAGTATAAAAATTAAGCAAAATCATTATCTGAGATGATACACTTGCTAATTCCCTTGAGGTAACCATTCTACAGTGGATATGTACAAAGCATCCTGCTATGCATGATAAAATCATGCATTGCTATCTGTCAGAAGAAAAATCAACTACAAACTGGAATGGGAAAATAGTGAAATATGAAAGCTTATGTGACCAGATTAGAACTTTGGCCCATTCCAACTTAAGTTTAAATTGAATATTAAGTGCAGTCAGTGACAAAGAGGATAGTGGCTCCAGGCATACTGACCCCTTCCTTAAAAAAAAAAAAAAAAAAGTGAAATTGTTTGGAAGAACCCACCCAAGATGTAAGCCTCCAGCATTCCAGCCATTCGAATCTGCCCCATGTAAGCCCACAGCAAAAATCACTCAAGAATATAAGGAAAGAAATTTCTAATGACAAGAATCTGTTCAGATACTGGAATAGTACTGGAATTTAAGAGATGTGTAATATTGGGCCCGTCAACTGTTGTCATCTGTGACTGGGAAGTGCAAAACAGACAATGACATTAAGATAGAGGGACTGGTTGGAAAGAAGAAGTGGTTGAGTGGATATGGGATAGAGGATAAAAGAAAGTAACAGGAAGGGATTATTATGATCAATGTACATACAGTATATGTATGAAAATTGTCAATAAAAGATTTAAAAAACATAAAATCACTAAGAACAAATTGTTATTAAAAATAAAAGATAAACTAACAAGGATGAGCAAGCTACAAGCATTCATAAAACTTTATATTTGAGAAATTCAGACAGTTTTAGAAATTAAAAGTGCAGGCTGGGTAGATAGCCCAGTCTTTTGTCTCACAGGCATAACGACTTGAGTTCTATACCCCAGAACCCACATAAAAACAGAAGAGCATGGTGGCAAACACTTGCAATTCCAGTGCCGAGGAAGTGAAGATAGGCATATCCCAGGGGTTACACTGGTCAGCTAGTCCAACCTACTTGGAAAACTCCCTGTCACTGAGAAACCCTCAAAAAAGGTGGATGGCTGAGGAATGCTACCCATGGTTGTCCCCTGGCCTCCACATGTATGTACCACATGCATGTGCAAGTATACCCTCACATATACATGCGTAGTCTACACGCATACAAACACAAACATTACTGCAATCATGAAAAACTTTGAATAGTTCATACAGTAGTTGAACATAGTCAAATGGATATTTGGGGCACTAGTTTTAAAGAAATTACATAGAATACAGGACAGAAAGGAAAAAATATAGTAAGTCTGAAGAGACATTGACTTAGAAGTTCTATGTTTATAAATGTTTTCCAAAACAGAAAAGCTTTATTCCCAATTCCTTTATTATTTTATGTATTTGTTCAATCTATCTTTTCATCTGTTCAATGAACTAAATCCTGTATTCATTTGTTATTATTTAAAACATATTCATTTCATACAATTTGAACTTACATAATTTCAAATATTTATCTTATATAATTTAACTTTTAGTTCAAGCACTATGTAAGAACAGTTTTGAAGGAGAAAAAGAATATAAGAAGGAAAAAATAATGCTCTAAAAGCACCAAGTAATTTTAGAAAACTTGTATTATCTTAACTATGCATAGAAGAAGACAGCGAGGAATTTTAGAGTACAGACAAGAGCAGATTTGACTAGAGAGTTTGAAGAGAATTAAGTCAGGCAAGATGGCCTTACTTGAGTAGATACAAATGGAAGGACTGAGATATCAAGACAAAGAGATATATATTCACAGAATTTTCTCTACCATGTATAACTATTTGTGAACGAAACTAAATTATAATAAATTTTGGAATAAATATAGAGTACAACTATTTGCAAAGGGCCACTTAGAGGATAGTACATAAATCTATGAGATTAGGTGGTGGGTTGGCTCTAGTGATGGAAGAGGAATAAAACTGGAAATATTTGGTATAGTTTGGGGACAGTTTGACAGTAATAGGTGGTGAATGTGTTTATGAAATAAGAGAAAGGAAGGAATCAAAACAAACTGAGAATTATGCCATGAAGGTTCTTGTGATGGTTAATCTTGATTATAAACTTGATAGGGTACGGAATCATCCAGGAGACAAATCTGTATGCATGTCTTCAGGGAGCTTCTAAAATAGGTTAATTGAGGTGGGAAGAGCTAATTGTGGGCAGTAACACTCCATGGGCTGTGGTGCCCTACCAAATGTAAAGGGGAAATCTAACCTAGCATGAGCATTCATTGCTCTCTGTTTCCTCACTGTCAAAGCAATGTGACCAGCCTATTTCTGTTTCCAGGCATTCTTGGCAATAACAGAGTGCATCCCTTTGAAATATGAGCTGAAATAAAATCTTACTTCCTTGCTTAAGTTGCTCCTTGTCAGGTATTTTGTCACAACAATGAAAAAAGTAGCCAACAAAAATCTCTTTATATGAAAGATTTTCAGTTAATTCTTTGTAACTCCTCCATATATCTATTCAGAGAGTCTTAGCACTATGACTCCAGACACATTCTGTAGCTGATAGACTTGGTTCATGCTGGCTTTTCCTTGCTCTGCCAACTTTCCATCAATCTCATGTTGAAATTACTCATTACTTGCCTGTCTGTTTTCCCCAGTCCTACAATTGACAGGGTGCTTGTTGCCTCAACTTTAAGTTGATATAAAAATCAAAAACCTGGCAAGGACAAAAACCTGAGGATGCTGAAAGGTGCAGACAAGACTAGATTGTGAGAAAGCAGCTGTAATTGTTAAACATATGGACACCATAAAGAGAACCCTACTTCTCTGTACTGGGACAATAGTAAAGGTACCATGGGGGCAAACCCCTAGCCATAATGGCTCTATACTGTGAAAGTCAAATTCATTTAGAAATAGAGAGCTTGAACTGAAAATGTCCCATAAGAAATACAAGGCTCAAAATCCAGGCCTATGGGCCTGGTGGTACATGCCTATAATCCCAGCACTTGGGAGGCAAAGGTAGGAGGATCACTGTGATTTCAAGGCTACCTTGACACTACATAGTGAATTCCAGGTCAGCCTGGCCTACAGCAAGACCCTACCTCAAAAAAAAAAAAAAAAAAAAAAAAAAAAAAAAAAAAAAACCAACTCCATATGGGTCTGGGGAGATGGCTCAGCAGTTAAATGTACTTGCTTGCAAAGAGGTAGTACATAATGCAAAAAAATTATCACAGGAATAATTCATAAAGTTTGCTTTCAGTAAGCCACATGAACTTTTCTTAGCCTCCTTCCTACTTATGTAAATGCATACAATTCTTGCCCAGGATACCTCATATAACTCTTGTTGCCAAGTCATAGGAAATAACATTTGTGGAAGGTATGTGGAAATACTTGAAAAACTGTAAATCAGGGCTGGGGATGCAACATAGTGTAGAGAACTTTTCCAGCAAGCACAAGGTCCCCTGACTTTAACCTCCAAAGCACAAGGCGGGTTGGGGGGGGGGGGTTCGGTATAATGGCAAATACCTATAATCCCAAATCTCAGAAAGTTGAGGCAGAAGGATTAAAAATTACATACCAATCTAAGCAACAGTTTGAAGCCAGGATGGGCTATCTTTTGAGACCCCCTTTCAAAAGAAAACCAAAGTCGGACATGGTGGTGCACGCCTTTAATCCCAGCACTCGGGAGGCAGAGGTAGAAGGATTGCCATGAGTTCAAGGCCACCCTGAGAATACAGAGTAAATTCTAGGTCAGCCTGAACTAGAGTGAAACCCTACCTCAAAAAACTAAAAAAAAAAAAAAAAATTACACAAATATATTATCCACACATAGATAAAAAAAATATATAGTCTAAAATATAGTATATATATATATATATATATATATATATATATATTTGTCTAAAATCAAATAAAACTGATATCTGAAGTAACAGCAGTTTTGTGAAGCAGTGTTGTTTTCTTTTTTTTCAAGTTAGGTCATAATACCTAAATATTTTCTCTTGGTTATAAGAAATTGAAAATATTAATTGACCTAGACCAACTTCAACTATATAAAAAGTGAACTCTGAAACTTGTGATTTTCTTCCCAAATTCTAGTAGTATAATCAATAATTACAGAGGAATATAAGGCCTTGATTGATTTTAAAGAGTTCACTTGTGGGGTTGGGAAGGTAGCTCAGCAATTAAAGGTGCTTACTTATAAAGCCTGAGGCCCAGGTTCAATTATCAAGCCACCCATGTAAGCTGCATGCAAAAAGTGGGGCAAGCATCTGCTGTTTCAAGCAACAAGAAGCCCTGGTATGCCCATACACATACAAATTAATGTTAAAAAATATCCAGGCCTAGTAAAGTGTTCCATATGCAACTATATGTAGTTTAAGGGGGCAGGCTCCATCTGAGCTGGTAACAAAACTTGGTATCATCATCCATGTGGTACTGGCTTTGCAGACATGCAAAATGCAAGATTCCATGGATGGCCATTATTTCAGAAAGTCACTCAGGCTAGGCAATGTGTGGCAGGGTAGAAGTCCTTGTGGAAGGAAGTCCTATGTGACCACTATGAAAGTGATACCTAAGTTGCAGTGGAGAGCCAAAGATGTTAGTGATGCCAGGACCACAGGGACATCTGCAAAGCAAATTTGGAGGTGACAGATATCTGGATAAGATGTTAGAAGTGGGTGTGTTCCACCAAGCTCAGCTAACGTCATCACAGATCTTTCTTGGAAAACATATATACAGAATTAATCTGGCTGACTTTGGGTGTCACTATTACAAACTATAACTTGAGGATATGACAAAAGATCATTCTTATCTATCTATATATGTATATATATATTCTTGTTTTACTCATTTTTGTTGAATGCTGTTTTTTTTTTTTTATCTTTTTATTTTTATAAAAATATTTGTTTGCTTTCTGTTTTTGTTTTGTTTTACCTTGTAATTGCTCTTCCTTTCTTTGTTTTTCCTCTTTCTAATCACCCTCTAATCTTTTTAGGACTACTACTTTTATACTTCTCTTACCTAATATTAATGTTTTTACTATTTTGTAATATTTTATTTTAATTAATTTATTTGACAGAGACAAAGAGGGAGAGAGAGAAAGAGAGAGAATGGGTGCACCAGGGCCTCCAGACACTGCAAATGAACTCTAGATGCATGCGCCCCCTTGTGCATCTGGCTAACATGGGTACTGGAGAATCAAAACACCTTAAGCACTAAGCCATTCCTCTGGCCCATTTTTACTATTTTTAAACATGGATGAATAAATTTTAAAAGGGGGGGCTGGACGGATGGCTTAGGGATTAAGGCATTTGCCTGCAAAGCCAAAGGACCTCGGTTTGGTTCCCCAGGACCCATGTTAGCAAAATGTACAAGGTGGCGCCTGCATCTAGAGTTCATTCTCAGTGGCTGGAGGCCCTGGTGCACCCATTCTCTCTCTCTCTCTCTGTCTCTCTCTCTGTCTCTCTCTCTCTCATAAATTAATTAATTAAAAAAACATGGATGTCAAAGTCCTAGTAGCCTAGCAACTCTAATAGAATACTAGTATTTATACTTGGATTATTATATATTCATTATTAAGTTATCCAAATGGCATAGAATAGTAACAAAAGATACAATTCATCTGAGGAAAATCAACCCTAACAATACATCTGTTGGACTCAGCACTGGGTCTGCCTCCTAAAATCCTCATAGAAATATATTTCTGAGTGAAACTGCAGAAAAATAAAAGGGATGGGGGAAGCATGCATCTCCATAAACACCCAAGTCACAACAAAGAAACTAGAGTAAGGATAAAACGAGCCACCTTAATACAGCTCCAAATTCTCTCTCTCTCTCTCTCTCTCTCTCTCTCTCTCTCTCTCTCTCTCTCTCTCTTTGTTTTGTTTTTTGTTTTTTTTTTTGTTTTTTGTTTTTTTTTCAAAGTAGGTTCTCACTCTAGCCCAGGCTGACCTGGAATTCACACTGTAGCCTCAGGGTGGCCTTGAACTCATGGCAATCCTCCTACCTCTGCCTCCCAAGTGCTGGGATTAAAGGCATGCACCACCACATCCAGCCAGCCCCAAACTCTTAACAACTACACACTAGCAACAGAAAATGAAATAGCTGAAATCTCAGAGAAAGAATTTAGAGCTCTATTTCTTAAACAATTAACCAGCAGGTAGACTTACCACCAGGTAGACTCATCAAACATGCAGATAAAGACATTTATTCAGACTTCCAGTTAAGATGGTGCCATAGGTACCATGCCAAAGCAGCCTAGGGGGGAAACGCCAAAAAAAAAAAAAAAACCAAAAAAGTGAGGTGCATAGGAAATTAAAACGCCAGCAGAGAAGTAGGAGAGATCCAGAGCATCCAGAGCCCACACAGGCTGGCTGAAGTGGCTCCAGCAGGTCTGCAGGCGGTGACCAGCCAGCTGCCAGGTTCAGCATGAGCTGCAGGAAAAGCCAGGTGAGGGGATTTTCCACTCACACCGGAGCTCTCCACAAACTCAAGCAGTGAGAAGGGAGAACGGCAGTGAACAACGGAGGAGCAGATCACAAGGTAGAAGAACATGTGGAACAGTAAGAGAACTAGAGCAGCATCGGCAGCCTCCCCTCCCCCACCACCAGTGCCCAGCTCCAGGGAACAGAGCAGCGGTCCAGGGACCCAGCCATGCCTACTTGAACGGACAGTAGGATTCAAGCAGGAGCAGAGACCAAAATCATACCAAAAGGTAACTGGGATTACACCAGGTCAGTACCCACCTAATAAACCTGGTATATAGGCTTGAACCAGAAGTACTAATTGCACCTTCCATATCAGGATAAATTATATGTTAAATCTGATGGTTGGTCAGACTTGCCATTCTTAAATAAGATGTATTTTGGGCTTGTTATTTGTTGCTTCTTGATTTATAGTGGCGTTATTTCCTCTTCGGTTACACATTAGGGAAGGGTCTCACCTGGTCACAAGCTGACTTGGAACCCTCTACAGACCAGAAATCTTAACCTCCTTGTTGTCAAGATTAAGGGAGTGAGTGAGGCACCACACAGCCTAAGGGACAGACAGAGGATCTGGTTGTCATAATACCTACTCTTGGATAAATACACTGTGCTGTTTTTCATTAAAAGTGTACATTGTTTAGTTAAATTTTAGAAACTATCTGTATTTGGTTCCACTCACCCTACTTGAATACTCTCATAGCAGGCAAACCCAACACCTAGAGTCACTTGTGTAGATACTCTGAGAGTCTTGAGAGCCACACCTAGCACCTTAAGCTCCTACCCTGCAGATATATAACATCACATTGATTGATACATCTCATAGAAAATCCAATCATTAAATAATCCAGGATGCAAAATATATACATTATAACACAAGAAACACCAAAAATCAAGACAATATAAATCCACCAAAAAGTATTAATGCATCAGAAATGACCTCCAGTGAAAACGAGTTACAGAAAATGCCTAAGAAAGATTTCAAAAGAATGATTATAAATAGGTTCAAAGAACTCAAAGAAGAAATCAAAGGAAGCAAAGAAGACACAGGATGCCAATTTAATGAAATAAAGAGGTCAATACAAGACATAAATAAGGAAATAGAAATAATTTTTAAAAACCAGTTAGAATTACTGGCAATAAAGAACACAGTTAATGAAATAAAAACCTCTGTAGAAAATCTCACCAGTAGAATGGATGAAGGAAAGGACAGAATATCTAAGATAGAAGACCAGGTACAGATCTAATACAGTCCAACAAAGAGAAAGACAAACTTATAGAAAAGTATGAGTGGGAATTTCAAGATCTTTGGGACACTATGAAAAGATCAAACATAAGAATTCAGGGCATAGTAGAAGGAGAAGAATTACATTCCAAAGGCATAGTAAGCGTCTTCAAAAAAAATCATAGAAGAAAACATCCACCAAATTGGTAAAGAGGTACCAATGCAGATATAGGAATCCTTTAGAACACCAGCCAGACAAAATCTGGAAAGAACCTCTCCTCACCATATTGTAATCAAACTACCAAAAACACACAAACCAAAGAAAATATTGAAAGCAGTCAGAGAGAAAAATCAAGTTACCTACAAAGGCAAGCCCATCAGGATTACAGCAGATTACTCAACACAAACTTTAAAAGCCAGAAGGGCTTGGAGTGATGTATTCCAAGTTCTGAAAAATAACAACTGTCAACCAAGGTTACTTTATCCTGCAAAGCTATCCATTCAAATAGATGGAGAAATAAGGATATTCCATGACAAAAGCAAGATAAAGGAGTATTTGAAGACAAAACCAGCTCTACAGAAAATACTTGAAGAATCCTCCATGCTGAAAAAAAAGAAAAGAACACATATAAGGAACTGGGAGAAAAAAAAACAATACTCAAAAACTAGTTAACACAAGAGAGCAAAGGTAAAACCAGAAGAACTACAAAAAAATGGCAAAAATGAACACACACCTTTCAATATTATCTTTTAATATCAATGGCCTCAATGCCCCAACCAAAAGACACAGGTTTGCAGGACTGAGTTAAAAAGCAGGATCCTTCAATTTGTTGCCTCCAAGAAACCCACCTTTCTACAAAGGATGGACACTATCTTAGGGTGAAAGGTGGGAAAATGGTATTTCAAGCAAATGGACCTAGAAAACAAGCAGGGGTTGCTATCCTAATATCTGACAAGGTAGACTTCAGTCCAACATTAGTTAAGAAAGATAAGGAAGGCCACTTTATGTTGATTAAAGGCACCCTCCAACAGGAGGACATTACAATCATAAACATATATGCACCTAACATGGGGAGCTCCAAATTCATCAAACAAACGCTATTAGAACTAAAGTCACAGATAACACCAAACACAGTGGTAGTGGGTGACTTCAACACCCCACTCTCATCAATTGACAGGTCATCCCAGGAAAAAATAAACAGAGAGGCATCTGGACTAAATGAGGTCACAGAAGGAATGGACCTAACAGATATCTACAGGACATTTCATCCAAATGCTGCAGAATATACATTCTTTTCAGCAGCACATGGAACATTCTCTAAAATAGACCATATATTAGGACACAAGGCAAATCTTAACAAATACAGGAAAATTGAAATAATTCCTTGCATTCTATCTGACCACAATGGAATCAAACTACAAATCAATAGCAAGAAAGGCTATAGAGCATACACAAAATCATGGAAATTAAACAACACACTACTAAATGATGAATGGGTCAATGAAGAATTCAAGAAGGAAATCAAAAAATTTATAGAGTCAAACTGGTAATGAGAACACAGCATACCAAAATCTCTGGGACACAATGAAGGCAGTCCTAAGAGGTAAATTTATAGCCTTAAGTGCCTATATTAAGAAATTAGAAAGGTCGCAAGTAAACAACCTAATGCTTCACCTTAAAGCCTTAGAAAAAGAAGAACAAGGCAAACCAAAGGTCAGTAGATAGGAAGAAATAATAAAGATTAGGGCAGAAATTAATGAAATAGAAACAAAACAAAAAACAATCCAAAGAATCAATGAAAGAAAGAGTTGGTTCTTTGAAAGGATAAACAAGATTGATAAACCCTTAGCAAATCTGACTAAAAGAAAGAGAGAAGAGACACAAATTAATAAAATTAGAGATGAAAAAGGCAACATCATAACAGATGCCAGAGAAATTCAAAAAATTATAGGGACATACTAAAAAAGCATATACTCCACAAAGTATGAAAATCTGAAAGAAATGGATGATTTCCTTGATTTATATGACCTACCTAAATTAAATCAAGATGAGATTAATCACGTAAATAGACCTATAACAAGCATGGATATCCAAGCAGTTATCAAAAATCTCCCAACTAAAAAAAGCCCAGGACCAGATGGATTCACTTCTGAATTTTACCAGACATCCAAGGAAGAACTAACACCATTGCTTCTTAAGCTTTTCCTTAAAATAGAAAAAGAAGGAATCCTACCAAACTCCTTCTATGAAGCCAGCATCACCCTGATACCAAAACCAGGCAAAGATAGAACAAAACAGAAAATGACAGACCAATCTTCCTCATGGACATAGATGCAAAAATTCTCAACAAAATGTTGGCACACAGAATACAAGAATATATCAGAAAGATCACTCACCCTGACCATGTAGGCTTTATCCCAGAGATACAGGGATGGTTCAACATATGCAAATTGACAAATGTAATACATTATATGAATAGACTGAAGGACAAAAATCACATGATCATCTCATTAGATGCAGAGAAAGCGTTTGACAAAATCTAACATCCCTTCATGATAAAAGTCCTACAGAGACTGGGAGTTGAAGGAACATATCTCAATATAATAAAGGCTATTTATGACAAGTCTACAGCCAACATATTACTAAATGGGGAAAAACTGGAAGCTTTTCCACTAAAATCAGGAACAAGACAAGGATGTCCACTGTCCCCACTTTTATTTAATATAGTACTGGAAGTCTTAGCCATAGCAATAAGACAAGAGACACACATAAAAGGGATACAAATTGGAAAGGAAGAGGTCAAGTTATCATTATTTGCAGATGACATGATTCTATACATAAAGGACCCTAAAGACTCTAACAGCAAACTGTTAGAGTTGATAAACACCTACAGCCATGTAGCAGGATACAAAATAAATACACAGAAATCAGTAGCCTTCCTATATGCTAACAACAAACACACAGAGGATGAAATCAGAGAATCACTCCCATTCACAATTGCATCAAAGAAAATAAAGTACCTTGGTTAGGAATAAACCTAACCAAGGAAGTAAAGGATCTCTACAATGAGAACTATAAAACACTCAAGTGAAAAAGTTGCAGAAGACACTAGGAAATGGAAAAACATCCCTTGTTCCTGGATTGGAAGAATCAATATTATGAAAATGGCAATCTTACCAAAAGCAATCTACACATTTAATGCACTCCTCATCAAAATTCCAATGGCATTCTTCACAGAAATAGAAAAAACAATCCAAAAATTCACCTGGAATCACAAAATACCTCGAATATCTAAAATAATACTGAGCAAGAAAAATAAGGCTGGTGGTATCACCATACCTGATTTTAACCTATACTACAGAGCCATAGTACCAAAAACAGCATGGTACTGGCACAAAAGCAGATATGTAGATCAATGGAACAGAATAGAGGAAATAGATCTAAATCCAGGTAGCTACAGCCATCTGATATTCGATAAAAATGCCAAAAATACTCACTGGAGAAAAGACAGCCTCTTCAGCAAATGGTGTTCGGAAAACTGGATATGTATCTGTAGAAGAATGAAAATAGATTCTTCTCTTTCTCCATGCACAAGAATTAAGTGCAAATGGATTAAAGACCTTAACATCAGACCTGAAACTCTAAAACTGCTAGAGGAAAAAGTAGGGGAAATCCTTCAACATATTGATCATGGCAAGGACTTTCTGAATATAACCCCAATTGCTCAGGCAATAAAACCACAGATTAACCACTGGGACCTCATGAAATTACAAAGATTTTTGTACTGCAAAGGATACTGCAAATAAAGCAAAGAGGCAACCTACAGAATGGGAAAAAATCTTTGCCATCTATATATCTGATAGAGGATTAATATCTAGGATATACAAAGAACTCAAAAAGTTAAATAAGAAGAAAACAAACAAGCTAATTAAAAAATGGGCTATGGAGCTAAATAGAGAGCTCTCAAAAGAAGAAATATAGATGGCATATAAGCATCTAAAAAAATGTTCTACAACCCTAGTCATCAGGGAAATGCAGATTAAAACTACATTGAGATTCCATCTCACTCCTGTCAGATTGGCTACCATCATGAAAACAAATGATCATAAATGCTGGCGGATATGTGGAAAAAAGAGGAACCCTTCTACACTGTTGGTGGGAATGCAATCTGGTCCAGTCATTGTGGAAATCAGTGTGG
Source organism: Dipus sagitta (assembly GCA_036346955.1). NCBI lineage: Eukaryota > Metazoa > Chordata > Mammalia > Rodentia > Dipodidae > Dipus > Dipus sagitta. The sequence continues at coordinate 86,271,916 of CM070779.1, read as the reverse complement.
AGGTTCCTAAAACAACTAAGGATTGATCTACCATATGACCCAGCTATAGCACTCCTAGGCATATATCCTAAGGACTCATCTCATTTCCTTAGAAGTACGTGCTCAACCATGTTTATTGCCTTTCAATTCATAATAGCTGGGAAATGGAACCAGCCTAGATGTCCCTCAACTGATGGGTGGATAATGAAGATATGGCAAATTTATACAATGGAGTTCTACTCAGTGGTAAAGAAAAAATGAAGTTATGAAATTTGCAGGAAAATGGATGGATCTGGAAAGGATTATACTAAGTGAGGTAATGCAGGCCCAGAAAGCCAAGTGTTGTATGTTCTCTCTCATATGTGGATCCTAGCTACAGATGATTGCACTTCTGTGTAAGAAGGAAAAAAAAACTCAGTAGCAGAGGCCAGTAAGCTAAAAAAGAGATATAAAGGGAAGAGAAAGGAAGGGAAGAGGGTAATTAATAGGTTGGTATTGTATATATGTAAGTAGAGGAATAGATTAATGGGGGTGAAAAGGCCCAAAGTGAGGTCAGGAGAAGAGATTGAGTAAAGGAAAGGTGAAGGGAGGGCTAATCAAAATCTAAGAGGTTATAAATAAATCATATTGAATCCTACGGTTTTGGACAATGGAACACTCAGGAGCCATAGATCATTGCTAGAAAATTTTCAGTGCCTGGGATGGGATACCTTCCAGTGAGTTGTTGGCCAGGGAGGTCCCTGATGCCCCCAAAACATTATAGGCCATTGCCAAGGCCCTTGGTTTCCCACCAGGAATAGATGGTAAGACCCTATTGCTGAAGAATCCACATACTTGGGCTGCAAGGCCACTGAGAAATCCTGCTGGAACTGAGCTGATAACCTCCTCCATGTAGACTAGCTGACAGAAAGCTGGAAGAAGCCATTCTACATGCAGTTGAATGGGAGAAAGAGATACCACCAGTGAAGATACTCAACAGTGGACACTGCAAGCCTTATAATTGGCCAGCCAGGCCAAAGGAGCCAACGGGTGCAATAGTGGCACATCTATAATTGTGGAAACCAACTGCCCTCCAATTGGACTGGAGGCCCACTCCATGGGAGGGAATACATCCCTGATACTGAAAACTTAAAACAGGGGTAGTCATGAGCCCTAGGGGTGTCACATCTGCTGCTGTCTGGCTAAATGTATATACTATGCTTATCAAACTGCCCAGTAAGCACTTCTCTTAATATTTGTACCCTTATATTAATGCTACTCTCACTTTGGATAGAGAATCTTCTCTTTTCAGATGGCAATGACCTTGGGACGGCTCAGAAGGTATCATAGTGCTGGAAAGAAGTGACTGGATTACCGAGTAACATCTCAATCACACCTTCCAAGGCTCAGGGTCTAATGCGGAAGAGGTGGCAGAAAGAATGTAAGAGCCAAAGGAAGGGTAGGACTCCTTACAACGTGCTCCCTCCAGACATAAAATGGCCTGGATATCCATGACCTCATAGTGCCTGACATTACCTGCACAAGACCATCATAAGAGGAGGAAAAGATCATGACATCAAAATGAACGAGAGACTGATTGAGATGGGGAGGGGTATGATGGAGAATGGAATCTCAAAGGGGAAAGGGGGGGAGGGTGGGTCTTACCATGGGATATTTTTTATAATCATGGAAAACGTTAATAAAAATTGAGAAAACAAAGAATTTGTAATATAACAAAAGACATTTATTCAAGATCTTGACAAGACAAACTGAATGAAACAATGAGAAAATTGGAGGAAAAGGTCATAAGGAAGAAAAATACAGCAAGAAATTTTAAATACTCAAAAAGTATCAAACAGAAATTGTGTAAATGAAATTAATGATCAAGTAACTAGATCAGATAGACCAGATGCAGAAGGATGAACCTCAGGGATGGAAGACAAAGTTGAAACAATAATACACACAAAACACACAGACTTATATAAGTAAAATAATTAAAGAACATGATCAATATTTCCAAGAACTCTGTGAAAAACTCAAGAATCCAAATGTCACAATTCATGGTGTAGAAGAAGGAGCTGAGATAATTTTTTTTTAAAAAAAAAAAAAGGAATTTCTTGACTGTTTAATGAAATTACGAGAGAAAATTTCCCAAATCTCAAAAAAGAAGTTGACATCCAAACACAAATAGAACTGCTAATAAACTTGACCAGAGAGGGACAGCTGCATGACAGACACGTCACAGTAATAATGTCAAAAATGGGATGGGAAGATGCAACACTCAAACCTGTGAAGGGAAAACACCAACTCAGAGACAATAGTAGAAATATCAGAATAACCTCAACTTGTCATCAGCAACCTTCAAATAAGGAAAGGAATGATATATTCTAAGATATGAAGGTAAATACCTCCCAACCAACAATGTTATGCCCAGAAAAATTATCTTTCAAACTTCATGGAGAAATTAGAATATTTCAAGATAATACAAACTAAGGCAATTTATGACAACCAAGCCAGATAAACAGAAAATTATGAATGGGACAATTCACAGGGAAGAAGAAAAAAGTTAGCCATATTTGTATGAACAGAATATAGGATACACTTCATGGAAGAAACAGATGAGCAAAGAAGGAACAGGAAAGATACAACTATGCCCAATACAATAAACCAGCAAACTCAGGGAGAAAGGAAATGGAAAGCCAATAATCCAGCCACGCAGAATATCACCCAACAAAATATTGGGAAACTTCAGGCGTCTTCCTTGATAACCCTTAAAGTAAATGGCCTCAACCCACCAACAAAAGACACAGAGAAATCAAAAGGCAAGATTCAACTATCTTCTGCTTCCAAGAAACCCACTTAGCCCCAAAGATGATCATGAACTGAATGCCAATGTCTGAAAATCAAACTACCAACAAATGGAAGCTGCAAACAAGTAGAAGTAGCTATCATTAGATCAGACAAAGTATAGTTAAAACTGAACTAATCAGAAAGAACAAAATTGGACATTTCATCTAAATAAATGGAATAATCCATCAAGAAGATATTACAGTTGTATAAAATTAAGCACCAAATACTGAGACTCCTAACTTCATAAAACAATAGAAGAAGTCATAGAAGAACACACAGGTTCAGGCAGTAATAGTTGGAGGCTTCAATATCCAACTCTCTTACTCTGGTCATCCAGACTAAAAATATGCAAAGAAACTCACAGAAAAACTACACCATGGATCAACTGGGCCTAACAAATATCTACAGAATATTCCACCCAACAGACATGGAATATACATTCTCAGCAGCTCATGGATCTTCTTCAAAATTCAACACTTAGTAAGCCATAAAACAAACCTTAACAAATACAAAAAAAAAATTTAGAAATTCCTTTTATCCTATCAGATAACAGAAAGTTGAAGCTAAAAAAAGAGAGAGAGAGAGAGAGAGAGAGAGAGAGAACACCAAAACTTCACAATAGTTTGGAGACTAAACAACATACTTCTCAGTGAACAATGGGTTATTTAAGAAATCAAGGAGAAAAATAAAAAATGCCTAAAAACAAATGAAAATGATAACACTACCTACCAAGTCTTCTGGGATACAGCCAAGGAAGCCTTAAGTAGAAAATTTATAGCCATAAGTGCCTATATCAAGAAATCAGATATTCAGATGGCAGTGACCTCTGGAATGACTCAAAAGGCACCATAGTGCTAAGAAGTAACAGAGAAATGCTAGGCACTGAAACATCTCTATCACACCTTCCAAGGCTCAGGGTCCATTGCAGAAGAGGTGGCAGAAAGAATGTAAGAGCCAAAGGAAGGATAGGACTCCTTACAATGCAGTCTTTCAGAAACAAAATGGCCTGAATACCCATGACCTCACAGTTCCTGCCACCACCTACATAAGACTCTGATAATTGGAGGAAAAAATGATGACGTCAAAGCAAGAGACAGACTAATTGAGGGAGGGGGGATGTGATGGGGAATGGACCTGCAAAGGGGAACGTGAGGGGGGAATTAATATGGTTTATTGTCTATAATTATGGAAGCTGTCAATAAAAAAGGGAAAAAGGAAATTAGAGAGATTTCAAGCAAACACATTAGCAATCTACCTCAAAGCTCTATAAAAACAACAAACCAATAGCAAACCCAGCAGATTGTAAGAAAAAATAAAAATCAGAACGGAAATTAATAACAGACAATAAAATAACAATACACAGAATTAATGAAATGAAGATCTGGTTTTTCAAGAAAGTAGATAAGATAGATAAGCCCTTAGCCAAACTAATAAAAAGAAGTGAGTATAACCAAATTAAAAAAAATGATAAAAAGGACTTGACACCAGACCCCAATGAAATCCAAAACACCATTGGAAAATACTTTGAAAACTTACATTCCAAAAAGCTAGAAAATCTAGAAGAAATGGACAAATTTGTAAACACATATAACCTCTCTAAATTAAAAGTGGATGACATCAATAATTTAAATAAACCAATAATTTTAAAAAGCAATGAGATTAAAGCTGAAATTAAAAGTTCCCCCCACCAAGAAAAGCCCAGGAGTTGATGGCATTCACAGCAGAATTCTATCAAACCTTTAAAGACAATCTAACATCAATTCTCCAGGTATTTCACAATATAGAAAGAAAATGAAGGTTTCTAAATTCACTCTACAAAGCCAGCATTACTCTGATTCCTTAAATGAATAAAGACACAACAACAATAACAAAAGAACTATAGACTAATTTCTCTGGTGATCATAGATGCAAAAATTCTCAACAAGATCATTCAAAATGAATCAAAGAATGCATTAAGAATATTATCCAGGGCTGGAGAATTGGCTTAGCGTTTAAGGCACTTGCCTGCAAAGCCAAAGGACCCAGGTTTAATTCCCCAGAACCCACATAAGACAGATGCACAAGGTGGCACATACACCTGGAGTTCACTTGCAGCATCTGAAGGCCCTAGTGCACCCATTCTCTCTCACTCTATCTATCTATCTATCTCAAATAAATAAAATAAATAAATAAATAATTCCTATGACAATACTCACAGAGATAGAAGAAATAATCTAGGAATTCATATAGAACTACAAATGACTACGAATAGCCAAATCAATCATAAGGATAAAGAACACAGTGAGAGGTATCTGATCTCAAATTATGCTATAGGGCATTTATGATAAACAGTGGAATTTTACTTAGTAGTATAGAAAAATGAATCATAAAATTTGCAGGAAAATGGATGAATCTGGAAAGAATTATATTAAGTGAAGTGACTCAAATACAGTAAAACCAAAACCACACATTCTCTCTGATATGCAGGTCTTAGCTTGTAAGACCTATAAGTATGTATATCTAGAGTGGCAACAGGGAAAAAACCTATAAAGATAGAACTGTAACTAAAATAAAGAGATGAGCTAGAAGAATGGAGAAGGAAGGGCAAGATGATATATGTGGCATGTAAACAAAAGGGAGGAAAATATAGAAAAAGGAACTGGGGAGGGCACAGGGCTAGGAAGGGCAGGAGAAAGAATGGGAATCAGCAAAAGATGTATTTTAAAATGTGCCCTCCATATGCAAATTTGGATGGTTGCAGTGGAGTTGTCCCAAAGGAGAGACCACAGGTACAGAAATAAAGAGGCAGGACTACTCAAACTCTGTGGAGCTCAGATGATTCAATCATAAGCTCCAGATGCCAGACAGGGAGTTACAATTTTGTATGTCATCTTAGTTTAACTTTAGTGAGTAATATGCATCTAAAAATTCATCCATTTCTTTGAGATTTTCTAATTTAAATTTCTGTCTTAGAAGATCCCTTAAAGTTTTGGTATATTGTGTTTTCATTTTCATCTGATTATAGGAATTTTTCTTTTCCTTTCTGACTTTTTTAGTGACCCATTCAGCATTCATTAGTGTACTATGCAATCTCAAAGAACTTGCATATGCTCTATAGCTTCCCTTGTGGTTGATCTCTAGTTTTATTCCACTGCAGTCAGATAGAATATAAGAAATTATTTCAGTTATCCTATGTGTGTTAAGCCTTGTTTTCTGCCATATTGTGTGCTTTATTTTAGAGAAAGTTCCATGGACTGTGGAAAAAAATGTGTGCTTTTCAGTGCTTGCATGATGTCCCTTTGTTCTATTGTGTCATTTAACTCATTCTCTCTCTTTGTTTTGTTGTTGTTGGGATGACCTAACAGTTGTGTTCAATGCATATATGTTTAAAATTGTAATATTCTTTTCATGAGTTCTTCCCTTAATTACACACACATATACAAAAATCAGTCCTTTTACTGTCTTAGCATATAAATGCTATATTTTTATTAGATATTATCAGAGATGGGGGAGGAAGAATAAGAACAAATTAACTCAGTGCATCGTGTTGGTAGCATGTTTTGCCAATTACATTCCAACCTCTGGAAACCCACGCAAACTGAATAATGAGACTTTCAGGGTGACCCTGAATTATTCTACCATTGCTTTGAAAGTTATAAAGCTATATGTCCACTATATGCATACTATTTTTATACTATCAGTAGAGTTCACATTACTGTCTTTGGATTTCTGGGTTAGAAAGCAATTGTTGATGTGTTTTATAATTTTACTTTGGCTTTAGTAACCTACTTCATTCCTAATGACAAAGGTAAGGCCAGAATCTGTTTCATAAAATAAAAAAACATGCATATGTGTCTATTCAATTATTAGTCTACAATGTGTTACGAAAATTATAAAAAAGAGAAATGAATTCATTTATAAGTTTAAAAATTGTAGGGTTGGAGAGATTGCTTAGTGGTTAAGGCAGTTGCCTATGATGCCTAAGGACCCAGGTTTGATTCCCTATACCCATGTAAACCATATGCACAAAGTGGTGCATATGTCTTGAGTTCATTTTCAGTAGCTGGTGGCCCTGGTGTGCCCATTCTGTCTTTATCTGACTCTCTCAGTCTCTCTCTCTCTCTCTCTCTCTCTCTCTCTGTCTCATAAATAAATAAAATATTTATTTTTTTCCTTTATTAGTTATGTACATACTCAGTGTGTAAACAGCCATGCTGGTACCATCATTAGCCTCCTCCCTGTCCTCGCCCCTCAAAGGGACCCTCCTCATTGGGAATTGTGAATCATGCATTGTGTGGGTAGCCATTAGTTATGGGGAAGAGGCAATGTCTCTGTGCATAATGTCCCAATTTGTGGCTCTAACAATCTTTCCACCCCCTCTTCCACAAACTTCCCTGAGCCATGTTGGGTTCATTTTAGGTCTACTTCAGTGATGAGGTTTTGGGAACCTTTGTATTTCTGGATATCTGGTTTGGTGGGAGTTGAGTGTTCTCTGTGTCTATCTCCTTCACCCTTGTGCTGTTTCCAGGTTTACCAAGAAAGCACTCTTGCTCATTTCCCCAGTTACTTTATGGTTTCAGCTGGGGCCCTGGTGAGGTACGATGGGCTGAATTTCTCCCCTCAGGTTCTGTGTCCAACTGAAAAAGAAAAGCAGATTCTCCAACAGAGGGTGAAGTCAACACTTGATAAATGGGATAACCATTATTATTTTGGAGAGAATTTAATAGGCCTAGGCCCTCTTATAGCCCAAGATTTGTGGGAGCTTGATATTGGAGAGCAAACTCAATTTTTGGATATGGTTTTGAATTGTTTCCCAGTTCCAGCTATGGGTTCCATTCCACTGACTGGATCTGTTAGCCAATTCAAGAGCATTTTGTTACCCACCATGGCTGTGTGCCACTATTGCACTTGGGTGAGCATCACGTCAGGTTGTTTGCTGCTGAGTAGCTTAGACCACAAGTTGCTTGGATAGATGTTGGTCATTTTCCCCCAGTTGCTCATGTAGCACCTTCTGGCACTAGACAAGCTGTCTGGGGACTGACTCTCCTCCAGATTCCAGCCAAGTCTCTCCATGTTCTGTACCAACAACTATGGTGTCTTCGGTGGTAGGGTCTTGCCATTAACCTTTGGTGGGTAATCAAGTGCTCTTACAGAAATCTGTCTTCTTTTGGGAAACCTCACAGTTCTCTCTGGTCAACAGCTCATTGTGGATGTTAACTGTATCCTAGTATTGGCAGTTACGTCTGTTTCTGCTACTCTTTGAGGACTGTGCTATTTTACACTTATTGTATTTATTTCTTATTGTCTCATATACAAGCATTTCGTTTCAGCCCTTCTCCATTCAGGTGCTAAAGTAGAAACTACTTAAGCATAAAATCATGCCTTATTTTTAACTCCTAAATTGTTTACCATGTATTAGCTCAATGTGCTTGAGCTCATACATGATGGATTAGAAATACTGATGAATCTCTCCAAGTTTGGCTGTTTTAAGTGTTGCATGCTACCTAGTTCACTCACTCATTCTGGACAGTAAAATTTATTTCTCTGCCAAATATCAAATATTTACTGAGAACTTATTTCTACAGATGGATAAATGTCTACCCATTTTCATATGTAACATATTTTCATATATGTTATGAAATATATATTCATATATATGACAATAAATAGCTCATACTCTTAGAAAACATCTTAGAATTTCATTTTTATCATGACCAAATTTCAACACTGTGTGTAATTTTATATGTCATTCTAAAGAAATTACATTTATGTACACAGAAATGTGTCTTTAGGCATTTCATCATTGTAGGAACATCAGATTTTACTTACTCAAATTAAGATGGTTACACTATCATTGGGCCATTTATCCCAGGGCACCACTGTCATGTATGCATTGATAGAATGCTATCAATATATCATTATGCAGTGCGTAACAGCATATAATTAAATGGAAAATGATTATTACTCATCATCTATCATAACTTGATCTACACCTTCGTATTATCCAGGCTTCTTGAAATACCAAATCAAAGAGTGAATCTAATGGTCCAAACCTTAAAAACCATAGGTCTTTGATGACATAATCAAAGTTGTAACTATGGGTCCTTTACTTTTAATATCTATGGACAAGCTGGGCATGGTGGCGCACGCCTTTAATCCCAGAATTTAGGAGGCAAAGGTAGAAGGATTGCTGTGAGTTCGAGGCTACCCTGAGACTACATAGTGAATTCCAGGTCAGCCTGAGCCAGAGTGAGACCCTACCTCGGAAAACCAAAAATATATATATACATATCTATGGACAAAATTAAATCAAAACTCTTGGCTACAGTTACTGCAAATCTTGAATGTTCACCACATTCCAACAACAAAATATGATGATTGTCATTCAAATAATGCTTAATGCTTAAAGGTATTTTTGTCACCTAAACAGAAATAGGAATTAGAAAGAGTAAATTTTATATAAATGAGGAATACTCTTGCCTCCTCAATAACAAAACAGTTTTCTAAACTCAGAAGCAGAATTAAAAAATCCTTAAAGTGATATAGGTCTGTAAAGAATCTACTACATCTTAGTTCAAATAGCTACTTTCATCAGTCCTGTTGGATAAATCCTGGAAAACAGTGCTTATGATAAGCTTGAAAAACAAGAGGCAAGTAAGATCTCTAAGTATCGGGTAAGGTTGACACCATTTAGATACATTTGTCTGCCCAAGTATGTACTATGACTTAAGCATGCATAAAAAATAAATCCTGACAGTAAAAAAAAAAGTCATAAAATTGTAATCTTCTGGCTAGTGGAATTTAATCACCTTTTCTTTAAAAAAATCATTTGCTTCTGACTGTTTAATTACCAAGAATTGCTAAAATGGGATACTGTTCCTTTCATCTTCTTAGCTGAGAAGCATTTTATCTGCACCTTTCATAATAATTTAACATGAGGGGGGACCTGGAGAGATATATTGGAGATTAAGGTGTTTTCCTGCAAAGCCAAAGGACCTTGATTTAATTCCCCAGGACCCATGTAAGCCAGATATACAATGGGGCGCATGCATTTGGAGTTCATTCACAGTGGCTGGAGTCCATTTTCTCTCTCCCTCTCTCTGCCTCTTTCTCTCTCTCTCAAATAAATACATAAAAATAACAATAAATAATTTAACATGAGCTTATACTAAATAACTAATACAAATAAACTATGGTGTGCTATGTACACTTCTAAGCACTGCATGAAAAGTACTACATGTGCTTCATCTTATGTTGAAGCCTATATAATTCAACCAGATTGTAGAATAGTGATTACTACTGGCTGGGAAGTATAGGAAGAGATGGGGATAGAGGAAGGATGGACAAGAGATAACAAAAAATAGATTGAGCAAATAAGTTCTGGTGCTCCACTGCAGAGTCCAATGACTGTATTTCATAGTAATTTGTGTTTTATAAAGATACATAAATTATCGGGAGAGAGAAATGCTAATTACTCAGATTTAATGAGTGCATTCTGTATGCATTTAATGAAACATTACACTACATATCATAAATTTGTATAACTAGTAATTGTTGCTAAACATGTAACACAAAAATATAAAGTAAACAATTTGTATGCACATATATCCATGATTTTTGTATGTAAAAATATTTTGATTGTTAGGAACCTGGAGCCAGATGTAATTGTTGAGTAGCTCATTCTCCCAAATTAAAACAAACCCTGCTTGAAGGAGGGGGTGGAGTCTCATAAGACATGAAGCTAATAAAACTTACAAGATTCAGGAGGTTCAGAAAATTACAAGATTCACAAGGCCTTTTCCAAATGGTAGTAAAGAGGTTAAAAAAAAAAAAGTTGCTGACAGATATGAGACAGTTGGGTGGGAGCTGCCTTCATTTGGGTCATGGAGCCTGTAAGGTAAGTTGTCACTCAGGCTCAGTGAGTTTTTCAGTGATACAGTTGCCTTTGAGTCACCTATACTCTTGTAAATAATCATACTAAACATATCAGTTCACTAAGCTAGACTTGATTAGAATCTTTTCTTTGGTCTGCTGTAAGTGCTCTACTTGGAGAGGATAGATATTTGTTCATATTGTCTTAAGAAAATCCCCTCAGGACAATCCATGTCTGAAAGGGGACTGATGCAACCAAGGAGGAGTTAGAGGAGAGTAGTTTAATGTATAATAAGGCATGCAACTAAGGTTTATCTGTCTTAAAGTGAAGCGCACATTTTCGATATGACTACCTTTCCTCATGTGGAATGGGACAGTGTCCTTCCTTGCAGTAGTGGTAGTGTCATCTTCCATGCAAGTAAGGCTAAGTTATCTCAGAGAGAAGCAACCTAAGAAAGAATACCAGGGTAACAATCTTGCTGCATCTGTCATGGGGTAGCATTCATCCTTATAAGTGTCTGCTTCATGAATATGTAGATGAACCCAAAATGATTATGGGTTATAGGATATATTGTAGTCCCTCCAAAAAGCACATATTATGATAATAAGCATGCATGGCTTTTCTGCAGGTGATAAGACATGCAACTGAGGTGTGGTTGTCTGCTCAGAAAAATTTCCTATATAAGGGAGAAATTCCAATGATAAAAAGACATGGACATGCTATCCTCTGTCTTATCTGCCTATGTGGCAAGAAAGGTGTTTCTGTTTAATACAATTACCAGGACAAAAAGGAAGCAGTAAAAATTATATTGCATTAAAGAACTCTTCTTGTGTACAAAACTTGAACCCTTAATAAGAATCAGAAAGTTAAAGGAAGAAACGAAAATTGGAGTTAGCAGCCATAGGTTGTTGGGCAAAAGTCCTAATGTCTATGGTGGGATACTGATGGATAGTAGCGCTGCTGATAGTGATTAGGACCCTGGCACCCTTCTTCTGAAGGTAGTTAGGGACACAGACCCAAAGGAACATAGATGCTGTTGTTACCTTTGCATTGCTGGAACACAAGACCTGACCAAAAGCAGCTGATGGGAGTGAAGAGTTTGCTTTGGCTTATATCTTAAGGGGAAGTATCATGACTGCACAGGCATAGACTGGGCATCATGATCTTGCCATAGAAGGGAGAAAATTGCCACTATCTGGTGACCAAGCATTCAAAATATAAGAGTTTATGGAGGACATCAGGTTCAAACCACCATATTCTACTCCTAGCCCCCACAGACTCAGAACCATCTCAAGATGTAAAAATGTGTTCCAATTTTAAATGTACCCATGTTTATCAATCCCAATACTACAGAAAAGTCCAAGATCTCAACTTATACTCAACATAGTCTCTAAAATGTAAACCTGAAAAACTAAAACACAAGTTTTATGTATCTAATGGCACAGAATAAACAATTTCCCTGCAAAAGAAGGCATAACATGCAAAGACTGAACTAACTCAAGATCTAAAACAAGCAGGGCAATCATCAAATGCTATAGCTCCATGTAGAGCATCTGGAACTCACAAAGGTCTGGAGATCCAATCATGCTGCTACAGCTGAGCTACCCACAGCCTGGGGGAAAAAAAAAATCAGTCCCAAGCCAGAAGCTCTCTTTGGCAGCCATCTCATAGTCCTGGCATCTCCAAAATCCTGGAGTCTCTACCACAACCCACAATTCCATGCTATTGCCATCCAGGACCTCCACAAAGGGAGTTCAACAACCCTGCCTGTTAAAATCATTTTCACATTGCTGTCACAAAGAAGCTGACCCAGAGCAGCTTGTGGGAGGAAAGGGTTTATTGTGGCTTATAGACTTGAAGGGAAGCTCCACTGTGGCAGAGAAAAATGATGGCAAGAGCAGAGGATGGTCATCACCTCCTAGACAACATCAAATAGACAACAGCAGCAAGAGAATGTACCTTCAAACACTGGCAAGTGGAATCTGGCTATAATACCCATAAGCCCATCCCCAACAATACATCACCTCCAGGAGGCACAAATTCCCAAATTGCCACCAGCTAGGGGACTAGCATTCAGAACACATAAGTTTTGAAGGACACCTGAATTAAACCACCACATTTCTCCCCTGGTCCCCATACGCTAATAACCATACACGATGTAAAATATAATACATTCAGTCTAACTTTAAAAGTCCCATAGTTTTTAAGCCGGGCGTGGTGGCGCACGCCTTTAATCCCAGCACTAGGGAGGCAGAGGTAGGAGGATTGCCATGAGTTCAAGGCCACCCTGGGACTACATAATGAATTCCAGGTCAGCCTGGACCAGAGTGAGACCCTACCTCGAAAAAAAAAAAAAAAAGTCCCATAGTTTTTATCAATCCCAATGTTGTTCAAACATCCCCATAGTCCAAGGCCTTTTAACTGAACCATGACATTAAAAAAACTGGTATAGAATAAAAATTCACACTGCAAAGGATAGCACTGGGCATAGCAAAGAAATATTCAACCGATTCAAGGTTTAAAACAAACAAGGCAAACATCAAACTCTATAGCTCCAAGCCCAACAACTCTAAACAGGGACAGGTCTCCCATTTCAATAATTCTAATCAGTGACGAGTCTCTGGAAATCGAATTACACCCTTCCAGCTAGGCTACTCACAGTCCTGGGAAACTTCACCTGGTACCAGCAAGATGTCCTTGGCAGCCATCTCATATTCCTGGCATCTACACTTCAATCCACGGTTCATCCACAGGACTCCATAGGCCTCCATGCAGGTAATCCAACAAGCCTGCTTCATACTGCCCATGACCATTTTCAACAAATAAAACCGTGTTGCAAATTCAATTCCCCTCTCTTTCCTGCATTTGTTATACTCTATAATACCAGGTGGGCTACCAAGTTGCTATTCCAGAGTGGAATAAAGTAGACTTTGAAGAACAGGACATTCCTTTAGCATTCAGGTCCCTTACTTCAAAAGAGTCTGCATTCTTCCTGTTGTCTTAATGCAGATCAGCTGGATCAATCTCACCGGTTGTAATCTTTCAAACAATTGTGGCTGAAGAGGCAGCAGTTTCAGACCAAACATTAAAATTCTTCCACGTTTCTCCCATAAATGAGCTCTAAAGGACCAGAAGCCACACAGTCAGCTTTGTAGCAGCTACAACCCCATTTTTTCTGGTACCAGTTTTCTGTTGTAGTTACCTTTGCATTGTTCAGACAAAATATCCATCAAAATCAGCTAATGGGGGGAAATAGTATATTTTGGCTTACAGCCTCAAGGGGAAGTTTCATGATGGCATAGTATAAACAGAGGCTGGGCATCACTTCTGCCACATCAGGTAGAAAACAGCAGTATGATAATGAGTCAAGTTCAGACAAGGGGGAGCTGGCTACAACACATCAAAGACAGCCCCCCAAAACACACCTCCACCATAAAGCCTCCAAATTCCAGATTTCCACCAGCTAGGGACCAAGCATTCAAAGCACATGAGTTAATTGGGTCATCTGATTCAAGCCACCACAGATGCCAAACTTCTCTAGTGAGTGAGACTAGAGAATAACTCCAGTCTCAACCAAAACCTAACTCATCAAGATGGCATTTGGGGACAGCCCTCTGCTTTATTTCCTGATTATTCCTTCTGCCTGGAACCTTTTGGCAGCACATTTTCTAGCTGGCAGCAGTCCTCAATCCTTCATTTGAATCAGCTTATCAGGAGCCTCCCACAAACATTCAAAGAAATTAGTCCACTTCATACTGACTTACTGCCTGATGTACATCCAGAATGGTATAAAAATCTTTGATCCAAGTCACTGCATGGCTATCCTCTTTGGACTCCTCCCAACTCGGGAGTTTTTCTGTTTTACTTTTGTTTTCATTTCTAATAAGCCCTTGTTTAACTTGCCCTTCTGCTTTGTCTCTGCTTGTCCTGTTTCTCAGATCATAAAACAATGAGTTTAAGAGTCACTAGCTTGGAGACTTTTAATGACAGAAGAGTGGCTGGTGCTCTAACCTCCAAGCTAAGCCTGTCAAGAGCTGAGAAAGACTCCATCCTCCCAAAACACACAAACACCACCTTCCTATAGTTGCTGACTAGAAAGGGCCTTGAGGACCTCAGAAAGCTTACAAGTGTTATAAGATCTACAAGGCCCTCTCCAAGGATATAAAAACAAAGCAAGCAGTTTTGAGGAGAAGTGCGAGTCTTTGCCTGCAATGTCAGAGGGGAGCTCCTAGAATGCAGCTTTTTGAGCAATAACCCATGCTCCTGTAAATAACCTTAATAAATGTTTTGGTCCACTAAGCTAGAATAGGGTGAAATCATTTCTATGACCTGTTATCAGTGCTCTATGAATTGGCATTTGTTCATGTCTCTCCAGGTAGTCACACAGTACCATTATAGTCCCTTTTCTATTTTAATGTAGAGGTCTTACAAACTTAATTTACATCTCTGTGGAGATACATACTGCAAACATGCATAAAGATATATATATGTATATATATATATATATATATATATATATATATATATATGAGAAATAGAGGAAAATTGAAATAATTAATTGTACTTTATCTGATCACACTGAGATAAAACTACAAATCAACATCAGGAAAAGCTATATAACATAAACAAACTCATGGAATAATGAGTGGGTTGTTGAAGAAATCAAGAAGGAAATCAAATTATGAATGTATAGCCAACATCATACTAAATGGGGAAAACTCAAAGCATTTCCACTATAATTGGAAAGAAGACTGGGGTGTCCACTTTCTCCACTGTCATCAGTATATTACTAGCAATCTTAGTACAGTTATAAGGCAAGAGACACATGTAAGAAGGATACAAATAGGAAAGGAAGAAGTCAAATTATTGCTACTTGCAGATGATATGATTATACGCATAAGGAACCCTAAATACTGTACCAGAAAACTCTTAGAGCCGATAAGCACTTTCAGCAAACTAGCAAAATTAATAGTAGCTTTCCTATATACCAATAATAAATATGCTGAAAATAAAATCAGGGAAACAATCCCATTCACAGTTACCTAAAATATATACCTTGGAATAAACCTAACCAAGAAAATTAAATACTTCTACAATTAAAACATTAGAGACTGCCAGGCTATGTAGAAATATCCTGAGGCACACCCCACCCAAAAACTGATGGAGGCCCTAATTACCCCACAGTGAACACTAATAACCCTACCAAGTAGGGCCCTCAAGGAAATGGAGACTGGGGTTGAAGTGATACAAGATTATAACCTGTGTAAAATATATACATTTATATAAATTGAAAATGGCATTAATAATAACTTTAGAAGCTGAAGGGTCTCCTTAGTTAAGGGCGCTTGCTTGTAAAGCCTGATGGTCCAGGTTAAGTTGCTCAGTACCCACATAAAGCCAGATACAAAAAGTGGTGCATGCATCTGGAGTTCATTTACAGTGGCAGAAGGCCCAGGTGTGGCCACACTTTCTTTCCTTTCTTTCTTTCTTTTTTTCTTTCCTTCTTCCCTTCTCTCTCTCTCTTTCTCTGTATCTACCTATCTCTCATAACATTGTTAAATACTTTATAACAACAGGGAATTCAAAGAAGACACTAAGAAATGGAGAGATATTCTATGTTCATGGATTGTAACAATCAGTATTGTGAAAATAGCTATCTTTCCAAAAGCAATCTACAGACTTAATTCAATCTCCATCAAAATTCCATGACAGGTTGGAGAGATGGCTCAGCAGTGAAGGGACTTGCCTACAAAGTCTAACAACCAGGTTCAAGTCCCCAGTACCAATGTAAAGCCAGATACACAAAGTGGCACATGCATCTGAAGTTTGCAGTAGCTGGAGGCCCTGGCATGCCCATTCTCTCTCCCTCTCTCTCTCTCTCTCTCTCTCTCTATCTATCTATCTATCTCCACTTATAAAATAAATAAATAAGAATAAAATTTAAAGAATCCCAATGCCATTCTTCGTTAAATTATTTTTAAAAAGCCTAAAATTCTTCTGAAAGCACAGGAACCTCAGGTATCCAAAGCAATCCTGACCAACAAAAATCAGGCTGAATCTGTCACCATGCCTTGTTTTTAAGTTATGTTATGGAACCATAGGAACAAAAACATCACGGGCATGTAGAACAACGGAAGAGAACTCAAGACCTAGATATAAACCCAGACAGCTACAGCTATCTGATATTAGACTAAAAATCACCAAAAATATTCACTGGGAAAAGGCAGCCTCTTTAACAAATGGTGCTGGGAACACCAGACATCTAAATGTTGAAGGAAACTGGATCCTTATCTCTTTCCATCCATAAGAATCAACTTGAAATGGATCAATGACCACAACACCTTGAATCAGTAAAATTTGCAGGATAATGGATAGAACTAGAAGAGATTATACTAACTGAGGTAATCCAGGCTCAGAAAGTGAATGACATATGTTCTCTCTTATATATGGAACCCAGCTTCAATTTTTTTTAAGATTTGTATAGGAATTAGAGAAAGAGTCAGTAGCAGAGGACAGGAATCTAGAAAGGAGCCATGAGGGAGGGAGTAAAAGGAGGTGAATAAAGGGGAGAGCAAATAAGTAGAGAGGCAGAATCTTATGGATGGAAATATCTAAGTGAGGTCAGGAGAGGGGAACAGAGGAGAGGAAGAAGTAGGGGGAGGCTTAGTCAAAATTAAAGATGTTATGAATAAGCCATATGGAAACCTAATTCTTTGCTAGCTAAGAACATACCCTGTGGGTGTGGAAAAATGCTGTGCCCAGAAACCATAGATTGTTACAGAAAAATTTCAGTGTCTAGGACGGAATACATCCCAGTAAGTTATGGTTTCAGGGAGGTCCCTGAGGCCCTCAGAACATTACAGGCTATTGCCATAGTCTTGGTCACTCACCAGAACTAGGTGATAAGACCTATCACTGAATAAATCACATACTTCAGGTGCAGGACACCAGAAATCAAGCAGGAGCTAAGCAGGAAGCCTCTTCCCCATTGACTAGCTGTCAGGATGCTGGAAAGAGCTATGCAGCCTGTTAGTGGAGAAAAGTGAAAATGGGCTTAGCCAACAGTGGACTCTGCAAGCTACATGGCTGGCTATCCAGGGAAAATATGCCAAGTGGTGCAATGGTGGCATGTCCATTACGGAGAAACCAATTGCTTTCTGACTGGATTTGAAACCCACTCCACAGGAACGAATTCACATGTACTACTGGAAACCTAGACAAAAGCCTATAGCTGTGGAAATCATAAGCTCTAAGGAGAAGCTTCTGTTGTGTGGCTAAATAGATATATTATGCCCACTAACTTACCTTCTGTTTACTTTTATGATAATATATTAATGTTACTGTTATTTTGGTTAGAGACACTTATCTTCTCACATGTCAGTGACCACTTGAGGTGACTCATAATTCACCAAAGTGCTGAGAAGTGACAGTGGAGTGTTCAGCACTAAATGGGACATCTCTGTCACACCATCCAAGGCTCAGGGACAATTATAGAAGAGGTGGCAGAAAGAATAGAAGAGCCAAAGTATGGTATGGACTGCTTTGGAATGCCATCTTCTGGACACAAAGCAGATGTGGTATTCATGATCTCACAGAGACTGGCACTATCTACACAAGACATGCATAATATGAAGACAAAAAGAGATGACATTAAAGTAGAAGAGGGACTAGTTAGGAAGAAGGGGTTCAGTGTATGGGTACAGGAGGGGATACAAAGGAGGCTCAATGGAGGGAATTATGATCAGGGTATATCATGCATATGTATGTAGCTGGTGAATAATAGTTACAAAACAATATAGTGGTCAGTCTATCTAAAAACCTCATTGACTGATACTCTGCCCATCGATGGCCCATGTGTCTTCTCTAATGTCATCTTTGTCTCCAATAACTATTTGATACAATGTGCATTTTTGGAATCACACTGTCCCTTGACCAAGTAGAATAAGGAGACCTGAGATTTATAAATTTGTGTTTTGATCATAGCTGTATTTAACCCAGTGCTTGGGGAATACATGAAATGTAATAAATTCCTGTTCATTAAAAAATGTGATCAAGGACTGGAGAAATGGCTCAGCTGTCAATGATGCTTGTTTGTAAATATTTTAATATTTAAAATAATAAATATTTTTAAATATGTTAAAAATAGTGTGTAAATATTGGTACTTAAAGATTCAAGCTTTCATAAAGGGAATGAGCCATCTGGCAATGCATTACAAATGTGTGCTAACTTCTAGTTAAAGAACACTTACCTGTTTGTATTCATTTAACTAGTTTAGCTTCTAGTCTTGAAGAACACTGAACAGCAAGTGATCCATATTAAAAGTGTTCGCTGATTACTGGTACATATGCTGTTCTAAACAGAGCAGTTTGATTTCATGCAAGAATAGATCTATCAAGAGAGTAGCTTGACTAGATAGAGGCAGAGAAAAATTTCATATCCCCAATATTATTTTGTCTTTTGGCAAAGACAAGGATGCAAGACATGGAAATGCTGATATTCACTAAGTAAAGTACTTTGAGGATCCAAGGCTAACTCCCACGGGATGACTCATGGATGTACCCAACGAGGACTATACTACAGTTTAGAAAATAATAGGAAATGAGAAAGTAGTTGGTATCTTTGAAGTAAAAATAGAAGATGCTGTCTACAAGCAGGTTACAATAGAAAAAAGGAAATGAGGGTAAAGTTGGAAAGACTGAGAGCTTACATTTAATGATATTCTTAAGGGGATATTAGAATTGAAAGAATAACCAAATGATGGCAAAAGGCAATAGAATACAGACAGTGAAGAAAAGGACAAAAACTGATAACTGACAAAAAGTTGTTTTCTATTGTTTAAATTAATAAAAAAGTAAGCTGCATATTACACTTGGGCCTTTGAACCCTCAAATTGAAATAACATTTTTGTAAGAAGAAGCTGTCAAGGAGAGAAAGGGAGAAGAGGTGAAAAGCATGAGGAAGAGGAAGGAGAAGAGAATTATAATGTAAGAAAACTGGAAATAAGAAAATACAAGAAGCAGGGGAGAGGCTCAGTCAGTAAAGCACTTGCCATCCAAGTGTGAGGACCTGAGTTTGGATTCTCAGGTCCGCATAAACCGTGCACACAGCAGTGTGTGCATGTAGTACTACCTGCTGGAGAGGCCACAGGAAATGAAGCAGAGACCTGTAACTCACAGCCTGTTGGATATGAAACAACACCCAGGACCTTGCAGCCATGGGATCTGCATCAAGCAGCATCATGTATGGTGACATGGAAACTCCAAAAGGAGGCGGCCAAAATGTTTCTACTGCCGCTATAATTTAGGTTCTGAAAACTACCTTTTCTTTTAAGTAATACATGAATTAACCTGATCATGGGTTAATGAACCAAGTAATAACCTGACTATGAAAATCTTTGAAAGGACAATCTTGTTTTTCACAGAATGTAGCTTCTTCTTTCTTTGAGAGATAGGCTTAGCTAACTGGTTTCATTGTTCTTTTTGCAACACATATTAAGGTGACGTGAAGAAAATGAAGAGTTAAGCCACAGGGTGGAAAGGAACATCCTGAGGCACTTGCCACTCTCCCCAGAGACAGATTGACTGATAACTGTCATGACCCTCAGTGAACACCAAGAATCCCATTGTGGACTAGGGGCAGGGAGACAGGATATGAGTATAACCTGCTGGGCGTGGTGGCACATACCTGTAATGTCAGCTCTCGAGAGGCAGAGGTAGGAGGATATCTGCACGTTTGAGGCCAGCCTGGGACTATAGAGTGAGTCCCCAGTAAGCCTGGGCTAGAGGGAGACCCTGTCTCAAAAAAATTAAGAATATAACTTGATGGGAATATAACTAATACCAGATAGGTGAATACAATAAAATTCATAATCAATAAAAGTTTTAAAAAGAGCTAGAGACATGGCTTAGTGGTTAAGGTACTTGCCGGCAAAGCCAAAGAACCTAGGTTCAATTCCCCAAGACCCACATAAGCCAAACACACAACATGGAACATGTGTCTTGAGTTCATTTGCAGCCACCAAAGGCCCTGGCGCACCCATTCTCTCTCTATCTGTCTCTCTGTCTCCCCCTCTCAAATAAAGAAATAAAAATAAAGCTGACTGTGGGCTTGAAGAGAAAAGTAACTAGAAAAGAACACAAAATTGCTCAGCAGTATGAACACCACAGCAGGGCCTGTCTTCACAAAGCAGACTTGGACCCTGATAACGACCAAGCTGTGTGCCCACCTCTACCTCCAATTTCATAGTTGAAGCCTACCAATGTGGCCTCTATTTGGTGGTAGAGCCACTAATTAAGATTACATTAGGTCACATAGCAAGGGCCTTGCGCCACTCTAACGGGGGCCACGAGAGGAAGCAGAGGAAACAATAACGGATGCACATGCACAGAGCAAAGGCCACGCAAAGACAGACAGGAGACAGGCTGTCTGGGAGCAGCAGAGAGAGGCCTCTGCAGAAAACAAAATGCCAATACCTTGATCCAGCCTTTTTCTAACCTTCAGAACTGTGAGAAATAATTTTAGCTAAGCCCTTCAGCTTGCAATAATTGTCAAGGAAACCAAAAATAGAAACCTGGCTAATTCAAACGCTGGAAAATGGCTACCAATAAATGAATTTTTTTCTTGTGTGTTTTGCTATCATGGCAACTAATGGGAAGTTATTTTATTTCTATTGGTTAGAGCTCCCTCAATATGAAAGAGTATGAAAATATCTCTAAGATAGTAACACATTTTAATTTACTGGAAGTGAAGACATTCCTAACTGTTCAATCTACCAAGGATTAGAGCAAATATTCAATAATGCAGTTTATTGATGTTGCAAATGCATAATTTAATCACATTAATTGGAGAGAAGATTATGAGTCATGTAGCTAGCCAGTCATATAAGAAATATTTAGCCAACATCACATCTATTGCTGTAAGGCCCTGTTGATAATGTAAATGGAATGGATGCTTGTGACATTGGCTCTCAGAGGACAGACTAACAGACATTATTACACAGGTTAACTCAGAAATATCTCAGCAAACCAAATATGCAATGACAATTGATTACTTGTTTAATTAGTATTTGAAAAAGAAGTGCAATATTATACTAGATTCGAACAGGTCTTTCTTCAAATATCAAAGTAACTTATGAAGTAAATTGTAGTATGAGGCATCTGCAAGGTACACATTTCATCATGTATTTAAAGTCAGTAGCAAAACAACTCTTGTCAGGGTCAGCCTTCGCCAAAATGATTTCATAATTGATGCCAGGCCATCTGCTTAAAAACCTGCAGCTCTCGCTTATGCTCAATCATTGCTTCAACATCAATTGGCTTGGTCAATGGAACAAGAGGGAATTCAAGGTCAGCAATAGTACTCAAGTTCATAAAGATCTCCCTGAGCATCATTAGGTTACTTGTTCTTTTAAGTGTTCAGTTTTTGTGACTGAATGACAGAAAACTACAGTCTGTTTGGAGAAGTTACTGTGAGAGCTAGAGACGATATGCCTGAACTTCACACCAACTACTGGACATGAAGTAGGCACTCTAGGTTAATATCATTTCATAGTAAAAATTGGCGTATTATTGTTAATGACATATTGTGGCTTTCTCGTATGAACACTGATGAATCTGTGGTTTGACTTACACAAAATTGAACTTTACTCAGCAGTTAAGACGAACGAAATTTGCAGAAAAATGGGTGTATCTAGAAATAATTATGTTAAGTGCAGTGACCCAAATTCAAAGAACCCCAAACCTCACATTATCAGTCATATGAAGATCCTATAAACAGGGGTAAAGATGGGTAAAACCTAAAAAAAAGAAAAAAAGAAGAAGAAAGAAAGGTGGATAAGAAAGGCTGATAAATGGCAAGGGGGGGTGACAAAGGGCAAAAGGACACATGTGACATGTCAACAGAAAATGGGAGATACAAGGGGGAATAGAGGGGAGATAAGGGAGGAGAGGACATTCAACTAAAATAAATTGTATTTGGAGAAGAAAGGACCATTGCAATGAGGAATGTGATGTCAGGCAGAGACGCTGCAACCAGAGTTTCATGTAGTTGTCATTCTTCCATTACAACTAAAGGAGACAGTGCTAAATGTGGAGAGCAACACACAGCTCCCCTGCAGCCAAGAGCCAGGTGCTGAGTATGCCCCAAAACTGGCAGCTACATTCGCGTAGGCATATGTGGCAAGAGTCAAAAACAAAAAAAGATAGTTTCAAATACTCTACAACAGATTTCAAAACCTACGATCAGAGGCAGAAAACAACTGAACTGAGTAAATAAAATCCTGAAAAGAAACAGAGTTACAGCAATAAAAAGACAGTTCACTGACAGTTTGAAAGGGACCCCCATTCTTCTACCTGGGCATGTTTAAAGTAGTTGAAAGACCATTTCAGAAATGTGCGCTTTGAAGTCATCAGAGCAGCAAGGAACATTGACAGTGGACACAAGGAGCCTGAAAATCATCCTGTGTTTCTCCTTTGCCATATATGTAGTCATTGCAAATGACCTCTGGTCTTTTTCCTTGGCACTTATAATGGAGAAGCATCAGTGACTGTTCAACAATCATTACAACTGCACCATCAATTATATTATAAAAGGCAGTGAGCATGCACTACTGCACTGAAGATAATTGTGGTTTCAGGTTTTGTCCTTAGCTATATTTTAGCACAAAGCTTGGAACAACAAACAATGATCAGATGTGTGAAAAATACTTCTAACAATCTCTAGGCTTCTGCACAGACACAATGCTGACAAAATCATTCTTAGTTGTTCCCCTCCCCCCCAAGAGACTGTAACACTTAAATAATCATTCACAACCTGTTTAGGCCATATACAATGACCATGGTTAGATCAACTTGGAAATAAAATTAAGTTGGCCTCTTCGTCTGGCTTTTAGCAGCCAGGTATAAAATGTCCTCGTGTCTTTAGTTTGAAGGTAGGATAAAATTTAAGAATAAATTTGGATTCATGCATCTAATGTAGGAGAAGCTCTGACTATGCTTCTAGTAGTGAATCAAAAGTTGTGACTGCTAGAAAAGGTGTCAGGTTACTCATATAACAATAGCAAATTTATTTTTTTTAAAAAGTACTGTGTCAACCACTTACCCTTCTGTCCCCAATACTACACTAAAATTAGATCTACCCACAATACTCCACTAAAATGAGAATGTAAGAAATATACACAAAGATGCAAAAAGAAGCTAGAATGCAAAATGGTATTAAAAGTAATTAAATACAAATTTGTCAGCTGGAATGTAGCAAGTTTTTGCTAAAGACAGTTGTTAAGGTTTTGAAAGGAAATAATTTCCATCTTGGAAGTTTTTAAACAAATTATCTACCTTTTGTAAACGTAAGAAAAAGATTTGGGGCTGTAGAAATGGCTTAGTGGTTAAGGCGCTTGCTTACAAGCCAAAGGACCCAGGTTCCATTCCCCAGTACCCATGTAAAGCCAGATGCACAAGGTCGCACATACATCTGAAGTTCGTTTGCTGTGGCTAGAGGCTTTAGTGTGCCCGTTCTTCCTCTCTCTCTCTCTCTCTCTCTCTCTCTCTCTCTCTCTCCTTCAAATAAATAAATAAAATATAAATTAAGAAAAATATTTTGTGACATACCATATCTCAAAAAAGTTAACTCTTCCACTAACTTTTAGAAGTTGCTGGATAAAGTGTTTAAGTAAAATAAAAGAGCAAATAAAGTCAATAAGACCCAAAGGATAAATAAAAAGACATTTTTTCAGTGGAATAGCCACTGATAGGACCCACATATTCCGAGGAATAATCTCACACTGGTACTCATGCAGATGAGTCTACAATCAGTAGGTCACACCCCCACACAAAGTTTAGGACAGAGAGAGAGAGAGAGAGAGATGAAGCCTAATCTTAAAAAGCTTTGGCTCTGATCTGTAACTCACAGTACCAGAAACAGGTGCTACCCACATTGAGCTGCTGATCGAAGAGACCTATGTGTCCCCAAATCAAGACAGCTTTCTGTTAAGGCACTTGATTACCCACCTGAGGTAAAAGGTAAGACCCTATTGCTGAAGACACCATATTTTGTCAGCACAAAGCACTGAGAGACCTGGCGGGAATCCTGAAGAGAGCCAGTCCCCAGACAGCCTGTCTAATGCTTTCTACATGAGCTGCGGGGGGGAAAGTGTCCAACAAGGGTATGAGCAACCAGGGGTCTAAGCTACTCAGAAGCAAGCACCCTGACAGCATGTACATTCAAGTGCAATGGTAGCACAGAGACTTGGTGGGCAACCAATGCTTTTTGATTGGCTAAGAGATCCACACAGTGGAAAGTAACGTATCTGGAACTAGGAACCAGGTCTGAATCCTATGGAGACAAAGATTATGATCTACAGTGTCAAGCTCCCACTAGTCTTTGGTTAAAAGAGAGGCTACATCCATCAAATTCTCCCTAAGTTAATAACGCTTGTCCAATTTAACCTATGCTGATTTTACTCTCCATTGGAGAATCTGTTTCTCTTTTTCAGAAGGTAGTGAAATGCAAGGAGATGAATCACCCCTCACATCTCAGTCAAGGCCCATGTGAAACCACAGGGGAACTGGGGAGATAAACAAGAACGCAGCTTCCATGATGAGCCTGACAGTCAGCACCAAGGTGAAGGAGACATACACTGAGGATACTCCACACCTACCCAAGCAGAGATTCAGAGGCTTCTAAGAGCTCATCACTGAAGTAGATTCAAAAACTCACCCACAAAGACTCAGGAAATTTTGCAGAGGAGGTGGCAGAAACATTGTAAGAGCCACAGGTTGGGACAACATGCCCAGAGGTACTGCCTCCCCCCAATAACTGACTGCTGCTCCCACAACGCATAACCCACAACCCCATGGGGAATACCAACAACTCCACTGAGGAGGGCCCCTAGCAGAATGAGGGCAGAGAGGAGGGAAAAGACAGTACCAACACATGATATACCCATACAAAATATGTTCTTGATAATTAAAAAAAGAGAGACCTCAAAGGAGTAAAAGGACTGATTGGAAAGGATTTCAATGAAAGTGAGACAGGGACGGGGGGGGGGGTCAGGAGAACGTAATATGAGAGGGGATTATGATTAAAATATACATACTTAGAAAAATGTCAACGAATAAAAAGTTTTTAAAAGAAAATTGATAAAATATAAGAAATTACTTTTAAACACTGAAACAAATTAAGAAAAAGTTACAATGAATGAAAACTATGAGTGTTTTTCAGGAGAAAAAAAAAAATTCTTACCTAGGGAATTAACCTGAGCCTAACTATTTAACTTCTACTTCTAGCAAATTTAATTATAGAAAGAACTTCAGTGGTAATGTACCAGTAGTATAAAAAGCTAAACATCGCTGGGTGTGGTAGCACACATACTTTAATCCCAGCACTCATGAGGCAGAGGTAGGAGGATTGCTCTGAGTTTGAGGACCGTCTGAGACTACATAGTGAATTCCTATCAGCCTGGCCTAGAGAGACAGATTAACTCAAAAAGGTGGGAGGTGTTATGTCTTTAAGATTATGTGATCATGTTTGATCACTAACAAAGAGGCAAGAGTGAAAGGGTCGGAAAAGAAAATTAATGCATTACTAGGATAAATTACCTAAGCTCAATAAGGACACTCTGGCTCAAAGTCTCTCCATAGATCAATAAGACAATACTTGAAGATATGCAATACTCAGACATTAATGTTGAAATTACAGATTTCATTACTAATGAAACAACTTGGGCTGGGGAGATGGCTTAGTGATTAAGGTGTTTGCCTGCAAACCCTAAGGACGCAGGTTCAATTCCCCAGGACCCAAGTTAGCCAGATGCACAAGGAGGTGCACACATCTGGAGTTCATTTGCAGTGGCTGGAGGCCCTGGCTCACCCATTCTCTCTTCCTCTGTGTCTCTCTCAAATAAATAAATAATTGAAATATTTTTAAAAAATTAAAAATGAAAATAAACACATAAGGCTTGGGACCCCAAAGAGCTGCTTACTCTCTCATCAAACATATGTATGAATTCATTCATATATCTTTCATAGTATTAAATCTAAGAAGACTGTGGAGAAGTTAAATTATTGTAGGTATTGTAGCTTTTATTCACATATGAAGGCAATAAGAAAACAGATTCAAGCAGATTTCTTTGTGTATTTTCTTAAAAGTAATTCATACAGAAGTCGCCTTTCCAATTGAAAAATTATACATATATAAATAAAAATTGAAAATCTATACAACAGATTGAGCACTGATACACTAAGATGTCTAAATAATAAAGTAGATTAAAATTGGAATCTAAATATGAAAGTTGTTAAATATTTTATAGATAGAATTTTGAAGAGCAATAATTTTTAAGTTTTTCAAATTTACCAAAATTATGTTATTTGAAAATTAGAAAATAAGGTTTTTAAAATATATCTCCATACAAACACAATAGCACAAATAGCATTTTAACTATGCAACCTGTTTAGGCTTGGTGAGCCAGTGGGGTTGAGCAGGTCCCAGTTGAGCAGTGGGTCAGTACTCATCTACCCTTCTGATGTTGGCCATTCATTGCTGCTCACCTGTCTCATTCATTCTTTCCAAAGGAGAATGGGCATGGATGGCACAATTACCCACAATGTTCCTGGTATCAAGGGTCAGACTGGCTTCTAAATAGTGTGTTGTTTTTGCAGGTCTGTCCATGCAAATGTTCCATGGTATTGAATCTCAAATCTCAGAAGATTGTGGAAAGGTTAAAAAAAAAAAATCCCTGTTCTTTCCCTATTTTTTCCCTCTCTTCTCTCTCATTTTCTTGCAGAAGTTCTAAGAAGGAAGCATTGCTAAATTAATATGAAGGGGTCACTACCTATGTTTCTGCTACTATCAAGGCTATCTCTAATGCTGTGAGAAAGTCCCTCTTCACTGGTTCATTAGGTGGATTAAACACTTCTTATTTGTCAAGTGATTGATAGAACTGACTACAAAATCATTCCATTTACTAGGGCACATAGAGAAACTTGAGCTTTGTTAGTTACCTCAGTCTCAAAGGTCAAGCTCCAAACTATGTTAATTTTGTAATATAGTACTGAAATGATGGCAGAAAGATTAAGATGCATGCCATAAATCAAAATAAATTATCTTATCTGGGTTGCATGTAATAAATAATGTTTGAAAATCAGTCAACTAAATAATATTCATCACTCACAGAAGGACCTATAATAACAACAAAAACAAGAATAAGAAGTTTCTGATGTCCTCTCTCAGTCTCATAAAATTTGGTGTTTATATTACCAATTAGAGGTCTTCCCTTGTAACAAGTTTTGAAACAAAGCCAAAGAATAAAAACTGAATAATTTCACAATATCAGCCACAAGCTCCTTCTAGTAAGCCATGCCTACATCTTAAGGTATTATCTTTCATCTTGCAATGTCACCAGGGGGCTGTCATAACTTTACCACCTTCCTCTCACAAATACTTACAAAGAGTTCAAAAAATGCCACATTGTCCTCGAGAGATGATAAGGGAAGACTATACAGCCATAAGAAATATAAAACAGGGGGTTAGAGAGATGGGTTAGCAGTTACGGCGCTTGCCTGCAAAGCCTAACAACCCAGGTTCAGTTCCCCAGGACCCAC
Organism: Dipus sagitta; assembly: GCA_036346955.1. NCBI lineage: Eukaryota > Metazoa > Chordata > Mammalia > Rodentia > Dipodidae > Dipus > Dipus sagitta. The sequence goes on along the minus strand of CM070779.1, from coordinate 86,243,661 downwards.
ATAAAGCCAGATGCACAAGGTGGAACGTTTGTCTGGAATTTCTTTGGAGTGGCTGGAGGCCCTAGTGTACCCATTCTTTCTCTTTCTCTCTCTCTCTCTCTCTCTCTCTCTCTCTCTCTCTCTCTCTCTTCTTTCTCTCTCTAAAATAAATAAATCAAATATTTTTAAAAAGAAATAAAAACAAGAGATCCTAACTAATCTCCATTATGGAAAAAGAGATAAACTCCAGAAACTACAAGGAATGTGAGAGAGCTATTATGACAACTTGGTCCTGAGGTTGCCTTGTAAAAAGTATTTTGAAGCCCAGTCTTGTCTCTGGAGAGAAGCATGAAGACTTGCTTCATAGATAGTTGTTCTCTTTTGATAACATCAGTGCTCCACTTGTTCCTGCTAGGTGTCTAATGTATGCCTGTGGTGTGTTCATCATCAGAGTAATAGTTGTGTTAAGGAAAGCGAGCCTCAATACAGTTAGATGGTTATGGCATTTGTAGCAGATGCTTTGCCAGTCACTAGGCATTATCCTAATTGCTTTATGTTTATGACTATATTTAATACTCTATTAGTAACCTTTCTTGTGGCTGAGATGAATACCTGACACTAAATCTGTTAAGAAGGTCCCAGGTGATTTTGGCTCCACAGTTGGAGTTCATCACGGAGCAGAAGGCAGGGTGGCAGAACTATGCAGCGGCTCTTCAAAGTGTGTCACACAGCAGCCAAGTAGAGAACGGTGAATGCTGATGCTCAGCTAGTTTTCCTTGATTCAGTCTGAGATCCCAGCCCATGGGATGGTACCACACCCAGTTACTATGAGTCTTTCTACCTCAGTTCACCTAATCTACAAACTCCCTTACAGACATGATGCTCAGAGACTTGTTCCCAGGTTACTCTAGATCCACTTAGTTCACAACAGAGATTAGCCATCACAAACCTTTTCAGTAAATAATTTTAAGTTAGGTATTATGTCACAGATGCAAGAGCCCTTTTTAGATAATTTTAGATAATGTCTAAATTAATGATATTGGCATAGATAGTAAGTATACAGCAAGAATATGACATGTTTTGATGCAATCAGCATTTCATACTGCCTCTTTATAAGAATTAGACATTGCTAAATTGTATTAAAAATATTCCCAAAACATTAATATTGGCAGTGCATTTTGTATTTCAATGTTGGATTACCTCCCAGAAGTTTAAGGACAAGGCCAACAATAACCGTTCAGTAAGCTGTCACACTTGCTGTCAAAGTTTTAGGTAACTAATTCCCTGAATACAAGTGCCTTTCATGACTAAATCCATTGTCCAGAAAGATGACAACTGGATCTTCCTTGAATGAAAATGACTAGCATGTAGACAGCTCTGTGTTTAAGCAACATATAAACGTAAATGAACACACAGAACCTTCTCAGATGATATCAAATATTGTCAATTATGGTATTTTCACTGTTTAGTATAGTTCCTGTCACAAAGCAGATATAAAATAAGTATTTGCAAAAACACAAAAGCCATTTTTGATTAAGCCACTTCATGATCCCTGGTCCCTTGTCATTCACACCTCAATATTCAAGATCTTAAAACAAAGTGTATATGTGCAGATGAAATAGTAGAACAAACATTTAACAGACAGATTACAGATTAATTAAGGATAATAGGTATTCTGGGTATGGTGAATTTGAATAACACATGACTGAAAGGGATTCACCCTAAGATGGTAAGTCAGTTCTTCATAGGTTGTGAAGATCTATAAAAAGTGAATTCTTGGGCTGAAGAGGTAGGTCAGCTGTTGGGGCACATGCCTGCAAAGCTTAATGACCAATGTTTGATTCCCCAGTACCCACATAAAGTCAGATGCCCAAAGTAGCACATGCATCTGGACTTCATTTACAGTGGCTACAGAAGGCTCTGGTGTGCCCATTCTCTCTCTCCTTGCAAATTAATTAATATAATATTTTAAGTGATGTCTCAAGGACTTCTAAGATCCCATTATACCCTCACTTTTCATACACACACACACACACACACACACACACACACCTGTAGGAAGTACCATCTATTGCTAATCCTCATGACATTTCTACCTGCTAGGTACACATATTTCTACCACTCTTCTTATGTGACCTTGACCTCTTGCTTAGCTCCTCTGACCCTCATTTTATTCCTCACCTATGAAATGAAGGTGGGAGAAAATTCACTTTATGAAGACAAAATGGTTTATTATAAATCTGACTTTTTCAGCATTACCCAGAAAAAGAGTAAGAGTATAATAATAGCTCTTAATATTACTTTTAAGAAAGTTAAAACACATTGAAATTAGTAATATTGCCCGTTTTCACTTGCTGTGCAGCAGTCTTAAGATGCAAACAGGATTTGTGTGACATCATAGTCCTACTTCTTTCCCACATTGTCTTTCCTTTGCACAATAACTTTACATTATGTTAGTGACAAGTCTCTAACAGGCATTTTCCCTATTCATAAATCAAGGAATTATATAAACTTTTTACTACATACTTTGTTTAGCAAAAAAAAAATCATGCTGGGACATTTCTTGAATAAGTATTATACATCAAGGTTCTTCCATTTTTTAGTGTTTTATACTGAAACAAAGACACACACACACACACACACACACACACACACACACACACACAAAGCCATTAAAGACAAAGGTTGAGATGAAATCTTCTGGGTATTTTCAAAGACCACTGCTAGACAGTGCCCTTCTCTACAAATGAAGGAACTTTATCAAGATGTCCAGTCCGACACAGAGCAGCTGGAAATTAAAGAGCACAGGGAAAGTTATCCAAGAAAGCAATCCATTCTCATAAACCTCACAAAAGCTTAGAGAAGAAGGACTGAGATCTTTGGTTAATATTAGACGTACACTAGAGTTACAGTTTCATAGCACTGAATGCATGCATACAGATTTTATGAAGTCTCTGGTAAAAAAGCACTCTGAGTACCCAACTTAAATCCATTATTTCACTCAATGCCTACAGAGCTAGCTATATTATTATTTTACCAATTCATTTCTAAATGACTTGTGTGTAAGAATCCACTGGGATATCTGTTTGTTAAAAATAAAGATTCCTAATTACTTCCTCTGATGTTTAGATTCATGGGAAAAGAAATAGTAATGATTTTCATTTTTAATAAGAAATAAGTCAGGTGATCCTTTAATGCTTATAGATTGAGAAGCTTATATTTCATAGATCTAGGAAAATGAGCAAAGGAAGATGAAACAAATGGCTCAAAATATCAGAGAGTTATGAACAGTTTGTTTAAAACCAAATCTGGTGCATATATTTAAACCATAACCAGCACCCTCCCTGCAAACTGCTGCTGATAGCCCAACATAAATATGTTCACTTTCGGGAGTTACATTTAGAGATAAGCTTTTGTCAACTCAGTAACATGCTATAGAATGACAAAAATGTATATTATTTTATTAATGCAGATCATGTGAAAATATTTCCAGCAACATATGTTCATAGCCACCCACTTTTACCAACAAGCTAGCCCTCTCCTTCACAGGCGGGCTGCATATGTTATCATGAGGATGGGACGCTCATGTTTGGACGGAGCTTGCAGCAGGTGTGACTTCCTACATATCCATGTCTGCTGAGTCAAAGTTAGAATTTAAACTAGCTTCTCCTTGCAGTGTGGTTTAGGAGGAAACAGCCAGGATGGTTGTCCCAATGCACTGCCAGGTTTAGAATATAATTTCACACTTCTGTAATTCCTGATGAGCTGTAGAAAGAGAAGGGAACTTGGAGATTTAGTGTGTCGCAAGTTTTCATTTTAGATACAAGGTGACTGAGGCCACAGAAAGGATAGGAGTCCTTTGAAAGAAGCCATGTCATGCTTGGTTATGATAGAATTTTGCTTTGAACTGTAATGTTATCTTGGGGAAAATAGGTAGAGCAATGGAACTAGCTGTAGACAGCTGTGATGGAAATCAGATGGAAGTCAGAGGCCTCCTGGCTGTTAAGGTTTATCCTTCAAAGGACCTGTAAGCACTTGGCTTCCTTACGGGCTTCACCATTGCAAGAAATGTGGACTTTGAGTACAAACGCCAACTCTACCACCCATTGAGAGTTAATATGGCAGTGCATATGGTGTATCAGGACCTCAAACCCCTCACTTTGAGCACAGGAAAATAACACCATTCACAAAGCCTTAGAGAATATGAAACATACCTCATAGCTTTTAAACTTTTGTTACCCTGTTCAGAGGTGGGGCTCTGAGGTTGATACAATTTCTGACCCTAAAATTCCTCCTGCGGAATTTTCTTGATGTAATTCAGGATTATTTTTAAAAGAGATGATTTCTTCTTAGTAATACTAAAAAGACATACTATGAAAATACAAGGGGTATTAGTACAAATGGGTGAGTGAATTTCTGTCATTATAAAAATGACTTCAGATTTTATTTTGTTTCTCTAAAAGGGTATTGGGAAGTTTTTGATACTAAATATATCATTCATTCAGAGGCAGGGTACATGGGAAAGATACCCCTCCTCTGACTGTTCCTGTGAATCATGAATGGAAACTAAGCACAAGGTGGAGTGGTTGGGGAAGACTTTGGCCCTTTCAGTAATAATTCGTGTTTAGAAAAGGAGGATGGATGTGCTTGGAGTCTGCAAGTCCCCAAATAAACACTAAGGACCATTACTGTTAAAATACTTCTCTGAGCAAAATACTTGGTTCTGCAGAATTAATAAAAATACACTTTTCCAAGGGCTGGAGAGATGGTTTAACAGTTAAGGCTCTTGCCTTCGAAGCCCACGTTCAATTCTTCAGTACTCATATAAGCCAGATGGCCCATGATGGCACATGTGTCTAGAGTTTGTTTGTAGTGGCTAGAGGCCCTAGTGTGCTCATTCTCTCCTCTCTCTCTCTCTCTCTCTCTATCTATCTATCTATCTATCTCTTAAATAAAATAAAGTAAAACAAAATAAAATATTTAGGCTGGAGAGATGGCTTAGCAGTTAAAGCACTTGCTTGCAAAGCCTAAGGATTCATGTCCTAGTCTCCAGGTCCCGCCTAAGCCAGATGCACAGTGACGCAGCTCGCAAGGTCACACATACACACAAGAGTGCACACGCGCCTGACGTTCGATTGCAGTGACTGAAGGCCCAGTGTGCCAATTCTCTCTCTATCTCAAACTATTTGTGATAGTATTGAATGACTTCCCAGCTTCAGCTGACCTCAGTAAGCCCATGACTACTGAGACATGTTGTGTTGGATGTTTCCCTGCAAGTCTTGTATTAATAAATTACCAAACAAAAGAAGACAGAACTATCACATGACATGATAACATCACAAAATGAGGGGAACAAAGCAAGCCAGGGGAGGGAGCAAAGGTAGTCTTGCCGCAGACATCAGTACTGACTCGTAGCTAGGGCACCGCTCCAAGTTGGCTAAAGCTGAAGCGAACAAGCTCTCCCAGTTGTCTGAAACAAGGATAAATTTCAGTTAACCTTGAGACACCAAAAATAAGCACAATCACTTCACTTCCTACTGTTTTCCAAGAGTCTCACTTCTTACTAATTCCCTAATTTATCAAATCTCTTCCTAAGAAAATCTAGAATGTAAAATAGAATAGAAACACGAAAATGTACCTTGATGCCTCCTTCAGAAACTAGCATTGTGAAGAAACAAATTATAAGCACTTTCCTAGAAGAATGCCAAGTATCCCGTCATTTTAATAAAGATTCTTAGCAGTTCTCTCAGATTTCCTACTGCACCAGCTTCTCTGAAGAAGGGATTTGCAGTAAGAAGTTCCGGAACAAGAGTGTTATGCATAGTTCTATCCCTAATCACAGGCCCAGACATACATACCAAAAGAGCTGGGTAAATGTAACTTGAGTATAGAGGGAATAAATGTCATTTTCTTGCAATGAAAATTTAAATTTATGGAGTTAATTGCACATCTAAATTTACTCTATGGGATTTTTTTCAGAAGTCTTCCTTAGGGATAAGAGTTGGATAGAGTTTATGTTTGTAACTGAAGCCTGATATAAACCATCATTCTCATAAGGTGTGCAGTCCACTATTAAAGAGCAAAATTATATAAAATGTGTGTGTGTGTGTGTGTGTGTTACATAAACCCTAAAAGCCTCAAAGTTTGCTATACTCCTAAAGTATCAACAAATATAGATAGATATAGCAGAGATGGTAATACTTATGTACTTCTCATGAAACTTTTGAATACCAATTACATGCCAGACAAAGTACTAAGTATATTACAACCCTACCAGATAAGCATTATTTTCATTTCCCATAACCAGTACCTGAGGACCTGAGACTTAGAGACAGTAAGTGGGATATAGAGGATTAATATGCATGACTAAAAGCATAGATAAATTAATGCAGAAATTTGGACTGACAAATAGCATTTCATTTTACAAGAAATATTTTGGCATCTGGACTGATTTCTGGAATATGAATGTCTGGTTCATAGGGAAACATCACCCGTATTTTCACTTTATCAACTGTACATCCAACAGAAAGTGGGAAAGACCACAGAGGAAAACATGTAGAGGTTCAAAAGATTAAAAAATAGACCTTCCCTATGATCCAGACATACCACTTGGGTATGTCCCCATAAGGATCCAAGTTCGCTTACTATGGAGATAACTCATTCCCATATTTCCCAACATTCCCATGTTTTCACAAAAGCCAAACCATAGAATCAGCCTCTGCACCTGGATGAATGGATGGATAAAATGTGGGATAAGTATGCAATGGAGTTTTATGCCTCTATAAAGAACGAAATTATATTGCTTGTAGAGAGATGGATGGAACTAGAAATCATTTTAAGTCAGTCCAACAAAAGCAACTGTCGTACTTTCCCTCATATGTGGAAGCTGGAAGGAGGTAGAACATGAAACAAAAATCAGTAGTACTGAGACTGGAAAATGTGACAGGGGTGATGAGACCCAACCAAGTGCATCATATGTATGTATGGAAATAACATCATAAAATCTCTTTCTTAGCCGGGCGTGGTGGCGCACGCCTTTAATCCCAGCACCCAGGAGGCAGAGGTAGGAGGATCCCGGTGAGTTCAAGGCCACCCTGAGACTCCATAGTGAATTCCAGGTCAGCCTGGGCTAGAGTGAAACCCTACCTCGAAAAACCAAAAAAATAAATAAATAAAAAATTTAAAAAAATCTCTTTCTTATACAATTGTCATGCCAGTTAAAGGAGAGATACGTGTTAGGGATCCAGTGCATTCATATTATATATGAGTCAATGTCAAAGAAGTTAAACACCTTTCTGAATTTTTTTCAGCTAGCACAAAGTCAAGCCAAAAATCTAAGACTCCAGACTCAAAGTGTAGAATTTTCCTCACTTTAGTGTGCAGCAATATGATGAAAACTATTGGGAAGATTTCTCTTGCATTCTTCTGGGTGGGAAGCATTTAGAGTACCACTTTGACTCTGCCTACTTGAAAAAAAATTACAATAGTGAACCCTTCATTTGGGCTGTCTTTTTCTAATGCCTAAGAAAGATTAAGAAACAAATAAATAGGGCTGGAGAGATGACTTAGCGGTTAAGGTGCTTGCCTACAAAGCCAAAGGTTGATTCTCCAGGACGTAAGCCAGATGCACAAGGTGGTGCATGCATCTGGAGTTGGTCTGCAGTGGCTGGAAGCCCTGGCATGCCCATTCTCTCTGTCTGTCTCTCTTTTGTCTATCTATCATCTATCTACCTACCTACCTATCTATCATCTATCTATCTACCTCTGCTTGCAAATAAATAAAAAGAAAAAACTAACCACACATACTTAGCTAAATGCTAATTTTGCTTCTTTTTTGCCCTTCTCTTTTCTATGTTTATCATTTGGCTAAAGATGCCTGTGGTGCCAAAAAAGTAAAAGGAGGTTTGAAAAGAAATGATTCATAGTGCAGCACAAAAGAAACAATACGAAGTGCCAAGACTTGCATAATACTTTTAATCATTCACTTGAGCCATGGCAACCGGTCTGAAATTTGTGATTCTTTGCTCTGTATACATACATCACAGAGTCGTATACAATCATCTATTGTGTGGAACATTTCAAGGTCCCAGGTACCTGAGTGCAGCCACACATAGTCATGCATCACAAGATATTAATTGTATGAGGAAGTTTCAAATTCTCATAATCTTCCTCTTCATTTTGAAAATCTGTGTGCCTAACGGTGCAAGTCAACAAAACATCTTACAGAACTTTATTTCTCAATGGAACGTTTTGAGTTGAAATAGAATTACATATTTCTCCAATTGTTGTCTACTCCCATTCTCTCACATCACCTCCAACATACACTGGAAAGACACTAGAGCACTTGAATGTGGATGGAAGCTCTTTCAGTCCAGTATTCTGCTTTCTGGATGACTTCCTCCACAATTATCTACCAGTCATCTAAGAAATTATCTAACAACAAAGTTAAATACATACATAGAAGCAACTGTTGACTAAAAGGATATTGACAATGTGGGGGAGGGGAGTAAAAATATTTCAGTAAATATTTACTTTGAATATACGTCATAGTTGAGAATTCAAATGAGTTAAGTACTACCTGACCAACTGTGGCGTGCATTAATTCTGTAAATGACAACGATGTCACTGAACAAATGCATCAGGACAAGAAAATTTCAAAAGACAGTTTTTCCTCAAAAACATGTTCACTGTGAAAAGCCTTTATAAATAAAACAAGGAGCAAAGAGTGACGATAACTTAGAAGAATTTTTGATTTGACTAGAAACATACTGTCTTGTCAGTGCACCTGGAAAAGAAAGCCCACGACAATGGAAACCCCGAAACTCAGTCTAACATGGGACTGACAGAAGGTTGCGGGGCTAATGATAAAGTTTTCCAAGGAAATTACACAGTCCCTTCGACCGAGACAAGCCAACTGCTGGAATTTTACAAGAATCCATTTATCTCACTATCTTGGAGACGCATCTCAAAGTAATACATTTTGCTTTTGTAAAGCTGTCACTTGACTCTCCTGTGGGGGCAAACACGGTCCAGTGTTTCAGTCTGCAAAGCCCAGAGCGCTACAGAGTACATCTCTGGTAGGAAAACGAAGAAAAGAGATACACGGTTCAGAACATGAGACTTATCTGGGATGCACAGGACAGAAGCATTTATTCAAATACGAACGAGGGGCTTCAACTTCACAAGGTTCCCATCTCCGTGCCCCTTAAGCGCAGAGGACCGCATGGGCACGCCCAGTGGGACGTGCGCCTGCAGGAAGGGGGGAGCGCGATGCCCACTGACCTTTTTGCTGTTTAAAGGACTGAATGGAGCCTGAATGGTGGACCATTTTCCCTTCGCGCGTCCCCGCCGGCTTAGGGAGCTGTCCGAGCGGGAGGCGGAGGAACCGCAGCCAGACTTTCGGCGACGCTGCTGGGCTCCAGGAAATCCCCACGCCTGCGGATCGTCGCGGTCCCACGCCTGCTGTAGACGGCGCTCGGCTGCCAGCGCGGGAGCCGCCAGTCTGCTGTCCGGGCCACGCGGGGCGGGCCGGCGTCCGGCGGCTCCCCTTAGTGGCCACCGCTGGAATCACCCCGCATGCCCGCGCATCAAGTGCCGCAGTGAGGGTGGGCGGTGCAAGGGTTTGCTGCAAGACTTTCCTAAGGACGATTCCTAACCCCGGCGTGGCTCACTGTCAAGCTCTGAGGCCGGTTATCACACTCAGGCATCCTCGTAGGAACTTCATAAAAGTTAGCCAGGAAACATGTGGAGTTTTACGGGAGGGTAGAGTTGGTGTCTGTCTGAGATGAAGGCATGTCGGAGGGACATTTTCAGCTTTCATTCTTAAACTGAAATGTGGCGGGAAGCCACCTCTGCTCACCCAGTGGTATGTTTTATTAGATAAGCAATGGCAGTACCTAGCGCGTCACATCTGAGCTCTCTTCTGCTTTCGGCGATTTACATCCTAAATTATTTGTGACACTGAACTATTTAATACTTAACAAGTAGTGAAGGAATATTATCCATAATGCTTAATTTAATCATATTAAAAGCCCTGCACAGTAGGAATAGTATCATCATTCTAATATTATAAAGAGAAACCAAGGCCCAGAGCAACACAGAACTCCCATGATCACGTAAATCAAACCTTATATGAAAGAGAAGACTCCTAATAGCCACAGTAAGTAACACTGGGAAGGCCACAGCAGTGGCTAAAACCAGACAGAGCCAGCTCGCTGCAGATTGTCAGTGTAGTCTCCTTCCCCCCTTCTGGCGGCCGCCCTCACTCCAGCCCCTAACGTCCTCCTGGAGCGCACAGCATAGTATTGAACAAACACAGAACAAGTCTACTGGTTGTCAGGTTGAAATTTTATCCGACTGACTTACCCAATGTTCAGGGTCAAAAGAAAAGCAGATAAAAGAGATAGTGAAATTTCAAAAGGTTAAAAACTACAAAGAGACTGACTTACTGTTACATTCTCTTTGGTTTTCCTGCATATTTCATAGTTCACAGGGAGTAAGGAGAATATAAACTTCAAAGAAGCAGATATTCTGATTATGTATAGATGCATAAATGCCAGAAGCTTAAAACTTCAATTCCTTACCATCTGCCCTAGTTCCTTATAAGGTGGGTAGAGTCAGCCAGGTGATCCTTACTCAAAGTATCTTTTATGGGCTCAGTAACTGTCTGGGAGGCCATCTAACAAGAGGAAAGATATCAGCCATCTGTCAATGTGCTATAATATTGAGCAGTCACTCAGAAAAACCCCATGGTTACAGGTACTTAAGAAATGCTGGGTTTCACAGAAAGAACTCCATGTGTTATTGCTGAGTAAAGGCTAGCTCAGACCTGGAGCTGTCCCCAGAAAGGCTTGTGATACAGATACTTTATAGACAAACAGGCTGAAACCAGGAACAATAAATAACTTTCCTGAATTTTTTGTTTTGTTCATTCTGAAGTCAAAGTATGATATAAATAAACTCTTAGTTCATTCTTATGCAACAAAGCTAATTGGATTCTAATAAAACCCCATTCTCATAGTGAAAATCTAATTAAAAAATATATTCAATATCAATTCACAGCAGGAACCTAATACCTAAGAAAGCACTGTCACTGTTATTTGATTGCAGTTTTGATCTTTTTACCACTTCCAAATAATTAGTACAAGGACAAGAAATGTTTATGAAATGTGATCATCTAATTTAATGAATCATTAGGAGGCCTCTAGTTCTACATCTGACTTCCAGGCATAAGAAACACCTTCCACTTTCTAGAACCTCTTCTGCTGGTCACTGATTTTCTGTACCGCATCCTCTGACCAGCACCTTGGCAGGAGGACAGGTTGTACCTGCTAGAACTACAGATGAATTGAGATTCTTTTTCAACCTTGTTAGCTTAAAAAAATTGTTTTTGTTGTTTATTTGCAAGGAGAGAAAGAGGTGATTAATAGACACACCAGGACCTTTTGCCACTACAAAGGAATTCCAAATGCATGTGCCGCTATGCATCTGGCTTTATATGGGTACTGGGGAATTGAATCCAGGCTGTCTACCTTTGCAAGAAAGCATCTTTAACTGCTGAGCCATCTCTCCAGCCACTCATTAGCTTTTTTTTTAATGCAAGAAGCTTAGAATCATTTCTGGCACACTTTCCCACTCACCTAGGCAGTACAGCTATGAGTAAACTATGTTGCCAAAAAGTTGATTACTTTTCTTTCAAACTAGAAACATGTGAGGTTAGACTACCAGGTTCATTAGCAGGGGACTCAAAGGACATCTTTGCTTGTTTTTAAATCAGGCTTTTAAGGGAAGGTTGCTAGAGGAACGGTTCTGTGAGGGGATGAGGAAATTTTAAGCACCATCTGCTTTATAGGAAAGAGTGTAAAAGAGAAGGCGATGATGTGTTTGTGTGTGAGACCGTGTGCATGGATTATAAGTGGGGCTTGAAGAGAGGGGTTTGAGCAAAGGCCCTTCTGAAAGAAATCATTATGCGATCTTGGAAAAGAAGTATTTTACATATAGATATCGCCATTGTGAACCATTTAGGAACAGCTAAAAATCTTTAGGAAAGGCTAAACTTACTGTGTTGGAATGGTTTTTCTTACTGTTTTGGTTTCAAAATCTCTACATTTAAGTGACATGAGGAAAGTTTATGATGCAGGAAACTTTTCTCCAGGATGATGTGAAAACATGTCTTCTCCTCTGATAGTGCACAGAGTACCAAACAAAGTATGATTACATCAAAACTAGCTTTGGTGAACCAATGAGTTTATTAGGGTTGCTTACAAAACAGGGCCAGGGTGAGGGATTGTTCACAGGAGCAGTGGATGACTCAGAGGCACCTGCATCACCAAAAAGCCCACCCCGGCATAGGAGATGACTCACAGAAGCTGCGTCTCTGGAGGCAGCTCGGCTGGTCTCGAGAATCTGGCCCACACTGCATGACTAGCAGGCAGCTCAATCTGAGAGTCTCATCTCCAAGCAGTTGTTTTCCCTTTATAGAGCCTTAGGAAGGGTCTTAAAACCTTGTTGACATCTTTTATTTCCAGTGCTTCCTCCTCCGCTCCAAAGAATGTTTCAATTCCTCATTATCATAGCCTTGACAAGTGGTTTTTGTGACCTTTAAGTTCAGATCTCCAAGATTTGACTTCCTGAATCAGAGCCTCCTTCCTCTCTTCAGGAGAGAATTTTTCAATTAGGAGGAATCTGCTACACAACAGTTTATTTTATATATTCTCCAGTAAAGGACATGGCCATTAAAATGTGCAATGTAGTCTTGACTAAGTTTGCAACACTTTGAAGACTACAAAAGTATGACATCAGGGCTGAGGAAATGGCTTAGCAGTTAAGGCTCTTGCTTGTGAAGCCCAAGGACCCCGGTTTGATTCCCCAGGACCATGCACAAAGGGGCACATGCATCTGGAGTTTCTTTGCAGTGGCTGGAGGTTCTGGCATGCCCATTCTCTTTCTATCTGCCTCTTCCTCTCTCTCTCAAATAAATAAATAAATCATATATATATATACATATATATATATATGTATATATATATATATATATATATATATATATATATATGACAGAGTAATCACTTTTGTATCTGGAGTATCACTCCAGAGTAATCACTTTTGAAGTTGGGATGAGCGTTGACATCCTAAATACTCTTATATTTGCCTGAAATGTATGCTTTCTGCCAGTAATGTTCATTTAAAAGATGTTTAGTTACAGATCGCATATATGTTCTGCTCTTCCCCCCATAACACAAGCCTCATGTGTCTATATTGCCATAACTTCAATTTTCCTTTATTTTTCAATCATGGACCCAGGCTGTTTGTTTCTATAGTTTTTGCCCTCCCACAGCTCACCACCTGTTTTCTGTGCTTATTAATTAACTTAGCAGGCTTCCTACTACCTTTCATCTCCCAGAGAGTCAAGAAATTCTGTTTTTACTTCACTGAGATGGTTTTTCCTATGAATCTTGGCGTGACTGTCAGTTTAGACCAGTGTGAAATTCCCTGCACTGTGTGCTCCTAACCTGAGAGTTTTGTCACTACTTTGGATCTTGACTCAGTGCCTTAATTAACATTAAAATTACCAATTCCAATTTCTATTGCTTAAGTGACACAGAAAGAGAAATAGGAATTGACTTTGCAGTTACCTCCCTTTTCGAATCCACTTAAGGTATTAATAGGTGAAACGAAACAACAAAGTAATATTCATCTGCAAGCAGGAAGAAATAGAAAACTATCACTTTGGGACTCATGATTAGAAACTGTGGTCTCCTTGAGGGCAGATTAAGATATGAGATTAATGAATGTTTATTAAAGAATAAGTGAATTTTAAAGGTGTAAAACTGTGAAGGCTACAGAGGTGGCAAAGTGAGTAAAGTGCTTGTCACCAAGCATGAGGGCCTGAGCCTTTATCCTAACACCAGCATAAAGATGATTGGGCATGGTGACCTACATCTATAATCCCAGCACTGGGGAGGCAGATAGGTGGAGCTCTAAGAGTTGCTCACTAACTTGTCTAGCTTCTGAATCAGTGAGCTCTGAGTGCAACAAGACACCCTGTGAAGGGTTAATGACGCTCCCTGAAAACTAGAGGGAACTGAGGATTTAATAACTGTCCCTAAGACTAAAAGGCCTTGAAGGCCTGACAAGTCCCTGGTTGATGTATTTACCTTAGCTCGGAAGGCCTTGAAGGAACTAAAGCCATCTGGGACACTCTCCCTTAGACAATTCTTGTGGAAAAAGCCTATTCTGAGCAAGGACACAAATAGCTACAAGTTCCTTATCTACTTCCCTTGGACCTGCTTCTGGTTAAGTCTATTTTTCTTAGGATCCTCCTTATAAGTTTGAACCCAACCTGACTCAGTGCTTCAGCCTTCATTCTGCAGAAAGGCTGCTGCCCCTTGCTGTTTCTCTCAACAAACAGTCATCTGTAGAGATCAAGTCCAGAGTTCTCTTTTGCTTTTCTCTTACACCTTCCTTACACCATTTCAAAAAATAAAGTGGTGAATGACTAAAAAGGATATCAAGCCGGGCGTGGTGGTGCACGCCTTTAATCCCAGCACTCGGGAGGCAGAGGTGGGAGGATCGCTGTGAGTTCGAGGCCACCCTGAGACTCCATAGTGAATTCCAGGTCAGCTTTGGCCAGAGTGAGACCCTACTTGAAGAACTAAAAAAAAAAAAAAAAAGAGGATGTCAGATATCTACATCTGTCCACTACACAAGTACACACATATATACTCACACACATGAATATGCATGTATATACATGTACCACATACATACATGATTATATATATATATATATATATATATATATATATATATATAATTGTTTTAGGAGCTTATTTAGTGACCTGAGTAGTTGTTACCTTTTTAAATCAAAACTAAGAGAAATTTATTAAAATATTTTATATGTATTTATAAGTAATATTTTGAGGAAATTTTTCATTCCAGTTTTTTTTTGATATTTTATTAAAGATACAATCCATCCATTCAGAAAAACCCATCCATTCCGAAAAGATATGCTACTTGGGGGCTTGGGTGATGGTTCAGTGGTTAAAGGTGCTAGTTTGCAAAGCCTTCTGGCCCAGGTTAAATTTCCCAGTACCCACATAAAGCTAGGTGCACAGAATGGTGTGTGTGTGTGTGTCTGGACTTTTGCAATAACAAAAAAAACCCTGGCCTTCACATGCTCATATTCTCTCTCTCTCTCTCTCTCTCTCTCTCTCTCTCTCCCTCTCTCTCTCTCCTTGCAAAAAAAGAAAAGAAAGAAAAATGAAAAGAAAGAAAGAAAGGATGTGCTATGACAATAAGAAAGGCCAAGTGTAATTTAACAGTCAGTGCCCCAGAAGCCTATGGTCCTGGCTGCATTGACAGGACAACAAATCAAGCAAATTGATCCTCCAAATTCCAGATTGTATGCTCAGAGAAACACACAGACGTGACACTGCTGGGGAGTGTGACAAAGAGCACGTGATGCCGGGAAATCAACAGTCTCCAGCGTCTGCAGACAACCTGATGAGTCGGTCTTAACCCAGAGGTTTTGAAAAGACAGGATCACAAAGTGATTTGTGGGAGAAGATTATACCAAGATGAGCTAGATATGTAGAACAAAGAAGGTGCAGATGGGATTAAAAAAAAAATTCTTATCTCGTGGCCATCCTGTTTCCTTCAAATCACCCATAGAATCAATTCCATGCTGTTTAGTCGGTTGTCATCTACTTTGTCTGACACATCTTCTGGAAATGAATGTTACCTTGATTGTGGGGATAGTATCATAGATGTCACATGTTCAAAAAACTGAAGTTATATGT
Source organism: Dipus sagitta (assembly GCA_036346955.1). NCBI lineage: Eukaryota > Metazoa > Chordata > Mammalia > Rodentia > Dipodidae > Dipus > Dipus sagitta. The sequence continues at coordinate 86,227,882 of CM070779.1, read as the reverse complement.
ATATCAATTATACCTTCATAAAAACCTTTAAAATTGACTTAACTGAAAAAGTAAATAATAAGTCTATATCCAATCCCCTTCACACTCAGGAAGCTCCTTTTCTGCTCTTGGCCTTCCCACCATTTTTTCTGAGTCTCCTTACACTCTTTTCATAATGGGTTTCTTCTTCTCTGGTCTCTCTGGATTTGCTGCTCCACTTGGAGCAGTTGTCTTAAAACTTATAATTTTTTTCAATTCTTTCTCTTCCTTCAAGATGGTACAGAATAACATTTCTTGGATGAAAGTGTCTTTATCCACATCTATCTACAGTAAATTAGTTACGTTGAATCTGACATATTGACATTATTGAATATCACTAGCAACACTCCATAGTATTTTCTAAAAGATTTTTTTAGTATTTATTTTATTTTATTTGTAAGCAAGGAGAAGAGACACAGAAAAAGAGAGAGAGAATGGGCATGCCAGGGCTTCTAGCCACTGCAAATGAACTCTAGACGCATGCACCATTTTGTGAGTCTGGCTTTGCGTGGGTACTTGGGAATCAAACCCAGGTTATTAGACTTTGTGGACAAGTGCCTTAACCACTGAGCAATCTCTCTATCCCCCAGCATTGTGTTTAGATTCTGCCACATGTTGTGTGTAAGAGTATATGTATAAGCTATAACTGCACACATAAAATCTTTTTTAATGTTTCACTGTCCCTAAAATTATGTCAATATATAGAGGTTGATCAAATAAAAATTTGTTTGAACAAATGGTTTTCTGTGATCCTCAAATATTGTTTAGCATTCATTAAAATATTCTAATAGTATAATGTTCAAAGATAAGTATAGAATATCAGTTGCCTTTTGTCATTTCCTTACTGGTCTGGTTTTGCATTATTTTATGATTTTATTTGTCCAGGGTTCTTCCTTTTCCATTGCATGAGAAAAAAATAATAACCATTAATGTGGCAAGTCATAACTTATCCTGCCATGATATCTATGGGGGAGAAAGTCCATGGAAAGTTACAGACTAGTTTAGTAACATAGGTGGGTGTATCAATATGGCTGTGTAGAAGAAAAGGAGATAAGGAAGCCAGAAAAGGAAAAGAAGAGAAATGGCTGTGCATATGTGTTGCCATGATTATGACTTCATGTAAAGTCATGCATATTAATGACAAGACACAACTAAACAGAATATCTCACTGGCCCAGGATCAGCTATCCCCCAGATACCACTTTATTCCCCAATAGAAACCATCAGCTAGAGTCAAAATATTTTTAAAATTTTATTTATTTATTTGCATGTTTGTGCATGCACATGAGTGTGTGTGTGTGTGTGTGTGCGGCGAGCCCCCCCGACCAGCGGGAAAGAACAATCACCACACGAGGATCCTTCTTGATCACACTTTATTGGAGAGCTCTTGGTTAACAGGAGAGCGGAAGGAGAAGGACGCGGGGGCGGGATGTGCAGCTACCTTTATAGGGGGATGGGCAATAAGGCACCTACGGATTGGCTGCTTACCCGCTTGTCACCGCCAGGCGCCACGGGATAGGCTCAGGACAGGTTGCGTCAAGCGCATGCGCGTACCTTGAATACGGTTGGCGCGAAAGCACTGTCGTAAAATGAAGTTGAACGCCACGAGGTAGATGTGGTTTCCTGCAGTGCCAGCGACATCTAGTGGTGGGGACTAGATGTGGCTCCCTGCAGTTCCCCCTTTCTATTATAAAGCGCAGCAGGTGAAGGTAGAGGTTTGATCTCTGATAAACAAAAGGACATTGTGAAGACCCCAGGCCAGGTGGCCAGCCAGGCTGGTGCCTCACCCGTCCGGTACCTTTTCTCAGAGATGGGATGTCGGTACCAACCCATATGCAATCAAACATGCCCTCCATGAGGCTGCTAAGAGCATACCTCATGTGCAGTACTTTGTCTCGCAGCCTGAGCGCCAATGAATGTCGTGTTCCCAACACCAACCCTCTGCCTATCCTTGTGCAATGGGCACTTCAGGCCCTAAGGGTGCAAGGGCCAGGGGAAACTAGGTGCTCTTTAGGGCCGACAGCCAAATCTGGGGGGAGGACCCACACTCCAAAGCGGCAAGTGCTTGAGAAATAACTACCTTGTCCCACCTGGTCTGGGCTTGCAGGCGACAAATCAACCAGAGGCACAGCGCACAGCCCCCAAGGCAGCAAACTGCAAACATCCCTACCCCTACCCACTCCTTGAAGAAGGAAAAGGCAGAAGAAAGCCAAGAGGTAAAACCCTCAGCCAGGCTAAGGTCCACTCGCGTGGAATTGATCATAACAATAGCTTGTCTTAGTTCTTCCAATTCCGCATCAAAATCTAGGGACCAATTCCCTGCCAAGTACAAGGACAGTTGCTTTGACAGATTTGCTGCCCTTGTAAAGTTTTCATATTGAACACTAGTGATACATAAGGCATTAAGTTTCCATTCACATCCCAACTGAGCGATTTGCCAAAGAACATCAATTTGCTCCTGAACTAGGTCCACCCTTTGATTTAGGATCATAATGCCACCTTTGAGTTGGGAATTTAAATTTGATTGTGTGTCTAAGGCGGCAGCTGTGGAAGAAGCCAAGGTATTTAAGGTAGAGGCGGTTTGAACGGAAGAAGCCATGGCTACACCAGCGGCTGTAGCTGCGGCAGCAGCAGCCGCCACCGCAGCAATAACAGCGGCCGTAATTCCAAAATCTCTCTTATGCCTGAACAAAGACAATGTACTAGGAGCCTCTACAGGCACGGGGACCCAACGGGGGACCCTAAGTACCATGGCTCTGTGATAGAGTGTTGCGTCCCAACATTGGGACAAATAACAAGAAGCATTAGAACAATTGCTGAAAGAAAAGTTACTAAGGACAAACATGAATGGTGGATGGACACACACCGGGGTGGGGGCATAAGAGGCATTTTTTCCTAGGTATTCTCCTATCCGGGTGACACCCCCGAGCACTCCCCCAAATCTCCATTCAAGGAATTCGCTCAGGAATAGTAGCTCATGGACTACTCCAGACACATTATTACGGGCAACTGTCCCCCCCCCCGTAATAAAACAAAGGGTGTCATATCTGTGCAGCTACCGTTAACCCCACACAGAACCCACTTTGAAAATGGGTTCATAGTACTATCCTGTAGAAATGGTCCCTCCTTCCACGACAACTGTAAAGGAAAAAGCCCTTTCATATTCGGGGAATAAGTAAAGGTCCGTCCCACATCTGCCCAGCCCACAGTACTGGACTGGCATTCCGTCCATGGCCAAAGGTCCCCTTCATAAGTTCCCATACAGTGAGGTGCCAGGCGTGGTTGAGGCAGAGTCACAGTACCTCTCTGGCCACGAAAAAAGGTACCATTGAGCCATATCACCTCTTCTGAGAAGGGGTAACTATAAGCTTTGTGGGACGAATTCTGAAAGGTAGATTCTGGGCCCCATCTCCTGTTCCCCCTAAACCAAGCAAATGCCTGCATCTCCAGTTGTATACAAGAGTCACGTTCACGGGCGAGAGTAAAGCAGAGACTTCCACTTTCCTCGAAGTGTCGAGCCTCCCCCAGGGGGGCAAGGGTCAGGTCCTTAACAACCGTAGGGAGATTGAGACCTTGCTGAGTAGTGAAGAACCGAGGAAGGACTCTCGCCGTGTGGCGAACGGGCAGGGGCTTGGGGAAAACAGACAGGATGCCCCAGCGCAATTCTCCTCTACTAGTCTCCAGGCACATAAGGATCAGCATCCACAGGATCTTTGGCACTCGTACTTGGATGGCCATCCTCGTCCCCTGGACTCTCCTCTGGAGTTGATGTCAGCGTCTTGACTAGCCGGGCCGGGACCCAATGTGGCGATTCCTGGTCCTGTGGAAAGACACAAACAGCTCCCCTGGATCTTACCAAAGCAGGATCCGGTCCCTTCCATTTATTATCCAACACATCCTTCCACATGACCAGTTCCGGATGTGCTTGTGCCCCCTGGTGGCAATGTCTGTCTGCTGCAGACCTATCATGAACATCCAGAACTAAAAAATTAAGGGTATAGAGTGCTAGAGAGACTCTCTCCTTGGGGGTTGCATTCTCCGCTATCCCCCTTCGTTGCTTAAAAAGGATAGCTTTTAAACTTTTATTTGCTCTCTCCACAATACCTTGGCCTTGTGGGTTGTAAGGTAGGCCAGTAGTGTGGGCAACCTGCATCTGGGCACAGAAGGCACGAAAGCCAGAGGAAGCATAAGCAGGGCCATTGTCAGTCTTTAGGCGTCGCGGTTTTCCCCAAGACGCCCAGGCTTCCAAACAATGAGTTTTTACATGAGTAACCTTTTCCCCTGCAAGAGGAGAAGCATGTATGATTCCTGAGCAAGTATCCACCGAGACGTGCAGGTATTTAAGCTTGCCAAATTCCAAGACATGAGTAACATCCATCTGCCAAAGATCACCAGGTCTTAGGCCCCGTGGGTTCACACCCACATGTGGAGAAGGCAGGAAAGTGACACAGGATTGACAAGCCTTAACAATATCACGTGCCTCGGACCTAGAAATGGCAAAGGTCTTTCTTAAGGTGTTAGCAGGAACATGATACAGTCTATGGAACTCGGTGGCCATATCTCTAGGACTACTCATGGCTAACATAGTCATCCGCGTGGCTTTGTCTACCAAGTCATTTGCTTGAGATATAGGTCCTGGTAGCAAGGAGTGAGCACGAACATGAGTAACATAGAAGGGGGAGGAGCGTTGCCAAATGAGAGATTGAATTTGAGAAAGAATGTTTGAGACAGGACTAGCAGAACGAATAGAAGCAGCAATTTCCAGTCCAACAACTGCATTAGCCACATACTGTGAGTCTGTGAACAAATTAAAGGGACTACCAAAAGTCTGAAACACCTCCAAGACAATCATGCATTCCACAATTTGGGGAGAGTCAGGCCTATAGAACTTCACCACAGGTTCTGAGCCCTGAACCATATAAGCTCCGCGACCTGTTTTTGAGCCATCAGTGAAAATGGCAGGGGCTGAGGGCAAAGGGCCCTTTGATGTGACCCGGGGAAAATAGACTAAATTTTTTTCCACGAAGGACAGAATGGGGCTTTTTGGGTAATGGTTATCTATAGGATTTGGAAAAGCGCACATAAGAATGCTCCATTCATCAACCGTACCGGATAGAGTCTCTACTTGTTCCTTAGTATAGGGGATGATAAGCTTATCAGGCAACTTTGCAAAATGAGTTAGGCACAATTTCAAACCCAAACAAGCCTGTTGGGCAACCAACTGTGGGAAGTACTGCAGGGTACGAGCTCCCAAGGAATGTCCATGAATCCACAAAAGAGGGCCGTCCTGCCATAACACTCCCGTGGGGACATCCCTTGTTTTTAGAATACAAAGAAGAAGTGGACTAGAAGGGTCAAAGCGTTTAAGCTGTGCCTTCATAAGGGCCTTTTCTATTTTGCTTAAGGCTTGACGAGCTGGCTCAGTGAGCACACGAGGAGAGGTAATCTCAGGATCACCCTCCAAAATGGAAAACAATGGTAACAAATCTGCACGGGGGACATGGAGAAAACCTCGCAACCAATTAATGTCCCCCAAAAGTTTTTGAAAATCATTTAATGTATGCAAATGGGAGGTACGGATGCAAATTTTTTGAGGTTTCACAGACTGAAGGCCAATGACGGACCCAAGGAAATTTACTGAATCCGTTTGCTGGACCTTCTCTGGGGCAATAAAAAGACCCTTATGTTCCAATGCCTTGACGACCTCCTGAAAGGAGACATGCAAAACATCTAAGGTGGGGGCTGTGAGTAGGATATCATCCATATAGTGGATCATACGTAAAGAGGGGAACTGTTGTCTTACTACAAATAACACTGAGTCTACATAAAGCTGGCACATAGTGGGACTGTTGGACATCCCTTGTGGCAACACACGCCACTGAAAGCGGGCATCAGGCTTCTCATGATTTACAGCTGGTAATGTGAAAGCAAAACGCTCTCTGTCCTGAGGGCAAAGGGGTATGGAGAAAAAACAGTCTTTAATATCTAAAACCATCACTGGCCATTCCCTGGGGAGAGCAGAAAGCGCTGGCAGGCCCCTCTGAACTGGGCCCAGGACCTGCATTTGAGCATTGACAGCCCTCAAATCATGTAATAATCGCCACTTTCCAGAGGACTTTTTAATCACAAATATAGGTGTGTTCCAAGGGGAAATAGAGGGCTCCAGGTGGCCTAACTGCAATTGTTCCTCAATTAACCTCTGGGCTGCTTCCAGTTTTTCCTGTGAGAGGGGCCACTGAGGAACCCACACTGGCTTATGAGTCATCCAGGGTATGGGCACCTGTTCAAAATTGGAAGCAGAATTTTCAGTGGTCCCTAAGAAAAACCCAACCCAAAGCGATCCAGCTTCTCCTCCGGGATGATGGGCTGAGGTCGCCCTTGAAGGTGCTTCCCTAGACCTGAGCCTGGAACAAAGCCCTGAATTTTCATCATATTTTTACTAGCTTCTGAATATTCATTGGTCAAGCGGAGATTCATCTGGGTCTGAATATCTCTTCCCCATAAATTAATGGGAACATCCAACACAAAAGGTTGGATTTTTCCCTTTTGACCCTCTGTAGTGGTCCATGTTAACTCCTTTGCACTCATATGTGGTGTTTTAGCAAACCCTAAGCCTTGCAAGATCTGAGCTGATCTCTGCAAGGGCCAGGCTTTTGGCCAAGAATCTAATTTTATTATACTTTTATCTGCCCCAGTGTCCACCAGTCCTGAGAATTCTCTTCCTTCTATGGTCAGGCGCAGAAGGGGTCTTTGATCCAACTCCAAAGACAAGCAGGTCAAGTCCACACCGGTAGACCCAAGGCTCTTGTCACCCCTTTCCTTATCTAGTGCAGGAAATAGAGAATGGTTAGAAGGCAAAATCAGCAATTGGGCAATACGGTCCCCAGGGGCCACTGACACTGCCCCATAGGGGGAATGACAAAGAATTTTAATTACACCTGTATAATCTGGATCGATAACACCGGGGAAGACTATGAGACCCTTTAAAGTAGAGGAGGAGCGCCCCAAAAGAAGGCCCACCGTATCTCTTGCTAGCGGGCCAGACACATCTGTGTCCAGGATTTGCACGCCCATTTCCGGAGTTAAGACCAATCCGGAGGTGGCACAGAGGTCCAGGCCTGCGGAGCCCGATGTTGCTCTCCGGGCTGAGGCAGCGGGGGACCTGGCGCCACAGTCACCGGGACCTGAGGTGTCTGCATTGCCCCATAGATTTGTGGGCCCTGGGGACGTGGGCCCTTCCCCCCGTTTTTTTGGTCCTGATTACTTGAAAGAGGGGGGAGGGGCAAACCATTAACATCCCTCACAGATCTACATTCATTAGCCCAGTGTTTTCCCTTCTTACATCTAGGACAAGTCCCAGGGGGGCGCTGTGCCGGTCCCGCATCTCGGACAGGGGCTGGGCTATCCGCTTGAGGACATTGGCGTTTAAAATGTCCCAATTGACCACATCGGAAACAGCCCTTTTGAGTCCCTGTCCGTTGAGCCTTAGCGGCAGCTAGGACCGCTGCTGCTAATCCTGCATTAGACAGAGGCCCCCCTATCTCTCGACAGGCTTTGAGCCAGTCATCCAATGTTCCCCTTCTTACTGATTGTATAGCCTTTTTGCACTCCTTAGTGGCCTGTTCAAATATTAGCTGTTGTATAAACGGCATGTTGTGGTCAGCAAGGCCAATTGTCTTTTCTGCCACTTCCAACATTCTAGCTGAGAAATCAGAAAATGGCTCAGTAGGGCCCTGAACAATCTTAGTCAACTGTCCTGCGGCCTCTCCCTTATTGTGGAGCTCCTTCCATGCCTGATAATGAATATTATTAATTTGGATATACACGTCTGGATGAAAATTAAGTTGATCTGTAAGATAAGGACCAGTCCCCAGAAGCATATCAGAAGTCCAGTCCCAGTCCCCTTTCATAATATTCTGCCTAGCTTGTTCTTGGGCTTTATCAGAAATCAGTGATCTGAAATCCAAATATTGCCCCCTCGTTAGGCAAGCCCGGGCTAAATCTAACCAATCACCAGGAGTAAGGGTGCGCTGCGTGAGTCTGCGAAGCAGCATAAGTGAATAGTCAGCAGTGGGTCCAAAGTCTTTGCAGGCCTGGACTAAATCTTTAAGTTCCGTATAGGGGATTGGCTCCCAGCCTCTTTGATTGGTAGTGGTATTCAAAAGAACCGGGAAAGCGGAGGCCAGGCGGGACCACGTCCGCGGCTTAACAAAATGGCTGCGATCCTCGGCTGGGACATAGGGGGGGGGAACATGAGGGCGTGGCAGAGCACTAGGCGGTGCTCGGTTTCGAATACCAACTTCCTCTTTTAAGGCACTCCTCCCCCTAACCGCGGGAGGGCAGACACGCCTGCCCACAAACTGAGTATCCTGAGTACAAAGCAAAGCTGCCTCCTCTAAATCCTGTCCCTCTGTCCCAATGGAGTCCTCCTGATCAGAAGCAGAACTACTGCCGTGATCATCTCGTATACTCAGGTGTCGCAGCGGCTGTAGGGAAGGATATAACCCCACAGCCCCCTGCTGCGGCGGGGCCCTAGGGAAGTCCTCACCCCTCCTGTGCATACAGCCGGAGCCCTCATTACTCCCTTCTAACGGGGGTGCCTTCTCCTCTACATGGCAGGGAACCTTTTCCTTGAAATGACTGGCCACATTGGGAACTCCTCCCGGGAACTGACTGGCCCTTTTTTCCTGTACTTCCTTATATAATCTGGGTTTGTTATCCCCACTTGCATCAGATTCTGACAAACTATCCTGATGTTGTCTGAGCCGTCTCCGGCCCTCCTGAAGTGGGTCCGGGTGGCTTCCAGAACGTAAACAAGAATGTATCATCCTCCAGAAAGGGAGGGTACCTCGACCTAAGTGACCCTCCTCCCTAGCCGCCTCAAGGTCTTTACCCAGCTTTTCCCATGAGGGCAATGAGAGATCTCCGGACACCGCAAACCATGGAGCCGCAGCATCAATGTCCTTAACAATCTTTTTAATAGTGGCATTAGAGACCTTTAGATCACGTTGTTTCAAAACTTCCTTTATAGGCTGAGTAAAATCAATGGGAGAATGCCGGGCACTCGATGTATTGCCCATCACGAGCTGGAAGGCTGGAAATAAAACTAACAGCCAGCCCCACGCTATCTACTGAGGATTTATCTGACTCGAGGCTCCAAGGACCAGAGCCGCGTTGTCTACCGCGGGTTTAACCGGTCCAGGCAATCAACAGACTAGGCAGGATAGAAACGAACGCAAAACAATAGAAAGGCCCAGACAAAACAAACAAAAAACAGCAAGAACAGCGAGGCCCTCAGACACGGACATGACTGAGACACAGAAAAGAAAAGAAAAAAAAAGAAAGAATGACTTACCGGTACCTTCCTCTCCGTGTGTCAAGTTCTGAATCCTCCTTTTGGTCCTTCACCTGGTGCCCACAAGGCTCCCAGCGTCCCGGGGATTTCGGCACCACTTTGCGGCGAGCCCCCCCGACCAGCGGGAAAGAACAATCACCACACGAGGATCCTTCTTGATCACACTTTATTGGAGAGCTCTTGGTTAACAGGAGAGCGGAAGGAGAAGGACGCGGGGGCGGGATGTGCAGCTACCTTTATAGGGGGATGGGCAATAAGGCACCTACGGATTGGCTGCTTACCCGCTTGTCACCGCCAGGCGCCACGGGATAGGCTCAGGACAGGTTGCGTCAAGCGCATGCGCGTACCTTGAATACGGTTGGCGCGAAAGCACTGTCGTAAAATGAAGTTGAACGCCACGAGGTAGATGTGGTTTCCTGCAGTGCCAGCGACATCTAGTGGTGGGGACTAGATGTGGCTCCCTGCATGTGTGTGTGTGTACATCAGGGTCTCTTGCTGCTGTAAATGAATTCCAGATACCTCCATCACTTTTGCATATGACATTACATGGGTTCTGGGGAATAGAACCCCAGCCAATAGGCTTTGCAAGTATCTTTAACCACTGAGAAATCTTCCCAGCTGCGAGTCAAAATAATTGATGGATGTGTTTCTCAAAAAGATCTCAAAATCTCTATTTTCTCCACCATTTTTGTAATGCTATCCACTGCTGTTCATCATCATCCCAGGTGTCCAAAGCCCAATTTATGCCACCTCATCTCTGAATATACTAGTCCACACAACTTGTCTTCCCAATGTCTTTGTCATTACTAAATCAGTTAGCAATTAATTACATAGAATCTTGGGTTGTTCTCTGATCCTTTTATGCAGCTACTCATGTCTTTTTAGCATTAATCCTATTCTGAATTTTCTACTTCTCTTAGCAGATGCATCACCAAGTTGTACCTCCAGCACAGTGATTGTTATCATAGTATAATGCTCAATCTTGGCTTTCCAAAAAATGCAGGGAAGAAAGTGAGCAGCCTTGACCTCAAAGAATCTCAGTTGAAACTTGTGCTGTTCCTTCTGAAGGGATTTGCCCATAAGTCTTTAAAGTTTAATAAACTTTTAATACATCTGGATAATGGAAGGAATTCTGATGTTATGTAGGCTAACCTGGCCTGAGCTTGGCCAGGTTATCTCATATAGCACTTGGCAATTAGTCACATATCATTCTGCACCTCGGTGACTTTAGTCCGCCAATAGCTATGACAAGAGTGTTGCTCAGCACTAGTGTAACCACATAACTCATTTTTCTAACTTAGTGCCTTTCTTTTCATTTGTTTGCTACTGGGGATCAAACCCAGCTAACACATGTTATACCACTGAGCTATAGCTCAGCCCATGGCATACATTCTTATTCTGAAAGGGGGACACCATGAATAATTATGTTAATTTTAGATTTTATCTCATTAGATAATAGGTATAATCATACTACTAACAAAGGCTTGTTGGTTTATTATGCTAAATATTTGTCTCAATCCTAATATTAGCTTTATGGTCAATACTGTTAATCCAAACTCATAAATGAAGAAATTGAGGGTTAGTAGGGTTAAGTTACATAGTCAAGATCTCATAAGGGGAGAATGCAAAATCTTAATTTCAGCATAGATGATCTCACACTGATAACCATCATATGGTCACAGCTCAATGAACCTCTCCTATGGTGTTCTATGAAATAGAACAAATAATATACTTGCATTATGCTTCCATTTCCATGCCTTATATCCATGCTATCCTGTTGCTAAAGTGCACTGAATAAACTTTCCACTGTAGACACACAACAATGTGTCCTCCAAGGGCAGGCATAGCTTGGATTTTATTATGAGCATTTATTTTTTTCTCCAATTGAAATTTGATGTGAGAAAACTCTAGCTCTCTTTATCTCAGTCTCTCTCTCTCATATACTTCATTTTATTACATCATGATATGATTTATTATGACATTTAATGTAAAAAGCAACATAAAGCTTTTTGTCATGATATAATAATGAAAATGCTTGGATTAAACAGCATCTATCAAATTGTTTTCTAGTTAAATATACAGTGTTCACACATAATCTATTTTTGAGAAGCATGTATTACTACTGTTATTTTCTTATACAATATGTGAGACTCAAAAAAGTTGCAATATGGGCTGAAGAGATGGCTCAGCTGTTAAAGGTACTTTCTAGAAAAACCAGACAATTCTGACTTAATTCCCCAGTGCCCACTTAAAGCCAGATGCACAAAGTGGCACACACATCTGGAGTTCATTTGCAATGCACAAGGCCCTGGCATGCCCATTAATCCCCCCCCCCTTTCTCTCTCTCCCTGCCTATCTATCTATCCCTCCTTGCAAATAACTGAATTTAAAAAAAAAAAAAAGTTGTGGTAGCTATCACAAACATGCTCCCATTAAATACATCAGACTGACTCAACATTAGCCCTTTAAATTCTGAATCTAATGTTCCCTCCAGTCTCTCTGTGTAATGTCACCAAATTCAACATCTTTTGGAAAGATGAACCACAATAGTGGTATGATGAATGATGGAGTAAATCACTCAGAGACTTTAATGAAATAAGGTAATCCCATTGCAGATATTCTATACAGCTTTTCAGTCTTTCCTACGTAAAATTTGAGCTTTTAAAGGGGTACAATGGTAAATAGGAACGATTTCAGGTTTGGAACAATTAAGCTTAAATTACAGTCTCAATAATTTGGAATTACAGTAGATAAATTTCCAGTGTTCAACAGCACAGGATGGAATCTATGCTTCAACTCTTTCCATTTATATATTGTCTAGAGCACAGAAGAGAGAAATTCAAAGTCTCCAAATACAAACACTAACAAATATGTAAGGAGATGCAGCCAGTCATGGTGGCACATGCCTCTAATCCCAGCACTCGGGAGGCAGAGGTAGGCGGACTGTCATGAGCTACCCTGAGTTTACAAAGTAAATTCCAGGTCAGCCTGGGCTAGAGCAAGAACCAACCTCAAAAAGCCAAAAAAAAAAAAAAAAAAAAAAGGTAAGGATATGGAAATGCCACTTTTATCCAGAACACATTGAATACTTTCACTGGGTTATCACACTCCGTGGGGGATTGGTCAGGTGGCTCAGTTGGTAAGGTGTTTGTTTCTGAAACATGAAGCCATCAGTTAGTCTCCAGAACCCATGTAAAACACACACACACACACGTGTGGTGGCACATGTTTAAAATTCCAATGCTCAGGACACCAAGAGAGGCAGATCCTTGGGGATTAGTGGGCAGGAAGTCTAGCCTAATTGGTGAGCTCATGGCTAATGAGAGACCCTGTCTCAAACAGAGATGGGCCATGTTCCTGATGGTGACAATCCAAAGCTTTCCCCTAGCTTCAACATACATGTACACACATGTGCATGCAGACACATACATACATACATACATACATACACACAACACACACACAAATTAAAGAATATGCTTAAACATAATTTCCTCAGAAGTGAAGAAAATGATGTTCTTTAGAGGCTTTCAATATGGGGAGGGGGCAAGAAGGGGGAGCCTGTACCAACTTCCCAGAACACTCATGTGACTCTGCAGGTACTATTCTGGTTTTACTTAAGGCACAGAGACGTTTCACTTCCTATTGGAATGCTATTAGTGCTCTGCTTTTGACAAAAGTAAGAATTGCTGTGGAAGTTTTGGAATTAGAAACTTCAATGTAATGTTGATATATTTTCCTCTTTAGTAATTTATTTATCAATATACAGGGAGTAATTTACTTATGTTGTAAGTATACTTTCTCGTGGAAAGGTCTGAAGACTAAAATGATGCACTACTTTGTAACAATTCAGATTCTGATTTCCCTTTTCTTTGTTTCAAAGGTTTCAAAGGATTACTGCTCTGTCTCATAAAGAGAAGTCCATGGTTTTAACTCATGGATCCTATAAGGGCAGAAGGAGATAAAACACAAATTAGTCACTTCACATATCTCATCCTGAATCATCATCTAATCAGTACTTGAGTAGTATGACTGGCCTCATAAATCTGTTGCAATAAATATAGATAGACAATGGGCTTAAAATTCAACCATGCGGGCTGGAGAGATGGCTTATCCGTTAAGGCGCTTGCCTGCGAAGCCTAAGAACACTTATTCCAATCTCCAGGCCCCACGTATAGCCGGAGACAAGAGCCCAATGTCGCACATGCACACAAGGGGGCGCACGTGTTTGGAGTTTGCTCACAGGGCTGCAAGGCCCTGGCACACCCATTCTCTCTGTCTCTCTAATAAAAAATAAATAAAATCAACCAAGCACGGTGTTTAATACCCGAGAAGTTAATTAGTGCTGGTTCCTAATGGTAGTCTCTGGTCTGTGATGTTATCCCGGAGCCTAGTTTACTCATCTGCTGCTTCTCTGCTTCACCTTTCTTTCTAATTCCACCCCATAATTGATCGTATAATGAAATAAACCTCCTAATTACTTCTATGTATTTTTGACATATGAAAAAATCTTGAGGCAAAATATTGCTTGATAAAATGTTTGTCAAAGACAGAAGCTGGACACAGAGGTACACCTGAAACCCCAGTACTATGGAGGCAGAGGCAGGAGGATTGTAAATTTGAGGCCAGGGTGGACCGTATTTCACTATCCAGGCTTCCCCAATCCACCCTCAAAAGAACACAATCCACATGTTCCCACCCAGAAAACCAGCTGACTAGCTGCAGAGCTGCATCTCAAGTGGCTTTTGCTATATGCATGATGAGAGGTTCACCTGCAGTATAGACTCAAAAATCTGACCTTGGCAGAAAAAGCAGATGCTTTTACAAAAGCAGAGTGCTAGTAGCCAAGTTATAGGATGTATTTCTAACACCAATCCATAATAAAATGATTCCTGTGTTAGAAAAAATAGGGCTTTTTGTAGGAACTGACAATAATACCATGCTCTAGCACATACATTTCTGAAAGACACCCATGTGGGACACAAGAAGACAGAAACACTCACACACACACACACACACACATATCACATCCCAGCATATGGGGTATTGAGCCAGAGGTCTGCATAAACTCATGTGTTCTCAATACTTGGTCCCTAGCTGATAAAAATTTGAGTGGTAGCCTTGGTGGAGGAAGTGTGTTATTGTGGTGGGGCTTTGGGGTGTTATCACCAGCTTCCTCTTGCTAGAATTCAGTTCACTCTCCTGCTGCCATTTTCTCTCTGTTTTGGCAGAGGTGATGTCCAACCTCCTTTCATGCCATCCTTCCCCCTGCCATCATGAAGCTCAAGACTGTAACCCAAAAATAAAACCTTTACTCCCATCAGCTGCATTTGGGTGGGTATTGTGTCCCAGCACCATGAGGGTAACTACAACATGGGATGCAGACATACACACAGATAATTAATCATGTGAGGATAATGTTACAAATCTGTGCTAGAATTTTATACTTCATAAAGATTCTAGAGTTGCTACCACATCGTGCAGAAGCTTAGTATGTGGGAGCATACTAAGCTTCTGAAACTCCATCCCTAAAACACCCCTCCATTATATAGCATTGGGCTGCCTACATATTCTTCTTTAGACCGTGACAAGATGATTGAAACTTTTATAAGTTTATGAGACAGAACAAAAGAACAAGACAAAAATTCTCAGTAACTCAGCAGACCAGAAAGAGATCAGAAAATCATCCTGGAACAAAAGAGCTTTTTTTAGGCTGGCCATGGCTGCAGTAAAACTACTGTGTGTAATAGGTAAACCTGCTCTGAAGCAGTGTGTGGGAAGACACAACTCTCAGTGAAATGCATTAAAAACTAAGCAGGTGGGTAGATTCTTTTCTCTGTCATGCAAACTATCTATTTAGTTGCCATCTTAAAAGAGCTTAGGGTGGCCAGATTTTCTAATTATGTTCTCCCAGTGTGAGTAACAGGCTCCTTTTATATCATGCCTGCCCAACCTTGAAAGCACTCTCCACTCTTCTTTACAGCTACACTAAGTCTCCAAAACTCCATGGACATGGCCTATACTTCCTTACCTTGACGATCTTGCTAATTCATGTCTAAAATGCAGTGTTTCCCCACTAGGTCAGTAAAACTACTCTAACATGTAGTCCTGGTCTATTTACAGAGGCAGGTGCCCAAGTGATGGCTCTATTTGTGATCAAGGGTTTTAGAGAAAGCATTTATTCAGAAAGGTATATGATAAAGTATAAGGGAGTGAATTTGGAGAAATTAAGATCTCTGACCACACTTCATCTGAAAGAACCATATTGGAAAGTTTTTATAAAAATTTAAATTGGTACATATTTAGTAGCTGTATAATTTAAGTCCATGACATAGATCTTGGCTCATAGTAATAATCAGTAAATGGTAGCAATAAGTGACTTATTATGTCTAATATTATAGAAATTCCTTTACTTAATATGCTTATTCACTGGGTAACTAACTTCTTAAGGGTAGACACCACAGTTTTGAATAGTTTTAAGGATGAATGAAAGTACACTATGTATATGTACCATTCATATACTGTTGAACATCTAGGCTGGTTCCATTGTGAAAACTGCAGTGATAAACCTGGATTATCAAGGAGTACACTAGCTGGGTCATATGGTAGTTCTATTTTCAGTTTGTCTGAGGAACTTCCATAATGATTTCCATAGTAGCTGCACATGTTTACTTTTCTACCAGAGGTAAATAAGTGCATATCTGTGCCAGCTAATCTCTGTCATTTGTTTTCTGAATGACAGCCATTCTTATTAGGCTGAGATAAAATCTCAAGGATGTTTTAATTTGCATTCCTGATGGCTAATAATGTTGAATAGTCTTATTTAGCATGACTGCATGTTGTACGTGTGATGTGGTGTGGTGTGTGCAGTACTGTGTATAGACACATGCTTGCAGACGTTTTTGTTCCATTGACTCCACTAAGAATGTTAAAATCACCTGTGACCTCTTTGTTGTCAAAATCAATGAAGTCATATTACTGGTGGAACAGAAACATTTGGCATAATAGAGGTGCCTTCCTCTTTTATATACCATCTCTACTTGGCTTTCAGGACACCATGCTGCCTTGGCTCTGCATCATACTCAAAGCTCCCCCTTCTCAGTCTCCTGTGGCAATCCTCTCATCTATTAGTCTGTTATTTTGGATAATCTCAGGATTCAACTATGAACCCTTTCCTACCTTATATTTATTCCATCTTCTTGTAGTCTCTTCCTGTCTCATGAGTGTGAATATTATCTACAGGCTGATACCACCTATATGTATGTCAGACTACAAATCTCTGATGACATCAGACATCTATATCTTCTCCATACTTCTGTCTGCTCTAAAAGAATTATGCCCAGACTTTGCATTTCCAAATGAACCTACTGGTATTTGTTCCCAGACAAAATTCATGTAGAAAATCTTAGAGCCAAACATCTTGACTGTTTCATGAAACAACTCACATTCAATATATGTGCTTATTTTTAAACCATGTCCTTATTTTCAAAATGTGCCCATTGAGAACGCCACCACTAGTACTACCTGTTACAACTCTCCTAATTGGCCCCCCTACCACCAGAATTATCAAATATGATAGTAGGCTAGGGTTTAGGTATGGGTCAGTGTTGAAAAGGAAAGCCAGCCCATATGATTCCTCTGTTGAAAACCATCATTCAATGATGTCAATGAACTCACCTTTCACTTAAAGCTTGTCTTTATAATTATTACATAAAAACAAGCCATATGATGCCTGTGATAATTTTGCTAGACATTTCAAAAACTTGTGTTTTCATACTCACCAGTCTTTTAACATGCATTCCTAGCCTCTGCATTCTTGGATGAAAAATCTATTTAATCTGGCTTTATATAATATTCTAGTTTGAGGGAGCAAAACAAAAAAGAGATTAGATTGCATTTTTAAAATTTTTGGTCTGGTCTTTCTCTTGAGGTCTGCACCTGTATGGGTGACTTGGGGTTTCTTGGCTGTGTCAGTTACTGAATGGGCAGTTCTCATCAAATTCAGGAGGGAGAATTTGAGATCATTGTGCCATATATTTGTGTGTGGGTATGTGGGCCTGTTCCTTAAGGGAGTACATGTATATATGGGGCACATAGTTTGATTATTCAGGTACTGCTCACCTTTTTTGAGACAAGTTCTCTCATTGGTCTGAACATCACCAAATAGGCTACTTTGGCTAGCCAACAAACCATAGGGATCTACTTGGATTGATATCCCCAGTGCTAAGATTATAAACATGTGCCATGACACCTGGTGTTTTTATAAGGATTCTGGGGATAGCACACAGGTCCTTTGTACCACAAACACTTTACAGACTGAGCTGTCTCCATGGCCCCATCAGGCCATGCATGTTAAACTCAGTTAAGTGGCTTTCATCAGTTATGCAAATGACATTTTGAAACCCATCCTTCATTTTCTGATGTGCTGTTTCTAAATTGTTCAGAATCCAGATTATCTATCAAATCTTTTATAATCAACACATTACTGGATTGAGGTATTATTATTTCCTGTATGAATGGGGAGAGCCTGGCTATAGGAAGGTGTAGTAGGAATAATGTGGCTCTGGTACCAGATGGTTTTAGTTTCAAATATCATATGGCATATTTCACATTGAATCAAGGTAGTTACCTTCTCTCAGCCTCACTGCCCTGATCTATGCCATGTCAACTTCTTGTTGCTTTGCTAAGGAACTAAAAGAAATTCTCAACAGTGTATGCCTGGCAGGAAATCTGGCACAAATGTCTACTCAGGGAGAATTATTACTTTAAGAATACACTGAATAAAGCTGGGTGTGGTGGTGCACACCTTTATTCCCAGCACTTGGGAGGCAGACATAGGAGGATCACCATAAATTCAAGGCCACCCTGAGAATACAGAGTGAATTCTAGGTCAGCTTGGGCTACAGAGAGACCGTACCTCAAAAAAAAAAAAAGAATACACTGAACAAATGATTGAAACCAAGAAAAAGGTGTTTAAAAACTATAAAAAGTTGATTGGTAGAGACAGCATTTTGGAAGAAATGAACAGTCTTAAACTTGAAAGAAGAGCACAATAAATTCTGTTCTGATGAAACAGAAGTAAGCTAGTGAAGAAAAACAATATTACTAAATCTGTCCAAACTTCACCGTATGACCCACCCTAAGTGTGGGTGGCACGGTGCAGTGGCCTGGGGATTCTGGACTAGGTAAGAAGGAAAGCTAAGTGAGCCTCAGTGCCCATTGCTCTGCTTCCTGACTGTGGGTGTCACCATCCTGCCATGATGCCTTCCCTCCCTGAAAGACTGTAACCACAAACTGAGAGCTGAGACAAACCCTTCTTTTCCTAAAAACTGATTTCTGTCAGGTATTTGTTCATGGCAATGTGAAAACTTCTGATCATTTGCCTTTGAACATCTTGTAAACCAGGTACCATATACAGTCATCAAGATATGTGGATTAAGGTAATGACAGCTCAGACTTACTATTGCCTCAAATTAAAAATGGCCAATGGACATCTTTAGTCCTAAAAATCATGTGATATGTAGTACTATGTTGAATCAAATCTTTGAGTATGAGCACAGCCAGACCTCTTGCTATTGAAAATGAAATGCAGATGCATGAGCCACTTTGTGCACCTGGTGTTATGTGGGTAATGGAGAAAAGACAGCCTCTTCAACAAGTGGTGCCAGGAAAACTGTATATCTACATGTAGAAAGATGAAAATAGAACCTTGTCTTTCTCCATGCACAAGAATCAAGTCCAAATGGATCAGGGACCTTAACATCAGACCTAAAACTCTGAAATTGCTAGAGGATAAGATAGGGGAAACCCTTAAACATATTGGCATAGGCAATGAATGTCTGAATATAACCCCAGTTGCTCAGAAATAAAATCACTAATCAACCACTGGGATCTAATGAAATTACAAAGCTTTTGAACAGCAAAGGACACTGTGAATAGAGCAAAGAGACAACCTATAGAATGGGAGAAGATCTTTGCCAGCTACACATCTGACAGAGGATTAATATCCAGAATATACAAAGAACTCAAAAACTAAAACGATAAGAAATCAAACAACCCAATTAAAAATGGGCTATGGAACTAAATAGAGAGTTCACAAAGGAAGAAATACAAATGGCATATAAGCATCTAAGAAAGTGTTCTCCGTCCTTATCCATCAAGGAAATGGAAATTAAAACAACTTTGAGATTCCATTTTGCTCCTGTCAGAATAGCTATCATCAAGAAAACAAATGACAATAAATGTTGGTGAGGATGCGGAAAAAGGTGAACACTTCTATATTGTTGGTGGTAATGTAATCTGGCACAGCCATTGTGTAAATCAGTGTGGAGGTTCTTAAGACAATTAAAAATAGATTGATCATATGATCCAGCTATAGCACTCTTAGGCATATATCCTAATGACTCTTTTCACTACTTTAGAGATACTTGCACAGCCATGTTTATTGCTGCTCTATTGAGAACAGCTAGGAAATGGAACCAGCCTAGATGTCTCTCAACAGATGAATGGATAATAAAGATGGGGTACATTTACACAATGGAGTTCTATTCAGTGGTAAATACAAAATGAAATTATGAGATTTGTAGGGAAATGGATGGATCTGGAAAGGATTATACTAAGTGAGGTAACCCAGGCCCAGAAAGCCAAATGTCACATGTTCTCTCTCATATGTGGATCCTAGCTACAAATGTATAGACTTGTGTGTGATCTGGAACCTAACATTCAGAACACCTAAGTTTATGGGAAACACCTGAATCAAACCACCACATTCCACCCCTGGCCCCCATAAACTGATAACCATCCATGATGTAAAATGCAGTGCATTCATCTAACTTTAAAAGTCCCCACAGTTTTTATCAATTCCAATGATGTTCATACATCCCCATAGTCCAAGATCTCTTAACTGAGCCATAAATACCAAAAAATAACCTCAAAAAAACCCATAATGGAACAGAATAAACATTCATACTGCAAAAGATGTCATTGGGCATAGCAAAGAAACATTCAACCAATACAGTATTTAAAACAACCAGGGCAAACATCAACCTCTGTAACTTCAAGTCCAACAACTGTAGCCAGTGACAAATCTCCAAGTCCAATAATTCTAACCAGCAACAAGTCTCTGGAGTTCCAATTCTGCCCATCAGCTAGGCTACTCACAGTCCTGGGAAACTTCATCCGGGCTGACAGCTTTCCTTAGCAGCAATCTTATAGTCCCGGCATCTCCACTGCAATCCACAGTTCATCCTCATGGCCCCATGGGGTCTCCATGCACGCATCCAGCAAACCTGCTTCACATTGTCCGTGGCCGTTTCCAAAACACAAGACCGGGTTGCAAACTCAATGACCCTCTCTTTCCTGCATTTCTTATATTCCACAATACCAGGTAGGGTGGCGATTTGTTAATCCAGGGGGGAATAAAGCAGACTTTGAAGAACAGGATACTTCTTGAGAACTCAGGCCCCTCCAAAAGAGTCTACATTCTTCCTGTTGCCCCAGTGCATGTCAGCTGGCCCAATCTCAATAGTTGTTGTCTCTCAAACAATTTGCAGGTGAATGGGCAGCAGTTTAGGCCCAAAGATTTCATTTGTTCTGTGCCAAATCCCTCTGCTCACACCAGTTCATTTCTATGCAAAGCAACCCCACACAACTTCTCAGGATATGGGCATAACAGCAAGCTTTTCACACAAACTGCTAGCCCAGTCCAAGCAAAGCTCTTTCTCGCCCTCATAAGCCAAATCTTACAGTCCATAGTTCTCCCTGCATTCAGGTCTTTCAACTCTGACCAAAATAGTCCATCAAGCTTTATTTATAGCACTGCAAAGCATCTCTTAGGTCAAGGTTTCAAATCCTTCCACATTTCTTTTGAAAATCAGCTCCAAAAGGCCAAAGCCACACAGTCAGGTGTCTGGCATCAACCCCACTTCTGGTACCACTTTACTGTTGCAGTCAGGTTCACATTGCTGGTAGAAATCACCTGATGAAGATCAGCTTGTGGGAAAAAAAAAAAAGAGGTTTATTTTGGCTTACAGGATCATGGGCAAAGCTCCATGATGGCAGGGAAAATGATGGCATGAGCAGAGAGTAGACATCATCCCCTGGCCCACATAAGGTGTACAGGAACAGGAGAGTGTGCCAAACACTAGCAAGGGGGAGCTGGCTTTAACACCCATAAGCCTGCCCCCTGCAATACACCACCTCCAGGAGGCTTTAATTTCTAATTGCCATCAGCTGAGGAACCTAGCATCCAGAACACCTAAGTTTATGGGGTACACCTGAATCAAACCACCACATGTCTGCTCTGTAGTTTTTCTTGTTGCTAATTTGTAGTGTAATCCCATTGTCATCAGATAGACTACAAGGGATTACTTCCATTTTCTTGTATTTGTTAAGATTTGTTTTGTGTCCTAATATATGGTCTGTTTTGGAGAATGTTCCATGTGCTGATGAGAAAAATGTATCTTCTGTAGCATTTGGAATGAAATACTTTTATATGAAATAGTTGAGCAGAAGTAAATTTTGTTATTGATGGAGGGCTTGGAATCAATTCCTTATAAATATTAAAAGATGAATGTTTCAACTGTCATCTATCTAATTATCATCTCTCTATTTGTGCATATATACATATTGACACACCTATAGGTGTGTATGTGTATTTCTGTATATATAATAAATATAAGTACTGTATATTTATATATATACAATACAATAATGATTTTGAATAAAAATGACCCAGGCGTGGTGGCACACACCTTTTATCCCAGTACCCGGGAGGCAGAGATAGGAGGATTGCTGTGAGTTCAAGGCCGCCCTGAGACTCCATAGTGAATTCCAAGTCAGCCTGGGCTAGAGTGAGACCCTACCTCGAAAAACCAAAAAAAATTTAAAAAAATAAAAATAAATGAATAAATTATTAATGCATGTTGAAATGTGAATCTTTAAAAATGTAGACTATCTACTTTAGAAAGGAAAAAAAAAAAACATAGATGGAGGCTGGAGACATGACTTAGCTCTTAATGCACTCGTTTGCAAAGCCTGAGGACCCAGGTTTGATTCCCCAGTACCCATGTAAGCCAGATGCACAAGGTGGCACATGTGTCTGGAGTTCATTTGCAATGGCTAGAGGCCTTGCTACACCCATTCTCTCTGTCTGAATTTTTCCCTCTCTCTAATAAATAAATAAATAAATTTTTCAAAAGTGCATATTGCAAAATGTCTAGAATGGGAAAGCATAGAAAGCCTGAAAGTAGATTAGAGATTTTGGATGACTAGGATGTGGGTGAAGAATGAAGAAAAATTGGGGAATTAGCTGGTTACATTTTTTATAGTACAGAAAAATCTCATAAAATCAATTATACTAAATGCTGCATAACTCTGAGTACTAAATACAATTGAATTGCTATCATTTTAAATGTGTATTATGTAGACTTAAATTAAATTGTAATCATGACAGTTATAAAAATCCAAGTAGTTATATAAAGTTGACAATGAATATACAATATTAAACTGAGGTTGGCATCAAAGAGGTAATATTTCAAGCCATAAGACAAAAGAGAATAATGACATGCTGATTTTTTAGAACTCAATATCCTTAGAACATATTAAAGACAAAGACCTTTTGTTAACATAGGGAGTATCTATTGATACTTACTATAATAGTCTTTATAATAGAAAACTTTAAAATACAAAAAGATACAAGTTCACCTTTAATTAATCTAACAAAGCAATTACATCACAAATAAGAGTTTTGGGCAAAGTTCTTGGGCCTGGACATTCCAGTAGTTAGGAATTTCAATGATGAAGAGAAATTAGCAGAGGAGACCAAAATACAGCCATTAGCCAATGAGGAAAGCATACAACGTGATGTCCAGGAAATCGAGTGAAGAAGGGGTTTAAAAAGGAAACACTGATTTTTCTAGTTTAAATATTGGGACAGGTTCAATATAATACAAAATGAGACTTCAGCATTAGGTCAGTAATACAGGGTTTATTTTTGAAAGTAAATCCATTTAGGTGCATTTGTATGCCTTGACAGAATGGAATTAAGAGACAATGGCAGGGGATAAGAAGGAATGGAATGGAATGGAAGGAGATCTGGCTCAAAAAAAAAAAAAAAAAGGAATAAGGTAGTTACTCAAATCTGATGTAGGGAAAAGGAAAATGATGGACTTCCAGTCAATATGGCATCCACCTAACCACACCGCAACTCCCAGGAAGGAGAGACAAGGAATTAAGGGATCACTGGGTCTTTTAGGGGAGAGAAGTCTCTAATAGATAGCCAGTGGGAGGGTGCAGAGGGCCAAAAAAAGGAATCAGCTCATTCCCACGCCCTTGGGTAGCCCACCAGTGCCCAATCCCCCCCCCCCAAGCAGCCATCATAGCCAGAGTCCCAGCTTAAGGCTACTCTCCCACTAACTGCAGGCAAGGAGAGCCAGGCCAGTAGTTCCACCTGCACAGCCTGGCGCAGGCAATTTCCCAGATCCACCCTCCACCCCCCCCCACTTGTTCTCAGATCCCCCCACCCCACCACCGGGCATCCTCAGAACCCCCACTCCCCCCACTTTGGTCCCTCTCTGCGACTTCCGACCAGCTCCTCTCCACTTCAGACCCGCTCTGCTCTGCCCCTCCCGGCCACCACATAACTGCCGACCCTCAGGGCTCTGCCCCAATCCCGCTCGACCCGCCCCCATATGACTTCAGATCTGCTCGGGGCCCCTGCCCCCACTGCCTGTCTCCACCCCCATGAAGCAGCACCACCTCCCTGAGCATCACAGCCCCCAGTCCCTTTCTCCCTGCTCCACACTGTGATGGGCAGACCACAATGCAAAAGGAATAACATAAAAAATCAAGTGCAAGTAAACCCAATAAGATCTCCCATTCCTACAATGTATGTCTCTAATAAAAACATAGAAGAGACAACAGGATCAGAACCCCAATATGAAGTTATGAGCAACGCAACCCTGACCAAGCTACTGGCAGAACTTGCAGAAAAGCAACAAAGGACTGATAATCATGTGGATGCTGCCATCGCTAGACTAGCCTAATAGATAGGAAAATGGAAGGGGTCCAAAAACTGTTGATGAAACTAAAGGAAAGCAAAAAAAAAAAAAAAAAAAAAAAAAAAAAGATGACCTAAACACCCAGCTGGCTATGCTAAATGAAGACATAAAGAAACGCAAGGAAGAATTCCAAAAAGCATCAAGAAAATCAGAAAATGATGTGAAAAGGGAACTTGACAGAGGGATGGAAATCATACATAGAAATGCTAGAAAATGCAAACCTAATTGAGTAAGCCCAAAACTCCACAGAAGCTCTCAAGAATAGAGTCATCCATGTGGAGGATAGAAACTGAGTTCTGGAAGACAAAACAGAAGAAACAGCTCGAGAGTGCAAAAGTTTCAATAAGTTCAAAAATTTTTGTGAACAGAACATGAGGGAAATGTGGGATACCCTTAAGCATTCTAACATTTGGATCATGGGAATACCAGAAGAGGAAGAAATTCAGACCAAAGGTATGGAGACCTTATTTAGCAAAATAATCAAAGTAAACTTTCCTACTCTCTCAAAAGAAAGGCCCATCAAGATACAAGAAGCTAACAAAACTCCAAAAAGATTGGACCAAAGGAGAAACTCTCCAAGACATATTGTCATTAAGACTCTAAATATTGACATCAGAGAGAAAGTCCTAAAAGCAGATAGGGAAAAACAACACATCACATTTAAAGGTAATACCATCAGCATCACTTCAGACTTCTCAATGGAAACCCTGAAAGCCAGAAGGGCCTGGAATGGAACACTGCAAAGTCTAAGAACCTATGCCTTCCAACCCAAACTACTCTACCCAGAAGTATCCCTCATAATAGATGGTGAAAGAAAAACCTTCCATGACAAAACTCAGCTTGACAACTATATGAACACAAAACCAAACCTACAGAGAGTATTTCAGGAAATTCTCCACTCGGAAGAATCAAATAATGAACCTCAAGTGCTTACAAGAGGCAGATCACAATAATCAAACTCAGAGAAGGCACAAAAAACTTCAAAGTCCATGAAAATACCAAACCACATAAACCAACATAATATGGCAGGGATCAATTCAATCCTCACAATCATTACCCTAAATATCAATGGCCTTAATTCACCCATCAAGAGACATAACCTAACAGGGTGGATCAGAAAATTAGACCCCTCAATCTTCTGTCTTCAAGAAACCCACCTCACCACTAAAAACAGATACCTCCTCAGGGTGTAAGGGTGGAGAATGATAATCCAAGTAAATGGGAATAAGAAACTAGCAAGTGTAGCCATACTAATATCGGATAAAATAGACTTCAAACCAAAAATAATCAAAAAAAAGACAAAGAAGGCCACTTCCTACTGATCAAGGGAACAATTCAGCAAGAGGATATCACAATCATCAATCTTTATGCACAAACACAGGTGCACCACAATTCATAAAACAAAACCTACTCGACAATAAAACAGATATAACCGCCAACACCATCATAATAGGGGACTTCAATACAGCATTATCAGCAATAGATAGATCATCCAAACAGAAACTCAACAGGGAAGGGAGAGAGCTCATCAAAGCCATAGAACATTAAGACCTAACAGACCTCTATAGAACATTCCACCCCAAATCCACAGACTACACATTCTTCTCAGCAGCCCACGGGACCTTCTCTAAAACAGATCATATACTGGGTCATAAAGCCTGCCTCCATATATTTAGGAAGATTGACATAATCCCCTGCATGATATCAGGTCACAGTGCTATATTGCAAGAAATTAGCAACAATACACCCACCAAAAATCCCATCAGCTCCTGGAAACTGAACAGCACACTTTTAAACAATAAATGGGTAGTGGACAAAATAAAAAATGAAATTGAGAAATTTCTAGAAACGAATGACAATGAGAACACATCATACCAAAACTTATGGGACACAATGAAGGCGGTCCTCAGGGGGAAATTCATAGCATATCATTTCAATAGATGCAGAAAAGGCCTTTGACAAAATACAACATCACTTCATGATCCAAACATTGGAGAGAATTGGCCTGGCCGGTTCATATCTTAACATAATAAAGGCTATATGCAAAGCCCCTAAAGCCCAAATAATACTTAATGGAGAGAGACTGAAGAATTCCCATTGAGATCAGGAACAAGACAGGAGTGTCCACTCTCACCTCTGCTCTTCAACATAGTACTGGAAGTCCTAGCTCAACCAATAAGACAGGAGAACGAAATAAAGGGGATAAAAATTGGAAAGGAAGAAGTTAACTTAGCCCTATTCACAGATGACATGATTCTATACATAAGAGACCCAAGATCCTCCATCTCAAAACTCTTAAAGGTGATAAACTCCTTCAGCCAAGTAGCAGGATACAAAATCAATGCACAAAAATCAGTAGCCTTTCTATATGCAAATGACAAAGATACAGAGAAAGAAATAAGTGACATTTTCCCATTTCCAATAGCAACAACAGAAAAATAAAATACCTTGGAATAACATTAACCAAGGAAGTGAAAGATCTATACAATGAAAACATTTTCCCTGGATAAGGATGATGTCATAGGACTTATGTTCAGCATTTACAATTGAGCCACAAGAGATCTGCTCAAGGGATTTCCACAGTAGAGTGAGATAGTAAGATGTGAGAAGATGAGAATTTAGGCATCTTATGACTCATAACAGTTTCCTTAATATCAATTATAATGAATTGTTTTATAATAAGATATACCTACACTAAATTCTACCTCCATTCATATGTTAGGACACAGCATTTTACGAACCTCCCTCCCCTCCCTCACTCTTCCTCACCATCACTCAACCTCTGTCCTCCTCCTTCCCCCTTTCTCTTTCTTTCTCTCTCCCTCCACTTCACTAAGATTTACTGAAATGCTATTCATTTGAGGTTACCCAAGACCATTATAAGAACAAAATAATCACACTAAGAATGTTGTTGCCTGGTGAAACTAGAAGACAATTGTGTTTTTCTGTGTTCCCACTGCTAAACACCAGCATGCAGAGACAGAACTAAATCTCTGCTGTGCATACTGGATGCCAGCCACTAGAGGGCAGGGTTGCTTCGCGGTGTGTACACACACAAGGAGCAAAAACTAAGCCGCCAGTTACTGAGAAACGAGAGGTCTGCTCATCAGGTGACATAGCCGAAGTGTCATTTGTATCATTTTGAGGCCAAGGAAAACCTTAGGCACATAAAATCCGAAAGGTAAAGAAAACTAAAAACATAAAGGCTGCCATTTGGATGGAGAATTCCTCAAAGGAACAGGAGAGGGAAGTAAATCAAATGATTTTATCTTTATCTAGGAGAGGCGAGGGCATTTTAAAACCCACGAAATTGATTGTTTAAAATGTGGGGCAGGGCTGGAGAGATGGCTTAGCGGTTAAGCGCTTGCCTGTGAAGCCTAAGGACCCCGGTTCGAGGCTTGATTCCCCAGGACCCACGTTAGCCAGATGCACAAGGGGGCGCACGCGTCTGGAGTTCGTTTACAGTGGCTGGAAGCTCTGGCGCTCCCATTCTCTCTCTCTCTCTCTCTCTCTCTCTCTCTCTCTCTCTCTCTCTCTCTCCTCCCTCCCTCCCTCCCTCCTTCTCTCTCTGTCTGTCATTCTCAACTAAATAAATAAAAATAAACAACAAAATTTAAAATAAAATGTGGGGCAACTTGCTGCACCCCTAACAAGAAGAGAATAGAGTAAGTGGTTCTATCCCAACTGAAGACGATAGCTACTCTATTTACTGCACACTGTCCCCAGGGAGCCCCGTTTTGTGGGAGCCTAGGTGTGTGAAAAAAAAAAAACTGTCCATTGTCAACATGATCACTATCGCTCTAACAACCTCTGTGAAGGCAGTATCGTTTAATACAAAAGCTTTGATATTAGTTCTGTCTGTAGAAGTGGGCTTGGGAAATTGTTCAGCACTTGTAGATGCTCGCTTGTCCGGGTGGCACCATCCGCAGGGCGTGCAGGCCCCTCCAAGGCCAGTCTTCAGGTAGGTGTCTGGGATCCCGGAAACAGCGAGGGCAGTGGCGCGAATGGGGCCATGCTGGCCCCGCTAGGAGCTCTTTGAGGTCTGGCTCTTGGGCACTCTTAACAAACAGCGAGACGCAAACAGCCCCCTCAGTTACTCCTGGGATGCCTGGGCCCAAGATGGCAGTGGCATATGGCTGTGAGCAAATTCTGCCCAGCAGAAGGGCATGAGATGCTGGCAAAGCACTGAGATTCTGAGTGTGTGAGATGTGAGGACACAGCATTTGCACACATGGGACAGTCTGTCATGTGCTCTGAGCAAGTTAAATTTCAGTGTGTCTTTTTTGGGTGTCCCCTTCTTGTTCCTTCTATGCCACTAAGTCTCTGGTCTGGTAAGTGGGACTGTTGAGAAAATCAGTTGGAAATCAGAGAAATCAGTTGGAAAGGAACTTGCTCAGCTTATGTGCACCTCAGGATTGTGGCTGCAAGCAAGGGCTGTTGTTATTTCTTCCTTTTTCTTTCTCTTGGAAACTAACAGGGACAGCAACCACAGCCTTCAGATCATCCGTCAAAGTAATTTCTTCCTAATGTCAGCAATTTGCCTAAAAGCCAATAAGCTAACATTATACAAATATGCCCATGGTGATGCCCTTAACACTTCAGAAGACATAATTTTCCAAATAGAAGGGCCTTGAGCATCTTCGTAACGCCCAGCCTTCCTGGCTTTCCCTAGCAAAATCTTGCTGTCCTGGTGGCATCTGTAGGTGGCAAACACTAGAGTGGCCATGTTCATTCTTGGGACTTTCAAAACTACATTAATTCATAAAATTCCCACAGCACTAACATGTCACCCATTTTTGGTGTTGAAGTTGCTAGAAATGGGATATTGGGGCTTTCAGTACTGATGAGGTGAAAATAGAAATAACTCCTTTGGCAGACGATCTACTTGGTATCAAGTCTCAGTTTTATGGTTGGTCATTGATCTTTGCTCTTAGCATACATACCTGAAATAACCAAGTATTTATTTATTCATGTATTCTTTTTATTATTTTATCTTATTTATTTGAGAGAGAGAGAGAGGCAGATAGAGAGGGAATGGGTGCTCCAGGGCCACTAGCCATTGCAAATGAACTTCAGATGTGTGCACCACATTGTGCATCTGGCTTTATGTGGGTCCTGGGGAATCAAACCTAGGTCCTTAGGCTGTGCAGGCAAGTGCCTTAACCACTGAACCATCTCTCTAGCCATGAATTTGTGTATTCTTGCTTGATGGTTCTGTGGATAGTGTCCGATGCACAGTAAATACCTAAGGTATTATTCATGATTAAGAAATGGTACCTCGGGCATGGAGAGATGGCTCAGTGATTAAGGTGCTTGCCTGCAAATCCTAATGACCTGAGTTGAATTCCCCACTGCCCTCGTAAAGCCAGATTCACAAAATGCGGCAGGCATCTGGAGTTTGTTTGCAGCAGCTGGAAGCCCTGACACACCCTGACATATTCTAATTTGATCTCTCTCACACACCCCCAATAAATAAATAAATGAAATATTTTTAATTTTTTTAAAAAATAAATGGTGCCTCACAGCTGGAGAGATGCTTTTGCAGTTACTCTCTTGTTGCTGAGACAAAACACCCCACCAGAAGCAGCTACTGAGAGGAAAGGGTTTATTTCAGGCTTACAGTTTTGAGGGGAAGCTTCATCATGAAGGAGAAGCTGTCTCACCTCATCACACATCCTTAGCAGATAACGCAGGAAACAACGGCAAGCACAAGCTGACTCGGAAGGCGTACGGAAGGGCTGGACTACAGAACCCACGTCCTGCCCTCAGCAGTACACCTGCTATAGTCAAGTCCTACCTCTCAGCTCCACCAGCCAAGGACCAAATAGGAAGCTGAATCAAAACCCCCTGAGTCAATGGGGATGTTTATACTCAAACCACCACATATGCTCAGTGGGTAAGCATCAACTGCCCTGCACCCACATAAAAAGCTAGATACTGCCACTCATTCCTGTAATGCCAGTGCTGGGTGGGGTGGAGGCAGGAGGATTGTTGAGGCTTACAGATCAGCAAGACTAACAAAACCAAACAAAAGCAGTGAGCTCCAGAAGCAGTAGGTACCCTGTCTCCAGAACATAAGGCAGGAGAACAGTAGAGGAGGAGAACACCCAGTGTGGCCTCTGCACACATGCGCGTGGGGAATGTGCATCTGCACACATATGTGCCTACAGCACACCATGCACACACACATACACCACTCCACATGTGCCACATGCACATGCCAGAATAAAAAAGAGAGGGGGAGTATCTCATTTCTAAAGGTTAGATTATGTCTTAAAGTTGAAAACAAGAACTTTCCTCTAACTACTTTCATCTATAGTGGGAATGAAATACATAAATTTCATGTTCAGCAAATAAGCTATTTCTCTTTTCAAAATCTTGAAGTAAATTGAACTTCCTAGCTGCTTTACAATTACATATAGCACTCTCAAGGAGAGAACACTCTTTCATGGTACTAGTATTTAAAAATGACGGGCTGGAGAGATGGTTTAGCAGTTAGGCGCTTGCCTGTGAAGAAGCCTAAAGACCCCAGTTCGAAGCTTGATTCCCCAGGACCCACGTAAGCCAGGTGTACAAGGTGGAGCATGCATCTAGAGTTCATTTGCAGTAGCTGGAGGCCCTGGTCCATTCTCTCTCTTTCCCTCTCTCTCTCTCTCTCTCCCTCTCCCTCTCCCTCTCCCTCTCCCTCTCTCTCTCTCTCTCTCTCTCTCTCTCTCCCTCTTTGTCTGTCTGTCTCTCTCAAATAAATAATTTTTTTTAAATGGCTCACTTGGTTCAAGACAATTATCAACTCCTCAAGGTCACTGAGGACTCACTGTTATCATGGACTATCAACACACAAATGGGCAACAGAAGGAAAGGTATTCAGGTAGCCAACATCCTCTGCTTTCTTTCTATGGCCTCACAAGCTTTGTTTTTTTTTTTTTAATAATTCCATCCACTTATGAGAACTGTGAATTACCATAGATATCTATAGGCTAACATGCATTTTCCTGAAGTTTAGTATTTTATCATAAAATAAATTTGCTTATTTTCCTTAGCCCTCCCAAATTATTCTTTATTTTAACAGTAAAGTAAATAAAATTATTATTAACTTATTTATTTCAGCATTTACTTTCGTGGGTAATTTGTTTGCTTATGTCTAAATTTCTTTTTCTGTCATGAGTATTTAATGTTATGGTACAGAATTTTCCAATGTTAATATAATTATTGTCTTTTTATTTATTTGCAAAGAGAGAGAGAGAAAAGGGGTGCACCAAGGCCTCTGGGTACTGCAAACAAACTCCAGATGCATGTACCACTTTGTACATTTGGGCTTTACGTGGGTGTTGGGGGATTGAACCCAGGTTATTAGGCACTGCAGGCAAGCACCTTAACCTATGAGCCATCTCTCCAGCCCTTAATAACATTTTCTATAATATCAAATTGGCAAGGCCTCTTGACACACAAGACAGCCTTACCTAAAAATAATACAGAGATAGTTTATTCGTAAGCCAAAAATGATGACCATGGCCTGAAAAGGATTCAGGTTGCCCCCAATTATAAATTCTAAAGTGGAAATGATTTCATGACATTTTATAGTTAGAGAGCAAAAGAACCCCATAAATTCCTTGATGAAAACATCGGGTCAGTGAGTGGCAGCCAACGGGGGACATTTCTGACATTTTTCCAGATGTTTTATAACAACACTCTTAGCCTTTATATTGGTGGAAGCTAAGGGGTCTCTTCAGTTGGTGCATTCTAAAAGGGTTTACCTGGTAGTCAAAAGGATGTTAGGCTACATATACAATGTTGTTCTGGTTGCTTTGCTTTGTTCTTTTCTAAGATAAAGTGTCACTCTAGCCCAGGCTAACCTGGAGGTCACTCTGTAGTAGCAGGATAGCCTTGAACTCATGAATCAGTCCTCCTAACTCTGCCTCCCAAGTGCTGTGATTAAAAGTGTGAGGCACCACAAATGGCAACAGTCCAACATGTTACCATCAACAAGTTCTAATCAATCAGCTTTATAGAATCTTTTAACTCAGGTGTGGCCTTTTTCTTCAAACTTCAGCTCATAGTCTCTAAAATATTTCTTGAAGAGAATATTCTATAATTGAATTACATAATGAATTTGATATTGCTATAAACTGGTCATTCCAATTTGCCCTATTAAAGCAATACTACAGGAGACAATCCTATCCCATTGCTACTGTGCTTATACTTGATTTTTTTAAAACAAATTTCTCAAAGCAGCATTTCTGAATTAAAGCTTCTTTATGATTTGAGAGCCACTTGAGACAATAATGTCAATTTTCATTTGTAGATGTTTTTACTTGGGAGTCTATATTCTTGTGCTTTGTACTTAAAATAGTTGTTTATAGTTTTGTTTCTATACTAATACATGAAAATATAATGTATGTTAGGTGGAGGAATTCATGGGATGCAACCTTTATTATTTCATTATCCTATACTTAAAATGCTACTAAATTCAAATGAGATTAGCTATTGAGAATTTATTTTTTTTAATATTAGTTATTTCTTTTGTTTGAGACAGACAAACAAGGTATGGGCATACCAGGGCCCCTTTCTGCTTCAAAAGTATTCCAGAAGCAGGTACTGCATAGTACATCTGGCTTTATGTGGGTATTAGGGACTCAAACCAGGGTCATCAGACTTAGCCACCAAGTGCATTTACTGAAAAACCATCTATCTCCCCAGCCCAGGATCTAAATTTTTTAAGATAGCAGTACTTGCAAGTTGCCATACTCTCTGTAGTTAGCTAATTAGTTAGACTCATGGTTAGTGCACCTGATTCCAAACTTTCAATGAGAAACATCCCTTGCTTTAGGAAGTTCCCTATACTTGCTTCCAAAAATAACCTTGTGAATAAAGTTTGTGGATACTTTCATAATACTAACCTAATAGTCTCATCTTAAACATTTTACCATAAGGATCAATTTTTTGCACAAAATTATCTAATTACCAAAGTACAGTGTGAAATTATTCATTTGTCAACAGGAAAACACAAGCTTGAGGGGAAATGTCTGTATAATGTGTCTACATTATTCTCTGTCAATGTATCTATTAATGCACTCTATTATTGTCTTTCTTTATTGTGATACAATATAGTGAACTCCACCCAAGTAACACACAATAATATAATGACCACTTCCCAATACTTCCATTAGCACTCAGCAATAGATTCTCAGGAAGTAGAATTTTAATTCAGTGCATTGAAGTATAAGAAATGTACTCAATTCATAGTTGAAATAGTTTCTGCAGGCAATTAAGGAAATGATGCTTGGTGGGGGTTATTGCAGTTACATCACATTGATTTTGACATAAGGAATGTTAGGGAAGGTCTGAGGTGAGGTGGGGGAAACACAGGTCAATCTTAGAGTCCCTGAACAAGGCAATCTTTCACAATTATTTTTTAAAAACTTGTATTGCCTACTGAGTACTGGGATTCTTTAGGCAGGTAAAGAGACAGAGAAGATAATATTAAACTGGTATGCACACAAATAAGTACACATGTTCTGCTGCAAAAAAAATGCTAGGAAATAGTCAAAATAGAACTCACTGACAAAAATAAGGATACAGAGCTGGAGAGATAGCTTAGTGGTTAAGGCACTTGCCCACAAAGTCTGAGGACCCATGTTTGACTCCCCAGATCCCATGTAAGCCAGACATACAAGGTGACACATGTACAAGGTTGCACATGTGCACTAACAAGGTGGCACATGAGTCTGGAGTTCGATTACAGTAGCTGGAGGCCCTGGTGTGCCAATTTTATCTCAGGGGAAGAAAAAAAAAAGGATGCAAGCTGGGAGTGGTGGTGCACGCCTTTAACCCCAGCACTCAGGAGGCAGAGGTAGAAGGATTGTTGTGAGTTTAAAGTCACCCTGAGACTACATAGTGTATTCCAGGTTAGCCTGAGCTAGTCTAATACACAAGACAGTGTATTTATAAAGAACTGATTTTCCTCTTTTGTGAAATTACAGAGTCAATATTCTATAAGACCTGTGATTTTAGAAAGAAAAAAAACATAACATAGACACTTCTTTCCTTACAATTGAAAGAAAACTTTCAAATTTTCAAAAGGAGTTGATCTCCTGATTACAGAACTACCTTTACTAAGAAACAACTCATATAATACAAAAACATCTATGAATGATAAGTGATGAGTGCTTGTTGGTCACATAAAACTTTTCTTCAAACACAATATTATTATAATGTGATAAAAGTCATTGGGAGAATCCTCTGGCCATGAAATAGAATTTTGTCTCCATCTCTTTTCTCAATGGTACAGACCCATGTCCAGTGACGAGCAGAACTGTGTACAAAGGCGTTGCTCACCTTTCAGACTTGCACTACACATGAGGAAAAGCGCATAGATCATATTGTAGTTTGACTTTAGAACATTTAAAACATTATCTACTTAGGATGTAAAATTTCTACAAAGAACAATTAATTAACTGGCATGTTATTTATTGGTGTCTTCATTATAAAACAAATCCTGAGACTTTCTGAGGACTAAAAACTATCACAGAATAGCAATATTGTACAAAACCTTCGAAGCAAGAAAGAAAAGCATAGCTGTGTATGGTGGGGCACCCCTTTAATCCCAGCACTCTCTGGAGGCAGAGTGGGAGGATCTCTATGAGTTTGAAGCCAGCCTGAGACTACATAGTTCCGGGTCAGCCTGGACTAGAGCGAGACCCCACCTGGGAAAAACAAAAAAGAAAGTGTCATGGTCTCAATACCTACCTCCTGCATATCTTCAATACTTTTTCCTACTGAATTATGTCAATACTGGCAGCTTACTGGAGATCTAAGTCAGGTTATGCCAAAATACCACCAAATCTCTTCTCAACGAAAATGTAAATAAATACCATATCCCTTATATAATTATGTGAATGAAAAATAAAGAGATGAGAGGAAGATGGAAGATCTTACTCTCTTCAGTTTAAGGTACAATGCCTGACTTCATCACCCATGGCATAAAAATTAAGCAGCTATAGGCTTAAGTATCCCGAAAAATAAATCATATGTCACTGTTCACAGTTTTCTGAGTTCACTTTGTCTTTTCACATTTAATTCTAAAGAAAACCTGCAACCATTCTGTTCTCTTTTACAAAAACTATTTGTATGTTTTAGAAATGATAACAAAGTAAGCTAACCTAGGCATTAGTCATTGCCACAAAGTAGATGACATTAATGAAGGACATAATGAAGGACAGATGTAAATTAAGGTATTGGAACATACCAATTAAAGAAAGATAAGCTTACTTGTGGGTCAGAAGAATCTTGCTGAGGTTCCCACTGACTAGAATCACTAGAGAGTTCAGCCAAACCTGGTACGGGGATGTCAGAGTTGGAGTCTGCAGGCTCTGGGAGAAAAGATCATCCAGTTCCCATTTCACATCTGGCTTTGCAACGTTCTTCAGGAACTGTGTAAGGCAGAGTCTACCCTACTGTAGCTGAAAAATCAAAGGAAAGGGAGAATATCACTGTTATAATTAACAGTGACGCCTAGCTTTCTTATAATATTTTCACTTGGAAATCCAAGGGAAATAAAATCTTTAGGGCTGACACTAAAGCTTTCTGTATTCAAGCCTCTCCCAGGCAAGTGACTTCCAAGGGATGAAGGGCTTCTATTATTGTTTTCCTTGAATATACCTTGGGCTTTTAAATGATAGCAGCACTCACCCCATCTCAAGAGAGGCTGCTAAGTGAAGGCACCACAAAGCTGCAGAGAGATGCTTTTGTGTTTAATTTCCATGTAGACCAGAGAGATTGCTTGAATAGAAGGAAACCTAAATGATCTTTCCTGCTCAGCATGGAGTCCTGGTGCTTATTGAAAGGTGACTAAGATGATTGTGATTGGAATGATTAAATGAGGTTTTTAAAATTTTGGGGCTAGGGCAGGTTCGATTCTCCAGTACCCAGCCAGAATCACAAAATGGTGGGAGCATGTATCTGGAGTTCATTTGCAGTGGTCCTGGCATGCCTATGCTCTTTCTCTGTTTCTCTCTCTCTCTCTCTCTCTCTCTCTCTCTCTCTCTCTCTCTCCTCCCTCTCTCTCTTAAATAAAAAAATATTTTTTAAAAATAAAAAATGGGGCTAAAATGTACAACTGGAAAAACATAAAATATTGAATTTCACGGAACAGCCAGATGATCCATAGGATAATATGCTAAGATGTTAGCAGTTGATGAGGCTTGCATTATTATATTACTTGAGAAGTAAAATACATGTTTTCTTTGAGTAACTGGCTAGAAAGTCCTGTTTTAGTCACCTTTCAAAATTGAATTTAGGGTCTCACCTTTATTCACCTTGTCTAGTTCATGAACCACTGGCGAGCACCAGGAAATGCCTACTGGTGGGCTGTTGAGTAGTAATTGAGCAAAATGCATCGTACATTTTATAGAACCACATTAGACGAGGTACAGATTAATTTTTGATGGCCTATTTTAATCTTTGTTTTATCAATTCTTTTTTATCCAAATAGGTATTTATTAACTTTATCTTTGGTATTAAAATACCTATGCAGGATGGCCAAAAAGAATGTGAGCTGGATCCCCTCTGAGTGGGAGAAAGCAGTGGCAGACTGGAATTTTTGTTGTGACCATAGTGTTAAGTTGTGGCAGTAGTTTACTGTTGTAGTTCGAATGTAGGTACCCCATAGATTCGAGTGATTTATTGAAGCTTGTAATTTGGGTCTCTAGCTACCTGTCTGGAGGAGGTGTCACTGGGGGGCAGATCCTGAGGTCCAGCCCAAAGGTGTGTCTGGGAGAAGATCTGAATTCCATACCAAAGGTGGGCAGAGAGGTTTGAGTTCTGATGGACTTCTGTGCTTGCTGCTTTTGTTTTTCACTGGTTGTTTGGGTGTTTCTCTCTGCTTGGATTAATGAAAGCAGCTTCTTCCTCCATTGATGAAACTTCACCTGGATCTGTAAGCTTGCAATAAATCCCTTCCTCCCATAAACACTGTCTGCTTCAGTATTTGTCCCAATATCATGGAACTGTCTACATCATGTACTATATATGAGAATGACATACCTAATGATTTTTTTTCTACCTTGGCTCAGTATTATTTGAGGAATTGAAATATGTGTTATAACTTTGTAAATGAGTTGCTATAATTTAAAACTTCTGTGGGGCTGGAGATATGGCTCAGCATTTAAGGTGCTTGCCTGAAAAGGCTCAGGACCTAGATGTGATTCCCTGGAACCCACATAAGCCAATTGCACGGGGTGGCACAGTGTCTAAAGGCCCTAGCATGTTTGCGCTCTCTCTCTCTCTCTCTCTCTCTCTCTCTCTCTCTCTCTTTCTGTCTGACTTTCTCTAATAAATAAAAAACTAAAATATTTTAAAAGTTCTCTGAACTCAAAGTGGCATGACTTACTCATAACTAGATATTTTAATTAAATGAATAAATAAAGAGAACTGACATCCTTATCCACATGCTTACATGAACTCTCACTCAGACAAAGGATTGTCACTTTTTATTGTTATTATTAGTTATGTACACTGTGTATACAGCCATGTTGGTACCATCGTTAGCCTCCTCCCTGTCCTCCCCCCTCTGAAGAGACCCTCCTCATTGGGGAATGTGGGCCATGCATTGTGGGGTTAGCCATTAGTCATGGGTGAAGGGCAATGTCTCTGTGCATAATGTCCCAACATGTGGCTCTAACAATCTTTCTGCCCCCTCTTCTGCAAATTTCCCTGAGCCACGTTGGGTTCATTTTAGGTCTGCTTCAGTGATGAGGTCTTGGGAGCCTCTGTGTCTCTGGATATCTGGTTTGGTAGGAGTTGATTGTTCTCTGTGTCTATCTCCTTCACCCTTGTGCTGATACCAGGTTCACCAAGAAAGCAGCACGCTTGCACATTTCCCCAATTACTCTGTCATTTCAGCTGGGGCCCTGATGAAGTGTGATGAGCTGAATCTCTCCTCAGTATCTGTATCCATCTGAAAAAGAGAAGCAAATTCTCCAACAGAGAGTGAAGTCAGCACCAGATAAATGGGATAACCATTATTACTTTAGAGAGAATTTAACAGCTGGAGGCCCTCCTGTAGCCCACAATTGGTGGGAGCTTAATAATGGAGAGTGGGCTCATTTTTTGAACATGGTTCTGACTTGTTTCCCAGAACCAGCTATGGGTTCCACTCCACTGAGTGCATCAAGTTAGCCAAATCAAGAGCAGTTGGTTACCCACCATGTGTGCCACTACTGCACTTGTGTGAGCATCACGTCAGGTTGTTTGCTGCTGAGTAGCTTAGACCATGAGTTGCTTGGACAGATGTTGGTCATTTTCCCCCAGTTACTCATGTAGCACTTTCTGGCACTGGACAAGCTGGGGACTGACTCTCTTCCAGATTTCAGCCATGTCACTCCATGTTCCATACCAACAGCATATGGTGTCTTCAACAGTAACGTCTTACCACTAACCTTTAGTGGGTCATCAAGTACTCTGACGGAAATCCATTTTCTTTTGGGAAACCTTGTAGGTCTCTCTGATCAATAGCTCATTGCAGATGTTAACTGCATGCTGGTACTGGGAGCTACAGGCCAGCGCCAAGGAAAAGAAGGAAGAAAAAGATAGGTAATATAAAAGAGAAAGAGAGAAGAGGGAGAGAGAGAGAGAGAGAGAGAGAGGAGAAGATTAAGGTTAGTTTTCATCATACTCTCTCCATGGCTCTGCCATTCAGGTGTTCCCTCTAAGGACCTGATGAAAGTTTAACCATTTAGTGTGTCTTTTAGGATATAGAATTTAATAGTACCATTGCCATTTGGGTCCAGTTTTGTGTCCCCCCCACATTTACCCTCCCACCCCACCCTTCTTATTGTCTGGTCCTCAGGATGCTTATTAGGTATGTAAGCATCTCAGGCAGATTCAGGTTAGGAGCCACAGATGAGTGAGACCATGCGACAATTATCTTTCTGTGATTGGGTGAGTTCACTGAGAATAATCTGTTCCAAGTTCGACCATTTTTCTTCAAATTTTATTGTGTCATTTTTCCTTACTGCTGTGTAGAATTCCATCATGTGTGTGTGTGTGTGTGTGTGTATATATATATATATATATGACATCTTTGTTATCCAATCATCTAATGATGGACATCTGGATTGATTCCAGCTCTTAGCTATGATGAATTGAGCAGCTATAAACATAGTTGTGCAAATCTCTCTGAACTGAGGCACAGAGCTCTTAGGGTAAATGCCCAGTAAGGGAATAACTGGGTCTGTTGTAACTCCATAGTCAACTTTTTTAGGATTCTCCATATTGCTTTCCATAGTGGTTGTACCATCTTACATTCCCACCAACAGTGAATGAGGGTTCCTATTTTTCCACATTTGTTTTCCTTTGATTTTTTTGCTATCCTGACTGGGGTAGGGTGGAATCTCATAGTTGTTTTAATTTGCATTTCCCTGGTGATTAGGGATGATGAACATTTTCTTAAGTGTGTGTTTACCATTTGTATTTGTTCCTCTGAGAACTGCCTATCCAGTTCTCTGCCCCATTTTGTGAGTGGGTTGTTTGATTTTTTTTTTTATTGTTTAGGTTTTTGAGTTCTTTGTGATTCTAGAAATTAGGCCTCTGTCAGTTGCATAGCCAGCAAAAATTTTCTCCCATTCTGTGGGTAATATATTAGCTCTACTTATTGTATGTTTGTCTGTGAAGAAAATTTTCAGCTTCATGAGATCCCAGTGATTAAATTCCTGAGCTACTAGAGTTTAGTTCAGGAACTCTTTCGCCATTCTTATATCATGGAAAATTCCTCCTATTTTGTTCTTCCAGTACTAGTAGAGTTTCTGTTGTTATACTGAGGTCTTTATTTGGACTTGATTTTGTGCATGGCGAAATGTGTGGATCAAGTTTCATTTTCCTGCATATGGTTATCCAGTTTGTCCAGCACCATTTGTTGAAGATGCTGTCTCTTTTCCAGCCTATGTTGTTAGGGCCTTTGACAAATATCAAGTAGCTATAGTTACTTGACCCAAAGTTTGGGGTCTTTGATTCTGTTCCATTGGTCTGTAAGCCTGTTTTTATGCTAGTATTATGTTGTTTTTATTACTATGGCTTTGTAATATAGCTTTAGATCAGGTATGGTGATGCCTCCAGAGGTATTTCTTTTGCTGAGGATATGTTCAGATGTGTGAGGCCTTCTGCCTTTCTATATGAAATTTTAGATCATTTTTTTCTATCTCTGTGAAGAACACTGTTGGGATTTTAATTTGTCTTTTGTATATAAAAAGGCTACTGCTTTTGTGCATTGATTTTTGTATCCTGCTACTTTGCCGAAGGAATTTATCACATTTAAGAGTTTTGAGATGGAGGCTCTTGGGTCTCTTATATATAGAATCATGTCATCTATGAATAGGGCTAAGTTAACTTCTTCTTTTCCAATTTGTATCCCTTTTGTTTCTTTCTCCTGTCTTATTGGTTGTGGTAGGACTTCCAGTACTATATTGAAGAGCAGAGGTGAGAGTGAACACCCCTGTCTTGTTCCTGATTTCAATGGGAATTCATTCAGTCTCTCCCCACTAAGTATTATTTGGGCTTTAGGAGCTTTATATATACCTTTCTTATGTTGAGATATAAACCATTCATGCCTATTCTGTCCAATGTTTTGATCATGAAGTGATGTTGTATTTTGTCAATGGCCTTTTCTGCATCTATCAAAATGATCATGTGGTTTTTGTGTTTAAGCTTATTTATGTGGTGTATTACATTGACAGATTTCTGTATGTTGAACCACCCCTGCATTCCTGGGATGAAGCCCACTTGATCAGGAGGATAATGCTTTTGTTGTGTTGTTGGATTCAGTTTGTGAGGTTTTTGTTTAGTATCTTTGTGTCTACATTTATCAGGTCTATGGTTTTCTTATAGCAGCTCTGCCTGGTTTTGGTATTAGGGTGATACTAGCTTCATAGACAGAGTTGGGGAGCTTTCCCTGTTCTCTGATTACAAGCACAGTTTGAGAAAAATTGGTTTCAGTTCTTCTTCAGTTCTTCCATGAAGCTTTGATAGAATTCAGCTGAGAAGCCATCAGGTCCTGGACTCTTCCTTTTGGGGAGGGTTTTTATTATCTTTTCAATTTTGATGGGTGTGATATGCTTGTTTAGGAGATTAATCTGCTCTGAGTTTAGCTTTGACAGGTGGTACGTGTCCAGGAATTCATCCATTTCCTCCATATTATCCAGTCTTGTGGGGTAGATATTTTTTTCTTTTCGAGGTAGGGTCTCACTCTTGTCCAGGCTGACCTGAAATTCACTATGTAGTCTCAGGGTGGCCTCGAACTCATGGCGATCCACCTACCTCTGCCTCCCAAGTGCTGGGATTAAAGGTGTGCGCCACCACGCCCAGCAGGGGTAGAGATTTTTTAAATAAGTCCTGATGATTCTCCCAGTTTCACTTATGTCTGTTGTGATCTCTCCTTTTTCATTTCTAATTTTGCTAATTTGAAGCACCTCTTTTTTTTTTGCTTGATCAAATTGGCCAGGGGTTTATCAATCTTGTTTATTTTTTAGAACCAGCTCTTTATTTCATCAATTTTCTAAATTGTTTTCTTAGTTTCCAATTCATTAATTTCTATTCTGATCTTAATTACTTCTTTCCATCTGGAGGTTTTTGGTTGGATACTTCTTGTTTTTCCAATGCCTTTAGGTGGATGGTTAGTTTATTGATTTGGGATCTGTCTTTGTTAAGAAGCATTTAGTGCTGTGATTTTT
Organism: Dipus sagitta; assembly: GCA_036346955.1. Taxonomy (NCBI): domain Eukaryota; kingdom Metazoa; phylum Chordata; class Mammalia; order Rodentia; family Dipodidae; genus Dipus; species Dipus sagitta. The sequence goes on along the minus strand of CM070779.1, from coordinate 86,185,731 downwards.
TTTTTTTCCCCCTGAGAACAGCCTTCATTATGTCCCATAAGTTTTGGTATGATGTGTTCTCATTGTCATTCATTTCTAGAAATTTTGCAATTTCATTTTCTATTCCATCCACTACCCATTTATTGTTTAAAAGTGTATTGTTCAGTTTCCAGTAGCTGATGGAATTCCTTGAGCATCATTTGTTGTTAATTTCTAACAATACAGCATTGTGATCTGATATCATGCAGGAAATTATGCTGATCTTCCTAAATATATGGAGGCAGGCTTTATGACCCAGCATATAGAGAAGGTTCCATGGGCTGCTGAGAAGAATGTGTAGTCTGTGGATTTGGGGTAGAATGTTCTGTAGATATCCCTTAGGTCTAATTGATCTATGGCTTTGTTGAACTCTCTTACTTCCCTGTTAATTTTCTCTTTGGATGATCTATCTATTGCTGATAGTAGAGTATTGAAGTCCCCAACTATGATGGTGTTGGTGGTTATTTCTGTTTTGTTGTCAAGCAGGTTTTGTTTTATGAATTATGGTGCACCTGTGTTTGTGCATAAAGATTGATGATTGTAATATACTCTTGTTGGATCATTCCCTTGATAAGTAAGAAGTGGCCTTCTTTGTCTTTTTTGATTACTTTTGGCTTCAAGTTCATTTTATCCAATATTAGTATAGCTATGCTTGCTTGTTTCTTGTTTCCATTTGCTTGGAATATCATTTTCCACCCTTTCACCCTGAGGAGGTGTCTGTCTTTAGTGGTCAGGTGGGTTTCTTGAAGACAGCAGATTGAGGGGTCAAACTTTCTGATCCACCCTGTTATCTTATGTCTCTTGATAGGTGAATTAAGGCCATTAATGTTTAAGGTAATAACCGTAAGTTTTTATTTATTCCCTGCCATATCATGGTGGTTTATATGGTTTGGTGTTTTCTTTGACTTTATAGTTTTTTTGTGCCTTCTCTGAGCCTGGTTATTGTGATCTGCTTCTTATAAGCACTTGAGGTTGGTTATTTGATTCTTCTGTATGAAGAATTCCATGAAGTACTCTCTATAGGTTTGGCTTTGTGTTCATATAATTGTAAAGCTGAGTTTTATTGTGGAAAGTTTTTCTTTCACCATCTATTATGAGGGATACTTTTGCTGGGTAGAGTAGCTTGGGTTGGAAGCCATAAGTTCTTAGACTTTGCAGTGTTCCATTCCAGGCCCTTCTGGCTTTCAGGTTTTCCATTAAGAAGTATGAAGTAATTCTGGGGGTTACCTTCATATGTAATGCGTTGCTTCTCCCTAGCTGGTCTTAGGACTTTGTCTTTGTTATCGATGTTTAGAGACTTAATGATAATATGTCTAGGAAAGTTTTGCCTTTGGTCCAGTCTGTTTGGAGTTCTGTTAGCTTCTTGTAACTTGATGAGAATTTCTTTTTGAGAGAGTGGGAAAGTTTTCTTCAATAATTTTGTTGAATAATTTCTCCATGCCTTTGGTCTGAATTTCTTCCGCTTCTGGTATTCCCATGATCCAAATGTTGGGATGTTTAAGGGTATCCCATAGTTCCCTCATGTTCTGTTCACAAAAATTTTTGAACTTATTGAAACTTTTGGACTCACAAACTATTTCTTCTGTTTTGCCTTCCAGTTCTGAGTTTCTATCTTCCACATGGCTGACTCTATTCTTGAGAGCTTCTGTAGATTTTTGGGCTTGTTCAATCTGGTTTGCATTTTCTACTGCTTTTTTATGTATAGTTTCCATCCCTCTGTCGAGTTCCCTCTTCACTTCATTTTCTCGTTTTCTTAATGCTTCTTGGAATTAATCCTTGCATTTTTTATGTCTTCATTGAGCTTAGCCAGCATGGAGTTGGGGGCAGTGGGGATGGTCTTAAATATGCCTCCTGCCTTGCCCACAGTCAGGGAAGCAGCTTGTTGGGGAGAGGAAGACAGGGCCCAGGGCAGCTGCTAATCCTGGTTCCATGCGGCTTCAAGGACCTGGCTCGATTTGTGAGGGAGCCTAACACAGAACCCACAACTTCCAAAAAGCTCCTTGCCTGCCCTTGGAAATTATTGCTTTTCTGCCCCCAGTGTGGTGGTGGCAGACGCACTGCCTTCTGACAGGCTCGTGGAGCACAGGTAACTAGACGCAGAAGGCAATTGAAGCACTGTCTGCTGCGGGCCTGCATCCAGACTCAGCCCCTGTTTGGAAGCAGCCTCAGGAGCTGCGTGCATGGCACCCTCTCCTGAATCCAGGTGGCCCTGTGCCTGCGCTCTTTACCTCGGGGTGGCCGGGGGGGGGGGGGGGGGGGGGGGCTGGTGGTAATTAAAATCCCGAATCTCAATTCCCCCAAGAGCTTGTCCGTGGGTAGAAGGTGGACAGGCCCTAAGGACAAGTCATGGCAGAGAGCTAAGCTTGAGGCAGGGCTGCTGCTGCTAAGACCACTGAATGTGTCCTTGCAAGGACTGAAGGAGAAATGAAAACGGGTGAGGAGAAAGGGGAGGGGAACACAAGGCAAAAGTTAATGTTATTTTCTAAAAGCCACCCGAGAGGGGGATGGCGGCCATGGACATATCCTGTGGCAGCAGAAGGCTGCTGGTGCTGGCCCCTGAGTACAACAGGGGAAAGTGTGTCCTTTGGACCAACCCAATCAGACCCTGGAGATCATAGCAGTCCTGGAGTGACCCTGAGGGACTCGCGGGTGAACTCATCATCAGAGAACCTGTGTCCACCTCGTAAGTTACTGGAGTTTGAAGGCCGAGGAGCTGCTTGTGTACCTCGGCTGGCCAGTTGAAGCTGGGAAAGACTTGTGTGTGCTCCGGGTCCACCTTTGCATTGCTCCCCCGCCCAGCTCCGCTCAGCAGCTTCTTGGGGTCCTACCGTAGCCCACCCAGCGGTTTATAATGGGGGAGAACCGGTAGCCCAGCACCTGCTTTGCATCGCCGGGCCCCCTGCGAACTTCTGCTCTGGGTCTTTCATCAATCCACCTGCAGTTGATTGATACTGGGGAACAACCTTGCTTCAGTGCCTCCTTTGTACGTCTGCGCCCCTCTGTGTGTGCGTCAGCAGCCGGGCCACTGGGTGAGGTTGGGGAAGAAGCTAGGTCCCAGGACCCTCTTCGCATCACCTGGTCCCCACTGAGCCTTTTCAATCCCTCAGCAGCGAGGCCAGCAGTTGATGGGGGAAGAACCTATGCACAGCTGGGTCCCCAGCAAGCCTCGGACTGGGGTCCTCCTTTAGCAGTTGATACTACGGAAGAACCTTTGTTGCAGCATCTCCTTTGCACCTTGTCCTCCCCCAGGCCGGGGCTTCGAACCCTTCCTCAGCAGCCCAGCCAGCGGTTTACGCAGGGGAGCAACGTGTGCACTAGAACCTCCTTCGCATGGCTGGACCCGCCGAGCCCCTTCCCATGGTCCTCCATCAGCGCCGCTGGCTGGCCGTGGATGCTTGGCAGGAACGTGTGCTCCAGGACCTCCTTAGCAAGACTGGGCTCCGTCGCCGAGCCTCTGCTTGGGGTCCCTCAGCAGCCCAGTCTGCAGTTGAGGCTGTGGCAGAATGTCTGCTCCAGGGCCTCCTTAGCATCACCAGGCGCCCGGCAGAGCAGCTGCTTGGGGTCCTTCTCCGGCAGCCCATCCCGCAGTACCCAGCTCCTTCGCTCTTCCCCACAGCGAGCCTCTGCTTGGCGGCCTTCTGCGGTTGGCGCAGAGGCAAACTCAGCCTGTCAGTCCTACACTTTCGGAAGTTTCCACTAAAGAGGAAGAAGATAGGCTGGACAGATAGTTCAGCGGTTAAGGCGCTTGCCTGCAAAGCCAAACGACCAGGGTTTGATTCCCAAGTACTCACGTAAAGCCAGATGCACAGATACACCAAGTGGCACATGCATCTGAAGCTCGTTTACAGCTACCGCGCCCATTCATTCTCTCCCCCACCTTGGAAATTATATATATGAGGTTACATTAGAAAAATAGGTAAATAAATAAGAAGAAGAAGACCTCAAAAGTAATGTTTCAGGAACCGCAGAACACAGTGACTTTGGGGGGAAAAAAGTGACATAAGTCTTTTGGGAGGGGGGGGAATTTTATCCTGCTGCGTGTAGAGTTTATAAAACAGTTGTGATTAAGATACAGTCCAGGGCTGGAGGAATGGCTTAGCGGTTAAGGCCCTTGCCTGTAAAGCCAAAGAATCGTTTCAATTCCCCAGGACCCACATAAACCAGATGCACAAGGTGGCGCATGATTCTGGAGTTTGTTTGCACCAGCTAGAGGCCCTGGCGCGCGCACTCACTCTCTCTCTCTCCCACCTTCTCTCTGTCAAATAAATAAATAAATAAAATATTTATTAAAAAAAAAAAGTTACAGTCCGGCCTGGCCTGGTGGTGCACGCCTTTAATCCCAGCACTTGGAAGGCAGAGGTAGGAGGATCGCTGTGAGTTCAAGGCCACCCTGAGACTACATAGTGAATTCCAGGTCAGCTTGGGCTAGAGTGAGACCCTACCTTGAAAAACTAAACAAAACAAGAAAGAAAAAGAAAAAAAAAGATACAGTCCAAAGACCAGCCTCCTTGGGACATGTTACATTGTGGGCCTCCCCAGCTTAACCAGACTTCAGGCCTACCACCTTGCAAGAGCACAGGCTCTCTGTTTTCAGAGATCCACTTTCCACCTGACATTTGACAGGTAGGACAGTGCACATGCGCAGTAACCTCATTAGCCCCTGGGCTTCTGGAATCTGACGCTCGCGCAGCCCAAGGAGGCGCTCCATTGTTGGACAGCGTTGCTTGGCAACCTTTGCTTCTCTCAACTGCTCAGGCCAGCGCCGCAAGCTCATCCTCTCGGCTCCGCTTCGGAGAAGCTGTGGGTGGTGACTGGATCTGATAGAAGTGATTAGCATCGATTTATTTGAATTTAGATGTAGGGAGCAGGCCTGCGAGGCCAAAAGGCTTCAGTATGAAAAAATATATATATCACAATTAGTTAGTTACCTGTGAAAGAACCCTGGAAGGTTTCTTGGAGAGAATCGATTTCAAAGTCATATATCCAGTACAGGGAAATCCCACCAATACACAGCAAATTGAAAACGTCAAGAGCTGGGCGTGGTGGCACATGCCTCTAATCCCAGCACTCAGGAGTCAGAGGTAAGAAGATCACCCGGATTTCGAGGCCACCCTGAGACTACATAGTGAATTCCAGGTCAGCCTGGGCTACAGTGAAACCCTACCTTGAAAAAAAAAACTTAAAAAATAAAATGAAATAAATAAACACATCAGGAAGCTAAAGTCTGGGAGTGAGGGGCACCAAAGGAGGTGGCCAATGTGGGAGAAGCGCTACCTTCAGGGCTGGCCTCAGGGGGAGGACAGGAGAGCAGTGGAGAGCAAGGCAGGGCCTGGCTGCTTCGCACCTGCTAGATCCTCAGCACCTACTGGAGACCAGCACACCTGGGAGGGCTCTGGAGATCAGCCTTCTTTTTGAGCAGCAAAGAAGTCCAATTTCTAACAGTGCTTCACCTGCTTTCCAATGTCACCATTAGGTACACACAGCACCTTATTTTTAGTGCACACATTTTAGTTCATGCTATAGACGTTGTAGGAAGAGTGCCTATGAAAATGAGAGAACTAATCCATAGTGAACCAACTTCATGCCTAAGCAGTTTTCACGTAAAATTGAGCATCACTTTCATGTTAGTGCACACCCACATATGTGTTTTGTACTGAAGCAACTTACAAGGAAACTTTGAAGTGGGAAGAGGCTCTGCACTGTTGAAGTTGCTGCCTCCCCCTCCCCTGTTGCCCACACCTCCTCTCCCCCACCTTGCTTTCCACACCTCTTTCTTCCTGCTTCCCCCTCCCTTGTTCCCCACACCTCCTCTTCCTCCCCCCACCCCAGATCCTTTACACTAGCTTAGTTAGGATCACATGACTTCCCAGTGTCCCAGCTTCTCTGTGCTTAGCATACATGAGGGTCACCTTGACCAAGTGTCAGTTTCCACCATAGCGTTGGTCATCACGTCCTGCGGGAGCTTTGTTGACTTCAGTTACTTCCGTTGCTTACACACTTTCCAAAGCCCCAAACTCATCTAGCCCTTCCATACGTTAAAATTTTATTTGTTTGTTTATTTATTTACAAGCAGAGAGTGATAGAAAAGAGCTAAACAGAATGGGCCCACCACGGCCCCCAGCTGCTGTAAATGAACTCCAGATGCATGAGCATCAGGATTTACATGGCACTGGGGAACTGAACTCAAGTCCATTAGGCTTCATAGGCTAGCACCTTAGCCACTAAGTCATTTGTCCAGCCCCTTCTATACTTTCCGTCTGTGCTTCAGATAAACTACCATCCACTTCCTGTGATAAAAGCTTCCTCTGAAGAATTGTTGGTGTCTAGTGATATAGAACCCTTTGTGCTGTTATCCATTCATGTCTCTGTGTGTTGTCACCATGGGAGCCCAGCATTTCTCAGGAACTGTCTAGCAAGCAATGGTTCTCAATGGCCAGGGCTAGGACAGGCAGGGCACAGTGGACTCTGAGATTGACGACACTCTGTGGGTTGTGCCCAAGTGTTCCTGTTTTAGTTATGTACATGTTTCTAATGTGGTTTAGAGTAGTTGAATTCTATCACTGTCTTTTTGTTTCTAACTTAGTTTCATTGAGTACAAAAAGCACTTTGGAGGCTGAAGAGACAGCTTAGTGGTTAAGGCACTTGCCTGGGAAGCCTAAGAACCCAGAGCCCATGTAAGCCAGATGCACAAAGTGATGCATGCTCACAAGGCCACACATGCACACAAAGTGGCCCATTGGAGTTCGACTGCAGTGGCTAGAGGCCCTGGTGCACCAATTCTCTTTCTCTCTCTTTGTCTTTCTCTCTCTCTCTCTCTCTCTCTCTCTCTCTCTCTCTTTCTCTCTCTCTCCTTCCCTCCCTCCCTCCCTCCCTCTCACATACACATTTGCTCTCTCTCAAAAAAGTACTTTGAAAAAAAACAAAAAACAATACTTTGTATTAATTTCATAACTTTCCCCAGATCCCCAAATCTTGCTTTTTCTAAAAAAAAAAAAAAAAAAAAAAAAAAAAAGTAGACTGCTGCTCTCACAACTGATAATGTACAACTACATGGTGAACACCAGCAATCCTACTAAGGATGTCCCTCAGTGGAGTGGGGGCATGGAGGAAGGAAATGATGGTACCAACATATGATGCATCCATACAAAGTTTCTACTTAATAAAAAACCTAAAATAAAATAAGTAATTATTGGGAATTTTATTATATGAGAATACTATAATTTGTTCTTTCTCCCATTACATTATCATCTTTTGTGTTTTCTCCCCTGCCACTATTCCACTGAGGACCCTCCTCTTTCACAGTAGTCCTTCCTCTGTTTTGTTGACTCATTCCTTTAGTCCTCTTTCTTCCTCCATGTCAAAATGTTGGGCTCAAGACAGTGCAAGTCTTATAGGGGTATCAGTGAACATTGTGGGGTCATGAACGCACCAGTTAGTTTGTGTATGGAAGACAGTGCACAATAGTAGCCTGCCCACCATGTGGCTCTTAAATTTATTTTGCCCCCTCATCTGCAATGTTCCCTGAGCCTTGGAGGGTATGATAGAAATGTTTAATGCAGAGCTCTTGCAGACTAAGTGGCCAATTGCCTATGAGTGCTGCTCTCACTGCTAGCCAGAGAAACTTCTCTATGGAGATGGAAGTTGGCACTGAAGAGACTAAAAACTAAACAAAGTAGAAAATTGGTGTCTTGATTTCTGAACTAACATATGATTAGTTTGGGTCATAGTCCCACATGAACTTTTACTTTTTCTTTTCCTACAACGATTTATACAGTAGTACATATATGAAATCTCATGAAAGTTTATAATTAAAAACTACTCTTTGAGCAAAGCATGGTTGTGAGTCTTAGTTTTTTGTTTGTTTGATTGGTTGGTGAGTTTGTTGGTTTCTTGAGATAGGGTCTCACTCTAGCCCAGGCTGACTTGGAATTCACTATGTAGTTTCAGGCTGGCCTTGAACTCACAGTGATCCTCCTACCTCTGCCTCCCAAGTGCTGGGACTAAAGGTGTACACCACCACACCCAGTTTCTGACATAGATAATTTCTCACATTCATTAATTTTATGAGCATATCAATATCCTGTGCCAATTTTCCCTTTGGAATTTAAAGCAATTTTTATTTATGCTTGATTTTATTATGTATACATTTTGTACATATGTACGTTTTTATGACATGTAGATTTATTACACATGTGCAAATAAATACCAATTAATTGTTTAAAATAAAGTTGTATTTCTATAACAATAAAAGATAGCAAGGGTTAGAGAGATGGCTTAGCCAGTAAGGCACTTGCCTGTATAACCAAAGGAACCAGGTTCAATTCCCTAAGACCCACATAAGCCAGATGCACAAGATGGCACATTCATCTGGAGTTCTTTTGCATCTGCTGGAGGCCTTGGTGTGCCTGTTCTCTCTGTCTCTCTCTCTCTTAAATAAATAAATAAATAAATAAATAAATAAATAAATAAAATGAGGAAGTATCTTATCTAAGAATATGTTTCCTGCAGGCTTACATGCCCAGTATGTAAAGTTAGTAGCCATAAAGATATAATACGAGCCTGATCTAGAGAGGACATATAATGTTTAGTTTTTAAACACTGTACATTTTTAAATTATCATTTATTTTATGTAAAATTGCTTTTAAAGGAGAATATTCATGTCTTTTAAAAATAATTCAGGTAATGTTATGTACCTCATTTTATATTAATTTTTATAGATCATATCTGAGAGTCTTCACCCTGAAGATGTGTAAAAGTTATCTGGAGCCACAGGTGAAATGGTAAGATAGAAAGTGAGTGAAAAATTTAAGGTAAGAATTATGTTTGTATGTCATTTACAGAAGATGTGTTTACAAGATGAAAACCAATATGCAAGGAATTTTCCTTTAAATGGACATTAATGAACAAAAGAAGGGTAACATCAAAATCTTGAATATCATACTGACCTTCAGCTAGAGACAACATTGCTAGCATCACTAAGGTAGCTAGCTGAGTCATCATTACCTACCACATCAAGGTTGGCTTTTATTTTATTTTATTTTATTTTATTTTATTGGAGGTAGGTTCTCACTCTCGCTCAGGCTGACCTGGAACTCACTGTGTAGTCTCAGGGTGGCCTCGAACTAATGGTGATAATTCTACCTTTACTCCCGAGTGCTGGAATTGAAGGCATGCACCACCATACCTGGCTCACATCAAGGTATGCTTAGATGCAAGAATAAGTAAATGAGAAAGAAGAACTAAGAATATGTAATGATGAGTAAGAAAGGCAGGGAGAATGGGGAACAAATGAAGGAAAAATAGGCAAGTGCATATTGTGGAGGGTTGGAAAATAATGTGGCCTTTTAGAAAAAGGAAGTGTGGTGGTTTGATTCAGATGTCCCCCATAAACTTAGGTGTTCTGAATGCTAGCTTCCCAGCTGATGGAGATTTGGAAATTAATGCCTCCTGAAGGAAGTGTATTTGGGGGGAGGACAGGCTTATGAGTATTATAGTCACTGTCCCCTTGCCAGTGTTTGGTACACTCTCTTATTGCTATTGTCCACCTGATGATGGCCAGGGGGTGATGTCTACCCTCTGCTTATGCCATCCTTTTCCCCTGCCATCATGGAGCTTCCCCTTGAGTCTGTAAGCCAAAATAAACCCTTTTTCCAACAAGCTGCTCTTGGTAAGGTGATTTATGCCAGCAATGTGAACCTGACTGCAACAGTAATGTTGGTACCAAGGAGTGGGGTCATTTGCTGCTGGACACCTGCCTGTGTGGCTTTGGCCTTTTGGAGCTGATTTTCAAGAGGAATGTGGAAGGATTTGAAACCTTGGCCTAAGAGATGCCTTGCAATGCTGTGAGTACAGCTTGATGGACTATTCTGGTCAGAGTTGAAAGACCTGAATGCAGTAAGAACTATGGACTGTGAGATTTGACTTGTGAGGGTGAGAAAGAGCTTTGCATGGACTGTGCTTGAATCAGTTTGTGTGAGAGGCTTGCTGTTATGCCCATGTCCTAAGAATTTGTGCAGGGTTGTAGTGCGTAGAAACAGACTGGTATGTGCAGAGGGATATGGCACAGAAAGAAATCTTTGGTCCAAAACTGCTGCCCATTCAGCTGCAATTGTATGAGAGATTACAACCTTTGAGATTGGGCCAGCTGACTTGCACTGGGGCAATAGGAAAAATGTAGACTCTTTTGAAGGGGACTGAGTGCTCAAGAAGTGTCCTGTTCTTCAAAGTCTGCTTTATTCCCCCCTGGATTAACAAATTGGCACCCTACCTGGTATTGTGGAGCATAAGAAATGCAGGAAGGAGAGGGTCATTGAGTTTGCAATATGGTCTTCTGTTTTGGAAATGGCCATGGGCAGTGTGAGGCAGGTTTGCTGGATGCCTGCATGGAGACTAGATGGAGCCATGAGGATGAAACATGGGTTGCAGTGGAGACCCAGTGGAGATGCCAGGACCACAAGATGGCTGCTAAGGAGAGCTGCCTGCCCTGGATGAAGGTTTCCAGGACTGTGAGTAGCCTAGCTGGAGGGGTGGAATTGGAAGTCCAGAGACTTGTTGCTGGTTAGAATTATCAAACTTGGAGATTTGTCAGTGACTAGAGTTGTTGGGCTTGGAGCTACAGAGTTTGATATTTGCCCTGGTTGTTTTAAATCTTGTATTTTTGTATTTGTATTTTGTATTTTCTTGTATTTTTTAAATAAATAAATATATATATATATATATAACTTCTATACTTACAGACATCAAACCACGATATTTCCCTCCCCTCCTCCACTTTCCTCTTCATAACTCTGCTCTCCATCATATCCCCTCCCTCTCTCCATTAGTCTCTCTTTTAATTTGATGTCATCATCTTTTTCTCCTGTTATGAGGGTCTTATGTAGGTATTGCTAGGTACTGCGAGGTCATGGATATTGAGGCCAATTTCTGTCTTGACAGTTGCATTATAAGGACTGGTACCTTTCCTTTGGCTCTTACATTCTTTCTGGCACCTCTTCTGCAAAGGACCCTGAGCAATGGAGAGAGTGAGATATTTCAGTGCTGGACACTTCTCCATCCTTTCTTCTCGGCACTATGTTGCCTTTTGGGTCATCCCAGTGGTCATTGCTATCTGAAAAGAGAAGCTTCTGTAACCAGAAGTGAGAGTAGCATCAATATATGAACATGAATAATAAGTGTAGTGCTTTCAAGGCAATTTGATGAGAATAATATATGCATTTATCCAGACAAGAGCAGACCCTAAGAACCCTAAGGCTCATGACCTACCCTGCCATAGGCTTTTGATTAGGTTTTCAGTACCAGACATGTATTCCCTCCCATATAGCAGGCCTCCAGTCCAATTAGAGAGCAGTTGGTTTCCCCCAGAGCAGACATGCCACTGTTGTGCTTGTTCAGTCATTTGGCCTGTCTGGCCAAATTTAAAGCTTCCAGTGTCCACTGTTTTCACCGCTGATGACTTCTGTCTTTCATAAGGCTGCATACAGTGCAGTTTTTTCCTGCTTTCAGTTGGCTGGTCTACAGGGAGAAGGTTTTCTGCTCAGTACCAGCTTGATTTCTCAGTGACTTTGCTGCTCAGACATAAGAAGTCTTCAGCAATAGGATCTTACCATCTCTTTCTCACAGGGAATCAAGTTCCTTGGCAATAGCCTATAATGTTTTGGAAGTAACAGGGACCTCCCTGACCAACAAGGTACCCCATCCCTGGCACTCAAAATTTTCTAGTAACAATCTATGAGTCCTGGATGTACCATTATTCAAAAAAGTAGGTTTTCATATGTCTTATTCAGAATATCTTGAATTTTGATTGACCACCCCACCCTTCTTTTGCACAATCTCTTTCCCATGACCTCACTTAGGCCTTTCCCCTCCCTGTAATCTGTTCTTCTCCTTACATATATACAATAACATCCCCTTAAGCCCTTCCCTCTCCTCCCTCCCTTACAGTCTTTTTCTAGCTTACTGGCCTCTGCTACTGATTTTTGGTTCCAGCTCACACACGTCTATACATTTGTATCTAGGATCCACATATGAGAGAGAATATGCCATGTTTGGCTTTCTGGGCCTGGATTACCTCACTTAGTATGATACTTTCCAGATCCATCCATTTCCCTGCAAGTTTCATAATTTCATTTTTTACCACTGAATAGAACTCTATTGTGTAGATCTTTATTATCCATTCATCTGTGGAGGGACATATAGGCTGGTTCCATTTCCTAGCTATGGGGAATAGAGCAGAAATAATCATGGTTGTGCAAGTATCTCTAAGGTAGTGAGAATAGTCATTAGGATATATGCCTAGGAGTGATATAGCTGGATCATATGGTAAACCTATTTTTAGCTGTCTCAAGAACCTCCACACTGATTTCCACAATGGCTGTACCAGATTACATTCCCACCAAGAGTGTAGAAGGGTTCACCATTGTTCCTAATCTCCTCATTTACTGTCATTTGTTTTCTTGATGATAGCCATTTTGACAATGATTAGTTTTGGTTCTAGTCTTCTACTTCTACTTTTTCTTTGTTTAATCTGTTATTTCTATAAGGAATATACATAAAATTCTCATAAAAGTTCATAACTAAACCTGCTCATTGAGAAAAACATGTTTATGGCTCTTGCATAAAAAAGTTCTGTTTTGCAGGAGGCAGGTGGAGCTGGGTTGGGCACGCAGAGGTGGGGCTGTCTCAAACCTCTGTCCTGCCCCTCCCAACCGGCTGCAGCCTACAGCACCAGCACTGCCTGCAGCATCCACCAACACCTGGGGGTAGGTTGAGGCAGACCGTGGGGTCAGGGCCGCTGTTGTGCCAAGGGGAAGTGGGAAGGAGTGAAGCTTCAAGGAAGAGCTTAGAATTTCCCCTAAGGCCACTGGGGACATTTGAGCCAGGCCTCAATGTATGTGGAAAACTGCCAGGAGAAGACAAGGGAGTGGACAAGTCAGAAAATGGGTAAGAAGAACTGAGAAAGACTCAGAAATCAGGTGCTGGGCTATAGCCACTGTGCCACCGAAGGAAATCTTGAACCTGACCTGTGAGCTGTTGCAGAAATGCAGCCGCCCTGCACCAGGCCCAGGAAAAGAATGGGAAGAGTATGTGCAAATCCAGTCTCTAGTTGTTAAAATCCAAAAGGAGCAAAAAGGTCTGTCTGTTACTTTTGATGGAAAAAGAGAAGATTACCTTCCTGATCTAATCAAATGGGCCTCTGAAAATGGGGCTTCTGTCGAGGGTTTTGAAACAGTTAACTTCAAAGAAGAGGGCTTTGGTTTGAGAGCAACAAGAGACATCAAGACAGAATTTTTATGAGTTCCATGAAAGTTACTAATGACTGTTGAATCTGCTAAAAATTCAGTATTGGGGCCCTTATATTCTCAAGATGAAATTCTTCAAGCCTTGGGAAATATAGCACTGGCCTTCCATCTGCTGTGTGAGCAAGCCAACCCCAACTCCTTCTGGCAGCCCTGCATCCAGACCCTCCCCAGTGAATATGACACTCCTCTCTACTTTGAAGAAGAAGTTTGGAGTCTTCAATCAACTCAAGCTATCCATGATGTCTTCAGCCAGTATAAAAACACAGCACAACAGTATGTTTAGTTCTATAAGATCATCCAGACCCATCCTCACACCAACAAATTGTCCTTGAAGGACTCTTTCACTTACGAGGACTACAGATGGGCAGTCTCTTCTGTTATGACACAGCAAAATCAAATTCCCACTGGAGAATGGTTCCCAGATGACCCTGGCCCTGATTCCTTTACGGGACATGTGCAATCATACCAACAGCCTGATCACCACAGGGTACAACCTGGAAGATGACCGACTGCTGCGTGTGTGTAGCTCTGCAGGATTTTCAGGCTGGAGAGCAGATTTACATTTTTTTTTAATAATTTTGTTTTGTTTTGTTTTTGGTTTCAGGGTGGCTTTTGGGGGGGGTTGGTTTTTTCAAGGTAAGGTTTCACTCAAGCTCAGGCTGACCTGGAATTCACTATGTAGTCTCAGGGTGGCCTCGAACAAATGGCAATCCTCCTACCTCTGCCTCCCAAATTCTGGGATTAAAGGCAACAGACAGAGAGAGAAAGAGGCAAAGAGAGAAAGAGAGAGAGAGAATGGGCCCATCAGGGCCTCCAGCCACTGCAAATGAACTCCAGATGCATGCGCTACCTAGTGCATCTGGCTTATGTGGGTACTGAGGAATAGAGCCTCAAACCGAGGTCCTTAGGCTTCACAGGCAAGCACTTAACCACTAAGCCACCTCTCCAGCTAGAGATTCACATTTTTAATGTACTCGGTCCGATGCAGAGTTTGTGACCCACAGTGGCTTTTTCTTTGACAATAATTCACATGACAGAGTGAAAATAAAGCTGGGAGTGAGTAGAAGTGACAGGCTGTACACCATGACAGCCGAGGTCTTGGCTGGTGCTGGCATCCTAACCTCCAGCGTCTTTGCATTACACTTTACTGAGCCTCCCATCTCTGCCAAACTTCTGCCTTTTCTCTGAGTATGCTGCATGACTGAGGATGAATTAAAAGAACATTTGCTCAGAGACAATGCTATCAGCAGGTTCTTCACCTTGGGGAACTATGAATTTCCTATCAGCTGGGACAATGAAGTCAAACTTTGGACATTTTTGGAAGATAGAGCTTCATTTCTTTTAAAAAACATATAAAAGGACAATTGAGGAAGGTAAGATCATCTTGAAGAACCTAGATCTTTCTATCCATGCAATAATGGCCATCAAGTTACGCCTAGGTGAAAAGATTTGGGGAAGAGCTGTGAAGAGTGCAGCTGTCAGCCAGGAATACTACTGCGAACACCTGGAGGGGAGTGCCCCACTCCCCAGACATGAGGACAGTGACCTGGGGCTGTGGGAGAGTGGAGTGGGGGGTCTCGGCCCTCCCGCTGGTCTTAAGAACTCTAGAGGAAGAGGCCAGTGGGCAGGAGGCCTTAGACCTCAAGGAAGCTGTCAGCAAAGCCAAGGCTGATGAAAACGGGTTCATCAATGGAGAAAACTCTGTCCACAATGGGACCAGGTCTGAGAGTGAAAACTTAACTCCAGAGGTGAGCGGAAGAATGCCAAAGGCTGGAGCGGAAGAGCAGCTCTGAGGTCTGCACACTCCACTCCCAGGGAAATCCAGTGGAGCAAAAGTTTTGAATAGTCCACTTACATCGCTGTGTTCCTTGTTAACATTTTTCTTTCTGCAGAGAGGAAAATATGTTTTAGCTGCTTTATATAAAAATGATTTTTAAGTTTAAAAAAAGAATTTCTCAGTTTCATTAATTTTTCTATATGTATTAATATCTTGTACCAAGTTTCTCTTGGAATTTAAGCAATTTTTATTTGTCCATGCAGACCTTATTATGTATACATTTTGTTACATATGTATGTTTTTATGACATAAAAATTTATTATACATGTGCAAAAGATACTGGTTAATGTCTAAATATAAATTTGTATCCCTGTAACAATAAAAGATTGCAAATATAAGCTGGGTGTGGTGGTGCACAGCTTTAATTCCAGTACTAAGGAGACAAATATAGGATGATTGCTGTGAGTTTGAGGCCAGCCTATGACTACAGATACATTCCAAGATGGTCTGGAATAGCATGAGACTCTACCTCAAGAAAAAAAAAATAGCAAATATAAAAGATTGCCAAATGGCTGGTGATTAAAGCCACTTGTTTGCAAAGCCTGATTGTAAAGGTTTGATTCCCAAGTACACATTTAAAACCAAATGCAGTAAGTCTCACATATGTTTGAAGTACATTTGCAGCTACATCAGGCTCTTATATGCCCATATTCTCTCCTTGTCCATGTGTCTGTCTCACTTTCAATCATAAAATACACAAAATTATTTTAAGAAAGATAACAAATATATATGACTATCACTCTTACAAAGATATTGCTTTTCTTTATAAAGCTTACAATAGCCTCTTCTCTCTCTCTCTCTCTCTCTCTCTCTCTCTCTCTCTTTCTCTCTCTCTCTTCTCTGTCTCCCTCTGCTGGTAAATGAATAAATTAATAAAATAAAGTTTATTATAAAGTCTTCTATCTCCCAAATGTATTTATCCATTCTCACATTCCATTTATACACTAAAAATAGTCTGAATACTGTTTGTGTAGCATGCATATTCTGTTATCTTTAAAAACTTCATGCATCTTTGCCTAGTTTATCAAGCTTAGGAATTATAAACAGGACATCATAGGCTCCTTGAAACAAATAATACTTAAAACATATGCATGATAGATACAATCACATTATCCTACTCACTTGAAATTGTGCTCATTAAGTAGTTGTAATAGTAATTATAATACTAAACAGATATTGAGCTATAAAAAGAAATATTTTAAATATTTTGCAAAAATATTTTGTTTTTTAAACATTTTATTGACCTTTGCCATAATTATAGACAATAAACCATGATAATTTCCTCCCCTCCCCCACTTTCTCCTTCACAAATCCACTCTCCATCATAAGCCCTCCCCCTCTGGATTAGTCTCTCTTTTATGTTGATATAATCTTCTTTTCCTCTGATTATGAGTGGCTTGTATATGTAGTGTCAGGCACAGTGAAGTCATGGATATCCAGGCCATATTGTATCTGGAAGATTGTCTTGTAAGAAGTCCTACCCTTCCTTTGACTCTTACATTCTTTCTGCCACCTCTTACACAATGAACCCTGAGCCTTGGAAGGTGAGATAGAGATGTTTCAGTGCTGAGCACTCCTCAGAAACTTATTCTCAGCACTATGGTGTCTTTTACTCATCCCAGAGGTCACTGCCATCTAAAAAGAGATGCTTCTCTAACTAAAAGTGAGAGTGCCATTAATATATGGGTATAAACATTAAGAAAACTGCTTAGAGGATAGTTTGGTGAGCATAATATATACTTTTAGCCAGATATCAGCTGCCATTACATGCCTAGGACCTCCCCTGTCATAGGCTTTTGACTAGGTTTTCAGTACCAGGCATGTATTCCCTCCTGTGGAGTGAGCCTCTGATCCATTATAGAGTAGTTGGTTTCCCCTATAATAGACATGCCACTATTGCACCCATTTGCTCATTTGGCCTGGCTGGCGAAACATAAGGCTTGCAGTGTCCACTGTTGTTCATCCCCACTGATGACCTCTCTCTCCCATAGGACTGCATGTGACAAAGCTTTTCCCAGCTTTCAGTCAACTGGTCTACATGGAGGAGGTTTTCAGCTCAGATCAAGCTTGATTTCTCAGTGACCTTGCAGCCCAAGTATGTGGATTCTTCAGCAATAGGGTCTTACCATCTAATCCTGGTGGGAAACAAAGAGCATTGGTAATGGTCTATAATGTTTAGGGGACATCAAGGAACTCCCTAGCCAACAACTCACAGGAAAGTATCCCATCCCTGAAAATGAAATTTTTCTAGTAACAATATATGGCTTCTGGGTACACAATTGTCCAAAAAAGTAGGTTTCCATAGAGCTTATTCATACCATCTTAAATTTTCCCACCATTTCTGTACTCAGTCTCTTCCCCTGATCTCAGTTAGGCCATTTCACCCCCAGTAATCTGTTCATCTACTTACATATATACAATACCATCCCCTTAAGTTCTCTCCTGTCCTTGCTCCCTTATTGCCCCTTTCTAGCCTAATGACCTCTGCTACCATGTTTCATTCCAACTCACATACATGTCTAAACATTTGTAGCTAGGATCAACATGAGAGAGAAGATGCAGAATTTGGCTTTCTGGGCCTGAGTTTACCTCACTTAGTATAATCCTTTCCAGATCCATCCATTTCACTGCAATTTTCATAATTTCATTTGTCTTTACCACTGAATTGAACTCCATTGAGTAAATGTACCACATCTTCATTATCCAATCATCAGTTGAGAAACCATGGCACAGAAGCATTGCACACACTGTAACCAGAAGACAAACCTTCTGGGAAATCTGTTCTTATTTACTCTTGAGATAAGCTTGCTGGGACTGAGGTCACTCAGAGTATAATCATTCTGCTAGTATTTGTAGAGAGTGTTTTTTGTTTAAACAAGTTAACTAATCAAAAGTATATTGTTTTACAATTGTATTTGTGAAACACTATGATTGTTCTGATATGATCTTATGAGGTGAATAAAAGCAAACTGTTGGAATTCTGGAGCATCTTACTGTTAGGTCAGGAGAAAAGAGTTACAGCAGGAGAGTGAAGTGAATCATCCACATTCCTCCAAGAAATTGTCCACCCATTATTACTCCCCTGCCTAACACATCTCCAGCTCTAGATTTACTGCCCCCTAATCTCTCACTGGGTCACTTCTGGTCTCACCCTATGGCTAATGTAAAGAACAGAGATTTACTGCCCCAACAAAGAAATTCCTTCCCTTTCTCACCTTCCCCCAGTTGAAAAGCCTATAAAGCCCACTATCTGTAACCCCAAGCTGATTGCTCCACTCTTGAGAGTTAGTCCTGGCAGCTCGTGCCCCCCCCCCCCCCCCCCCCCCGCCAGCCACACACCGAATAAAAGTTTCCATCTTTGCCTCAGAATAGTCTCCATGGTCCTTGGTCACTACTGAACCTTACATGTGGTGCTGTGATTTGGATAGAAAGGCTTTTGATTGCCCTCTTAGGCAGCCAGACTTCCTTTCCCTGACCTGACCACTGAGCTGCCATTTGACCCTCTGAAGGCCTCGGGCCATCTCTGCCTGATACAGGATCTCACACCCACCATGATTCGGCCTCACTGTTCTTCCCATCTCCTCCCTCCTTCTTGGTAAGTGTCCCTCTCTCTTGGGTTGGCCTGTCTCGGGTTTCACCCCTCCTCCTGAAAGCCATGGCACGCCAAGCTACACCCCTTGGGCACTAGGCCCCAACCCCAGGTCTCCAGAAAGATGCACTCTGGACATTTCGGGTCTATTGTTCTCTGGTCCACCGCACCCTAAGCGGTGCCTTTTGGTTCAGTTGCACCATCTCAGGCCAAAAAATGCAAGATTCTCCTACTCTTAAAGAGTTGTAAAATGACAAGTTCTAAAAGCTGCCTTATAGCCCTGAGTGAAGATCAAAACTCTCCCTGGAATTTGGTGAGGGGGAGGGCTCTTTCTTAGCGTCCCTGCCTTGCAGAACCAGGGAACTGCAAGCACAGGGAATCTCAGGATCCTGGCCCCAGCATGATGATGAATGAATGCCAAGTCACTATGGGGACTTCTTATAAGAAATTTGTAACTGTTTTACGTTTACTTTATCGTTCTATGCTTCTATGGAACTACTAACAGACAGCAGCCTCTAATAATGTTTAGATCTGCCTTCATATTTTTTTAAAAAAACTGTGTTTCAGGAAAGTTATAAAAAACAAACTTCCAAAATCTATGTTTATTCTGGGTAAATAGCATAAGTCAAACCTGATCCTCAAAAACAAAAATAACTCTTTCTTTAAAAAAATTATTTCAAAAGGCCTTTTGAGCAGTAAAATGGTCATATTAAAAGTCTTATGGTAAGGACAATGAAAGTTTTTGTCGATAGTTATGAGATGAACATGGCTAAAATGATAAACTGGAGAGAAAACGTTAAATGTTGAATGTTAAATGTTTGATGAAAAAAATTGTTTCAGAGTGGTTACATGGATTATAAGGTAAAAGTATGTAGATGAAGGTATGAATAAAGTATGTATATGAATATATGAGTAATCTTAAACAAGTTAAAGACAAAGTACTTAATCAGATTACAGATTCTTGAGATATAAAATGACTTAGCCTAGGGTTTACATCAGACTAACAAAGTATGGCCCTGGCTGGTAGCAGGATGCTAATGGTATTCAAGTTGTAAACTTAACTTTAACTCATTGATGTTGATCTGGTCATAATAATGGTTATGAAAGACTGAATTTAGAGTACCCAACCTAGTTAACTAGGTTCCTCTATTTGTCAAACTTTTAACTAAGTCTTAAGGTTAAAATTGACTTAATATTTAATTATCTCCTAAGGTTATTATATCTAAAACCCTGCCTCAAAAAAAAAAAAATCTCACAGAGGAACTATTTACTTTTATTCCTATTTTTTAAGGTAAATAGACCACATTTAAAACATTAAACAGTATTTATCTGCTACACACTTGAAAACTATTTACTTCATGGTAAACAATAAAAAAAATTCTAAACAAAGTTATGTTGTGATTTAAGATGTAATTCCTCAATTCCTCCAACAATCAGTCTTAATACTTAAACTGTAACTTATGTCATTACTGATCAAGTTTACCAAAATACCCCAGTCAGAATTATAAAGTTTGTTAAGGTTTGAATAGTTATAGATTGTGTCATAAAATTTTGTGTATGTCTGGAATTCAATATAGTTCTATAAAATTGATTTGGAAGAGATTAAAAATATTTCTTTTTGACTCAACAACTAGAGGTGCTTATTTGCAAAGCCAAATGCACATGGTGGAACATATATTTGAAAACTGTTTTGAAAAGCATTTATAGTGGCAAGTGCCCTGACATGCTAATTCCCTCTCTTTTTCATGAGAATTGTCTCCTTTTTATTAGATCATGGCAGCTTAATCCAGTTCTTCTATTCTTTGGGTATGTTAAATATAACTAAAGTAATTTCAAAACTGACTTAGAGATTGAATGGACATCTTATTTAGTTTTTAAGAGTGCTAACTCTTCTCAAAAAATGTATATATATAAAGATACCCCAATTCTGATAAGCTTAAAAAATTATAAAATTTTCATGTCATCTTATTTAAGACAAAAATGTTGCTACATAATATAGATTTCTTGTTTATTTTAAATTCTGTCAGCATATCTTTTGTTCATAGTTTACTCTCTGTAGCCTCATGTGCCTTAAATATGTAAACACCACTTTTTATTAATATCAGACTTTTCCAGATGTCAGAATATTAGAATATTGTAATTTGATTTGTACAAGGTCCATGATGTTTAGCTATCACTAAGCATGCATCATCATGCCTGGCTAAAACTCTGTAATTTTAAAATGGTTCTTGTCTTGTTCATGCTGGTTTTGCTAGATGATTATTGAAGGGTCAGTGGCCTTCCCTAAAACCAAAAGGGAACTAAAGAGTTAATGACTATCCCCAAGGCTCAGGGCAATAAAAGAAACAACAGAGACATTCAGCCCCATTAAGTTGGACACCTTTCCTGATGTACTCCCCATCAGCCTAGATGGCCTTGAAGGACCAGGGACCATCTGAGTATCCTCCCTTAGACATTAGTGACTGAAGAAGCCTATTCTGAACAAGGACCCAAACAGCTATAATTTTTTCTTTTCTTTTTTTTTTTTTTTTTTGTCTTTTAAAAATTTTATTGCCATGCCAGGTGTGGTGGTGCACACTTTTTCTTTTCTTTATTAGTTAGTTTTGTATGCAGCAAATACAGTCAGTTTGGTACCATTATTAGGCTCATCCATGACCTACCCTCTCCCCTTGGCCCCTCCTTGTTGAGGTATATGGGTCATGCATTGTGGAGTTAGCCCACAGTTATGTGTAAGATAAATGTCTCTGCATATAATGACCCAACATGTGGCTCTGACATTCTTTCCACCCCCCCTTCTGCAAAATTTCCCTGAGCCATGTTGGGTTCATTTTTGGTCTGCTTCAGTGATGAGGTGTTGGCAACTACACCTTGTGCAGCCTGGCTTTTCCTTAGGATTCTCCTTATAAACTTGCACCTGGAAGCACAGCCTGGCTCAGTGCTGCAGCCTTCATCCCACAGGAAAGCTGTGGTCCCTCACTGTTTTCTCTCAACAAAACAGTCTTGTCTGTCGAAATCAAGTCCAATGTTCTCTGTTGCTTTTCTCTTACACTTTCATTACAATTATCACTGAGGTTATAATCTAAGCCTTATAAAAAGTGACTTATTGTAATATTTCTTTAGTTAAGCCTTAAAATTGTTCAATGGTAAAAAATTGCTTTGTGTCTGTCATATTGTCTCCAACACATGTTAGAATCAGGCTTGCTTAACTCAACAATGACCAAGTTTTATTTTATTCCTGAGCTATGTATAATATTCTCAGTCAAAGTTTCATTTAACTGTCTCATTTCTGATATCTTAAGTTCATTACTTATAAAGATATTGATACATGTTTCCTGCCCTAGAAAAATAATCATAATTGCTGTTCTACTTCCAGTTTGGGGGCAATTGGTACTTGCATTAATATACAGACTAAAGAAAGTTGCTTTCAAACACAGATGCTAAATTTTTGTACTGTCTTGTCTTTTCCTAACATACAATTTCTAAATTAAATCAATTTCCTTAAAGTTATTGATAAAGTAATTGATAAAATGTTGTTTTTAAGGCTATTAAAATGTTCTGCCTATACTTATAACTGACAGATACTTAAAAGATAAAATGTGTATGCTTCCTATGTCCCATATATAGCTTACACTGTCACCTGACAACTAAACTTAAATATTAATCAAAATGATCTTAAACTATTATGTCATTCTGTAACCAGATCTACTATGCTAACCAGATATGTTCTGCACCCTTTTTAACTAATCTGTTTTACGGATCAAATATGTACAGTCTCTCAGAGTGAGTAATAACCATATGTAGAAGCCTAAATCAATTGGAAACATTGGAGTTAAAAGAATAACCAATGTTTTGGTTCCTACTCCCAGGTCAAAAGGCCACAGGAGATGATGGGACACTTGAATTTTTAGCCCCTGGTAAGTTACCTATATTCTTGATCAGAGAGGATGTGGAGATGCAGAAATGAATTCCAAGTCAGTGTATCTGCAACAGGAGAGTCACATTGGAGGAAAGTCAGTCCTCCAGGCTTCCCAGAAGAGGGAAGGCCACCTGGTCATCATGGCCTTGACTTATCCTAGCAGATAAGAGTCATAGAACTCCTCACAGATCCCTGAAAGTCTATCTTACAGAGCCACTATTGACCTTCAAAGTATGCAGTAAATTCTGACAGCCCACATGGTCTTAATCACCCAACAAGAAAAATATAACTACATTATAAACAATGAGTCAGACTAATAGGCTTCCCTGTCTGATGCTTATTTACAATACTAGACTCTAACATTAACTCAAGTCTTCTGCCTCTGCCTGTCACTGATTAACTTCACGTATCCTGACCCCAGCTCCTCCCACTTGCCTTAGCCAGAATCAGACCTATTCCTCGGACCCCATCCTTCCTTCACCCTTACCCTACCTCATCCAGGGATAAGTACATTGCCACCCCAACGGACACTCTCAAACTTAAACTCTTTTGTGTTCCTACTCTTCCCCTGACCCCAAAATGCCCCTCTGCCTCCTCTTGCCCCAAGTCCTCTATCTCTCACCTCTGAATATTCATCCTCCCTTTACACCTGGCATTTTGACAAGAGTAACAAGCTCCTACTGTCTTCTCACAGGGTGCACAGAGCCCATCTCCCTCACCTTCTCAATAACAGGTGTCTGCCAGTGACTGCTCTGATTACAAGAAAAGTCTCTGCTTCACTCAGGACCAAGTCATAACAACATGCTACACTGATGCTGTTGATCTCACCGCTCTGCCACTTCTAGCTGCCATAAAACTGCCTCCTCATCACCTGCCCTGAAGAGGCACCCATCAACCACATTATCCAGCCCCCGCCCCCAATAAGAACACATCACCTTTGTGGTCAGTATGAACCTTCATCTCTTATCATTAACAAAAGGCTGGAATGTTAGGTCAGGACAAAATGGAGTTACAGCATAAGAATGAAGTGAATCATCCACATTCCTTAAGAAATTCTCCAGCCATTATCCCTCCCCTGCCTAACACATCTCCAGGTCTAGATTTACTGCCGCCTTCTAGTCTCACCCTATGAATAATGTAAAGAACAGAGATTTACTGCCCCAACAAAGAAATTCCTTCCCTTTCTCACCTTTCCCCAATTGGAAAGCCTATAAAGCCCACTATTTGTAATGCCAAGCTGACTACTCCACTCTTGAGAGTCAGTCCTGGCAGCTCATGTTTTTCCCTGAATAAAAACTTCCATCTTTGCCTCAGAGTGGTCTCTGTGGTCCTTGGTCACTCCTGAACCTTACACTTATTGCTGTTGGTTTTCAGATCCTCTGCACCAACTCATCTTTGGCTATTTGTTCTTTTGAGGCTCTGTACCTAAATACCTTCAAATGACTTTGCATTTCCTACTTTCTCTCTTGAGTGTTTTAAAGTTTTCATTGTAGTAGCCCTTCACTTCATTGGCTAGGTTTAATTCCAAGTTACTTTATATATTTTGAGTCAACTGTGAATGTGAGTGCTTCCCTGATTTCATCCTCAGCATGCTTGTTGCTAGCATATAGGAAAGCTACTGATTTCTCTGTTTATTTTGTATCCTGCAATGTTGTTGAAAGTGTTTATCAGCTCTAACAGTTCTCTGATAGATATTGTTGGGTCCTTTATGTATAGAATCATATCATTTGCAAATAAATATAATTTATTCTCTTCCTTTCCAAGTTGTATCCCTTTTATGTGTCTCTTGCCTTATTGCTATAGCTAAGACTTCCAGTATTATATCACATTAAAGTGTTGACAATGGACACCCTTGTCTTATTCCTGATTTTAATGGAAAAGGTTCAAGTTTTCCCCCATTTACTATTATTGTGGCTCCAGGTTTGTCATAAATAGCACTTATTATGTTGAGGTATGTTCCTTCTATTTCCAGTTTCTTTAGGAGTTTTACCATGAAGGGATGTTAGATTTTTGTCAAATGCCTTTTCTGCATCTATTAAGATGATCAAGTGATTTTTGTCCTATAGTCCATTTATATGGTTTACTACATTTATAGATTTGCATATGTTGAACCATCCTTCCAACTCTAGGAAAGAGCCCACTTGGTCAGGGTAAATGATCTTTTTTTAATTTTTTGATATGTTATTGTATTCTGTTTGCCAATTTTTTGATGAGAATATTTGCATATATGTTCGTGAGGGAAATTGGATTTTTTTTTTTTTTTTTTTTTTTTTTTTTTTTGCTGTTGTTTTGTTCTGTCTCTGTCTGATTTGGTATCAGGGTAATGCTGACTTCTTAGAAGGAGTTTGGAAGTATTCCCTCCTTTACTATTTTTATGGAAATGTTTGAGAACCGTTGGTGTTAGTTCTTCAATGGAGGTCTAGTAAAAATTCACCTGTAAACCCATCTGGGCCTGGACATTTTTCAGTTGGAAGAGTTTTTATAACAGTTTATATCTCTGTGTTTGCTATAAGTTGACTTAAATGGTTTATCTCTTCTTGATTTAATTTTGGTAGGTCATATAAATCAAGGAAATCATTCATTTCACATTTTCTAACTTAGTAAGAGTATATGTTCTTACAATATGTCCTTATGGTTTTCTGAATTTCTTTGGTATATGTTGTAATGGTGCCTTTTTCCATCTGTAATTTCAACAAATTTTGGTTTGTCTTTCTTTTGCTCAGATTTGCTAAAGGTTTATTAATCTTGTTTATCCTTTAGAAGAACCAACTTTCTGTTTCATTGATTCTTTGGATTTTGTTCGTTTCTATTTCACTAATTTCTGCCCTAATTTTTATTATTTCTTCCCTTCTACTGACTTTTGGTTCATCTTGTTCTTATTTTTCCAATGGCTTAAGGTGAAATATTAAGTTGTTTAATTGCAACCTTTTAAATTTCTTAATATAGGCACTTAAAGCTATAAATTTTCCTCTTAGGACTGCTTTCATTGTGTCCCAAAGTTTTTGGTATGTTGTATTCTCATATTTGATTCTAAGAATATTTTGATTTCCTTCTTGATTTCATCATTGACCCATTCATCATTTAGTTCTATATATCTATATTCACCATTCTTCTTGTTTTGTAGTGCATCCTTTTTTTCTTTACTCTCTTTTATTAAATATTTTTCAAATATGATTTATTTTTCCTGTTTCCTCACATATGTACTTTTCTTTCTCTTCAGTGTGGAGGATCCCCTCAAGCATTTTCTGTACAGCTGGCTTAGTTGTCACATATTCCTTTAGCCTTTTTTTTGTGTGTGGGATGTCTTTATTTCTCCATCAGTTTGGATGGATAGCTTTGTTGGGTAAAGTATTCTTGGTTGACAGTTGCTGTCTTTCAGAACTTGGAATACATAATTCCATGCCCTTCTGGCTTTTAAAGTTTGTGCTGCACAGTTGGCTGTTATCCAGATGGGCTTGCTTTTATAAGTGACTTGCTTTTCCTTTCTAACTGCTTTCAATATATTTGCTTTGGTTTGTGTGTTTGGTAGTTTAATTATAATATGGTAACAAGAGGTTCTTTCCAGGTTTTATCTGTTTGGTGTTCTAAAGGCTTGCTATATCTGCATCAGCATCTCTTTCCCAATTTGGGGGAAGTTTTGTTCTATGATTTTGTTGAAGGCGCCTACTATGCCTTTGGAGTGAAATTCTTCTCCTTCTACTATACCCTGAATTCTTATGTTTGGTCTTTTCATAGTGTCCCAAATATCTTGAAATTTCCATTCATACCTTCCTATTAGCTTATCTTTATCTTTGTTGGACTGTATTTAATCTGCCACCTGGCCTTCTAGTTTAGATATTCTGTTCTCTCCTTCATTCATTCTATTGGTGAGCCTTTATACAGAGTTTTTTAGTTGACTTACTCTGTTTTTCTTTACTAGTATTTCTGACTGGCTTTTCTTTAGTAGTTCTATTTCCTTATTCATGTCTTGTATTAACTTCCTTATTTTTTTAAATTGGTTTCCCATGTCTTCTTTGATTCCTTTGATTTCCTCTTTGATTTCTTTCAGCATAGTTATGATCATTCTGTTTAAATCTTTCTCAGGCATTTCCTCTAAATCAATTTCACTGTATGTCATTTCTGATGCATTTATAATTTTGGTGGGATTATATTGTCTTTATTTCTCTGTTTCTTGTATTATAATGTAGAGAGTTTTGCACCTTGGATTAGTTTGATTTTTGGGTTTTCTAATTTTCTGCAGTATTCTTAGATGTATAAATCTGATGTTATATATCTTCAGGGTAGAAGCTTAAGATGTGTGGCTCTTAAAGCACTCTCAGAGTAACAGCAAAAGTGACCCTAGGTGTTGGGTTTGCCTGCTATGCAAGTATTCTAGTACACTGGATAGAGAAAAATACAGGCAAATTCTAAAATTTAACTGAAAAAATATACATTCAATGAAAACCAGCAGAGTAATTATGCAAGAATAGGTATTAAAACAAACAGATCCTCTAACAAAGTCAAAGTCCCTAAGGATGTGTGTGGCCCCATGCCTTTAACCCTGTCAACTAGGAAGCTGAGATTTCTAGTCTTCAGAGGGTTCCAAGGTCAGCTTGTGACCAAGTGAGACCCTTTCCCCCACAAATGACATAAGAGGAGACAAAGGCACTATAAATCAGGAAGCAACAAATGAACACCCCAAAATATAGCTTATTTAAGAATGGCCAATCTCACCTCCATTAGACTTAACACATAATCTACTCTAGTATGGAAGGTACACTTAGCACATCTAATGCAGTAATATACTCCAGGTTTTGTGGCAGGTACTGACCTGGTGTAAGTATATCCTATTACCTTTTGGGGTGTCTTTGGTCTCAGCTATGCTACACACCCACTTTTGTCCCTCTTTGCTGTGCTGTGGGCTCAGGTAGGCTAGCAGGGTTAGTGGGTCACTGCTCTCATTGCCTGTGCTGGATGCTATGTAGGTGAGTTCCCTTCCCCCAAGTCTCCACTGCTTGCTGGAATTTGTACTTCTGTTGGGGGGAGAGGAGGCTGTAGATGGTGGCTAAAGTTGCACTGCTGATCTCCACAATCTTCTTCCTCGTGAGCTGCTCAGCTGGTCCCTGCTGCCCTTCCCTTTGGGTTTATTGAGTTTGTGAGGAGGCTGGTGTGAGTGGAAAATCCCCTCATCTGGCATTTTATGGTATTCAGGCAGAGTCTGGCAACAGCAGCCATGTGGACCTTGTACCTTTGCTGCTGGAGCCACTTCTGCCTGCTTCTGTGGTCTCTGCTGTGGTTGATAATTTCTTATACACCTTCACTTTTCAGTAGAAGAGTGTATTTTGCTGGGGGGAGGAGGGCTGTTTGTTTTGTTTTTGCTTTTGCTTTTTCCCCTCTAGGCTGCTTTGGCAAGGTTCCTATGCCTCCATCTTAACCAGAAGTCCAGTGTCTGTATTTTATGGAGAGGTGAGTTTCTTAGAGGCAGCAAACAAAAGAATCCTGCCTCCTTTTGTTTGTCTGTTTGTTCTTTGTTTGTCAAGGTAGGGTCTCACTCTAGCTCAGGCTGACCTGGAATTGACTATGTAGTATCAGGGTGGCCTCCAACTAACAGTGATCCTCCTACCTCTGCCTCCCAAGTGCTGGGATTAAAAGCATGCACTTGGGAGGCAGTCTGCATCCAGTCTGCAAGCCTGTGTATTTTGGTTGGGGCATTGGGGCAATTGATATTAAGAGTTATTATTGAAAGGTATGCATTTCCATTCTCCTAATTTTGTAGTTCTTCCTCTTTCTCTTTACTCTCTTTTATTAACTATTATTTTAGTATGGTTTATTTTTCCTGTTTCCTTATGTGTGTGCTTTTATTTCTATTAAGCATAAAAGACCCCTTCAAATATTTTCTATAGAGCCAGTTTAATGGTCCTATATTCTTTTAGCCTGTTTTGGTGTGGCATGTCCTTATTTTGCCATCAATTTGGATGGATAGCTTTACTGGATAATCTTGGTTAACAGTTATTATCTTTCCGAACTTGGAAGAAATCATTTCAAGCCCTTCTCCCTCTTAAAGTTTGTATAGAGTAATCTGCTGTTATCCTAATGGACTTCCTTTATTTGTGGATTGATGTTTCTAACTGGTTTAAATATATTTCTTTAATTTGTATGTTTAGTAGTTTCATTATAATATGGTAGTAAGAGGTTCTTTCCTGCGTTTGTCTATTTGGTGTTCTAAAGTCTTCCTGTATCTGTATTGACATCTCTTTCCCGATTTGGGGGAATTTTCTTCTATGATTTTGTTGAAAATACCTACTATGCCTTTGGAGTGAAATTCTTCTCCTTCTACTATACCCTGAATTCTTGTTTGAGCTCTTCATAGTATCCCAAATGTCTTGAAATTCCCATTCATACCTTCCTATTAGTTTGTCTTTCTCTCTGTTGGATAGTACTAGATCTACCACAGTGTCTTCTAATTTAGATATTCTGTCCTCTCCTTGTTCCTTTCTACAGAGTTTTCTATTTGACTTTCTCTGTTGTTCATTTCCAGTATTTCTTATTGGCATTTTTTTTCATTATTTCCATTTCCTTGCTTATGTCTTGTATTGACCTCCTTATTTTATTAAGTTGGTTTCTTTGTTTTCTTGGGACTCCTTCAAGAGTTCATTTTATTCTTCAATTCCTTTGACTTTTACTTTGATTTCCTTGAACACAGATATCGTCACTTTTTGAATTCCTTTTTTAATTAGTTTTGTACTCAGTGAATACAATTTGGTACCATTGTTAGCCTCCTCCCTGTCCTCCTCCCTCCCAGGGACCCTCCTAGTTGGGGAATATGGGTCGTGTATTGTGGGGTTAACAAACAGTTATGGGTAGGAGGCAATGTCTCTGTGTATCATGACCCAATGTGTGACTCTGACATTCTTTCTGCCCCCTCTTCCACAAATTTCCCTGAGCCATGTTGGGTTCATTTTAGGTCTGCTTCATTGATGAGGTCTTGGCAGCCTCTGTGTCTCTGGATATCTGGTTTCATAGGAGTTGATTGTTCTTTGTGTCTATCTCCTTCACTCTTGTGCTGGTACCATGTTCACCATGAAAACAGCACTCTTGCTTCTTTCCCCACTTATTCTTAGTTTCAGCTGGGGCCCTTTTGAGGTATTACAGGGTCATTCTCTACTTTGGATCTGTGTCTGAAAAAGAGAAGAAAATTCTCCAACAGAGAGTAAAGTTAGCACCAGATAAATGGGATAACCATGTTTTAGAGAGAATTTAATAGATACAGGCCCTCTTGTAGCCCATAATTGGTGGTAGCTTGATAATGGAAAGCAGGCTTATTTTTGGATATGATTCTGACTTGTTTCCCAGCTATCGGTTCCATTCCACTGAGCAGATCAGTTAGCGAAATCAAGAAAAGTTAGTTTCCCACCATGGCTCTGTGCTACTAATGCACTTATATGAGCATCACATGAGGTTGTTTGCTGCTGAGTAGCTTAGACCATGAGTTGCTTGGACAGATATTGGTCATTTTCCCCCAGTTGCTCATGTAGCACCTTCTGGCCCTAGACACATTGTCTGGGGATTAATTCTCTTCCAGCTTCCAGCCATGTCACTCCCCCCTAAAGGACACAATGAACCCTTAATGTCTTGTCTTTCTCCCTGGGAGGTGTGGCATGGTTAGGCAGATAACATCTTGACCAGAAGTCCCAACCATTTTTTGAATTCTTTTGTCAGGAATTCCATCCAAATCAGTCTCACTACAGGGCATTTCTGATGGATTTATAATTTTTGGTGGAATTGTACTGTCTTGATCTGTTTGGTTTCTTGTATTATAATGTAGAGATTTGTGCATCTTGAGTTAACTTGATGCTTGGTTTTTCTTATTATCTGCAGTATTCTTAGATGTGTAAATATGACATTACATATCTTCAGGGTAGGAGCTTTAGGTGCTAGGTGTAGATCTTATATTACTCCCAGAGTAACAGCAGAAATGACCCTAGGTGTTTAGTTTGCCTGCTATGCAATTATGCTAGTAGGCTGGGTGGAGCAATATACTGGTAAATTCTTTTTTTTTCCTTTTCTTTTTGTATTTTTTTTAAATTTTCCCTATTTATTGACAGCTTCCAAACTTACAGAAAATTAACCATGATAATTCCCCCCCTCCTTCACTTTCTCTTTCACAAATCTATACTCCATAATATACCCTCCCTCTCTCCATTAGTCTCTCTTTCATTTTGATGTCATCAACTTTTCCTCCTATTATGAGGGTCTTGTGAAGATAGTGATAGGCACTGCTAGGTCATGGATATCCGGGCCAATTTCTGTCTGGTGGATTGCACTCTAAGCAGTCCTACTTTTCCTTCAGCTCTTACATTCTTTCCACCACCTCTTCTGCAATGGACCCTGAGCCTGGGGAGCTATGATAAAGATATTTCAGTGCTGAACATTCCTCTGTCAAATATTCTCAGCATTATGGTGCATTTTTGGTCATCCCAATGGTCATTGCCATCTGAAAAGAAAAGCTTCATTAACCAAAAGTGAGAGTAGCATTAATATATCAGTATGAACATTAAGTAAAGTGCTTACCGGGCAGTTTGGTGAGCATAATATATGCATTTAGCCAGACAAGAGCAGGCATTACACTCCTAATGCTCATGACCTCCCCTACCACAGGCTTTTGATTAGGTTTTCAGTACCAAACAGGCATGTATTCCCTCCCATAGAGCAGGTCTCCAGTCCAATTAGAGACGAGTTGGTTTCCCCAATAACAAACATTTTTGGACTGGATGGCCAAATTTAAGGCTTGCAGTATCCACTGTTTTCACCACTGATGGCTTCTGTCTCCCATAGGGCTGTATGCAATGCAGATTTTTCCAGCTTTCTGTCAGCAAGTCTACTAGGAGAAGGTTTTTCAGCTCATCTCCGGTTTGATTTCTCAGTGAGCTTGCAGCCCAGGTATGTGGAGTATTCAGCAATAGGATCTTATCATCTATTCCTGGTGGAAAACCAAGAGCCTTGGGAATAGTCTGTAATGTTTTGGGGGCATCAAGGACCTCCCTGGCCAACAACTCATTGTAAGGTATCCCATTACTGGCACTAAAATTTTTCCAGAAACATTCTATGGCTTCAGGGTGTGTAATAACAAAAAAAGAGGGTTATCATGTGACTTATTCACAATATTCTGAATTTGATTATCCCTCCCCCCACACTCCTTTAACTCAACCTCTTCCTCTGACCTTAGTTAGGCCATTCCACCCAAAGCAATCTGTCTATCTACTTATATATATCAAATACCATCCTCTAAGTCCACCCTTCTCCTCCCTCCCTTATAGCTCTTTTCTAGCCTACTGGCCTCTGCTACCAAATTTTTAGTACAACTCACACACAAGCCTGAACACTTGTAACTAGGATCCACAAATGAGAGAAAACATGTGATGTTTGGCTTTCTGAGCCTGAGTTACCTCATTTAGTATAATCCTTTCTAGATCCATCCATTTCTCTGCAAATTTTACAATTTTGTTTTTCTTTACCACTGAAAGAACTGCATTCTTTAAAGTTACCTAAACTTTATTATCCATTCATCTGTTGAGGGACATCTAGGACCATTCCATTTCCTAGCTATTGTGAATAGAGCAGCAATAAACATTGTTGTGCAACTATCTCTAAGGTAGTGAGAAGAATCCTTAGGATATATGGCTAGGAGTGCTACATCTGGGTGATATGGTAAATCTATTTTTAGCTGTCTCAAGAACCTCTGCACTGATTTACACAATGGCTGAACTAGATTGCACTCCCACCAACAGTGTAGAAGGGTTACCCTTTTTCAATATCCTTGCCAACATTTATTGTCATTGTTTTCTTGATGATAGCCATTCTGACAGGATTGAGATGAAATCTCAGTGTGGTTTCAATTTGCATTTCCCTGATGAGTAAGGCTGTAGAACATTTTTTAGATGTTTTATGCCATCTGTATTCTTCTGTTAAGAACTCTCTAGTACCGTAGCCCACTTTTTAATTAGGTTGTTTGATTTCTTATTGTTTTGTTTTTGGAGGACTTTGTATATTCTGCATAATCCTCTGTAAGATATATAGCTGGCAAAGATGTTCTTCCATTCTCTAGGTTGTCTCTTTGCTCTATTTACAGTGTCCTCTGCTGTACCAAAGCTTTGTACTTTCATCAGATACCAGGGATTCATTAGTGGCTTTATGTCCTGAGCAACTGGGGTTATATTCAGAAAATTATTGCCTATGCCAATATGTTGAAGGGTTTCCCCTACTTTTTAGCAGTTCCAGTTTCACGTCAAATACTAAGGTCCCTGATCCATTTGGACTTGATTCTTGTCCAGAGAGAGAGAGACAAGGATCTATTCTTATCCTTCTACATATACATATCCAGTTTTCTCAGCACCACTTGTTGAAGTGGCTCTCTTTTCTCCAATGATTTTTCTTAGCACTTTTGTCAAAAATCACATGGCTGTAGCTGCCTGGATTAACATGTGGGCCATCTATGCTGTTTCATTTATCTATGTGTCTGACTTAGTGCTGGCACCATGCTGCTTTTGTTACTATGGCTTTGAAATGTAGCTTAAAATTGGGTATGATGCCACCAGCCTTATTTTTGTTGCTCAAAATTGTTTGGGCTATTCGAGGTTTTTTTGTGCTTCCAAATGAATTTTAGCATTTTTTTTTTCTCAGTGAAGAATACCATTGGAATTTTAATGGGGATTGCATTAAATGTGTAAATTGTTTTGGGTAAGATTGACATTTTCATGATATTGAGTCTTCCAATCCAAGAATATTGGATGTCTTTCCATTTCCTAGTGTCTTCTGCAATTTTTTGCTTGTGTGTTTTAAAGTTTTCATTGTAGAGTCTTTCACTTCCTCTGTTAGATTTATTCCAAGGTACTTTTTTCCTGAGGTGATTGTGAATGGAAGTGATTCCCAGATTTCATTCTCCACATGTTTGTTGTTAGTATATAGAAAAGCCACTGATTTCTGTGTATTTATTTTGTATCCTGCTACATTGCTAAAATTGTTTATCAGCTCTAATAGTGTGCTGGTAGAGTCTTTAGGGTCCTTTATATATAGAATCATATCATCTGCAAATAATAACTTGATCTCTCCCTTTCCAATTTGTATCCTTTTTGTGAGTGTCTCTTGCCTTATTGTTATAGCTAAGACTTCCAGTACTATATTAAATAAGAGTGGGGATAGTGGAAACCCTTCTCTTGTTCCTGATTTTAGTTGAAAAGCCTTAAGTTTTTCCCCATTGATTAGTGTTGGCTGTAGGTTTGTCATGAATAGCTTTTATTATGTTGAGATATGTTCCTTCTATTTCCAGTTGCTGTAGGACTTTTATCATGAAGGGATGCTTGATTTTGTTAAAAGCCTTTTCTGCATCTATTGAGATCATCTGCTTTTTGTCCTACATTTATGTAGTGTATTAAATTTATTGATTTGCATATGTTGAACCATCCCTGCATCTCTGGTATGAAGCCTACTTGGTTGGGGTGAATGATCTTTTTGACATATTCTTGTATTTTGTTTGCCAATATTTTGTTGAGAATTTTTGCATCAGTGTCCATGAGGGAGATTGGGCTGTAATTTTCTTTTTTGTTCTGTGTTTGTCTAGTTTTGGTATGGGGAGATGCTGATTTTGTAGAAGGAGTTCAGTGGAATTCCTTCCTTTTCTATTTTATGGGAAAGTTTGAGAAGCAGTGGTGTTAGTTCTTCCATGAAGGTCTGGTAAAATTCACCAGTGAATCCATCTGGGCCTGCACTTTTTTAGTTGGGAGACTTTTTATAACTGCTTGGTTCTCCCTACTTGTTATGGGTATATTTAAATGTTTTATCTCATCTTAATTTAATTTTGGTAGGTCATATGAATCAAGGAAATAAACCATTTCATTCAGATTTTCAAACTTAGAGGCATATATATTCTTAAACTCTGTCCTTATGATTTTCTGAATTTCTTTGGTATCTGTTATAATGGTGCCTTTTTCATCTCTAATTTTATTAATTTTTGTCTCTCCTCTCTTTCTTCTGGTCAGAATTGCTGAAGAACCAACTCTCTGTTTCATTGATTCTTTCGATTTTTTTGTTTGTTTCTGTTTCATTAATTTCTGCCCTAATCTTTATTATTTCTTCCCATCTACTGATTTTTGGTTTGCCTTGTTCTTCTTTTTTTCCAGGGCCTTAAAGTTAAGTATTAAATTGTTTACTTGTTAACTTTCTCATTTGTTAGTATAGGCACTTAAAGCTTTAAGTTTCCCTCTTAGGACTGCCTTAATTGTGTCCCAGTGGTTTTGGTATGTTGTGTTATCATCATCAGTTGATTCTATGAATTTATTGATTTCATTTGGGATTTCTTCAATGGCCTAGTCATCATTTAATAATATACTACTTAGTCTCCATGAATTTCTGTATGCTCTGCAGTTTTTCTTGTTGCTGATTTGTACTTTAATCCCACTGTTGTCAGATAGAGTATAAGGGATTATTTCAATTTTCCTGTATTGGTTAAGATTTGCTTTGTGTCCTAATATATGGTCTATTTTAAAGAATGTTCCATGTGCTACCAAGAAAAATGTATATTCTACTTCATTTGGATAGAATTTTCTGCAGCTATCTGTTAGGTCCAATTTTTCCATGACATCATTTAATCCAGATGTCTCTCTGTTCATTTTTTGCCAGTATGCACTGTCAATTAGTGAGAGTAAGGTATTGAAGTCATGCACCACAATTGTGTTTTGCATTCTCTGTGACTTAAGTCTAATAGTGTTTGTTTGATGAAATTGGGAGCCCCCACATTAGGTGCATACACATTTAGGATTGTTATGTCCTCCTGTTGGAGTGTTCCTATAATCAGTGTAAAGTAAACTTTTTTATGTTTACTCACTAATGTTGGTTTGAAGTCTATCCTGTCAGATATTAGGATAGCAACCCCTGCTTATTTCCTAGGCCCATTTGCTTGAAATACCACTTTTCATCCTTTCACTCCAAGATAGTATTTATGTTTTATTGAGAGATGAGTTTCCTGCAGGCAATGAACAGCAGGATCCTGCCTTTTAATCCAGTCTGTAAGCCCACATCTTTTGGTTGGGGCATTGAGGCCATATATATTAAGAGTTATCATTGAAAGGTATGTATTTATTCTTGCCATTCTTCTTGTTTTTTAGTGCTTCCTATTTTTATTTTACTCACTTGTTTTAACTGTTATTTGAGTATGGTTTATGTTTTTCCTGTTTCCTCCTGGGTGTGCTTTGCTTTTTCTTCAGCATGAAGGATTCCTTACAGTATTTTCTGTAGAGCTGGATTAGTTGTCATAAATTCCTTTCACCTGTTTTTGTTGTGGCATGTCCTTATTTATCCATAAATTTGAATAGATAGCTTTGCAGGATAAAATAATGTTGGTCAACAGTTCTTGTCTTTCAGTACTTGGAATGCATCATTGCAAGCCCTTCTGGCCTTTAAAGTTTGTGTTGAGTAATCTGCTGTTATCCTGATGAGCTTGCCTTTATAGGTGACTTGCTTTCCCTCTCTTACTATTTTCAATATATTTTCTTTGGTTTGCATGTTTAGTAGTTTAACTATAATACAGCAAAGAGAGGTTCTTTCCAGGTTTTGTGTTCTAACAAGCTTCCTGTATCTGCACTGGCAATTCCTTCCCAGGGGAAATTGTTCTTCTACGATTTTGTTGAAAATGCCTTCTAGGCCTCTGGATTGAAATTCTTTTCCTTCTACTATACCCTGAATTCTTATGTTTGATCTTTATATAGTGCCATGA
Organism: Dipus sagitta; assembly: GCA_036346955.1. NCBI lineage: Eukaryota > Metazoa > Chordata > Mammalia > Rodentia > Dipodidae > Dipus > Dipus sagitta. Next base: position 86,149,326 of record CM070779.1, on the reverse strand, counting down.
ATATCTTGAAATTCCCATTCATACCTTCCTATTAGCTTGTCTTTATCTTTGTTGGACTGTATTAGACCAGCTACCTGGTCTTCTAGTTTAGGTATTCTGTTATCTCCTTCATCCATTCTACTGGTGAGACTTTGCACAGTTTTTTATTTGTCTTACTGTGTTTTTCAGTGCTGCCTGGTTTTTCTTTAGTACTTCTATTTCCTTACTCATGTCTTGTAATGACCTTATTTCATTAAGCTGGTTTCCTGTGTTCTTTTTCAGGAGTTTGTTTTCTTCTTTAATTCCTTTGTTTTCTTCTTTGATTCCTTTAATTTCTTTGAGTATAGATAAAATCTTTTTAATCTTTATCAGGCATTTATTTGGGGTCATTTATGATGGATTTATAATTTTTGGTGGGATTATATTTTCTTTATTCTTTGTGTTTCTTGTATTATAATGTAGAGATTTTTGCATCCTGAGTTGATTTGATGCTATGATTTTCTTTTCTTTTTTTTTTTTTTTTTTTTTTTCTTTTTTTGGTTTTTCGAGGTTAGGGTCTCACTCTAGCCCAGGCTGACCTGGAATTCACTATGGAGTCTCAGGCTGGCCTTGAACTCACGGCGATCCTCCTCCCTCTGCCTCCCAAGTGCTGGGATTAAAGGCGTGCGCCACCACGCCCGGCTAAATGCTATGATTTTCTAATTATCTGCAGTGTTCTTAGATGTAGAAATCCAACTTTATATACCTTCAGGGTAGGAGTTTAAGGTGCCAAGGGTAGCTGTTGTACTCCAATCCAACCACAGAAGTAATCCTAAGTGTTGAGTTTGCTGGCTATTCAAGTATTCTAGTGAGCTGGATGGAACAATTTACTGGCAAATTCCAAAATTCAACTGAACAGTATACACATCCAATAAAAATCATCACAGAGTATGCAAGTGTGGGGATTAAGACAAATAGATAACCATATAAAGCCAAAATCCCTAACAGTGTGTGTTACTCTATACCTTTAATCCTTTCAGCTGGGAAGTTGAGATTTATGTTCTGAAATGGGTTCCAGATCAGCCTGGGTCTGAATCAGACCCTGCCCCAAAAAATGACAGTAGAAAAAGGCAAAGGCCCTATAAATCTGAAAGCATCAAAGGCAACAATAGTCAACCCCCAAATACAGCTTAATTGAGAATGGTAAAGCTAACCAAGAATATAACATGCCCTGAAATGGAAAGAAAGATTAGCACTTCTGATGCAGGCCTATGTACCTGATTTTTTGTTAGTCCATCTCATTACCTTTTGGTGTGGCTTCCAATCTCACCAATGTTGAGTGCCCACCTCCATCCCTCCATGTTGTACTGTGAATTTGGTTCTGATCAACTGTGCTGGATGCCCTATTTCTGGTGGCTTAATAAGTTCTCTAGAGGTTCATGGTTCTGATGGTTGAGTGATGAGAGAGTGCAGGGAGCCTGGAGTTGTACTGGAACTGCTCAGCTGGTCCCATCTGTATCCCCTTCATCAACTCCTCAGCTGGTCTCTGCTGTCTCCCCTTCAGGTTTCTTGACTTTGCAAGGAGGCTGGTGTGGTTGAAAAGTCCCCATGTTTGGTCTTTGCTCCTGCAGCTCAGCACTGGACCAGGTGGGCATGCAGATCAGTGTGGATTGGTGCTGCAAGCACCTCAGCAGGATTCTGGTTTGTTTCCTACTTTCTGGTAGATCTTGGTCTCTCCTGCTTCTCCACTATGGCTGATAATAACCTACACACCTTCACTTTTCAGAAGAAGAGTGTATTTTGCTGTGGTTTTGCTTTAATAGCTCCCTAGGCTAGTTTGGGGTGACTCCTATGCCACCATCTTGCCCAGAAGTTTTCAGCAAATTCTAATATTTGGGCCAGGTGTGATGGCACACACCTTTAATCCCAGCACTTGTGAGGCAGAGGTAAGAGGATCACTGTGAGTTTGAGGCTAGCCTGAGACTACATAATGAATTCCAGGTCATCCTAGGCTAGAGACCATGCCTTGAAAAACAAAACAAATTCTAAAATTCAACTGAGCAATATACACACTCAATCAAAGCCAATAGGTAGTATGCAAGAGCAGGGATCAAAACAAACAGATAATCTAAAAAGTCAAAGCCTCTAAGGGTATGTGTTGCCCCATACCCTCAATCCTGTCAACTGGTAGGCTGAGATTTCTGGTCTGAAATGGGTTCCAGGTCTGTCTGGGGCCAAGTGAGACCCTACCCCCAAAAATGACAGAAGAAAAAGACAAAGGCCTTATAATTCAGAAAATGTTGAAGGCAATGATAGTCAACACCAAAATACAGCTTATTTGAGAATTGTAAAGCCAACCAAGAATACATCAATCAAACCTAACACATAACCTGCCCTCACATTGAAGGTGAGATTGGCACTTCCAGTGCAGACCTATGTACTTGGCTTTGTGTAAATAGACCCTGTTTCCTTTTAGAAAGGCTTCCAATCTCAGCTATGCTGAGTGCCTCACCTCAAACCCTCTCTATTGCACTGTGGACTCAGGCAGGTTGAGTTGGTGGATTTGGTGTTCTGACCAGCTGTACTGGAAGCTGTATGGCTGAGGAATGGTTCTCTGGTGGTTTGGGGCACTGGCAATTGGGGAGAGGGAGGCTGTGCAGGTGCCTGATGTTGTACTGGAGCTGCTCAGCTGGTCCCATTTGTGGTGTTCTTCAGCAGCTATTCAGCTGGTCCCTCCTGTCTGCTCCTTTAGGTTTTTTGAATTTGTGAGGAGACTGGTGTGAGTGGAAAAATCCCTTCACCTGGCTTCTCCTGCAGCTCAGGCAGAGCTGGGCAGCCACACAGACTGGCACCATGATGGGAGTCAATTCTGGCTGATTGCCTGCTTGCTAGGTCTCTCCTGCTTCCCTGCTGAGGTTGATAATTCCTTATACACCTTCACTCTTTTGTAGAAGAGTATATTTTGCTGTTTTTCTGCTTATTTCCCGTTCTAGGCTTAGCTACTATACCACCATCTTACCTGAAAGGTCCCCCATAAATACTTCTTGAAGCATCAGAATTTTGTTATGTGAGATAACTACACTTTTTATAATTGATTGTGAACATACTACATGAACATATTGTATATTGCTCATATTACCCTCACTAACACCTTCTGTTGCCTCTCCTGCATCTACAATTCCTTTAGACCCCTGATCAGTAGGGTAACTGATATTTACTGCTGTGTAATGAATGTATCAGTTAGTCCCTGTGGGGAGGCCTTGCTTTAGGGTATTACTCCTTCTGACCTTGTGGCTCTTACAATCATTCATACCCCTCTTCTGCAATGTTCCCTGAGCTTTGGAGGGTGTGTTAGCATCTTTAGTGTTCAGCTTTCAGACTCAGATTATCTTCTTTGGTGAGTTTTGAATCTTCTCGTTGTCTATCACTGTTGTAGACAGTTTCACATTGCTGGGATGAGCATCCAACCAAACAGTTTTATGGGAGTAAAGGATTTATTTTCAGATGTAAGAAAAGTTCTGTAAGTGGTAGAAGAAGCAGGCTCGCATTTGTAAATCCAAACAGAGAGAGAAACCACCAGCAGCCAGCAAAACCCAAAAGGCAACAAGCAGAGACCCTGACAGAGCTCAGACTTCTCTGCATACCTTTGGGCTGGAACACAGATCCTCCCCCAGTTGTACCTTAGGGCTGCGCTCCAGGATCCACACCCAATGACACCTCCCTCAGGCAGCTGGAACTCCAAGTTACAAGTATAACACCTGAGTCAATAAGAAACATACATCCAAACTTCCATAACACTGCCATAAACCTGCAGGACATTCTCAAGATAGCACTGAGAGCAGCAATCCTATTTAATCAGCACTTCCTCTGTAATGTCTCCTGGTCCTTAGCAAATGTGAAAGAGTCGACTTACCTGGAACTAGGCAGTTAACTTTCTTTTCTTGTCATACTAATGGATAAGCATATACACTTAGAAGACTTTTATGGGAATACCTTTTCATTTTTGGCTTCTCACTTGGTTCTCTATACCTTTTTCACCCTCATAAGCCAAACCTCAACGTCTTTAGTTCTTACTGCATTCAGGTCTTTCAACTCTGACCAGATTAGTTTAATTTTGCTCTCCTGGCAAAGCCTCTCTATGAAAAGCTAAGGGGGACTCACATAAACTACCTAATCCCCAGACCGAGATAGATGCTGCTTTTCCTCACCTATGAATTTCCCTCCTGACAGCACCAACCCTGGCTTTCCCCAGTCTCCAACAGACATTTCTCCTGTATAACACTAAAAAGAGAGGAACGTCACTGGGAGTTCTGGGACAAATGAAAGGCCCCTCTTTTACCCCAGTGGCCTACCTCTCCAAGCAATTAGAAACCTCTACTTGGGCCCGGCAGCCTTGCTTACGTGCCTTAGCTTCAACAGCACTCCTGGCCCAGGAAGCACAAAAACTTACCTTTGACCAAAAGTTCATAGTTCTTTCACTTCATAGGCTCAAGGACCTCATCTCTAACACCTGCCTGTCAACTCTAACACCATCCAAACTCCAACTTTTTCATGTCACCTTTCTAAATAACCCAAACATTGCTTTAGGCTCCTGCCCACCCCTGCTTAACCAGTTACTCTTTGTTGCAGTCAGGTTTGCATTGCTGGCAGAAATCACCTGACCAAGAGCAGTTTCTGGGTAAAAGAGGATTACTTTGGCTTACAGACTCGAGGAGAAGCTCCACGATGGCAGGAGAAAATGATGGCATGAGCAGAGGGTGGACATCACCTCTTTGCCAACATCAAGTAAAACAACAGCAACAGGAGAGTGTGCCAAACACTAGCAAGGGGAAATTGGCCATAATACCCATAAGCCCACCCCCAATACACTGCCTCCAGGAGGTATTATTTCCCAAATCTCCATCAGCTGGGAACCTAGCATTCAGAACACCTAAGTTTATAGGGGACACCTGAATGAAATCACCACAGTCTGCATTTTTGAGGGGAGCCCAATGGGACTCCCTGACCAAAGACTCACTTTGGGGGTTGCAGCTCAGTTCTGGCTTTGGGAATTGCCAGCAAGAACCTATGGGTTTAGGGTTAAGGTTTCTCTACACCCTACTTTGTTCTTCTAGAAATATAATTCACCCGCCTATCTTATGAAGAGTTATATCTTTGAATTAGCCAACCATGAGGAAGTCTTCTATGGTAATGGTGTATGGCATCATTAGTTTTGCATATTTTCCTTCATACCCTACCTTGACCCCACCCAAGACCCTTTTACCTCCCATATCCTGTCCCTCCACATCCCTGGCAAGTATCTCCTCCTCTCATCCCTCAATGATTCTGCTCTTTCTTAACTTCATTTCAGTTTCCTTGCAAATACTACTCATGCTTTCTACAACTATTTTTTTCTATCATATTTTCCCTGTTAGAAACTACATATGCAAGAGAACATGCAATGTTTATCTTTCTGAGCCTATGTAAATTTGCTTGGTATGACTTTTTCCAAGTTCATCCGTTTTCCTAAAATTTTCATTATTTCGTTTTTTTCTTACAGCTGAGTAGAATTCTATTGAGTATATATGTACCACATCTTCCTTGTCTATGCATCAGTTGATAGGCATCTAGAGTGATTCTACTTCCTACCTGTTGTGAATAGACAAAACACATGGCTGAGAAAGTACGTCTATAGTAACAATAGTCTTTAGGGTATATTCACAGGAGCTATATACCTGGATAATATGGTAGATATTTTTTTTTCATTTCTGAGGAATTCTAATACTGATTTCCATAATGGCTGTAAAAGTTTGTGCTCCTACCAGTAGTGTATGGGTGTCCCTCATTCATCACACATTTACCAATATTTCTTATTATTTCATGTTTTAGTGATAGCCATTCTGACTAGAGTGAAATAGAATCTTGAAGTAGTTTTAATTTGCATTTCTCTGATGGCTAAAATATTGAACATCTTTTTGGATATTTATTGGTCATTTTTTTTTTCCTTTGAGAATACTCTGTTAAGTTCCCTTCTCCATGGTTTCAGTTTTTTGTTGTTGTTTTGTTTTTGTTTTTTACTGCTAAGCTTTTTGAGTTCTTTGTATCTTCTACATTTGAACCTCCTGTCATATGTTTTGCCTATGTTACTCAGTCTCCAGGAGTTTGGAGTGCAATTGTCTCAGAGTCCCTAATGACAGTGCTTCCAGCAGAGGCTTAGAAGGTCAGGGCAATAACCACTCTTTTTGATTCCCACTTTATGTATGAGGAAATTAAGGCATAGAAGTTCTATGAGGCAGCTAGCAAGTAACTCAGCTCAGAGTAAGATTGTAACCAAAAATGACTTTAAGTCACTCTGAACTTTGTATGACTTTTTAAAATTTTTTTGTTCATTTTTATTTATTTATTTGAAAGTGACAGATAGAGAGAGAAAGAGGCAGAGACAGAGAGAGAGAATGGGCACTCCAGGGCCTCCGTCCACTGCAAACAGACATCCCTTGTACATCTGGCTAACGTGGGTCCTGGGGAATCGAGCCTCCAACTGGGGTCCTTGGGCTTCACAGGCAAGTGCTTAACCGCTAAGCCATCTCTCTAGCCCACTCTAAACTTTGATACAGCTCAATGGGAGAGAACTTTTGAAGCATAAGAGAGGAAGTGTTATCTATTTTCAAAACCACAGAAAAATTCAATAGACTACCTATTAACATAATGAGTAATACAGCTAATAAATAATGTTACTACTTCAAAACAACATTAAGTATTTTTTAGAAGGAGGAAGACTTACATGATATGTAATGCTTGCAGTTGCATGTGTAATTGTGGATTTTGAGATAGTGTTCTATAAATACATATATATCATTTTCATTTGCACAGGACTCCCTTTCACTGTGCATGTGCTTTTCATCAACAGCCAGAGGTGAGAGTCCCCTTGAAGAACAACTGCAATGTGAATGCCTGTGACTGGAAAGCAATCACACCTCTCATCATGGTATGTGGCAGTCATCCATTCCATTATAATACAGATTTGGTTTAAATACAATTATGAAATCCTAATTGTTTGTATTCAACCAATTTAAGAAAGCCACAGAATGCTTACTTTGATTTTCTCTAATTGACAATCTGTTTCTTGTTTAACACTCACAGGCTGTGCAGTGTGGGCACATCCAATGTTGCATGTCTGCCACTACAAAATGGTGCAGATGTTCACTTTATGGATAAATATGGCAACCGTTCACATAAATAAATTTGTGGTGGGCAGTACAATATGGTAGAACTTCTCCTTCAATTTGATGCCAACACTGAAGAAACTATCACCAAGGTATAGTCTCCCACCAAAAATTACAAAATATCTGTAATACATGTCTTAACAGTAACAGAGATAAGGTCAACTGACAGAGTCACAGACAATAGGTCTCTCAGACAAACAAAACTGTCTTGAGCTGCCTTGCTGGCTGGAAACTCTAGATGGAGAATCATGCAGACCAGAGGGGTGCACATCTTTTTATTTGAGAAAGCACATTTGTATATTTTTAAAGGCATACATTTCAAGAAGCAGGTGACTTACCAAGGAAATTAAAGTGAGTATATTTCAGGGAAGGCACTTCTACACACTGTCAAGGTTATAAGTCACAATGATGGTTACTGGTAACTAATTAGGAAGTTTAGAGAATGTACATCTGGGCATTGTTTATAAAACATAATCATCAAAGGACTTTATAGTTGAGAGTATGACCTTATCTTATGGAGGGAAAGAGCACAGAGGTGTTAGAGTTGCCAATTTCAAGTGGGAGGGTAGAAGGAAAATTATTGCCAACCTCTCAGCTTTTCAGAAAGCACAGAACAGCAGAGAATATACGTAGACAGCATAGATTAGATTAGTGAAATTTATGTATTGCTGGGGATAAGCACTGTGCCAGGAAGGCAAATGAAGTATAGCTTAAAAGTTCAGCTTTAAATCCCAATGGTTAACTTTTTATATTTACAAATCCAAACACTCCCTGAATGAACATATTTTTTAAATAACTTAATTATTGAAGTTGTTTTTTCTCTCTGTGTGTGTGGACCTATGAATGGGGGCCATATTGGATCTGTAAGCTTCAAACAAATTCCCTTCCTCTCATACCTGTATCTGGTCTGAAGGTTCATCCCAGCAAAGTGAGCTGACTGTGACAGTCATGTTGCACTTTGTGTGCTTTGTGTACATGGCATGTTGTTGTCCCATGTGGCAAGGCTTCCTTTTAGGGTCTGTTATACATGATGCTGAAATAGTCAAGGAGTCAGCTCTTCATGCATGTCATAACTAGCAGAGCCATTAATAAAAGAAACTACTGGATCATATTACATCTGTTAACCAATATGATCTGTCCTTTTATATACCTTACATATGAATTTTTCTGCATAAGGCATGACATGTAGACCTTACACGTGACATTAGTATTTTATCTAATGTTGGAACTGAGAGGAGGGCACAGTTAGGGTGACTGGACCCCTGAAGGTAAAAAGGGCAGGAAAATTTGCACTTGCTAAAAATCAAAGATGATCTGACCTTTTATCTCTTGTCTAGTTCAGTAGAGACCTGTTTTTTCCACAAACAATCAGGACCCCTCCTGGTAGGGAAGTCTTTCATAGGATTTAAACATTGTGATTTGTCAAGATCAGCCCCTGGAACTTGGTGCCAAGGCTAACCTCTTCCTGAGGCAACCCCTAGCCCTAACCAACCAGCACTACCTCTGGTTCACCTAGGCCAGAAGACAGTCCACCTCCACTAAAAGGTTATAAATACATTTGCAAGGGGAGGGCAGGCTCCCTCTGATCACTTAGGATCCTACAACTGTGGGTGAATGGCAGACACAGGCAGGGCCCTGGGTTAAAACAAACCTAAGCTGTCTGACACAAAGGCCCCAGGCTATGGAGAGGTAGCAGCAGCCTGAACTGCCAGTCATATCTCAGTCATATCTTGGGGACCAGACTAGCAGGAGAGCTCCTCCCCCATTCTCTGGGGTTGCAATGAGCCAGAATCCTTCCCCCATTCTTGGGGGTCACAGTGAGTTGAACCCCTGGACAAAATCTTGACCCCGAGATTGGCAGGGAGTAAGGCCACTTCCTCTCTCAAAGCACGGGATACCTGAACATTCAGATAAGACTTAGGCTTTGCCCATAACCCTGTGGCCTTTGGCCAGTTGCCTAGGAAACTCCTTATATGGTATCAGCTAGCAACCTCTGCACAGTTCATCACCCTGTACCATGTGCCATTGCCTAAGTACTGGAATGTATGTCCCCATGTGCTAATTAGGCATCAGCAAACAACCTTGTACATCCAATCCCTGTAGGACCTTCTTCCCACCCTCAACTGCTTATAAACCCATTCCCCTGACAATAAACCAAGCTGTTCACCGAAACTATCTCCCAAGAGTGATTCTTTCTCTCTTCACATATGCACAACCTTGATCCCCACAGGGCCCGAGGACCCAGGAACCCACAGCTGGCACCTGAGACGTGCCACAGTAAGTGTGCACTCTCCCAGATGGGCCATTGTCACTTGGGGGACAACAGGCCTTTGCCTCCACATTTTTTGAGGGCTGGCAGATTTCTCTTTTTCCTCCTTTATTTTCAGTTCACACCATCACAAGGGACCAGACATGACAAAGTGGCAACTGACGTCTCTTGGCCAAGGCCACTCTTTGGTATTGACTGAAGGCCAGCCGTCCTCTGCCTGGACCCCAACAGCCCATTGGGTATTGGCAAAAACCCTCTACCTATTTCTCTTCAACACAAAATAATACAGTAACACATTAACCTCTTAAAAGCCTGTAGGGCAGGTCGCCAGTCTCTTAAACTTGTGGACAGGCTTATGCCCGGATTTTTGGGGAATCACCTATGTGCTAATCAGCCCTGGGGAATGTTGCCCTTTGATCTTAGCATTTCCACTCTTTTTCTATCCTGCCAAAAGAAATCACAGATTCACAGACTAAGAGCTCTCCTGAAAGTTAGGGGAATTAAGCTCTCCCAGAGAAACGCTATCTCCTTTTGGAAAGAAGTCCTCCAAGGTTGCCCCCTGGATTTGTGGAGATCTATATGACCCAGACACATGGACCCACATAGCTTATCCAGCCAGGAGATGGGAGGTTCAGGAAGGAAACGCACTCTCTCTCTCTTTTCTTCCAATTGTAGCAGCTGTTAGGCAATGCATTAGCCCCCCTAAAACCACCTCCACTCAAAAAACCAGGTGATGAATCCAATGAGAGGAGTCCTGAGGACCAGCCAGTGGTGGACCTCAGTTCCCTTGGAAAAATTAGAGAAATAACGACCCCAAACTCCCCTACACCCACTCCCCTTTATCCACCCTTGCCACCACACCCACCTCCCAATCTGGGTTGCCTCCCTCAGGGCTGCCCCCCTCTGGACTCATATAACACAGGCTAAAAGAACCCTAACATGATAAAAATTCCCCTGGCCAGGACCCCTCTCCATCCGCTCCCCCACTTACAATCACACAACAACTATGTGAGGCCCAAGATAACAATAAAAAGACATTCAATCAGGAAATAGCCTTTCCTGTTCAACCAACTTGGGTTCGGCCCCTAGATTGGTGTCCCTATCAAGCTGGTGATCTTAAAGAACTCAGAGAGGCCATTAGGCAGGATGAGATCCATGTGCCATGGACTAAGTCCCTCCTCCTAAGGCTACAGGGCTCCATTAACACCCCCCAGGACTGGTGTGATATCTGCCAGTCCTCACTGCCTAGTCCCCTGTTCCTTCAATGGGAAGCCCTCTATAGAGACGAATGCCTCCAACAAATAAAAAGAAACCAAAATCAAGAGAACATCCCCTGGGGATTTGATGAATTATTTGGACAGGCAATTTCTCCACAGACTTTCAACAGATCCAACAGCCGCCAGGGTTCTATGACCAAGTTTGCCTCTGTGCCCTCCAGGCATGGGATAGAATTACCACCACCACCACCACCCCCCAGCACCCAGGATAATACCTCTTCCTTACTGTCTCTTTGTCGGAAGCCAGAGGAGACCCTCTCTGATTTTATATTAAGGGCAAGAACTAATTTAGAGAGAAAAAAATCCCTGACCCAATGGCCAGGGACCTCCTTCTTAAAAGCATTATTTGGGAAGGTATGACTTCACAATGTAGGCTAATTTGCCAAAGCCTCAAGGATGAGCATTATGATAAATGGATAATTGCCGCTCAGGACATCGGAACTGCCTCCTATAAGGCCGCCTCTCTGGGGCAGGCCTTTGCAGTGGCCTTAAAACCCAGAGGCAAATGCTTCAATTGCCAAGAAGGGCATTGGAGAGAGGAATGTCCTGAACATCAGGCTGCTAAAGGCGCCCCCCCCCCAAAAAAAAATTTTTTCCTAGATGTCGCAAGGGGTATCCTTGGAAAAAAGACTGCAACTCTATTTATGACAAAGATGGCAAGCCCATAGAGCCCTCCAAAAGGGGCAACCCTCAGCCCCGCCAATCAGAGGGAAAACCCATAATATACAATGGGTAACAAGCATCCTAGAGGGATCTCCCAAGGCTAGCCTTAGATGTTGGAGGAAAATTTTTCAAATGTCTAATTGATACTGGGGCAGATAAGACAATCCTAAGGCGATCTGCAGTTCCCCAACACTATGAATTAATTCCCGGGCCCTAATTAATGGTGGTAAGCGGTCCTTCACAGGCATATGTTACCAAAGAAGCCTTTAAGTGGAAGGACCCAGATAGAACTACAGGTCTCATCTGACCCCTAGTGGCGGATGTAACAACTAATCTGCTAGGGAGAGACATCCTTGAAGCCCTAGATGTAGTTATTGCCAGTAATATAGAGAGTGCATTGAGATAGAAGACTATGAGAGACACCTTCGCCGAGGTCACCCCCAATCCTAAAGGCCACTGTTAAGTACAAAACTCCCTGCCTACATTGGTTCTCTTATGTGCCAACCTGGGTTGACCAGTGGCCTCTGCCAAGGGAGAAACTTGAAATCCAAATCAGTTAGTAATAGAACAACTCCAACTTAATCACATCAGTCCCTTGTGGAGCCCATGGACCACTCCTGTGTTTGTAATCCAAGAGGGCTCAGGAGGCTGGAGGTTACTACAAGATCTTAGGGTCATCAATAAAGCCATGCTCATTTGGGGAGCCCCTCAAAGGGGACTGCCCCTTGTGTCAGCCATTCCAGCCAACACACCCCGCCTTGCTATTGATATTAAGGATTGTTTCTTTTCTATCCCCCTACACCCCTGAGACTGACAACACTTTGTGTTCTCGGTCCCCTATATCAATAATGTAGGACCTGCCAAATGATTTGGGTGGATGGTCCTGCCCCAAGGTATGGCTAATAGTCCTACTATCTACCAAGAAGCATTTGCTATGGCATTAAGACTACATTTAGATCAAGGCCTTAATATCTATCATCACATGGATGACATCCTAGTATGGAAAGACTCCTCCACCTCACCAGCCAAGCTAAGGGATCAATTAATACCTTCCCTCCCTGAGGCAGGCCTCAAAATTGCCCCAAATAAAGTACAACTTATCCCACCCATAGCTTTCCTGGGGAAAGAACTCTCCCTCACCTCTGCCCAGTCTCTTAAACCTACACTCTCCTTTCCCCAGAAGCTTACATTAGCCCCACTTCAAAACTTTTTGGGGAACCTCAATTGGCTCCAGCCATGGCTTCTTATCCCCACCAGTGATTTACAACCCTTATTTGATATGTTAAAAGGTGACAAAAACCCATCCCCCCCTCGCCTCCTAAGCCCAGAGGCAAAACAGGCATTAATTAAGATTAATAACATATTTTCTGATATGGCCCTTGCCCAGTACTCACCAGACAAGCCTTTTTGGCTTATGATATTTAACTCCTCCCCGACTGTCATGGGAATGCTATACCAACCCCAAGGAGTCCTGGGATGGCTCCACACCTCCACTGGCAGTGCCCCATGCATATTAACAGATTCACGCCCTTGCAGCCATGATCAAAACCAGGCAAGACTGGGATCCCCAAACCTTGGGCAAAGAACCTGACCTATCATAACTCCCTTCTCCCTCGCTGACATACAACAGCTAGTTAAGAAACACTCCCGATTTGCCATCAGCCTAGTAGGCTTCCCCAGTCAAATTGACAACCACTACCCTAATGAAAAATGAATTCCTGCGATATCCCTTCTAAAATGGCTCCCACCTCTTTTCAAAAAACCAATCCCAAACTGGGCGTGATGGCACATGCCTTTAATCCCAGCACTCAGGAGGCAGAGGTAGAAGGATCGCCATGAGTTCGAGGCCACCCTGAGACTCCATAGTGAATTCCAGGTCAGCCTGGGCTAAAGTGAGACCCTACCTCAAAAAACCAAAAAAAAAAAAAATCCTAGAGGTCCCTCCCCCCCCCATAATAGATCCCCACAATATAAGGAACTATATGCCATCTATCTGGCACTCCTTGAGAAAGAAGGCCTCTTTAATCTCTTTTCAGATAGCATCTATGCTGTTAATTTACTCGCTTGTCTTGCTCGCTCAAATATCCTATTAGATGAAAACCCTCTTTCACCCCTGCTGATAAAAGTCTCCAACATCATTTACAAAAGAAGGGCTCCCCTGTTTGTGCAACACATGAGATCTCACAGCCCCTTACCTGGCCCCTCAGTGAGGGAAACGCATTAGCAGACCAGATGGACTCCTATGGAAGCCCAACAGACATCTTCCTGGCCACCCTTGAGGAAGCAGAAAAATTTCATGCTAACACCCACATAAACCTTAACAGATTACAATCACACTTCCCTCTGATTCCCAAAAATCTACTCCAACATATACTAAAAACATGCCATTCCTATGCCTCACTAATAACAACACCTGCCCTTCAGATGATGGGCACTAACCCCTGAGAGCTCAAGGCCAATACCCTTTGGCAGATTGATGTCACTCATATTCCCCAATTCAGTTGTCAGAAATATGTCTTTGTGACAGTGCATACTTAGTCCCATAATATATGAGCCACAGCATAAACAGGAGAGAACTCAAAAAAGCTTATGCATCATATGCTCTCTACCTTTGCCATAATGGATATCCCCCATCAAATAAAAACTGATAATGGCCCAGCTTTTGTCAGTTCCTCATTCAAAATTTTTTGCATGCAATGGAAGATTACCCATCATACAGGAATCCCACATAACCCTCAAGGCCAAGGTATAGCAGAAAGAACACGCCAAACCTTAAAAAACGCCAACTTAAAAAAAACAACAGCCTATCTGCCCAACCTTCAGTTAGCCATGGCTCTGACTACTTTAAACATTTTCAATATATACAAAAACTCCCAATACCCTCCTAGCACCCTCAACTGGCATACACCAGAGACTGCCCCTCCCATCCTGGTGCGATGGCAAGATCCCTTAGATGGAATATGGAAGGGACCAGACCCCCTCCTCACCACGGGAAGGGGATTTGCTTTTCTTTTCCCATATGACCAGCCCAGGCCTATTTGGGTACCAGGTCAAAATGTCTGATTCCACCCCACCAACCAAAGAGATGGCTTGCCTGATGTTGACAAATCAGATGGAAGAAACTGGTTGAAAAAGGGAGCCCCCTGGGGAGATGTCCATGACGTCATGGACACAGCCAAAGCCATATGCCCACCACAGGCCTCCTCCTCATCCATTTTGTTGGTGGCTTTAACAATCTTACATTCCAATGCAAATGTCTCTCACATTGCCTCTCTCATCGACCCTCCCTCCCAGTGGAGGATGGCACTTTGAAGCCCAAGAGACCTATCAAGGGGTCAATAAAGTCATTGGGACAGAATATTGCCCTACTAAAGGCTGCAAAGACACTATCTATCCTAAGTGTGGTTTGCATGAATAGCATGGCATGCTTTGCCTATAACCAAACCAATAAAGAGTGCCTTAATGACCAGGACTATTATGGAGGATGCGATACAATTATTGTGTCATTGACAGCTTTAGATGACCAGACACTGTCTTCAAAGCCTCCTGGAAAACTAGAGAATACACACTCTCCATACAAGACCCCAGGAATGAATGCTGGAGGATGGGGTAATGGGAAATCTCTATGCTAGCATCTACTTACTACTCATCATCTCCTTCTGGGACTCTTCATGTTTCTAGACAGTATGTCCCTGCTTCCCACCTGGGGTAAACTAACCATCATATTCTATCACAGGAAAAACAAGTCACAGAAAAAAAAAGTCACTGTATCATGGACACAATATATCCAATATGTAGCGGACCTTCTCCCCTTTACAACAAATAACTAATATTGCTAAGGTTGCTACTAATCAGGTTCTCGTGCACCACCTACCCTTATCTGAGCCTATGAGAGACTATAAGGATTTCACTCAATATGATGATACCTCCCCATTATAAAAACAAAGGAGGAGCTGTCAGACATAGGCAGGCCGCAGGGTTAAAACAAACCTAAGCTGTGTGACACAAAGGTCCCAGGCTATGGAGAGGTAGCAGCAACCTGAACTTCCAGTCATATCTCAGTCATATCTCAGGGGCCAGACCAACAGGGGAGCTTCTCCCCCCATTCTTGGGGGTTGCAATGAGCCAGGATCCTCCCTCAATTCTTGGGGGTCACAGTGAGCCTGGACCCCCAGACAAAATCTCAGAACCTGAGATTGGCAGGGAGTAAGGCCACTTCCTCTCTCCAAGCACATGATACCTGGACACTCAGATAAGACTTAGGCTTTGCCCATAACCCTGTGGCCTTTGGCCAGTTGCCTAGGAAACTCCTTATATGGTATCAGACAGCAATCTTTGCACAGCTCCTCCCCCTGTACCATATACCATTGCCTATGTGCTGGAATATATGTCCCCATATGCTACCTAGGCATCAGCAAGCAACCTTGTACATCCAATCCCCTTAGGACCATCTTCCCACCCTCAACTACTTATAAATCCATTTCCCTGACAATAAACTGAGCTGTTTGCCAAAACTGTCTCCCAAAAATCTTTTCTTTTGTCTTGCACACACAACCTTGATCCCCACAGTTGCATGGACTCGTTGGGGGACCACAGCTGGCCCCAGAACCCAGGAACTCACAGGTGAGTTTTTCACTTGGCTCAGCCTGGGCTGGCTTGGCCCAGGCCCAGGCCTAGCTGGGAGGGCCCCCTAGCCTTTACTCTCCACATGGGCTCCTTTATTCCCTCCAGCTCCTCACATAGCAGAAGCTCCTTTAACTTTCTTTTCTCTTTCCATACTTTTTTCCAGGCCCTCCACATGGGATCTCTAGCCACATGGGTGCCTTTCCTTGGCTCTGTGCTTCCCTCAATAAATATAATGATTTAATGTTTATCCTTCTCAGTCTTCTTCTTTATGCAATTCTTTGATTAAAATTAGAGCAAACCTAGGGTTTTGGATGCAAGGACTTTTCTGGACCCTTATAACCCCATTACCTAACTAATGATTCATAGGTGGTAGGTAAAGAGAAAAAGAGTGCTGTCAGTAGAAGTGAGTGGGGAATTGTTAATTTGATAAAATGAGTCAGCACAGAGGGTAGGTAAAGGTCAAGGAGTGTGGTCTGTAGGGGTGAGGAAGGAGGAATTGTTAATTTGGATAAGAGATAACAGGGCTGGGGAGATGGCTTAAGTTGAGGTGCTTGCTGGTGAAGCCTAAGGACCCTGGTTCAATCTAAACCAGATGCACAAAATTGTACATGCATCTGGAGTTCATTTTCTGTGGCCAGTGAGCCTGGAGCACCCATTCTGTCTATCTGCCTCTCTCTCTCTCTCTCTCTCTCTCTCTCTCTCCCTTTCTCTCTCAAAATACAGAGTCAGACTTCCAGGTAAGGTGGCGGCATACAAGCCACACCAAAGCAGCCTAGGGAGGGGAAATAAACAGAAACACAGAAAAATCCACTCTTCTATTGAAAAGTGAAGGTGTATAAGTTAATATCAACCACAGAAGAGAAGCAGGAGAGACCAATACCTTCCAGAAAGGAGGAAACTGATCAGAATCCCTCCAAAGCACCAGCAGCCCTGATCCCTGAGCCAGCCCAGCAGGCAGCGCAGGTGGCAGGAGCAGAAACAAGGTGAGGGGATTTTCCACTCACATCAGCCTCCTCGAAAAGGCAAGAAACCTAGAATGGAAGGCAGCAGAGACCAGCTGAGCAGCTGCTAAAGGAGATACAAATGGTACCAGCTGAGCAGCTCCAGTACAACTCCAGCCACCCAGCACCAAGAGGGATCAAGGTGGCCACTCAGCATTGGTAAGATTGGAAGCCATCCAAAAAGGTAATAGGGCCTGCTTATACAAAGCCAGATAAACAGGCCTGTGCTGGGATCTCTCTGTCCATATCAGGAAAGGTTATGTATTACATTTTACTGATATATTCTTGGTTGGCTTTACCCTTCTCAAATAACCTGTATTTTGGTGTTGACTACTGTTGTCTTTGATGTTTCCTGATTTTTAGGGCCTTTGTCTTTTTCTTAAGTCACTATTGGGGGTGGGGACTGAGTGGTCCCAGGCTGACTTGGAACTGGTTTCAGACTAGAAATCACAACCTCCCAGTTGACAAGATTAAAGATGTGGAACAACACAAACCCTTAGGGACTTTGGCCTTATTAGATTATCTCTAGTTTAATCCCCACACTTACATAAATATTCTGTGCTGGCTTTGATTGAATGTCTATATTACTTAGTTGAATTTTAGAATTTTCCAGTAACTTGCTTCATCCAGTCTACTAAAACACTTGAATAGCAGGCAAGCTCAACCCTTAGGGTCACTTCTGCTGTTTCCCTTGGAGAATAAAATCTACACCTGAAACCTTAAATTCCTACACTGAAGATATATAAAGTCATATTTACATGGCTAAGAACGATGCAGATAATTAGAAAACCCAAGCATCAAATTAACTCAAGATGCAAGAATCTCTACATTACAATACAAGAAATGCAAAAACTCAAGACAATAGAATCCCAACAAAAAATATAAATCCATCAGAAATGACCTCCAGTGATACTGCTTTGGATGAAATGCCTGACAAAGATTTCAAAAACAATGATTATATCTATACTCTAAGGAATCAAAGAAGAAAACCAACTGCTGAAGGAATCGCAAGAGAACATAGGAAACCAACTTAATGAAATAAGTAGGTCAATACAAAACATGAGGAAACAGAAATATAATACATAAGGAAATAGAAATAATGAAAAAGTACCAAACAGAAGTACTAGAAATGAAAATGAGAGCCAAATAGAAAACTGTGTAGAAAATCTCACCAGTAGAATGAATCAAGGAGAGGACAGAGCATCTAAACTAGAAGACCAGGTGGTATATCTAATACAGTCCAACAGAGAAGGACAAACTAATAGGCATGAGTGGGAATTTCAAGACATTTGGGATACTATGAAGAGACCAAACATAAGAATTCAGGGCATAGTAGAAAGAGAAGAATTTCACTCCAAAGGCATAATGGCTATTTTCAACAAAATAATAATAAAACTTCCCCCAGGTAGGGAAAGCGATGCCAATACAGATACAGGAAGCCTATAGAATGCCAAGCAGACAAAATCAAGAAAGAACCTCTCAGCATCATATTATAATTAAACTTCAAAACACACAAACCAAAGAAAATATATTGAAATCAGTTAGAGAAAAGTCAAGTCACATAAGGACATCATAAGGCAAGCCCATCAGAACAACATCAGATTTTTCAACACAAACTTTAAAAGCCAGAAGTGCTTGTAATGATGTATTCCAAGTTCTGAAAGATAAAAACTGTCAACCAAGATTACTTTATACTGCAAAGCTATTTATTCAAATGAATGGAGAAATAAGGACATTCCACAATAAAAGCAAGCTAAAGGAATATATGAAGACCAAACCAGCTCTACAGAAAATACTTGAAAGGATCCTCCATGCTGAAGAGAAAGAAAAGCACACACATAAGGAACCTGGAGAAAACAAACCATACTCAAATACTAGTTAACACAAGACAGCAAAGGTAAAACTGGAGGAATTACAGAACAAAAAAAGGTGAAAATAAATACACATCTTTCAATAATAACTCAATATAAATGGCTTCAGTGCCCCAAACAAAAGACACAGTTTTGCACACTGGGTTAAAAAGCAGGATCCTTCAATTTGTTTCCTCCAAGAAACTCACCTTTCCACAAAAAATGCACACTATCTTAGGGTAAAAGGTTAGAAAACAAAGTTTCAAGCAAATGGGCCTAGAAAACAAACAGGTGTCACTGTCCTAATATTGGACAGGGTAGACTTCAGAACAATATTAGTTAGGAAAGAGAAGTAAGG
The DNA here is from genome assembly GCA_036346955.1 of Dipus sagitta. NCBI lineage: Eukaryota > Metazoa > Chordata > Mammalia > Rodentia > Dipodidae > Dipus > Dipus sagitta. Next base: position 86,130,122 of record CM070779.1, on the reverse strand, counting down.
TCACTTTATATTGATTAAAGGAACACTCCAAAAGGAGGGCATTACAATCCTAAACATATATGCAACTAATATGGGGGGTCCCAAGTTCATCAAACAAACACGATTAGAAGTAAGGTCACAGATAACACCAAACACAGTTGTTGTGAGTGACTTCAAAACCCCACTTTCATCAATTGACAGGTAATCTCTGCAAAAAATAAATAGAGAGACATCTGGATTAAACAAGGTCATAGAACAAATGGACTAACAGATATCTACAGAACATTCCATCCAAATGCTGCAGAATTCACATTCTTTTCAGCAGCACATGGAGCATTCTCTAAAATAGACCATATATTAAGACACAAAGCAAATCTTAACAAATACAGGAAAATTGAAATAATTCTTTGCACTCTATCTGATCACAATGGGATTAAACTACAAATCAATAGCAAGAAAAACTACATACCATATACAAAATCATGCAAACTAAACAATACATTACTAAATAGTGAATGGGTCAGTGATGAAATCAAGAAGGAAATAAAAAAATTCATAGAATCAAATGATAATGAGAACACAACATACCAAAACCTTGGGACACAATGAAGGCAGTCCTAACAAGGGAAATTTATAGCTTTAAGTGCCTATATTAAGAAATTAGAAAGGTCACAAGTAAACAACTTAATGCTTCACCTTAAAGTCTTGGACAAAGAAGAACAAGGCAAACTAAAAATCAGTAAGTGGGAAGAAATAATAATGATTAGGACAGAATTTAATGAAATAGGAACAACAACAACAAAAAAAAAAAAACACAATCCAAAGAATCACTGAAACAAAAGAGTTGGTTCTTTGAAGGGACAAACAAGATTGATAAACCCTGATAAAATCTAAGCAAAAGAAAGAGAGAAGATACACAAATTAACAAAATTAGAGATGAGGGCTGAAGAGATGGCTTAGCAGTTAAGGCATTTGCCTGCAAAGCCAAAGGATCCTGGTTTGACTCTCCAGGACCCACATAAGCCAGATGCACAAGGGGGCACATGCATCTGGCGTTCGTTTGCAGTGGTTGGAGGCCTTGACGTGCCCATTCTCTCTCTCTCTCTCTCTCTCTCTCTCTCTCTCTCTCTCTCTCTCTCTCTCCTTCATTATCTCTCTCAAATAAATAAATAAACAAAATATTTTTTAAAAAATTAGAGATGAAAAAGTTACCATGACAACAGATACCACAGAATTTCAAAAACTTATAGGGACATATTATAAGAACATATACTCTACTATGTTTAAAATCTAAAAGAAATGGATGATTCCTTGATTTATATGATCTAGCAAAATTAAATCAAGATGAGATTAATCACTTAAATAGACTTATAACAAGTATGAGGATCCAGTTATATATAAAAAAAAAATCTCCCAACTAAAAAAAGTCCAGGCCCAGATGGATTCACTGATGAATTTTACCAAACCTTCATGGAAGAACCAATGCTTCTCAAACTTTTCCATAAAATAGAAAAGGAGGGCTGGAGAGATGGCTTAGCGGTTAACCAGTTAACGGCTTGCCTGTGAAGCCTAAGGACCCCGGTTCGAGGCTCGACTCCCCAGGACCCACGTTAGCCAGATGCACAAGGGGGCGCACGCGTCTGGAGTTCGTTTGCAGTGGCTGGAGGCCCTGGCGCGTCCATTCTCTCTCCCTCTCTCTATCTGCCTCTTTCTCTCTCTGTCTGTCGCTCTCAAATAAATAAATAAAAAATAACAAAAAAAAAATTTAAAAAAAAAATAGAAAAGGAAGGAATCCTACCAAACTCCTTCTACAAATCCAGCATCACCCTGATTCCAAAACCAAAGATAAAACAAAAAAAGAAAATTACAGACCAGTCTCCCTCATGAACAGAGATGCAAAAATTCACAACAAAAATTGGCAAACAGAATGCAAGAATATATCAGAAAGATCATTCACCCTAACCAAATAGGCTTTATCCCAGAGATGCAGGGATGGTTCAACATACACATTTTGATAAATATAATGCACCATATAAATGGACTAAAGGACAAAAATGACATGATCATATCAATAGTTATATAAAAATCATCTGACAAAATCCAACATCCCTTCATGATAAAAGTGCTACAGAAACCAGGAAGGAAAGGAACATATCTTAACATAATAAAGGCTGTTTATGACAAACATACAGCCAATATAATACTAAATGGAGAAAAACTTGGAGTTTTCCCACTAAAATCAGGAACAAGACAAGGGTGTCTATTGTCCCAACTTTTATTTAATATAGTACTGGAAGTCTTAGCCATAACAATAAGGCAAGAGAAACACATAAAAGAGATCAAATTAACATTATTTGCAGATGATATGATTCTATACATAACAGACCCTAAAGAATCTACCAGCAAACTGTTAGAGCTGATAAACATTTTTAGCAATGAAGCAGGATACAAAATAAACACACAGAAATCAGTAGCTTTCTGATATGCTAACAACAAACACACAGAAGATGAAATCAGATAATCACTCCCATTCACCATTGCATCAAAAAATAATAATAATAACGTATCTTGAAATAAGCCTAACCAAGGAAGCAAAGTATCTCTACAATGAAAACTTTAAAGCACTCAAGACAGAAATTGCAAAAGACAAGTGAAAGGAAATAGAAAGACATCCTTTGTTCTTGGATTGTAAAAATCAATATTGTGAAATGGCAATCTTACCAAAAGCAATCTACACATTTAATGCAATCCCCATCAAAATTCCAATGGCATTCTTCGTGGAAATGGAAAATTAATCCTAAAATTCATTTGGAAGCACAAAAAAAACTTCAAATATCTAAAACAATTTTGAGCAACAAAAATAAGGTTGGTGGTATCACCATACCTGATTTTAACCTATATTACAGGGCCATAATAACAAAAAGAGCATGGTACTGGCACAAAAAAGACATGTAGATCAATGGAACAGAATAGAGAACCCAGATGTAAGTCAAGGTGTCTCCTTATCTCTCTCCATGCACAAGAATTAAGTACAAATGGATCAAAGACCTAAATGTTAGACCAGAAACTCTGAAACTGCTAGAGGAAAAAATAGGAGAAACCCTTTAAAATATTGGTATAGGCAAAGACTTTCTGAATATAATCCCAATTGCTCAGGAAATAAAACCACTGATCAACTGCTGGGACCTCATAAAATTACAAAGCTTTTGTACAGCAAAGGACACTGTGAATAGAGCAAAGAGGCAACCTACAGAATGGGAGAAAACCTTTTCCAGCTATAGATCTGACAGAGGATCAATATTCAAGATATGCTAAGAACTCAAAAAACAAAACAATAAGAAATCAAACAACCCAATTAAAGAATGGACTATGGACCTAAATAGAGTTCTCAAAAGAATAAATACAGATGGCATGTGAAAATCTAAAAAAATATTCTACATCCCTAGCCATCAGGATGTTACAAATTAAAACTACTTTGAGATTTCATCTCATTCCTGTCAGAATGGCCGCCATCATGAAAACAAATGACAATAAATGCTGGCAAGAATGTGGAAAAAGAGGAACCCTTCTCCACTGTTGGTAGAAATGCAATATGGCCCAGCCATTGTGGAAAATGGTATGGAGGTTCCTGAGACAGCTGAAAATAGACTTACCACATGACCCAGCTATACCACTCCTAGGTATATATAGAGATACTTGCACAACCATGTTTATTGCCACTCTATTCACAATAGCTAGGAAATGGAACCAGCCTAGATGTTCCTCAATTGATGAGTGGATAATGAAGATGAAGCACATTTACACAATGGAGTTCTATTCACCAGTAAAGAAAAATGAAATCATAAAATTTGCAGGACTGAGGATGGATCTGGAAAGGATTATACTTAGTGAGGTAACCCAGGCCCAGAAAATCAAACATCACATGTTCTCTCTCATATGTGGATCCTAGCTACAAATGACTGGATTTCTATGTGAGTTGAAATAAAATTCATTAACAGAGACCAGTAAGCTAGAAAGAGGATATAAAGGAAACAGAAAGGGAGGAAGGGGGACTTAATAGGATGATATTGTATATATGTAAGTAGATGAACAGATTAATGGGGGTGAAGCAGCACTTTGCATCCTTTATTTTCAACAGTTTTCTATATCATCATATTATTTTCCTTGTTATGATCACTGGCTTCTGTAATATAATAGTTGTATATTGTGTATTAACATTTATTAGACATTCTTAACCCATTTCTTATGATCAGATCAATGTATAATTTCTTAATAGCACACATTATATACTACCTTATAGATTTATGTCTTTTATGCTGCAAAGCTAAAATCTCAATGCCATCACACACCAATGTAAAAGTTATTTTTTTTTTTTTTTTTTGGTTTTTTGAGGTAGGGTCTCACTCTAGCCCAGGCTGATCTGGAATTCACTATGGAGTCTCAGAGTGGCCTTGAACTCACGGCAATCCTCCTACCTCTGCCTCCCGAGTGCTGGGATTAAAGGCGTGCGCCAACACGCCCGGCTTTAAAAGTTATTTTTAATTATAGCTGACTTTCTGGGTTTCCCATTATTGTTACCCAAGGCCTAGACCATAACAGTAAAGATTTTCGTTCTCCCTTGCTGCTCCCAGAGGCGTTGGAAACTGCTAGGCTGAAGCAGGCCTTCTACCAGCCTGGAGGAGTCTTCAGGTCTCTACCCCCAGTGAGAAGCCCAGCAGAATATCATGCAGGATCCAAATGAAGATATAGAATGGAATGAAATTTTAAGATTTGGCATTCTTCACCCAAAAGAAGAGGCCAGAGATGAGACTAAAGAAATGGTTTTATGTAAACACGTGAAAAGATGAAGCTGGCACAGCTGAAAGAAGCTGAAGATGAATCTGATGAAGAAGATATCAGAGACATTGAAGCATACACAGAAAAATGGTTACAGGAATGCAAAGCACTTAAGAAGAAACAAAAACTTGGAGAATTAAGAGAAATTTCTGGAAATCCGTATGTGAATGAAGTCACAAATGCAGAAAAAGATTTGTGGGTTATAATTCATCTGTACAGAACAAGCATCCCAATGGGTTTGCTGGTAAGCCAGCATCTTAGTCTCCTAGCAAAAAAGTTTCCAGAAACAAAATTTATTGAAGTCATCATGAATAGCTGCATTCAATACTACCATGACAATTGCTTGCTGACAATTTTTGTTTATAAAAACAGTCAGATAGAAGGGCAATTCATTGGAGCTATAGAATGTGGAGGGATAAATCTCAAACTAAACCTTGAATTGAAGCTATCAGAAGTTGGAGCCATACAGACTGATGTGGAGAAGAACCCAAAAAAAAGGCGTTGCAGATGTGATGGTATCCTCAGTTAGAAACACTTCAAACCATGACAGTGACAGCTCCAATGGTGACAATGAGACCAAATAGAACTACTTAATAAATGGCTATAATGTACAAAAAAAGAGTAAAGATTTTATTATACCTTCCATTCATTTCCAGTATAGAGAAGCCAGACTGACTTAGCATCCTTTTTCCAAATTATTATGGGTTCTAACTCTTAAAAGGGATGATATAGAGATAACAGTTAGGCTTTAATAATTCCCATTTAGACTTATGCCTGACTGTTAAACTTGTATGTTTTCCCAGTGAGCAAGCTGCTTGTTTTGATATAATACACAAATCCTTGTCCATACATATTATTTCAGTTTCATATAATTCCTGTTAGGCAAAACCTCATTTAATAGAACAAAAGGAAACCACACTAATAGGAAAGAGAACCTCTTAAGTGCATATTTCACACTTGTAAATTTTTTTAACAATTTCCCTCTTGTAATCAACCTTAGTGTGCCTGATGTTTGATAATATTTTATTTTCCTCTCAAGTCTTCTGAAGGTTCATCTGTTTATTTGCCTTTTCTGGTCTTTCTCCCTTTATTTACTCAGTGGGCTCACGAATGCATCAGCCAGTGTCTGTGGGGAACAATGTCTTAGAATACTCCCTACCACCAGAAGTTTAATTTTATCTCCATCTCCCCCCAATCTTGGACTGCACTGGCAACCCAGAAACTTCAGTGACGCCCTTCTCACAGCCCTCGTGCTTAACTTCTTCTGATGGGCCCCCAGCTGCTGGGGAGCACAGTGAGATAGCAGAAACTCCCCAGTGAGACCTGCACTGCAGCTGTGATGGACAAGGAAATGTTGTAAGGAAATGTTTTCTAGTATGTAATTGGTATGACTTAATTAGAAGTGTTATAAGGAAATGTTCTCTAATATGGAATTCGTATGGCTTAATTAAATGGACTGCCTATAAGGCACTGGTATGTAGGAAGAAAAGAGGGAACTGACAATTTGCAGGGCCTTGCAAATATTATCTCTGGTATGCAGGATATGGTAAATTTTAACAACACTAGGCCCCTGTCTGAATGATACTAGGCCATCTGCTTCAGCCCCTGTCTGTTTTATTTTTTTGTTTATTTTTTATTTATTTATTTGAGAGCGACAGACAGAGAGAGAAAGAGGCAGATAGAGAGAGAGAATGGGCGCGCCAAGGCTTCCAGCCACTGCAAACGAACTCCAGATGCGTGCGCCCCCATGTGCATCTGGCTAACGTGGGTTCTGGGGAATAGAGCCTTGAACCAGGGTCCTTAGGCTTCATAGGCAAGCGCTTAACCGCTAAGCCATCTCTCCAGCCCCCCTGTCTGTTTAAATGATCCCAGGCCATCTGCTTGAATGAGATGACCACTAATCACTTTTTCTCTTTTGTAACTAAGCTTGGCTTGTTTCAGTAACAGGTATCAATGTGACTGTTGTCATGTACACCTGTGGTTTTGTCCTTATAACCCCTGACCAGATGGAACTAGGGGTTGCACTCTTGAGTTCCTCATTCAAAGTGTAGCCCCATCCAGTAAATAAAGCCTCTAATTTGGTTAACATCATACTTGTGTCAGACTGGTGAATCTCTGAGCAGCCCCAGACCCATTATATTTGGGGGCTCATCCAGGATTGAGGTCTGCCAAGAGTTCTCAGCCTGATTCACTCCTGGCCTTAAGGCCCAGGAAATGCTCAGTAAAGTACCGGGGAACTGAGCTCCTCAGAGCAGCTGACAGAGTGACTTTTGCTTTGGCCCAAGTAGGACATTGGTTAGGCCTGGAACTGGCAAGCTTTCCAGGACCTTAACACTTAAACGTCTTCTGTGACTAAAGAAAACAAAGAGGTATCAGAACCTCCATCTGATGTTGGCCAGGGGGTGATGTCCACCCTCGGCTCATGCCATTGTTTTCCCTGCCATCATAGAGCTTCCCCTCAAGCTGTAAGCCAAAATAAACGTTTTTGCCCCCACAAGCTGCTCTTGGTCAGGTGATTTCTTTTTTCTTTTTTTTTGTTTTTTGTTTTGTTTTGTTTGTTTGTTCGTTTTTTTCGAGGTAGAGTCTCACTCTAGCCCAGGCTGACCTGGAATTCACTATGCAATCTCAGGGTAGCCCCGAACTCACAGTGATCCTCCTACCTCTGCCTCCCAAGTGGTGGAACTAAAGGCGTGCACCACCATGCCTGGCAGTGTGGTGATTCTGCCAGCAATGCAAACCTGACTGCAACAGCAAAGTTGGTACCAGAGGAGTGGGATTGCTGCTAGATACCTGACTGTGTGGCTTTGGACTTTTGAAACTGATTTTGGGGACTGGGTGTTTATTGGAAGACTAGCCACTCTTTGTACCCTAGAATGGCCTGCCTTTCAGGTTGGCTGGCCCTCAGAGAAAAACATTTGATCTTTCACTTATTTACAGAGTGCAAAATGTCATCCTTGGAAAACCAGGACACCCTGACCAGGTCCCCTACATCATAGCTTGGAGGTTCCTGGTAGAGGAACAAACCTGACCCTCCTTCTAATGAATCTATTCTTGTATCAAAGACAGCAAAGATGCCTCCTCAATGATCTTGCCAGAAGCACTGGAAGAAGAAGAAATACCACCACCCTATTTCCAGGGGAAATGGAGGCCCCCGCCACCAAACCTAGGGACATGCCCCTGGAAGCCCTTCTTAGCCCATACTTGCAGTGGACTTTCTTATCAACCAGTGACCCCTGGTAGACAGCACTTGGTGTCACACTGACCACAAGAGTCTCCTTTAGAAGCTAGCCTACATTCTTCTCCATTGCCTGATTCTACTGCCAGGGCTCCAGCCCCAGCAATCCTTCCTTTAAGGCAGGCCCTTGCCTCAAGTCATCTCCAAGGGAAAAGAGATGCCTATTCTTTCATGGTGTATGTCCCCTTCTCTGCTAGTGATCTTTATAGCTGGAAAAATCAGAATCCTTCTTTTTCAGAAAAAACACAATCCCCTTATTAGAAACTGTCTTTTATACACATCAGCCCATGAGGGAGGACTGTGAACAACTTCTGCAGACACTTTTCACAACTGAAGAGAGATTGAGTATCTGTCTCAAGGCACAAAAGCTAGTTCTTGGGCCTGATGGGAGATCCACCAATGTGCCTGAGCTAATTGAAGGTGTTTTTCCCTCCACTCACCGAAACTGGGACCCAAACTCTGAGGAAGGTAAGGAGACTCTTAACCACTCTGTTAGGGGGTCTCCAGGTTGCTGCAAAGTGCCCTACAAATTTGTTTACAGTAAGTGAGGTAATTCAGAGCCCAAACGAGTCACCCTCCACTTTCCTGGAACGCCTCCAGGAGGCTTATTGACCTATACTCCAATTGACCCAGAGGCTCCTGAAACCCAGGGCACTATTAACATAGCCTTTATTTCACAGTCAGCACCAGACATTAGGAGAAAAATTCAAGATATAGAAAGGTTTGAAGGCAACTTATTGTCAGAATTGGTAGAGATTGCTGCAAGGGTTTACAATAATAGGGACAGTCCAGAGGAGAGACAGGCAAAGAAAATAGCTGGAGTCACAGTGGCCACCTTCCAGGGAGAAAAGCCTCAGCAGGAAGGATTTGCAAGGGAGAAACAGCAACCAACAAAGATAGATGTAGAGAGGAAGCCCCTTTTAATAAAAGACCAGAGTGCCTATTGTAAGGGGACAGGAAATTGGAAAAATAGATGTCCAAACTGGAGAAAGTTGAATCTGTGCTCCTAGTAGACACAGACTAATAGGGTCTGGGCTTAACTGCCCCCCACTGGAGGCCAGGATAATGCTAAAAGTAGGGAGGACTCACATCAATTTCCTTATCCAATAACTGGTGCCACATATTCAGTTTTAACCCCAGCAGACAGTCCTCTGAGTAAGAATCAGATTGTAACTCAAGGGGCCATGGGCTCATAGATTTGTTCCTAGGCCACTAAAATGACTATAGATTTGGGAATGGAGACAGTGACTCGCTCCTTATTAGTTATGCCTGAATGCCCATATCCCATATTGGGACATGACTTGCTACACAAATTAAGGGCAGAAATACAGTTTGAAAAAGATGAAATTAGATTTGACTTGAAAAGTCCTAAAATTATGAACAAAATTCTGTTGACAGTCCCCTTAGGAGAAGAATATATTTTACTAAGCAACCCTCAACTGGAGGGAAATCTGATTTATTGGAGATCTTACAACAGAAATTTCCTCTTGTTTGGGCTGAAACAAACCTGCCAGGATTGGCAGCTCACCAACCCCCTGTCATAGTGGAACTAAAAAGCAATGTCATGCCTGCCAACGTAAAAGAATCCACTATGACAATGGAGGCAAAATGGGATTAAGATTCATATTGACAGGCTTCTTGAAGCAAGCATACTGGTCCCATGCCACTCCCCCAGAATACTCCACTGTTGCCTGTCCAAAAGCCAGGAACCAAACCTATGTTTTTGGACAATAGAACACTCAGGAGCCATAAATTGTTACTAAAAAAATTTTAGTGCCAAGGATGGGATACCTTCCAGTGAGTTGTTGGCCAGAGAGGTCCCTGATACCCCCAAAACATCACAGGCCATTGCTGAGGCCCTTGGTTTCCCACCAAGAATACATGGTAAGACCCTACTGCTGAAGACTCCATATACTTGGGCTGCAAGGTCACTGACAAATCCTGCTGGAACTGAGCTGAAACCTCTTCCATGTAAACCAGGTGACAGAAAGCTGGAAAAAGCCATGCTGCATGCAGTTCAGTGGGAGAGAGAAAAATCACCAGTGACGAAAATCAACAGTGGACACCACAAGCCTTATATATTTGGCCAACCATGCCAAATGAGCCAACGGGTGCAATAGTGGCATAGCTGTTATGGGGGAAAGCAATCGCCCTCTAATTTGACTGGAGGCCTGCTCCATGAAACAGAATACATCCCTGATACTGAAAACCTACAATAAGGGTAGTCATGAGCCCTAGGAGTGTAATGTCTACTGCTGTCTGGATAAATGTATGCACTATGCTCATCAAACTGCCCAGTAAGAATTTCTCTTAATGTTCATACCCATATATTAATGCTACTCTCACTTTTGGTTAGAGAAGCTTCTCTTTTCAGATGGCAGTGACCTTGAGATGATTTAGAAGGCACCATGGTGCTGAGAAGAAGTGACAGAGGAGTGCTCGGCACTGAAATATCTATATCACACCTTCCAAGGCTCAGGGTCCATTGCAGAAGAGGTGGTGGAAAAAATGTAAGAGCCAAAGGAAGGGTAGGACTCTTTACATCATGCTCCTCCAGGCACAAAATGGCCTGGATATCCATGACCTCACAGTGCCTGATACTACCTACACAAGACCATCATACTAGCAGGAAAATATGATGACATCAAAATAAAAGAGAGTTTAATTGAGAGGGGGAGGGGATATGAAGGAGAATAGAGTTTCAAAGTGGGAAGCGGGGCAAGGGCAGGAATTACCATGGGATATTGTTTACAATCATGGAAGTTGTCAATAAAAAATAAAAAATAAAGCTGGGCGTGGTGGTGCATGCCTTTAATCCCAGCACTTGGGAGGCAGAGGTAGGAGGATCTCCATGAGTTCAAGGCTACCCTGAGACTACATAATTAATTCCAGGTCAGCCTGGGCCAGAGTGAGACCCTACCTCAAAAAAAAAAAAAAAAAAAAAAGAAAGAAAAGAAAAATTAAAAAAATACTTTTTAAAGAAGCAAGGAACCAATGATTACAGGCCATTTGGGGATCTCTGGGAGGTAAACAGGAGAGTACCAGACATCCATCCAATGGTCCCAAACCCATACACCTTCCTGAGTTCACTGCCCCCTGAAAAGCAGGTATATACTGTATTGGACTTGAAGGATGCTTTCTTTAGCATTCCCTTGGCAAAATCAAGCAACTGATATTTGCCTGCGAATGGGTGGATATGGACAAAGGGACCAGTGGCCAATTAACATGGACTAGGCTCCCACAAGGGTTTAAAAACTCTCCAACCTGATTTGACGAAACACTCCACTGAGACATGCAGTTTTTCAGGTCTACTGCTGCAAATGTGACCTTCTGCAATATATTGATGACCTCTTCCTGGCAGCCAAAACAGAGGATGATTGTCTCCGAACCACAGGACGACTATTGGAGACACTGCAACATCTAGGACATCGAGTCTCTGTGAGAAAGGCTCAACTTTTGCACTTGTAGGGCAACATACCTGGGGTATGAAGTGCAGGAAGGTAAGAAACTACGTTCTTCATGCAGAATCCAGGCGATTACCTAGATCTCAGCCCCTAAGACAAAAAGGCAACTACGGGAATTCCTCAGGACTGCAAGATATTGTAGGCTTTGGATACCTGGGTTTGCTGAGCTGATGAAGCCTCTATACCTAGCCATCTGAGGTACTGAAAAGGACTTTAACTGATCCCCAGTGGAAGAACAAACATTCCAAAAATGAAAACAGGCTCTGGTCTTAGCAGCAGCATTATCCATTCCTGATATTACCAGACCATTCCACTTGTTTGTGGATGAGAGGAAGGGCTTTGCCCCAGGGAACCTAACACAAAAACTTGGGCCCTGGCGATGACCTGGTGCCTACCTCTCTAAGAGACTAGATCCTGCAGTGGCTGGATGACCAACATGCCTAAGGGCTATAGCAGCCACAGCCCTGCTAACAAAGGAAGCAGATAAACTGACCCTGGGGCAAAGTTTTATGATCATGGCTCCACATGCAGTAGAAACTCTTTTGAGAAGCACTCAGGACAGATGGATGACCAATTCCTGAATAACTCATTCATTATCAAGCTTTACTCCTAGATCAGCCAAGGGTCAAGTTCCCCCAGACTGCTGCCAGAAACCAATGATGCTACTATCCAACATGACTCCTTGAAGATTTCCACCACATTCCAGGGGCTACAACCACTCTAAACAGACATTCCTTGGACACAACCAGACCTGTTAATGTTCTCCATAGCAGCAGTTTCATCCAGAATGGCACCAGGTATGCTGGGGCAGCTGTAGTGACTGTAGAATGCATCCTCTGGGCAGGAACTCTTCCCCTGGGGACATCAGCTCAAAAGGCTGAACTCACTGCACTCACTGAAGCCCTTAAACTGGGAACAGGAAAAATCACGACTGTGTACACTGACAGCAGGCACGCTTCTGCTGCCACTCATGTGCACAGAACCATCTACCAAGAAAGAGGCCTTTTGACAGCAGAAGGAAAAGATACTAAAAATAAGACAGAAATCCTAGATTTACTGGCTATAGTCTGGGCTCCAAAGCAAGTGGCTATCATCCACTGTCCTGGACATCAGAAGAGACTTACCAGAGGCAATTAGGAACAAAATAGCTGACAGAGCAGCCAAAGAGGCTACTCTAGGAATGACACAGTGATTACTCACCATCCCAGAACCCATCTGTTGTGGTTTGATTCAGGTGTGCCCCATAAACTAGGTGTTCTGAATGCTAGGTTCCCAGCTGATGGATATTTGGGAATTAATGCCCCCTGGAGGCAGTGTATTTTAGGGAGTAGGCTTATGGGTGTTATAGACACTTTCCCTTGTCAGTGTTTGGCACACACTCCTGTTGCTATTGTCCACCTTATGCTGGCCAAGGGGTGATGTCCACCCTTTGCTCATGCCATCTTTTTCCCCTGCCATCATGGAGCTTCCCCTTGAGTATGTAAGCCAAAATAAAACCTTTTTTCCCAAAATCCACTCTTGGTCAGATGATTTCTGCCAGCAATTGGAACCTGACTGCAACAGTAATGTTGGTACCAAGAGTGGGATTGCTGCTAGACACCTGACTGTGTGGCTTTGACCTTTTGGAGCTGATTTTCAAGAGGACTGTGGAAGGATTTGAAACCTTGGCCTAAGAGATGCCTTGCAGTGCTATAAATAAAGCTTGATGGACTATTTTGGTCAGAGTTGAAAGACCTGAATGCAATAAGAACTATGGACTGTGAGGTTTGGCTTATGATGGTGAAAAAGAGCTTTGCCTGGACTGGGCTAGAAGCAGTTTGTGTGAGAGGCTTGCTGTTATACCCATGTCCTGAGAATTTGTGCAGGGTTGCATTGCATAGAAATGGACTGGAATGAGCAGAGGGGTATGGCACAGAAAAAATGAAATCTTTGGGCTGAAATTTCTGCCTGTTCAGCTGCAATTATATGAGAGATTACAACCTTTGAGATTGAGGCAGGTGACTTGCATTGGGACAACAGGAAGATTGTAGACTCTTTTGAAGGGGCCTGATTGCTCAAGGAGTGTCCTGTTCTTCACAGTCTGCTTCATTCCTTCCTGGATTTACAAACTGACACCCTACCTGGTATTGTGGAGTATAAAAAATGCAGGAAAGAGAGGGTCATTGAGGTTTCAATGTGGTCTTGTGTTTTGGAAATGGCCATGGACAATGTGAAGCAGGTTTTCTGGATTCCCTGCATGGAGACCAGATGGAGCCATGAGGATGAACCATGGATTGCAGTGCAGACACAGTGGAGATGCTGGGACCTTGAAATGGCTGCTAAGGAAAGCTGCTGGCCCTGATGAAGTTTTCCAGGATGTGAATAGCCTAGCTGGAGGGGTGGAATTGGAATACCAGAAACTTGTTGCTGGTTAGAATAATCAGACTTGGAGATTAGTCACTTGCTAGAGTTGTTGGACTTGAAGCTACAGAGTTTGATGTTCGCCCTGGTTGTTTTAAATCTTGTATTGGCTGAATATTTCTTTGCTATGTCCAATGCCATCTTTTTCAGTGTGAATGTTTATTCTGTGCCATTATGGGTTTGGGGGGACTTTTTTGGCTCAGTTAAAAGACCTTGGATTATGGGGATGTTTGAACATCATTAGGATTGATAAAAATGTGGGGAGTTTTAAAGTTGGACCGAATGCATCGCATTTTATATCATAAATGGTTAACAGTTTATGGGGGCCAGGGTCTGAATGTGGTGGCTTAATTCAGGTTTACCCCAGAAACTTAGGTGTTCTGAATGCTAGGTTCCCAGCTGATGGAGATTTGGGAATTAATGCTTCCTGGAGGCAGTGTATTGTTGCAGGCAGGCTTATGGGTATTATAGCCAGTTTCCCCTTGCCAGTGTTTGGTACACTCTACTGTTGCTATTGTTTACCTGATGTTAATGAGGGGGTGATGTCCATCCTCTGTTCATGCCATCATTTCTCCCTGCCATCATAGAGCTTCCCTTCAAGTCTATAAGCCAAAATAAACCCTTTTATCCCATAAGTTGTTCTTGCTCGGGTTATTTCTGCCAGCAATGCAAACCTGACTGCAGCACCATACTACCCAACAAACCCCAATATTCAGAAGATGATTTAAAGGCAACTGAGAAACTGAATGCAAAAGGCACCCAAGGGTGGCATAAACTAACTGATGGGCAGACAGTACTCTCACAAGCATTATGAAGACACCTGACACATCAACTCCCCGAAAAAAAAAAAAAAAAAAAAAAAAAACCATTTGGGAAAAACCAGACTGAGCTAATAAGAAAAACATTCTTCTTCCCAGGAATGGACCAAATGGTGCATGAAATTGTTTTCAGGTGCCAACCCTGCCAACAAACTAATGCTTCCTCTGGTAAGGTGCCACCCCCAGGGATTAGGGACTGAGGCTCAGGACCAGGTAGATGTTGTAAAGTAGATTTTACAGAAGTCAAGCCAGGACAATATGGATACAGGTACCTACTCATTTCTTGAGATGGATGGGAGCTTACCCCACAAAGACAGAAATGGCTCAGATCCCAGCCAAGAGCTTCTAAATGAGATAGTGCCTAGATTTGGGCTTCCACTGACTGTGGGGTCAGATAATGGGCCAGCTTTTGTTTCAAAGATCATAAAAGGTATTTCCACTACTCTGGAATAAATTGGAAGTTACATTGTGTCTATCCTCAGAGTTCAGGGCAGGTTGAGAGAATTAATCGGACCTTAAAGGAGACTTTGACCAAATTAGCCCTAGAGACTCTATTGAGGGCCCAATGCACCCCTTATGTAAAAGGTTTAACCCCTTTTGAAATTCTGTTGGGAAGGCCCCCACCTATTTTACCCCAAATTGGGCAGGAAACAATTGTTAAAATCTCTAACCAGAAGCTACTTCAGTCCGTCCAGTCACTGTAGCTGATCCAGGAAGCAGTAGCTTTGTCAGTACAAGCTGTATTCCAATCTTCTCCACCTTAGCCACATTCTTTTCAACAGGAGACAAGGTATGGATAAAGAGACATCAAACTGAGACCCTAGAGCCTTGCTGTAAAGGGAAACACCTGATGTTCCTGACAACTCCAGAAGCAATTAAGGTGGACAGTGTCCAGACCTGCATCCACCACTCCTAGGCCAAATGAGCCATTGGTCCAGAGAGTGACAACACCGCCCCAGGGAGATGGACCATGAACAGAATACCCAAAGATCCTCTAAAGATAAGACATACTCTCCCTGTGGGTGATTCCCATAATCTCACGAGATATTTGCGGGGAGGGGGGGGAAGGTTTTGTGTGTGTGTGTGGTTGTTCGAGGTAGGGTCTCACTCTAGCTCAGGCTGACCTGGAATTCACTACGTAGTCTCAGAGTGGTCTTGAACTCATAGTGATCCTCCTACCTCTGCCTCCCAAGTGCTGGGATTAAAGGCATGTGCCACCACACTGGGCTTTCATGGGATAATTGTAATGACTGCTTGACCTAGGGCCACCCATCCCTTTTTGATTTTGTTCCCCAGAAATGTTGGGTATATAAAAAGGAATGCATGGCTAACTCCCAGGCATACTATGCCATGAGTCTCACACAAAGGACCCTCACCAGATGTCCAGGGGGAATAGGAAAAGTTGTATGCTGGAAATGAAACATACCCCTTCCTGCTCCTGGGGTGCCCTGCCATGTACTAAATGTATATAAAACAATGTTTTGGGCTGGAGGGATTGCTTAGTGGTGAAAGCATTTGCCTGCTAAGCCAAAGGACCCAGGTTTGATTTCCCCAGGACCCATGATAGCCAGATACACAAGGTGGTACATGTGTCTGGAGTTTGTTTTCAGTGGTTGGAGACCCTGGCACACCCATTTCTTCTCTTTCTCTCTCTCTCTCTCAAATAAATTAATTAATTAAAATAAAATATTTTAATAATTAAATAAATAATAAATTTAAAAAATGTTTTTTCATACCTAACCTATCTCCAAACAGACTGTTGAGTCAGCCACTTTGTGTATTTACAATGGTGCCAAATATTAGCAAGGAATAGCCCTGGGAAATCCTGCAGTTTACATATACCACGACCAGGAAAAATTTATCTGCTGGAGCCTTAGACTCTCCCAGGGGTCTATCAGATGGGGGAGAGGTACAAGACCATGCTGAAAGGAAACACAAAACAAGCTGCAAAGAAAGTCACAAAGCAGCTGGAGTTAAGCCAGCAATTGCAATTGCCCAACCTAAGCCCCTACATATGCCAGAACCTACAGCTGGACCTGAGTGCTTAACTGTTATTAGAGACCACTCATACCCTACTTAATAGAACAAACCCCAGGCTAGCTAAAGATTGTTGGATGTGTCTCAGGGTGGGCCCACTATGGGCCTCGGCCACCTCTCTGGCTTTAGAGATAGACCTCTCCTTCCTACCCAACTAGATGCCCCAAGTTTCCCCCTCTTCCTGGTATTTCTATCACTCCTGGGACATCCCCAGTACCCTGCCTACATCAAAACGGTACAAACAAGTGGGAATGGTACAGCCAGCCATCTGCTTGAGTGAGATAACCACTAATTGCTTTTTTTGGCTTTTGTAACTAGGCTGGACTTGTTGCAATAACAGATAGCAATATGACTGTTGTCACGTAGATTTTTTTAGCAATGTGACTGTTGTCACATACACTTGTGATTTTGTCTTTATAACCCCTGACCACATGGAAGTCGGGGCTGCACTCTTGAGTTTCTGGCTGGAAGTGTGGCCCTGGCCAATAAATAAAGCCTCTAATTTTGTTAATAGCATACCTGTGTCAGACTGGTGAATCGCTGAGGGACCCCAGACCCATTACACAGTCTTCCTCCTTCTCCCAGTGTCCCCCACTGTCCATTTGTACAGGACAAGGGAGACACAAGGAACTAAAACAGCTATAGGAAATTCTTCCTAACTTCTATAGGAAGTTCCCTTTGGGTCTACAAGGAAACCTGTAATAGCTTGGGACACACCTGCACACACTTTTTCTGATGAACTTCCAGCACCAGAGAATCAGCAATGACCAGGGGCCCAGGAGCACAACGGCACTGGCACAAGTTGTGCCAAAGCCAGTCTCCCCATCCCCTTCCCAAGAAACTCAAGCATAGGGCTCACACTGCGCTGTTCACAGGATCCCAGGTCCGCCAAGGCTCAGCCTGGGATCTCATGTTTATTCTAGGCTCTGCTCAGAGAGAAGAGACCCTGGGCAAAATCATTCCCAGCCTCAGACACTGACACACACACACACACACATTAGGAGGCATCACAGTGCCTCCCCCTTACCCACATACTTATGTGTTTAGGGCTGTCACATACACATACAGACACACATTAAGAGGCATCACAGTGTCTTCCCCTTCTTGTGTAGCCCTCCCAGTGTCAGTAATGCATGACAGACAAGGGCTGGGGGTTCACTAGGAGGAAGCCACTCAGTTGCCCATCTGACAGTGACCCAGAGGAACTTCAGCAGCGCTTGGCCATAGCAGGTTCAGCTTGTGACTATGATTGTATACTATTCCGATTCAGCCATGAGACCTTATGCCACTTGCCATGGTACAACAGAACAAGCCTACTCAAATCCTGTGGCCTTAGTGGGGATCTTAAGGATGTCTAGTTATAAGATTACAAACTTGAACTCAGAGCACAAGTGAACTGAGTCACCCATTCACTCATACATTCACACAGAGGTTAAATTACAGTTTCCTCCTGCCTTATGGGAATTCCCTGGCTATTGGCTACGTAAATACCTCTTATAGCCTCTTAATAGCCCCCTGTAGAGCCTTAACCTTTAGCTCTGAACACATATGGAGCAACCCTTTCAGCTACAAGCCACGGTTTGGACCCCACACACATGGGGTCTGCTCAGAATGGCCTTAGAGATTATCAGTCACCATGTCAGTCTGCTTTCTGGTCCCCCAGGACCTACCTCAGCCATTTGTCTGGTGGCTCTGCCCATCTTCTCTTCCAAGTCTGGTCAGGGGCTCAGGCACCATGGGATGGCAGAGCTGTGATACAAGTTTGGACCCTGGAAACCATCAAGGAGCAGGCTTTCCAAATCACTCAGAGACTCCGTTCCCCCACAGCTGCTTGGATGCTCATGCCAGTGGCCCAAGGGGCTAGCAGTTGGTGTGCAATACTCTTGTGACTGTTTGCCAGCCAATGCACCAGCTATGATACAGCAAATAATTGAGTCAGTGAGCAAAATCAGGTAAAAATCCACTTCTGTGGACCTCTGCTAGCTAATGCCAGAAAGACAGAGGCTCTGAACTCAGATTGTGCTAGAGTTATATACCTTTTACAACCCTTTGCCTGCACTCTCCCATGCTTGGAGAGAGGAGAGGTTTATTTCCATGACTGTAGGGTTCTGTCAAATAAGATTAAGTACAATCAGCAGTCTCCAGAGATGAGGTCATTATGCATTGTCCAAAGGAGTCAGGCTCAGAGATGTTAACTACCATCAAAGGAATCTCCCCTGCTGCAGCTTCAGAGAAGGGAAGTGCAACATCTGTTGCTTTACTGAAAGTCTTAGGAGCATTTATATTTCTTTTTTTTTTTTTTTTTGGTTTTTTTTTTTTTTTTTGGTTTTTTGAGGTAGGGTCTCACTCTAGCCCAGGCTGTCCTGGAATTCACTATGGAGTCTCAGGGTGGCCTCGAACTCACGGCGATCCTCCTACCTCTGCCTCCCGAGTGCTGGGATTAAAGGCGTGCGCCACCACGCCCAGCTTGCATTTATATTTCTTAATGATACATCGACTATGCTCCATATAAACTAATATAAGCTAGAAACATTAGATATATGGTATTTCTTCGATAGACTCTAGTGGGTGTCTGTATGTGTGTTTGCACACTGTGCTCTTGCACACTCCTGTCTTTGTGTATGTGCACAGGATTTTGACAATAGAGAATCTCTAAGAAGGTTCACTTCTCTTCCATCACTTACTTCCTTCTCACCAATTAAATAGACCATGCAGACAGCCAGCATTAAGGTCACACCCTCAAGGGGCATCCCTGTGTATGTTTGTATGTGTGTGTCCATGAGCGCAGGCAAGGCATACATGACATGTAATATAAATGGCATACCTGCAGAGCTCCTGATGGACATACTTGGAAAGAGGGAAGTTGGGAATTGAACATGGGTCATTAAGCTTTAAACACTGAGCCATCTCTCCAGCCCTCATTTAATATTTTTAAGCAGGCATCAACAGTCCTGTTTTATTTCTTTAAATATTGACACTAGGAGGGGCAGAGACTGCTGTTGCTCCTTCCCCACCAACATTATCCATGCCTGGCGGGGTGGGGGGGGCACTGACTTCTCATCTAGTCTTTGAATCATCAGCCTGGAGTCTTTCTAGATCTGGAAATGATCAGAGGTGATACTGAGCAGAAATATCTAGACATAGATGGCCATAGTGCCACCATATCGTGTGGGAGTGTCCATGGGATCTAGTTTGGGTCCTAACCAAAAATCATCTAATTCAAGAAAGGTATCTGAGGCAATTTGCTCTGACAAATCGGTAAGATGGGGATATAGCAGGTCTTGTCAGCATTCTGATTAGTTATCTCCCCATTGTGTGACTGGGTCACATACAAAAACCATGAAATCTTCAGTGCACTTGGGCAGGACCCAGAGGAAAGCACAGGACTCAGCGCTGAGGTTTTAGAGACATATGAGATGCAACCCTTGTAATGGCAGATGCCTCAGCACTTTCTAACCAGCTTGCCATGGAAAAGAGGCAGGTGGGCAGGACAATGGCAGCCAGTGTCAGCAGAAGAAAGTAAGTTTTCGGTGATTGTCTGTCTCCTTCCTCCTTTTAGTCAGACAACTGATGAGAAAAATTAGCCCCAGGTGTGAGGAATGACAGTGAAGCTAGGCCGTGCGCTTCTCATTTCTCAACACGACCACAGGAAAGGTGTGAAAATCTCTAAGCACAGAATGCTCTGCAGACTTTTCTTTCTAATAATGGTAATGCCTGTTTAAAAAAATGTGTTTATTAGATATTCTTAAACACTTCCTGGGTTTATAAAAACAAGCAATGCATCTATTTCAAAACCTCAAGATTTAACTGTAGAAGAACTGGAGTCCAGTTATAAACTCCTTCCTTCCAATCCATCATTTTTAGTGATAGCCTAACTTTCCTCTTGACCTATTTTCATGTTAGGAATATTCTTACTTATGACTATAGGACTGTTATAGTCAGGTTCGCATTGCTGGTAGAAATCACCCAACCAAGAGCAGCTTGTGGGAAAAAGAGGCTTATTTTGGCTTACAGGCTCAAGGGGGAAGGTCCATGATGGCATGAACAGAGGGTGGACATTACCCCCTGACCAACATAAGGTGGACAATAGCGATAGGAGAGTGTGCCAAACACTGGCAAGGGGAAACTGGCTATATCACCCATAAGCCCGCCCCCAACAATACACTGCCTCCAGGGGGCGTTAATTCCCAAATATCCATCAACTGGGAACCTTGCATTCAGAACAGCTAAGTTTATGGGGGACATCTGAATCAAACCACCACATTCTGCCCCTGGCTCCCATAAACTGATAACCATACATGATGTAAAATGCAATGTAGTCAGTCCAACTTTAAAAGTTCCCATGTTTTTTATCAATCCCAATGATGTTCATATATCCCCATAATCCAAGGTCTTTTAACTAAGCCATAATACGAAAAACTAACCTCAAAAAAAAAAAACCCATAGTGGCACAGAATAAACATTCACACTGCAAAAGATGACACTGGGCATAGCAAAAAAATATTCAAGCAATACAAGATTTAAAACAATCAGGGCAAATATCAAACTCTGTAGCTTAAAGTCCAACAACTCTAGTCAGTGACAAATCTCCAAGTCTGATAATTCTAACCAGCAACAAGTCTCTGGCATTCCAATTCTACACCTCCAGCTAGGCTACTCACAGTCCTGGAAAACTTCATCAGGGCCAGCAGCTCTCCCTAGCAGCCATCGTGTGGTCCTAGCATCTCCACTGTGTCTCCACTGCAATCCACGGTTCATCCTAATGCCCCTATGGGGTCTCCATGCAGGCATCTAGCAAATCTGCTTCACACTTCCCATGGCCATTTCCAAAACACAAGACCATGTTGCAAACTCAATGACCCTATCTTTCCTGCATTGCTTATACTCCACAATACCAGGTGGGGTTTGTTAATCCAGGGGGAAATAAAATGGACTTTGAAGAACAGAACACTCCTTGAGCACTCAGGCCCTTTCAAAAGAGTCTACATTCTTCCTGTTGCCCCAGTGCAGGTCAGCTGGCCCAATCTAAAGGTTGTAATCTCTCAATTGCAGCTGAATGGGCAGTAGTTCACCCAAATATTTTCTTTTTGTGTGCCATATCCCTCTGCTCATACCAGTTCATTTGTACACAAAGCAACCCTGCACAACTTCTCAGGACACAGGTATAACAGCAAGCCTCTTTCTTACCCTCATAAGCCAAACCTCACAGTCCATAGTTCTTACTGCATTCAGGTCTTTCAACTCTGACCAAAATAGCCCATCAAGCTGTACTTACAGCACTGCAAGGCATCTCTTAGGCCAAGGTTTCAAATCCTTCCACATTCCTCTTGAAAATCAGCTCCAAAAGGCCAAAGCCACACAGTTAGGTGTCTAGCAGTTAACCCACTTCTCGGTACCACTTTACTGTTGCAGTCAGGTTCACATCGCTGGTAGAAATCACCCAACAAAAGAGCAGCTTGTGGGAAAAAGAGGTGTGTTTTGGCTTACAGGCTTGAGGGGAAGCTCCACAATGGCAGGGGAAATTGATAGCATGAACAGAAGGTGGGCATCCTCCCCCCCCCGCCCCCAGCCTACATCAGGTGGACAATAACAACAGGGGAGTGTGCCAAATACTGGCAAGGGGAAACTGACTATTACCCATAAGCCCATCCCCAACAATACACTCCCTCCAGGAGGCATTAATTCCCAAATCTCCATCAGCTGGGAATCTAGCATTCAGAACACCTAAGTTTATGGGGGACATCTGAATCAAACCACCACATGGACCTTCCAAATAAGTCCTTTAATTTCAGTCATCAATAATATACTACTTTTAATAAGGCCTTAAAATGCTAACAAAAGTTTTAAGGACTTCATGTCTTTTCATTATTCAAGTGAATATTTTAAGGGGTACTTTCACTGGGTGCAGTAGTTTGGGTTATAAGCCATAATTTTTTAGAATTTGCAGTGTTCCATTGCAGGCCCTTCTGGTTTTCAGGGTTTCCATTAAGAAATCTGAGATAATTCTGATGGAATTGCCTTTGTATGTAGTGAGTTGTTGCTCTCTTGCTGCTTTTAGTGCTCTCTCTTTGTTTTCATTGTTAAGATCTTTAACTATGATGTATGTACTTTGGAGAGTTTCTTCTTTGATCCTATCTGTTTGGCATTCTATGAGTTTCTTGTATCTGGATGGGCCTTTCTTTTGTGAGGCTGGGAAATTTTTCTTCAATAATTTTGTTGAATATGTTCTCTATGACACTGTCCTGGATTTCTTCTCCATCTGGTATACCAATGATCTGGATGTTTGGTCATTTTAGGGTATCCCACAATTTCCTTTTACTGTTTGCACAATTTTTTGAACTTAACAACGTTTTTGGACTTGAATCAATTTCTTCTGTCTTGTCTTCCAGCTCAGAGGTTCTGTTTTCCACATGAGTGAATCTGTTACTGAGGGGTTCTAGAGAGGTTTTTAAAAGCTCTCTTTGACTTTTGTTTTCTGTTGTATGTTTTTCCATTGTGTCTATCTCTATTTTGAAGTGTAAGTTCAGGTTAAGGTCTGATTTTCTTGATTCTTCCTGGAATCTATGCTTATATTTGATCATGTCTTCATTAAGCTTAAATGGATGGCTATTGAGACCCTCTATTTGTTGACTCACCTTCAATTTATTTATCTTTCTTTTTTATTTTTTATTAATTAGTTTTGTACTCAGTGAATACAGTCAAGTTGGTACCATTATTAGCCTCCTCCCTGTCCTTCCCCCTCCACAGGGACCCTCCTTGCTGAGGTATATGGGTCATGCATTGTGGAGTTAGCCCTCAGTTATGGGTAGGAGGAAATGTCTCTGCGTATCATGGTCCAGTGTGTAGCTCTGACATTCTTTCCACCCCCTCTTCTGCAAAATTTCCCTGAGCCATGTTGGGTTCATTTTAGGTCTGCTTCAGTGATGAGGTGTTGGTAGCCTCTGTGTCTCTGGATATCTGATTTGGTAGGAGTTGATTGTTCTCTGTGTTGATCTCCTTCACCCTTGTGCTGGTAGCAGGTTCACTAAGAATGTAGAATTTTATGGTACCATTGCCATTTGGGTCTAGATTTGTGTCCCTCACCCCTTCTTTGCCCTCCCCTCCCTCCTCACCTACCCTATTGTCTAGTTCTTGAGATGCTTACTGGGTATGTCGGCATCTTGGGTAGATTTAGGTTAGGTGCTGTAGATGAGTAAGACTATGTGGCGATTATCTTTCTATGATTGGGTAAGTTCACTGAGAATGATCTATTCCAGATTCAACCATTTTTCTTCAAATTTAATTGTGCTGTTTTTTCTTACTGCCATGTAGAATTCCATTGTGTAGATATACCACATCTTAGTTATCCATTCTCCTAGTGATGGACATCTGGGTTGATTCCAGCTCTTAGCTATTACGAATTGAGTAGCTATAAACATGGTTGAGCAAATCTGTCTGGACTGAGGCTTGAAGGTTTTAGGGTACATGCCCAGTAAGGGAATAACTGGGTCTGTCGGTAACTCTATAGTCAGCTTTTCTAGGAGTCTCCATATTGCTTTCCAAAGTGGTTATACCATCTTACATTCCCACCAACAATGGATGAGGGTTCCTATTTCTCCACACCCTCGCCAGCATTTATTTTCATTTGATTTTTTAATGTTTGCTATCCTTACTGGGGTAAGGTGGAATCTCATAGTTGTTTTAATTTGTATTTCCCTGATGATTAGGGATGATGAACATTTTCTTAGGTGTGTGTTTGCCATTTGTATTTCTTCCTCTGTGAACTGCCTGTCCAGCTCTTTGCCTCATTTTGTGAGTGGGATGTTTGACTTTTTATTGTTTAGGTTTTTGAGTTCTTTGTAGATTCTAGGGATTAGGCCTCTGTCAGTTGGACATTCAGCAAATATTTTCTCCCATTCTGTGGGTAATCTGTTGGTTTTGCTTATTGTATGTTTGTCTGTAAAGAAACTCTTCAGCTTCATGTGATCTCATTGGTTGGGTGACTGTTTAAGATCCTGTGCTACTGGGGTTTTGTTCAGGAAGTCTTTTTCCATTCCTATATCATGGAAAGTTCTTCCTATATTTTCTTTCAGTAGTAGCCAAGTTTCTGGTCTTATATTGAGGTCTTTGATCCATTTGGACTTGAGTGATGTGCATGGTGAGATGTGTGGATCAAGTTTCAATTTCCTGCATATGGTTATCCAGTTTGTCCAGCACCATTTGTTGAAGATGCTGTCTTTTTCCAGCCTATATTGTTACGGCCTTTGTCAAATATCAAGTAGCTGTAGTTGCTTGACCCAAAGTCCAGGTCCTCAATTCTATTCCATCGGTTTATACTCCTGTTTTTATGCCAGTACCATGCTGTTTTTATTACTATGGCTTTGTAATATAGCTTTAGATCAGGTATGGTGATGCCTCCAGAGGTATTTCTTTTGCTGAGGATATGCTTCGATATCTGAGACCTTCTTCCTTTCCATATGAATTTTAAGATCATTTTGTTGTTGTTCTTGTTTTTGAGGTAGGGTCTCACTGTAGCTCAGGCTGACCTGGAATTCACTATGTAGTCTCAGGGGGGCCTCAAACTCACAGCAATCCTCCTACCTCAGCCTCCCAAGTGCTGGGATTAAAGGCATGAACCACCACACCTGGCTCAATTTATTTATCTTTCTTTTGAGGCTTCTCTGGTTTTCTTGAATTAAGCTAGTGACAAAAGCTGAGTGCTGTAAGATATGATTCTGCTCAATTTTGTTTATACAATTGTTGGGCTTTTGACCATTTGCTTCCTGTTCAGCAATTCTCTTGATCAGAGTCTGATAGCTTGTTGTGTTTTCATTTGGGATTCAATTTCTGTTGTTTTCTCTATGATTTCATTGGAGGCTTCCACTGTGGAACTAGGCATCCTTGGTAGAGATCTCTGTTTTCAGACTTTCGTTGGTTGTTTTTTTTGTTTTGTTTTGTTTTGTTTTCTGTTTGTTTGTTTTTGCCTTGTGCTCTACCCATCTTGGGGCAAAAGTCTTATTTTACTGAGGAGTCAGCAAGTATTTGTCCTTGTAGGACCTTCGAGGAGTGTTCTGTTTTAAATGTGAACCAGATTGGGTTATTAATGCAGACGTGCAGGCTGTGGAGATTGCAAGTACATCAAGGGTACCTGGGGAACTGTGAGGTGGGGAACTGCGAGGTGGGGAACTGGGGACTCAGGCCTGCTCACTCCACTTTCACTCACTCTTTAGCACAGGGGACCCAAAGGTTGGGGAACCAGGATCTGGGAACCTGGGGAGCCATGGGCAAGAGGCCAGCTCCCACAGTGGCCTGTGCACCCTCTGGCTCAGGGGAACAAGGATATGGGGACCCAAGGCAGGTCATTCAGGAAGGTCGGGCAAAAGGCCAGCTTCAGCAGCACACACTCAGGGTCCACGCTGCCCCAGCCAGCAGCTGGGGTACCAGGACCAGCAAACTGGGAGGTGGGGAATGAACCCATACCAGGAGCTCTGGCATACTCACTTTTTGCTGTGCAGTCTCAGGAGCAGGGCATCCCAGAGTTGGGGGACTCAAGGGCAGGTGAATCAGGAAGGTGGAACAAAAGGCTTGCTTCAGCAGCATGCATGCACCCCAAGTCAGGAGCAGGGGTACCAGGACCAGGGAAATGGAAGGTGGGGAATGAACTGGGAGCTCTGACCTATGCACTCTGCATGTTCATCCTCCAGTGCAGGGGATCCGGGAGCTGGGGATCCTGGGGCCATCCAGTCTGGAAGGCAGAGCAAGGGGCCTGCTTCTACAGCACACACATAGGGTCCAGGCAGGCCCAAACCAGCAGCAGGGTACCAGGACCAGGGAAGTGGGAGGTAGAGAATAAATCAGGAGCTCTGGCCCACTCACTATGCCTGCACACCCTCTGGAGCAGGGGATCCAGGAGTTGGGGACCCAGGGACCATTCAATCATGAAGCTGATTTTTTAAATACTATTGTATTCTGGAATGGTAATAATATTCAAGTATAATTATTAAATTGTTATGAATAAGAGAATTAGCATACATGGATATGGGGACAAATACCAACATAAGCCATCATGTTTGTCAATAAAGAATAAAAAACAATTACTTAAATTGAACAGCACTGCAAAGACAACAGGGTCCATATCCCCTCATAAACTGACCAATATTCATCATCTATAATGTGACTCTATTGGTCGTATGATCTCAGATAGATAAATGGGCTTCATTTTTATTTTATCTGTTTTTAAAAGTATAAACTTTTAGTTGTTTTTTATGACTAATGAAACCCTCAATCATTTTATATATTATTTCATCCCTTTCTCATATGCTTTTCATTTTGAAGTGCTAAATTATATATACATGACTGAGATAGTTCAGGTGACAAAGTTAAGGCTACTCAAGTGTGAGATCTCAGTAATCCCCAAGCCCATATAAAATAGCCATTATAGTGATGTACTCCTATAATCCTAGGGCTGGGGAGATAGAGACAGGGGGAGCCCTGAGGCTCGATGGCCAGCCAGTCAGCCTAAATGTTGAATTCCAGGGCAAGTACAGACTCTGTCTCAAAGGAAGTACAGGGTATTTTTCATGATAATACTTCAGGCACTCATACACCAACAACATGCACATGCACATATGAAGCACACAGAGACAAACACATACATTTAAGAATTATAAAAAGGAGTCAAAAATCAGAGTCTGTTAGATACCCTGTTTGTGTTTGTGTGTATGTAATCTGGTGTGGTGTTCATTCATATTTTCATTCATATGTGTTGTGGTTTTGTTCTATGCACATGTATATGCCCACACTCCACTTCTCTACAGACAAACATTATATTAAGTATAATATATTCAAGTATCAGTTAACTTTTTATTCAAGTGCCTAATATTGAAGCTATCTTCTCTGTCACTTTAGAAACAACTTAACGTATGCTAGCAAGTGTGATTCAGAAGTTCTTGTCAAGCTACTTTTTCATAAAGATATTAATACCCGGTATCAAGATAAATTTGGATGGACTGCACTGCTTTATTCTGTTAAAGGCTGATATAACATGCAAGTGTCCACATTCAAATCATAGTAAAGGATTGGAGAGATGGCTTAGCAGTTAAGCTGCTCGCCTGCAAAGCCTGACCCATGTTCTACTCTCCAGATCTCATATAAGCCAGACGCTCAAAGGTGAGACAAGGGCAAGGTCACACATGCCCACTAGGTGGCGCAAGTATCTGGATTTCAATTGCAGTGGCAGAGGCTCTGGCGTGCCAATTCCCTCTCTCTCTCTCTCTCTCTCTCTCTCTCTCTCTATCTCTCCCTTAATCTCTCTAAAATAAAAAAAAATGTAGTAAACATTAAACTGTAGTTTCAAATAATTGCATTTCATTTTGCACAATGGGATATTTAAGTAGATTAGGATAGCAGTACATGGTCCATGTTGTCAGATAAAAACCAAACAAAATGGACACTGTAGAGGTTGGCGCATTTGAGGGATTTTTTTTTTTAATCTCAGTACTTGTTTTGACAATGTCAAAGATTAAAGTTAGTACCTCACATGTACCAGGCAATCCTTCTCTCACTGAACTACAACTCCAGCACAAGACATTTAAGACTTTGACACCTATGGATCCTAGAATTTTCCATTTTATTTCAAATGGGGAATATACAGTGTCAAATATTTGGTTTTCTAAATTTTTTGAAATTTCCTGTTGGATAGAAAATCATGTTTCTATCTCAGAAGAGCTTTCTTCTAAACCCTACTCCTTGAATTCCCCCAAGACCCAAGAGTTTCTTAAGTTCCAGAAAGCCAAAGTGCTTTCAAAAATCAGATGGGGGGTGGGGAGAAGCAGAAGCCATGCTTATGTCTCTATCAGCTTCATTGTTGCAGTACTGCCATTAAAACTTGTTCTGCTTTTCAGAAATAATTAGTTTATACCAGGCTACCTTCACTGAGTCACAGCTGAGTCTTAACAGAAATGTACAAATACACTTACAAGTTACTATATTTGAGGTTCACACTTACATGTATTTTACCTCAGCTGTTATTCTCATGGTGACAACATCCTTTTGGAACTGGGCCTTCTAGATTCTGGCACACCCACTAAGCCACCACACTTCACACCTGTTCAAAACCTTATAATGATCCTAGTTATTACCGTAGGTCTTCAAGATGGATTAACTGAGTAATTTGTCTCTTATGCCAGCAAATATGGTTTGAAATCATTATAATCTATCACATAGGTTCAAATAAACTTGCAGGTGGGCTGTAGAGATTGCTCAGTGGTTAAGGTATATATTTTCTGGATCTAAAGTATAATATTTGAATACAAGAGAATGAAATCAAATCACATCTCACCAGTATTCATTTATAAACAGGGGTTCCTCTTCCATGCCATTGGAGATATAAATGGTGATTCATAATTCCAACAAGGACTGTTTTGATTGTGTCCAGAGAGACCAAGAGTAACAAAGCCAAGTCTTGGAATATATCATTTCTCTGCCCTTGGTGTGATTGATTATTCAGTAACAGTGGTCAGTCATCCTATTTAAATGAAGGAGATCTTGTATTTGGTTTCAAATTGTTACATAACTCATTTATTTCCATTACATGCCACACAATTAGATCCGCCAACAACACAATTGAGGCTCATCATTTCTTGAACAACTGTAATCTCTGAATAGTAAGCCCTGCAAGGAAATGTAAGTTTGGGTTTCATTAAGTATTCCATTAAGCATTAAGAAACTAAATATTTTATTGCTTTATTATTTATTTACACATATCCTTATATTATCTCATGAATCTTCAGGTCCAAGTAGAAAAATCGTCCTTTTGTTTTAGAATAAAATGTAGAGTTTACAAGAATCAACATGGATCAGAACAACCAGCTCTTTGTTACAGAGCTAAGGACTTCTTCTGAGACCAGGATACTTTCCACTATGTCATGTTAACCTAACTGGATTGCACCCACCTATTCAGTACCTTACATTGTATGGCTTCTCTTTCCATTACAGGCTTCATAGGAGGCATTAATTCCCAAATCTCCATCAGCTGGGAACATAGCATTCTGAACACCTAAGTTTATGGGGGACACCTGAATCAAACCACATCACTGAGGTAGGAGGATCGCTGTGAGCTCAGGTCAGCCTGGAGCTACAGTGAAGGATCAGGCTAGCCTGGACTAGATTGAGACCCTACCTTGAAAAAAAAAACAATAAATAAATAAAATCAGATGAATAAAATCAGATGGGAATGGTGCACATCTTTTGTCCCAGCACTTGGGAGGCAGAGGTAGGAGGACTGCTCTGAGTTTGAGGCCAGCCTGAGACTACATAGTGAATTTCAGGTCAGCCTGGGCTAGAGTGAGACCCTACCTCAAAAAATCAAAAAGATGCTTCCTCCTCCTCTAGTTTCCGGTGTATCTCGGGACCACTTCACCTCACTGCAGCCTTAACCCCACTGTTAGGAGCTAAGTAATGGCATGACATGCAAGCACCACAGGGAAAACCGGGTGCAAGCCCAGAAACTCTTCCCCCACCACCACTTGTTGAAAATCTGATTTCAAAGCGTTTCCTGCTTGGAGAAAACAGAAAAGTGCCTGGGTTTTCACTGGACAACCCTAAGTATCAAAACAAACAAATAAAAAAAACTGGGAATAGAAGGAAAATATCTCTTCACAGAGGAAGAAATAGAAATGGCAAACATACACTTAAGAAAATGTTCATCATCCCTAATCATCAGAGAAATGCAAATTAAAACAACTATGAGATTCCACCTTACCCCAATAAAGATAGCAAGCATCAAAAAATCAAATAAAAATAAATGCTGGTGAGGATGTGGAGAAGTAGGAACACTCATCCACTGTTGGTGGGAATGTAGGATGGTACAACCACTTTGGAAAGCAATATGGAGACTTCTGAAAAAGCTGAGTATAGAGATACCAACAGACCCAGCTATTCCCTTACTGGGCATCTACCCTAAAACCTTCAAACCACAGACTAAAGAGATTTGCTCAACCATGTTTATAGCGGCTCAATTTGTAATAGCTAAGAGCTGGAATCAACCCAGATGTCCATCACTAGAAGAATGGATAACTAAGATGTGGTATATCTACACAATGGAATTCTATACAGCAGTAAGAAAAAATGACACAATGAAATTTGAGGAAAAATGGTTGAACCTGGAACAGATCATTCTCAGTGAACTTACCCAATCACAGAAAAAAAATCGCCACATAGTCTCACTCATCTACAGCACCTAACCTGAATCTACCAAAGATACCTTACATACCCAGCTAGCATCTCCTAGATTAGACACTAGGATGTAAGGGGAGGGAGGGGAGGGCATCAAAGGGGTGGGAAACACAAATCTAGACCCAAACGGCACTGGTACCATAATCTTCTACTTACTAAAAGATAGACCAAATGGCTGATCCTTCACCAGGCCCTTACAGGGAACACCTGAACCACAAGACACTGGAGAGGGTAAGATTAAGACTAACCTTAATCTCCTACATCTTCCCTCCCTCACTTCCCCTCTCCCTGTCTCTCTCTCTCTTATCTCTAACTCTTGTATATTAGTTATCTTTTTCCTCATTTTCTTAGTGGGCACTGAACTGTAACTCCCAGAACCAGCATGGGGCTATCATCCACAAGGAGCTTTTGATCAGAGAGACCTACAAGGTTTCCTAAAAGACAGACAGATTTCTGTCAGAGTACTTGATGACCCACCAAAGGTTAGTGGTAAGACCCTACTGCTGAAAATACCTTATGTGATTGACATGCAAATTAGAATGGCATGGCTGGAAGTTGAATGAGAGTCAGTCCCCAGACAGTCAGCGCGTCTAGTGCCAGAAGGTGCTACGTGGGCGACTGGGGGAAATTGACCAATATCTATCGAAGCAATGCGTGGTCTAACCTACTTAGCAGCAAATAACTTATTGTGATGCCCACACAAGTGCAGTGGTGGCACACAGCCAGGGTGGGGAACCAACTGCTCTCAATTTGGCTAACTGATCCCCTCACTGGTATGGGACCCATAGCTGGAGCTGGGAAACAAGTCAGAACCATATCCAAACATAAGCCCACTCTCCAGTATCAAGCTACTATCAATTGTGGGCTACAAGAGGGCCTACACCTATTAAATTCTCTATAAAAAAAAAAAAAAGTAAGGGTTATCTCATTTGTCCTGGTGCTAACTTACTCTCCGTTGGAGAATCTGCTTCTCTTTTTCAGATAGATGTAGACCCTAAGGAGAGAGCCACCCCATCATACCTCAAAAGGGCCCCGGCTGAAACTAAGAAAACTTCGAGAAACAAGCAAGGGGGCTGTTTTCCTGATGAACCGGACACCAGCACAAGGGGGAAGGAGATCAGCATAGAGAAAAATCAACTCCTACCAAATCAGAGAGCCAGAGCCTCAGAGGCCCTCAACACCTCATCACTGAAGCAGACCAAAAATGAACCCAACATGGCTCAGGGAAATTTTGCGGAAGAGGGGGTGGAAAGAATGTCAGAGTCACATGTTGGGTCATGATATGCAGAGACATTTAGCTTACCCATAACTGTGGGCTAACCCCACAATGCATGACCCGTATACCTCAACAAGGAAGGGCTAAGGGGAGGGGGTAGGTCACGGATGAGCCTAATAATGGTACCAAACTGACTGTATTTGCTGAATACAGAACTGACTAATTAAAAAAAAAAAAAAAAAGAAGGAAAATATCTCAACATAATAAAAGCTATTTATGATGAAACTACAGCCAACATAATACTAAATGGTGAAAATCTTGAAGCTTTTTCACTAAATTCAGGAACAAAACAAGGGTGTCCACTGTCCGCACTTTTATTTAATATAGTACTGGAAGTTTTAGCTATAGCAATAAGGCAAGAGACACTCATAAAAGGGATAAAAATTGGAAAGGAAGAGATCAAATTATCACTATTTGCAGATGATATGATTCTATACATAAAAGACCCTAAAAACTCTACCAGCAAACTTTTAGAGCTGATAAACACTTTTAGCAACATAGCAGGAAAATATAGGGGAAACACATCAACATATCGGCATAGGTAATGACTTTCTGAATATAAGCCTAATTGCTCAGAAAATAAAACCACTAATCAACTACTGGGATCTCATGAAATTACAAAGCTTTTGTACAGCAAATGACACTGTGAATAGAGCAAAGAGACAACCTACAGAATGGGAGAAAATCTTTGCCAGCTACACATCTGATAGAGGATTGATATCCAGAATATACAAAGAACTCAAAAAACAGAACAATAAGAAATCGAACAACCCAATCAAAAAATGGGCTATGGAACTAAATGGAGAGTTCTCACTGGAAGAAATACAGGTGGCATATAAACATCTAGAAAAGTGTTCTACTTCCTTAGCCATCAGGGAAATGCAAATTAAAACTACCTTGAGATTCCATCTCTCTCCTGTCAGAATGGCTACCATCAAGAAAACAAATGACAATAAATGTTGGCGAGGGTGTGGTAAAAGGGGAGCCCTTCTGCACTGTTGATGGGAATGTAATCTGGTACAGTCATTGTGGAAATCAGTGTGGAGGTTCTTGAGACAGCTAAAAATAGATTTTCCATATGATCCAGTTATACCACTCCTAGGCATATATCCTAATGACTCTTCTCACTACCTTAGAGATACTTGCACAACTATGTTTATTGCTGCTTTATTCACAATAGCTAGGAAATGGAACCAGCCTAGATGTCCATCCACAGAAGAATGGATAATAAAGATGGGGTACATCTACACAATGGAGTTCTATTCAGCAGTAACGAAAAATGAAATTATGAGATTTGCAGGGAAATGGATGGATCTGGAAAGGATTATACTAAGTGAGGTAACCCAGGCCCAGAAAGCCAAACATTGCATGTTCTCTCTCATATGTGGATCTTAGCTACAAATATATAGACTTGTGTGTGATCTGGAACCAAAAATCAGTAGCAGAGGCCCATAACCTAGAAAAAGTCTATATGGAGAAGAGAGGGACTGTCTTAAGGGGATGGTATTGTATATATGTAAGGAGAAGAACAGATTACAGGGAGGGGAAAGGCCTAAGCGAGGTCAGGGGAAGAAATGGTATAAAAGGAAGGTGGGGGGAGGGTCAATAAAAATTCAAGATATTGTGAATAAGAAATATGAAAATCTAAATAATGGCACATCCAGAAGCCATAGATTGTTACTAGAACTTTTTCAGTGCCTGGGATGGGATACCTTCCAGTGAGTTGTTGGCTAGGGAGGTCCCTGTTGCCTCCAAAACATTATAGGCTATTGCAAAGGCCCTTGATTCCCCTTGAGAAAGAGATGGTAAGACCCTATTGCTGAAGATGTCACATGCCTAAGCAGCAAAGTCACTGAGAAATCAAGTTGGTGCTGAGCAGAAAACCTTCTCCCTGTAGACCAGCCAACTGAAAGCTAGGAAAAGCTACACTGTATGCAGCCTTATGGGAGACAGAAGTCATCAGCAGTGAAAACAGTGGACACTGGAAACCTCAAGTTTGGCCAGACAGGCCAAATGACTGAACAAGTGCAATAGTGGCATGTCTGCTCTGGGGAAAACCAACTGCTCTCTAATTGGACTGCAGGCCCACTTTATGGGAGGGAATACATGCCTGGTACTGAAAACCTAGTCAAAAGCATATGGCAGGGGAGGTCATGAGCCTTAGGGGTATAAAGCCTGCTCTTGTCTGGATAAATGCATATATTACTCTCATCAAATTGCCCTGAGAGCACTACACTTAATATTCATCCTCATATTATTAATGCTACTATCACTTCTGGTTAGAGAAGCTTTTCTTTTCAGATGGCGATGACCACTGGAATGACCCAAAAGGCAGCATAGTGCTGAGAAGAAGGGGCAGAGGAGAGTCCAGCACTGAAACATCTCACACCCTCCAAGGCTCAGGGTCTATTGCAGAAGAGGTGGTGGAAAGAATGTAAGAGCCAAAGGAAGGGTACCAGTCCTTATAATGCAACTGTCCAGGCAGAATTTGGCCTCGATATCCAACCTTGCAGTGCCTAGCAAGACCCATACAAGACCCTCATAATAGGAAAAAAAGATGATGACATCAAATTAAAAGAGAGACTAATGGAGAGAGGGAGGGGATATGACAGAGAACAGAGTTATGAAGGGGAAGGTGGGGGAGAGGAGGGGAGGGAAATACCATGGTTTGTTTTCTGTAAGTTGTATATATATATATATATATATATATATATATATATATATATATATATATATATATGGAGAGAGAGAGAGAGAGAGAGAGAAACTAATCTGAACCTTACTCAAAGTCAAAATGGAACGACGACTTGTAGTAACGGTACCACCTGCTCCTAATCATTCTAAGACTGCTTTATATATGACACCCCTGGATCGAGTCACGGAATTTGGAGGTGAGCTCCACGAAGACAGAGGAAAACTCTTCTGCACACCTTGCAGTGTGGTTCTGAGTCATGTCTGCAAGTCTGCCGTTAGTGACTGCCTCAAGTTAAAGACTCATACCAAGAGGAGGGCGGGATTTGAAGAGCAGAACGTGAGGAAGAAGCAGAGGCCACTGGCTGCGTCTCTTCAGTGCGACAGCACTGCACAGACAGAGAAAGTCGGTGTTGTCCAGCGCTTTGTAGACATGTGCCTGGAAGCCAGCATCCCCCTGGAGAAGGCTGGCCATCCAGCAGTTCGTGCTTTCCTGTCTTGCCACGTGAAGAATGGAGGCTCCAGACCTAAGTCAGACCAGATCTGCCTGATGGCTGTGAGAATGAGAATCAGCTCCTCAACTCACAAGATTGTTGACAAGGAGGTTATCACCATTGTGATCAAGATAAATAATGTGGAATATTAAAGTTAGTGTGTTGGTTGTGTGGTTCATTTTTATAGTTATTTCATTTAAAATCATGTGATACAGACTAGTTTTGCAATGTGCATATAGTTGCAGGCAGAAAGAAAATAAGACCTCACTGCAAAACTATTAATTTTTAGTCACCAGTGGTATAAAGCAAAACTTAGGTATAGAGTAAATCCCCCTGAACAGCCGTTGGGGTGGGGGTAAGAAGAGACAGATTCAACGACACAGACTCTAGGAGTTAGGGGGAAAGCTGAAAGCAGACTCGTTTATTGAGGAAGACAGACATCTCTATATACCCCTTCCCCACTTCCTATTGGTCTTTTCGTTGTTTGGCATTGTGCTGTCCCTTTTTCATCCGCTCGGTTCCTGCATCAGCAGTGTCTGGGTGTTTAGGCAGGGTTTAGGTTGGCTCACAGGGGAAGCAGCAGTGCGCATGTGCTGTAATCTCAGGGCCTTGTTCCAGGGCCCCCCTGGCTATGCTTCTACATCACTCCGTGTGAAGAATGGAGGCTCCAGACCTAAGTCAGACCAGAATCTGCCTGATGGCTATGAGAATGAGAATCAGCTCCTCAACTCACAAGGTTGTTGACAAGGAGGTTATCACCATTGTGATCGAGATAAATAATGTGGAATATTAAAGGTAACGTGTTGGTTGTGTGGTTCATTTTTATATTTACTTCATTTAAAATCATGTGATACAGAATAGTTTTGCAGTGCATATATAGTTGCAGGCAGAAAGAAAATAAGACCTCACTGCAAAACTATTAATTTTTAGTCGCCAGTGGTATACAGCAAAACTTAGGTATAGAGTGTACCTGATGG
Source organism: Dipus sagitta (assembly GCA_036346955.1). Classification (NCBI taxonomy): domain Eukaryota; kingdom Metazoa; phylum Chordata; class Mammalia; order Rodentia; family Dipodidae; genus Dipus; species Dipus sagitta. The sequence goes on along the minus strand of CM070779.1, from coordinate 86,093,701 downwards.
TGATCTTTAAAATGGATGGTTTTTCTCCTGAGCGTATGCATGGAGGAATTGCCCTGCATCTTTAGCCCATTGCCACGTATGAATATTCTTGAGAGGTTACTTAGTTATTCGGATTAAAGAGTCTAGCCTGGGAAATTGAAGCTGCTACCATGCCGCACCACTTATAGTAGCTTAAAGGAGTTACTCTGACTAGGGATCTTCTTTAAAGTGGAGGGGGAGGTAGAAAATACTCATTTAGCTTGAGATCCATAAGGGAATGTACAGAAAGGTTCTTACAGCTGGAGAGCCCTAGGAAAAAATGACTGTTCATTTCAAACTGTTATATGTATTTGACTTAACCATCCTTCACTTCCTGTCTCTTTCCCTCCCTTTTAAAGATTGACTGTTTTTAGTAGCAGCTTCGAGTGACTGAAAGACTAAATGGAGGATTTTGCAGTGTCAAGATTTTCATCTTACAATGAACACAAAGTTTTGAACCATGGTTTTCATATTAAGCATCATCTTGGATTTGCAAACTTTTTCATGTCTTGGTGTTAAGACTATGGGACTGATCTTTTAACTTAAATACTGCAATTGAATTTCCTCTGTACAGGGAATTAGTAGTTACTTTTTGACTGACAGATGAAATAATAAAAATTCTGTCTAGACATCACTTTTTCCATAAGATTTTTGAAGAGTTTATTTAGGTAAATAGACTAAAAACAAATTTTACTTTCACTTTTATCTGCTTTGCCTCTGATGGCAGAAAGTTTTAAACTTGGACAGTAAGCAGTTGTCTGGAAACTGGGGCGAGATTTTTGTAGTAGATTTTTGCTGCCTAGTTGTTTGAGTTAGAAATAATCAGTCCTGGTTAAGGTCAGCCATGTCTAGGTTCTTAGAACCTCACTATACTATAAGGTTATCAAAGTTATTTAGCCCAGATAAGCCCTCTTTATCGGGGGGTTCAAATACTATTTAAATTAGCAATTGATAAACAGGACTAGAGCTTTAATATCTAAAAAAATGAAAAGATTGGAGTTTATGTTTCTCTTACAAAGAAGTGGCATTTTATCACTATATGTGACTTGGAGTTATCTTTGATGTCATTGTGCCACAAATTTCCATTAAGTAAAAAAGCTCACATTAGTAAAAATACTACAGTTTGCATCTTTAAGAAACAATTGTCTATAGGGTCTTTTACAGACTATGTAAACCCTAAGTCAGGTTGTCAGAAAAATGACCATCTGGTTTTATATTTTGATTTATTTTCTATTTAGAAAGCTTGATGCTATCAAAAAAAATCACTTGTCAAAATTTGAAGTTTATGTTTTTCTCCTGTTGGCCTATGTTCAAGCAGCCCCCATGATACCCAACATAGGCTGCAGCTGGTAAAGTACACAAGGCCACAGCTCACTGGGTTTGGTTTTCCCTTCCTCAGGAAAGAATCGCAGGCAACCATGTTTAAATGAAGATGGTAGGACACTGAAGAAGCTATGAAAATAATTGAGTTTTATAGCATACTTGTTTTTCAGAATTCCATGTGATTTGACCTGTTCAGTATTGTCTGAATATTAATAAGTACTACCAACAAACATGGCAGAACAGCTGTTAGTCTAGTAAGAAGACTGATATTGCACTAGAAAGATAATTCACATTTGAGTTCATTACTGACTTCATAGTCTGTTCCTATAGAAATATTTTTCCAGGCTTGCAACTATTCCCACACATTAGTTTCCCCCTTCTGTTGGGGGAAGCTAATGTTAATGTTCCTTTACTGACTATGAAACTTGTTCCCTGAAACTGGTTAAATTTGTTTAATACTTAAGTGATTATATTAGCCTGCTCAAACAAAAATTTGTCAGACTTCAATGGACATATGATAAGAAGAGAATGTCTAAGAGGCGTGCGCGGCTTTCAAGGCAGAGTGAACATGTGTACAGAAGCTTTTAGTATTAATTATATAGTGTTTAGTGTGATGCTATTCTTGGAAAAATAGCAGTCTTTTTGATAAGTTGTATGCATAATCATAAGATATGTAATGTTTCATTTATAAGCTCCCTTCAACACATGCTTACCCTCCATGTTTTCTCAAAGTATAGTAGTATGTTTTCCAGAATTTCATCATATGCTTACAGTAAATAGTTCTAGCTTGTTGAAATGTTGAATTTCTTGTTGGCTTATTTTTGATTATATGGAGCATATAGCAGGCCTAAAAGACATTGTAATCATTTTTTACAGGGTGAAAATTTAGAAAGATTGTGTATGAGAGCCTATATATTTTATCATTGTCATCTTTGATTAAGGCTTTTTTTAAATTACTATTTAACAAATGCTACTTTCAGTTAATGCCTGTGGCCCTACTGAATTTTAAGGGACCAGAAAACTTCAAAAATGTTTTACATCTTACTGTTGTAACCAGTTAAGTATTATCTTTGGGTTGTCCTGATGTATAAATTTCATAGGAGCTTTAGTAAGCATAGTTGGCAGGATTCTTAAGCTGAAACTTGCCTAAATTTGTATTTGAATGTTAATGGAAACACATATAAGAAAAATAAGATTTATGGTGGCCTAAAAGAAAAGGATGCTTAGCCTTTGTAAGGACTCTCCTTGTTTGACTTACCCCAGTTTGCCATTACATGAGGACAGATTACCTGGAAACATGTTAACTTGGTCTATTTTACATGGAAGATTAGTTGTATACTTTCACTAAAAATCTCATCCTGAAAGAAATTGCATTAGCTTCTGGTCAGCACTGACTGAAATGTGACTAGTGACAAGGCTATCCTAAAGCCTGATTCATCTCTACCCGTGCTATCATAGGTTTCTGAGGTAAATGCAGTCCTCACCTAGCGGTATTATACTTGTATCCAGAATACTGTGTTAATTAAAAAATTGCTATATCCAAAAAGATAAATAATTCACTGAAGCTGCACACAGTAGCACAGAATGAATAACCCCAGCACCGAGAGCCTGAGGCAAGCATGAGCTACAGAGAGATGCTGCCTTGCAAAGAATTGAGAAAGAGTCAAAGTGCTCTAGACCACATAGTGCAGAAAGTGAACTTGACCCTGACTTCATTCAGCCTTCTCGGGGGCCTTAAACTCTCCTGGACTGGCAAAGGCTCTTAGCAAAACTGTCAGAGAAGCCACATTTGTGCTGCTCTTGGGTATGGTACAGTTCCATTTGATTTTCCAAGTGGAAGTGGCTTTACTTCTTTTTAAAAATATTTTTTATTGGGGGCTAGAGAGATGGTGTTGCAGTCAGGTTCACATTGCTGGCAGAAATCACCCAAGCCAAGGGCAGCTTGTGGGGTGGGGGGAAAAGAGGTTTATTTTGGCCTATAGGCTTGAGGGGGAAGCTCCAAGATGGCAGGGGAAAACGATTCAAAAAGAGCAGAGGGTGGCCATCAGCCCCCTGGCCAACATCAGGTAGACAATAGCAACAGGACAGTGTGCCAAACACTAGCAAGGGGGAGCTGGCTATAACACCCATAAGCCTGCCCCCAACAATACACCGCCTCCAGGAGGTGTTAATTGTTAATTACCAAATCTCCATTAGCTGGGAACCTAGCATTCAGAACACCTAAGTTTATGGGTGACACAGATGGTTTAGTGGTTAAGGCACTTGCCTATGAAGCCTAAGTACCCAGGATTGATTCCCCAGTACCCAAGAAAGCCAGATACACGTGATGGCACATGCATCTGGAATTCGTTTGCAGTGGCTAGAGGCCCTGACACACCTATTCTCTCTCTCAATCTCTCTCTCTCTCTCTCTCTCTCTCTCTCTCTCTAATAAGTAAATAAAAATAAGATATTTTTATTTATTTGTGAAAGGGAGAAAGGATGGGAGTAGTGGGTGCAGGTCCTCTTACCACTAAAGTAAAGGAACCCCAGATGCATGTGCCACTTTGTGCATCTGCCTTTATGTGGGCACTGGGGCATTACACCCATGCTGTCAGGCTTTTCAAGCAAGAGCATTAAACCCCTCAGCTATCTCTGGCCTCTTCTATCTATGGATGATTGCTTCTTGATGATTCCACACGTATGAGTAACATGTCTCTATTAGTATCTTAGGGCTACTTTAATAAATTACCATAATCTAGGTAACTTTCAACAACAAAAATTATTCTTCCTCAGCTCTAGAAAGAGAAATTTTAGAATGTGAAATCAGCATGTTGACAGGACTGTGGGCTCTGAAGATGCTTCACTTCCATAGCGCCTGGTGGTGTTGGAGGCCTTGCTCCATGGCTAGCAGTGAAGCTCTGCAGCCTCTTCCCCTGTTATCATCAAATCATGTTCCCCCTCATGTGGGCGCATTCCTTCACTTTTCCTCACAAGGGCTCTGCTAGCACTCCCTTGCTGTGATGAGACAATCCAGAAAGGAAGAACTGATTTGGATTCACTGTTTCAGAGGTTTCAGTCCATAATCAGTTGTTCCTGTGGTTTTGAGCCTTTGGCGTCATAGTGCATACATCATAGCAGGGGCCTGTGACTAGAGGCTTGCTGATCTCATCATGGCCAGGAAGCAAAGAGAGAGGGGAAGGGGCTGAGTCTCAATATCCCCTTCAGAGGCACACCCCCAATAATTAACTTCCTTCTATTAGCCCTGAACTCAGAGGTTCTACTACCTCCCAATAGCACAGTGGGCTGGTGGTCAAGCCTTTGCTACATGGGTCTTTTGAGGACACTCAAGAAACAAGCTATAGGCAGGAAACCACTTGCATTGGGATGAGGGCTCACCCCATTCTAACATGGCTTCATTTTCTTTTCTTTACTATTGTCTTTTTTATTTTTACTTATTTGTTTATGAGAGAAAAAGAGACAGAGAGAGAATGGGCACACCAGGGCCTCTAGCCACTACAAACTCCAGATGCATGTGCCATCATGTGCATCTGGCTTACATGGATACTGGGGAATCAAACTTGGGTCCTTAGGCTTAGCAAGCAAGCATTTTAACCACCAACCCATCTCTCTAGCCTTCTTTTCTTTTATTTTAATTTTAAAATACTTTAGTTATTCATTTGAGAGAGAGTTAGAGAGAAAAAAAAGACAGAGAGAGAGAATGGGCATGTCAGGGCCTTTAGCCACTGCAAACAAACTCCAGATACAGGTGCCACCTTGTGTATCTGGTTTACATGGGTTCTGAAGAATTGAACATGGGTCCTTTGGCTTTGCAGGCAAGTGCCTAAACTGCTAAGCCATCTCTCCAGCCCCTATTTCCTTTTTAGATTGATGCATGTTCAATATACAAAACAATTTGTTTCATTATGACATTTACAGGCACGTAATGACATCATCTTAACAGAACTAATGAATTAATCTCATTTCCAAAAAAGATCTCATCCTGATTGACTTGGGGGTTAGGACTTCAACACACACACACACACACTCACACACTATTTATTTGCAAGCAGAAAGAGAGAAAGAGGGGGAGAAAGAATGGACACACAAGGGCCTCTTGCCATTGCAAATGTACTCCCAATAATGTGCCACCTTGTGCATCTGGCTTTACGTGGGCCTTGGGGAAGCGAACCTGTATACTTTGGCTTTGCAAGCAAGCATCTTAACCACTAGGCAATTTCTCCAGGCCCCATCTAACTTTTATTTTTAATTTTTACTTACTTATTTCGATATGGACATGTCATGGTCTCTTGCCACTGCAAACAAATGTCAGACACATGCATCACTCTGCTTCTGAATATACATGGGTGCTGGGCTACATGAACCAGGGCTACAGGCACTGCAAGCAAGCACTTGTAACTGCTGAGCCATCTCCCCAGCCCCGCCCCACTTTAACATTTTTTTTTTGATGTCTCACCTTTATTTTTTAAGTGGCTGAGTTTATAAGCCCAGCTACTGTGCAGTAACTCCATAATTTTAACACACATCATCTGAGTAATATTATCACAGCTCCAAACTAGGAATGACACAAAATACTTAGAACAGACTTATCATATTTGGTCTTTATGTAAATAATGTTTTTAAATTGCCTATATATACCATTCTGAGCCATTTCATTCTACCAGGAAAATACAGGGGTTTTGTCCCCCTCTCTTAAAAAAATTAAATACCAAAATAACTACATTTAAATAAATAATGTTATGATGATGACACTATAAAACTCACAATAAGGCTAAAGCCCTCTCTGCTTGCTGTTCAGCCCTAACCCTGAAACACTCTCTGCTCCTGAGGAGTGTGGGCTGGGGCTGCCAGCCTCCTACCTCTCCCCACCCTTGTTTCCTTCCCTCTCAATTTCATTTGTAGTAGAGAGAAGTCAGCCTTAGTATGGGAGCTTCTGATGCTTAGCCACAAGGTCTTGCTTCCAAGACCATCCAGTTAACTGGCAGCTTCTCATCTACAACTCCCACCACGAGTTTGCCATGCAGACAGCAGGTCGGACAATGCTGGAAGCCAGTGCCAATCACTAAGTCATCACAGGTACTGCAGAGAGATCTGTGATCTTGGTCTGAGACAGTATGTGACAAAAGTCTGGATGTTTTCCCGAGGAGGAAGGTAGGGTTCTGTCGCTTTAAGCATACACAATACTTAGGAGACTCGTTTTACTGAAGCAGGAAATTATGCCAGGGACAAAGTCAACATAAAAAGACAACAAAAACCGGCAAGTAAGAGCAGGTACGTGCAGCTTGGAGGCTCCTGGCTATCCCTTCAACCCCTCTGCTTCTGGGCTCATGGATCAGTGCAGTCGTGGCCCAGGCCACCCTACACACTGACATGGGGTGGATTTAATTCATTAGCAGGTATCCTAAAGGAGCACACCAGCTGAATGCTGCAGGACAGACCAGAGCAAACCATTCCTTGGGAAGAAAACAAACCACAGAAACAAAAAGAATGATGTTCTTTTCCCCAAGCCATGCAGGAGTGCTGTCTGCTCACTCCAGGGGCGCCCAGACCCCTGAGAGCCTCTCAAGGGAAGGTTCCCCGGCACCCCTGGAACCTGAGCCTGGAGCCTCACAGCCCAAACTTGCTGTCATCCAGGAGGCACGATTTGCCCAGAGTGCAGCAGGGTCACCTCTCTCTAGTCAAGCTGTCTTAATCACCGTCCAGCGGCAGCTACCCCCAGCAATTAAGCCTGTCACCTATACTGTGGCATACTCCAGTGACCACCTCCACCTCCCAGCCACCAGGTTGTGCAAACAGTCCATGTCGTCCACCAGATACCAGCAGTGTCAGTCACTAGTGTGGCTGGACTAGCCCCAGCAAACACATACACAGTTGCTGGACAAGCTGTGGTTGCTCAAGCCACGGTCTGGCCCCTGCTAAGGCAGAACCACAAGAAAATGGTGACCACAGAGAAGTCACAGTGAAAGTAGAGCCTGTTCCGGCAATTAGCCAAGCAGCCCTAGGTGCCGCTAGCAGAACCATCCAAACATCACAGGGCACCCCTGTCCAGACGGTCACCATAGTGCAGCAGGCACCTCAAGGTCAACACCAGCTTCCAATAAAACCTGTAACACAAAATGGGACTCACGTGGTACCAATCCCCACAGCTGTGCACGGCCCAGTGAACAATGCAGCAGCAAGTCCTCTCCACATGTTGGCAACTCATGCGTCAGCGTCCGCATCCCTGCTGACAAAGCGCCAGAACGGTGATCAGGCAGAGCAGCCAGAGCTCAAGAGAATCAAAGCAGAAGACAGCGAGAGCATTGTGATTGCCCTGAGTGTGGACGCGCCACCAACAGCTGTGAGGGAAAAGGGGATCCGGAACTAGCTGCTGGGAGAGCTTCTCTTACTTTAGACATCAACCTTGCGGTGCCAAAAGGAGGCTGCCTCTCACTGAAGCAGAGGTGCATCCTCTTGGTGGGTAAAGGGCCCTGTGGTTGGACTTCACCTCTCAGCACTGAATACATGAACCCAGGTGGCCTTAAAACTCCTTAAAGTCAGAAGTGACACTTGAACAGACCCCACAATAGCATCCCTGGTTCCGGAGGTGGTGTCTCCCACAGAGTGCCTGCTGTGCTGCTGTCTGTGGGGCTCAGATTTTACAACAAACAAGAACTCCGGGTCCTGAAGGACCAAGCCTTCTGTGAGGACAGTCAGTCACTGCCTGCTGCAGGCTGATCTCCCCAGCTGGGCTCTCCTCCAGGGGCAGGGCTGGAGCCACCCACTACCCTCACAGGACCCTAGGCTACAGCTGAGAGACAAGACAGTATTTTGTTGCTCTCATGTGGAATTAGAATACTTTGAGGTGTACTTTCTTTAAAACGTAATGGGGTCTTTGACATTTCACACCACTTTAACTTTTAAATAAACTTTCACCTGCATAAGCAGAAAACTTCAAGTTCAATTTTGTCATACCCAGAGCAGACCAGCAGATGGCACTCTAGCCTTGTACCTAGCCTTCCACACCACTGAATTTTAACTAACCTCCCAAAATATTTTGCAAGTTAGCAAAGCTAAAAGATTAAATTTCCAACCACTGTAAAAAGATAGAAATACCTAGAACTGGACCTCTTGGTAGGAATAGTATGTGAGTCTTCAAAATGTAGGAATAGTGAGGTCTTTACCAAAAGGCAGGAAATTTAGCAGATGAGGATATCCTGTCACACACACCAGGGGGACTCCATGTCACTGTTTACAAAAGACAGATTCCAACCACCAAGCAGTCTGAGAAGAGACGGAGCAGCGGCTTGTTTGGTCAGGAGACTAAGCACTTTCCACCTCCTTCCTCTGTTCTACTTTTCAGTTTTCATTCACTGCATTGTGTGATTGCTCAGAATGGCCTTGAAGACCTAGTGGGAAAGCGGAAGGACCTGCTCTGATTGAAATGGGACTGGTGAGCGCTCGGGTCCTGGGTTTGTAGGTGCACAGCATCCTGGCTCTCCTGCCAGCACTCATCCTGGAGGCTCCCCTGGCTCCACCTGCTCACACTTGAGCTTGGAAAAACTCTCCCACCCTCCCCTCCTCTCCCCAGCAGTGACACACCCTGCCCTGGATAAATGAACATCTGGTTAAAGGTCCCAGCCATCTTAAACATAGGGACCTGAGCACACATAGAAACCTGCCCAAAACTCAAAGGGAAACCCCAAGAGAGAGCCCAGTGGAGGAGGCTCTTCCAAGGACCACGGAGGTGGCCTGTTCTGGGTTGCATGGCTTAAGAGGAGAAAGAACGAACTTTAATTGAGGACCTGGGGAATATTTGGGGTGTGGCAAGGAGACTTGTTTCCTGGGTTAGTAAATATGTCTTTTTACTGTCACCACTTTCCATGTCCTCAGGGCCTTGGGCAAAGGCGGACACAGTCAGAATTTATCTCTGCTTTTCATTCTCCCCTGTCAGAAATGCCTCCAGATGGACCTGAAGCCGGCCTTCACTGAGGCCAGTGCAGGGTCCTTCAGCTATGCAGAAGGAAGGAAGAGGCTGTTGGTCTCTTCTTTACTTGCTGGGAGGATTGGGCAAGCACATGTCTTAGCAATGTGGCAATTCCAGCCCTCACAGAATTTCACACCTCCAAGGGGAAGGACATTGCAGCATGAGAACTTCCTGGCTCTGAGGCTGGGGTAGATGTCCAGAAACTGTAGCTGGAGAGAGCCTAAGACTCAAGTCCAGAGTAGGAAAAGAGGAAAAGGCATGTTTGCTGGTGGTGGGAAGCCTGAGCCGGGCTGTGCTCCTGCAGGTCTGACTGTGGGCATGCGTAGCCCTGCTGGGCACCATCTGCAGCCCCAGCCGAGGGTATCCAACATCCGGGTCAAGAGAAGGCACACAGCAATGAAGGTGGCTCCCCCTAGAGTTTAGGGAGTTGTCTCTGCCTCTTACCCTGGCCCAGGTGGAGCTGTTGATTTGCTGAAGCCAGTTCACACTGCTCACCAAGGAGAGCTAATGGTTAAAGCTTTTGGTTTTGCACAACAGTTGTTAAACAATTATCGTTCTAAACATCAAGTTCTAAAAACTTATAAGAAATTAGTTATATTTTAAAAACAATACTCAGGGGCTGGAGAGATGATTTAGTGGTTATGGTGTTTGCCTGAAAAGCCTAAGGACCCATGTTTGACTCCCACATAAGCCAGACACACAAAGGTGAGACAAGTGCAAGGTCACACATGCCCACCAGGTGGCTCAAGCATCTGGAGTTTGAGTGCAGTGCCTGAGGCCCTGGTGTGCCACTTCTCTCTCTTTCTCTCTTTGTCTCTCTCACTCACTCTCTCTAAAAATTAAAATTGAAAAATATATACTCAGAACTGACCACCTCCTGATGATGCACTTTGTGCAGGCTAGACGCTCAGAGGTGATTCACACCCACTGTGTGCATGGTGGAAATCTTTTCTGGCAGTCACACGTCTCCCAAATTCTGTCTTCTGGACATCATAGTGGCTTCCAGGGCTTAGCCTCATGAAGAAGTGTTTGCACAGCACACAGAGCAGCCAACACATAGACACACATAGAGACGTTCTGCCCCACCCCTGTGCCTGCTGTTCCAGGTTTTCCAGACACCGCTGCACCTGGCCTGCATCCCTAGAACCACACATGCAGTATTGGGTGGCCATTGGTCCAGAGCCAGCCAATCACAGCTGTCAGTGCCTCTGCACCTTTTTCTCAGAGGAGCAGGAGGGAGATACTGAGAGGAAATGGAGAGAAGCACTGCTATCCCCAGGAAAGTCACCCAACGTCGCCCAGGCACAGCCAGTTCCCAGAGGGAAGAAAGGCAGGGTATGCGCAGAGTAACGAGGTCAGTCTGAAGAAAAGAAACTGACCTGTGAAGACATGGAGGGGCCAGCCACAGAAGTTTGCATACCTGTGACCGCAAAAGAGACGTAAGCCATAACACGACAGGGCAGAGGCTGTGCCGTGTGGTGCAGGGGTTCCAGTAAAGTGCCTAATCCTCTTCCTGGCCCCTGCACCACCTTTACTAAATGCTGGCTGCTCCCCCATTCCTTTGAAAATGAATTTGTAGCTTCCACTTCCAGTCAGAATTTCATCCATCAAACACTTGCTGAGCGGTCCATACGTGCTCTTCCTGAGCTATGAGCACCTTGTAGTGACCAGGGCCTCAAGGTCACATAGTTAATGCATGTCAGCATTGGCTCAAAGTGAAGACAATGGTGGGAACATGTGCACAGCCTTGCCAGACCATACTGGGAAACATGCCAACCCTTATTTTTTCTCTTTCAATTAAAACATGACGCTTGTATGTTAATGTGTGTGCAGGTGAATGTGCATGCTTGCGCCTGTGGAGGCCACAGGACAACATCAAGTGCCATCCTCAGGAACGCCTGGAGCTCACCAGCTAGGCTAGACTAGGCGGCCAGCCCGTCCCTGGGACCCACCCGTGCTGCGATGAGAAGATGACAAGCATGGATCGGCACCGCCACGGATCCTGAGCGTCAAGCACAGGTCCTCATGCTTCCAGGCAAGCACTTGTTTTTTGTTTCTTTCTTTTTTTTTTTATCATTCATATGCTACTTAATTTATTAAAGAAATGCAATGCTTTCAGCCAAATCCAGCCTTTGACCTGCCTTTGTCACGTGCCTTTTGTGTTTCAGCAGCAGAATGGAGTCAGTGGGACAAAGCCTTGGCCTGCAGAGCCAAATGTTTACTGTCTGACCTTTACAGAGAAATTTTGCTGGTCCCTAAGTTAAGGGATCATAGTCTGATTTCAAGACATCGTGACATCTGACAACAGCATCATAGGAATGGGGAAATGAATCATCAAGAAGTAAGGTCTAGGGTTGGAGATATGGCTTAGTGGTTAAGGTACTTGCCTGCAAAACCATAGGACCTCGGTTCAATTCCCCAGGATCCACGTAAGCCGGATGCACAAGGGGGTGCATGAATCTGGAGTTCATTTGCAGTGGCTAGAACCCCTGGCATGCCCATTCTCTCTCACTCACTCTGCCTCTTTCCCTCTCTCAAATAAACAAATAAAAATAATTTTTTTTAAAAGGAAGAAGTAAGGCCTAGCCCAAGCAGAGATGCAAGAGGTTCCTAAGAGCCCATCGCTGAAGTAGACCTAAAACACACCCAACATGGCTCAGGGAATTTTGCAGAAGAGGGGGCAGAAAGATTTTTAGACCCACAAGCTGGGACAATATGCCCATAGGCATTGTCTCTACCCAGTAACTGACTCCTGCTCCCACAATGCAGGACCCACAACCCCCATGGAGATAACCTGCGTCCCCAACGAGGAGGGCCCCTTCAGAAAAGGGGCAGGAATGAGGGAAAGGATGGTACCAACATGTGTTGTTTACATACTAAGTATGTCCATAACTAATATAAAAAAAAAAGAAGTAAGGTCTAGGACTGGAGAGATTGCCCAGTGGTAAAAGTGCTTGCCTGCAAAGCCTAAAGACCCAGGTTCAATTCCCCAGTACCCACATAAGCCAGATACACAAGGCAGCACATGCATCTGGAGTTAGTTTGCAGTGGCTGGAGGCCCTGGCATGCCCATTCTGTCTCTGGCTCTCTCTCTCTCTCTCTCTCTCTCTCTCTCTCATAAATAAATAAATAAGTAAAATTATATATATACATATATATTTTTTTAAAAACTAAGTAAAAGGCTAGGGCTGGAGAAATGGCTCAGTGGTTAAGCAGACATGAGGAGCCTGAGAGACCACTTGAGGTACATCTTAAGGACCCACATAAACGGCTGAGCATGGCCATGCCTGTCTATATCCCAGTCCTGTACTAGAGCAGAGACCTGACAATAGCTAGAGGCTGCAAAAGAAAATGACATGCTCCAGAATCCACAAGAGACTCCAGTTCAGATAAGAATGGACAGAAGAGCCATGGAGACTCTGCCTCCAGTCTTCCAGACCAAACCCAAGCAAGGGGTTCTTAGAGTACAAAGCCAAACACATCCTTTTCCTAGTTAAGACCTTCAGTGACGGCCTACTGCTTAGAAAAATGTCCAAGTTCATTAGTAGGGCATCATAGCCCTTCAATACTAACCCACAAATTGTTTCTCACTCACTTCTAGTTATGCCAATTTAATTGAACACCTATAGCGTGCTGGGTACCAGGATCCTGAAGTGAACATAAAGCACACTGCTCCCCATTTTGTGTGTACGGTCAGGCAGGGGGCACAGACATTGTACAAAGATTGGTATTGTGATGTGTGTAGGAAAGGAATATTTTCTGCCAAGTCAGTGCTGCGCCTGTCATGGCATAGACTACTCCTGTGCTGAGATGTGGCAGCTCTCAGGTCATTGCTCTTCCCTGAGGAGTTTTCCTTAGAGTGAGTGGTTATACTTCATTCAGCCCCACCTGGGTCCTTCTGAGCCTAGCAAAGAGCTTGGCAGAGGAAACATTCAGACTGGCTTGCTGTGAAAATGATATAGGTCTTCCTAATCCATATGTGCATGTTGTACTTTTAATTAGTTGTAAAATTATTTACCTTAAGAGCTAGAGAGATGACTTACGGATTAAAGTGCCTGCCTTCAAAGCCTAAGGACCCACATTCGACTCTCCAGATCCCACATAAGCCAGACGCACAAACGTGAAACAAGAGCAAGGTCACACATGCCCACTAGGTGGTGCAAACATCTGGAGTTCAACTGTGGTGGCTGAGGCCCTGGCATGCCAATTCTTGCTCTCTCTGTGTGTCTCTCTCTTCTTCTCTCTAAAGTTAAAATTTTTTTAATATTTTAAAAATTTATTGGGCTGGAGACATGGCTTAGCAGTTAAGGCACTTGCCTGCCAAGCCTAAGGACCCAGGTTTGATTCCCCAGGACCCACATAGAGACAGATGCACATGTTTGTGCTTGTGTCTGTGGTTTGTTTGCAGTGGCTGGAGGCCCTGGCACACCCATTCTCTCTTACCTGCCTCTTTCTTTCTCTGTCTCTCTCTTTCTCAAATAAATAAGTAAAAATAAAATATATTTTTAAGCTTTTTCATTCATTTTTATTTATTTATTTGAGAGCATCAGAGAGAGAGAAAAAGGCAGATAGAGAGAGAGAATGGGTGCACCAGGGCCTCCAGCCACTGTAAACGAACTCCAGATGCGTGTGCCCCCTTGTGCATCTGGCTAACGTGGGTCCTGGGGAATTGAGCCTTGAACGGGGGTCCTTAGGCTTCACAGGCAAGCACTTATCCTCTAAGCCATCTCTCCATCCCAAAAATAAAATATTTTTTAAAAAATATTTTAATTATTTACCTTGATTCACATAGTCAAAAAAGGTTGGTTCTGGGTCCCAATGAAGGTACAGGAAAATATGTCCTTAAAATAAACTTTTTTATCAGGTTGGAGAGATGGCTTAGCGGTTAAGGCACTTAACCTGTGAAGCCTAAGGACCCATGTCAACTCTCCAGATCCCACTTGAGCCAGACACACAAAGGTGAGACAAACACAAGGTTGCACATGCCCGCTAGCTGGCACAAGCATCTGGCTGAGGGCTGGTGTGACAATTTTCTCTCTCTCTCTCAAATAAAATATATTTAGGTATAAATAAATAAATAAATAAAACTGAAAATTGGTTCATGGGAATCCCTACTGGGAGTCTGGCCGCCAGAAGTCCCCGAGACCTGGACTTGGTACTGGATCTGAAGTTGGGGAGCCCTGAGGTCTGAAAGCTCCGCCTGTAGGTTGTGACACTACCTCCAGGAAGATATGTGGGATCCGAATTGAATTAAAGGATGTCCAGCTAGTGTCTGCTGGGGAATAGCTTACTCAATGGTGGGGAGAAATCCCCGCCCCCACGTCTTGCCATCAAAGAGGTGACCTGTGTTGCGAGCATGTGGCAGAGCAGCCGGGTTTGTTGTCTTTGATGTCTTCAGATCTACCCACTCAATAAAGGAACTGAGAAGAGGTTTTGTCCTGTCTGGGCGTCCTCACCTTCCACCCTCCGCTCCTGACCCTAGTTAGACAGCTTATCTAGGAATCCCACACTCTCCTTGAACTTCCTTCTTCCTCAGGATTGAGTCAGGTCACCTGACACTTTCCTGTTTGACAGTGAAACTGTGAGGGATTGAGCGCCCAGGGTGTCACAGCGGATGATACAAAAAGAATTCCTGTCTGATTCATTAATCCACCGAAGATTTGCTGCATGCAAAGCAACGTATACACAAGCAGAAGGAGCAATTCTGCCCCAAAACAGCGCAGGCCCCTGTGCTGGGCTCCCCCCCACCCCACCCCACCCCCCACCCCCCGCCCACCTGTCCATTTCTCATAGGTCTCCTCCACTTATCCAGCGGATTGGAGCCAGTTACGTTTCTAAGGGACCATAGCCACCCCACTTACAGCCTCCTCCACACCCACGGTTTATTTGCTTGCCGGCCCCACCTCACTGGCTTCTCCCATGCGGGAGAGGAGGGCTGAGTCTGGACTCACCCAGGTAAGGAGTGGCCAACAGAACAGCTGAAGGAAGGAAACTAGTGCTGTTTACCTTTGGCTTGCATGCGAGGGTAAAGTCCCTACAGCTTCGTGCAGCCGCACAGCCCCTCCCTAGTTAGCCCCCATCTTCCCGTCTGGCCCCAGTGCCTTCCTTCTGGAGCCTGTACCCTTCCTTTCTGCCAGCTCACACTGCCCCCAGGTGCACCAGACCCTCTGTACCTCGGTGGCTGCAGAGGTGCTGCTGTCCCCTCGGCCTCTGGTGCCCTTCCCTGCACGTCCACCTGGCAAGCTCTGCGCCATGTCCCTCTCCCTCCTCCCCTCCTGATACACCAGGGCATTTCCGTACCACCTACAGCACAATAAAGAAAACCACACAGCCGTGAACCTGTATGCTCCACTGCACTCCTCAAGGATAGCAACTGTGTCTTTATCTTCCAGTTTGAAAGCTCGGCACATGGTAGATGCTCAATGAAAGAAAATTTCTGCTAAAAATCAATATATAGATTTGGTTTATTCCAGAGCTAAGTCAGGAAGCATATCCCAGCATTACATGAAGATTCCCTTCAGATTCATTTAGTCACTAAATACTTAGTAACTGCTGCTGCATGCAAAGCAACATGTAGACAAAGTCCTGGGAACTCAAAGCTGAGGTAGACATGGGCTCTGTCCGCAAGGACTGTACAGTTTGGAGGTTCAGATAAGGCAGAAAAGAACGCGAGTTATAAGGTTGTGTCCGCCACCTTTCATCACTGGGACTAAACATCTGACCGGAAGTAGTTGACGAAGGAAAGGGTCTGTTTTAGCTTACACTTTTGAGAGGAAGTTTCGTCGTGGCGGGGAAGGCATGGCAGGAGCACACAGCCAGTGTCACATTTTCACATCAGCTGGGGGAGGTAGAGATCACAAGAGCACCAAGTGGGGCTGGATTGTAACACCCCAAGGCCCACCCCCAGTGACACACTTCCTCCAGCAAGACTCCACCTCCTCAAGGTCCCACAAACCTTCCAAACAGCGCAGCCACTAACTGGGGGATGAGCATTCAAACGCGTGTCCGTGGGGACATTTCACATCCAAACCACCACAAAGGAAAAGGCTAGCACTAACCAACCCTGCTGTAAGTCGATTATTACACTGGTGACTGGGGCAGTCACCAGAACTCTCATGTCCAAGCACAATGCTAACAGAACCAGTGATGGGTGGGAAGCAATAGACTTTGCCCAGGGAAGCAATGGAGTCAAGAAGACTTTACTGAAGGAAAGTGGGATTTCCATGGACAGAGATGCAAACCCCAAACTACAAGAGAGATGGTGTCAGAACGTAACGTTTTTAAGTTAGTGACTTCAACCTTGTTTGTTCACTATCAACAACTACAAAGCTTACAAAAATACTGGTGCCCAGCCCAGAGCTTCTACTGTGATGAGTCCAGGCTACTGCCTGGGACTAAGGGGTCCTAAGGTACAGCAGGGTAGAGAACCACTGCTCCCAGTGTATAAGGTGAGACCCATCTGCGGTCGAGTCGCTCCCTGTTTGTGGGGACACAGGGCTACCCTGCCTGCTCCAGAGGGACCCTGGGTGCCTTGGGGGTCTGTTTGTGGGGACCCAGGGCTGCCCTGCCTGTTCCAGAGAGGCCCTGGATGTCTTGGAGGTCTGATTGCAGAGACAGGGGCAGACCCTGCCTGCTCCAGAGGAGCCCTGGCAGCTTGACTAGGGCTGGTGTTTTCTCTCTCGCATTCTGTCTCCACTGTGGCTGTCCCGTGGTATCAGAGTTGCTAAAGACTCTTTCCAGGGGAAACTCCATGGTTTCCATGCAAAAGCACATGGGGCTCCTAGAAAGTCACCCAGCTTTCATCATGCAAGGGCCAAGTGCAGGTCACAGCAAGGACACGGGGCCAGAGCGGGCAGTCTGTGGACTTCAGACTTGACTCAGGATGGAAGGGACTGTAAAAAGCCTCACCTCTGTGCACGCCAGTAGGCAGACTCCAAGGGCAGGGGCAGCAGAGCCAGCGAGGGCTTCCCGCTTCCCGCTTCACCGCAGAAGGCTCAAGCCTCACGCCAGGGGAGCCATGCTGGGCCACCACAGATGACAGCAGGGGCTGGTCTTCCCTTTCTCAAGACCAGGCAGTGACTTAGGGATGGGTGTTGAAAACAGTGACCTCACCTCGCCCACCCACAGGGGAGCATGTCTGTGGCTCATTGCCCTCTCAAAGCAGAGCACCTGGGTCCCAATGGGACAAAGGCTGGCATTGGGGACCCACAAGAAGGGGACAGAAAATCTTACAGGACAGTCCAACACATGACCTGAGTGACCTGACACCCCCTGTTCCTCCCAGAAATGTTTGAGCATCAAAGGGGAATGATGTCTATGTGCCCTGAGAAGTCATATAAAGAACATGACCTGTTAGCACCTGCTGTTCTCACAGGCCTCAGTCAGGTGCCGGCACCTAGAGCACTGGAGAGGGCCCAGCAATGGAAAAGGTAGCAGGAGACTCGTCTGAGGTGGGGAGCCTTCTGTCTACTGGGAGGGGAAGCCTGCCACCAGAGAGATGTTACACTGTCAGTGACAGTCACCCTCCTCCTGGCCTAGCTGTTCTAGCACTTTGCCTTTTCTTTTTCAAAATGTAGTTATGAGACGGAGAAAGAGAGAGAGAGAGAATGCCTGCCAGGGCCTCCTGCCACTGCAAATGAACTCCGGATGCACACGTCAGTTCATGCATCTAGCTTTAGATGGGTCCTGGGGAATTGAACCTGGGCCATCAGGCTTAGTAAGCAAGTGCTTCTATCCGCTGAGCCATCTCCCCAGCCCTCCTCTCAGGAATTCTTTCTGAGGGACCCGAGTACTTCCCTCCTGTGGCCTGAGCTTGCTGCCTGGAGTCCTTGTGGTGATGGGAGTAAAGGAGGTCATGCTCTTCAAGCTCTGGTTTCTCCAGCTCTTTTGTGAAAAGGCATATTATTTTACACTGAGATTTGTATCAGAATGAATCTCTTTAACTTAAAATGAGTCCTGTCCTTGGGGAATGCACCCTAATGTACTTAGAGGTGATGCGATATCTTGCCTTCTTCCACTTAGCCTCAGTTGCTCAGGTTAAAATTAGAGAATGTCTCATTAGATTGATAGATGGTAAGTAGAAAAAATAGAAAATCGCTGGTAGATATATAGATAGATCATTATAAAGAAAATACAGTACAATGTTTGTGGTTGGAAATCTGATAAGGAATATAGAAGTTCTTTGAACTGTTTATACAACTTTACTGTGAAATTTCCTCAAAATAAGTTACAAACTAAAACTCCCACTTGATGAAAGTCTCTGCCTTTTTATATTTCTCTAAATCTTTGCAGAAATATTCCTCACAGGTTTGAATCAGAAAACATTTAGGGAGCACTTACTATGTTTCCTGTGTTCTGTCATGTGGGTGTGCTGGGGTGGTGGTGGTTTGATTCAGGTGACCCCCATAAACTTAGGTATTCTGAATGCTAGATGCCCAGATCATGACAGTTTGGGAATTTAAGCCTCCTGGAGGCAGTGTATTTGCAGTTGAGGCGTATGGGTGTTATAGCCAGCTTCCTCTTGCCAGTGTTTGGCCTCTCCTGTTGTTGTTGTCCATCTGATGTTGGCCAGGAGGTGATGTCCACCCTCTGCTCATGTCATCATTTCCCTCTGCCGTCATGGAGCTTTCCCTTGAGTCAGTAAGCCAAAATAAATCCTTTTTTTCCCACAAGCTGCTCTTGGTCAGGTGTTTTCTGCCAGCAATGTGAACCTGACTGCAACAAAGTAGTCTCTCCCCTTTAAAAAGTGTTCAGGCTTTTTTTGTTGAGACCCTTGCCTGTACCATGGCGATGGAATCTTACCCCTTTCTTCTTGTAAAGGAAGCTGCAGGAGGCAGTGGAAGTTATTCTGCCCATGTCCCAGGGGCTGTCCCCAAGACCAGAACAGGCATGACCAGTCTGAGGATGATCTTCACTGGCAGGCAGTACATGACTCAGACAGAGAGAAGCAGGAAGCCTGACACTAGAGAAAAGCTCCGAGGTGGCCCACCTTGGACCTCCCACCACAGTCCCTACTCTGACGATCACAGGACTGTGAGGTGGGCAGAACACCTGTCTCTCAGGCGTGGGAAAAGCTGGGAAAGGGCGTGTCTTCAGGGCTGTGGTGGGGAGTAGGTGACAAGGTATTTATCACATGCTTAGGAAGGTTCCTGGAGCACAAGGAATGGGACACATAAGCTAGTCAAGTGACTTCCTTAAAGTCCCACAGAGCAAGAGAAAAACCCACATTGCTCAACCACCCAGTCCTTGATGCCATAGTCAGAAAGCACTTAGAAGTAAGTATCTGTCAAGAGGAAAGACAGAGACTTCTGGGTAAGATGATGGACACAAGTCACACTTGAGAGTGGAGGAAAGAAGATATAGAAACAAAGGGTTCTAGGGTGGTCCTCAGCCCAGCCAGAGTACCAGTGTCAACTTCAGGATGAACATGTTGGTAATCACTTACAAGGGTGACAATGAACTCCATCCATGTGCCTGCCACAGACTTCAAGAGACAGCCACTGCCACAGGCCACAACCAGTGGAACCATGCAACCTAGGAGCGGCCTTCCTGGTATGGGACAAAGCCATATAAGGGAGCAAACCTGGAGCAATTTCTTGTCCCACCTCTGGACAGTATCTGACTAGAAACTCCTCTGAATGGCAACCCCATGGTTTCCCTCTGACAGTAGAGAGCCAAGCTCCAGGTGCCCAAGGGAGCCACAGAAATACAGTAAAGACTTCCTGGAGATCTACTCCATCTTCCAACTCCCAGGTCTGCAGTCCCTAACATGCCAGCCCCTGATGGACCACCACCATGACCTGAGGGTCCCAGCTATTTCCTGACAAATGCCAGACTCCAGCCATTCCACCACAGGGTCCATATCAGTCAGTGGTCTCCGGTCTCTGTAGGTCAACTTAATGAGGAAGCAGCTGAAGGAGTTAAGAGCAGAGGACACCTCCCGGTGACTACCAGGCAAATAGAGCTCGGTGGAGTCTAAACCAAGGCTGCAAACCCTGAGCTGATCTCTGCTACCAGAAGGTGGTTGTGGTGGTTTGAGTCAGATGTCCCCCATGAACTAATATGTGTTGAGTGTTTGGTCCCAAGATAATGGCAACTTAGGAGGTGAAGCCTTGAGGGAGGAGGTCTATTGTTGGTGGCAGGCTTTGAGGTGTCATAGCCAGCTCCACATTGCTAAAGTTTGGCTCACTCTCCTGCTTCTGTTTTCTACCTGCTATGGCAGAGATGATGTCAAGCCTCTGCTTATGTCATGCTTTCAAAACCCTGCCATCATGGAGCGTCCCCTCAAGGCTGTAAGCCAAAATGCAAACCTTTTCTCCAAACAGTTGTTTTTGGCCAGGTATTTTCTACAAGCACTGAGAAGGTAAATGCAACAGAAAATTGGTACCAGAAGTGGGGTCATTACTGCTAGAAACCTGACTGCAGCTTTTGGCTTTTTGGAACTGATTTGCAGGAGGAATGTAGAAAGTTTTAAAACCTGGACCTAAGGGTCTGGAGAGATAGGTCAGTGGTTAAGGCATTTTCCTGAAACCTTGACCTAAAAGATGTCATTCAGTGCTCTAAGCATAGCTTGATGGATCGTGCTGGTCAGAGAACTGAAAGACCTAAATGCAGAAAGATCTGAGGCTTGGCTTATGTGAAGGAAGAACTTCATCTGGACTGAGCTAGCAGCAGTTTGTGTTCTGCTTGTGTCCTGAGAACTTGAGCAGGGTTGAATTTAGAAGTAGAGCTGGAGAGATGTCTTAGCAGTTAAGGCACTTGCCTGAGAAGCCTGAAGACCCAGGTTTGATTCCCCAGGACCCACATAAGCCAGATGCACAAGGTGGTGCATGCACCTGTAGTTACTTTGTAGTGATGGGAGGCCCTGGTGTTCTCATTCTCTCTATCTATTCCCCCTGCAAAATAAATAAAATATTTTTATAAAAATAATAGATCAGTGTGAACAAAATGATATGGCACAGAAAGAATGAAAACTTCAGGCTGAAGACAGCTCCCATTCAGCTGCAATTGTTTGAGAACTCACAACCACTGACATTGTGCCAGCTGTTCTGCACTGGGACAGCAGAATGGTGAAGGAGTTTTTCCTGTTCTTCAAAGTTGGCTTTATTCACCCCTTCCAAGATTAATAATTTGGTAGCCCATCTGGTACTATGGTAGTATAACAAATACAGGGAAGAAAGGGTCATTGGCTGTGTAATGTGGCTTTCTCAGAGATGACCACTATGCCGTGTGAGGTAGAGTTGTTGGAGTCTTTGCATGGAAACCCAAAGAAGCCATGAGGATAAACTGTGGGTTGCAATGGAGACCACAGGATATTTTTTTAATTGCAATGCCAGTACTTTAGGATGGCTGCCAAGGAAAGCTTCCAGCTTCAGAAGGATTTTTCTCTGGGCTGTGAGCAGTCCAGCTGGAGGGGATAAATTAGAACCTCAGAGAATTTGCTGTGGGTCTCAGGTGGACATGTAGCTGCAGGATTTGATATTTGCCTTTTTTTTTTTTTTGGTTTTTCAAGGTAGGGTCTCACTCTAGCCCAGGCTGACCTGGAATTCACTATGGAGTCTCAGGGCAGCCTCGAACTCACAGTGATCCTCCTACCTCTGCCTCCTGAGTGCTGGGATTAAAGGCATGCGCCACCACGCCTGGCTCTGCCTTTTTTTTTTTTTTTTTTTTTTTTTTTTTTTTAAGATCTGCATTGGTTCAATCTTTCCTTACTGTCCAATGCCATCTTTTGCAGTTTGAGTTTACTCTATGCCACTAGGTGTTTTTGGTTTTACAGGCTCACAGTTAAGAGATCTTAGACTATGGGGATGTTTGGCCAGTGTTGGAATTGATTAAAAAAACTATGGGGACATTTGCATTTTATGTCATAAATGGTCATCAGTTTATGGGGGCCAGGAGCAGGATGTAGTAGTTTGAATCAGATGTCTCCTATAAACTAATGTGTTCTGGATGTTTTGTTGATGGCAATTTGGGAGGTTGAAACTTGCTGGAAGAGTCGTGTTGTCAGAGGTGGGCTTAAAGGTTTTGTAGCCAGCTCCCCCTTGCCAGAGCTTATCTCACTCTCCTGCTGCTGTTTTCCACCTGCTGTGGCAGAGGTGGTGTCCAGCTTCTGCTCAGGGCATCCTTCCCCTGCCATCATACAGCTTCCCCTCGAGTCTATAAACCAAAATGAAAAGGCCAGCAACAAGAAGGTAACTACATCAGCAGCTACTCCCTCCACCACCCTGAAATTTCAGGGGAATTTGGAATCTCCTGTAAGAAAACTAAGCTGCTCAGCTAGGCAAGACTTCTGCATTCATTTAGACAAAATACCTGCAGGAACTTTAATCTCACACCCACAGGGGGGTGGATTGTATCTGACCTGGGGGGCGGGGCAGCTCAGGCCAGAGAACTGACAAGAAGTTTGCTACAGAACTCTTTCTCACCTAAATGATCTATACACAGATATAATCTGGTTGACCTGTGGTGCTAACATTATAAATTATAAACTGAGGGGAAAAAGAAAGACCATTCATATCTATCTATTTAGTTCCTCACCCACATCCCTTATTGTTTTTCTTTTTTTCTTTTTTCTTCTTACTTTTTGTCACTTTGTTTTTAGAGTTACTGCTTTTGTTTTTGCTTTTGCAGTTTCTTTGTTCGTTTTTAGTATTGATGTAACAGCTCAGTGTTTTATTTTTATTTTTATTTTGGTTTTTTAAGGTAGAGTCTTGCTCTAACCCAGACTGATCTAGAACTCACTTTGTATTCTCAGGGTGGCCTTGAACTCATGGCAATCCTCCTACCTCTGCCTCCCAAGTGCTGGGATTAAAGGTGTGTGCCACTATGCCCAGCATTTCTTATTTATGGATGTTAATGTCCTAGTAGTACAGCCCCTCTAATTGCATATTAATATTAATGCCTGAAAATTATTTTATTTCATTTATTTGAGAGAGAGAGAGAGAGGCAGACAGAGAGACACATGTGATACATCCTCAGGGGAAGAGAAGCCGGATGCTGGCTGAAAAGCCAAGGACAGAGAGAGACAGACAGAAAGAGAGGCAGAAAGAGAGACAGAGAGGAGATAAAGAGAAAATGTATGGATATGAAGGAAAAGCAGATGATACAGGTTTTTTTAAAAAATGAAATACAGAGAAATATGTACCTTATTCCGAGAAAGAGGCTAGAAGAGAAGAATGTGTGAAGGAATTGGCACCTGGCCTTTTATGATCATGCCCTTGGGACATGGTAGTCTGGCCAGTGGCAGAAGGACTTGTGGAGGTATGGACCAGTACTCAGGAAAGGAGAAAGGCTTGCTAGACTCCACCTTGGCCACCATGAACATGGGAGACCTTGGGGTAAGCAAGCCCTTTGAAGACTTCGGTTTTAGCCAGTTGGAAAGGGGATGGGAATCTCTGAGACTCTAACACTCACTATTTCATTAACTTTGTAGATTGTCATGTAGAAGTCTTGAACACATATTTTTAAACTGTCTTTTAAAATTTTTTTTTTTATTTATGTACTGAGAGAGAGAGATGCAGATAAAGAGGTAGGGGAAAGGGCTGGAGAGATGGCTTAGCAGTTGAGCGCTTGCCTGTGAAGCCAGGAGGACCCCGGTTCGAGGCTCAATTCCCCAGGACCCACGTTAGCCAGATGCATAAGGGGGCGCACATATCTGGAGTTTCGTTTGCAGTGGCTGGAGGCCCTGGTGCGCCCATTCTCTCTCTCTCAATCTCTCTCTCTCTCTCTCTCTCTCAAATAAATAAATAATTTTTTTTTTTAAAAAGAGGTAGGGGAGAGAGATTGGGCATGCCAGGGCTTTCAGACACTGCAAACAAACTCCAGGTGTATGTGCCACCTTATGCATCTGGCTTACATGGGTCTAGGGGAATTGAACCTGGGTCTTTTGGCTTTGCAGGCAAGCACCTTAACTGCTAAGCCAACTCTCCAACCTTTGTATATATATTTTTTTTAGATCACATCTGCTTATTTGAGATGTCTGTATGAATTTCAATAGAACTAGAAAGATGTCTCAGTGGCTTTTTTATTAACTTAGTTTTTATTATTTATCTATTCATTTATTTGAGAGCAAGAAAGAGGAAGAAGCAGATAGAGAGTGAGAATGGGCACGCCATGGCCTCCAGCCACTGCAAATGAACTCCATAAACAGGTGCCACCTTATGTATCTGGCTTATGTGGGTACTGGGAATCAAACCTAGGTCCTTAGGCTTCACGGGCAAATGCCTTAACTGCTAAGTCATCTCCCCAGTCTTTTTTTTTCCCCAAGGTAGGGTCTCACTTTAACCTGTGTTGACCTGGAATTCACTATTCGTCTCAGGATGGCCTCGAATTTATGGCAATCCTCCTACCTCTGCCTCCCAAGTGCTGGGATTAAAGGTGTGTGCCACCACACCCGTTATTTTTTTCTTATTATTTATTAACTTAATTTCTATTATGTATTTATTTGAGGTGGAAGTGGCAGATAGAGAGTGAGAATGGGCATGCTCGGTGGTTAAAGGCACTTGCTTCCAAAGCCTGATATCCTGGGTTTGATTCCCCAGTACCCAAGGAAAGCCAGATGTACAAAGTGGCCATGCATCTGAAGTTTGTTTGCAATGGCAGGAGGACCTGTTGTACCCCTACTCTCTCTCCCTGTGTCTTCTCTGTCTGCCCTGTCCCCTCTCTCTCATAAATAAAATAAAATAAAATTTCAGGTATTAATATCAGTATACAATTAGAAAGGCTACACTGCTAGGATATTAACATCCCTAAACAAGAAATAAAACACTGAGCAACAACATCAATAATAAAAGGAACAAAGAAACTGCAAAAGTAAAATCAGCAACCCTAAAAACAGTGAGGAAAAGAAAGGAGAAAAAGAAAACCAATAAGGGGGTGAGGTACCAAATAGATAGATAGATAGATAGATAGATAGATAGATAGATAGATAGATAGATGATTGATAGATGATAGATAGTAGGTAGGTAGGTAGATAGATGATAGATAGATAGATAGATAGATAGATAGATAGATAGATAGATAGATAGATAGATGATTGATAGATAGATAGATGATTGATAGATGATAGATAGTAGGTAGGTAGATAGTTAGGTAGATAGATGATAGATAGGTAGATAGATAGATAGATAGATAGATAGATAGATAGATAGACCAGAATGGTCTTTCTTTTCCACCTCAGATTATAATTTGTAATGGTAGCACAAAAGGTCACCCAGATTATATCTGCGTATGGATCATTTAGGTGAGAAAGAGTTCTGTAGCAAACTTCTTGTCAGTTTCCTGGCCTGAGCTGCCCTGTCCCCCAGGCCAAATACAATCCATCCCCCTGTGGGTATGAGATTAAATTAGATCAAAGGCTTTAGCTGGGAATGGTAGCACATGTCTTTAATCCAAGGGAGGCAGACATAGGAAGATTGCCATGAGTTCAAGGCCACCCTGAGACTACATAGTGAATTCCAGGTCAGCTTGGGATAGAGTGAGACCTACGTTGAAAAACCCAAAGGGGGGGGGGTGCTTAATCTTAACTTGAAACACTGAAACTGCTAGAGGGAAAACTAGAGAACACACCTCAAGATATAGGAATAGACAAGAACTTTCTGAACAGGATTCCAATGGCACAAAAAATAGGCCCAAGAATTAACAAATAAGGCTACATAAAGTCAAAAAGTTTCTGCACAACAAGAGAAACTACCAATAGAACAGATGGCCTACAGAATGGGATAAAATCTTTGCCAGCTATATTTCATACAAGGGTCTACCTAGTGACCAGAATTTACAAAGAATTGCAAATATTAAACACTGAAAAAGAAAAACCCCACAAACTACCAAACGAGGTAATGAAAGGAATAGAGGTCACAGAAGAAGAAACATAAATGGGCAATAAGTACTTTCAAAAGTGTTCAACATTCCTAAACATCAGGGAAATGCAAATTAAAGCCACTTTGAGATACCATCTCAGTAAGAATGGCTATGATCAAGAAAACTGACAAAATGCTGGCAAGGGTGCAGAGAAAGAAGACCTCTTACTCACTGCAGGTGGGAATGCAGACTAGTGTAGCCAGTATGGAAACCAGTATGCAAGCCAGTATGGAGGAATCCCACAAAATTAGAACTAGAACTCCCAGATGACCCAACTATACCACACCTTGGCATATACCTTAAGGACTCCACACGCTTCCACACAGATACTTATACATTCATGTTTATTGCTTTGTTTACAATAGTTATGAAGTGGAATCACCCTAAATGCCCATCAATAGATGAATGGATAATGAAAATGTGGTACATACGCACAAGGAAATTCTATTTAGTAGTACAGAACAATGAAATTTTCAGACAAATGAATGAACCTGGAGAGAATTCTATCAAGCGAAGTGACCCATACTCACATAGGCCCAATCTGCATGTTCCCTCTGACATGTGGATCCTAGCTAATAACATCTATGAGCATGCATATAAAGGGGAAATTTTGGGTCAAATCTATAAAAGCAGAATGATAATGGAGAGCGAGTACGGGGATGTGCAGGGGGAGAGGTGGGGGAAGGGTGAAAGAGCACATGGGACATGGAAACAGAAGGGGGAGGAACCTTGTTTGTGGAAGAGGGGAGCTCAGGGGAAGATGGGGGATGAGAATCAACTAAAACAAATTGTATTTGAAAATGCCAGAATTAATGATATCTAAGTCTCTAGATGCTAACTGAAAACTCTAATTAAAAAAAAAAGGAAATACATTTTTGTTCTTCTTTCTTGTGCAAGGCATCTTCAACTGAAACTGACCTCACCATGGGCGTCTTGAGTTTGTTTCCAGCAAGGAGGGAACAGTGAGCCAACTCTCCAGGAATGGAGAGACACACCCAGATTGCCCAACATGGCAAGGCAGTAGAATAGGTGCCACCTGAGTCCCTTCCTTGGTGCTAGAACCTCCCTAGAACCATCTCCTCCATTGCCAAAGGTCTTCAGCAGACAGTCCCAGGGAAAGGTCACAGGCAGGCCTAAAGGACTGTTGGGATCAGCCAGACAAGGCACATAGGCCACACCATCTGTCACCAGCCTCTACAAGGGTGATGGCTAATCCCTCTCAGGCTCACAAATTGCCCTTTCTAGCCAGGCGTGGTGGTGCACCCCTTTGATCCCAGCACTAGGGAGGCAGAAGTAGGAGGATCACCATGAGTTCAAGGCCACCCTGAGACTACATAGTGAATTCCAGGTCAGCCTAAGCTACAGTGAAACCCTACCTTGAAAAACCAAAAATAAAATAAAATAAAAATAAAATGGCTTTTCTACTTTCAGGGCTCTCAGCTCACAATATCAATCCTGCAGCATGGACATTTGCAATCTCACCTGAGGTTCTTTGGGGTTTCTGTTTAGTTCCCCTTTCTATTGCTATATCCTCAATAAATTGGGGTGCCAAATAACAATGGAAGCCTTGTAGCCTTTCTTTTCTCCTCAGGTATGTGCCTCTGCTGTGGTTTGAGTAACTGTCCCCCAAAGGTTTGATAAAAGGCTTGGCACCAGCCTGTGATGCTGTTGGGAGGTGGGTAAACCTTTAGAGGTGGGGTCGGGTTTTGGGAGTCCCCTTGAAGGGAGAGTGGGACCTTGTCTCTTCCCTCTTCCTATTTTTCCCACCCCAGGCTCCTGCCATGTAATGATGGCCACAATGCGCTACCTTGTCCAAAGCAATGGGGCCGACCAATCATGGACTGAAACCTGTAAGACTGTCAGACAATATAAACTTTTCCTTTTTTAAAGTTGAGTGTTGGGCTGGAGAGATGGCTTAGCAGTTACAGTGCTTGCTTGCAAAGTCTAAGGACTCATGTCCAACTCTCCAGGTCCCACGTAAGCCAGATGCACAATGCAATGCAAGTACACAAGGTTGCACATGTGCACAAGGTGGCACATGCATCTGGAGTTCGATTACAGTGGCTTGAGGCCCAGGCACACCAATTCTTTCTCTCTCTCTCTGATAAAAAAAAAAAAATTGTGAAAATAAAATAAAATAAAATTGAGTGTCTCAGGCATTCATTGTGGTAAGGAAAATCTGACTGACACAGCCTTTGGCCGTAACATTTGTCTACCTCTTACTCCAAGGTCTTGCCAGTCTGAATCACCTTGCAAAACCTCTCAAGCCATGGCCTCATGGGATCTTGGAGAAGGGTATAGACAAGGCACTGTACGTCCTCAAAGATCTAACCTTATCCCCATCTAACCCTTCTTTTCTTCCTGCTTACCAAACTGTTTTCGCACTGAGGTGTTGAGAAGGTGATTGCATCATCAAAAACTCTTCCTGATGCCATGATTTTTGGAGATAGTCTTATGTAGTCCAGGCTGTCTTCAAACTCTATGTAGCTAAGAATAACCTTGAACTCTTGATCCTCCTGCTTCAGCTTTTGAAGTACATTTGTGAGTCACCACACCAGCATTTGTTCTGAGATAGCTAGGTCTTAAACCCAAAGCCCTGTACTTGCTAGGCAAGCACTCCACCACTGGGCTATAGCCACAGCCCTCTGATGCCATAATTTATAACTCGAAGTCTATGTTCAGCTCCCCAAACTTTGTCCTCCAAAGGAAAACCCTTTCCAAACCCTGCACACAACAGACACACTGTGGCTTTCAGACTGTTTTCCCAGCTGTAGGCTTTGAAGTCCCTACATGCAAACTTCTTTGCCATAGGCCAGAGCTTCTCACATTTGAATCGCTGTTTAGTCCACTTTGTGCTGCTATCACCGAACACCTGAGTCTGAGTAATTTATTAAAAACTGACTTAAGTTCTGGAAGCTGGTTACTCCAAGTCAAGGGCCTTCTTGCTGTTAAGTCAACCTATAGTGAAGGACAGAAGGACACAGATCATATGAGTGGGGGAGGGGGCAGGAGTCCCTCTGGAGATGACAGCATTTATCCCATTAGCATGTCACATGTTTGCCCTGAGGGAACCCTCCTTTGTAAAGTGGTCCTCTGTTCTGTTCTGGGTTTTTTGTTTGTTTGTTGTTGTTTGGTTTTTGTTTTTAGAGAGAGGAGAGAGAGAATTGGCACACCAGGACCTCAGCCACTGAAATCGAACTCCAGACACTTGTGCCACCTAGTGGGCATGTGTGACCTTGCACTTGCCTCACCTTTGTGTATCTGGCTAATACGGGATCTGGAGAGTAGAACATGGGTCCTTTAGGCTTCTCAGGCAAGCACCTTAACCGCTAAGCCATCTTTCAAGCCCTGTTCTGTTCTGTTTTTGAGGTAAAGTCTCACTCTAGCACAGGCTGACCTGGAATTCACTCTATATCCCCAGGCTGGCTTTGAACTCAAAGTAATCCTCCTACTTCAGCATTCCAAGTGTGTGTCAGCACTTCTGGCCAAAGCAGGGGATCTGAAAAGTCAAGTAACCTGCCCAGTCATATAGTTCTTGACTGGCAGAACCTAGACTCAGGTACTGAGCTATCTTCTTGCACCTGGACCACTGAGTCAACAACAAGGCTTAATTAGCATGAGACTTGATTGTCACTGGCAGAGCCATACCAGACTGTCCTAACACAGCTGGTGGATAGTGGCATCACAGTGCTCACAGCGCACAGGTCAGTCCCCATGGTCAATGAACTACCATTCCCCCAGGTTAGGGATTAGTGTGTGGGACAGCCAGCCAGAGGGACATTCCAGCCATTTGTCCTCCATGCCTGCTCTCCAGACAGACCGGGCTTCACTGATGCTTAGGACTGGTCTAGGACATCAGTGCTTGGTACAATACCCACAGAGCAAAATATTGCTCTTTAAAAACATTAAACTCTGTGTCAGGTATGGTGGCACATGCCTTTAATCTCAGCACTTGGAAGGTTGAGGTAAGAGGATCACTGTGACTTTGAGGCCAGCCTTGGCTACAGAATGAGTTCCAGGTCAGCCTGGGCTAGAGTGAGACCCTGCCTCAAGCCAAAAATAAATAAACAAAAATGAAATGATATTAAAACAGGCAAATAAGCCAGGTGTGGTGGCACATGTCTTTAATCCCAGCACTCTGGAGCCAGAGGTAGGAGGATCATGAGGAGTTCAAGGCCACCCTGAGACTACATAGTGAATTCCAGGTCAGCCAGGGCTAGGGTGAGACCCTACCTCGAAAAACCAAAAAAATCAGGCAAATGATATAGCAAAACACTACCAAAATAAAGACTAAAAACCAAAAAGCAGCCCTGGTTATTGGGTCTCCCAAGAAAAGAGTTCACACAGTTTGACAACTTATCAGAGCAGCTTGTGGGACAGAGAGACTGGAAGTGAGACGTGGTGATGGGTAGGGCCACACCTTGATCAAGACTGCTTTGCTAAGCACACCTCTTACCCTCCCTTTAAACCTGAACCTCATGTCAAGATGGATTTTGGAAATGTGGTCACTGAACTTCTTTATTTCTTCCTTTTCCCAGTGCAGACACATTGTTGTTTTAAAAAAAAAAAAAAAAAACTCTTTTCTCTGCTTTCACTATTGCTTTCCCTTTCGTTAGCATATTGAGGACAGTGGCTGATCCTCACTTGTTAGAGCTGCAGGGTTCAGGCATTGACCCTAA
This sequence comes from Dipus sagitta, assembly GCA_036346955.1. NCBI lineage: Eukaryota > Metazoa > Chordata > Mammalia > Rodentia > Dipodidae > Dipus > Dipus sagitta. Next base: position 86,062,859 of record CM070779.1, on the reverse strand, counting down.
CAGCTCCGGTAACAAAGCTCATGTTCAAAGAATTCACTTGTAATTTGTTTTGGAGGTAGGGTCTCACTCTAGCCCAGGCTGACCTGGAATTCACTATGTAGTCTCAGGGTGGCCTCAAACTCACAGTGATCCTCCTACCTCTGCCTCCCGAGTGCTGGGATTTGAGTTCATTTTTAAATAATACATACCGAGAGGCAGCAAATGTAACAAAAATGTCAATTGCTAAAAAGTATGAGCAGTCTATGTACTAGCCTTTCCACTTGTCTACACATTTGAATTTTTTAAAAAATGAACATTTTTAGGACCAGGCTAAGAACATATTCAGGGTTGTTTGGTCATTTGTTTTTTGTTTCCAGGTTTGTGTGTAGTATATGGTGGTGTATGTGTGTGTGTGTGCATGTGTGCACCTTCTATACATGCATGTGGAGGCCACAGGAAAATGTTGGTTGGCCTCTTTCTATTTGTTCATATGTTTCCTTAGGATAGGAGTCTCTGGACTACAGAGATGGCTTAGCAGTTAAGGCACTTGCCTGTGAATCCTAAGGACCTAGGTTCAATTCTGTAGAGCCCATGTAAGTCAGATGTACTTGGTGGCACATGCATCTGGAGGTCATTTGCAGTAGCTAGAAACCTTGACATGCCTATTCTCTCCTTCTCTCTCTCTCTCTGTAATAAATAAATAATATTTTTAAAAAGGGGACTCTCACACTAAAACCTGGAGCTATGGATTTTTGTAAGCTTGGCTGCCTAGTGAGCTCCAACAAAACTGGGACTGCAGGCATGTGTGGCCATGCCCAGCACTTTATGTGAGTGCTAAGGAATCAAAGTCAAGGCGAATCAGGCCTTCTCAGGCCCTCATGTTTGTGTGGCAAGTGCTCTTACCCACTGAGCCATCTCTGCAGCACCTTGCTTCAGTTTCTTGAGATAGGTCATGTAGCTCAGGTCTCCTTGAATTCCTAATTCTCCTTCTCAGTCTTCTGACTGCTGGGATTACTGGTGTGAATCACCATCCCCAGGAAGCCCTAAGAATAAAATCTGTTTGGCTATTTCTTGTTGCTGTTGTTTTTGAGACAGGGTCTCATGGAATCCAAGACAGCTCTGAACTTGCTATGTAGCTGAGGCTAGCCTTGAACTTTTAAAGTTCTTGCCTCTACTTCCCAAGGGGTAGAATTTCAGACATACACCAACATTCCCAATTCAAGAAAACATTATTTTTTCTTTTTAGTTTTTTGAGGTAGTGTCTCACTCTAGCTCAGGCTGACCTAGAATTCACTATGTAATATCGGGTGGTCTTTAACTCATGGCGATCCTCCTACCTCTGCCTCCCAGAGTGCTGGGATTAAAGGCGTGCACTACCATGCCAAGCCCTCATTTTTTTAAAACATATTTTATCCATTTGAGAGAGAGAAAGAATGAGTGCGCCAGGACCTCCAGCCACTGCAAACGAACTCCAGATGCATGAACCACTTTGTGCATCTCCCCCTTGTGGGTACTGGGGAATTGAACCCCAGCCAGTAGGCAGCACCTTTAATTGCTAAGCTATCTCCTCAACCCCAGAACACAGTTACAGAAATCAAATCACTTCAAATTAAAGTATTGTGAAAACTCAGAAAATGTGCTGGAGAGATGGCTTAGCAGTTAAGGTGCTTGCCTGCAAAGCCAAAGGATCCTGGTTTGATTCTCCAGGTCCCACATGAGCCAGGTGCACAAGGTGGCACATGCATCTGGAGTTTGTTTGCAGAGGCTAGAGGCCCTGGTTCATGCGCCTATTCTCTCTCTCTCTCTCCTCTTCTGCCTCTGCCTCTCTCTCTCTCTCAAATAAATAAAAATTTTCATAAAATGATACCTCAAAGTGAAGGCTTCATAGTGGCCTCAGAAGCCATTTTTCCCTGCCCTTCCACCCTCCTGTCTCTTAACTACAATCTTCCCCAAAGGCCAGCCAGAGAAAGTAGAGCTCCTCTTCCTCAAGATAGGTCATAGAAACCCACACTCCTCCTCTCCAAGGCCATAAAACCTAAAATGTTTACTCTCACTTCTCCCCTAACTTTGTGTGAGAATTGGCCATAAAGAAATTTGACCCACCTTGTTTGATTGAGGACAGAAAATTCCCCTTCCAGAAAGTTCCCTGCCCTGTGCCTGGGAAGGAAACTGCTCTCCACAGCAGACCAAGAAGAATCTGAAGAATCCTTGCTGATTCACCTAGGTCTGTCAGCAGTGGCTCCTACCTTGATTTGTCTGATCACATTTCTACCCAACTGTCCATGCTTTGTGGAGACTGAGCATAAAAATAGGTCTTTGTAGCCTGGCATGGTGGCGCATACCTTTAATCCCAGCACTTGGGAGGCAGAGGTAGGAGGATTGCGGAGGGTTTGAGGCCACCCTGAGACTATATAGTGAATTCCAGGTCAGCCTGAGCTAGAGCGAGAGACCCTGCCTCGAAAAAACAAAAACAAACAAACAAACAAAAATAGGTCTTTAGCCCTCATCTGAAGACTCCCACGTCATCTTGAAGTCTGGTCAAAGTATTATGTTTTACCTTGTTAGGCCATCCTTTGTCGAGTGGGTGGAGCTTAATGATGGCAAGGGAACAGATCAGCTCTTTTCCTGCTACCGTGGTCACCAGCATTGCTTTTGCCCTCGCTCCCTCCCTGTCCTGCAGAACAGTACCTCTCAGTGCCACGTTCATGCTGCAGGGTACTTGGGTGCCAGCCAGGGCTGTGTCTGAAGTGGAAAGAGCACTTTACGCTTTGCTCTCACAATTAGCTAATCATCACTGGACTATTTACTTTTATTTTCTTAATTGCTATCACATTCTACTGCAGAATCCTAAGCAAATAACAGCGTGCCATCCAGTTGTTCAATGAGATTCTGCAGATCAGCCATCACAGATTTTCCTTTGGAAAAAGAATGATAAGAAAGCAGCAAGGCATGGGGAGAATGCCCTCCTGCTAATCCTTTCAGAATTGCCAAGTCTCTGGCAAGTGCAAGTTAATTTTTTAAATACTTTATTGATTTTTTTATTTTTTATTTGATTTTTATTTTATTTTTTTTATTTGAGAGAGAAAAAGGAGAGAGAGAATGGGTGTGCCAGGGCTTCTAGCCACTGCAAACGAACTCCAGATGCATGCACACCCTTGTGCATCTGTCTTACATGATTCCTGGGGAATCGAACCACAGTCCTTTTAGGCTTTGCAGGCAAACAAATGCCTTCACAGCTAAGCCATCTCTCCAGCCCTGCAAGTTAATTTTTATTGCTCTAAAAGTGACAGGAATTTATCCCTTTTCTTATATTTCTATTATATACATATGAAAATTAAGAAAAGGACATTTATCATCTTAACTAAGAGTTACTAAATCTAGATACATAATTGAGAGAAATGAAAATGCATGGCCTCATAAAAACTTGCTCATGACTTTATTAGCATCATTCACTTCAGCCAAAATGTAGAGACATCTCAAAAATTTATTAGCTTTCAAATGGATAAGCAATATGTGGTATATTCATATAATGCAATAGAATTCTGCAGGGGAAAAAAAGGATGAAATTCTGATCACGTGGCACGACTAGACTCCTGAAAGCATTACCTGAGGTAGAGCCCAGTGCCAGTGCTGAGTGGGCCCCTTTATCTGAAATGTCCAGAGTAGACCAATCCTAGAAACAAAGTTTAGTATAGTGTTTGCCTTCAGTGGAGTGATTACTCATAGCTACAGGGCTCTCTGGAAATAATGAATATGTTGTAGAATAAGATGGTGGAGAGGATTGTGTGACTTTGTAAATATAATAAAAACACTGAGCTGAGCAATTTAAATGGACGAATTCTATGGTATGTGAATCATATCTCTTTTTTGAAAGTTAATGAAAAGCAACTCCTACTGCATCTCAACTTTAAGAACAGTCAAGGGATCCCACGGACATGTTGAGTATGATTACACCTCAGTTTCCAAGTCCATCATTTACTTTCTCCCTGCAGGGACAAAACACCCAACCAGATGCAAATGATTAAAGGGGGTTTAATTCAGCTTGCAGTCACAGAGAGTAGAGTGGATCATAACAGGAAACAATGTCACACTATCACACCAGCAGGAGGTAGAGAGAACATCCCATATAGAGCTGGCCTGTAACACCTCAAGGCCCCCCCCCAGTGACTCACTTCCTCCACCAAGGCCCCGCCTCCTAGAGGTTCTACAACCTTCCCAGCACCACCACGAGACTAATGGGGTCACTTTACATTCAAACCAGCACACCAGGTCACCAGTGACCAGAGTGAAGGGTGAGCCAGACTGCAGGATGCTGACTCCATTCCCTAGCCTCCCTTCCTTGTCCTCACAGGAGCACCACAGTTATTTGATCTCAGCATGCTCATATTCCTTATTGTTTATATCCCTCCAAATTTTGGGCTTGTTTGTTGCTTTCCTGCAACGGTAGGTGGTGGTCAGTGAATTTCTGGAGGATGAATGAACTTGGAAGAAAAACAAAGAAATCTACACTGGATATTATTTAAAAGATTAAACTTTATGATTCAAAATATGTCTTCTCCCATAAAAACGTGCACAGATGATATTTTATCATAGATAATCTAATTTACATATATATTTCAAGGAATACACCCAGGCATCATAAGCCGAAAATTTCAAATGTATCATTCAAAATTATATTATTTTGGATTGCGCAGTTATTAGTACTACCTTCAATTCCTTACCCAGAGTCCAAAGAATGTAGACAAACCCTAAAAATACAGCAGAAGCATTTCCGCACACTGGTACCCATAAGCTAGTTTGTGCAGAAATGTTTCCACTAGATTTATAGAGTATTCTTTGGATGAAAGAAGCAAGGACTGTTCATCTTGTCGCCCTTCGGACTTTCTGCAACTCTTCAATGGGCTTCCACTGTTGATTGATTGTTAAAAGCTTTAAAAAGGAAATAAAATGTCATGTTAAAGATCTGCCTTTCACCCTGATATGCCTTTTGGAGAATTGTCAACACCCCCTTAAAGAAAATTATCACCACAGTGTTTGTAGAACAACTTCTGCTCATCTATAAAATAAGCACAAGATAGTATCTTGGGCACACTTTTATCACTTTATCCTCCAAAAAGCCCTTGGGTTCCTAAGTTCTGTAGGATCAGAGAGAATGGTCATATACATTTGCCCTACTTTCATTAGTAGTATTCATGACTTTATTATGCCAAAGTAGGATGTAAGCTCTAAGTTCAAAAAGTGTGTCTGTTCTTTGTAAATAGATGAACAGTATTCCTAGCATCAGGCTAAGCACACAATAGGCTATTAAAATTTCTTCATGTAATTGTTCAATAAAGGGTAGTTCTCAGTCAGACATTTTCATTTATCCTTACCAGTACTCTATTATTACCCAGGTTCTAGGAGATGCAGAGTTATTAGATAATAAATCTCCTTCCCCAGGTCAAATGTTAATTGCTTTATTTTGGGTTTTGGCTATTTTCAAGCAGCGTTTGACATTAGCCCGGGCTGATCTGGAGCTCACTCTATAGCTCAGACTGGCCTTGAACTCACAGTGATACTCCCATTTACTAGGTAAAATGTTATAAGAGTTTTGTATTTCTTTTTTTAATTAATTAATTTACTTATTTGAGAGAGAGAGAATAGGCACGCCAGGGCCTCTAGACACTGTAAATGAACTCCAGACACATGTGCCACCTTGTGCATCTGGCTTTACATGGGTACTGGGGAACTGAACCTGGGTCCATAGGATTTGCAGGAAAGGGCCTTAACTCCTGAGCCATCTCTCCAGCCCTGTATTTCTTTTGTATGTCTTTGCTGACAGTTCTAACTAGTGTTCATTCCAACAGACCTAATGTTTCTAGCTTACAAAATATTTCAAATGTAAAAAATAAAATTCTTGGTCCTGGGAAGATAGTTCGGCTGTTAAAGGTACTTGTTTGCAAAGCCCAATGCCCTGGGTTCAATTCCCAAGCCACCCACATCAGCTGTACGCAAAAAGTGGTGCAAGTGTCTGGTGTTTATTTTCTTTCAGTGGTAACAGGTCACAGCACATGTGTGTGTGCACATGTACATGCACCCGCCCACCCACGTGGGTGCACAAATTAATTAATATTTCAAAAAATAAAATTCTTAGGGCTGGAGAGATTACTCAGTGGTTAAAGGTACTTGCTTGTAATGCCTGACAACCCAAGTTCAATTCCTCAGTACCCATGTAAAGTCAGACTCACAAAGTAGCCTGAAGATTTTTGCAGCAGCAGTAGGCCCTAGGGCACTCATTCGCTCATTCTCTCTCTCTCCCTCTCTCCCCTCTCTCAAATAAATAAATAAATAAATAAATAAATATTTTAAAAATAAGAATAAAATTCTTGGGGGGCTGCAGAAGAGGTTAATAAAATATACTAAATTCTTGTAATAGTCTTCTTTAAAGTTAGTTCACTTGTCTAGAATGCATTACCATCTTCAGGAGCTCCTATAAGTTACCACAGCACACCTCATATTTTGCTAACAAAGGTGATAAGATTTGGGTTAAATGTACACCACTGATTGTAAATTTAGCAGTACCTTCTGAGGTACAGTAGGATCCACCGTTTCCCAAGGTTCTGGATTTCCTTTCCGATCAATACTAAAAATAAAGAAGTCTAATTAAACATCAAAGTAAGTGCATTTAAACTAATATGATACTATAATCTACAAACTTGCTGGAGACAGACTCAATCTTAGGCAAACATTTGTTACCATTAGGAACCATCACTAGTACTGGAATTGATGGAAGATCTAAGGGAGTTTCAGGGTCTGGCTCAAGCACTGAACATCAGTTCTGTGGGTGGGCAGGACAGGAAGCCTATTCTCTTTATTGGACAGGATTGGAAAACACACCCATAAACAGGTAAAATAAGGGTGCATAAGCCAGGCTAAGGACAAGCAAAAAGGTTAGGTTTCCAGGAAGGGCCAGGGACAGGTTTGAAGTGTGTAGGTGCCACAGATGCTCCAGGGCACTGGGCCCTTCTCCAGTCCTGTAAGAGGCACTATTAGTTTCACAGTTATCTCTTCCTCTCATGCCAGGAAGCACATCTGTTATCCAAAGTTGAGAGCATAGGGTTAGTTGTAGGCAGCAGAATACATCAGTTCTACCATACTAGGAGCAAGCTTCCTAATAAGTTGAAAATTTTAAATTTCAAATGGTATAGTTTGATGATGTACACTCTCTTCTCCCAAATAATTTAAGTACATTAAATTTTAAAACTTAAGTTTAGGGACTGGGGAGATGACTGAGCAGTACAAGTGCTTGCTTGCAAAGCCTGACAGCCCAGGTTCAATTTCTCAGTGCCCAAATAAAGCCAGACCCACAAAGTGGTGCATGCATCTAGAGTCCCTTTGTACCAGCAAGAAGTCAAGGTGTGCCCATTTGCCCATTCATATTTTCTTTCTCTCTCTCCCCTATCCTTCCACGCCTGCTTTCTAATTTAAAAAAATCATTTTTTTAAAAAAAAACTTAACTTTGAGCCCAGCGTGGTGGCACGCATTTAATCCCAGCACTCCCGAGGCAGAGGTAGGAAGATCGCCACAAGTTCTAAGCCACCCTGAGACTACATAGTGAATTCCAGGTCAGCCTGAGCCAGAGTAAGACCCTACCTCGAAAAACCAATAATAATAATAATAATTTTATTTCACTGCAAGAGAATGGAGGAGGATACTGAGGCATAAGGCACAAGTACCACTACTATCACAATTTAACAGCCTCTCTGAAACTAGATGCCTTTTAGCACTGACTCCAAGTCCACACGCTGACCTACAGGGAAAAAACAGAAAACTGACAGCATGCCTTTCAGAATCTGAAGGTCAACAAAACAGCACAAAAGGCGTTCTTAGAAAGGAGTTACTACGTACATCACGTCGGATTTTTTCAGGGCATACATGGAGAAAGACGAAGCCCCAGCCGCCGCTGTAATCACGATCACCGCCAAAGGAATGAGCTAAGAGCAACGGGATGGGGAGAAATACAGTATGAAATCTCTGAAGCATAGCAACGTATAGCATCTGTGTTTTCCTTCAAAACCTGCACTACTGTTCCCTCTTTAACAATTAGCACCAGAGCGGAGCCCACGCCTTTAATCCCAGCACTTGAGAGGCAGAGGGAGGGGGATCGCTGTGAGTTCCAGGCCAGCCTGGCCTAGATCAAGATCCTACCTCGAAAAAACAAAAACAGAACAAACAAACGAACAAAAAAAAAAAAAAAAAATCACCAAAAAATTTTAAAGTAGAAAGGAAAAAAAAAAGTACAAAGGGGGTGAGTTGGGGAAAAGACAAATTAGTGGAAGGAGGACAAGATGGAAAGAGGTGAGTATGATCAAATAAATTTTGTACAGGTATGAAAATGTCATCATAAAGCCCAGGATTATCCGTAATTACTAAATGATAATTCAAACTTTAAAAAAAAATACTAACACTTTTATCCAAGATCTTTTATTGCTTTAAAAACTTACTTCCTTATGTTTCATCAGGGTTTGGAAAATTCCCATGATGACTGCAGGGTAGAATTCCAAATCTAGAAGCAGAAGAACAAAGATACTGGCCACACCATCCTCCCATAGGACCCACCCTGTGGCCACCAAACCTTCCAGCAAGCTCCAAAGGCCGCAGCTCACCTGTGGCAGTCCGAAGATGCTAACGCCCAGGACGCAGCCCAGCCTCGGCTCCTTATATACTACTGACCCCAACCGCCCAGGACAGGCCCTGTGGTCACGCGGGCCGCCCAGAGCCGGCCGACCTGCCTCGCGCGGGGCGCCTGGCTCACGCGCGCCCCCTGCAGGACGCCGAGTCCACTCAGGTGCAGCGCGTCAGGCATCAGGCAGGTGCAGCGGGGCCGCGGAGCCTGAGAGCAAAGCTAGCCCTGATAGCCAAGGTCTGGGCGGGAAACAGCCAATGCTTCTGAAAGCCGGAAATGGGTCGCAGCGTTGGTTGCAGTCTGAGGTCCAGGAGAGACCCTCCCGCCCCCCAGGTGCAGGAAGGTAAATTAGAATTAATTCAATATTCGACGTTCCAAAATGAAATACACTGCACATACGCAGATATAATTAAATTGCAGAGTTCATTTCAGAATAACTCCCATAGAGTCCTGATTTCTCCCATTACAACATAGGATTCAGAAGAAAGAAAATTCAACTGAAGTTCCAGAAGGTCTATTAATGCGGACGACACTGGTCACCATCCTTGGGGAGCTTCCCGATGCCTGTAAGCCAGAAACTTTGCCTCACAGAGTTTACCTTGGAAATAACCATTTCACAAAACCAAAGGGCTGTTCATGAGACACTGAGGCAGGGTTCTCTGACAGTTCTCCAAGGTGGGAATGTGACTAGGACTTCAAATGCTCAGGGAAAAGACTTGTGAGTGGCAGAGATGACAGACGTCAGAACGTGGGCTTCACATCGGGCACCAGCACTCTTCCCGCACCTTCTGTCTGCTACGTGAAAGGATATTTTTAAATTATTCAATTTAAGCGCCCCTCCCCCCCCCCCGGTTACTTAAAAACAGTTTAAAGGGCTGAAGATGTAGCTAAGTAGCCTAATGGTAGAACATTTGGTTTGCTTAGCATGTGCTAAGTCCTTAGTGCTCCACCTCCATATACACAGACATCTGAAGTTCAAGCTTTAAGAGAAACTTTTTTCAACAATTTCTTATTGACAACTTCCATAATTATTGGCAATAAACTATGATAATTCCCTCCTCTCCCTTCCCCTTCACAAATCCACTCTCCCTCATATCTCCTCTCCCTCTCAATCAGCCTTTTATTTTGATGCCATCATCTTTTCCTCCTATTATGCTAGTCTTGTGTAGGTAGCACCAGGCCACTGCAAAGTCATGGATATCCATCCAGGCCATTTTGTGTCTGGAAGATTGCATTGTAAGCAGTCCTACACTTCCTTTGGCTCTTACATTCTTTCCGCCACCTCTTCCACAATGGACCCTGAGCCTTGGAAGGTGTGATAGAGATGTTTCAGTACTGAAAACTCCTCTGTCACTTCTTCTCAGCACTATGGTGCCTTTTGAGTCATCACAGAGGTCACTGTCATCTGAAAAGAGAAGCTTCTCTAACCAAAAGTGAGGGTAGCATTAATATATGGGTATGAACATTAAGAAAAGTACTCACAGAGCAGTTTGATGAGCATAACATATGCACTTAGTCAGACAACAGCAGGTTCATGAACTCTACAACCATAGGCTTTTGACTAGGTTTTCAGTACCATGCATGTGTTCCCGCCTGTGGAGTGGGCTCAAGACCAATTAGAGAGCAGTTAGTTTCCCCCATAATAGACATGCCACTATTGCACCCCATTGGCTCATTTGGCCTGGAGGGCCAAACTTGTTTGCAGTGTCCACTGTTTACCTCTACTGGTGACTTCTCTCTCCCACAGGGCTGCAGCAGTGTAGCTTTTTCCAGCTTTCTGCCAGCTGGTCTATATAGGAAGGTTTTCAGCTCAGCTCGTTTGATTTCTCAGTGACCTTGCGCCCCGGCATGTGAAGTATTGAGCAACAGGGTCTTACCATCTATTTCTGGTGGGAAACCAAGAACTTTGGCAATAGCCTGTAATATTTTTGGGACATCAGGGACTACCGTGGCCAACAACTCACTGGAAGGTATCCCATCCCTGGCACTGAAGTTTTTCTAGTAACAATCTATGTCTTCTGGGTATGCCATTGTCCAAAATAGTAAATTTCCATATAGCACCCTCTTAAATTTTAATTAACCCTCTCCCCACCCTTCCTTATTCAATCTACCCAGAATTTTCCATCATCCAGTTCTTTAGCAATATGGACAATTTCCATTCCACAATGTAATTCCACGGTCTCACCACTACAACCAGAGGGCATATGTGAAATTGGCATCCTCCCTGTACCCATAGTGCTGCATATTGACCAGGACACCCACAGGGGCTACCAGGCATCCACTGAGGACACTAATCATACCACCCTCTGTGGCAATTCCAATCTCACAACTCCTTGAGGGAGCCCAGCTTCCCCACTCCAACTACCAGAAACTTCTAGTACCTTCTCTGGCTGTTATCCAGACTTACAGTTATATTGAGCCATGGCTACTTGGTTCCCACACCAAAAATATAAATTTGGCAATCAGTCCAACTCAGGTTTTATAAGAAAAAAATTTGTTTAATTTTTTATTTGCAAGCAGAGATAGAAGACAGACAGAGAAAATGGGCACACCATGGTCTCCATCCACTGCAAATGGACTCCAGATGCATGTGCCACTTTGTGCATCTGGCTTCATATGGGTACTAGGAATTGAACTCGGGTCATTAGACTTTGCAGCCAAGCGCCATAACCTCTGAGCCATCTCTCCTTTGTATGGGCACTTCACGTGTTGGTACTATCATTTCCCTCCTCCCTGCCAATATTGCCCAGAGCTCTCCTCAGTGGGAGTGCTGGTATTCACCATGGGGTTAGGAGAGCAAGAAATAATGGCATATGTACATGACAATGTCATAACAAACCATTATTTTGTAAACTAAAACAAGAAAAAACAAATTAAAATAATTCTTTTATATTTTAATTTTTATTTGAGAGAGGTAGAAAGAGAGAACGGGTGTGCCAGAGCCTCCAAACACTGCAAACAAACTCCAGATGCATGTGCCACCTTGTGCATCTGACTTACATGGTTACTGGGGAATTGAACCTGGGTCTTTAGGCTTTACAGGCAAGTGCTGTAACTGCTAAGCCATCTCTCCAATCCCAATTAAAATAAATTTTGCAGGACTGGGTAAATGTCTCACTGGGTTAGAACACATGTGGCAAGCATGAACTAAGTAAGGCCTGAGATGGCCTGAGTTCCACCAGCAAGCATCCTTGTGAAGAGCTGGGTGTGGCCACATGCACCTGTAACTTCAGTCCTGTGGAGTCCAGTCAATTGCTAGGGCTCATTGGTCAAACAGTCTGACCAAAAATGGCAGCGTCAGGACTGGAGAGATGGCTAAGCAGTTAAGGCACTTGCCTGCAAAGCCAAAGGACCCAAGCTCAACTCCCAAGGACCCACATTAGCCAAATGCATAATGTGCACTATCTGGAGTTTGTTTGCAGTGGCTGGAGGCCCTGGCGCGCCCATTCTTTCTCTCTCTCTCTACTTGCCTATTTCTGTATCTCTCTCTTTCTCAAATAAATAAACATAAAATATATTTTTTTAAATGGCAGCTTCAGGTTCAATGACTCTGCCTCAAGGAAACGAGGCTGGAAACACTTGGTGTTCACCTGTGGCCTTGGGCAAACGTGTGCAGGGGGTGTGCACCACACTATCCATACACATACCACACCTATCAGTACAACAACGTTTTGGAAGTTGCCAAGAACAATCTTTCAATCAGATTAGAATATAAGAATTTCTTGATCATTTTGCCATTTACTGGACATTTTGGCGACAGGAGAAAAATGGCCTTTTCACGGGTTTCCAAAGCTCTACTGAGAACACATCACTGAATCGTAATCATAATTAATTCAATGACAGTGTTTTATATAATTTAAAAATAAAACATCCTGTATAATTATAATCACAATTTTAAGATAGTTTCAAATCAACTCAGCCTGAACAAGCATGGGTAATGTATTTCCTGCCTGAGTACTAGAAACGCTTTCAAGGACAGAACAAGGGACCACACACACCCCAGGTAAAGGGACAGGCTTGGTTAACCTGCCCTAGTACAGCAAAGGCTTAAGAGTGCCTTCTATGAAATTCAGTAACCCAAAGGAACATGAACCATCAGAATCCTAGAACACTTTTAAGGATTTCCCTACTGCTCCAAGATGAAGGTCAGTTGGGATAATTTTATATCATGACTATAAATCATGTCTTTCCCCTGCTTCTTCCAGATAATACTGCTCCAGTCAGAAAGAGACCTTTCTACAGGCTGGTGAACACTTACACCTTCATACATGTCATGCAATGTGTTCTAATCACGCCATACACTACTGAAGCACTTCTCACCACTACTTAAATTCAATGAATTTGTCTGATGTGCTTCCAGCAGAGCAGCCAGTCTGGGCCAGGTCTGTCTCCTTCACTGTATCCCAGCACCTAGATGCACCGCAGGTGTGAAGGATGGCCCAGGAAGATGCTTACTAGGTATTACTTGATGAGGAAAATAAGCTGTGCAGTATCTCTGTAGGTTTTGTTTTAGTCATCTAAACATGTATTGAGGACTGGAAGGTTAACTATCAAAGGATTTTCTAATATCCTTACGTCTTTAAAAAGTACTTATAGTTACAAAAGGAAAAGAGAAATCATACGACAGCTTAGACAAGTGGTTACAATTAACATAACCAATAATGACACCACACTTCTTCAGCTATAACACTGAGAACAAAGTCTCCCAAGAGTGTTTCATTGGCGAGAAATACCCAACATCAATGTTACACTTCCTGAGGTTGGTGACTGCATTGTGGTATTAGAAAACAACTGCATTTGTAAGAAATATGGACAGTCAATGCAGGCACATCTATAATGGCAGCCCCATAATTGTAACTCTTAGTGATGGTAGCTATCTAGTCTATATACATGTACTACTGCACCATGCTGTTCATACAAAGACAAAATTGCCCGATGACACATTTCTCATTGAGCAATGCATTTGAGAGTTATTCAGAAAAAAGTACTATTGTTGAGGGAAGGGGGAAAGAAACGTGTAACAAATTGTTAAAAATTGGTGAATCTGGGTGACAAATTGTTAAAAATTGGTGAATCTGGGTTACAGTACTCTAAGAGTTCTTTGTTCCAACCACCTTCACTGCAAGCATGAAAATTATTTGAGTTTAAAATAAAAGCAATCCAAAAGCAATTATACTGACAAAATCAATAGACCTTCATCCTAAGTTACAGTTTGAATCTGCCTCCTAGAAATAAACTGGTCTTCAGCTCATCAGGCACAGCTGTTTTCTTCTTTTCCAACTTACAGAAAACACACAAGCTCTAAAAGCGTTGAACAAGTTCAATTCATGTGAGCAGGAGGTAATAAGTTAACTATCTTCCAAGCTAGAAAATTCTTCTCTGTTAAATAAGTTTTCATATAAAGTCAAGTCCTTCTGACTTAAGGATGGTTTCACAGTCTTCAGTGACTTCAGGAAGTGCTCGTGTCCCACCGCAGTTGCTTCCAGTCCATTTTCTTGCAGTGCCAGCAAAGCAGCCTGTAAGAGACCACAGCAGGGAGCGGTTCGTTTAATTAACAATAACACAAAACTAAAATCTGAACCTAACTCCTCAGTCTCACTTTGTATGATTCCAACACTCATGTCATTAGAAAGCTTAAGCTAAAAGAGTGATTAAAATTTATGTACCAGACTTTAAATTTTTCCTACATTAAAAATGATGGAGGGCTAGAGATGGCTTAGCAGTTAAGGTGCTTGCCTGCAAAGCCAAAGGACCCAGGTTGGATTCCACAGGACCCACATAAGCCAGATGCACTAGGGGGTGCACACATCTGGAGTTAGTTTGCAGTGGCTGGAGGCCCTGGCATGCCTATTCTCTCTCTCTCTCACTCTACCTGCCTATTTCTCAAATAAATAAAAGTAAAACATTTTTTTAAAATGATGAAAAAATGCAAACTGCAGAATGTATACTTATAAGTCCATATATAGTTTAAATATGAGAAAATCTTGACTTCAGAGTAGTTAAGAATTTTGGATAGCACTGATCATGAGTGAAAACATCCTACACTTTCTGGAGAGCAATTCTTGTAGCTGTATGCTTGCGTGAAAGACTTAACCCCCCACACACACCAACAGACATGGACAACTATTCTACAATTCTTGTGGCTGTATGCTTGCATGAAAGACTTAACCCCACACATACACCAACAGACATGGGCAACTATTCTTAGTAGCATAATTCAGAATAGCACAAAAGCAGAAAATTCAAATGTACAAATTTAGTAACTGTAGAATACACTAGAATAATATAAAATAATGAAACCAACTATGACTACACACCAACCAGAAAAATTTCAAACAATCCTGAGCAGTCAGAAAACACAATAAACTGTGTTCCATTTGGATCAAATTCAAAAGCTAGCACAACCAGTCTCTAGTGTTGAGGGTCAAGAGTGGATCCCTTCTGGGAGGATACAGGGAACAGAGAGTGGGAAAGGGTCCAAAGGGAGAATCGGGCACACTGATAATCTATTTCTAAACCCAAGTGGGTGATAAAAATGTAATCAATCACATTCATTCAATAAGCTATATCCATATAATCTAAATTTTATATTTAGTAAGAGCTTACAAAGAAAGAAAAACCTACAGTGGTTTTATCTGTACTCAAAATAAAACCTAAACACTTGAATGTGGCTTCCCAGTAACCTAGTGATCTGGCCCTGTCCACTTCACATCTAATTCTTGCTATGTTGCACTTTAAGAGTCAACAATGTCATGTTCTTTCTTAATTCACACCATGTTCTCCGTGGTCAGCTCACCTATCTCCCCACAGAAAGCTTCCTCTGACAGCCCATGTCTAGGCTGATGCTTTCCTCTGTGCTCCCACAGCACCTTCAATTTCCCTGACTCACTGCTAAATTGCCTGCATGCACCTCCCCTCACCCCCAATGTAGAGGCTCTGTCATGGAGGGGCCACATCTGTGTGCTTCTATCACATGGTATCAGTCGCATACAAATCATTTAGCCAACACTTTAGACTGAAGACTTGAAGAGATACAGAATGTTGTGACCCATAGATTACTTTACTAATTAACTTACTTCTCTGCAGAGGTTTCTAAGATCAGCTCCAGAGAAAAAGCAGGTTTCCGCTGCCAGGCTTTCTAAGGAAACATCAGGCCCTATAGGCATGGTTTTCGTACAGACTTTTAAAATAGAAAGTCTGCCCTGTGGTAAAATAAAAACAGTATGTTTATAATCTTATAACATTTGTTTGATACTAATGCATTAAATATTTTAAATTTGGGGCTGGAGAGATAATGGCTTAGCAGTTAGGGCACTTGCCTGTGAAGCCTAAGGACCCAGGTTCAATTCCCCAGCACCCATGTAAGCCAGATGCACAAGGTGGCACATGCGTCTAGAGTTTGTTTGCAATGGCTAGAGGCCCTGCCATGCCCATTCTCTTTCTCTCTCAAATAAATAAATAAATAAATAAATAAATAAATAAATAAAACAAACCAAAACACTAAGTTTGAATTTTTTATCCTATTACATGAAAGTATATATACTTGAGATTCAGTCAATAAAAATAACTCTTCTTGGGCTGGAGAGATGGCTTAGCAGTTAAGGCATATGCCTGCGAAGCCTAAGGACCCAGGTTCAATTCTCCAGGTCCCACATAAGCCAGATGCACATGGTGGCACATGAATCTGGAATTCTTTTGCAGGATCTGGAGGCCCTTGCATGCCCATTCTCTCTCTCTCTGTCTCAAATAAATAAATAAAATAGATAATATTTTTAAAATAACATTTCTTGTTTCTGAAAAGACGAAAGCTTGAGTCATCAACAGTCTTAATGATAATGGTAAAAATAGTGACATCACAAAAAACTTTAAATACTTTCATAATTAAAATTTTAAAAGTAGTTAACCTATCAGACTGAGATAGAAGAACTGCTGTGAGTTTGACGCCAGCATGAGGCTAGAGTTCCAGGTCAGCCTGAGCTAGACTGAGACCATACCTCAAAAAAAGAAAAGCAAATAAATAAATAACGAAAAGTAGTTAACAACAGATATACCTCTTTATGAAACAAGATGAATCTTTTGAGTTCAAATACTGCTATTACAGTTTTTAGAAGCAGATACATAAATTATTATACACAATTTAAAAATATCAGACAGTTAATTTTGTTAATCCCTTCAAAATTTGATAAAAGCTAAGAAAGGAAACAATTCATTCTTCGAGTCTCTGACTGCCCACCAGTGGCTCGGGACGTTAAGGGGAAAGGACACACCAACTGTGGACACAGGGCAGCGCTTGCACTCCCAGGTCTTTGCTCCAAGAACGAGGGCACTGACTCAGATAAGCTCCAGAGCCCGTTCAGCCCCTGATGCTTTCGGAGTGCTCCATTTAGGTTACACAATAATGTTAAGCAGAACCAGGTCTGCAACACTGAAGTCAGGTACATACCTTACTTTCAGATGTGTGTTTCTAGAAAGCAGGACTAGTGTCCAACCAGGACAGACCAAAATGACGATTTTATGAAAAGCCACCAGACAAGGAAGGAGTAAAAGCCTAGTACTGAGTAGGATGCCACCCCTACACCAAACTGTGATGATAATGCAATCCTGCCAAACTCCTCCGGGCACAAACACTGAGGCGCAAGAAGAATTCAAAATCTGTCCAGTGATTACCTCTTGATCTGGAGGAGGAACATAGATGATCTTATCTAATCTTCCAGGTCGTAACAAAGCATCATCTAACACATCAGGTCTGTTTGTTGCCGCAACAATCATGACAGCTTGATTAAAAACTTCTTGACACTCTGAAGGTAAACATAAAACATAAGGCAGTCAATGAATTCTTAATTATTAAAATTTGTTCAAGTTAAATGACATATCAGAAGGCCATTTGCTCTTAGAGATAACCTTTCCTTGGGAGCAGAATGCAAACACCCCCTTATCCAGATCAGGCACCTTCTTGATACCAAGATACCCCATAAGCGGGTGAAGCAAAGGGCTACTTTTTTTTGCGCAAAGGGACAGCCAAGCCCAAGAGACATTTCTTGAGATGAGAACTGCTAAAAAGCCCTTACAACACAGCCAAGAACACCTGGCCAGTGATTCAAATGCACCCAAGCACTCAGCGAGTGATTACAACTTAGAAACTACTGAAAAGACACAAGTGCATGACTGACAGGTGGAGGTGCTCAGCTCTGAGAAGCCTTGTTGGCTTATCCTCAAAGGCACAGATTCCATTTACTCTCTGTTCTTCTTTCCAGAGGCAGAAACAATGACAGCCTATCTGAAGTTATGCCAACGCTGCATTAGAAGCAGAGAGAATAAGGCCTGCGATCAAAATCAGAATTGCTTGTTGAGCTGAATCAACAGAGCAGTCTTCACTGACGTAATCCCTCAGTCATGAACTTCCAGCATTTTAACAGGCTGGATGAACACCTCAAGACACAGCATCATGAGAAGTCCTGTTGCATCACAGGCCCTTTCTTTCTAATTCCAGTCTGGTTTACTTCAATCGAGCCGTTGTAACTCTCCTTCCCTGGAACAATTTTCAAAATGGACAAGAGGAGGTCTTCATTTTCTGTGAGTTTCTAATTTCTAAAATTACCCAAGTAATAATCTGCTTTGTTTTATACAAAAATTTTGAGAAAAGGATCAAAAGTGCTTCCTTAAGATACAGACCTAACACATTCCCTCCTCCATCTCTCATTCTTAGGAAAATAAGATTTTATTCACATGTATCTAATTTGTTACAAAATTTTTCACCTTTCCTGCCAAATCACAATTTTTATCAGCCCTGTAAAATTCCCAACAGAGTCACTGAAATCACATCAATTTTTTGTTTGTTTGTTGGCTGTTCATCCCACACACAACCCGCCCCAGGTAGGGTCTCACTCTAGTCCAGGCTCACTTAGAACTCACTCTGTGGTCCCAGGCTGGCCTCGAACTCACAGTGATCCTCCTACCTCTGCCTGAGTGCTGGGATTAAAGATGTGTGCCACATCAATCCTTCTAAAGGGTGAATTCAGCAAAGAAAAATCAATAGTTGGCCTGGACTTCTGGTGTCCGGGCTGATAAGTACCTCTTCGTTTTTTTCAGCTCCTGGTATTTACCCTGTTGACTTGACTTACTTCCTCTTCTCTCTATGGTCTTAACTCCCACACCATCTAATTCATTCAGGAGAACAGAAAGAACTCGTTCTTGAACATCACATCCCGCGCTGCTGACTGAGCGAGACCCCAAGATTGAATCAATTTCATCTAAGAACACAATTGCCGGAGTATTGGCTCTTGCTTGTCGAAATACCTTTTGTTAGGGAGAAAAATATTTAAAAAGTAATGTTACACACTATCCATGTGACACTATGTTCTCTGCATTACTATTTGTAGTTTTTAAAATAGGGAAGATGGAGAGATGGCTTAGCAGTTAAAGGTGTCTGCTTGCAAAGCCTTCTGGCCCAGGTATGCAAAAAAGAGGTAAAGGGGTCAGGTACTCTTTGCAGCAAGAGACTCTGATGTGCCCATACATATACACAGATAAATAAATAGATTAGATAGATAGATAGACAGAGACAGACAGACAGACAGACGAATAAAAAAATAAGGCTGGAGAGATGTCAGCAGTTAAGTAGGCTTCCTGTGCAAGCATGAGGGCTTGAGGAGGCCTGAGACTGCCTGAATTCAAATCCCCAGGTCCTATGTAAAACAGCTGGGCATGGCCACACAAGCCTGCAGCCCATCTCACAGGGGAGCAGAAACCCAAGAATTTTGGGATCCCCACAATCTCTAGAATTAGTAAAAGTAGACTCGGGCTCAAAACAAAACCAAGCAGACTACAGATGGAGCAGTTTACCAGATGTCCCACTACAGCCTGTGCAGGCGAGCGAGCACCACCTGCAGAGCACGGGTGGGAGCTGCAAAGGCACGCACATGACCATACACCACACGCCCCGTAACACACACACGCACACAAGCCACAAAATAAGGATAAACATTAAGAAGAAATAAAATAGAAAAACGAAGATTCTAAGCGCATGAGAACTGGGGAATGAATAAGTAAAACAAGGATCCACTGATAAGAAGGAATTAAGAAGTCATTCTTTAAGAAAGGGTCCCTCATTTAAACAACACATAATGCTTAACTGGAAAAACAGGTATTAAAGATTTTTTTAAAATAAGACTTATCAAGCATGAAATAGAAGTCAAAAGTAAACTTAAATGCACTGGAAGATAAACAAACCTGAGACAAGACTTTTTCTGAATCTCCAACAAAAGGTGAGAAAAGATCGGCTCCACTCACTGAAACGAAGGAACAGTGACAGCTTGTGGCCAGGGCCCTCACCAGCGTGGTTTTAGCACACCCAGGGGGACCGTAGAGCAGAAGGCCCTTTGGCTGTGTCAGGCCCATCCTAACAAATTCCTGAGGGTATTTCAGAGGCCACTCAATGCACTGTAAACAAACACAGAGACCTGTTTTAGTTTTACATCTTCATTCGTCTGACATTTCGATGCTGTATGCTGGGAGCTGAAATGTAGTCTATTCTCCACACAAGACCCAAGGCTCATACAACAAATCAAGTTACATTACTTCCTGCTTAAAGACCTTTAATGACTTCCTCTCAGAACCACCTACCGTCCATATCTAAACTGAGTTCTCTGCAGTTTACAAGGCCTTTCACAATCTATCTCCCCAAAACCAGGCTCATTCCACCTCAGGGCCTTTATTTGCTATACTGTACTCTGCCTCAACTTTCCTCCAATGTCTTCATCACTCTTCTTCATCACTCCAAGCCTCAGCTCCAGTGTATTTCCTTGCAGAAGTCTTTCCAATCACCTGAAAATCCCTCCCCGTAGCCACTATCTGTGCTACTGCCTTTTACTGTTAGAGCTCCTATGATTTTACGGTTATCATTTTCCAGGTTCGGTTTGCCATTCTACTCATGCTTAAAGGTCAGAAAAGTTCCCCCACAGCACTTAGAATGACACCCATGTGAAGTAGGCACCAACAAATGTTAACTGAACTATCTCTAAGATAAATAATTTTACAGATGTGGAAACTTGGGCTTAGGAAAATTAATTACGGGGTCTGGGGAATTTGGTTCAGTTGGTGTTTGCTGTGCAAACATGAACAGCTAAGCTAGGATTCCCAGAACCTGTGTAAAATGCTGGGCATGGTGGTATGCGCCTGTAAACTCAGCACTGGGGGAGGCAGAGACAGGAAATCCCTGGGGTACACTGCCAAGCTAGTCTAGCTAAATTAGTGAAGGGAAAGGAAGAGTCACAACCAAGCTAAGCAATGAGTTTCTAATGAAGGCATGGCTAATTTCTCTCAGATATGTTATGAAGATTAAATGAGACAATACATATGTAAAGGCTCTGGGTTCAATCCCCAGCACCAAGAAAAAAAAAGAAGGCCCAGTATTTGCATATAACCTGCACACATCCTGCATACACTTCAAATCATCTCTAGATCACTTAAAATACCACATATAAACACTATGTGCAGTTTTTATACTGTGCTGTTAAGAGAATAATAAAGTCTATGTATATTCAGTACAGACACAAGCCACCTCCACCACCCAAATATATTGGACAGTTGATGGAATCCACCTGACATATATCCGACAGATGCTCCTGCACCAACCTCAATGACTCAGATGAATGGTTCTAACAGGCTATATAGCTCAAAGAGCTTAAAGCATTTACATCTAGCACTTTATAGAAAACCTGTTAGCCTCTGTTCTGGATTACAATCAACTCCTTAAAAGCAAAACAACACACAGGGGGTTCAGGTGAGTGTCATGGATAAGTTCTGTTGACAACTTGATCAGATTAGGAATCCACAACTGTTCCTCTTGAGTAGATCTCTGAGGTTACTTCCAGGAAAGATTAACTGACGGAAGAAGTCCTTCCTCCACAGTGAGCCCTTCCCCCGAGGTGGGCAGTCCTCCAGGAGGGGGGCTTTATGTAAGGAAGCTCTGGGAGAAAAGAGCCCCTTCCTCCCACCTGGCTGCTGCTACTTGCTGGTGAGTGCTTCACTTGCACGTCCATCTTTCCTGTTCAGCTGTGCTTCCTTGGTATTGGAACCGAGTTTCCTCAGCTTTCCAATGCAGACTGAAGATCAGTGGATCTCCAGGAGTCCTCCAGGCCTTCAGTGCTGGACTGGAATTGATGAGGTATTCAGCCACGTGGACTAAGCAGCTACAGGGTTCTTTGTCTGTTAGGCTTGCAGGCTGCTACTGTTGGACTGCCATAAACTAATCCAATAGATCCCCCTTTTAATACAATTCATTCCACCAGTTCTGTTCCTCTAAAGAACCCTAATACAGTGAGAAAACATGAAAACTGCCTTCGTATCTTCTTTAACAGAAGTTTGATTAAATAAAGACTAAAAACCAAGTGACCACTTAGGATTGCTTGAATTCAAGGCCAGCCTGAGACTACATAGTGAATTCCAGGTCAGCCTGGGCTAGTGAGACCCTACCTTAAATAATAAATAAATAAATAAATAAATAAATAAATAAATAAAAAGTGACCACTGGATTTAGTTAACATGGCAAGAACAGTTTCAGTGCAGTATGTCCATCCACATTATAAATGCACAGAATGTTAAAGAACATTCTACTAGCCTAAGCAGATTAATGGTTACCTGTTTTAACTTCAGTTTTACATCTTCAAGGCCACCAATTTGCTCCCAACCAACAGGTTTGGCATCCGTGAGTCCAATGGAACTTCGAAATGATGAGGGCTGGATCTTTTTAAAAGCTTCAAGGAAGTGTGCTTCATCAATCACAGGACTGTTTTGGTTCTGAAGAAATACACCCCCAAAGCAAAAGCACACCAATAGTTGAGTGGGCCTTTTTTGTACTACACAGCACAAATGTTCTTTATAAATTCTCTTTTGAACTTGCAATTCAATTTAATTACCATCAAGTAAAGAAGAGCACTGCAAACCTCCCCACCAGTTCCCACTGGAGTCATCCGAAAGATGAACCTTTTGTACATTCTATTTCTTAGATAAGCAAAGTGAATCATGGGATACACATTAACCTGCACTTTTCCTTTTTCACTTATCTTAGCAATCTTTCCAAGCCAACTAATGCAGTTCTATGTCACTCTTTTGGAAAACTGAGTAACACACTATAAGTATACCATAATTTAACTACATCCTTTGATAAACGTTAGGCCATTCCCAGTCTTGTTATAAAAACAAAGCTAGCTGGGTGTGGTGGCGCATGCCTTTAATCCCAGCGCTCAGGGAGGCAGAGGTAGGAGGATCACCGTGAGTTCAAGGCCACCCTGAGACTCCACAGTGAATTCCAGGTCAGCCTGGGCTACAGTGAGACCCTACCTTGAAAAATCAAAACAAGTAAAAAAAATTTTAAAAAAATAAAAAATTTAAAAACAAAGCTAAGGGCTGGAGAGATGACTCAGTGGTTAAGGCGCTTGCCTACAAAGCCAAACAACCTGGGTTCGAATCCCAAGTACCCATGTAAAGCCAGACATAGTTTGTCATATGCATCTGGAGTTCATCCACAGTCGCTGGAGGCCCTAACATACCCATCTGCCCCCCCAACCTCCCCCCCCCCCCCCCGCCGCTTACAAAGTATATCTGGCTTTACATGGGTACTTGGGATTTGAACCCAGGTTGCAGGGCAAGCACTTTACCAACTGAGCCATCTCAGCCACTCAAGTTCAAGTCACCTATATAAATAATTTCCTTACAGAATTACCAAGCTTAATAAGCCACATTAATTTCTTACCCTCCAATAATATGAAGCTGTTTTCCTCCCGGCATCCAATACTTAGTATTATCAAACGTTTTTTCCCCCCTTTTTTTCTTGGTTTTTCGAGGTACCATCTCACTCTAGCCCAGGCTGACCTGGAATTCACTATGCAGTCTCAGGTTGGTCTTGAACTCACAGCTATCCTCCTACCTCTGCCTCTAGAGTCTGGGATTAAAGGTGTGAATCATCACACCTGGCTATTAAACTTTTAAGCTTCTAACATGACAGGAAGGAATGGTACTCAACATTATGTGTTTAAATTTCTTCAATTCAGAGTGAAATAGAGGGAATAATGCAATTAGGACATCACTTTTCTTGCTCAGGACAGTCTATTTTGCTCAAGAACAGAATCATATGATGAGGAGAGGATATTTTATTTCTAAAAATATCTCCTCAAAGGCAAAGGGAAAAAATAGTAACTACACAGTGGAGAAACTGGACACTATTCTAACTGGTTGATTAAAGTCATCTTGATTTATCAAAAAAGGCTCTCACTCTGTATCTCAGGTTTCCTGGAACTCAGGGCAATCCTCCAACTTCAGGCCTCCACAGTGCTGGGATTAAAGGCGTGTGCCACCGCACCCAGCATGAGGGCAATTTTAAATTTCAACTTCTTTTTAAAAAAAAATGAAGATTTTTGGTTTACTGGTAATCTTATCTTGCCATATAGGTCTTTTCTTACTGATGCAAAAAGTTCTTTCAGTATGAAGGAAACTGGGCTGGGAGCTATTTTCCTTGTCTTAGTTAGTTTATTTGTTTTGCTATCACCCAAATGTTCAAATTAGTAATCATGTTCTCTCTGGCTGCTAGGTTTGATGTTGTACTTGGGAAGGCCATCTGCAGCAAACACTATGCTTCAATTTTATAAGAAGTCTCCTTTACATTTTGGTACAGAGTCCTTACTTTTTTTTGTATTATTTATATTTATAATTATTTGTATATTAAATTTTTTATTTTTTTTTTATTTTTGTTTGAGAGAGAAGGAGAAAGAATGGGTATACCAGGGCCTCTGGCCACTGTAACCTCCAGACATGTACACCACCTCGTGCATCTGGCTTACGTGAGTCCTGGGGAGTCGAACCTGGGTCCTCGAGCTTTGCAGGCCTTAACCACTAAGCCATCTCTCCAGCCCTTATACTAAATTCTAAACATTGGGTTGTCCATAAATTCTCGTTTTTCTTTCTGTATTTCTTTGAGAGAAAGAGGAAAAGAGAGAGAAGGACAGGAAAAGGCAAAGAGTATGGGTGGACCAGGGCCTCTTGTCACCATAGGTTAACTGCAGATGCACATGCCACTTGTGTTTTATATGACTAGTGGGGAATTGAACCTAGACCATCTCTCCAACCACAAATTCTCATTTTTCAACAAGCTACCTCATTAATATAAAATTAAATATGTGAATATATATATATGTAGAGCTATTATGAATAGTATCCTCCAAAAACTATTAACAATCATAATCTCTAAGAAGTGATATTTCAGGTAAATTTTATTTTCCTTTTACTTTTCTATCTTGTTTAATTTCTCACAAAGAAAGCTAATATGGTGGGCTGGAGAGATGGCTTAGCAGTGAAGGCACTTGTCTGCAAAGCCAAAGGACCTAGGTTCAATTTCCCAGGACCCACGTAAACAGATGCACAAGGTGGCACATGTGTCTGGAGTTTCAGTGGCTGGAGGCCCTGGTGTGCCCATTCTCTACCTCCCTCCCTTCCTCTCTCTCTCTCTCTCTCTCTCAAATAATACATATTTAAAAAAAAAAAAGAAAGAAAAAGAAAGCTAATATGGCGCTGGGGTGATGCCAGCCTCGCTTCAATTCTCCAGGACTCACGTAAAGCCAGTTTCACAGTGACACATACATCTGGAGTCTGTTTGTAGTGGCAAGAGGCCCTGTCACCCCCACTCTCTGTATTTCTTCCCTCACTTACAAATTAGTAAAAATATTTTAAAACAAAAGAAGGATAATATAAGATTTTTTGAGTAGTTATGCGGAGGTTGGGGACTGAGCTGCTAAAAGTGCTTGTTTACAAAGCCTGCTGACCCAGGTTTAACTCTCCAGCAACCATATAAAGCTAAATGTAGTGATACATGTATCTGGAGTTCCTTCACAGAGGCAAGAGACCTTGGTGTGCCCATACACACATGCAAATATGGATTTTTAAAAAATATTTTATTTATTTGTTTATTAGAGAGAAGAGAGAATGGGCATGCCAGGGCCTCTAGCCACTGCATACGAACTCCAGACACGTGCACCCTTGTACAGCTGGCTTACGTGGGTCCTAGGGAATCAATCCTGGGTCCTTAGGCTTCGCAGGCAAATGCTATAACCACTAAGCCATTTCCCCAATCCCTGCAAATATGTATTTTTTAAATACAGTTATATAATGCTTAATGATGGGGACACATTCTGAGAAATGCACATAATTCTGTCATTGTGCAAACCTACAAGCTAGCCTGTTGTGTATTTGGTCTGTTGTTGATCAAGACTGTTATAAAGTACATGACTATAGCATTTCTTATTGGTAGTATTAGATGTTGATACTCAACTATTAATTTTTAGACAATTACCAACTGATATTTGGAAATCTCCCTTCAAAATCATTTGCATGTTTGTTATTTCATTTGAGTCTATAACTCTGGTTGGCATATAAATTTTTTCCTGTGTATATTAAATTATATTTCTAATCCATTACTAGGACTATTTCTATTAAAATAGAAATTACATTTCTAACCCACTACTAGGACTGTAACCTCCTTTGACGGAGGTCCCTCAACTGTCTAATGAGGGAAAGAAAAGATGGAGCCAATACCTTCCCAGAGGTCTCTGTCCCTTCTTCCTTTTTGCCTTTCTTGCTTTCAGTTCCCCTGGTTGTTTGTGAACTCAGCCATCGCCTGAGGTAATTATACTCAGGCAGACCCCTCCTGAAGGAACAGTGAGCTGAGTGGCGCACTAAGCCACAGCGCTTAAGACCAAACCTGGAACTTCAAAACAGAAGGAATCCTCAGAGTAAACCTCTTCCCATCCATGGTACTCTCCCACAAAGGACATATGTTCCCACACCTGTACACACCGGGCTCAGTAAAACATCAGTTTTGGCCCTAAGCCCTTAATATAAGGGATTAGAGGTTATATAACTTCTTATTGCCTTTCGTGTAAAAATAAGGAAAGGGCAGTGAGGAAGAATATAATTACTTAAGTAAAAGGTTTTTTTTTTTATAATTTAAGACAAATTATCCTTTTACAGTTTAAGATCAAAAAATAATTTTTGATAACTGAGGCTGAAAATGTCCCAGAATCCTCAGCTTGCTGAAATTATTATTTGCTGAAAAGGTTTAGAGATTCAGGATTATTATATAGTAAATGACTGAATTTAAATCAATGGTGTTGAGAAGTATATTTAAGGTCATAGCTTAAATATTTTTCAAGGTAATTATGAACTAAAGAACTAAGTGTCAAAGACAAAGTTAAATGAAATTCCAGGTAATTTTCTCTTGGATTACAAAAGTTTATTTTTCTCCACAACATGTAGAGATTATTAATAAAGAAAAATAAGTATCGTGACAATGGACAAATCTTCCAGATTAATATGGATAGGTCACAGAGATACTATATGTTACATGATAGATATGATGAGAAAACCATAGGACATTCTGCTATTCTTGTCAAAACTGCAAATCCTGAACTAGACCATGAGGAAACACCAGTCAAACCCAAACAGAAGAATGACCTAGGTAATAGCTGACCTGAACTCTTTTGAAAAAGTTCTTAGAAGGAAGGGACAAAGGAAAGACTGAAAGATGGATCTAGATTAAGGTCTACTTAGGTACAAGTGTCATATTGTAGTTAAAGTCTTGTTTGTAGTAAATACACACTTGGAAGTTTCCAAGTGTAAGTGGCCATAACTGCAGTGTTTTCTCAAACATTCGGGGATGGGGGGGAACATACATGGAAATGCAAACACAACTAAAGAATGATAGAACAGTAGAATGTTACACTCGGAGAATCTGGGTGAAGGGCATATGGAAATATTTTGTACTATTTTTGCAGCTTTTGTATGCCTAAAGTTGCTTCAAAAAAAAAAAAAAAAAAAGAAAAAGAATTCTTTTGAGGCCACACTGCCATGCTGGATGCTCTGCATTTCAGCACTAGGGAGTTACTGTGGGGGTGAGGAAAATTCACTGGATAGACCCAAGACTTGGCCCTTTATGCCTATCTTCAAACAAATATTATTTACGTGGAGTTGAGATGTATACATACACATAGGAAATATATTTGTGGAAGCTACCAATCACTCCAAGATGACTTACCAACACTTCTTTAACCTCAAAATTATCCTTCTACATTAATAAAAAGGTATGCATAGATGGTCATAAATCAATACTTACCTTCTCACTAGTAAGAAGAGCGCACATGGCTGCCTCCCTACAAAGTGCTGTCATGTCAGCGCCAACATAGCCAACAGTCATTTCTGCAAGGAGCCCCAAATCAACATGACTGGAGATGGGCATCTTGGAGGTGATCGCCTGCAGAATTGCCTTTCTTTGTTTAAGCGTGGGAGTCCCAATGACAAGCTACAGGCAAAAGAAAAACAAAAAAAATTACAATATACAATATAAAATCTTTATTCTCACAAGCACTACACTAAAACATTCAGTGCAACATGCTAGACTATCATTTTAAAGCACACCCTCGCCGGGCGTGGTGGCGCACGCCTTTAATCCCAGCACTCGGGAGGCAGAGGTAGGAGGATCGCCGTGAGTTCGAGGCCACCCTGAGACTCCATAGTGAATTCCAGGTCAGCCTGGGCTAGAGTGAGACCCTACCTCGAAAAAAACCAAAAAAAAAAAAAAAAAAAAAAAGCACACCCTCAGATTCTGACTACATAAAAACCTTAATTTTCCAGTGGGAGTAACAGTGGCTGGAAAGTTACAGAGAAAGAGGGAGAGAGAGCCAGGGCCTCCAGGCACTGCAAACTCCAGACGCGTGCGCCCCCTTGTGCATCTGGCTAACGTGGGTCCTGGGGAATTGAACCTGAGTCCTTAGGCTTCGCAGGCAAACGCCTTAACCACTAAGCCATAATAAGCCCCAGCCCCAATAATTTTTTAAATATTTTTTTGTTTTTATTTTTTAATTTATTTGTCTGACAGCAACAGACAGAGAAAGAGGGAGATAGAAATAGAGAGAATGGGTGCGCCAGGGCCTGCCTACAGCCACTGCAAACTCCAGACGCCTGCGCCCCTTCGTGCATCTAGCTAACGTGGGCCAGGTCAGCCCGAGCTAGAGTGAGACCCTACCTTAGGGTTGGGGCTGGGGGGATGGCTTAGCGTTTGCCTGCAAAGCCAGAGGACTCAGGTTCGATTCCCCAGGACCCACGTTAGCCAGATGCACAAGGGGGTGCACGCGTCTGTCGTTTGCAGTGGCTGGAGGCCCTGGCTCGCTGTCCCTCTTTCTCTCTAATAAATAAATAAGTAAATGTAAAAAAAAAATTTTAAAAATTTTTACATTACTGGTAATGCCACGACCTGCACAACAAACTACTGACCGCCTGGCTTCCCAGAACCACCTGACTCTGGAAATAATCAGGAGTACAAAAGAGCCTCATCCAGGCATCAAAGGCATGCAAGGGCCAAAGAGACCGGCTTCCCGGGCCCAGACAAGGACCACTAACCAGCCGGAGGTACTCACTTCTCGGTCGAATCTCCCGGGTCTGCGCAACGCTGGGTCCAGCGCGTCCGGCCTGTTGGTGGCTCCCACGACCAGGACCTCGCGATCCTGGCGGATACCGTCCAGCAGCGTCAACACCTGGGCCACCACGCGGTTCTCGGGGGCTCGGTGCGGGCCTCCTCGACGGGGGCACAAGGCATCCACCTCGTCCAGGAAGAGCAGGCTGGGCCCGCGGCTGGCCATCTCCTGGGCGCGCTGGAAGACGCGCCGCACGTTCTCCTCGGTCTCCCCGGGCCGCGCGCCCTGCAGCGCGGGGCCGCACACGGCCAGCAGCTCGGCGCCCAGCTCGCGGGCCACGGCGCGCACCAGCTGGGTCTTGCCCACGCCGGGGGGCCCGGCCAGGAGCACCCCGCGAGGCACCGCCAGCCCCAGCGCGGCCAGGGCGCGCGGGTACCGCCGTGGGAGGCGCAGGAGCTCCCGCAGCGAGTCGGCCGCCTCCGACAGACCTCCCAGGGGTATCTCGGCCCGCGGCTCCGCTCCGGACGGAGGCTCCTCGCTGAGGACGATGCGGGTCCCCGGAGTGACCAGGCCGGCAGGGTCGGGGTCAGGAGCCCCGCCGACGATGTGCAGGGCGGCGACCGGGCCCACGGCGCCGGGCGCAGCGGTCACCACGTGGCCCCGAGAGACCGGCCGGTTTCTCAGCAGCTCCTGCGCGGCCTCCAGCACCGCGGCCGCACTCGGGCTCCCCAGGGGCGCCCGCCGGCGTCCGCAGCACCGGCCACACGGCGACGCGCCGCAGGGGAGGGCAGGGCACCAGCTGCAGGCTGCTCGGGCCGAGGCTCCCCGAGGACGCCCGCGCCCCGCCCGCCGCCCCGGGGCTCGCGCACTGCGGGTCCAGCTGCACAAAGCCGTCCGCTCCATCCCGCCGCGGCCAGGCCGTGCACAGGCAGCAGCCGCCGCCCGGCAGCGCGATCCGCACCGCCGAGCCCAGGCGCGCGCCCAGCGAGCGGAGGGCGGCCGGGCCCAGGCGGCAGCGCTGCGTGCCCCGGTCCCTGGCATCTACCGGCAGCAGTTTTAAGAGCGGCCCGTCGGGAAAGGGAGCCGAGTCCCGAGCCATGGCACAAGGAACAACGGTGCCACGGGACCCGGGCACGAAATCCACTCGGGCAGCGCAGGGGAAAACTACGAGCTTCCGCGCCGGAAGCGGGTGGTGCGCATGCGCCGGGGATGACTTTCGAACAGCTGACTGAAGGTCCCCAGAGCGAATGGGAAAGACAGTCAGTGCGCCCGCCCGCCCGCCCTTAGAATTGTGGTCCTCTTTGCTAAAATGAAGTTGCTCTTCCTGGAGCTTTATGGTCTTTACAGGGCTTCCGTGTGAGTTAGCATCACTAATGCATTGACCTTGAGCCTTAGAGGTCACGTTAGGAGTAGCGAGCATTGCATACTCTTTCTCGCCCTCGAACTGGAGCATCTCTACTGCTGCCATTGACCTATCAACCAATGCTGTGAAGAAGCTCTGAGTCTTCCCTATGGGCACAGTATTTAGGGGTGCTCCAGTGATAACATCTTTTTTGGTGACGTGTAGCTGAGATTACAGCCTTGGTGCCTACTATAGCCGGTGTTTCCAACCTGTTTGGAAAATCCGGGCAACCTTATACTTGCATATCAGTTGAGAAGCAGTGTGTGGCATTGAAAAAAGAGAAAAAAGGAAACGTGGGCTGATAGGTTTGTAGCACACCAGTGCATTTGTCAGACTCACTCCTTTGAATGGCAACAACTTAATCCCTAGTCTTCTGTTCCTGGACGAGGGCTTACGGTTTGGATACAGGACTACTAAATCCCGATCCTAGCAGAGGCGCGGCTATCCGTCTACACACTCAAGACCACAGCCCACCGCTCTTTCCCTATGCTTTCGGCCTTTCCTCTTCCACAGGAATTCTTTCCTCTTCCCAGAAAGCTAATTTTCTATATTTTTAAAATATTTTATGTTTATTTGACAGAGAGAATGAGTGAGCCAGTAGGGACTGGGGAATCAAATCTGGGTCCTTTGGCTTTGCCAGCAAGCACCTTAACCACTAAGCCATCTCTTCAGCCCAATTTTCTATTTTAACTCTTATTAAAGAGAACTATAGATATTACCTACAGAATGCAAGAAAAATATGCCTTGTTTTTAATCCTATTCGAGTTTACTACTTTATTTTTTCCCACCTTTGCTGCAGCATTTTTATTTTTATTTTTGGTTTTTCAAGGTAGTGTCTTTCTCTAGAGTCCAGGCTAACCTGGAATTAGTCTCAGGCTGACCTCTAACTCACAGCCATCCTCCTCCCTCAGCCTTTCTGAGTGCTGAGATTAAAGGTGTGTGCCACTAAACCTGGCTTTGTAATCTAAAGTTTATTTATTTATTTATTTGACAGAGAAAAAGGGGGAGAGGAGAGAGAGAGAGAGAGAGAGAGAGAGAATGGGCATGCCAGGGCCTCCAGCCACTGCAAACAAACTCCAGACGCGTGTGCTCCTTGTGCATCTGGCTAACGTGGGTCCTGGGGAATTGAACCTGTGTCCTTTGGCTTTGCAGGCAACTGCCTTAATAGCTGAGCCATCCCTCCAGCCCTGCAATCTAAAATTTTAAGATAACGGTAGTTGATATTGGACGTAATGCCAAAGTTGGGAAGTTGATAGCAAACTAAAAGATATAAACCTCAATAGGACTGTGGGGGGATTGTCTGGAGCCTGAAGAGGGTGAGAAGAAGGGCCCTGAAGAGGGTGAGAGGAAGCCTAATCCTAAAGCCATGGGCTCTGGCTTGTAATTCCCAGTGCCAAAAACCAGTTATACCCCACAATGAGCTGTTAGTCAGGGAGACCTATGAGGTCCCTAAAACAAGGCAGGCGCTTTCAAATTTTTTTGTTTATTTTTATTTATTTATTTGAAAGTGACAGACAGGGAAAGAGGCAGAGAGAGAGAGAGAGAGGGAGAGAGAATGGGCGTGCCAGGGCCTCCAGCCACTGCAAACGAACTCCAGATGCATGCGCCCCCTTGTGCCCCTGGCTAACGTGGGTCCTGGGGAATCGAGCCTGGAACCAGGGCCCTTAGGCTTCACAGGCA
Source organism: Dipus sagitta (assembly GCA_036346955.1). Classification (NCBI taxonomy): domain Eukaryota; kingdom Metazoa; phylum Chordata; class Mammalia; order Rodentia; family Dipodidae; genus Dipus; species Dipus sagitta. Next base: position 86,030,677 of record CM070779.1, on the reverse strand, counting down.
AGCACTTAACTGCTAAGCCATTTCTCCAGCCCCAAGGCAGGCTCTTTTAAAGCATTACCCACCAGAGCTAAAAAAAAAAAAAAAAAAAAAAAAAAAAAGATATATTGTGGAAGACACCACACACTGCCAACACATGACATTGAGAGATGAAAGATCATGCTGGAATTTAGAAGGAAGACAGCGCCCTGATGGCCAGCCGTCATAATGCTGGAAAGTGCTACATGAGCTGCTGGGGGAACATGGTCACCAACATTATGAGCAAGCAGGGGATCCTGCTAGATATGAAATCAACCAGCCTGACAAGACATACATACCTGTGCAATAGTGGCACTCAGCCTAGGCAGGTAACTAATGGCTCTCTGAGTTAGTAAGAAACCTGTGCAGTGAGAAGGAACTCATAACTGGTGCTGGGAACCAAGTTAGAATCCTATGGGGATGAGAGTCATGGATTCCAGTGAGAAACATCCACTAGTCTTTGGCCAACGAAGAGGCTACACCCATCAAAATCTCTATCTTAATTAACTATGCTTATCCTCTTTAATCCATCTGCTCTCATTCTCCATTGGCAAATCTGTTTTCTCTTTTACAGAAGGCAGCAAAAATTTGGGAGAGGGCTGGAGAGATGACTCAGATGTTAAGGCAGTTGCCTGCAAGGCCTAACGACCTGATTCAATTCCCCAGTACCCACCTTAAGCCAGATGCACAGTGGTGCATGCATCTAGAGTTCATTTGCAGCCGCTGAAGCCCCTAGAATGCCCATTTTCATTCATATTCTCTCTCACTACATATATATATATGTATATATATATATATATATATGTATATATATATATATATATATATATAATCTCCATCTCTCTAGCTCTCTGTCCTCTCTTCTCTCTTTGCTTGTAAATAAATAAAAATATGATTTTTAAATGGAGAGAATCAAAATCCATCAATGTGACATGAAAAGACAGCTGACTCCCCATCATGACATGAGCCACCTCTTGCACATCAGCCAGGGTCCAGGTGACACAATAGAGGAAATGGCAAATTAAGCGAGTGGGCTGTTGTCATGGGGAGCCTGCCAACCTGCACCAGGGAGATGGTAATACACACTGAGGACGCTCAAAACATATCAAGACAGAAATCCAGAAGTTGCTGAGAGCTTAGCACTAAAGTAGACTTATATACAGCTGCCGTGGTGGTTTGATTCAGGTGTCTCCCATAAACTTAGGTGTGCTGAATGCTAGGTCCCCAGCTGATGGCAATTTGGGAATAAAAGCCTCCTGGAGGAAGTGTATTGTTGGAGGTGGGCTTATGGGTGTTATGGCCAGCTTCCTCTTGCCAGTGTTTGGCACACTCTCCTGTTGCTGTTGTCCATCTGATGTTGACCAGGAGGTGATGTCCACTGTCCCCTCATGCCATCATTTTCCCCTGCCATCATGGAGCTTCCCCTCTAGTCTGTAGGTCAAAATAAACCCATTTTTCCCATAAGCTGCTCTTGGTTGGGTGTTATTTGCCAGCAATGTGAACCTGGCTGCAACACCCACCAAGACTGGGGAATATTGTGGGAAAGGGGGTGGAAAGATTGTAACAGCCACAGGGTAGGAAGGTGTATCCAGAGGCATTGCCCCTCACAATGACTCAAGGCTGGTCTCACAACCCATGACCCATAACTCCATGGTGAAAACTAGTAATCCCACTGAGGAGGTCCCTCAGGGGAGGAGGGGAATGGTATGAATGCATGATTGGTCCATGCAACAAAGTTTATAATTAATAAAAATATTTTAAAATGGCTTACACATTCTTATTTTTTTTTCTCCCTCTCTCTCTCTTTTTGATCGCATTAGTATCTGGTCTCTTTGTGTTCAAATTTTTCAATAACAGTTTGCATTTTCTGAAATAAGCCTTTTTTCTGACTCATGAAGGGATAGTTAAAATGCCTATCAAGTTATTTAGTTATTTGATCATGGTGCCAATAGCTCAAAAATTTTCTTTTATTCCAATTCCAAAAAGTTTTGAGGGTCTAGAAATGGGAAAGAAGACTAAATAAGGGCGTGATAGCTATCTTAAATGTGTAAAGGATTATAATGTAAAAGAGCTGGTGTGTATTTGTATGTATTGACAATACAGAACTATCTAGGAAATGAAAGGTTAATGAAGTAGACCTAAAATAGATCTTTCTCCTCATATTTTGAGCATATCCATTTGAAAGATAGAGCCAGTATAACCAACATAACCAATGCCACTATAGGAAAGCCAACATAGGGAAGCATGTAAGAGTAGACCAACATTGGTGTTCTGCAATGATTGGAAACTTTAATATTAGGATATATTATTCAGAACCAAGCTAGAGGCCCTTGTAGGTCACACAATCAGGAAATAGTCATTTAATCCTTCCTCTTAGAGGTCCGACCATCTATTACCTTAAGTCACAAACAGTATTAAAAGGAGTTCCTGTTTTGGGGCCTCCAACTCTTTTACACTCACTCCAGCAGATCTATACAAATATTTCCGAATCAGTTGGTAAAATCCATCCTGCTTTGTTGGCTCAGACCATGTACAACACTATTATTACAACCATCTCTAACATATTCCTATAGAAAACCATGTTAAGCTAGCATGATGGCTCACACCTGTAATTGCAGCACTTTGGAGGCTGAAGGCAGAGTTGCCACAAGTTCCAGGCCAGCCTGGGATGAAGAATGAGACCTTGTATCAGGAAAAAAAGAAAAGAAAATGAAAGGAAACTGGCGGGAGGGGAGGGTGCGGGCGTGTGATCCTCTTGCTTATTTGTTCATGATCCCAAGTTCAGTCGTTTGGTGAATTAAAGCACCAAAAGTTTTATCCACTAGAGGGAGCCCCAGACTAAGAAACTTGACTTGAAGGTCTCAACTGTGACTTTTAGTAGGTTTTTCCTGAATTCACACCCAGCTACACGAAACATTTCATCTATATTATCTTGTTTATATGTTGTATTATTATAGTGTTTGTTCAGGCTGGTATGATAAAATACCATAAGCAAGGTAGGTTAATAATTCCTTAAGGTTTTGGAGGCTGGGAAGGGAAAGATCAAGGTGCTGGCTGGTTCAGTGTCATGTGACACTTTCTGCTTCAGATGCCTTTGCACTAGTTCCTCACACGGTGGGGGTGGGGGGGAATGTGACTAGCTCTCACAGGCCGCTTTTAGAAAGACACTGTTAGTTACCTTACTCATTGCTGTGGCCAAATACCTAAGAAGAAGTAGCTTTAAAAAAGAAAGGATTTTTTTTTTTTTTTTCCAGATTACAGCTGGAAGGGATACTTCTCCTCCCGCTGAAAAGGGACATGGCAGCAGGAGCAGGAGACAAGCTGGCCTCATCCTCTTCACAGTCAGAAGCAGAGGACAAACAGGAAGTGAGGCCAGGCTACAAAACCTCAAGGCCCGTCCCCAGTAACCCACTTCCTCTTGCAAGGCTTCACCTCCTGAAGCTTCTACAACCTTCCCAAATAGCAGAGCCAGCTAGGAACCAAGTGTTCAAACACATGAGCCTATGGTGAATTTTGTATTCAAACCACACAGATACCGGTCTTCTTCGTGAGGGCTCCATCCCCAGAGGCTGACTGCTTCCAAAGGCCCTATCTCTTCATACTATCATTTGAGGATGGGGACTGTAACACAAGTTTTGTAGTAGAAACAAACATTCAGATGATAGCATATGTATATGACTTATTTTTCCACATATAACTTAGTTTCCAAGTTAAAATTTATTTCTATATTAAATATTAAAATGAGAGTCTCAGGATGGCACTTGCTGACAGGAGTTCAATACCCCTCAACACCTACATAAAGCCATACACAAAGCAGCCACTTTGTAAATGCATCCATAAACCCAACTCACCTATGGCAACAGAACGCAGAGTCAGGAGAATCCAGATCTGAGCAATAGCAGCAAAAGTGGAAGGAGTGCACAACTTTAACCTCAGCACTCGGGGGATCACTATGAGTTCAAGGCTAGCCTGCGCTACAGAGTGAGTTCCAGGTCAGCCTATGCTAGAGTTAGACCCTATCTCAAAAAAATATATATATATATGGAAGGGGAGGAAAATTCCCAGAGGTTGTCCTCCGACTTCCACAAGCAACAGTAGCACATGTGTGTGCCCATACACACACACATTATACACATGTGCACGCACGCACACACACACACACACACACACACACATAAATAAATAATAAAAGCTTAAAACATTTAAACAAGTGTTTCTCCTCCAATCAAAGCTTTAGTGATATCTGGGTGTGGTGGTGCATGCCTTTAATTCCAGCACTCAGGAAGCTGAGGTAGAAAGATCACTGTTAAATTCGAGGCCAGCCTGAGACTACACAGTGAATTCCAGGTCAGCCTGGGGTACAGTGATACCCTACCTCAAAAAAAAAAAAAAAAAGAAAGAAAGAAACACAAGCTGGAGAGATGGTTTATCAGTTAAAGTCCTTGCCTGCAAAGCAAAAGGACCCAGGTTCGATTCCACAGGACCCATGTAAGCCAGATGCACAAGGTAGTACATGCATCTGGAGTTTGTTTGCAGTGGGTGGAGGCTCTGGCATGCCCATTCTCTCTCCTTCTCTCTGTCTCTCTGTTTCTCTCTCTCTCTCTCTCTCATATAAATACATAAATAAATAAATAAAACAAAAAACAGCTAGAGAGATGACTTAGTGGTTAAGGCACTAGCTAGCAAGGCCAAAGACTCAGGTTCAATTCTCCCGTGCCCACATAAAGCCAGATGCACAAGATGGCATGTGCATCTGGAGTTCATTTGCAGTGGCTGGAGGCCCTGGCACACCCATTCTCTCAATATATCTTTGTCTGTCTCTTCCTCTCTCTCATAAATAAATAATTTTTTTTAAAAAAATTAGTGATAGAACAAGTTAATCCCAGCACTTAGGAGGCAGAAATAAGAGGGTCACTGTGAGTTCAAAGCCAGCGTGAACTGAATTCCAGGTCAGCCTGGGCTACAGCAAGACCCTACCTCGAAAAAATAGAAAGAAAGAAATAGATCATTGGAATTTATCTTGCTACAGTCTAGAAACCTTTTAAGCTTCGAATTGTTTCAAATACCTTCACTAAGAAAAATCTTTCCTGAGATTTTCCTGGAGAGATGCATGCAACAAAGTTCCTCTTGATTTTATTTACTATATTCAAAGTTATAGTTTGTATAATGTTAAATTAAACATAAAATTCTTAGCAGCATTGTCTAGAATTTAAAAGACATAATTGTTGCTTTTTTAGAATAATGATCAAGTATGAATTTTGTGTCTTTGGCATGTATAATGTTATATAATAAGTATAGTTCAGCTCATGAAGCAGCCATAATCGTGAAAAAGCCATGGAAATGGTTGAGTCAGTTATCATGAGTCATCTGCAGATAATGAATGCTGAACTTATCTGTGTTTTCATTGTCATGTTGTGTTCAGCCCTAGTATACTTGAACATTAGCAATGATTATGTTATAATAGATGAATACAAAGATTCGTTTATCCACACTGGGAAAAGCATGACTTCAAGGGCCTTCATCTCACTGTGTACATGCAGGTATATCAAGTGTGTTACTTCCACAACCACCGAATATGCCAAACAGATGTCCTCAACTTAAAATCTATAACTAAAATCCCCTGAAATAAATCATCAAAACTGCTCTTTAGAATGTGTCATCTTGCTTCTTTTTTATGTGGCCAGGCTAGAATTAATTCTTAAAAATATTTAAAGTCAAGGGAAGGAGAGTGAAAATATTTTCAGGACTGCAAGTGATTTCTAGGCTCGGGGGCACACACCATCATTCTGGAGGTCTGCTCTTTTCCTTTCCTTCCCCTCTTTCCTTTCCTTTTCTTTTCTTTTTAATCAAATAGGTTTATTAGGGTTTCTTACAGGAGCTATACTACCAAAGAAAATGTTTCTTCCTTCCCCAGCAACCATGGGCTGCCTGTGGATCTTCATGGAGAGATGGGACTCATGAGTCCCTCCTCCCTAGTAACCATTAACTGCCTATCCATCCTCAAGGAGTAGGTGGGTCCTCGTGAGCCCCTCTCCCACCCACGATGAAATGTTGACAGGCCCAATCTTCCACAGGTCTTCTGCAAGTAATCATAGCAGTGGGGAGTTCAAAAGTGCAGTTGCATGTCGTACCAGAAAATAGTGTTTCACAACATTCCACGCCTTCCTCTAGCTCTTATATTCCTTCCAGCCCCTCTTCACAATGTTTCCCGAGCATTGGAAAGGGTGATATAGATGTCCCATGTAGGACTGAGCATTCAGCAGTCACTTATTCTTAGCACTCTGAGCAGTTATTAATCTCTGCAGTGAGTGTCACCCACTATATAAAAGCTTCCCTGACAAAAACTGACAGCAGAACTGATCTATGGGCGTAAACATAAACATTTAGAAGACAATTTGATAAATGGAATCATGCTTATTTAGCAAAACACCAGCCACCAGCAGCAGCATCCTCACTAGGGACTACGACCTCCCCAGCCATGGATTTTTGCCTGGGTTGATACTACCAAGTGTGAATTCCATCCTGTGGAGTAGGCTTTAAATCCAATCAGAAAGTGATGGTTACCCCCATAACAGTCATGCTACAATTGCACCAGTGGGGGCATCTTCCTTGTCAGGTCAGTAGTATAGCATGGCGATCTATTCTTTTATTAAAAATGTATTTATCTATTCATTTGCAATAGAGTGTGGATGGCTGTGCTAGGGCCTCTTGCTGCTGCAAATGAACTCCAGATGCATGGCCCACTTTGTGAATCTGGCTGTATGTGGGCACTGGGGAATCAAACCTGGGCCAGTAGACTTTGTAAGCAAGCACCTTTAACCATCTTCCCAGCCCCATTTTTCAAAACATGTTTCTTGGTGCTAGGGAGATGCCTTGGTGGTTAAAAGGCATTTGCTTGCAAAGCCTGAGCTCAATTCCCCAACCACCCACATAAAGCTAGATGGCTATTAGTTTGCAATGTCAAGAGACCCTGGCGTGCACGTGTGTACGCGTGTGTGCGCGCGCGCGCACACACACACACACACACACACAATAAATAAATAAATAATTTTTTAGGGTTAGATTTCTTTTATAAATTTTATTTATTTGCATGTGTGTGTGTCTTTGTATGTGTATGGGGACACTACCTTGTACACATGTGCAATCTTGTGCACCTGTGTCACCTTGTGCATCTGACTTAAGTGGGATCTGAAGAGTGGAACATGGGTCCAGGCAAGTGCCTTAACCACTAATTCACCTCTCCAGCCCTATTGGGGTATTTTTAATGCACTTGAAATAGTCCCAAATCTCACACAGTAAGGGCTCATCCCATAACACTTCCCCCCTTTATATGCTAATCATAAGTCCCACCAACTATAAACTGGAATCCCACAATTCCTCTCTCAGGTTTCATTAATTTGCAAAGACTGCTCATGGACCATGGAAGGACACTGATTACATTGGTTTACTAATGAAGGACCCAGATGAACAGCTAAATGTAGACATACAACGGGTGAGGTCTAGAAGGATCCTGAATGCAGGAGGTTCTGGTCCATGTCGCTGTGACTCCATCCCTGGCACACACATGTCTTCAGCATCTTGGAGGCTTCCCAGGACCCACAGGTCAGGGATGTGTATGCAGGCTCCCTCGTGGTGGCATGGCTGATGATAAATCCCATGTCAATCAGCTCTCCTCTCTTTGTAGAAGGAGGTAAGCACCGAAAGCCCCAAGACTGCAATCACAGTCAGTCTTTCTTGTCGCTAATCCCTGCTTCAGGAGTCCAGAAAGAGTCACCTCATTTGCCTCACTAGAAAAAAGAGACAAAAGACATTCTAAGCACCTAGGAAATCCCAAGGGAGTTAGAAGCTGTGTGTCAGGAACTGTGAACAAAAACCAGTATGTACGTTTCTTACCACACAAAAGGAGGGAAGGCTTCTCTGAGGAAGTGACATCCTAGCTAGGTCCTCGCAGGTGAGGAGGGGCCAGGCAGGAGTGGAGGAGGAGTGGGAGAGTGTACAAGTAGAAGTTGAAACCTAAGCTGTCTTTGTCCTGAGGTTCGAATGTTTTCTCTGCATGAGCAATTAAAAGAAGCCTTGTTTTCTTTGACACTTATTTTCTAATATTGTTACATATACCTGCTACTTATAGTTAGTGCTAAATAAACACTTGCTGGATCGAATTTGATTGAATGGAAGGAATGGAGATGGTGACTCATGTTGTGAAAGACCTGGTTCCAGCCAAAACATCCAACTCTACTCAGGATAGACCTAGGTGAACTTCATAACCATTGGGCTGATCACTGAGGAAGAAGTCCTCTCCTGACAGGCTACACTTCCTGCCATTCATATCACTCATTCCTTCTGCATTGTATACTTTTAAGTTTTTGATTAAATCAATCATTTCAAGAGCCTATTAAAATTCAGAATGATCTCTGTAATTGTGTTTGGCATGTGAAATGCCTCCCTCCTCCCATCCTCTATCATAGGCTGATGTGTTTGAACACTTGGTCCCCAGCTAGTAGCACTGTTTTGGAAGGTTGGGAGACCTTTAGGAGGTAGAGCCTTGCTGAATGAAGTGGGTCACTGAGGTGGGCCTTGAGATTTTATAGTGCAGCACCACTTCCTGTGTACCCTCTGCTTCCTGGCTGTGGATGCAATGTGATTAGCTGGCCTACTTCTCCTGCCACCATGCCTTCTCCATCATAAACTGCATCCCTGGAGCTAGGCCAGAATAAACTCTTTTTTCCCCCCTTTAAACTGTTTCTTGTCAGGTATTTTGTCCAGCACAAGTAAGATAACTAATATAAAAAAATATGTACAAGAAGTGGGACCATTGGTGTGATAAACTTGGCCATGTGCTTCATATGCCTTTATGACTGGCTTGTGGGAGGAATGGGGAAGGATTTTGAACTTTGGGCTAGAGAAGCTCTTCATTGATATAAGCAGATCTTAAGGCAATTCTAGTGGGAGTTTGGAAGACCAGAAGGTCAAAAGAAATGCGGACTATGGATACTGCGCCCTGAGGTTTCAGAGGGGAGCAAGGGCTCTATTGGGAACTGGGACATGGGAAGTTCATGTTATAATCTGATAAGGAAATTGGCTATATTCTGCTGTGTTCTGAGAACTTGAATATGGCTTAATTAAAAGTAATAGACTGAGCTGGGCATGGTGGCACATGTCTTTAATCCCAGGACTCAGGAGGCAGAGGTAGGAGGATTGCCATGAGTTCAAGGCCCCTCTGAGACTACATAGTGAATTCCAGGTCAGCCTGGGCTACAGCGAGGTCCTACCTCAGAAATAATAATAATAATAACAAGGTAACAGACTAGTGTGTCTGGAAAAGGAAATTTCAAGGTGGAATACTATTGAGTCAGTGACATGGTTTTTGTTCACAGCACTCATCCATATCTACAATTCAAGAGAACAACTGAGTCAAAAGATATGAAAAATGTACCAGTTGGTGAAAAAAGAAATAAATTTAAAGTTTTCCACAATGAGAATGCTAAGAACGCAACTGTCATTGTTAAAGTGACTGAAGAGAAAACCATAGCTCTGCACTGGGACAGTAGGAAAGGTGACCTGCGGGCAAGACTCCACCCGTTGAAGGCTCTACCTTGTGAAAATGCAAACTCTTATTTTTAAAATATTATTTATATATTTATTTGAGAAAGAGTATGAATGTGTCAGGGCCTCATGCTGTTGCAAACAAGTTCTAGGTGTATGTGCCACTTTGTATATCTGGTTTTATGTGTGTACTGGGGAATCAAACCTGTGGCAGGCTTTGAAAACAAGAACCTTTTAACCACTGAGCAATATCTCTAGTTAAAGAATGCAAATTCTTTTAAGAAAATTTCAAGAGTATGCATTCCTTTTTAAAATTATTTTTATTTATTTATTTGACACAGAGAGAAAGAGGCAGATAGACAGAGTGAGAATGGGCACACCAGGGCCTCCAGCCATTGCAAACGAACTCCAGACGCATGCACCCCCTTGTGCATCTGGCTTACGTGGGTTCTGGGGAATTGAGCCTCGAACCGAGTTCCTCAGGCTTACAGGCAAGCATTTAACTGCTAAGCCATCTCTCCAGCCCAAAAGAGTATGCATTCTTTAGCATGAAGAAGGCCTGAAGGGAGAATGCTAACGGGGTTCTTTGTTCCAGGAAAGCAACAGCCTAGGGAAGTGTTCTCCCCAGGGTCAGCACATGGAAGTTGCTGTCCAAGGGGGCCAAGCTCTATCTTGAGATAGAAGCAGATCTTACCAGCACCCTCTATGAGGTATTGGTCTTACAGACATTAAAAATGCAAGATAGAGGTGGTCATAGCATCTTGCTTCATGGTTTCATAGGCTGGGCAATAGGAAGCAGATTCCTGCCAAGGAGGCCCTGAGGGGTCATTGTGTGAAGCAGTAAAGATGAAGCCTAAGTTACAATAGAGACCCCAAGATGTTAGAGTTGTTGGTCCAGGAGACATCCACCAAGGATATCTGTAGGATCAAAGTGAGCCTGCCCCCAAAGAGAAGCTATGTGTGTTCCAAGCAACAAAGCTGGAGGTGTGGAGTTACTCAAACCTTGTAGAGTCCAGAACATACCAAGAACTCCAGAAATTGGACACAAAATGGCACTTTTTGATGTTTTCTCTGCTGGGTTTCTGTCTTGATTTAGTCTGATCTTTCTTTGCTATATCCTATTCTTCTATTTTGGAATGGAAATATTTTTTCTCTGCCATTACATGTTGGAAGTATGTAATTTGTCTTTTGATTTTACATGGGGATCACAATTAAGAGATTTCTGTGACTCTCAGAAGAGACTGTGGGCTCTTGAATACTGTTGGGACTATTAAAGACTATGGGAACTTTTGAAGTTGGACTAAGTATGTTTTGCATCATGAGATGACCCTGATCTTGTTGCAGGTACTGAGAACAATGGAGTCTTTCTTAGCTTTGGGTACCTTAGATCAGGTGTTAGAGCAGCAGACTATAACAATCACGAAAACTCTCCAAGCCAGTGGCTCTTTAGCCCTTTGTCTCTTGGTTGCACAAAAAGGCAAAGGGGGATAGAAGAAAGGCATGCAATTTGGGATATGCCAGTGAGATTTACTGAAAAGAGAGAGAAAACACTCTCCATAGAGAGAGTATAGGGGACTCAAAAAGAGTTGCTGACCAGCCCTCAGCTTTTATAGGTTCAGAACAAGTCGGAGTGATGACTCATGTGGAAATTAGCCATTGGCCAAGTACAGATTGTGATAGGTCTACATAGACCCTTTCAGAGGCTCTGACTGGTGAAGAGATGAGGTGAGTTGGCATAGGCTCAAGGAGGGCCCATCAAGATTCTAATGAAGTAAGGAAGTGGACAGCCCATCAAAATTCCAAGGAACTTGTGGGTGCAGGAAATGGGGAGAACAACAGGCAAAGTGAGGTGGTCAGCCAGCATCCTGATGAGTCTGTGTAGGACATCTAAGAAGACTGATGTCCTTGAGGGCCTGTGACCCTGACTAGCTGCCAACAAGGCATGCTTCCTGGCTCCTCATCTCTACCAATCCTATGGGGCAGGGCTGTGGTGTGGTTTGCATATGAAATGTCCTCCATAGCTTATGGCTTGAAGACTGTTTTGGAAAGTTGTGTAACCTTTAAGAAGTGGAGCCTTGTTGGAAGAAGTAGATCCCTAGCGGGTAGACCTTAAAGTTTTATAGCCTGGCTCCAATTCCTGTTGGCCCTCTGTTTCCTGGCTGTGGATACAATGTGAACAGCTGGCCTACTTTTTCTACAATCATGCCTTCCCCGTCATGATAGACTGTACCCCTCCCTGGATCTGTAAGCCAGAATAAACCGCTTCCTTTCTTAAGTTGCTTCTGGTCAAGAATTTTTGTCCCAGTAATGAATAAAGCAACGAACATAGTAACCGTTGTTAATGTTCAGGTATGATGTCTTAAGATTGAATATGATTGTGCTTGGCAACCATGTGCAGTTAGCTTATCTAAACACTTAGCTACCCTTTTCTAATCATATTATTAATAGACATCCTTTTCACCTTAATTGGATATTACAACTACCTCCTCTTCTTTACATTCATCCTCTATTTCCTGTATCAGTTATTTCATTTCTGGGACAAAACACTTGACTAGTAACAGCTTATGGAAGGAAAGGGTTTATTTCAGCTTACAGTTTTGAAGAGAAGTTTCTATCATATCCAGGGAGAGCACGGAAGGAGCATACATATGTTATCACATCATCACATCAGGAGAGAGGAAGTCTGAAAGCTGAGTGCACCAAGTGGGATTGCGTTATAACACCCCAAGGCCTGCCCACAGTGACACGCTTCCTCCAGCAAGGTTCGACTTCCTGAAGGCTCCAAACTTTTCCAAATAGTGCCACTAACTAGGGGTTGACTATTCAAACACTCAAGGCTATGGAAGACATTTTAAATTCAGACCACCACATTGCCATTTCTTTATATTGCCTAGAAAACTACTGTACTGACTGGATTGAAGATTATATATAATATATGTTAGATATGAGAATTTACTCTAATAAACGTTATCATTGGCCTAATAATATATAAGATTTGATCTTCAGGTCTCAGCCAGAAAAATTAGGCATGGGAATAAGGATGATATTGTCTGAAATGGTTTATTTACAGAAACTACAAGGAAAGTTTACTAACTTTCCATTCCCTACTCCAAGCTAAATGTTCCCTCTGTGGATTTCAATGCTCTATGCATATTATGTGGCTACTATGATGGTTAATTTTGTCAATTTGATGGAAATTAGAATCACCATGGAAACAAACTCCTAGGTGTGGCAGTGAAGGATCTTCTAGATCACACTAATTGAAGTGGAAAGACCCATCCTAACTGTGGGTAGTACCTTTTCATGAGTTGGGGCCCCAGACGGAATAAAAAGAAAGAAAGCAGGTCTGCAGAGATGGCTCAGTGGTTAAAGGTACCTGCTTGCAGAGCCTGACAGCCCTGGTTCAATTCCCCAGTATCCACATAAAGCCAGATGCACAAAGTGGCACATGCATCTGGAGTTCATTTGCAATGACAGGAGTCTGTGGCATGCCCATGCCCATTCTGTCTCTGTCTTTCTCTACCTCTTTCTCTCTGTCTCTCTCTATTTTTTTTTTGAAAATAAAGAAAGCTGAATATGAATATTGACCATTCTGTGTTCACTGACTGTAAATTGAATGTGACTAGCTGCTTCAGGCTTTTGTCACCATGTCACCATGTCACCATGCCTTCCGGTCGTGATGGACTGTATGCCTCTAACTGTAAGCCAAAATAAACCTTCCTCCATTAAGTTGCTTCTGGTAAGCTATTTATTTTGTCACAGCAGGGAGGAAAGGAGCTAATGTAGCTCCTCTATGAATAGCACTTAGATAAGTGACTATCCTGTGTCACTGTTGTGTTATCCTTCTCTGTCTGAACCCTTCAAAGACAGAAAATGAACTTTTCTCTGCATGCTCTGTACCTACCAAGGAACTTAAAGCATTTATGTGTAAAATAAAAATCTGTTGAGCAAATTAATGAGCAATGGTAAGACTGGACTGGTCAAATGAAATTGCATCAGGAAAAAAATCAATACTACGTCTTCTGTCATTCTTTGTGCCAGGCATGTGCCAGCCAGTGAGAAGGAATGGCACCTTGAGAACCATAGAGATGAGAGGGCATAGTCAATGGTGTCTACCCCACAAACAAGCACTTTACTCCAGTCCATTCATGTAAACCCTCTGAGAATATTTAATTTATATTCTTTGCTTCAAAATTGTAACTTAGTCCGAGATCCTTTAGCACTACCCATTCATGTATGCATGTGATTGCATCGTTAGCCAGTTATTCAACATGACTGTGCATTATCTTTCTACTGAGATATTTTTAAAAATATTTTATTTATTTATTTATGAGAGAGAAAGAGACAGATAGAGAGAAAGAGAGAATGGGCGTTCCACGGCCTCTAGCCACTGCATACAAACTCCAGACACGTGTGGCCCCTTGTGCATCTGGCTTAGGTGGGTCCTGGGGAATCAAACCTGGGTCCTTAGGCTTCACAGGCAAATGCCATAACTGCTAAGCCATTTCCCCAGTCCCCTCTACTGAGATATTCAAGTAATTTGGAAAGTCAGATCCCTCTATAATAATTTCTAATTTTGCTCTCTAGTCCAACATTGAGAAAACGCAGTGTTCAATAATTAAATCTGTCTGTTTCCTAAATTACTAGCAAATTCACTCAGATTTGTTTGAATTTAGGAGGAGGATCTTAAAGTCTCAGAAAATTTGGCTTGGTTATTACTCGTAGGTATAAAAAAAAACTAAGAGTGTTACTCAATCCTAATGACTTCTGTAACTTTCTAACATTCACACTTATCTAGTAGTTCATCTATTATATCCAGTCTTGTTTTATAGACTGAGCTAGAAACAAAACCAGCCCTGAGATACAGAAGTGACTGTCTGAAAATTATGTGCTCATTATGATAGAAATTGGGAACCATGGGCTAGAGAGATGACTCAGTGGTTAAGGTGCTTGCCTACAAAGCCATATGACCCAAGTTTGATTCTCCAGTACTCACATAAAGCCAAATGCACAAAGTGGCACATCTGGAGTTTGCTTGCAGTGGCTAGAAGCTCTGGCATGCCCTTTCTCTATATATCCATCTGCATTTCTCTCTCTCTCAAATAAATGAATAAAATATTCTTTAAGAAAAGAAATTGGGAACCAGGTAGCTCATGTTGCAGGCAGTTTGGTCAGGGTCATGGGCCCTTCAAGGAGAGATAAACGTTGATCTGTCCTGCCATCCAACAATAAGGCAATTCCAGTCCAGAGACTGAAATTATTTTTTAATATTTAATTTAATTTATTTATTTATTAGAGAGAGAGAGAGAAAGAAGGAGATAGAGAGAGAGAATAGGTGCACGAGGGCCTCCAGCCACTGCAAACGAACTCCAGATTCACGCACCCCCTTGTGCATCTGGCTTATGTGGGTACTGAGGAATCACACCTGGGTCCTCAAGCTTTGCAGGTAAGTGCCTAAACTGGTAAGCAATCTCTCCAACCCCACAGGGACTGAAATTCTGAGAAAACTCCTAGTAATCAAGATAGCGATTGCTGACTCCAGCTGACCCCCTGCCTTTGCCCATCACTCTCCCCACTTCCTCATCCCTTAACTTCCTTAGAATTCTGACAGTTGCCATTGTTCTCCTTACTCTCTGACTTCTTAGAATTTTGGTGGGCTCCCCTTGAGCCTGTGCCATCTCATCTTACCTCTTCACCAATCAGACACCCCGAGATAACTTTATGTAGACCTATCACAATCTATACCCATTCAAGGCCAAATTTCCATGAGTCCCCTCTGACTTGTCCCAAATCCATAAAAGCCACTGTAGTCCTGAATACCAGCAAGCAACTCTTTTTGCAGCCCCTCTCCCCTTCTACAGGGAGCTTCATCCTATCTCATTAATAAGCCTTACTTGCATACCTGCCCATTTTCCATGTGACTGGAAGACAAAGAACTCAGGAGCTTCTGGCCTGGGGAGTTTTAGTGCTGTCCAGAGTTGAAAAGAGTGCCAATTACTGTCAAAGCCTGCAATAATGGCAACAATTCATGAGTATTTACTTCATCAAAGTTTCCTGTAGTGATTTTCTACACCCTATCCAAAAAGTGGATGAAATTTTTAAAATATTTTAAATTATTTATTAGAGAGAGAAAGAGAGAGGGTAAGGGAGAATTGGTATGCCAGAGCCTTTGGCCACTGCAACCAAACTCCAGATGCATGTGCCACTTTGTATATCTGGCTTTATATGTGCACAGGGGAATCTAACTGGGACAAGCAGGCTTTACAAGCTCTAGCCTTTAACCACTGAGCCATCTCTCCAGCCAGAAATCTTTAATTTCTACTTTCAAAGGCAGTAGGGTCAGGCAGAGAAGACACAAATGCCTCTTTGTCACACCATTACATTTTGCTGATTAAAAAGACAAGAAAGAAAGAGGGAGAGAGAGAGAGATCATGACCATTTGGTGGTAAACTAAGTAGGTTACCTTGAGAGGAAGCTGGCCCACTGGCTTCCAAGCTAGCAAAACTGAAGACAAAGGAAGAAGAGATATGCTCTAAATCCTCTCAAATTGAGCAAACAGAGAACTTTCTTTAGAATAGTCGCATTGTTCCCATTACCCTTGGTACTGAACTCTTTGTTTTACAATTTGTCCATTGTAATGAAGGTCACTGTTTCCCTCCCACACCCAGAAATGTGCAGGAGTGGCCATGAATGCCTAGGCATTTTTTAAAAATTTCCTTGGCCCACTTATTTCTGTGTTGCTACTCCTAGATCTTTGCAATTTTCTGACTTCAAGTAAACACGGAATGTTCCAGAACCATGAAAGAGTGCCTGACCTTTAGAGCCATTGGATTGGAATCTCTGCAAACATGCTACCTTCAGATAGATGTCAGATTCTCCATCTGCTTCTCCTTGGAATGTAACTTGCACCCCATTACTGCCTTGCCTGCATTCTGCCCTTAGTGAGGTAGTTGTTTGCCTCTTGTCCAGCCTTGACTCCCTCCTGATGCAAACAGTTGATAGTGTGTTAGTCATCTCTCATGTCTTGCCCTACCCTTTCTGTTGTAATTATCTTTTCATTGCTGGAACAAAGCACTGGACCAAAAGCAGCTGATGAGAGGAAAGTTTTTTATTTTGGCTTACAGTCTCAAGAAGCTTCACGGTGGCAGGGAAAGATGGTAGAGAAGAGGCTGGACATCATCTTCTTGCCAACACCAAATAGACAACAACTGCAGGAGAGTGAGCCAAGTTCTTGCAAGGGGGAGCTTGCTATAACACCCTTAAGCCCACCCCCAACAACCCACCTCCTCTAACAAGTGCTAGGAACGTAGGAACTCAGCATTCAAAATACATGTTTCTGTGGGAGAAGGCAACTGGTTTTCCCAACATAGGACAGCATTGCTACTGGCTTGCTGTATGGTCTTGAGCAATTCGCCTGATCTTTCTGGGCCAGATTCTTATAATCTATAGAGTGAGTTGTTTGGCATATTAACTGACACACTACTACATTGTTTGTAATTATTATCATTTATCTTATTAGGATGCTACCAGGTAATTTATTGAAATTTCTTTTGAAAAATCAAAGCTTTATTGGCATGCCATGCAAGACTCTAAATGAATAGAGAGCCAGGAACAGTACTAAGAGAGGCATATGTTAGATCTCATTTAATCCTTTTAATAAATTTGAGAGGTTGGAACTATTATTTTCACTTTATAGATGAAATAAATGAGGCACAAAAATATTAAGTAAGTTCTCAAAGCTCACACAGCCTGAAAGTCTCAGAGCTAGAATTCCAAACCAAGTGATTTGGTTGGTCCCAAAGTTCCCACCCTGCCTCAGCAAACAAAGTCCAAACGCATGCACCACTTTGTGACTCTGACTTTATGTGGGTTATGGAAAATCAAATCTGGGCTGGCAAGCTTTGCAAGCAAGCACCTTTAACAAGCACAAGGGCCTGAGACTGCCCAGGTTCAATTCCCCAGCACCCACGCCATGCATGTCTGTAACCTCAGTCCTGAAGTACGCAGACTGGAAAATTGCTGGGGGTCACTGACAAAAAAAAAAAAAAAAAGCCACAATGACAACTCCGGGTTGAATGACTCTGTCTCAAGGAAGCAGGTACATGAGTGAAAAGAGAAGGGTATCTTATGTTCTCCTCCGGCCTCCACATATGTGACAGCATGTGCACCTACACACACATGTGCATACACTACACACATATAACATCACACCATAACATACATACTCTATACACACCTGCTAAAAAATAAAGATAAAACAGATAAAATTAATACCCACCTAGTATGTTCATTTATTCAACAAATGTTCATTGAACTCTTACTGTTGGTTATGTGTGGGGAGTACATTCTCTATTACTCAGTTAGAGGTTGTGTTCTAGATCACCTTATGGCATTTTGAATATGCACTGATCTGTAGAATATTATTTTGCTCAGCAAGAACAAAACAAAATTCAACAAGCAAGTATCTTTCAGGACTAAGCAGAGAAAATGCTTTGACATGGATGTTAAATTGTTAAATAATAAATGATCTGTTACATAGTAAAAAAAAAAAAAAAACAAACAAACAATGGGCTGGAGAGATGGCTTAGTGGTTAAGGCACTTGCCTGCAAAGCCAAAGAACCTTGGTTCGACTCCCCAGGACCCACATAAGCCAGATGCACAAGGTGGCACATGTATCTGGAGTTCGTCTGCAGTGGCTGGAAGCCCTGGCATGCCCATTCTCTCTCTCTGTGTCTCTCTCCCTCTTTCCCTCTTTCAAAATAAATAAAAATAAAATATCTAAAAAAAACAGGCAAGGCACACAAAATGTGATGAGTATGAAATGCATGTGGTGAATGTGAAGATATGAAAGTGACAAAACATAGTGCTTTTACAGCATCATGTTTCTTCTCTAGTGACATATAAAATCAGCCATACTTTTTGAATACCATGTGAAAATTGTGGCCTGCAGCAGCTTAATAGGGTAGGCTTTGATACTCTCAGGGACTGTCATATGCTTGAATCACCACACCCCACATTCTAAGACAATTAAAAGTAATTGCTTGGCTAGGGAAATTGCTCAGTGGTTAAAGGGACTTGCTTGGGCCTGGGTTCAATTCCCCGGTACTTATGTAAAGCCAGATGCACAAAGTGACACGTGTAGGGAGTTCATTTGCAGTGGCTGGAGGCCCAGGCATTTCCATACTCAATCTCTCTCGCTCTCCCTCCCTCTCTCTCTCTCTCTTTCTCTCTCAAATAAATAAATAAAAATAAAAACATAATTGCTAGGTTTCATAAGAGACTTTGCTACTTTAGATTGTGAATAATCAAGTGAGATGATACATATGAAATCATTTTAAAACAACACACACACATGCATACACAGTGAAGAGTTTTATACAGCAATGTTATCCTACCAGCTTGGTTTCATGCTTTTGCAATCCTAGCACTTGGGAGGCTAGGCAAAAAAATGTGAGTTCAAAGCCAGCTTGGGCTACATAGTGAGACTTTTTTTTTTTTAAGTGTTATTTTGTAGAGATAACAGACATTCAATGTAGGAACCAGATGGAAAGTATTTTCTTCCCCATTTCTGAACCTGTGTCAGTATCCTTTGCTTCCTTAATGTGACTTCCTGTCCTAACTAGTTCCTCTCCCCATTTCAGTTCCTAATCATAATAATAACAATGGCTAAAATGCAGTGCATGGTGTTTTCAGTGCTTTGCATGTATTAAGTTATTTGATCATTATAATTCTGTGAGTTCCATCTTATTACAGAGGAGAAATATGAGATACTGAGAAATTAAAGAATGTAAATAATATATACAGTTAGTAATCGGAAGGTCAGGCATCAAATCTAGAGACTCCAGAGCCCACACTTGTGCCACAGTGCCAGACTGTTTTACACCATCATAGAGCCTGCCATGATCTTAGGTGCACATTTGCTAGGCTAAAATTTTTAGGAAACAAGCAGCAGTTTCCTCTTTATAACTGGGTCAAGAGACCAAGAGCTTTTTTTTTTTTTTTTTTTTTTTTTTCATTTTACAAAAACCAACTCTAATGGAATATTTATTAGTTGTGAGAAATGCTGAGTGGTATAGCCATGCTACTAACTTGATTATTAGTAACCCTGAGGAAAGGAAGAACTTAGCAACAACATTGAACAATATTAACTTGCAACACAGCATATCCATTCAAGAAATGAAGTCAAAAATCTTCTGCTGGTTAGTTGGTATAAGGTATCACACAAGCTGCTACTTACTAAAGGGTGCATTGGGTACAAAGTTGGCAGAATCAGCATATGGTTTATAGCATTAAGCAAAGAGATAACTACAAAATATCATTCAGAAGTATCAGAATGAATGGTGAAAAACTGGGACTTAGAGACACCTGAGATTCACTGCTTGTGCAAGCAGAGAAGCAGAGGTTATGTGATTTGTCCCAGTCAGTGGTGGAGTCCAGCTCTCTAGGTCAGCATGAGGACTGAACTCCCCTCAAGCAGGGCATTTTTGTAATAGAACTCTCAGACGGCTGATGTCAAGTACACAGTGATGCGAAAGACTCCTCAGTTAATGAAACTTCCCGCTATGTGGGCACTGCAGGTCACGTGGAAGCCTAATGCTTTACTTAATACTTAAATAGTGTAGCTTCCATATGCACTGTTAGCTTAATTTGAAAGCAGCTACATTTAGCCGCTGGGACTTAGCTACTGAAGGAGGACTGTTGTGTCAATTTTTCCTGGAGAGACTCAGGCAACAGACCAAACCCATGATTACATCAGAGTCTTAACCTGGGAACCAGTGGATTTACTGGAGTTGCTTACAAGCATATGGGTGAGAGGTTACTTACAGGACTGCAGGTGACTCAAAGGCAGCTGCATCATGAAGAAGCCCACCTCAGCACAAGTGACCCCTCGCCGATGCTGGAGCTCACTGAAGGACTTTCAGGCAGCTGGTAGGAGAAACTCCTCTCCAGCACTTACTTACTGATTCTATAATCCTGGGGATGGATCTTGTGACTTTGGTAAATTTGAGAAACTTTCCAAGACCCACGAGTTGTTTCCTTCCTGAGTCCCCTGAGCTTCCCACCCCCCTCAGGGGAACTTCCTATTGACAACAGAGGAGCCCCAATCATTTCATGGACATTGATGCTGTCCTAAAATCCTCAAGGGCAATCTCAGGAGAAGCATCAAGTTCTAGGAGAGGACCGTCTCTCAACAAAAACCGATGAAAAATTAGCCTATGATCTTTTTAATTTACATATTTTTATTACTAATTTGCAAGAAGAGAGAGAGAAAATGGGCACACCAGGACCTCTTACCACTGTAAATGAACTCCACACACATGCACTGCTTTGTGAATCTAGCTATATATGGGTACTGGGGAACTGAACCCAGCCATCAGGTTTTGCAAGCAAATGCCTTTAACCATTGATCCATTCTCTCCAGCCCCTTATGATCTTTTTGATGCGGTAGATACTTCTTGTTATCATCAAAGGAGTAAGGAAAGTTGGATTTAAAAAAAGTAGTTCTCAGGCTGGAGGGATGGCTTGGCAGTTAAGGCGTTTGCTTGCAAAGCTAAAGGACCCAGGTTCAATTCCCCAGGACCCACGTAAGCCAGATGCACAAGGTGGCATATACGTCTGGAGTTCATTTGCAGTGGTTGGAAGGCCTGGCACCCCCATTCTCTCTCTCTCTCTCTCTCTCTCAAATAAATAAATAAATAAAACTAGAAAAAAAAAGGTAGTTCTTGAGCCAGGCATGGTGGCGCATGCCTTTAATCCCAGCCCTCGAGAGGCAGAGGTAGGAGGATCGCCATGAGTTTGAGGCCACCCTGAGACTACATAGTGAATTCCAGGTCAGCCGGGGCTAGAGTGAGACCCTACCTAAAAAAAAAAAAAAAAAAGGTAGTTCTCTTAAGGAATAAAATTCTTTCTCCCATAGGTTCCTTATTTTTGTAATCTAACTCTTTATTGTTGTTAAGTCTTATATTTCATAAATGATGCGTGTTAACTCAAAACACTGTAACCCAAGAGAAAACTCCAGCATTGCTCAGAATCTTCCTAGCCTTGAGATCAGGCAGACTACAGTTAAAATAAGTGGGGCCCCTGGCTCCTGGCCACTTAGCAGCATCGGTGGCACCTGAGCAATTGTTACACAAGGCAGACTCTTTCTTAAGTCTGGGGACTTGAACTCTGGTACTCAGAGATATGTGGCAAGCATTCTATCCACTAAGCCATTTCCCCAGACCAGAGACACGCAGCCTCTTAAAAGCATTGTAGCTCTATCTAGCAGGTTTTCTGGCTTTTGCCACTCGCTCTTGCCCCACAAAGAAATGTAGGTTTTTAGGCCTGGGTCAGAATCTGTTTATGAACAAGCTCCCCACCATCTCAGATGTGATTCCTGTGAGCCATCCAGGGTGTCTTTATGTAAGCACCTATTTTTTTCTCCTCTGGTTTAGAAATAAGGCTGAGACTACATCACCCTACTCCATGGTAAACACCTTCAGTTAAAATCAAGCCATCTTTGGGCTATATGAAGATATTGCTGCATTAATTTTGTCTGCTAGTTACTAAGCTACAGATACTTAGTTTGGAAGGAAACTTACAGATCAAGTTCAGCCATCATCAGTGCTGTGAATTCCAATGCAATGTCCATTTCTTTTTATAGAAAGGTTAACTTGAGGTCAGAATATTCTGTTCAAGAAAATAAAAGTATTTGATTCATCTTAGAAAGGCAGCCATAAAAATGGAAGCTTATACATTTAGAAAATGTGCAATAGCTAAAGGGATTTGCTTCAGTTCTCATGAAAGATTATCAACATGAAATATCTCGGCCACAGTGTGCCCTGAAGAGCTTTTGATTTTGTAAGCTTGTATTCCAGTGCCATATCCTTATTTCATATCTACCAAAAGTTGCTGCATTTAATTTTTAATTTTCAGTTTAACTTTCCACAGAAATTGCTATTTTTTTACTTTTTATTTTCTTGTATGTGTATGTATGTGTTGTGCATGTATGTTTGTGTGCATGTTTGCATATGAATGGACAGCGTGTGTGTGTGTGTGTGTGTGTGTGTGTGTGTGTGTGTATTTAGGACAGAGGTTGACATTGGCTGTCTTCCTTGATTACTTTCCACCTTATTTACTGAGGCAGGGTCTCTCACTTGAACCTAGATCTTTGAAGATTTGCTTAGTCTAGCTAGCCAGCTTGCCCTGGGAATCTCATCACCACCTCCCCAGCGCTGAGATAACAGATCTACCCCTATAGCCACCAGACTTTCACATGGGCACTGCAGACCTGAGCTCTGGTCTTCATATTTGTGCAGCAAGAGTTTTATCCACTGAGCCATCTGACCAGCCTGCTACTATATAAACTAAAATTTCCCTAAGTAAATGGTGGTGGGGGGGAAAGAAGAACTAAATTTCTCCCCTACAGAATTCCACCCCTTCCTCTATTTGGGTTGCTCTTTGTACCTCATTCCAAAGAGGCTGAAGAGGAAACCACATCAACCACAGCAGAGAAGCCTGAGCAACCTAGCCTTAGCCAATGACCAGAGTGACTAGCACCAATGAGATGATATCCTGTCTCCTCATAGGCTAAGATGAGCAAGGCACTTTATTTCTGCCATCCTCTTTCCTAAAACAAACCCAAATTGAAGGTCAGTGCAATATTTGGGCCAACATCCTGAAAAACAAAGGGACTAAGTAATTTGCTACCATAGAGCAGAGGAGAGCAGATTAGACATTGCAGTTGATGTCATGTGGTCTCCTAGACTGAAGCCTAGAACAGAAAAATGACATTAGCGAAAGAGCTGAAAAGCTCCAAATAAGGTCTAGATTTTAGCTGATAATAATCTATAGTGTTGTTTCCTTAGTTCTGGCACATGAATGAGGATCTGTGTAAGGTGGCCATGCAGGGTAAGGTTAAAGGAAACTGAGACAGGTTGTATATGTAGGAACTCTTTGTACCTATCTATGTAATATGTAAATTCAAAAATTATGATAGAAAATAAAATTTCAGGGGCTGAGGAGATTTCTCAGTGGTTAAAGGTGCTTGCTGGTACAGGTTCAAGTCCCCACTGCTTACAGACAGCCCCATGCACAAAGTGGTGCGTCCATCTGGAGTTCATTTGCAGCCACAAGAGGCCATGGCATGTCATACCCACACATTCATATTCATTCTTGCTCTCCCTCTTTTTCTCTCAAATAAACAAATCAAATTTTAAGAAGAATAGAAAAGAAAACTTCCTGGCCAGGCGTGGTGCCTTATGCCTATAATTCTAACTACTAAGGAGGCTGAGGCAGGAAAATCAATCACAAGTTCAAGGCCAATCTGGCTGTATAGCAAGTTCTAGGCCAGACTAAATAACATAAGAAGAATAAATAAGTATATAAAAAATAAATAATAAAAGAAAGCGTGACTCAAAATAAGAATAGATTAGTGCTTGCTTGGAGTGCATAAAGCCTTGGATTTAATTACCAGTACCACAATTAATTAATTAATTAAAATTTTCACAAACTCATGGAAGTTAAAGTACAAATAGGCTTTCACAAGTTTATTTTATCTTATTTTTGGTTTCCACAGTTTAGAGGGATGACTTGTGCAAAATGCCTACCCACATAATGTCTTTCAAATATCTTAAGTATTGTCTTAAAGTGTGATACAAATTTTAATGAAAAGTTCTGGTTTTTTTTTGGGGGGGGGACTAATTCCACAGACATGTATTAGTGGTTATTGCTGCAGAAATTACAAGAAAGCCATTTTTGCTCTTCAGAGGGCTGAGCTTGGTGAAAGAGGCATTTCCATGAACAAGCTGTCACAGCTGTGTGCAGTGCTGGAGTATGAGTTAGTGCAAAGGAGAAATTGCTTTACTCCCCCTGAAGAAGTCAGGAAAGCTTTAGTCATAAGAGTAGTATTGTGTGAAATAGTACTATTTGGTCTAACCAGAATCAGTGAGGAATGATCAGTGTGAATCAGTGGCTATGTAAGAAAATGTGGGAATTACTTGGAGGTTTCCATCAGTTGAATGGCTTCTGAGTCAAAAATTTTGGTTGCAACTTAGCTATGGCTTAGTGGTACAGCACTTGCCTAATGTGTGCCCTGGGTTTGATCACCAACACACACAGAGAGAGAGAGAGAGAGAGAGAGAGAAAGAGAGAGAGGAAGAAGGAAGGAAGGAAGGAAGGAAGAAAACAGGCAAGAAAGAAAAAAGGAAGGAAGGAAAGGGAGGAGGAGAAAGGAAACAAAGAGGAAGGAAAGGGAAGAAAGGAAAGGAAAGGAAAGGAAAGGAAAGGAAAGGAAAGGAGGGAAGGGGAAGGCAGGAGAAGGAAGGAGAGGCTAAGGGAGGAAGGAGGAGCAAGCCAGGTGTGCCTAGGAGACCTTTAATCCCAGCGCTCAGGAGATAGAGGTAGGAAGATCACTGTGAGTTCAAGGCCAGCCTGGGACTATAGAGTGAGTTCCAGGAAGGGAAGCAGAGAGAAAACAAATGTTGTTTTCTATATAGCTAGTCAAAAAAAAAAAAAAAAAAAACCCCACAAATATCTCACGTTAAGATGCACTCACTGGGGAATGTTGATATGCATGAAGTCTGTCCCTGAGGTGAACTCATTACTGTCACACAATACAATTTTCTAGAAGAGGCTGTGTGTGGCTCTTATAATCTGTCACTTCTAAATGAGTTCTTCATTTAAAAAAAAAAAAATCTCATGCTCTCAAATCATTCCATTTGCATCTTATATTTCTGGCTCTGGCCTTGTAATACACAGTCTTGCTATTTTGTTTTGCCTTTAATTTTTTCTTTTTGGTTTTCTGAGGTAGGGTCTCTCACGCTAGCCCAGGCTGACCTGGGATTCACTATGTACTCTCAGGGTGGCCTTGAACTCTTGGCCATCCTCCTACCTCTGCCTCCCAAGTGCTGGGATTAAAGGCGTGTACCACCAAGCCCGGCTAAATTTTGAATAACAGTAGAAACAGAAATTTAAGAGGTCCTAAGCAAAAGCTTAAAATTGGCTCCTATTTTGACCCTAAGTCTACAAATTCTGCATGATCTATTTGGGCAGGCCATTTTTTAGCAGGGGGAACATGGCTGTGGGCAAAGGTTTGCCTCTTCAGTGATCACGGGTGGCGAGAGTGGCTGCTTACTTTCTCTTAGGCTATTGCCCAAGACAAGTAGGGAGATTAGAAAGGGTGCGGAGCAACAGGAAACCTTGCTTCTCCATTTCCTGAGGCCTTCTGCTGGGAATGATAATTCTGTAAAATTCCTCACTAGCAACAAGTGAGATAGACAAGAGTAAAATATCCAGCACAAAGCTAAGCAAGTCTGTCAAAGTGCACCACAGAGAAACAGAAATGCCTTCCCACGCTAATCTCCCCACCCTGCAGATCAGTGTGTGGACACAAGAGAAGCCAGGTGGCTGTGGGAGGTTTTCTCCCAGAGCAGCGCCTATAATTTTCTTGGAACAGAACTTCAAGGGAAAATATCTGTGACAACAAGAGTTCTTTCTAAGCAGGCACATGACCTTTTGCTTCTAAAGAAAGATAGCATTTAGGATTTTCTTTTTTCTGTTTGCAAATGTAATAATGTCTCATGCAGAAAAGTACAGAAGATGCAGAGAAGCAGAAAAAACACAAAGATTATTACATTTCTATCCCAAGCTAGGCATATTATTAAAGTTATGATGATTTTCTTTCCAGAATTTTATTTGCACACATACTCGGTATGATTCAGAAACTATTGCTCTTTTTCTCTTACTATCAATGTTGCCCTGGGTTGGGTTATTCAAAAAGAACTCTGTAGATATTTTTCTTTGAGGTTGCATGTTTTGTCCTATTATGAAATTTATTTATTCTGAATCCTAACTTTATTTATTCACTTAAGAAACATTCATTAAGAAAAAATGTATTTATTTATTCTTCTAGGAGTGAGAGTGTTGCAGTCCAGTTTACATTGCTAGTAGAAATCACCCAACCAAGAGCAGCTTCTGGAGAAAAAAAGATTTTTTTTGGCTTACAAGCTTGAGGGGAAGCTCCACAATGGCAGGGGAAAATGATGGCATGGGGTAGACATCATCCCCTGGCCAACATAAAATAGACAATAGCAACAGGAGAGTGTGCCAAACGCTGGCATGGAGAAACATGGCTATAACACCCATAAGTCTGCCCCCAACAACACACTCCCTCTAGGAGGCATTAATTCCCAAATATCCATCAGCTGGGAACCTAGCATTCAGAACACCTAAGTTTATGGGGTACACCTGAATCAAACCACCACATTCCTGCCCCTGGCCCCCATAAACTGATAACCATATATGATGTAAAATGCAATGCATTCATCTAACTTTAAATGTCCCATAGTTTCTTATCAATTCCAATGATGTTCATACATCCCCATAGTCCAAGATCTTCTAACTGAGTCATAATACCAAAAAATAATCTCAAAAAATCCATAATGGTACAGAATAAATATTCACACTGCAAAAGATGGCATTGGGCATAGCAAAGAAACATTCAACCAATACAAGATTTAAAACAACCAGGGCAAACATCAAACTCTGTAGCTTCAAGTCCAACAACTCTAGCCAATGACAAATCTCCATGTCTGATAATTCTAACCAGCAACAAGTCTCTGGACTTCCAATTCTGCCCCTCCAGCTAGGCTACTCACAGTCCTGGAAAACTTCATTGGGGCCGGCAGCTCCTTAGCAGCCATCTCATGGTCCCCGCATCTTCACTGGGTCTCCACTGCAATCCACGGTTCATCCTCATAGCTCCATGGGGTCTCCATGCAGACATCCAGCAAACCTACTTCACACTGCCCCTGGCCATTTCCAAAACACAAGACTGTGTTGCAAATTCAATGACCCTCTCTTTCCTGCATTTCTTATTCTCCACAATACCAGGTAGGGTGCCAATTTGTTAATCCAGGGGAGAATAAAGCAGAGTTTGAAGAACAGGACACTCCTTGAGCACTCAAGCCCCTTCAAAAGAATCGACATTCATCCTGTTGCCCCAGTGCAGGTCAGCTAGCCCAGTCTCAAGGGTTGTAATCTTTCAGTTGTAGCTGAACGGGAAACAGTTTACCCAACGATTTTTCTTTCTGTGCCATATCGCTCTGCTCACACCAGTT
Source organism: Dipus sagitta (assembly GCA_036346955.1). Taxonomy (NCBI): domain Eukaryota; kingdom Metazoa; phylum Chordata; class Mammalia; order Rodentia; family Dipodidae; genus Dipus; species Dipus sagitta. Next base: position 86,003,020 of record CM070779.1, on the reverse strand, counting down.
CATTTTTATGCAAAGCAACCCTGCACAACTTCTTAGGACATGGGCATAAGAGCAAGCTTCTCACAGAAACTGCTAGCCCAGTTCAATCAAAGCTCTTTCTTACCCTCATAAGCCAAGCCTCACAGTCCATAGTTCTTACTGCATTCAGGTCTTGCAGCTCAGACCAGAATAGTCCATCAAGCTGTACTTACAGCACTGCAAGGCATCTCTTAGGCCAAGGTTTCAAATCCTCCCACATTACTCTTGAAAATCAGCTCCAAAAGGCCAAAGCCACATAGTCAGGTGTCTATCAGCAACCCCACTCCTGGTACCACTTTACTGTTGCAGTCCGGTTCACATTGCTGGTAGAAATCACCCAACCAAGAGCAGCTTCTGGAAAAAAGAGATTTGTTTTGGCTTACAGGCTCGATGGGAAGCTCCACGATGGCAGGGGAAAATGATGACATGAGCAGAGGGTGGACATCAACCCCTGGCCAACATAAGGTGGACAATAGCAACAGGAGAGTGTGCCAAACACTGGGATGAGGAAACTGGCTATAACACCCATAAGCCCACCCCCAACATCACACTCCCTCCAGGAGGCATTAATTCCCAAATCTCCATCAGCTGGGAACCTAGCATTCAGAACACCTAAGTTTATGGGGGACACCTGAATCAAACCACCACAGAGAGGTTGCATATGTTGTAGCTTCTTAAGCCATTCTCTGGTGGTTGGTCTTTCAATCTGCTTCTGATTTTATAGCATTTTCTCTTAAAGATCTAGACCAAAAGCAAAAACAAGGATTCAGTGTGAAGAAGACAGATAAAAAAGCACTGGGCAGCCGGGCGTGGTGGCACACGCCTTTAATCCCAGCACTCGGGAGGCAGAGGTAGGAGGATCTCCTTGAGTTTGAGGCCACCCTGAGACTCCATAGTGACTTCCAGGTCAGCCTGGGCTAGAGTGAGACCCGACCTCGAAAAACCAAAAACCAAAACCAAAAAAAAAAAAAAAAAAAAAGCACTGGGCAAGGAGTCTGTGCTATAAGAATAAAATGAAGAGAAAGTCCATGGCAGCTGTTCAACCACTAAGGTGTCCACCAAGGCTGCAAATATTTCCTGCCAAACCAGGAACATTTTGTGGGCAGAGGCATTTCTGTAGCACAATATCATGTCATATGATGATGGTGTTTCACTAACATGTGTGTCATTTCTGGAACTGAACATCTCTGGATGTCACTACTTGTACCACTGGCTATTGGGCTAAGAAGGGAGATTAATGGCAGTTTATGGAAAAAGGTGAGGCACAGCTTTTGAGGGACTGAAGGCTGAATTAAACTATGGAACATTTCTAGAACCACCCAAGGGACGGATCCCTCCAGAGCATCCCTCTCCCTCCTGATGTCCTTCTCTTCTTTGGCAACAGTGCAGGGGCAACAGCTCTGCCCATGCTTAACGACCTTACTCTCTGCTCTATAGTTTTCAACAGAGTATCTAAGCCCGAGGACTCATGTTATGCCCTGATCTTTCTCAATCTTTAACTTTCAGCTACAGCTAACTTACATAAGTTCAGTTTGTCAGAGTCTCAGGACTAAGCAGTCTTCGTGGGTACTACATTTGCCCAAGTAGAACAGTAATCTGATAATTAGCGCTTAGAAGAAACACTTGACAATATCCTGGAAGATATATGACAGCATATGACACAACATGAAACCTACCAGAGAGTTTCTAACATTGGAAGTGATTTAATAACACACACATACATATATGTACATGTATCATGTATTATATAACAGATATTTCCCAGAGAATTTGTTAGAAAAATTAGACAACATAGGAAATAAGAGGGGGGTAGAGAGAGAAGGAGAGTGGATTGATGCACCTGAGCCTTTGTTGCTGCAAATGAACTTCAGACACATGTTCCACTTTGTGTATCTGGCTTTACATGGGTATTGGTGAATTAAACCCTGGGCTGGCAGGCTTTGCAGGCAAGTGCCTTTAACCACTGAGTCACTTCTCTAGCCCCCAAAATTAGTATTTTAAGAAAAAGACTAAGTGCTTGACTAGCTCAGTAGGTTGAGTGTAAGATTCTCTTTTTTTAAACTTTTTATTATTTTCATACATTTACATGTTTATTTTAATCATACTGCCCTGCTGTGCTTTCTTTTGTCCTTTCTGGCTCATTCCCCTTCCAATGAACCCCTTCTTTCCCACTAGTCCCTGTTCTACTTTCATGTCTTTTTTTTCTTCCTCCATCATACATGATACAACGTTGATGGGCCCAATATTGTGCAGATCTCATGCAGGTAAAGACAGGTGTTGTGAAGTCTTGAATTCAATGACCATTTCATGTCTGGGAGGTAGTGTTCCAAAGGCCTCCCTCCCGTCCTCTGGAGGGCACACTTTCTAACCCCTCTTCCACCGTGTTCCCTGAGCCCAGGAGGGAGGATGTGGATGTCTCATTTAGCACCAAGCACTCAAAGTCAGAGTGCATGGCTCAAAGACTGAAGTGAGACAAAGAAAGGCAGTTGGTTTTCCATCAACAAAAACTGCCTGCCACATCCTCTGCTTTCAAGACATTATCAGACATTATCTTCTAGTTAAATTTAGTCAGGACCTAAAAGGGGAGAATAGTGCTTATTACTCTTGAGTTCTACAAGGATATTGGAAAACTGGCATGAAAGAAGTAACAAGGATCCTGGAGAAACTTCCAGATGCTTCTTCATGTTTTCTTAAAGTTATATCAGTTCAAGTGCAGACTTAGCTAAGACTATTTTAAATACTCAGTGAAAACTAGAGTTCCACTTCACTGGAGCAATTGTTTCACGGTTGTCTTCTGATAAAAGAGTCTACCTTGTTAGATGCCGGGCAGTAAAAACATGGCTGTTCACAACTAATACAAACTCTGAATAGGTTTGCAAGGTGTCAGTGCAGCAGCTGTCTGCACAGCATTTTGAAACTCATTTGAAATCAATGTCAAAGAGAGAGGCATGGGCTTTCGGCACTGAACAACAATTGACCAAGGCCGGTGCTGCGCTAGGTACACAGCGGAGGATAAAATGGGCTTCCTGGTCTTAAGGAGCCAGCAGCCTGGGAAAGACAAATGGCCTATCATGTAATTCCAGCTCAGCATAAGTGCTGTGAGCGACAAGAACACTGGGTACTGTGGGAACAGACCATCCCACAGCGTTCCAGGTTCAGAAAATGGGTTTCATCATTTCCCCAAATTGGCTAGGAAAAACAGGACATTAAGGAGAAAAATAAGGGTTGGGATGTAGCTTGGGGGAGGATTTTATCTTTCCAGCCTCCAGATCACTCAGTCTCAGCCTGCAGGGTGACTCCTTCCCCAGGTCAAGGTTCCCAGAAATGAAAAGGTTGCTTGGTGAGCTCAAAAGTTGGGGGAGAGCTGGGCATTATGGCACATGTCTTTATTGTATTTATTTATTCACTTATTTTGAGAGAGAGAGGTAGAGAGAGAGAATGAGCAAGTCAGGGTCTACAGCCACTGAAAAACTGCAAATGAACTCCTTTATTTTACTTCTTTACTTACTTATTTTGAGTCAGAGAAAGAGGAGGGTAGGGGGAGAGAGAGAGAAAGAGAGAGAATGGGTATGTCAGGGCCTCTAGCCACTGCAAACAAATTCCAGACGCTTGCATCACCTTGTGCATCTGGCTTAAATGGGTACTGGGGAATTGAACCTGGGTCTTTAGGCTTTGCAGGCAATCACCTTAACCACTAAGCAATCTCTCCAGCCCTGACACATGCCTTAATCCCAGCACTCAAGAGACAGATGTAGGAGGATTGCTGTGAGTTCAAGGCCACCCTGAGACTACCTAGTGAATTCCAGGTCAGCCTCTGCTAGAGCAAGATCCTACCTTGAAAATAAAAAGTGAACGAGAGACCTGAGAGATGGTTCTCAGGTTAAAGGTGCTTGCTTGCAAAGCCTGATGTCAGGGTTTGATTCCCCAACACCCACCTAAAGTCAGATGCACAAAGTAGCTCATACATTTGAAGTTTGTTTACAGTGGCCAAGAGGCCCTGGTGCACCCATCTCTCTTCTCTTCTCTCCTCTCTAATGAAAAAAGAAAGAAAAAATATCCTGGAATTATTTTTGTAATAGGCTTTCACTTTTCTGAGGACCAGAATATTCTGATTCCATCCTTAGATGTCACTGGATGACAAGACTCAGATTGTCTTTTTGTTTTCCTTTAATACTCCATGTTGGCAGTCACACCCCTATAAATTCAGTCTTTTAAATATTTTTATTTATTAGGTAATTCATTCCTATGTTCAAAGTTGTATAAACAGTGAAACTTTTCTCTCACTCCATCCCCAGCCAGCCAATTCCCTTCCCAAGGACAACTTATGTCATCAGCATCCTGCTTATCCTTTCAGAGTCTATTTATTTGAGAGAGAGAGGAGAAAGTGGGAGGAGAGAGAGAGAGAATGGGTGCACCAGGGCCTCCACTGTAAACAAACTCCAGATGCATGTGCCACCTTGTGCATCTGGCTTACGTGGGTACTGAGGAATTGAACCTGGGTTCTTAGGCTTCACAGGCAACCGCCTTAACCACTAAGCCACAGAGATATTTCATTAATGCATTGCAAACAATATTTTTTAGAAATTGTAATTTCCTTTATTCACATCCTAGTTAACTGACACACCTAATTTTTTAAATATATTTTTAACTTTATTTGTTTGAGGGAGAAAGAGAACGAAAGGAAGTGCCAGGGCCTCTAGTCACTACAAACTCCAGACACATGTGCTACCTTATGCATCTGGCTTTATGTGGGTACAGGGGCTTCAAAGGTAGGTCCTTTAGCCTTGCAGGCAAGTGCCTGAACAATGAAGCCAACTCTCCATCCCTTTTTTTTATATTTTAATTTTTATTTATTTGAAAGTGAAAGAAAGAGGCAGGTAGAGAGGTTTTTTTTTGTTTGTTGTTTGTTGTTTTGTTTTGTTTTGTTTTTGAGGTAGGGTCTCACTGTAGCCCAGGCTGACCTGGAATTCACTATGGAGTCTCAGGGTGGCCTCAAACTCATGGCGATCCTCCTACCTCTGCCTCTCGAGTGCTGGGATTAAAGGCATGCACCACCACTCCTGGCTGTATTTTTTATTTATATATTTTATTCGAGAGGGGTTTGATAGAGAGAGAGAATGAATGATGGGTATGCCAGGGCCTTCAGCCGCTGCAAATGAACTCCAGACACATGCACCACCTTGTGCACCTGGCTTATGTGGGTTTGGGGGAATTGAACCTGCATCCTTTGGCTTCACAGGCAAACACCTTAACTGCTAAGCCACCAGCTTTATGTGAGTGCTGGGGAATAGAACCAGGGCCATCAGGCTTTCTGGCTGGCAAGCAAGTGCCTTTAACCACTGAGCCATCTCTCCAGACCTGTTTTATTTTTAAACACATACTGTGTGATCACTCTTCTACTGAACTATATAGCCCTAGCACTTACCATCCTTTTAAATCCCTTTACTGAGGAGGAGCACACTCTGGTATAGGCCAAGGACACCAAGAGAATGAGCTACCTGTATTTTACTGTTGGGAAAAGGTGCTTAGGTTTTGAGAAATGTTAGAGATTTCCCATAGCCTTCACTATAAATGTGAACCTTCATTAGAAAAGTTAAGGGATGGGATTCCAAGTCATGCAGCATTTTAGTACCAGAACTAAGATTTGAATCCAGACTTAGGGTCTCCTGGCACTATATTATGACATTTGTGAGTCTCTCCGTTGTTACTTCACATTCATATAACTCAGTGTCATGCCAGGTTCTGCATGTCCAAAGTCCTTCTGGCTCCTGGTCAAGCTCATGTACTAGGGACAGTAAATGAAGCTGTTCTTACTTTGCAGATTAAAAAGACCAGATAACACCCAAAGATGGATGTGCTCATGTATGCTTCTAATCCCAGCACTAGGGAAGTTGAGGCAAGAGGATCTGGAGGCCACACTGAGCTACAAAGCCAGAGACTCTTTCCTAAAAACAAAACAAGATCAAATAAATTACAAAGGGAAATAGTCAAATATCTTACCCCTTCTCCTGCTAAGAATATTTTCTTTGGGAGGGGCAGTTTCGAGGTAGGATCTTACTCTAGTCCAGGTTGACCTGGAATTCACTATGTAGTCTCAGACTGGCCTTGAACTCCTGGTGATCCTCCTACCTCTGCCTCCCTGGTGCTGGTATTAAAACGGTGCTGGGATTAAAGGTGTGCACCACCACGCCTGGCTCTTTTTTTTTTTTTTTAATTTGAGACAGAGGCAGATAGAGAGAATGGGCACGCCAAGGCCTCTAGCCACAGCAAACGAACTTCAGACACATTGTGCATCTGGCTTTGGTGGGTTCATGGGGAATTGAAGTTGGGTCCTTAGGCTTTGCAGGCAAAGCCTTGACCACTAAGCCATCTCTCCAGACCTAAGAACTTAAATATTAATGGGAGTTCTCTAGTTTGCTTTTACAAACCCACAGCAATTAAGACTACACTGTAAGGTAGGCAACTTCCAACGGAAGCATCCCAGTCACGTTGAAACCAACATGCTCCTAAGTGAAGTGGAAGGGAAGAAGCTATCTGTGGTCCTTCCTTATTCTGACGCACACTTGTCACGAACATGATTGAGTTTCTCGGGGCAGGGGCACACAGCCAAAGACCGTATGAAATGGCAACTGTTCTAAAGGACACCCCACAGGCCGGTGTGGGGCGGGAGGGGCAGCACGCGGGTGGGGGAGCAGGTGGCCCGAGTTCCAGGCGCGGTCCTCTGCTCTCAAACCCCACTGGTGCTCTAAAGCAGCCGTGTCTCATCTTTGATACTCATTGGGTGAGTGCACACCTTGTGAATTTAAACCTAACCCTGTGCTCAACGCTTTGCACGCATTCCAAAGTGTACGTTAAAACAGCATATTTAGGTAAAATTAATTTTATCCCGTCAGAAGTCACGTCTTCTGCCAGCAGGCACGGGAGGGTCTCCGCAGCAGAAGCCAGTCGGCTAGGACCCAGCTTTTAAAAAGCGGGGAAGAGGGCAAGTGCCCAGCCCTGACCCGCCCGCCCGCGCGCCCCCAGCTCCTAACTCGGGCGCGCGCGGAGACGCGGTCCTCCCACCTGCTCGGGGCAGCCAATGGGCCGCGCGCGGGCGGGCGGCTACAAAAGGCGGCGCGCGCGGGCCCGCACACCCACCGCTCTCGGAGGCGCTGGCGCAGCGGCGGCCGGAAGCACGAGCGGCAGCCGCGCGGGGCGATGCTGAGGGTGCGGTGTCTGCGCGGCGGGAGCCGCGGCGCCGAGGCGGTGCACTACATCGGCTCTCGGGTGCGTGCGCTCCCCGCCGCCGCGCGCCCCTCGGCCGCTCCGCTCGCTCGGCTTCTAGAGCCTTCGCGGGGAACGCGGTGGGCTGGAGGGTGGGCGCCCGGCCGGCAGCGGACGGCCTGTCCCCCGGGGGAGCCGCGGCTGGCGCGCGCGAGGCCCGCCGAGGAGCAGCCCCCTGGCAGAGCGCGACGGGCTGGAGGGAGAGGAGAGACCCGGCGGGAGTTGGGATGGGCAGCGGGCGGCAGGTCCAGCCGCGGCGACGTGGACCGGAGGCCGCGAGCTGCCACGCTCGCTGCCCGGCGGGCCCTGGCGTCGCCGCGGTGGCCGCGCCCGCCGGCGGGCACTCCCTGGCTCCCCGGACAGGAATAGCTCCTGGCAGTCGGGCTCGGCAGAACAGCTGTCACTAGACCTCTGGCTTTGCTCTCCACCCGTTGGTCCCTCCAGCCTCCCTGCTAAGGCTTTTCAAAGATAGAGGTTTGGAGGGTGAGGTTTGCACAAAACTTCCTGCTGGAGATTTTATGAGGTCTGCATTTTTAAAGGGGAGTTTTGAAATTCTTAAATCTTTTTATTTATTTATTTGGCATAAGTCTGTGTCTGAGTTATTTTGGCTAGAGTACTGTGGACCATCTGTATATAGTAAGGTACAGATGGCAGTTGGGCGCTCGTGGAATTTAAGTTCCAAAGTGCGTGCCAGAGATGGGGGGAAATGTTTGGAGCTGCGTATTCTGAAAGCATTCTTTCAATTGCTTCCACATTTTTTATTTAAGGGGGGGGGGGAGCCTGATGTTGGCAATCTCTGATACCAAGGGAGAAAGAAGACTTCTTCCCCAGTTAGATGTAAGGACAAGGTGTTTAGGAAGAGGATGACCTTCAACTGTAGAAGTTTCAGGAAGACTGAAAGCTTGTTTGCAGCAACGCATTGTGAGATAGAGATGAGGAAATCTGGGGATAAAAAAAATCTGGTGGATTTGTAAAAGTCACAATACTTAACATAAGCGGTTAAAAAGAGAATCTATAAATGAATAAATTCCTTTAAAAAAAAAAAAGTCGCAGCCGGGCTTGGTGGTGCTTACCTTTAATCTCAGCAGAGGCGAGGTAGGTGTATCACCATGAGTTCAAGGCCGCCCTGAGACTACATAGTGTATATAGTGAATTCCAGGTCACCCTGAGCTAGAGTGAGACCCTACCTCGAAAAGCCAAAAGAAAAAAAAAAGTGACCTCTTTATTAGCATCTAGGATTTCCTAGAAGATATTAAGTGTCTGGCTGAATTATTCTGAGTTTTCACTCTTTTGCCCATCTCCGACTTCCTACCACCACCACCACCACCACCACACCCAGTCAAATAGTGCTAACCCAGTAACCTTTTCTGTTGTTTTTGGAAGCTTGGAAGAGCTTTAACAGGATGGGTGCAGCGAACTTTCCAGAGCACCCAGGCAGCTACAGCTTCCTCCCGGAACTCCTGTGCAGCTGATGACAAGGCCACTGATCCTCTGCCCAAGGACTGCCCTGTCTCCTCTTACAACGAGTGGGACCCTTTAGAGGAAGTGATCGTGGGCAGAGCAGAAAACGCCTGTGTCCCACCATTCACCATGGAGGTGAAGGTAAAGCAAGAGTGTGTCTGCGTCTGCAGTGGGTTCTCTCCGCAGCTTCGGCAATCTGGTTCTGCCCTCTGTGACTGCTTTCCTTGTAGCAGTTATTTATAACTTTATATATACTCTTAAGTTATTTTGCTTGATACGTCTGGCATTTGAACTTACTTACAAATTCCTTCTCTCTTGAAACCTCCATGGGTTTCTGAGAAATCTTTCCTGGAGATATCATTTCTTTGAGTATTCCTTAGACTTTAGTATTTTCACAACTGGTAATGTTGGTCTTGAACAGAATTTCACTTTTACTCTGTTTCTCGTCTCCGTTTTCACAGCTTTAGCTCCCTTCTCCTCTAGTCTGGATTGCTCCCCTGAACTCCATCTAGATCAGCTCCTTACTGGATATTACCACAGGACTTCAACCTAGCACATATAGAGTTTAATTTCCAGATAACCTCTAAACCAGGGCCTTTGTTCCTTCCTCATAATTTTAATTTTTCCTTCAGTCACATCCAAGTCCTTTGTCAAAATGAATCATGTCCCATCCCTCAGTCTCTGCCTTAGCTCATGAGCTCATCTACTCCTGGCATATTTGCAATTTACTCCCAACTGATCTTGGCAATTCACTTTTCTCTCCTGACCATATTCCAGCTATCATCAGAGTGATTTTTTTAAATTCATATTTGATTGGTGCTGATGATATGGTTGGTCATCATGGTATTCAGACTCCTCCATAAGCTGGTTCTTGTTAAGACTCCCCTTTTAAACCAGTGCCTCATCTTAGAAACGTGTTAATATGGCAGACTCGGAAATATTAATTTCTGTATAAGTTGCTCTCCTCAAATAGTCTACCTGGTTTTAAGCAGACTTTATAAGACAAACATTTGAACTCAACAAGACCTGTTCCCTTGCTCCCACCTAAGTCTCTCTTAACCTATTTTCCTGTATTCTCTTTTCTATAATTTAAATGTATTACTACCAAGCTTCAACAAAATTTTTCCCAAAACCTTCCAGATTTTCCCTAGCAGCAAGTAATATCTCCACCCCCTTTAAACAGCAACAGCAAAACTCAGTATTTACCTGTATTCTTACAGCCAGACCCCTAAGAGCGAGTGTTCAAATGGTATTCTACAATAAAGGTTCCTTTCACATTGTAGACAAATGCTGTGCTCCCATTAATAATGAGTTACAAATATATCTTTATTGAACTTAAATTTTTCCTAAATACTTACATTTTCGTTTGTAACGTGGAATGAGGAAATAAGTTCTGTGGTGGCATCATTGTCATCAAGAATATCATGCAATGGTTCTGGAGGTATTGATACAAAACAACTTCTTATTTGGAGAGATATGATGCTCACATTGATGCAAACACTTAAGTATCTTATGCCAACCAACTGGCAAGGCTGTTATACCAAGGAAAAAGCAATAACCAGGCTGGAGGGATGGCCTAGCAGTTCGGGCACTTGCCTACAAAGCCAAAGGACCCAGGTTTGATTCCCTAGGATCCATGTAAGGTGGCACATGTGTCTGGAGTTTGTTTGCAGTGGCTGGAAGCCCTGGAGCACCCATTCTCTCTCTCTTTCTCCATCCCTCCCTTCTCTCTCTCTCCCTCTTTCTATCTCTCAAGTAAATAAGTAAATATAATATAAATAAATAAGTAAAAATAAGAAATAAAATATTTTTAAAAGGAAGCAAAAACCATGGGTTGAATACTTAGGAATCCTTCTGGGAAAAAGGAATTCTTGAATGAGACCTACAAAACAAGGCAGTAAGAAAAAAGTAATACTTTCTAATTTTTCTGAAACTGCCTTTTAGTTCTGTTGTCTGAAATTTGATAAATGTATTTATTTACATGCTAACCTTATGTTTTAAAATAAAATAAAAAGGCATGATCCATATTTTCTTGAGAAGTATTTAATCACCTAAACATTTGGATTTGGTAAAATTAAAATTCAGGCAATAATTTACTTGTTTTATTTGTCTTTAAATTTATTTATTAGAGAGAGAGAGAGAGACAGATATATAAAGAGAACGGGCACATCAGAGCCTTTGGCCACCATGAACGAACTCTAGACATATGTGCCACCTTGTATATCTGGCTTACATGGGTCCTGAGGAATGGAACCTGGGTCCTTTGGCTTTGCAGGCAGGTGCCTTAACCACTAAGCTATCTCTCCAGCCCTTACTTGTCTTTAAAATACCCATTTCATTTGTCTTTTAAATTATTGACTTTAATACCTTGTGATCTTACTCTAATCTTAGACATTATTTTGAGTTCTTTATCACTTGATTTATGACTTTAGACTTTGCAACTTAATGTGCATGTGGAAAGTATAGCAGACTGAAGTCAGAAGGCTTTATTAGTTATTTGATAAAAGTTGAATAGCTAGTCTTGGGTTATCAACTACTGACATGCAGAATTCTGCAAATTTCTAGGTTCCCAATAAGATAAAGATATTAAGAAGGTTGCTAATGATCTAAAAGGATCAAAGGTAAAAGTTTATATGTTGCTATTTTAAAGGTCATTATGGTTTTATGGATCTGGTTTGCCAGTTTAATTAGAAAAGTGCATTGGGGTATAATGGTTGTAAGTATGAGTAGCATTAACCACAGTGATTTCATTCATTTTTCTGGTTATTTCTATTTTTCTGTATTTATTTTTGTGGCAGAGTCTCACTCTAGCCCAGACTGACTTGGAAACTCACTCTGTAGCCCAGGCTGGCCTGAAACCCATGGTGGTCCTCCTACCTCAGCCTCCTAAGTGCTGGGACTAAAGGAGTGGGCCACCATGCCTGGCTTATTTCTGTTTTATATGACCAAATAAGCTAGCTGTTGAGGGAGAAGAAAGTAAATCAAAGACATTGCACAATTCCTAGAAGGAAGAAAATAACAAAGATACATATATACATTCACATACATGTATTTGGTTTTGTTTTTTAAGATAGGTTATCTCGTAGCTTAAGTTGGCCTTGAGCTTGCTATGTAGCCAAAGATGACCTTAAATCTTAAATGTCCTGCCTCTACCTCCCAAATGCTAGGATTATAGGTGTGTACTACCATGTCTAACAACACAAACGTATCAGTCAGCTTGAGGAAAACAATACATAACATAATGATTGGGCATAGTGGCAAATACCTACACTCAGGAGGTTACTAAGGCTTCTACAAGTTTTTGAGGTCAAGACTAGCCTGGGCTATATAGCAAAACACTGTCTCAAAAGAAAGAAAAAGGAAAAAGATAAAATAATGTGGTATACTCTTTGTAACATATTAGAGAATATAATATGTTGAAGGATGTAAGTGCTAGAGAATTTTTTTAAAAAGTGAGGAACACAGTTAGAAATATAATTTTTAAAAAATAGATGTTTTTTTCTTTTGCAAAACACAGTAAATGCCTATTTCATGGTTTGCTTGTGTCTTAAAAAAAAAAAAAAAAAAAGCTATTGGCCAGGTGTGATGGCACATGCCTTTCATCCCAGCACTTGGAAGGCAGAGGTAGGAGGATCATTGTGAGTTTGAGGTCAGCCTGAGACTACATAGTGAATTTCAGATCAGCTTGGGCTACAGTGAGGACCCTACCTTGAAAATAATAATATAAAGCCATTGATAAAAGACTTCTTATAAAATGTATAATTAAGGTTAATGTAATATAAGTTTTTTTTTCTGGATAAATAAAAATAAATTTCAGGTTGGAGAGATGGCTTAGCGGTTAAGGCACTTGCCTGCGAAGTCTACGGATCCAGGTTGAATTCTCCAGGTCCTGCATAAGCCAGATGCACAAGGTGGCACATGCATCTGGAGTTCGTTTACAATGGCTAGAGGCCCTGGTGCGCCCATTCTCTCTCTGTCTCTAATAAATAAATAAAAAATATTTTAAAAAGAATGCTGTTTAAAAAAGTAAATTTCTATTGATATTTTTTAGCTTTTTGATGTTAATATTTGAAAATCAATTTGGCAAACTCATACAGAGGATTTTAGTCTTGGAAGGCCTAAAAAGTTTCCAGGAATACAGCCACATCCCTGCAGCAGATCATTAGAAACATTATCCATTAATCATCTAACAGAGTGTTCATTATCCCTTTTATACACTTTATTTTTTGTTAGTGTTCATTATTTTGCATATACTTGGCAAATGGTTGCTTATTCCTTAGCAGGGTTGTAAATAAATGTAAAAAAGTCTAATTCTTGGAAAATTTACTTTTCCTTGATCATTTGGGCTTTGTCCAACCTTTGCCAGTTGTAAACTATATACTCACACTTGTTCAAAGACCTCTTTTCTCCCAGAAAAGTTTACTTAATATTGATCAAGGCAAGCTTTGCTTTGCACAAAGAGTCATACCGGATACTTTGGAATGAGTCTGGCGAGACAACATAACTGTGTGGCTACTGTAATTCAGTTGTTGACTTTTCAAAGACTTCTTGTCCCCAAGTAGATTGTAGGAGATGTGCCTGGCATGAGAAGGACATGATGAATGGAGGAGTAATACCAGGGTGTGTTTGAAAAGAATAAAAAGAGTCATTCTTATCTTCTCTTTCTGGTTGCTGCTGAAGAAATTCCCAGGAGTAGAGAACTGGAGGGACTTTTGTTGTTATTTTGATTTGGTTTTGATTTTTTAGAAGACTGTAATGGCCTTAAAAAAATATTTAAATGTTTTTTTTTTAATTTTTTAAATTTAGTGCTGATAATGTGCTTCAGCAGTCAGGAATGGAACCTCATACTAAACCTAGAGTTCAAAAATAAAGGAACTTGTTAATGATTCTGACAGGGATCAGCAAGCTTGTTATGTATATGGCCTGGCAGTAAATAATTGAGGCTTTGCAGAACATATGTCTGTATTGTAACTTTTTTACTCTCAAATCTGCCACTGTAACCCAAAAGTAATTGCAGGCACTGTGCAAACAAATGAGTGGGGTGGCACATGCCTTTATCCCAGCGCTGGGGAGACAAGAGGTAGAAGGATTGCAGTAAGTTCAAGGCCACCCTGAGAGTACATAGTGAATTCCAGGTCAGCTTGGGCTAGGAGTGAAACCCTACCTTCAAAAACAAACAAAAAAAAGAAAAACCAAAAAACAAAGCAGAGTCAAATTTGGCCCGTGGACCTTAGTTTACCAACCCACCCCCCTTTTAGAACTCACTACCGTCCTTCATGTTTTGTAAAGGTGTTTTTCATCTTCTTTCTTGTTCTCCAGAGCTAGCTGATGTGAACTAGCAAGGGGTTAGTTAGCCTTCATGTATGTGATATTTATCAGACCAAGGTAAACATGGAAGCAAACACATAAACCTAGGAAAATGTTGCCTTGACATTAAAGATCTAGACATTTAATGCAATTATGATTGGTAAAATCCACTAGGAACAAAACCAACTGTGGTACTCAATTGCAGTTTAAAAAGCTTTCATACATCAAGTTGAAAGTATTCATGCCAGTAGGACATAGCCAAATCCCTGAGTGTGGAGCAGCATTCTAGCCTGTCATTGAGCACATGACCTCCCCGAGCCGCTTCCGTGCACGTGAAATGGACCCACTTGTCCTTTCTCTTGACTGGGATTGTCGGGAATATGAAATGGAAGAGTAGCTAAAGTAGACACACTAGAGCCCATAACCCGTTTTGCCCTTTTCAGTACCTGCCACTATCTACAAGTAACTGATTCTGACATGACCAAGGCTGGTACTCGGTTAATTAATGAAATAAAGAAAACAGCCAGGCGTGGTGGCACATGCCTTTAATCCCAGCACTTGGGAGATAGAGGTAGGAGGATCACTTTGAGTTTGAGGCCATCCTGAGACTACATAGGGAATTCAGGTCAGCCTGGGCAAGAGCAAGACCCTACCTCAAAAAACTATAATAATAATAATACTTGCTTTGAACATGTTTTAAAATTGGTAACATTAAGATGTTCCATTTTGCCAATGTGTTGATATAGGTTCAATTTTTCTTCCTATGAGTTTGGATTCTGTCACTGTGCTTCATCGCCCTTGATAAATTGTCAGATACACTATGTACATGCCCCAGTATATTTATTTAAACTGAGAATTTACACACATGCAAAACAGTCTGAAAACAAAACCTTTCTCAATATTCATACCTTTTCATATAACCTGTGCAAACTTTTTACATTAAACTTTTTCAGTTACTAAAACTGTATGAATTTGCTTATCAGATTGCCTCTTATAGCCAAAGGGCCTGAAGCGATGTGACAGTTGGATCAGGGAGAGGAGAGGTGTGTTCGGTGTGAGACACAGTCACAAGCAAATACCAAAGCCAGACTTCCATTGCTGTATAAATTTGTCCAGTACAAATTCTGTTGAATGCAAAATCCAATAATCCTTTGTTGTTGTTATTGTTGAGGCAGGGTCTCACCTTATCCCAGCCTGACCCGGAACTCACTCCATAGTCCCAGACTAGCCTTGAACACTCAGTGATCCTCCTACCTCTAATCCCAAGTGCTTAGATTAAAGGCGTGTGCCACCATGGTAGGCCAGTAATACATTTTAAAAGACAGTATTTGAAGATGTGTCCTAATCTTAATAATATCAAAATATATTTTGGGGGGCTAGAGAGAGGGCACAATGGGTAAAGCTCTTGTGGTGCAAGCATGACTAACTGAGTTTGGATCCCGCGTCCACATAAATCCAGACACAGCAAGCTGCTGTAATCCCAGACCTCCTATGGTGAGATGGGAGGCAGAGATGGAGAATCCTGGAAGCTCACAGACCATCATTTACAGTGGTGAACAAGAGGCCTTCTTCAAACAAGGTGGAAGGCATCCCAAGGTGGTTCTCTGACTTCCACACACATGCTGTGGCACACACATGAACACATACACACACACACGCTGATTATAATAAGAAATACTTTTTGCACCACAAAAGAACTCTGAAATGCCTGAACAGCTCAGAGTTATGGCTTAGTACTGATGTTCATATTCTTCTGTATTGTTGTGTTCTCTTATTTAACTTCATTGTGACTAGCAGGACTGTCTGTGTTCTGCTTTGTCTGTGAGGCATCCAGTATTCCAAGCCTGTGTGGGGAATGAGCATACTATTCATGGTCAGTCATGAGATCTGAGGGAGACAGATCAAATGCTTCCAAATATCAAGATAATGCAGAGGTCTTCATTCAGCAGATACTGAGTGTCTGCCCAGAGCCCATTAATCTCAATGCTGGGTACCAACAGTACACAAAACATGGCAATAGTCTCAATTTCTCAATTTCATTACACTATCCTGCCCATAAACCTACCTTGTACTGTGTTTTTTCTTTCTCCTAGAATTATTTACTATACTTTCTTTTGCTTCTAGGCCAACACATATGAAAAATACTGGCCATTTTATCAGAAGCATGGAGGCGACTATTTTCCCAAAGAGCATTTGAAAAAGGCTGTTGCTGAAATTGAAGAAATGTGCAATATTTTAAAAATGGAAGGAGTTATAGTGCGAAGGCCTGACCTCATTGACTGGTCATTGAAGTATAAAACTCCTGATTTTGAATCTACAGGTAAGTGCCATCAGGAAACAAAGTCCAGTGCCTAAACTTTTAAGTTCTTTCTCTTTTTTTAAAAAAAAAAAATCTCTTTATTTTCAAGAAGAGAGAGTGTATAGGCATGCCACAACCTCTTGCCACTGCAAACAAACTCAAGATACATGTGGCATTGTGTGTATCTGGATTTACATGGATACCAGGCCTGCAGGTTTTGTAAGCAAATACCTCCAACTTCTGAGCCTCCTCCCTAGCCCTCAAGTTCTTTCTTAAGTGTGTTAGGAAAACACTTTCAGAATTTCTTGGAAAGTTCTTTGTTTTACGAATCCTTCAAAACTTTAAAGATTTTTTTTTGAAGACTTTGATTCATTTTGATATGTTTAAAACACACACATTCTAAACTCCATTGTAAATCTAGTGAAATTTTTTTATCCTTGAAAGTATTCCCTATGCTTTATTCATCATAAATAAAAATGGTGAATTGCATTTAGTTTTCCTTAATAACAAAAATTAAAAGGGAATAGAAACACATTTTCTTTTTAACTAACATTGCTAAATGATGTTCTTGTGCTTGAGTTCTAAAATTTATACTTTCAGAATGATACTTGGCCCAGTTTTTATCCTGTGATATTGTCCTTTAAGAACTTCATTTCTATATAGCAGGAAGGGAGCCTCCAGATGGAGAAGGCTTGGTGGTTCAAGAGCTCTTTGAACAACCACTTCAGTGCTTCAGTTTTTTCTTTTCCTTTCTTGCCTGCTTTCCCCATCCAACAGAGAGTTTTTGTTAACACAGTGTCTATCATTCCATTTTCCTATTTTTATATAATTAGATACATATACAGGGTTTTTGATAATTACTTACAAAAATCCATCATGTTAAGTATACTTTTCTATCTTGCAAATTTGCATCACTGAGGTGGTCATGGAATATTTTGGACTGATAGGTTTATACAGTGCAATGCCTCGAGACATCCTGATGGTTGTGGGAAATGAGATTATTGAGGCTCCTATGGCGTGGCGTGCACGTTTCTTTGAGTACCGAGCATACAGATCAATTATCAAAGACTATTTCCACCGGGGCGCCAAGTGGACCACAGCTCCTAAACCCACAATGGCTGACGAACTGTATGACCAGGTAAGTCCCTAATTGTAGGCTAGCTTCTTAGTAACTTTTCTAAATAATCTATAATGGTAAGAAAGAGATTCTCAAATACCATGTTTATATTTGTATATAAGAAACTGAGAAAATTGTCTAATTTTTAAAAATGATTCTTAAGATGAAATGAATGTTGCAGCCAGCTTCTTGTTGCTGGTATAAACATCCAACCAGACACAGCCTATGGGAAGAAAGGGTTTATTTCACAAATTCCAGGGGAACAACATCAATGATGGGGAAAGCTGGCTCATTTCCTTAGATCTCAGCAGAGAGAAACCACCAACAGCCAGCACCATAGAACTGCCAGAGCACAAGTTGCCTCTTTACATGCTCAGTTTTGCTCCCAGTGCCATGCCCCCTGTAGCAGGGATCTGCCTGCTAGAAGCTCTGTTGTTATTTTTTGAGGTAGAGTCTCACTCTAGCCCAGGCTGACTTGGAATTCACTATGTAGTCCCCTGCTGACCTCAAACTCACAGTGATCCTCCTCCTACTTCTGCCCCCTGAGTGCTGGGATTAAAGATATGTGCCACTACACCCAGCCTGGCAAGTTTTATTAAAGAAAACTTTTACATGGTGTACTTTTCACCAGTCTGCTCGCGCATGCTTCTAATAATGTCCAAATCATTTAAAAATAAAACCATAGTTTAACAATTCATTTAATGGCAAATAGCAGTCATAAAATTTCCCTACATTATAATAGCTGCACTGTCACCTTTCTCAAGATCAGTAAAAAGACAGCCCAAAATCTTAGTGTCTTGTGATCACACAAGAAGATCACACAAGCCGTCAGAATAGGTCTGTCACCAGCATTTATAAAACCAGACCTATGGGGAAAGAACTAGCAAAGGTTTAGCCTGCCTGGATTATTACCAAATCAGAACAGTGAGAATACTTGCAACCATGCTGTCTTATATAAAGGAACTCAAGCACTTAGGGACTTTCAGTATTGGGGTGGGTCCTAGAACCAATCTGCCCACAAATACAAGGGATGACTATATTTCCTTTAGTCATTTACTTATTATTTATGAAAACTACATAGAAAATTTTTAAATCAAAATTTATTCTAGGCATTTAAAGACAAAAATACAGAATTAATTCCACCCAGCACACCCAGATTTGGCAGGGGAAGCATGGCATCTCATTTTATGGTATGAGTTAGGCTCAGGACCAAATTCTTTTTCTAAAACAGCAGAATGACCTCAGCCTGTTGGCTTTGGATGTTGTAGCTAGGTACATAAATGCATGTAGAGGTCATGTAATGTTTTCAGGATCAATTACTACCCTGGACCACTTGCTTCTAAGTGTCAGGAAGTTACTATAATGCCTGGTTATTTTGTTTTGGTAGTTGTGTTTTTATTTGTTTATCATCGACCTTATTTTACTTTTTTGTTGCTGTAACTAAAACAACCTAAGAGAAGAAATTATTGTGGTCCATAGTATCAGAGGATTCAGACCATGGTTGCTTGGCCCCATGTGCTTGGGCAGAGGATTATAATGGCAGGAACATGGAGGAGAGGCCCTTCTTACCTTCTTGGCAGATAAGAAACAGAGAAGAGGAATACAGGAGACACCAGAACAAGATGCAGCCCCAATAACACACCTCCAGTGGCCTACTTCTAGTATTAATCCATCAAGTGTTTAACCCATGGATTAGGTTAGAGCCCCATTATCTAGTTATCTCTGGAAATACCACCACATACACCCAAAGGTGCACTTCATTAATCCTCTGAGCATTGCTGAATCCATTCTGGATAACAATCAGAATTAATCATAACAAACTGATACCTTTTACATGTTTTAGCCTAGAACTGAGTATTTTAGAAAATGATGTTCTTAGCCGGGCATGGTGGTACACGCCTTTAATCCCAGCACTTGGGATGCAGAGAGGTAGGTGGATCACCGTGAGTTTGAGGCCACCCGAGACTACATAGTGAGTACCAGGTCAGCCTGGACTAGAGTGAGACCCTACCTAAAAAAAAAAAAGAAGAAGAAGAAGAAGAAGAAGAAGAAGAAGAAGAAGAAGAAGAAGAAAATGATGTTCTTGAACAATTTTTTAAATTTAATTAATCAATTAATTTATTAATTTGCTTTATTTATTTGAAATAGAAAGAGACAAACAGAGAGTGAGTATCAGTGCACCAGGGCCTCCTGCCACTGCAAACAAACTCCAAACGCATATGCCACTTTGTGCATCTGGCTCTACATGGGTACTGGGATATTTAGTCTGGGCTGTCAGACTTTGAAATAAGTGCCTTTAACCTCTGAACCATCTCTACAGCCCAGTTTTTAAGAGGGCATATATTTCTTGTAAATTAGATGCTTATGAAAGTATGCATTGAGTGTGTCCATTCTTGTTCCAATCAGAACTACCCCATCCATTCTGTGGAAGACAGACACAAGTTGGCTGCTCAGGGGAAATTTGTGACAACTGAGTTCGAGCCATGCTTTGATGCTGCTGACTTCATTCGAGCTGGAAGAGATATTTTTGTACAGAGAAGCCAGGTTAATAAAGGCTGACTTTGAAATGTCTCATTCTTTATTTACATCCTTTACTTGTCATTTAAAAAATTTAATTCTACAAACCTGTGTATTTCTAAAATAGAACCAAATCTTCATAGATTTATGTCTTCCTTTTTATTTTCAGGTTACAAACTATCTGGGCATTGAGTGGATGCGTAGGCATCTTGCTCCAGACTATAGAGTTCATGTCATCTCCTTTAAAGACCCCAACCCAATGCATATTGATGCCACCTTCAACATCATTGGACCTGGTCTTGTGCTCTCCAACCCTGACCGACCATGTCACCAGGTATGAGGCTTCTTAGGACACTGGAAAAGCAATAGAAACTGGCAACTTTAAGAACTAATGGCACTTAAAATACTTCCATGGTTCCTAATGGTTCCAAATGACAAATTTAGCACTGTTCAATGGCATTATTATGAAACACTGAACTGCTTATGGTATACTTAGCATATGATGTCCAGCACTCCGAAGTATACATTCTTTCTGTGATTTGTATAGTATCATCAGACTTTGACTTTCCCTTCTTGTTACTGCCAAGCATCAAATCTGTGGGAACAGTATATTTTATTGAACAGTGATAGACTCCTAATTTGAATTTTCTAGCAATACCACTGGGCAATAGGTGTCTTCCTTCTCCAGAGAGTCAGGCTCCGTTCAGCCAGTCCCAGTCTGCAGGAAGAAGTCTCTCCCCATCACCTACAGCCTCTTATTTTTTACCTGCTGCCCCCTTGTTCAGCTGTACAGTGAGGGTTTGTGGTAACTGCAAGGCTGTACTGCACATTTTCAAAGCACTTTTATGCTGTGTCACAGGTCATTTCTACCCAATTGTTCATTTTACTTTAATATAATTTACTGATTATCCAACTATGTGACATAGAGATGACTGACTTACAATGGGTAGACTAGTGGCAATATGGTATATTGAGAACAAATCCCAACATGTATCTATATACCATGGCCACAGAATGCTGGGCCTTTGAAGGAGATAGACTGTGGATTTGACATAGTCACATTTTCTTTATTCATTTTCTTTCTTTTGTTTTGTTTTTTTGAGGTAGGGTTTCATTCTCGCCCAGGATGATCTGTAATTCACTATGTAGTCTCAGGGTAGCCTCAAACTCACGACGATCCTCCTACCTCTGCCTCCGAAGTGCTGGGATTAAAGGCATGCACTACCACACCCAGATCTATTCATTTTCTTTGATGAGACTGTATTAAGAAAATATATTTGATATTTTGATTTTGAAACCTGGAAAATGCTTTCTGTTGCTTCTAACTTTTATCTTTTTTATTTGTACATTTAAAATGAACAGAATCAATTTTTTCAAAGATTTCTTTACTTATTTTGGAAGTTGAGAAGATAGTTTGGCAAAAAAAAATAGTTATTAATGACAAGGAGAGCTGAGTGTCAGAGTACATACTTGTAATTCCAGCTACTGGGAAGCTGAGGCAGGGTGGTTGCAAGATCAAGGCCAGCTGGGTTATATGGCAGGACCCCATCTCAAAAACAAAAAGAAATATAAGGACTACTGGAGACCAAGAATAAGAAGAGTAAATATGCCAGGCATGGTGGCACAGGCCTTTAATCAGAAGGCAGAGGTAGGAGGATCACTATGAGTTTGGAGCCAACCTGGCATACAGAGTGAGTTCCAGGTCAGGCTGGGCTAGAGAGAACCCTTACCTCAAAACAAACAAACAAAAAGAATAGTAAATATGGATTTAAACCTTTATGGCTTATTTTGGTCTTACAGGTTGATCTTTTCAAGAAAGCAGGATGGACCATAGTTACTCCTCCAGTACCTATCATCCCAGATGGTACGTCTGCTTTTATAAACTTGTAGACAAAAAAGATTGCCTCCAGCCCCCCGCTACTCCACAGGAACTGACTGAGGCCTTCATCACCTCACAGTGCATACCATAACTCCACTGAGGAGGGCCTCCAGGGTAACGGGAACTAGGGCAAGGGGATAAAAGAGAATAACCTGTTATAATTTATATAAAATTTAAAAAACAAAAAAGATTGCCTCAATGTTAAGAGCAACTCAGATTTTTCCTTTTTAAAAAACTATTTATTTTATTTGACAGAGAGAGAGAAGAGAGAGTATGGGCATGCCAGGGCCTCCTGCCACTGCAAATGAACTCCAGTGCATGTGCTGCTTTGTGCATACGGCTTTACATGGGTACTGGAGAATTGAGCCCAGGCTGCTAAGCAAGCGCCTTTAACGATTGAGCCATTTTCTCCAGCCCCCACATTTTCCAAATTAGAGATGCTTCTCCACAAAGGCGTAAAGTGGTGGCTGAAAACACAAGACTGGGTCTTATGTTTACAACTTTTTTTTTATTGAAAATAGAAGTGAGAAGGCAGAATTAAACAACATAAGAGCTGAAGAGGCTGCTCAGTGGTTAAAGGCACTTGCTTGCAAAATCTGACAGATCTGGTTCAGTTAGTCAATACCCACATAGAAGCCAGGTGCACAAAGTGGCACATTCATCTGAAGTTTATATTTGCAGTGGCAGGAAGCCCTAGCATACCCATATGTTATCTCTCTCAATATTTATTGATGTATAACATCTTTAGATAAGTTGTCTGAAGATTAAAAGAGCATTTTCAGGGCTGTGATGGTAGCTCAGGTAGGCTCACTTGCCTAGAATGCTCTAGGCCCTGGGTTTGACCCCAATATTGTAAAAATAAATAAGCTGGGCGTGGTGACGCACCTAGCACTTGGGAGGCAGAGGTATGAGGATCACCATTAGTTCAAGGCCACCTTAAGACTACATAATGAATTCCAGGTCAGCCTGGACTAGAGTGAAACCCTGCCTCGAAAAAAACCAAAAAATTAAAAAAAAAAAAGAACAAGACATGATGAAGTAATCATGTAATCCAGTGTATAGGAGGCTGAGACAGGAGGTTGCAAATTTGGCTACACAGACATTTTCTAAAAAACAGTAAATTTTTCTATAAAAAGTGAGTTAGGAAAATTATTGAATTGTTACTTCAGTATTCTTCACTTGTAAATCCTTTTTTTAAACAAAAATGGTACCAAACATGGTTTAAGAGTTGTTGCTCTTCACAGATCATCCACTCTGGATGTCATCCAAATGGCTTTCCATGAATGTCTTAATGCTAGATGAAAAGCGTGTTATGGTAGATGCCAATGAAGTCCCAATCCAAAAGATGTTTGAGAAGCTGGGTATGTACAAAGTTGGAACATGTCACATGTAACAATGTTCAGCAAGCACTGAGGAAATGACATGCATGATCTAATGCATGGCTTATCAAATTCAATTTCTATTCCTTTCAGAGGTACTGAATTATTATTTTGTAAATGGCCATTATTTTTGTTTTCATCAAATATAGCCTCAAAAAAAGTCATACCAACCCCCTCAAACATTTCCTTAAAATAAGATTATCAATATTCTATGACTCAGGAAGTTTTCTGGTGCCTTTGTGTACGGAATTACCCTTTTGTTTTTTGTTTTTTTTTTTTTTTTTTTTTTTTTTTTTTGGTTTTTCGAGGTAGGGTCTCACTCTAGCCCAGGCTGACCTGGAATTCACTATGGAGTCTCAGGGTGGCCTCGAACTCACAGCGACCCTCCTACCTCTGCCTCCCGAGTGCTGGGATTAAAGGCGTGCGCCACCACGCCCGGCGGAATTACCCTTTTGTAATTGAAGGGTGTGCCCTTTTCCAAAGAAGATATTATTGAGGGCCTTTGGAAATATCTTAATTTTCATCACATATTTCAAAGGGCTTTTAAGGACACAAATGCAAAAGTGATGTATGTGCATTAAGCACTGTTAACCAAGTACTGCAATAAAAGCTATCAGTAGACCATTCACCTTTGAACTCAAGAGCAGTATTGGGTTTTCCTTGGGGAAGTTCGCCTATCATTATATTCACAGTTGAGGCCAATGATTTTAATACTATTGAGAAAAAGGCCAAATAAAAGCATTTTCACATGAGCCACTTAATATGGAGTACAGATGTGTGTATAGGTATCACTGCTAATATATTTGATATATCCTAAGTGAAAATTCAGTAATAGCCAGATAGTTTATTTGTTTAAATTAGGCCATTAAATTTTGTCTCATATTTCAGATATGCTAACCAGAAAAATATCACTTGTTCCTTTTGAATATCCCTTAATGTAGCTATCAGTTTAGAAAGATTGTCCTACCAGTTTTGTTTTGAACAGAATCTGATGATTTGACCCATAATGCTATGCCACTTTTATTTCTGGCTTTCATTAAATAACAGAATTTCTTGGGTTCAGCTTCTTGATTTATCAAGATTTTGTTGTTTTTAAATGTCAAATAGTATAAAGTCCACATATCTGATTTATAATTTTACTTTTATAATTAAAGTCTTTTTAGCCACAGGGAATTTGTTAAACTTCATCAAGCAACTGAATCCCCTCCAATTCAAGATAAATAGGGCTGTGACTACCTACAGAACATATATGCTCCTTGCCTCAAACTCCCCTCTTAGTCTTCAAAGCTGTACTCAGGTGTACTTCCTCAGAAATATTCTCTGGGTACCCATGCTTCCTCTTGCTCCTTAACTATACCAGTGAGGGTTACAGCGACTGTAGCTTATCTGCCCTCTCTAAGTAAAAAAGTCAACAGACTATCTTTTTTAAAAAATATTTTTATTTATTTATTTGACAGAGAAAGATGGGGAGAGAGAGAGAAAATATGGGCGCACCAGGGCCTCCAGCCACTGAGTGCACCCACCCCCTTGTGCATCTGGCTAACATGGGTCCTGGGAAACTGAGCCTTGAACTGGGGTCCTTAGGCTTCACAGGCAAGCACTTAACAGCTAAGCCATCTCTCCAGCCCCAGATTATCTTTTAAAAGTTCTACTTCATCGGCCTGGAGAGATGGCTTAGCTGTTAAAGCGTTTACCTACAAAGCTTTAGGACCTTGGTTCAATTCCCCAGAACCCATGTAAGCAAGATACACAAGGTGGCGCATGCATCTGGAGTTTGTTTGCAGTGTCAGGAGGCCCTGGTGTGCCCATTCTCTCTGTCTCTCTCTCACATAAGTAAAATAAAATCTTCTTAAAAAGTTCTAC
Source organism: Dipus sagitta (assembly GCA_036346955.1). Lineage (NCBI taxonomy): Eukaryota > Metazoa > Chordata > Mammalia > Rodentia > Dipodidae > Dipus > Dipus sagitta. The sequence goes on along the minus strand of CM070779.1, from coordinate 85,977,917 downwards.
TTCGTCTATCACAACAGATTCTCTCTAAATACTGTTAGTAGACAATGCACATTATAGGCATGTACTTACAGATAGCCCCAAATTAAACTAGTTGTCTGATTAGCTTTGATTCCTAAATAACTATACAACCAGGACATTAAAATACCAACTCTGGTTAATTATTTTCTTCAGGTGGCTCAGCACAGTTGCATAGTTAAATGTGAAAAATAAACTCTTCTTACATGTGCTTTTGTAAAGTCAACTTTTCAGGTTGGCTAAATTATACTTTTCTTACTAAATTAACATGAAAATTGGAAACAGTCTGACAAAATGAGGTATAATTCTAAAAGGCTTTGAAATTGTATTGCTTGATTAGGGACACTTGATAGGTATAACTGCTTATCTAGTCTTTAATTTTTGAACCGTGGAATAAAACTTCACTCTGTTGACTTTTTGGTGCAGACATTATATTAGCAGTGGGATAGAGTAAATGAAATAGTGAAAATAAAATTGAAAGGAAAAAGCATTTTAGATTGGTTTGAATAAGGTTATCTTGAGGAATTAGAAGTATAGGATGCCTCCAGGTCTTTAGGCTTACTCTCTGTAGGAGAAACTTCATGCTAGTCCATCTAACTGCCATCTCTCTTTCAATGCAGGTATCAGTACCATAAAGGTCAACATTCGAAATGCTAATTCTTTGGGAGGAGGATTCCACTGCTGGACCTGCGATGTCCGTCGCCGAGGCACCCTCCAGTCCTACTTTGACTGAGAAGGCCTGATGTGCCTTGGGGCATGGTCTCAGACACCCAAGAAGCCTAGGGCAAGGTTTATTCTCCTGCTTTAAATCGTCTACGAACTCTGTAGTGCTTTAATGTTGATACAGCCATATGCGTAACAGGGCTTCCCAGTCTGGTTTACCTGTATTGTTTTTCTTTGACATAAGGAAAATAACTTCTACTAGATATTACTTTCTTCTAAAGTTTTTCTACTATTTGGCTTCAGGTATAAAAATGGAGTGAATGTGTACCAAGACAAAAATCTGTCACTTGAGTAACTTGGCCACTAAAATTTAACCATCTACCTCTGGTTTTAATTTTCTTTCCAAAAGGCAGCTTGAAATGTTGGTTCTAACTTCAATTTTTTTTTTATTTTGGTAGACTTGTGAATGTTTGTATCATTTTTTCTCTAAATGCAAGACTTAGAAAATATGCAGATCCTAAACAGAACCAAACAATTGTCTCTATTTCTAAAAGCAATTTGAGTAGTTTTTAATTTTTTTGTTTTTCAGAAATTAACCTTGGCTATGCAAACACTGAAGTGAAATTTCCATGAATACTTTAATATTCTCATCTCAACATTGGTAATATGTATTACTCAAAACCTTGTCATACAACTTACCTCATTTCAAATGAATTATTTTGACCTTTCTCTTTTCTTTCCAAAAATTTATAGAAATATTTAGTGCAATAGAATATAGCTATAGCTATATCCCTAAATTTTGATGTTTAATATCTAATATATGCATTAAATCTTTAATGTAAGTAATCTAAGATTTGTTTACAGTTGTGCAAATTATTTAAGGCATAGAATTTTAAAACATTTTTAAGAACTAATACAGGCAAAACCACATGTGATGTGGAATAATTTTAATGTTGGATACTGTATATATATTTTTATTCTAATAAACTTTTGTGTTCCAGATTGGATTTTATTAGAGTTTGGCTTCAGTCTAATTATTTTAGTATAATTTTTAAGATTGTAGCTCCTGAGTCAGAATTCTAGTTCTCTGAAATAATTGAGATAGGCATCCCAAAATCAAACCTGATATTTGTGTTCAGAAATGGCTAACAGAAGTTGGGCATGGTGGCACACACCTGTAATTCCAGCACTTAGGAAACACAGGTGTTCAGAGGAGTTCAAGATCAGACCAGAAAAATAAGAGAAATGGTTAACAAAGTCAGATTTTTACTCATTAATTCAAAAGTATCTGAATAGGTTGTTATGGGGGACTTGTCTTAGGCCCCAGAAAGAAGGAGTCTCAGTTGTGGGGTTGCTAAATGACTTTAATCATGAAAAGACAGCATAGAATGGGCTCTTTGAAATGAATCACAGATGTCAACCATTCCTTTAACACCTTTGTGTCCTTTTTCATTCGTCATGGAATTGCAGTACACTCTGACACTCTTAGTGGTACACTTGGACTGAAACCCACTAGAGAAATGTATGCAGTTGTGTGGATCATTGCACACTGAGGGCGCTTCGTCTCAGGCCTAACTACTCAGCAATTCTAACACACGCCCTCCACATCCACGTCCACTTATAGCTATTCCAGACCTTCACTGTATATATTTTCTCAACTGATCATGTTTCGTTTTTCACTAAAAATAGGGACCGTCGGCCATTAGTTCCATCAGCTTCTGCTCTAGTCCCCTATAGATAAATGCACATTTGCCTACTGTGATAAAGATTCTTTCTCCTGGACTTTTCCAGCTGTCCCAGTCAACTTCAAGTTGTTGGGATAAACCTCAAGAACAGACACAGGGGTTATGGGAGGAAGAGAATTTATTTGAAACTTACAGATCCAGGGGAAGTTCCATAATGGTGAAAGAAGCTAGCCCCTTTCACAGGTCCATGCACAGAGAAATACCACCACCAACATGACAAGCAAGCACACTCCAGGAACCCCAGGCAGAGCCCCAGTACTCTGTGTACCTTCAGACTGGAATTCCAGATCCATCCCCACACCTTAAGGCAGGACGCTAGGATCCACCCACAGTGACACCTCCTCCAGCCAAGTTACAAGTTTGAATATAACTCCTGAGTCTATTGGGGGACATCCATTCAAACTAGGACACAAGCCAAGCTTCCAGAGAGAAGAGTCAGGCTTTCATTCAGTGCTTGCATATACTTAAGAGCAGCTTTTCTCACTGCTACAGAAAAAGTAGTGTACCTCTCATAAAGTCTAAACTATGAAACCATCCTTTGATTATAATCTTTCTTTAGGAACTTGCTACATCAGCTACCATTTTCATACAACCCTAGCACCGCCACCCTTACGTGTATCCATCCCCACCCTAGAAAATAGCATCTTGGCTGGGCGTAGTGGCACATGGCTTTAATCCCAGTACTCAGGAGGCTGAGGTAGGAGGATCACTGTGAGTTCAAGGTCAGCCTGAGACTACGTAATGAATTCCAGGCCAGCCTGGGCTAGAGCGAGACCCTACCTCAAAAAAAAAATCACAAAATAAAATCATCACAATCTATATCCCTGATCCATTTCAAGGCCTTCTATTTCTTTTAGTTTGAGAGCTACCACTTGTCTTAGAAAAATTATATAATCAAACATGCGGGTCTGGAGAGATAGCTTAGTGGTTAAGGCACTTGTCTGAAATGCCTAATGACCTCAGTTCAGTTCCCTAGTACCCATGTAAAGCCAGATGCACAAAGCGGTAAATGTATCTGGAGTTCATTTGCAGTGCATCCATCTCTCTTTTCTTCCCTCCCTTTTTCCCTTCCTCCCTCCCTCCTTCCCTCTCTCTCTTTCTACCTCTCTCTCCTTGCGAATAAGCAAACATTTTTAAATGTGCATACAGATTCCATGAATTTTTGATAATCAATTGACTATACAAAAGTTCCAGCATAGCTGGAAGTGGTGTGCATACCTGTAATCTCAGCACTGAGAAGACTGAGGTAAGGATCACAAGTTCAAGACCAGCCTAGGCTACATATAAGACTATGTCTCAAAAAATTGAAAATAAGCTTTCTTATATTTTTGAAGTGACTTTATAATTTATTTGGCTACTTGATTCATAGCCATATTTATCTTATGGTATGTATCTATTGATTTTTTAAGAACTGTAATCAGGGCTGGGGAAACTGCTCAGTGGTTAAGGCATTTGTCTGCAAAACCTAACAACCCAAATTCAATTCCCCAGTGCCCATGTAAAACCAGATGCACAAAATGGTGCATCCATCTCGAGTTTGTTTTCAGTGGCTGGAGGCCCTGGCATGCCCATTCTCTCTGTCTGTCTTCTATCTCTCTCTGTGTTTGCAAATAAGTAAAATAAGTTTTTGAACAAGAACTGTAATCAGCCTGTTATTTCTCAAGTTAAGTAAATGTTCATGCTAATTCTACTCCAAATGGATACTATTCTGATTCGATTTCAGTGCAATATCTGCATTGTCCTAAGTTTTATTAGCTTCTACAGTATTAATGTACTTAATTAGCTCATGAAGATCTACCTTCAATCCCCCTCATGTTAAATTATATGACAATGCTATAAATTTGTGAACCAGCCCTTCAATTTTTTTTATTGCCTCTCTATTTTAAAAGTAGGCAATTTGATTATTCTCTCCAATCCTCTATTAACCCATTACTTTGAAGGTGAAAAATAATGATAAGCCTGTTGAACATGATGTTTCTTTGCTCATTGTTCTAGACAGTGCCGTGAGTGTCTTCATCCAATGAAGTTAATTAAGAGAGCCAAACTAATGTGGTTTTATATATTGTTATGTATGTTGTTGCTGCTGCTGCAGGTCTGTGATTGTATTAGCAGCAGGGGTTTTAGCCGTTGGTGTGAAGCCACACCTAGAATATGTCCTGACAATATTCATGTCATCCCAAACACTAAGTGAAAGGAAAATTGATTTGCCAGCTATATGATGAGCATGTCTCTTTTGAAATATGTCTCCAGATGAACTGAAAATTCCCCCTTTCCTGTTGGTAAATAAGGCAAATTTTATTATAAATGACAGCAGAAGTCAATGACATCATCATTCAGACTATTGCTGTATAGGTTGGGTTTTCCATGACCAGTCATTCCATGGATGGAGGGTGGATTGAGACATCAATATACTGACAACAGCTGTCTCAGACCCCAGCCTAGGGATTAATTTGACAGTGTTATCATATCCCACTTTGACTTACCTTTACTCTACTTTACTTTGAGATTTCCAAAAGCAGAAATTATCTCTTCTATTGTCCAATTTTCTGTTGTATACTTACCAGACCAACTTCACTGTCAATGGCCTACGAAATATTATACATCCAAATATATGGCATGAGGGTTTTATGTCCATTCACTTCTGTTACCACTTGGAACACAAGAAGTAATTCGACCCATGGGACTGACATTCTTATCTCCTTCGCTTAGGATTTTGCCACATGATAGATTAATGGCAGCTGTTTCTCATTCTGAGCCATGATCCTTGATCCCAGAACCCCCATCTGGGAACCATGCTTATTACTAGGAATCTTTGGGTGGATAGAATGAGGCCATCATCAATAATAGTAGGTAAGCCTCCCTGCTTAGAGGAAGGGTTACAGTAATCCTAGGAGAAAAGAGTCTACCTGCTTATAAATGGAAATCCCAGTAGCATGCTCTTGTATATACAATTTCTATTTTAAAAGTTTCTTTAAGCATTGTACTCCTTGCTAAAATGCTTTTCTGAGGCCTGGAGAGATAGCTTAGTGGTTAAGGTGCTTGCCTGTGAAACCTAGGGACCTAGGTTGAGTCCCCAGTGCCCATATAAGCCAGATGCACATGGCACATGCGTGTGGAGTTTGTTTGCAGTGGCTGAAGGCCCTGGTGTGCCCTTTTTCTCATACTTTCTCTATTTTCCTCTTTCTCCCATTCATTTGCTCTCTCAAATAAATAAATTAAAATAAAATATTTTAGCCAGGCGTGGTGACGCACTCCTTTAATCCCAGCACTTGGGAGGCAGAGGTAGGAGGATCGCCAAGAGTTCAAGGCCACCCTGAGACTACATAGCGAATTTTAGGTCAGCCTGAGCTATAGTGAGAGCCTACCTCAAAAATATATGTGTGTGTGTGTGTGTGTAATAAAAATAAAATATTTTAAATACTTTTCTGAAATCATCCTGTGATATGTTAGATATTTCAGGCCTGAATATAGCCATGTCCTTTGGTTATTTGGACTATATCATAAATGTTCAAATAGCTTTCTAAAAGGGATATAGTACCATCATTTGGCACCTTTTCTAGTCCAAAGGCCAAAGTTCACCATTGAGCAGTGGCTATGGACTTTTGCCAGAAATTCCAGTTGGCATAGATGCAGCTGGCTGACATTTCTAATCCTGCTGCTTCTTGGAGATTATATAGCTGTCATGGAATAATAGCAGGCTACAGACTTGCTTCAATAATAAGAACTCTTGTATCTATTGGAAACGTGTGGGTAATTTTATGGATTTAAGTTAACTATTAAGAAATTATTTTTTTGCAAAATATGCCTGGTAGGTTTAGTGTGAGTAGACTTATCTCCCCACACTGTGTTGCCTATATCAGATTCACTCTTCCATGGACTGCGATATCTTCCTCTAACTATCCTTGCCTTTCTTTAATGTTTGTGGGGTTTCACCTGTTGTTTATTCCAGTGCTATCATTTTAGGGCAGTGTCATGAGAAAATAAAATGTTTGTTTAATCTACAACAGATCCTAATTATGTGGGTGTTTTAGATAGCTCATTATAAATGTCATTATAAAGGAGAAAATTGATGGAGGGCCTCAAAAACTTTGTGAGACTTGATAGCAAGTTGGTATGATCCACAACTCTTTAGACTCCCCAAGCTGTAAAACACTCAAAGCAGGTACCATGAATCCAGGGAAATACTCATCTTAAACATGAAACAGGGATTATAGAAAATAATACTTTAATGAAGCTTTTTTTTTTTTTTTTTTTTTTTGGTTTTTCAAGGTAGGGTCTCACTCTAGCACAGGCTAACCTGGAATTCACTCTGTAGTCTCAGGGTGGCCTTGAACTCTTGGAGATCCTCCTACCTCTGCCTCCCAAGTGCTGGGATTAAAGGCATGCTCCACCATGCCCAGTTAATGAAGCATTTTTAACAAAATTAATACAGCCCAGGGCATCAGTGGTACAGTATTTGCCTAGCATATTCAAGACTTTGGTTCCAATCTTCAGCACTGGAAAACAAAATCCATGAACAAAATATTAAAGACAGGCTCAGTATCACTTGTGCTTCTTTTGCCTCAGGGTGAAATGTGGCTTCACAAGCCACTGCTCAAACACGAGGAGTCAAGTGCAAAGTGGCAGTACACAGCAGTAAGCACTTTCTGATACCTGCCTTCAATTTTTTTTCCTAGATGACCTCTGGAGCTGGGTGTGGTGGTATATATCTATAATTCCAATGGGCCTGTTGTCTCAAGAAAACATACCTTATCACTGATACCTAAATAAAATAGAATCGTATATATGTAGAAGACGGAAACTTGATCCTGATCTCATACTCTTTACAAAAGTTAACTCCAAATGGACTTACTATAGCCCTCAAGAACTTAATGTAAAAACCAAGTCTTTGAAACCACTACAGGTAGTGGGAAATACTTCAAGTTATAGGTATATGCAAGGACTTTCTGAAAACGACTCTAATAACTCAGGAAATCATAATAATTTGCGAATAAAAAATGCATCAGGGATGGAGAGATGGCTTATCAGTTAAGGTCCTTACCTGCAAAGCCTAAGGACCCAGGTTCAGTTCCCCAATACCACATAAGCCAGATGTACAAGATGGTACATGTATCTAGAGTTCATTTGCAGTGGCTAGAGGTGAGGCCCTGGTGTTCCCCTTACCCCCCCCATCCCTATTTCTCTCACAAATAAATAAAATATTTTTGAACACATAATTTTTAAGTGCATTAAAATAAAATGGTCCTGTGGAAACTTGGACTTCAGGAAGAAGCCCCCACTGCTTTCTGGAGAAGAAGAGTGGGCTTGCACACCAAAAAAAAAAAAAAAAAAAAAATTCTCAAACAACTTTACATACCCCATTTAACTCAAGCTCCTCTCTTGTTTGGAGAATCTGCTTTATTTTACAGATGGCAGAGAAAATAGAAGAGAACCAAGATCCATATCTGCCAGGACCCAAAAGAAATTACAGAGGAAGGGCAACATGAATACTTCTCTTACTGCTAGCCTGACAACCAGTTCCAGGGTGATGGTGACAGATTCAGTGATCAATCAAAACCTAGCAAAGTATTGGCACACCTAGAAGCTATAGATTGTTACTAGAAAATTTTCAGTGCCAGGGATAGTATACCTTCCAGTGAGTTGTTGGCCAGGGAGGTCCCTGATGACCCCAAAACATTACAGGCCATTGCCAAGGCTCTTGGTTTTCCACCAGAAATAGATTATAAGATGCTATTGCTGAAGACTCCACATGCCTGGGCTGTAAGGCCACTGAGAAATCCTGCTGAAGAAGAGCTGAAAAGGAGTCATCAGCAGTGAAAACAGTGGACAGTGCAAGCCTTAAATTTGGCCAGCCAGGTCAAATGACTGAATGGGTGCCATAGTGGCATGTATTTTGTTGGGGAAACCAACTGCTGTCTAATTGGATTGGAGCCCACTCCATGGGAGGGAATACATGCCTGATACTGAAACCTAATCAAAAGCCTATGGGGGCCAGGCATGGTGGTGCATGCCTTTAATCCCAGCACTTGGGAGGTAGAGGTAGGAGGATTACCATGAGTTTGAGGCCAACCTGAGACTAAATAGTGAATTCCAGGTCAGCCTGGGCTACAGTAAGACCCTAACTCCAAAAACAAAAACAAAAACAAAAAAGCCTACGGGGGGGGGGGGGGAATCACAAACACTTGGGGTGTAATGCCTGCTCTTACCTGGCTAAATGTATATATTATGCTCACCAAACTGCCCTGCAACTTTTATTAGCTTTCATACCCATATATTAATGCTACTCTCACTTGGTGAGGGAAGCTTCTCTTTTCAGATGGTGGTGACTACTGGGATGACCCAAAAGGTACCATAATGCTGAGAAGTGACAGAGGACTATTCAGCACTGAAACATCTCTATTATACCTTCCAAGGCTCAGAGTCCATTGCAGAAGTGGTGGAAAGAATGTCTAAGAGCCAAATGAAGGGTAGGACTGCTTACAATGCAATCATTCAGACACAAATTGGCCTCAATATCTATCCATGACCTCGCAGTGCCTAGCACTACCTTTACAAGACCCTCATAATAGGAGAAAAAGATGACATCAAAATAAAAGAGAAACTAATTGAGAGAGGGAAAGGATATGATGGAAAAAGGATTTGTGAAGGGGAATGTAGTAGAGGGGAGGGAATTATCATGGTTTATTGTCTATAATTATGGAAGTTGTCAATAAAAAATTAGCCTATTAGATAGAGAGAAAGAATGGGTGTGCCAGGTCTCCAACCACTGCAAACAAACTCCAGATAAAACAGTATAACCTATTATATATGTAGAATACAGGAAAAATGTTAATAAATAAAATATTAATAAAACAAATATAAATAACATGGCTCTACACAGCAAAGGAAACAATTGACAGAGTGAAGAGGCTACCTATGGAATGGAGGAAAATATGTACCAGCTGTATAGCTGATGGATTAATATTCAAAATATATATAAAGGACTAAAAAGGGTTGGAGAGATGGCTTAGCAGCTAAGCACTTGCCTGTGAAGCCTAAGAACCCCGGTTTGAGGCTGGATCCCCAGGACCCACGTTAGCCAGATGCACAAAGGGGTGCATGCGTCTGGAGTTCGTTTGCAATGGCTGGAGGCCCTGGCACACCCATTCTCCCTCTCTCTCTATCTGCTGCTTTCTCTCTGTGTCTGTCACTCTCAAATAAATAAATAATTTAAAAATGTTTAAAAAACTAAAAAAACACTTTTCAAGTGAAAATATAAATGTACAATAAATGCATTTAAAAAGTTCAACATTCTTAACTTTCAGGGGAATACAAATCAAAACTATATGAGATTTTTTAATCTTACCCAGTCACAATAGCTATCATCAAGAAAACAAACACAAGGCTATTGTAATCTGGAACCCCTAAATTCCAGTACCTAAAATCCCTTTAGGAATGCTCTCCCCTTCACACTGCATGGGCCCATATGATCCAGTATTCTGATTGGGACCTAATTGGGACCTGTGTGCATAACACCTGGGATCCCTTTAAGAATCCTTTTCCCCACATGGGTGTACACAACATGACATTGTGATTTGGTCCAACATTCAAGGTCAGACACTTGAAATGCCCTCAGGACTTCTCTTTCTTCAACCCCATGGGCTCAGACAACCAACCATTGGGTCTAGGATTTGTGTTGAGTTTCAGCAGCCAGAATCAGTAATCCCTCACTGCAGGGAGGCATCAATGATCTCCATTTGGGTGGGGACCCATGCATAAGTTTGAGCACTGCTATAACCAAATTGAGACCACCTTAACAATCTCATCCATGAAGCAGCAACAAATACCTCCAAGGCTGAACTCCAAGCACCACAATGCAGAACAAAGACCAGTGAACTCAAAGTAACACCAAGGACCATTCCAAGCAATAGCTTAACAAAGGTGGGCCAGAAAGACTACCCAACACACTATCCCCACTTGGGCAAGTCTCAATGCAACACTAAAAACCAAGCTAGCACATCTCCCCCAAGAAATACCAATCCCATAGCACAGGAGCCTCATGAGAGCTACCTAGGAGAAATTCCAAAGCTCAAAAAGTGATTATAAGCTGGGCATGGTGGTGCACGCTTTTAATCCCAGCACTCGGGAGGCAGAGGTAGGAGGATCGCCATGAGTTCGGGGCCACCCTGAGACTACATAGTGAATTACAAGTCAGCCTGAACTAGAGCAAAACCCTACCTCAAAAAAACCATTATAAATATGAACAAAGAATTTAAAGGCATGTATGAAATCCTGATGAAATTCAAAGCAGATACAAATAGGTGAAATAAGTAAGTCAAACTAGGATAAGAAAATGAGATTCAATAAAGGGATAAAAGTCCTGAAGAAAAAAAAAATGAAGTGAAATAAAACTAGAAATGAAAAATACAAAAAAAAATCAAAGAAAAAACTCCATGGAAAGCTATACTAATAGAATAGGTCAAGTACACAACAGAGTATAGATCTTGAAGACATGGAAAAGGGCTTGATCAACTATTCAAAACTAACAAGAAGTTAAAAAAATATGAACAAAACATGAGAAAAAGGTGTGACACATTGAGAAGATTAAATTTAGGCATGCAAGAAGGGGAACTTCAGGTCAATTGCATAGTCATGTGTTGGTATTACAGATGTGCACACCACTTTGTGTCTGGATTTCTATGGGCACAGACCATCAAACCCAAATGATCCCACTTGGGGGTATAGCTCATGGGTAGAGCATTTAACTGCAAATCAGATTTTTTTACAGAAATAGAAAAGCAATCTTAGAATTCTTGTTGAAATACACAATATCTCAAATAGCCAAAGCAATCCTAAGCAAAAAGAGTGATGCTGGAGGTATCACTATTCCAGATTTCAAATTATACTACAGAACCATTTAAGCCTGGTTTAGGCACCAAGACAGACATGTACATTAATAAAATAGAATAGGGGACCCAAGCCCAAGTCCATGCAACTACAACTTGATTTTTGACGAAGACACACTCAAAAAAAATGCATAATGGAGAAAAGACAGCATCTTCAACAAATGGTACTAGAAAAATTAGGCCTTCACATGTAATAAAATGAAACTAGGTCCTTATTTCTCCCTCTGCACAAAAATCAGACTTCAATGTTAAGACCTAAAGTCCTTATACAACTACAGAGTTGAAAAACAGAAAATACCTTCAAAACATAGCCATAGTTAAAGACTTCCTAAATAGAACCCTGGTCACCAAAGAAATGAGGCAAACAATCAACAAATGGAACTTCATGAAACTCAAAATCTTCCATATAACATAGAAGACTATCCTTTGAGTGAAAGGGCAGCCTCCAGAATAGGAGAAAATATTTTCCAGGAATACATATGACAGAGGATTAATATTTAGAATATACTTTAAAAACTAAAGAAACTAAACACCAAGAAAATGAACTTTTTGATCAGATTAATCCAACAGTGAGCTATAGAATTGAACCAAGATTTCTCAAGAGAATATTTGTTCAATAGAACTAACGGCTAGTTAATATCTAAAAATTACCAACGTCCTCAGCCATCAGGGAAAAATGTAAATGAAAACTACTTTGAGATTCCATCTCATCTCAGTCACAATGACTACCATCAAGAAAATTAATGACAACAAATACTGGAGAGAATGTGAGGAAAGGGGAATGCTTATTCTCTGCTGGCAGGAGGGCAAACTGGTACAGTCACTAATGGAAATCAGAATGAGGTTACTAAAAATCTTAAAATTAGACCTGCAATGTTCCCCAACTAAGCCACTCCTGAGCATGTACACAGAGATACTTGCATCCCTCTAACTCCCAGCTCGCTCAGGGAAGTCCATATTCTAAGAGTTCTATGAGAACAATCCAATGCTACTACTCTTCAAACTTCATCTCCGCCCATCCCTCCTTCTCATTCCAGTCACTCTGGCTTCCAGGATTACTGAGAAGTGGGAGGGACATAAGGTGGGTTAGGATTGTGTTGAAGTCAGGTTCACACTCCTGGCAGAAAACATCTGACCAAGACCAGCTTGTGAGGAAAAGGGTTTATTTTGGCTTACAGACTTGAGGGGAAGCTCCGTGACGGCAGAGGAATACGATGGCATGAGCAGAGGGTGGACATCACCTCCTGGGCAACATCAGATGGACAACAGCAACAGGAGACTGTGCCAAACACTGGCAAGGGGAAACCAGCAGTAACACTCAGAAGTCTGCCTCAGACAATACACTGCCTCCAGAAGGCATTAATTCCCAAATTTCCATCAGCTGGGAACCTAGCATTCAGAACACTTACGTTTATGGGGGATACCTGAATGAAACCACCACAGATGGATGGGTACTAGTATCAACTTTGAAGAAGATTGAGATGAAAAATTATTTGGGGAGGAAAGATTGGGTACTGTTAGGTTTCACAGTTTGAAGGTTATTAAGACTATGGAAGGTTGTGGTTATGGAGTACAAGGCAGAGGATCTAAGGAGGAGAGAATGTAGAGAAAAAGGTTGTGATGCAAGAAAGAGTTCTGAGGAGGATTAGAAATCCCATGCCAGTGGCTCTGAAGTCTTGAGTTATTGTCTATGTTATCAGAGAATTGGAAATGCAGACTCAGAGAAGGGTAAATCATATTTATTTTGGAGAGGGTTAAGATAAGAGAGAATCAAAACAAGAAAGTACTCAAGACAAAATACCAGAAAAATATCCCCACATAGGGAAAAGTCTCTCTCCAGGGAGAAAGACTCTGGGGAAGGGGAAGGAAAGGCACTCACACATGGCTCAGGTTCATTTATGAATCAGGCATCCAATTAGAATGAGACTCATCATCAGCCTCATGTATCTGAGAAGGAATTTTATTGTTTGGCTGGACCAGGGCAAATGCTGATTCAGGAAGGGCCATTCCATAGATGCTAAGCCTGCGAAACCAGAGAAGACACTGGAAGCTGTCACTGTTGCTGAGGAAGGATTAGGAGGCTGTTGCTTACAGCCATCTTGGATGAGACTGGATCAGACATGAGTTCTAGTTCTGTCATGTTTCTCTGGGCCAGTCCTTAGCTGACTGCCTATTAGAGAAAGATTCTAATCCATATCAGTCCCCTTCCTGAGAGTAAATGGGTGATGACCACTCTAACTTCTTCAAGCTGATTAGGGTAGCAGAGCATGGCAGTTATGGCTTCCCAGGAGGGAATCTGTCTAAAGGCCTGTGGTAGAGAGGTGTTTTATTTTCTTTTAAATCAGTCTAATGTCTCATCACCATCTGTGTGTAAGTCTTTCTCTTTGGTCTGTTTCTTATGATCCCGGGGTAACATTTATATAAGATAAAGAGTAAGAACATTATAATTATTATGAAGAAAGTAAGAAAGAATCTTGCCCTGTTAGAAGAAGGCATAAGTCAATGGAAAAAACGTAGTAACATAAACTCTAAGGATATGGCCAAGAAAAGTGGCTATCTATATTTAACTTTAAACAAGGAAGTCTATAACCCTGAATCATTGTTTACATTTTCATGTTCTTTGATTTTACTCTCTTGCTGGGTGTTTAAGACCATGTAGAAAGCAAAAATTTAATTATACATTGTATCACTAAGATCAGTTGTGGCTCTGTAGGAGTGACTGTTGGTTCCTGGAAGGAGTTCTATGGCTCTTTCAACATTTGTGACATCTTCTTGGATGAGTCCCTTTTTCAAGCATTCTTCATTGTGATTCTCTTCTCCCAGACTTACACTGGAGTGCAGTCCCTAGGTCTTGTTATCCTCCCAGACCATAAAGACAGTTGACTTACCAGAGCTGTAGCACTAGTTAGGATTCTTCTGTCATTTTCTGTGGCCTGTTTGTCCTTGGAGAAGAGACCAAAATATTGGTTGCCCTTTTGGCTCTGGTGTCTCCAGTTGACTTTGGCTCCAGCATATGGTTATTAATCACTCAGAAAGACGGTTATACCAGTCTTGGAGAAAAGTGTGGATACAGAGCACATCTGATCACCTTAGTACTTAGCAAAATGGATCTAGTCAAAAAATGATATAAAAACTTAAAGTCATTCTGTCAAGCATTCAAGTTTAGTTGTCTGGTGATATTGTAAGCTGTATGTGGAACATACAAAGCAGGTATGTCTTATGTTTTTAAATACCTAGTATTTTAATATCTGTAGGTACAGGCAAACATATTAACAGCCCTAAAAACAATTTTCTTACCAACAAATCTAGATAAATTGGTTTGATAAAGTTCTAGCAAGCATCTAGAAATTGTCTTTATCAGAAAAAAAGGCAATTAAAGGCAATATAAAGTCATGGCATCTTAGTTGGAAAACTTTTCTGGTTAACATGTATATGTTTGTAACTAAGCATACCAATTACTCAGAGAAGGCTGAAGGCAGAGACAATTTAATCTTTGGATTTCAGGAATAGTAGAGTTCAAGATCATTTCTCTCAGATAAAGACAATTGTTTGAGGGTGAGGCTATACTCTAGAGCAGGAGATATCAGAACTGAGGAAGTCCCTTAAATAAAACCTTAGCCAAGACTGTTTGATAACACATAGCTTAATAAAAGGAAAACAGAACCTGGTCTTTGGAAAACTAAAACAGCTTGGTTTTAAGAAACTCTTTGTCTAAGCTGGACAAAATATAACCCTTGATAAATTGCTTTGAGAGAGAAAATGCAACTAGGAAAGCAAAGAACTTTGTTTAATCTTGAAAGATAAATGTATAGCAATAGCAATTAATCTTTGCATAATAACCTAGCCAAGTTGATGCTTAAAGTCATCCATCATAGAGGTAGCCCAGGAGTGTTCGTTCTCTGTTTCTTCTTCGGGTGTGGAAAAAAAAAAACTCTGAGACTCAATGACATAATCAGGGGTACTGGGAAAGGTCATTTAAAGTGTATTTGAAATTATCAGACAGTAGCTAATGCTTTTTAAACCTCAACAGAAGAAATGAGGCTTTGATATCTGAACCCTCTGCTGAAGATTCTGGAACTACAATCTGTCAGAAGACCAAGTTCAAAAATTAGGTAGAGTGAACCTGAAAAGGTCAATCTTGTAGCTGGGGAGATGTCTCAATGGGTAAAGTACTTGACATCCAAGCATAAGAACATGAGTCCAGATCTGTAGTATCCATATAACAATGCTGGGAATGAAGATACATACTTATGATCCCAGCACTGGGAAGATGAAGATGAGTATCCCTAAACAGAAAGAGAGACTGTCTAAAAAAATAATGTAGAGATCCATGAAGAAGACACTTGATGTTGGTCTCTAGCTTCCACATGCCCTGAACACACTTGTGCACCCACACACATATGAACTCACACAAACACACACATACCACATTCATATGCTAAAAAAAAATCATTCTTGAACTGGACATGATAGCACACAGGTCAGTTATCCCAGTACTTAGAACTTTGAGGCAAGAGTATTGCCACAAATTCAAGGCCAGTCTATGCTACATAGCAAGTACCAGACTAACCAAGGCTACATAGCAAGACCTTGTCTCTAAAAAAATTCATTCTGTTTATGATCTGCATAAAGTAGGATAATGCTAGAATAAGCTAAAATGATAAGTAATACTTCAAATTACTGTGAGATATAATTTATTACACCTAAGTGCCTGAAATTTATACATACATATATATATATATATATATATATATATATATATATATATGTATATATATAAACTTGGGAATAATTCTAGGAATTATTTATACTTAACTCTTAGCAGTGCTATTTTTTTAATCAAAAACACACCCAGGGCTGGGGATTTGGCTTAGTTGGTACAGTGATTGTTCAGTATGCACAAAATCCTGGGTTCAATCCCCAGCACAGCATAAAACTTGGCATGGTAATGAATACCTATAATCATACATGACAGGAGGATCATAAGTTCAAGATATTCCTCAGTATTATAGTAATTTCGAGGCCAGCCTGGGCTAAATTAGACCCTGTCGCACAAAAAGGAAGGAAGGAAGGAAGGAACAAAAGAAGGAAGAAGAGAGTAAAATTTTAAAAGTAAAGATCAAAAAAGCACTTTTGACCCAATTAACCACTGTCTGTGAGAATGGTACCCAATGGTAACTTAAAATGTAGGTGGAAATGGAGCAACTTCAATCTAAGCTAAAACTACTCAAGGAATGACCAAAGTCCAAACTGTTGTTATAATATATTCCTTCTGGAAACCTAACTTCCATCTCTTCCCTACTTGATTCTCTTTTCATTTCCAGTCCTCTATAACTCCTAAAGCAACCAATAAAAAATAACATTCTTGGGCTGGAGAGATGGCTTAACGGTTAAGCGCTTGCCTGTGAAGCCTAAGGACCCTGGTTCGAGGCTCGATTCCCCAAATGTACAAGGTGGTGCAAGCATCTGGAGTTCATTTTCAGTGGCTAGAGGCCCTGGCACTCCCAATCTCTCTCTCTATCTATCTGCCTCTTTCTCTCTCTGTCTGTCACTCTCAAATAAGTAAAAATAAACCAAAAAATTTTAAAAAATAACATTATTAAGAAATATTCTTTTGTTTTGTCTTCCCTGTATTTACCTACTTGTCAAATATATAGAAAATAGATTACATTTCTATTTCTATTCCCCTTATTCCTGCTCATTTTAAAAATAAATTTAGTATCCATACTTTTCATTCTATAGAAACGAATACCCCTCTGAGGTCATCAATAAGCTAAACATATTGGTAAAGATGTCTATATTCCTACACGTGGTTGCACTATGAGGAAGGAAAGATGAGGAGTCTCTGCTGTACTCATAGTTCTTTTAACATGAGCCCAGAGGAGCTCAGGTTGGCAAATGTACAAAGAAGAACTACGATGATTCTGTTCTTGCCTGAAAAAAAAGCAAGTCCTAGCTTCATGAGATGTACAAAAACATAAGCATGGAATAAGAACAGCTCCTCTATAAATGTATCAGTAAACATATGTCAGGGAAGCTGGCCTTCTTCACACCTTGAATTAAAAATTATTGTGTGATATTTGCATAGCCAACCTCCCAAATTCTCTGGTGATAGATTGACTAGGAAAGGAAAATATCAGTTCTAAAGGCTCAACTAAAAGTTTCTCTCTCTTTCTCTATTTCCTCTTTATGTATTAAAATTTTAGTGCTCATATTACCTTTAGCAGGGACAAAAAATATGAAAAGAACTAAAATTCAAATCAGTCAACCTTTTTCTAGAGGGTCCGTTAAAATATGAAAGAATAAAAATTCAGGTTTTAATTGAAACTTATCTAACCAGTTGCTATTAGTTTATCTGTGAAATCAGCTAGTTGGTGAGAGTCTATCTTTTTGAACCCCTGTTATCAAGTAGTTTTCTAAGTTTTAGTTTTTATATTTATCTGTACTAAAGAAATTTCAGAGTTTCAGGCATTTTGCGGACTATTCAAAACGCTTTCAAATATTTCTTTATTGGGAGAGAGGGAGGGAGGGAAAGAGGAACATATATGGACAGGTACTCATTTGCAGTGACAAGAGGTCCTGGCATTCATGTACTCACACATGCACACACACACACACACACGTTTGAAAAAGAGTGGCTTAGAAAAAGAGTAAAATATTGGGGGGGGTAGAGTTAGGGTAACTGGACCCCTGAAGGTAAAAAGGGCAGGAACGTTTTTCTTATCTCTTGCCTATCCAAATAACTGTTTTTCCACAAGTAGTCAGGACTCCTCCTGGGAGGGAGGTCTTCCATAGGATTTAAACATTGTGGTTGGTCAAGTTCAGCCCCGGGAACATGGTGCCAGAGCTAATCTCTTCCTGAGACAACCCCTAGCCCTAACCAACCAGCTGGCCCTCTGGTTCACCTGAGCCAGAAGACAGCCCACTACCCTAAGGTTATAAATACCTTTGCAAGGGAGGGCAGGCTTGCTCGCTTGCTCTCTCTCTCTCTCTCTCTCTCTTTCTCATCTCTTGGAAACTTCCAGCTGTGGGTGAGTTTTTCTTGCAGCTGGACCTAGGCCCTAGCCCAGGCCCAGCCAGGAGGGCCCCCTAGGCCTGAGTCTCCACATGGGTTCTTTATCCCCTCCAGCTCCCCACATGGCAGGAGCTCCTTAAACTTTCTTTCCTCTTTTCTTTCCATGCTTTTTTCCCCAGATCCCTATCTGGTCACATGGACTCCGGAGCTACATGTGGCCCACATGGGCTTTTGGGCTCCATGTGGTATACTTCTCTTCTCCCCACTCTATCTCTCCTTACCTCCCAGCCTCCCCCTTTCTGCACTACGTTGTAAGATCTAAATAAAATGTGGTATTTTAAAAATCATTCTCTTGAATCTGGAATTGCCATTTCTTTGGTTAGTTTGCAGATATGAACTCAGGGCTTAAGTTTCCAGGAAACACCCCAGAACCCCAGCTTCCCCATTACAATATGATTTCATAATGCCTCTAATGGAACAAAATCCAAACACAAGGTTGTTTAGAAAGGAGGACATATAGATATTAGAAGGTGCTCTTTCTGAAGGTTATGTTATTAGAATTAGTTTTCTTAGTCTCTTTATTATGAATGTTATCAGTCATTGAAGTAGTTTGAAAAAGTGTTGAGGGTAGGAGAGATGTCTCAGTGGTTAAAGGCCCTTTCTGCAAAGCCTAACAGTCTGGGTTCAATTCCCTAGTACCCATGTTTTATATATATACATATAATTTTAACAACACAGCCTTTAGAAAGAACACCTTCTAAAATCTTTCTGTCCTCCTTTCTAAACAACCTTGTATTTGGATTTTGCTGCATTAGAGGCATTATGAAATCATACTTTACTCTTTTTCTAAGCCACTTGTTTCTTTTTACATGTGTATGTGTGTGTGCATATGCATGTGCGTATGTGTGCACGTGCGTGTGTGCCAGGACCTCTTGTCACTGCAAATGAGTACCTGTCCAGCTTTATATGGGTAGCTGGGGTATTTAACCCATGCTGTCAGGCATTGAAATCACCTTTAACTGCTGAGCCATGTCCCCAGGCCCCCATATTTTACTCAACACAAATTTATATGGACATTAACTTTATATGCTTTTGTGTGCAGACAAATTATAGAAATGTACTGGCATTTATTTCCTGCCCATTCCATGTGGTATGTCAGTGTGGACAGGATGAATCAAGTTAGCAGAGGATTAGAGAGGGGCCTGTAAATATAAGAATCAAAATGGTTATTGAGGAAGTAATAACAGGTAGTTCTGAAAACATCTGGAGTTTTATCTGCTGAAATTGTGTAAGCGGTATTCTCAGAGAGGTGTTTGTTTGTACTTATGACACTGGAAAGCAAAAATATCTCAGGGAGCCTGAGGGAACCCTGGAATATAAAACAATGCATTATCAGATTGGACCTGCACTTGGATCATTTCCTTACCTCGAGTTTGGGGACTTTGGGTCCTAGAATCTGTGGCCTGTGCCACTACGCTGCAGAAAAAGGGAAGGGGGACGCTGGATGTTCAGGAAGTTGTAAATGATGGAAACTTGAAATTTTCTAAACTTCCCTATGAAAGTTTGCTGCAGTAGGATCAAGAAAGGGCACTATATACCCCTGAATCTAGACATGGACTCACAGCTAAAAGACAATCTTAAATCTCAGATGAGATTTGGGACTTTGGAACTGTCTTAAGTCCTATCACCATCTATCCTTGGCTATTGAACCTTAGTGGAAACTGAATGCTTGACAACTGGCCAGAAAATTGCCATATGACTGGAGCTGTGCATCATAATCTAACCCACCAAGCCATAAAGTTTGACCTTCATTGCAGCAGATCATCATCAAATGGAAGTGGTTAATATGTGATCACATACATTACTGGGTATGAATAAGTCTTGAAGGAGTTGGAATTGTGAACTAAAGTTCCCAGAAAACAGCTCTATCTGCTGCACCTACTTCCAGCAAGGCTGAATGGACTGATAAAGCTCCTATGATCACAGAGAGATGGAATGTTGTAAGTCAGAGCCAAATTACCTTGGGCTACCTTTAGCCCCTTAATAGCCATTTATTGCTTATCTCAGTGTCTGATCTAACATCCTGGTGACTATTAATTGATCAGATGTAATCCTTTTTGGAATGCAAAAACAGACCCCAGCTTCCACCAACCCAAGGACTAAGAATGTCATCAGACAGCATTTGAGGCCTATGGTGGAGATTTCCCCGCTTTGCTATAACCCACCTACCTGATGATCAGCCAAAGTGTTTGAAAAGTGCCTTGATTTATGACTTTCTTTTTTTCTGTAACTATTAAACCTTTATGAAATTGTTACCACATTGGAACATGGAATTTGGGGTACCTTAAATCTGTGTTCCCAGGCCATGGCCACTCATATTTAGCTCTAGAATAAACTACCTCTTATCCCCTTTGAAGTGAGAACTGTGTCTTTTGTGTCAAGAATATCATTTGAAGATATAGCTGTGGACTTCACCTGGCAAGGGTGGCAGGACCTGGATGTTAATCATCAAGCCCTCGACAGGATGTGATGCTGGAGAACTACAACAGCCTGCTGTTCTTGGTGAAAGCTAATATTATGGGGCTGGGAACTGCCACTGGATCTGTAATCTTCAATAAATCCTGTTCGTCCCATAAGCTATATCTGGTTTGGAAGTTCATCCCAACAATGTGAAGCTGACTATGACAAAGAGTTGGTACCAGAGAGTGGGTTGTTGCTGTGCAATGAATCTGACCACATAAAATTTGGTCTTTTAGAACTTTTGTGTCAGAAGAATGGGCATGAACTTGGTACTTGCGACTGAGGATGCCTTCCAGAGTAGTAAGCCAAGGTTTACATACTATTCTGGTGAGAGTTTGAAAATGCTAAGTGTAGAGAAAATTGTATTTGGAGCTTATGAACTTTCAAAGGAGAAGGAAAGACTTCAGTGAACCTTACTGGAACTGGACTACTGGCATAAGGGCTGGCTGCATTCTGCTGCCCATGCCCAGACAGTTTGATCAAGGTTAAATTTGTAATGGACTGATATGTTGGGCTAGAAGTATGGAACTGAGAGATATGAATTTTTTTTTTTCGAGGTAGGGTTTCACTCAAGTTCAGGCTGACCTGGAATTCACTATGGAGTCTCAGGGTGGCCTCGAACTCATGGCGATCCTCCTACCTCTGCCTCCCAAGTGCTGGGATTAAAGGCATGCGCCAACACGCCCTGCCCCTGAGAGAGATGAAATTTTAAATTGGAGAAATTCAAACAGGTTTAAAATTTACAGACACAGAGATTGGTTTTTAGGTTACTGAAGCTGCTATTGTCAAATCCACTAGCGCTTTGAAGGCAGATGACCTACTTTACATTGAAACCGTGGAAAGGATGCCTGAGGAAAGGCTGAGCGGTAAAAATGCAAACTCCTTTGAAAGGAGTTGACTGAAAGGAAGGAATCTGCTCTTCAAGGTCACAATTTATTTAGTCCCTGAATTAACAACATGGCTGTGTCTCACACACCTGATATTTGGTTTCAAAAGTAAAATGCATGGAGTGGGTCATGAAATTCATACAGTTCCAGGAGTCTCTGCTGAGATGAGGCATGGAAAACAGGGTATCCCTGTTTTAAAGACTGGAAAGACCATTGTATGGCATTGAAGATGGACTATGGTTTGCAGTAGAGACTCAAAGATGTTTTGGATATACCAGGACTGTGCAAGGTCTACCATGGAGTGCTGTTGGCTCAGGATGGAAGTTTTCCTGGACACTCAGCCAGTGGAATTGGAAAATTCAGAGACTTGCCACTACTGGTCACTGGTTATGGATATCGGATTTCAACTGCAGGCGTTTGATGTTTTCTTGATGGTTACTGAGTTTGCATTGGTCCAGTCTCTCCTTGTTGTACCTTAAAGCAATGGAACTGTCTGTGACATTATATGTTAAAAATATTTAACTTGTTTTGATTTTACAGGATTCACAGTTAAGAGACAGTCTTAGGTTCTCAGATGAAATTTTGGACTTTGGGCCTTTCTTAAGTTGATAAAGACTATGAGATCTTTGAAGTTCACTGAATACAATATAAATGTGAGATGGTTATGAATATATTGGGAGCCAGGGGTAGAATGTGGTAGCTTGAATGGATGTCCCTCAATAGATTCAGGAGTTTTATTCAAGCTTATAACTTATTAGATTTCCAGCTGCCTGACTGGAGGAGTTATCACTGTGGGTAGATGCTAGGGTCCAACCCTAAGGTGTGTTTGGGGGTAGATCTGGAGTTTCATACTAAAGGTATGTAGAATGCTGCAGCACTGCCTGGGGTTCCTGGAGTGTGTTTGCTCATGGTGCTGCTGATGGTATTTCTTTCTGCATGGACCTATAAAAAGGGCCCAGCTTCTGCTATTATGGAACTTCCCCTGGACCTATAAGCTTCAATAAATCCTGTTCCTCCCATTAAAAAGAGAGAGAGAGAGAGAGAATGTTCTGGGCTTAGCAGTGCATGCCTTTAATTCCAGCACTCAGGAAGCAGAGATAGGAGCATCACCATGAGTTCAAGGCTACTGTGGTGGTTTGATTCAGGTGTCCCCCATAAACTTAGGTGTTCTGAATGCTGGGTTCCCAGCTGATGGATATTTGGGAATTAATGCCTCCTGGAGGGAGTGTATTGTTGGGGGCGGGCTTATGGGTGTTAAAGCCAGTTTCCCCGTGCCAGTGTTTGGCACATTCTCCTGTTGCTATGGTCCACCTTATGTTGGCCAGGGGGTGATGTCCCCCCTCTGCTCATGTCATTGTTTTCCCCTGCCATGGTGGAGCTTCCCCTCAAGCCTAGAAGCCAAAATAAATCTCTTTTTTCCCAGAAGCTGCTCTTGGTTGGGTGATTTCTACCAGCAATGTGAACCTGACTGCAACAGCTACCCTGAGACTACATAGTGAATTCCAGCACAGTCTGGGCTAGAGTGAGAGCCTACCTTGTAAAACTAAAAAAGAGAGGAAGAAAGAATGAGTTATATCTCAGAAAGTGATGCCATGCATAGGTCTAGCTCAAAAGAAGAATGTTCAGGAGAAGTACAACCCAGAACAAAGGATGTCTCAGCTAGTCACAGAGATGTCAAGTCATACACAAAAGATAATAATCTGGCTATTTTAAAAGGCTAATGTAGCCCCACATTAATTTTGGCTTTGGACTTGTAACGTTTAACTCTTCATATTGCTGGAGACCATTGCTCAAGTTCTAGTAACAAAGGTGTGGCTTCTAGAAGCCTCAGCTTTGGTTTACTTTTTGCCAGGTGGAAAGCTATTGTCCCACGTGGCTAAGAGGCTTCCTCCTAGGGTCTGCTGTAGATGATGCTGAATAGGCAGGGAGGTAGCTCTTCAGGACAGACATAACTAACAGAGCCATTAGGAAAGAAACTGCTGAATCATATTAAATCTATTAAGTGTTATGATCTGTTAAACATATATGCATGTATATTGTATTATATATATTATACATATATAATTTTGTATGTGACATGACATTTACATGTAATGTGTAATTGCAACATATTTATGGTTGAAAATAGTAGCTAGCATAGGCAGAAAGTAAGAGAATAATCAATAATGGATTAACCCAATGGGAAAATATACAAACTTGATATTTAGATATAATTTAACCATAGGTTTGGAAGGTCTCAGCACAAGGACAGAATATTAAATCTTTGTGAACCATTTTTATAAACACCAAGAGCTTATTGTTGTGGACAGAGAAACAATGAGAGAGCATAAAACCTTAGTATTTGGATATAACTTAATCATATATTTTAAGTGTCTCATTTAGTCTTTACTAAATGAGAAAACATAAAATTTCTGTTTATAAAGCATTTTTGTAAACACTAGTAAAAGTACAGAAATATTTAAGAAAATAAGATTTAATCTTATAAATTTAATAACTTTTAAAAATATTTAATCTATTTATTTGAGAGAGAGAAAAAGAGAGAGAGAGAATGGGCGTGTCAGGACCTCCAGCTACTGCAAATAACTCCAGACACATGCACTACCTTGTGCATCTATCTGGCTTATGTGGGTACTGGGGAATTAAACCTGGGCCCTTAGGGTTCTCAGGGAAGCGCCTTAACTGCTAAGCCATCTCTCCAGCACAATGACTTTTAATATAATATTCTATTTAACCTTTTAAATAAAAAGTACATACTATTTATTTTATCTTCCTATTGGACTGACCCTCTGTTTAGGAGGGAATGCTCTTCATTTTCCAATATTACCATGAAAAAAATTATATCTTTTTAAAAAAACATTTTATTTATTTATTTATTTATTTGAGAGAGCGAGAGGTAAGCAGAGAGAGAGAGAGAATAGGCATGCCAGGGTCTCTTGCCACTGCAAATGAACTCCAGATGTATACGCCACCTTGTGCATCTAGCTCCACGTGGGTACTGGGGAATCAAACCTGGGTCCTTAGGCTTTGAAGACAAGCACCTTAACCACTGAGCATCTCTCTGGCCCCTAAATCTTTTTTTGTTTGTTTGTTTGTTTGTTTTTGTTTTCCGAGATAGGGTCTCACTGTAGCCCAGGCTGACCTGGAATTCACTATGTAGTTTCATGGTGGCATCAAACTCACAGTGATCTTCCTTCTTCTGCCTCCCAAGTGCTGGGATTAAAGGTGTGCGCCACCACGGTTGGCCTGAATCTGTTTCTTAATGACCTCCATGCCTAATGTATGTCTAGATCTCTCTCAATCCTTCTTTCAAAGGTTGAGGCCCTAAATTCATTTGGAAAATGGGCATCAACTCTACCTAGCTGCTTTAGGCTGGAGTTGAATGAAGAGACGTTAGGGTCTCTATTCTTGTTGACTTTTAGGCCTTGGAGGATAGTCAGAGGGGGCCCAGATAGATGGTGTGGAACTGTAGGACCTTGTCAAGTGGTCCCAATTTCTTATCAAGTACCCAGAAGGTTGGTTACAACAGTCTTATATTTTTGGTTTTCATATAACAATTAAATAAAGTTTAAATTTTTAAAAATGGTTTAAATAAATCTTGATTTGGTTAATATTTATTCTTAGTAGTTAAATACCTAGCATAGTAGAAAAACCTAGATATAACTGAATTCTAAACTTAGTATTATGAAGTGTGGTAAAATGAACAAGTTAACTAACTTATTAATAAGGAGTTGAAACTGCATTATATTTTAGCAATGACTTGTAAATGTAATGGAGCTTTTAAAGACCATGGACAGTGAGATAAACAATTATACAAAACATATTATAAACCATTAAAAAATATAGAGAATCAAACTCTTCTCATGTTAATCATTTTTATAATAAGAATCTTTAGCTTGGTTTAGAAATGCACATTTTAACTGTTAAAATGAAAACCCAGAAATCTATAATTAGGAAAACTTTGAAAATGAAAGCAGGAGAGAAAGAAAGCATGCACATTGTATTTAACAATTATAGATAAAGTTTAGTAACATTATTGGAGACATTTTTATCAATAGATTTAAATTAACAAATTTAATACAGAGCTAGTAAACATATAGAACTTGTTTTTATTGCTTCAAAAAAATGGCATCCAAAACAGAATAACATCTTGGCATCTCAGTTTTAAAACATTTTTGAGGGTCTGGAGAGATGGCTTAGCGGTTAAGGCGCATGCCTGTGAAGCCTAAGGATTCAGGTTTGATTCTCCAGGTCCCACATAAGCCAGATGCATAATGGTGATACATGAATCTGGAATTCGTTTGCAGTGGCTAGAAGCCCTGGAGTGGCCATTCTCTCTCTCTCTCTCCCTCCCTCTCTCTGTCTCTGATAAATAAATAAATAAAAATAAAATCTTTTTTAAAAACTTTTTTTTTTTTTTTTGGTTTTTCAAGGTAGGGTCTCATTCTAGTCCAGGCTGACCTGGAATTCACTATAGAGTCTCAGGGTGGCCTCCAACTCACGGTGATCCTCCTACTTCTGTCTCCTGAGTGCTGGGATTAAAGGCGTGCACCACTACGTCCGGACCAAAAAAAAAAAAATTAGAAAAAAAAAACAAACATTTTTGATTAATCTGTATACCTTCAGAAGCAAGCACACAAAAAGCTCAAGAAAAATTGAAAACACAGACAAGTAATGCCTTGGACTTCAGGGTAGTAGAGCTCAGAGGACCATTTTCTCAGATGTGGACAATTGTTTGAGAGTGAGACCATCCCCTGGAGAAGATACCATGTCGTTCTTGGTTTGTTTGTTTTTGTTTTCCATGGTAGGGTCTCACTCTAGTTCACACTGACCTTGAATTAACTATGCAGTCTCAGAGTGGAACATGGGTCCTTAAGCTTCGCAGGCAAGCACCTCAACTGCTAAGCCATCTTTCGAGCCCTAATTTAATTTCTTTGATTAAGACTATTTGATTACATATATCTTTTTTAATATTTTGTTTTTATTTATTTGAGATTGAGAGAGAAAGAGGCTGGTAGAGATAGAATGGATGTGCCAGGGTCTCTAGTCACTATAAGCAAACTCCAAGTGCATGTGCCACAATGTTCATCTGGCTTAGGTGGGTACTGGGAAATTGAACCTGGGTCCTTGGGCTTTGCAGGCAAGTGCCTTCAACACTAAGCTATTTCTTCAGCCCCCATTTACATATATCTTAATAAAAGTAAAGCAGAACCTAGTCATTGATGAACTAAAATAGCTTGGTTTTTAAAATCTCCCTTTTTTGTATAAACTAGACAAGATACTAAGTTTGATAAATTTGTTTTGATAGAGAAGAGCACAAGTAGGCAAGCAATATTCTTTATATCCTGATGTAAAAAGGAAATTTAATGTCAAATCTCTGATAAGTACATAAAAATAAAAATCTTACATTCAGTAGTGCATAAAATAAAAATCTTACATTTGTACCTGTATATTAATTTAACAAAGGATTTTTTTAAAATATTATTTATTTATTTGTGAGAGAGATGATGGGTTGCTACGGCCTCTTGCTGTTACAAATGAACCCCAGATAACTGCTCCACTTCTTGCATTTAGCTTTATGTGGGTATTGGACAATTGAACCTGGGCCAGCAGACTTTGCAAGCAAGTACCTTAACTTCTGAGCCATGCCCCAACCCCTGATAAAAGAATTTTAATGTGCATCTACTTTACCCAGTGCAATTATTATCATGGGGAAACATTGCTAGTACTTCTAGGGTTGGATTAGGAAATGTTTAATATATATCCTTATAGAAGCATTGAAGTTCCTTATCAAGGAAGTCAGCCTTCATTTTACTTAGTAGGCTGTGTGTGAATTGACTTAAATTTGGAAACTGGTTGAAGGATAATTATGTTCTATTGTGGTAGTTGATGTCAGCTTGCTGCTTACCAGTGATTACATTCATTTGTCTTTCTATTTGCAAATTAAATAATGTCAGTCCATCTGTTTTAACTCTGAAAGAATCCTAATCTATTGATGATTGCAAAAATTCTTGCAGGTCAAGGTATTTCATCACTCTGGCTTTGTTGTACATTATAGTGTTTTCATGTACTGTCACTCTGTTAGTTAAGTTCTTTTTTAATTTTTTTAATTTTAATTTTATTTTATATATTTGACAGAAAGATAGAAACAGGCATAGAAAGAGAGAGAAAACGGGCAGGCTAGGGCCTTCAGCCACAGTAAGCAAACTCCAGATGCATGCGCCACCTTGTGCATATGGCGTTACATGGGTACTGGGGGAATCAAAACTGGCTCCTTTGGTTTTGCAAGCAAGTATCCTAACCGCTAAGCCATCTCTCCAGCCCAAGTTCTTTTTTTTTTTTTTTTTTGAAACAGGGTCTCATATAGCCCAGGCTGGCCTCAAACTTGCTATGTACCTGAGGATGACCTTGAACTTCCGATCCTCCTTTTTCTACCTCCTGAGTGCTGAGATTACAGGAATGTGTCATCATACCCTGTTTTATGTGATACTGGTGATTGAGCAGTTACCAGTGGAGTCATGTTCCCAATCATCTACTGCTTCAGTTCTATTACCAGGCCTCTTATTCTGAAATCCCATCAACACTTTAAAAATTTTTTTTTTATTTTAGAAAAAGAGAGGGAGAGAGAGAGAGAGAATTGGCGTGCCAGGACCTCAGCCACTGCAATTGAACTCGAGACATTTGTGCCACCTGGTGGGTATGTGCAACTTTGTACATGCCTCACTTTTGTGTGTCTGGCTTACGTGGGATCTGGAGAGTTGAACATGAGTTCTTAGGCTTCACAGGCAAGTGCCTTACTGCTAAGCCATGTCTCCAGGCCCCCATCCCATTTTTAATTTTTTTAAATTTTTTCATCAACCCTTTTGATATCAGGGATCTCAATTCTATGGAAGCCTCCTCCACCACTTACAGAAGATAATGATGTCAGGCCCTACTTCAGTGGATGCCTTTTCTCTTAGTAAAAGGAATTTTCTTAGGTTCTACTGAATTACATAATCAGGTGGTAGTTTACCAGGTCAAGCTGTTGACTTGATTTTCCAGGGCATTTTCACATGAGTGTACTTGCCAGAACACTGAGTAAAAGTTCAAGTGTAGATACTCTCATGTCAATGAATTCCCTTATTCCTTTCTCTCTTTTTGTATTTTTTTTCCTTTTTTCAAAATTTAAAAATTTAATTTTTATTGAACTTGTCTTTTTGCAATTTTTTGTTTCTTTGTTTGTTTTCTCAAGATAGGGTCTTGCTCTAGGCCAGGCTAACCTGGAATTCACTATGTAGTCTCAGGGTGGCCTCGAACTCACACTGATCCTCCTACCTCTGCCTCCCAAATGCTGGGATTAAAGGATTAAAGGTCTTTTGTACTTTTTTTTTATGAGAGAGAGTGGGAGAATTGACATGCCAAGGCCTCCAGCCACTACAATCAAACTCAAAATGCCTACACCACCTTGTGCACATGTGTGACCTTGCACGCCTGCGTCACCTTGTGCATCTGGCTTGCCTGGGACCTGGAGAATGGAACATGGGTCCTTAGGCTTCTCAGGAAAGCTCCTTAACCGCTAAGCCATCTCCCGAGCCCACTTTCTCTCTCTCTCTCTCTCTTTTTTTTTTTTTTTTTTTTTTTTTTTTGAGGAAGGGTCTCGCTGTAGCCCAGGATGACCTGGAATTCGCTATGTAGTCTTAGGCTGGCTTTGACATCAACAGTGATCCTCCTACCTCTGCCTCCCTAGTGCTGGGATTAAAGGTGTGTACCACCACACCTAGGTGAATTCCCTTCTTTTTAAAAAAATATTTTTATTTATTTATTAGAGAGAGAGAGAGAGAGAATGGGTGCACTGGGACATCCAGCCACGAACTCTAGATGCATGCTTCATCTTGTGTATCTGGCTTACATGGGTTCTGGGGAATCAAACCTGGGTCCTTTGGCTTTGCAGGCAAACACCTTAACTGTTAAGCCATCTCTCCAGCCTGAATTCCCTTCTTTATAGCTTTATTTTTTGTATGTTTCTTCTCCCAGGTCTCAACACTGTCAAGAACTGTCCCTACCTATATTATCTTGACTCCTTCATATTCTCCATGTCCTATGATTCCCAGTGAAGTGTGGGCTAGTTCTTTCAGGAGAAGAAACTGTACTTCCTCCTTAGGCTGTGCCTGTGACACTGGCTATCATATTGGGGACAAAGATAGTGAAGGTGTATCTTCATGAGAACAAGGTATCCTTTAGTTAACCTATTTAGCGGGCTCACATATGGTCTCAAGGCAAAGAGAGTCTACTTTTCTTTGTCTAGATTGAAAAGAGTCTGCTTCTACTGGCCAAGAAGATTTGGGGACAGTAAGTTAAGATTCTGAGGCTGATGACTATAAAAGCTGGAAAAGCTATTCTGCTTTGGATGCATACCACACTGTTACTATTGGTCTTTTTATACGAATACAAATATATACATATTTAATTTGAATCTTTGGAAACTTTAGCTATGCTATCAACTGTGCAAAAAAAAATCTCAGTTTACTGTGCTGAGTTGGCATTGTACAGAATTTAACAACCATATTGATCTATGTTGTGATTTGAATATAAAATGTCCCTCACTGGCTCATGTGTTTGAACACTTGGCTACCAGCTGATGGCACTGTTTGGAAAGGCTGTGGAAGGTTTAGGAAGCAGAGCCTTGCCGGAAGAAGTGGATCACTGGGGGTGGATCTTAAGGTTGTGTGGCCTGGCCCCACTTGTTACTGGTACTCTGCTTGCTGCTTGCTGATGTAACAATGTGACACAGACAGCTGATCAACCTAAGTATTCCTTGTCCAAGTTTTAAGGTTCTACATGTTTCCTGGAAAAGAATTTGATATGAGAAGTTGTGACCTCAGTGTTTTTCACAGCTCTGCTGCTCTGGATCCTGAACCTAAATTTTTCAACAGTGGCTGTTCGGATGCTGCAAGAAATAAGAGTCTTATTTATGGATGCCATAGAAGTTCTCTGGCTTTCATAGTGGTCCCAAATGAGCTGCTTTGAACTACCATTTTCTTTTCTCAAGGATTAAAATGCTGTCAAAAGCATCCAGTCTATTCCCTAGTCTTGAGCATTATCATTTCTCCCATACCAATCAAGTGCAGCATTCACTAGCTCTCCTCAGGCCTCATCTTCCAGGCAAACTTCATCTCAGTCAAAGCTGTAGTGGCTGAGCTATGGCTTGGGTTTTGACTGTCTCCCCACCACAGAACAGATCCTAATACCACCAGATGAGTATAGACGAGTAGGCTATTCAACTCCAAATCCCATTTCGAGAGTCTGTTCTTGCTACCATAATTTTTTTAGCCTAGAATCCCAAGAAGACAAAAATTTAATATACAGAAGGATTAGCTTTTGTTAATGTCTTATTGACTGATGAAGTTTGAATGAAGAGAATGTGAGAGGGGAAAATGAACTGATCTGTGGAAGAAGCAGAAACAAATAAAAGGAATGTGCTACCAAGATGGCCATAGCATCACTGTAAACGAATCTGCTGTTTGATCTTCCTAGGAATTTCCAGAAAGTTCATCCAGGTTGTGTCATGCAGCCCCTCAAACTGGCCTCTTGGGAATCTGAAGCCTCTGCAGGCCATTCTGGCCAGGGGCAAATGCTTTCCTCCTGGTCAGCACTGGACACTGGAGCCCCTCGGTTAGCAGGACACAGTGTGAGGCAGGAGCTTCTGGCTTTGGGTTTATAAGGTATACCATAAAGGCTTTGTAACTATATGTCAAGTAATATCTAGTGCCTGGAGGATTTAATAAGCACTTACTAAATATTAACTACTACTATTAATAATTATTACTGAATTTTTGCATGCACAATTGTTCCATGCCTTCCACAACTAGTCTGTGTGTTCCCTCACATTTTCAAGCTTTTGTTAGGCACTACACTGCTCAGTCAGCAGTCAACAATGCCATGGTTTGTGCCACGTGCCACACCAGCATGGCATAGCCAGATAGCCAAAAAGTGTTTAACAAGCCCATCTAATGGCAACCACACTACAAGCAACATATAGCTAGGCAATAGTTGGTTATTTTGACTCCTGATAATGCCTTCCATTGTCTAACCATTTTATTTATTTAGTTATTTGAGAGAGAGAGAGAGAGGAAGAGATAGAGGGGGAGACAATAGGCATGCCAGGGCCATCAGCCACTGCAAACAGACTCCAGACGCATGTGCCACCTTGTGCATCTGGCTTACGTGGGTCCTGGAGAATTGAACCTAGGCTCTTTGGCTATGCAGGCAAGTGCTTTAACCCCTAAGCCATCTTTACAGCGCTGTCTAGCCATTTTAAATCTTTTAAATATTTGACTTGTTTATAAAATCCACTAAGGAAATAAATTATCAGATTTTGTTCTATAAATTACAGCCATATAGCTGAAGGATAGTTTGCTCATTTGCCATCATAAATTTGCTTCTGAACCATGAATAGAGGAGCCCTCAAATGTCAAATACGAGAATAATAATATTATCTTGGGAAAGTTGCTACATTATCCTCTGAGTATGCATAAAGAAACAGCCTTCGTTTGATGAATAATTCAAATCTGAGCCTTGTCACCATGGAAAAGGGAACTTTCTTTTTCAGTTTTTCTTTATGAGGCACTCAGTGCCATAGACATAATGTTTACCTCCCTTGAGGGAACAACAGCTCTTGACAAGTAGAAATATGATTTCAGCAAAAACTTGCTGCTCTGTGTTTGTTAAAAACTGCTTCAATATTCTGTTTGCTTACTGCTTCAAGTACAAGGAAAGGATTTTTATGGTCAAGAGAAATCTACTGCTGAATGCCATATAGACATCTACTGTAAGACAGTGAAAAAATTTTATTTTGAGCTTTTTAAAAGATGCCTTTTACTTTCTAGAAGCAAGAGTTGAGTTTTAAAAAACATAAACTGAAGTTATCTGGTCTAGTGACAATGTAGGCTGTCTTGAAAGGTCACCTCATAAATGTACTAAACCACACTTTCCTGATGATAGTGCATGCTTCCCAGGAGTGCTGGGTCACAGGGCTCCTATTTGACATGACTACAACCCTCTCGGCTGAAATTGCTGATTTTTTTCTGCATGTGACCTTGGCACACATTCCAAACTCTAAGGCACAGAGTTGTCAAGATGGCTGCATACGTTGTCTGTGGTGAGTGTGTGTATACATATTTGTGTGTGTGCATATGTGTGCACATGCGTGTAGAGATCAACATTGAGTGCCTTCCTCAGTCCCGTTCTCCGTTTCCCTTTTTGTTTCCTTCAATTATTTTTATTCCTTTGCAAGCAGAGAGAGAAATGGGAGTGCCAGGGGCTCTCACTGCTGCAAATGAACTCCAGATGTTTGTGCCACTTTGTACATCTGGCTTTCTGTGTGTGCTGGGGAATTGAATTAGAGTCATTAGGTTTTGCAGGCAAGCACCTTAACCACTGAGCAATCTCTCCAGTCCCTGTTCTCTTATTTTTAAAATATTTTATTTATTTATTTATTTATTTAGAGAGAGAGAGAGAGAGAGAAGGAAGCAGAGAAAGAAAGAATGGGTGCACCAGGGTATTTGGCCACTGCAAATGAACTCCAGATGCATGCTTGCACATCTGGCTTACATGGGCACTGGGGAATAGAACCTGGGTCCTTTGGCTTTACAGGCAAGTGCCTTAACCACTAAGCAATCTCTCCAGCCTAACCTTGTTTTCTTGAGATGTGGTCTTTCACTGAACCTGGAGCTCACTTATTTAACTAGACTAGCTAGCCAGCAAGCCCTAGAGATTCCCTATGGGATTTGAATTCAGGGCCTCATGCTTGCACTGTTAACCCACTGAGCCATCTTCCCAGCCCCAAGATTGCCCTGTTTTTGTTTTGTTATTTTGTTTTTTGAGAAAAGATAGATACATTGTGACTGGCTATAGTACAACTTAGTCCAGCTTATATGTACATCACTTCCTCCACGCTTGGGGTGCAGAAATTCTTTTGTCTTCCTGTTACCCACAACATGCTTCTGTTCCTAAATCCCTAGTAACTTACACTTTTGCAATCCTGTACATGTCTGCTCCTTCTGCCTTGGGTGGTGAGTTCCCATACACTGGGACTGTTATTTTCATTGCAAACGTTTGATGGTGTCTCTGTTCTTGGATGACTTTCATTATTTAAGAGCAGACTTAGCTTCATCATTCTCATCTTTGGCCCTGTACCTTAGATGGGTCATGGAGCATCCTGTCTGGGCTCCTCAGGCTATCCTCAACAAGTTCCAGCTCAATCTCTAATCTCACACTTCTGAGCCTACCTCTGTCCCTTCAGAGAGGAGTTGTATGTACACAAAGTATAATGCCAGGTACCCCTGAAGAAAAATATAATAAATTTATGATAGAGTTACACAGAAAGTGTTTGTTTTAACCTATCAGATCCATTATAAACAAAATACCTTACATCAAGTAGCTTTTAAACAATAGAAATTCATTTCTCACATTAGTGAGGGCTGGGAAGTCCCAGATTAAAGCACCAGAGGGTTTAGTATTTGAAGGCCTGGATTCCATCATTCACAAGACAGAATGGCACAAGTGTTCTCTGACTTTCTTTCAAAAGGCCACTAAGTCCATTCATAAGAACTCTACCTTTGGGCAGGAGAGATGGCTCAATGGGTAAAAGCACTTGCTATGCAAACATGAGTACCTGAGAAGGCCCAAGTGTGGCCTCAGGTGCCTATTACCCTGGGCCTGTGGATAACAGAGACCAGAGAATCGTTGGGGCTCTCTAGTCAGCCAGTTTGACTGGAAAAAAAAAAAACAAACACAAACACAGCACATTCAGGTTCAATAAGAAACTCAGTCTGACAGAAGTGAAGTGGGAGAATAACGCAAGAGGACACTGGACACTCCTCTGGCCTCACACAGCTTCACTTGTGCCTTTGTCAAGGTAACTTAAAGAAGCAGGTATAGGATTTTCAAGGAAATTTGGTCATCTTGTGTGGTGATCACATGGGTAGGGAGCACAAAACAGTAGTAAGAAAGTGATTAAAAATTCGGGCATGGCACACGTCTGGAGTTTGTTCACAGAGGTTGAAAGACCCTAGCATGCCCATTTTCTCTCTCTCTCTTCTCTCCCTTTGTCTCTCTCAAAAAAAAGCCTAAAAATGTCTGGGCATGGCTGTGGTTTATCTCTGTGATAGAATACTTGCTTACTATGTATAAGACCCAGGGTTTAATGCCCAGAACTGGAAAAAAAAAAAAAAAACCTAAGATTCACCATATAAAGACTTATATAATACTCTTTCACTCTATGAGTTGGGCTTAAGACCAAGGGCAAGTGTGTACTCAACATCTCCCTTCATGGCCTTAAAACTGGAGGAGGAAAGGTGATGCCTGCCATTTGACCACAAAAGGTTTGATGATTCCAATAAAGCTGTTGTAAAGAAAGAAAAATTAGAGTTGGGTATGGTGGTGCAAGCCTTTAATCCCAGCATTCAGGAGGCAGAGGTAAGAGAATTGTTGTTGAGTCTGAGGCCACCCTGAGACTATATAGTGAATTACAAGTCAGCCTGGGCTAGAGTGAGACCCTACCTTAAAAACATGAAAGAAAAATCATATATAGAAAAATGTACCACAAATTTAATTAATTTTTCATAGGTTCTAGTTCCACCAACAATTCATTTCTGAAGATATGACAATTTACATAGAATAACAATAGACATATAACACAGCAACCATTTTGATGTCCCTTAAAGTCCTTCAACCCATTGGAGAAGCACCTATCTTTGAAATTTTAATGAAAATGTTCTTAAACTTCCATTCTATCTAGTGAAAAAAGTTCAGCATTGTTCCCAATACTCTGAGGTTTCCTGGACATGCTGCCTCTCTCCTTATGACTGACAGCTCTGTGTAACTCCTGCTGAATGCACCACCCCTGCCTGTGCGGCTGCCTACACCACACAACCCACACAGGACAGCTCCTGGATTCTTGACTTCAGAATAGCACTGGCACCAGACCACATGCTCATCAGAATTCTACTGAAGCTCTGAGAACCAGTGCAGCGAGGTTGCTACAAGGTAATGAAGGATCCCTGTTCATAAAGTAAGTGCCCCTTGTGTATTGCTGCCTCTGAGAAGTCCTCACTAACAGTCTTAGTCCAGCACTAGTTTTGCTCCAGCTTTTAATTTTACTTTCTCCTTTCCTACCTATTACCCATCACCCCCCTCGCCAATTCCTACACATGTCGATAACAATGAGCATTGATTAAATATTTATACTAGATAGTATAAATGCTTCATTTATATTCTTTCGTACAGTGGACGTTTTCTCTTCCTTCATTTTGCTCTAGACCTTCAGGCTAAAGGCCTTGGAGCTTTATCTCTTTTTATTCATTCAACAAATATTCAACAGTATTCTTTAATTTTTTTTTTGATAGGCACAGTACTAACTCTGGAGGCTTTGGATAGTATGGGGGGAAAGGTTAACCAAAACTAAAGAACTTATGAATAAGCCACATGGAAACATACTTCTTTGATAACTAATGGAAAAAAACATAATTTAAAAAAGAGTTTGGGGGCTTAGGGAGATAGCTCAGCAGTTAAGGCACTTGCCTACAAAGCCTGAGTTTGATTGCCCAGGATCCACATAAAAGCCAGATACACAAGGTGGCAATGCATCTGGAGTTCATCTGCAGGAGCATAGGGTACAGACATACACACGTCACACCTAATGGCACATCCTAAACCATGGTGAGGGCACATTTGCTCCTGCTTTAGGGCACAGCCTCAGAATTATTGGTCCAGTATCTGGCATCCAGGTAGGCTCAACCTACTTCCACTTATGCCACTCCCATCCATGCCAACCTCCATACATACATATGATCATAATACCCTCCGTCAGTCTCCCTTTCCCCCCTCCTGAATCCCCCCTCCACTGCACCCCTTCTTTTTTCTAACTAGTCTCTCTTCTAGTTTGATGTTATCATTTTTCCCTCCTATTATGCAGATCTGCTCTTCAGATCAGCTGTGCTGGATGCTGTGGGGAGTAGGGGTGTTTCTGATCCCTTAATGTACTCAGATCACCAGTGGTTCCGGATACTGGCATATGAGGAATGGGAAGATGTAGAAAGATGTCTGATGTTCTGGAGCTGCTCAGCTGGTCCTTGTCATCTCCTTAAGGATTTTTGATTTTGCAAGGCCTGTGTGAATGGAGAATCCCTTCCCAGTCAGGCAGGCCCGGTGAGGACAAGCACTTCCCCGTGGCGGAGGCAGGAGTCTTCTCGCTGACGGTGTGGTTGCTGGAAGCTCCCAGCTCCCTCCTGCTTCTCTGCGGGGGTCTCACCTGGGTTAATAATTCCTTACACTCCTGCACTTTTTTGTAACAGAGCATAGTATGTTATAGAGTTTTTTTCCCAGGATTCTTTGGCAAGGCTCCTATTCTAGAAATCCCAGAACATATATACATATTTGTGAGCACAGAGAGAGAGAGAGACTGCTACAAATGAACTCCAGATCTGGCTTTATATGGGTCCTAGGGAATCAAACTCAGGCTGGCAGGCTTTGCAAGCAAGTACCTTTACCAGCTGAGTTATTTTCCCAGCCCAACTGCAGAGACACTTTTGTACCTCCTCCTTTGGCTTTCAGACTATTGAAGCAATGCTCCTTCCAAAACTGCAATTTCCCCAGGAATCTCATGCTTGGAGAAGAAATAGGTTGAAGCCTGGTGGCAGCTAGAGGAGAAACTTGTCCCCTAGGAAGAGACTTCACAGAAATCTGATAACTTATCTGATCACCTTGCAGGGCAGACTGAAACTGAGACAGTGATGGGCAGGTCCACACCTTGACCAGGGCTGCTGAGCTGTGCAAGCCTCTTGCCCTCTACTTGAACCTAACCCACATGTCGGGATCCTAACGACGGACTTGGCAGAGAGAGTCCCTGGACCTCCTGATTTGCTCCTCTTCTCAACTCCTGTCACTATTACCTGTCTGTTTAATTAGCCTATTGAGGACAAGTGGCTGAACCTAGGTTATTAGTTCTACCAAAAGCCAGGTTCTGACCTCAGTGACTCCCGTAGCATGTTGGCCTGAGACTGGATGGCAGTGTGGTTACTGAAGTAGTAGCCAGGACTTCTGCTCCCTTCCACTTTGGAGACTGTTTCTTCAGGTGCCGCTGTGAAAACTGCTACATTTCCCACGAGTAGCATAGCAAGGCCCTCAAACTGCAAAAGTTTATACCACATTTACTATTTTTCTAGTGACCTTGCTATGTAATCCTGGCAGGCCTAGAACTTTCAGTGACCCTGCCATAGCCTCTAGAGTGCCAAGTTTACTAGCATGTGCCACTGACCCCTGACAGATCTACTTCACTAAATAACAGAAAGCTAGTCCTTGTCCCTAGGGGCAGGTAAGGAGCTTCGTCCTCACCAAGGGTTTCTTTGTGTGAACTGAATTTCAAACTCACAACCATGAAAGCAGCACCCACTGGTGTAGCCTTACACTGGGCTTACAGTGGGCAGGCACTGGTGATTGGCCACAACCTCAATCCTCACGTACAAGTAGGTCTTGCTGTTCTCATTTTACAGTTGAAGATACCAGGCACAGAGAAGTTAGGAACTTCCCCAAGTGACAAGTGGCAGAACACATATACCAGCTCAAGTAATCTGGCCTAGTACCTGTTATCACCAGTCACTGTGTTCTGCTGCCACTCAGAAAGAAAAAAAAAAAAAAAAGGGTCAAGAAGCAATTTAAGCCTCTGTGTCTATAATCCCAGCAGCACTCAGGAAACTGAGGAGGACCACCATGAGTTCAAGACCCCCCTGGGGGTCTTACCGAGTAAGTTCCAGGTCAGCCTGCACTGAAGTGAGACCCTGCCAGAAAGAAAAAAAAAGAAAGGGAAGGGAAGGGAAGGGAAGGGAAGGGAAGGGAAGGGAAGGGAAGGGAAGGGAAGGGAAGGGAAGGGAAGGGAAGGGAAGGGAAGGGAAGGGAAGGAAAGGGACAAAGTAATTTATTGACATTTCCTGTTTTACATCATCTGGAAAACATGGAAGAAAGCATTGTATAAGAACTCAAGACTAATGGGCTCTGATCACAGAGAATTGAGAAGCTAGGAGAGGAATGTTAAGGAATATATAAGTTAACTGCAGCCATTAAAATTTTTTTCTATTGAAGTGAAGCTCTCACAACATAAAATTAGCCATTTTAAAGTAAACAATTCAGTTATGTCTAGTACATTCACAATGTTATACAATCACTAACTTTCTAGCTCCAAGATATTCTCATTGCCCCAAAGTATAAAGCTATAATCATTAAGAACTTAGTCACTCTCCACCCCTAGCCTGGGTCCCTGGATCACCAATATGTCCTCTCTTTATGGATTTATCTACTCTGGGTATTTCACATAATGAAATCATACAATAATGAGCCTTTTTTGTCTGCCTCCTTTCATAGTATCCCTATACATAGTATTCATCTGCACTTCATCCTATTAATGACTGAGTAAAATCCCACTGTATGTATACACCGCAGTTTTTATGTCCCATCTGTTCATAGATATCTGGACTGATTTCACTTTTGACTACTGTGCTGCTATGAACATGTGTGTAATTATTTCAGTACCCATTTTCAATTTTTTGAATATGTAGGAATGGAACTTGTGGAGCAATATGATAATTTATGTTTAATGTCTTGAGGAAGTTCTATATCGCTTCAAGCCTTCTTTAAAGCTGTGTTATTTATAATATTACTAATAAACATATTAAATATTGTGAATTTTTCAGCCTCAGTATTGTTGACACTTGGAGCCAACCAGAGAATTCTTTGTTATGGGAGACAATGTAAGAATTTTAGTAGCAATCCTGTTCTCGACCCAGTAGATGTCAGTAGCATCCACCCAACTGTAACAACTAATGATGTCTACAGACAGGCCAAATGTCTCTTGGGTAGCAAAACTGCGCCCCAACATTGAAACTTGCATTTTTAATACATTCTCCATAAACCTAAAGCACAGATAGTTGGCACAATAGCAGAATATTAAAACAAAGTAAGAGGGCTGGAGAGATGGCTCAGCGGTTAAGTGCTTGCCTATGAAGCCTAAGGACCCCGGTTGGAGGCTCAATTCCCCAGGACCCACGTTAGCCAGATGCACAAGGGGGCGCACGCGTCTGGAGTTCGTTTACAGAGGCTGGAAGCTCTGGTGTGCCCATTCTCTCTCTCTCTCTCTCTCTCTCTCTCTCTCGCTCTCGCTCTCGCTCTCTGCCTCCTTCTGTGTTGCTCTCAAATAAATAAACAAACAAAAAAATAAAATAAAAATAAAACAAAGTAAGAGCCTTTAAGAAATGGATATTCCTTAAATGTTTGTACACAGGAAGATTTTTGTTTTGTTTATTATGTAAAGATATTATAGAGTTTTCAGGTTTACAAATATTTAACAACCAGAAAAATATTATCATTAAATATTAATGTACCTTTCATATATAAACTTAGAACCCCAGCTCATCCGCAGAACTCCAACAAATATAATTCCCTTTATCCCTGCTCCAGGACACATCATATACTGAACCATTTTATAGAATACTGCAACTCTGTTGTTAGTGGCTTTGGTTTTGGTTTTTGATCCTTTTGAAACAGGGTCTTACTCTGTAGCCCAGGCTTACCTTGAACTCAAGATAATTATCCTGCCTCAGCATCCCAAGTGCTGAAATTACAGGCATACCACCATGATCTGTTTCAAAACAAGCACCTCGTTTTGATTCCTCCTTCTCCCTGCTCTGTGGGTTGGCTGGGAACTGAACTTGGATCTTGGTCCTTGCTGCACAGTGCTTTCTCCTCCTTGACCACACTCTCACCATAACTTAAGATGGTAGCTTGGAGCAAAATTTTCAAGATTCTTTTTTGTGTGGTGTAAAATATTCTTTGTTTGATATACATAAACCAGACAAACATGCCATTTAGTAAGTAAAAAAAAGCATCTTTAAATACAGGGAATTCTAATGAAATTGACACAGTCAACAACAAAAATAAATACAATTGCACCCTTATCTTTAACCCTTGCCTGCAATGGATAATGAACACACGCTGAAAAATGGGCAAGTCCGGCTTAGTTCTGAGACAATGAAGAGAACTTTTTCCAGTGTTTAAACATATTCACATAACCAGTAATAGAAATCTAGATGTAAGGGCAATCTTCAATAGGTTTTGTGTTGGCATTCCACATTTTTGTGAAAAGTTGAACATTACTAATGAAGTCCAACCTTATCTTTAGATAGACAGGGAAAGCCCATAGTATTTATGGAACCAGAATTACTGTTCACTTTACTATAACCCAATTTTACTTAAGCCAGGACTGTTCAACAAACATACTCTATTAGCCATTTGTGATCTGAACTGTGGGTGTGTGAAATCAATAAAATTGTGATACACATTTAAAA
The DNA here is from genome assembly GCA_036346955.1 of Dipus sagitta. NCBI lineage: Eukaryota > Metazoa > Chordata > Mammalia > Rodentia > Dipodidae > Dipus > Dipus sagitta. Next base: position 85,936,817 of record CM070779.1, on the reverse strand, counting down.
ACATGAGATACTTCAGTTTTATAATAAGTAGGGCAGTGGCTATTACCCATTAGCACCTTTTAAAAGATGAGCTATTAAGTCTGCCCTTTCTCCTTTCTTCTTAATGCCAGCAAAATATTTTTGTTCCAGGGATGTGCTTTTTGGGATTCTCCAAGTACTCTTATCATATATCTTCTCCACCGGTGATGCCTTCATTCTTGTCGGTGTCTGTGTAAAAGAATCCAGCCACCTGACCCATCTTCCACCCAAACAGACAGTGGTCCAGTCTTGTGCTTGTCTCCCTTTTCCACAGTGTGGCACTAGGCACATTTCTGAACAAAGGGCTTCTTGTCTTTCTCAACATCATCCATTTTTAATTTGCTCTTTCATTGCTGACACTGTGAACCTTTCCATTTAGAAGCTGGACATTTGATCTCATCAAGATTCTTTCGATATGCTCATATTTATTTTGCCAAATACATGTTCATCAGTGCCCATGAGGTGTGTCTTATTTGATGCAGTGAACCAATGGAAAGAGGAATGTGAAGCTTCATTATTGGAATATAGCGAACCAACTTGAATCTTTTAAAACTGACTTTGTGTACCTTAACGAGTTCCTTGTAGAAAAGGAAGCTTGAGTACATAAAAATGTATTTGCCATCATAAAACCGTCAGATGAGAACAGTTTTGGAAATGGGCCAGGTGGCCTCAGGCACAGACAGTACTTGTGTAGAGTTCACAGCAGGCAGCAAGGGCTGTGGCACTGAACTCCTTGTCTTCCCAGGGACCTGAGAAGGTAGGCAGGTTGGTGCCATTCAGGGAAGTACTAAAATGAAAGACCAGAGAAATGCATAGCAGTCAGATAAAAACAACGCAACAGGGCTGGAGAAATGGCTTAGCAATTAAGGCGCTTTCCTGCAAAGCCTAAGGACCCAGGTTCGATTCCCCAGGTCCCACATAAGCCCAATGCACAAAGTGGTGCATACATCTGGAGTCCATTTGCAGTGGCTAGAGGCCCTGGTGTACCCGTTCATTCTCTTTCTCTCTCTCACACACACTCCTTGCACATAATAAATAAAATACTTTTTATAAAAATAAATAAATAAACACAGAGCCGGGCATGGTGGTGCATGCCTTTAACCCCAGCACTTGGGAGACAGAGGTAGGAGGATCGCCATGAGTTTGAGGCCACCCTGAGACTACATAGTGAATTCCAGGTCAGCCTGAGCTAGGATGAGAGCCTACCTTGAAAAATCAATAAATAAATAAAAATAAAAAGACAGAAGTAGAAGAGGGACTAGTTGGAAAGAAGAAGGAGTCTGGTGGAAGAGGAATTGGGGAGGGAATAACAGAGGGAGATTATGATCAAAATACATTATATACATTTATAAAAATGGTCAATTAAAAAAGAAAGAAAAAATTTTAAATAAGGTGATAACCCAAGACCACTTTGCTTTTAAAAAAGGAAAACCATCTAATTAATATATATTAATTAATGACACAAAATGCAATTTTTTTCAAGTTCTAGCTGCTAATGCTTTGGATCTGGCTTTAGGAAATCAAGTGAGAACAAAGGCAGCAAAACATGACAGACCAATGATCTATCCAGCTCATAAATTCATCTTTAATTATATATCAGGAAGATTATTTATTTATTTATTTATTTATTTACTTTTTGGTTTTTCAAGGTAGGATCTGACCTGAAATTCACTATGTAGTCTCAGGGTGGCCTCGAACTCAGCGATCCTTCCTACCTCTGCTTCCCTACTGGTAGGATTAAAGGCATTCACCACCACACCCAGCTATAATTTTTATATCTTTATTTTTTACTTATTTATTAGAGAGAGAGAGAATGGCCATGCCTGGGCCTCTAGCTACTGCAATCAAACTCTAGACACATGTGCCACCATGTCCATATGGTGAGTACTGGGGAATTGAACCTGGGTCCTTAGGCTTTGCAGACAAGCTAAGCCATCTCTCCAGCCCAGAAGGGTAATTTTTGAAGGATATTGATTGCCTTCTCTAGTGATAATCTCCGCCCACAGGCAGAGTAATATCCGTCTACTCACACTTTTATTACTTGTACGTTATTAACTTTTATTATTTGTATGTTAATTAGCAGCCAACACCTACCTGTACAGTGAACAAATTGCATACTTAGAGATCATCTCCAGCTCTGATTTCCCTCCTGAGCCCCAGACTCCAGTTGGTTTATAAGTAACTTTACATGGTGGTTATAGCTACCTCCAGGTTAACTTATTCAAAACTGCAGGAGGCCACACCTCTCTTATTTATGGGAATCTCTGGTATTAGTCCTGTCCCTCTCAGTGAAGTAATGGCAGACTTTGGACCCACTTTCCCAGGCTAAAAGAAATAGTCCTTCCTCACTGTGACCCTTTCTCCCTCCTCCAAAGACCAACCCTATTGACTGCTTTTTGTCTAGGTTTCTCTGTCCTCACAACTGCCAGGTATCAGTTCTCACCATCTCTCACTAAGACTATTAACAGCAGTGTATTTATCAATCTCCTTGTTATCCAGATGACCACAAAATGATCTTCTGAAAAATCACAGCTGATTGTGCCAGTGTTAGAACTCTGCAGGTCTCAATCTAAATTCCTTAGAATTTTATACAAGGTCTTTGGTAATATTTCAGCCTTATGTCCCAGAATGCTCCTCACTCATCTACAAGTTACTATCAGTAAACACCTTTCACTTTGATGATATAAAACATTCTTATTCTTTAAGGTCTGTCTTTTGTATGTCACTTAAATTAGTTGTTTTAGCTTAATGATATATTCTCTTCTTTCCGGACTCATATTCTTTTATTTAGGGAGTGGGAAGAAGGTTTCAAGGTAGGGTCTTACTCTAGCCCAAGCTGACCTGGAACTCACTCTGTAGTCCCAGGCTGGTCTTGAACCCACAGCAATCCTCCTATCTCTGCCTCCTGAGTGCTAGGATTAAAGGTGTGTGCCATCATGCCTGTAGACTCATATTCTCCTCATTTAATTTTCATAGTGAACGAAATCATTTTTACATTATTTGAATTAATCACTATTTTATCAACTTCCTCTTCTCTTGATCTTTATCTGAAGAAGCCCATTTTTAGCTACTTAGACCCATTGCTAAATATTTGCCTACAACCTGTCTATACTTTGGTCATAATGAACACAGTAAGTTCTTAATAGAGAAACCATACTTCTTCCCCTGCCCCTCTCCACCAATGGAGATAGAACCTGTCATTTGTACACAGTAGAACTGACACTGTCTTGTTACATGCCCACTACTGAGTATCCACAGAACTATCCTCAAGACCTTCCTTATCCTACCTCCAGAAGATTCCTTCATGGAAAAGAGGATATAAGAGGAGGGAGCAGGAGTTTGGTATTCACGCACCTCTGGAATAGCTCCCTGCAGCACACGTAAGTCTCGTAAGTTCTATTGGTGAAACTTGAGTTTAGGAAGGACACACAGTCAGTTTCAGCTCCCCTGGGAACATAGAGGATTCCTGGACAAAGGAGACAGGTAATGAATGGTGGTGCTCTGACCCATGGTCCTCAAGGTTCACTGTTTGGTTGTGAGTTAGTAACACTGTGGATTAGGTGGGTTTTCTTCGCATCTGAGGACAGATAGTTAAATCAATATTCTGAGAGAGATTCTGTGCCAAGAGTCCATGCTTAGGCACCCACCTGCCATACAGGCACTGATGAGGGACACGCAGGCCCCTGTGAAGAGGGCTCTCACCACAAGCTTGCACAGGTCACTCTTGCGCTGGGGTATCATTGACGCTGCAGACAACAGAACAAAGTCCTTTGATCTCTTTCCCACACAGTGATGCATTTAGAAGAGTGTAGAGGAACAAAACATATCATATGAATAGTATTCTTATGTCCAACCTAGGCTGCCAATGTTGCCCTGAGAGACATGTATAGGTATATTAGTCCTGAGGTATATCTAACTCAGACGTTCCCTGGGATGATGTATCTGACCCTCACCTCAGTGGTCCTATGAACATACTCAAGATGTATCTGAATCCAGGAAGTCTTTGAGTTGCTCCAAGCAGGTGTAAATGTCTGGTGTTTGCCAGTTGAAATATGCACTCTTAAGCCTGGACCCGAATTAGACAGACCATTTTAAGCCAGAGTACTAAGGAAGGCAACATTCACCTAATCCTGGCCCTTTCACAACCAGAGAGTAAGCAGTTATCAGAATTCAAACAATCTAGGCAAGTGTTTACCAGAAGAGATGATAAACCAAAAGAAAATTATTTCACCTTCGTATTATTTAGTTAGCTATCAAATAAATAATATATGATTCTATCCCAAAATATTATTGCCACAAAATGGTTCTTTTTACACACTGAGCTGCATTTTCTTTTACACTCCATTTCTTCTAAGATTTATTTCTCATAAATCTTCCAGGCTCTTGGGATTGTGCTAGACATTCCCTTTGCCCCTCCTCAGGCTATTCCTCCAACCATTGTCCATGTTCAGCAACCTGTCTAGCGATGGCTGAATATATCTCTGTTGGCCTCAAAGACACTTCTACACTTGGTACCTTTTGGCTGATAATCACGCCTTTAGGACAGTCCCTTTCTCTGTCTGCCTGCCTTACATGTCTACTCTTCCATTTGTGCCCGTCACCACTGTGCAGGCCTTGCTCCTGTAAAGACAACTAGCCAGAATGGAGAAGCTTAATTTCAGAAAGTGCCTTCGTTACTGAACAAAGTGCATCATCTTTATGTATATATGTTTGTGCTAGTTTAATGGCAAGATAAAAATATCATAATATTTTCTCCCCACAAGAAAAATTAAAATTAAACTGAAGCCAGGCGTGGTGGTACACGCCTTTAATCCCAGTACTCAGGAGGATCACCGAGAGTTCGAGACCACCTTAAGACTACATAGTGAATTCCAGGTCAGCTGGAGTGAGACCCTACCTTGAAAAACCAAAAGAAGAAAAAAAAAAAAAAACTAAACTGTTCTCTGTGCCTTTGCTACAATGGGAAAAGTAATTAAAGCTGAAGTCGTGAGGGACTCCGTGCCGTCAGGTGGCACAACTGCACGGCAAACGTGCTGTGGCGCTAAGTTAGCTGCGGCCTAAGGGCCCATCTCACATCAGCCCTCTGCACTAAGCCACAGGAACGGTTCTCCGAAAAGCTGGGATCTGCTTAGCTTATTGGGGATCTGGGGGAAATTAACTCACTCAAGCCTCCCAGTGTGATTCCTATGGAACTAAGATTGGCAAATCCACAGAGTGAAAATGTTGCAATAATTTCAGCTTTCACCTAGGGAAAAAAATTAAAAAGTTGTATAAGTTCAGTTTCATGTATGCAGTTTTATAATCACAGTAGAAGTTCCAAGATACCTAGTCTTTCTGTTGTTGTTATTCTGAGAAACACACAAAAGATGCTGAGGAAATGACTGATTTCTGAGTTATAAAAGCAATGGCAATATGGAAATTACCACAGATATCTTGGCCCAATACTATCTATTAAGACTGTGAATAAGTATAAGGCATAGAAATGAGGATGGCTGAGAGAGAAGAGCTAAAGACACAAAGAGGGAGAAAATGAAGATCAGTTCATAGTAATTGAGACATAAATGAGGGGCTGGAGAGTTGGCTTAGTGGTTAAGATGTTTGCCAGCAAAACCAAAGGACCAGGTTTGAATCCCCAGTACACCCTTAAAATCAGATGCACAAGGTGGCACATGTATCTGGTGTTTGTTTCCAGTGGCTACAGACCCTGGCACACCCATTCTCTCGCTCTCTCTCTCTCTCTTTCTCAAATAAATAAATAAACATAAATGAAGGGACCTTAGGCCATCAAAAAAGAGTGGACTTCCCTAATTCTAAAAGAGTCAGCAATTACATTACAGAGAAAATCTGGGCAAGAATGCTGGGGAGAAACAGCTCACAGACCTCAGAGAAAGGAGCTGAGATGCTGGAGACAAGGTTACCAAGCATATGGTTCTGCTCATTTTGTGGTTAGGCCTGGGACCCTGGAAAGCACCCGATGGGCAACAATCTTTTGCATAGCATCTTCTATCTTCCCTCAGATCTCCGTGGCCTAGATTTAACACTATTTATTCTTTTCTAGATTGTCACTTACAGAAATCCATTGTTTCTCGCCCTGGATCCACTCTTCCACTCCAGACAGACGTTTATTCTTGTATTGAGACAGTTGTTGGTAGGCCACGAACTCATTTATGAAGAACTTGACTCCCACTATCTCTGCCACTATTGGACAATCTGCCCACTCTACACCCATCATGAAAATCATGGGTCTTAGGACATAGGAGCAGATGACCTGTGTGAAAGAGAGGTACCCAAGGAAAAAACAAATCACAGAGGTCATGTGCCAGGGCCATTCTCTGGAGCCCATCTCTTCCTCCTCCTTCCCCTTTCTCCTACTCACACCTTCTCTTAGCTTACTGTGAGTCAGGAAAACATGCCTAATAAATATAACCCTTTACCTGGAAAGTGAGCCTGTGTATATCCACCAATTCCCCGAGCCAGGTTAGGGTAGCATTGAGGAAGGCCAACACAGCCAAAAAAGCAACCAGATTGGCTGCTACATTAGCAACAAGGCCTATGGCATCTGTGGCTCCATTGCTGGCAGCTTCCAGGATATTTCTCTCCTTCCTGTGGTTATTAAGCATAGCGAAAGAATACCTAGGATAGCCTCAGCCCCTTGGAAAAGAGAAATTCCATTGCCCCCGAAGTGCAGATAGTAGGTTTAAGGCCAGTGTGAGGGATGATAATGGAATTCTTTAATGTCCCTATTAATGGGAATTACTCTGAAACAGTATCATATGAAGTTACACTGAGGCTAAGGACAGGAGGTCCTGGCATACAGAAGCCAGTGGCAGATAGGAAGTAAAGCAACAAACAAAACAAGCATGATGAGCTAGAAGCACAAACAGGCCAAGAGGGGATATGGGATCATAGTCTTCCCTCAGAGAGTCTTGAAGTCTACCACAACAGGGCCTCTCTAGGAAGCATCTACTTCACCATCTCCCAAATCATACGCCTCCTCTGACTCACCCACGAGGCATTTTCACCCCTTCCTTGCTCTTGAACTTGGACTGTTCCACTTCCGGATACACCAGCTTGGACAAGGCAAGAGCACAGGGGGCAGCCATCACTGAGGCGGAAATCAAGGATGATGCGTCAATCTGTAAAGCCAGACAGAGGGTCAGCATCACTCTAGAATGCATCTTCTGCTTGCCCATGAGTGGTTAGGTAGACTATGCCTTACCCCAAAGGATATGAAGGCTCCCAGCACAGTGCCTGCAATGGTGGCAAACCCTCCAGTCATCACCGCATGGATTTCAGAGAGGGTCATGTCTTCAAGGTAGGGGCGGATGAGCAAAGGTGCCTCTGTCTAAAGATAAGGAGGCAACAGTTGACTCCACGAAGATGTGATTTCTTATGCCAAAGTGCCAGCAACAGGCAGCAAATGAACCCACTAGATACATGTCTATCCAGTGTGCTGTTCTGGGAGACACAGCTCCACCAAGTGAGCAATAACCTTTGCTTTCAGGCCCTCTGGATCTGCCTCACTCCTCCAGGAGCCCAAGTGTGTGTTTGTGGTATGGTTTTCACTGTTTCATGTTTTCAATTCTATTGAAAATAAATGATATTTCCTTTGTTTTTTTATGTCAAAAACCATGAGAAATTAATTTATGGAATATGATACACTCACTAGGTGCATATTAGATGCTTATGAAATAGTCATTGAATGAACTGCAAGTGGCTGATCTAAGCCAACATTTTATGAAAGAATCAAAGTAGGGACTGGAGAGATGGCTTAGCGGTTAAGTGCTTGCCTGTGAAGCCTAAGGACCCCAGTTCGAGGCTCTATTCCCCAGGGCCTCATTTAGCCAGATGCACAAGGTAGTGCACGCATCTGGTGTTCATTTGCAGTGGCTGGAGGCCCTGATATACCCATTCTCTCCTCTCTCTCTCTCTCTCTCTCTCTCTCTCCCTCCCTCTTTCTCTGTCACTCTCAAAGAAATAAATCAAAATAAACAAAAATAAAATTAAAAAAAGAGTCAAAGTAAATGTTTTATAAAGTTAAGATGGCTCAATTATGAAAACTGTATCTAATCAATCTAAGACACTATTTATCCTTTAATGAATGCCAACTAAAAGACTAACATTCTGCACTAGCTCCCAGGACTATGAATATGAATAAAGCAAAGTCTCTACTCTTAGAAAATTATAATCTAGTTGGGGAAACTAAGCTGGTTATAAGTGATTAATAGATCAATCTGTGGCTACGAGTGTCCATTAAGAATAAGAGTGCCAGCCGAGCGTGGTGGTTTACACCTTTAATCCCAGCACTCAGGAGGCAAAGGTAGGAGGATCACCGTGAGTTCGAGGCCACCTTGAGACTACATAGTGAATTCCAGGTCAGACTGAGCTAAAGTGAGACCCTACCTCAAAAAAAAAAAAAAAAATAGAATAAGAGTGCCCAGATAATTATTCTGCATTAAGGGTGAAAGCAATAATCTGAGTCCTCCTTAAATGTCTAAGGTATTTTCCATCAAGAGCTAGCTGTTCCACGGTTTTTAATTTATTTGTCTTTTCATGAGAAAAGCACACCTTTCAAGCCAGGTATGGTGACTCATACCTATAGCCCCAGCACTTGGGAAGTAAAGGCAAGAGGATCAGGAGATGGAGACCATCCCTGGCTACACAGTGAGTGCATAGGCAGCCTGGGCTACATGAGATCCTGTCAAGAAGGAAAGGAGAGAGAGGGAGGAAGATGAGAGAAGGGAGGGAGAGAAAAAGAAAGAAGCAAAGAAAGAAAGGAGGGAGGAGGGGGGAGGGACGAAGGGATGGATGGAAGGAAGAGCATATCTTTCTAAACCTGTACTTTGCCAAGTTCTCAATTCTCCAGATCAAAGAAGACCTGAAGACCTCAGTGTACTTACCATCCCTACAAATATGTTTCCTGCTACAGCCAGGGTCTCTGCAGCGGTGGTACCCATGGTGATTTGCAAAAACCAGGCAATCTAAAAGGATTCAGAGACTTAAACAGTCAATATTAACAGGAATCTTAGATCATGTCCAACAAAGCCCTTCCTCCTTTTTCTGATAAGGAAACTGAGAAATAATGTGGCACAAAGCCTCAAAACCAATTACAAATGTAGTCTTGGCCAGAACTCAGGCCTCTTGTCTTCTAAAACAAGCACATTAAAATTCAGTGTGAGGGCTGGAGAGATGGCTCAGTCATAAGGTACCTGCCTGAAGAGCCTAACGACCTGAGTTCAATTCCCTAGTTCCAACATAAGGCCAGGTGCACAAAGTGGCACCTGCATCTGCATCTAGAGTCTGTTTGCAGTGGTTGGAGGCCCTGGAGTGCCCATTCTTTCTGTCTCTCTTCTATCTCTCTCTGCTTGCAAATAAAGATATATATATATATATATATATAATTCAGTGTGAAAGTGTGGTTCAGCCCAGCTTCCCTCCCTACTCTGCCCTTAGCCTATCTCAGATCTCAGTGACCATTTGCTATAAGGATGCTTGCAATGCCGTTTCTCACTGGTTCTAACACACTACATCCCATAAGTGAGCATTACTCCAAATCAAGTACTATCTTCACCCCCTACACAGATCCCAGGTGAAGTTCCTTTCCTAATAGGTACAGAGAAATGACTTACCTTCTCAACTACCCACTGCACAAGTCCCAGGTAGTAGAGAATGGACATCACACATCCAAAGAAAATAATGATTGGTAAGGACTGTAATGAAAGTGGTGGGCAGCTGGTGAGACATTACATTGTATGTGCTACATATACCACAAGCAAACTGTTTCAGGCTTCCAAATTAAACTCTCAGCATCCAAGAGCACATGTCACAGTGTAGTTTAAGAAGAAATTCAAAATATGCTACAAAGCTATTACCCCATGAGTATTAAATCTGAAGATGTGAGCCAGGTGTGGTGGCACACGCCTTTAATCCCAGCACTCGGGAGGCAGAGATAGGAGGATCACCTTGAGTTCAAGGCCACCCTGAGACTACGTAGTGAATTCCAGTTCAGCCTGGGCTAGAGCGAGACCCTACCTCAAAGAAAAAGAAAGAAAGAAAGGAAGGAGGAAAGAAAGAAAGGAGAAGAGAAGAGAAGAGAAGAGAAGAAAAGAGAAGAGAAGAAAAGAAAAGGAAAGAAAAGAAAAGAAAAGAAAAAAATTGAAAAATCTGAAGATGTTTTCTGGGCATTTTGCCCCAAGTCTCTTTCAACCAATTTCAGGATGATAATAATCAAAGGAGAAGAAATGGAAGCTTTTGCCTTTACTGATGGGATTAAGTCCTTTTCTTGGGGCTGGCTGATCTCTTGAACATGCATTTTCAACCTCTGCTTTACTTGCCATACCCCCACCCTTCCATTGATTTTGTCATTCCTGCCACAAAACAGGTCTTACTTGAAAAGCAAAGACATCTTGGACCAGCGTATCACCGAAGACAAAACTAGAACCAGCCACAGTGTAGCTCAGAAAGATCTGAAAGAAGGGAGAATAAGAGTAAAGCCAAGCAGGACACAGGAAGAGAGGGGTCTACCTCATGTGTGACCACTGTGGGCAGGCCATGTCCCCGTGAGCTGCTCACTGAGTCATGGGTTCAGTAGATCAGTTCTCTTTATTCATAGTCTAAACCATACCCTGTTATTTCTCTTTCCCAAGCAGATCTCTGAGCTCCATCCTTAGGCTACAGCCCTAACCTCATGCTTCCCTCAAACCTACTTTAACCTACTTTCTTAGGTTCTAAAAGGACAAAACCCTCATGTTCAATTTTCCATACCTGGATTTGATCACCCAGCCACTGAAATGCATTAAATCCAGGATCAGTTCTGATGACCAAAATCCCAAAGACAAACTGAAGACCCAGGCCCCAAAACACTGTCCTCCAGCATACCTATGGTCAATAAGAAAATTATTCCAGTGTGAATTCTAATCCCTGCCTGACTGCAATGAACTAACTGATGATGCTAACAGTAAATCTGGGATAAGATGGCATAGGAAGCAGGAGAATGGTAAGGAAAAACATGGAGACACGGGGCAAAGGTGCATAAAGAGTCAAGTGTGTCCATACGTTTTTCAGAATGTTTAGATGTTAGATGACACTTATCAAACATATCTACAAATAACTTCTATAATCATTATCGTTATGTAGAGCGAAATTGCATTTTATTCTATGATTCTCTGTTCTATTATATTTTCTTCCCTTCTTTTTTTTATTTTTTTCCTTCATTCTCTTTAATGCTGCCCTAGATCTACAAAATCTATATCAAGACTCACTAATAGGTCACAGTCTACATTTTGAAAATAAATAGTCTAAGATCCTTAAAGCTTCTTAGGAATAAAATTGCCAGAGCCCAAGAGTTGTAAAAAAAAAAAAAAAAGCATAATTCCATGCCTTTATCATGACGACTTCACACATGTACTTGGCAATTAGTACTCGATCCTTCTGTGTGTTTCTATACCATATGTGAATACCCAATACTCACTGCACTGTGGTGCTTGGAACAGACAAAGAGGATGAGGATGAACATACAGATTCCTGCAAAGGAGATCAGCTGCTCCGGCCTTTGGGCTGTGTCTAGAGCCAGCCACAGGATAAGGCCCACCACGGAGACTCCTGTGAGCAACCTAAAGAAAAAAATGCCAAAAGCATGTCATTAACTCAGTGAATGCTTCCGACAAATAGAAATGTACCTCAAGAGTAAGTGGGGGGAATAAAGCTGAACAGTTTATTCTTCACATCTTGAGAAACATCCAACTGTTAGTTCCTTAGCTTCCACATCTTTCCTCTCCAACTGAGATGAAGCTCCTTCCTTCCTTCCTTCCTTCCTTCCCTTTTATTTTATTTTTTTTTCTTTTTTTGAGGTAGGGTCTCATTGTGGCCCAGGCTCACCTGGAATTCACTACGTAGTCACAGGGTGGCCTTGAACTCATGGCGATCCTCCTACCTCTGCCTCCCGAGTGCTGGGATTAAAGGTGTGCGCCACCACGCCCGGCTCCCTTTTATTTTTTGAGACAGGATCTCATGTATCACAGACTGGCTTCAACTCACTATGTTGCCAAGGATGACCTTGAACTTCTAATCCTCTACCTCTACCTCCTGAGTGCTGGGATTACAGGTGTATACCATGACAATCCTTTTATGTAGTGCTAAGGATCAAACATATGGCTTTGGGCTTTATACAACAGAGGTTTTATAGAAACCAACTGAGTTACATCCCCAGCTCCCAGAACAAAGTTTCTAATCTGGGGACACAAATCACATGATTTCCTTTCCTATATTTCCGTATTAAAAAGATCTAATATAATGACTTATTCCTGAACATGGTTTCAATGAATAACAAAAAATACCAAAAACAGAAGGAGAAATTGATCCCCTACCGTTCTCCACCCAATTTCTAACTACTTCAAGGACAAGAGTCAAAGAGCCACAAATCAATTACTTATGAATTTATGGGCCTTTCATACACCAAACATACTTGATTAATACACAGACTAAAGCTTGGGATGTCGTTCAATGATGGAGCATTTGCCTAACATGTACAAGGCTCTGGTTCCTGCATCTAATCCCAAGCATCACCAGAAAAAAAAAAAAGAAAAAGAATGGGCCATGGTCTTACATGCCTGTAATCCCAGCATTTGTGAAATGGAGGCAGGAGCATCAGAAGTTCAAGGTCACCCTCAGCTACAAAGTGAGGCTGAGGCTGATATGGGCTACATAAGATCCTGCCTCAAAAACAAATGAAAAATGCACAATGATTTTCTCAAATCCAGGGAAAGAGAATTAGAGGGAAAGTTGCAGATGAAAACAAAACAAAAGGGGCACATTATTCACTGAGATACCACCAAAGCAAAGCGGAAAAAGGCATTACAGACCTGGATTTTAATTCAGAGCTCTTTTCACTGTGTACTCATCTCTCTTAAAGTTAAAATCTGGCTTTCAAGCTCCATCTTTCTTAATGAATAAAGTCATTTTAGCTCTACCTACCCAGTGTCAAATAAATCAAGGATTCAAAACTTTGATGATAATCTGCTGTTATTTCTCCAAAATGTCACTGTTGAAAACATCCTTAGCACCTGTTTTCTATTTATCCATTGGAGAATGTGCAAAGAAGAACTTTCTAGAAGTCTGAAAGTTATTCTCTTACTCCTGGTCTGTGATCAAAGGACATGTGCATGCAATAGGTAACCTATGGCCACTCTGGAATCCAGCTGTATTAATCAGTAAGTTTGCTCCTTAAACTCTAAAGAAATGTGAAAGGCACCAGTGAGTGCAAGAAATCTTGGGGGACCAGAGGGGTGAAGCATTAAACAGATCAGGTACTGAAAGGAGAAACGAGTCAACTTGATTTGATAACACAACTCCAAGTGTCTTTGTTCTGACTAGCTCATTGAAGAAAAGAATTGGTGTTCTCATTTCTATCATGGGTTCTTAGGCTATTTAGACTGAAATTCTTCTCTGAAACTGAGCCCTTTCTGCCCCTTAGCAATGTTGACCTAAGGGTATAAGAAACTGTACTGAGGTTTGGTACTCCTGTTGCTAAGTCTTGTACTCTGGTTTTCTCAAGTATAAGGGCCTAGATATCACTCAGGAGCTGCCAAAAGCCTTCATATAAATTGTTGGGGTGAAAAATATTGGGATTCTTATCGTACTGTTATAGTTTAGATCTAAACTGTCCATCAAAGACTCACGTGTTTTGGGTTTGTTCCTCAATGCAGCAATCTTCAGAGGTGGGGCTTCTGGGAACTAACTGACTGGATCGTGAGGGTTTTGATCTCATCAGTGGATTAATCCACTGATGGGTTTGTATTGAAAGAGCTATTAGAAGCTGATGAAATCTGTAGGAGGTGGCAGACCTAGTTGGAGAAGTAGTTCACTGAGCACATATCCTTAAAGGTGTACCTTGTCCTAGGGCCCTTGCTTTCTCACTCTCTTTGTTTGGTGGTCTCATGGAGTGAGCATCTTTGCCTTACCATGATGCTCAACTTCACCGCAAGCTCACAGTGATTGGGATAAGTGACCATGAGCAAAACCTCTGGACTTAAGAGCCAGAGAAAACCTTTTATTCTTTAAGTTGTTTTCTGCAGATATGGTGCCAGTGCAATACAAAGCTCAATAAAATACTCACCATTTCGTCCAGAGTCTCAGGTGGGAGTTTTTAAAGGGTTTCAAACATCTTGTCATTTTTTTACCCAAGTGCTTTTTTAGAAAATGGCAAATCAAGAAGAAGATCACCAAGCAGGTGATGACGAACAAGGCCAGTGCCCTGTGGAAATCCAGGATGCATGCCGCCAGGAAGTAGGCAGCGTACGCTGGAGAGAGAAGGAGCAGAGTACAGTCAGCATGGCAGAGCCTCCAGGGGGCAAATGAAGCCCCAGTCATGAGGGTCTCAAAGCAAGAAGAACTCTGCAGGGACTTTGCAGTCAGACCCAGCTGCATCTCTACCAGCCTGGGAAGAGGTCTAGCTGCGGTCTTCTTGAGATCCCAAGGACAAGCCAACTTAGTCTGTAAACTACATCTCTTCACTTGTCCCTGATGAACCCCTAACTCCCTTCCATTCTATCTGATATCCTCTCCCTGTCCCTTAGATTTCCACCATCAGACTCTTCAAGTCAATCATTTCTTCTTAAAGTTGCATTGCCCTAGTCACGTCAAATGTTAAATGGTTAAATTCTTCTCCTGAGCAGAGTCACATAAACAAGAAAGAAAAGCCACATGGCCCTTCTCCTCGTTGGCAGCTCACTCCAAAGTACAATTTGTGATCTCACTATCTCAGCTGTATCTAATGTTGATATAAAGCCTCAAATGTCACTGGCAGCATAGTTTAAACAGAGGTTTGCTGGGTTTTGTTTTTAATAAAAAACAACACTTTATATAATTGATTTTACTTATAAACCAGAAAATAAGTAATGTATAATGCAGATTTCTTTCATAAAGACTAGCAAATATTGTACCCTGAATCAAATCAAGACACTAGGAAAATAAACTAAAAGAGAGAGATTCTCTGGCATATTTTAAACCTGCCAAAAAATATAGTTTTGAGATCTAGTTTATCCTTGGGTTTTACTTATTATTCTTAGGTGCAATTTAACACATTATGTCTTGCCTGCAAGTACATCAAATAGCCTTCAGATCAATTTGTTAGTAAAATTGCTTTCCACCCCATAATCATCTTGATACAGGCAAGATTTCTAAAATGATTGCTTCCCCTCCCATGAATTCTCATGATCTCACCCAAACACAACAAGCCTAACAGGATCCTCTTGAACAAGCTGGCGTGTCTTTTGAAGAAACTTCTTGCCTTGGTGAAAGGCTGTAGATTATTCCTAGTGAGAACACAAAATTAAAACACAAGGCTCACTCATCCCATTTGTGCCAGTTCTCAGAACTTGATAATCTACCCCAAGGCAGAATTTGCTTTTAGTCAATGAAGAAAATTATTCACCTGAGGGAGAGGGGTCAGTTAATGTCACAGCAATACCCAAAAGGCCAGTTCAAACCTTTCCCAGGCTGCAAGTCAAAATGACCCTTCTCAGCCTAGACCAACAATACCCTTGATAATGTCCTGCCACAGAAGGAGACAAGTCAGAGCAAGGATTCACTTCTTCCCTGTTCCTAAAGAACAAATGCTGCTTAGCTTCCATATTCAGAAGAAACCCTGCTCTTCTGAGAAGCAATCTGGTGTTCCCATCTCAAACCCACACAAACCCAATACCTCGAATAGTCAACCATGTGTGCAAGGATAGACAGGAAGGAAAATACCACCAAGAGGCTTATCGTCTGCTGACCATCTAACTACATCACCTCAGGAGGACATTTAGACTCTTGAGAACTCTGCTACCCAATGACATGGATTATAGCTTCTGATTATTATATGTGCATATTTGTATGGGAAGGATTACTCTGGGCCAGAAAGCAGGTAAAGTGCAGGGAAGTAGCAGTTGAAACTAGAGTGTGTTTATCAGCAGGCCAAATTAGAAAGAATTAACATGAGTCAGGATGCTAGAGCTGAGGATGTTGCACAGTGTAAAGCACTAGCCCAGCATGCATGAAACAGTGAGTTCAATCCTCAGCACTGGATAGACACATATATACACATACTTATATACATACATACATGAAAACAAAGTGAGAAGTCTGCCTGGAAAGGAAATTGACATTAAATTCACAGACAAGGTAGAGAGATCCCAAGCTCATGCACCAGCATGAGTGGCATTTACACTGGTAAAAACCAAGTTTATCCTCTGACCTCCACAAGCACACAGTGGCACTTGTATGCCCAAGCCCATGTGCGCATGCACATACACACATATACATGCACATACACACAATAATAATTAATAATAGTAATAATTTTTTAAAAGGAGGCTGGGGCGATGGCTCAGTAGTTAAAGGTGCTTGCTTGAAAAGCCCGTCAACCAGGGTTCAATTCCCTAGCCACCTACATAAAGCCTAATGGGCATTCCTTTGCAGCAACAAGAGACTCTGGTGTGCCCACACATACACAGGCAAATAAGCACATTTGAAAATAATGATATTAACTGCTACTGATGATGATAACAATAATAAACAAGAGAGGTAGTGTAGTCATTAAAAATCAATAAATGGGGCCAGAGAGATGGCTTAGTGGTTAAGATGCTTGCCTGTGAAGTCTAAGGACTCATGTCTGATTCCCCAGGGCCCACGTAAGCCAAATGTACAAGGTGGCACATGTGCCTGGAGTTTGTTTGCAGTGGCTAGAGGTCCTAGCACACCCATTCTCTCTCTCCCTGTCTGTGTTTCTCTCTCTCTTTCTCTCTCTCTCTCTCAAATAAATAAATAAATAGATAAAATATTTAAAATAAATTAATTAATTAATAAAAATCAATAAGTGAAGGCCAGGCATGGTGGCACACACCTTTAATCCCAGCACTTGGGAGGCTGAGGTAGGAGGATCGCCGTGAGTTAAAGGCCACCCTGAGACTACAGAGTGAATTTCAGGTCAGCCTGGGCTAGAGCAAGACCCTACCTTGAAAAATTAAAACAAAAATTAATAAATGGGAGGTTAAGAGTGGTAGAATGCTTGCTTAGAATGTGCAAAGCCCTGTGTTCAATTGCCAGCTTTATAATTTAAATAAATAACAAACAAGGAGCATAAGGCCAGCATTGGCAAGATAGCGAATTTGAAGCCAGCCTGGGCTACCTGAGACCCTATCTCAAAAATAAATAAATAGTTTGTATTCAGAAGCAACTTGTAGAGAAGAAAATGGAATGAAAACTGCAAGAGACTTCAGAGTAAGATGGCAAGCCAGAAGCTGCCTCACTGCAAGCCACTGAAGAAAAGAGTGAAAATCAGGGGAACGTATAAATTAATAGATTTTATCCCAAGGAAAGAAATTGAAGACGAACTTCAGAAATCCATGGAAGAGGTAAAATAATACCAAAATAAAACACAATAAAAGGAGGAAAAGGATACGCCATGGTGGAGAACTGTGTGGCCCCACTGCAGCCAACACCTCCAGGCAGCTCCTGCCAGGAACCCAGGCTCCATGTGCACGGCTGCGGAGGAAAGTCAGGACTCCAGCATCCATCACAGCACCATGTGCTGCTGGAAACCCAAGCCAGAGGCAGAACTGTCCCCAGCAGAGCTTGGACAATGCCCAGTAGGCAGTATAGAAATTCCCAATGCCCACAGTTCCCCTCCTGTCCACCATAGTCCGACGGAGTCAATGACCTCATCCCACAGGAACTCATCAGCAAAGGAGAATGGCTCAGCTACCCATGGACACAGCTCTAGAGAATGGGTAAGTGACTGTAAGGTTGGAAAACTTGCATCTCACGTCATCATGGCCTCACCTCAGCCAATGTCTCGTAGAGCAAAAGACCCTTTGGAACAGAAAGCATGCGGGCGGAACAAGGAATGTGTTGCTGCATCTGAACAGAAGCAACATACTCCAAGACACAGAATATGGTGAAAGCAGAAGTGTGGAAAGGGAGCCTGGGGCGAGAGACCCTCAGCACTTCCCTTCCCAACCATCGCAGGAAGGAGCTACCATGGCAGGAAGCTGGTGACAGAACATGATGCAGGGTCCTGACAGATAGAACGAAGGTAAACACCTGGTGGGCTTATTTCAGTTTGTTGCTCACTTGTGTTTATGTACTTTTTAATGTTTAGATTTTAGTTTTTATTTCCTATTTTATACACATACATATCTGGTTGATTTTTTTAATTCTTTGACTTTTTCTACTTTTTTCTTATAGTATGTATACTTTCGTATTTTAAATGTGTGATTAGTATGTTGTAACTTGCATCTTGTTGGGAAAAGCTCTTTGTCCTTTTCTCCAAACTTAATATACAATATTTTCTCTACTGCTTCTCATATCTCTAACCCACATACTTTTCCCCACACATATAGTCTAGTCTAGACTAGTATACTCATTATTCTACTCTACTGTATTCTATTCTTTTATCCCTTCCCCTTCAATTAACTACTTAAATATATTACATTGTCCCCAACCAGGACCCTAGTACTTCTGCCTTCAGACATTACAGAGGGACACAAGTCACGGGCACAGTGTCTTCCTCTGAGGCTAGCACTGAGATTTCTGTCAGACCATTATAGTTACTCTAGTAGACCTTCCCCCAAACATAAGTCCAAGGGAAGACAACCCAGCAGAAAGACTCACATAAAATACAACAAAATAACACAAAAAGAGTTGGACACATACACACAGTTGTGCAAAACATAACAAAGAAACATACATAAAAAAATATGAAAGAACACTTCACTACAACACCACAATCTGGCAGCTATTCAATACCAGAAAATAAAGATAATGAAATAGCTGAAATGCCAGAAAAAAAATAATTCAGAGACCTGTTTTTAAAAAGGTTCAGACCAAGTAGAGGATTCAAATGAACAGATAAGGAACTTAACCTAAGACATAGAAAAGAAGTTTATGAAATGAATTCAAGACAGATAAGAAAGTTACCAAAGTAGATGAAAGAATTAGTAAATTGGGGCTGGAGAGATGGCCCAGTGGTTAAGTCACCTGCTTGCAAAGCCTAACAATCCAGGTTTGATTCCCTAGTACCCACATAAAGCCAGATGCAGTTGCACACATAACTGGAGCTCATTTGCAGTGGCTGGAGGCCCTGGCGCGCCTCTCTCTCTCTCTCTCTCTCTCTCTCTCTCTCTCCTTACAAATAAATAATTTTTAAAAAAATTAATAAATTGCAGGAAAAAATTGAAATATAGAAGGAAATTCATTAATTAAATAGAGACACTAAAAAGAAACCAAATAGAAATGAAAGAATAAGTCAATAAAATAAGTCATCAGAAAGCATCTTCAACAGACAAGACAAGCAGAAGAATAAACAGTAGGGATGGAGAACAAGGTCAAGACAATCATACATATAGATATATATAAAGAAAAAAATCAGGGCTGGAGAAACAGCTCAGCCGTTAAGGCACTTGCTTATAAAGCCTGATGGCCTAGGGTTGATTCCCCAGTACTCATGTAAAGACAGATGTACAAGGTATTGTATCTGTTTGAATCTCAATATCTCTCTTTCTCTCTCTCTCTCTCTCTCTCTCTCTCTCTCTCTCTCTCTCTCTCTGTTTCCCTTTATCCCCTTGCAAATAAATAAAAATAAAATAAAAATATTTTGTGGTTACAGAGTGAGTTCTGGGATAGCCTGGACTAGCATGAGACCCTAACTCAAAAGAATAAACAATAAAAAAAGTATCTATGAATAAACATAACAAAGGAAGTGAAACACCTCTATAAGGAAAATTTTAAGACAATGAAAAAAAGAAATTGAAGAAGACCGTAGTAGATGGAAAGACCTTCCATGCACATGAGTTGGCAGAATTAATATTGTAAAACTGGCTATCTCAGCAAAAGCAATCTATAGATTCAGTGAAATCCCCATCAAAATTTCCAATGCCATTCTTCACAGATCTAGAAAAATATCTTGAAATTTGTATGGAAACACAAAAGACCACAGGTAGCCAAAGAAAATTCTAAGCAGAAAGAACACAGCTGTAGGCATCACATTGTCTTGCCTCAAACTATACTACATAGCCATAATTATAAGGACAGCATGATACTCACACAAAAACAGACATGGACACCAATGAAACATAGTAGAAGACCCAGAGATAAACCTGAACAGCTATGGACACTTAATTTTTGACAAAGATGTCAAAAACATGCATGGACAAAATAGCTTTTTCAAAAAATAGTGCTGACAAAATGAGATCCACCTGTAAAAGAATGAAATTAAATCCATATCTCTCACCTTGAATAAAAATCAATTCAAACTGATCAACAAAATAATCAACAGCCAGGCAAGGGTGGCACACTCCTTTAGTCCCAGCACTCAGGAGGCAGAGGTAGGAAATAGAAAGGATCACTGTGAGTTTGAGGCCAGCCTGGGCTAAAGTGAAACCCCACTGAGAGAAAGAAAGAAAGAAAGAAAGAAAAAAAGAAAGAAAGAAAGGAAGGAAGGAAGGAAGGAAGGAAGGAAAGAAGAAAGGAAGGAAAGAAGAAAGAAAAGTATCAACTAAGTGAGTGAACAGGCAGCCTGTAGAATAGGAGAAATTTTTTCCAGCTCACCAAACTGCCCAGTAAGCACTTCTCTTAAATACCCATATATTAATGCTATTCTCATTTTGGTTAGATAAGCTTCTCTTTTCATATTGTGGTGACCTTGGGATGACTCAAAAGGCGCCATAGTGCTAAGAAGAATTGACAAGGGAGTATTCATCACTGAAACATCTCTATCACACCTTCCAAGGCTCAGGATCCATTGTGGAAGAGGTGGCAGAAAGAATGTAAGAGCCAAAGGAAGGGTAGGACTCCTTACAATGTGCTCCTCCAGACACAAAATGGCCTAGATATCCATGACCTCACAGTTCCTGGCACTACCTACAAAAGGTCATTATAATAAGAGGAAAAGATGATGACATCAAAATAAAGGAGAGACCAATTGAGAGGGGGAGGGGATATGATGAAGAGTGGAGTTGGGAAAGTGAGGGGGGAGGGAAATATTATGGTTTATTATCTATAATTATGGAAGTTGTCAATAATAAAAAATAATAAAGAAAGCATCAACAAACTGATTGAACAGGCAGCCTACAGAATAGGAGAAAATTTTTCCAGCTACACTTCAGACAGAAGGCAAATATCTAGAATAGATAAAGACTTAAAAAATGTAATACCAAAAAAAAATTGCCAATAACTTAATGGGCCAATGAAATGAACATAAGTCTTTAAAGGTGAAACAGAAATAGCCAATAAATATTTTTTAAAATGTTTAACATTCTTAGCCATCAGGGTAATGCAAATCAAAACTACTTTGAGATTTTCTATCACCTAAGTCAGAATGACTACCTTCAAGAAAACAAATTACCACAGATTCTGGTGAGACTATAGGGAAAGAGGAACCCTTATCCTCCATTGATGTGAGTATAAACTAATACAACCTTATGACCCAGAACTAACTTATGACCCAGTTATACCAGTCCTGGGCATATGCCTCAAGAACTCTATATTGTGCCACAGAGATATTTGCATATCCAAGTTTCTCTCCACAATAGCAAGAAAATGGAATCAACTTAAATGTCCATCTGTAGATAAATGGATAATGAAATGTGATATATATATTAGAATTTTATTCAGTTATGAAGAATTAAATTATCAAATTTGCGGGAAATCTGAAACATAAGCCCACTCGCCAATATCAAGCTACCATCAATCATGGGCTACAAGAGGGCCTACACCTATTAAATTCTCTATAAAAAAAAGTAAGGGTTATCTCATTTGTCCTGGTGCTAACTTACTCTCCGTTGGAGAATCTGCTTCTCTTTTTCAGATAGATGTAGATCCTAAAGAGAGAGCCACCCCATCATACCTCAAAAGGGCCCCGGCTGAAACTAAGAAAAATTGGCGAAACAAGCAAGGGGGCTGTTTTCCTGATGAACCGGATACCAGCACAAGGGGGAAGGAGATCAACACAGAGAAAAATCAACTCCTACCAAATCAGAGAGCCAGAGCCTCAGAGGCCCCCAACACCTCACCACTGAAGCAGACCAAAAATGAACCCAACATGGCTCAGGGAAATTTTGCAGAACAGGGGGCAGGAAGAATGTCAGAGCCACATGCTGGGTAATGATATGCACAGACATTTATCTTACACATAACTGTGGGATAACTCCACAATGCATGACCCATATACCTCAACAAGGAGAGGCCAAGGGGAGGGGATAGGTCATGATGAGCCTAATAATGGTACCAAACTGACTGTATTTGCTGAATACAAAACTAACTGATAAAGAAAAAAAGAAAAGGAAAACAATTTGCAGGAAATCTGGAAAACCTAGGCTCAGAATTGTAAATACCATATGTTCTATCTCATAAGCTATACCTAGATTCTAAGTACTAAATATGTGTCTGGGCGGAAGTAGATGTGGGTTAAGGCCAGGAAACTAGAAAGAGACCCATAAGAATGGAAAAAGGAAGCTTTGGGGGTTGGATGGTGAAGAGAGTAGAGCACATCAGATAATTACAGCTGAAGGGAGGATACAGAGGGTAAAAGGAGAGAATGGGGAAAGAGTGACAGAGAAATAGGGGTAGAGGGAAGAAGGATCAACCAAAGCAAAGCATGATGAAAATATAAGGAAACTAGCTCCTTTGTAAGCTAGTTTTAAAATATAAAATTAAAAAGTTTAAAAAACTAAGTCACTGAGTTAAATCTTAAAGGGAAAAAACACAAAAATAGCATTTTGTTTGGAAGCATCTTGGGATCATAGCCCTACATCCTCTTCATAAACTATCCAATATTCTCTCTAAGGTGTGGTGTCTGAACTCATAAATATCTAGACCCTTTTCCATACTATGGAACATGACTTCTAGCTAACCAAATGTACCCAAATAATTTTTATTCTGAAAGCAAACAAAATTCTGAAAGTCTAAATTCAAAGGTTTTTTTTTTTTCACTCCTCATTCCTTCATTTCAAGACAGCATCCACTTATCTTTCTCTTCTGTCCTTCATAATGGTCCTTTTGTCTCTACCTCCACCACACACACACACCATTCCTTTCTTCCCATCCCTGAATCTGAGTATTCCAGAAAAGTTAATTGATATATTCATTTCCAAGTCTCAATGTTCTAATTTTAAAACATATGTTTAAATTAATACCCATCTGTCCTAAAAATTGAATAAATTAATTAAATGATCTCCATAATAGTAATAAATGTTAGCCATTATTATTGTTGTTGCTGTTATTTTTGCTGCCATCCCTGCCAACACTTATAAACTTGTTTATGGCATGAGATAGATGACAATTACACAAAATACAAACAAGTGCATGTGGTAATGTGAAGTGGTTGTGGTCTTAGCTCTACTATTAGATAAGCTCTCTGAGAAGAGGGTAGCTTTTATCTCTTTTTACTTAGCCCACCCCAGGCCCTTAGGTCCTCACTAAGCTGGATTCTGGAATATCTGTACCTTGGGTGAGAGGGAAGTCTTGGGTCATCCCTCATGCTGTGTTCCTTTGTCCCTTCTTCAATCCTTTTGGATCCCTCAGCCACAGTATTTACTCCTTCCTGTACGCACAGGTAAAACAGATTCAGTCGCAGAAGTGAGGGAGATTGAGAGAGCAGCCAAAGATCTACAAAAGCCATGTGGTGACCCACGATCTTGAATTACCATGAGCTCCAGCCCTGGGTTCTCTATGCCATTCTCCACTGAGGCTGGAGCGATGGAACCTCTTCCACTTGTTTTCTCCATGGCCTGTTATCCTTGTCTGAAACAACAAATATAGGACAAGGCTGAATGATTTGCCATGCTGTCATATGGGACTGGGGAGAACTTTTAGGACCAGGTCCTCATAGGAAACACAAACTAAATTTCTCTAGAGAGTCAGAAGGCTTTGTTAAGATTGGGTGCTGAATTTCAATATAATAAATATTGAAAAGTCCAACTCAAGTTGTTATTGTGAACACCTATGGAAGGAGCAGTAAAACAGAAGAGAAATGGAGGGCAGAGGAAATGGAATGAAGCTGTGGGGTACCTAGAGTCCCAGGACTTGGACTGAAATAGACCTCTGTAGTCCCTCAAAGAAAGGGTCATACAGTAACTGCTTCTTTTTGCCTGGAGGAGTCCCCACTGGGCTATGCTAAGGAATAAGGAAACAGAAGTGAGGGGTGGGGCTCAAGAAAAACTCAAGTGCAAAAATAAAGACCAAAAAAAAAAAAACAGATCTCACAAGTCATAACCCAAAACTCCATGGTAAATACCAGAAATCCCACTAAGGAGGGACCTCAGTGAAGTGGGAACAAGGAGGAGGGAAATGATGGTACCAACTTATGATGTGTCCATCCAAAATTTCTACTTAATAAAAAAAATAAATAATTTGTTAAAAAGTAGAAATAGACAGACTGCCGTATTGGGCAGGTTCTCTAGAGGAGCAGAACTGATAGAATGTCATATATATATGAGGCGTAGCAGAATGACTTACAGGATATGGACTAGTAGTCCAACAGTGGCTGTGTGCACACTGGAGAGGCTGAGAACCTGGGAGCTGCTCAGCTCACAGGGCTGGGTGCCTCAGCAGTGCCACTTTGGAGCTGAAGTCCTGGAGGATTCCTGGAGAGCTGCAGGCCTTCAGTCCAAAGTGCAGCCTGAAGAAGCTGGTGTCTGGTGTGAGTGAAGAACTGCAGAGACAGACACACTCCCCCAGCAAGAAGTGAACACAGGGCAGGCAGGCAGCACTGCTCTATCCTCAGGCCTCTTTATCTGGGTTGCTCTCAGAAGGTGACGCCCACTGTAGGTGAGTCTTCTTCCCGTCGTTAAATCCTTCCTGGAAATTTTCTCACAGAGCCACCCAGAGGAATGTCTCATCTCTTCGTTCATACCAGATTCAGTTAAGTTGACAAATCCATCTCTTGTTGACTTGAGACCCAAACACATCCCCTTATATCATACTTTATTTCCATATGAAGACAGGGTTGCAATTCTGCCTAACAGGAAGCAACTATTCCATGTATAATTGAACACACACTCTTCCCCCAGAATAAATGTCAAAGTCCCTTGAGAAATACATAGCCCTTTAATATTCCACAAGTTAATATGATAGTATGGGTTTAATAATATTTAACTACTGATATTAATCTATGTTATATGACATAGTAAAAGAATAGAAAAGAAAACACAAATATGTGCTTAATATATGCTGAAATATGCACAAACATATTCTTAACAAAATGGGACAGAAAGAGTCATGGTAATGACAATCTTCATTTCTGCCTTCCTCTAGTACCCATTCTGCATTTCCTCCACCCTCAGCAAACACCTCAGCAGCAGGCCTTGGTCCTTTACTTGAAGGAGTGACCTGCACCTGCATTGCTGAAGTGCCTGGGCCATTTATCACCCTGGCTGAAATATGCTATTGTACTTTCCCGTGGACCATAATCATAGGACATGGTAATACCAAGAGATGCACTCCAGACATATGTCCATCATGGAGGAGCAGTCCAATTTCTCCCTGGTAGTCTGATTCAATCATCTCTGTTTACATTTTAACTCCTTTCTTCACCTGTTGACTTAAGGATATCAGGTTCCCAAGTAGCCTGGGGCAAGTCTTAGCTTCCAGTTCAATAGAATGTTTATTTTGCCTCCTGGCAGAAGCACTCATCCATTTGGAACCAAGACTTCTCCGCCAGCAGAGCATAAGGTTGCAGGAACAGGAAGCAAAACTTTTACTGCTGGGTCAGTAGTGTCATCCCTACTTCCACCGCTTGATTCCTGGACCCATAAATCCTGGTGATGAGAGAAACAGTACCATATATTGGATGCTGATTCAACACATATACAACCTTCTGGAGAACCCTGCCCCCAACCCTCTAAGCTATTGCCTCTTAGCTGACACTGGAACCTTGTCTTTGAAAGGTCATGCCAAAGTTCTAGTAAGCTAGCTGCTTTGGCATAGTGGGGAGCATGGTTAAGACCAGTGAATTTCATGAGTTCACTGCCACATGTCTTTGGCTGTGAAGTGAGCTCCATGGTCAGAAGGAATGCTGTGTGGAATGCCATGAAGACAGATAAGACATTCTGTAAGTCCATGCATAGTAGTTTTTGCAGAAATATTACATACAGGAAAGGCAAGTCCATACCCAGAATAAATATCTATTCCAAAGCCCTTTCCATGATGGGAGGGGGCCAATGTAGTCAACCTGCCACCAGGGTGCTGGCTGGTCACCTCAGAGAATGGAGCCACATTGGGAACTCAGTGTTGGTCTCTGCTGCTGGCAGATTTGGCACCTAGCAAAAGCTGTACCCAGGTCAGCCTTGAGGAGTGGAAGTCCATGTTATTGAGCCCACATATAACTTCCATCCCTAAAACCATGGCCATTTTGTTCATGGGCCCATTGTGCAATGACAGGGATGGCTGGGGGAAAGGTAGACTACCATCTACAGAAAGGGTCCTCTTATCGACTTGATTCTCGAAGTCTTCCTCTGCTGAGGTCCCCTTTTGGTGAGCATGTACATGAGGTATCTACACATTACCTGCCCATTTGGAAAGATCCATCCACATACTCCTCCCCCAAGTGTCTTTATAACTAGTTTTCCAATTGTACTCCTTACAAGTACCCAGCCATTCAGTCAACTCAACATATAATCTCACAGCTGGCCATTTTTCTCCAAAGCAAACCATACAACAATGCACACTGCCCAGAGTTCTGCCTACTATGAAGATTTTCCATCACCACAGTCCTTCCAGAAAGGGGCTATAATACTACACCTGTCCATTTCTGGCTGGTGCTTGTAATGTGCAAAACAATCTGTAAACCAGACCTTAGTCTTCTCTTCCTTAGTCAATACATCATAGGGCATGTAGCATAGATGTGTCCTTGGAGACAAAGACATTGTAGCAATAGTGGCCTCATAGACATTGGGGCAACTTATTCATGTAACTTACTTGTGCCTTCAGGATCTTCTCAGGCCCAGTCACAAACACTTTGATGATAGACTGCTACTGTGTGCATCTAGCTTTATGACTTGGTGGGACAGAAAACACTCGGTGCGTGACAGCAAGCTCAGGTCACATGGTAACTTGGCAGCCCATTGTCAAGCAATAGGTTTTCACAAAGGCCCAGAAGCAAGCCAAGAGCTGTCTTTCAAAAGGAGAATAGTTGTCTGCAGATGACATCAGAGCTGTGTTCAAAATCCTAAGGGCTTCTGCTCTACTTAACCTTTGGGGATCTGCCAAAGGTTTCAGACAGCATCCCTGTCTGCCACTGACACCTCGGGTGCCATCAGATCCGCTGGAACACGGAGTTCAAATGGAAGAGCAGCCTGGACCTGTTGAAGAGGTTTCTCCTGTTCTGGACCCCTCTCAAAATTAGCAATTTTTCAAAGTCACTTGGTATATGGGCCAGAGTAACTCACTCATGTGAGGAATGTGCTGCCTCCAAAATCAAAACAGGCCCACTGGGTATTGTGCTTTTTTCTGGTGAGTGGAGAGGCCAGGTGAAACAATTTATTCTACCAGAGAAAAAGGCCCTTGAATTTTGATTGGACTTATTTTCCATCTGATTTACATATGCTACACCAGCAAGTCCAGAATGGTTGCTGCCTCCTGCCCACTCAGTCCAATTGTATAATATCAACAATATAATGAACCAGTGCAATACCTTATTGAAGGAACTGGTAATCAAAATCTCTGCAAACTAATTTATGACACAGTGCTAGAGAAATAATATACCATTGAGATAGTGTGATAGAAGAAATTTAACAAAGAAATCAGGCCAGATGATACTCTAAAACAGTCTCTATTGTACAAGCTTTTTGTTGTTGTTGTTGTTGTCTTGTTTGCTTGTTTGTTTGTTTTTCAAGGTAGGGTCTCACTCTAGCCAGGCTGACCTGAAATTCACAATGTAGTCTCGGGGTGGCCTTGAACTCACAGTGATCCTCCTACCTCTGCCTCCCGAGTGCTGGGATTAAAGGTGTGCGCCACCACACCCAGCTTCTATTTTACAAGCTTTACCAGGGAGTCAACATGACCCTGAGTCTCCTCCCTACGTATGCAGC
The DNA here is from genome assembly GCA_036346955.1 of Dipus sagitta. Taxonomy (NCBI): domain Eukaryota; kingdom Metazoa; phylum Chordata; class Mammalia; order Rodentia; family Dipodidae; genus Dipus; species Dipus sagitta. The sequence goes on along the minus strand of CM070779.1, from coordinate 85,908,735 downwards.
TGCACCTCCTTATGTGTTGTCTGGTTACTTCAGCCATAGACACAAAAAGCTTTCTGTCCTACATTTGTACTTTCTTAACACTGACTAAGGAATTTTGTGTTTGTGCCCCAAAATCATGTAATATTAGTAACCTGCAACCCACCGATAGTATAACAAATTCAAAATGATGTCAGAGATGATGTCAGACTGCCTGCCATACTGTCTTTAAAACCCCTGAGCTATCAGAGCTCAGGACTCAGGCTTTGGAAGTTATTCCCCTGAGTCCGTGCCAACATGAATAAGTTTTCTGATTCCCCACTCTATCTCTGGTGCCATCTCTGTGTGACTTAATATCCTGTAACAACAGAACAGTGAAGGCATACTGCTAGTCATGCCAGCTTGCTTCTGGTGTTCCAATTGTCAGGTACCAAATATGTGTTAATCTGCTCAAGCAAGCAAACCACATCTGGTACAGCAGCTGCAACTGGAGTCATTATTTAAGCTTCCAATAATCAACTGCTTTTCCTCCATGATCCATCCATCTTCTGTATAGACCAAATAGGAAAGTTCAAAAAGAGATGTAGGGCTAGAGAGATGGCTTAGCAGTTAAGCACTTGCCTGTGAAGCCTAAGGACCCTGGTTCGAGGCTCGATTCCCCAGGACCCACGTTAGCCAGATGCACAAGGGGGTGCACGCGTCTGGATTTCGTTTGCAGTGGCTGGAGGCCCTGGCTCACCCATTCTCTCCCTCTCTCTCTCTCTCTCTCTCTCTCCCTTTATCTCTGTGTCTGTCACTCTTAAATAGATAAATAAAAAACGAACAACAACAAAAAAAAAGAAATGTAGTGAGAGCTACCACCCCTTCATCTTGCAAGTTCTTGATGATGGCCAGCACTAGTCTCCATAATCCTGTCAGGGATGCAGTATTGTTTAGGGTTCACTATTTTCCCCGGTAGCAATAGCACTGGTAGTTTCCATTTGGCCTTTCCAATCATAATACCCAACACTCCACAGGTCCAAGAACCAATATGGCTATTCTGTTTACTTCTAAATACATCCTATCTATTTCGCTTCTGGGAACATCATTATTAATCAGCCAGTATCAAAGATCTCCATGAGTCAGACCATTATGAACATTGCTTCGGTAAGTACATTCACTTTGCATTTGGTGATTCATTCCTGCCATTTGGACATTGCTACTCTGGGGTCCAATTAAACTCATTGTGTTTGTGGCTGGAGATGGCTCAGGTTTTAAAGGTGCTTGCTTGCAGAGCCCAACAGCCTGGGTTTGACTCCCCAGCACCAATGTAAAGCCAGATGCACAAAATGGCACATGTGTCTGGAGTTCATTTGCAGTGGCTGGAGGCCCTGGCACACCCATTCTTTCTCTATCTACCTCTTTCTCTCTATCTCTCTCTCAAATAAATTAACTAATTAAATTTTTAGGGGGGGGAAACATTGTATTTAAGTTATCCCACAGCAGTTCTCTACACAGAGAAGGGCAATGACAGAGCTCTCTTAACGTATGCTGGTACTCCTCTCACAAATCTGTTTCTCATAGTATTACTGAAGGGTACATCTTCTGGACCTTTCCATTATAGAGAATTAAGTTTTACATGGAAAATACACTGTAGCATTTTAACTTCCTCTGTTACCTGTTATATAAATACAGTTCCACACTACACCAGCAGCTGCCCAAAGAGCTCTTTTTATAACATTTTATTTATATGTTTGAGAGAGAAAAAGAGGGAGAGAGAGGGGGGGAAGGAGAATGGGGGCACCAGGGCTTCCAGCCACTGCAAACGAACTCCAGATGCATGCACCACCTTGTGCATCTGGCTTATGTGGGTTCTGGGGAATCAAACCTGGGTCCTTTGGCTTTGCAGGCAAGTGCCTTAACCACTAAGCCATTTCTCCAGCCCAAAAGAGCTCTTTTTTAAAACAAATTATTTATTTGAGAGAGAAAGAAGCAGATAGAGAAAGAGAGAATGGGCACACCAGGGCCTCTAGACACTGCAAATGAACTCCAGACATATGTACCACCTTGTGCATCTGTCTTTACATGAGTACTGGGGAATCAAACTTGGGTCCTTGGGCTTTCCAGGCAAGTGCCTTAACCACTGAGAAACCTCTCTAGCCCCTGAAGAGCAATTTTTAGAGAACTCCACCCAGGGAAAAACCAAAATTCATGATTTCAATGAAGAAATGAATTTCATGGCAAGCCAACTATGAAGCAACAAAACAAAAACGAAGGTGCTCCAAGTTAGAGAGAAAAATATCACTCGATAGGACAAATGTGGTCTTCTGAAAGAAGAGCCATGCTTAAGTGTCTTTACAGTGAACATGCATGAGATCTGTGGAGATGGAAAGTCAGAGGATCATTGTTTGATGGGATTCTGGAGGAAAAGATGTCATTCCTTGGGACGTCAAACCATAAAGACAATACATCATGCAGCAAATTGTTATGTCTAAGAGCCGGGCGTGGTGGTGCACACCTTTAATCCCAGCACTTGGGAGGCAGAGGTAGTAGGATCACCATGAATTCAAGGCTACCCTGAGACTACATAGTGAATTCCAGGTCAGCCTGAGCTAGAGTGAGACCCTACCTCAAAAAAACAATTGTTATGTCTAGTCCTGAGAGCGATGATGTTATCAAGTTGTTAACACTTAAAGCAAAATCGGACATAGATTTAACCTGGATATGCAAATCTTGAAGGACTCATTGAAGAATACTGAAGACATGCTGTCTGTGTTGCCAGCTATAAATACACAAATTTGACTTCAACAGTGGCAAAGGTTCCCTTTGTGCTATGGTTGGTATATCAAGGGGCATCTAATTTTGTACAAAAGCCTTCATCATTCTTATTTTGGAATTTAGAAAAGAGATCCTTTGGTCTGCGTCATTAAGATCACATTGTATATACTGGATTAAGCTTCTATATGCCCCATGGTATCCTTTAGGAATATTTGTAGAATAAAAATGGATGCTAGATGATAACAGTGGAAACAGACCATGTCAATCCATGTTGTAGAATGAAATTTATTAGATGACTTACAGTGCTTACCCAGTGTCCTCGGAATCCATGGATGCTCTCATGTGCTATTACTACCAAGGGCAGCCATAGCCATAGGTCATTACCACAAAGCCACTTGGTGCCATTTTGGAACAATCACCTAATTCCAGGTCTTCAAGTTCAGTCAACAGCAAACCAGTCTGTTTTCTTTGATATTATAACAGTGACAGCTAATGGCAAGGATCCATTCTAAGTGTTCTATATTGATCAAAAGAATGATTTCTTTGTTTTCATCAAAGAGAAACAAGCTGATCAACTTGTCCTGTTGAAGGAAAGATCCATATGCAATTATTCCAAATCTGAAAATATTCTTCCTTATATCTATAATTATCTGGCAGTACTTTGAGGGGTTGTCCAGCCAATTCATCTAATTGGGATTCTCTACTGACCATGCTTGGGAGTTAGTCTCTGTTAGAAGATTGTTTCCATGGTTAGATCTGTGAACAGTAATGTTTATAGGGAAACAATGAAGATTTGTAGCCACTTGAAGGACAGAAGACTGTTGTTGTTTGTCCCTTCAATATGCTGCTGGAGTTGTTTCCAGTCATGGCACCAGCAAGGTATACATGATAGTTGATATTGATTGTCAGCCTGATAGGACCTACAGTCACCTGTGAGGAAGTATGTAGATTAGTTTAATTAAGGGGGGAAGACGCACCTTAGCTATAAGTGGCACCATTCCACAGGCTGGGGTCCTAGACTGTATCAACAGGAGAGCGCTGGCTGAGAGCAGCATTCCTTGCTCTCCGCTTCGTCACTGTGCTGAATGTGACCAGCTGCCTCGAGCTCCTGCTGCCGTACCTTCCCCGCCAGGATGACTGTAAGCTAGAACTGTAAACTGAAATAAACCCTGTGCCCTAAAGCCGATTTCTGCCAGGTAATTTGTCCCAGCAATGAGAAGTTGCTCAATACAGCATACCTAGAAACACCAGAAGTAGGAAGGCAGCCATCTATAAATGTTATTTTTATCTTTGCTTTACCGTGCCCAGTCTAAAAATGAGTTGGTACGTGTGTGTGTGTGTTACACCTGTATGCACCCTTGAAGTGTCCCATGTAGTTGATTATGGCAGTGGGGGGTACAGGTGGCACCTGCAGTGGCCTGAGCAAAACAACATCCAGTATCCCTCTCCATCACTCTTCTGCCTGTTCTGGTTTGGGTGATCCTGGAGCTTGCTACTGTTATACGAGCCCAGACAATTCCCTGGTCTCTGTTCTCTTTTGTGGGACTGGGATTACAGGTGCATGTGGCCATGCTCAGCTGTTTTTGCAGAATCTGGAGATTCAAACTTAAGGCAGTTTCAGGCCCCCTCATGCTGGGTCAGGAAGCACACTTTAGCTATTGAACCATCTCTCCAGACCAGGAGTTGTTTTAACATAAACAGGCATCTAACAAAAAGGAAATTAAAAACTTAAGAGGCATATTCATAGTTAACAGAGAGTAACTTTAGAAAAGGAAATTATCTTTATAGGAAGTCAGGCTGTCCTTTTTCCTTGTTGGAAAATGACCTTTAAACCTTTTAATGGCTCACAAGTAGCACCAGCCTTGTCTTTGGTGTGCACTTGGGGCTATAGAAACTCAAAAAGGACAGGTTTTATCTTAGAGACATGGGCATGAAGAATTCCTTATAGTTTAATTGTGGTGGCTGTGATTAAGGAGACCTGGCAGGGCCCTTCTGTCTGCGAAGGAGCTGATCTGATAGGACTTCCTTCCTCGAGGTCTTTAATAACATGTGGCCATCTGACTGTTCCTATAACTTACGTGCTCCAATACCCAGAGCTGGCCAGATCTTAATACCACATTTTAACAAGGTCTTTTTTCCTGTTCTACCACTTCCTGGGATTCCAGATCAATTATCAAGCTGGATGTTAGGAAGAATCTGTAGTAGAGCACCTCATAAGGATGAAGCTCTACAGAGACCTTAGGAGAAATTCTGGTTCTTAGTAGGGCAATAAGAAGTAAATGTAGCCAAGTCTTGGAGGTTTCTTGGCATAGTTTGGTTAAAGTGACCTTTTTTCATTCATTTATTTTTAATTTTTAAATTTTTTTTTAGAGAGAGAGAATTGGTGTCCCAGGGCCTCAGCCACTGCAATCAAACTCCAGACACTTGTGCTACCTAGTGGGCATGTGCGACCTTGCACTTGCCTCACCTTTGTGCATCTGGCTTATGTGGGATCTGGAGAGTTGAACATGGAACCTTAGGCTTCGTGCCTTAACCACTAAGCAATCTCTCCAGCCCAAAGTGACCTTTGTTTTGTCCTCTCCACTTTTCTCCTATGAAGGCTAAAAAATATTCCTTCCCAATAAAGGGTAGAAGCTTAGAAGAAGACTAAATCTCTAAGCCTGCAAATTAAAGATTCCATGAATCTCTTGGTTTGGGGACTCCCATCAACACTGGGATAACACATCTTCTGGGGGAAATATATTACTTCCCAGGGAGAAGGCAATCAATTAGGTTTGTTCTCTTAACTATAATTTTGTTTTCTCCTGGACCTTCTGGGCTATCTTTATTTCATCCTTGTTGTTGAACCCCCCCCCCAAAAAAAAACTCTAATAGTTAATTTAGGGGCATCTATGGTTCCACAGGCTGTTTCTATAGCTTTCTCCTAATATCTGGAGTAGATTGACTAATGAAAGTGAGTAAAAAGCCAGGTGTTGGGGCACACACCTTTAATCCCAGAACCCTGGAGGCAGAGATAGGAGGAGCACCATAAGTTCAAGGCCACCTTGAGACTACATAGTAAGTTCCAGGTCAGTCTGAGCTAGAGTGAGACCCTACCGGGAAAAAAAAAAAATGAGTAAAACCTGACCGTCATGGGAATGAGGATAAAAAGTGCTATATTTTCTTACAGTCTCAGTACAATAGCCTAGCAACTGGCTAGATTCTCACACACTGGGTGGGAGGGAGGGGGATTCCCTAATCTTATCATAGTTAACATAGTTAACAAGGTTGCTCATTGATCCCCTCAATCAAGTAATCATGTGGTCGTGCAGAGCCAGACCACGCTTCCTGTCTGCAGCTGCCAGTCTGGCTTCCGACTTGGAACAGCAGCAGCCCCAAGGGGCTGTCCCTGATCTCTGACATGAAGTCAATCCCCATAAGCCTGTGTAGCTGCCCAAATTTGTACCTTTTCTTCAGGGTCCTATCTGGTAGACAAGATTACATTTAAACTTTCCCAAGTTAGAACAAAGGAAATGAAACACACAAGGACTGGAATTCATTAATAAAATTTCAAGATTTTTCTGAAAAGTGTCGCAACTTTTGTCTGTATGGAGTTAAATCTGACATTGATAAGGGGGCATGTACTCTTACTGCTCCTTTGCTAATTCTCAGAAGGCACACATATTTACTGATTTGGGACCATTTGGGCAATAAAAAGTCCTGCTCCTGGTTATCCCTACCAGATCAAAATGTTTCATTCAAGAGATGGAGAAGGTATGGGGCAGCTGGGAAGTCAGAACTGAAGGCTTCCGGGACTTGAGGTAAGAGGCATTTCTTTTAGACTCTGTTCTTGTTCAAGGACTTCTCTTGGTGACCTACTGGGTGCACCTAATAATCCATCTTCTAAGGTGTCCTCTTTGTTTTCTAAGCACACATAAGCTTGTTAGAGCTTACAAGACCCTCCCAGTTCACAGGAGGGAGAGTGATGGAAATATCTGAATATAGAGCATCTCAGATCAGCTGTCATTTTCCCTTAAAAAATATTTTTATTGGCTCTTGTACAGATCCACTGCATTGGTGAAGTCAAGAGTCTGAGCTTAAGCCTGAAATAAAGCTCTTTGCTGTTGCATAAAAAAATATTTTTATTTATTTGCAAGCAGAGAGGGATAGAGAGAAGAGAGACAGACAAAGAATGGGCATGCCAGGGCCTCCAGCCGCTGCAAATGAACTCCAGATGCATGTGCTTCCCTGTGCATCTGGCTTTACACAGGTAGTTGGGAATTGAGCCATGATCATTAGGCTTTGCAGGCAAGCACCTTAACCACTGAACAATCTCTCCATCTCCAGCTGTCCCTTTCTTTGTATAATTCATCAAGCTAAATCTTGTCTTATAGTTTAAAGGTCCAGGTTTAGGTCAGATATCCCTATTTCCTAACTTGTATCATGGCAAAATTACATTACATTACAGTAAGTGATTAATTTATTTTTCGTTACATCTTCTACTTTAAAGTGGCCCAACTTACTTAAGATACTAAAGGTGAGTTCTCAGAAATAGAGGTTTGATTACCCATAGCTTTGCATCATCCCTGTGTTAGCTTGTACATCTATAACAGGAAAAGATGAAAGGGGAAAAGCAGACAAGTATAAATAGGCCTGGGATACTCATGCTGAGTTCCCTTCCCAGGTCAGGCATCATGGGCTTGGCCAGTGGAGCCAAACCTGGAGTGCTCATATTGAGCTCCCCTCCTGGATCAGACAAAAGTCTATCCAGTGTAGCCATTAACTGGGCATAAGGGTGTCTTCCCATCTGCAGTGGCTATTTTTCCTCTCTAGGAGTCCCTAGTGACTTGCCCAACCTGGACCAAGCATCATCATCTGTCCATCCAGTATGAAGCTGAATTTATACTGAATTCACCACCTGGATCAGACATCTTCATCATCATCCAGCCAGTATAAAGTTGAAAGGCATAGATATACACAGCAACTGATTTTTTCTTTTTTTTTTTTTTTAGCAACTGATTTTTTTAACCTCTTATGAAATAAGAATGCATGGGGCCTAAATACACTTATTTTGGCCATGAGAATTATTAAAACCCATTTCTTAAAATATTATCTAGTTAGCCAGGTGTGGTGGCGCATGCCTTTAATCCCAGCACTCGGGAGGCAGAGGTAGGAGGATTGCCGTGAGTTCAAGGCTACCCTGAGACCACATAGTGAATTCTAGGTCAGCCTGGGCCAGAGTGAGACCCTACCTCGAAAAACCAAATATATATATATAATCTAATGAGGATCCAGTCTCACAGGGGAAAGCTTGAGCTGGCTAGCAGTGTAGCATTTAAGAGGGGAGGAGGGTGACAAAGTTCCTTTAACTGAGGTTGTTCGCTTCACAGAAAGCAGTTAGAGTAGCAATAGTGAGCATCCTTAGCAAGCAAGTAGGAAAGGAAAAACCAAGAAAGTAGATACACGGCAACAGCAGGAAGCATCTTTAAAAGGATTTTAGGATCAAGAGAGACTACAGAAGTGGCTGGTCCTAATTTGTTTTGGATCCAAAATGTGCTGTTTGAGGGAATAGCTCTCCCACTGTGTCTAACTTGTCCTGTTACACATTTACAGACTGTGAGGGGGCTCAAGACACTGCGTGAAACTCTCATGAGTGTGTTCCCAGCTGAGTCAATAAAGTTCCTTCTAACCCAGGAACTCAGTAGGAATGGGTCTAGGAGATTTCTATCTTTTGTGGCAATGGCACTCATTAAACGCTGTGCAGGACTTTGACCAGAAAACAGAAACAAAGAAACCAAGATAGCATTGCAGCAACTTGCAAGCCTTTATTTAACAGGGCAGGTCAAACAAACAACAGTTGGGGAAACTCACCAACGAAGCTTCAGGTAGATCCAAGATAAAGCCCCCGAAGAACGTCACTGGACACAGGAGCAAGGCTCCTCACCACTCCAGCAGTTACCTGAGGAGTTCTTTATATTTATTTGTTTGTTTGTTTGTTTACAAGGAGAGAGAGAGAGAATGGGCACACAAGGACCTCTAGCCACTGCAAACAAACTCCAGATGCATGCACCACTTTGTGCAGCTGGCTTTTATGTGGTTAGTGGAGAATCTGCCTCACATCGTCAGGCTCTGTAGGCAAGTGCCTCAACCACTGTGGCATCACTCTAGCCCCTGAGTTCTTTTTAAGAGACCTCCACCCAAACAAAACTTGGATTGGTAGCTTTTTCTGATGGGGGGGGCAGTTGAGGTAAGGTCTCACACTAGCCCAGGCTGACTCACTGTGTGGCCCCAGGCTGGCCTTTTAAACTCAGTGACCCTTCCACCTCTGCCTCACAAGTGCTGGGATTAAAGGTGTGCACCACCATGCCTGCCTGGATTGGCAGCTTTGACAAATAAATCAATTTCATGAGGAGCCAAATTTGAAGTAAAGGTCTTTGAAAAGCAGAAAGAAATATGCTCCAAGTAAGAGAGGACGGAAGCACACCTGATAGGACAAGCATGGGTTTCTCAGGGGACACTTGCATGTAAGTGCTTTTACAATATCTCTCAGGACACACTTACAAACCTTTTGATTTTTTTATTCACATATGGAGCTGATAAATCTCATTTCTGAGCTCATTCTGTTACTTTACTTTATCCAAATTTATCCAAAGATGCTAGAAACAACTGGCCAACATCCTTATATTCCTTCCTTTTCCAGAAATGTTCAAAAGTTTTCTAGAGAGAGTCACTAAATTCCCTGCTCATCACAAAGGATGAACTAGAAGCACCAAATGCGTTTATCTTTTATAGTTCTTTAAGCAATGCACACCGTGGCTCACCAGTACTCTGCATACCTCCAGAAGGGTTTAGTTAAATCGTACAGCAAGCTCCAGAGACCCTGGAGCCTATTGAAGTAATTCATCCTTACCAGTTTGTTTTTCTAAAAACACTCCCTGTTGTGCCAAGAAAGATAAGCCCAAGAGCAATGGTGAAATTTTTTTTACCAGACCAGAATAGATATGAAGGGTTTTTGGTTTTTGTTTTTGTTTTTAATTTGAGAGTAACAGGCAGACAGAGAAAGAGGCAGATAGAGAGAGAATGGGCGTGCCAGGGCCTCCAGCCACTGTAAACGAACTCCAGATGCATGTGCCACCTTGTGCATCTGGCTAACGTGGGTCCTGGGGAACTGAGCCTTGAACAGGGGTCCTTAGGCTTCACAGGCAAGCGCTTGCTTAACCGCTAAGCCATCTCTCGAAAGTTTTAATAAAGAAGAGACACTGGGGGCTGGAGAGATGGCTTGGCAGTTAAAGTGCTTGCCTACAGAGTCAAAGGACCCAGCTATGATTCTTCAGGACCCACATAAGCCAGATGCACAAGGTGGTGCATGCATCTGGAGTTTATTTACAGCAGCTGGAGGCCCTGGCACTCCCATTCATTCTCTCTCTCGCTCGCTCGCTCACTCGCTTTCTCTCAAATAAATAAAAATAAAATATTTTTTAGGGTTGGAGAGATGGCTCAGCGGTTAAGGTGTTTGTCTGTGAAGCCAAAGGACCCAGGTTTGATTCCCCCAGGACTCACATAAGCCAGATGCACAAGGTGGTGCATGCTTCTGGAGTTCATTTACAGAAGCTAAAGGCCCTGGCATGCCCATCCTCTCTCTCTCTTTCTCTCTCTCTCTCTCTCTCTCTCTCTCTCTGCTTCTTTCTCTCTCTCAAATAAGTAAAATAAATGATTTAAAATATATGTATTTTTTAAAAAAAAAAAAAAAAGAAGAGACACTGGACAGAAATGCAACGGGTGATGTTTCAGGCAAGTAAAATCATCCTCCTGTCCCCAGGGGAGCATGGGGCCCTTTTATAGCAGTGAAGAGAAGTTACCTGACTTGTTCCCTGCACCGTGTGGATGATACTAGAACAGAGTTCAAGAGGGCCACTCACTATCTTGAAGTAGTAAATTTTATAACACTGTTAATAAAATTGGCTGGGGGGTGCAATTTGGTAGAGAGAAATGATTAAATAGATTTTTTTTCCTTGGTGGAAAAGGTTTATTAGAAGAGGGTTAGTGCCATAGAAGAGCACAGTGAGGTCATAAAAGCCAAAGGGTGGCCTCAGCTTTTGACAAAGACAGCTTCTTGCTTTCGTGATTTTCCAGCGAAGGAGAGAGGTTTATTCCATGTGACTCAGTCTCCTTACTAGTGCCTCCCCAGACCCAAGGCCATAACCCAGGTAGACCAGGGTTGCCCTGCAGCAGGGACTGATCTACCACAGCAGGGACAGTCAGTAGGGTGAGACAGGAAGGGCATAAATAAGGGAGTAACTTATAATTCCAGGTTGCCTCAGATCAGCTTGGGCAGCCGGGAAATGGGGGTGTGGCTCTTAAAGTGACTGCATGAACTCCAGCAAGCACCGTTTGTCCTCCCTGGGCTGAAGTCCCAGGGGACCTGAGGGGTTGGGCTGGAATTGTTTGAGTCTGGCTCCAAGCTAAGGGTCCAACTACTATAAAATGAGGGATTTTGTGTTTTATTGTTTATTTCTGGCCACTGTTGTCTTTTTAGTCTTTACATTTTTCCCTCTGACAGAACAGAAAGGTCAAATCATTGACAAAGGGGCAAAATTTTCTTTTCTTTTTTTAAAAATTATTATTCTTTTTTTTTTTTTATTTTTTGGTTTTTCGAGGTAGGGTCTCACTCTGGCTCAGGCTGACCTGGAACTCACTATGTAGTCTCAGGATGGCCTTGAACTCATGGCAATCCACCTACCTCTGCCTCCCAAGTGCTGGGATTAAAGGCGTGCACCACCACGCCCGGCAAAATTTTCTTTTCTTTTGGAACTGCTTTGGAGCTGAGAAGGAACAATGGGGAGTGCTTATTGGCACTGCTGATCTGACACAGGGTCACAGGACCACAAGTCACCAAAGGCTTGTGCTGCATTTTGAAGAGGGAAGGTTATCACTGGAGTCAAGTTGCTAGGAGGCCAAGAAGTCCTCAGTAATGGGTGACAGGTTGGTGTAGATGGTGATGGTTGATATCCCGAAGACAATGTCATCTGTAATTTAGAAGATAACAATAACACCAGAAGGTTAAGTAAGCAGAGACCAAAGACACAGAGCAGAATGAAAACAACAAGAAAAGGGTTACAGGAACTGAGAGTCCAAACCCATCCGGAAAAGCTATCTAGGAACTGTCCCAACCTGGCAGTCTGTGCTAAATTTTGATCTAGGACTTCAAGTCTTTTGATATTGCTTTGGATTTTATTTGTTTTTTTTTTATCTACTTCTCCTAAAGTACTGACCCAGAAGCAATAGTTCATTAAGGAGGGTGAATGTTCCTGCTGCTTGCACAGTATCGGAGGACAACTCAAGCTAGGGAGTTAAAGCTTTGTTACTGGGTTTATATAGCAGCCACCATGGCCTTCCAGGTAGACTATGGAATGAGAAAGATGTTTCTGATTCTCATTTCTACAGCTGAGGTTTCCACTGGCCAAAAGAGTCCTCTAAGAATGGGACAAACCCAAAATTGTCCATCCCAATAGTAGGGTACTTGTGACTGATACTCTATTGGCTAAACATTTGGCTTGTTAATTTGCTAGCATTAAGCCTTTCTCCTCTGTCACTCTTCTAATATCTAACTCAAGGAAAAGGAAAGAGAAAATGTTTGGGGGGAAAACTCTCCATTTCATGTTCCAGTTTGTCTTGTAGTTAATAATTGCGTTCAATGTAGTTTATAGTATTAAAATTATAAACATCTATTTAAAGGTAATTTAGTTCTATGCTTCCCTCATTGGAGAACACTTGATCCTAAATAGGTTTGTACATACTAAACAAAGTCCCAGGCAATAAAATTTTTTACAGATCATGCAATTGTTTTATGTGAAATAAAACTCAATCTGTACCTAAAATTATTTTAAAAAATTAATATAGGGCTGGAAAGATTGCTTAGTGGTTAAGGCACTTGCCTGCAAAGCAAAAGACCCAGGTTCAATTCCCCAGGACCCACATAAGCCAGATGCACAAAGTGGCACATATGTCTGGACACATGTTCATTTGCAGTGGCAGGCCCTTGCCTCTCTCTGTCTGCCTCTTTCTTCTCTCTCTCTCTCTCTCTCCATATATATGTGTGTGTGTGTGTGTGTGTGTGTATACGTGTGTGTGTATATATATATATACACACTTAACAAAATTTGGGACCTCTTCATAACATTACTATTTTGGTATGCTTAATGAAGATATATAAACTTTTTAGGATGATTTTTGACTGCTACTGACTCTTTAAAAAAATGAAGATTTTTGTATAGGTTGTTACTGGTAAGTCTCATACCAGAACTGGGTCACTCTCCCCAGAATAACCTGTTGGTCAGGTAGACCCATGAGGCCCCTAAAGCAATGCAGGCCATTGCCAAAGTGATTGGTTACCCACCATGACTAGATAGTAAGACCCTGTTGCTGAAGACAACACAGGCTGTGGTCACAGAACATTCAGAAATCAAGCTGGAACTGAGATGGAAGCCAGCTTCCTGACAGATAACTGTCATAGTGCAATCAAGCTGCTGGGGGATAAAAGTCATCAATAGCGTGAACACACAATGGATCTTGTAAGCAACAAAATCAACCATGCAGGCAAGATGTACCCCCCGGTACAATCATGGTACGTAAGCTATGGGGGTGATCAACTGCACTCTGATTGGACATAAAGTTCAATCATTGGGAGGTAATTCATACCTGGTACTGAAAAACAAGTTAAAAGCCTATGTCTTAGAAAGCCATAAACCCTCTAAGGGAAGCTTCCACTGTTCTTTTGCAAAATGGAGAGGTTTTGCCCATCAAAAAGTCTTCTTAGGGCTGGAGAGATGGCTTAGTGGTTAAGTGCTTGCCTGTGAAGCCTAAGGACCCCAGTTTGAGGCTCGATTCCCCAGGACCCGTGTTAGCCAGATGCACAAGGGGGCACACGCATCTGGAGTTCATTTGCAGCTGCTGGAGGCCCTGGCATGCTCATTTTCTCTCTCTCTCTCTCTCTCTATCTATCTATCTATCTATCTCTGTCTTTCTCTCTGTGTCACTCTCAAATAAATAAATAAAAATAAACAAAAAAAAATTTTTAAGGAGGATCACTGTGAGTTTGAGGCCACTCCGAGATTACATAGTGAATACCAGGTCAGCCTGTGCTAGAGTGAGACCCTACCTTGAAAATCCAAAAGAAAAATCTTGTAAATATATATGTTTATTCCCTTTGATCAATGCTACTTTTCACTCTTGCCTGGATAATCTGCTTTATACAGATGGTGATGCATACCAGGGAGACCCAAGGCCAACAAAGTGATAAGCAGAAAATGATGATGCCTAACACTGGACTAGTCATCTCTATCACACCTGCCAAGCCCCAGAAAAACATTACAAAGTAGTGGATTAAATATGAGTACTACTCTCGCTGTAAGACAGAGAACCTTCTTCATGGAGATGGTGGTAGACACTGAGGAGACTCAAAACTCATCAATGCAGAAAATTAGAGTCCACCAAAAGTTCAACACTAAAGAAGACTTATAGCATGCTCTCTAAGTCTCAGAGAACATTGTGAGAGAAGGAGCAGAAAGAATGTTAAGGGTGGGAAGGCATACTGTAAGGCACTGTTCTCCTGGTATGAACTGACTCGTAAGGTAGGCTACAGAGAACACAACACTAAATCAGACTGCTAGAAGACCCACCAAGGCTCAGGGTTCATTGAAGAAGAAGGGGTGGGAAGACTGTAAGTGCCACAGCGTGGGTAGAAATATCCTGATCCACCTCCCCACCCCCCAGGGAATGAGGCCTTAATTACCAATAGTGAACACTGAAAGCCTCACTGAGAAGAGCCCTCAGGAAAGTGGTACCAGGGAGAGAGGATATAAGACTACAACCTTTGTAATAATAATAATAATAATAATAATAATAAATCAATAAATAAAACAGGTTTATAAAGGTCCTTATCTTTTTATTTAATTTATTTTTGACAATTTTATACATGTATAAATTATGCATTACATTCTGAGGCCTCCAGTAAAACTTAGCATCTTTATCACTTCACACAATGGCCTCACAGGGCTTCTTTGCAGAGAACTAGACCCTGCCTCACACTGCCTAACCTTATTGGCTCTGTGGAACTGGAGAAAGACACCATGGCCTCCTCAATCTTGCATTTTTCATACCTATAAAAACCAGTTCTGTGGCCAACTCAGGATGAACCCTGCCCTGAACCACAATTATGGCAGCTTCTGTATACTTACTTTAGGGAGAAAGAAACTTTTTTAGCATTCTTCATTCAGGCTCTTGCCTTTCAAAAGAATTTTCATTTTTTAAACATTTTTATCTTATTTATTTGAGACAGAGAGAGAGAGAGAAAAAAAAGAAAGAATGGGCATACCAGGGCCTCTAGCCACTGCAAAAATCTCCAGATGCATGTGGCACCATGTGCATCTGGCTTACATGGGTACTGGGAAATCAAACCTTAATCTTAACTGCTAAGCCATCTCTCTAGCACAAAATTTGCATTTGTACTAGATAGAGCCTTAAATAGGTTGGGTCTTATCCTCAGAGCATCTTTCTAATTGTCTCAGTGTAGAATAATAGGACTCTTTCCAATGGTGTTATCTCTTTAACAACTAAAGCTAATGCTGTAGTCTCTTTGTTCAGAACTTTAAATTTACTCATATGTCTTTCTTTGCCAAACTTCATATTCTTCATATTTTTGCTTTTCATTTTGCTCTTTTCCATAGTAGATCAGAATCAGAGAAGTTAGCAAAAACCATGTCACAGATACAATGTTATTTTCCCTTGAAATTTCCTGCACCAAACGTATTAGTCTCTTATCTTTAAACTTAACCTTGTTCAATTTCTCAGGACACACACAAATTGCAGTGAGTTTCTTTGCCAGAATATCACACGATCTTCCTCTAAATTCCCAATAAAACCTTCATTCTCTTCTGAAACCTCATGAATTGAGCCACCATTGTCCATGTTTCTCTCTGAAGTCTGGTCTTCCAAACTCCTACCAGAATGGCCTAGAATGCTCTGCTTATAGTGTTGTAAGACTTCTCTAGCTCAAAGTCCAAGCTCTTCCACATTTCTTCCTGCAAAACAGTACAAAAAAGCCTGTTAACCACACCATCAGGTTTATCACAGCAACAGCCCCACTCCTGGTAACAATTTTCTGTATCAGTTACTTCTCACTGCAACTAAGGACCCAGGTTTGATCCCCCAGGACCCACATAAGCGAGATGCACAAAGTGACACATGCGTATGGAGTTTGTTTGCCCATTCTCTCTCTACATGCCTCTTCTCTCTCTCACAAATAAATTAATAAATAAAATATTTTTTTAAGTGGGACTCTTGATCTGCATGCTTTTCTTGGTCCTACTCCCACCCTATGGAGTGTATTCTATGCCTTCATGCTCACTTTTAATAAATCTACCCTTTTACTCTACTGTTGTAGAAAGGCAGACCTTAGGCTCAGAGGTCATTGAAGGAAGGACTCCACTTCCTGTTTCTCTGGTAACATTAGAATGGGAAGAATCACTTCCTCCAGGCCAGAGGAACAAAGTCCTCTGGTCCTGGGTGGAGCCTGTCAATCAGGTCAAGAGACCACCCCTCACCAAAAGACATACAAAATGTGTGAGAAGAGTTGTCCCCTTAATGAGATAATGTACTATACCCCCAAGATGCCCTTCCTAGGTGCTGTTGCTTGTAGGCCCTTATTGCGGAGCCTGCCCACTTTTCTGAGTTCAATTCACAGCATAACTTTTTCTTTCCTTTCTTTCTCTTCTTTGGATGCCAGTACAATTCCTAAGCAGCCTGCCCTGACACTTTGGGGCTTTTCCACCTTTACATACCCAGCCTCAAGCACCTTATCTAACAAACCCCTCTTTCTTTTTTTGGAAGGGGAGAGGAAATTAGGGATAACAGCCATTACTGTACACCAGTCCCACTACTTAGTCAGAAAAGCTAGACATAAACTGAAGCCACATGGAAAATAAGAGCATGTCCCTTTAAGGGTAACTCCAGTGGTTTATTCCTGGATCAAAATATGTTGGTGATCTATCAATAAGCTGCTATAGTTAGCTATAATAGAGGTCCCACAGACCTCAGGGGTTGAATCCTTTTGGCCTTACATCATATAACTATTCACCTATACACAGAAGTTGGTCAATAGTGGAATGATTATGAGGTGTCTTTCAGGCCAGGTAGCAAAAGACAAGGGATAAGTGAGGTCCTTCCCCATTGTAGGCAAAACTATAGTTATACTCATTAGAATGCCAGTGGTCTCTCATATTACTCCATGCATACCTTGGGTGCTATTTAACATCATGACAGAATTAGTAAAGAGTTTAGTTATGTTCACATTGTTGCCGGTCTAGGTTGACACAGTATAAAAAGATAACTATCCTAGTGATCATATGCCTCCAATCCAGGAGTGTCAACTCTGGAGTCCACAGAAGAATAAATTTGGATGCATAAGGTAATGTCTAGGCCCTTAATAATGATGGATTTCCTTCTATGTAATGGAAACATGAAGCAGCCTTCTTGGGGTGGGCCACTGCCATTTGGGACCTTATGGGCTGAGGGCCTCCTCCAATTCCACCATGTCAAACTATGGAATATGTGGTATAAGAGAATCCTGAGTACTGGCCAGAGGTGGTAACCAGTTCTTCTATGACCAGCGGGTAGGCTCAGTTGATCCACCTTGTCTGTCAACATTGAGTCTCTTTGTGGCCATGTCCAAAAGTTAAACAGACTAGGCAAAGCTGATATTCTATTTGTGGCTGGAGTGAGAACATGAAATGCCTGTCTTTCTGCAGGAGGGATCAGTTCCTTAAGGCAAAGGTGTATGAGGAAAAAGACAGGCATGCTCCTGATACAGTACCACCACCACATCTGGCTTTGTGTATTGAAGTAGAAACAGAGGTTATAACTCGAGCTAAGAGATGACTTCACTCCAGGAATAATCAAAGAGATCTCCCTGAAGAAATAGGTCTAAGATGAATTTTCCAACCAGGTGTGTCCTGCAGGATGTTTAAGGAATAAGAGAGAGAATCCTGGTTACTTGGGGAAGCTGTGGGTGGGTTTCACCTGAGTCTCTCCATAAGTGGTGACAGAGAGCTCCAAGAAGCTCACATGAATAGGTTGTTTGAGCTTCTGGGGATGGAACAGTCTTAACTCTGGGCAGATGAAATCCATAGTTATTGGCCTTGTAGCTTGACTACAGCTGAGGATGTGAGAAGGACTTGATACAGTCCAGTACAGAAAACTTTAAGTAGCCTTCTATCTGTTTTAGTGGGCAATGCCTCTATCCAGCTAGTAAAGGTATACACTAAACTAGTAGATATAGTGAGTCCCTTACATAGGGTCAAGTGAGTAAAATCTACTTGGCAATCTTCTCCTGGCATAGTTACCCTATGATGGACAGCTGTAAAAGAGAAGGGAGTCTAAGGGCTCCTTTAGGATTGGCCTGACAACAGGTGGGACAAGCTTTGGGAATGGTTATTTTCAAGATGGCCCAACCTGACCTGGGACTTCCTCCAGAATGGCCCAGAACTCATAGCAAACCTCCTTCCTCACCTCCTGAGTGCTGGGCTTAAAGGCATGCACTGCCATACCTGGCTCCTTTACTTAATCATGGAAATCTACAGCAAATAATCTGATGTATATTAGAGGCACTTTTGTTAACATAAGCAATTTTATGTTTTACCCATGACTATTAAATAGATAGGACCTAAGGGCTGTAAAGACAGCTCAGTGATTAAGACGCTTGCCCAGGTTTGATTCCCCGGTACCCACATAAGCCAGATGCAAAAAGTGGCCCATGTATCTGGAGTTTGTTCACAGTGGCTAGATACCCTGGCATGCCCATTCTCTCTGCCTATCTCTCCTCTCTACCTCTCTCTTGCTTGTGAATAAATAAAAATAATGAAAAATAAAATATAATGGGGGCTGGACAGATGGCTTGGCAATCAAGGCATTTGCCTGTGAAGCCTAAGGACCCAGGTTCAATTTCCCAGTACCCATGTAAACCAAGTGTGCAAAGTGGTGCATGTGTCTGGAGTTCATCTGCAGAGGCTAGAGGCCCTAGGGCACTCATTCTCTCTCTCCTCTCTTTCTCATTAATTAATTAATTAATTGATTAAAGAGCCATGTGTAGTAGTGCATGCCTTAATCCCAGAATTCAGGAGGCAAAGGTAGGACAATTGCAGTGAGTTCAAGGCCAGCCTGAGACTACATAGTGAATTCCAAATCAGCTTGGGCTACAGTGAGACCTTACCTAAAAAAAAAAAAAAAAAAATAGAGAAAACCTAGACAAGGCCTGGAGAGATGGCTTAGTGTTAAGCTGTTTGCCTGCAAAGCCTAAGGACCCAGGTTCGACTCTCCAGGTCCTACGTAAGCCAAATGCACAAGGTAATACAAGCGTGCAAGAACACACATGCGCACAAGTTGGTGCATGTGTCTGGAGTTCGAATGCAGTGGCTAGAGCCCCTGGTGTGCTAATTCTCTCTCTTTCTCTCCCTGTGTGTGTGTGTGTGTGTGTCTGTCTGTCTGTCTGTCTGTCTGTCTCTCTCTCTCATAAAAAATTACCAAAAAAAAAAAAAACCTAGACAAGATAGCTAAATGTCTAAATGGAACTAGCACTATTTATACCCAACAGTTTCTAGTGTTACAACTTGGTGTTAACTCACTTTGATTCAGGAATCAATGATGGGGCCCCTTACATCTAGAGTCGTTGTGTTATGAAATTGGTTGCACCTCTGTTCAGTTCATATGTATTTAGAATTGTATGGTATCTTGATTTTTTCCTTAGCCAGTATGAAGTGGCCTTTATCTCTTCTGAATAGTTTTGGTTTGAAGTCTATATTGTCAAGTATTAGAACAATAATGCCTGCTTGTTTCATAGTTTCATTTGCTTGACATGCCTCTTCTCAACCTAAGGTAGTGTCTGTCTTTGATCATTAGGTGTGGTTCTTAGAAGCAACCAGTAGTTGAAATCTATTTGCCAAACTATTTGCTCTTAAGCAGTTAAGGATTTAATCATTTTTTGCTTCATTTTTTTATTAGTATGGCAAAAAAAAAAAGGAACGATTTAGCCAGGTGTGGAGGTGCACGCCTTTAATCCCAGCACTCAGGAGTCAGAGGTAGGAGGATCTCTGTGAGTTTGAAGCCAGCCTGGAACTATAGAATGTGTTTCAGGTCAACCTGGGCTACAGTGAGACCCTACCTCAGGAAAAAAAAAAGAAAAAGAAAAGAAACAAAAGAAAAGAAAAGAAAAAGGAAAGATTTGATGGCAGAAGCTCTATGGGCAGAGTGGCCTAGTAATTTATTACTTCCTTGAACTTTGATTTCCACTTCTGGACTGAGAATATTGCTCAGTAGTTAAAGGCGCTTGCTTGATTTCCACTTCCACAAGGTGGTGATGATATATCCACCTGTAATATTACAGAGACATTAAATTAGGAGAAAGGGGGAAAGAAAAAACAAATTTTTAAAAATTTGCAAAATTGGTAAATTATTCCAAAAATATTAACAGCCATTTAAAGCATACTAAGAGACTCCTTGCTTTCTCTCTTTTCAAAAAATTATTGTTATTTTTATTTATTTATTTGCAAGCAGAGAGAGAACAATAAAAGAGAAACAGAAAGAGAGAATGGGCACACCAGGGTCTCCAGCTGCTACAAATGGACTCCAGATGCATTTGCCACTTTGTGCAACTAGCTTTACATGGGTACTGGGAAATCGAACTCAGGTTGTTAGGCTTTGCAGGCAAGTGCCTTAACCGCTGAGCCATCTCTCCAGCACTCTTTCTTAAGCTAGAATGCTCCCCGCCTCCCCCTCTCTTTGATGTTAGAATGCTCTCTTATGTTGAAAGTACTACTACATGAGTTTCACTTGCTTTTTCTAATTTCCCCTGAACTTTTGAGGAAGGTTCTGTTGTTATGCCAGTTTTCCAAATCGAGCTTAGAGAGATGAAGTAAGTTGCCAAAGTTACCAGTGAGCAAATGACACTGCTGAGTTTGAGCCCCAGAGTCGTTGACGTTGACCAAGATTCTCACCGCTCATCCTGCCCAAGCTAATCATGCCTTTCTCATCTCTCCCTGTTCCAATGTTGCTTATCCTTTAAGACACAACTCAAGATTCCCCCTTTCCCTGAAAGCCTTTGGGCTCCAGTTCAGCAATCTGACTCCTAAACTCACTGTCTTCTCTTTATTGCCTAAGCTACTCATGTGTCAGTGCTATGGTATCATTTGTATTTCTTTCTAACATTCCTGTTTGTCATAATGTTGTCCTACCTAATTGTAGCTTTGAGGGGAAAATGTGTAAAAACAACTGTAGATTGTATGGTGGCTCATACCTATAATTCTAGCACTTGGGAGACTGAGGCAGGAGAATCATTCACAAGAGTTCAAAGATAACTGGGGCTACACAGTGAGTTCCAGGCCAGCTTGGGACACAGAGTCAGACACTGTCTTAAAACACACAAACAAGGGCTGGAGAAATGGCTTAGCAGTTAAGGCGATTGCCTGCAAAGCCAAAGGAACCAGGCTCAATTCCCCTGGACCCACATAAGCCAGAGGCACAAGGTGGTACATGCATCTGGAGTTCATTTGCAGTGGCTGGAGGCCCTGGCATGCCCATTCTCTCCTGTCTCTCTCTATATACATCTGCCTCTCTGTCTCTCTAAAATAAATAAAAGGAAAATACAAAAAATTATGCAGGGCTTGGGATGTAACTTAGTGATAGAGCCTTTGATGGGTGCTTTACGTGGGTGCTGGAGATCTGAGCTCAGGTCCTCTTAGCAAGCTCAAGGCCCTGAATGTGATTCCCAGCATTAGAAAAAAAAGTTTGGGTGTGGTGGTGGTGCACACCTTTAATCCCAGCACTCCCAAGGCAGAGGTAGGAGGATCGCCATGAGTTCGAGGCCACCCTGAGACTACATAGTGAATTCCAGGTCAGCCTGAGCTACAGCAAGACCCTACCTCAGAAAACAACAAAATAATAATAATAATTATAATAATAGTAATAATAATGGAAACACTTTTTATATAATATAGTGTTACTTAATTCTATAGTTGTAAATAAAGTTTATTGAAAAACTTCAATTTTTTTTAAAATTATATTTGTGGTTGCATGCTCCTATAATTCCAGCACTTAGGAGACCAGGCCAGGAGGATCACCATGAGTTCAAGGCCAGCCTGGGCTACAGAGTGAGGCCCTATTTCCTATCTCAAAATCACCTTAAAAGAAACACTCAAAAATTATATTTGACAAAATGCCTTGATTGGAGTTTTGTTGTTGTTGTTATTAAAAATGCCTTGAGACCAGAGACCCCTTGGATCTATCATATAGGAGTTGTATAAAATTTTATAAGGGGCTGGGGAGATGGCTCCATGGGTAAAGTGCTTACTGCCCAAGCAGGAGGACCTGAGTTCAGATCTCCAGCACCACCTAAAGTACCAAGAAGTGGTGCTCTCCTGTAATCCCAGCACTAGGAAGGCACAGGGAATCCCTGGGGCCAAATAAGTGAGCTCTGACTCCAGCAAGAGACTCTGGCTCAAAGAATAAGGTTGGGGCCGGGTGTGGTGGTGCACGCCTTTAATCCCAGCACTCGGGAGGCAGAGTTAGGAGGATCGCCGTGAGTTCGAGGCCACCCTGAGACTACATAGTGAATTCCAGGTCAGCCTGGGCTAGAGTGAGACTCTACCTCAAAAAAACAAAAAATAAAAAATAAAAATAAAGAATAAAGAATGAGGTTGGAAAGCAATAGAGAAAGGCACAGAGTGTCAACCTCTGGCCTCCACACACACATTCATATGCACCCACACACAGATAAACTTGCATACACACACATATCACAGAAACATATTGAATTATTTAATGAGAAGTTTGTAGGATATGTACCTAAACCATCTGGAACAAAGGAAAGTGAGAAGAATGTCCATTATTTGAGAATTGGAAGCAGCCTGGTGCTTGGTACACAGCAGGCTTTCCCTAGGTAGTGGCTAGAGTGTACTGTATCATCAGCAGAGGGAAATCACTGGAGTGTCTTGGGAGAGGCAGGCAGCAAAGGCAGAGAAGACATGAAAGGAGCAACATCATGGGGACACAGAACGAACCAGTGAGGTCTTTGCAGAGGTGATGTTACCAAAAGGGACCATTAGTTGGGGACGTAGGCTCAATGCAAGAGTGCTTGCCCACAATGCCTTCAGTTCAATCCCTAGTGCTGCAAAAGAAAAGGGAAGGGAAGGAGGGAGAGGGATGGAGGAAAAGAGAAAGGAAGGGAGGGAGGGAAGGAAGGAAAAAAGAAAGGGAAGGAGAGAAGGGAGGGAGGGAGAGAGGAAGATGGGAAGGGAGAGAGGGAGGGAGAAAGGGAGAGAGAGAAGGAAGAAGGAAAGGAGGACATTAATAATTTATTGTGCTAGGCATAGTGGCACACACTTGTAATCCTGACACTTGGGAGGCTGAGGCAGGAGGATCACAAGTTTGAGGCCAGCCTGGGTTACATGATAAGATGCTACTGCATAACCATACCTGTATATTACAAACCATAGTAATAAAAACAGCATGGTACTGGCATAAAAACAGGAGTATAGACCAATGAAATAGAATTGAGGACCCAGACTTTGGGTCAAGTAACCACAGCTACTTGATATTTGATAAAGGCCCTAACAATATAGGCTGGAAAAAAAAGACAGCATCTTCAACAAATGGTGCTGGACAAACTGGATAACCATATGCAGGAAACTGAAATTTGATCCACACATCTCACCATGCAAAACACTCAAGTCCAAATGGATCAAAGACCTCAATATAACACCAGAAACTCGGCTTCTACTGGAAGAAAAGTTAGGAGGAACATTCCATGATTTAGGAATAGGAAAAGACTTCCTGAACAAAACCCCAGTAGCACAGGATCTTAAACAATCACTCAATCAATGGTTTCTTCACAGACAAACACACAATAAGCAGAGCTAATAGATTACCCACAGAATGAGAGA
The DNA here is from genome assembly GCA_036346955.1 of Dipus sagitta. Lineage (NCBI taxonomy): Eukaryota > Metazoa > Chordata > Mammalia > Rodentia > Dipodidae > Dipus > Dipus sagitta. The sequence continues at coordinate 85,885,036 of CM070779.1, read as the reverse complement.
AAATATTTGCTGAATATCCAACTGACAGAGGCCTAATTTCTAGAATCTACAAAGAAATCAAAAACCTACACAATAAAAAGTCAAACAACCCACTCACAAAATGGGGCAAGGAACTGGACAGGCAGTTCACAGAGGGAGAAATACAAATGGCAAACACACACCTAAGGAAATGTTCATCATCCCTGATCATCAGGGAAATACAAATTAAAACTACTATGAGATTTCACCTTACTACAGTAAGGATAGCAAACATCAAAAAATCAAATGCAAACAAATGCTGGTGAGAATATGGAGAAATAGGAACCCTCATCCACTGTTGGTGGGAATGTAAGATGGTACAACCACTTTGGAAAGCAATATGGGACTCCTAAAAAAACTGACTATAGAGATACCAACAGACCCAGCTATTCCCTTATTGGACATGTACTCTAAAAGCTCCATGCCTCCGCTCAGCGAGATTTGCTCAACCATCTTTATAGCTGCTCAATTTGTAATAGCCAAGAGCTGAAATCAACCCAGATATCCATCATTAGACAAATGGATAACTAAGATGTGGTATATCTACACGATGGAATTCTACACAGAAGTAAGGAAAAACGACACAATGAAATTTGGAGAAAAATGGTCGAACCTGAAACAGATCGTTCTCAGTGAACTCACCCAATCACAGAAAGATAATCGCTGCATAGTCTCACACATCTACAGCTCCTAGCCTGAATCTACCCAAGGTGCTGACATACCTACCAAGCATCTTGAGGACTGGACAATAGGGAGGATAGGGAGGGAGGGAAGGGTAAGGAAGGTGGTGGGGGACACAAAACTGGACCCAAACAGCAATGGTACCATAAAACTCTACATCCTAAAATACAGACCAAATGGTTGAACCTTCACCAGGCCCTTAGAGGGAACACCAGATTCACAAGGCCCTGGAGAAGGTACGATGAAAACTGACCATTATCTCCCGTTTCTACCTCTCTCTCCCTCTCTCTCTGTCTCTCTGTCTCTCTGTCTCTCTGTCTGTCTGTCTCTCTCTCTCTCTCTCTCTCTCTCTCTCTCTCTGTCTCCCTCTTCTCTCTCATCTCTCTATCTTTTTATATCACTTATCCTTTGTTTCCTTCTCACCTGTAACTCCTGGTACCAGCAGGTGGATATCATCCACAATGAGCTTTTGATCACAGGACCTACAAGGTCTCCCAAAAGAAGACAGATTTATGTCAGAGCGCTTGATGACCCACCACAGGTTAGTGGTAAGACCCTACTGCTGAGGACACCATACACTGTTGGCATGTATCATGGAGTGACATGGCTGGAAGCTAGAAGAGAGTCAGTCCCCAGAGAGTTAGCGCGTCTAGTGCTGGAAGGTGCTACATGTGAGACTGGGGGATAACGACCAATATCTGCCCAAGCAACGCATGGTCTAACCTACTTAGCAGCAAACAACCTGAGGTGATGCTCATGATACAAGTGCAATAGTGGCGCACAGCCATGGTGGGAAATCAACTGCTCTGGACTTGGCTAACTGATCTGCTCAGTGGAACGGAACCCATAGCTGGAGCTGGGAAACAAGTCAGAACCATATCCAACAACAAGCCCACTCTCTATTAAGCTCTCTCTAAAAAACAATGGTAATCACATTTACTTGGTGCTAACTTTACTCTTCATTGGAGAATCTGTTTCTCTTTTTCAGATAGACACAGATCCTAAGGAGAGAACCACCCCATAATACCTCAAAAGGGCCCCAGCTGAAACTAAAATTAATTGGGAAACATGCAAGAGTGCTGTTTTCTTGGTGAACCTGGTACCAGCACAAGGGCAAAGGAGATTGACACAGAGAACAATCAACAATCAACCCCTACCAAACAAGATACCCAGAGACACAGAGGTGCCCAAGATCTCAACACTGAAGCAGACTTAATATGAACACAACACGGCTCAGGGAAATTTGCGGAAGAGGGGGCGGAAAGAATGTCAGAGCCACACGTTAGGTCATGACATAAAGAGACATTTCCTCCTACCAAAACTAAAGGCTAAGCCCATAATGCACAACCCATATACCCCAACAAGGAGGGTCCCTGTGGCGGGGGTAGGATAGGGAGGAGGCTAACAATGGTACCAACTTGACCATATTCATTGACTACAAAAATAAAAAATAAAATAAAATAAAATTTACTGACTTACAACTTCACCCTCATTCCTGCAAGTCTTCAATAGTTTCTGCTATGTACACAGCTAGTATATGTAGTATTTAGAGCATCCAAGGCACTGGGTGATAGTTTAAAGGCAGAGAGGGGACCTTGGGGATATATTAAAATAAAATAAAAGCCCACTCAGCAGTTACAGAACCCAGGCGAATCAGGCAAACAGAAGCAGATATGGCAAAGAAAGATGCCCCTGGCCCCAAAACTCATACACACATTGGGAGTAATGGTGCTTTTTCTCATCTTGTAAATGAATGTTCAAGTCGATTTTTAGATATGTTAGGACAGGGTTTCCCCACATACACACCGAAGGCAAGAGGACCTTGGGGACATCAGGTGATTAACACTTCAGTCACATGTACATTAGCATTGCCTGATTTATATGCTGTGCCCTCTGAACTCTATTGCAACTTCCTTGGGATAGGATCTCAAAGAAGGTTGTGAACTGTACATGTTTTTGTTTGTTTGTTTGTTTGTCTGTTTGTTTTTTGCACATGAATTCCATTCCTGAGCACTGACACCAGATCTTCTCACAAGCCTTCTGGAGCAAGTAGTAAATATCAACGCATTTCCATTTTCAGCAGGCAGCCTTAGAGCAGTGAGGGCCTGAGGGTCACAGAGCCAACAGTGAGCCCAGCCAGCATGGGGAAGTGCAAAAAGACTGGTCCCAGTGGGCTCTGCATCCTCATGGTGAAGCCTGGCATCCCATGCTCTGTTCTCTCACCATCTACAGCTGCACTCTGTGGTTCATGGCCTCTCCAGCCCAGAGGTTTCTCTTTCCCTGGAAGAATTTACTACCACTGATAGGCTAGTTAATGTTTAAAAGGGAGCTAGTAATAACATCTTCAAGGGCTAATTAAATGAAATAAATATTTTAATAGGTAATAAATAGTAATTTAATTTAATGAAATAAATAAAAGCCTTTAACACAATGTCTGGGACCTACAAGTATTAAATCAAGGTTTTTTTCTCTTTTTTCATCTGCCTTCTTCTTACTGTATGCCTGCATTTAAGTTCAATGTTCATCTTATTATGACATGTGCCTTTTTCTTTGTACCTTCCAAGCTCCTGATACATACTTACTTAATCATGTGACCTTTATCTGGGGCCACAGGCAACAGGGTGGGATCAGGGCTGGGCTGGACATGAGTTAAGGAAACTGGACTTAAAAACCCCAGGCCATATTTTAAGCAGAAGGATACTCGTCCAAACAGGAAGAACCAAATGTATTCTGTGGTCCAAAGGTAACTCACAGCCAGGAATAAGGGGCAATGTCATTGTTTTCAACAAAATACTAGTTTAAATAAAAAGTACAGGAGGTTATTGTTTGGGACTAAGCTCCAGACCACACTAAAAGTCAAAATGGAGTCACTCATAGTTCTATGTCACCGAATATTTTGTTGTTGCTATGTAACGGGGGCTGTGTGTGTATATTTTGTTTTGTTTTTGTTTTTGAGATAAGGTCTTGCTAAGTGGCCCAGGCTATCCTGGAACTCACAATCTTCCTGTCTCAGCCTCCCAAGTGCTGACATTAAATGCACGTGTCACCAAGTCCAGCGCCAAATTTGTGAAACAGGCCAGTTTCAACTGGCATTATAATGAAGCCTCCTCTGTCTTAGTCTTTTTCACAGTGACAAGGTCAAGTGCCCTTATGTAAACCAATCAGTTATTGTTCTGTTCTATCTCCTGGCCTTCACCTCCCAAGAAAAGTCATTTTGAGATGACGATCCCCCATTCTTTATGGCTGCCTTCTCCAGCCCTTTTCCACCTACAAACCAACCAACCTCTTCTTCTCAGCTCACAGAACACTGACTGTTGTACAAAACAAAGTGCTTGACTCTAGAATCGAAAACACTGCCAACTGAGATCTTTAAACTAAATTGTCTTATTTTTATCCTTTGAAACAGCAAATAGCTTACCATGCATTGGATGCAGGAATTGAAACAGAGTATGATCTGCTTTTTAAAAACCAAATTGGATCAGCAGGTTATTTGCTAAAACAATAATTCTTATCAAAAGCTGTTATTTTCTCAGGGGACATAAATAGATCTGTGTGACTGTCTTATCTTTGCAGGACATTCAAGGCATTTATTATCTTTATAAGAAATTCAAGGGAACTCCTTTTTCCCACATGACACATCCTATGTTTGAATCAGTTTTTGTGTTCTGGTGTGTTGGGGGCACTGTTTTGAAATGTATGTGTGTGTGTGTGTGTGTGTGTGTGTGTGTGTGTGTGCGTGTGCGTGTGCATGTGTGTGCATATGCATGCTCACACACCCATGTAGAAAAAGAGGGCAGCCTCAGGTGTAATCTTCAAGAATGCTGTTCATCTTTTCTTCTGAGACCGAGTCTTTCATTAGCCTGGAGCTCATCAAACAGACTAGAGCGGCTGGCCAGTGAGGCTCAGTCCCTCTTGTCTCTGCTTCTCAGAGCTGGGATTATAGGCATCCACAACCATGCTCACCACTTTTATGTGGATCCTGGGAATTGAACACAGACCCTCCTGCTTGAGAGCCAAGCACTTTACTAACTGAACTGAATCCCCAGCCCCCATTTTGAACTCTTTTTTTTTCTAATACAAGAGAGAGAGAGAGAAAATTGGTGCACCAGGGCCTCTAGCCACTGCAATCTAACTCCAGACATGTGTGGCCCTTTGTGTGCACATGCAACCTTGCATGCTCGTGTCACTTTGTGTGTCTGGCTTATGTGGGACCTGGAGTGTCAAACATGAGTCCTTAGGCTTTACAGGCAAGTGCCTTAACCGCTAAGCCATCTCTCCAGCCCTTGAATTTGTTTTCAAAAGAAGAGAACCTCTTTGTGATTAATAAAACCCACAGGATCCTGCTACATATTTCCAAGATAAATGGCTGTTCAGATTTATTGTATATATTATCTATGTACTGCACATTATATACTACATAAAGTATTGGGAAAATTTACTTAGTTGAGACAAATTGATTGACTGTAAGTAGGCAAGTATTCCATTGCTTCAAGACCAAAAATTTCAGACTAAAGAGTAACATCAATTCATTCTTTAATAAGGTTAAATTAAATAATACATTTTTTCTCATTTAAAATAACTAGGCATTTTTTAAATTTTTGGTTTCCAAAGATCCCTTACCTTTAAATTTTTTCAGCAGCATATAGTTGACCTTAATTTATTATTTTTTTTTCCCCTGAGTTAACTACATGTCCTTGTAGACTTTCTGGAGGGTACGGGGGCTGATGCCAGCAATAGTTTGGATACATCCCCTGGGCCCAGGGAAGGAGATACAGCTCTCACTTAGGGGCACAAGGTCTCCAAAACAGGCTGAGAGCCTGTTTTGTGCCCATCTGTCTTCTTTACTGTGACTGAAAGCACAGAGACATCATTGTCCTTAACCCTGGATTCCCATAACAGCAGAACCCCTCAGGACAGACCGACCCTCACATGAGGGTACTTACCCACAATACTGAGACTACAAGACGTATAAACTGTCTAGTATGCATGAGGCCCTGGGTTTGATCCCCAGCACAATACATAAACTAATAAATAAAATTATACTCAGAAGCCCAAATGAACAGACATATTCAAGCCAACTTTTCCATATCTATATCTAGATAGATAGATAGATAGATAGATAGATAGATAGATAGATGGCATAAATCTACTTTATTTACATTTCAGGGAATACTTTTTTTTTTTTTTTTTTTTTTTTTTTTGGTTTTTTGAGGCAGGGTCTTACTCTAGCCCAGGCTGACCTGGGATTCACTATGGAGTCTCAGGGTGGTCTCAAACTCATGGCAATCCTCCTACCTCTGCCTCCCAAGTGCTGGGATTAAAGGCATGTGCCACCATGCCCAGCTTATTTCAAGGAATACTATAGAAGAATTTAAGAGCCAGAGATAAGAGATAGAGGAGGGCTTTGGAATGCTGTCACCTGATACAAAGCGGCCACTGCATTCATGACCTTACAATGGCTGTCATTACCTGCACAAGACTTGAAAAATATTGGGTCCATCGACATTCTGCCATGGATAGTGGAGAAGGGCATATAGTAAATAAATAAAATAAAAGTCATCAAAATCAAAGAGAGAATAGTGGATAGAAGAAAAAGTTCAGAGGAAAGACAAAGAAGGTGAAGGGAGGAGTTTATGATCAAAATACATTTCGTACACATTTGAAAATTGTCCCAAAAAGTTGTTTTTTATTTTCTTAATGTGTGCTGGGAGACAGCTCAGTGGTTAAGAGTGCTTGCCACTGAAGCATGAGAGCCTCTCAGGTTAGGGACTGCCAGCTCTGACTTCCAGAGCCCATGTGAAAAGCTGAGCATAGCATGCACATCGGTAGCCCCAGTCTGTGCTAGGTGGAAACCAGAGAATCACTGGGGTTCACTTACGGATAGCAGCTCCAGGATGTGGGAGAGACCTCACAAAGAAATGCACAGATGAGTGATAAGAACACCAGGTGTTCTTCTCTATTATCTGCAAGCACACACAGGTGTGCACATCTGCAAAGCATCTGTATAAATCACACCACACACACATGCATGCATATACACACACACACAAAAAGTGGCCTTGCACCACAGCCTTGTAGACATACTTGTCTTTTAGAAATCCTGTTTCCAGGGCTGGAGAGATGGTTCAGAGTGTAAAAGCACTTTCTTGCAAAGCCTAGTGGCCTAGGTTTGATTCCCACATACAGCCTGATGCACAAAGTGGGGCATGCATCTGGAGTTCATTTGCAGTGGCAGAAGGCCCTGGTATGCCCATACTCATTCTCTCTCACTCTCTCTCTCTCAAATTAATTAATTATTTATTTTTGAAAAATAGTTTACAAAAAGGAACCCTGTTCTCAGGAGGTCTCCACAGGCTCCAGGTTGGCATAAAGAGCTCCTGCTGGATGTTCTTTACTCCACATAACTGAACACACTTTTCCTCATGCTACATCGCTGCTTTACTTGTTGGATGAAACAGATTCAGTAAGATTAAACTGCTCAGAAGATTCTGGTACAACATGAGGCCCTCATAATACTAAAGAATTTTCCTTTTCTTCTTCTTTTTTTTTTTATTGAGAGAGGATTGATGAGCCCTGAGGATTTCATCATAAAAGAAGCTGACTTGAGTAACTACCATTAAAATGATTATATGACTGTTGAGGTGAAAATATTATATTTTAATGACTTTCAACAAATTAACAGTTTAGGGGCTGGGGTGATAACTGAGTGGAAAAGAGCACTTGTCGTGTACGCATGAGAAATTCAGTTTAATCCCTAGAGACCATGTATGCCCATGCAGCCCAGTAACCTCAGCCCTGATGGGGCTGGAGACAGGAGAACTGCTGAGTCTTGCTGGTCAGACAAACCAAAAACAGCAGCTCCAAGTTCAATGAGAGACTCTGTCTCAAGGAAACAATGCAGAAGAGTAATAGAAGAGAACACCAAAGTTCTACTCTGGCATCCACACACGTATACAGAGTGTGCATCTGCGTGCACACACAGGTATACACCACATACAGGAAAAACATCAGCTTAGCTGGTTCCTTTTAAGAGGATGAACAGTCATATTTAAATAGGGGGAAGGGAGGTTCAAAAGCCCTGGCAGAAAGTTAGGGGTCAGAGTGGTCCCACAAGCCCAGTGTGAAGCTGACACCAAGTTGCTGGTTTGGTGATCCTCTCCATGCTTCCCAGAAGAACGGAAGTGACAGTGAAGTCCTTGATACTGGCCCAGCAAAAACATTAGCAAAGGTTAACAAATAATTGTGAAGCATTTAAGATACAACTTTCAATGATTAACTGATTATCTTACAAGTTGAGAAACATGGCCCTAGGTTTGGAGTCCTGTTAGATAAGTTGTTTGTATGTATGTATACAGTACGTATGTGAATGAGTGACGTGGGGCCAGGACAGAGGGAATAGCATGCAGATACTGCAGAGGGAGGACGCTGTTAGAATTATCTAGGCAGAAGGTGGGGACTAGGGGATCAGGGAGCCTCCAGGGGCAGGAAGAAGACCTGGTTGGTTGATAATCATGCATCCATCAATGTCATGACTTGGGGTCGCCATGGGGCCGGACTTTAGCTACAAAGATTTTTGCCCTTTCCAAACTGCTACTTGGGTGAGAGGATGACAAAGAGACTATCAGAAACAAGAGTATTTTTGACACTGTTAACATCTATTATCTATTATTATGTTGTGTAAGCTTAACTTTATGCCTCATTAAGATGTTAGGTCTTGGGCTGGAGCGATGGCTTAATGGTTAAAGCGTTTGCCTGCAAAGCCAAAGGACCCAGGTTCGGTTCCCCAGGACCCACATTAGCCAGATGCACAAGGGGGCACATGCATCTGGAGTTTGTTTGCAGTGGCTGGAGGCCCTGGTGCACCCATTCATTCTCTCTCTCTCTCCTCTCTCTCTCTCTCTCTGTCAAATAAATAAAAATAAAATATTTTTAAAAGGATGTTAGGTCTTAGAGCTGGAAAGATTGCTTAGTGGTTAAGGTGCTTGCCTGCAAAGCCAAAGGACCTAGGTTTGATTCCCCAGTACCCGACATAAAGCCAGATACACAATGTGGCTTATGCATTTAGAGTTTGTTTGCAGTAACTAGAGGACCTGGTACCCCCATTCTCTCTCTGTGTCTCTGTCTCTGTCTCTCTCGCTCTCTCATAAATAAATAAAATATTTTAAGGGGCTGGAGAGATGGCTTAGTGGTTAAGGTGTTTGCCTGCTAAACCTAAGGACGCAGGTTCTGTTGGGCCTTGAGAGGCCCAGACGTGAGGCCTAGTGGAACTTCCTGAGCCTAGCTAAAGTTTGGTGATCTGCCTCTGGCCAGACAGTGACTCAGCAAGACGCCTAATGGCTTCTTGCCTGCTACTTCTGCATGGGAGTTAGAATTATCATCTCAATAGTCACAGTTTACTATTGGCCCTTACCTCTCCCCCCATCCTAGAATCCTCGCCTTCATTCTCAACATTATATAGGCAACTGCTCATAGCAATAAATCGAGTTCCTGCTTCGACAAGACTCCCGACTCAGTGTGGTTTTTCTCCGGTGGCCAGGAGAGGTCTGAGTCGTCGGATGCTCATCTCCTCCTCAACCCCTTGGGAGGAACCAGCAGGCCTGGTCCTTCCCTCAGCACTACCTGCCCCCGCCTGCGGAGCCTGGCAAGGTTCAATTCCCCAGGACCCACATAAGCCAGATGCACAAGAGGGTGCAAGCATCTGGAGTTTGTATGCAGTGGCTAGAGGACCTGTCACACCCCTTCTCCCTCCCTTCCTCCCTCCCTCCCTCTCTCTCTCTCTCCCTCTCTCTCTCTCTCTCTCTCTCTCTCTCTCTCTCTCTCTTAAATAAAATAAAATAATATTTTTAAAAATATATTTTTTAAAAGATGTTAGGTCTTTGGAAATGTTTCAGAGAGGGGCAGCCCTGTCATGGTTCTGTAGAAGAGCAAGTGTTGCCACATAGCTGGGTCTTTATTGCCTTGTTGGTTTCCAGAAAGCAGGCCCTAACTTACTCAACACAGACTCAGCAACAACTTTTTCTTCAAAGACTGTTGAAATTTTCTGTTAGTTTCTCTGCCAAAATGAACATTCATATCACTGAATAATTTAGAAACATTCTTTATATATAAGAAAGCTTTCCAACAAATTTCCCTTTCAAGAGCCATGAAATTTGCACTCTATCCTGAGACCACGCAAGTCAGAGGTAGTAGGATGGCACGGGCATATATACAAGGGACCAAGATGTACAAAGGCCACTGCTGAAGAATCAGAAGCCCTCCTTCCTTCTGGGCTGTGAACTATATTGAAGCAGAAATAAGGTATCATTTAAGTGACAATCTATTTTACTTTCTTGAGCATGGAGCCAAACCTACAGCTAGATTTACTAACACAGCACAAAGTGGAATAGCTCAGCTGGGCATGGTGGCACACATCTTTAATCCCAGCGCTCAAGAGGCAGAGGTAGGGCTGGAGAGATGGCTTAGCAGTTAAGCGCTTGCCTGTGAAGCCTAAGGTCCCTGGTTTGAGGCTCGACTCCCCAGGACCCACGTTAGTAGATGCACAAGGGGGCGCACATGTCTGGAGTTCGTTTGCAGTGGCTGGAGGCCCTGGCATGCCCATTCTCTCTCCCTCTCTCTATCTGCCTCTTTCTCTCTCTGTCTGTCGCTCTCAAATAAATAAATAAAAATAACAAAAAAAAAATTTTTTTTTAAAGGCAGAGGTAGGAGGATCGCTCTGAGTTTGAGGCCAGCCTGGGATTAAAGAGTGCCAGGTCAGCCTGGGCTAGAGTGAGATCCTACCTCAAAAAAAAAAAAAAAGTGGGGGACTGGGAAAATGGCTTAGCAGTTACAGCATTAGCCTGAAAAGCCTAAGCCAGATGCACAAGGGGGCACACGTGTCTGGAGTTCATATGTAGTGGCTAGAGGCCCTGGCACACCCATTCTCTCTTTCTCTCTCTCTGTCTCTTTCTCTCTCATAAATAAAAGAAAATATTTTTTTAAAAGTGGGGTAACTCTTTAACTACTTATCTAAGTTGGGGTATTAAGCCACAGGGAATTATGCAGTGGTCAATTGCTGGTTGTCTTCTATACCCATCCTATTCAGAGTGGCATTATTTACATAGCCTCTAGTCAAGGAAGTGAAGATTAAGTACAGTCCCTTTCTTTTACAAACAGGGAACCAACCTAAGACCCAGAGAAGGATGCTACTTGAAGACCTGGTAGAGGATTGAATAATGGCCCCTTACAATACATGTCTAATTCCTAACCCCTGAAACCTTGATCATGACCTTAGTTGAGAAAAGGCTCTTTGCAATGTAATTAGGTTCACAGTCTTACCATAAGCTCCTCATGGATTTATTTGGGATCTAAATCAAAAGACCCAATGTCCTTATAAGCAGAAGGAAGAGGTAAGGTAGAGAACCAGAAGCACAGAAGAATCATCATGGTGTGAAATAAGAAGCCACGAGTGATGCTTGGAACCTTGAAAGAGGCAAGACAGTTCTGTCCCTTTAGAGGAGTCTTTGAGAAGCACAATTTTGCCAACATTTTCATCTCACACTTATAGGCTCCAGAACTGTGAGAGAGCGAATCTCTATTACTTAAAGTACCCTATTTATGGTAATTATCTGTTGTAACTCTAAGACATTAAGATAGTGCCAAAGGGCTGGAGAGATGGCTTAGTGGTTAAAGCACTTGCTTGCAAAGCCAAAGGACCCAGGCTCAATTCCCAGGACCCATGTAAAGCAGATGTACAAGGTGGTGCATGCATCTGGAGTGGCTGGAGGCCCTGGAATGCCCATTCTCTCTCCCCCCGCCCCTTTCCCTCTATCTCTTTCAAATAAATAAATAAGCCGGACATGGTGGTACACACCTTTAATGCCAGCACTCGGGAGGTAGAAGTAGGAGGATCACTGTGAGTTCAAGGCCACCCTGAGACTACATAGTGAATTCCAGGTCAGCCTGGACTAGAGTGAAACCCCACTTTGAAAAACCTAATAATAATAATAATAATAATAATAAATACATTCCTGATACTGAAAACCTACAACAGGGGTAGTCATGAGCCCTAGGGGTATAATATCTGCTGGTATCTGGCTAAATGTACATACTATGTTCACCAAACTGCCCAGTAAGCAATTCTCTTAATGTTCATATCCATATATTAATGCTACTCTCACTTTTGGTTAGAGAAGCTTCTCTTTTCAGATGGCAGTGCCCTTGGGATGACTCAGAAGGCACCATTGTGCTGAGAAGTGACAAAGGAGTGCTCAGCACTGAAATATCTCTATCACATCTTCCAAGGCTCAGGGTCTAATGCGGAAGAGGTGGCGGAAAGAATGTAAGAACCAAAGGAAGGGTAGGACTCCTTACAACGTGCTCCTCCACATACAAAATGGCCTAGATAGCCATGACCTCACAGTGCATGACACTACCTACACAAGACCATCATAATAGGAGGAAAAGATCATGACACCAAAATGAAAGAGAGACTGAGAGGGGGAAGGGATGTGATGGAGAGTGGAGTTTCAGAGGAAAAGTGGGGGAAGGGAGGGAATTACCATGGCTGTCTACAATTATGGAAGTTGTCAATAATATATATATATATATACATATATATAGATATATATATTTAAAGGATGGTGCCAAAAAGGCAGCAGTGGACAAATACCCACCTCTGGGCTTCCTCTCCCATCTTGTGCTTGTGTCCTTTCCACCAATGCACATCCAAGGATTGCTATCTTGTCAGAGACACAAAAGCATTCACACATCTCATTACTGATACAACTCTGAAGTGGACACAATGCAGGCCATTACAGATGCTCCTGCTTCCATGAGTTGATATTTAGTCCATCCAACAACCAAGCTTTCTGGGCTGGAAGGTAATAGATCTGACTGTAGTATTAAGCATTAGGGAAACCTTCTTTTTTTTTTTTTTTGTTTTTTGGTTTTTCGAGATAGGGTTTCACTCTAGCTCAGACTGACCTGGAATTCACTATGTAGTCTCAGGGTGGCCTCGAACTCATGGTGATCCTCCTACCTCTGCCTCCCGAGTGCTGGGATTAAAGGCGTGCGCCACCACGCCCGGCAAGGGAAACCTTCTGAGATCTGGAAGAGAGAACTAATCAAATATAGCCAGAAGGATAAGTTGATTCTAACAACATATACAGAAAATATATATAAATATCTGCCTTACAAGATATTTATGTACTCATCAAAACTTACTGAGCATGGATGAGAGAGATGGTCCAGTGGTTAAGGTGCTTGCTTGCAAAGCCTAAAGAACCAGATTTGATCCCCCAGTACCCAAGTAAATAAAGCCAGATGCACATGCATCTGGAGTTCATTTGCAGTGGTTAGAGGCCTAGTATGGCCATTCTCATATTCATTCATTCTCTCTCTCTCCCTCTCTCTCTCCTTGCAAATAAATAAAAATATTATTTAAAAAACTGATATAACTGAGAAACAAATTCACAGGTAGATTTTCCAACCCTCTTCTTGTTGATAAATCATTAATCAGGTAGACAGAAAACTAGTAACAATTGTAAAACCTTGACTAATAAAATCAATTTGACCTAATTGGTATTTATAGACTTTCCAGCCAGCATTGGAATACGTGTCTTTAGAAATTTTACCATGATAAACCACTGCTGAACCATAAGACAAGTCACATGTGTCTCCCAAATTGAGTCATTTCTAGCCTCCACTTTCCACACCCACCTCTTGGGATACAGCGCCTCCTCGTGGAAACTCAGGTCTGCTGCCACCCTCCCTCCCAGATGACCTTCAAACATAAGCCAAGTGGTGAGTCCTCTCCCAGACTGCCATCTTCACTTATTCAAACCCTATGTCCCAAAGTGTGCTAAGTAGTACAGCAATACTTACAATACGTGAGGCCTTGGGTTCACTCTCCAGCATAAACAATGTTTCCTAGGTCAGCCCGTGCTAGTGCAACCCTACCTCGAAAAAAAATAAAAAGAAGTTTCCCTATCGATGAGCTTCAATTGACTCAGGCAGACCAGTTCCCCATTAGTGCTGTGGACTAGAACAGCCCTTCTCTAACTTTGTGTGAAGATAAATCACTGGGGAGAACTATAAAATGAAGATTCTGCTATTGCTGACCACTGTACCCTTCTGGTGACCTGAAATTCCCAGGAAGCCATGGGATTGTTTAAGCAAACACCCTAAGCTTGTAAGTTTCTGTTGTTCCCCTCCCCAAATTTGTCCCCAAAGTCTATGCACATGCCAAAATCATTTTTTAAACATTGCCTAAAACACTTTTGGAATCAAAACATTTTGCAACTTAAAAGACTAGTGGCTGGACGTAGTTGCCCATGCCTTTAATCCCAGCACTACGACTACAGTAGAGTGAGTTCCAGGTTAGCCTGGACTAGAGTGAGACCTTTCCTTGAAAAACAAAACAAAAAGACTTTGGGACATGGTGGTGCACACCTTTAATCCCAGCATTCAGGAGGCTGAGGTAGGAAGATCACTGAGAGTTCGAGGACAGCCTGAGACTACATAGTGAATTCCAGGTTAGTCTGTGCTAGAGTGAGACCTTGCCTCAAAAAAAAAAAAAAAAAAAAAAAAAAAAAAAAAAAAAACTTTCAAAATAGAATATAATTATAAATAAAGAGGTGCATGCACTCATATCACATATATGTTCCCCCTGAAGATAATCCCCAAACAAGAGTTCCACAAATATTTTGGTCAGCCTATTGGGAAACATGGAATGCTGACTGTGACAGTTTATACTGATAGTGAAATTGATAAGACCTGGAGGGATTTTCTTGATTAGGTTGAGGTGGGAAGACACAGCAGTGTCCTGAACTACAGTATAGAAAGGAGGGAGCTGGCCGAGCATGGTAGCGCACACCTTTCATTCCAGCACTTGGGAGGCAGAGGTAGGAGGATCACAGTGAGATCAAGGTCACCCTGAAACTATATAGTGAGTTCCAGGGTCAGCCTGGGCTAGAATGAGACTCTACCTCGAAAAAAAAAAGAGAGAGAGAGAGAGGAGAAAAGGGAGAGCTGCCGAGTAGCAGCGCTTATTGCTCTCTGCTTCCTCACTGTGGACTGAACATGACCAGCTGCCTCAAGTTCCTACCACCATGCTTTTCCCACCATGAAGGACTGTGACCTGGAAGCTGAAATAAACCCTTCCTCCTCCCATGAACTGATTTTTGTCAGGTATTTTTTCCACCAGTGAGAGGGTGATACACCTACGTTTTATTTTTTATTTATGAGAGAAGAGGGAGAGAATGGGTGTGCCAGGGCCTTAGCCACTGCAAATGAACTCCAGATGCCTGTGCCATCTTGTGCATCTGGCTTACATGGGTCCTGGGGAATCAAACCTGGGTCCGTAGGCTTCGCAGGCAAACACCTTAACTGCTAAGCCATCTCTCCAACCAGAAACAACACTCATTTAGATGCTTAAGTTCCACTGTGTTCATTTTTAAGAAGTTTGTTTCATTGTCATGCCCCACCTACTATTTTAGTTAAGTGAAAGTTCAGTGAGGCTTAGTAAGTGTCAAGTACTGGAGCTTTACAAATATTAACTAATTTAATATTCATAGCAAGCCTCCCCCTATCTTACAAATGGATAGCTGAAACTTGTTGCTTAGCTAGTAAGCGGGTAGGTCAGGTTCAGACTTTAGGCAGCTTACTTTCAGGTAGAAGTGACTTCGTTAGGAAGAGGATGAAAATGAGGACCAGCCTGGAGGAAAGGTGTCGACGTCAGCTACTTGTCTCAGGGCCTATGGATGGAAGGGAGGAAAAGTCAAAGTGACTTAGAAAGGGTTAAAAACCAATAGAAAGTAACAACTCCAACTAAAATGGAAACAACTAGGTCAGGGAAAACTCTTACACACAGGCTGCCTCTTTGCTGGCACTGAGGCCCAGGAAAGAACTTGGGTCTCAAGCTGGAAATGGGAACTAAGGAAAGTGCATTCATAGAATGAGAAATCTCAAAGTAGTTTTAAAAGCAAGAACAAACTGGGTGTGGTGGCGCACACCTTTAATCCCAGTAGTCAGGAGGCAGAGGTGCAAGGATCGCTGTGAGTTCCAGGCCACCCTAGGCTACAATGAGACCTTACCTGGAAAAAAAAAATCAAGGACAGGGGAGGAGAATCATCTCAGATGAAGATTTAAAGGTCTCTAGCTCTCAGATTTGCCAACCCAGAAGCTGTGTTAACCCACTCAGAGATAAGCAAGCTCAAAGGAGATGAGTCACAAAAAAAAAAAAACTCAAAAGTCTAAACCATAATACCACAATAGAGCAAACGAGTGTCAACAGTTCAGAAGCTTGGCAGAGCTAAGCTCTTCCCTGCAGGAAAGTCTAATTAGCAGTCAAATCGACTCTGAAATTAGAGTAAGGGAAATTGGCGGACTGGCCTTAAGAGCGGACGTTATAAAATTTTGATAGCTGGATTCCGAGGATAATAGTATGTGTGCCAAAATGGCCAGACGTGGGAAATGCAACAGTACTCCCCTCCCGTTACTCTAGCTGCATCTGGATCGAAGACAGCCAGTTAGCTTTCTCCAGCATTCCTGGCACTGGCATGGGTGACTGGTGGGGTGCCTTAGGTGGCAGATGTGTTTGCTCGGTTGCTTTTATTTGTAATACTCATAGTGGTCTCTACTGACTTTCTCCCCACCCCATTCTGGGAGTAGCTTAAAGGAATAGAGTCAGCAGTCCAAGGAATGCATTTGTCACAATCCTGTAGACTGGTTCTGGTTTTTTGTTGGTGATTTGATTTTCTAAATGCACAGCCTTTTTTAAATCGTCCCTCCCAAGCCTGGTGAGTTTGCAGGCTCACCTTCCCCTGCTCTAGCAGAACACTCTTCCAGTCCCAGCTGTCCTACTGTGTAGCATTAAACTCACCAAGTCTAAGAATTAGCAGGAGACCCAGGGAAATTACAGTCTGTGACAGCGCTTTAATTTTATGTGTTCAGTCTTTCCTGATGAATTGTGGGCCAAAGGCACACAATCCCATTATAATATCCATCTCTCCCAGGAATGCTCCCTAGCTGGCTATGCCACTCTAGACCTGCTGGGTAGAGAGAGTCCTCTCAGCCCGTACTCGTTCATCCTTTCTGTGACCGGCACACAGCCATCACCACCAACCTGAGAGCCAACTCAACTTCATTTTGACTAATGTAAAATGACAGCCCTGAGCTTGTTGAGCTTTGGGTTTTTAAGTTTGCATAAAACAAATACAACTTCCTGTAAACCTGACATAGATTGTGAGGCAGAGCATCCAAGAAAAAAAAACACTCTACCACCTATAAGGCTATCATTAGCACCCCTAATAGGGGTCACAAGAACTAGGGCCCACAATACAGTCATATTTTTCATTTGTCATAAGATCTAGATCAAATATGGCACAGTGAATAAATAAATAAATAATTTTTTTTTAAAGTTTTTCGAGGTAGGGTCTCACTCTAGCCCAGGCTGACCTGGAATTCACTATGGAGTCTCAGGGTGGCCTCGAACTCATAGCAATCCTCCCACCTCTGCCTCCCAAGTGCTGGGATTAAAGGCGTGCACCACCATGCCCGGCTCAAAAATATTTTTAAAAGAATAAAATAGGCCAAAGAGATTGTTCAGCGGTTAAGGTTCTTGCCTTCAAAGCTAAAGACCCTGGTCCAGTTCCCCATGCAAAGCCAGATGCACAAAGTGGCACATACATCTGGAGTTCATTTAATGCAGCAGCTAGAGGCCCTGGTACACCTATTCTCTCTCTGTATCTCTCTCTCTCTCCCCTCTCTGTCTCCTTCTGCTTGCAAATAAATAAATAAATAATACTTTTTAAAAAATGGTCCAGTGAACAGGTGTGGTACTCACCTTTAGATTCAGCACCCTAGTCTAGAGTGAAATCTTCCCTGGCAAAAAGGGGGGGGGGGGGGGCCCACTGGAGAGATGGCTCAGTGGTTAAGGCACTTGCTTGCAAAGGCTAAGAACCTGAAGTTCAATTCTCTAGTAACCATGTAAAGCCAGATGCACAAGGTGGCACATGTGTCTGGAGTTCGTTAAATGGCTAGAGGCCCTGGCGCACCCATTCTCACCCCCCCTCAAATAAATAAAATATTTTTTAAAATCAGAATAAAACAGAACTCATGAGAATGGTCTGATTTTGCATTGTCTAATCCACGTTTTTCTAACCCTTAAGTCTTGCACATTGTTCCAATAATGCCTATGCCACCAAAGTGATGAAGTTTTAAGTTGTGTGAGGCTTTCTAAAAGATTTGGCCATTAACAGGGGACAAATGACAAAAGAGGAGTATCTCACAGAAAACATAAAAAAAAAAGAATCACCCCCACTGAGGAAGGCCCTGAATGTAATGGGGAGGTGGGGTGGAGTGGGAGAGGGTTTCAGAGTATATAACCGGATGGGAATAACATGCGATATGTTCATACAGTAAAGTGCTTAAGTAATAAAATAAGAATCTCTAGTAGGAGCTGGCGTGGTGGCGCACACCTTTATCCCAGCACTCAGGAGGCAGAGGAAGGAGGATCGCCATGAGTTCGAGGCCACTCTGAAACTACACAGTGAATTCCCGGTCAGCCTGGTCTAGAGTGAGACCCTACATCGAAAAACCAAAATAAGCCGGGCGTGGTGGCGCACGCCTTTAATCCCAGCACTCGGGAGGCAGAGGTAGAAGAATCACCGAGAGTTCGAGGCCACCCTGAGACTACATAGTGAATTCCAGGTCAGCCTGAGCCAGAGTGAGACCCTACCTCAAAAAACCAAAAAAAAAAAAAAAAAAAAAAAAAAGAAAAACCAAAATAAATAAATAAAAGGGAAGACGGATCTGGGAGATCCATTGGAAGAATTTTAAAGGCAGTACAAGGGAGGAGTCTCTACAGCTTTCTCAAACACATGACACATGACTGACCTAGCACATAGCAGTCAGAATCAGAATTTGCCACAACCTATAAGGCTGTGCCTGGGTCGGGCTAAAAGAGTCATCCTTTGCCGTGCCATTGTTCCCACAATGCCGTGACTCGGATTCGAACCGAGGTTGCTGCGGCCACAACGCAGAGTACTAACCACTATACGATCACGGCGAGCCACCAGGACGCTACGAGCTCTGGCCACCGGTTGTAGTCCTTGTCACAGGACACCGACGTCCTCCTGCGCCCTTTCTTTACTATGATGACCCGGCTCGCCTGTGACCCCAACCTGGAGTATGACAGCTCTACGTCTCCCAGGTTTCTGCTTGGCCGTCGGAACACACCACAAAAGAGAGAGAGAGAGAGAGAAAGAAAAGAAAGAAGAGAGAGAAAGAAGAAATAGAAAGAAAGAAAAAAAGAGCGAGCCATGAAAGTGCTTTGCAAACCGAACACGTTGGCGCCCTCCTGTAATGCCAGCATCCGGAGGTGGCGGAGGGAGGACGAGTTCGAAACCAACCTGGACTACATGGGGGGGTGGTTCTGTCTCAAAAAGAAAAAACTAAATAAAAAAAAACGTGCTTTACAAACTAAAAGACTCCTGCGATGTTGGACCTGTATGACGTGAGGCATGCCGACGATCACAGAGTTTTATATTCTACCAAGACTTATTCTCACCCGCCCACAGAAAGTCCTTGACCACCGGAAACCCAGAGCCGTCCTCACCGCCGCGAAGGGGCGGGGCCAGTGCGTCACCGCGAGGCGCGTCTAGTGCGCCTGCGTGCATTCGGAGAGCCGGGTTGAGGATAGGCGGAAGCAAGCGGGACAATGACGTCACCAAGGGGCGGGGCTTGCAATAGAGAAGAGACCTAGCTGGAACCGTTCGCTCTGGGTTCCCGGTGGCTCGCCGTGATCGTATAGTGGTTAGTACTCTGCGTTGTGGCCGCAGCAACCTCGGTTCGAATCCGAGTCACGGCATTGTGAGGACAATGGCACGGCAAGGGGATCCTGTTTTACCGCTCTCAGACAGCTTTTATACTGAGAGCTTCTAACCACTGGGAAATGGGCCAGTATTCCCGTGTGACCCTTGGAAACAGCGTTTATACTGACGCTGGCTAAGTTGGAGGAGGAGAGGATGTAGGCGTCCTGTCACTGTTGTGCAGGCACGGATTCGGGACTAACTAGCCAGCCTACCTGGTGTGATGGACACTGGTACAAGTTTCCTTGAAAGCGCTGGAGTAGACTCCCAGATGACTGACTGATGGGGACAGGGCTCTGCAAAGCCAGAAACCTTGGAGGTTGCTGTAAGACTAGAATGTGTTCGGTCCTCCCTCCGCCCCCGCCGGCTCCGGGCAGTCGGGGCGGCGGGAGGGGTGTCGAGGGCCGGGCAGCATCCTCGGGCAGGCTCGCACCGGCCGCGGCATTCGCTCGCGCCGCGCCACCGACATGCCCAACGGAAAAGTCAGCGCGGCCCGAGACGAGCCCAAGCGCAGATGGGCGCGGCTGTACGGCTCATGCCACAGTGGAAGTGAAGACAGAAAGCGGAGAAGAAACAAATTCTGACGTTACATCCACTGGTGTCGGTGTCCCCGTCGCCCTTCTATGCAACCCAAAGCAACTATTTTGTAAATTCCAGTCTTTTGGGTGACTCAAGAAACGTCTGTTGCTGGGTGTGGTGGCGCACGCCTTTAAGGCCAGTTCTTGGGAGCAGAGTTAGAAAGGATCACTGTGAGTTCGAGGCCAGCTTGAGACTACATAGTGAATTTCAGACCAGCTTGGGCTAGAGCGAGACCCTATCTCTAAAAAGAACCTTTAACGTTTGTTAAAAGGAGGGAATCCCCCCATGCCATTTTTAAGTATAAATGACTTTCTAATATTTTATTTATTTGAGAGGGGCAGAGAGAGAGCGCTAGCGCCAGGGCCTCTAGCCACTGTAAACAAACTCCAGTAGCATGCGCTACCTTGTGCACCTGGCTTTATGTGAGTACTAGGGAATCGAACCTGGGTTATCTGGCTTTGCTAGCAAGTGTCTTAACGGCGAAACCATCTCTACGGCACCTAAATGATTTTTAAGAGGTAAATCACTTGCTACTTTTTTTTTTTTTTAGTACAACCAGAAAATAGTGGGATTTTGAATTATGAGAGGCTTTGATTGGCTTGAGTGTCAGCTTAACATTGCATAGGTGGGGGTTCATTTTATATCCCATAATACAAAGCATACTAAATGGCGATGTGGAGTCAAGTCACATTTATGCATGTAATGTCTTGAGAACTAGGCCGTGTTTCTTGTAGAACCTTTTCATAAAGCAAACCACTCCTTGGTCACTGCTCCACCACAACTGTGCGCCTCTGTAAACCTCTAGCGTGGTAGCCCAGTGTTCCTAATAATTTTGATGATACACTGTGAAAGCTGAAAATGTTGAGTTTTCAGTGTATATATAAAGATTGTGAATCAGTGGGAGTTGAGTAAAAATTGTCAGCATTTGAAGACACTTGTTTGGAAGATCCTGCTGAGGGGCATTTCCAAGTTTGAAGCTGGAACTCCACTGGAATACTTAAAGGAACACAATACATGGCTTTCTGTGTTTTGAGGGACGGGTAGGACCTGGGTGTGATTGAAATGTCTGCGTTCCTCAACACCAATAAAGTTATGCAAGAAAATAAAAGTAAAATGTGACTTTGTCACGCAGCCATTAAGTGTACAAAAGCTTAAACGAAATCTTGACGGGGTACTTTTCAAGATTTCTTCTAAGGGTCTGTGAAGTCCCCAAGGGCGCACAGGCAGCGCGCTCCCGAGCCCCGCGCCGGGATGACAACCACACCGGGCCGGCTGGGCGCCCAAGGGATCCAGTCCGTGCGTAGAAAGACCCCTCGGGGACCACCGAGGAGGGGTTACTGGAGGAACGACTTGCTTGTCGTAGGCCACTGGCTCATTCTCAAAACAGCCATGGCCTCCCGTGTACTCAGGCCCACTGGAGGCGCGCAGGAAGGGGGTCCAGTAAAGACGAGGAAAAGCGGACCAGGTCCCTGCGGCCGCCGGGGGACCCCAGAGGTGGGCGTCCGGTCCGGTCCGGCGGGAGCACGGGGGAGGGAGGAGCCGGAGCACGCGGGAGCGGGGCAGGGGAGGGCTGGGGCTCGGTGTAGGCGCCCCGCCTTTCAGGGGGCGCCCACGTGCTCGCCAAGGTCGCGCTGGGTCACTCCCGGAGACCCCGGGAGGAACGCCTCTGCAGGCTCCGGAGCTCCGCAGCGCCTGGGGAGGGACTACAGGGCACCGGAGATGGGCTCCCCGAGGACGAACAGCTGCGATCCCAGCTCCGATGACCAGGAGGAGTCCTCGGAGTCCTTTCCGGCTCCCCGGCGGATAGACCGAGGGGCCACCGAGCCAGGCCAGGGGCGAGGGCGCGATGCGCCTGCGCGGTCTTGGGCCCGCCAGGCTGGAGCCCCGCCCCGAGGCCGGCCGGCCGCTGACGCGCGAGTGGGAAGGCCTGTGAGGCTTGAAGGGAGCATTTACATCACTTTTCCCTCAGGTCTCCGGTAGCTCGCCGTGATCGTATAGTGGTTAGTACTCTGCGTTGTGGCCGCAGCAACCTCGGTTCGAATCCGAGTCACGGCATTGTGGGAACAATGGCACGGCAAGGGACCTGTGTTTTACTCTCAGGTTTCTTTTCTCTCTTGAAAATTAAGCCACTCGGAAAATCGCTCGCTCGAGTAATTCTTTAATGCTCTGAAAATGACTTAAAATCAAAGTTTATAATCCCTTCCTTCTGGAAAATCGGTGTCTAAGTCTTATTCAACCTTGGCAAAACTACGACCCTGTGACTTTGCAGTATTGTTCCTTTTTTTTCAATGTTCGTTTTTACTAACAGAATACGTATATACAAGTCTAATGAAAAGGTTCCTCGTTCTTTATGCTATTCATTAATTTTTGCCAGTTTCCAGTATATCTTGCCATGATAGTCCTGGGTTAAACAAATACTTATATACGTATTCTATGTAAATAACACTCCTCTGGCATTAAAACACAGATCCCTACCCGCACCCTTACACACACACACACACACACACACACACACACACACACACACGAGCGATGAACTCGAGGTAGTAATGAGGTGTGTAATCTCCATCCTGTCTTCCCTGCTCCGTCCCGAACGCACGCACAGCCCTGATTCCTAACTGGAGAAGATGGAAGACAGTTTGGGGCTAGAAATCCATGAAGACCTATAAATTTGAGCGGGGCTTCTTCCCTTTGGGAAACAACATTATTTAACTTCAGGTTGGAAAAACAGGGGAACAACCTGAATGTGAAGTGTAGAAGAGGAAATTGCCTTGTGGGTACCTCTGAAAACATTAGATTTCCATCACCCCACTTCTCTTATTGTTGATCTTACAAGGCAAACCACGGAAGTTAGAAAGTTCAAAGGCACTGTAAGGGCAGGATTGACTGGGTCTTTTTTGTTGTCCTTCTCCCCCAGTTTTGAGACTTGTAGCCCGGGTCTTACTCATGGGAGTCCTCCTGCTTCAGCCTTCCCGGTGCTGGGATTGCACATGTGCACCGTCACACTGGAGCTCTGAGTTTTGACCATGGCTGTGTTCCAAACACACAGCCTCTCCCTAAATTGTGTTTGTTGATTGGGTTGGTTAGTTGATGGTTGGGTGGTCCTTTTATATAGTTCAGGCTAGCCTTGAACTCCTGATCCTCCTGCCTCAATCTCTCCCAAGTGTTGGCATTACAGATGGCCAAGCCAGGTTTGCTTTTTGATTGAATATAAAGTTGGGTTCAAGGAAACGAACTGCCAACCCAAATTGGCAATATTATTGATGTGGTGCTGAGTTTGTAGGCATGAAACATGCAAGATTGGGGAGTCATGGTTTTGGTTTGATTTTGGTTTTATTTCGAAGTAGGGTCTCACTCTAGCCCAAGCTGACCTGGAATTTACTATGAAGTCTCGGGCTGGCCTCTCCTACCTTTGCCTCCCAAGTACTAGAATTAAAGGCACGTGCCATCACGCTCAGCTTCATGTTTTTTTTTTTAAATATTTGTTAGTTTTGCTTTTAATTTTCTACTTTTTTCATTTTTGGCATTTTCATACATGTATGTATATTTTGATCTTATTCCCCACAACTGCCCTTTCTTTTATTTATTTATTTGTTTTATTTTAAATGTATTTATTTATTTATCAGATAAAGAAGAGAGAGAAAGGGAAGGAGAGAATGAACATGGACATGCCAGGGCTTCCTGCCAATGAAAACAAACTACATATGTATGTGTCACTTTGTGCATCTGGCTTTATGTGGGTACTGGGAAATTAAACCCTGGTCTGCAGGCCTTACAAGCAACTGCCTTTAATCACTGAGCCATCTCTCAAACTCCCTTCAATTCTTTTTTTTTTTTTAACTATTATTAAGAACATACTTTGTATGGCTACATCATGTGTTGGTACCATCTTTTCCCACCCTTTCCTTTAAAAAAAAAATATGTTTATTGGGCTGGAGAGATTGCTCAGTGGTTAAGGCAGTTGCCTGCAAAGCCAAAGGACCAAGGTTTGATGCCCCATGACCCATGTAAGCCAGATGCACAAGGTGGTACATGTGTCTGGAGTTCATTTGCAGTGGCTGGAAGCCTCGGTGTGCCCATTCATTCCCTGCCCCCCTCTCTCTTTCTCAAATAAGTAAAAATATTTTATTTATTTGCAAGCAGAGAGAGAAGAGAGGCAGAATGGTAACATCAGGTCCTCCAGCCACTGCAGATGAACTCTAGATGCGTGCACCACTTTGTGCATCTGGCTTTACATGGGTGCTGGGGAATAGAACCTGGCTTGTTAGGCTTTTCAGGCAAACACCTTAACCACTGAGCAATCTGTCCAGCCCCCAATTACCCCTTCTTGTCTTTCTCCCCCTCCCACTAATAAATACCCTTCTTTCACATTAATTCCCATCTTACTTTCATGCCTTTTTAACCCTTCGAGTTAAATTATGGTTGTTTGCATGAGCATGGCTGGAAGGTTATTTATTGTGGAATGGGCAACTCACCAGAGGCTGCATCGCTGATGAACCTGACTCCTGCTCTCTCAGCAAACATTAGCTGCCATTCATTAGCTACTCTGGGAGGTGTGGGGTCTCATGACCCTTCCCCCATAGATGATGAAGTGTTGACAGGCTCAATCATGTGATGGAAACCACAGCTGCTGTGAGTTCATGATTGTAATTGCCATGTTATATCCAGAAGACAGTGTTTCTCATACCTCCTCCTCCCCATCCTCCTACATTCTTCCTGTCCTGTCTTTTACGGAACTTCCATAAGCCTTTGATGGGGTGGTTTAGATGTCCTGTTTAAGGCTGAGCACACAATAGTCACTTATTCTCAGCAGTTTTGCCAGGCATGCATCTCTGTATTAACTACTGCTCATTGCTGTAAGAAACTTTTGTGATTGAGGCTTCACACAGTATTGATCTATGGGAACAAATATGAAATGTAGAAGGTTTGACATGCTGTCTATTTAGCGTAGCCACAGTAGTGGGTTCCCCATAAAGTCTATGTCCAAGGCTAGGTGTGGTGGTGCATGCCTTTAATCTCAGCACTTGGGAGGTACAAGTAGGAGGATCACTATGAGTTCAAGGCCAGTCTGAGACTACTCAGCAAATTTCAGGTCAGCCTGGGCCTAGAGTGAGACCCTATTTCAAAAACACACACACAAAAAAAAAGCCTATGTCCATAGCAATCAATAGGTTTTTGGCCAGGTTTATGGAATCAGACATAAATTCTTTCCTGTGGAATGAGCCTAAAATCCAATCAGAAAGCAGTTGGGGGCTGGAGCGATGGCTTAGTGTTTAAGGCATTTACTTGAAAAGCCTAAGGACCCATGTTCCATTCTCCAGATCCCACATAAGACAGATGCACAAAGGTGAGGCAAGTGCAAGGTTGCACATGCCCACCAGGTGGCAAAAGCATCTGGAGTTTGATTACAGTGGCTGAGGCCCTGGCACAATACTCTCTCTCCTTCTCTCTCTCCTATAATATCCATGCCTCTATGGCACCATTTAGCATACCTTGCTTGATAGGTCAGTTATGGAGTATGCAGGGTCCACAGCTAGGTAGGACTATCGATGGCTTTTCTCCTCCAGCAGCTTACATAGCACTTTCTGGTATCAAGAGAGCCAGCTGGCAGGAAGGAAGCTTCTAGCTAAGTTCCAGCTTAGTTTCTCTATGTCCTGCAACTGAAACATAGTATTCCAACAAGAACAGTTCAGTAGCCTATTTTATTTTAGGATCCTCTGTAGTCTCGTTAACCAACAATTCATTGAGAGCTATCTCATCCTTGGTACTGGAGTTTATAATTAATAACCCATGGCTCCTAGGGGTAGCTTTATTCATCTATGTAGAAGACTTTCTGTTCAAATAGTTTTTTATACTATGTTTAAAATATTTTTATTTATTTGCAAGCAGAGAGAGAGAGATAAGAAGAGAGACACACAGAATGGGTATGCCAGGGACTCCAGCTGCTGCAAATGAACTCCAGATGCATGCACCACTTTGTGCATCTGGCTTTATGAGGGTACTGGGGAATCAAACCAGGGTCCTTAGGCTTTGCAGGGAAGTGCCTTAACCACTGACCCATCTCTCTAGCCTCCAAATACTTTTTTTCATTCTCAGCTGATTTTTATTCAAGTGTAACATACAGAAAATTGCACAAATTATAATATACAGCTTGATGGATTATCATGAGGTGTAACCACATAGTCAAGACCCAGAAATAAAACATGGAGGACTGGAGAGACGGCTAACAGTTAAGGCACTTGCCTGCAAAGCCTAAGGATTCAATTCCCCAGTACCCACATAAGCCAGATGCTTACGGTGGTACATGTGTCTGCAGTTCGTTTGCAGTGAATGGAGGCCCTGGCGTGCCCATTCTCTCTCTCTCCCTCCCTCCCTCCCTCTCTCTCTCCTCCCTCCCTCTCTCTCTCTGTCTCTGCCTTTTCCTCTCCCTCTGAAATAAATAAATATATAAAGAAACGGAATATGGAGCCGGGCATGGTATGCATGCCTTTAATCCCAGCACTTAAGCTCAAGGCCAGTTGGAGACTACAAAACGAGGGCCAGGGCCAGGTCAGCCTGGGCTAGGGTGAGACCCTACCTTGAAAAAAAAAGGGAAAGAAAGAAAGAAAAGAAAAGAGAAAACAAAGAGAGCTTGGAGTTCCCTACTCGCCACTCCCTCTCCTTACTGAGAGGTAATCATACTGTTTTTTTTTCTTTTTTAAAAAAAATAATTTATTGACAATTTCCATAATTATACACATGATAATTCCCTACCCCCTCACTTTCCTGTTCACAACTCCACTCTCCATTATATACTTTTTCAAATTTATATTTTAATTGGCTTACAAGTAATAGGTTTCCATATGGCTTATTTACAGATCCTTAGGGGTTTTTTTTTTCGGTTGGGGGGGGGGCTGTCGAGATAGGGTTTCACTCTAGCCCAGGCTTTTGTTTTCTAATCCAATCTAGTAGTCTGTATCTCTTTGTTGTTGTTGTTGTTGTTGTTGTTGTTTTGTTTTGTTTTCCGAGGTAGGGTCTCACGCTAGCTCAGGCTGACCTGGAATTCACTATGTAATCTCAGGGTGGCCTTGAACACCGGCAGTCCTCCTACCTCTGCCTCCCAGTGCTGACATTAAAGGCATGCGCCACCACGCCCAGCTTGTCTGTATCTTTTGATTGGGGAAATTGAGACCATTAATAATCAGGCTTATTATTGAAATATGCATACTGATTCCTGCCATTTGATAGTGTTTGATGTGTTATGGTGTCTTGCTCCATGGTTTCAGAGAGCCACTGAGATCAGGCACTATAAGGCAGGGAGAGATTCCCTGCAAAGTCACCTGAGAGGCCATTGTGTGAAGCAATGACGATGACCCCTACATTGCAATAGAAACCCCAGGATGGTGGGGCTTCCTGGGCCATGGGACATCCAGCAAGGAAAGCTATGGGTGTGGAGCAGAGTGAGCCCAAGAGAGAGGCTATGTGTGCCACAGGCAGCAGAGCTGAAGGAGTGGGGCTACCCAAGGTGGAGGAATCTGTCTACACAAGCCTTGAGAGCCCAGATGATTCCATCATGGGTCCCAGAGGCCGGAAGTGTCAGAGTTTGGTGTTTACCCTGCTGGATTTTGATCGTCTCACTCCAAAGCTGGAGACAAGAGATAAGGAACAAATACAAAAAAGCAAACTCAGAAGGATCAAGAGCCCAGGACAGGCCTCAGAACCCAAAGTCAGGAAACAGGAATGAAGACACTTCGCTTGGTGCCCAGTGAGAAAAGCAAAGACTCACGATGAGGCCTTGGGCTGTGTACGACTTTTATGGTTAAGGGGGGAAATGAGACTGTGACCTGAGAAAGGAGAGAAACCCAAAAGAGGGCCATTTTACTTATTTATTTTAAGGTTTAGTGAGACCCTATTAGATTAAGAGGAGAGCTCCTGCCGTGTGGAAGGCAGGAGAGGATAGGGAACCCACGTTGGAGTAAGTAGGGGTCCCCCCAATCTCAGCCCCACAGGACTGAGACAAGGAGGAATTACCAGAGCAGGGACCTGGAAGTTGAGGAGAAGTAAACAGGCAAAGAAAGAACTATTTATTTATTTTAGTTTTATATTTTTAATCTTTGTGTGCATGATGTGCCTGTGTATGTTCATGTGTGTGAGTGTGGGTACATGGTGCACATGTGCAGGTCAGAGGACAATTATAGGTACTGATCCTTACCTTTGACCTTGTTTGAGGCAGGATCTCTTGTTCAATGCTGCATAGACCAGGATAGTTGGCCTGAGCCTTCAGAGTTTCTTCCTCCTCTCCCTCCCACCTCACTGTAGGAGCATGGGAACTACACACAGCTTTCCCACGATAAGCTGGAGTTTGGCCTAATGTTGATAAAGGGATTCAAAGGCTCAGGAAAATTAGAATGCTAGAGTGGATATGTTGCGGAAAACCCTATCTTCCACAATGGGAGGGTCCAGAAGATGTGCCTTTCACTAAGTTCCAAAGAAATAGATTTGTGAGAGGAGCAGCAACATACTTGAAGAGCTCAATCATTGCTCTTCCCTGCATACCAGCCTTTACAATGGAAGTTTATAGTTGCTGAATTAGATGACTTCTATGCAGTGGGTCTAACTGGACCCCGTATAACAACTTGAATTGTCAAAGGTGACTGCACTCACCCTAATGGACAACATAGGCAAAGCAATGTTTATAATGGCCTGACTATGTAGACCTTTAGCACTAGCTAATTAATGATGGTGTTTCTTGAGGTGAAGTAGATAGGAAGACTACTACATAAATTCTTGCTTAATCTATATGAGCAGAAAAGTTCTGGAGAAAATGAATAAAGGGTTACTTTGAATTATAGCAACAGAGGATCATGGCCCTTAACAAATCCAGACATTAACTAGTATATAGACCCAGTATCCATCAACTGAAGGGGAGGTCATATTCCCTTGAGGAAGGACCCCGCCACAATTGCAAAAGTTTTAAAAAGTATTTCATTTTATTTATTTGAGACAGAATGGGTATGGCAAAGCTTCCTGCCATTGCAAACAAACTCCAATCACACACACCGTATTGTGCATCTGGCTTTGCATGGGTGCTGAGGCGTTGATCAACAGGCTTTGCAAGCAAGCACCTAACCACTGTGCAATCTCCCCAGCCACTGAAAAGTTTTAATATCAATGTCTCTCCCATACACACTGGTTCCCTGATCTATTATGGTTGGAAAGGCCATAGAAGTCGCTAGAGCTATCTTTACAAGGGAACATAGTGAGCCAAAACCAAGATCATATCCCTGGAGGGATTGCAGAGGTTAGGAATGATGCAGAGGTGGTGGTTCTGTGTGCTGTGCAGGCACCTCCCAGGAGTGGACAGCTACAGCATTACAGCGCCTTCCTGGGAAAACCACGAAGGACAGTGGCAAAGGGAAGTCTTCGCAATGGGCAGAACTTCAGGCAGTGCACATGGCTGTGCATTTTGCTTAGAAGGTAAAATGGCCAAATGTGCAAATATACCATGATTCATGGGTTGTAGTTGGATGGTCAAGGACTTGGAAGGAACACGATTGGAAAATTGGTGAGAAAGACATTTAGGGAAGAGGTATATGAATAGATCTTTCTAAATGGGCAAAAGATGTAAAGAAACTTGTGCCCTGTATAAATGCTAATTGAAAGGTGAGCTCAGCAGAAGCCTTTAATAATCAAATAGATAAAATGACCCATTCTGTGGATGGTAAGCAGACCCTGTCATTGCCCAGTGGACCCCTGACCAGAGGAATGGAGGACATATGTGGGCTCATCAACATGGACTTCCACTCACGAAAGCTGACCTTGTATTGTGGCTGAGTGCCAAGTATACCAGCAGCAGAGACCAACATGGGACCCTGCATGGTACTGTAGGGTGACCAGCCACCAACCTGGTGGCAGGTTGACTGCATTAGACCACTTCCACCATGAAAAGAGCACCATTTTGTCCTTACTGGAATAGATGCCTATGCTGAGTATGGACTTGCCTTTCCTGCATATAAGGATTCTGCCAAAACTATCATGTGTGGATTAACAGAATGCCTTATCCGCTGTCAATGCATTCCACACAGCATTGCTCCTGACGGAGGAACTCACTTCACGGCCAAGGAGGTGCAGCAGTGGGACGCATGCCTATGGAATTTGCTTGTCTTGCCACGTCTCCCACCATCATGAAGCAGTTGGTTTTACAGAACTGTGGAATGGCCTTTTAAAGACACAGGGATGGACCAGGGTTCTCCATGAGGTTGTATGTGCTCTGAAGCAGTGCTCAATATACAGTACTCTTTCTCCTAAAGCCAGGCTTCACAGTGCAGGAATGAAGAGGTGGAATGGTACCGTCCATCATCACCCCTAGTGGCTCACTAGTCAAATTTTTGCTTCCTGTTCCTACAACTGTATGCTCTACTGGTCTGGAAGTCTTGGTTCCAGAGGGGGTTAGTCGGTCTGATAAGAAGCACAATGAATATTCCATTGAACTGAAGCTAAGACTCCCCCCTGGTCACTTTGGGCTCCTAATGTCCTTCAGTCAACAGGCCAAGAAGTTACAGTGTTAACAGGGGTGATTGATCCAGACTGCTAGGGGGAAATTGGACTGCACCTCCACAATGGAGGTAAGGAAGAGTATGCTGAAAGTGCAGGAGATCCTTTAGGGTTCCTCTTGGTGTTACCATTCCCTGTGACCCAGGTCAATGGGAAACTAAAAGCATTCAATCAATGCAGGGTGATAAATGGCCCAAACACTACAGGAATGAAGGTGTGGCTCTGCTGAGGTGCTTGCTGAGGGGTGGAGGAAATACAGAATGCTAGTAGAAGAAGATAGTTACAAACACCAGCTACGGCCATGTGACCAGTTACAGAAGTGAGGGTTGCAGTTGCCATGTTTCTGCCCTATCTTGTTAAGTGTTTGTGCATAAATACGATTATTAAAGTTCTTGTGTTTTTTCTTCTGTTTCTTTATTTTGTAACATAATACCAATTGAGATAATGTCAATACTTATGTATTATTATTTTTTTGTTTTTGTTTTTGAGGCAGGGTCTCACTCTAGCCCAGGTTGACCTGGAATTCACTATATAGTCTCAGGGTGGCCTTGAACTCATGGCGATCCTCCTACCTCTGCCTCCCAAGTGCTGGGACTAAAGGCACGTGCCACCATGCCCAGCCTTAAGTATCATTAAACCTATGTTATTATACTTAAAAGTATGGGATACTAGATACTAAGCATTCCTCAAGGGACTTTTCCAATGTATTGGGGTGGGGGAGAGAAAATACTGTGCTTCCAGTTGTACATGTAATTCTGACCTTGTTATTATCTTCATTTGGAAATTAAGCATGGCACATGGTGCTGTAGTTTGGTGTCAAGTCAACAAGAGGTGAACTTGTGACTCATAGACTGAGCCTACAGGGTTCTCAGACTCTCGAGCCTGCCAGCAGCCACTGGCTGCCCAAGTTGGAACCTGTGAGCCAGTCTAACAAATCCCCTTTACAATGTGTCATTCTGTCACTTCTGCTCCTCTAGAGAACCCTGACTCATACACGCACCAAAATAAAGAATCCTCAGGTAGGAAGACATCTGCATAAAGACTCTTGTTACAGAGTAGATTAGAAAGGAGACTGGAACTAGCCTAAGTGCTTAACATAAATTAATGTACTAAATCGAGCTATATTCATTTGATGACATATTGCTTGTTTGGGGTTTGTTTGTATGTTTGTTTGTTTTTTCGACATAAGGTCTCACTCCAGCCCAGGCTGACCTGGAATTCCCTATGTAGTGTCAGGGTGAGCTCGAACTCCCATCTCTGCTTCCCCAGTGCTGGGATTAAAAGCATGTACCACCATGCTCAGCTTCATTAGGTGATATACTGAATAGCCATTTAAAAATTATAAAGATGGGCTGAAGAGATGGTTCGGTGGATACAGTGTTTGCTTGCCATTCCAGCTGGAGTTCCCGACTTCGATCCCCAGACCCCACATAAAAAGCCTGAAGCCATAGCAGGCTTCTGTACTCCCAGCCTGGGAATATATTTATATATATATATATATATATATATATATATGAAATTTAACAAAGAAATCAGACCCAGATGATACTCTAAAACACAGTTTCTATTGTACAAGCTTTACCAGGGAGACAGCACGAACCTGTCTCCTCTCTATCTATGCAGCTGCACCCTGCTTATATGTTATCTGGTTACTGCAGCCACAGACACAACACCCCTGAGCAAGCAGTTTTCTGTTCTACATTTGTATTTTCTTAGCACTGACTAGGGAATTTTGTGTTTGTGTCCCAAAGTCATATAACATTAGAAATTTATAAGCCACCAATAGTATAATGAATTCAAGATGATGTCAGACTGCCTGCCATACTGTCTATAAAACCCCTGAACTATCAGAGCTCAGGACTCAGGCTTTGGAAGTTATTCCCTGAGCCCATGTCAACATGAATAAATTTTCTGATTCTCCACTCTATCTCTGGTACCATCTCTGGGTGACCTGTTTCCCACAACATACACACACACACACACACACACACACACAAATTGCTTTAGCCTGTGGTCCTGAGAGAGAGGAAGAGGGAAGAAAGAGAAACTTCTCATTTACAGAAGCATGCCGGCTAAATTCCTGCACTGGCCTTAATGATAGAATTAGAGTTGCCATTTTGTAATCCTCAGTGTAACACAAATGTAAGCAAAGTCACATCAGCGAAGGCTTACACATTGTGTAAAAGGTTGTTGGAAGTGAGTAGCCAAAGGCCTGAGTAGATCACCCCACAGTGAACAATCAGTGAGGTAAAATGGAGAGAGATCTGGTGGACTGCAGCTTAACTAACTGATCAAGAGAGAGAGAGGGAGAGAGGGAAGAAGGAGAGAGAAGGGAAGAGAGGCGATAGGAAGGGAGTGGGAGCTTGGAACACTGCTTCTCAATAGAATCCCAATTCCATAGTGAAATATGTTTAACTGCAAGAATTTGGATCTAAGAGGAACTTGGCTGTGGTGGACTCAGCTTTGTGTCCCTGGCTCCTATCTCTGGCCCCCTGCTTCTAGGGTCTTACACTCTTGGGGTGGGGAGATAAAGCAAGAATAATAAGTACATGGTGCACACTAGGCATTGTAATTTTAAAATCGTTTATCCTTTACACTTATGACATCCTCCCTCCTTCTCTTGTTGCCATATCTGCTATTACTCAACTCATGTTGACTTCCTAGCTAGGGATCTACCTCTTGCATAAAATCTGTAGACTTGATTCATCTCATTTCTAAAACCTAATTTGATATATATATATATATATATATTTGTTTTTGAGACAGTCTCATATACTGGAACACATTATGTAGCCAAGGCTGGCCTTAAACTCTTGATCCTCTTGAGTTCTAGGATTACAGACATATACCACCATTCCTAACTTTTTTGTTTGCTGTTTTATTTTGTTTGTTTTGTGAAACAGAGCATCACTGTATAGCCCAGGCTAGCCTGAACTCGGGAATCCTCCTGTCTCAACTTCCCAAGTGCTGAAATTGCAAACATCTGTCACCATGTCCATCTCATTTTATAGTTTTTGTTTGTTTTCAAGATGAGGTCTCATGTAACTCAAGCTGGTATCAAACTCCCTATGTAGCTGAGGATGACTTTGAACTCCTGCTCCTGGTGCCTCCACCTCCCAAATGCTGGGATTACAAGTGCGAATTATCATGCCTGCCTCATTTAAAAATTTTGAGGGCTGGAGAGATGGCTTAGCGGTTAATGTGTTTGCTTGTAAAGCCAAAGGACCTAGGTTTGATTCCCCAGGACCCATGTAAGTCAGATGCACAAGGTGATGCATGTGTCTAGAGTTTGTTTGCAGCAGCTGGAGACCCTGGTATGCTCATTTGCTCTCTATTTGCCACCCCCCCGTCTCTCAAATAAGTAAATAAAATAAAATATCTTAAAATTTTTTCGGGGCTGGAGAGCTGGCTTAGCAGTGAAGGCATTTGCCTGCAAAGCCAAAGGACCTTGGTTCGATTCCCCAGGACCCACGTAAGGCAGGTGCACAAGGGGACGCATGTGTCTGGAGTTCATTTGCAGTGGCTGAAGGTCCTGGTGTGCCCATTCTCTCTCTCTCCTTGCCTCTCTCTCTAATAAATAAATAAAAATAAAATTTAAAAAAAATTGAAAGTCTGTTCAGACAGTCCTAGTGCTGCACACCTGTAATCCCAGCAGTCAGGAAGCAGAGACAGAAAGACTGCCATGTTTTCAAGACCAGTCAGAGATACCTAGCAAGACTGTCTCAAAAACAAACAAGCTAACTCATATGCATTAGATCACTTAATCTTCACACAAGGGCTATCATTACCCTTCCCACAATAGGATCAGGGGCATTGTCTTGGCTATAGCTGGCTAGAGTCCACAGCTGTGAATTCCTGGCTGACGACTTTTCTTCCCATTCACATTTAGTGATCGTGAAAGCCCTCACATACAGATTAACTAGATCCTTCTTTGGGGGCGTGTGTCATAGCTTTTGTCCACCTTGGAGCATTAGTTAGTATTTTAAGATACACATTTTTGAATGTGCACCTGCTGTATTCTGTATTATACTTCATGAAGCAAGAAACAGTATCAGGGTGTCAGTGCCTTCTACAGCCCTACTAGTCAATGTGTAGTTGGGGGTCAATAGTACTTGTATCATCTATCGGAAGTAGGAAGTCTGGAACTGCACCCCAGCTGGATCTGCAGAGATTATAATCTGCAATTTAACAGGCCACTGTCCCCCACCTCCCACAGGAGATTTGTATCCACATTACAGTTAGAGAAGCACTGTCCGAATCCAATACATATAACACCAGCATTTGCACACAGTAGGAATTTAATGAACGTTTTAAAATTATTTATTTACTTATTTCTTTATTTGGAAGAGAGAGAGAATGGGAGTGCCAGGGTCTCTAGCTACTGCAAATGAACTCCAGATGCATATACCATCTTGTACATCTGGCTTATGTGGATACTGGGGAATCGAACCTGGGTCCTTAGGCTTTGCAGCCAAGTGACTTAACTGCTAAGCCATCTTTCTAGCCCCTAATAAACATTTTGAAACTGGGAATCTTGGAAATCCTAGGAGATTTGCTGCCTTCCCATCACATATTTCTCCACCAGTTTTGAACTCCTTCTTCAGTGGGGCCCCATGTAATTCTGCTCTGGCAAAAGACAGCTATGAAAGCCAGGCATGGTGGTGCACACCTATAAGCTAAGCACTTCTAGGGTGTGACAGAGGATCACTGGTTGAGGCCAGTTTGAGCTCCATAGGGAGTTCCTGGCCAGTCAAGGCTACAAGGTGAGACCCTGTAGTAAATACAACAAAAAGTAGTAGGATATTCTTTCTGTCTTTCTGTCCGTCGGTCCGCCCGCCCGCCCGCCCGCCCGCCTGCCTGCCTGTCTGTCTGTCTAGCTGGAGAGGTGGCTTAGTAGTTAAGGCACTTACCTGCGAAGCCAAAGGATCCAGGTTCGATTCCCCAGCCAGATGCACTAGGTGGTACATGCATCTCGACTTTCTTTGCAGTGGCTAGAGGGCCTGGCATGCCCATTCTCTTTCTCTCTTTCTCTCTTGCTCTCAAAAATATCTAATATATATGGCTCGGTGGTTAAAGGCTTACTTGCAAAGCCTAACAACCTAGGTTTGATTTCCCAGTACCCATGTAAATAAAACCAGATGGATCTCTCCCCACTGCCCCCCTCCTGTCTCAAATAAATAATAAAATAAAAGGAGTGGGAAGGCAGTGCGGAGAGCGAAAGTGGTGAGATGAAGCCCTTTCCAGCAGAGCAAAGATCAAACGTTGCCTTCAGGGCTGCAGTACTTCTGTGAGCAATTGGCTTCATTTCTAAGACAAAAATGCCCAACACTTGAGCATGAAGCAGCACAGAGCCTCAGGAGGATGAGGGGTTGGTGATAGACAACAGTGCAAGTGTTTCTAGACTTGATTGATTGACTTGTCTGTTTCCATTCTGTCACTAATGTGACTGATATGGCTTGAAGGAATTTCTTTCAGTGCACGGTGCTGCTCACCTGCTGGGGGCGTGGGGTGGGGGTGGTTTGTGCGAGTGGCTGGCAGGTAGAGGGCGTGGAAACCAAAGGGGAGAAAGACAGTGGGTCTCTAAGGCAGTCGATTCTATGAGATATTTTTGCCTGGATTGAAAAGGTTTGGGTTTGTGCAGTTCGAGTCTTGGGACAGGAGGAGTAGGTAGCTGTAGGTCTCAAAGGGAAAGGCAGTAACAGACACATCTACTAATAGTCCCTTTTCTCACCCTTCCTAGATTTTTCTAGAATGTTCTGGGTCTCGAGGCCTTGGGGTAAGGAAGAGAGACTGCAAGTGCCTGGCGGCTCCTCTTTGGCATCTGGCACTAGCTGGGCAGGAGCGGGAGAACCGGTGGGGGCCAAGGACACGT
The DNA here is from genome assembly GCA_036346955.1 of Dipus sagitta. Lineage (NCBI taxonomy): Eukaryota > Metazoa > Chordata > Mammalia > Rodentia > Dipodidae > Dipus > Dipus sagitta. The sequence goes on along the minus strand of CM070779.1, from coordinate 85,848,505 downwards.
GGACATCTGCCCCGTCCCGCGGTCTCCCACTCACTTGCGGCTCGTGGCACGGGCCGGGAGACGGCGCCCCTCCCCTCCCCGCTCCTCCCCTCCCCTCCCCTCCCGGAGGGCGGAGGGAGTGGGCCCGGGAGCGCGCGGAGCCCCGCCCCCCCTTGTTACTCCAGCCCCGCCCCCGGCGCCCGGCGCAGCTCCGCCCCCGCCCCCCGCCCCCCGCCCGCGCTGCCCGGGCTCAGTGCGCGGGCCTCATGCTGCTGAGCGGAGCTCCTCCGGCGGGCTCCGGGCCCGGGCCGCGGACGCAGGGGGGCGCCGGGGGCGGCCCCGGGGGCGCCCGCCGCGGGGCCGGAGGCGCGGGTCCCGGTCCCGGAGGGGGCGGCAGCGGCGGAGTAGCGAGGTGGCTGCGGGAGCACCTGGGCTTCCGCGGGGGCGGCGGCGGAGGAGGAGGAGGGGGCGCCAAGCCCGCCCCCCCGGAGCCCGACTACCGGCCCCCGGCGCCCTGCCCCGCCGCGCCCCCCGCGCCGCCCCCGGACATCCTGGCCGCCTACAGGCTGCAGCGCGATCGCGACTTCGAAGACCCTTACTCCGGGGGGTCGTCGGGCTCCGCCGCCCCGGCCACCCCCGCCACCCCCGGCCCCACGCCGCCCCCGCGCCACGGCTCGCCCCCACACCGCCTCATTCGGGTCGAGACCCCCGGGCCCCCTGCCCCCCCTGCGGATGAGCGGATCTCCGGACCCGCAGCCGGCAGCGACCGGGTGAGTCCGCGCCGGGTGTGGGCGGAGGACGGGAGCGCTTGGTGGTCGGGGGTCAAAGATTTGGAGGGGGACAAAGGTGGCCTGGCCGAGGCCCGGCTTTAGCTGTCACGGTTTCTGGCGGACACCACCTCAGTCCCCGACCCACCTTTGTTCAGATTCTCCTCGGACTCGTGGGAGCCCCAAACTCTGCCCCTGTCTCCTGTTATGGCCCCTTGGACTTGGTCTGGTTCCGGATTCTCCTGTCCGTTTCGCAGCCCACCCTCATCCTGATCCCGGAGTCTTTTTTTTTTTTCTCCCCTAACGGGAATTGAGAAGCATCCATTCGCTCCCACCCCCACTCCTTCTTACTGGTTTATGGTCTTTGTGCCCTCCTGGGAGCAGTGGCTTCTGTGCCCTTTGATCTCTGACCCTTCCCCCAGGGCGAACCTGCACAAAGCATTCCCTCTCCCCCTCCTCCCTGCCCCTTGCTCCCACCCCTTCCTGGAGCCCCCAGCATCCTTGTAGGTCGGAAGGCCTGGGAAAGCGGTGAAAAGCTGGGATTCTCAGTGTTGGACACAGCAAGAGATGGCCTTTGCTTCACTGGTGGGACAAGAACGGTGGGCTGTTGTTCTCCCGAGGCCAGGATGGACATTTCTCTTGACCACTGGGACACAGATCCACTCCTTCCCTTGGTCCTTCAAGTGCGAGAATAACTTGGTGTTCAGTACCTGTTGCCCAGATGGGGCCAAGCAGCTGAGTCCGTTCCTCTCCTCTGGGCCCAGGTTCATTCTGAGAGAGGCTAGAGCCATTCATGGGTCTGCAGATACTGGGGTAAGGAGGAGAGCCCTGCAGTTTTTGTTCCCCAGAACACCTACCTTTCCTCTTAATCTTCCCCTCACCCCCAGTTTTCTAGTCTCCTCTCTCCCTGGGAGAGTGACAGCTGGAAGCCATCCCCAGACCCCTGGCCCTAAATCCTGGGATGACTGTGACCCTGTGGCCCCTACTCCCAGTCCCACCAGAGCTCAGCTCTGGGGTTTAGTCCCCTCTCAGCAGAGAACATTTTCATTTGATCTGAGAGGAAAGTTGATGTTGGAATCCTCAGGTTCCAGAACTGAGTGAGGCTTTCCGCCCAGAGAGCGCCATTCTGCTGGGTTTCCTGAGTAAGAGAGATGTGTCAGGCAGGGTCAGAGCAGAGGCCCCAAATATGTGAATCATTGTTCCCACAGTTCCTGCCACGGAGCAGAGCTGCTGCCTGTTGTGGGCCAGCATCTTCAGGCTGTAGAGGAAGGTACAAGGGTCGTACTGTTGCCCTCCCTGTTGTTGTGCGATGTGGTGGTGGTGTGGCAGTGAGACGGGGGAGAAGTGAGGCCTTGCACTCCCCACTCATCAGTGACTCTCCTTCTCTCTGACCACCGGCTATTGGCACATGGCCTAAGCTGTCCTTGGCTCTTCTCCCTTCTGTGGCTTAGAACGACCTAACAGGCTGCCCACCAAGCTGGGGGTTCCTGCAGGACAAGAGCCATTTCCTCCTCACGTCTGCCTCTCCTAAGTGTCTGACACAATGCTTGGCACAGAGTGGACATATATATGTCCTGAATGGTGGCTATCCACTCCCAGGGTGGCCTAAGGCTCAGCCACCCTTCTACATTTTCCCAGAGACGCCCCCAAGGAAGGGACTGTGTCCACACAGGCAGACCTTTAGCCTTTTCTTGCCGAGGGCATACATGCTTCAGTTTGGGTCAGCTCTGTGACCTGTGTACCGTTCAGACCTGGGGGACCAAGAGCTGTCTGACTCCTTTGTTAGCCACAGAGACAGGAATGAAATCCAGCAGGCTCTCCTAGGAACCACACAATCTGTGCTTTCTTTCGAGTGCGTGATGAAAAGGATCCAGGGTGCCATCTGAGCTATCCCAAGGGCAGCAACACTGTCTCAGGCCCTGACCTATAGCGTCCTGTCATTCACAGAGCCACTCCCCACTCATTTAGAAGCAGAATGGGAGCGGTCCTATAATATTCCCCTAGGAAAAATCAAACCAGACTCGGTGCCCATAAATCTAAACCCCAGTGCCCAGGCACCGCTTGTGCCTACTGAATGACCCGTGTGCAGAGATCATGCACAAGCTGCCTCTGGATGTAAGCTGCCCCGCTGAGCAGCTGCTTCCCTCTTCTCAGCTCTGCAGGGTCCCTGGGATTGTTGCTTTGGGGTCTCTTGGGGTGAAATGGGGACTGGGAAATGCCTTTGGTTGGCTTGCTTCCCCAAACCTTGTCCTAGAGCCCAATGGCAAGTGCTAGGGCCAAGGGGACGGGTTACCACCTCTGGGAGTGGCTGGTCTTAGGATGAAATGGGTGGAGGTGCTTCTATGCCAGACCCAAGAGATTGGGGGCCCACTGAGTCTGGGGGCAAGAGAGAATGGGGACTTGAACAGGCCCTGAGGCCCAGGAGGCTCAGGACCATTAACCTTCTCCATGTGCAATATGCTGGCTGTCAGCCATACCTTGAAACTCACTGGTGTAACTGGCAGGGACACAAGGCTAGCCATCTGGCCAGGCCTGGCAGGGCAGGTGCGGGAGCAGCAGGAGTGGAGCCCTGAAAGGGGCAGGCAGGGCCTCACCAGATGGCCCCAAGAAGAGCTCCCTCTGGTGCTGGGCCCTCTTCCCACCTCCAGGCTGTGCTGGCAGAGGGTCCAGAGAGCTGGGCCTTCCTTATATTTGCTCCCTTTTTTTCTAAGCTTCAACAGGAAAAACCTGATCTAATTAGGGAAGGGGATGGATCTGGGAATGGATCTGATTTAATGAAGCCTGAGTTGCCTGTCACATCTGCACAGTATGTCCTCTGTGTCCATCGTGCCAAGGTGGGGGAAGGGGGCAACCTGACATGGACTGTAGGAATAGTCAGGACTGATTGAGACAAGGGCTTTTCCCCTTAACTTGTGGTGGAAGTCCTAGGGTTCTGAAGCTTCCAGACACTGTGTGCAGACACTTCCTATTTTTCTGTGGAAAGGCTCGTAGTTCTCAGATTCTTACAGAGGTTTATAGCCCCCAAAACACATGATTGAGAACTATTTTCCATTCATGAAAACTCTTTCTTGTTTTTTTGAGTTGGGGTCTCTCTGTCTAGCTCAGGCTGACCTGGAATTCACTATATAGTCTCAGGCTGGCCTTGAACTCACAGCAATCCTTCTACCTCAGCCTCCCGAGTGCTAGGATTAAAGGGGTGTACCACCATGTCAGGCAGAAATTTTTTTAATGTTTTTATTTACTTATTTGATAGAAAATAAGAGAAAAAGAGAGAGTGATGAGAATGTGAATGAGAGCACCAGGGCTTCTTGCCACTGAATGAACTCTAGATGCACACACCACTTTGTATGGCTAGCTTTATGTAAGTACTGGGGAATCAAACCTGAACCAGCAGGCTTTGCAGGCAAGCACCTTTAACCATTGAGCCATCTCTCCAGCCTGAGAAATATTTACTTATTTATTATTATTTTGTTTTTACTAACTTTCCATGAGTTTGTTTGTTTTTTAACTTTATTTTATTTTAGTTTTTGATTTTTTTTTTTTTTTTTGTGGTAAGGTGTCACTCTAGCCCAGGCTGGCCTCAAACACATGACAATACTCCTACCTCAGTCTCCTGAGTGCTGGGATTAACATCATGCACTACCACACCTGGCTTTGCTATGACTTTATTTTTTTTTAACTTATTTTAAGTTTTTTTTTTGTGGAAAGCTTCCATACATTTACACAATGTACCCTGTTCATAATTCCTCCCATCATCCTCTTTGTCCGCCTCCCCTTCTGATATCTCCCTCCACTGAATTTCTGCTTCCCAACTAGTCCCTCTTCTATTTTGAAGTCATCATTTTTCCTCTTTTGCCCTCACATTCTGCAGGTCTTGCACAGGTAGTGTCAGCCATTGTGAGGTCATGACAGTCAACGGGAAGGAGGCTTTAAGCTCAGCATGTGTGTGTGTGCACACATATGCCAGGGTCTCTTGTGACTGCAAGCAAAAGCCTGTCTAGCTTTACATGGGTGGCTGGGGATTGAACCCAGGTCATCAGACTTTGCAAGCAAACACCTTTAACAGCTGAGCCATCTCCCCAGCCCTAATACTGAGATTATTTCAGTCTAGATGTACTTCATAGACAACATCCACATAGCTTGGATCTTTCAGGCCCATTTGGAAAGGAGTGAGCGACCGGGAAGAGTAAGTAGGGCAAGAGGTTGGAGGGTCCTTGGTCCAACAAGACATTCCTGCCCTGGTGTTGAAGAGGAAACTATGGGGAAGGGAATGAGAGAGAGGGAGCAATCCAGGGAAGGGATTTTTCTGGCCTGGTTAGATCTCTTAGGCCTTGGTGGCCCAGGCTGGCCATTTATACTATCACTGGTGCTTCAGAGATGGCTGGGCCCATGACTACAGGAGGATTGTAGGGCTGGCCTGTCAACTCTGCCCAGTACTGCTCCCTCACACTGCACTACTGAATCTGCTTGGAAGACATCTCTGCTTTTTGGCTTGGCCAGTAGCCCTGTCATTCTGCCTTTTGAAAGCTGGTGATCATGGATAGGAAAGGTAAGCCGGCTGGGCTAAGCACGCTCTGGCTGTGGCCTAGTGCTTGGAGGGGAAACTGCTGCCCAATCCAGTTGCCCTCATCCCAGAAGCAGCATATTATGCTAGTGCAAAGCCCTGCGTGCCGTGGGCTTGTGTGTACCCCACAACACCTTGTGGTGCTTTGCTCCAGGGAGCTTGTTTCATGTCTGTTGGTATGAGCTCCTGGACGACCAAAATATTTAATCTTTTTTTGGGGGGGGGGTTCGAGGTAGGGTCTCACTGTAGCCCAGGCTGACCTGGAATTTACTATGTAGACTCAGGGTGGCCTCAAACTCACGACGATCCTCCTATCTCTTCCTCCTGAGTGCTGGGATTAAAAGCGTGAGCCACCATGCCTGGCTAATCTTTTTTCCTTAGTAATATAGTGGCTGGCATTTACTGAGGATCTTTCTTGTGACTGGCACCATTTTGAAGCAGCTGATGTATATTTGGACCTTTACAACAACCTGATAAGGAAGATTCTATCCTTGGGGTTACATGGGGGAACTGAGGCACAGGAAAGTTAAGCCACGTTTACATGGTTTCTCAACTAGCAAGTAGTAGACCTAACGTTCACAGCCAGCGGCCTGACTTGGGTTCTGATTCTGGAAGCATGCATGCAGCATACACTAATGAAGAACTGAAAGACTCTTAGAGAAGGAGCAGGAGTCATTCTGTGCTGAATTCAGCATTTGCAGAGTGCTAGGGCCCATCGTGGGCCATGCACTCCAGAGTCTTAAAGGGGTGGCAGCATCATTCAGCGTGTCTGTGATGTTTGAATGCCTTGTAAAAGTGGCATTTGTCTTGTAATTATAAAAGGAAAAATAGACGATTTATTTCATGTTGGAGTTCCCCAGGCAGAAAAAATAAGAGGGCATTCCAATCAATCCAGTAAATAGGAATAGGCACAAAAATTTGACCTCGGGAAAATAACTACCCACGCTGGTTGATTAATGGGTTTTCAGTAAAAAAGGGCTTCCATGGTAAACTATCTTAGGGAAATACTAAAGTCAACAAAATCAAACTGCTAAAACTAATTTTTTTTCCTCCAGTGCTAAAGATAGAACCTGGGTTCTTGAGACACTAGGCCAGAACTCTACCACCAACCGATATCCACAGCCCCTAAAGGAAAATTTGAATCTGCAAGTAGAGTAAAGTGAGTTTTGGAAAATCCCGTTACAAGGCACTGAGAGTTGGGAGGCCTAGGTCCCAGTCTTGACTCTGCTGCTGACAAGCTATGTGCCCTGTAGAAGCAACCCAAATTCTGAGGTCTTAACACCTGAACATAAAAGATTATCATCAACTGAGCGTAGTGGTGCACACCTTTAATCCCTGCACTCAGGAGGCAGAGGTAAGAGGATTGCTGTGAGTTCCTGGTCAGCCTGGGCAAGAGTGAGACTACCTCGGAAGAAAAAAAAGATTATCATCTGAGCTAACATTTATTGAACACTCACCCCTGTCAGCCTTTGCACTGAGAATTATTCAGACTCACTCTACCCTTCTCTGCAGTTACCATCCTTATTCTGTAGCAGAAAAAGACACAGGTTCCCAGACATTAAATGTAAACTGAACTGGGCATGGTGACGCATGCTTTTAATTCCAGGCTGAGGTAGGAGGATCACTGAGTTTGAAGCTAGCCTGGGCTACAGAATGAGTTCCAGGTCGGGGCTAGAGTAAGAACCTGCCTCAAGAAAGCAACCAAAACAACAAAGCCGTAAATGTAAACAGAAGTGGAAGAGATGTGTGGTTGCTCCCCTTTACGGCACCCCGGGAGCCCATAAGTAGGGTGAGGAACATGTTGCCTGGCCCATGCAGGGTGGAAGACTGAACCGGATGGTGGCCTGCTAGATGGCTCAGGAGAGGCATGGTCAGGAAGGAGAGTCGAAGTGTGACAGCTGCTCTGGGAGGGGCACTGCCCAACCCAACAGATGCATAGCAGAGTACTGGAGACAGCCTGCTAGATAGGTAGGAGAGGGGACAACACAGGACCTCTGGGTATCAGCTAGTTTACCTGCTTTATTTGGGAAGATCTCAGCATTTCAGCTGCATTCTGGTGCCTTTTGAACCCTTTTCTGCCCCTCAGCCAGAGGCTTTGGTCCCTATTCAAACAGATTCTCCTGAGAGCCTGACTACTGATCAGTCAGAGGTCAGCATGACCAGGGATCTGGAAATTGGTATTGCTTCTAAGGTTAGAGCCTCGGGAGGAGGTCTTGTAGGCCGACAGTAAATATGCATTGAGCATCTATGGTGTGGTAGGCCTGTGATGGATGCAAGATAGAGCAGTGCGCACATCAGAGGGAGTCACGGGGCCACAAGACAACACATTGTGGTAGGCCAAAGGTATCAAAATCGTACAGGGATGGTCTCCCTGTAGGCAGTGTATCCTCCTTACAGGCCTGGAAACACTGAGCAAGAAGGCCTGGGCTCTAACTATAATCTTTTGTGCCCTGGATGGGCACTAGGCCTGCCCTTCCCAGCTGCCATCTTTGCTGCCACTCCTGTTCTGGACCTTGTGGGTAGCTCGCTGGGTGCTCCAGCCCAAGGTGTGTGTGGTGGGGGAGGTCAAGAGCAGAGCTTCCTAGAGTAGGGTGTGGATGCAGTAGTGGAACAGAAGAGCCATTGAGCTGCCCGCAGAGTTGCCACCTGCAAGCCCACGGGCACAGCCAGCTGCCGCTGAAGAGGCACACCAGCCTGGGAGGGGTCATGGCTCCAGGCCCAGAGCTGCATGGAGAACTGTGCTCCTGAGAGGGGTGGAGGGACCCTGGAGTGGGGTTGCAGGAGGGCTGCTGAGGGCCTGGCTGAGCTGTCACCTCACCGAGCAGCTTCTTGGAGTACAGCCTCACTTGCAAGGAGTGTTCTTTATAACCCCATCCTACCATAGGTGTTTTCCTACCCCCTCTTCTGAATAAACTGAGAAAAATGTTTCCTCTGTCCATTCCTCCTGTTCTATGTGAACAGCTTTAACATAATTACAGAGAGTTCTCATGCTCTGGGTATTTAGCAGTAAACATGGCCCTGCCTTCAGAAAGCTCACAGTCTGAAAAAAAAAATCCAGTAAAACAAACATTGACCACAAAGGTGATCAAAGCCCAGCACAGAGGCACTTCACAGGCCTGAGGGAATATATAAGGACTTCTCCACCCCCCACCCCCACCCCAGATAGTGTCTCACTCCAGCCCAGGCTGACTTGAAGCTCACTGCGCAGTCTCAGGCTGGCCTTGAACTCACAGGGATCTTTCTACCTCTGGGATTAAAGGCATGTGCCACCACGCTCAGCTAGAAGGGCTTTGTAAGAACAAGTCTTACTTATTTGCACAATACGTGCACACCAGGGTCTCCTACTACTGCATTTGAACACCAGACATATGCCACTTTTTGCATCTGGCTTTCTGTGGGGGCTGGGGAATTGAACCTGGGCTGGCAGCATTGCAAACAAAAGCCATTAACTACTGAGCAATCTCTTCAGCCCCTGAAAGGGTTATTTGAAGGAGTGAGGGGGAGAGTAAGGATTGATTGAGTAAGAAGGAACAGGAAAGTGATCCAGACCAAGAGGAAGTCATTGAAGTAAGAAAAAAAAGAACATGGATACAGAGCCTTCAAGGAGCTGTGACCCAAAGTGCGTGTCCAGAAACAAAGGAAAGTAGAATAGTGAATCCTGTAACTTCAGACTTCTCAAAGCACTGGAGAGCAGGTAGAAGGTTGGAGGATAATATGTCAGGTGACTCAGACACTTGAGTAGTTGCCACCTGAGTTGAGACTGAGCGCTTCCTGGCAGAATCACCAGCAATGAGTGGGGTTGTGGGTGCCACTGGCCTGATAAGGAAGCACCTGGGGGGCCTTGTGGTGTGGTGAGTGGATTTCTTTTCTCTGCTTCCTACTGGGGAGAGAGGTGGTGGTAGAATGGATTTTTCTAGTGCCTACTGTATACAGGTCGCGTACTGAGACAAAAATGAGAGCTCCAGGCTAGCCAGCGACTGGTTATGCTAATGTGGTTGTGAGATGCCACAAGTAGAGAGAGGGGAAAGACAGGGTAAAGGAGCTGAGGGCCCGAGTGTAACAAGGTGCGAGCTGAAGACCTGAGGATAAGGTGGAAGGAGCCATTGGAAGTACCTCTGACACCTTTAGAGGGGCTGCAGTAATCGAGGAAGCATGCCAAAGGGATCTCAGGTGGATTTGGTTGCTTTTCTGTCGTTACGGGTCCCCTACGACAAGGTGGCCACTCCATGGTTCCCAGCTCAGCTGGTGGTTACAGCTCTGATCCAGCTCAGAGCTAAAGCTAAACTGCAGTTTGGTGAAAAACAGGAGTGGCCTATCGCCTTGCCTCAGGTCTTGGAGCCACCTTGTATCCCTGACTGTGACCCAGTACTTCTGGGCTCCAGGGTGCTGGCAGGCCTGAGTGGGCTGGGCTGTGTCTCCACCTTCTCCGCCCCCTAGGAAAAGCCCCTGCCCAAATTGGAGAAAGGCTCTATTGTCCTCAGTCCGCCCCACCCTGAGCACCTTGGGTGCCTTTGAAGGGTGTGCAGCTTGTGGTTACCCTGCCTTCACTGGGAGCAGGAATCCAGGGTGGCCAACAGCCATTTGGGTGAAGTGGAGGGTTTAGGCAAGGCATTTCCTGTCCTTGTCTTCTGAAAGCCAGGGATTTCAGTAGTGCCTTAGGGCTGCCCCAAGGCATCTCTCTCCCAATCTTAGTTCCCCCATTTAAGCAAAATGGTCTGGGTATGTTGACCCCTAACTGCCCTAGGCCTACAGTCCTCCCTCCCAGGGAGGTTAATGATAGCCACATGATAGGGACCCTGTAAGGATCAAGTGGAATGATGACAGTGATTCTCCACTTTCTTCTTGAAGATTTGAGACTGTATTTACTAAGCACCTGGAAGTGTAATGGTGGGCATGGACTATGTAATCTCTGAGTTGCCTCACTGCTCTGGTTGCTCTTTATTTATTTATTAGAGACAGAAAGAGAAAGAAAAATGAAGGCAGCCAGGCAGGCAGCAGATAGAATGGGCACGCTAGGGCCTTCAGCCAGTGCAAACAAACTCCAGTCTCATGTGCCACCTTGTGCATCTGGCTTATGTGGGTACTGGGGAATCAAACCTGAGTCCTTAGGCTTTGCAGGCAAGTGCCTTAACTGCTAAGCCATCTCTCCAACCCCCTGATTGCTCTTTAAACTCTGTCTTTGTTCTCTGAGTTCATCCCCTCTGTTGAACCACCAGATACAGACTCATGTTCTGCTTGGATCCTGAGGCTGGCTGTAATATCCTGGCCATTTAGCCTAAATGCTAAAGATGTTTCACTTTGGCAACCTAGGGGTTGGAGCTACAAGGGAAGAGTCTGCCTGAGGCTCCAATTTTAAGGCAGCCTACCCAAGACTTGCTTTCATGGATGGCCTTGCGGAGCAGAGCTGAAGCCCGTTCTGTCCTTTCCCCACAGCTGGCCATCCTAGAAGACTATGCAGACCCATTTGATGTTCAGGAAACAGACGAAGGCTCAGCAGGAACTTCTAGTGGTCCAGAGAAAGTCCCAGAAAATGATGGCTACATGGAGCCCTATGAGGCTCAGAAGATGATGGCTGGTAAGTAATGGGTCAGGGGAAATGTTTCCTGAGACCAGGACCCTGAGTCTAAGAACTGATGGTTCCTAGGAACCATGGAGAAAGTCTTTGCCAGGTCCTAAGAAGGATGGCTACTGCCTTCAAGATAGAGCAGCTGCTTATGGTGATATACACCTTTAATCCCAGCTTTCAGGAGGCATAAGTGGGAGGATCATGGTAAATTCGAGTCCGGCCTGGGGCTACAGAGTGAGTGCCAGGTCAGCCTGGTCTAGAATGAGACCCTACCTTGAAAACCACCTCCCACCCAAAAGAAAAATACAGGAGAGGAAGGTGTAACTGTGAGACCTGAAGCTGTAGAGGAGACCATGGAACCAAAGTTTAGATAGCAGTGGACATAGGAAGGACAGGATAGTGGTATGGGTTGAGGGTCAAACATCCCCAAAAGAGAGTCACTAGCTTTTGGTAATATAATGAATTTGAATGATATGTCAAAGTAAAACCTATTCATTTTTTTTTTTTGGAAACAGAAACGCACTGCATAGCCCTGGCTGGCCTGGTACTACCAGTGTAGATGAGGCTGGTCTTGAACTTGTTTCTGCCTCGTGAGTGTTAAGATTATAGCTGTGTATTATCATGCCCAGCCCAATTGTTGAGCTTTTAAGGGGCCAGTAATCAAGAACTCTTTCTTTCTCCGAGCTTAGAAATAATAAAGATTAAAGTGACAACATTTTTTTTTTAGCTGATAAAGTTGATTGAAAGACATCACTTAGCTATGTCAATACAATGGACTTGTAATATTTTGCCACAGAATTAAACATTCCCACACAGGCTTAGGCAGCAGAGTAGCTCTGGGCCTCTATTCTGGGACAAGACACTGCATGCATGGGAAAAGAAAATCAGGATTATTCTCTCTCTTCAAAAACGCAAAGCTGAGAAAAGACAATGAGCATTCACTGGGCAATCAGATGAGCCATTCTTCCTGCTTGAGCAAGGTGGGTGAGGGGACAGAGAGCCATTCGGAGTGTCATCTCAGGAAAGGTATTCCATGGAGCCTCGGAGACATGGGCTTGTGAGACGGAGGTGCGTCCTAGCAGGAATCTAGATTTGGAGAGACAAGATTCAAAGTCATGAGATAATGACAGTGAACAGATGGGCTTTAGAGAACGAAATAGGGTCAAGTCCAAGGAAAACAGTGTAGAGGACAGAAATGGAGAAAGAGAGAAGGTGGCTACCCCATTTTAAGTCTGAGGGGTGCGGACCATGAACTCCCTGAAATTACATGTGGAAGTTGAAGTGCACATTTTTTCTGGAGAGTAGCTCCATGACTTTTTTTTTTTTTTTTTTTTTTTTTAATAAGATTTGCTTTGGAGCCAGTGATCCTACAAAGACATTCACTAGCTCTGGAGAAGGCAGTGAGTTTGAAACAAGGTGATGTCAAAATGAAACATCTTCATAGCCATGGGAACATGACTAGATACAAAGGTACGGTGGTGTCATGAGACTGGAAGAGTTCGAGTGGGAAGAGATAAGATCTGGCCTTGGTCCAGGAGAGTATCCAGGAGAGGAGACCAGTGGGAGGGATTAAAGAAGATAGTCCACAAAATTGACTTGCCAGAGGGGATAGCTTCAAGAAGGGGATGGTCAGCAACAGAGATCAGTTGGAATGTAACTGGAAGTAACTAAATGACTGGAAGAAATGGAGCTAGGAAAACAAGGAGGAGATGAACTAGAGGAGGACTGTGCCTCAGTTTCCGTAACAGACCAACTTCCCAGCTCATGCTGGCCAGCATGGGCATCCTTTTTCTGTTTTATTCTGGCATTCTGTCACTTCCTCCTGTGGGCTCTGCTTTTGGAGCCCTGGAAATGTTTTGAAGATGAGGACCCAGGATACATGGCTGCTGAGTTCCCCACAGCCAGAGCTTCTCCTGTGACAGAGGCCTGGCAGAGGAGCACTGCCAGTGGCTGGGGCCAGGACACCAGAGTTGAGCTTGCATCTCTCTCTTTGTCCTGGCAGAGATCCGGGGTTCTAAGGAGATGGCAGCTCAGCCCCTTCCTCTCTATGATACACCCTATGAGCCAGAGGAGGAGGGGCCCAGCCCAGAAGGTGAGGGGTTACCCTGGCCCCGGGAGTCTCGCCTGCCTGAGGATGATGAAAGGCCCCCGGAGGAGTATGACCAGCCATGGGAGTGGAAGAAAGAACGGATTTCCAAAGCCTTTGCGGGTAAGTCTTGGGGAGAAGGCAGTTCTGCTGGGGCCCCTGAGCAGCTTCTTGGGCTCAAAGTGGAACTCCAGGGAAGGGTAGTTTTGCTCTGTACTACACAGCTGGGGCCTTGGGCAGTGTGGACACAGTACTGTGTGCAGGGCCAAGGAGCCGACATGGGAAAGGGTGGAGGCCTGGCCAAGTAGACCATCTTTCCAAGGCCAAAAGGCTTGGGCTACATCCACCTTTTGTGGGCTGATTATATTTAAAAATAAATAAATTCTGATACCAAATTATGAGACTTGTGGCATATCTTAACTTTACTTAACAAAAGAGGGCACTTAACACTTCTAACAGTGAAAATAACCATGGGTATAAGCTGGATCCCCCTGTAAATGGTAGGTCCTGCCAGACCAGGGTTGTCTGGCCTCAGGGCATTCCTGACTGCAGAGGGAGGTTGTGTGGAATACTCTGGTCGCCGAATGAAGATCAGGTTTCTTCTGTCCCAACCACACCACTGTGTCCCAGGCCCAAGTCCACTATGGAAAAGTATATGTTGGCAGTCTGAAACGGGTGGAGCAAGGGCCAGTAGCTGGAAGAGGGTTTCATATACCATTATTTCATTCTTGCTCCCATATCCCCTCACTCCTCCCTAGACAGGGGGCTAAATCCTGCAGCTCTCCCACCCTCTGTCCTCCCCACCCTGGCAGCCAGACTGGGAAACCACAGGTTTCTGATTTGTTTCCTGTAAAGGGTACACCATCAAGGATGGGCTGTTTATCTCTAGAAGTCTCCTTGGAGAATCAATACTGTTTGGATTGCTTAATGGGAAAATCTATGTTCATCATTAGGAAACCTCGTTAGCAGGCCTGCAGCTTCTGGCGGTGTCAGTCTTCTCTGGATTGGGAGGATTCCGTTAAAAAAATAAGTCCACCCCCAAGACCGAGTATTCCAGATATCCTGAGACTATGTCCCATTCTTATGCTTCTGAGTTCCCAGGCTAGAAGGAAGCAGAGAAAGGGAGAGCAGCAGTGTCAGAAGACCATGAGGAATGGGTATGGGGGAGGTGTGGGTAGCTGCCAACTCTACTTTGTCACTTTGCCTGGTCTGGATGGTTCCTGGAGGCTAGTAAGGAGTGAGAGGTAGGGCATGGTAGAGCAAGGCTCTGTGCTCTGATGCTTGCCACCCAAGCCTCCCACCCTTTCTTTGATGAGGCCAACTTGGATGGTCAGTGTTCATTCAACTCTGCCCTCTGGGGGTCCTGTTCCTTTCCCAGAAACTGCCCTTGGCTCTGCTTCTAACCCTTCTCCTTTCTAGGTTGCTCTGTGTCCTAGCTCTGGGTTTTAGTGTCTCAACCTTTGCCTGTCTGTGTCTGTCTCTGTCACTGTCTGTCTTTCTTCTCCCTTTGCTACTGGCTCCAGTTGACATAAAGGTCATCAAAGACCTGCCTTGGCCTCCGCCTGTGGGACAGCTGGACAGCAGCCCCTCCCTGCCTGATGGGGACAGGGACATCTCCGGTCCAGCCTCACCCCTCCCTGAGCCCAGCCTGGAGGACAGCAGCGGTGGGTCCTGGGGGGGCTTGTGGCCAGGGTAACATGTCCTCTCATCCCATAGGTCCTGTGGGCTTGGGTTGACTAGCAGAGAGGTGGGGCAGGGTTTGGAAAATCCAGAAAGAATCCCTCTTATGGAGGGAGGGAGTGTGAAGAAACAAAATGCACGTTCTTTCCTCCCCAAAGTTGGGCCGAAGGTATTTCCTCAGGGAGGCCCCTTTCTAATATGTACCACACTACACCACAAGGATGCAGTCTCACCAGGCATGTCATGGCTCATGCCTATAATCCCAGCATTCCAGAGGCTGAGGAAAGAGTTCAAGGCCAGTCTGGGTTGCTACACAGTGAATTCTAGGCCAGCCTGGAGCTAGAGTGGAGCCTTGTCTCAAAAAAGAAGGAGGTGGTAGCCAGGGGTGGTGGCGCACGCCTTTAATCCCAGCACTCGGGAGGCAGAGGTAGGAGGATCGCCGTGAGTTCGAGGCCACCCTGAGACTCCATAGTGAATTCCAGGTCAGCCTGGGCTAGAGTGAGACCCTACCTCGAAAAACCAAAAAAAAAAAAAAAAAAAAAAAAAAAAGAGGGAGGTGGAAAGATGGCTCAGTGGTTAAGGCGCTTGCCTGGAAACCCTAATGACCCTAGTTTGATTCCCCAGTACTCACATAGAGCCAGATGTGTAAAGTGGCACGTGCACCTGGAGTCCATTTGCAGTGGCTAGAGGCCCTGGCATGTCCGCTGTCTCACTCTCTCTCTTTGCCAGGCATGGTGGCATACACCTTTAATCCCAGCACCCAGAAGGCTGAGGTAGGAAGATGGCAGCAGTGAGTTCCAGGCCAGCCTGAAACTACATAGTGAATTCCAGATCAATCTGGGCTAGAGGGAGACCCTACCTGGAAAACACACACACACACACACACACACACACACACACACACACACAAAACGACAACAACAACAAAACAACCACACTTTTTAACATTTAAATTCTCTTCTTTGGGCAGAGCTTTCCTGACAAGTTCTACCTGAGGTGTGTGTGTGAGGGGGAGCGGTTACTGACAAAGGGGAAGATCTAGTCCTTTCATCTGGTGACTGAAGGATACTAGGGCTTGGAAGTGCAACATTCAGAGAGAAAAAGAAGGCACTGAGTTTTTCTATACACTTTCTTGTTTGGTCAGAATGAGCACTCAAGGGGGGAGGGGTGCCTGTATATGCACAGGTATGAGCACTTATTCATACATTCATGCATTATTCATGCATGAGAGTTGTGGGTATTTTGTAAATGCTGGATGGAAACAAGTGTTGTGTGTGTGTGTGTGTGAGAGAGAGAGAGAGGGAGAGAGACACTGAGGGTGTCCTGCAGGCTCAACTGTGAAGCTGCCCTGGTGTTGGGTGGAGGATTGATAGGGTAGAGCCACCACCACGTGGACTTCTGTGGGTGGGAGAGGGGAATCAGTGGGCAGCGACCTTGGGGTGGAGAGGGCGGCCCTGTCTGGCAGCTTTGGGCTGGATTAGCCTGTTAGGATGGCACCAAGGGGAATCAGATAATTGTTCTCAGATCGATAAGTCATTTCTACCGAATGGCTTGGCAGGGTGATTTGGAGAACGGTAATGAACTCTGAGTGGGAGAAAGAAACAATATTATCAGCACTGAAGCCACCCTGAGGGGGATGGGAGAGGAAAGGCAGCCAGCTGCCCCTGAGGGAGGAAGCTTGAGTGGTTTCTCATGTTGCTGTCCTCCTCTGCCACAGTGTGGACTGTGAGGCTCCATGTGGCACCAAAGCCCAAAATGATGTGCCTAGAACCAGTCATGCCTGTGAGCATTCCCTCTCAGAACATGTCTCTGACCCCTTTGGGGGCTTGGAGGAAATAGGGTAGGGCACTGGCTAATCAGGAAGGGGTCTATCCCTAGGGTTCCCAGAGTCCATGACCAATATGTTCCCTACAGCTCAGTTTGAAGGACCAGAGAAGAGCTGCCTATCACCTGGCCGGGAGGAGAAGGGGCGGCTACCTCCCCGACTCTCTGCAGGGAACCCCAAGTCAGCCAAGCCCCTAAGCATGGAGCCCAGCAGCCCCCTGGGGGAGTGGACAGATCCAGCACTGCCTCTGGAAAACCAGGTGTGAGTGTCTGTGTCCAGCCGGGGACTCCCTCCCCCGCCCTCCCCTCCTGGCACTGGCTTCCCTGCAGGGGACACCCAGAATGGGTGGGCCTGGACAGCGAGGGACCCAGCAGAGATGCCCCTTTGCTCTCTCTTATCCTCAGCTGGTACCACGGGGCCATCAGCAGAACAGACGCCGAGAACCTGCTCCGGCTGTGCAAAGAGGCCAGCTACCTGGTGCGCAACAGTGAGACTAGCAAGAATGACTTCTCCCTCTCCCTCAAGTGAGTGGGGATGGCTGCAGGCAGAGGGCACAGCAAGACAGGAGGAAATTCCAATATTCCTCTGATGTCTAGCCAAGCCAGGAAGCGCCCCTTTCCCTGTGACCACCGTAGGTACTGGGGAACCCGAAATGCCCGAGGCTCCTCAGCCTCTGCTCTCCAGGAGGAAGCACTTTAGCTGCCGAAAGGTTCTGTCACTAGCTGTGTGGCTCGGGCCCCTTAACCTGTCTAGGCCTCGGTTTTCATATAAGGGAAGGATTAAATGAAATACAGCACCTGACTAAGTGCTTTGCACCCAGCACCATGGTAAGTGCTTAATAAATTATCGTTGTCATCATTATTAATGGAAACTAAAGATGTTACAGAAGCACAGACAAGTGGATGAGAGAGTCTACAGGGTAACGTGGGGTTGGGTCCTGGGAGAAGGGCAGGTTCCTCTTCTGAGTGAGTAACTGCATATGGAGGGGGGAGGGGGGACGGGGGAGGAGCTTTAGAGGGTCCTGGAAGAGTGGCCAAGGTCTTCCTTCCCAAGAGCAGCTATGCACAGCCCCACCTCCCACGCTCCTCAGGTGGGATGGCCACCCCTTCTTTTGGTAACTAGGAATTCTACTCAGCAGAGCCTATAGCCTATATGAAGAGGCCAGGTGGGGTGAGGTGTTCATTTACTTCCATCACCACTGGGGCATCTGCACTACTTCCTACCACATTTCTTGAGGACATTAGATACTGGTGTACCACCCACATCAAACAAACATCATGTACATCAAACAAATCTAATAGATAGAAATGTGGGACTACTAAATTGCATACATTTGGGGAATGATGATTAACTTCATGAAAAAAACCCAGGTGTGGTGGCACACTCCTTTAATCTCAGCACTTAGTAGGCAGAGTTAGGAGGACTGCTCTGAGTTTGAGGCTAGCCTGGGACTACAAAGTGTGTTCCAGGTCAGCCTGGGCTAGAGTGAGATTCTACCTTGAAAAAAAAAAAAAAAAAACAAGCAAACAAAAAAGCCCAGAAAAACAAAGCACCAAATTAGAGTTAGATAACCTGAGTTCTATTCTAGGGCTTGATAAAACTAGGAAAATCATTTAGTCTAGGCCTCATGTACTCCTTGCAGAATGAGTTGGTAAATATTCTTCTCACATTCTAGGAGTCTGTGAATTAGAAAATCAATAGGAGATTTCAGAAAAATTCATTTGTCAAAAATTTGATTTATACAACTATTTAGATGGTGCATTTCTTTAAAAAAACATAGTTTAGGGTTGGAGACATGTTTCAGCAGCTAAGATCACTAGTATGCAGGCATGCGGGCCTGAGGAGGCCTGAGAAACCACTTGGTTTCAATACCCTGGACCCACATAAACAGCTGAGCGTGGCCACACACTTCTGTAATCCCAGTCCTGTGGGAAGCAGAGACTAGAGAATCACCAGGTCTCATGAGAAAATGGCAGGTTCTAAGATCAATAAGAGACTCCACTTCAAGCAGTAATGGACAAAAGAGTAATGGAGGGGAAACCTGACATCCCACTTTGCCACCTTAGGCAAGGACACACACATACACATTACACACACTCAAAGAAAATTGTAGTTTAAATTCATGGAGCATACAAAGCAGTGTATATACCATGTCCAAAACAACTGCCACTGCCAGATAAATCTCTTTTTTATACAGATAAAATAGATTCAAGGAGGTGTGTGACTTGCACAAAATTATTAGCTAATAATTAAGTTCCCAAGTTGGAGTGTGGTGACTGGTGCCTGGGGTCTCAGTTACTTGCAAAGCTGAGGCAGAACTCCTTGGGGGGGATGTGGGGGAGAGGAACACACGCAAATACAGAGATAGACAAGGAGAACCACCAAGGTCTGGCTCTAGAGTAGAACTGAGCAGCTGAGGGGGAAGGGGCTGCCTTAGTCCAGGGAATAAAAGGGGAGGCAGGCCAGGATGTCTGCTCCTGCCCTAGCTGATCTGGCCCTGCCAGCATCAGTCTGCCAGGACTTTGTTTGCATATAAATGGTTTCTCTGAAATACAATTATGGTTTCTGTTCTCTCCCTAATGGAAGGGCTTTCACTGGTAATTAAACAGCTTCCTCAAAAAGCCTTGCCAGCCCTGGCCTCGTGTCCCCACTAAGTTCACCCCCCAGTTTCTCAATGATGGGCCTAGTGAAATAGATTTAGGCAGAGCCTTTCTTTGTACCCAGGCAGATGAGGGTAGTAATGAGATTTGCCGGCCCCACTTCTGGAGTGGAGAGGACTTGGATGGAGATGGCCGCCTCACAGGTGATATATATTCTCTTACTGTAGAGTCCTTATCTCATGACCACAAAGAATTAGACACACACAGACGAGGAGATTTTATTGAGAAAGTCCAGAGTGTGAGGCATGCATGTTTAGGATTTTGGCCAATATCCAGAAAGGAATGGTTACACTTTTTGAGCTAGAACTCAGAAAAGTGGGCAGACTTACAGTGTAGGTCTGCAAACAATTGCATCAAAGGAGAGTTCTGAGAATATAAGTACATTATCTTATTAAGGGGATAATTACTCATCCCATCTCCATAAACCTGTCTTCAGATGAATCACCTTTCCTGGCCAGGTGATTGACAGGCTTACTTTGATTAAATTAAGGGAGGGAAAATAGAATGTCTTTGTAATTTTGTGTTTTTGGTAGCTTAGAATGTCATATTTCTACCCAGGGCCAGAGGTAGAACTCAGATTCTGTTCTTGTAACCAGGAGTAACTTTCCTTTAATGGACCCCAACAAAACTTTGATACTTCACCCTCCTCTCCTCTCTTTTATGTGGTATTTTAAATCTTACGGAGGGTAAAGTTGATCATGAGTGAGGATCCTCAATGGCTTTCAAGCCTGCTACCTAACAAAGGTCCTGTTTCCAACTCCTTAAGTTTCTAAGCCCTGCTCTTGCTGCCAAGTGGACTTAGGCCATCAGCAAAGTCAAACTCAAAGCTGCATCAAACATTCCTTAGCCCACGCTTGCGTGTAAGTTTCAGACCAAGGGCCTGGAAGACCAAGCCTGTGGTAGTCTGGACAATTGTTCTTGTTGAGTGGCTTACACCTTTTCTCTAAGGTTGAGGTGGGGGAGGGGAACATTGGGGAGTGGTCAGAGCTTTGCACAGTGGGTCTGGAGGATGATAATATAATAGATAATATCACTCCAGGCCAAAAGGCTGGATGGATGAACTGAGGACTTGATGCAAGACCCAAATAGGAAGAGGGTGAAGGGATGTCTCCGGGAGGCATCTGAGGATTTTCAGATCTAGGGAACTTCTAGAGTAGCTTGATCGTCACATTTGTTCACCCTCCTTTCTGCCAAGGGCATCCGTGTCTCCACGCGTTACCAGGAACCCCTTAGAGGAGCTGCCCTGTAGTTTAAGAATGAAGGCAGGGCTGGAGAGATGGCTTAGCGGTTAAGACGCTTGACTGTGAAGCCCAAGGACCCACCTAAGCCAGATGTACAAGGTGATGCAACACAAGGTGGCTCACACATCTGGAGTTCAATTGCAGTGGTGGAGACCCTGGCACGCCAGTTCTCCCTTGCTCTCCATCTCGTGCATTAAAAAGGGGGGTGGGGAGGCTGGAGAGATGGCTTAGTGCTTAAGGCATTTGCCTGCAAAGCCAAAGGATCCGGGTTCGGCTCTCCAGGACCCATGTAAGCCAGATGCACAAGGGGGCACATGCACCTGGAGTTCCTTTGCAGTGGCTGGTGTGCCCATATTCTCTCTCTCTCTCTCTCTCTCTCTCTCTCTCTCTCTCAAATAAGCAAACAATATAAAAATGAGGATAAACTGGACTTGGCCACAGAGGCTGAAGTACTTGGATCCCAAGATATGAAAGTACTAGTCACTCCCCTTTTCAGCAGCATACACGCACACCCTGTACACTCAGTGTGCACACACTCGGCACACGGTGTCCTCACCCCAAAGCTCACAACAATCACCCCGATTGCTGGGCTGACCTCCATCATTTCATCCCCATTAGTTTCCCACTCCCAGCTAGCTTTGGTGAATGAGGATAGGGAGGGTTACTGGATTGCTGGGTGGGGGAGTGGGATGAGCCCCCGCACTCACCAGGGTCTCTTCTTTTCCTAGGAGCAGTCAGGGCTTCATGCACATGAAGCTGTCCAGGACCAAGGAACACAAGTACGTGCTGGGCCAGAATAGCCCACCCTTCAGCAGTGTCCCTGAAATCGTGCACCACTATGCCAGCCGCAAACTGCCCATTAAGGGAGCTGAACATATGTCCCTGCTGTACCCCGTGGCCATCCGGACTCTGTAGATGTGAGGCCAGGGGCACTATGATCTAGACTCAGCTGTGTCACCTGGCTGAGGGCTGTCTATGAGTCTTCCCAAGGACCTGATGCCACAACCTTTCTTCCCTTACTCTGGGATAAAGATTCCTTAATTTATTGTGAAGGGGAAGGGATTCTGGGCCTTGGAGTTGGGGATAGAGGAAAGCCCGGAGGGAGGGGGCCTCCAGCGCCTCCAGCCTCATGAGCGTTTAATATTGGCAGCTCCTACCCAAGGGCAGAGGTACTGACCTGCCCCACCAGCCTCTCCCTACTGGGGCATTGCGGGGTGCAGCAGATACAGCCCCCCAACCCTGAAGGGCCAGGCCAGAGTCTAGTGCGGGGCTTTGGGATACGCTGACCCCGAGGGTGGAGACCGCATGGGGGCTGGGGAGAAGAGGGAGGTCCTGGGCCGCCCCGCCGGGCTCCCGGCCAGAGAATAAAACCCAGATGCTGCCAGGCTCGGCCGCGTGGTGCTTGCGGCGCCGCCGCCCGGGCTGACCCGGGAGGGAACGGGAAGCGAGCTCGGGTTCCGTGTGTAAATCCGCTCTGGGGCTGACCCCGCCCGCCCCTGGTGACCAGCGCTTTCCGAGCATCGAGCTCCTTCCTCTGACGACACGGCAAAGCATCTTCCTCCGGGGCCGGGGGCACCCGGGGCCGCGCCCAGCGCCGCTCCTCAAGAACGCGCCCCGCTTCCTGCAGACAGCCATTTGTCGGGGAGGAAGGGGGCGAGGAGACAAAGGCGGGCGGGACGACGGCGCCCCCGCTCGCGGGCCCGCGCCGCCTGCAGGGCCCCGCCGCGCTTCCCCCGGGCTCCGGCCGCGCGCGCCCCCTGGTGGCGGCGCCTCGCCGCTCGTCCGCCGCGCAGGGCCCCCACGTGTCAGCGCCTGGCCCGCAGCCCGCCCGCGCCCGCAGCCCGAGCCCGCTGACGCCTGTGGGTCCAGACCCCAGCAGCAGTCGCAGGGCAGGGCCGAGCTGAGGGCAGACGGCTCCAGGCCCGCCCTCCGCTCCACAGACAAGCTGAACAGATACGCCTCGGTGTCAGACACCCTCAAGGGACAGCGGCCCTGCCGGGACAGTCTGAGGACCTTCAACAAAAGCCAACCGTGCAACTCCTAAATGTGTATGGGGGAATTCTGATCCAGTGATTGTGTCTCAAAAGTGAGGATATACCATCACACACATGTAGGAATTCAGTGGAGGGAAATAGAATCACTTGAAATCGGGCAGTTTTTAGAAATTCCTTCACAGAGGGTTGACATTTTAAGTGACTCGAGCATCCAGCCATGAGAAACTGGGACTGAAGAGTTTAGGAGACGGGCTCATCTGTCTCCTCACCGTCATCCTGCTGCCTGGAAGGCCCGTGAGGGTGGGGCCCATTCACCTCGTACTATTAGCTAGGAGTAGCTGAGGCCCTGAAGCAAACCGGGCCAACTGTGGCTTTCTACGGATTCCCGCTGTCTGATCCTCTCTTCCCTCCGCCCAGCCCACCTTCCCCAGAGACCCCACCTCTGCTTTTTCTGATCACAGCCTCATACTAGCCACTCTGAGGGGCCCTTTGTCCAGCAGTCCTGGGCTTTGGAAGGACCCTCCAGCGATACTGGCAAGCCCAGGGAGATATATAGACTAGACCAGCAGGCTTGCTGGGTGAGTGGTTTCCTGTGCCTGTGTTTCACCCTGTCCCGAGGCAGGAAAAAGAGGAGAGGAGGAGGAAACTTTTTTAACGGTGGGAAAGTGATTTATTTGTAAAAGAGACTACTGAAATTCAGAAAGGAGGGCTGAGGGGCACTGCACTGGACAGCAGTTAGTCCAGGGTCTGAAAACACTGTTCAGAATTTTGGGAGAGATTGGGTGTGCAGTTAGACTGAAGTGCTGAGAAAGGGTTTCTTTAAATGGGTCCAGTCCCTACCCACTTAAGACATCTGCCAGCCCTTTTGAAAGTGAGGAACCCAGAAAAGGGGACAGTCTGGGTGTGGGGAGGGTCCTAAGATGCCAGCATCTATGCCCAACTACTTCATCCTAAGACTCCCAGTCCTGTAAAAACACTACTACTTGCCAGAGTGTCTAATGAATTACTGTTTCTCCTTAGCCTGCAAATAGGTTCACTTTGCCCCAAACCAATAATGTTACTGCATCGTAACCTTTAGTTCTAAACAGTGCCCCGTTTCTCCAGACAGACATATTGGCCCTAGAGTTTCCCTAGCCTACATGTGACAACTGAGCATGGCCAGCCATACCATGTCGTGAGTGGGAAGGGGCCAATGCTGAGGCAGAGCCACTGGGCAGAGAGCCTAGAAGTTCTCATAATGGTGGGAGAAATGAGTCCGGTCCTGTCTGTTGATGAGCTGACAGGCTTTCTCCACATTCTTGGTCATGCCAGGGGGACCACAGCTAAATACCCCAATCTTTCGGACCTGTTGCGGGAAGAAGAGGTAAAGACTTATGTGTTGTTCATTGACAGAACTAGATCAATATTCAAAGAGAGGGCTAGGTTCATGTTTCAAGGTGTGGGCTAGCTCCTTGTTCATGTTCAAGACTACCAAGAACCCTAACTGTTTCTGATAAAGGTTTATTTGTACCATGAATGGCGAGGGCTGGTTCACACACACACACACACCCACCCCGCCGCCCTGGGTTTCACTCTAGCCCAGCCTGATCTGGAATTGAAGTCTCAAGGTAGCCTCAAATTTAAGGCGCACCTCCTACCTCTGCCTCCCAAGTGCTGGGATTAAAGGCATGCACCACCATGCCCAGCTGGTTCACCGTTTTTGAGTCTATGTAAGTACTAGATTAGTGTTTCTAATAGGGGCTGGCTTAATCAGTGGACTTGCTTTGTTTTGTTTTTAAGAGAGTAGTAACCAGGCCAATATTCATGCTGAAAATTAGCTCCATGTCCAGGGGAGGATGGCTCAGTAATAGGCTTGAGTTTACAGTGGGGAGTACTTCAGTTATTGAGCTCTTATTTTGGGTCAGTGAATTATACTTAAGAGTGGGAAATCCGTGTTGCCTACCTATTGCTTTCCTTTCCATAACCCACCAGCCTTTCAGAGCTTCTCAGCAGCACTTCCTGCCCCTGGAAGCGTTGCCCTGGCCCCAGATGATAAAGCTGAGGAGAACGTGCATGGGGAAGGGACTGACCTGGGGGTGGACCTCCTGCAGGGAGTTGAAGAAGGGCTCAAAGGGGGGTCGGCCAAAGTGAGTGACAGACCGCAGGCCCGTGAACAGACTCCGGTTCAACACCTTCTGGAAGTGCCGCTCACAGATGTACTGGAGAAGGAGTGGGAGAGAAAGGACATAGCCAGGCACTGTTAACAGCCAACTCTTAGCCCTGATGGTGGCCCACCTGCCCTGGCTTGGCCAGCGTTGACCTACCAACATGGTGGTCCTGAGGTCAAACTTCTCAGCCAGCTGGGTGATATAGATGTGCACAGATACCAGGTCGCGGTGGTCATTCGCCTCCACCTCCCGGATGATGTCAGCCAGCCACTCGAACTGCCGCTGGGTTCTGGTCACCCAGATGAAGTAGATCTGGTAACACATGCTGGACTCAGGACCAGCTCTGCTCTGGCTCCCTACACTCCACGTGCAACTCTTCCTTCCGACCTCAGGCAGCTTATGCCTGTGCCTAGACTGCCTGCAGACGGAGTGTATGGGACACAGCCAGGCTAAGGCCAGAGACAGGTTGTCCTTGCATATGAAGAGGTTGAAGTGAGAGGTTGGGCCAGGACAAAGGACTCTGATTGAGCTGAAGGTCTATTGGGTGCAAAGTAGCTTTCTCAGGCTGAGCCCATCCCACAGCTCCCTCCCAAGAGCCCTGCTCTGGCAGGAGGCTGCCCACCCCTGAGAAGCTGCCCAGAGGCAGACCTCATACAGCAGCAGCCTTGGAAGCCCCAAGCTGCCTGGAATGCCCTGAAAGAGAGCTTCCCCAGGGAAGTTTTCAAGAAGGAAAAGTGAGGTGATGTGGGGTAAGGAGTAGATGTAGAGCTGGCGCTGGACAGAGGACAGGAAGGGTGCTGTCACCCTCTGAGTGCTGACAGTATGTGGACTGGGCCTCTGCTTGCTGCATTCCAGCACCCCTGACTCACCTGCCAGGCCCAGACAGACGAGCAGGGACCTGCCATTGGGTCCGGGCAACAGCAAAGGGCCCCCATGTAGAGGGGGCCTGAAGGCTTGGACTGTGCTCCTAGGGCCAACCCAACCCATGAGTCCTGCCTTGCCACCTTCCCTCCCCTCGTTCCTGAGACCTTAGCCAGTTTCACTTGTGCCCCACCCCAAGGGTGCCCTTCCCACTCTCTGCCAGCAGTGCTCCAAGGATTGGCCTCCTTTATAGGAGAGGATGTATTTTTGTTTGTCTCACCTCCCTCCAACCCTGCCTGGAGGGATTCCCACAAGCAAATCCTCTAGGAAGCACTCCACAGCTGAGGGAAGGAGCCCTTGGAAGCCAGACAGGAACCTATAAACATCGTCAAGCCAACTCCGTCTTTTGGCAGCTCCCTAACTCACCACCCACCTCTAGACTTCAGGCCAACTTTTCCTTGCCCAGCTTTCAAGGAGGAAAGCAAAAGCAGGCAGGAGACACAGAAGGGCACAGTGCTGGGGAAACTGGGGACTGGTGGAGAGACTAGGCACTCACCTTCTTGCAGAACACTTGGCAGCTGACTGATGACTTGAAAACCAGGTCTTTAAGGATGGAGGCAAAGGGGGTGACCCCAATACCCCCTCCCACCAGCACAGACACCTCAAACTTATGCCATTCCTGGTGGCCTTCTCCAAATGGCCCATCGAGGTACAGCTGTAGGGAGGGCAGTGGTTTTGAGTTTGGCTTGGCCATTGTGAAGCCAGACACGGTAGGCAGGGAAAGCAGGTCAGGAGAGTCAGGGGGGCACAGGGTAGGGGCTTGGGTTTGTGGTAGTATAATTAGGGGAGGAGAGGAACACAGTGGGGAACCTGGTGCTGCCAAGGAGATGGAGGAGCATGTGGCACATCTGGCCTGAGTCTGGATACCTTTGGGTATCTTGCACAGGTGCCACCCGTTGGGGGCGAGTAGATCTCCCTGAGGCGAGTGGTCCAGGGTCCTGCCACCCGGATGTGCAGACTGAGTGTGTCCTCGTGAGGTGCAGACGTCAGTGTGAAAGGGTGGTATTCGGTGGTCCCCAGAGCCAAGCAGGCAATCCGCACCCACTGCCCTGACTTATATTCAAAGCCCTGGGGGCGCTGGAACTGCAGGTGGGTAACTCCTGGGGAGGGATATCACATGAGGCTGCTGACCCCTGTAACAGTGTGGACTCCAGAAAGTGCCCTCCCCGCCCCCCCAACCACAACCTCAGCTCTGCTTCTGGACTGTGACAAAGGAGGCATCCCCCCTCCAGAAGCTTACCCCGGGAGGTCAGTAGGACAAGGAGAAGTCCCGCCTGGACACCTCCACTCTGTTGTGAGAAAGGCTCAGGACCACTGGCAAAGAACATTTCTTACCAGATTCCTCCTCCCAGCCACCCTCAGGCCTCTGTCATCTCCACTGGACCAGGCCCGTAGACTGGATGGTCCAGGCACTGCCCCTGCCCTGTCAGCTGCCTAAGGAGCCAAGTTGGTCCCCTCATTGACTCCAGGCAGATACCTGAAGGCAGAAGCTCAGCCTTCACCACGCTGATCTCCACCTTCTTCCGGCTTAAGCTCACCAGCTTGTCCCCCACATAGATAAGTGCTGGGGCCAGGAAGAACATCTGGAATCGGGGCAGCTGGATCAGAGCAAAGCTGCCGTGGATGATGAGCTGGACGGATCAAAGAGTACAGCTTAGGCCTTACACCCCACCTCTTTGCCTACAGGTGCACACAATCTCCACCTCACCATGGACCAACTCAACTCCCTCCAGGTTATAAACAACATTCCCAACTCCATCCTCCAAAGGATGGAGTTCTTTCCTTCATCCTAGCACTGCTCCAAACCAATCCAAATAAATGCCCTCCTAGACTCATGCAGTTACTTAGATTCTACAAGGCAGCCAGTGTGAAGTGTGTGTGTGAGAGAGAGAGAGACAGAGAGAGAAAGAGACAGAGAGAGAGAAGAAAGGGGTGGGGATCTTGCTATCATAGTCCAGGCAGGCTTTGAACTTGTTCGGTGGTCCAGAGTGGCCTCAAATTTATGGTAATCCTCCTGCCTCAGCCTCCTGAATGCAAATGAACTCCAGATGCATGTACCACTTTGTGCATCTGACTTTATATGGGTACTAGAGAATCGAACCTAGGTCCTTAGGTTTTGCAGACAAGCACTTTAACTGCTAAGCCATCTCTCCAGCCCTTTGAAGTGTTTTTTGTTTTTGTTTGTTTTTTTAAATAATGTCCTCACCAGGCATGGTGACTCAAGCTTTTAATCCCAGCACTAAGGCAGCAGAGGTAGGATGATCACTGTGAGTTTGAGGCTACATAGTGAGTTCCAGGTCAGCCTGGGCTAGAGTGAGACCCTACCTTGAAAAACCAAAATAAAATTATAATAATAATATCCTCAATATAAAAAGCTTTAGTGGACTTCTCATTGAACTACAAACTTTTGCAGTACTATCCTCTGCCTGCCAACCGGTTGCTCCTCTTTTGTTTCTCAACTGCAAGTCTTTTCTGCTTCAGGAACTTTGTACCTGCCATTCTCCTTGCCTCAACTGTCCTTCGTCTGATTCTACCTTCTGCCTCTTTCCAGGTCTCAGCAGAAATAGCTCCTCAGTCCTTGCCTTGGTGCCATCACATCTCTCTGTTAACTCCATCATCTGTCATCATCTGTCACCATCCACAATCACTTTTTGCTCACTCATCTACATACTGTTACTTTCCCAACCAGACAGAAAAGGTCCAGAGACTTTTTCCAGTCAAGTCTCAGCTCCTGGAGCACCTGCTGAGCACATGGTAGGCACTCAGTACTTGTTGGGGAAGGGAGTTTCCCAGGTTTGTGCTACCTTAAACATTTTTTTAAATTTTTATTTATTTATTTGAGAGTGACAGACACAGAGAGAGAAAGAGAGAGAGAGAGAGAGAATGGGCGATGGGCGCACCAGGGCCTCCAGCCACTACAGACAAACTCCAGACGTGTGCGCCCCCTTGTGCATCTGGCTAACATGGGCCCTGGGGAATCGAGCCTCAAACCGGGGTCCTTACGCTTAACCACTAAGCCATCTCTCCAGCCCTGTTCTACCTTTTAAGGCTAAGAATATATCCCTACTCCCCGTTTTCCATGAAATAGCTGGCAGGTATGTCCAGCTCTGGTCCTTTCCCTAACAGTATGTCTAATGTGGCCCCATGTTACCTTCCTCTTCTTCCCATTCACTTGCTTAGGAGTCTGCTTCTCCTCAGGACCTGCGCATGTCGTGTACACTAGCTGCATAAATAGCCAACCTCCTGGCCCCTCCCTCCCTTTCTTTCTCCATCCCTCTCTCCTTCCCTCCTATCCTCCTCCCCTACTCTACTTCCTTTGTTCTTGCTTTTGGTACTGCTGGGGATTGAACCTACCACTGAGCTATATCCCTGGCCTTTTCTTACTCTTTACTTACAGACAGTCTCAATAATTTGCCCTGGCTGAACTTGAACTCATTTTGTAACCCAGGCAGGCCTTGAATTTATAATCCTTCTGCTTCAATGTTCTGAATAGTGGAATTACAAGCATGTGCCACTAGGCCCAACTACAAGGTCTCCTTGTAGATCATGCCCTGCCCTGTCTCAGCAGCCTGTGACACTAGTGACCCCCCCCGCCCAGCCTTGCTGCTACCTCTCGCTATAGCAGTGTTCTACGGGTTTTCCTTCTTTGCCTCCCCAGTCACTCACCCAGCTCCTGTCCTGGCTCCATTCCTTCTGCCACACCCAGTCATGGGTATTGCCCAAGCCTGGCTTCCTCACCCTCTGCCCTTTTCTGCGTTCTACCATATTGCGCAGCTTCTCAGAGCCATAACCGCTGTCTCAGCTGCAGACTCCGCATGTCCTGCCACGACCTAATCCCTGTGGCCACCTACAGCCAGGCCTGTCTGCTCTGTCCCCTTAACCCTATCACCATTCTTACTCCCACACCTGTGCTCATGCCCTTCTGCCTAGATCCTGCTGCCTGGGCTGCTCTTCAGTTTCCACTCAGCCTTGTCTCTGTTTAGCTTCTCTCCTGAAGCCTTGGCCTGAGGCCCATCTTCTTCCAAAGTCTCCAAACTAGTCCAATGTAAGTTGAACTTTCATCCATGATTTCCTACAACTTACTGTTGGGACACTGTTCATAATCAC
This sequence comes from Dipus sagitta, assembly GCA_036346955.1. Lineage (NCBI taxonomy): Eukaryota > Metazoa > Chordata > Mammalia > Rodentia > Dipodidae > Dipus > Dipus sagitta. The sequence continues at coordinate 85,818,968 of CM070779.1, read as the reverse complement.
TCCTGGTATGAGTTATGAGTGTGGCACTTATCTCTATAGCAAATCTCAAGATCCTAAGGGCAAAGATGTTAGCTCCCAGTGGAGACTAGGCCTCCCACGGAGCTAGTACCAAAGAGACCCTCACGGATAGCTGTTCAGCTAAACTTGGGTCTCTCTGGAATCCCTTTCCCCAGCTGAGGGTTCCTATATTTTTTGAACCATTCACCACAAAACTAACTTAAACCTCCTTAAGCTATTTTCTGAACTGACTGCTTTCTCAGAGTACCTTTCACTGTGGAGTTCACACCCACCCTCAAGGCTCCAAAGCTTCCAAACAGATTGAGTACAAAGGCAGGGTGACCTCATACTCCTCTGTTTATACAGTCCATTTTGTTGTTGGCTTTCGTTTTAAACCACAGAGTTGCTGCAAACTCCTAGTTGGCTGAGGAGCCTGGATGGTGGGCATTCCAGTTCCTGAAGTCTTGGCTCCAGATGAGGAGCCTAGACATCTTTCCTTGGGGCCTCTACATTAGGATCCTTGTTACTTTCCTTTCTGCCCAAAGTCAAATTCTTTCCTCAACCTGCTATGATAAGTGGGAAGAAAGTGCTTAGGCCCTGGCCCCCTGACCCCCTGACCCTGGTGAGATGATAATAAGCTCCCAGGCCAGGACTACCCAGTAGAGGAGCTTGTGCCTTTCTCAGCCCTTGACTTTCCTATGAACCCAGTATGCCCACAACTTGGGAATAAATCAGAAAGCAGCCTTGGACCACTCTTCTGGGTCTCCCCATTAATTCAAAGAAGCTGTTTTGGTCACCAGGAGCGAGAATATTACCTCTAGCAGAAGCAATAGCCCAAGGGGCTAGGGTCCCACCAGCTATTTGGGAAGGTGAAGAGAGAGAAAAGAAGTTAGTCACAGCTCCCAATGGAGAGAGAGAGAGAGATTCTTTGGACACAAACATCAGCAGTTATAGGAAATAAGTTACTTCAGATCTATGAAGTAGTAAGCCACAGGCAAGATGTCTGCCCAGCTATCAGTGAGGCCAGAGCCCCACCTGGGAGAGTGCAGGTGGGATAATAGGAGCCAGTCTGACTGAGGCAGTGGTGCGCTCTGCCTCAGAAGAAAGAGACCCTGTGTACAGTGCCTGAGATGAAGAGGCTAGTTATAGGGCCTTGGGGCTCCTTGAACGTTGGCAGTCCAGCCACCAACGAGTGGGAAAAGAGGAGGCCTTGGGACTTGGTTTAGCTCCTCAGAAGAGCCTCAGGGTGCCCTTTGGAAGGCAGGCAAGCAGAGTGATAGTGTAAGGAGCCAGGTTTGAGTCTGCTCAGGAGCTCAAGTGAATTAGCCAATGACAAGTCCAACAGAGGGCAAAGGAGACAAGACAAGGGAGGGAACGTGCAAGAAGGAATCAAGATAGGTGGAGTCTTAAAATCCATCTTATCAGCAATTTCAACTGAAGGTGTTTTGAGCAAGCTCTCTAACTTTCCAGGTAGCATTTAGCTGGGTGATACAGCTAATACACCCCCAAATGGCATCAGAACAAAAGCCGCAGAATGCATCTAAAATTTCTTAAAGGAGTAATTCCTCCTCAGGTGTAGGCCATACCAGAAGGCAAACAGCCACGCAAAAGAAAGGAAAGACTGCCCAGAACTGATGTGGGGGAGTCTGTGAGGAATGTGGATGAGCCTGGAAGGGTTGCTACTGAAAACTCCATACCAGGAAAGGATCTTCCAAGATCTACATATCTGGGCCAGCCTACTGTGAAGCCCCATGTTACAACCTCCACCTCTGAAGAGAGATGCGGAGAAAAGAATACTTGAAATAACTAAGGGGATGGAAAACTAATGTCCCATCTTTGTTTGCCTTCCTGGAAATGTCCTGCCCATTCCCCACTGGCCTGGCTCGTAGCCAGAAGCCCTCACCAGGATGTAGAGGAGGATGTAGAGGTGGTGCGTCAGCCAGAAGCCCCGGAAACTACAGCGACGGAAGTGGTGGGAGGCAAAGACGTACATGATGGCCAGGATAAGGAGCAGCATGACCCCCGTGAGGCCTGAAAAGTGAACAGAAGCATGGAGGACAATGGAGTGGTGATGTGCAAAGGGTCATGGTGGGGGTACAAAATCCCTAGACCCCCTCATCTGTTCCTCTCCCCATACCTGACCACACCCCTTTCATGTCAACAGACCCATGCATCCTTCCAAACCCTACCCTTTCCCCACCCAAGTCATCACACCTTTTTTTGTTGTTGTTGTTTTAATGTCTGTCTCTTCCCTGACCCTCAAGTCCTCAAGAACAGGAGTCAAACAAATTAGGCTGTCTCACCACTAAATCCCAGTGCCTGCTGCAGGGCCTGGCATACTGGGTATAAGTGGGCCTTGTATAAATGGGCCGTGCTATGTATACAGGGCCTTGTATAAATGTTCCTGAATGAATGAATACAAAAGAGTCTACTCTGGGCTCTGGATCAGACACAGGAAATTACAGACTCTGCCCTCATGGAGTCAAGGTTGGCCCCTGGTCACTATACCACTCCACTTTGTTGTCATAGGACATAACATGAGTTGGCTCCATTAGTGCATGAATGGGATGAGATTGTCCCTGTTCATTGCCAGAGCCCCTTGTTCAGCCTGGGGGTCGGGAGGAATTTCATGGAGGATCCCAGGCCAAGTCACAGGTACACATGAGGGTGATGCTGGAACCAGGATGGAGTAGAGGCACGCGAATAGTCCCTTGGTGATTCGGGCGGAGAAAGACTGTAATTAGGAAGATTAGAGCCCTGCTGTTCAGAAAAGCAAAGGTTAAGAAGGGATTGAACCAAAGTCTGTAAAGTCCTGAACGGAGAAGAGAGCGTAAACACAGCCTGATCCACCAAATCCCAGTGTACGCAGTCAGCAAGCACCCTCTGAAGTTCAAAGCAGAGCATTTTACAATTAGAAAAAAATTTAGAAATCCATGCTGTGTTTCACAGAAAGGAGTATGCAAAACGTGCTATCCCAAGAAGGGAACAGACTGGAAATATAAAAAGGTTCAAGATGAGTTTGAATAGATTCACAGCCAGTAGCTCTCAAATGTGTAATTATAGAAAGCTAGTGTGCGTCTACAAGAGGCCGCTCAAGACATCCTACAGAGTGAGTGGGAGACTTCTATATGCCTTGACAAAGAGCCTGGTCCCTTTCCCGTGCAGCTGGGCCACAGCATTCCTCAAAGCTACCTTTGTGGTAGATGCGTTACTCCCATTCCTGTGAGGGCTAGTCCAGAACAGGGACCAGTAAGCCCTCCCTAGGAGAGGAACTAGTCACACGTAGGGAAGAATTGGAATGCAGAGTCACCTAAGTCTCCTATTGTCCTAGAGCATCCTCAGAGTCAGAGGGCAAAGCCTGGGTTGCCATGTGATCTGAGTCTGACTGCTCAGTGACTGACAGAACCCAGAGCCTGGAGTTTTCACTTAGGCCTGGGCATTCATAGAAGGGAGGGCTCTCACCTGGTACAGTCTGGAAGAACCACCAGTAATACTTCTGGGGGAACTCAGACCTGTGTGGGAGAAAGAACCCTGAGAGTTTTCTGGGAGTGCCAGGAACCCCCAGTGTAGGCACCCCAACACTGATACTGCTAACTTGGGGCTGGTGGCTCAGGCTGGCTGGTCCTTGTCAATCCCAGGACCTGCAAAGTGACACCCTCTTCTGAACCAAGAGGATGTGTTTCTCTCCCTACAAGGGATCCCAGACTCATACTCACCCATCATCATGGAAGAGGCCGGGGAAGAGGCACGAGAGTACGCTGAGCGGGCTGATGGAGAACAGGTACACATTCACCACGTGTCCTGCACTGTGTAAGACTAAGAGAGACCACATGGGAGCAGCCAGTGAGGGCGCTCAACACATTCAGGTGGAGAACCCTGCCACACAGATATCCACGAGGGCCCAGAAAAGGACCTTTGGGGCCTGGCCTGCTGAGCTCTATTAATCCTCCTGTAGCTCCCCACTTCTATGAACACAACCACATGAGTCTGAGGTTAATGGTAATTAGGAACTCATCCCTATGATTTCTTCCAAAGAGTTGTGTTAAAACACAAGAACTAGGATAGCACTAGTGTGTTTACTTGTGCTAGGGTGTTGGGAGCTTGTTAGGGGGAGGCTGATGGGAAAAGTGATCTCCAAATGGTCAGGGCAGGGGAGCTCTTGGACTTGTTCCCCCCACAGCCCAGCCAGCCTACTCCACCTTTATGGAGAAGACCATGCAAGATTAACATGGAAGTCCCAGGAGGGGGAGCCAGTGGCAGGGGGCAGGGAGAGGAACAGCGAGAGGGGTCCCTGAACTGAGCAGCAGCCCCTGCCTGTGAGGACGATGGCTGTGGAGGCGATGAGACGGTGGAAGTCCACGGCGGCATCGAAGGGGATGTAGCGGTTGAGGAAGGTCTCCCGCAGGAAGGTGATGAGGTTGCGGCACATGGTGAGCAGCATGTAGGAGAACATGAAAGAGATACTGGCCGCCGTGCCCCGCGACAGGATGATGCCCACGCGGGTGGTGTCGGTGATGCCCATGTGGTGTGCTGCAAAGGCGTAGTCTGTGGCGGGTTGGGGACGGCAAGGGGCAGTAGAGAGGACGCCGTGGGTTAGGGAGGTCATGGACTGCAGGCTGTGGCCAGCTGCCACTCCCACAGGCCCGTCCCTGCAGTCTTCTGCAGGCCCCACTGACCTGGTTTGCAGTGGCAGTAGGCCCCTGCCCCCAGGGCTGTCACCGAGACCCCACCCCCCGCAGGTGCCCCGAGGCGTGGTCAGTCGCCGAGGTCACTCACAGTAGGCCCTCTCCAGGAAGAGCGCCCCGGAGATGCCGTAGAACACCGCCACGCAGCCGATGTGGCGCCGGTAGTTCTCAATGAAGCGCTTGAAGTGCTGCACCGTCTGGTGGCGACGGCTGCGCTGAAACTTCTCCCGATGCGCCTCAGTGAAGAGCAAGGGCTGGAACGAAGTGACCCTGGGAGACAGGCAGCTTCAGGCCTGGGCTCAGACCCCACTTCCACCCAGCCTTCCCAATGGGAGCCTCGGAGCGGCCAGGGGCCTCTTGAGGAAAGGACTGTGAGCGTCTGGTGCAGAAGCAGGGTTCAGACCCAAATGCTCCTTCCTACTCCAGAGGGGAGCTGTCAGCGAAGGGCCAGCTCCAAATGCTCATTTCCTCCCACGAGATGCACTACTCCACCTACCCCAGCGGACAGCACACCCACCGGACACGCAGCGAGCCTTTACTGGCTCCTGGCTCCTCTGACTCCTTGAGCAGAGGTGAGGGAGCATGCTTGAGCTTAAGGTCCCCTGCTCTTCCCACCCTTGTAACATTAAACAGTGCGGCATTTAATGTGGTGACCACTACACCAGACTCCCTTGGCACTGAGGCGTTCTGGGACCCCATGATGAACACAGTGCCTGGCACCAAGGAATGGAATGGATGGATGGTGAAAGGGTGTATAGCCGGACTTCAGGGGTGAGCAAGCATACTTCTTGCCAAACCTCCGTCGAATCTCCTGGGGAGGGTCTGTGTCCATGGGGCACTGCAGTTTCTGTGGTGAGCACTTGGTCTTAAGGTTGTTGCGGGCACAGTGGGCACTCGTTCTGGGAGAGGGACTGGGAAGGGATGGCAAGAGGTAAGATCTGCTGCCCTTGCTCTGCCTCAAAGCCCAGAAAAGAGCAGAGCTCTCCACAAGGGAACAGCAGGATTCTCACAGATACTCAGAGAGCCAGAAAATGCCTCAGATCCTGAGGGGTCAGAGCTGAGGTCACATGTGCCTATGGAGGTCTGTGTTCTCCACAAGGTCATATAGCCCAGGAGGAAAGTGAGTGGAGAGAAATGGCAACCCCCAACATCCTCCTTCATCATGGCCAGATGGAAGCTCACCAGATCTTCTCCTGGCTGATGTAGGAGGCCCTCCGGCAGATGTTCTTGATCACTTCCGGCACCTCCACCCCTGCAATGCAAAGCCAGGCTAGGGAGCAGCTCAGAGCCCAGGAAGACCTGGCTCAATACAGTGTTCCCTCTTTCCTATGTTTGAACCTATAAGATCCCTGCCTATGAGTACCTCAGCCTCAGACATTAGCCCCAGTGGGAGCTGGACCCAGCCATAGGTGATGGGTAGATGGAAGATCACCCAAACTCTTTCCACTTTGCTTTGTTTGAAACTGTTCATAATAAACTATTGGGGGAATTCCATCTCATTGTTCCTATTTGGGCACCAAGAGGCAAGCCACAGCTAAGCTACAAATCCAAGTTCTTACAGGAGGTCTGGGCTCTCCAGGATACTTCCAAGCTCTGAACCAACCCTGAACATAACCTTGGTCTATGGTAAGCTGATCTAAATGAAATGAGTGTTCAAAACAAAGTTTAGATGCCTCTGCTTTTTTGGTTTTGTTTGTTTGTTTTCGAATTAGGATCTCACTCTAGCCCAGGCTGACCTGGAACTTACTCTGTAGTCCCATTCTGGCCTTGAACTCACAGCGATCCTCCTACTCTGTCTCCAAGTGTTGGGATTAAAGGTGTGCACCACCATGCCAGGGCACCTATACTCTTAAATAGTTCAGCAAACAGCAAATATGACAAAATAGTTAGCAACATAAATCTAGGTAAAAGGCTGTTTGGACAATTATTCCTTCTCTGTCATAAAAACATCTTTTAAAATAAAATCAAGAGGAAACAATGGAGCAAAATAATGACTGAAAGCAAAACAAAGACTAGAGAAATGGCTCAGCAGGTAAGGTGCTTTCCTGGAAAGCCTAACAACCCAAGTTCAATTCCCCAGTACCCATGTAAAGCAGGATGCGTAAAGTGATGTATGCATCTGGAGTTCATTTGCAGCAGCTAGAAGCCCTGGAATGCTCTCTCTCCCCATACACAAAATATTTTTTTGTTTGTTTTTCTCGAGGTAGGGTGTCACTCTAGCCCAGGCTGACCTGGAATTCACTATGTATTCTCAGGGTAGCCTCAAACTCATGGCAATCCTCCTACCTCTGCCTCCCAAGTTCTGGGATTCAAGGCATGAACCACCACGCCTGGCTTCACAAAATATTTTTTAATTAAGACAAAAACAATAAACAATGCTAACTTTCTGCTTTATCCTGAGTCCTCAAGCCTAGTCCTACCAGGGCTAGATGCTCCTGGGACTGTGTGGCCCAGCTCACTTTTAGGAACCTCCTTAACCCCTCCCCTCAGCCCAGCTTCCCACTGCCCTAGCTGCCAGGTCTGGAGTGCTGGGCTGCTTTGCCAGCTCCTCCCATCCTCAGGGCTGGAGGAAGCCCTGTCCAGAGCTCTTGCCCGCCCCTACAATTCTCATAAGCCTGGGGGCGGGGGCCTGGGTTTGGTCTCAACATGCCTCAGTAAGAATTATCACCTAGGAAGATACTGGACCCCCAGCCTGCTACCTGCCCCTTCCTCACTCGGACTCTGGCCTCTGCCCACTTGAGTCAGACACAGGTAGGACCGGAAGTAGAGGGAAGGACAACAGAATCAGGTCTTTATATACTCAGGAAACATTACTGAACACTTAGCCAGGAGACATGGGGGGGGGGGGCGCATGGCTACAGACCCAAGATGCGGTATATCCAAAACCAGACACCCAGTTTAGAGGATTGTAGCAAAAGAAACACTGTTTCCCTCCTGCTCTGGGCACTAAGCTTAGGGGTCTAGCCAGGTGGTGGGCTTTGACAAAGGGTCAGGGGAAGCAGAGTTATAGCCAATATCTCCTCTTCCACATCACATGTAATGGCACACACTTGTAATCCCAGCATTTAGAAGGCCAAGGCAAGAAGATCACTACAAGTTTGAAGCTAACCTGGTCAATATAGAAAGAACCAGGCCTCCTACGGCTACACATAGCAAGACTATCTAAATATAATCTAAATATATGTGTATATATATACATATATATTTAATATAAATAAATTAGAAACTTTACTTGTAAACTATGGGATTACACAGACTGAATATATTACATATTATTTATTATATTTATCTTTCCTCTGATTCTAAAAGAAATTAAAACATTGCTATAGGCTCTAAGAAATATGAGAGAATTGTGCATAATCCAAGCAGGTATCAGCCCTGCCTGCCAGGTGCCCCAACCTTTGACACAGAGCTGTGTGAAGCGGAGCTCGCTGTCGTGGTCCCGCAGCATGAAGTGGAAGTCCTCCCATGTCAGCTCCTCCTTGTCCTGGAAGCCCGACTCCCGGAACATGGACTCCACCACCTCAGCCAGCTGGGCCTTGGACAGGCAGTTGTTGGAGATCTCAATGAAGGACCTGGGTTGGAAGAGGGAAGCCATCAGACACAAACATTCAGACATCCCACCCACATGACAGGGCCACAGCTAGCTGAGTCTTTTTTTTTTTTTGCATGAATATGTGTGTGGTGTTTGTACATGTGTGTATACACGTTCATATGCATGTCAGTGCATATGCACGTGTGCTTTTATGTGTGTGTGCAGGTAGAGAGAAGAGGTTAATATCAGGTTCTTCCTCTGTCACTCTCCACCTTATCTTGAGAAAAAATCTGTTACTGAACCTGGAGGCCACCAATTCAGGCAAACAAGCTAGCCAGCCGACCCCAGGGGTCTTCCTGCCTCAGCCTCCCTGGCGCTCGCATGACAGGCCTGCTCCACCACACTCAGTGTTTCACCTGGCTGCTGGAGATCTGAACTCACCTCCTTATGCTTGAGTAGCAAGAACTTTACTCACTGAGTCATCTTCCCTGTCCCACTTTCGTACTTCCTTTCTTGCTTTGATGGGCCCTGTTGCCAGCAGTCCTTGCCCCAGTTTACTTATTCTGGCTGTCCCAGAGGACCAACCTAAGCATCCTGATGAACTCATCCTTGGAAATGAGTCCGTTCCCATCAAAGTCATACATGCGGAACATGAGACGAGACTTCTCTTCAGGGGAGCCTGTGATGAAGGAAGACTGTTAGGAAAGCTCCGCCCATTTTCCAGAACCAGAACTCCCCAACCTGGGCTCTTTCAGGTGTCTCCCACTTGACCCCAGTGCCTCATCTTCAACAGATCAGCCACACTCCAGCCACAGTCCCCACCCTCTGTCTGGACAATCATTTTCTCCTCCTTCACCTTTCATGAAGACCACGAGGATGTCCAGGAACTCCCGGAAGGACAGGTAGCCATTGCCATCCTTGTCAGCCAGAGAGAACATGGATTCCACAAACATGTCCTGAGGCTTGAGGCCCAGGGACTCTGCAAACTCAGCCCTGCTCAGCTCACAGGTCAGAGCCTCCTGCACCTTCTGGGATGAGTCCAGGGACAGAGCCCCTGCATCGGCCTGGTTGATGTCCAGCACCTGCACTTGGGCAGTCATGGGGGAGGGAGAAAGGAGAGAGGATTCCTTGACTTGAAGGCTGTTAGAAGCTTGAGGGGCCACCTTCTGAAACTCCTGTTTGCCATAAACACCCCCATGAGCAGCTACTGTGGGGTAGGTAGTTCCTGGGGCCATATTTGTACCATAGCCCTGGCCCTCTGCCCTGGCAGATTTGATAAAGGAGTCACACGACCTAAGCTGGGGATCTAGAATTTGAGCCAAGAGGTCCCAAGATGTGTTCTGATGCAAGCATAATACGAGGACCACCCTTTTCCTCTGTGCTCAGAGACATAGGGAAAAGCAAAGCCAGATAGAAAATGGAGGCAGTCTAAGAGAGGAGCAACCTTATTTGCTGATATGCCTTCTAAGCCAAGTTCAAGTTCCCCCCTTTGGCATTCCTGAGACAGTCTGGATCCTTTACCTTTATATTGCTATGACTTCTAAAAATGTCTGAGCTGGGTTTGGGTGAGGGGAATTCCCCTTATGGGCCATCTCCATCCTATCATGGGGCTGCCCCAGCAGAAACAGACAGTGAGAGGAGCAGTAGGCTACAGTACTTGTTTTTCCTGCTTATCAACAGCTGCTTAGTCAAAGTCTGGTTGTGTTTTCTTAAAACAAACCTTGCAGCTTCAAACAAGGTGCTTTAGTGGAAAGAGCCTGGGACTGGAGGCCAGAGACTTGGGCTCATGCCCCAACTCTACCACCTGCATACTGCATGACCTTGGGCAAGTCTCTTTAGCTGTCTGGAATTCACTTCCACACCTGCCCTACTTATCTCACAGTGTTATTGTGAGAAACAACAGGGAGGTCTTGAAGGAAATGGTTTGAAAGTAGAAAGAAAGCATAGGGCAGCTATCAGGGATTGGCAGCCACCCCCAGGATGCAGCAGCCTTCCCAGAACAAGAGCTTCCCTTCATCCTGATGGATCCTGAGCTGAGTGGATGTGCCTGGCAAGGAGCCCCCAAGACGAGGGGCCTAAGTTCTTATCCATACTCAATATTCAACTTGTTGGAGGGTTAACTCTGGTTTTAGAGTACATACATGCCCACCAAATTAACTTCCCACATGAATTCTCTCCCCAGCCAGCCACTCTCGATCCCACTCAAGCATTAATGTTTTTTGTCCTTCCATAGGGCACCTCTGCTCACTCCTTTCTTCTGCACAAAACTTTTCCAACTTTGAGTCCTTGCAAAATCGCACCTCCATCATGGTCAATAGCCTGAAAGCTCATTTCTGAAGTCTTAGTCAGTGAATCTCCAGGTTCACTGTGTAGCCCTCATCCTTTGCCAGTCTTCTGCAGTCATATTTCACCTTCCCAATGGAATAATCAGCTTCGTCGGTGGGGAAACCATGCTGTACTTATATTCGCCTCCCTCCCACGAGCCCTGCACATACCAGGAGAGCACTCCATCACAGAGCTACTTTCCCAACCAGCTCTTGAGGGTTTTTGTTGTTGTGTTTTAGGTTTTGTTTTGTTTTATTGAGACAGGGTCTTTCTGTGTAGCCCAGTCTGGTTTTGAACTCCTGAACCTCCTGCTTCCACCTCCACATTGCTAAGATACAAGTGCACGCCACCATGCCCATTCGAGATTTTCTTATATGGCCCATGTTGCTCTGCTTCAGTCTGCCTCTCTTTTTGTACCAGATTTAGATGTAGTCTTGGAATTTTTCTTCCTATCTGATTTCTTCCCATCCTTCCAATAATTTCCAGAAGCCCATAAGGTGGGTATTAATGTCCCAGGGAGGCCCCTGGCAGGTGAACTGTGGCTCTCTCCAGTGCTCAGCTTGCCCTGCCTCATTCCTGCACATTGTCTTGCAGGCTTCAGATGGAGTGGGGACACCTCCTTATAGTAAATGGAACAAGGGATGAGAGACTGTTTTTTCTCAAGAACACTGGCTTTTCTTCCATTGTGACTTCAATTACCTCAAAGCAGGGTAAATCTTGTTACCTCTGTCTCCTTTACTTTGGATCAGATTCCTGCCTACCTGTACATAGACATGTTAATCACCTAAGGAACATCTGTCTACAAACTGGTAATACCAGAGTCTAAATTATCAAACCTATCTCATCCCCCTTCAAGGCTAAAGACACCAAGAGTAACTAAAGCATTTTATTGACAGATTTTTGCATCTCTCCAAACCTCTGAAAAGCAACCTGCCAATCTCCAGCTATTGCCCTACACTTTCAGTCACCTTGGATTTCAGGAATATCAAATGCCTGCAGGCAGGCCATCCCATGATGAGGACCCCCTAAACGGGAGCAATTTACCCCATGAGGAGAAGATGAGAACTGAGGCTGCTTCCCTAAGCAAAAGAAATCACCTAATGGTAACCAGATTGTGCCCGTAAGTGCTGACAGTGGTAACAAGCTCTCCAGAGTCTCCTTGCAGAGCTCGAGGTGAGGTGTTAATCAACGAGACCACGGTATTTGCAAGAGTGAGTAACTATGCATGTCTCTTGTCCCCCACCCGTGTTCTTTCCCTCTATTCCCTGGGAGTTCATGTCAGGACCTCTGAAGATGAGATTGAGATGCTTGGTCTGTGTCTTCCCAATATGACCATGTCCATTAGATCCTTTTCTTGCCTGTCCACCATCACTTTCCCACTTGATTTGTGAGCCAAGTGGCCACATTAATTTATTGGGAAACATCAGGACTCCAGTAACATAAAGTCTGGTGATTTGAACAAAACTGTAACAGATTTGTCAGCTGAGGATTCAGAACTTCTGACTTCCATGGGAGTCACCCCACGGCCTTATGGAAGTGAAGGTAGCCACCCCGGGCACACGTAAATCGAGTACGCACCTGGGAGAAAAGGTGCCTGAAAAAGGTCTCAAGGAGGTGGCTCCGCTGCTCTCGAGTCACAGCTGCCCTCATTAGCTCCTGCTCCCGCAGCTCCCACTCCTGGAAGCTCAGCCCATTTTCCTTCAGAGCCCCCCGAAGATTTTCCACCAGTGCCTGCCGTTCTTCCTCCAGGTTAAACAAGAGTACCTGCGGGCATGAGCAGGACCAAAGACAAACGTTTGTCAGGTCCTCTCAAGGACAGGTGCTTTACATGGAGCAAAGGAGACCAGACAGGACAATGGCAGGGCTTTGCGAAGAGATAGTATCTCTCCCTTTAGAGAACAGAAAATGAGTGTTAAGTGGCTTGCTTACACAGTTTAGCATTCCAACGCACTTGCACAGAGCCATTCTTCCCTGGGCTCCATACTAGAGAAGGGCAGGGAAGGCAGGAAAGCCAGAGGGTGGAGAGGACTGTGAGCTGGGTAGTCAGAGTCCATGATCAACCTCTTATTTAGCACCCATGTAAATCCCTAAACATTCACGAGAGCCTGAAGTGACAAGATAGGAAGTTTCTTCCAAGAGCTTCTAGCTAGGACCTGTGAGAGCATCTCTAGCAGAGGAGAAGGCCGACAGTGGCTAGGTACAAGAGTGAGAGCAGGGGCTGGAGAGATGGCTTAGCGCTTGCCTGTGAAGCCTAAGGATCCCCATTTGAGGCTCGATTCCCCAGAACCCACGTTAGCCAGACACACAAGGGGGCGCACGCGTCTGGAGTTTGTGGCTGGAGGCCCTGGCGCACCCATTCTCTCTCTGTCTCTATCTGCCTCTTTCTCTCCCTGTGTGTCACTCTCAAATAAATAAATAAAAATGAACAACAAAAAAAATTTTTTAAAAAGAGTGAGAGCAGGAGAGCATGTATCCAGCAGGCTCAGAACAGGACAAATACATTCAAGTTTCTCTCTTCTTCGGGAGCTAGAGGATAGAAACCCTGCCTTCTGGCCTGCGGTTCCTTCCCTACCACCCAACTGCTACCTTGACTGTATCTGGGGACAAGCAGCCAAGGGCCAGCTTGGCCATACCAGGTCGTACTCCTTGGGGATCTTGAGCAGCAGGGTTCTGCACCCACGGTTGCTGGACAGGATAAGGTTGATCTGCTGCGGGGGACGCAGCTGGACAGTGCGGAGCACAGTGAGCCTGCCATCGACCACACGGATCTGCCCCGGCTGTAGGTGCACCAGCACAGGCCGGCAAGGTTCCTTGCGGCCTTGCCATTCCAAAGCTGGGGAGGAAGAGATGGACTGGATCAGCTGGGGCGCACCATGGCTCGCTGGGCACTCAGGGATGGAAGCAAGACCTCCACAGCTACCTGCACCTTTCCTAGAACCCGTGGGGCTTCCCCTCCCCCACAGCCCTACTGGTCCTCTGGTCCATGAGGAGAATCATAATCACCATCCCCTGAGTACTCACTGCGTGCTCAACATAGTGCTTTGCATGAACTATTCCATCTCATCACAAACCTGTGGTGCAGGTGCTATCTATTCTTCTGATTTTACAGATAAGAGAGATTTTATAGTTTAGAGAGATTTTAAAAATGTGCCTAAGGTCCAACAGCTAGCCCTCAGTGGTGGGACCAAGACTGCAATCCCAGTCTGAGGCCGAACCTTCATGTATCACTTCTGTTGCCTGCGATTCCAATGTGAGATGCAACACAGCAGCAGTCTTCAGGGATTTGTGAGTCACAGTAACCCTGTGAGATCTAGGCAGGGTATTATGACTGACTCCTCCACAAGTCTGTCACTCCATTCTCTTTATTTTACATCACTGGGAGGAGCTATGGAGGTTGGAAAACTGAAGGTCCCATTACTGCTGTGGCTTTTCCCGCCTGCCTTGGGCTTGTCTGCAGCCCTACAAAACAATCCTTTTGCTTAAGCCTCTGTGCTAAAGGTGGGGGCCACAGCCCTGAGCCACATCCTTTCCATCACCACCCTCGCTAGCCCCATGCCTACCTTCCACGCCCCCGACAAGCTTTTCAGACATGATGCTCTGGCGATTCTGGCCCTGGAGCCTCTTAAAATTCCTCATCCGAAGCTGTGCAACAATCCAGGCACTAAGGAGGCTGACTGGGGGAGGAGAACAATAGGATACTCAGGGGAAGGGAAGGTGGAAGGGAGATGGAAGTGGCTCCCTTCCCACCTCTCTTCCTTAGCAAAAGAGCCCCTATTTTCCATACCCCCTAAGCCTTCTGCTGTCCAACTGTTTAAAGTTGTGAAGCTCCATGGGAGAAGCTGCTTTGCATGCCCATGGGGAGCTCTGGGTAATATCTAATATTATCAATCCAGCCACCCCTGCTTCTACTACTCAGGCCCCTTCCCGGCCAGGAACTATGTACAGAGTCCTCAGGCTATAGGCTAGACTCACCCTACCAGGCTGTTGGTCCACTCGCACACAGCCTTACCAAAGGCTACATCCCAGACCCTCATCCCAGCCCTGCTTCTCAAGTGAGGATTTGTCTAGGCCCAGACTCAGCACACAGCACAGATTGGGTACTCTCCCAGGCTTCTGACCTAGCTGGACTCTGGTAGGATCCTAGGAGACCATGGAGACAAATCTCCGTGGAGCTCACTTATCTGCAGCCAGACATCACTCCTGTCCCTTTCCCTCATGTTTTTTCCTCATTGAGTGACAGTATTATGTCGTGTGGGATGTTATACATGAAACCACTCCAACCCACCCCGTGGCTTACACCTTTCAACAGTCCCACCCTGCCTACCCAACACTGTACCTAGGGGGAAGCAGCACAGTGTCCCAATGGTGAGCCCAAAACCAAATCCACTGCCCTCAAAATAGTCCCGAATGAAGAAGCGTACACAGGCTGGCAGGCCCTCGGTGGTGAGCTGACTTGGTTGTGGACAGGGGTCTCCTGGGGAGGCAGAAGAAGTTAGAACCCTGAGTGATGGGCCACAGGCTCTGACACAAGATACTGAGGAGGCTGGTGGCAGGAGTAGGAGCACTCTGCCACTGTAGAAGAGTATGGCATTTACCTGCTTAGGCCAAAAATGAACCTCAGCCTCTCTCTCTCCTGCATGCTTGTCTCTCATACACACACACTTTTTCCTCATCATGGCTGTGGAGTGGGGTATTTTCACTTTACTTGGCCCTCCTAATGCCACAACCAGCTCCTACCCTATCCCAACTGAATGTGGGACTCACCAACACCAGGTACCTCCTAGACTTGTACAGTGAGGGAACTGTAATGTGGCAGCCCTGGTGCCCCAAACCAAAATTTCCAAGGGCACCAGAGCTCACTTCCCCACTTGTAGCAGCTGTCTATCCACACTATGCCCACAGTCGAGGAGAGACAAGGCTCTGGGCCCACACCTCTCCAGTCACTCCTTGGTCACTTACCTGTAAGCCAGAAAAAGACATTGGGCTGAAGGGCACTGGGGTCCACATTGGTGATGGCCACTAGAACATCCCTTAAGGAAGTATTTCTGATCTCTGCAATCTCTTCCTTAGAGAACAGTCTGGTAAATAGGAAAGGTGGGGGACTGTCATGGTTGAGAACAGATGCAGACCCTCAGAGCCAGGGGACCCATGGGGAAAGGGAACCAGATGGTCTGGAATCAAGTCCTGTGGAGACTTTCTAGAACCAAGCAGAATGGTCTTTGGTCCAGGCCAGGCTGAAGTCTGAGATGGGTCCCACACAGGCCTTACCCATTTCTGGTGTTCTCAAACCAGTAGCGGTCTCCATCCCGCAACCGCACAAACTGGTCAAGAACAATGGTGCTGAATAGGGGTCCAGGGTCCCCATGGCTCTCTAGGAGCCCTCCTGGGAGCAGCTCTAGCAGGGACAGGTCCTGGTTATACAGGGAAGCTGTAACCTCAAGCACCTGAAAATGGAAGATGAATGAGTGGCCCCAGCACCCAGCCTTGGGTGATGAGGTGGCTCCTGGGATTAATTAGCTCCAGGGACAGTAATAATAAGTGACAGTAATAATAACTCATTCCTGGAGAGTGCTTATTATGCCCCAGGCACTGTCCTGAGTGTCCTGAGTTTATATAAGTTAACACGTTATGGGAACCTTCCCACAGACTCAACTGTCTGTTTTATGAAGTTTGAGTAACCAATAGACAGTCCTCAGCATAATCTGGTCTGACAAAGTATGGCAGCTGAAGGGCAAGCTCAGAACATGAAAAAGTTGCATGACATGATGTGTTATAAAAGGCCTCAGAACTAAAAAATAAAGTTAAAAATTAAATTGCTAGCCATTAGTTCAAAGTCACCCTGGGTTATAACTTGAGACCCTATCTTAAAAAAAAAAATTTAAGTGGCTTGGAAGCTGGCTTAGAAGTTAAAGGAACTTGCTTGCAAAGCCTATCGGCTTGGGTTCAATTCCCAAGCCACCCACACAAGATTGGCAAGATGTCCTGGCATACCCCCCCCAACATACACATACAAGTGTGTGCCTGAAAATAAATAAATAATTTTTTTTCTTTAATTGAAAGCCAGGTGTGGTAGCTCACACCTTTAATCCCAGCACTTGAGAGGCAGACGTAGGGGGATTGCTGTGAGTTTGAGACCAGCCTGAGTCTACACAGTGAATTCCAGGTCAGTCTAAGCTAGAGAGAGGCTTGACCTCAAAAAATGCCCCCCCCAAAATAAACTGAGGGGCTGGAGAGATGGTTCAGCGGTTAAGGCACTTGCCTACGAAGCCTAATGATCTGGGCTCAATTCCCCAATACCCACGTAAAGCCAGATGCACAAAGTGGTGCGTGCACCTGGAGTTCATTTGCAGGGACTGGAGGCTCTTGCATACCCATTCTCTCTGTATCCTCTCTCTCTCTCCCCCCACCCCCTCTCTCTCCTTGCAAATAAATAAATTGAGCCAAGCATGGTGGTGCATGCTGTTAATGCCAGCACTTGGGAAGCAGAGGTAGGAGGATTGCTGTGGGCTCAAGGCCACCCTGGAACTACAGAGTGAATTCCAGGTCAGCCTGGGGCAAAGTGAGACCCTACCTTGAAAAATAACCTTGCTGTCTGCCTGCCTGTGTGTTTTGAAACATGGCCTTATTATGTAGCCCAGGCTAGCCTTGAACTTGTGATCTTCCTGTCACAACCTCCTGAGGGCTAGGATTACAGATGTGTGCCACCACACCCAGCACCAGCATTTTCTACCCATTCTTTACTTTTGTTCATGGTCTGACCAGCTCCATTCCAGTGAGGCTCAGGTGAAACCAATGACTTGCTGTTACAGACTTACATGGTGATTCCTGTCTTCATGTGGATTTTATAAAAGTTGTGAGAGCCATGGGGGAGTGGGTTCTTGAAATAGAGTCTCATGTAACCCAGGCTTGCTATGTAGCTGAGGCTGGCCTTGAACTACTGATCTCCCGCTTCTGCCTCCCAAGTGCTGGGGTTATGGCCAATGGGCCATTGCCCAGCACATCACTTCTAAGCCTTTCAATCTCTACTTCCCAAAACACTACAAGATATTAAGGGAAAAAATTCAATAAACTAGGCGCACACTACTATGCCAAGATGTCTATGCCAAGATGGCAAGGCAACCAAATCCTGTTGACTAGCAAGCAATGCCGTTTGCCCAGGTGATTGCTTAGGGTGAAAAGGTGACTGGAATATTAATGGATAAAAGTACAACTTGTCCCTAAATCAAGAACCCCACTATAGGGCTGGAGAGATGGCTTAGTGGTTAAGCGCTTGCCTGTGAAGCCTGAAGACCCCGGTTCAAGGCTCGATTCCCCAGGACCCACGTTAGCCAGATGCACAAGGGGGCACACACATCTGGAGTTTGTTTGCAGTGGCTGGAGGCTCTGGTGCACCCATTCTCTCTCTCTCTCTCTGCCTGTCACTTTCAAATAAATAAATAAATAAGTAAACAAAAAATTTATTAAAAAAAAGAACCCCACTATACCCACTCAGGGGACATTGTGAAGAGTAAAAGAAATAATGTAAGTGCCTGGTGTGTGATAGATGCTCAAAAAGGTTTTCTGGATCTGGGCCTTCAGAATCAAAAGTCAAGTCCAAGTCCCATTGGACTGGTAATCTCAACTGTGGGGTGTGAGATTTAGAAAAGTAATCTTGGGCTAGAGAGATGGTTTAGTGCTTAAGGCACATGCCTGCAAAGCCAAAGTGCCCAGGTTCGATTCCCCAAGATCTGTGTAAGCCAGAAGCACAAGGTGGTGCATGCATCTGGAGTTCGTTTGCAGTGGCTAGAGGCCCTGGTGCACCCATTCTCTCACTCTCTCTCTCTTTCTTTTTCTCTCTCATAAATAAAGGAAGGAAGGAAGGAAGGAAGGAAGGAAGGAAGGAAGGAAGGAAGGAAGGACGGAAGGAGGGAAGGGAAGGGAAGGGAAGGGAAGGGAAGGGAAGGGAAGGGAAGGAAAAGTAAAGTAACCTCACCAGGTACTAGTCTCTGGTACCATTTCCCTTGTCTGAGAATGCTTTGCCCAGGCCCTCCCACCCCACCCTCTGAGTCCTGAACCTTCCTCACAGAGTGATTGCTCCGGGAGAGTACAGGGTTGATGTCCTTCCACTGGGTAATGGGAGGCAGGCCCAGTGCTGCCCTGGCCTTGATGTAAGAAGGCAGGCCCAGATCCCGGCCCCGCTGCAGGCAGCTGGCCATATAGTCTGTACGAGAAAACTTCAGTGGTGCAGGCCAGAAATCTGAGAATGAAAGACCACAGAGTTGGAGGGAGTTGAGGGTCACCAACGCAGCCTCCAGCCCACAATACTCCAGCCAATCTCAAGGACACTGGAGCCATGCAGAGGGAGTCATGGTTAGCAGATCCTAAGCTCTCTCAGCAGGGGATGTGTGCAGCTCTTGGCCTTGAGAATGCTCCCTGTCTGGCTCTGCAGGTCCATTTGTGCCTCCTCCCCGGACCAGAAGTTCACAGCTACAGGCAGTCCTGAGGCCAAGAAAGCTTCAGGTTTACCTTGCACATCCTCAACCACCACATGGTCCTCTCTCTCTGCAATCTGGGAGGCCATGCCCAGCAGCAGTGAATCCACATCTTTAGCACTTTGTAGACTTGGATGCTTTAAGGGTGGAGAGGAGCAGAGGAACAAAGTTAATGTGGCAGAGTTGGCAGCCAGGGTCCCTCTGCCATATCTTCCACGTCCACTCAGTCCTCTTCTGTTTCCTCTTGGAGGAACAATCCTTGGTTGCAGGTTAATTCCTCTCTCCCCCAAAGCCCATGCTATTGGAGCACAAGAGACCTTAAAACCTTTCCTAAGGAGACTTGGCAATATGGTTGGCAAAGACACTAGAACATCTAGATTTTCATTCTTGCTCTGGTTGTGTGACTTTGGAAAAGTCATAGAACTTCTCTGAACTCAGTGTCCTCTTAACCAAAAAAGAGACTCAAGCTCAGTGGTTCTAGAAGGGTTTGGTATGGCTGGGGTGCTCCCAAGGTTTTCAGAGACCCATTGAGAAACCTGGGAGGAGCACTGATAGTGGAAGTACATGTGAGCAGTCAGTACCTCACCCTAAACTCTCACATAGCCTTTAGGTAAGGGAAGAGATCTGATTTTTGACCAGTTCCCCAGGCTTCCCCCTTTACCCTAGCCCATTCCAGCTGCCTGTCTCAGCCTGGCTGTCCACCTTCCTTACACACTCTCAGACACAATATACACCCCCCCCCCCCACATACACACTAATACCCAAATGTGTCCCTAACCCTGACCTCTCGGCTCCAGTAACTGTTGCAAACCCGGAGAGCTCTGGAAAAACTTGAGTTCTGATTGACGATCTGCTGGAAGTGGCAGCTGGCATTCCTAAAATGCAAGAAGCAGGGAATAGTGACTGAGATCACACACAAGAGTTCAGATGTCAGGCATCAGCTCTAATCTCCAAGACTGTAGTGAGAAGCGCCAGGCCATAGACTCCCTTAGGGGGTGTCTAACCTTGGTAGGTCCTGAACAATATGACTTTTGTGAGGTCCCTACCCTATATCTGGCTAAACATCTAAAAATGCCATAGAGTATTCTGTCTGCATCCCCTTTCCACGTATGCAGGCATGCTCGTGTGTATGTATGTGTGTGTGTGTACACATAGTGGTCCCTTTGTATCCTTTGAGATTGGTTCTAGGATATTTATACATATCAAGTCTACTGACGCTCAAGTCCTTATGTAAAATGGCATCAGATTTACCTATAATCTATGCACATCAGCCCATATAGCTTAAATCATCTCTAGAGTATTAAAATACTTAATACAAAGTAAATACTACACAAATAGTCGTTATATTTTATTATTTAATAATGGCTCTAAAAAGTCTATAGTTTCACTACCAAAGCAACTTTCTTTTTTGCAATTATTTGTAGTCTGATGTTGGTTGAGTAGACAGGGAACCTGCCAGTATGGAGGGCTTACTGTATATATCCTATAGACATGTATTATATATATACTTTTACACACACACACATACACTTTTTTCCTTGAAACAAGGTTTCATGTAGCCCTGGCTGGTCTTGAACTCCTGATCCTTGTCCTTACCTCCTTTGAGCTGAGATTACAGGCCTACCCTCAAACTCTTCTGTACTTTTTATTTATTTTATTTTTTTAGATGAGGTCTTTCTATTTTTCCCTAGGCTGGCTTCTTGAGATCAAATGATTATCTCAGTCTTCCAAGTGGTAGGACTGGACGACAGACATGAGCCACTGCAATATATACACATATATGCATATAAACATACATTATATATGCATATATGTACATATATGATATATATAATATTTAAAAAATATACATACATACATACATATGGTTTTTAAATCAGGGTCTTGCTCTAGCCCAGGCTGACCTGGAACTCTCTCTATAATCCAGGCTGGCCTCAAACTCATGGTGCTCCTCCTCCCTCGGCCTCCTGAGTGCTGGAATTAAAGGTGAATGCTACCATGCCCAGCTAGAACAACTAAAACAATCAAAGGTCTTAAATAGTTTTCTTTTAGCTACGCAAGTGGTTCATGTATATCTTTAATCCAGCCATTCAGGAGGCAGAGACAGGAGAATCTTGGAGAGTTCCAGGCTTAGCCAGGGTTACAAATCACTGCCTCTTTGAGGCTAACAAACCAACCCACCACACACATAACTGTGGGTTGCTGGAGAGTATCACCATACCTAGTACAATAATCTATTTTAAAAATTATTTTTGGGCTGGGCGTGGTGGCACACGCCTTTAATCCCAGCACTGGGTGGCAGAGGTAGGAGGATCGCTGTGAGTCGAGGCCATCCTGAGACTCCATAGTGAATTCCAGGTCAGCCTGGGCTAGAGTGAGACCCTACCTCGAAACACCAAAAAAAAAAAAAAAATTTGGATTAGAGAGATGACTCAGCGATTAAAGTTTCTGGCTTACAAAGTCTGCCCATTAACATTCGATTCCCCAGTACCCATGTAAAGCCAGAAGCAGAAAACATGCATCTGGAGTTTGTAGTGGTAAGAGGCCCTGACACACCCATACATATTCTCTCTCACTGTCGCTCCATTTCCCAAATAAATAAGTAAAAAAATTTTAATATTTTCTTTCCCCTCTACTTTCACCGTTTCCTGAAGGAACCAGGACCTTCAAGCCTATATAATCCTGTCGTGGGGCTGCTGAGGGCAGATTTTTCTCAGTGGACACTCTCCTAAAACATAAAATACTTGAGCCCCGTCTCTCACCTCATGTAGACGCCAGGGGGCACCATGGTGGAGAAGAACTGCTCAGAGGCCACCACGAACTCTGGCGAGATGCTAGGGTCCAGAAACGGACGGTATCCTGAGGTCAGAGGGGAAGAGGACACTAGCATTTAAACCCCCCACACTAGCCCTGCTTCTTAAAGACAAACGAACATGGCCCCCAAGCGCTCACCCGTGCGCCCCAGCCTCTCACCTGCATACTCTGGGGGTGACTTCTGCAGGAAGCTGGGCAGCCATTCATACAGAGCGATGTTCTGGGGGGTCAGAGAGCGGGAGACCACCTTGAGCCTGGAGCTTGCGGAGGGGGCTGAGCTCAAGGAGGGCTTAGGTGTGTGGACGCGAGGCCCCGGCGACGGCGCGCCTGGGCGAGGAGCCTCGAAGGAGAGCACTGGGGGCCCCGTCCCCGCAAGGACGGACCCCGAGTTCTCCAGGGGCGAGCTAGTGGAGCAATGCCGCCCCGCTACCTGCCTGCCTCGCCACGAGCGGGGCCGGGGCCGTCCTAGACGCCCCTCGGCGGGAGGGCCCTGGCGCACGGGGCGCTGGGGAGGGGCTCCGACCTGGTAGGTGGCGACGACCCTCTTGCGGGCGTGCTGGAACAGCTCCTCGTCGCTCCAGCGCGGGTGCTCCCGGGCCAGCCTGCGCGCGCACAGGTTGTGGAAGCGGAACCAGAGCAGGCCCAGCGCCTGCAGGAAGGGCTCCCGGTTCCCGCGCGGGGCCCCGAAGGCTGCGCGGACCGGAGCCGAGCGGAGGGTGAGCGGGAGGCCCGGCAGACCCCGGCCCGGCCCGGCAGACCCCAGCCCCGGGCGCCGCGGGGCCCCGGGCTCACCGTACAGCCCCCCGGGCCCGGCCTGCCCGGTGGCTGGGTCCGGCGCGCTCCACATGAGCCGGGGGTCCTGCGAGTCCCGCGGGAAGGCGGGGTCGCGCCCCTGCCGCCAGCCGGCCCCCCGAGAAGCTCCGCAGCGCGTCGCTCCAGGAGTGCGAGGAGCCGTAGATGGCGCTGCCGTCCAGCCAGCCGGTCACCTGGTTGGTCTGCGAGGACGCGGACGGCAGCGGGTCACCGAGCCCAGGCGGGCGCCGCTCGGGACCCGCTCCCGCCCCGCCGCCAGCCCGGCCTCACCAGGTCCCGCGGGTTGCTGGGGCTCTGTCCGGTCTTGGGGTCCCAGCGGCTCCTCTGGAAGGGGAGCACCACGTCGCCGCGCTGCTCGGGATCGAACACGGGGTCTCCGCGCGGTATGTGGATGTTAAGGAACTCGGCAGGGCAGCCTGGGGTCTCCACGCTCACCAGGTCCGAGAGCACGTGGTAGCCTGTTCACAGTGCAGGAGGGGTTCTAGGCCAGCTGAGGACTAGTCTCTTCCCTCCCCCCCCCCCCAGTATGCTGTCCTCCTTCCCTCGAAGCTTCGGAAGAGTCACCCCATTATGGGCAAGTCCAAACCTTGACCTTTCAATAGCGTCTCTCCTGGCTTGTCTGTGCTTACACCTGCTCTAAGATGTCATTGTCAGTTTGGTATTCTCCTTGGCAACTGGCAGGAGCTCACTGAGGGTGCATCGCCAAAAGGGGTTGTGAGCACCAGCTCCAACACGCAGCTGGGAGCCTCCCTGGAGGCCTGCAGCCAAGCAGGAAGTCACACAGGAGCCAGCATGGGCCCCTCCATAGCCACCGGGAGCCATCACCCCCATCTGACCTCTGCTACAGTCTGTCTGTTTTAGGAGCAACTGCAACAACAGGGAGACCATCTCAGCTTCTATCCCAAACCCACGCCAAAATGAAGAGATGCCCTTTTCCCTTCTTCACTCTTCCTCTTCCACTGTGGGGCACATCTGTGCCTCTGCCATTTGGACTTCCCCTGAGCATGGGCACAACCCCCTCCTCTGCTTCCACCCCATCCTACTCCTCGACCTGCTCCATCTCTTGCCCCAATCTTGGCTCCCTCCCACCTTTGACCCTCCATCACTTCTCTCTTCGTGTCCCCCGGCCCCTCCCGAGACACAGAGATGTCCATCCCATTCCCATTGGCTGCCCTCTAGGAGGCTGAGGTCCTCACCAAAGAAGACACCCAGTACTGTGCGGTTTCGAAGAGAAGACTGCCCTGCAGGGCCTCTCATGGCCATGTTGCTAAGGACTCGGGGATTAGGCAGGTGAGGTTCTCCCAAGGGCTGGTACACACCATCAGCATAGCTGGCTGGGACCAGGCGCTGTAGACGAGAACCTGGTATAGGAGAAGTAAGGGTATAGATGACTCCTCAGGGAGCATTCTGGACCTCTTCTCCCTCACACTTCCCCCATACCTTGGATCCTAAACCTTAGAAATGGATGTTTGGCATTTTGTGATCCTCACTAGCCCTCAATCCTCACTGATGGGTACCATCCTAGCCCTTGAACTCACCTGGCCTTCACCTACCTTTGCTGCCCCATCTGTGCTCCATGAGGTTGTTGTACCACCCATCAAATCGCTGCACCTCCCAAGAAATGGAGTTCTGAGCTCCTGTGTGACAAAGGAGGGAAGGGGGAAGCTAGGCAAGTCAGGGCAGGCCAACAGGAAACAGGTCCTGTGAGCCTGGAAGGCACTTGGAACAGCAGAAGATGGACCCCAGCACAGCTGTGGCAGGTACAGCCCAGAGGGAGAAATAAGGCCAAAGTATTGCCCAATCTCAAGTCCACTTTTTAGGCCATCCAGCGGGGAAGACACTGCCACTAAAGTAGTGAGCACCATACAGTGCCTGGGCCCAAATGGTCTTGCAGGATGAGGAGGCTGGAAGAGAGCAGTGTCCACTGGAAGGGTATGCAGGAGCTTGGACTACCCTAGGAGACACAGCAGGACAAAAACCTTCCCTAATCCCCATATACCACACAGATCAAGAGCCAGCCACACCTCATACCTGGGAAGAACAAGTCACTCTGTACCCATCTCAGGGCAGAGACAGAGTGAAGAGGGGCTTGGCACTGTCTGGTTGAGCAGAGCCCAGGGCAGGGGTGTGGTACTGCCACTCTGGTCTTTTTTTCAGGTTCTTGGGTGTGACCAAGAATTGGTCATGTGGATCACCTTGCCCCTTCCCCCTTTGGGACATCTTCTTCCCCCCTTACAATTCTTGTTCTTGATGCTATTGGAAAACACCATAGTTCAGAAGGAAACATTCCACTGTTGGGGAAAGAGCGAAGGAAGTGGACAGAGGGAGAGGGGTCCAGAATCAGGGGCACAGTAGAGATCGTCCTGGTCAGCAGGTCAGATGGCTAACCAGATGTTTTTCCTCAAACTACAAGACTTCCTTTCTGCTCACCTTGGAGAACAGACAGGCCTTTATGACCAAGAAGGAAACCCATTCCTCTGATTTCGTTGAAACAAGGGCAGGATTTCCAAGATCTCTTTCTGCCTGTGTACATGCGTGCACACACATGGGGGGGGGGCGGTCAAGAAAGAAGAAAAACTAAGGTCCTGATATTTGAGCAAGGAATGTATTTAGGGACCTTGGATTTGGGGGCTGGGCTAGGCACTAGGACAGCCACATGCATGTGATCTTCAAAATAAGGTGAACTGGTGGCAGATCAAGGAAGAAGCCTTCTGAGAGAGTACATCTTCGAATAAGAGGCAAGAGCTATGAAGAAAAGGAAATCTCATGGCCAAAGAAAGGAAAGAACTGGAAGGAACTACTCAGAGATGAGTAGCTATAGCAAGGGAGAACTGCAGGGACCATGTCATTATCTTGTCTCTATCAGCCAGGACAGATCATTGCATAGGTTTTCTGTCTCCTGTCTTTTCATCTCCTATCTTAGAGATCAGATACTTGATTTTTTTTTTTTTTTTGAAACAGGGTCTCAAATAGTCCAAGCTGAGCTTCAAGTAATTGTATACTCAAAGATCACTCTGAACTCCGCCTCTCAAATCATGGAATAACAGGCAATGTGCCACTGTGGTCTGCTAAAGACTTCCCTTTTGTGTTTGTGTTTTTTCAAGTTAGGGTCTCACTCTAGCCCAGGCTGATCTGGAACTTGCGCTACAGTCCCAGGCTGGCCTCAAATTCATGATTCTCCTACCTCTGCCTCCCATGTACTGATTGAAGGTATGTGCCAGCACACTGGACAAGACTTTTACACTTTTGAACCTACCTTGTAGCACCAGAGACCCAGACTTCAAGAGCATCCTCAGGTTCTAACAAGAGACTTCCAAAGCTGAAACTCTTATGGATCATCTTGCTTGGAGTTTTGGTCTTTTAATTTTGTTTTGTATTTTCCTCCAGTACTAGGGATCAACCCAGAGCCTCATACATGCTAGGCAAATACTTTACCGAGCTATATCCTTAACCCAAAATCACATGACTCTAAAAAATTGGTGACTCCTCTTCAGCTTTGGGTCCAATTTGACCCCGAGACGCTTTATTATATTCTGTGGCTAATCAATCTTTCCCATTTCAAGCCAGGAACACTTGCTTTAATGAAAAAGGAGAAGAGACAGAGGCCAGAGAAAGAGTCCCCATAATAGGAGAGATCATTTTCAATACATTATTAGTCCATTTATTCAATAGCTAAAAAGTGGGCACCTACCATGCGTGGGGCACTGGGTCTGCTAGGGATTAAGGAGATGATCTGACATATCTCTGAGGATGCTTAGAGGATGCTCATTCCTCTGCTCCTCCTCCAATCTGTACTCACCTACAGGGTTCCACGAACCAACCAGGAGGATCCAGGCCAGGGCCAGGTAGGAAGCCCATGGTGAAATGACAGCGGGGACTTGGGTGTTAGACTATCCCCAAATGGAGACCCTAGAAAAATAGGGGACAAAAGAATAAGCCACAGTGTTCAAGAGAATAAGGTTAAGGTCTCTGCAGGTCCTTGAGAATCAAGGTAGGAGGGGCACATCAGAATGTACAGCCCTTGTGTCTGCTTATTTTTCATCACATAAACAACATATATGTACCAGTCATGGTGTAAAAGCTGAGGAGTAAGTGGATGAAGTTAATCTTGATATGAGATTTTGCCATATTAGAGCTAATTCTACTGTCAGACGCCACTTTTCAAGGAGAAAGGTGGTCTCAAGAGAAATAAACTGTGTAGGAAAAGTAGGATTTCTAAGGACCTTCTTAAATTCATGTTATCCCCTCATGAAGTCGTGTTAGCTTAATAATTAAAACCAAATTAGGATCAGGGACATAAAAATTTATGTTAGGCAATGTAGTGTAAGGAAGACCTAAGTCATGAAATTAAACTAGAAGAGATTAAGTGAGCTAAATTGTATTTGCAAACTTCATTTGGCTTTAGTCATCTTTAAGAAATTTTGGTGAGTTAACAATGTCATTCTGTACTTAGGGTATAGAAAACCTTTTGTTAGTGTTACTTTGAAGGATCATGTCAGTAGAGATGAGTCATTCTTATAAAAAATTTTATAACATCTTATTAAAATAAATATAGGAATAATATTAATATATGATCCTGAGCAAAATTGCATTGCATTATTTATTACTTGCTTATATTGCAAATACTTGTTGAAATTTCAACTTATGAGTTTTTCTATGAACAACCTCACTTTATCTTCATATCTTACTAAGATGTTCTATATTTTATAACACTTCTTACAGCTTTTTTTAAAAAATATAATGGTTTCAGTCTGAGTATGACAAATAGAAAATTCTTAGACCAAAAAAAAAGTCTGCTTTAAAATAAATGCCACTGGGCCAGGTGTGGTGGTGCACACCTTTAATCACAGCACTTGGGAGCAGAGGTAGAAAAATTGCCATGAGTTCAAGGCCACTCTGAGACTACATAGTGAATTCCAGGTCAGCCTGAGCTAGAGTGAGCCCCTACCTTGAAAAACCCAAAATAAATAAATAAATAAATAAATAAATGCCACTGGGCCAGGTGTGGTGGTGTAGCCATTTTTTCAGCCTGAAGGTCTAGAATGGTGAACCTGGTGGCTTTACTTGGGGTGGGAGGAAGATGAGATTCTAACCTGGTCCCAAGAGGCAGGGGTGTGAAAGCCTGGACCCTCAAAACCTAACATTCCCTCTCTGGCATGACATGCTGGTGCAGGAAAATCCTCTAGGCCCAAGCAAACTAGGTCACACAACATTCCCAGGTCCCCAAGATCCTGTTCTCCCCAAAAACTTTGGTGCGGCAGAAGGCAGGCCCTAACAGGGCCTTTTAGCCTTAGGATAAGATTGAAGGCACAAGGGGGCTAGAATACCTCTCCCATCAGAAAAGGAGCTCGATCCCTCTCCTTACCGTCGTCCTGGCCTCGGAACTCCCCTCTCCCGTGGAGCGCGCACACCCGTGGGCCAGGAGAAGCCCTCGTGGACCTGACCTTGGCCTCGTGGTCGCCACAGCCTGGGATCGTGGACCGGCTCCGGCGTCTCCCCGGCCTGCCTGCGCTGCCGGCTCGGGTCTGGGGGACGTCTCGGCTGTGCCGAGGGCTCAGTGGGTGTGGCCGTGTGGGAGGCTGTCCTCAAATCCTCTCCATACGGTCGGATCAGGGTTCTAAACCCAAGACAGTTCAGGAGCCGTCCACCAACCAAGCCTGGCGTCCCCAAAGACTTCTCCCCAAGACGACGTCGGAATCCCTCTGGTTGGCGGGACCCCCGTTTCTCGAGAGGGGCGCGGAGCCACCTCGCTGGGTGTGCGCTGGAGAAGAGGGCCCGGGGGGTGCTGGGCGCGGCCAGGGAGTCGAGAAGGCGGGGGTTTCGCGGGGACTGAGACCGTGTGGGGGTCCCGGGTCTGAGGCTGGTGGTGAGTGGCAGCGGCGCCAAGCCTCGTGGGGGCGCCGTCAGAGAAGGCTGGGGAAGTGTGCGTGTGTGGGGGGGGGGGTAGGACAGGGACGCTCCCAGACCTGGTCTGCCCAATCACAAGCTGGTCCTCAATTAGGTTAGAAAAGGGCTGGACGCGACCCCGGCGGAAGAAAGTGCGCTATCGTGGTGACCGAGTCTGCGCTGGCGTCCGCCGCCCCCGCCCCCAGGAGCATTGCGGGTGCGTTTGCAGAGCACGAGGCGCAGCCGGCCGCGCGCTCCCCACTTGCAAGAGGACAAGCCACGCAACAGTGAGTGGATCGGGGTGGGAATGTGGCTGCTGGGATCGGCGCGGTTCCGACGGGTTCTGAGGGCCTTCAGTGCAGCACCCAGCACCGGCCCCTAGAGGTGCACTCCCTGTGTCTACCCAGACCCAATGCAGGTGCAGTTTAGCTTAGGTGCATTCTCACCTAAACTCCTCCCTCAGTGGAACGACGCCCACACACACCTTCCTTAAGAGAAAAGATCAAGCCCGGCTGGTGGCGCACGCCTTTAATCCCAGCGCTTGGGAGGCAGAGGTTGGGAGGATCGCCGTGAGTTCGAGGCCACACTGAGACTACGTAGTGAATTCCAGGTCACTCCAGGCTAGGGTGAAACCCTACCTTGAGGTCAAAAAAGAGGAAAGATTAGAACAGGGGTTTCTGACAAAGGGCCTTCCCTTGACCAGCCAGGGCCATACACTTTTAATGTGCTCTACTCCAACCATTCCATCACCAATATCAGTGCTTGGCAACATCAGTCATGCGTCTCTAGCCCCCTTATCTATGGGTTCTTGTAGATGAGGGAGGCGGGCAGAGGGAAGGCTTCAGGAAGAAAGTTCTGTCAAGCTGTAACAGAGGGTACAGATCGCTAACAAAGCATGTGACTTTGAGCCACAAAGACCAGAACTTGTAGTAGATTGAGTCTTCAAGACTGTTAACGTTATTTCTACCTACCCCTCATATGCACACTTCATTCTGTGATAGGTAAGGACTAGAACACTGCGTCGGAAACACAACTGAGCATTGGAGGAAGCCTTAAGTAATTAAGGGGTACCTCCCTCTTGGCCAAGTGAGAAAACAAAAGTTCAAAAGGAAAGGAATTGGCTAATCTCAGTGAGAAAGCACACGTTTATCACAGGGACTTCTCATGAAGTAATGTAGGCTCCTCTGTTACTGAACATGCTCTCTTCCTGTGTCTTTCTGTTTCTGTAAGTGAGTAGGTATATGTTTGGCTGTCTTGTATTTGCTTATTGTCTTTTAAAAAATATTTTATTTATTTGTGAAAGAGAAAGAGGGAGGGGGAGAGAGAGTGCGAGCGAGCTAGCGAGCATGATTGCACACGTATGGGTGTGCCAGAACCTCCAGCAAATTCCAGGCTCATGCGCCATGTTGTGCATCTGGCTTTTTACATGGGTACCGGGGAATTGCATCCAGGTCCTTAGGCTTTGCCGGCAAGTGCTTCAACTGCTGAGCCATCTCTACAGCCCTTGTGTCTGCTTATTTTCATCAGCATAAACAACATATATGTACCAGTCATGGTGGTAAGCTGAGGAGTAAGTGGATGAAGTTAATCTTGATATGAGATTTTGCCATATTAGAGCTAATTCTACTGTCAGACGCCACTTTTCAAGGAGAAAGGTGGTCTCAAGAGAAATAAACTGTGTAGGAAAAGTAGGATTTCTAAGGACTTCTTAAATTCAGTTTATCCCCTCATGAAGTCGTGTTAGCTTAATAATTAAAACCAAATTAGGATCAGGGTCATAAAAATTTATGTTAGGCAATGTAGAGTAAGGAAGACCTAAGTCATGAAATTAAACTAGAAGAGATTAAGTGAGCTAAATTGTATTTGCAAACTCATTTTGCTTTAGTCATCTTTAAGAAATTTTGGTGAGTTAACAATGTCATTCTGTACTTAGGGTATAGAAAACCTTTTGTTAGTGTTACTTTGAAGGATCATGTCAGTAGAGATGAGTCATTCTTATAAAAAATTTTATAACGTCTTATTAAAATAAATATAGGAATAATATTAATATATGATCCTGAGCAAAATGCATTGCATTATTTATTACTTGCTTATATTGCAAATACTTGTTGAAATTTCAACTTATGAGTTTTTCTATGAACAACCTCACTTTATCTTCATATCTTACTAAGATGTTCTATATTTTATAACACTTCTTACAGCTTTTTTTAAAAAAATATAATGGTTTCAGTCTGAGTATGACAAATAGAAAATTCTTAGACCAAAAAAAAGTCTGCTTTAAAATAAATGCCACTGGGCCAGGTGTGGTGGTGCACACCTTTAATCACAGCACTTGGGAGGCAGAGGTAGAAAGATTGCCATGAGTTCAAGGCCACTCTGAGACTACATAGTGAATTCCAGGTCAGCCTGAGCTAGAGTGAGCCCCTACCTTGAAAACCCAAAAATAAATAAATAAATAAATGCCACTGGGCCTCAGGAGATGGCTCAGTGGTTAAAAGTGCTTGCAAATTCTGCCTGCCTGGATTCAATTCCATAGCACCCATATGGAGCTGGATGGTTCACGCATCTGAGATTCCACTGCTCCCATGACAATGGGAGACAGAGCCAGCAGAAACCAAAGCTTGCAGGTCATTTAGTCTGTCAGTTCTTTTGCAAGAGTAAGAGAGAAGGTGGAGCACGGGCACCTCAGAGTTGTCCTTTGACTTCTACATGGGCACCATGGCGTGTGTACCTATACGCAGGCAAATAAATAAGTGAATGTCACTGTCACATATTTTACAAAACAACTTATTAAGTTCTTAGTTGTATATCTTCAGCTAGAGTTCAGATGTATGTGTCATTCAATTAAATTTGAATATTCAAGCTTGGGTCTTTGCTAGTCGAAGACTCCAGCTATGGAAGTGGTTTCTTGCCAAATTTTTCAGGATCACTAAACACAGAGAGGATTAATCCCTTGTTGTCCAGTCCTTAGGCTTGTGTGTTGGTGATCCTTAGTGTTGACTGAGAGTGTATGTGGACAGTGAGGAAAAATAGCTCCCTCTTGTGTGAAAAATCAGAAGGAGCTGCCTGTGGAAAGAACTCATTCCTATTCATTAATTCCATCCAGAGCTTGGTTAGTATATGTTACATGGAGGGGATGCAGAGATGGGAAGATTAAGTCCCTGCCCTCAAGGAGATTAGAGTCTAATTGGTGAGACAAATGTTCAAACAGCTAGAGTACTATGTAATTATTGTGATCATGTTCAAAACGCAATTAGAATGTTAAAGTAGGGAACACCTGCATTGGCCCAATGGCATCAGAGAAAACTTCACAGAGGAGGTAAAACAAGCAGAGACTTGAAGAGAGAAAAGGTGTTTGCCAAGGGGTAGAGCCTTCCAAGCAAAGGAAATGGCATGTGCAAAGGCAAGAAGGCTTGAAAGAGCATACTAGATTCAGGGACAGGTGAGTTGTTCTGGATGGCTATAGATTAGGCAGGGCAAGGAATGAAGAGACAGAGAGAGATAATTGGCATGCTGGCCTCCAGCCACTGCAATCGAACTCCAGACGTATGTGCCCCCTTGTGACGCATGTATAACATTGTGTGCTTTGTGTCACTGTGCATCTGACTACTGAGACCTGGAGATTCCAACATGAGTTCTTAGGCTTTTCAGGCAAGTGTCTTAACCACTAAGCCATCTCTCCAGCCCTTGAATTTTTTTTTTTGTTTATTTTTATTTATTTATTTGAAAGAGAGAGAGAGAGAGAGAGAGAGAGAGAGAGAGAGAGAGAGAATGGGCGCACCAGGGCCTCCAGCCACTGCAAACAAACTCCAGATGCGTGCACCCCTTTGTGCATCTGGCTAACATGGGTCCTGGGGAATCGAGCCTCGAACCGGGGTCCTTAGGCTTCGTAGGCAAGTGCTTAACTGCTAAGCCATCTCTCCAGCCCTTGAATGTTTTTTTTTTTTTTTAAGAGGGGAGCCAAGGCAGAATCCTGGACAACATAAATATTTTATAGGGAGGAAGAAAATAGTAAAGGAACCTAGAGTGGCCAAAGGCAGGAGACCCATAAAAACATGGTATTATGGAAACCTAAAGAGCAAAAGTTTGAAAAAGGAAGGTGTGTTCTACAGTATCAAATGCCACAGAAAGTTTTTTTTAAAAAGTATGTAAAGTGAGAGTTTCCCTTAAAATTTTCCACTTAGTGATGTCATGCAAAAGACAAAGATGGGAGCCAGGTGTGGACTCCCAGCACTCAGGAGGCAGAGGTAAGAGGACTACTATAAGTTCGAGGCCACCCTGAGACAACATAGTGAATTCCAGGTCAGCCTGGGCTAGAGTGAAGAACCTACCTCAAAAAAACAAAACAAAACAAAACAAACAAGCAAAAAAAGACAAGGATGGGGAAAAGATTTCCCACCAGTGATGTAATGCAAACAGACAGGCATGAGGAAAAGCTGGGTTGCAGAGCTAGGAGTGGATGAGGATATGGAGAAAACAGCACAGACTCTGCTTTCATAGAACATGGAACAGTGTAGAGACTGGAGAAGATCAGGAGAGAGTTTCCTTGGTGTTAAAATGGGGAAAACCTGAGCCTTGGGGAGAGCCAGCAGAGAAGGAAAAGCTATGAAGGGGCATGGGGAGGGTGGAGAAGCAGGCAGTGGAGCAGGAGTGAGACGGCCCAGGAGGATGAGTTCACAGGGCAGGAGGAAAGACAGACACGTACTATCTAGGTTGAAAGAGCTGAATGCTTTAGAAGAAAGTAAACTTCATGTAAGACTCTATCCCCCTAGCTGATGCCATGATACCACCTGAGACAGTATAAGAAGATAACCAGCATAGAAGAGGGGCAGGTTGGGGAGCTGGGGTGGATTGTAAGAGTCTCAGCATTAGAACTAGAAGGAATCTCATATTCAGTTGGAGATAAGGTAACCACAGGCCAAGGAATCATCACTTGTCCCGTGTTATGACATTGGTCATTGAAGACCTGCAACTAGACCCAGAACTGAGTCTAGCCCAGAATCTATGCAGGAACATTTGGCAAAAAATAAATAGAATATAATTTAAAGTTTCCTTCTTTCCACCTTGGTGGCCTTTTCCAGTATCAGTCTTATTGCTTCACATTTCATCACAGTGACCCTGTGAAGTAAACATCATCTCCATTTCATTTTCTAATAAAACCAAGTACATATCTGTAGAAGTTGAGATAGATAGAGGCAGAATTCAAAGCCTTCAGAGCTGCTTGACTCCAAAACCTACTCTTTCACCATATCACTTACAAGACACTACACCACCAGACAAAACTACTGGTCCTCCTGGGTGAGCTGACATGCCAGTACAGATCACATTAGCAGAATGGACAGAGCCGAAATAATTCTAGGATGCTTCTTTTGTCTCCTCATTGGACATCTCTGGAATTGGGTTAAGTCATATCAATAGTGGCTATTATAATTTAATTGGCAGTCATTTTTCTTTCTTTATGCCATATGAAACAATAGTGTTTCAGGCTGGAGAGATGGCTTAGTGGTTAAGGCGTTGCCTGCAGAGCCTAAGGATTCATGTTCAACTCTCCAGGTCCCATCTAAGCCAGATGCAGTGATGCAAGCATGCAAGGTCATACATACACACAAGGGGGTGCACACGTCTTGAGTTTGAACGAAATGGCTGGAGGCTGTGGCATGCCAATTTTCTCTCCCTCTCTCTCTATTTCTCTCATAAAAAAGGCAGTCTGTTGGGCTTGCCTCAAAAAAAAATAATAATAGTGTTTCTTGCAATTCATTCTGTCTGAGAGTTGATGAAACACAGTCAGGTACTATTTTCCTGGTATCCTTGTTTATGAAGGGACAAACTAGAGTTGAACAAGCTTTGAGAGATCAGGGACGGGCAGAGAAGACTGAAGACCACTGTCTGAGCTGAGTCATAGCTTGAGAATTTGACTAGAAGAGAAGGGCCAGTGTTGATGATGCTGGGATAGAAGAACACCTGGCCCCACGCTAGGCCTGGGGTAGGAGCTCATTCCACCACACAGCAGCCAGGGTGCCTGAGAAAGTGTTGGGTCTGGGAACCTCATGATACAGTTGGGCCATGAACTTAGCAGAGCTCTTTGGCCTTTGCTCCTGTGGGAGCTTCCGGAAAAAGCCAGTCTTTTGTGATCTGTACTGCCTTGGACCCTTATGGCCTCATTTGTTAGGAACATGGCTGTGGCTCTTTATGTTCTGAGATCTGCTTATGCTAAAGCCCAGAGGGAAATAAAAGAGAATTCTTTTTCTCAAGACATTTCCAGAAGAAACCAAAAAAAAAAAAAAAAAAAAAAAAAAAAAAAAAAAGGCCTCAAGGGTAGTGAGGACAGGGTAATTTAGAGGATGGAGGGGTTGGGAAGGGAGCCTGGGGCAGTATAGCCTAGACCGTCATTCTGTCACAGCCAAAAGATGGGATGCTGGATGGCTGAGGGGCAGTGAAATCGTAGTGATAGTGGAGACTGGTAAGGCATTAAAAGGTTTGATCCAGAGATGAGAGACTTGCCCTGGTTTATTTTTGGCTTCGTCTCCAGCCTGGTACACAGAGGGAACTTAATAAATGCCTTTATTGCAGTATCACCACCCCTGCTCGTATTTGCCAAAATGGCTGTTTTTGGACACACATACCCCTTCTACCCTGGGCCCAAGCCAGTCTTCCCAGTGGACACCACCTTGGCTGTCATAACCACCATCTTCCTGACTGCACTGGTCACCTTTATCATCATCCTTCCCGGCATTCGGGGCAAGATGGTAAGAAACAAAGCCAGCCCCGGAGAACCCAGCCCCACAGAGGCATAAGTCTCAGAGCCAGAGGGTCACGCCGTGTCTACAAGCAGACTCGGGGAAGGGGCTCCAATGCTGAGACGGCCTCTTCAGTACACCTAGCACTGAGCTCCCCACTCATTGGACCATCAGATGATTATTGAGCATGTAATATGTGCAAGGCACTTTAAACTCAGTTGACCAAGCAGCCTCAGCTGTAGAGGCTGGCCTGGCCCTCCCCAGCTGTGGGAAGTGGGAAGGGTGGCCTGGGAAGGAGGGAGCTGCTTACTAAACCCACCCACCCTGTGACTCAGAGGCTGTTCTGGCTGCTGCGGGTGGTGACCAGCTTATTCATCGGGGCTGTGATCCTGGGTGAGTGCCAAGCACCGCTGCCCTTGTCCCATGAAGTTCCCCCAGTGGCTCGCCTCTCCTCCCATTGTTTCCCCACAGTGGCTGCTGCCTCAGGGTGGCTTCCAGGCCCTGCCCTCATACCTCCCTCAGCATGGCCTTATCCATAAGCCCACTCTTACCCTTGCCCAGAGAAGTGCAAGCCAGGGAACTCCTGCTGTGTGCATCTCTTCAACCGTACTGACATTCTTATTTGGGTCATAATGAAGACAGAAGGCCTCTGGAGACAGGCGTGGAAAAAATGGGGAGGGCTGCTTGCTTGGCACAGTGATTTGGCAAATAGGGTAAACAGAAAGTCTGGGTTGAAGCTATCTGTATTTTCCTAAACATCATGGTTTGTATTAATGCGACCTCCCCCAAATGCCTGGGTGATTGTCCCTAAATGGGGTTGGAGAGGGCTAAGCAGAAAGTGAGCAAGGGAAATTTTAGATTGTGGCACATTTATTCATCCCACACCAGTGGTTGGCACACTTAGTATAAGCCAGTCCTGGGCTAGTGAATTATGTACAATTATGGCAAGTACAGACATGGAGCCCTTGTAGCTTTCCTTCTGACTAATCCAGTAATGCCCAGACCTCCTTGAGTTCCAATACATTCAACTCCCAAATCCCAGCCGTGAACTTCAGTTCCGAGTGGTCTGTGGGCCAGGTCAACGCCAACACGACATACAAAGCCTTCAGTCCTAAGCGGGTCAGCGTGGATGTGGGACTGCAGGTTGGGCTCGGGGGAGTCAACATCACACTCACAGGTGAGGAAGGGTTCTTCCTTCTGAGGGAGGGAGTACTCTGCTCTGTATCTTTTTTGGTTCTTTTTTCTTTTCTTTTTTTTTTTTCCTGCTCTATATCTTTAGGATCTATTTTGGTATGGTCCACAGCTACAGAGTGCCTGGCACTGAGGCTAGGAGGGTGTGTGGGTGTTGAGAGGATAGTGGGAAGGGAAGTTCAGAGCTGTCTTCTCTTAGTTGAGGTTAGCCTCTGGCCTTCTGTCTAGTGTGGATGCTGAATGCTCCACTTCAGTCTTTGAGTTCCTGCTAAGCACAGCTACCCCATTCACCAGGGACCCCAGTGCAACAGCTGAATGAGACCATCCATTACAACGAGGAGTTCACATGGCGCCTGGGTGAGAGCTATGCAGATGAGTATGCGAAGGCACTGGAGAAGGGGCTGCCAGACCCTGTGCTCTACCTAGCTGAGAAGTTCACCCCACGAAGTCCATGTAGCCTGTACAACCAATACCGCCTGGCAGGACATTATGCCTCCGCCATGCTGTGGTGAGCCTGGTAGGAGATGAGACAGGCTCTGCTGGCCCAGACTCAGGAACAGGTGTTAGACGCATCTCTCCTCCACTGATGTGGATGTACCAAATGGGAGGGACTGGCATCAATCACCGTGGTGCTTGGTTGGGAGCCCCATGGGCATGAATGCCCCCTGTGCATATCAGGGACATCCTCAGGCCCCTCCAGCCTTGCGAGTAGGTAGAAGGACCTGGGCCAGTCCTCACTGGGTCTTGGTTCTCCAGGGTGGCCTTTCTCTGCTGGCTGCTGGCCAATGTGATGCTGTCCATGCCAGTGCTGGTTTATGGTGGCCACATGCTGTTGGCCACTGGCATCTTCCAGCTGTTGGCACTGTTCTTCTTCTCCATGGCCACATCACACACCCTGTCCTGTCCCTTGCACCTGGGCACTGCTGTGCTGAGGACTCACCATGGGCCTGCCTTCTGGACCACACTGACCACAGGTGAGACCCTCCCCCTAAGGTGCTGGAAGGCTGAGGGTGAGGCAGGGCCAGGGACCATCATGTTGGTGGGATTAAGAGTCTGCTCCTAGAGGTCAGGATACCTTTGACCTTTCGAGAGCCCCACCCTTCTTATATTACTCACCACCTGCTTTCTTCTTAATGCTCACTTCCTTGTATCTTCTCTGTCACATCCCTTAACTCTTTACTCAGCTTCTTCTCAAGTCTTCCACACCCATGTCTCCTCCCACTTCCCCTAAACACCCTTCTCATGTCCTGTTGTTAGAACCCTTGTATTACTCTACCTCATGCAGCTCTAAATGATCACGTCCCACAATTTTATTCTCTCCTTCTACCCTATTCTGTCTACTGCCTCATGCCTCCTCCTTTTTCCCTGGTCATATTCAATCTCTCTCTGTCTCTCTCTCTTTCCTCTCAATTTGCAAAGTCAGATAATGTCAGCCATATTATCCTCGACCATTTTGTCACCTCTCTGAGCCCCAACTGCCCTGAGGCAAGGACCCAGGCCTCCCTTGGAGTTATCCTGATGCTCCTAGAAGATGTCCTTGGGATAGGTATTACCAACACTAAAGCCAAGACCTCTGTTTTCCTCCCCTCAGGACTGCTGTGTGTGCTGCTGGGCCTGGTCATGGCAGTGGCCCACAAGATGCAGCCCCAGAGGCTGAAGGCTTTCTTCAACTCAAATGCAGAGGACCCTGTCTTGGACTGGAGCCCTGAGGAAGGGGGACTCCTCAGCCCCCGCTACAGGCCCATGTCTGAGAGTCCAGAGCCCCAGGACATTCCCTTGTCAGAGGCTTCCTCTGAGGCATGTTTGAAAGAGGAGTACCTCCTAGAGCCCGACTGTGCTCTGTAACATTCTCTCCTGACAACCACTTGGATTTTCAGGCTGGTTCCAGACCTCACTGGAGCCTCATAAACTCCCAGAGTTGCCCACAAGGTGGGTTTAGATCGAATCAGATCCCCAACTCCAATCTGTAGGTGGAGCAGAAAAAGGAGGCTCTACCTATTGATGTTGAAAAAAAATGTAAGGGCTGGGGAGATTGCCCAGTGGTTAAAGGTGCTTGCTTGCAAAGCCTGCTGGCCTGAGTTCAGTTCTTCAGTACCCACATAAAGCCAGATGCACAAAGTGGTGCAGGTCTCTGGACTTGGTTTGCAGCATCAAGAGACTCTGATGTGCCCATTCATTTGTTTCTCTCTCTCATACACACATAAATAAATAAGTAAAATAAAATATTTTGCAAATAAATTAAAAATGAAGAGTCCTAAGATGCTGAAAAGATGTTGGACCAGCCCATAAAGTCTTTTCTGGGTTACTCTTGTTGGCATGGTAATAATGCTGCTGGCTTTGAGAGCAACAGAGCCTTTCTTGGCCCTGTGTGGATGGAGCTTGGGTGTCAGAGTGCCAGTCAATGGTCACTGAAACTCCTCAAGCCAAGTTCTCTGTCTCCCAGTTACTAGGATGGTGAACCAGGACAGAAGGAGGGCATGGGAGAGGGGTATGCAAAAAAGATTTATTGAAAACAAATAGGACAAAGCTCCTGTAAAAAGAGGGGAGCAGACAGCAGTGGCTTTTATAAGTCATGAAGGAGTGGTGAGTGATATGGAAATTAGGCATTGGACAGGTAACAGAGAAATCTACATAAGCACATTTGATGGGGGTCTCTGACTGATAAAGAGGTACGGTGAAATTGCATAGGCTCAATGGAGGCCTGCTCAAAGTCTGAGGAAGTTGTAGGAACAGGAAATGGGGCACTGGCAGGTGGTCAACTGATGTCCTGGTGAGTCAGTGTTGGACTTATGGGGCAGACAGATCTCTCCCTGAGGGCTTGGGACCCTAACTAAACTGCTGACACCAAGAGCTACTTGGCTCCTGTCAGTAAGACCAAGCAGGGCTGACCGTTACTTCTGCATAGAGACCACCTTCTTGGATGCTTAGGTACCACCTCTGAATGGCAACCTCCCCTTTATAGCTAATGTGTGAGGAAGCAGGTGGGTTACAGTGTGACTCTATGGTCCCTTTGTCTCTCACTACCTCTTGCTGGCATTTCTTTCTGGGCCCCTTTTCTTCCCTAGCTTGTGTGACTTCTAAGTCCACACTTGCAGAAGACCAAGCATCTCACTCCAGGTCTAACAATGGTACGTTCTCTTTCAGCCTCAGCTCCCAAATATACTATGTAAGATTGTGTAAGACTTCCAAGGGCCCTTTTAAAAAATCCCAGGATTTAATTGTATGAGAGAGAAGAGTTAGTGAAACAATGCCAAAATCCTATTCCTTTCCAGTACGTATCTGAGCTAGGAAAGAGAAGGAAAGGGAGAGGGAGAGGGAGAAGAGACTATCTGGGTAGAAAATGACCTAACTAGTCGCTCTGGAAGACGCTGGCGCCATGGGCTGCCCTCAGACACCAGAGGGCGCTCTTCTCCCAGAGCTTTCCGAATTTGTTTCCTCTAGACCTGGTTTCTCAGCACCTCAGAGAGCTAAGTCCTAAACTCTCTCTCTCTCTCTCATGGAAACTGATAGGTAGAGAAGCCTCAGGCATACAAAGAAAAGAGAAAAGTTTATTTACAGCTTCCCCGAGGCTGCCCACGGTCCTGGGCGGAGAGCGCAGTGTCCGGGTCCGGGAGTTGTCCCCGAGTGCATGGAACGCACTGCTCCATCCAGGTCTGCGAAGTCCCCGGGCGCAACAGTCCAGAGTTGAGTTTCCTTTACAAGTTGGTGGTGATCTGTAAGTCTGGGGCCCCGAAGCGCTGGTGCCGCGGGTTGTTGAGGATGAGAGGTGAGTTTCCTTTCTCCTGGCCGCCGCCGTCCTGGATGCTTTGATCCAGAAAGTAGCGCAGGGCGCTGGGCCGAGTGTAGTGAAGCATCGCCACCGCCCCTCCCAGGACCAGGCTCAGGATGCCTGCACAGGGCGGAGAGAATGCGCAGGGTCGGGCGAGGCCGCCTGGAATTTTCTTTCTTTCTCTTTCTCTTTCTTTCTTTCTCTCTTTGTTTCCTCCTCCTCCTCCTTCTTCCTCTCTCTCTTTCTTTAAATTTGTATTTATTTGAGAGAGAGAAGGGGGGTGGAGAGAATGGGCACGCCACGGCCTCCAGCCACTGCAAACGAACTCCAGACGCGTGCGCCCCCTTGTGCAGCCGCCTCTCGTGGGTCCTGGGGAATCGACTCTGGGTCCTTTGGCTCTGTAGGCAAGCTCCTTAACCGCTAAGCCATCTTTCCAACCCCGCCCTGGAATTTTCTACACCCAGCGCAGAACGTCCTCCAGGAAGAGAGGGTTCCCACGCTGTGACAGGAGACCACACCCCCTCCTCTCCTCTGCAAGCCGGGCATAACAGTGCCTGGTCTGCTAGCTGCCAACTCTCGAGATGCGCAGATCAGATGGTGCGTGTGGACCGGAAGGCGCCCACCCCGTGCACATCCCAGCGCCCCTGAGCGTCACCCCACCTCGGTCCTCACCGGTGGCCAGCGTAACCCAAAAGGCGGAGCCGTAGCGAGGCGTGAGCGGCGCGGAGCCGGGACCCAGGCGGAACTGGCAGCGCGGCGCGCTGGACACCGAGGCGAAGGCGAAGACAGCGAAGAGCGCGAAGGCGCCAGTGGTCAGCAGCGCCAGGCCTCCGTAGAGCGCGGCGGGCGTGCAGAGCAGCGCGTTGGCCACCACCCAGAAGCAGAAGGCCACCCTGCGGGCGGCGGCGGGCGGTGGGAGGGGTGCTCGGGGCAGGGAGGGTTCCCCCGCCTCCCTCGCCCTCCCGCCCCGCCCCGCCGAGGATGCCCAAGCCGCCAGGGCCGCTCTGGGACAGCTGGGTCTCCGGAGCCCCAGGGCTTGGGCGGATCTCAGACCTTTGGACTTCCCAACCTCCCAGCATCCAGACCGTGGCGCAAGCCCACCTGGGAGCCTCCCTCCCGGGGGTGGGGGTGGGGTGCCCCGTCCATCCCCCCCATCGCGCGCGCCCGCTCACCACAGCGTCGCGGCGGCGTAGTGGCCCGCCAGGTGGTACTGGTGGTACAGGCCGCAAGGGCTGCGCGGCGTGAACTTCTCCGCCAGGTACAGCACCGGGTCCGGGAGCCCCTTCTCCAGCGCGCCCACGTACTCCTTGGCGTAGTCTTCGTCCAGGCGCCAGGTGAAGCGCTCGTTGTAGTCGATGCTCTCGTTCAGC
The DNA here is from genome assembly GCA_036346955.1 of Dipus sagitta. Taxonomy (NCBI): domain Eukaryota; kingdom Metazoa; phylum Chordata; class Mammalia; order Rodentia; family Dipodidae; genus Dipus; species Dipus sagitta. The sequence continues at coordinate 85,777,375 of CM070779.1, read as the reverse complement.
TGCTGCACGGGCGTTCCTGCGGGCAGCGGCGGGCTCGCGGGCTCAGCGTGTAAGGACAGCGGCCCCCCAGACTGAAGCTCCAGATAGGGAAGGAAGGGTGGGGCGCGGGGCACGAGGAGGGATGGCTTTGGGTGGTGGTCGAGGAAAACCCAAGCCAATGAAGACCCGAGGGATGGTGAAAGGCCCTCCAGCTGCCCATGGCACACCCCCTCCCTCCAAACTTGGCATCTCCCAGTCCCACTTCACCGTTTGCCCAGCCTCTTCACCTCTGAGTGTAATATTGATGCCCACCAGCCCCACGTGCAGACCGACATGGACTTGAACATGCTCTGCACTGAAGGCTTTGTAGGATGTGTTGGTCCACACTGTGCCCACGAACCATTCCCCGCTGAAGTGTACGGCTGTGGGAAGATGCACACAGTGGGGATAGGGGTAGAAGTGGGGCACAGCAGAAAGATGAGGGCCTAAGGGCTCAGTGTAAGTGCCCGGTACGGGCAGAATAGCAAGCATTAGCTGAGCACAGGGGCCGAGGCCAAGTGATAGAAAGTTGGAATTCAGGATCTCACAAAGTAGTAAGTTGGAACTTGTCTCACCCCTTCCCCCCCCCCCACATACACAAAACAAGAGTGGGCGCTAGAAAGAGATGCAAAATGGAAAGAGGAAGCAGGAAACGAGCCCCATTTCCCTAGTGCCTGTCTCTTTCCTTCCCAGTGGCCCCTGCCCCGTGAGCTGCAGCGTACACTCACCCACAATTTCTGCTCCTATGAACAGACTGAGAAGAACTCTCACCAGCCAGAACCAGCGCTGCCAGAACAGATGATATTCAAGGGAGGCTTGGATTCTGCCCAGCCAGTCCCCAAGACCTCCCTTGAACCCACACCACCTCAATCTTAGTTACATTACTGACCACGCATGGTTTTCCTGCACATCCCTCTGGGCCACTGACATTTCTGACCTTTTCTGGTCGTGCACTTCCACTACCAAGCCCCATGTCCAGGTCCACCCTGCCTGGCCACCTTTATACCCCCCAGCTGTCTGGCGCCTGGTCTCTGCCCTGCCGCCTAGCCCGGTCACTGCTTGGTAATGCTCAGTGACTACAGAAGAGCCAGCAAGGCAGGGCTCACTTCTCTCAGAAGAGGGAGGCCCCAGGGCCTGGTAGCCCAGTAGAGGAGGTGGAACTGCAGATATTTCTAGCGCGCACATTTGGACATCACCAAAGAGCACCACATGGAAAGACGGGAGGACTTGGTAAAATGCATAACGTAGGTCTTGGGGGGGGGCGGGGAGAACCTTTAAGGAAATGCCCCCAGCCCACAGCTTCGAATCCTCCAGGGAACCCTCTGGTCTTTAGGACGCACTTGCACCTCAACCCAGCACAAAGGGAAACAGGGCAGTCTGCGCTGCTGGCGCCTGTCCTCTGGAGAAGGTCACAGAGGACAGGACGGGAGAGCTGCTGCACTGAGGGCCATGGGCGGTGCTGGCAACACCGGAACCCTCCAGTGGACCCCAGGATTACTGGAATAGGTCCCACTTCCTATAGCCGCCTCCAGAGGGATCCAGCTGGGTGACTTTTTCAGGGTGTTTTGGACAGAGGCTCTTCCCTGTCCTTGGGAAGAGGGGAACACTGCACCAAACTATTGAATTCGCTCCTTCTGACCCTCAGATTGTTCATGGACATTCTTGTGTTGTCTTATCTGTCCTGAGTCTCTAAAAGACATGCTGTCCACTACACCCCACCCCTTGACACCATCTCTTAGGACCCCCTTACCTGGTGGCCACGGATCCCAGGCAAGATGAGCAGGAAGCTGGCAGCCAAAGCCAAGAATACCAGAATCACTATGAGCAGCGGGACGCTGAAGCCAGCCGCATGCCTGGGTTGGGGGTAAAAGGGCAGCACCCCGTTCCAAAGAGTCATCCTGCAAGAGGTTCACGCTCTGCCCGCAGAACTGCAGCTACCTGAACTGAGTAGGCTGGTCAAATCTGAGCCCCTGCTGCTCTTGGTTAAAGAGGTGGGCTGGACTGAGGCTGTCTGGGGCTAACCAAAGAGTGGAATTATTTCTCACGGGCTGTGGCCAGTTACTCTTCTAGCTCTGTGGGTTTGCACTACGCTAGGTTTGGAAGTCACATTTCGGAAGGGACCCGGATCCCTTTTATAGGATTGTGAGCAGCATGCAGCAGAGGTGTCCGGGCCAGGCGGTAGCCCCAGCCCCAGGAGATCACGCAAAGGAGGGGTGGGAAATATGCAAATAATGGTAGCCCCGCCTCCACAGCAGGAGTGTAAGACTGATCCACCTATTGACACCTGCTGCAGCTCTGTCCCGAGTTGACACCTGAACAGCCTCAGCCCCAAGACGAGGACAAGGACCCAGAGAGAAGAGTACAAGTGCAGCCGGGAAAGCTGGGTCCGAGGAGCTAGGGGAGTGAAGTGGAGGGGGTGGGGGAGGGAGGAAGCAAAGATTCCAAGAGGAAAAACTCCTGAGCCGGACAGGACCCCTAAGCCAAAGGTTGGACCCGAGTTTAGGGCCTGGCCCTCCTAGCCCTCTCCGTTTTGTGCACTATGTATTGCAGATGGGTGGACTACGGGTTCCTGACTTTCAGTTCTTTAGCCCTTTTCCGTTTCCTACTACCTCTTGGAGAAGCACTATGGGATATTGCAACTTGTGCGGGGGGGGGGGGGGGGTTATCCTGGTTTGGGGTCAAAACTCTGGGAGTCTGGACCAGTCTTGACAGACTGACACCCTAAAGGATTCGCGCCCTGTGGGCTCCTGTGGCTGAGATTAGCTCTCAGGTAGTGAAGGGTAGAGAACAGCCTTAGTGCACCCAGAGCTGCAAGTTTTTCTGGGAAGGGTGTCACAGGAGATGCAGGACCTCCTGACGGTGTTTCTATACTCCTCGGGTGCCGGCTGTAGGAGTGTGGCCCTAACATACTACCTCCACCCCAGGCTGCAGGAAAAGCATGCTCCCAGCAAGATCCAAGGCACTGGTGCTCCTAGCAGCTTTGCTGACAGGACTCCTGGGTCCCGCAAGTAAGTATCAGGTACTCGCAGCAGAAAAGGGGCCACTCGGTATCCCTTAGGAGTGTGGGAAGGAAGTGTAGCAAGCTGCTCCGAGAAGCTGGAAGGTCTGCTCTAGCTCAGCACGGGCCAGTGGGACAGGAAATTTCCCAGGACAGTCTTGACACCTCAGAAGTACTGTTAAGTTGGGGTAGGGGGCTCTTGGCCAGCCGGGCAAGGATGCCAAGCCCGTGGGTTCTGGGGGAGGGGGTAGTCTCTAGGAGGTTAGTTCTGAGGGGACGTTCTCTGTATCCACAGGCGGCCAGCATGCAGGCGCCCTGCCCTGGGAAGTGCAACGCTACGACGGCTGGTTCAACAATCTGAGACATCACCAGCACGGTGCTGCCGGTAAGCTCGAGAGCCTGGCCCGGCAGAGGGCGGAGATGCATTAGGTCTAGGTGTGGGAAAGCTCCCAGAGTGGCTGGAGGAAACCGCCCAGGGCGGCAGAACTGCAAACGGCATTCTTACCCATTCCCCGGGGGGGGGGCGTGGGTGGGCAGGAGGCCGTGGGGAAAGAGGTCCTGTCAGTCAAGGTGTACGGTTGAGGGGACGTGAAAGGCAAGGCTCGGGGCTCCCTGCCTCCTTCAGGCTCGCGGCTGCAGCGGCTGGTTCCTGCCAATTACGCCGACGGCGTGTACCAGGCCCTGGAGGAGCCCCTGCTGCCCAACGCGCGCAGGCTCAGTGACGCTGTCGCCCGGGGCAGGGCCGGGCTGGCGTCGCTCCACAACCGCACGGTGCTGGGGGTCTTCTTCGGTGAGTGCAAAAGAGGAACCCACTAGGGTTGACCTGGTGGCTCTGGGAGATGGAGTCTGGGGGTTTCCCTGCAACTCTGCCTTCATCTTGGAAGGACTTGGGCGTACAGGTAAGAATATTTGATCTTTCTTTCATCCCTTATTCTAAAGTCCCTTGCCACCGCTTTCTAATCACTAATGACTGCCACGCAGAGGCGAGGAATGACGTAGGCGAGCCCTTATGTTATTAATCGTCTCAGTTTTTAGTTTTCCCAGTAAGGTGCGTGCAGGAATATTCTGTACAGAAAATGAAGGCTCTGTGGGGACAAGCCTCAGACATGGAGACCGGAGCTTGTATTTCTGTCATTTGTCTCCCGATAATCGTCAAGGCTTCGCCGGTCCGGGGCGGGTGGGCAGGACGGATTGCAGACGGGCTTCCTCCCCGTGCCCCAGGCTACCACGTGCTCTCGGACCTGGTGAGCGTGGAGACCCCAGGCTGCCCTGCCGAGTTCCTCAACATCCACATACCGCGCGGGGACCCCGTGTTCGATCCCGAGCAGCGCGGCGACGTGGTGCTCCCAGTCCAGAGGAGCCGCTGGGACCCCAAGACCGGACAGAGCCCCAGCAACCCGCGGGACCTGGTGAGGCCGGGCTGGCGGCGGGGCGGGAGCGGGTCCCGAGCGGCGCCCGCCTGGGCTCGGTGACCCGCTGCCGTCCGCGTCCTCGCAGACCAACCAGGTGACCGGCTGGCTGGACGGCAGCGCCATCTACGGCTCCTCGCACTCCTGGAGCGACGCGCTGCGGAGCTTCTCGGGGGGCCGGCTGGCGGCGGGGCGCGACCCCGCCTTCCCGCGGGACTCGCAGGACCCCCGGCTCATGTGGAGCGCGCCGGACCCCGCCACCGGGCAGGCCGGGCCCGGGGGGCTGTACGGTGAGCTCGGGGCCCCGCGGCGCCCGGGGCTGTGGTCTGCCGGGCCGGGCCGGGGTCTGCCGGGCCGCCCGCTCACCCGCCGCTCGGCTCCGGCCCGCGCAGCCTTCGGGGCCCCGCGCGGGAACCGGGAGCCCTTCCTGCAGGCGCTGGGCCTGCTCTGGTTCCGCTTCCACAACCTGTGTGCGCGCAGGCTGGCCCGGGAGCACCCGCGCTGGAGCGACGAGGAGCTGTTCCAGCACGCCCGCAAGAGGGTCGTCGCCACCTACCAGGTCGGAGCCCCTCCCCAGCGCCCCGTGCGCCAGGGCCCTCCCGCCGAGGGGCGTCTAGGACGGCCCCGGCCCCGGCCCCGCTCGTGGCGAGGCAGGCAGGTAGCGGGCGGCATTGCTCCACTAGCTCGCCCCTGGAGAACTCGGGGTCCGTCCTTGCGGGGACGGGGCCCCCAGTGCTCTCCTTCGAGGCCCCTCGCCCAGGCGCGCCGTCGCCGGGGCCTCGCGTCCACATACCTAAGCCCTCCTTGAGCTCAGCCCCCTCCGCAAGCTCCAGGCTCAAGGTGGTCTCCCGCTCTCTGACCCCCCAGAACATCGCTCTGTATGAATGGCTGCCCAGCTTCCTGCAGAAGTCACCCCCAGAGTATGCAGGTGAGAGGCTGGGGCGCACGGGTGAGCGCTTGGGGGCCGTGTTCGTTTGTCTTTAAGAAGCAGGCCTAGTGTGGGGGGGTTAAATGCTAGTGTCCTCTTCCCCTCTGACCTCAGGATACCGTCCGTTTCTGGACCCTAGCATCTCGCCCGAGTTCGTGGTGGCCTCTGAGCAGTTCTTCTCCACCATGGTGCCCCCTGGCGTCTACATGAGGTGAGAGACGGACTGTTGGTGGGAGGTGCTCAGAACACTGGCAGGGGGTGCTAAATGAATGGCCTTGTGCATTCCTTCAATTTCCTTGGAGAAGGGAAGCAGAATTTAGAGGCTGAACAGGACCCTGGGATAGGCGGTTTGGGCTCAATCTCCCCTTTCTCCTAATGGCCCAGTTTGGGTTTCTAAATGTGGAATGTATCCAATAGCCTAGGCACCTTCTTCCCTCTTCTCCTTGTGTGGTGGTCATGAAGCCCACTTCACCCTCAAAAATAACTGCCAAGTCCCTGCTGTGCTCAGGAAAGTCCATGGGCCGTCTCTTCAGAGTCACAACTCACTCAGCCAGGTCTGGGTTTCTGGGCTCAGTTTCCTCACTGCGTTCTTTTTGTACAACCCTTCTCCAGTGACCACGACAGAATGCCAGTGTGTCCAATACTCCTCACTGCATTTTTGACTCCCCATTTCAGAAACTCTAGCTGTCACTTCCGGAAAGTCCTGAGCAAGGGTTTTGGCAGCTCTCCAGCTCTCAGGGTCTGCAACAGCTACTGGAATCGGGAGGTCAGCCTGGGGCCAGGGTCAGGGTGTGGTGGGCCATGGTTACTCCCTACAGACGGCTTGGAAAAGTCACAGCTCTGGGTCTTGTATGTTGGTGTTCCAGGTTGTTAAAGAATAAAAGACAATTATCTGGGGACTCCTGCTCAAGGAGTGTCTGGGAATACCTGGAGACAGTGCCTTGTGCCTATAGTCCCAGCTACTTGGGAAGTGGAGGCAGGAGGATTGCTTTATCCCAGGCAATATAGCAAGACCTCCTTTTAAAAGAAAGACAAAGGGTAGGGTAGGGGAAGGAGGGAGGGAAGCCAGAGGCAAAAAGGAGAGCAGGAAGAGGAGGAGAGAGTAGGAATAGGAATCTTTATTATTAGTTATTTATTTGAGAGAGAGAGAAAGAGGCAGAGAGAGAGAGAGAGAGAGAGAAAGAGAGAAAGAAAGAAAGAAAGAAAGAAAGAAAGAAAACGCCAGGGCCTCCAGCCACTGCAAACAAACTGCAGACACATGAGCCCCCTGGTGCATCTGGCTTATGTGGGTCCTGGGGAATCGAACCAGGATACTTTGGCTTTGCAGGCAAATGCCTTAACCACTAAGCCATCGCTCCAGCCCAGAAATAGGAATCTTGCTAGGACTGGCTGAGGACTTCTTGTCCTGAGGTGTCCCAGTGGTTCAGCGTTAGAGGGACTGAGCTTGGGGGAGGGGCCCTACAGCTAATCTTCAATGGACTGTTTACTTTCAGAACCCGAATCTGAAGAGTGCCCAGGAAGTGGATCAGCTGCTGCTGGGAATGGCCTCCCAGATAGCAGAGCTAGAGGACAGGATAGTGGTGGAAGACCTGAGAGGTGAGTTCAGAGCCAGAAGGGATAGGGATGTAAGCCAGGAGCTTGGGGATTCTCCCGGGTTAGTCAGCAGCTGAGCCAGAGGACCCACGACACAGAAACACAGATATTCACATAAAACTTGTATAGCTGTCAGAAGAGGATGAGCTTTGAGCTCCCCTCCTTTAATTCACAGTCTTGTGTTGCTTTTATTTTGAATTAACCAGTTCTGGGTATGATACAAGAATCACTGGTACTTACTTAGGTCTTAAAGGTTTTCATCCAGCCTTGTTTAAAGCTGGAGAGGCACAGGGAAAGGAATCATCTGATTGGTGTCAAGAGCCATCTTGGGTCTTAGAAGGACATTGCCAGACAACTTTTTCCTGATCATATATGGTGACACAGGCCCTACACCAACCCAGAGTCAGTATGGGCACTGGTCTCATGTAGGGGGTTGGGTGGAGAAGACTACCAGACAGTAAGGCTACAAGGCAAAGAAGAGTTGGGAAGACAGGGCTCAAAGTCTGCTCTCTCCTCAGATTACTGGCCTGGTCCTGACAAGTTCTCCCGCACAGACTACGTGGCCAGCAGCATCCAGCGTGGCCGAGATATGGGTCTGCCCAGCTATAGCCAGGCTCTGCTGGCCTTGGGACTAGAGCCCCCAAAGAACTGGAGTGACCTCAACCCCAAAATAGACCCCCAGGTCAGGAATAATAATGATAACATAGCTCAAACTTTCCTATGTCAGTTTTGTTCCAAATCCTTTCTATATGTTCACTCACTGAATTACGTGAAGAATGTTGTAAGGCAAATAGTGATCCTGTGTTGTTGGTGAGTTCATGTACTTGTTACCTCCCTTGGTGCCCCAGGTGCTGGAGGCCACAGCCTCCCTGTACAACCAGGACCTGTCCAGGCTTGAGCTACTCTTGGGTGGTCTCCTAGAAAGCCATGGGGACCCTGGACGCCTGTTCAGCACCATTGTCCTCAATCAGTTTGTGCGGCTGCGGGATGGGGATCGCTACTGGTTTGAGAACCCCCACAATGGGTAAGGCCAGCCTGGGCCCCTCTTCAGATTCTACCCTTGCTGGTACCCCAGATCCTCTGCTTGGCCCTAAACCACCTAGAGGCCTTGATTTCAACAGCCCACCACACCCTCCATATCCCCTCTGCATCTCTTTTTCCATCTGGGCTCTTGGAGCTGGGCCACCCCAACAATTCTTACCTTTCCCCAACCTAGGCTATTCTCCAAGGAGGAGATTGCAGAAATCAGAAACACCACCCTGAGGGATGTGTTGGTAGCTGTAACCAATGTGGACCCTAGTGCCCTGCAGCCCAATGTCTTTTTCTGGCAGGAAGGTGAGTGGCCTGGGAGAACACAAGTGATAGTGTATGGCAGAATCGCTCTGCTGTCCAAGGGTCAGGCACCATGTGTTTTAGGCTGAGCGATCTGTTCCCACAATGTGTGCTATGCTGACATGTGGCTGTACCTTGCAGTCAAGCCAGGGTGGATGCTGAGAGGGGGGTATGCAGGGAGGTGGACCTGGGAAGGGTTGACCCTCCAGGGCAAAGAATGAGGCTTGTTCAAGGAGTGGAGCACTTGGACTTTCCATCTTCTGTGCCCTGTGTTCCTCAGGTGCACCCTGCCCACAGCCCCAGCAGATCACAACTGAAGGTTTGCCCCGCTGCGCACCCCTTACCGTACTTGATTACTTTGAGGGCAGTGGTGCGGGCTATGGCCTTGTCATCGTGGCTCTCTGCTGCTTTCCATTAGGTAAGATCCTCACCCCCAATTCACCTTTCCTCTGGTCTCCTCCTTCCCGGAAAACACACTGGTCCAGCCTCTCATCACCTGCTGACGTGCAGGGCTAGTTCTTTGGTAGTTTGAGGCCAGGTTTGGGGGGCCCTGAGCAGCAGAAGCCTCACTGACAGCTGTCAGAGAGGGGTTCTTCCCACTGGTCCCTTTTGGCTCCCTTCAGTGAGTCTGGTTGTTGCCGGGGTGGTTTCCCATTTCCGGAACCGAGAGCGCAAGAAGCTACTACAGAAAGGCAAAGAGAGTATCAAGAAGGAAGCAGTCAGAGATGGACTAACAGGTGAGATGAGCTGAGGAGACAGAGGGAGAAGGGCGGCGGCGGGGGTGGTGGGGGGGGAACGGGACCTCAAGTTACAGGAGTGTGAAGAAAGACAGTTTGAGAAATGTCTGCTCAGATGGGCGAATGGCCCACTGCACAGTTGTTCTTTCCCCAGCGATGGAGTGGCCAGGCCCCAGTGAGAGGTGCTACCCCGTCACCATCCAGCTGCTCCCAGACAGATGTCTTCAGGTCCTGGACAAGTGCCTCACTGTGCTCCGCACCATCCAGCTGCGTCCACCTCAGCGTGTCAACCTCATCCTGTCCAGCAACCGTGGGTGCCGCACCCTGCTGCTCAAGATCCCCAAGGAGTATGACCTGGTACAGCTCGTTCTGCCTTCCTGTGGAGGCTGTTCTCACATATCTTTCCTTTCACTGGCAAGTCACCTCAGGCCATATGGCCATCAGCTGCAGACCCTGTGAAGGCTGATAATGGAGATGGGAATTCCTAGCAGGCCCCAGACTCACTCTAACCCCCCCCCCCCCCGCCCACCACTCAACTGGCCCTAGCGCCTAGCTGGGCAGGCGTGGGATTTCCTCTTCTCCCCTCAACGTGAGGTTCTTTGAAGGGGCCCTGGACTCTGGACCTTCCTACCACCCAGGTGCTACTGTTTAACTCTGAAGAGGAACGGGGAGCTTTTGTGCAGCAACTGCAGTACCTCTGTGTGCGCTGGGCTTTGGACCTCCACCAGGCTGACATGGGCGAGAGTGAGCTGTTCAAGAAGGCTGTGACCAAGCAGCAGCGGGCACACATCCTGGAGATCTTCTTCAGACACCTTTTTGCTCAGGTGCCATGATTTTGTGCCTTCTGGAGGTGGGCCTGGCACAAGGAATGAGCAATCTAAGCAGGATAGGATCCCACGTGGGTGAACTAAATTCAGCTCTGTAGGCTAGAGACAGACTGCATTGGTGAGATCCTGGCCGTGCCATTTTCTAGCTGCACAACTTTAGGCAAATCACATCATCTCAGCTTTATTATCTCTACTTCCTTATCTAATAAACAGTGATTAAAATCATAATCCCATTACATTGTTGAGAGGATCCAATGTGAAAGTCTACATGGTGGATTCTCAGATGTTTGCCCCTGGATCAGCAGTATCAACTTCACCCCTGGGAACTTATGAGAAATGCAGAGTCTGGCTGGGTGTGGTGGCTAGTGCCTTGAATCCCAGCACTTAAGAGGCTTGAGGATTGCCAGGAGGGTGAGTGAGGTAAGCCTGAACCACAGAGTCAGTCCCAGGTCAGCCTGGACTAGAGTGAGACCCAGCCTCAAAAAAAAAAAAAAAAAAAAAATCAGAATATGTGTATGATTGAATAAAAAAAAAACAGAAAAAGAAAGAGAAATACAGATCCTTAGGCTTCTCCCAAAATAGACAGAATGAGTGGGACCCAGAAATCTGTGTTTTAACAGCCTTTTGTTTTTCCTTTAAAAATATTTTTATTTATTTATTTGCAAGTGAGAGATTTAGATTGGGCATACTAGGGCCTCTTGCCACTGCAACTAAGCTTTAAATGGGTACTAGAGAATTGAACCTGGGCCATCAGGCTTTACAAGAAGTGCCTTTAACCACTGAGACATCTCCCCAGACCTTTCCCCCCTTTTAGAAAAAAAAATATTTTTGGGGCTGGAGAGATGGCTTAGTGGTTAAGGCATTTGCCTGCAAAGCCAAAGGATCCCAGTTCGACTCTCCAGGACCCAAGTAAGCCAAATGCACAAGGGGGCGCAAGCATCTGGAGTTCATTTGCAGTGGCTAGAGGCTGTGGCATGCCCATTATTCTCTCTCTCCCTCTTTCTCTCTCTTAAAAAAATAAATAAAATACATTTTTAAAATATTTTTCACACACATGATAAATGTATGATGTAAATTTGAAAAAATCGTGAGAGAAAAAAAATTAATTTATTTCTGAGGAGAGAGAGAGAGCAAATGGAGAATGGCCATCCCTAGGGCCTCTTGCCACTGCAAAGGAACTCCAGATACATGTGTCACTTTGTGCATCTTGCTTTATATTAGTATTGAGGAATCAAACCCAGACAGACAAGCTTTACAAGCAAGTGCCATTAACTGCTGAGCTGCCTCCCCAGCCCTTAGCAGGTGATACTGATACAGGTTCACATTTGACAAATACTGTTCAATATAGAGTGTTTAGCCCAAGTGCTTGATACACTATAGACACTTACTAAATGGCACTAACATGTAACTTAAATTCTTTGCACATGGCCAGAGACTAGATCATGGGCTTACGGCAGCAACTGTCTGAACTGGCATGAGAGCAGAAGCCCAGCCCGTTCCTGCCTGTTATGTGTACAACAAATACCTTCTGCCCCCAGTACAGGCTTTTCACTTCGCATTCCCTGTCTCTACCCCTCTTCTTACTTTCTGTCTCCTCCCCGTCAGCACCATGCCTGCTCTATGGTGCTTTGGTTCATGGAGAAATGAAAGGCTGATACAGATTCAGTTTGACCCCACTATGGAAGAGCAGAGACTCAAGTCAACACAGCCAAGGAGCAGGGCTTTTTGAACTGCACTTTGGGGAGGTGGGAGCCGTCCTTGGACTGTGTCCATCTCAGGCTTCACCTTCTTCTCTCCCTCCCCTGTGACTGCCCGAGTGCAGGTGCTGGACATCAACCAGGCCGATGCAGGGGCTCTGTCCCTGGACTCATCCCAGAAGGTGCAGGAGGCTCTGACCTGTGAGCTGAGCAGGGCTGAGTTTGCAGAGTCCCTGGGCCTCAAGCCTCAGGACATGTTTGTGGAATCCATGTTCTCTCTGGCTGACAAGGATGGCAATGGCTACCTGTCCTTCCGGGAGTTCCTGGACATCCTCGTGGTCTTCATGAAAGGTATGGAGGCAGAGGTGGAGGTGGCAGGGTATCTGAGAAACCACGGATCTGTCAGGAAGGAGGTGGCCCACATCTCCCTTTCTCCCCCAGGCTCCCCAGAGGATAAGTCCCGCCTGATGTTCACCATGTATGACCTGGATGCAAATGGGCTCCTCTCCAAGGACGAGTTCTTCACCATGATGCGGTACAGGGTGGGCCCTTCTGGTCCCGAGACATCTTGGTGTTTTAACCAACAAAGCAGGGAGGGCAAAGGAGTGTAGGTTAATTGGCTAGGTGGCCATCTGTGTTGGACACTGCATCCTAGAATCTCAGAACACGCAAGTTCAAAAGGTTACCTGCTTTAAACAGGATCAACATCTGTGCTATAAACAACAGAAATGTTTCCTGTTTTTCTTGTTTGTTTTGTTTTTAAAAAAAATTTTTTTTTTTTTGTTTTTTCAAGGTAGGGTCTCGCTCTAGCCCAGGCTAACCTGGAGTTCACTATGTCGTCTCAGGCTGACTTCCAACTCATGGTGATCCTCCTACCTCTGCCTCCCAAGTGCTGGGACTAAAGATGTGCGCCACCACACCCAGCTAGTTTCCTGATTTTAAAAAATGAAAAGACTGTGATCAGCAATAGAACTCCACATAATTCCTTTTGTTGTTGTTTTTAGGTAGGGTCTCACTCTAGCCCAGGCTGAACTATAATTCACTATGTAGTCCCAGGCTGGCCACGAACTCAGGCGATCCTCCTACTTCTGCTTCCTTAGTGCTGGGATTAAAGGCCTGTGCCATCACAAATGTCTTACATAATTTGTTTTGGTGTCTGAATTTTTGTGAATGCTTTTACTATATGCCTAATTCTGTGCTTTCTACAATGACATAAAGGAAGGATGATCTTGGTTACTCTTCCAATATTAATCACCATGACAGTCAGCAGAAGAAACATGGACTCCTTCCATATCCCAGCCCTCCTCTCCTTCTGATTCTAAAGCCATTTCTGGTTTGGGTGTTCTAATAAGTCCTAGCTTTGAGCATTATCAACTTCTTACTCCCAAAGACAGAGAGTACCTTAGTAACAAGCACCTTACAGCACCAATGAAAGAATATCTCTAGCCAGGCGTGGTGGTGCACACCTTTAATCCCAGCACTTGGGAAGCAGAGGTGGGAGGATTGCTGTGAGTTCGAGTCCACCCTGACACTACGTAGTGAATCCCAGGTCAGCCTGAATTAGACAGACTAAGACCCTACCTCAAAAAGAAGAAGAAGAAAAAGAACTCTCTTCATCCTTCTTCGATGTGCTTCTTTCACATTGAGATGGGCATAGAGACATTCTATCCACTGATAAGATACAGTGGAATAAATGCACAAACAAATAAAACAGACTGAGTATAGTAGCCCAGATTCTTTTAACTGTCTATCCCTTTATATCTTTCCGTCATTTTTAACACTCCCCTTACTGGTCATATTCCTCTAATAATCCAGATACCCAGCTGAACATAGGCCTCTAAATGAACAAAGCTGGAAGATCCAGCTCAGTGGTAAAGCACTTCCCTCACAAGTACAAGGCCCTGGGTTCAGTTCCCAGTACCAGAAGCAGAAAAGAAAAAAAAAAAAAAACTTTGGGTACTGAATTAAAAGAGCAAAGCTGACTGCAATTGTACCTTACTGGTGTGTCACTGCAGGTCCAGTCCTGTCCAGGGTCCTAGGGGATCCAGGAGAAGGTCCCCACCACCAATGGCTGAGCTCCCAACTAATCCTGTAACTCAGCATGGTGACGCTTTCTAGATGATGATAGTGCTTGCTTTGACTCATGGGCCCAGGCAGGCTTTTTTCTGCTGGACTCATGTGCACTTGTTTTTGTCCCAAAGCTAAGAAGAGTTGCTACTGCAGCTGTCACAGTGGGTGCCATCAAATTGGGTGGGGAGACGTTCCTTGGGCCCCAGGGTGTTGGCACAAGGAAGCAAATGCCATTGCAGCTATTACCCTCCCTTCATTCTGTGTGCTGTCCTCACTGAACTGAAAGTGGGAGCTCAGAGGTAGTATTGGGGGCTTCCTCAGAAGATTGTGGAAGAGATCTCATCTCAAGGGAAGGCCATGGCATACACAGAACCCATCTCTATGCCAAGTGATATTCATGCCCAATAGTAGATGCCTCTGAGGGCTGCTTTTCCTGACTGGTCAAGGTCACTTTCAATTCTGTCTTTTGAGTCTGTGGCCACCACCCCACCCAGCTCATTGTCACCCTCAGGCTGAATGAGCACCTTCTTGGTGATATTTCTCAGGTCACTGATAACCATATTAGGGAACCTGGAGCTCCCCACCCCATACGTGCCTAAGCCTGACCTTGCCAGGTGATGGCTACTCTGTTTCTGGTCCTTCCCCAGATCCTTCATTGAGATCTCCAACAACTGCCTGTCCAAGGCCCAGCTGGCTGAGGTGGTGGAGTCCATGTTTCGGGAGTCGGGCTTCCAGGACAAGGAGGAGCTGACATGGGAGGACTTCCACTTCATGCTGCGGGACCACGACAGCGAGCTCCGCTTCACACAGCTCTGTGTCAAAGGTGGAGGGAGAGGTGTGGGAGTGTGGGAGAAGTGGCCTGAGTCATGGAGGGGGTATCTCTTCAAAATAGAGTTCCTCGTGGACAAGACCCACACCGTAGTCTTTCCGAGTCTTTAGTGTCTAATGCTGAGCCAAGCACGTGTATTCAGAAGCAAGTCGTACACTGAACAAGGTTGTTCACTGAGGTCAAGGGACAGGCTGAAAGTTAAACGTACATACTACCCGAAGCCATGGACACTGGCCTGGGGTGCATGTGGCCAGAGGAGATGAGCCTGTTTGGTTTGCACAAAGTACATGCAGATTTGCATTGTCCAGAGAGTGGCCCCTTTCCGATTGCACTAAGTTGCCATGCTGATAGCACTGATATAGTGGGTGCTCAGCATCGACCAAGAGCTGGAGCAAGAGATCTATACATGACAAGTCACCGTCAAGTGCCCTGGCAGCTTTCCCAGGGAGGGAGATGAAAGTGTCCATCCCACACACTTTCCTCCTGAGAAGGCCAGTCCAGCCTCTTGTTCTCCTTTCCAGGTTTTGGGGACATCTTTAAACAACACAGCAGCTGTCGAGTCTCATTCATCACACGGACTCCTGGGGACCGGTGTGTAGGAATAAGGCACTAGGCAGTCTCCCCTGGCTAGGTCACCTCCACAGAACCAAAGGGAAGATTGAGGGCTGTGTGATGAGCTCCCAGGGCAGAGATTGACCCTCTGTGAAGTAGTTGTTAGCACATGGCCAGTCTCAGTCCAAATTCCAGCTGCCTCCCACACCCCCTGCACTTTTCCTGCCTCCTAGGGCCAGAGTCAGCCTGTAGAACGGATCTACAGACCACAGTCACACACTGCCTTGCCCCTGCCTGCTCCCAGGGCCCTCGCCTTGCCTCCACCCCAAACATTGACCTGACAGTTCTTCTCCTAGCTGCAAATACCAGGAGCAAACAGACTCCATTTTCATTTTCTCAGCTCCTGCCCCCAGAAACTGGTGCTCTCTGACTTGCAAGCCCAAGAGCTAGTGGGACCTGACCTAAAGAAAAGGTTTGGCAGAAAGTGAGTTCCCCCGAGCCACAGATCTCTGAGCCCAAGGAGGCTTAGACAGAAGTCTCATGGTGTCTGGACCCTGTGACATGGTTCTGAATCCCATTTCCTTTGTCCTTGACCCACTGGGGGTAGGGGCAAGGTGTCAACTGACTGTATTCTCACTCAACCTTGCCACTGTGGTAATAAGGGGTCTCCTGGTCCTGCTACCTTGGGTACAACAGCAGGCTTGGGAGAGGGAAGGAAAGAACAGACAGAAGAAGGAAGAGGAGATGGAGTTGTAGGGAGATGAAATGGGGTAGCTGCAGCAAATAAGGATGGAGGTAAAGGATTAGGGAACCCCCTGTCTTCTTTTGCTGGTTATGGCCCATCCTGACTCCTGCAAGGTCACCGGATCTCTCTTCATGGGTGGCACTGAGGGGATGACAAGGAGCTACTTCCTCACCAGTGCCCTATCTCCCATTGCTACAGGGCAGTGGGGCCCCCTCCCAGGTTGTACACAGAGGCACTGCAGGAGAAGACGCAGCGGGGCCTCGTGGCCCAGAAGCTACAGCATTTCAAACGCTTTGTGGAGAACTACCGGCGCCACATTGTGTGTGTCACCATCTTCTCCGCCATCTGTGTGGGCCTGTTTGCAGATCGTGCCTACTGTAAGAGCTCCAGGCTGTGGGCAGTGGGAAGGAAGCAGGCCTGACCTCAGGGAGGAGTGAGGAGCACTCTCGCTGTCCCTCCTGGTCCTCAGTGCCTGAATGGAAGAGCGCAGGCATTCTGACTCAGGCTCAGAATCCTGCCTCTCATGCCATGCTGATCTGCTTCAACTCTGGTCACAGACTACGCCTTTGCCTCACCACCCACGGACATTGAAGAGACCACCTATGTGGGCATCATCCTGTCGCGGGGCACGGCGGCCAGCATCTCTTTCATGTTCTCCTACATCCTGCTCACCATGTGCCGCAACCTCATCACCTTCCTGCGGGAGACCTTCCTCAACCGCTACATCCCCTTCGATGCCGCCGTGGACTTCCACCGCTGGATTGCCATGGCTGCAGTTGTCCTGGCCAGTATATTGCTCCCCCTCTCTGCTGTAGTCCCCTGGGTCTAGATATGGGGGACACAATCGGGGCTGAAGCTCCTAAAAATGCATCTCTCCTCCTTGTGCCTTCTTGCTCCCTTGAGACTGGGAGTAGAGTTATCACTGGTTGGACTCTCTGACATGGTGTTTCTTTCAGTTTTGCACAGTGCTGGCCATGTGGTCAATTTCTACATCTTCTCAGTCAGTCCCCTCAGCCTGATGGCCTGCGTGTTCCCCAACGTCTTTGTGAACGATGGGTCAGTTCAGGGGAAGGTGCCCCTTGGGTCTCCTGGATAGACTCTTAGAGTGTAATAGAAAAAGACATAGATCACCAGAGACATGAAGCTCCTCACTGCAGGAAGATGCAAAGCCGTCCTCCCTGGAGGAAGCCAAAAGGTGACCTCCTTGCCCTCAGGAGTTGGCTGTGATTGGACAGGAAAGGTGTTTAGGGGAAGAAATAATATATTTTCCACATATGTAGCTAACACACAGCTTCCCATCTCAGCTTGCCATCCACTTGGGTATTCCATCCAAGTGTCAGAGAGCTGGGATATCTAGATGCGTATTCAACAGACACTATTTGCTATGTGCTTGCTATTGTTGTAAGCATAGGGACAGAGCAGTGAACAAGTCCCTGCCTTCATGGAACTTACAAACTAATGAACCAATAATTCCAAGAAGCAGCAGTCAACTGCAACAAGAGGACTGGGGTATCAGAGGCCCTGTGCTGAGGGTTCTGAGGCATAACTGTGAGAGGCTGGTCACTGTGCTCCTCAGAAGGATCCCTTAGCCATTTTGGTGGAAACTTAGTAAACTCAGCACTCAGGGACAGGGACAGAGTCAGATTGCATTGTGACTGTGTTTTAACTGTGGTGGAGCCCCCTCTGCCCCAGCCAGAGGATCACTGTGCCTATGCCCCACAGGTCTAAACTTCCTCAGAAGTTCTACTGGTGGTTCTTTGAGACGATTCCAGGTAGGAAATGAGGCTGATTTTGGATTTGAGGAGTTCTGCTCTTGTCTCCACTCCCTGAATACACCCTGGTCTGCAGTGGCCATCTGGGGTCATACCCTGGGCTGCAGTGGCCATATGAGGTCACAGCCTGGTCTGCAGTGGCCATCTGGGTCTCTTTTTGCTGGACAAGCTTCAGCTTTACCCTCCAGGTACACCATTCTGGGACCCAAAAGAAATAAGCATAGAAGTGGAGTAGGATGGGGAATGTCTTGTGTTTTCAGCCCAGACTGAGGCCCTGAGGCTACTGATTGACCCTGTCCTCCTGCCCCAGGTATGACAGGAGTACTCCTGCTCCTAGTCCTGGCCGTAATGTACGTCTTTGCCTCCCACCACTTCCGTCGTCACAGCTTCCGGGGTTTCTGGCTGACCCACCATCTCTATGTCGTGCTTTACGCCCTGGTGAGTGCCTTTTCTGGCAGGATTGGGCCATGGAGGGTCGAGAAGGCAGGGAAAGGAGGGAGAATGGAGAATTAGACTCAAGGTCTCAGACTGAAGCCCTGAAATCTGAGAGCCCAGACCGGAGCCTATGCCAGCACCACCTACCAAGACCAGGCCTAGTGCCTGGGCAGAAAATGCAGGGCAGGGAGACTTGAGGCTGGGCCGGACTGGGCCAGGCTGTACTAACTGGCCACATTTCCAGCTTATCATCCATGGCAGCTATGCTCTGATTCAGCTGCCCACTTTCCACATCTACTTCCTGGTTCCTGCAATTATCTATGGAGGAGACAAGCTGGTGAGCCTGAGCAGGAAGAAGGTGGAGATCAGTGTGGTGAAGGCCGAGCTTCTGCCTTCAGGTACTGGCCTGGCTGGACTCAGGCGGGAAGCACCAGAGATTGGTTCTTGTACATGACATACTCACCAGGCCTCCTCAGCCCCACCACGGCCTCTGACATCCTCTTGGGGACTTCTGAAGCTTTCCTGAAGCCTTGCTCCAGGAAGGGTCGTGCTTAGCCCCCAACAGGCCTGCAGACAGTAGAAGAAACTATGGGCAGAGGTGACTGAAGGAGACACAGATGGGTGTGAGGATGAGAAAGGCCCCCACACGCGTGGACTAGGTGCAGAGGAGTACAGAGGAGGGAACCATATGTTGTTCTCCCTGAGCATCCCTGCAAAGACAGGCAAATGGACCCAATGACCAGAATGCTTTGTGGTCTTAGTTGGCGACAGTGGTTTTGCATGGTGGACATGCTTCAGGTGCCCTAAGACCCTCTAACCTTCAGGACTCACATTGCAAGGAAATTAATCTAAGTTTTATATCAAACTATATTACTTAAGGACATAGTCGGAGTGGCTTTAGCATAGTTTTCATAGTGTCTGAAATTTGCTAACCTTTTTCAAAAAAGATGAAAAGGTCAGAGGCTCATATATGATCAGGCAATATGCAGTTTCCAGTTAAGAACTGGTAACAAAATATGTGTGCACAGATATGAATCATCACAAGTCACCCTCAAGTGGGAAAGGTTTGATAAACATTGAGATGGTCTCTGGGTAGCTCAAAGTCTCTTCACCGTGTGGGCTGGGATTCAGGCAGTAGCATGAGGCCTTGCCCTTCATGGGAAAAGGAAAGAGAGAGGAGAGAGGCCTGGAAAAGGAGATCAGAGAAGCTCAACTCTTATGTTACCCAGGAAACAGAGAAAGGGACTATCCTATTTTCAGCACCAGGATCCCATCTGCCTAGATCATGTGACCATGTGAAACTCTCTGGGCTTCGGGAATGTGGAGAGCAGAGGCATCTGTCAGGCTTCAGGCACAGCTTCTGATCTATGGTCTTCTGTTGCCATTAACTCCAGGAGTAACCCACCTGCAGTTCCAGCGGCCCCAGGACTTTGAGTACAAGTCAGGGCAGTGGGTGCGGATTGCTTGCCTGGCTCTAGGGACCAATGAATACCATCCCTTCACATTGACCTCTGCGCCCTATGAAGATACCCTCAGCCTGCATATCCGGGCTGTGGGACCCTGGACTACTCGCCTCAGGGAAATCTACTCACCCATGACAGGTGACACCTGTGCAAGATACCCAAAGGTACCTATCCCTGGAGCTACTCACCTTTGGACCTCTAGCACTGCAGAGGGTCCCTACCCCCATGTACTAGAAGACGAGGTGCTCCACCTATCCCAAGGCCAGGCTGGGAGATGGCTGAGGTGCTTCAGAAGAGCCTGTGACACTCTGTCATTCCCCATTTCTGGCCTCAGAGCTGGAGCAAGGTTCAACTCATCTCCCCTTCTCTTGGCAGCTGTACCTAGATGGACCATTTGGAGAAGGCCACCAGGAATGGCATAAGTTTGAGGTGTCAGTGCTGGTGGGAGGTGGCATTGGGGTCACCCCCTTTGCCTCCATCCTCAAAGATCTGGTCTTCAAATCATCTTTGGGCAGCCAACTGCTCTGTAAAAAGGTGACCATTCCTCCCCTGTTCTTCAAATGGGAAACAGGTAGTCTGGTGGTGTTCCGACATTATAGCATTAAAGCTCCTGGCTTGCAAGCACTGGGTCTTCAGAAACCATTCGATCCAGTTGTCCAGATGCCAAACCTTGAGGGCAAGTAGGGATGTGGCCAGAAGGGCCTCTGCTGCCTCTGGCCATTGTGAGGCATAGGATCAGGCTGATGGGTTTCATCAGAGCATCTGTTTCTATGAAGTGTCTCTGGCTTCCTAGCCTCTCAGATGAAGCTGCCTGAGATGTAGGGAGCCAGAGCTGAGCTGGACCTGAGTCCAGCATGTGTTCCCAGATCTACTTCATCTGGGTGACCAGAACCCAGCGGCAGTTCGAGTGGCTGGCTGACATCATCCGGGAGGTGGAGGAGAATGACCACTGCGACCTGGTATCTGTGCACATCTATATCACCCAGCTGGCTGAGAAGTTTGACCTCAGGACCACCATGTTGGTAGGTCAACGCTGGCCAAGCCAGGGCAGGTGGGCCACCATCAGGGCTAAGAGTTGGCTGTTAACAGTGCCTGGCTATGTCCTTTCTCTCCCACTCCTTCTCCAGTACATCTGTGAGCGGCATTTCCAGAAGGTGTTGAACCGGAGTCTGTTCACGGGCCTGCGGTCTGTCACTCACTTTGGCCGACCCCCCTTTGAACTGTTCTTCAACTCCCTGCAGGAGGTCCACCCCCAGGTCAGTCTACCATCTCCTATCCTATTTATCTAGTCTTCTGTCTCGACCCTCAAGTTCCCTGATGATCAAACCTAGGCAGAGAACTCCCACCCTGGTCCCAAAATGAGGTTAAGGGTGGCAGGAGGACTTTCTACCAGCTTCCCCCCCCCCCAACTCAAGCCTCCTTCTCAGGGTCTGAGGTAAACTCTAGTCATCCTGGCCAGGCTGGAGAAGCAAGCTCCTCTGGGCAGTGGGCATGCCAAGGCTCTAGGCCTCTTGTCTCTCCAATCACTGACAGGTGCACAAGATTGGAGTGTTCAGCTGTGGCCCTCCGGGGATGACCAAGAATGTAGAGAAAGCCTGTCAGCTTGTCAACAGGCAAGACCGAGCCCACTTCATGCACCATTATGAGAACTTCTGAGCCTGCCCTCCAGTTTCCTTCCTTCCCTCTGTGGACCTCAGTTGCCCAACCCTACTATCCATTTCTCTGTCAGAATCCACTTTGGGCCTCAGAGAGTTGAATGAGGCTCTCTGCTTGCCACATCTCTCCTATGTTCTGAGAAGATACAGGTCTGACCCCAGTCCAAGCGACAGCAGGCTATGGGAAGTCAAAGTGGAAAGAGACCAGCTCTGCTTCTAACAACTGAGGAGGTGAACAGATAGATACAAACCTGGTGTGTTTCTTCAGAATTTTCTTGGCTGAGGCACCTAAGGAAGAAGTGAAAATCTTCTTAGAGCCAAGCTCAGAAGCCATGATGCTGACAGCCTGTCCAGCACACATGCCTCACCTCAGGATCTGTGTCTCCTACAGTTCCAAAGAAGAGGATCCCCAGCCCCATGCTGCCCTGTTCTTAGAGGCCAGAAGCCTTGAAGACACCATAGAACAAAATACCTTCCCAGCCCAGAGTTCTTTCTCCATGTCAGCCAGTGGTGTCCACTGCCCTGACCTCTTTGCAAGCCTCTTCTTGAGCTTGGGAGCAGTCAATGGTCTCTAGGGCTAAGGGAGTTCAGCTAGACATTCAAGATTCCCTCAGTTCCTGACTCCCAGAGAAAGTGCGAGATCAGCTTTGCCCAGCAACTCTCCCAGTTTTAGCACTGAAAATCTCTTGTTCTAGCTGTATAAGGTCGCTTGGTCACTTTCAATAGGATCCATTCTGAGATGTCACCTCTACTCTTGTTAAGACCTTTTCCTTCTTCACTTGACTTTTTCCTAAAAAGATGAGCTGTAAAATTGATGAGTGCTTTTTTCATATAGTATACCAACCTTAAAGTAGCCACCACCTAGGTCAAATTATAAAACATTTCAACATTTCCATCACCCAGGCACTTACTTCCATTATATCCCCTGTCACTCTGTCTCCTTTCATCTAAAAGCAACTGTTATGTGATTTTTGTCACTGCCCTTTGGTTTTGAATGTTCTTAACCCTATCCTCTTTCTCTCACCATGTTGCCTTTGTGAATCACTCATGCTGTTATGTCAGAAATGTGTTCCTTTTTATTGCTGAGTAGCATTCCATTGTAGAGGTGTACCACAGTTTATCCCTTCTTCTGCTGGTGGGTATTTGGACTGTTTCTGGATTTTGGTGATTATGAATAAAGCTGCTATGAACATTCTTGTACTTACATTTTGATAAATATGATGCATTCATTCCTCTGAGTATGTATCTAAGAGTGGAAATTCTGGGTTAGGGAATGCTCTAGCTAGTGGAATTTGTAGTTAAGGGGAGTGTCTGGCCAACTCTATATTCCTGAATCAGGATCTTCTCCTCTTTGGATTTCTCCAGGGACCAAATGTTTCTGGTTCCCAATTGTCTGTATTGAAGACATTTCTCTAACAGAGCTGGACACATCATCAGATCAGGACCCAAGGAACCTGGGATTCTAGTGCTAACTTTATCTGTTAGGGGTACAAAGGAAAATCACTTACTTTCTCTGAACCCATTTATATACTGATGTGAATGTCTATGAGAGTATTAGGACATCAGATAGCGATTGTCCCAGATAATTATACACATGAAAAATGCATGAGGCTATATTGTATAATTATATTGTGAAGATTATTATTTTAATTTTTGAGTTCACTAGGTTTATTTTGAACACTGTAAAATAGTCTACTGTTCATGAACAGCCTTATGCTGTTGGCCCTCCTGCCCCTCACCAAGTGTATACCACTCCCTAATCCTGAACTATAACCTGAGCCTTAGCTCTATTCCCAGATATGAGCCATCTCCTACTTGTTCCTTCAAAATATTTACCTGTCCCATCCTAATGCACTTACCCTTGCTAGACTATAGAATGGCATTAATGTGGCCATCACGATTATACCAAATATTCTGATCTATTGCTCTCCTCCCTTCTGTGTTAGGGAAAGTGAAGGTCACATAAAGATTCTGTGGTCACTAAAGATGTGTCTCCAGCCACCTCTTACCTTGTTCCCAGGCAATGTAAAGTGCATATTCAGCTGGAAAGAGAGACTTGCCATAATGACCTTGAGTAGTCTTGGGCAGCATTCAGTCTACCTGTCATCAGCCCTGACCCCAAACCCCAGCCAGGCTGTAGATGTCAGCCCTGCACTGAAGTCGCATAACGTGACTGCTCTGCCTAACTGCACAGATTCCCAGAAAACCAGATTAGGACGAAAGTCAAGGACTTACAGAGATGCTAGAAGTGTTTTCAGCCTGGCCATTTGCCAGGATCCCACACTGTCTGAGGCCTAGTGACGGATTCTCCTTGGGCAGTAGTCTGGCAGGCAAGATCAGTCAATGTACACTTGAGAAAATGACATATCACCAAACACATAAATATATCTGGAAAGTGTATAAACAAGGAAGGCTTGAAAAAAGCCCCGGAGAGGGCTGAAGAGATTGCTCAGTGGTTTAAGGTGCTTGCTTACAAGCCTGCTCACCCAAGTTTGATCTTGATCAACACTCACAAGAAGCTAGACCAAAAATCACACATACATCAATAATCCCAACATGCCCACAGCAGTGGAAGACAGAGCAGGGAGAATCGAGCAGTTTACACGCAGCAGTGCTGGCAAGAGAGATCCTATCTCTAAAGGGTGGTCAGAGAGGAGAAACCCCTGAGATTGAATTTTGACCTCCACACACACGTTTCAGCAAGCACACACCCATACATACACATCACACACATATACACATCTATACGTACACATACAATTTTTTTATTTTAATTTTATTTATTTGAGAGAGAGAGGGAGAGAGCCCTTGAACTCATAGCAGTCTTTCTAACTCAGTCTTCCAAGTGCTGGGATTAAAGGTATGTGCCACCATGCCCTGCCCAATTACTTTTTAAAATATTATTTATTTATTTAAGAGAGAGAGAGAGAGAGAGGGAGAGAGAATGGGTGCACCAGGGCCTCTATCTACTGCAAATGAACTCCAGAAGTATGTGCCATGTGCATCTAGCTTACATGGGTACTGGGAAATTGAACCTAGACCTTTAAGGCTTTGCAGGTAAGCACCTAATGGCTAAGCTATCTCTCCAGCCCACACACACATATAAAAAATTTTTTTAATGTATCAGAGAAAGAGCATCAGGAGATGATGGCTCAAAGAAAATTAGGAAATTCTTACATGAACAATATGAGAAAAAGCAATCTTTTACTTGGACTATCAGTGTTTCAGGACCTGGGAGAAAGCCCTGTCCAGGTCCTATATTACAAACATAGGAAGGAGTGTGAGCCTAAAAGAGAGAGAAAGAGAGAGAGAGAGAAAGAAATCAGGTGGGACAGGGAGGGATAATCTGCAGATAGAGGAGATGAGGATGATTGGGGTGGAAAGGCTGCATAGCTCTTTCCAGCATCCTGAAAGCTAGTCAACAGGGAGGAGGCTTCCAGCTCAGCTCCAGCTTGATTTGTCAATGACCTGCAGCCCAAGCATGTGGGGTCTTCAGCAATAGGGTCTTGCCATCTAGTTCTGATGGACAACCAAGGGACTTGGCCATAATCTTTAATGTTTTGGGGGCATCAGTTACCTCCCTGACCAACAACTCACTGGAAGGTAGCTCAGGAAGGTATCACTGGCACTGAAATATTCTTCTGACCATCTATGGCTTCTGAGCATAGCATTATTCACCCCCCAAAAATGTACTTCTGCTCACACTTTCTCTCTTTCTTTTAACATATGTAATATTTAGTTAGCAAAGAAGTAAGTTTCTTTATGGTTTATTGAAAACGCCTTCAATCTTGATTACCCCCCCCCATACACACACCCCTTCTCTTCTCTATCCTCTTTCCTGATCCCACTTAGGCCATTTGCGTTGTCATTTTGACATTGTCTTATGGGTTTTTCTAGAGGATCATGGGAAGACATACCTTACAAGGGAGATCCAATACACTACAATTTGGGAGGGGAAAGGGTCATCTTGCTCCATGAACATGCACTTCATAAATATTCATATGACTCCTTACAATCTACAAACAGAGTTGCTGGACTGTTGTTACCCTTCCTTTGAACAGCCCATTCCAACTTTTTTTTTTCTCTCTCTCTCTCTCATGTGCACACCTTGCTTTGCTAAATAAACTTCTCTTTAAACTGTCTCAAGCAAACTCTTTCCTCAGAGAAGACAAAGACTGAGAAGAAACCTCCACCCAGTTACTCTAAGATCAGTGGAGACCTATGGGAGCTGGAGTTCAGAAAAGGTGTCTGGCAGAGGGGATCTTGAGTTTACTCTTGAGGCATACAGAAGGTGTATCACTGGATTCCTACCACTTTTCAATCTGCCAAGCTCTGATATGTCTACTACCTCTGTACTGTAATCTGGATGAAGAGTTTTCACACCACTTTCTTACCTGCCCAGGGTTCAGAACACCTTTGGAAACATGGGCCTTAGGGAATATTCTGGCATGGCTGTTAGGGCTGAGTTCTATGGGGGACAGGAAGCTCACTGTTTGCTGTGGTTGAAAGAGAGTGGTAATGGAGGACCCTGCTGAGGCAGACCCATGGCCAGTTTTCCTATTTCTTTCATTTAATCCTCTCAGCAACCCTACAAGGCAGCCATGGACATCTATATGTCCAACAATAACAGAATAGTTAAGCCAACAATACAAGTATCATATAACCATGTCAGTAGAAATCATTAGGTGAGCAATCTCATATTCAAAAAATTTGGCAAAATATCTTCAGAATTTTAAGATGTTTGAGCCTCTTTTTCACTAATTTCTCTTATAAGAATTTGTCATAGGACGATAATCATAAATTTAGACAAATACTTATGCTTACAGATGAAAACCTACCAAATAACATTGGTTATTTCTAGGGTCTTTTCCCGCTTACAAATGATACCCATCCAGCTTTATGTGGGTGGCTGGGGAATTGAATCCAGGCCAGCAGGCTTTGCAAGTAAGCTCCCTTAACTGATGACCCAGCTGCTGGCCCCTCAGTGGTCATTTCAAGGGGATGGTTTGAAGGATCTTATTTTGCTCTTTATACATTGTTCAAGAAAATAAGATAGTCATAGGAAGAGGGAAAAATAAACATAAAAATAGATTCTAAGAACATAATCCTTTTTGAAGCTTCATTCAGAAAGATTTTGTGAGTATGGTGACACCCACCTGAAAAACTCAACACTTGGAGATGAAGGCAGGAGGACTGTAAATTCAATGTTGGCCTGGGCTAAACAGCACGACCCCGTCCCAGAAAAGAAAGAAGGGCTGGGCGTGGTGCACACCTTTAATCCCAGTATTTGAGAGGCAGAAGTAAGGATTACTGTGAGTTTGAGGGCATTTTGGGACTACAGAGTAAGTTCTAGGTCAGCCTGGGCTAGAGTGAGACCCAACATAAAAAAAAAAAAAGAAGAGGAGGTGGAGAAGGAGGAAGAGGAGGAAAAGGAGGGCTGGGGAGATGGCTCATGGGCAAGAGCGGCTGCTGCACAAGCATGAGGAACTGAGTTTGATCCCTACCACCCAAGTAAACAGCCAGGCACGGCCACATACACCTATAACCTCAATCCTGCAGGGGCAGAGAAAGGGGAATCTCCAGCCAGCTAGTCTGACTGAAGGCAGCAGTTCCAGGTTCAAAGAGCGATTCCCTCTTAAGAGTGATTGAGGACACTGAGGTGTTCCTATAGCCTCCATATACATATGTGAGGGACAGACATGTGCACATATATGTGCATATACTATATACACACACATCATACCATGGATACTGCACACATACACACATGTGAAAGTCAGAAAGAAAGATTGATTTTGTGAGTACTTAAAAATGGTTAAGATTGCTGGGAGTGGTGGTGCATGAACACCATTAATCCCAGCACTCAGGAGGCAGAAGTAGGAGGATCTCTGTGAGTTTAAGGCGAGCCTGAGACTACAGAGTGAGTTCCAGGTCAGCCTGGGATAGAATGAAATCCTGCCTCGAAAACAAAACAAAAAAATATCATTACGGAATTAGGGATATAGCTTAGTTGTGGAACACTTGTCTACAATATGCAAGGCAAGTTTAACCCCCAGCAAGGCCCACCTCCCCAGTGATTTATCATTTAGTGAAAAGGTGTTTTATTATGATGAATATGAAGGTATTTTTATTTTCTTTTATATTTTTACTTCTTTTACTTGAGAGAGAGAGGGAGAGAGAATGGGCACACCAGGACCTCCTGCCACTGCAAAGAAACTCCAGATGCACATGCCACTTTGTGCATCCTGGCTTTACATCAGTACTGGGCAAGCAAGTGCCTTTAACCTTTGAACCATTTCTCCAGCTCCCAAAGTATTATTAAATAGTAAATAGTATTTATCTTACAGCACAATAGAACTTAGAGTAACTTTCATTATCTGTGTTATATATTTCTTTTTTAAAATATTTAATTTTTATTTATTAATTTGAGAGTGAGAGATACAGAAATAGGCAGAGAGAGAGAGAGAGAGAGAGAGAGAGAGAGAGGAAGCGCCAGGGCCTCCAGTCATTGCAAACGAACTCCAAATGCATGTGCCCCTTGTGCATCTGGCTTACGTGGGTCCTGGGGAGTTGAACCTGGGTCCTTGGGCTTTGCAGGCAAGCACCTTAACTGCTAAGCCATCTCTCAAGCTTTGTGTTATATATTTCAATGACAGTTAAAAATATTAAGTATATATTCCTTTCATAATCATAGATGAAAATAGATCTATTTTAAAGTTATAATTACATGTGCAAACTGGAGGTCAGCACAGGAGACCAAAGTTGATGTGCTACAGTGATGACCATTATCAAGTTCAACTTTTTATTGATTTCCTAAGGGGCATTTAAGATCCAAGTTATTGTTTTTCTAATGTTGGCTGATTGTGGGAAAATGAACTTTTTGCTTGTGTAGGTACTTGTGGTGTGTGTTCATGTATGCATGTTTGATGTATATAAGCACATGTGTGTGCAGAGGTCAGTCAACATTGAGTGTCACTTTCAATGGCTCTCCACTTCATTCTTTTTTTTTTTTTTTTGGTTTCTCAAGGTAGGGTCTCACTGTGGTTCAGGCTGACCTGGAATTCACTAGATAGTCTCAGGGTGGCCTTGAACTCAAGGCGATCCTCCTACCTCTGCCTTCTGAATGCTGAGATTAAAGATGTGTGCCACCGTGCCCGGCTTCCACTTCATTCTTTGAGACAGGGTTTCTCACTAACCCTAGAATTCACTGATTCAGCTGATCAGCCTCCCCAGCGCTGGGATCACAGCATGCACCAACATACCTGGAATTTCCAAACTTAGATCCTCATGCCTCAGCTTTGGGGGTTAAATGTTTGCCTCACATGTGTGAAAGCCTGAGTTGGAAGTCCCAATATCTTCATAAATGACAGATGTGGTGGTACACATCTGTTGTCCCACCACTTAGGAAGTATAGACAGGCAGGCCACTGGAGCAAACTGGCTCACTAGACTACTTAAATCAGTGAACTCTGGGTTCAGTGAGAGAACCCTGTCTCAATAAATAAGGTAGAGTGCAATAGAGGGAGACACCCAACACTGACCCCTGGCCTTCACATATACATGCACGCCTGCACACACAATGTGCAATCACAAACATCTGAACATGCACATACATACACATGCAAAAAAATACAAATTTAAAATCAGTGTTTCACTGCACAAAGGGAAAGGTGATTAAAAAGAACCTGAAAAAGGAAGAAACAATGGGGGAAGTCCTGATGAATTACAAGCCAATGTCCAACTGACTTTATAAAATTTGCCTTGAAAGAGACACGAGGATTAATGGCCATACCATCCTGAACATGCCCAATCTCGTCTGAGAGATGTGAGGAAAATATTTGCTATGCCACCAAGGGAGCATATGGGTAATGCTGGATGATTGTATTAGTATAATTCAGTGCAGAAGTCCTACTTCTAAGAACTACAGAAATATTTGCACATAAATGACAAGATAATATTCAAGGAAATTCACTGTATCTATAATAGCAAATACTAGAAGAAATTTGGGCTGGAGAAATGACTTAGTGGTTAAGGCATTTGCTTGCAAAGCCAAAGGACCCAGGTTTGATTCCCCAGGACCCACATAAGCCAGATGCACAAGGTGGTACATGCATCTGGAGTTCATTTGCAGTGACTAGAGGCCCTGGCATGCCCATTCTCTCTCTCTCTGTTTCTCTCTCTCAAATAAATAAATAAAATTAAAAAAAATTAGAGGAAATCCAAACATCTAATAACAGGAGATTCATAGATGATATAATAATTGTATGTACTGCATCTACACAATGTATGTTACAAAATATGCAATAATATGGGGGAAACCAACTCTGCTCTGATTGGACTGGAGGCCTGTGCCACAGGAGGAAATATATGACTAATACTGAAAACATAGCCAAAAGCCTATGGCTGGGAAGATCATAAGTCCTAGGGGAGTAACGCCTATGGTTATCTGACTAAATGCATGTATTATGCTCACCGAACTGCCCCGCAAAGTACTTTTTAATGCTTAAGTTTGTGTCTGTATATTAATGCTACTCTCACTTTTTGTTAGAGAAGCTTCGCTTTTCAGATGGCATGTCCACTGGGGTGACTCAGAAGTCACCATAGTGCTGAGAAGTGACATGAAGTATTCAGCACTGAGTTAGACATCTCTATCACACCCTCC
Source organism: Dipus sagitta (assembly GCA_036346955.1). Lineage (NCBI taxonomy): Eukaryota > Metazoa > Chordata > Mammalia > Rodentia > Dipodidae > Dipus > Dipus sagitta. The sequence continues at coordinate 85,747,654 of CM070779.1, read as the reverse complement.
AAGGCTCAAGTACCATTGCAGAAGAGCTGACAGGAAGAATGTTCAAGCCAAAGACAGGGTAGGACTGCTTACAATACTGTCTTCCAGACAAAAAATTACCTTAATATTCATGGCCTCACAGTGCCTGACACTACCAACACAAGACCTTCTTTTTCTTTTTTAATTTTATTTTTATTTGATTTATTTGAGAGATAGAAAGAGAGAGATAGAATGGGTACACCAGGGTCTTCAGCCACTGCAAATGAACTCCAAACACATGTGCCACCTTGTGCATCTGGCTTACGTGGGTCCTGGGAAATCAAACCTGGGTCCTTTGGCTTTGCAGGTAAACATCTTAACTGCTAAGCCATCTCTAGCCCAAGACCTTCTTAATAGGAGAAAAAAAGATGACATGAAAATAGAAGAGAGGGTCTGGGAAGATGGCTTAGTGGTTAAGCTACTTGCTTGTGAAAGTCTAAGGACTCAGGTTCGATTGCCTAGTACCCACGTAAACCAGATGCACAAGGTGGGACATGCGTCTAGAGTTTGTTTGCAGTGTCTGGAGGCTCTGGTGCACCCATTTTACCTCTCTCTCTCTCAAATAAATAAATAAATACATAATTTTTTTTTAAGTAGAAGAGAGACTAATTTGAAAGAAGAATAAATTCAATGGAGAGTGGATTTGGGAGGGGGAAAATGGGGTAGAAATTATGATGCTTTATTGCCTATGTTTATGGAAGCTGTTGATAGAAAGTTTAAAAAGCCAGGTATGGTGGCGCATGCCTTAAATCCCAGCACTCAGGAGGCAGAGGTTGGAGGATCACCATGAGTTTAAGTTCTGCAACTACATAGTGAATTCCAGGTCAGCCTGGGCTAGAATGAGACCCTTCTTTGAAAAACAAAACAAAACAAAAAGAAAAAAAAAAACCTGTACAATGATGTTGTTATATATACCCATTCAATGCATGTTATAATATATTAATATTAAATAGAATGAATATAACCTATATGTATTGAAATGGAAGTATACATAGCCACAATATGTTATTTTTGAAAAATTACACATCTATATGTATATATGAGTGTTCTGCACAGTGTGTGAGTCCATAGTGTGTAATACTGGGATACACATATGCAAGGATAGGTAAACTGTTAACAATAGAAGCCTCTTGGAAAATGAAAGTTGAGGTAAGGTAGGTACATTTTATCCTTCAGGCTGTGTTAAAATTCTGTAATAGAGGACAGCAAGTAATTAGCAATGCCAAGAAAATTCATACAGAAGGTATAAATAAAGCCACAGTACACAAAATTAATAATAATGTTTAAAAAAAAAACAAACAGGCTGGAGTTAAGCAGTTAAGGCACTTGTCTGCAATGCCTAATAACCTCGGGTTTGATTCCGCAGTACCTACATAAAGCCAGATGCACAAAGTGGTGCATGCACCTGGAGTTCATTTGCAGTGACTAGAGGCTCTGGTACACCCATTCTCTCTCTCTCTTCCCCCTTGCAAATAAATAAAATATTTTTAAAAATCAAACAGAAAAACAAAAACCCTGACAGGTCTAGCAACTAACCAAAGAGAAAACAAGGTTCAAGGCAACAGAGTGACCAAGAGTATCATAAAGAAAGTACAGCGTCATTGTGGTTGAGAAAATGGTCTGTGGGGCCACCAGCCTGGAGCGCAAGTCTTGCCATGCCAATTATCTTTCTTCAGTTTCCACTCCTGTATGAGCCTCAATTTCCTGCTGAATGGGAGGGTAGGATGACATAATGTTTGTAAGTCTCAGAGTGCAATATGATCCCCTGTGACATTTTCTACACATGTACCTGCCAATTCGGAATTCAGAGAGGCAGTCAAAAGGATCATAGAGGTGTGGGTGTAGGGGTTGGTGAGTGGTTAGAGTGAAAGCATCAAAAGAGACCTTTTAGAAACTAGAAAAAAAAATATCTTTGTCACCCTGTCCAAAGCCTTGGGAAAAGGAAATAATTCGAAGGAAGATCTCATGACTTGGAGGAAAAGACTCAGCAGCCACAGTCAGAATCCAGTAGTTTCTCCCTTTGGAAGAATAGTTCAAAAAATTGGAAGCCTTGAAAGAATTCATCAACAGGGGTCCATGATGAGGAAGTTATTGTTAGGAATTGTGGGAAGAGAAACATAAAGAAGTGATTATGGAAGGCTTATTTAAGATATGATTCTTAGGGCTGGGGAGATGCTCAGCAGTTAAAGGCACTTGCTTGCAAAGCCTGATGGGCTGGGTTTAATTCATGTAAAGCCAGATGCACAAAGTGGTGCATGCATATGAAGTTCATTTGCAGTGGTAAGAGGCCCTGGATAACCTATACTCTCTCTCATAATTTTTTAAAAAATATATGTTGTTAAACTGGGCGTGGTGGCGCACGCCTTTAATCCCAGCACTCGGGAGGCAGAGGTAGGAGGATCACCGTGAGTTCGAGGCCACCCAGAGACTACATAGTGAATTCCAGGTCAGCCTGAACTAGAGTGAGACCCTACCTTGAAAAACAAAAAAAAAAAGTTGTGTTTATTGGGGCCGGAGAGATGGCTCAGCATTAACTGTGCTTCCTATGCAAGAATGAGGGCCTGAGACTTTCAAGTTAAATCTTCAGGTGCCATGTAAACAGTTGGGCATGGCCATTCACATCTGTAACCCCAGTCCCACAGGGGAGCAGAGACCCAAGAAGCTTTGGAGCCCCTTAAGCTCTGGAATTAGTTAAGGAAAGAGAAAGAAGGAGAAAGAAAGAAAGAAAGAAAGAAAGAAAGAAAGAAAGAAAGAAAGAAAGAAAGAAGAAGGAAGGAAGGAAGGAAGGAAGAAAGAAAGGGGGAAGGAAGGAAGAAAGAGAGAAAAGAAAAAGGAAAAGGAAAGAAAGAAAAATATACTCAGGCTTAAAACCAGACCAGGCAGAACCCCTGCCACAGGCAGGAGTATGAGGCACTGCAAGGGCACATACATGTGAATATGCCACACACTATACTACACGTGCATACACACGTGCATGCACCACACATTATACTATACACATACACACACAGAAGCACAAAAAAAAAAAAAGATAGGATTGTTGGGGTCTGGAGAGATGATGCAGACCTGAGTTTGGCTCCCCAGTACCAATAGGTCGTCTCAGTAATACCTTTAGTAGGGAGTTGGAGACAGGGAATGACCAAGGCAAACTGGCTATCTAGCTAGACTAGAAAATTGGTGAGTTCTTGCTTTAAGTAAGAGAATCTGTCTCAATACATAAGGTGGATAGTGATTGAGGAAGACACTGGACATCAACCTATGACCCCTACATGCATGTGCATACATTCATGTACACTCATACCCACATACACCACACACATGTGGAAAAAAAGATACACAAAAAGATGATTATTGTCATGAGGCCTAGTTAAATGGTGTCAGATATAAGAATGAGAACCACTAGAGGAGTAAGCAATGAGGTTCACACAAGGATATAATGCCAAAGGATAAGTGAGGCTGGTGGGAGAAACCCTTAATCCATAGTCCTTATACCAATATTTAAAAAGATAACCTGCTGGGTGTGGTGGTATACATCTTTGGTCTCAACACTCCAGAGGCTGAGGTAGGAGGATTGCCATGAGTTTGAGGCAGTCTGGGGCTACAGAGTGAGTTCCAGGTCATCCTGGGTTGGAATGAGACCTTGCATTGAAACAAAAAAACAAAAGTCAAAGTATTCTGCAAAATGAAGCCATATGTAGAATTTTGACCTTTTTGTGGGACTTTCCCAATTTATTTTCTTCCCCTCTGTCTTCCCTTCCTGCCTAATGCTTTTTAATTGAGTGATTATATTGAATTGTTGTTATCTATCTATCTATCTATATCTTCCACTGAATATAAAGTTGTCTATATTATTGCTATTAACACTTGCCATAAATTTTAGGGTTCCCAAGTGCTAGCATTACTGGTATGTATCACTACGCCTGGCTCCTTTATCACTTTGTTATTTTGTTGTTGGTGTTGATTCATTCTCTCTCTCTCTCTCTCTCTGTGTGTGTGTGTGTGTGTTAGTAGTAGTAGAAGTGATGTGCTGTATGTTTGTGGTTTATGCATGTGTGTGGGTGCAGATGAGGCACAGAAGAGAATGTTGGGCGTACCCCTCCATTGCTCATCCTCTTGTTCTGATGGTCTTTCACTGATTCCAGAGCTTTGAGTTCTGCAAACTCCAGTGATTTTTCTGTCTCTGCTCCCCACAGGACTGGGGTTACAGGCATGCATGGCCATGTCCAGCTACTTATGTGGGTTCTGAGAATCTAATTCAGCCCCATGCTCAGGCTGAAGTGCTCTGAAACATTGAGCCATCTCTCTAGCCTCTGACACATTCTTCTTAAAAAAAAAAAAACACCACATTTTATTGACAATCCACAAATATAGACAATATACCATGATCATAATCCCCCCACCATTCCCCTTTCCCCCCTCCCAAATCCCCCATACACTGTAAATATTTTAAAAAATATTTTGGTTATTTTTATTTATTTATTTGAGAGCAACAGGCAGACAGAGAGAGAAAGAAGCAAATAGCCAGAGAGAGAATGGTCACGCCAGGGCCTCCAGCCACTGCAAATGAACTCCAGATGCATGTGCCACCTTGTACATCTGGCTTATGTGGGTCCTGGGGAATTGAGCCTTGAACTGGAGTCCTTAGGTTTCACAGGCAAGCGGTTAACCTGTAAATTGTTTTTTTAAGGAGAAGAATTGTAATTAGAAAACATATTTAACAGTTGCTGACAGGAAAAGAAGAAAAAAAGAGTCAAGTCCAAGGGTGACAGAAATATAGACACCATAATCAAGCCATAAATGAATTCCTCTGAGGGCTGGAGAGATGGCTTGGTGGCTAAGGTGTTTGCCTGTGAAGCCTAAGGACTCAGGTTCGATTCCCTAGTACTCACATAAGTCAGATGCATAAGGTGGCGCATGTGTAAGGAGTTCGTTTGCAGTGGTTGGAGGTCCTGGTATGCCCATTCCCCTCCACCCCGTATCTGTCTGCATCTTTCTCTCTCTTTCTCTAATAAATAAATAAAATATTTAAATAAAAAATAATGAATTCCTCTGAAAACAAAAGGATCATTGACTTGGTTCAAAAGTTGTTAGCAACACCATCCACAACACAGCCAAGACCAAAACTGGCAGACACACTAACGGAAAGGAGGTGCCAAGGACTTGCTTTTCACATGATAGAGGAATGATTGGTAAATAAGTAGATAATGTGTTTAAAAGACCGAGAGGCTGGGGATGTCGCTGAGATGTAGAGTGCTTGCCTAACATGGGCCAAGGCCTGGGTTAGGTCCTCAGCACGGCATAAACCAGGTGTGCTGGAGCATCCCTGCGATCCCAGCACCCCAGGGGCAAAGTAGGAGGACCTGAAGGTCATGGTCATCCTTGGCTACATAGTGAGTTCAAGGTCAGCCTGACACATGAGTCCTTGTCAAATAAACAAACAACAACAACAAAAGACCAGCATGCCAAACAGCTGACTGCTGGAAACCTGGACTCGCAGGGCTTGTCCACCGCTCACTCTCCCACAGCCCTCAAAGCCTCACTACTGACCTACGGCGTCATGCTATGCCAGTCATCCTGTCCAGGCTGCCCAGGGTCTGTCGGGGTTGTCCCGTGAGTGGGCGATTCCCTCTCTCTATACGCTCAGGAATAGGTGTAGCCAAAGGCGTTCTGGGTCAGAAAAGGCCTTTTGCCTTGAAAACCTGTTGTTACTCTTACTCTTTTGCATTTGAGCCTGAATTTAATATCCTTATCCACCTTAATTTATGAAAGTGATGATGCATGACCATTTTTTGTTTGTTTGTTTTTAAGAGAGAGAGATTTGGCCTGCCAGGGCCTCAACCACTGCAATGGAATTCCATGAGGTTGTGCCACCTAGTGGGCATGTGCAACCTTGCAGTTGCCTTGCCTGGCTAATGTGGGATCTGGAGAATAGAACATGGTTCCTTAGGCTTTACAGGCAAGTGCCTTAATCACTAAGCCATCTCTTCAGCCCCAACCATGTTTTTTGTTTTTGTTTTTGTTTTTGTTTTTAAAGAAAGAGGGCTGGAGAGATGGCTGAATGGCTAAGGTACTTGCCTGAAAAACCCAAAGACCCTAGTTTGATTCCCCAGTACTTACATAAAGCCAGATGTACAATGTGGCGCATGCATCTGGAGTCTGTTTGCAGTGGCTGGAGGCCCTGGCACACCAATATTCATTCTCATTCTCCTTCCATCTCTCTCTCTCTCATCTGTCTCTCTTCTCTGTCTCCCTCTGCTTGCAAATACATATTTTAAAAAGAGAGAGATGGGCTGGAGAGATGGCTTAGCAGTTAGGGCGCTTGCCGGTAAAGCCTAAGGACCTATGTTTAACTCCCTAGACCCCACATAAGCCAGACATACAAGGTGACACCTATGCAAGGTTGCACATGCGTACAAGGTGGCACATGTGTCTGGAGTTCAATTGCAGTGGCTGGAGGCCTTGGTATTCCAGTTCCTGGCCCCCCACAAATAAAAAAGAGAGAGAGAAAAATAGATATGCCAGGGCCTCCTGCCACTGAAAATGAACACCTTTGTGCATCTGGCTTTATGTGGGTACTGGGGATGCAAACCCAGGTCATCAGATTTTATAAGCAAGTGCCTTTAGTCACTGAGTCATCTTTCCAGCCCAACCACGGTTTTTAAAAGTTTCAAGTGATGGAGGAATCTCTACATAATAAATGAAACCCCTCCTGTTCCTTTGATGTTCAAACAGCACAGTACTCCCAAGCCCTCCTCTCCAGGGTTAACTACTCACAGTTTGGTGTTCATCCCCATAGATTGTAGTTACTACACAAATTATTCCAAGTGATGTATGTGCGCAGCTGTGAGAGAATGGGACATGGAGCTTATTTATTTATTTATTGAGTTTCTGGTTTCTTGAGACATGCTCTGTGTAGCCCAGGTTGGATTCAAACTCATGATCCTCCTGCCTCTGCCTTCCAAGTACTGGGGTTTATAGGTATCTGCCACCATGTTCAGTCTAATTATTCAACACCCTATATACCTCTATACCTGTTTGCTTAGCTGTAAAATGGGGCAATGGTCTTAACGTGATTGTGTTTTGGTGAGGATTAAATGGGTTAAGACATATAGCCTTCTCAGAAGACCCCTGCAGGTAACTGTTATGATGACTAATCCTCTCATAACTTTCCCATGGTACCTGGAATTCTACTGATAGACAACAATCCAAAGACAGGATTCAGTAGCTCCCATCACAGATACTTAAGAGCAAACACAAATTAAATGGCTCTTCTGAAATAAGTGGGATGGCTTAAAAATTCAGGACCCTTCCTCTGGTCCAATATTTCTGAGGGTACCCTCATTACTCTTAAAACCAAAGAAGTTGACTCCATTTCTTCCCAATCTCTCAGTGAAATCCCCTCTTGTTTTGACCATAGGCTGTCTCAGATGAGTCTTTGGCAAAGGGGACTCCAGCTCAGGTTAGATCTATTCTTGCTGTGTGTAAGTGGTCTCTGCATCTGGCCTTCCTGGTCTTTGGGACTTGGTTTCCTTTCTGCATAGTAATTCTCCAAGCACTGAGACTGTCTCCTCCAGGAAGTCTAGCCACTCTGGGGTCAGCTCAAGCTCATGGGCAGGAGGGGAATGCTCAGAGCTGAGAATGAGGGCTGTCTCTTACCAGGTTACAGATTCTTTTTTTTTTTTTTTTGAGGTAGGGTCTCACTCTAGTCCAGGCTGACCTGGAGTTCACCATCTCAATGCTGGCTTTGAACTCACAGTGATGCTTCTACCTCTGCCTCCTGAGTTCTGGGCAGGTGTCCTTCATGTGCACCAGCCTGTGGAGATGCCTTCATAATATAGTATGAGGCTTGACCATGACTTCTAGAAGTCTCTGTCCAGTGAGGGCCAGCTACTCAGGGCCCCTGAGTCTAGGGGTTCCTCTGGGTGGTGCCAGGGGGCAAAGCAGAACAGGAAGGTAGCAGGAAGCTCCTGGGTGTGGTTACCTGGCTTGCCATCCCCCCCGCCCCCCGCCTTGCCTCCAGGTCTGGCGCCATCTGTCTTGCTCTGGTACATCTTTATGAACAGGTCAAAGATCCTGGGTCTTGGCCAGGTCATTTCTGTCATCCTGAGCAATTCTCACATCTTTTTAAGCACCTTTGCAGAGCGATGGCTCAGAGCTGGAATCTTGGAGAGCATCTGCCCTGCCCCTTAGTAGGTGAGGAGGTAAAGTCTAGTGAGGAGGACAAGGGCGTGATCACTAAGTGAGCACAATCACTGTGACGTCTGCCATGCTGAGAATGGAAAATGACTTCATCTGACCCCAAGGTGTCATTTTTCCACTCAAAGCATGAGGAACCTGAGGTTTGACGAAGTCAAATGAGTTGCTCCAGGTCAGAACAACAACCTAATGTGTACCCACCTTTTGTACTACGGAGAACCCAAGACACCCAAATGTCCACTGGCCTTTTCCTTCAGCACCTTTCCAGTGAGCGAGCTTTCCCTGTGTCCGGCCTCAGTACACAGCAGCCCCTTCCAGCCAGCCTTTCCAGCAACATCCGTCCTCCCCTTAGGAGTATCACTCCCTCTGGAGTCACATTTTGGGAAGAACACAGCTCAGTGAGAACAAAAGTCTGCCTCAGGTCCTAGGTTTTTATTATTAAGAGTTATGAGAAATTTCATTTTTATTTACATTTAAGTCTATCTCCCCACTATGTTCCAATCTGTGAAGGGCTTATACTTGAACTTGATGTAGGTGCCCTTTGGGAGGAGGTGGGGATGTGGGGGAAACTCCTCTTCACATAGAAAAGCATAACAGAATGTTTCATAATTTGCTCTTGCTTTTAAAAGTCATCTCTCATGGGGTGTTATATACCTTATATCCTGACATTCTCCATCTGCTGCTGTTTGGTGTGAGAGGAAAAAAAGGCAGCATGTACCAGTGCAGAGGAAGGAGGCAGGAGGTAGCAGAAACACTTTCCAATGATACTGTTCCAATTCCCAGAAGCCTCAAGAATGCACTCAAGACTCCTCAGGGCATGGTTCTGTGGCAGACAGGATATGAGACAAGCCTGCTATGCAATGGGTACCCAAGACAGCACTGAGTTTAAAAGGCAAAGGATGAGCTGGAGAAATGGCTTACCGGTTAAGGCACTTGCCTGCAAAGCCTAAGGACCCATGTTCAACTCTCCAGATCCCATGTAAGCCAGAGGCAAAAAGGTGAGGCAAGCACAAGGTCTCACATGCCCACTAGGTGGCATAAGGGTCTAGAGTTAGATTACAGTTGCTGAGACCCTGGCGCACCAATTCTCTCTCTCTCTCTAATAAAGAAAATTATTTTTATTAAAGGCAAAGGGCACATGACGATGGGCCATGCTGGTACTCTTTGTGGTGCCGCAGTGAGTGTGGCATCATTTGAGGACAGGGGAACAAGGCGTGCAAGGCCTGGTCCCTCAGAGGTAAGCAGGTGAGTTGGGGTAGACAGACCAATTCCATTGTACCAGGAAGGCTGAAGATCCTAACAATGGCTGCTGTTTTGGAACCAGAGATGAGGTATTGTCAAAGCCACAATGGCCGAGAGTGGCACCAATATGCTGCAACCAGAGAAAGTGTGTGGCCGACAACACATGTGAAGAACAGAGGATTCGCTGTGAGGGCTCAATCACCAGCTCAGAACTTCACAGGAAGACCTCTGCCTGGTGAGCTGCTCTCAGAAAACGTCTCCTTGGACTCTCCGGAGGCGCTTATATAGCATATTTCTGTGTCCATTCTCTTGCTAGTCTGTTGTACCTTTGGACACAGTCAGTGCTGGAGACCACTGTGACCACAGGAAGTCCAGGCAGATGCTGCTTTTGCTGTTGATGTTTGGGATGATAGATTTGGTAGCAAAAGCAACCTCCAGGGGTTTGAAAGGATAATCTGTAGGAAAGTGGATGGTCAGGAAAAACAAAACACCTCTATGGTAAGGACTGTCGCTCGGGCCCATGATGCTGGCCTGCCAATGGAACATATCATCACCCACAAGTCCTGCTGAACACTGGGCAGGAGCATCCCTTGGCAAGTCATTCAATCATTGCAAATTGGATTCAGTCCAACTTCAAAAGTCCCCATAGTCTTTACCAACTTTAAGATTGTTTCAAAGTCTCGTCTCATCTGAGGTTAAAGACAGTCTCTTAGCCGTGAGTCCTTCTGGATCCCTTCAATGGCATCCTCCTTGCTGCATGGGACCCGGAGCCTAGGCTGGGCTGCCTGAGGCAGCCCGCACCAGGCTCAGCCACAGCGCTGCACGCTGGGAGCTGCCCTCTGTGCCAGTGCCAGGTCTTGGGTTTTTGGGGTACAGCCAGATGTAGGAGTTCAGCATGTGGTACTGGGGAAGTTAAGATGAGGTTGGCCCAGGGGAGCTCTGGCTGGATCCTGCTGGCCCTTGTGTCGCACTGGACGTCTGGCTGCTTTCCAGACCTGCAGCCTCTGTCCCCAAAGCCACTGCTGAGTCATGTTCTTCACTTTGCTCTGAATGAGTAATTGGCCTCCCACTTGACTGATAACAGTTTTCTCATGAAGCTCCACAGAATCAACAACTTGATATGCACAAGGCCAGAGGCCATCCCCATCCCACAAGGTCGTATGACATGGGAGACGCTTCACTTTGGTGTCCATGGGAGCAGACAGAAGTGAAATGCAGACTGTTAGATGACGTACGCACAGCATTAAATATGCACAAGTGACGAGAGTAAACGAGCATTAAGACCATTCCGTTTGCAATTCTCCAAAGATAATGCTCCTTAAGCATCGTACCAATTGCCAAATCTCTTGGAGTTTGAGAATCCGAGATTTGCATCTTGATACCTAACCCAACTTACTCCATGACACATAGATATATGCCCACTTACGAGAAGCCCGAGCTGCCACCCTCACATCTTCCCAGTGACTTTGTAAGGGTTGGTAAATAGTATCCAGTGACCCCTAGCATTGAGTGCTTGGGAGGCGGTGTTCCCAGGGCAAGTTCATTGGTAATAGTCCACTGCTCAACTATAACTGGGCCACTGTTTACTATGAGTCCTATGCCAGCCCTTACAGGGGCTATTTGTTGTCATATATGTTTGGGGGTAGTTCCAGAGCTGGAAGGGACCACTAATACTACCACTGATATTATCAATATGGAAACTGAGGCCTAGAGACATACATGTTTAAGATGGTGGAGGTACAAGCCTCCTACTTTCTCAAGGCTGGCTTGAAGCCAGACAGCCAGTGACAACGTTGAGCCCATCCTCAGCAGCGGCTGAGAGTTCCCCAAGACACAAGTCCTCTCATGTTGTACATGCCCTCGAGTACCCCAGAGATTTTTTTTTTTCCCCCGGGCAGGATCTCACTCTGGCCTAGGCTGACCTGAAACTCACTCTGTAGTCCCAGGCTGGCCTTGAACTCAGTGATATCTCCCACCTCTGCCCCCAGAGTGCTGGGATAAAAGGTGTGCACCACCAGGCCTGGCTTCCCAGAGATTAGTCTCCCATGTCAACATTTTATTGCCTATGCTAGTCAACTTTAAACGCCCAGACTATTTGTGGTAGTGCAGGCCTGTAATCCCAGCACTGAAGAGGTTGATGAAGCACAGGGATTATAAATCCAGGCCATAGTGAGAACTGCCCAAAAATAAAAATTAAAAAAGCTCAGTGTGAGGGCTCATACATGTACACGTGTTATTCCCAGCATGGGTGCTGGGTAGACTGAGGCTAGAATACCACAAGTTCAAGTACAAGACCAGCCTGGGCAACCTAATGAATTCCAGGCCAGCCGGTTTCCAAGCCATTTCGTTTCAAAAGCACAAAACAAGGGCTGGAGAGATTGCTTAGTGGTTAAGCGCTTGCCTGTGAAGCCTAAGGACCCCAGCTCAAGGCTCGATTCCCCAGGTCCCATATAAGCCAGACGCACAAGGGGACACATGCACCTGGAGTTCATTTGCAGTGGCTGGAGGCCCTAGCACACCCATTCTCTATCTATCTCTTTCTCTATCTGTTGCTCTCAAATAAATAAATAAAAATAAAATTAAAAAAGCACAAAACAAACAAACAAAATATTTGGAACTGGGGTGTGACTCAATTGTAGAGTGCTTGCCCTGCATATATGAGGCCTCAGGTTCTAGCCCTAGCACCAAAAACAAAACAAAACAACAACACTAAAGTACATATATACCCTTGGGGCTGGAGAAGTAGCTCAGCAGTTAAAGGCTCTTGCTTGCAAAGCCTGATGGCCTGGGTTCGATACCCCAGTACCCATGTTAAGCTAGATGCACAAAGGGGCACGTGTGTCTGGAATTCATTTGCAGTGGCAGGAAGTCCTGGCATGCCCATATCCTCTCTCTCTCTCTCTTTGCCTACCTCTTTCTCACTCATATAATTTTTTTTTAATTTTTTTTTATTTGAGGAAGGGTCTCACTTTAGCTGGGGCTGACCTGGAACTCACCCTATAGTCCCAGGCTGGCCTCAACTCACAGTGGTCCTCCTACCTTTGCCTCCTGAGGGCTGGGATTAAAGGTGTGAGCACCACACCAGGCATATATACATATATATATATATATATATATATATATATATATATATGTATGTATATATATAATTGTAGACCCTTTAACCCAGTTTTTTATTCCATAACATAACATTAGGAAATATATCAAGAACACAAAAATGTGCATGCAGAGATTATTATCGTAACTTTACAATAGAGCAAAGGACAAATGCAAATACCAAAAATACTGTGATTTGCTTTATAACAGAACACGCATACAATGGGATATGGTGTTGTAAATAATGATGTGCTTTTAAATGGTGATATCTGTTGACACACAAAGAAATTTAGCCACTTATTAAATGAAAACAGGGAGGTTTGCAAAATAGTTTCTAAAGGACAAAAGACTGCTTTTCAACATAATAATGATACTTACGAGAATAAGTAACAATGAGTGCTCAGCATTACATGAGATTACCGCTGCCAAGGCTCAGAGAACATTGCAGAAGATAGGGCCAAAAGAATGTAAGAGTGAAGGCCGGGCGTGGTGGCGCATGCCTTTAATCCCAGCACTTGGGAGGCAGAGGTAGGAGGATCGCTGTGATTTTGAGGCCACCCTGAGACTACATAGTGAATTCCAGGTCAGCCTGGGCTACAGTGAGACCTTACCTTGAGAAAACAAAACGAAACAAAAAGAATGTAAGAGTGAGAGGATGGGCAGTGCTGTGGAATGCCTTCTGGACATGAAGTGGCCTTGGCATTTGTGACCTCACAACAGCTCTACCTGAATGAGACTGGCAAAATGTTGGGCCCATCATGTATCATGGAGGATGGGAAAAAAGATATAAAAATAGAAGAGGCACCAGCTGGAAAAAAGGGGTTCAGAGGAAGGGAGACAAGGGAGGAGGTACAAAAGAAGGTAATGAGAAGGAATTATGATAAAAATTCATTATGTACATGTATAAAATGTCAATAAAGGTTAATAATAGGGCTGGAGAAATGGCTCAGTGGCTAAGGTGGCTTGCCTGCAAAACCAAAGGACCCAGGTACAATTCCCCAGGACCCACATAAACCAGATGCAAAAGTTGGCACATGCGGCTGGAGTTTGTTTGCAGTTGCTGGAGGCCCTAGCGCACCCATTCTCTCTCTCCCCCTCCCTCTCTCTCAAATAAACAAATGTAAAATGGAATGGCATGGCTGGAAGTTGGAAGAGAGTCAGTCCCCAGACAGTCAGCGCATCTAGTGCCAGAAGGTGCTACATGGGCGACTGGGGGAAAGTGACCAATATCTGTCCAAGCAACTTATGGTCTAACCCACTTAGCAGCAAATAACCTGTTGTGATGCCCACACAAGTGCAATAGTGGCACACAGCCAAGGTGGGGAACCAACTGCTCTTAATTTGGCTAACTGATACCCTCAGTGGTATGGGACCCATAGCTGGAGCTGGGAAACAAGTCAGCACCATATTCATACATAAGCCCACTCTCCATTATCAAGCTACCATCAATCATGGGCTACAAGAGGGCCTATACCTATTAAATTCTCTATAAAAAAGTAAGGTTTATCTCATTTGTCCTGGTGCTAACTTACTCTCCATTGGAGAATCTGCTTCTCTTTTTCAGAAAGATGTAGATCCTAAGGAGAGAGCCACCCCATCATACCTCCAAAGGGCCCTGGCTGAAACTAAGAAAAATAGGCGAAACAAGCAAGGGGGCTGTTTTCCTGATGAACCGGATACCAGCACAAGGGGGAAGGAGATCAACACAGAGAAAAATCAACTCCTACCAAATCAGAGATCCAGAGCCCCAGAGGCCCCCAACACCTCATCACTGAAGCAGACCAAAAATGAACCCAATATGGCTCAGGGAAATTTTGTGGAAGAGGGGGCGGAAAGAATGTCAGAGTCACATGTTGGGTCATGATATGCAGAGATATTTAGCTTACCCATAACTGTGGGCTAATTTCACAATGCATGACCCATATACCTCAACAAGGAGGGGCCAAGGGGAGGGGGTAGGTCATGGATGAGCCTAATAATGGTACCAAACTGGCTGTATTTGCTGAATACAAAACTAATAATTTAAAAAATTTATATTCTACTGTTGTTTTAAAAAAAAAGTGAGAGAAAGAGAATGAATGGGTACACCAAGGCCTCTAGCCACTGCAGACAATTTCAGACGTATGTGCCACTTTGTGCATCTGGCTTACGTGGGTTCTGGGGAGTCAAACCTAGGTCCTTAGGCTTCACAGGCAAGTGCCTTAACCACTAAGCCATCTCACCAGCCTTAAAATATTTTTTAAAAGTTAATAATAATGGGACTTATACCAAAATGGAGGGGAAATGTCATTGATTACAGAAGACATATCAACCACATGCAGGGTGATTATTTTACATCCTAACTCCAGCAGCAAATGAAGTCAGAAAAAGTAACTATTTTTTGGATAATTAGGAAAAATTGGTATAAAGGAATTATTAATTTTGTTGAATATCATGGTAACTGGACCTGGCATTGTGACTAGGATCTGATTCAAGCACCTGAATTCCCTTTAGGAATCCTCATCCCTACAACCTGTGGTTGCAAATGACTTCAACCTGCCAATGTGCCTGAGGCCACTGTTCAAGTTCCAGAACTCTGATGCCCTCAGGAATCCCACGGGGCTACGACTTGTGCTGAATTCCAGCACTAAGATTCCCTTCAGCTATCCTCTTTACTTCACTACACGGGCACTGAGTATCTCCCACTTAAAATGAGACCCAGCTGTAATTCCAAGCACAGCTACAACTGAATTGAAACCATCTCACCTATGCCACTAATGAAGCAGTACCACCTCCAAGACTGAACTCTGAGCACCACAAAGCAAAGCAAGGATGAGAGAACTCAAACACCAAGCACTGTTCCAGGCACTCACTCAACAGGTGTGCTGGGAAGACCATGATCAAAGCAGACCAGAGGAATACATGAGCACTAAGCCAGCCCTGCACTTGGTACTGGATGGAATAAAGAGAAGGCCAACCATATTCAAGAGGCTACAGGAGGAAAGAAACAATAACCAATACTGGAACACTATTAAGCTAATGAAGATCAAGAAAACACAAAACTCCACAAAATAGCAACATGACAATAATAATTCTAAATATTAATGGTCTTGTTATGGTGGGGACCCCCAGGGAAGACCACATAGACACCAAATCTTTATTAACCGGCCAGCAACTACATCCAGGACTCAGGAGCCTGAATGCAGTACCAAGCTCTATTTCAGGGCTCCTTTTACAGGAGAAGTCCATAGGATTTCACATCTTAGTTTTATAGTTCATAAATTTAGTAATCTTAATCTCACAAAACCAAGAGTTAATTTCAGTTGATTTTAGAAAAAAACAGAAACGTTTCTGGACTCTCCTCTCCCTGCATTTTCCCTCTTCTGCAACTGCAAGCAAGCAGCAGTTAATATAGAAGCTAAAGATTGTGTTTAGCAACAGTGAGAAAAACATCTTGTCTTGTGGTGACCCATTGTGTTAAAGCAAACCAACCATAAAGTTCAAGTGTAGGTGAGACCATATCCTAAGGTACCAGATAAGCTGAACTTCCTTGTATAAATAAGTTCACAATATGGAGTCACTTATGTCCTCCAGCTTAGGCCCTTGTCACAATCTCAATGCCCAAATCAAAAGACACAGACTAATAGGCTAGAGCAAAAAATAGGATCCAAGCTGGGTGTGGTGGTGCACTCCTTTAATCCTAACACTACTTCAGAGGCTGAAGTACAAGGACTGGTGTGAGTTCCAGGCTAGTCTGAGATCCTACCTCAAAAGAACCAAAAATAAGGGATGCAGGCAAGACATGGTAACACATACCTTTCTTTAATCCCGTCGCTTGGGAGGCTGAGATAGGAGGATCCCTGTGAGTTTGAGGCCAGTGTAGAGCTACAGAGTGAGTTCCAGGAAAAAATAAAAATAAAAACAACAAAACAGGCTGGGCGTGGTGGCGCACACCTTTAATCCTAGCACTTGGGAGGCAGAGGCAGGAGGATCGACATGAATTCGAGGCCACCTTAAGATTACATAGTGAATTCCAGGTCGGCCTGGGCTAGAGTGAGACCCTACCTGGAAAAAAATCAAAAACAAAAACAACAAAATAAGACCTGTCTTTTTTTTTTTTTTTTGCCTTCAAGAAACTCACCTCACCATCACAAACAGACACTGCCTTATGGTGAAAGGGTGGAAAGAAATGCTCCAAGCAAACAAATAAAATTGAACCTGGAAACAAGCATTGCTATTTTTTTTTTTTTTTTTTTTTTTTTAGTTTTTTAAGGTAGGGTCTCACTCTAGCCCAGGCTGACCTGGAATTCACTATGTAGTTCCAGGCTGGCCTTAAACTCACAGCAATACTCCTACTGCTGCCTCCCAATCCAAGTGCTGGGATTAAAGGTGTGCGCTACCATGCCCAGCATGGTGTTGCTATTTTTGACAACATTGACTTCAAATGAAAATTAATCAGAAGAGATAAAGAATGTCATTCTTTATCTTCATAATGATTAAGGAACAATTCACCAAGATGGCATTACAATTCAAAACATATATGCACCAAATACAGGTGCAACTAATATTATAAAACAATGGGATGAGGTGGCCAAGTGGTTAAGGCAATAATGGATTGCTACTTTTATATAAAAAATTTACTAGATATAAAGTAATAAGTGTCCAATGTCTTAACTACCTTGGAGAATGAATGATGCCTTTACTTTTCTGCCTTTTTTAAAAACAGTGTACAAACCTGTGAAGGGGAAATGCAGTATATCCTGGCATGGGGAACAGCAAACAGTTGACTTGAAGCACCTCTTGCGATGCCACCAGAAAGAAGCTGTGGAGAGGCCCTGGGCACCTCGAAACCCAAGCAGGCTAGCAGCTTGTGGTCCAGTCTATGGGGTTAGGCAGAACTCAAGGAGCTTCAACACTACTTATTTTTTAAAAAAATATTTTATTTATTTATTATTTTGAAAGAGAGAGAGAGAGAGAGAGGAAGAGGCAGATAGAGAAAGAGAGTGGGCATGTCAGGGCCTCCAGCCACTGCTGAACAAACGTCAGACACATGTGCCACCTTGCACATCTGTCAGCACTACTTATTGAAGCCTGGGATGGCCCAAGGAGTTGAACCCCCGCCGTGCCTCACTGGTGCGGGACCCAGACCACCACCGTATCCACATGTGAAGCTTCTGCCCACAGCCCCTACCTCACAATGAATGGAATGATGGAGTAGCATCACTTCCAGGCTGTGGCCCTGCCTCCAGTCTTATGTGGAGCACGTGAAGCTCAGTGTCCACAGCAGGCCAATGATGAGCCCGACCTACCCATGCCTACCCCTAGGCTGGGCATACCCTTTAGGACCACACTAGGGAGCCTGGGATCAAAAAGCAGAACAAGGAGATGCCCAAGATGCAGGTGTTGCCCAGGCATCGTCTTCCCTTGCCACTTTGCACTACCCTCAGGCCACCCCTTCACACACAGATGGGACTTGAACTAGAGAAGGCTCCTCACAGTTCATTCCGCCTCCTCCCATGGGGTCTTTACTGGGTGAAACTCTCTGGATGATGAGACACCATGAAATACCAGTTCCTGAGGAGACCTTAAGATTGTCTACAACAACCCTTCAATTATCCAGGGTAGAAATGGAAGCTGATTGGGGAAGTGACTTGGCAAATCTTAGTGAGCTAGTGGTTGAACCAAGATTAGACAGAACCCAGGAATCTTTATGACAAAACTTTGAGGCATGCTGCCTCCAAAGGATCCAAAAACCAGAGGACACACTTCCACCAAGCAGCTTCTCTGGAAAATGTGTGCCGCTGTGCTCTCTGTGAGGCCCCAAAGAGAACCAAACCATGTCTGACTCAGCCAGAGCATTAAGGGAAGAGGGAGGCTGGGGGCATGGGGCAGAGGCAGTGGTGGTGCTGCCAGGCGATGTCTGAGTAACAGCAACAGTGCCAGAGGAATCTACTGGTGTCTGGAAGGCACATCCTATGAGCCACGCTCTCCTCACTGCGGCTGCACTGCTACCCCTCTCCACCCTGCTGTGCGTGGAGGGGTGCAGATGCAAGAGTTGCCTGCCATCAGGGACATGGCCCAGGATGTCCCCAGACCCAGCCTCTGTCCTCGGTGGCTGCCCACACAGTACTTCCCTATCTCTGGGCTTCTGAACCTTGAGCCTAGACTGATATGAACAGGGGACAGTTCTAGAGAAAAGCAAATATTCAATACATCCTGTTTGCCTCCTCCGCTCCTGACCTCAGGCTCCAGTAATGGCCCAAATAGGTTTCCTTTATGCAAAATAGAGAGGAGGCAGGACTCTGTTATAGGACAGACTGGGTTAGAGCCAGGGACTAAGTCCAGAAGTGACTTCATACTAGCATCGTCTGTGACCAAAGGCGACAGGAATTTCTGGAGCCAATTCACCCCTTCCTCCTGGTAAGTCTGAATGGCAGCCTCCCCTGTTTACCCTTAAGGTGTCCTACAGGGTCTTCTTCCAATCTCTCTACCCTTAACTCCACCCGGTCCCAGTGCTGGGAGTGCCAACTGGGTGGGGTCCTGGGTGTTGACTGAAAGTCAGCCAGCGCCTGATGAGAGCATGCAGAGGCGCCTGGCCTCCCAAGGCTGGGGAGTTTGTGGGGAATTTATATTCTTGGTTCCGGGACTGATTCAATCAACATTGACCTTGTGGAGGTGCTAGGAAGGAATGGGCTTCTTGAGGGCCTGCCTTAGAAATGGGGCATCTGGCTAAGGATGCAGAGGGAGCCCCCAGGCAGTTGAGTAATACTTCACCATGATGGGCTTAATGAGCCTCCCAACCGCACCCTGCCTCCTCCACTCTTCATCTCCATGATGTGTGGGAACCCATAGCTTGGGAATAGAATTTACAAATGAAGAGAATCCTCTGAACTGTTTTGTGTTTCAGTGGTTGTTTTAACACATGTCTCACTATGTAAACCAGGCTGGTCTCAAACTCACGATCCTCCTATCTCAAGCCTTTAAGTATTGGAATTACAGTTGCACTCTACTAAGTCAGCTCTGAAGTATTTTTGGTCAGCCCATTTGTTCTCCATAATTTCACAAGCATGAAGCCCACAAGAGACCAGAAAATGAAGGTGCCAACGCATTAACTTACAAGATTTAGTCCCAGCACAATTGTGGAAAGCGACACATTTTTTCTTTATGGCTCTACTTTTGTCCCTGTCCCCTCTGTAGCTAACACTTTTCAGGTTCAACCACTTTATGCCACCATAGCCATAAGAAAAGTTATCTGTCTATCAAGCTGGATGGGCATGCTACTACACGCTTTTAATCCCAGAACTCAGAGGCAGAGGTAGAAGATTAACGTGTCTTCCAGGCCACCCTGAGACTACATAGTGAATTCCAGGTCAGCCTGGGCTAGAGCAAGACGCTACCTCGAAAAAAAAGAAAAAAAGTTATTACTTTTATTCAACACAGTGAAATCTGCCCCACTCCTCAACTTTGTACAGATGATTTCTCTGCTTTCTATGTAACTAGGCTAGCCTGGAACTCATGATCCTCCTACTGCAAGCTTTGAAACTCTGAGATTACAGGTACATATCACCTATAATATAATCATTAATGCATTTGTCTTGCTATGAGGATGAGAGAGGCTTCGTGTAAGTTTACAGCAGTTAATAAAATTATATTGTATGCAAAAAGTATGTCCCTTGTTAAAGCCCCAGGGTTATTCTTTCTGTGAAATAGGTATCCTCAGTCCCCCCCACCTCCTTAAACAGGAAAAACAGCAACAAGAGTCAGAGACCAGCAACAGGATTTATTACCCGAAGCAGTTTAAGAAATTTCAGGTACCGGCCATGGTCTTTCCCAGCTATAAAGAACACCAGAATCTCTTCAAACATGTTCGCCCAAAGCTGAAGTGAGAGATTAAAGGCTGCAACCCATGTTATACCACAGCTATTGTATCCTCATTTCTGATTATCTCAAAATCACAAAGGGTATGATTTGGACCCAACTCTTATACAGGAACCCCTATGATTAAAATAAGTTCAGTGAGATCCCCTCTAACAGACAAGATATCAGGGCTATGGGAAGAGAACACTTCCATCTATGATAACCAGAACAGTTGAATTGTCTAATTATCATGTAAGTGAGCCTAGGAGGGGATGACAGTCCTGTGGGTGGGGAAATCAAGTGCTCAGGTAGTCAGTCCTCTTTGTCTAGACAGACAGGACCATGGATGTCTTCAGATGGAGATCTCCTGGTTACCTAGCAATAGGAACCATGCCTTCATGTGGATGAGCAGCACTGGGACGGCAGTCCTCCACTGTACAAATGGGACAGGGGTTGAGAAGTTGTCTTTGAGCAGGAGTGAGAAGTGCCCTCACTCTGTCCACTGGAATGTACACTGGAGTGACCTCATGACACTTCATTTTATTCCTTCAATTGGCTTAAAAATTATTCTGAAACCAGAAAACTAGTTCTTTTCTTTCTCCTTATATGAAGCCAGACACTACTTAGTTAAGAAACACTGTGCTCTAAAATACAACTACTCAGAACCCTGAAAATAAGTCCTGGGGCCATTTAAGTATTAGTAAGGTGATTTATTCATAAAAGCCCCACTCCTTGGCCAGTGGCAGTGAGAGCTGGAACCCAGGGGCACACTGGCTCTCCTCCCGAAGGCGGTGTTACAGGAAGGTGGAAGCTCCCAGTGCATGTAGCCTTAACTCTGCTCTATGTGCTCGACCCTGCTTAGTATAAGCAGGTCCTTCTGCTATGAGGTCCCTACTTGAGTCTTTAGGGCATATCAACTCCTCTATAAGGCTCACTGCTTAGTATGAATTACAGTAATTATATTTTTACCATTGAAAAGAAAGTTCTGTATCAAAGTCTACCCCTGCCCAGCCATTTAGCCCTGAGAGATGCTAAGAGGGTGAGATGAGGACCTGGCTCAAGTCACATCAAGGATTCTGATCATTAGGATCACACTTGATCATGACTTTCAACCCTAATCCCTTTTTGGATGTCTCAAAGGCCTCCACCGCTTTCTCCAGAGGAAACCTGTGTGTGACTAAGGGCTTTACATTCAATGTCTTGGAAGCAAGCATGGAAATTGCCATCGGCCACCTGTAAAAGATCACAAGCATTACATTCAAACTTCAGGAAGAGTCAAAATTCCAAGCATAAAAACAGCCTGGCCATCTTTATTTCTAGCACGGTGCTTCCGCAAGGTCAATTTTAGAGTGATAGCGGAGGAAATGACCTTATGGTTTGCAATTTACAGGTACAGACACTGTTTCTAGTTGTCCCACTCTCATCCTATCCCTTCATTTGTAATATTTGCCATAAAGCCTACAGGATCTTTAACATGAAGGTGTAAGCTATACCATGGAGGCCTGTGAGAAAGCTTAACCTCAGGGAGACAGTCTAGATAATCCAGTTGCACTTGTTAGCAGCTCAGCTTAACAGGGTTTTCTGGAAGACCCATGCTCTACTGAGGGCAAGGAGTTAGACTTTAAATTGGGACTAAGGGACATTGCAACACTGGGGAAGGGTTCCCCAGACAAAGTACCATAGCAGGGGGATAGGGTATGACTGCAAAACATCAGTAGGCTCAATTAAAACCCTTCTTCCCCAAGAATGGACCCGTTCTTCCCTTTAAAGAGAGAAAACGGAGGGCAGCCACTTAAGGAAATGGCCTGAGTGGCGAGTGGCAGAACACTAAAAGTACTCTTCAAATTCCCCTCCTTACCTGCCCCTCCCTCTGAAGAAGAACATGTTCTCTCTTAGGAGCCCTATCATATTGTGTGGCTGCCAGAGTGCTCCTCCCTCATGAATAAACAAGCACAGACTGCATGGGGCCTGCCCAGCCTTACTGGTGCTGGTCACCCTGGTTTACCCACAGTATACTCACGTGTTACAGTATCGAAACACGCCTTTGATATCCACCTCTCGGGAAGCTGCGTGTACTAGGGGTATAGTGGTCATCTCAGAGCCGAGCCCCACAATCACTACGGTTCCACCAGAACAAGTGGCCTAAACAAGTAAGAAGAAAACTCAGAAAATGTGGATATTCAAAAGAATCACAATATGGTTCTTGCTACGTTGCTAAACTCTTCCACATGCCATCCAAAGTCAACCCAGCAGCAGAGTGAGCAGCACTTCTTAAAGATCCTGAGACACAGAACTGGGTGTGGTGGTGTACGCCTTGGGAGGCAGAGGTAAGAGGATTGCCGTGAGTTCAAGGCCACCCTGAGATTACATAGTGAATTGTGAATTCCAGGCTAGCCTGCGCTAGAGCAAAACCATATCTTGAAAAAAAAAAAAAAAAGAAGAAGAAGATCTTGAGACATGACATGTGACAGATGGAAGACCAGAAATAGTGGAAACAACTTCTAAAACTTCAACACCAGCTGGATGTGGTGGTACACACCTATCATCCTAGCACTTGCAAGGCTGAGGCAGGAGGATTACTAAGAGTTTGAGACCAGCCTGGCTATCGTGAGTACCAGGCCAGCTACATAGAAAGATCCTATCTCAAAAAAGTGAAACAGGGCTGGAGACATGGCTCAGTGGTTAAGGCACTTGCCTGCAAAGCCTAACAACCTGGGTTCAATTCCCCAGGACCCACATAAAGCCTGGTGCACAAAATGGCACATGTGTCTGAAGTTTGCTCAAAAAATAAAAAATAAAAATAAAGCAAAACGAAGCTGAGCCATGGTGGTGCACACCTTGAATCCCAGCACTTTGGAGACAGAGGTAGGAAGATTGCTATGAGTTCAAGGCCAGCCTGGGACTACAGAGTGAATTCCAAGTCGGCTTGGGCTACGGTGAGACCCTACCTTAAAAAAGTAAACAAAAAAGTGAAACAAAAGAAAATAAACAAAGAAATACTTAGTTCCAGATACTGACACTAGCCACTTCCATGCCTTAGCCACCTGCTCCTCCTCCAAAGTTGCCCTTCACGAGGCAAGATTTTAATCAGACTCCTAAGGAACCACCCTCTGAACTCACAAGCACTGAGGAAACTGCAACCTCCACACAAATGGATTACTGGAATTCTGTGGTTTAAAAATAGTTTTCCTGGGCGTGATGGCTCACACCTTTAGTCCCAGCACTTGGGAGGCAGAGGAAGGAGGGGTTCAAGGCCACCCTGAGACTAAATAACAAATTCTAGGTCAGCCTGGGCTAGAGCGAAACCCTACCTTGAAAAAAAGTCATTTTGACTCTCTTATATGTGAATCCTGGCTTCAAATGTTCAGATTTGTATATCAGCTGGAGTAAAAGTCAGTAACAGAGGCCAGAAGGCTAGAAAGGGGCTATCAGGGAGAAAGGAGAGGGCTTAAAGGATAGAATAGTAGATAGGTAAGCAGAAGGTTAGAATACTGGGTGTGAAATGGTCTAAGTGGACTCAGGGGAGGGAACAGGGTAGAGGAGGGTTAAAAGAAATTAAAGATGTTATTAATAAGTCATATGTAAACCTACTTCTCTATGTAAATAATACTATATGTGTTAAAAAAAATGTTTGGAGAGATGGTTTAGTGGCTAAGGCACTGCCTGCAAAGCCTAAGGCTCTAGGTTTAATTCCCCAGAACCCACGTAAGCCAGATGAACATGGCAGTGCATGCATGCATTTGGAGTTCATTTGCAGTAGCTAGAGGCCCTGGTGTGCCCATTCTCTCTCTCCCTAATAAATAAATAGAATATTTTTTTAAAAAAAGAGTTTGGGCAGAAGTACCCTGTGAGGGAGTGAATAATGCTGTGCACAGATTGTAGAAAAATTTCAGTGCCAGGTGTGGGAAGCCATCCAGTGAGTTATTGGTTCAAGGAAGCCTCCTGATACTCCCAAAATGTCATAGACCATTGCTAAGGTTCTTGGTTGACCATTAAAACTAGATGAGAAGATCCTATTGCTGAACACTCCACACACACAGGTGACAGGACACTGAGAAATCAAGCTGGAGCTGAGCTGGAAGCCTCCTCCCTGCTGACTAGCTGTCAGGACGCTGGAAAGACCTGTGCCAACTGCTGTGGAGAAAAGTCAATGGTCTTAACCAGCAGCAGATTCTCCAAGCTTCACACTTGGCCATCCAGGCCAATTGTGACAACTGGTACAATGGTGGCATGTCTGTTATGGGGGAAACTGGATGCTCTGTGATTAGATTTGAGGCCTGCTCCCTGAGAAGGAGGGAATTCATGCCTACTACTGGACACCTAATCAAAAGCCTATGGCTGGGGAGGTCATAAGCCATAGAGAGGAAAATACTACTGTTTTCTGGATGAATAAATATATTATGGCCACAAAACTGTCCTCTAAATACTTATCACACCCTCCAAGGCTCAGGGATCACTGTGGAAGAAGTGGCAGAAAGAATCTAATATTGTCTTTCAGACACACAGTGGCCATAGTACTCAAGACCTTATAGTGACTAATACTACTTACACAAGACCTGGATAATAGGAGGGGGAAAATAATAGAAGAGAGACTAGTTGGAAAGAAGAAGGGACTCTGTGGAAGGAGAATAAGAAGGGTGATGCCAAGGCATTATGATCATGGTATATTGTCTATATGTATAGAAGCTGTCAATACAGAGTTTAAAAAAGTAGTTTTTGAGGGCTGGAGAGATGGCTTAGCAGTTAAGTGCTTGCCTGTGAAGCCTAAGGACCCCAGTTCAAGACTTGATTCGCCAGGACCCACATAAGCCAGATGCACAAGGTGGTGCATGCATCTGGAGTTCGTTTGCAGTGGCTGGCGGCCCTGGTGTGCCCATTCTCTCCCTATCTATCTGCCTCTTTCTCTCTCTGTTTGTCGCTCTCAAATAAACAAATAAAAATAAACCAAAAAAAGTAGTTTTAACGGACCCCAATGACTCTACCATCAAACTGTTAGAGTGCTAAATACTTTCAGCAAAGTTACAAAATTAACACACAGAATTCAGTGGCCTTCCTATATACTAACAACAAACATGCTGAGGATGAAATCAGGGAAACATTCACAACTGCATCAAAAAACATAAAGTACGTTTGAATAAGTCTAAGCAAGGAAGTGAAGGATCTCTTCAATGAAAACTTTAAAACACTCAAGACAGAAATTGCAGAAGACACTAGAAAATGCAAAGATATCCTATGTTCATGGATTGGAAAAACCAATATTATAAAAATGTCAATCTTGCTGGGCATGGCGGTACACACGTTTAATCCCAGCACTTGGGAGGCAGAGGTAGGAGGACTGCCATGAGTTCAAGGCCACCCTGAGACTACATAGCAAATTCCAGGTCAGCATGAGCTAGAGCAAGACCCTACCTCAGAAAACCAAGGGAAAAAAAAAAAAAAGTCAATCTTACCAAAAGCAATCTACACATTTAATGCAACCCTCATAACAGCATTCTTCATGGAAATAGAAAAAAAAATCCTAAAATTCATCTGGAAGCATAAAAAATGCTTTGAATAGCCAAAGCAATTCTGAGCCACAAAAATAAGGCTGGTGGTATTACCAAACCTGATTTTAACCTATATTACAGAGCCATAGTAATAAAAACAGCATGGTACTGGCACAAAAATAGACATATATCAATAGAACAGAATAGGGGACCCAGATATTAACCTAAGCAGCTACAGCCATCTGATTTTTACAAAAATGCTAAAAATATTCATTGGAGAAAAAGACAGCCTCTTTAACAAATGGTGCTGGGAAAACTGGATATCTATATGTAGAATGTGGTGGTTTGAATTAGATGTCCCCATAAACTCATGTGCTCTGAATTCTAGGTCCCAAGTTGGAGGCAATTTGGGAATTGGAGCCTCCTGGGGGTGATATATTTTGGGGGGGGGTGGGCTTATGAGTGTTATAGCCAGCTCCCCCTTGCCAGTGTTTCAATAGTCGCCAGGATGGTCTCAATGTAAAATGTGATCCATGCTATGAGAATGGACATGATGGTCAGAAGTGGCAGAAGCACTTACCAAGACCATGCCACGTATGAAACAGAAAAGCTACAAGACACGGAGCCCAGCCCCTTTGCAGTGAAGGACACACATAGGAAGAGGCAGTCCCAGACAAGAGGCCAAGCCTGGGACTAGAACGGTGTGGGCTGACTCCCCTTGCTGTGGCTTCTAAGCTGCAGGACCCTGAGCCTGCACAGTACTTGGCACTAGTAATGGCACATTTGGCTAGTTCATGTTTTTTTTTTTTTTTTTTTTTGGCAGGGGGGGGGTTAGGAGGATTTCAAGTAGGGTCTCACTCTAGCCCAGACTGACCTGGAATTCACTATGTAGTCTCAGGGTGTCCTTAAACTTACGGTCATTCTCCTACTTTTGCCTCCTGAGTGTTGGGATTAAAGGTGTGTGCTACCATACCCTGGCTGTTTCACGTTTATATATATATATACATATATTTGGTTTTTCAAGGTAGGGTTTCACTCCAGCCCAGGCTGACCTGGAATTCACTATGGAGTCTCAGGGTGGCCTCAAACTCACGGCAATCCTCCTACCTCTGCCTCCCAAGTGCTGGGATTAAAGGTGTGCGCCACCACGCCCAGCTATCATGTTCATATTTTTTAATGTTTATTGTTTTGTTTGAGAGAGAGAGAATTGGCATGTCAGGGGCCTCAGCCACTGCAATCGAACTCCAGACATTTGTGCCACCTAGTGGGCATGTGTGACCTTGTGCATGCCTCATCTTTGCGCATCTGACTAATGTGGTATCTGAAGAATCGAACATGGGTCCTTAGGCTTTGTAGGCAAGCTCCTTGACTGCTAAGCCATCTCTCCAGCCCATGTTTCATGTTTTTGCTGAAGTACAGGATCACTTGCAAACCACTTGGTAACATGTGCAATGGGAAAATATTGCTGTCTGTATTGGAAAAATGTGAGAGAGGTCAAAATAATAAATTAGACCACAGAAAATTCTTGACTGAGAAATTCTGCAGAAAAAATTATTTCCTCTTCAGCAAGTGGCTCTCCCTGACAATGAGGAAGTACACCACCCAGTGGCCATCCCAAGCACCAGGGGCAGTTTGCTGAGCACAGGCCAGGAATGCTCAGACCAGCTTACCATGTGGATGTGATCAGTACACCAAGAAATATCATCAGTTCTGCCCAAGGGAACCTAACAAACATCATCCAATCATCTATCTCCAGGCAGGAAAGTCATGTTCAGATTATGTTCATATTTAATGCCAGTGCCTCACCTGCCTATTGGCAGGGTGGTCACAGCATTCTAAAGCACCTGTCACGCATGATGTCTCTGATGTCTCCACTCAGCATGTCACGGGAGACACTACTTCATGCTTGGTGAGGCTCTCACATCACATTCATGTCAATGCTCCCCCCCCCAACCTCCTGCCCCATGGCCTGCCTACTGGGCCTGCACTATCAACTGCTACAGGTGGCATCTATTCCCTAATGTCAGGACAGAGGAGGAAGGAAAGCCATGTCCTTTAAATCCCTCAGTGTCTCCTGCCCCTCTGTGCAGCACAGTGACTGACCTGCTAACCACCTGAAGACAGTAAGTACACCATCCTCACTGTACTCAACCCAAAACCTGGCACCCAGCAGATGCCCCAAATGTGCCATTAGTAGTAGATGTACCACACAAAAATCCATCATCCCTCTCAGTTACAGGCCCTCTCACCCTTTCCCACATGACAGTGGAGCCAGGAAACTCAGGAAGGGCCGAGGGACCTCCCTCCTACCAGCTCCTCTGCCCCTGATGGCACTGGGCATCTTGGCAGGAAGAGGCACAGCAAATCTTATGGAGTACCAGGCCAGAGGGTATGCCACAGTTACAGGTGTTAGAGCCCTCCTGCAATGTCTCACATGCTATAAAGTGGCCAGGTGAGTGGACCAGGAAGGAGGAAGCATATGCCCCTGTGGGAAAGCCCTCTGGAGGCAGGGACTGGAGCTCTTCCTGGGTACTGTCCTTGACCTAGCCCCTTCCATCCTAATGCTGTTGTATGTCAACTCCTTCCCATCCCCACACCCACTACGCAGGAGGACCTGATAGGGAAAGGCAGGGCTGGAGGCCTTGGCCCCAACTCAACCACTTTGTAGTCACACACTTGAAGCCAAGTCACCAGGACGGTCTCAATGTAAAGTGGTAAGTGATATTCAGAACAACTGTCCAGATCAGGCATCATGTCTGAGAAGTACCAGGCAGAGGGGAGGACTGGCATACATCATGGCTTGGAACCCAGAAGCTCCCCCCCCCCCCGGACACACACCCACAAGGTCTTTTTCTTGTACTTTGATCTGTAAATGCCACTCCCTACCCCAACTCCATCTATTTCCCGTACATTTCCAGTGGGGTGGGACTTTGAGGGGCAAATCAGGCATGGGCAATTTATCTCTTTCTACTTCTGGAAGGTAGCCAAATGGCTCTGAAAAATCACCTCACCTTTGTGACTAACTGAATTAATGACTGTTACTTTGTATCAGTTACTCAAGGACTACAATTTTTCCACAATAAAATTAAATAGGGATTTCTCACTTGACTAAGGCATCGTTCCCTGTCCCTCCTGTTGATGGGTTTTGCCAAGAGCACTGCTTTACAGTCTTGTAATTCTGAAGAAGACTCCATCCTAAAGGTGGGGCCATGCAAAAATTTTTCAGGCCATGTGTATCTGTTTTCACATTTGAACCTCATTATGATTCAGTGAGTATATGAAGTAAGTATTAGCTCCACACAGAGATAAGAAACCAAAATGCTGAGAGATTAGCTAATTCTGCTTGGGGGAGTTGGAGTTGGTGGAGAAGCTTGATGACAAGTCTCTTTCATTACTCTATGCAATCCCCCAGTGCTGCCCACCAGATAGCTGCCCTCAGTCCACTCACATAGATGCCTGTTTGGATGGAGGATTCTGCTCCTGTGCATTCAATGGTGACATCTGGCTTGCAGCCCAGCAGACCTTCCACTTTCCCGGCAATTTCCAGAGGGCTCTCCTTGGCAACCTGGATGGTGAAATCAGCCCCGACTTCCTTGGCTTTTGACAAGCGGGCCGCAGACAGATCTAAATGTAGAAAAAGTTTCTTTCAAATTGAAAAGCCAGATAACTGATTAGGAGGAATAATCCACTGGAGATATAAGATCTGATGGCAACTGCTGCAGTACAGTGGGTGGAGATGCTGATCAGGCCCAACATACTCTACACTCTCACAGTCACATGCCGTGTGGTACACATATACACGTGCATTGACACCATTTCTTCATACAAAACACGTCCCCACACCCTTCTATATCTCCATACAAGCATGTATACACCACACATTTATGACATACATGATTAACTCACAAAAATACTCCCTCTTTGTCTCATAAGCTGGGGCAAACAAAGGGCTGTTGAATCTTCTCTTAGCACTAAAGGGACAGTAAGTGGTCCCTACATAAACAGTCATTCTTTTTTATCTACAGCAGTTTGCCTCTTTTCACAAAACAGATTCATCCTGAGCCTTGAACTAGTCAACCCTGGGTGGGCTTTTCTCCTAGAAATCAGGAAAAAGGAGGTAGAGCCCCTTTAGAATTAGGTGCCTCAAGAAGTGCTCTGGTCATGGGTACAGGCTTTGTCTCCACTGTGGCAATTTTGAGATAGTGAAACCTTTTAAGAGATGAGATCCAGTGCAAGGTGTTAAGAGCCAATCTTGAAGAGTCAATGAGCTCTATTCAGAGTGGCAAACTTGAATCTCTCGGGCTTCCAGTCTTACCATGCAATCTCTTCAGGATTACAATTTAACATTGTGATGCCATCTGCCAGAATCTTCACTCAGAACAAACTAATGGGGCTATATAATCTTGGACCCTTACCCTTTGATCCAATGAGCTAAATAAACCTCTTTTCTTTAAAAGAACCCAGCTCAAGCTGGGCATGGTAGCACATGCCTTTAATCCCAGCACTCAGGAGGCAGAAGTAGGAGGATCACCATGAGTTTGAGGCCACCCTATGACTACAAAGTGAATTCCAGGTCAGCCTGTGCTATAGTGAGACCCTACCTTGAAACCCACCCACCCAGCCCCCAAAACACACACACAAAAAAACACTTAACCTAGTATCTCACATTTTTATTTTCTTTGAGGTACAGTTTCACTCTAGTCCAGGCTGACCTGGAATTTACTACGCAGTCTCAGGGTGGCCTTGAACTCACAGTGATCCACCTACTTCTGCCTCTCGAGTGCTGGGATTAAAGACGTGCACCACCATGCCTGGCTCTAGCATCACACTTTTAAAAAAACAAACAAGCAAAAAAGAGCAACAGAAAGTAAACTAACTTAGAAGGAACTGATCCCAGGGCCCTGCTGCAAACTACAGGCCCAACTGTTTCCCTCTCAAGATTTAAAAAGAAGCAGAGGGCAGTAAGCTAGAAAGGGGCCATAAGGGAGGGAGGAGAGGGGAGGACTTAAGGGGATAGTATTGTATATATGTAACTAGAACAACAGATTACCGGGGGTGGAAAGGCTTAAGTGAGGTCAGGGGAAGATACTGAGTAAAGGAAGGGTGGGGGTGGGGTTACTCAAAATCTATGTGGCTATGAATAAGTCATATGGAAACCTACTTTTTTGGACAATGGCACATCCAGAAGCCCTAGGTTGATATTAGAAAAATTTCAGTGAGTATTGGCCAGGGAGGTCACTGATGGCCCCAAAACATTACAAGCCATTGCTGAGGCCCTTGGTTTTCCAACAGGAATAGATAGTAAGACCCTATTGTGGAAGACTCCACACGCTTGGGCTACAAGGTTACTGAGAAATCAAGCTGGAGCTGAGCTGAAAACCTCCTCCGTGTAGACCAGCTAGCTGACAGAAATCTGGGAAAAGAAAAAAGCTATGCTGCATGCAGCTCTATGGGAGAGAGATAAATCACCAGTGGAGATAAACAACAGTGGATGCTGCAAGCCTTAAGCTGGGCCAGCCAGGCCAAATGAACCAACAGGTACAATAGTGGCATGTCTGTTATGAGGGAAACCAACTGCTCTATATACTAAAGGCCCACTCCACAGGAGGGAATACTTGCTTGATACTGAAAACCTATGAAAGGAGTAGTCATGAGCCCTAGGGGTGTAATGCCTGGTGGCATCTGGCTAAATTATTATGCATATATATACTATGCTCACCAAAATGCCTGGTAAACAATTTTCTTAATGTTCATATACATATATTAAATCTACTCTCACTTTTAGTTAGAGAAACTTCTCTTTTCAGATGGCAGTGATCTCTGGGATGACTCAAAATGCACCATAGTGCTGAGAAGACATGACAGAGTAATGCACAGCACTGAAATATCTCTATCACACCTTCCAAGGCTCAGGGTCCATTGTGGAAGAGGTGGCAGAAAGAATGTAAGAGTGAAAGGAAGGATAGGATTCCTTACAACGTGCTCCTCCAGACACAAAATGGCCTGGATATCCATGACCTCACAGTGCCTGACACTACCTACACAAGACCATTATATTAGGAGAAAAGGATGATGACATCAAAATAAAAGACAGACTGATTTAGAGGGAGAGGGGATATGGATGGAGAGAGGAGTTGTAAAGGGGAAAGTAAGGGGGAGGGAATTACCATAGTTTATTATCTATAATTATGGAAGTTGTCAATAGTAAAAATAAAAACAGTTGGGCATGGTGGCACACGCCTTTAATCCCAGCACTCGGGAGGCAGAGGTAGGAGGATCGCCTTGAGTTTGAGACCACCTGAGACTACATAGTGAATTCCAGGTCATCCTGAGCTGGAGTGAGACTCTACCTCAAAAAACAAAAATAAATTAATTAAATAAAAACACAAAATAAATAAGATAAATAAAAAACTAAATGAATAAACAAATGTCATGTAAAAATGATTTTAAAAGAAAATCTTCTTACCAGTCATCACTACTTGAGCTGCTCCCATTGCCTTAGCCACAAGCAAAGTGACCAGCCCGATTGGTCCTAAAAAAGCAAAAAACAGTGATGTATGTGTGTTATTAAACATCAGCTTCCCTCCTTATCTGGGCCACAGACAGAACAAATCTTCTTCAGTGGGTATGTAAAATAAGTATTACCTCCACACACAGATAATAACCATTTGTATGCAAGTGCCTGGAACACAGTAAGACTTTCAAACTCTTCATCAATGCAGGTGTGAATGGATACGTGAAGACTATTCTCTTAGGAAGCACATTCCTAGTGGTAGGTTCTATATAATCCCATCACCACATAGCTAGAAATTTCTCACTTTCTCTTAGAAACTGCTGGACATAAACTTTAAAAAAAAAAAAAAAAACAGAGAATAAGAATTAGGTGGTCTGGATTTTTTTTTAACCTAATTCCTACCTTCATGAGAACCTATCAACCCCTCTCTAAGGAGAAGCACATCCTTTCTTGTCACCCTCTGTGGAGTCCCCTTAAATAAGGTGGCTCACTCCTTGGACTGACCCACTTGCTCAAGCAGTACCAAGATACTAGTACCAAGTACAGTACCAAGAACTAGCCCAAAACCACCCACTACCACAATATTTTCATGTTAGCTGATTCCATGGTTTTAATATGAAACCCAGACCAATACAATGGGATAATAAAGAATAGTTTTTATTGTCATTATTATTTTAAGAAAGAGAAAATGGGTGTGCCAGAGCCTTTCAGCCACTGTGAATGAACTCTAGACATGTGTGCCACCTTGTGTATATGTGCGACATTGCATGCTTGCATCACTGTGTGTCTGGTTACGTGGGATCTAGAGATCCGAACATGCATTCTTAGGGCTCGCAGGCAAGTGCGTTAATTGCTAACCCATATCTCCAGCCCAAGAATAGCTTTTGAATTTGATTTCTGTATGCAATTCTTGGAAACAACTTTGTGTGAGTCCTCCAGAAAGTAAAACACTGGAAAATAATACCTTAAATGTCAAAAAGGGTAATCAGATAAATATACTGCAAAGAGAGAACACAGCTACTAAAACTTATACCATAATTTTCCATCTACTGACATGGGAAACAGTTTACAAAATATTGATTTTTTTAAAGTAATTTTTAAAATATTTTATTTATTTATTTGTTTGAGAGGAGAGGAAGAGGCAGAGAGAAAGAGACAATGGGCACGCCAGGGCCTCCAGCCATTGCAAAGGAACTCCAGATGCATGCACCCCCTTGTGCATCTGGCTTACATGGGTCCTAGGGAATTGAACCGGGGTCCTTAGGCTTCACAAGCAAACGCCTTAACCACTAAGCCATTTCCCCGGTCCCAAATATTGATTTTTTTAAAAGGGAATAACAGACATAGGATGTGGTGGCTCATGTTTGTAATCCCAGCACTGAGAAGATTAAAGTAGAAGAACTGTTACTTAAAGGGCAGCCTGAGATACACAGAAAGACTTTGTCTCAAAAAGTCTTTATGGGCTGGAGAGATGGCTTAGCTGGTAAGGCGCTTATGAAGCCTAAGGCTCGATTCTCCAGGTTCCACATAAAGGCAGATGCACAAAGTGGCACATGTGTCTGGAGTTCGTTTGCAGTGGCTAGAGGCCCTGGGGCACCCATTCTCTCTCCCTGTCTCAAATTAAAAAATAAATATTAAAAAGTCTTTAAATATTTTATTTACTTATTTGTAAACAGAGAGAGAGAATAGGTACACCAGGGCCTCTATCCATTGCAAACAAACTACAGATACACGTACCACTTTGTACATCTGGCTTTACATGGGTACTGGGGAATAGAACCCAGATAGGTTTTGAAAGCAGGTCTTAACCACTAAGCAGTCTCTCCAGCCCTCAAAAAAGTCTTGAAGAAAACTCACACACATGGGGCTGAAGAGATGACTCAGCAGTTAAGGAAATTGCCTGCAAGGCCTAAGGACCCAAGTTCAATTCCTCAGTACCCACATAAAGCCAGATGCACAAAGTGGTGCATACACCTGAAGTTCACCTGCAGTGGGTAGAGGCCCTGGTGTTCCCATTCTCTCTAAAACTCTCACACAAGGGAAGATACATAGCTCAGTTGGTAGAGTGCTTGCCTAGCATGCACGAGACCCTGGGGAGATCCCAAGCACCTCATAAAACCAGGTGTAGTGGTACTTGCCTGTAATCCTAGCACCAAAGAAGTGAAGGTAGGAGGACTGAATTTCAAGGCCATCAACCTGGGCTCCATGAGAAAGTGTCTCAAAAAGAAAAAGTGGGCTGGAGAGATAGCTTAGTAGTTAGGGTGCTTGTCTGTGAAGCCTACGGACCCATGTTCGACTCTCCAGATCCCATGTAAGCCAGATGTACAAGATGACACAAGTGCACAAGGTGGCACATGCACACAAGATGGCGCACATGTCTGGAGTTCAACTGCAGTGGCTACAGGCCCTGGCACACTAATTCATTTTCTCTCTCTCTCTCCCATTGGAAAAAAAAAAAAAGAAAGAAAGAAAGAAAAGAAAAAGAAACCCACATATTCAGACAGTAGCTAGCCAGTCATGGTAGCACACACATGGAATTCCAGCATTTAGGCAACTGAAGCAGAAAGATGATAAATTGGAAGTGAGCCTGGACTACATAGCGTGACCTTATCTTGGGCTGGAGAGATGGCTTAGTGGTTAAGCGCTTGCTTGTGAAGCCTAAGGACCCTGGTTTGAGGCTCGATTCCCCAGGACCTACGTTAGCCAGATGCACAAGGAGGCGCACGCATCTGGAGTTCATTTGCAGTGGCTGGAGGCCCTGGTGCACCCATTCTCTCTCTCTCTCTCTCTCTCCTTTCTGTCACTCTCAAATAAATAAATAAATTTAAAAAGCATGACCTTATCTCAGAACACAATTAAAACAGCCAGACACAGTGGCACATACCTTTAATCACAGCACTTGGGAGGTACAGGTAGGAGGAGGAGTGCTGTGAGTTTGAGGCCACCCTGAGGCTATGAAGTGAATTCCAGGTCAGCCTGGGGCTAGAGCAAGACCCTACCTTCAAAAAAAAGAAAAACCTGGGCTGGAGAGATGGCTTAGTGGTTAAGGCGCATGCCTGCAAAGCCTAAGGACCCAGGTTCGATTCTCCAGGTACCACGTCAGCCAGATGCACATTGTGGCACATGCACCTGGAGTTCGTTTGCAGTGGCTAGAGGCCCTGGTGTGCCCATTCTCTCTCCCTCTGTCCCTCTGTATCTAATAAATAAATAAAATGACAAAAATTAAAAAAAAACATATCTAAAGCTCAATCATTCTACACCAAAATATTAACCATGGCTCCCTCCTGCTGATAGTGAATTTCTGTGAGCATGTGCACCTGAATGTATGGCAGTTTCCCTTTGCGTACATGTGCAGATGCATGCATCCTATGCTCATGCACATAGAGGCCAGAGGATGACAGTGGGCATCCTTCTCTTATCCCCTATCCATATATTTCCTTGAGACAGGGCCTCTCCCTCAACCTTGAGCTGTTGTCCATCAGCAAGCCTCAAATTCTCCAGTCTCCACCCTCCACAGACTGGGGTTAGATTTGCATGGCCATGCCCAGTTTTTTACATGGGTTCTGGCAAAGTCAAATTTGGCAGTCTCTGGCCAAGAGGCCCTCATGCTTAAGTAGCAAGCACACTCAACCTCTGAGCCATCCCCATCCTGCCATTTGCCTTTTCAATGATAGATACTTAAATAGCCCTAACTGAGCCAGATCTGCTCTACATTCACCATCCTTCTTAGGAAGCCAATGGCTACTACCTTATCCTGCCAAAGAAAATCACTGACTGAAAAACATGCATGAAAAATACTAGGTCATATTGATGAAGGTCTCTCTCTCTCTCTCTCTCTCGCTGTGTGTGTGTGTCTGTCTGTCTGTCTATGTCAGCAGCAGTTAAAAGCTTAGGCTAGAGCAGAAGATAAGCAGCAGAGAGCTGGAGGCACAGAAGTCTGGACTCCCTCCTACTGCTGGCTAGAGATAGGGCCTACCTCCTTCATGGATGGGGCTAGGCCATGACTTCTCTGGATGCCTTTAAAGTTCCAAAAGTTACCCATCCCTTTACTTCTAAAAATATCTCCCTAGTTTGTCCAGAGTTTAAAAATCATCACAGGAGCCAAGCATGGTGGTTCACGCCTTTAATCCCAGCACTCGGGAGGCAGAGGTAGGAGGATTGCCATGAGGCCACCCTGAGACTACAGGGTGAATTCCAGGTCAGCCTGGGCTAGAGTGAGACCCTATCTCAGGAAAACAAAACAAACAAACAAAAAAATCATCACAGGATTTATTATTTAAACAAATAAAGGGTTATATTGCCTAGGAAATCTAATATTAGTTACTATCATATCTGTAGACATCTATTTGTTTACTTATTTACTTAGGTTTTCTTCGAGACTCACTATGTAGCCCAGGCTGGCCTGGAACTTGTAGCAATTCTCCTGCCTCATCCTCCTGAGTGCTGGGGATTACAAGCATGTGCCACCACACCCAGCATAGACATTTCATTTTATTTATCAAAGTTTCAGTCACTGAATGAGATATTGTAATCTTCCCTACTGAGATGGATTCTAGAACCAATTCTAGCCATTAAGAGGAGGAACAAGATGGGCAAGGGGGTCACCACATTCCTGATCAGTGAAGCCATGACCAGGTGTCCTCTGCTCCTTACCAGCTCCACATACAAGGACCTTGTTCCCCAGAGAGACTCCACCTCGCCGGCAGGCATGGATCCCCACAGATAGTGGCTCAATCAGGGCACCTTCCTCAAAGGTGACGTTGTCAGGAAGCCTGAGGAATCATCCAACATGCACAATTAGACCCTCTGGCCTAACTATGGTACTGAAAACAGTGTTCTATCACAACAGCCAACAGTTAGTGAGCATTTACACGCCTTTAGTCATATCGGTCTTGGAGTGATTATCCCTATTTTACTTATAAAGAAACTGATAGTTAAAGGGCTAAATCATTTTTCCCAATACTCAAAACTATGGTTCAAATGGTTTAAATTATGAGTCAATACATCTTATTGCAGAAGCCATGGGAAACTTCCCCCCATGAAAATAATTTTCTGTGGAGAAATCATTTCAGAGTTCAACAAAAATATTATGTTTTCTGGGGATTTTGTTTGTGGTACTGAGGATTGGACCCAGGTCTGCACATGCAAGGCAAACATTCTACCAGCCCACAATGTTGTTGTTGTAACATACACCCAAGGTGGTAGGTGCAGTTATCATAACAAATAAAAGTTCATTTCACAAGGGGTTAACATAACCATATTGCAACATCGCATAAGCTTCTTAAAGTTACAGGATATCTGGTTTCACACTAGCAAACAATCTCGAATATCAGCTGTTCTGCAGACCAGTGACTAACAGCAGGCATCACTCCCCCCCACCCCCCAGTATATATTACAGAAGAGCCACATCTGGTGACAGTAGTTGCCTGGCTGCCCCAGGACTGGTTAGAATGGAAACAGTCAGAGGTGGTTAAATGCTGTGTCACCTTCCCCACTGGGTTCTTGGTTTTCACTTCTGAATCCGACCCACCAGCAGTTCCATTCCATCCCCTTTCCCACAAATGATAGTGAACATTTGCAAAAGGCTTTTTCACCCATTAGCTCATCTAAGCCTCAGTAAGACACTGTCAGGCAGGCACAGCAGGCTTTATTTCACCTTTATCCTACAAAAGAGGAGACCAAAGCTCAGTGACATCCAGACACTGGCCCAGGATACAGGCTGATTCTAAGCACGATTTGGACCAAGACATCCTGGTTGCACATCCTCAGCTGGTCCCCATCAACTGCCTCGTGACATAAGTGGCTCTGTGGCTAATATTTAATTTCTGCTGAATCCTTGTTGTCCAGGATTTACCTAGTACCCCCAAGACCTGCATGTGCAAGAACATGAACACTTTCAAGTCTCCAAAAGAAATAAATGTGGTGGCTAGATCTCGTGCTCATCCCCACACTCCTCCTGGCACTGTTCCTATCCTTGATAAAATAAATTGCAAAGCCTGCAGTTGGCCAGCCTCCCCTCCTCTCCACCCTTCTCTTCTCTCACATCATTTCCTCCATCTTACCCACACTCTACTCACCCTCAGGCATATTTTATATAAAGGGAAAGGCTTAAAAATGAGTAATGAAGAGCACAAAGTCTCTTAAGGACCTCCTATGCATACTCTCAGATTCAACAACCTGCCCCTTCATATCCAGGCCTCCCATGGAGCTCAGATTGACTCTGAGCTGAGCACCCCTCTCCTCTGGCTTTTAAAAAATATTCGTTTATGCATGTATTTATTAGAGAGAGGGTGAGAGAAGACACAGGGCATGCATGCATGAGAGAGAGGGAGAGGGTTGGGGGAAATGGCTCATCAGTTAAAAGCTCTCGCATACAAAGCCTGCTGGCCTGGGTTCAGCTCCCTAGTGGCCATATAAAGCCAGACACAAAAAGTGGCACATACGGCTGGCATATATACACACCGACGTGCATGAAAATAATTTTAATAAAAAGAACACAAATAAAAATGGGGTTGAGGATGAGAGCGTGGTGAGGAAATACTGCTGCCTGTTTGAATACTCCATCTGTCAGGCCAGTGCTGCCTCCTTATGCCTGCACCAACACAGCCAACCATGGCAGCAGGGCTCTTGGCATGTAGGCAGAAGCATGGAGCTGCCCTTCTGCCACTGACCAAGGAACAGGAATAAGAAGACTCCAGGTTTCTTTCCAGCTGTGACCTCTCTTAGCTTTATGAACACCAGAGGTCATAATAAGGTTCAGGACCAGATAAAAGGGAGAAAGATAATCCAGACTTCAAGGAAGGGAGCTTTACCACCATGTTCCTCTGTCTTCCATGAAAACGTTCCTTAAGCTTTGACATAGCAAAGAACCCAGGAAAAGATGGGCTGATTCATAAACTACCTGCTGAAAGGTATATTCAACCCTTATACCATTCTCTTACAGAAGGTGTGGGTCCTAACAAGCCATCACTAGGTCTCTAGCCTATATCTCCTATCTGGGTTTCTGCTGGCAGTAGTGGTGAGAGGGGTGGGCAATGAGCACTAGAAAACTCAAATCCAGCCAGGAGTAGTGGTCAATGTCTATCTATAACCAGCATTTAGAAGGCTGAGGTAGGAGGGTATGAGAGTCTGAGGCCATCCTGGCTATATAGTGAGATCTTGCTCAAAAAAAAAAAAAAAAAAAAAAAAAAAGACGGGCTGGAGAGATATGGCTTAGCAGTTAAGGCACTTGCCCGTGAAGCCTAAGGACTCAGGTTCAATTCTGCATGTCACATGTAAGCCAGATGCACAAGGTGGTGCATGTATCTGGAGTTCATCTGCAGTGGCTAGAGGCCCTGGCATACTATTCTCTTTCTCCCCCCCCCCTTTCCCTCTGTCTCAGATAAATAAAAATAAAATTTTTAAAATTATATATAAAAAAAAGAGCAGGGTGTGATGGCACACACCTTTAATTCCAGTACTTGGGAGGCAAAGGTAGGAGGATCACTGTGAGTTCAAGGCCAGCCTGGGATTACAGAGTGAATTCCAGGTCATTCTGGGCTAGAGTGAGACTCTATCTTGAGAAACAAAAGGTGGGGGCAGGGAATGAAGAGGGACTTCAGATCTGTCAGGCTGTCCTGTGCCTGGTACTCACAGTCCATCACCACTGGGATGAAGGGAAAGCACTGGCTGAGTGAAAGGGGAGCAGCACCAGCAGCCGAGAGCTCCAAGACCGAGCCCATGAGGAATGTGAATGTGCAACACCACCTTGCTTCTCAACCCAAGGCCGCTTCAAGTATAAGGGTGGAAGTATAGGGCATAAGTATAGGGCAGAGGCAATTCGTCTCCTGGCTCTGCTCTGTGCCCGAGTCTATTAGCCTCCCTCTGCCTCAGTTAACTAGCATAAAAGAGCAGTAAAGGTGCCCACCTCATCATTGTTCATAAGAAGGAATGCAAAGTATTTCATAGATGCACATGTACATAGCAATGATAACCGTAATAACAATAACATCATACACATTGTCTAACTGAGGTCTTTCAGTGACTAAATGAAACCAAAGCCTAGGAAGGTCAGATCACATCCTTAAAGTCACAAAGAACACTGGAATGGATCCAGTATGCCACAACTCATGGTCTGGCTCACACTCCACCTTCTCAGGTATTGCTGTTGTATTTTCCCTGTCTGGTGCCTGCAGCAAAACCAAGAGGAGGCTAAATCATGACACATTCTCTCCAGAATGGCTGGAGAGGTGCGTAACTTCAGCAATGATTTTCTGTTTGCCGGTGACAGTGATGGGAAGTTAGACTGAAAGACCAGCCACTGTGAGTCCATCTGAGCCCCAGGGAGGCTACCTTCCCTTAACACCACCAAGAAGGCAGGCCTACCAGAGTAATGCCTCCAGTTTAGAATTATGAGCTGAAAAGAATAAAGAAAACATCACCAAACAGGAAGAGAAAGGTCCCACAGGGGTAGCTGGATTGCAGACACTAACTTGTAGCAGAAGTCAGCATTGTGCTTATAGAACCGGCTGAGGTTCCCATCGTCAGGAGGCGTGGCACAGAAGAAAATGGATGGTGACAGATTATATCGTCCAATCTTGCAGAATTCATCTGTCTCCCGGGGAGCACCAGGCTCAATGGCAACACGGTCACCTGGAGGGGAAACAAAGATGGTGCCATGACCAACAATGGAAGCAGAACCTGACCTCTCCTGGGCCTGGTTCTGTTTTCCAGCCTCTGAAAGTAAGAGCAGAAGAAGAGATGCTGTGAAGGGAGGTCTGTTCATGGACTGATGCCAGATGGAAGAATCTAGTTTAATGAGCCACCCTCTTCCCTGGGGCCTGGTATCTGAGACAAGCCCAGCCTGCTAGCTATTGTGGATTTTTTTGTTTTTGTTTTTGTTCTTTTGTGTGTGTGCGTGTTTTTCCCCTGAGGGAGGGTTTCACTCTAGCCCTGGCTGACTTAGAATTCACTATGTAGTTTCAGGGTGGCCTCGAACTCACAGCGATCCTCCTACCTCTGCCTCCCAAGTGCTGGGGTTAAATTAAGGCTTGTGCCACCATACCCAGCTGTGTTGTTTTTAATGAAACAGGGGATCTCACTCTAGTTCAGGCTGGCCTCAAAATCTCAGCAATCCATTCCATCCAGCCTCCTGCATACTGCAGTTATAGGCGTGAGCCATCTCTTGCTCCCTTAGTGCTTCTGAAGAGAACACAGAGCACAGCAAAGACTCTCACGCTAAAAGGAAAAGAACCAGCCTACTTCTTCACTAAAAGGTTTGACCTGCACTGTGACAATCCAACTTGTCCCTGCACATCCACAGCTGCTCCCCAGCTTGGGAAACACAGAACCAGTCCTATCTCTAAGGCAAACCAGGAGGCCCCTATCCCAACCTGTTACCAAAGGGGTATCTAGTACATGGCGCATGCAGACATATTTCTTCTTTACTTGCTGTGAAAATATGAGGCAAGGCTTGTATGCTTTGATGTGCAGCTATGATAATGGTCTGGTCTAAGTTATATATATACATACATACACACACACACATACATGTATACATACATACATACACACACATATATATATATATCCAAATATATATATATATATATACACATATATATAATATAAATAAAATGTCAAGGTACCTGAGCATAAGACTGAACCCATAATAGACACTTACCATGCATTGTTAGAACTTAAGAGAACCTGGTCCCACAGTCAGCAGTGGCAGTGGTTGTTAGAAAGTATGAATCTTCCACTTTGGGACAATCCTGTAATACCATATCTTTCTCAACTTCTATAAATGATGAATGGAGGTCCTGACTTAAGAATCCTTAATGAGACACATGTTTAACTTCTTTGGAATTTGTCAATCCCTCTTCAAGTCACTGGGCCAAGACTCTGCACTATTCTATGGCACCTCTTGCCAACTCCTAGCTTCCTCCAAACAACCCAAAGTCATCTCCAGGCCATGCAATGGCCTTCTTAGCAAAGGAAAGTTAATGCCAACAGCTGTCTGTCAAAACAACTTGAAATTGATCTGCTGTGTCAGGGAACAACACAGTCTGCTACAGTTGAGAATCCTCCCTCTGGGAGAATGAATTAAGCAAATCTAGGTTTTCTTAGATTGGTATGTTCCCAGCCATCCACTAAAAATCAAAGACTACATCTAAGGTCTTGGTTCTTAGCATTTGGAGGTAGTTTGTGGTTTCCATAGCTGGAATATTTTCTCTACTGTATCTAGTTCATTTCCCAATTCCCTTCACAAGTAGTAGATGAGCTGTCCCTTTTTCAAAGGAGCTCAGAATCTAGGTAAGACGTGCATGCCTATCACACTCTGCACTCTCACTTACACATTGTGACTACGTGCCTACTTTCTGACCTAGGTCTGTGTCCCTCTGTGGAAGGTAAGATTCCTACATGGAGGGATCAACACTGTCTTGTTCATGTTATACCTCAGTGCATGACCAATGGTCTGGCTCAGAGAAGGCACACACAAATACTTACACTGAATGAATACGTGAATCAGTTAGCCAAAGGACTTTGCTGACCTGGTTTTAGATGCTTTACCATCGATCCC
Organism: Dipus sagitta; assembly: GCA_036346955.1. Taxonomy (NCBI): domain Eukaryota; kingdom Metazoa; phylum Chordata; class Mammalia; order Rodentia; family Dipodidae; genus Dipus; species Dipus sagitta. The sequence goes on along the minus strand of CM070779.1, from coordinate 85,704,705 downwards.
ACTTTAGCAACTGTTCCTGAAGCTTCATGCCCAAGTACCATTGGCTTTTTCACAATAAAATCTCCTATTCGACCATGCTGCCAGTAATGAACATCTGAGCCGCAGATTCCAACAGAATGCATCTTCAGCAGCACCTCTGATAAGAGAAAGAAGGAGAAGACAAGTGAGACAAGAACAATTCCTCCGTAGCTCTGAGACAGCACTTTCCCTCTGGACAGGAGAGAGGCCTGGGTTCTCAAGGTCTGATACACATTGGGGCCACAGAGGCAAACAATCGCAACAGCAAGCCTGATTAAGTCCAGCAAGGCAGAGCAGCTTCCACACAACACATTAACTGCAGGTGAAGGCTAAGTTTGTCAAACACTAGTGTTGATGTTGTCAAGAAACTGGGGTTGTTTGTTGTTTTTTGGTTGTTTCTAGTTCAATTAACATTTAAATCAGTAGGCTCTGAGTAGATCAGCTTATCCTCCAAAATATGGGTAGCTCTAAAACAATCAAGTAAAGGCTTTAGGAGGAAAAACTGAAATTTCCTAAATTTTCCTCAACTCTGCAACATGGAAACATTGTCTTAGTTAGCAGTTTGCTGCTCTGCCCTGCAAACTTCCAATGTTTCAGCTCCCACAATCACAACAGCCAATTCCTTAAAGTAAACCTCCCTCTTCTCCATCTCACCCCACCTCCGTATATAAACATATACATATGTATCTTATTTGTTCTGTTTGTTTGGGGAACTCTGACCAATCATGATGTAAACAAGATACTGTGAAGAAGCAGTGGATCAACCATTTAAGAAAACAAGCTGTTTCCCATGAGGTAACTGATTGCAGCCCATGACCATGATGCCGGATTCTTATCTGCTCCTGAGAACAACCTGGCAGAATCTCAGCTTGCCAAATGTGGTGAGCTGTCAGGCTGAGTTCTTCATGGTTCTTGTTTTCTTAAAGGTGCAACTTTTTTTTTTATACAATCCAATGACTTTAACCTGTGTTTCTCTTCCAAGGGCTTGAATACATTTGGTGGTGTTATTGTCAAAAATCCAAGTTTAAAATAATGATGATACTGAACCTTTCAGCTGAAATAAGTACCGATGGACTACTGGCTCTGTCTGACTGACAGGATCATATTACAAATATTTCCCTGAGAAAAAGCTATGCCCTAGAAAGACAGAGCGAAAACTCTGCTATGAACTCAGTTGTCTTATCCACCACCTGCCACAAATCAATTAATCATAAAATTCTACCAGATGTGGCCTTGGTTTTAGTGAAGAGAATTAGAAGTAGCAGGATGAATTCTGGATCAAAGATAAGGGAAATACTGGGGCTGGGAAACAGCTCAGTGGTTAAAGGTGCTTGCTTGCAAAGCCTACCAGTCCAGGTTTGATTCCCCAGTACCCACATAAAGCCAGATACACAAAGTAGCACATATGTCTGGAGTTCATTTGCAGTGGCAAAAGGGCCTAGCACACACCTATATATTCATATTCTCTTTCTCTCTCTCTCTCTCTGTCTCACTAAGTAAATAAAAACATGGGGGAAAACAGCCAAGGGTGATGACACATGCCTTTAAGCCTAGCAGAGGTAGGAGGCTCACTGTGAGTTCAAGGCCAGCCTGGGACTATAGTGTGAATTCCACCCTGGGCTAGAAAACAAAATATGTAACATTTTAAGAGATAGGGGAAAAAATCACTGGAATCAGGAAAAGTTTCTGAGTTTCTTTATGAAAGTTATTAATTTGCCAAAAGAGACAAGATCTAACTTTGTAGAATATTCACTTTCCAATATGCTTTCTCCCTTCCATTCAAGCATAGAAAGAGAAAAGAGAATGAAAGCAGAAGAGGAGGCCAGAAAAGCCACTTCAGAGAAGGCTTTTCATAGTCCATGACAGCCTTGTGTGGCCATCTCTGGAACGTGGACTTGGTGAGGGACCTCCTTCACTTCTCAGAACATGCTATCTTCCTGAAAATGTGTAAGCTCTAAACTTACGTTGCTCCCTAACCACAGATAGAAATAGCTATTGTCTCTATCTTATCGCTGCAAGTCAATAACACAACTGCCCTTTGGGTCACAAAGCTTGGGAGCCACCAGGAAAGCTGCCTTCAGTCTGATGTTCACACAGAAGCTGTGGTTCCAGGCTGAGGTGTGCCAGCTTGGGGGAGAACATCCCAATGCCAAGAGGACAGAAAAGGGACCTGGGTGATTGGACATGAGCTCCCTACAGAGACTACCTATTGCCCGAAGTCTCATCTTGGGGTCCTACAGACAAGGTAGATTCTGGAAGGAAGGGATTAGGAAACCATCAGCAAGGTTCTACCCTAGCCAACAGGTGGCATGATCTCCCCAGGTCCACACACCACACCAGGAAACATGCCTGTCAGCTCACCCAGTGGTCTCACCCAGTGAGAGGCTGGGAAGGAGTGGAGCAAAGGTGTCAGGAGCCCTGCCCCAGGTGTGCTCAGTCACTTTGTGTGCTTGGGTGATTAGAGCAGGGAACAGGCTCCCTGCAGCCCCTCCACCCCCATTGGATATCACTGCCACCACGCTCCCATGCTCCTTGCTAAGAGATTAAGTTCTGTAAACTCACTTCTTTTCAATGTTTGGGTTAGGGTTAAACTTGATTTGGCAACTTAATAAGGTAGATAGGTGACTCAGTTGTTATATTAAAAAGAGGATAATTCTGCCTTTGAGTAAGACACAAAACATCAATAACTCTAGGAGGACTGGAGAGATGGCTTAGGGGTTAAGGCACTAGTCTACAAAGCTAAAGGACCCAGGTTCAATACCCCAGGACCCATGTTAGCCAGATGCACAAGGTGGTACGTGCTTCTGGAGCTCATTTGCAGTGAGTGGCTGAAGGACCCTGGCACGCCCATTCTCACTCTTTCTCTGCTTCTTTCTCTCTCAAATATAAATAAGTAAATAAATAAATAACTTTCTAGGAACCGGGTGTGGTGGCTCATGCCTTTAATTCCAGCACTTGGGAGGCTGAGGTAGGAGGATCACCACTAGTTCAAGGCCACCCTGAGACTACATAGTGAGTTCCAGGTCAGTCTGGACTAGAGTCAGACCCTACCTTGAAAAACCTAAAAACAAAACAAAACAAAACAAAACAAAACAAAACAAAAACTCTCTAGCAACCTGACAGCATAATTTTTCTGGTGCTATTGCTGATTATTTTATTTCATATAGTAACCAAGAGAAAGCTACCACTGAGTCAAGTTGTGGACAAAGGACCAGGTGACCTAACAACAGCATCATTGTGTTTCTCTTTTTAATGGAGGCACAAATAACCAACAACAGAAAAAGAGGTGCAGGGAACATGGCACAGGCCACTAAGGTAAACAATCAGAAGTAAATTTCAGTTGTTTCCTAAGAACCTACCATTTGGGCCCGGTTCAGGGATTGCATAATTCTCCTAAAAAAAAAAGAAAAGGTTATTTAGTATGCATAATAATAACTTAGCCTTAGGAACATTTTTCAGTTTTAAACATTCAAGTACAGCTTCATTTGGTATTTCCTCTTAGAACTAACACAGGCTCAGACCTTACTGCTACCTGTAAGTGCTCAAAGGGCATGTCTGATGGCAGGATAGGTAACTTGTCTAGCTCTTCACCAATTTGCTGAACCACAGAGCCAGGGTCATTAGTGACGTGTCACAGAGTGGGACAAAGTTTTTTTGTTTTTTCTTCAAGCAAGCCCAACAGAGTGGCTTTTTTCAATGTGTGAGAGCAAGAGGGAGAGAGAAAGTTGGCATGCCAGGGCCTCCAGCCACTATAATCGAATTCCAGACACATGCACTACCTTGTGTGCATATGTGACCTTGCATCACCCTGTATGTCTGGCTTACATGGGATCTGGAGTCAAACATGGGACCTTAGGCTTCACAGTCAAGCGCCTTAACTGCTAAGCCATTTCTCCAGCCCAGAACAAAAGCTGTGTTCCCTGTCTGGGAAACTACCAACTGCCCTGTAAACCAAAGCTGACTCTACATTGCCAAACTCATCCCACCCACTGGTGCCACTTACTCAGAACCAAGAGAAATGTGGACAAGATATACTCCATGTAGAAAGGATGCCTAAACTACCCTTGAGTCTCTAGATCTTTTTCTATACTGGATCCTTCCATCCTGGGAGAACATGTTCTCACAGATTTGTTTATGTGGCACACTCCTATGGGGAAACGATGATGGCATTTCTGACAAGTACATGTGACGGCCATTATCTCTAGGCAGGTGTGAGTACCTGCACTAACTTCTTTCCGTCAGTACATATGGAGACCCAGTCTCCCTTTCCAAAACTCTCCATGTGCAGTGTTAGGACCCCTTGTGAACACATGGGACCTGCATTTTGGCCACTTACAGGTACAAAAGGCATTCAGAGCTATTTTGGTGTTCATGGCTAATATTAAGAATACAATTTGCGGGCTGGAGAGATGGCTTAGCGGTTAAGCGCTTGCCTGTGAAGCCTAAGGACCCTGGTTCAAGGCTCGATTCCCCAGGACCCACGTTAGCCAAATGCACAAGGGGGCACACGCATATGGAGTTCGTCTGCAGTGGCTGGAAGCCCTGGCGTGCCCATTCTCTCTCTCTCTCTGCCTCTCTCTCTCTCTCTCACTCTCAAATAAATAAATAAAAATGAACAAAAAATAAATAAAAAAAAAGAATACAATTTGGTTACTAAGCTTTTTTTTCCTTGCCAACTGGCCAGGGTAAAGTCAAGACACCAAAGTGGAAGGCCACTGAGTGACCAAACCCAATGTTCATTTTATTAATTCTTTGAGGGAGTCAAGAAGCCCAGGAGAGGGCATGTAAAATATGTGCAGCATCTGCTACAAGCCAGACAGCAATTGGGGTTTTGTCTTCACCACAGCAGAAACATGAGGCTGGGAAATTATGTAACTGGTCAAGATCATATCACCAGACAGTGGATTAACAGGGCTCAACACAGGTGTGTCTGATTCCCATACCAGCTTTCACTGTACTCCCAAGGTGGAGTGTCCTTCAGAACTGATATAAAGAGCTGTCAGCTGGGTGAGGCAACTGACAAGTGAGCCCCAAGCAGCATCTTGGGAGGAGCCACTGCTTAAAGTTTTTTGCCTTCCAAGTTTCCCAAGCTGCTTCTCTTTCATAAATTTTTTTTTGATTTTTTGATTTTTTTTTTTTTTTTTTTTTTTTTTGGTTTTTTGAGGTAGGGTCTCACTCTAGCCCAGGCTGACCTGGAATTCACTATGGAGTCTCAGGGTGGCCTCGAACTCACGGCGATCCTCCTACCTCTGCCTCCCGAGTGCTGGGATTAAAGGCGTGCGCCACCACGCCCGGCTTCAATTTTTTGATTTTTTGAGGTAGGGTCTCATGATAGCCCAGCCTGACCTGGAATTCACTATGTAATTTTAGGCTGGTGTTGAACTCATAGCAATCCTCCCATCTCTGCCTCCCAAGTACTGGGATTTAAAGGTATGTACCTCCACATCCAGAATTCTTTTTTGTTGTTGTTATTGTTTTGTTTTTCGAGGCAGGGTCTCACTTTAGCCCAGGCTGACCTGGAATTCACTATGTAGTCTCAGGGTGGCCTCAAACTCACAGTGATCCTCCTACCTCTACCAAGTGATGGTATTAAAGAAAATTAATTTTTTTTCACAAAAATTTAGTGTTTTATTTATTTAATACACAGACAGGGAGAGAAAGAATGGGAATGCCAGGGTCTCTAGCCACTGCAAATGAATTCCAGATGCATGCACAACCATGTGCATTTGGCTTACATGGGTTCTGGGGAGTCAAACCTGGGTCCTTAGGCTTTGTAAGCAAGTGCCTTAACCACTAAACCATCTTTCCAGCCAGAGTTCTTAATTTTAAAAAATAGTTTATTTTATTTATTTGTTTAGCAGAGAAAGAGGGGGGGAAGAGAGAGAATGAATGGGCATGCTAGGGCCTCCAGCCACTGCAAATGAATTCCAGATGCATGCGCCCCTTGTGCATCTGGCTAACGTGGGTCCTGGGGAATTGAACCTGGGCCCTTTGGCTTTGCAGGCAAATACCTTAACCACTAAGCCATCCCTCCAGCCTGAGAGTTCTTAATTTTTTGAGATAGAGTCTTACTATATATCCAGGCTATCCTGGACCTCACTTTGTAGCCCCATCTGGCCTCAAATACATGAATGCCAAGTGAGAGGATTATAGGCACATGTACCACCAAGCCTGGCTATGGCCACTTTCATAGACAGCCTCACAGCATTAAACCACACTGACACCACAGAACACTAGAGAAATGCTACTATTGATACTTTTAGATGATAAACATTTTGTGCCAAATACTGTGCTTTCTATCTCTTCAGCACCTGGCCCAGGCCCAAGTGGTAGTACCTGTTGAATAACCAACCATTTTCTTAAACAGTACTTCCACATAAAGTCTAAAGTTTTCATTCATTTCAGATTAGCAGTTTAGTGTGGAGGAAACTCAATGCTAATGCTGACTCCCTGGCTCTGCACTATGGTGCCTGTCTGTCAGGTGCTGTGTGCTAGGTGCTTTGCAGGGACCATCTCAATACAATCACGGGCCCTACAGGATACTAAGCCATTTTCCCTATAGGCTGGGAATGAAAAATGGGAGATTTACTAATCTGCTAAGCTTCTGCCTGAGCTAAGACAGGATACTCACTTGAGCTCAGGACTTTTAGGCTGGCTTGGCAACTTAGTGAGAGCCTTCTGTCACCAGGTATATAGGTAGACAGGCAGGCAGACCAACAACAGACAATACATGGATGGACGGATGGATGGATGGAAGATAGGCAAGCAGGCAGGCAGAGCCTTCTGTCACTAGGTAGAGACAGACAGATAAATAAAGTGGTCCAAGCCTGATTCTTGCTTGAGGAAAAGCACTTAAGGTAGTTTTTTTGGTATTTTATTTATTTGAGGGAGGGAGGGAGAGGGAAAAGCATATATATAAAGAGAAAGTAGGTGTGCTAGAGCCTCCAGCCGCTACAAATGGACTCCAGCCACATGAGCCACTTTGTGCATCTGGTTTACATGGGTACTGGGGAACTGAACTTGGGTCCTTAGGCTTCATAGACAAGCACTTTAACTGCTAAGCCATCTCTCCAGCCCCTTAAGGTAAGTCTTTTGTTGTTGTTGTTTTCTTTGTTTTTGTTTTTATCTCAGTAGTTTAAAGAAGGAAGAGAATTCATTTAGGAAGAAATAGCCACCTCAGAATGATGTCATCAAAATCTTCCTCAGAGAAACTGGTCCCACATTTGAAATCACACATCTGGGACTACTGTATAAAATTTTGTTTCTGTTTTGCTGAGTGAGTTTTAAACTGCAAGTTGAATTGAATATGTAGATTACAACATTAGTTCCTGACTCGGAACCACAGCCCCTCACACCACTGGCATTAGTACGCCAACTCCCCAAGCATTTTGACAGTTCAGCAGTACACTCTTCCTTTACTTGCCTCCAGCCACAGCAAGCCTCACTACCCCACTTGGGGATGGGAAAGTGGTGAGACTCAAGCTCAGAATTAACAGTCAGGCACACCAAGTAACCCTTGGGCCACCAGAGATCACTACTGTAATCTCTAAATAAACTACGCTCTTTATGTTCTTACATGCTGAGGACCAAGCTGCACTAACTCTCCATGACACTAGAGGGTGCTGGGTTGACAGTCTGGTTCTTTGATGTTTTGAAACTTCAAATAACTCATTCTGCACACCACCTCCTTCTTCCTCCTTGTGCCTTCCCTTTTCCCAGGTGCAAAAGGATTTGCATGCCAGGGTAGCCTCAAATTTATTAAGTAGCAGGTGATGACCTTGAACTTCTGATGGGATCACAATCAAGAGTCCCCATGCTTTACTTGGGCTGCAAGGCCACTGAGAAATCCTGTTGGAACTGAGCTGATAACCTCCTCCATGTAGACCAGCTGACAGAAAGCTGGAAGAAGCCAGTCTGCATGCAGTTCAATAGGAGAAAGAGAAATCACCAGTGAAGATACTCAACAGTGGACACTGCAAGCCTTATATTTGGTCAGCCAGGCCAAATGAGCCAACGGGTACAATAGTGGCATGTCTATCATGGTGGAAACCAACTGCCCTCTAATTGGACTGGAGGCCCACTCCATGGGAGGGAATACATCCCTGATACTGAAAACTTAAAACAAGGGTAGTCACGAGCCCTAGGGGTGTAACATCTGCTGAGGTCTGGCTAAATGTATATATTATGCTTATCAAACTGCCCAGTAAGCACTTCTCTTAATGTTCATACCTATATATTAATGCTACTCTCACTTTTGGTAGAGAATCTTCTCTTTTCAGATGGCAGTGACCTTGGGACGACTCAGAAGGTATCATGGTTCTGGACAGAAGTGACGGCAGTACTGAGTACTATCACACCTTCCAAGGCTCAGGGTCTAATACGGAAGAGGTGGCAGAAAGAATGTAAGAGCCAAAGGAAGGCTAGGACTCCTTACAACTTCCTCCCTCCAGACACAAAATGGCCTGGGTATCCAAGGCCTCACAGTGCCTGACACTACCTACACAAGACCGTAAGAGGAGGAAAAGATCACGACATCAAAATTAAAAGAGAGACTGATTGAGATGGGGAGGGGATATGATGGACAATGAAGTTTCAAAGGGAAAGTTGGGGGAGGGAGGGCATTACCATGGAATATTTTTTATAATCATGGAAGTTGTTAATAAAAATTTGGAGGAAAAAAAAAGGGGCTGGAGAGATGGCTTAGCGGTTAAGTGCTTGCCTGTGAAGCCTAAGGATCCCGGTTCGAGGCTCGACTCCCCAGGACCCACGTTAGCCAGATGCACAAAGGGGGCGCACGCATCTGGAGTTCGTTTGCAGTGGCTGGAAGCCCTGGCGCACCCATTCTCTCTCCTTCTCTCTATCTGCCTCTTTCTCTCTCTGTCTGTCGCTCTCAAATAAATAAAAATAACAAAAAAAATTTTAAAAAAAGAGTCCTCATGCTTGGGTTATATGGTGTTGGGTATGGAACCCAGGCCTTTGTGAATGTTAGGCAAGCACTTTACTCACTGAGCTACAGTCCCTGGTGTCCTCTTTCTTGATGACTTTAATCACCCTTGCAACTCAGCATCAGCTCCTGTTTCCCATTCTGTGCAAGAGACAGCCACCTGAGCACAAGACCTCATAAAATCAATTTTCACAGCTGGGTGTGGTGTCAAACACTTGCAGGCAGAGCATTTGGGAGGCGGAGGCAAGAAATCAAGAGTTTTGGGACAGCTTGAGCTACATAGCAAGATTGTCTCAAAACAAACCAGTCTTATTTATAAATATTGTTCTAAAATCACTGCAGACGCTACAATCCTATTTACTTAATCTCCACTTTTGTCTCAGGTTTCCATTGTGAGAGCTTTCAGTTACCCTCTTCTCATGTGTCAGGCTTCCTTTAGGGCAATACCTCACAGGTAAATGCTTGCCTGGCAGGGTGAGGGCCTGAGTTTGATTCCTTAGTTTCTCTGTGATCCTGGACTTTTACTTTTTCTTTCTCTTTTTCCTTTTGGTTTTTGAGGAAGGGTCTTGCTCTAGCCTAGACTGACCTGCAATTCACTCTGTAATCTCAGACTGGCCTTGAACTCACAGTGATCCTCCTACCTCTGCCTCCTCAGTGCTGGGATTAAAGGCATGCACCACCACACCAGCCTTGGACTTTCACTTTTATTCCCACAGCTCTTTCCTGCACTCCCTGGGGTTTATAATTTCGGATACATTCAAGGTTTCCTGTGTGAATGAGAGTAACAAAGAGGTAAAGAGGAACTGAGCAGCTCTTCTTTTGTTCTCAATGTTCCAGAACTTTCCAATCAAGTCAGAAATATCTGTCTGCTGCCATACACAGCAGGATAGGGACCAGCCAGCCCCTGTCTGGGCCCCTCAGTGGCAATTACTGGCCCCTCCTACTGACTTCATTTTCTTTGGTTCTGGTACCTGCATTCAGGCATCTTTTGGGCCTCGTGGAACCTTCCACTTACACCATTTTAACTAGCTCCTTTCACCCTTTCTTCCATTCTGCCCCACAAAGCTCCTTGACCAGTCACTTGCAGACACGTGTCCTACCTGACTTCTCTCACCCCAGTGTCCATGAGAACACCTAGGACATTACTACACAGTATGGGAGAGTTCACACACATTGTACACTTGGACTATGCTCAACTTATTTTTCTTTTTTCTACTTTTCATTATTTATTTACATGTGTATGTATGTATGTTTGTATGTGTGTGTATGGGCGCACATGTGCTAGCAATGGGAGGTCAGAAGGTAACCTCAGAGTGTTTCTCCTGTCCTTCTATCCCCCCCCCCCCCCCCACATACACAAGGTAGGGTTTCACTCTAGCTCAGGCTGACTTTGAACTCACTCTGTAGTCCCAGGCTGGCCTTGAGTTCACATTGATGCTCCTACCTCTGCCTCCTGAGTACTGGGATTAAAGGTGTACACCACCATGCCTAGAGCTCTACCTTCTTTTGAGACAGGGTTTTGCTGCTGCTGCTACTGCTGCTGCTGCTTGTGAGCTTCTGGATTCTCCTGGCCCTGCCATAGTTGCACTGGAATTACAGATGTGCGTGTCACTTTGCATCTGGCTTTACATGGGCACTGCAGAGGATCTATCTTGGACAACCATGCTTTGCAGGCAAGTGCCTTTGACCACTCCTATCTCCCCAGTCCCTATATTCATTTCTTTTTCAGGTGGGTGTGGTGGTCACACCTGCAACCCCAACACTGAGAAAGTGGAGGAGAGAGAATCCTGAATTTGAGAGCAGATTAGGCTACATAGTGAGTTCCTACCTCAAAAAGCTAAGGGAAGGGCTGGGATGACAGCTCAGTGGTCAAAAGCACTTGTTTGTAAAGCTTGTCAGCATAGGTTCGGTTCCCTAGCTCCCACGTAAGACTGCACACAAAAAATGGCATATGTAGCCGGGCGTGGTGGTGCATGCCTTTAATCCCAGCACTTGGGAGGCAGAGGTAGGAGGATCGCCCTGAGTTCAAGGCCACCCTGAGACTATATAGTGAATTCCAGGTCAGCCTGGGCTAGAATGAAACCCTGCCTCGAAAAACCAAAAGAATTTTTTTAAAAAAGGCATATGTAGGCTGGAGAGATGGCTTAATGGTTGAGGCGCTTGCCTGCAAAGTCTAAGGACCCAGGTTCAACTCCTCAGTGCCCACTAAGCCAGATGCACAAGGTGGCACATGCATTTGGAGTTTGTTTGCAGCGGCTGAAAGTCCTGGTGTGCCCATTCTCTATCTCGCAAATAAATAAAATATTTTTTAAAGTGGCAAAAAAAAGAGAAATACCTATCTGAGGGCAGGCATGGTGGCATACACCTTTAATCCCAGCACTCAGGGGCAGAGGTAGGAGGACGGCCATGAGTTTGAAGCCACCCTGAGAATATATGAATTTCAGGTCAGCTGGGGCTAGAGATAGAGCCCACTTCAAAAAAAAAAATCAAAAAACCAAAAAGACAGACAGACTTACCTATGTGAATCACATGCTCTCCCTTCTTTCCCTTCAGCACACTCACACACAGTAATGCATGGAACTCTCTAGGCAGACAGGATCATCTTAACTGTCTCTCATCCTATTATCTTATTCTCCCTAAATGTATTTTTTCAAACTAGTCTAAATACGTATTTACTAAATGTATCCTATGCCAATCTTGCCTGGGTTTTCAAAGCCAGGAGAAATCAGGAGATGTTTGTTTTCCCCTCCTCCAGCCATTCTGTGTGTATATGCCTGGGCAAAAGTCAGATTCCAGAAAGGCCTGTCCATGTACAAACCAGGCTCTCCCCAACCTGCCTTGTATCTAGGGCAGTTACATAACCTCTTGTTGCCCTCAGTTTTCTCTTCTGTATGAGGAGGATAATCATCATGAAAGGGAGTGCCAACTCATAGCAAAAAAGTTTGTTCTTACTACAAAAGAAATAAAACTCAAGCTCTGTTTTGCGTAGTTACCTTATACTACAGTTGAACCAGCTCTAGACAACCTTGTTCTTTGGAAAAATTAAAACTGTTGTGGGGAAAGTAGTACTCCCATTGCTTTCACATTAACTTTAAAAGAAATCTGACCATTCTTTAAGTCAGGGGCTTGGAAGAAAAGTAGAACTCCAAAAGTGCTTTTTTAAAAAATTTTTTGTTTATTTTTATTTATTTGAGAGCGACAGAGAGAGAAAGAAGCAGACACACACACACACACACACACACACACACACAGAGATGGGGGGGTGAGGGAGAGAATGGGCGCGCCAGGGCCTCCAGCCACTGCAAACGAACTCCAGATGCGTGTGCCCCCTTGTGCATCTGGCTAACATGGGTCCTGGGGAATTGAGCCTTGGACTGGGGTCCTTAAGCTTCATAGGCAAGCGCTTAACCACTAAGCCATCTCTCCAGCCGTCAACAGTGCTTTTAGGTTTGCTTCTGTCATTTACGTGAAGCTAAAGTCACTCCCAGTGCCTTAGTGTCCTAGGCAGCAGGCAGGGGGCGAGTAAGGTCAAATCCTGGGCAGCCGGTCTTTACCACTTGTTCCCACATGCCAGGCCTCTGGAACTCTGCAGAGCTGCACAGCACATCTATAGAGAACAGGAGACACTGCTTTTACTCCCCTTCCCCCTTCATTTTTCCTTTCCCTTGAGCTATTGGTAGGGTGTTTTTGAGTGGGAGGAAAATCCAAAGGTTTCCCAACTGGACATTTTGTCACAGAGGCTTTGTTCTACCGCTTGTCCTGGCACACAAGGGGTCAAAGTAAAAGGTTGGATGCTTTCCCAAAGCCTACAAAGTTGGTTCTCTTCCAAGGCTCTCGTGTTCGATCCAGCCTCTGTTCTGCTGATAACAATCTTTCTCATCTACAAATCTGTTTACAGTTCCCAGTGGCCCTAAAACATCAATCATGTTTCCCTTACTGTGCACCAATCTCACCTCCAACCACACCCAACACCACTCACTTGCTTACCCTCACAGGGAACATTTCTTCTTCTCATGATCCCATGAGAATGGAGGTGAGGTATCCCCATTCCTATGGGAACATGCAGAGACTTAGCTTTGGATGTGTTGGGATTGAGGAGGTCTGAGAACACCCAGATGGGTCTGTCCAATGAGCCACTGTTCTCCAGGACTGCTGCTCCTTTTGGGGTTCTATTCTCACTCTCAGGTACATTTGACAGATAAGTCTAGTTAACACACTTCAGGGTTTTTGTTGGTTTTGTTTTGCAATGTAGAGGACTGAATCTATGGGCCTTGAACAAGCTAGGCAATCACTCTACCCCTAAGTTACATACCTAGCCCTTTTCTTGCTTTATTTTGAGACAAAGTCTCACTAAGTTGCCCTAACAGGTCTTGAACTTGCAGCACCGTGTGTAGCTGGGCTAGACCAGTAGGCCCAGCTAGATATGACTATAGTCAATGGTCTGCATTTGCTCTTTCAGGTAAATGGATTGAATCCAGCTACTCACTAATGACTAGCGGACGGCTGGCTCTGATAAAACCAACCAGGGAAAGAGACAGGTTGCCCAGAACAATCTGAGCCACAGGAGCTCATGACACTCTTTCTCTATGTCCAAAAGTCTTAATGGTAAAGTGGACACAGCAAGGGTGGGACAGTTTTTGTGTTGTAGATAGACATATATTGCTCTAAAAATATTATCAGGCTGGAGAGATGGCTTAGTAGTTGAGGTATTTGCCAGCTAGTCAAAGGACCCAGGTTCAATTCCTCAGTGCCCACATAAAAACCAGATGCACAAGGTGGCACATATGTCTGGAGTTCATTTGCAGTGGCTAGAAGAGGCTCTGGCATACCCATTTTCTCTCTCTCTATCTGCCTCTCTCCCAAATAAATATATACATTTATTATGGGCTGGAGGGATAGCTTAACAGTTAAGGCTGTTGCCTGCAAAGCCAAAGGACCCAGGTCCAATTCCCCAGAATCCACATAAGCCAGATGCACAAGGTGGCACATGCATCTGATGCTTGCAGCGGCTGGAGGCCCTGGCGCACCCATTCTCTCTCTCCGTCTCTCTCTCTCTCTAATAAATAAAAATAAAATAATTAAAAAATGTATTATTGGGCTGGATAGATTGCTCAGTGGTTACAGTGCTTGCCTGCAAAGCTAAAGGACCTAGGTTTGATTCCCCAGGACTCATGTAAGCCATGCTTCTGGAGTTTTTGTTTGTTTGTTTGTTTGTTTGTTTTGTTTTTTTGTTTCTGCAGCAGCTGGAGGCCCTGGTATGCCCATTCTCTATCTGCCCCCCCAAAAAATAAATAATTTTTTAAAAAAGAATGTTCATTCTGCCGGGCATTCTGGCACATGCCTTTAATCCTTTAATCCCAGCACTCGGGAGGCAGAGATAGGAGCATTGCCATGAGTTGGAGGCCACCCTGAGACTACATAGTGAATTCAGGTCAGCCTGGTCTAGAGTAAGACCCTACCTCAGAAAACCAAATAAAAAAGAAAGTCCATTCAAAAAAAAATCCATGTCCACATATATTGTTACTATTATTATTATTGCCAGGTGGGTGGCACATGCCTTTAATTTCAGCACTGGAGAGGCTGATGTAGGAGGATCACTGTGAGTTTGAGGCCAGCCTGAGACTACATAGTGAATTCCAGGTCAGCCTGGGCTATAGTGAGACCCTCAAAAAGCCAATATATATATATTTTATGTAGGGCATATTTCCTCAAAAAGCCAAAAAAAAAGTATCTTTATAGAACCCTAATTAATGTTCAGTCTTGATGTTGTTCTTCTGACCTTTGTAATTAAACATCAACCCATCACTTTAAATGACTATTTTTCCTTTACCTTGCTGTCCACCCAAATATCTAATCATGGGGGGCAGGAATCACACTACCTTCTCCAGGGTGCCCAACTCCCTAGGGGACAGCTACTTTGCTTCAGTACCTAGAGGCTCAGGCCTCCAATCTAGAAAAGCCAGTTTTCAGGAGGAAGGGAGATAGTGTGCCCTTAGTGTGTGGCCCCTGATCTGTTACTAATTTGTGAGGAGGACGTCAAGAAACTGAGAGGAGCATTTAGAAATGGTTAGCATTCTCACACTGCTGCAGCCTCCGGCACAGCCGAGCAAACATCAGTCCTTGTCAGCAACAGGGAATAAGACTGGTCTTTTGTCACAGATAGTCACAGATAGTCTGTGAACACTGCACTAGAATACTCAAGAGATGGCTGGGATACAGTAGGCACCCAGCATCCTTCCCCTTTGTTTGTTTCCTTACCATTCTAGCAACTCTAAAACAAAATACAACAACAAAAAAGAAAAAAACTAGGGCCAGGCTTGGTGGTGCACACCTTTAATCCCAGCACTTGGGAGGCCAAGGTAGGAGGACCACTATGAGTTCGAGGCCACCCTAAGACTACAGAGTGCTGAGACTACAGAGTGAATTCCTGGTCAGCCTGAGGTAGAGTGAGACCCAACCTTGAAAAAACCCAAACAACAACAAATTTTCTACTTGCTCCAAACACCAACACAACTATGGAGAAAAAAAAAAATAGTTGTTTTATATTCCAACTTCACAAACCAATCATTTATCTCCCAGCAAAACAAGCAAGTTCTGCTGGGTTTCTCAAGACTGGCCAAAGAGGCCTACAATGAAATGCTGCTATTGAAGATAAGGTTCTGCCTGCTCCACATTCTAATACTAATACTTTGGCCATCTATTTGAAAACTCCTTAATGCTAAAATAGTTTAATCTGATCCTCATGGGTTCTGGCCTTCTGCCTAACTCCATAGTTACCATCCAGTGACAATGTGTGGGATGCTGTGCTGAGCTTTTATGTGCATAATGCCACTAAACCTTCAACACAACCAACTTAATACTAACATCAGTTTCTTTCTTTTTTGAGATTAAGTGTTGAACCTTGGGTCCCTCGCATGCTAAGCAAGCAGTCTATCATCCATGAGCTACACCCATGGTACTTTTTTTAATGTATTCATTTTTGGGTGACAGAGCAAGGTCTCTTGCTATTGCACACCACTTTCTGTATCTAGCTTACATGGGCGGCTTGAATTAAACTCAGGTAGGCTTTGCAAGCAAGCACCTTTAGCCACCAAGCCATCTTCCCAGTCCCTCTACTATTCTTTTTCAAGTTGGCCTTGAACTTGCTCTGTAGCCCAGTAAGGCCTTAAGCAGACAATCCTCCTGACTCAGCCTCCCTAGTAGCTGGGATTACAGGCCTTTTCCACCAGGTGTGGGCTCCCCCTTTCAAGACAAGAAAAGTGTAGCAGGGGAAAAGATGACAGCCACACAGCAGCACTGGAGCTGGGACTAACAGCCATCCAGGCTCCTCTTATTACTGTTTCCCTTTAAAGACCTCAGTGAGCTGGTACTATCTGCTTGCCCACTTCTCTGCTTCCTTGAAGTTCCAGATTTTCTCCATCTACAATAGAGAAACCTGGGTTTGTTGTCCCCCCGCCTTATTATGAAGAAAGCTACTAGTCTCTCCTAATGTATGTATATACATACCTGGACATAAAAACACACCCCACTCACCCTGAGGTATCAAAATTACAAAGGTACCCTGCCTTGCTATATCCAAATGATCTTTTTTTGGTTTGTTTCCTGAAGCAAAAAAAAGGGGTGGGGTGGGGAAATCACATCTTCTCTGGCAGAAGGGAGGCTGGTATTAGTTTTCCTTCCTGCTTACCAGAGCTGAGTGGGTCCAGGATAGCACCCTGGATGTGGTAAGGGATTCTCGCCTTATCCGGCTTGGGAAGGCAGCACTGGGAAGCCCTGAACCACTGTTCTGGCTTCAGAACCCTTTGTAACCCTGCTTCAAATTTTAGGAATGGGTGATTCCGCAACAATTCCGTACTCATGAGTTCCTGGGGTAAGGGCCATTTTTGTTGCTTTCAAAGGTAGGGTCTCGCTCTAGCCCAGGCTGACCTGGAACTCACTCTCTAGTTCCAGTCTAGCCTCAAACTCCCAGAGCTCCTCCTACCTCTGCCTCCTGAGTGCTGGGATTAGCCTATTACCACTTCTGGCCTTGTTTGTTTCTGTAAGAGCCATTACTTTTATCAACAGATCCTGCTCCTAGCCAACTCAAATGAAAGCTAGGTCTTAATTCCCCACCCAGCCAGGAATGGAAGGATCTTTAATCTGTGGTTGTGTGGAGTCTTACATCAAAGGAGAGAAAAAAACAAAACAAAACCCAAACATTCTTGCTTCCCCCTCACCTACTGTGCAGTTTGTATTTAACCTAGCCTAAGTTTTCAAATGCTACTACTTAAATCTATTATGTCCATCACATCTTGGGTTTTGTTTTGGTCCTCCTACAGAGAGAGCAGATCTCTTCCCCTCCAAGCTTTCCCCAAGACTGTCCCTTCATGTTACTGTCTCTGGTTTACTGGGAGTCTATTCATCTCAAGGGAAGGAGATAAAGGGACAGAGATACCCTGGGGGTAGAAGAAAGAAATTTGTGGAGGGACTTGGAGAAAACCATTCTGGCGAAGGAGTGGGGCAGCTGGGAGGCCTGAGTTAGACTGCAGGTGCCAACAGCCTCAAGGGCTGACCATTCTCTCCAAGAGTACTCTACTTCTGTCCTTTCCCATGCCCCGTTCTGCTCAGCTCTGCTGTCCACAACTTCTCTACAGAGCACTATTTGGAGCAGGATAATTCTTTGTCATGCCAGACAAGTCTGTAAGGGCTTACTTCATCTGTCTGGCTCCCTCAGGACACTTGGAAGCAAGGGCTGTGTCCTCCTCCTCTGTGACCCCAGCCTAGTTCTTGGCATGTGGCAAGCACCCTCTCATCTAGTAACTTGGTAGGGACATGAAGGACTGAGTTTAAAAGCCCTCTAAACAGTGTTCAGCTGTGCCACGTTCCCTTCTTCACAATCCACCTGTTATTCATTGTATTTGAACAATGATGATATCACTAATTCAGGACTGGATGGATACTCTAAGGTTAGTGGAAACAGCACTAGAATGGGAGTTTCAGAAGGCACCATGATGCTGAGAAGTGACAGGAGTGCTCAACACTGAAATATCTCTATCACATCTTCAAAGGCTCAGGGTCCATTGTAGAGGTGGTGGTGGAAAGAATGTAAGAGCCAATGGGAGGGTAGGACTCCTTACAACGTGCTCCTCCAGACACAAAATGGCCCGGATATCCATGACCTCACAGTGCCTGACACTACCTACACAAGACCATCATAATAGGAGGAAAAGATAACGACACCAAAATAAAAGAGTGACTGAGAGGGGGAGGGGATATGATGGTGAGTGGAGTTTCAAAGGGGAAAGGGTGGGTGAGGGAGGGAGTTACCATGGGTTATTGCCTACAATTATGGAAGTTGTCAATAAAAAATAAAGTTAAAATAAAATTAAAAAATAGAATGGGAGCTTGTCTTGGCTTTGCTAACCAAATCAAAACTATCACCTTAGGAAGGTACTTTCAACTGAAGAACTGGAGTGTCAACTCCAGTTTGGAATCTACAGTTGCACTGAAGGTCTACAAATCTGAAATTGCTGCCAAACTCAGTCTGCTTGCATTCTGAGGAGAGGCTACAGAGGGCAGACTCCTAAGTAGGCAAGAACTGCTCATCTGGCTAATGAGTGAGTCTCCAATTTAAATCTTGATGCATGTTCATTGAGGCAGAAGTAGGTGTTGGGGAGCAGCAAAGATGGCTGGTACAATCCATCCCACATACTGCTTCTATCCTGCCCATCTGAGATGTACTCTGTCCAAGAACTCTGGCATGGCCACAAGGAATGATTCAGCAGCTCTTTGACCTTTGGTCCCCCTGGCCAGGAGCAGAGACAAAGTCTAAGCCAGATACAGAGGGGCACAGAACGACCCAAAGGTTAGAAAGTGATCCAGAGAAGAGAGATAAGCTCCATCCTCAGTCACAGTTGGCACCAACGACCGTAACGTATTCTAAGCAAGGAGACTCTACCAATTCTAAGCAAAGAAGACCAAAGAGGAGTTTCTCTGCTTCTAAATGCCCTCTGGACCCCTTTTCCGCCCCGCAGACATGATCGGGGTAGGTCCTAAGCCAAGCAGCCCTAATCTTCCCAAATGGCTGGACTAGGAAGGTGTACCTTCCAAATCCGTTTCCCACAGCTGCGCGCGCAGGACGCGTGCCAGGCACGGGGCTGCGCGGGAGGCACGCGTCCCACGAGGCCCCCTCCCCGGCCACCAGCACGAGCGCTAACGGCCACCCGCCCCGCCCCTCCATGTCGCCGGCCGGGGCCGGGGGCGGGGGAAGGGCCCGCTGCGCGCAGGACTCCGCCAGCGCCACCCTCCTCCCCCTCTCACCAGGCGAAGGTCTCCGGGTCCGTACACCACCAGGGAGAGGTTCTCGGGCTTAGCTGCGGCCGCCATGTCGCCGTCTCGTTCGCGGGTGGAGGCCGGAGTCGGCGGCGGCACCAAGGTGTTGTAGGTCGCCGCCTGGCCGAGGGTCCGGACTGCGGGGCGGGGCGGGGCGGTGTCGGCGGCGCGCGGGGCGGGACGGGGCGGGGCTTCGCGCTCCCTCCCCTCCTGCCGCCCCCGCCCGCCCGGTCCCGTCGCCCCCTGCGCCGAAAGTAGCCTGCCCAGCAACAGCCCTGCAGCCCCGGGTCTCGCCCTTGAGCTGCAGGGGGGCTGTGGGGAGCTGCTGAGAATACAGAGTCTGGAGGGGTGGTTTCCAGGGGGAGAGCGCTCAAGGGTTAAAGGCAGTTACTTGCAAAGCCTACCGGCTCCGGTTCAAATCCCCAGTACGTAAAACCAGATGCACAAAGTGGTGCGTGAGTCTGGAGTTCCTCTGCAGTTACAAGAGGCCCTGGCGAGCCCATTCTCTCTGTCTGTCTCCCTTCTCAAGTAAATAAGTAAACATTTTAGGGGCTGGAGGGATGGCTTAGCGGTTAAGACGCTAGCCTGCAAAGCTAAAGGACACAGGTTCGATCTCCCAGGACCCACGTAAACCAGACGGCACAAGGTGGGTGCATGCTTCTGGAGTTCATTTGTAGCAGCTGAAGACCCTGGAGCACTCTTTCGCTCTCTCATCCCCCTTTCTGTCTCAAATATAAATAAAAATAAGACATATTAGCGTGGGGCATGCCTATAATCCTAGCACTTGGGAGGCAAAAATAGGAGGATTGCCATGAATTCAAGGCCACCCTGACACTACATAGTGAATTCCAGGTCATCCTGGGCTAGAGTGAAACCCTGCCTCCAAAAAATAACAACAACAAAACAAAATAAACAAAAGATATTTAAAAAAAATAAATCTTAGGCACTAGCCTGCAAAGCTAAACAAGTAAGAAGAGAGAGAGAGAGAGAGAGAGAATGAATGAATGCAGGTTCTCTTATAGGAAGCCTAGGGTCTGAGGTGAGGCCCAAGTGCCTGTATTAGTAAAATGGGCCAATGCAGGTGCATGCAAAAGCAAAGCCTTTGTTGGCACCGTTTCCCCAGCGTCCAACAAAGGGCCTGTCAGAGCATCATCGCATGGAAGGATGCATCTGTACAAAGAAGCTGCCTGGTGGAATTTGCGAGCTCTTTTCTGTATTGGCAGCAGGAATTTTGCACAAATTCTTCGAGTCCCCTTCTGTCAGAGAAACGGGTTTTCCTCCCTTGAGAGTCGGGAGCTACCTTCCCCACAAGCCAATCTACAAGGACACCCCGTCCTTCCTTTGAAGACAGTGCTCAAGATTTCCCTCCCTACAGCCCCCACTGTTGACCCACTAACCTCTTCCAGGGGACTCTCCCCAGAGCCCCCAGCCCCATGATGTCTAACCTGTAGCTGTGACTGCAACAGAGCTAGTCTTTCTCTAGTAGCACACCTTCCCTAAGTGTATTCACAAAGTTCTTTGAGGGGAGAATTTGGTAAAGCGTTCTGTACAGTGAAAGAATGTGAAAAGTTGTTTGTTTTTTTAAATAATGAAGGGAGGTTGATGGAGGCTCAGCGGTTGGAGACGCTTGCTTGCAGAGCCTAGTGGCTTGGGTTTGAGTCCCCAGTGCCCACATAGAGCCAGTTGCAGGAGTGCCACATGCATATGGAGTTTGTTTGCAGTCCAGATGCCGGGGTCACTTTTCTGGCTTTACATGGGTACTGGGGAATGGAACCCAGGTCATTTGCAAGCAAGTGTGTTTAACTGCTTGGGCCATCTCTCCAGTTCTGGAATATTTGGATGTCATCATTTTTTCCCCTTCTATTATGCAGCTCATGTGTAGGTAGCATCCGTCACTAGTGCCTGGAAGACAGTATTGTAAGTACTCCTCCCCTTCCTTTGGCTCTTAGATTTTTTTTTCTGCCACCTCCTTCTTCCGCAATGGTCCTTAAATGGTGGAGGGTGTGCTAGACATGTCCCTTCCTCTTTTAAAGTCACATTGAATGGAGGAAGTAAATTAGCTTTGTTGCCTGAAATAATATGTATTCCTGAACTGGATTTTTCCTATGGGCTGACAGTCAGTGCCCCCAGGCAAGCTTATAAGGAAATTCTAGTTAGGGGTCCTGGTTCTGCATCTTGACTATAGGCTGTCCCAACAATGTCTTCTCATGGGGTCTTATTAGTGTTTGTCAGGGCATGTAGGTATTTTTGTGCATCTGGGCCTATGACTCTCTTTCAAAATGTTTTTAAATTTTATTTGTGGGGGGGGGGGAGAAGAGGAAGAAGGAAGGAGGGGAGGAGGGGGGAGGGAGGGAGAATGGGCATGGCAGGGCCTCTTGTCCCTACAAACTCCAGACACATGCACCATTTGTGCATCTGGCTTTATGTGGGTACTGGGGAGTTTAACCCAGTGTCTTTAATCATTAAGCCATCTCCCTAACTGTTGCAGTTAGGTTCGCATTGCTGGTAGAAATCACCCGACCAAGAGTAGCTCTTGTGGTTAAAAAAAAAAAGGGGGGAGTATTTAGGCTTACAGACTCTAGGAGAAGCTCCATGATGGCAGTGGAAAACGATGGCATGAGCACAGGGTGGACATCACCTCCTGCCCAACATCAGATAGACAATAGCAACAGGAGAGTGTGCCAAGTACTGGCAAGGAGAAATTGTCTATAATACCCATAAGCCCGCCCCAACAACACACTGCCTCCAGGAGGCATTAATTCCCAAATCTCTATCAGCTGAGAACCTAGCATTCAGA
Source organism: Dipus sagitta (assembly GCA_036346955.1). NCBI lineage: Eukaryota > Metazoa > Chordata > Mammalia > Rodentia > Dipodidae > Dipus > Dipus sagitta. Next base: position 85,682,635 of record CM070779.1, on the reverse strand, counting down.
ACCTCTTAAGTTTATGGGGGACACCTGAATCACACCACCACACTAACCCTGTGACCCTCTTAAACTGCACATAAAATGGGGCTGCCTTGCTCCTAATCTCTATCAATATCATTTCAAAGTATGGGCTTTCAAGCCTTCCAGATAGCTCTGAAGAGCATATATACCAATCGAAAGAACAAGACAATAATATACACTGAAGCATGACATTTCATAAAGCAAAACTTGACATAACTAAAGGATACTTCCTGGAACTATTTCATTGCTTTTGCAAAAGAAAAACAAGGTGAGGGCCTACAGAGCCCTTCGAAGCTGAGCCTGAGGGTCCCTTCTGGCTGAGCTCCTACCTCACTGGATTTTGTGCATCTGAGAGTTTCAATGGCCGGAGTCCCCAACTAGAATGGTTAGAGGAGTCTGGAGTGACTGGTTTCCCTGTACCTAGTGAAGAGAACTGGGGTGTCTTGACCCCTTCGGCTTTACCTGCACTCCAACCACAAAACATCCCAAGTTGACTCAGCTTCTCTTGTTAGGCTCGACAAGTTCAGACATGGTCTGAGTCTGAGGTGAGGGAGTTACACCCTGACTTATCGCCAGCCGAGGCTATTTAAACCATGTCTTTTCTCAGCTGGCAACATGGAGAGAGACACCTGCAGTCACAGCAGCAGAACACAGTTTCTATTCTGATCCCGGTCAATGTGCAGTAACAGTATGTCTGTGGGTGTTGTAAGTACCTCACAGGTTCCAGCTTTAGAACAAGAGATTCGAGTTAGGTCAGAACCATTGCTTTTGAAGTTTTAAAAGTTTGTCAGTATGCAAAAGAAACACTATGAAAGAGGTTACAATTTTTCTTGGCCAGTATGTTATTATGACTATATAATAATGATGTGCTTTTGAGAATGACAAGACCTTTCTCAGCCCAGGTGGGTTTGACTCTAGTGGCTAAGGTGCCAGACAACTCAAGGATCACCAGGACCACAAGTCAGTTTCCACATGCCAAAGAGAAAACAAGGAATTTGGACAAGGGGATGAGCAAGGCAAAGGTATATTTTAAGTCTTTTATTTATTTATTTATTTATTTGCAAGCAGAGAGAGAGAGAGAAATAAAATGGGTGCACCAGGGCCTCCAGCCACTGGAAATGAACTCCATATACATGTGCCACTTTGCACATCTGGCTTTATGTGGGTACTAGGGAATCAAACCTAGGTCATTAGGCTTTGCAGGCAAGTGCCTTAACCGCTAAGCAATCTCTCCAGCCCCAAATGTAGATTTTATTAAGGAATATAAAAACTCTCATGAGAGTGGGAGGGATCCCCAAAATTAAGAGGTCTCTGGATAAGGTACTTGAGTCTGGGAGTATATGATAATCCTCCTGTTAGTGTATCTTTAGGTGAGGGGTATTTGACAGGCTGTGCTCAACCAGAAGGCTGTTCCTCTGGTCTAGAGGAAGTGGCTCTTCCTTTAATGTGCCTAAAAAAAAAAAAAAAAAAAAAAAAAAAAAAAACTAAAGGCCCTGATATTTCCATCCTCCTTCCTTTCATGTGGTATTTAAATCTTACGGAGCAGTGGCTGGGGAAATGGTTAAAAGTGCTTGCTTGCAAAGACTGCTGGTGTGGGTTCAATTCCTCACCATCCACATGAAAGCTGAATGGGCATACATTTGCAGTGTCAGACAAGAGACCTTGGAATGCCCATACACACAAAAATAAATTGATTAGGAGCTGGATGAATGGTTTAACAGTTTGTTTGCAGTGGCTGGAGGCCATGGCATGCCCATTCTCTCTCTCTCTCTCTCTCTGCCTCTCCCTCTCTCTCTGTCAAATAAATAAATAAAAATAAAATTAGTTAAAAGATAAATCCTATGGAGGACCAATGTTATGGGGAAGACAGGATGTGGGAGAACTTCAATAACCTCCAAGCCTGCTAATGTCTGTCTAGCTACCTATCAATAAGAAGCAACAACATGTTGCATATTGCACAAATAATGACAGCACAGGAAGGTACATGCAGTGGTCTACAGAAACTTGATGGGAATCAATTGGGAAGAACCGGTAGACTCTTAGCACCTGTCTGGATGAGAACAGGTATCACCCTGAAGGTGGGAGTGATCAAGAAAGCTCCACATCTGATAGCATTTCCCTTTTGTTTGATGAAAGCCTGGCTTTGTGTGCAGTAATGGAGAGGAGCTGCTATAAGACAAATGACAACAGGGAATTGACAGAGAATCCCTCAAATCCCCATCTTGATGGTATGATGGAACCTTTAGGAGGTTAGTTGGATCAGGATTCAGTTTCTGGTTAATTTGATGTAGAAGTTCAGTTGACTGTCTTGGTTGAGAAGCTTATGGCCTCAGGCAGAACGCAAGCTCTCAGAAGATGAGGAGGTCTATCAAGTTATGTGTCTCAGGAAGGGAAAGCGGCACTGATTCATTTGAAGAAGATCCTGACGTTTCCTCAGCTGACTAGTGTACTTCACACGAAATGAATCCTCCCTGTCCCCTAATTGCAGCAGGTGTTGACCCTTCATCAGAATCAGCTTCCAGAAGATAAAGGGACAAAGAAAAAGCCAGACTACAAAGCTCAGCTCAAGCACCAGAGGGTTTAGATGTGTGACAACAGAAAATAGCACAGTAAGTGATTCCAAAGGGTCACGTATTGAGAAAAGGGTGATAAAGTACAAGCAAGTACCTACTTCAACCGCCCTGCAAGGCCGAGTGACTTACAGAACTGCGACAGACGGTGGAGAGATGAATTGTTGCAGATTCATAGCCACATTATCTTGGGCTATCTTTGGCCTCCTTACTAACCATTTATTGACCACCTCTGTGTCTGACCTAATGTCCTTGTGACTATCAGGTGATCAGATGGAACATTTTTGGAATGTACTAACAGACCACTAGCTTCCAAAGGCTAAGAATGTCACCAGACACCATCTGAAGCCTATAGCAGAGATTTTCCCACTTAGCTGTAACCTGCCTACCTGATATTTCTATCTGTGTATTTGAAAACCTTCATTTATGACCTTTTGTGGTTCAGTAATATAAAAACTTTATGAAATTGTTATCATATTGGCACATGGAATTTCGGGTACCATGAATCTGTGTTTCTGGGCCAATATAATTCATATTTGGCTCCAGGATAACCTATATCTTGTTCCCTTTGAGGTGAGAGCTGTGTGTTTTGTGTGGATATTCCCAGTCACAAGAAAGTGAGGACTCATCAGCCATCAACTTTCAATACCATCATCTATAGCATCCAGAAGATGTAAGAAAATTCCAGAAGAACCACATGACAAAGAAAGTGTGAGATTTAGTTTTCCTCAATGCCACTGAGTTGTGTATTGTCAAGGTCAACCTAAAAATGGTTGCATCACTCAAGGTAAAACAGGGTATCTTATGTCACACTCCACATGTGTAGAGAAGAAAAGGCAAAAGTCGTGTCTAGTATGCAGACGACCAATTAAAATTGGGCTAACTTAGCTGAGTGTGATGGCACACACCTTTAATACCAGGTCTCAGGAGGCTGAGGTAGGGTTCCAAGACACCTAGAGCTATATAGTTCTAGATCAGCCTGGGCTAGAGTGAGACTCTTACCTCAAAAAATAATAAATAATGAAAAACAAATTGTGCTAATAATAATGAAAAGATGTATATGTTTTTAACTATGTGTCCCTAAAGACTGAGACAACATGAATTTCAATTTATTTACATATGTGAAAGCAAGAAAGTATCTCCCTACCACCCAGGTAGGGTCTCACCCTAGCCCAAGCTTACCTGAAACTCACTGTATATCCTCCTATCTCAGCCTCCCAAGTGCAAGGATTAAAGGCATGCACCACCAAGCCTAGTGAAAGTGTCTTTGTTGGTTTGTTTTTTCAAAGTAGGATTTTACTGTAGCCCAAGATGACCTGGAATTCATTCTGTAGTTCCAGGCTGACCTCAAACTCATAGTGACCCTCCTACCTCTGCTTCCCCAGTGCTGGGTTTAAAGGTATATGCCAGAAACTGTCTTTTTTTTTTTTTTCTGGTTTTTCGAGGTAGGGTCTCACTGTAGCCCAGGCTGACCTGGAATTCACTATGGAGTCTCAGGGTGGCCTCGAACTCATGGCGATCCTCCTACCTCTGCCTCCCAAGTGCTGGGATTAAAGGCGTGCGCCACCACGCCCGGCAGAAAGTGACTTTTTAAAAAAAATTTCTTTTAATTTACTTGTGTTTGTATGAGAGAGAGAAAGTATGGGTGAGTCAGGGCCTCTTTGTGCCACTTTATGTATTTGGCTTTACATGGGTACTGGGGAATTGAACCTGGGCTGGCCTTGAACATAGCAGTGATCCTCCCACATCAGCCTCCCGAGTGCTGGCATTATAGGCGTGAGCTACCATGCCTGGCTGCATGTGTAGTTTTTATGAGCTCAGCAACATGATTTGATGTACAATCAGTTTTGAACTAATGTAAAATAAGGAATAAAACATTAACAGACAATAGTGAGTTCTCAGTGCAAAGGTCTATGCAGAAGCTTGGTTTCTGACAATTATTTCAACATTGGATGGAAAGCCTGACCTTTGAAATAAGACTGACTTGGTATTCTTATAATTTCCTTGCATGTGATTTTGGACATTACTAAGCCTCTTGGACCAGTTTTTTCAACTTTAAAATATGATTAACACTACTCACTCCATAATGTTCATTTGTAGAATAAAATAATGTAGCAATCAGACAATAAGTTGGGGTATCACCTCAAAGTATCCCTCAAACAGAATCAATCAGAAGACTCAAATAAAAGGAATGAGGCCAGACATCAACAGAAATGATATTTGCTATGGTTTGGATCTTGAGTGTCTCCCAAAGTCCTTGTCCAATTGTATTGAGGCATTTTGAGAGGAAAAAAAAAAAACTGTACTAGCAGAAAAGATATTTTATCTCCAAATAAAGAAAGAAGAAAGATAGTTTCTTGACCAAGGGCATGAGGAGCCAATTTGCACCGTGGAGACATTTCAGTAACAGACATGGAGGTATTAGGCCACTGAAGTAGGGTGGCTCAGCCACAGGAAACATCTAGAGTGCCTGTCCTACCCTGAGACCATGTTTACTAGGCAACTCTTATCTTCTTCAACTTCTTCCTCTTCCTTTCTTTTACCTCCTACTCTTCTTTTCTCCAAGAGTCTCCCACATGTGAAGCAATCACGATATGTCTAAGCTATACGCCCTCTCTCTATTTCCTGACAGGGGTTTTGCTAAGTTACCCACAGTGGCCTCAAATATTTTGGGTTTTTTATTGTTTGGGTTTTTTTTGTTTTTTTTTTAAATATTTTTATTTATTTGAGAGAGTGAGAGAGAGAGAGAGAGAGAGAGAGAATGGGCATATCAGGGCCTCTAGCCACTGCAAACAAACTCCAGATGCATGCACCCCCTTGGTGCATCTGGCTTATGAGGAGAGTTGAATCAGGATCCTCTGGCTTTGCAGGCAAATGCCTTAACCACTAAGCCATCTCTCCAGCCCTTTGTTTTGTTTTTAGAGGTAGAGTCTTGCTCTATCCCAGCCTGACCTAGAATTCACTATGTAGTTTCTGGGTGGCCTTGAACTCATGGCAATCCTCCTGCACCTGCCTCCTGAGTGCTGGGATTAAAAGAGTGCACCACCACACCCGACTCAAATTTTTTATTCTCCTGAATCAGCCTCCTGAGTAGCTGAGACTACAGGTACACACCTGACTATTGGGCAACCTTCTGGTGATAGTTTGACTTTCAGACAGATTTGTTCACAGGAAGAGGAGGCACTAATAAAGCAACAAGCACATCAGTCCAACACCCTCTGAGTTGTATTGATGGAAATGTCACGGCCCTAGGAAAGGCATGCTGACCACTTTACTTCCCCTGGCTCCCACTTGTCTCTGCCTCCCTAGCACTGGGATTAAAGGCACACAGCACCACACCCATCATTTTCCACAGGTTCTAGGGATCCAAATTTAGGTCCTCATACTTGTAAAAGCATTTTACCCACCAAACCATCTCACCAGCTCCCCAAATGCTAGTGTGTGTGTGTGTTTTCAAGTTAGGGTCTCACCCTAGCCCAGGCTGAACTAGTACTCATTCTGTAGTCCCAGGCTGGCCTTGAACTCACAATGATCTGACTACCTTTGCCTCCCAAGTGTTTCGATTAAAGGTTTGGGGCACTATACCTGGCTAAAATGGTAGTGTTTTAAACCACAAAATTTGTGGTAATTTGTTATAATAGCCAGAGGAAACTAATATATCTAGACCCTATTTTGAAGGCTTCTGCTTGACACCCAAACATCTCCTTAATCTACTTAATCTTCAAATAAAAGCAACAACAAATCATAATTCTGTAACATGACTATCCTGTATACTGCCACTATCCGATATAGTACCAAAAAATGCACTAATTCCCCAAAGACCCAACAATTCAGCAATGCTCAAAAGTCCAAGTCCAATGTCTACTGATACTTAAGGCAATCCCTTAACTGTGAGCCTCTGTAAAACAAACAAACGAACAAAAATACCAATTTACATACTCCCAACATACACTGGCACTGAGTAAACATTCCCATTCCAAAAGGGGGGAATAGAGGGCAAACATTAAATCCTGTAGCTCCATGTTCAAGGTCTAGGATAAATTGTGGCATTTGAATGTGACACCCAGGCCTTGGGTAGCCCTACCCCTACAGTCTGCTGTTTGAAGTCCATATGACTTCTTTCTCAGGCAGGCTTTACTTGTTGCCTACAGCATTCCTGGGCAGACTTGGCACATTCCAGACATCTCTAACTTCTTTGGATACATCTTTGGCCTCTCTATCACAGCATCATGTATGTCCCGCTCAGGGGTCCTTCCAGGGACTCTGACCGTGTTGCACATCGACAGGCATCCCAGACTTTCCTTTGGAATTGTGTAGAACCCTCCATGACCTTGGTTTACGCATACCTGCAAAATCAGTACAACGTGGATAACACCAAGATCCACTGCCAGCTTGAGCAGCAACAGGCTAGGTCCTGAGATACCTGCAGAGCATCTTGTCTCTTGTCTTGCTGCTAAGTACTTGGTTTCTGATTTTGTTGTTTTGTTTTTGTGATTTAGAAAAGAAAAGTCAATGGGCTTTACCCTGCTTCTGCCCTTTCATGGCAAGAGCTCTTTATACTTGTCTCTTTCCTCCTCTCAATCTAATAAAGTCCCTCTAAACTTTAAAAAGAGAGAGAGAGAGTGTGTGTGTGTGTCAAGCTGGCGTGGTGGTGCACACCTTTAATCCCAGCACTCGGGAGGCAGAGGTGGGAGGATCACCGTGAGTTCCAGGCCACCCTAAGAATACAGAGTGAATTCCAGGTCAGCCTAGGCTAGAGTGAGACTCTACCTCAAAAACAAAACAAAAAAAAAAAAAAAAAACCAGAGTCAGCAGCTAATAAATAAATCTTGACCTTGCTAAGATTCAGCTTCCCCTGTAGTTAAAAGCCTGACATAGAAACAGCTATCTTTTAAAATTTTATTTTATTTTCTTGAGGTAGGGTCTCTCTCTCTCTCTCTCTCTAGCCCAGGCTAACCCGGAATTCACTATGTAGTTTCAGGCTAGCATTGATCTCAGAGATCCTCTCACCTCAGTCTCCGGAGTGCTGGGATTAAACATAGCTATCTAAATTTAGCATTCTTAAAGCCAGTTTTCATAACTACTATCATGTGCAAACCAACTAAATTGAATTTTAACCCTATATAATAATATAAATGAATTAACTTATTAAAAGAATTGAATCTGAATTACATTCATGACATCATGTAACAAATTAAGATTAAATGTTGTTAAAATTTAAAGTTATAACTTTCTATAAGCCTTGGACAAACCTGTTTATTGCCTTAGAGGCTTGTACTCATTTTAAAACAAAGGTATTCTAGCAAGAAATATCAGAATTTGGGCTGGAGAGATGGCTTAGCATTAAGGTGCTTGCCTGCAAAGCCAAAAGAGCCAGGTTCAATTCCCCAGGGCCCACATAAGCCAGAAGCACAGGGTGGCGCATACATCTGGAGTCGTTTGCAGTGGCTGGAGGCCCTGGCATGCCCATTCTGGTTGGGTCAGGGGGTCACGCAAATAATGAGGCCGAAACTGCTCAAGCTCAACAAAAACCAGAAAAACGTTCATTACAGTGAAGGCATGACACAGCTGATCAATCAGGGATGCAGCCAGACTCTGGAGCTGGAACTGCGACCCCGAATGAAGAAGTGGATTACAGGCTTTTAAAAGAAAGATCACAACTGGGAGAAACACAACCAGGTACTAGGCTAACAATGTACAGCCAGGGGTGGAGTGGGGTGACCTTTAACAGGATTGGTGGGTTCCAGGTGGAGAAATACATTGTAACCATGTAACTATAGTTAAGAAACTAGTTGTTTTTGGTTTTAGGATGTTGGCAAATATAGAGGGTATTCAGAGAGGGGATTTGACTTTTTATTGGTTGGCTCAGCTATAGGGAAATACCTTTAACAAAAGTACATGAACAATATGGAGAACGTTTAACAAAATGGAGTTCTTAAACTTTTGTTTGTTTATTTCAGAGCGACAGACAGAAAAAGAGGCAGACAGAGAGAGAGAGAGGGAATGGGCACGCCAGGGCTTCCAGCCACTGCAAAGGAACTCCAGACCTGTGCGCCCCCTTGTGCATCTGGCTAACGTGGGTCTTGGGGAATTGAGCCTCGACCCAGGGTCATTGGGCTTCACAGACTTGCAAGTGCTTAATCACTAAGCCATCTCTCCAGCCCCCAAATGGAGTTCTTATGGTTAGCTTACAAAATGGAGTTTCTATGGTTAGCTTAGTCCTTCCAATTCTCTCTCTCTCTCTCTCCCTGTCTCTTTCTTTCTCTCAAATAAATAAATATAAAATATAAAAAAGGAAATATGAGAACTCTTGACATGTCAGAGAGCTGCCTTCCAAGTAACCGAAGGCAAGATCCAAAACTATATACAATTTGTTCTCCTTTCCCTTGTCATTGAGCCAGGTGGCCAAGCATGTCTCAAGAGAAGGATCTTGGGGGTGTATAGGTCAGATCTGCTTGGGGTCTAAGAGTGCCGCCCTTCTCAGAACCCAGCTTTCCATGAGTTTAAGTAGCATGTGATGACTTACTACTCTAATTTACATTACAGTGATAGACCCAGTGAGAGAAAACAACAGAGTAAGTTTAAATAAATTAATCCTGACTTAAAGTCTCATTAGCATTGTGTGACATGTTTATTTAGTAAGAAAATCACTTCTCAGCCAGGCGTGATGGCGCACGCCTTTAATCCCATCAGAGGTAGGAGGATGGCCAAGAGTTAAAGGCCAGCCTGAGACTATATAGTGAATTCTAGGTTAGCCCTGGCTAGAGCAAAACCCTACTTCAGAAAAAAAAAAAAAAGAAGAAAAGAAGAAGGAGGAGGAGGAAGAAAAGCATGTCTCTGAGATCCTTAGGATCATTCCTCCAGCCAGAGGTCAGCACATGTGACCCCATGGCAGCCAGTAAGTGCTGAGGTGGCATAGCATTTTCTGTATCTTGGAGCAAGGAAGCCTTTCACATAAGGCACTTTCTAGATTGTACTTAATTCAAATGGGTCCAGGTACAGTACAGGGAAGTCTATGCAGAAGACTGACTACCCTTCTCCAATGAGACGACATACTGAAACACCTCCCAGAGTGCTTTCGTTTCCTTCTCTAGAGCTTCCCCTAGAGACGCTTTCTCTCTTGTGAGGAGCTTCAAGGAGAGAGGCAGACTTATTCGGGTTAGTCGCTTTTTTTAAGTTTAAGTTTAATTTTGTTTTTTGGTTTCTTGCGGTAGGGTTTCACTCTAGCCCAGGCTGACCTGGAATTCACTATGTAGTCTCAGGGTGGCCTAGAACTCTTGATGATTCCATTACCTCTGCCTCTGGAGTGCTGGGATTAAAGGCGTGCGCCACCATGCCTGCCATGGGTTAGTCCTTTTTACTAGTGTACTCTGTTGTAACCTGTATCTTGAACCCTCTCATTATCAGCCATGAGGGGGAACAGAGTCTATGGATTTAGCCACTCCCTGACCGTCGTGACTACATATTAATATTCAGGACCTAGATAACATCTTAGCCTGTCTTTTGCCTGCCAAGTCTGTCTGCACAGGACCTATGACTGATTTCCTTTAATATAGTTGAATTCCTTGACACTTGAGGTTTCCTGTATGCCTTTTAGAGCCATACTTATAGCTCTAAATTGTCTCAGCCACACATTTACACATATAGCCTTTAAGCATGTCTCAGCCACTAAAGCAGTATTGACAAGAAAAAAATTCTTTGGAATAAATATTGAGACATGTGTCAGGGAAGCGACATCAAATAGCTTCTAATAACTACATGAGACAGGAAGGGTCTCAATACCCTTGTGGTTGAGCCTCTAATAGTCCCTTAAGACATTTGACTGCTTTATTCTTTTTTGTTTTTTGGGGGGGTAGGGTCTCACTCTAGCCCAGGCTGGCCTTGAACTCAAAGTGATCCTCCTACCTCAGCCTCCCTAGTGCTGGGACTGAGGGGTGTACTACCCTGCCATTTATATGCCTCAACCACTCCAACTTTGCTTGTTGAGCAAGTTCCTCACTTTTTCTTGGTTTTCTTGACCTCTACTTCTTTTTTTTTTTTTTTTTCCTTAATCTCACCAATTAGGTTTGTTTATAGTTCCTGCTTGCTTATATTTTAGTGGTACTCAATAACTACGACTTGTTTCTGGCCCCATCTCTTCCTTCCTTGTATCATTTTTCCATCAGTTCCTGCCACTAACTGCCTGATTCCTTTCTTTAATAAATTTTTAAATTTATTTATTTGAGAGAGGGAGGGTGAGAGAGAGAGAAAATGGGCATGCCAGAGCCTCCAGCCACTGCAAACAAACTCCAGACGCATGTGTCACCTTGTGCAGCTGACTTATGTGGGTTCTGGGGAATCAAACCTGGGTCCTTAGGCTTTGCAGGCAAATGCCTTAACCACTAAGCCATCTCTCCAGCCCCTGATTCCTTTTTTATTTTCTACTTCAGATAGTGTTACTTTACACAACTTCACTGCAGCCTTGGTTCTGAAGACACAGTGTGAGCACATGCCAACATGCCACATATTTCCAACAAATGCTGCCTGAAATACCGTGGCACATAATGGAGACTACTGTATGCCATGAATACACTGTTTTTACTGTATATAAAAAATTTTCTTTCTATTTGTGTGTGTGTGAACCTCTTGCCCCTGCAAACAGAACACCTGTTGCCTTTGGGGTCTTGTTTTACATGAGTGGCTGAGTGCCTTCAACCTCTGAGCCATCTCCTCAGCTCAAAAAATTTTCTACTCCTAAAAAGCATAAGGAGCTAGGTGTGGTGATGCATACCTTTAATACAGTGCTCAGGAAGCAGAGGTAGGAGGATCTCTGTGAGTTTGTGGTCAGCCTGGACTAGAGTGAGACCTTACATTAAAAACAACAACAATGGCTGGGCATGGTGGCACATGCCTTTAATCCCAGCACTTGGGAGGCAGAGGTAGGAGGACCGCCTTGAGTTCGAGGCCACCCTGAGACTACATAGTGAATTCCAGGTCATCCTGAGCTAGAGTGAGGCCCTACCTTGAAAAACAAAACAAAACAAAACAAAACAAAACAACAACAACAAAAACACATAACGAATGCTTTAAGAAAACAAAGACTTTTATTTTAAAAATATTTTTCTTTATTTGAGAGACATAAAGGAAGAGGCAGACAGAGAGAATGAGTATGGGTGTGCCAGGGTCTCCAGCCACTGCAAACCAACTCCAGACAGATGTGTCACTTTGTATCTGACCTTATATGGGTACTGGGGAATGGAACTCAAGTTGTAAGGTTTTTCAAGCAAGTGCCTTTAACTGCTGAGCCATGACTCCAGATCAAACTTAAAAAAAAAAATTATTGGCAACCTCCATACGTAAGCAGAATATGCCATGATCATAATCCCCTCTTATCACTCTCCTTTGTCTTATCTTGTCTATCCCCCCTGCACTGAATCTCATCCCATCCATGTTCTGTTTTGATGTCATCATTTTCCCCTCCTACTATGTAGATCCTGGGTAGGTAGCATCAGCTACTGTGAGATCATGAGACCCTACCTTGAAAAAAAATTGATGGCTTTAAATGCTTGTTATGACTTAAATCTTTGATATTGCTTGATTTGAGCTTGTTTATAGAACACAAGGCAGTTAAAGTGTTTTACCTATAGTTACAAATGTCAAATGTTTAGAATACTGTTGCAGTCAACTTCAAGTTGCTGGCAGAAAACACCCAACCAAGAGCATCTTGTGGGAGGAGAGGATTTATTTTGGCTTACAGACTGGAGGGGAAGCTCCACAACAGCAGGGGAAAACGATGGCATGAACAGAGGGTGGACATCACCTCCTGGCCAACATCAGGTGGACAACAGCAAAAGGAGAGTGTGCCAAACACTGGCAAGGGGAAACTGGCTATAACACCCATAAGCCTGCCCTTAACAATATATCACCTCCAGGAGGCTCTAATTCCCAAATTGCCACCAGCTGGAGACCTATAAACACATAAATTTATGGGGGACACATGAATCAACCACCATAGATACAATATAAGTAACTTGTATGTTCCAAAGTAATAGAGGAATAAATTAGAGGTTAAGAATGAGAATTGGGGAGGGACTGGGGAAATGGCTTAGCAGTTACAGCATTGGCCTACAAAGCCTAAGGACCAGGGTTCAATTCCCCAGGACCCACATAAGCCAGATGCAGAAGGGGACACATGTGTCTGGAATTCGTATGTAGTGGCTAGAGGCCCTGGCGTGCCCATTCTCTTTATATCTGTCTCTTTCTCTCTCATAAATAAATAAAATATTTTTTTAAAAATGAAAATTGGGGCTGGAGAGATGGCCTCGCAGTTAAGGCTCTTGCCTGTAAAGCCTAATGACAGGTGTTCCATTCCCCAGTACCCATGTAAAGCCAGATACACAAAGTGGCACATACATCTGGAGTTCATTTACAGTGGCTAGAGACCTGGTGAACCCATTCTCATGCTCTCTCTTCTTGCAAATAAATACAATATTTGGAAAAAAAAAAAAAAAGAATGACAGTTGATCCAAAAGGGTTATGAAAATTAAATAGGGTTTACTGTCTAATGACAAAAGTCATTGTTATTTGTCACATACTTAGTTTGGGTCCTCCAGTATGCAAATGCCATCCTTCTCTGGCCTGCACAGAGAAAGTTTCACAAGAAAGTGATGAAACACTTGTCAATTTCACAACATAGGAGTTCCTATCCTTCTTATGTCACCTGGGTCATCATGTCCCTTCTCTATCCCCTTTAAGAACAGACTCAGGGATTACATAGATTACCATGAGCCATGAGTCAACTGCCTTTGTATTAGGTGGTCATATTTTTTTTTAAGGCAAGCCCAACAGACTGGCTTTTTATTTTTAAATGTGTGTAAGAGAGAGAGAGAATTGGCATGCCAGGGCCTCCAGTCACTGCACTCAAACTCCAGATGCATGCACCACCTTGTGCACATGTGCAACCTTGCATACTTGCGTACTTTGTGCATAGGGCTATGTGGGACCTGGAAAGTCAAATGGGTCCTTAGGCTTCATAGTCAAGTGTCTTAACTGCTAAACTATCTCTCCAGGTGGTCATCTTTTGATATAATTTGAGCTCCTTTGGGGTCCTACTCCCTCCTGTGTGAGACTGGGACATCACCAGGAAACCTGGTTCCCTGAGGGAATTATACCATCCTTCAGCTAAAACTGTTTATTTTTAATTTTTGTTTATTTATTTGCAGGGGGGAGAGCAGATAGAATGGGTGTGCCAGGGCCTCCAGTCACTGCAAACGAACTCCAGACATGTGTGCCACTTTGCGCATCTGGCTTTATGTGGGTCCAGGGGAATCGAACCTGGGTCTTTTGGCTTTGCAGGAAAGTGCATTAACCACTAAGCAATTTCTCCAGCCCAAGACCTGTTTTGCAGGAAGAAAAAGTAATGGACTGAAGTCTTCTATGTCCAACTCTTTTTCTATCTTTGAGACTTTCCAGAGCTGGCTCAAAGCTGTAGGTTAGACCCTCAGGCTTCTCAATTTCCTGGTAGATAGAGATTAGAAAGCTTCAAGATCCAGAGCTCAATGGTTCCAGACGGGTCATTGCCCCAACTCCCTAGCAGCAGTTAGGGTTGTAAAGAAAAGTTTAGAAGGGAGTTTGAAAGGAAGGAGCAAAGAAACAGCCCCAGCAAGAGCAGGCTTAGAACTAGCAGTCTGAGAGGGGCACACCACATTTCAGCAGTCCTGGGACTCTGGAAACATAAGGCATGCCGGTGGCTGATGGCAGGGCTATTATTCATTTTTGTGCTGGCAGAAAGAGGGAGGGAGAAGTGAAGAAGGGGGAGAAGTGAGCTGGTTTTCGCTGTTCAATGCTGCGGGCTGTATCTCCAAGCAGACTCTTCAAGGTGGTGGGGCCGCTTGTAACTTCCAGGCTGACTTTTGGTGTGCAAAGTCTGTTTGCTGACTCCTTTACTTTTGTTACGCCCTTCAGGGGTTGCTTCTTCAGAGTGGAGAAACGAGGCTTTAGAGGTAACAGGGTGCCTCCTTCCAAAGTAAAAGTGAGGAATTGTGGGTCCCTGGGTCCTCGAGGCTGCTGGCTATGGTTCCCCGGAAGGCATCCATGCAACCTTGGTGAGCACGCGAAAGAATCGGTTTCGGGAGACAGTCTTTGTGAACAGCTCAGTTTAATCAATAGGGAAATGGGTTTATAAGCAGTTGAGGGTCCTAAGGGGATTGGATATACAAGGTTGCTTGCTGATGCCTAATTAGCACATAGGACATACATTTCAGCATGTAGGCAATGATAAAGGGAAGGCATATGGTACAGGGGGAGGGCCTGTGCAAAGGTTGCTGGCTGATATCATATAAGGAGTTTCCTAGGCAACTGGCCAAAGGTCACAGGGCAAAGCCTAGGTTCAGGGGTGCCAGGTTTGGACAGGGTTTGACCTCCTGTAGCCCGGTGGTCCTTAGCTTTGCCTGGCAGCACAGGCCTGTCTACTGAAGGCTCCAGCCTGTGCCTGGCAGTACCCGACAAAGAATGCCTTTGAGCATGTAGGGGAAGAATCTAGGTCATCTCGCTTTGCTAGGGGTCAGAAATGTTAGAAGGGCCTGGCCTTTTCTTATCTCTGCCCCCTGGGAGAGTCCTTCTACTTTATGAGATAATTTCCTCCTTCTGAGGAGGCCCGTCTTGGAGGATTAAGATTTCTGCGAAGATTGCCCTTTCTCAGAAGACCTGACATCAAGACTGGATTTACCAGCCCCATAAAGACCCCAATCTGGGTCTCTATGTAGGCTTCTCATTTTGAGGGAGCCCCTTCTTGGCCCACTCTTTGGCAAGAGCTCTGAATTAGTTCTTTTTTTTTTTTCAAGGTAGGGTTTCACTCCTGCCCAGGCTGACTTGGAACTCATTCTGTAGTTCCAGGCTGGTCTTGAACTCACAGTGATCCTCCCACCTCTTTCTCTCAAGCTCTCCTTCTCTTAAAGTTCTCCCTCCTAAAACTCTCAGCTATAATAAAATCTTTCTGAACCTTAGCCTCTGTACTGTGGATTTCATTCATCAAATTCCTAAGACAATGGCCCAGAAGCCTCTGACTCACTGAAAGTTTTGTGTGACTGTGACAGTCCAGGATCCTAAACCCTGAGTCGTTTGCCCACCCAAGAGCCAAGAAAGGCTCCATCATTCTCAAAGTCACTCCAAATTCTTGTATCACTACAATGGATAGCACAAATCTAGAGTAATTTGATCTCTTCCTTCCCACTCTACTGACACTCTTCAAGCATAGACATGGTGTCAGGGTAGGCCGGATAAACGTAGGAGCTTTGCTTGTTTTGTGATGGTATAATGAGTCAACTATGAACTACAAGCTCCTCTTGTTCTGAACCATCTTCATTTCAATATCTCTCTCTTCTTTCTCTTGAAACAAAGGACTACTGTTCCTGGGAATTTGCTTACACTTTATTACAGCACCTACTTCACTTTGTCTTACATTCACTTGTTTATATTTCAAACTCTCTAGCCAGATTATAAATGCCTTAATGGCAGAGTCCCACTATGTCCTCTCTTTAGAGCAGTAGGGGGTAGCTATGGGATTAACACTTAGCCATCAATAAATGTTTACTGAATGAGCAAACGAAGGAATGAGACAATCCTCACAAGGTCGATGAATGTGTACTGCAGAAAACTTTGCATCCCTAGGTCCACACAAAGTACTTCCTAATAAACAGTAAAATAATTTAAGGCACTGTTTGGTCCCCTCCTGGAAATTAAAGGAAATATCTACCTTTAGCCTTAGCTTCTTGTGCTCATGAATTCAATTGAGCAAATAGTTTCCTCCTCTAGGCATTGTGCTAGGTGCTATGGGAGCTTCAAAGATGAGTTAGAAATAATTCCCCCCTATAAGTCCCAAATAATGCAGCAGGGGCCTTTTACAAAGCATTAAAATTCTAGGTTGAGGAACCCTAGTGCTGCAAGGAATATACAGAGTATGTGGGTCATGGAAGAAGCTTTATTTCAGGTACCTTTGTGAAGAGATAATGGCTGAAAGGACAAGATGGAGACAGGTAGGAATGCCAGGAGAATTTGACAAATGAGAAAGAAACACAATAGAGTTGGTGTGGTGAAGAGACTAATTGGGACAAGGAAATGAATCAGATGTTCTAAAGACAAGAAGAGTAGAAGACATCCCAACCAAGTATCAGGGAACAAACCCAACTGAGGAGAGTGAGGGCTGCACAGTTGGTAGGCACCCTTGAAAGAAGAGTTCTTGAAATTGGGAATTCCAAAAGGAGGTGAGTAGGTCCATGCCACACACTCGGTGGCAGAGGCAAAAACTGGAGGGATGAAGAGCCCTCTGATCAAGCAATGTGACACACTGGGTTTGAGCACTGCCCTGGAGTGGCAGACAAAGTATGACATTAGTATACTAGAAAGAGCTTTATGTTCTGGTGAGCTCAAAGAAAGCATCCAGGACAGGACAGAAAATGCCAACTGGAAACTTCCCCCAGGGTAGAGAGATGGAAGGAGAATGGGCACAGGAATCATCAGGGTTGGATTATAAATTACACAAGATGGCCTTTCAAGGCCACTAAAGTCAGGATCCAGGCCTGGAATTGTGTGGGTGATTCTTTTGCATCACAGAAGTTGCAGCCACACCAGCAAGCAATTTCAAGACCAGCATTGGGACAAATATGTAACAGAAGAGCAGAGAGAATCTGATTTAAGGATTAGACAGATTTCTATTCAATTATATTTTCACATTTCAGATGCACTTTTACTTCAGAATAAAGATAGGCCAGGCCCTTGTATCTTTCAGAGCATGCATATCAGGGCACTAAAGAACATGTTTTAGGGCTGGAGAGATGGCTTAGCAGTTAAGGCGTTTGCCTGCAAAGCCAAAGGATCCCTGGTTCAACTCTCCAGGACTCACGTAAGCCAGATACACAAGGGCGTGCATGCATCTGGAGTTCGTTTGCAGTGGCTGGAGGCCCTGGCACCCCATTCTCTCTCTCTCCTATCTCTATCTCTGCCTCTGTCTCTCAAATAAATAAATAAAATATATAAAAAAACATGTTTTACATTCAGTAATACACACTCAGAGCTGTAAGGGATGTGTTGGGTAGCAGATTCCTTCTAAATGAAATATTCTCTCCTGATGAGAGAAAGGAGGCTCTGATTCAAGAAGCCGAGTCTGCATCTCATTACCTTAGAGATACTTGCTCAACCATGTTTATTGCTGCTCAATTTATAATAGCTGGGAAATGGAACCAGCCTAGATGTCCCTCAACTGATGAGTGGATAATGAAGATATGGCACATTTATACAATGGAGTTTTACTCAGCAGTAAAGAGAAATGAAGTTATGAAATTTGCAGAAAAGTGGATGGATCTGGAAAGAATTATACTAAGTGAGGTAACCCAGGCCCAGAAAGCCAAGCGCCACATGTTCTCCCTCATATGTGGATCTTAGCTAGAGATGATTGGGCTTCTGTGTGAGAAGGAAAAAACTCAGTAGCAGAGGCCAGTAAGTTAAAAAAGGAGATAGAAAGGGAAGAGAAAGAAAGGGAGGAGGGCTTTTATTAGGTTGGTATTGTATATATGTAAGTAGAAAGATTGAGATGGGGAGGGGATATGATGGAGAATGGAATTTCAAAGGGGAAAGGGGGGAGGGTAATACCATGGGATTTTTTTTGTTATCATGGAAAATATTAATAAAAATGGAGAAAAAAAAAAAAAAAAAGAAGCCGAGTCTGGGAGACCTAAAACTTAAAGGTCACATAACAACTCCCCAAGGTTATATTAACTGGAAACTAAAGTATTCCTTCCTGGAGAGAAGGGTGTAAGTACGTTCCAGAGACTCTGGAAGTCCGCAGGTCTAGGAGAGGGATGCAAGACCTCTACCTTAGGCTATACAAGGGGAAACAACTTGCGAGGGGAGAAGACTCATTGAAGCGCCTGCAAGCAGTGCATGTGCTCCGGAGATGCAGCCTCCATGAGTCCTCACCTGTGTTGGCTGGGCTTTCTGGTGATGCCGCTGCCTTTGAGCCATCCATGCTCCTGTAAGCGACCTCTCACCTCACTCTGTAAGTAACCCCAATAAGCTCATCGGTTCACCAAAACTGGTCTTGGTGTAATCGTCCTTTGGTCTGTTGTCTGTGCCCTATCTGAGGAGGAGATGGGTGTTCTCATAACCCCAGGGAAAAGATGTCCCGAGGCAGGCTGGTGTACATGCACCATCTGGTGACTGCTAGACCTCCTAAAAGCACTTTCAGAAGCATTACCTCATTTAATTCTCAAAGAGCTTAGGTTACTACTTTCATTTCTCAGGTGGGAAATAGGCTACATCACTCATCAAGATCACAAAGCAGTTATACAGTGGGGTTGGAGGAAGGTTATGTTTTGGTTTTTCTATTTGCTTTAATACTGAGCTATATTCCCGAGCCCTCTATGTGTGAGGGTGTGCATGCATGGGTGTGTGTGTATGAGTATATGTGTCTAGGTGTACATGCATGTGTGTGTACATGTATGTGGAGGGCAAAGGGCAAGCTTGGGTGTCTTTCCTCAGGCACAACCATGTGCCTTTTATTTATTTATTTTTAATCTACTTGCAAGAAGAGAGACTGGAGGGGGAGAAATGGTAGAGCCTCTTGCCACTGTAAATGAACTTCATGCATCTGTCTTTACATGGGTACTAGGGACTCAAACCTGAGCAGTCAGGCTTGGCAAACAAGCACCTTTAACTGCTGAGCCATCTCTCCAGCCCCCAACTACTTTTTTTTTTTTTTTTTTTTTTTTTGGTTTTTCGAGGTAGGGTCTCACTCTAGCCCAGGCTGACCTGGAATTCACTATGGAGTCTCAGGGTGGCCTTGAACTCACAGTGATCCTCCTACCTCTGCCTCCCGAGTGCTGGGATTAAAGGCGTGCGCCACCACGCCCGGCCCCAACTACTTTTTTGAGAGAGTGTCTCCTAGGCCTGGAAATCACCAGGCAGACAAGACTGGCTGACCAGTGCACCTAAGGATCTGCCTGTTCTGCCTCTCCAGTACTGGGATATCAAGCACATGTCACCATGCTCCACTTTTTTTTTTTTTTTTTTTTTTTTTTTTTTGGAGGCAGGGTCTCACTCTAGCCCAGGCTAACCTGGAACTCACTCTCTCACTCTGTAACAAGCTGGCCTTGAATTCACAGTGATCGTCCTACCTCATTCTGTTCCTTCTGAGTGCTGGGATTAAAGGTATGAGCCACTCTGTCCAGCTTGGCTTTTTTTTTACTGTGAGTTCTGGTGATTGAACTCAGGTCCTCACGTTTGTGAGGCAAGCACATAAATGACTGAAATATTACCTCAGCCCTGTTTAGAGTTTTAGTTTGAGACAGTCTAAGTTGCCCAGGTTGGTCTTGAACTCACTCAACAGCCCAGCTAACCCTTGAACTATCTATCTTCCTGCCTTGGCCTCACTAGTGCTGGGATTACAAGCAAGTGTCCACATGACTGGCAACATCTACCTCTGCCTCCCAACTACTAGGATTAAAGGCATGTGCCAATAAGCCCAGCATATCCTCATATTTTTATAAACTGCTTACTATTATTTTTAAACTCATGTTGCTAATCATAGTCTTTTTTTTTTTTTTTTTTTGGTTTTTCAAGGTAGGGTCTCACTCTAGCCCGGGCTGACCTGGAATTCACTGTGGAGTCTCAGGGTGGCCTTGAACTCACGGTGATCCTCCTACCTCTGCCTCCCGAGTGCTGGGATTAAAGGCGTGCGCCACCACGCCCAGCTTCATAGTCTTTTAGTTGAAACATTTAGTACACTTAAGCTAACTTTATATTTAAGACAAATAATTAGCATTTCTCTTTATAGATCTTTCCCTAAAGAAGGATTTTTTCCCCCTAAGAAGAAATTAGGGTTTTTACATTGATGCTATTCACTTTAAAAAAAAAAAAAAACTACTCTAAATAATTGTTTCTGTTAGTCAAACATTAAAAAAGATTCTGTTCAGGAGTCTGCCGGGCCATGGCGCTTGTGCACCGCGAGGACTTCGAACTGGGGGTGAGCGGTGAGGGTCGCCTCCGCGCTCAGGGCTCCGGGTTGGGGATTTGAGGGGTCGTGACATGACTGCGGGTAGTGGAGACTCTGCTGGCTCCCCCCACCCCAAAAGTGGCGAGCTCCCAGATCGCCCCGTGGGTCTGTTTGGCCACAGACCTCGATCTTCTGGGGAAGAGACCCCGCGGGTGCGGGACCGGGCTTCCTGGTAGGGCCACCCACTGCAGAGGTTGGTTGGTTTGTTTGGGAAGTAGCCTCACCTTGACCACACTGACAGTCTCCACACTCTCTTGCTGTTTTATTTCCATTGCTATGTCAGATTCAGGGAGTTTTGCAGCTTCTCGAGCTCGGCGAGAAAAAAAGTCAAAGAAAGGTCGCCAAGAAGCACTAGAAAGACTGGAAAAGGCTAAAGCTGGTGAGAAGTGTAAATATGAAGTCGAGGACGTCACAAGTGTTTATGAAGAAGTTGATGAAGAGCAGTATTCAAGGCTGGTTCAGGCTCGCCAGGATGATGACTGGATTGTGGATGATGATGGTATTGGTTATGTGGAAGATGGCTGAGAGATTTTTGATGATGACCTTGAGGATGATGCCCTTGATACTGGAAATGATGGGAAACCACGCAAGAAGGAAAGAAAGGATGTAAAGAAACCCACAGTGATGAAACCAAACAATATTAAGGCACTGTTCATTACTAGTGCTGGAAAGAAAACTGCAGATAAAACTGTAGACTTGTCCAAAGATGATCTGCTGGGTGACATTCTACAGGATTTGAACACTGAGACACCTCAAGTAATTCCACCACGTGTAATGATACCAAAGAAAAAAAGATCTACTGGAGCAGCACTAAATCCTTTCTCTGTGCACACCCCCAATGCAATTCCTTCAGGAAAACCTGCTTCCCCTGTCTTCAGGAAGGAGTCTCTATTGACTCCAGTTCCTCTTAAATGTGCTGAATTTGATGGAGAGCTGGTGCACCCAGAGTGTCCAGAAGATGAGCAGGTGGAGTCAGGCGCAATGGAGTTTGAAGATGATGATTTCAACGAGCCCATGGAAATTGAGGTGAAAGATGTGGAACCTGTGACTGACAAGGCTTGGGACCAAGAGAGTGAGCCAGCAGAGGGTGTGAAACACGAGGCAGATCCTAGGAAAGAGACCATGCCCTACTTAGGAAGTTTTCTCCCAGACGTTTCTTGTTGGGACGTTGATCAGGAGGATGAAAGCAGTTTCTCAGCTTGGGAAATTCAAGTGGATTCCAGTCACCTGCCATTGGTAAAAGGGGCAGATGAGGAGCAAGTGTTTCAGTTTTGGCTGGATGCTTACGAGGATCAGTACAACCAACCAGGTGTGGTTTTTCTATTTGGCAAAGTATGGGTTGAATCAGCCAAAATCTACGTCAGCTGTAGTGTCATGGTGAAAAATATTGAGCGAACTTCCTTCCCCGTGAAATGAAAATTGATTTAAATACAGGGAAAGGAACAGCAAGTCCAGTTACAATGAAGGATGTTTATAATGAGTTTGATGAGAGAATATCAGCGAAATATAAAATTATGAAGTTCAAGTCCAAGACAGTGGAAAAGAATTATGCTTTTGAGATACCCGATGTTCCAGAACAATCTTAGTATTTGAAGGTTAGATACTCAGCAGAAGTGCCACAGCTTCCTCAGAATTTAAAAGGAGAAACATCTTCTCATGTATTTGGGACCAACACATCCAGTTTGGAACTGTTCTTGATGAACAGAAAAATTAAAGGACCTTGTTGGCGTGAAGTAAAAAATCCACAGCTCTCTAATCAGCCAATCAGTTGGTGTAAATTTGAGGCAGTGGCTTTGAAACCAGACCTGGTGAATGTAATTAAGGATGTCAATCCTCCACCTCGTGTTGTGATGTCTTTCAGTATGAAGACAATGCAGAATGTGAAGAACCATCAAAATGAGATTATTGCTGTGGCAGCTTTGGTCCATCACAGTTTTGCATTAGATAAAGCGCCTCCACAGCCTCCCTTTCAGACCCACTTCTGTATTGTGTCTAAGCCAAAGGACTGTATTTTTCCATGTGCTTTCAAAGAAGTCATTAAGAAAAAGAATGTGAAGGTTGAGGTTGCTGCAACAGAAAGAACCCTGCTAGGTTTTTTCCTTGCAAACATTCACAAAATTGATCCAGATATCCTTGTGGGTCATAATATGTGTGGTTTTGAACTGGAAGTGCTACTGCAGAGAATTAATGTGTGCAGAGTTCCTCACTGCTCCAAGATAGGTTGACTGAAGCGATCCAACATGCCAAAACTTGGGAGCCACTCTGGATTTGGTGAAAGAAATGCTACCTGTGGCCAAATAATATGTGATGTGGAAATTTCAGCAAAGGAATTGATTCATTGTAAAAGCTACCATTTGTCTGAACTTGTTCAACAGATTTTGAAAACTGAAAGGAATGTAATTCCAACAGAAAATATATGAAATATGTATAGCGAATCTTCTCATCTTTTGTACCTGTTGGAACACACCTGGAAACATGCCAGATTCATTTTGCAGATCATGTGTGAGCTAAATGTTCTTCCATTAGCATTGCAGATCATTAACATCACTGGGAACATTATGTCTAGGACACTGATGGGTGGACGATCTGAGCGAAATGAGTTCTTGTTGCTTCATGCATTTTATGAAAACAACTATATTGTGCCTGACAAGCAGATTTTCAGAAAATCTCAGCAAAAACTGGGAGATGAAGATGAGGAAATAGATGGGGATACCAATAAATACAAGAAAGGACGTAAAAGAGCAGCTTGTGCTGGAGGCTTGGTTTTGGACCCCAAAGTTGGTTTTTATGACAAGTTCATTTTGCTTTTGGACTTCAACAGTTTATATCCTTCCATCATTCAGGAATTTAACATTTGTTTTACAACAGTACAAAGAGTTGCTTCAGAAGTACAGAATGTTACAGAGGATGAAGAACAAGAACAGATTCCCGAGTTACCAGATCCAAAGTCAGAAATGGGCATTTTGCCTAGAGAGATCCGGAAACTGGTAGAGCAGAGAAAACAAGTAAAACAGTTAATGAAACAACAAGATTTAAATCCAGACCTTGTTCTTCAGTATGACATTCGATAGAAGGCTTTGAAGCTCATGCAAACAGTATGTACGGTTGTCTGGGATTTTCCTATAGCAGATTTTATGCCAAACCACTGGCTGCCTTGGTGACATACAAAGGAAGGGAGATTTTGATGCATACGAAAGAGATGGTACAGAAGATGAATCTTGACGTTATTTATGGAGATACAGATTCAATTATGATAAATACAAATAGAACCAATTTGGAAGAAGTATTCCAATTGGGAAACAAGGTAAAAAAGCGAAGTAAATAAATTGTACAAACTACTTGAAATAGACATCGGTGGTATTTTCAAGTCTCTGCTACTGCTGAAGTAAAAGAAATATGCTGCTCTAGTTGTTGAAGCTACATCAGATGGAAATTATGTTACCAAACAGGAGCTGAAAGGATTAGATATAGTTAGAAGAGATCGGTGTGATGTTGCTAAGGACACTGGAAACTTTGTCATTGGCCAGATTCTTTCTGATCAAAGCAGGGACACTATAGTGGAAACCATTCAGAAGAGGTTAATAGAAATTGGAGAAATGTGCTAAATGGCAATGTCCCAGTGAGCCAATCTTAAATTAACAAGGCATTGACAAAAGATTCCCAAGATTACCCTGATTAAAAAAAAAAAAAAAGCCTACCTCATGTACATGTTGCCCTATGGATAAATTCTCAAGGAGGCAGGAAGGTGAAAGCTGGAGATACTGTGTCATATGTTGTCTGCCAGGATGGGTCAAACCTCACTGCAACTCAGAGGGCCTATGCACCTGAGGTGCTCCAGAAACAGGACAATTTAACAACAGACACTCACTACTACCTGGCCCATCAGATCCACCCAGTCGTGGCTCGTATCTGTGAGCCAATAGATGGGATTGATGCTGTACTGATTGCATCATGGTTAGGACTTGACTCCATCCAATTTAGAGTTCACCAGTTTCATAAAGATGAAGAGAATGATGCTTTACTTGGTGGTCCAATACAACTTAATGATGAAGAGAAATACAGAGATTGTGAAAAATTCATGTAGAACTGAAAATATATATGATAATATCTTTGAAGGCTCAGGAACAGATATGGAGCCCAGCTTGTATCGTTGCAGTACTATTGATTGTAATGCTTCACCACTGACCTTTGTGGTACAGCTGAGCAACAAAATGATCATGGGCATTAGACATTACATTAAGAAATACTATGAGGGCTGGTTGATATGTGAGGAGCCAACAGGTCTCAGTGGAACTCGGCTCCTTCCCCTTCAGTTCTGCTGAAATGGGCCTCTTTGTCCAGTCTGCATGAAAGCTGTACTTTGACCTGAGTATTCTGACAAGTCCCTGAACACCCAGCTGTGCTTTTACCGGTACATTTTTGATGCGAAACTTGCTGAACATGAGAAAGATAAATTGAATAAGCAGTTTTTTGCCCCCAAAGTTCTTCAGGACTACAGAAAAATCAAGAACATAGCAGAGCAGTTCTTGTCACAGAGTGGATACTCTGAAGTGAACCTCAGCAAGCTCTTTGCCAATTGTGCTTTGAAGTCCTAAGGAATCCAGGAGCAAGTGAGGAGACCAGCACTGAATCCCAACTTCTGAGAACCTCCACTCTGGCCCTAACTGCTTCCAGTATCTTGCTTCTCCTTTGGGGACTGTGTCTCATGTTCATATAGATGTAGACTGAGGTGGAGGTACAAAAATAGTGAATCTACCAAGCAGTCTTCATATCCCAGTATCCCACTGAGGAAACCTAGCATATTGGTGATTGGGTTTCTGTGGGGCAGAAATTGCCACTTTGAGGATGGTCAGAATGTAAGTGACCCTTGTCTTTGCCCTGGGGCAATAGCAGAGGTGCCCCCCAAAGAGGGTCATGGAGCCTGCTGAGAATGCTAACATTTTGCCTTTTCACGTGCCAATTAAACCTACTCTAAATCCAAACATTTCCTTAGCCACCTGCCTCAAACCTGGCTGTCCTTTTCAGTCTTGATTTTCATGAAGATGGTGAGGGGAAACACTTAGAAAGCTTGCACTTAACTAAATACATTAACCAGAGCAAGTTTCCTAATTGAATTGTTTCAAAGTTGAATGCACACACACTGAGGAGGTGTTTTATACTCATATTCCTTTTCCCCCTTTACATATAAAGTTCAGATAAAGGTTTATACAATAGGAAAGCACATTTAAAATATTTTGTCCTAACATTTCACAAAAAAATATATAGAGATTTGGATAAAGATCAGTGGATCACTGTTGCACTCAGAAGAATGGAGGTGGCTAATTGGCCCTGGTACTTGCTATTTTTTTTTTATCGTTTCTTCAGAATGGTAACCTCTTTACAACAGTAAAAATATATTTTAGTATGGCAGTCTTTCTTTACATTATTGGTAAGATTTTACTAACAAAATATGTTTCCCCTCATGCAACTGTGCTGTTTTTTAAAGTATTTCTGTTTTTCATAAAAAAACTACATTGTGCTTTGTATTTAGAATAGTCTTCTAAAGGGAAAAAATAAAAAAATAAAAAGATTCTGTTCAAATAATATAATACTTTTAGATAAACATATTCTCAGGCTGGAGAGATGGCTTAATGGTTAAGGCACTTGCCTGAAAAGCCTAACAACTGGCATTCAATTCCCACTACCCACATAAAAGCCAGATGCACAAAGTGATGCATAAGATTGGAATTAATTTGCAGTGGTTTGGAGGCCCTGGTGCATCCATCCTATCATCTATCTATCTATCTACCTAACTATCATCTATCTATCTATCTCCTCTAACTCTCTTTGCTTGCAAATAAGTATAATTTTAAAAACATATTCTTTACTATCTCTTCCAAATCATTAGGGAAAAAATAACATGGAGCTGCCATGAACTCTCTGTGTCTTAGAGAAGTACAAACTTCAGTAACTCTACCTAACTTCCTTATACCCAGTAACCTCAGTTTGTTGTATTTTTATTTATTTGCATGTGTGTGTACGTGTGTGTCTTATGGGCATGCCAGGGTTTCCTGCTGCTGCAAACAAATGTCCATCAGGTTTTTCGTGAGTGGCTAGGGAATAACGTAGGCTGACTTGGAACTCACTCTGTACTCCCAGACTGGCTTCAAAGTCACACTGATCTTCCTACCTCTGCCTCCTAAGTGCTGGGATTAGAGGTGTGAGCCACATTGCCCAGATTAATTGGTTTTCAAAACCAAAAATGGCAGTGTAATTTCTGAATTGATAAGGACAATCACAGTGGTATTTTCCTGGAAAATTTTTGGTTATTCAATTCTATCCAATATTTGTTCAATTCCAACTAGCTTAACTTTAGTGTTTTCCTGGTGGTTTTTTGGTACTCTTTGGTGGTGTCATAATGCCTCTATTGCACACTGGTGACAACCGCCCTCCTTTCCTGAAGAGTTTACACAGTTTATTTCATTCAGCAAAGCCAAATAATTTGTATGCATGTGAATATTATGTCTGTGTCCTGTAGGTATCTTCTTAAAAGTCTTCAGATTCACTACACTGACAAAAGGTGCCATCCAAGACACATACTGAGAAGTTGTCCCATTCCAAATCTGAGACTTTCTTAATCATAGCAATCGAGATAAAATGGCATTAAGCAGGGGCAGCTGGAATTGTGTATTGGAACTCTAATGAGTTGATGATTAGAATACACAGATCTAAAAGCTGAGCTATTTGGTTTTGATTTTTTTTTTTTTTTTGAGATAGTCTCACTCTAGCCCAGGCTGACCTGGAATTTATTATGTAGTCTCAGGGTGGCCTCGAACTCACGGCAATCCTCCTACCTCTACCTCTCAAGTGCTAGGATTAAAGGCATGCACCACCATGCCTGGCTTGAACAGATATTCCTTTTTTTTTTTTTTTTTACGGTAAGGTCTTGCTCTAGCCCAGGTTGAGCTGGAATTCACTATGTAGTCTCAGGCTGGCCTTGAACTCATGGTGATCCTCCTACTTCAGCCTCCCAGAGCGCTGGGATTAAAGGCATGCGCCACCATGTCTGGCCCTTTAACAGATATTCTTGAAAAGAAAATCATAAAATGAGCTGGCATGGTGGTGCATGCCTTTAATTCCAGTACTCAGGAGACTGAGGATTGCTGTGAGTTCCAGGTCAGCCTGGGCTGGAGTGGAACTCTGCCTCAAAAAAAAAAAGGAAAGAGAATATTAAAATATGATCATTAAGCTTGTGAAATGCTCAATGTCATTAGTCATTAGGAGACTGCAAATCAAACCCACAAGATAGCACTTCAAACCTACTAGGCGTGGCTTTATTTAAGAAGACAGACAATAACCCAGTGTGGTGGTACAGGCCTTTAATCTCAGCACTTAGGAGTTTAGGAGGATCACAGAGTTCAAGGCCAGTTTGAGACTATGTAGTGAATTCCAGGTCAGCCTGGGCTAGAGCAAGACCCTACCTCAAAAAGAAAAAAAAAAAAAAAAAAAGGCCAGGCAGGGTGGCAAAGGCTTGTAACTTCAGCATTCAGACTATGACAAGTTCCAACATAGCTTCTGTTATATAATAGGAGCCTGACACAAAACCAAACCAAAACAAGGGTTGTCAAGAATATGGAGAAACTGGACTCCTCATACACTGCTGGTGCATATGAAAATGATGCAGCTGTTGCATGACCAAAATTTCACTTTTAAGATGCTAATCCAAGAGAAATAAAATACCCACACAAACACTCGTACATGAAATGTTCATAGCAGCATTATTCATAACAGCCAAAGGGTAGAAAGATCCCAAATGCCCACAAATTGATGAATAAGTAAAAAAAAAGGCATACCCATACAATAGAAAAATACCTGGCAATAAAAAAAAACAAGTTTTTTTAAAATTATGGGTGTAGGATTTTTTTTTTTTTTTGGCTTTTCAAGGTAGAGGATTTTAAAGTATTTTTAAAAGATATTTTTACTTATTTGTGAGCCGAGAGAGAGAGAGAGAGAAAATGAATTCACCAGGGCCTTCTTGCCATTGCAAATGAACTCCATATGCACATGCCACTTTGAGTATCTGGCTTAGATGGGTACTGGGGAATGGAACCTGGCCTGGCAGGATTTGTAAGCAAGTGCCTTTAGCTACTTAGCCATCTCCCCAGCCCAAGAACAAAATAAATACATGTCATGACACAGATGAACCATGTAAGCCAGTCACAAAAGAACAGGTATTTGTATGATTCCAGTCATTTAAAATGTGCATGTTAGGGGCTGGAGAGATGGCTTAGCGGTTAAGGTGCTTGCCTGCAAAGCCAAAGGACCTTGGTTTGATTCCCCAGGACCCACGGAAGCCAGATGCACAAGGGGGTGCATGCATCTGGAGTTTGTTTGCAGTGGCTGGAGGCCCTGGTGTGCCCATTCTCTCTCTCTTACTCTACCTCTTTCTCTCTCTCAAATAAATAAAAATAAAAAGTTTAAAAAATGTGTGTGTAAGGCAAATCTATAGAAATAGAAAGAAGATTAGTGATTGTTTAGAACAAGAGATGTGCATTAGGGGATAGAGAATGACTGTTATTGGGCAAGTTGTTTCTTTTGGGAGATGATGAAAGTATAAAACTAGACAGTAACATGCTCATGATCCTAAATTCAATAAATACACCAAAAATAAAACAAAATTAGATTGTGGAAATTTTCATTATGCTGAAAAACATTAAATTGCATACTTTATGTAGGCAAATTGTATGGAATGTAAATTATATCATAATAAAATGTGTTTGTTTTGTTTTTATTTCAGAGAGAGAGAGAGACAGAGACAGAGAACTGGTATGCCAAGTCCTCAGCCACTGCAATTGCACTCCAGATGCTTGTGCCACCTAGTGGGCATATGCAACCTTGTGCTTGCCTCACCTTTGTGTGCCTGGCTTACATGGGATCTGGAGAGTAGAACATGGGTCCTTAGGCTTCACAAGTAAGTGCCATAACCACTAAGCCATCTCTCCAGCCCTGGATATTTATGTTTTTGAGGTAGGGTCTTATTCTAGACCAGGCTGACCTGGAATTCACTATGTAGTCTCAGGGTGGCCTCTAACTCATAGTGATCCTCCTACCTCTGCCTCCCAAGTGCTGAGATTAAAGGCATGTGCCACCACACTTGGCTATTTTTTTATGTTTATTTTATTTTATTTTTTAGGTTTTTTAAAATATATTTTTTTTTAATTTTTAAATTTATTTATTGGAGGGGAGAGGGGGAGCAAGAGAGAGGCAGATAGAGAGAATAGGCACACCAGGGCACCAGCCACTGCAAACAAGCTCCAGACACATGTACAGACCTTGTACACCTGGCTTACATAGGTCCTGGGGAATCAAACCTGGGTCCTTAAAGGGCTTTGCAGGCAAGCAGCTTAACCACTAAGCCATCTTTCCAGGCCTAAAAAAATATTTATTTGCAAGCAGAAAGATAGAGAATGGGCACGCCAAGGCCTCTGACCACTGCAAACAAACTCCAGATGCATGAGCCATCCTGTGCATATGGCTTAGATAGGTACTGGGGAATCGAAGGTCGTTAAGCTTTGCAGACAAGCACCTTAACTGCTGAGCTCTCTCTAGGGCCCTATTTTTTAGTTTTTCTTTTTTGTTGAGGCAGGGTCTCACTCTAAGCTTAGGCTGACCTGGAACTCACTTTGTAGCCCCAGGTTGGCCTCAAGCACATGCCGATCCTCCTACCTCGTCCACTGAAGTGCAGGGATTGAAAGTGTGCCATGTTTTGTTTTGTTTTTTTTGTTTTGTTTTGTTTTTACCGGCAGCAGCGGCCGTAGCGTCGCGTGAAGGGCCCGCGCTGTGGGGGTTGCCGAGGTTCCCGCGGTTTTGAAAGATTTTGTTGTGTGAGAGGAACAAAAGTCGGTGACACAAGTCACTTAGTCCCGAAAACAAACAAAAAGAAAAAAAAAAACTGGTCGCCCGGGGTGGACAGAAATCAAGATTGAATTTCCAAGATGGAAAGTCCATCAGACTCAGCTGTGATTTGGCCCAGAGCTCCTCAGGCCGGCCGGAGTCCACTGTCTCCCCATACAAATAGTTCAGGAAAACAACCTATGAGTGCAACACTTAGAGAAAGATTAAAGAAAACAAGATCTTCATTTAAGTCTTTTTGTAGTGTGGTAAAACGTCTTAAAGTAGAGAATGAAGAAAATGATCAGAGCTTTTCAGAAAAAACAGCATCTTCAGAAGAAAACTGTTTGGAATTTCAAGAAAAATTTAAACACATAGACACTGAATCTGAAGAAAATGATACATTTTTGAAAAATAGCTGCAAGAATATAAATGCATGTGATTCTAAGTCATTTGATGCCGGGTCACATAGTGCACACCAAAATGATGTTGTAAGAATTCTAAACATGGATTAAACGAACATAAGACAAAGTTGTTGAAGCAAGTCCAAGAGAAAGAGGCCCTCCTTCGCAGGCTAAAGCTAGTCAAAATGTGTAGATAAAGAATGACCTATTGCAGTTACAGGTATTAATAGAGAAGTGGAGGAACTGTAGCCAGCTGGTGCTGTGTGATTTGCAGTCTGCTATGTCTGAAAAGAGCAAGAAACTAAGCCTCACTCAGTTGATAGACTACTAGGGTTAGATGATAAACTGTTGCACTATAACAGAAGTGAAGAAGAATTTATAGATATTTAATCATTTTTTTCCCTTTCACACTATGATTTTTTTTTTTTCTCTTCCTTCCACTGCTGAGATACAGTCTCAGCTCCTCTCCAGAATATCTTTGGGAAAGACAATATGAAAAGACACACTTTTTTTCCTTTCTTAATTCTGGGAAGAAATCTGAAGATTACATTGAAATAGAGCCAGATGTTCAGTTACAACTTTTCACGTAGGTGAACGTTCATATTATCCTAAAATTAACACAAAAGTAAATGCTGAATGATTTCCAAGAACATCAAATTCAAAGCATGCCAGAGTTCATGTTCTGTAAACATTTTGTCAATGGGCAAGGGAAATGTTCCTTTCATGTTCTTTTCAATTTTAAAATGGCTATAGTTTTGCATTAGAGGAAAGTACTTTAGATATGTGTTTTAAGTTATTAAATATAATACCTAGAAATGTATCTTTTCCTTATTTAAGCCAGTGCAAAAGATTCTTTTTTGTTTATATCAACACAGTTGATCTGTTTAATTCTGTTTAAGGTTAACCTTTTAAAATCTGAAATCACTTTGTTCTACCTTACATAGTACAAAAAGTTTCATTTCAAGAGCTTAAGACATTGTTGGCCTTTTCAATTGTAAGGAACTTAAAAAAATGAATAGGTAACATAGTAGTCAAGAAATAGCTAATATATTTCAATGAAGAAATGTGGGCATAATAGAGCAAAGTCTTTGAAAATAATAACCTAATATGGCATTGAATATCTTGACTTTTTAATTTGTAGCATGTGGTGTTTAATTGTTTAGTAATGAATTCTTTTTCTTAGTTCCATATGGTAAATATCAATGAATGTAATTTTTTTTTTGACCTGAATGATATGCCCAAGACCAACCAATAGTTCAAGGCTTAATTACCCACTTAAAATACCCTGAAGTCTTTTTTTTTTTTTTTTTTTTTTTTTTTTTTTTTTTTTTTTGGTTTTTCAAGGTAGGGTGTCACTCTGGCCCAGGCTGACCTGGAATTAACTATGTAGTCTCAGGGTGGCCTTGAACTCACGGCAATCCTCCTACCTCTGCTTCCCGAGTGCTGGGATTAAAGGCGTGCGCCACCACGCCCGGCATACCCTGAAGTCTTTAAAGGCAATTTGAACAATTCTAGAGACCAGGCTCAATACTTTTTTTTCATTTTGTGGCAAGTTTTAGTTTCAATATTAAGTCTATGAAATAACTGTCTCTCCTAAATTTATGAACCTTGTTTTCATCTGCTTATCACATCTTTCCATATGCTGATCTAGCAGGCCATTAAATTCTTATGTCCACAAAAAAAAGTGTGCCACCACACTCAGCTACTTTTTTTAAAAGAAAATCTATGCCAGAGATTGAGTCTAGAGCTTTATACATGGTAGATGAACACTCTAGCAAATAATACCCCTAGCCCTGTGGGTATAATGTTTCCTTCTAGGGAGGGTCTCACTCTAGCCCAGGCTGACCTGAAGCTCACTCTGTTTTTCTGTTTTCTTCTTTAATTCATTTTCTTTGAATTCACTGATCATTGTAAAAATTCAATCTTGGGGCTGGAGAGATGGCTTAGGGGTTAAGGCTCCTGCAAAGCCTAAGGACTCAGGTTCAATTCCTTAGTACCTACATAAGCTAGATGCATAAGGTGGTGCACGTGTCTGGAGTCTGTTTGCAATGGCCTTGGTGCACCCATTCTCTCTCTGCCTCTTTCTCTCTCTCTCTCTCAAATAAATAAATAAATAAATAAAATATTTTTTTAAAATTCATTCTTCTGACTTGTGTGCAGAACATGGCGTCACTGAGCGGTGTCTGCTGGTTGACTCGGGTGGTCACCACCCACAGTCTGGGGCATGGAGGGGTCTGAGTACTTTGCCATTGCAAATGTCACTTCCCAGAGCCAGGCTGAAAATGTGAGGGTGGAGGGGGCCTCTCCTGTGACCATGCTGCCGGGAGATGGTGTGGGCCTCAAACTCATGCATGCAGTCAAGGAGGTGTTCAAAACTGCCTGTGTCCCAGTGGAGTTCCAGGGGCATCACCCGAGTGAGGTGCAGAACATGGCCTCTGAGGAGAAGCTGGAACAGGTGCCGAGTTCTACGAAGGAGAACAAAATTGCCATCGTTGAAAAGATTCATACCCCAACGGAGGGTAAGGGGGAACTAGCTTCCTGTGACATGAGGCTGAGGTGGAAGTTGGACTTATTTGTTAATGTAGTTCACGTGGAGTCCCTTCCTGGGTACAAGACTCGGCATAATACTCTAGACCTGGTGATAAGTCAAGAGCAGACTGAAGGGGAATATAGCTCTCTGGACCATGAGAGTGCGAGGGGTGTAACTGAGTGTGTCAAGATTATCACTCAAGCCAAGTCCCAGCGGAGTGCGAAGTTTGCCTTTGACTATGCTACCAGGAAGGGGCGGAGCAAGGTCATAGCTGTCCACAAGGCCAACATCACGAAACCTGGGGATGGGTTGTTCCTGCAGTGCTGTGAGAAAGTTGCTGAACTGTTCCCCAAAAATCAAATTTGAGACAATGATAATGCATGCAGCTGGTGAAGAATCCTTACCAATTTGATGTGCTTGTGGTGCCCGATCTATATGGGAGCATTCTTGGCAATCTGGCTGCTGGCCTTGTTGGAGTTGCCGGCGTAGTTCCTGGTGAGAGCTATAGCTCAGAGTATGCAGTGTTTGAGATGGCGGCCTGGCACCCATTTGCCCCAGCAATGGGTAGCAATATAGCCAATCCCACAGCCCTGCTGCTGTCAGCGTCCAGCATGCTGTGGCCCCTCAGTCTTGAGTACCACTCCAGCATGACTGCAGATGCAGTGAAGGTGATCAAAGTTGGCAAGCTGTTGCCACCGGTGGCTGTAGGTGCGGACTCAAGACATGGGCGGCTACAGCACCACGAATGACTTCAAGCCTGTCAACGGCCACCTGCACCCCCATGGGGGCTAGAGCCCTTAACTCCCTCCAGCTTCACAAGGACCATGCTTCCTGTATATCCCTTCAGTACAGTGGACCGGGGAAGAAACAGTGAACCATAATTGCTTTTCTGAGCAGAGACTAGGTTGTCCTGGGTCTGGTTGCCTTAGGAAACTGCTGGGCGGTGGGTGTTAGGGACAGGGCCCAAGCCACAGGATGATGACAACCCCCCCCCCCCGCCCCACACACACACACAGGTTCGAACCTCTGACACGGGTGGCTATACTACTTTCCAGGACTTCACTGGAGCTGTCATTACAGCCCTGCCCACCTCTTAAATCCTGTCCACCCAACATCTGTGTAAACTGTTTTAACAATAAACATGTGCTACACCAAAAAAAAAAAAAAAAAATCATTTGTTTGAATTCCTTTTCTGGAATTTTATTCCCTTCAATCTTTGAAGCAGCTGGAGAAATTTGAACTTTAACTTTTGGAGAGATTATATTGCCTTGCTTTGACATTTTTGTAGTTCTAAATTGAGATCTGAGCATCTAAAGACCCTCATGTAAGGCCCTTTATTATGGAAAAGTTTACCTTGATGTATCCCAGGACATGCAACTGTTGTAAAGTGTAGATGTTTCCAAATGAATATTATAGTATGATTTCCCTGTTACTTTTGTTGTGGGGATTAGTGTATTTTGGCACAGTATATACAGTGTCAAAATGTGAGGATCTCATTTTCTATGAAGATTTCACAAGACTGCAACATTTTCATACAACTGATTGCTCTGGTGATGTGCAATACTGGCCCACAATACAGATGCTGGCTGGGACAGAGTGGCGCTATTTTCTGTGAGTTCCAGGGGAAAGGAAAATATAGGCTTTGTGTTTCTCAAAGACAGAAGGTCAGGTTCAATCTTCTCAAGACAGCTCCCACAATATTCACACCTCAGGAAACACAGAGCAAGTCACAAGCCACAACTCACCATGCATCTTCCAAACAAGTTGTCCACACTGCCTTTTGTTCTGCATCTTTTTCCAGGTGCCTTGGGAGACTCGGGCTCTCTTTGTGTGCCAGGGTAGCGGGGGGAATGCGTACAGCAGCAACTGCTCCATCTTCACAGACCCCCAGCAGAATCCCCTTGAGCTAATAGTCCCCAGCCAGGCACACACTGTTCCTGCCAGCCATGTTCCCACCCCCAGATGTCATTTCTGCTGTATAATCCTTAGCCAAGATAATGTGTCATAGCTATATTTTGTTTCTTTCTTTTTTCTTCTTTCTTTTGTTGTTTGTTTTGTTGGGTTTCTTTTTTCTTCTTTTTTTGTTTTTCTGATGCAGGGTCTCTCTCTAACCCAGGCTGACCTCGAATTCACTACGTAGTCTCAGGGTGGTCTTGAACACATGGCAGTCCTCCTACCTCTGCCTTCCCAGTGCTGGGATTAAAGGAGTGCACCATCACACCTGGCTGTTACAGCTATATCTCACTTAAGGTAAAACCAAGTGTGCTAGTTTGAATGTATGTCACCCATAGACTCAGGTGTTTTATTAAGTTTTCAGGGGCTGGAGAGATGGCTTAGCGGTTAATGCACCTGCCTGAGAAGCCTAAAGATCCAAGTTCAATTCCCCAGTACCCATGAAAGCTGGATGCACAGGGTAACACATGTGTCTAGAGTTTGTTTGCAGTGGCTACAGGCCCTAGTGTGTCCATTCTCTGTCTCTGCCTCCTTCTCTTGTTCTTTCTCAAATAAATAAATAAAATATTTTAAGCAGTTAGGTTTTCAGCTTCAGCAACTAGCAGGCAGACTAGCAGGGGCATGTCCCTGGAGTTGAAACTTCATTCCACCCGAAAGGTACGCAGAGAGGTTTTGAGCTCTGGCTGTGATTGCTTGTAGTGCTGGCTGTTTGGTGGTGTCTCTTTGCTTGGACTTAGGAATGCGAGCCATCTTCTTCTACCATTTGAGGGAACTTCCCCTGAATCTATAAACTTGAAATAAATATTTTCCTCCCATAAACTGTGTCTGGTTTGGATGTTCATCCCAGCATCATGGAACTGACTACAACACACAGAATTTTTATTTATTTACTTATTTATTTTAGACAGGGTCTTTCTATGGATCCCTGGCCGGCCTAGAACTTACTATGTAGACCTGATTGGCCTCAAACTTATAGCCATTCTTCCTCTGACTCCTGGGTGCTGGCATCATAGTCCTATACTACCATACCTGGCTGAGAATATGGTCTTTATTCTAGTTAGCATATGCACACAGAAATCTCCTTTTATTGATCATCATAAATTTTCACACATTCAGAAATAACCAGCAGACTTAGCCAGTGACTTGTAAGTTACCTAATTACATAAAACATTACCAAAATAAAAGAAAAAAGAATATAGTCAGAAAGCATACAAGAAGTAAGAACAACTAAATCAAAGAGTGTAAGACATGACTATGAAAACATCTGAAAAGAGACATTTGCAAGAGTGGAGACATAAATGTTCTGATACCATAAGAATCATTTTTTTAAAAAAAATATATTTTATTTGAGAGAGAGAAGTGGAGAGAGAGAAAGACAGATAGAGAATGGGCATGCCAGGGCCTCTAGCCACTGCAAACAAATTCCAGATGCATGTGCTACCTTGTGCATCTGGCTTATGTGGGTCCTGGGGAATTGAACCTAGGTCCTTTGGCTTTGTAAGCAAGCATCTTAACCACTAAGCCATCTCTCCAGCCCAAGAATCATTTTTTACAAGATGATGTAACCAAGGCTATATCCATCAGATGTACTAAAGCAAATAAAATAGTAACTCAAATAATACTGTTTTCTTACTTCTGATTAATAGAATTTTTTTTTCAAGGTAGGGTCTCACTCTAGTCCAGGCTGACCTAGAATTCACTATGTAGTCTCAGGGTGGCCTTGAACTCAAGGCGATCCTCCTGCCTCAGCCTCCCAAGTGCTGAGATTAAAGGCATGCACCACCACGCCCGGCTACAATAAAGTGTTAATAACACAAGTAGTTTATCTTTCTCATTTTATTTCTTCATATGTTTTCAATTCCTAAAGCACTATACTATCGACTGCCTTGATTGTTTCTGAAGTATTTCAAGGATATATGCTGCAATTGGCTTGAGATGTGTGTGTGTAATCTACTTTTATTTGAGAAAAATTTCTGTTATGTTAGAGGTTTTTTATTTACTATGTTAACTTGTATGATTCTTATAAAAATATTTAATACTTTACTCCAAGAAATCCCAATGTAAATAACTTAGTATACATTTTCATAATACTCTTTTTTTTTTTTTTTTTTTGAGGTAGGGTCTCTCTCTAGTCTAGGCTGATCTGGAAATCATGTAGTCTCAGACTGGCCTTGAACTCACAGTGATCCTCCTACCTTGGTCTCTCAAGTGATGGAATTAAAGGCGTGTGCCACCTTGGCTGACATAGTACTCTTAAGAATTAATTATAAATCTACAGATAGGCTTGGCTTTGATGTAAGAAACAATCAATAGAATGTGACTGAGATAAAGTATTCAGGATAATGTTTAATATGTTTAATATGTT
The DNA here is from genome assembly GCA_036346955.1 of Dipus sagitta. Lineage (NCBI taxonomy): Eukaryota > Metazoa > Chordata > Mammalia > Rodentia > Dipodidae > Dipus > Dipus sagitta. The sequence goes on along the minus strand of CM070779.1, from coordinate 85,644,903 downwards.
TCAGGAAAATATAACAGTTTGTGTTTTTTGTTTGTTTGTTTGTTTGTTTGTTTCAAGGAAGGATCTCACTCTAGTCCAGGCTGACCTGGAATTCACTATGTAATCTTAGGGTGGCCTCGAACTCACAGTGATCCCACTACCTCTGCCTCTTGAGTGCTGGCATTAAAGGTGCGTACCACCACACCCAGATTTTTGTGATTTTTTTCAATTGTCAAGTTCAGAAGGGCTTAACAACAGATAGAAGTATAAATAAAGACAAACCACCAAATAGACAAAAATGTAATTCTCAGTGTTGATGCTGAAAGCAGTGTTAAAATGTATTATTATTTGAATCATGGGAGAAAGGTAGGCTAAGGCCCACACATACAGAAATGACCCAAGCACTAAAAACAGGGTACATTTTCTTTAGGTAATTCTATAACTGCTATACAGTCCAAAAGGAACAATTCTAACAAGACAATATCTTCAAAAATAATCCATTTATATCTCCAAAATTTAACAAGCTCACCAGACTACAAAGTATGGATAAAGATAAGAAGTTGCCTTTTTCTTTCTTTCTTTTTTTTTTTTCTTTTTTGTCTGTGTACTTGGGTTTGAACCCAGGGCCTTGTACAAAGCCAGACAAGTGATCTGCCATTAAGCTATGTGCCCAGCCTTCTTTTTACTTTTAATTTTGAGATGGAATTTTACTAAGTTGTCCAGGGTGGCCTTGAGCTTTCAATGCCCCTGCCTCAGCCTCCCAAGAAGCTGGGAATAATCTATGCCACCAAGAAGCTAGGATTGGTCTATACCACAAAGCCCAGTAAATATGCCTTCTTGAAGTTGCCACATCTCTATATTGATAAAAAAAAAAAAAAAACACAGACAAAAAAGCTGGGTACAAGTTGTTTGGGATGTTGAGACATAGGGTTGCTTGACCCTAGAGTCAAAACAGAGAGCCAAAATGATTCTGAATTTCTTAAGGAAACATGTTGAGGAAGAGAATTCCCCATTTAAATTTAAATTATGCACATATTTGGTAACATTTTATGAACAATAAATGCCCAGATATAAGAACAATTTAACTTAGTAGTTTCCTCCTTAATTTATCTTTTATAGCAGACATGTTAATTTCATTTTGAACATGATATGCCAAATATCCTGAGCTTCCAGGAATGAAGTCATGTAACTCCCCAAGGAATTTCTTCATGGAATCAATTGATATATAACCTATAAAAATAAGAAAAAAACATGCACACTTGAAATCATATGCTCCAATTTTCAGTATCTAACTTATTAAAAATTTCTAAAGAACATTTTCAGAAAAGAACTTTACAAATGGTGAGAACTAAAATAAGTGAAAAGTTTCTCTATGAAATCTGATAATTAGTGAGGAATCTGCCATTCCCTCTCTGCAATCTCCTAACACTCTTCCAATGTTGTTTTTTAAATTATTTATTTGTTTAGTTTGCAGAGTAATGAGTTTCATTATAATACCTTCATACATGTATCATTTTACTTTGCTCGTGTTTGTTGCCTTTCTATCATTTTCCATCTCTTCTCCCCACTTTTGCTTTCTTAATACCTTTTAGAGCATAGATACTTGATAAGCCACTTTGACTACTGGGAGTGTGATGTCCAGATTGAGGCTGGAACATAAAAGTACCCAGACCAAATTAACTAGCTTAGATGACAATCATATAGAACAGCCCAAACAGCTCCTCTATTTGAGCAGGCAATATATTCATGCACTGCTAACATTGTGGTAATATTTTTAGTGGAAAATTAATAGTAAAACTAATATTACTGTTCAGTTAACAAAGGTTAAAGGTGTGAGTAATTTTATATTAGTAATAATCTGAAATATAAACCAGGTATGGTGGTGCACGCCTTTTAATCCCAGCACTTAGAAGGCATAGGTAGGAGGATCACCGTGAGTTCAAGGCCACTCTGAGACTACATAGTGAATTCCATGGCAGCCTGGACTTTTGTGAGACCCTACCTCAGAAAAACAAAACCAAAAACAAAATAATCTGAAATATATATGAATATCAAAAGGCTTTGCCCAATGGCAAGAACTTAAGGGTTCAATGATTTTAAGTAGTAACTTGATAGTTTATTATTTGAATGATAATATTTTATTATACTATAAATGTTTATTATTTATGCTAAAATTGAAGTCTAACTTAAAATTAAACCCTGTATTAAAAGAAATCTAGGGCTAAAGGGATATGTTGCAGTCAGGTCCTCATTGCTGGTAGAAATCACCCAACTAAGAGCAGCTTGTGGGAAAAAAGAGATTTATTTTGACTTACAGACTTGAGGGGATGGCAAGGGAAAATGATGGCATGAGCAGAGGGTGGACATCACCCCCTGGCCAACATAAGGTGGACAATAGTAACAGGAGAGTGTGCCAAACACTGGCATGGGGAAACTGGCTATAACACCCATAAGCCCGCCCCCAACAACACACTGCCTTGAGGAGGCTTTAATTTCCAATTGCTATCAGCTAGGGAGACTAGCATTCAGAATACCTAAGTTTATGAGGGATACCTGAATCAAACCACCACATTCCGCCCCTGGCCCCATAAACTGATAAACGTACATAATTTAAAATGCAATGCATTCAGTCCAACTTTAAAAGCCCCCATAGTTTTTATCAATCCCAATGATGTTCATATATCCCCATAGTCCAAGATCTTCTAACTGAGCCATAATACCAAAAAATCCCCTGCAAAAAAAAAAAAAAAAATGGCACAGAATATATACACTGCAAAAGATGGCATTGGGCATAGCAAAGAAATATTCAACCAATACAAGGTTTAAAACAACCAGGGCAAATATCAAACTCTGTAACTTCAAGTCCAACAACTCTAGCCAGTGACAAATCTCCAAGTTCAATAATTCTAACCAGCAATAAGTCTCTGGAGTTTTAATTCCACCCCTTCAGCTAGGCTATTCACTGTCCCGGAAAACTTCATCAGGGCCAGGAGCTTTCCTTAGCAGCCTTCTCGTGGTCCCAGCATCTCCACTGGGTCTCCACTGCAATCCATGGTCCATCCTCATGGCCCCCTTGGTTCTCCATGCAGGCAACCAGCAAACCTGCTTCACATGTCCATTTCCAAAACACAAGACCATGTTGCAAACTCAATAACCCTCTCTTTTCTGCGTTTCTTATACTCCACAATACAGGTGGGTGTCTATTTGTTAATCTAGGGGGGGGAATAACACAGACTTTGAAGAACAGGACACTCCTTGAGCACTCAGGCCCCTTCAAAAGAATAGACATTCTTCCTGTTGCCCCAGTGCAGGTCAACCAGCCCAATCTCAAAGGTTGCAGCTGAACAGGCAGCAGTTCACCCAAAGATTTTTCTTTCTGTGCCATATCCCTCTGCTCACACCAGTTCATTTCTGTGCAAAGCAACCCTGCACAACTTCTCAGGACACGGGCATAACAGCAAGCTTTTTACATAAACTGCCAGCCCAGTCCAAGCAAAGCTCTTTCTTACCCTCATAAGCTAAACCTCATAGTCCATAGTTCTTACTGCATTCAGGTCTTTCAACTCTGACCAGAATAATCAGTCCATCAAACTGTACTTACAGCACTGCAAGGCATCTCTTAGGCCAAGGTTTCAAATCCTTCCACATTCCTCTTGAAAATCAGCTCCAAAAGGCCAAAGCCACACTGTCAGGTGTCTAGCATCAATCCCACTCCTCAGTACCACTTTACTGTTGCAGTCAGGTTCGCATTGCTAGTAGAAATCACCCAACCAAGAGCAGCTTGTGGGAAAAAAGAGGTTTATTTTGGCTTACAGGCTCTAGGGTGAAGCTCCATGATGGCAGGGGAAAACGATGTCAAGAGCAGAGGATGGACATCACCCCCTGGCCAACATAAAGTGGACCATAGCAACAGGAAAATGTGCCAAACACTGACATAGAGAAACTGGCTATAACACCCATAAGCCCACCCCCAACAAGACACTCCCTCCAGGAGGCGTTAATTCCCAAGTCTCCATCAGCTGGGAACCTAGCATTCAGAACACCTAAGTTTGTGGGGGACATCTGAATCAAACCACCACAGATAGTAAGTTTTATCTGTGCTAAAGAACATCTCCAAACCTTGGAACCCATGGGAAGAATCAGTGAGGCAGAAGAGAATATGGCAGAAGTGATAGAAAACAGCCCTCAGCAAAAAATAAAAAATAAAAAAGGGCTGGAGAGATGGCTTAGCAGTAAGGCAATTCCCAGCGAAGCCTAAGGATCCATGTCTGACTCTCCAGGTCCCATGTTAGCCAGATGGACAAAGGTGAGGCAAGTGTGTAAGGTCACAAAGCACTCAAGGTGGTGCATGCATCTGAAGTGTGATTGCAGTGGTTGGCGGTCCTGGCGTGCCAATTCTCTCTCTCTCCTCCCTCTCTCTCTCTCTCATTAAAAAAAAATAAGTTCAGTCTATTGGGCTTGCCTCGAAAAAATAAAAAATAAAAAAGTAGAATAAAATCAAAAAGAAAATAGCCCTCAGGTCTGACCTTTAGTAGAAGGAAGGGAATCCATGATTCAGCATGCAGATGAGGGTCTTACTAATGGCCCAGCACAAGAAATTAGGATAATCAGGGAATACTCAGCATCTTAACTCCTTGAATTGGAAAAGATTTTTTAACTTTAAAAATATTATTTATTTATTTTATTTATTTAAGAGACAGAGAGAGAAAGAGAGGATGGGCACCCCAGGGCCTCCAGCCACTGCAAACGAACTCCAAACACACTCTTCACCTAGTGCATCTGGCTTACATGGGTACTGGGGAATCGAACCTGGATCCTTTGGCTTTGCCAGCAAGCGCCTTAATTGCTAAGCCATCTCTCCAGCCCAAGTTTTAACTTTCTTATTTTATTTTTTGGTTTTTCAAGGTAGGGTCTCACTCTAGCTCAGGCTGATCTGGAATTCACTATGTAGTCTCAAACTCACGCCAGTCCTCCTACCTCTGCCTCCAGAGTGCTGGTATTAAAGCTGTGTGCCACCACACGCAGCTGATTTTTAACTTTTTTGAGGCAGGGTCTTACTCTAACACAAACTGGCCTCAAACTCACAGTGATTCTCCTACCTCAGCCTCCTGAATACTGGAATTAAAGGTATGTACCACCACACCTGACTAGAAAGACTTTTAAATAAACAATGAAGAAGCCTGTCCCTTCCTGGCTTATGAGGCTGTAGGACAAGGAGGCTGATAATTCTAAGTGCTATGGAAGCAGAAAAACTGAGTAATATAACTACTTATCTCTCAAGACAAAGGCTGCATAACCTGAGGCAATATAGGGAAAATCAGTCCCTAATGCACTAGCTCAGACTAGCTGTTAGAGGTACTTGCTTGTTCAGGTCCTCATGACTATTAGGGACTTGAAGACAATAGAGGAAGGACAGGCATTAGTGAGGGAACTGGGCATGAGAGTCAGTGTTTGATGCCTAGTTCACTGGATCTGATAGAACTGAGTTCTCAGAAAAGTTAAGAAACAGGTTGAGGCCAGGTTTGGTGGCACACACCTTTATTTTTTTTTTTATTATTTTCACCACTTTTTATTTTTGTGTGTACACGTGCTTATAATCAGTGAATTTTGAGGCCAGGTTCAGGTAACTGAAGGGCCTTTACAAGTAGTTTATACTGTCTAGATCCAAGATAAGCTGCCAGCACAGTCTGAAGTAAAATAGGGAATAACATCTTTCAAAAGACAGGTTTACAAACTCTAATCCAGTAATTTAAGATGTTTCCTTTGTCTGGCAGTGAGGTTGATCCATACCTGGCTGCAAGGCCACCGTTCACAGGTATAGCCAAAAGAACAGGGTATAGGCCACCCATAACCAAGCCAACTAGTCCACTCCGTGTCATGGTACAGGTTTCACAATTCAACTCACCTGTACTCAAAGGCTAACTTACAAAACTTTGATAAGATAAAGTTGTTGTCAAAAATGGGATTACTGCCATTGGTAAGCTAGCAGCTACTCGAGCCTCTGTCACATGCAGGATGCACCAAAAAAGACTGTTTGCTATTAGGCCACAGAGAGCAGCATTAAGTCCAATGTATGTTGATCCATACTCAAATAGATTCCTTTCTGGTTCTGGAAGTTGGCTAATTTTTCTGGATATGATTTCAAAAATGGAATTCTTCTTGATAGTAGCATCTTGTTTTTGATTTTCCATCTTGAGCCTGGTGCTATGCTCCTAGCAGTTAAAGCCTCACGGTTCTCCCACGTCCGTGTTTAGTTCAACCTCCGCAGCCCTCGCCCCGGTGCCATCTTCAGTGACACGTGATTCAGCCCGGCACACACCTTTAATCCCAGCACTTGGGATGCAGAGGTAGAAGGATCACTGTGAGTTCAAGGCCACTCTGAGACTACATAGTGAACTCCAGGTAAGCCCAGGCTAGACCCTACCTCAAAAAACAAAACAAAAAAAAGGAAGAAGAGGAAGGAGGAGGAGAAGAAGAAGGAGGAGGAGGAGGAGGAAGAAGAAGAAAGAAGTTTCAAGAAAGAAGAAAGAAGGAAGAAGAAGAAATGAGACTGATTCAGAAGAGACCTCAGGACTGGACTGGGAAATAGTGGGACATGATTTTTATGAGGTAGGAGACACACTGGCAGACCTAAATGACTGTGACCTGTAAATCAGGTTTGCAAAGTGCAAAAGCAATCAAGAAAGGATGAGAGGAGGGCAAAGCAGACAAAGGGTCTGCTCTGGTCATTAAAGGGCAAATGTGGTAAGATCTGTGTAGATCCAGAGTTCCTAGAAAACTAATTAATAGAGCACTAAATGTGCTGGTGAGCTTCTGGAAGGTACTCATGGAAGAAAAGACTAAGCTTGTCCTATGGGTGAGCAGTTCTCCCCCGAGTGCAGGAGATATAAAGTATACTGGAGATGGAGATTGTTCACCCAACCTGGAACCCTTTCATCAGCCACATGTGGTCAATGGGAAGGCAACAGGACAGAGTACCGGCCCAGCGCCTGTCAGGACTGAGGGGTTGAGTACAGCATTAGACAAGGCAGGCTACAGTGCAGCCCCTGGGACTGAGCCAGGCTGAGCAGCGCAAGCCAGACCCACTGAGACCACGGGATTGCAGTGATGCACCATGACCCTGTGGCACCAGCAGTAACACAGGACAAGGCTAGATGGTTAATGAAAAAGGTCTGTGGACTGTAGAAGGCTAGATACTCTAATGTCTCTTATTCATGCCATTACCTAAAATTGTTCTTTTTGTTTATTTGTTTGTTTGTTTGTTTTGAGGCAGGGTCTCACTCCAGCCTAAGCTGACCTGAACCTCCCTCTGTAGCCCCAGACTGGCCTTGAACTCACAGTGATCCTCCTACCTCTGCCTCCCAAATGCTGGGATTAAAGGCGTGCACCACCACACCCAGCTCTCAAAAAAAATTGTTATTTTTTTTAACAGAACAATTGACAGAAGTGAAGTGATAATGTCTTTTTATAGTGTATTGGACCTTACTAACACTTCTTTCTTAGTATCTCCTTAGCCACCCAAGACCAACTAGCATTTATTTGGCATGAATAATGCTGGACCTTCAGATATCTTTGTTGGATTATCTGTTGTTGTTTTTTTTTTTTTTTAAATACCCACTCCTACATAAATATTCCATGCTGGCTTTGATTGAAAAATATTGTTCACTTGAATTTTAGAATTTACCTGTATTTGGCTCCACCCAGTCTACTAGAATACTTGCATAGCAGGCAAACCCAACATCTATGGTCACTTCCTGCTGTTACTCTAGGAGTCATTTAAGAGCCACACCTTAAGCTCCTACCCTGAAGATATATAATGTCAGATTTACACATCTAAGAATACTGCAGATAATCGGAAAACCCAAGCATCAAATTAACCCAAGATGCAAAAATCTCTACATTATAATAATAGAAATACAAAAAACCAAGACAATATAATCCCACCAAATATTATAAATCCACCAGAAGTAACCTCCAATGAGACTGATTTAGATGAAATGCCTATGAAAGATCCAAAAAGAATGATTATAACTATGTTCAAAGAAATCAAAGGAATCAAAGAAAACAAACTCCTAAAGGAGAACACAGGAAACCAATTTAATGAAATAAGGACAATACAAGAAATGAATGGACTGGGCGTGGTGGCACATGCCTTTAATCCCAGAATTTGTGAGGCAGAGGTAGGAGGATTGCTGAGAGTTTGAGGCCAACCTGAGATTACATAGTGAATTCCAAGTCAGCCTGGGCTAGAGTGAGATTCTACTTCAAAAAAAAAAAGAAAGAAAGAAAGAAAGAAAAAGAAAAAGAAAAAAGAGAGACATGAGTAAGGAAATAGAAATACTGAAGAAAAACCAATCAGAAATACTTGAAATAAAAAAACAACAGTAAGTCAAATAAAAAAAAAAACTCTATAGAAAGTCTCACCAGTAAAATGGATAAAAAGAGGACAGAATATCTAAGCTAGAAGATCAGGTAGCAGATCTAATACAGTCCAACAAAGAGAAAGACAAGCTAATAGGAAGGTATGAATGGGAATTTCAAGATATTTGGGACACTATGAAAAGATCAAACATAAGACTTTAGGAGTGCCAGGCATGGTGGCGCATGCCTTTAATCCCAGCACTCGGGAGGCAGAGGTAGGAGGATTGCCATGAGTTCGAGGCCACCCTGAGACTCCATAGTGAATTCCAGGTCAGCCTGGGCTACAGTGAGACCCTACCTCAAAAAACCAAAAAAAAAAAAAAAAAAAAGAATTCAGGAGAAGCTACTATTATTTGAATAAATGGATCTCTTATACCCATAAAATGGCTTTCTAAATATTTATTTTTATGCCCATATATTAGTCCCATTTTCATTTTCATTCAGAGAATCTTTTCTTAAAAAAATTATTTTATTTATGTATTTCTTTTTGAGGTAGGGTCTCACTCTAGCCCAGACTGCCCTGGAATTCACTATGTAGTCTCAGGGTAAACTCAAACTCACAGCAATCCTTCTACCTCTGCCTCCCAAGTGCTGGGATTAAAGGCATGTGCCATCATGGGCCGCCCTTAAATTTTATTGTTTATTTATTTGAGAGAGAGAGATAGAGAATGGGCATACCAAGGTCTTCAGCGGCTGCAAATGAACTCCAGATGCATGTGCCATCTTGTGCATCTGCTTTATGTGGATCCTGGGGACTCAAACCTGGGTCCTTTGGCTTTGCAGGCAACTGCCTTAACTGCTAAGCCATCTCTGTAGCCCCCAGAGAATCTTTGCTTTGCAGTTAGTGGTGATTACTGGGGAGACTCAAGACTTGTCAAAGCACTGACAGTAAGTGGTATTGACTGCTCAGCACTAAGTGAGACATCTCTATGACATCCAAGGCTCAAGAAACACTGTGGAATAGGACACAGAAGGACGGTAAGAGCCAGAGGATAGGGAGAAGTACAATGGAATGCTATCTTCTGAACATAAAGCGGTGGTTGCATTCATGACCTCACAGCAGCTGTCATTACCTGCATAAGACCTATCCAGTATTGGCCATAACAACATTCTATCATGGATGGTGGAAGAAGGCAAAAAGAAAACAAATACCAAAGTAAAAGAACTAATCAGAAAGAATGTGTTCAGTTGAAGTGGGATAGGGAAGAGGAGCAGGAGAAAGTAAGGGAGGGGATTATGATCAAAATATGCTATGTACATGTATGGCAATTGTCAATAGAATATTTCTAGGGCTGGAAAGATAGCTCATAGTTCAGGACACTTGCCTTTAACATCTGATGACCTGAATTTGATACCCCAGGACCCATGTAAGCTAGATGCCCAAAGCGGCACATGCATCTGGAGTTCATTTGCAGTGACTAGAGGCCCTGGCATGTCCATACTCACTCAATCTACCAATCTTTCCTTTTTTTTAATTTTTAAATTTTTTATTTTTTTCCCAATTTTTATTAACATCTTCCATGATTATAAAAAATATCCCATGGTAATACCCTCCCTCCCCCTATCAATCTTTCTATCTATCTATCATCTATCTCTCTGATTGTAAATAAATAAATATGTTTAAAACTTTTACAGTTAAGTGTGGTAGTGCACTGCTTTAATCATAGCACTCTGGAGGTTGAGGTGAGGAGGATCACTGTGAGTTTAAGGCCATGCTGAGGCTACAGAGTGAGTTCTTATGTCAACCTAGGCTAGAGTAACAGCCTACCTTGAAAAAATTTTTTTAAATTGTGTTTATTGACAACTTCAATAATTATAGACAATAAACCATGACAATTCCTTCCCCCTCCTTACTTTCCCCTTTACAACTACATTCTCCATCATATCCCTTCCCCCTCTCAATCAGTCTTTTATTTTGATGTCATCATCAAAAAAAAATTAAGGGGCTGGAGAGATGGCTTAGAAGTTAAGCGCTTGCCTGTGAAGCCTAAGGACCCCAGTTCAAGACTCGATTCCCCAGGACCCATGTTAGCCAGATGCACAAGGGGGCGCACGCATCTGGAGTTCGTTTGCAGTGGCTAGAGGCCCTGAAGCACCCATTCTCTCTCTCTATCTGCCTCTTTCTCTCTCTGTCTGTCGCTCTCAAATAAATAAATAAAAACAAACAAAATAAAATAAAATAAAAAATTTATAGGGATGGAGAGATGGCTCAGTGGTTAAAGATGCTTGCTTGCAAAGCCTGTCAGCTTCAGTTTGAAGCAGAGTTCAAATCTCTACCACACACATAAAGCCATATGTGCTCAGCAAGATACCCTGACACACATCATGCACACATGTTCAAATATATACAAGAAAGCTGACTGCTTAGCATGAGATAAGTCATTTATATCACAGCTGCCAGAGCCCAGAAAACAGTACACAAGAAGTAGTGGATTAAATATGAGCACTGCTCTCACTGCTAGCCAGAGAACCTTCTCCAAGGAGATGGTGGTAGACACTGAGGAGTTTCAAAACTCACCAAAGCAGAAAATCAGAGGCTGCTGAGAGCTCAACATTAAAACACTATAACACCCTCAGTGAAGAATGTCCTCAGTGGAGTTGGGTAGGGGAGAGGGAATATAACTTGATAGGAATATGACCATTAGGCAATATGTTCACTCAATAAAGTTATCAATTAAAAAAAAAACAGTTCTCAGTAATAGAACTTGCATGCTATAGTACCAACATGCCAGGCAAAAAAAATGTACCCACTGATATGATACAATAATGGCACAATTGTTACAGTACAACAAACTGCTTGCTAGTTATATTTAAGACACACAACACAAGAGAAAACTCACATCTGGTACTGTAAGGGCAAAAACCTGTTACTAAGGAGTTAATAGGCCACAGTGAGGAAGCAATCACTATTGTCTTGTCAAATTGGATATAATGCGCCTATCAAATTACCTCCTAAGCATTTATATTTATGCAATTGATCATTATTACTATCAGTATCAGTCCATCCTGGAAGAAGACTTCTTTTTTCAATAGGAAGTGTACTATAGAGACTCCTAACCAGTCAAGCTCTTGAGATTACATGACTGTTGCTGTGGCAATGGCCCAACACATAGCATAGATGGAGAAAAATAATTAAATATGTCTATCACTCCCTCCAAAGCGCAGGGAACATTGGGGAAGGATAGAGTAGAAAGATTTTAAGAGCCAGAGGAAGGAGTGTAGTGTTACACAGATTTTCCTTCCAAATTAAAACATTTTCTCCTAGAGAGAAGCTCATTAAGACTCAAGAAATAAAGGAAACTCAGGAAGTACAATTCATAAGTCTTAGGAAGCTCCTGAAACTTACAAGAATCACAGGTCCTTCCCCAGCATTATGTAGGCAGTAACAACTTCTTGAGAAAGCAGAATCTTAACCAGGTGAACTGCCTGCAAGTCATGCAAGGAGCTCCCGAGATGCAGTTTGTATGCTAGGATAGAATTTTTGGTGATACAGCTGCTTTTGAGTCATCCATGCTTCTGTAAGTAACCCCTCACCCACACTCCTTAAATTAAACCCAATAATCTCACTGGCCCACTAAATTAGACTTGGGTGGAATTATTTCTTTGGTCTATCACCCATGCCTTCTCTGATGTGAATAGATGTTCATGTCTTCCCAGGAAAAGTCACCCAACAGATTGTAGAGTATTGAAATAATTGTATAAATTTATGTTGAAATGTACAGAAACATAATTTGAACTAGTTTTTAAAAAGGGGAGTTTAATATGAGCTAGGAAGCCAAGGCCAAACTCTGGTGTTCTGTTTCATAATAGAGCTGCTTATATCCTATTTGCTAAACCTTGAAGGGTTAATAGCCTTCCCTGAAAACTAAAGCGAACTAAAGAGTTAATAACTATCCCTAGAGCTCACTGGGCAATAAAGAAGTCACAGAGGTATTTGGCCTCATTCAGTTTGACACCTTCCCTGAATGATGTACTCCCCTTAAACTTAGATGGCCTTGAAGAACAAGAAACCATCTGAGTATACTCCCTTAGACAATCTTGGCTGAATAAGCCTATTCTGAACAAAGACACAAAGAGCTACAATTTTCTTATCAACTGCACCTGGTACAGTCTGTTTCTTAGGATTCTCCTTATAAGTCTGAACCCCAACCTGGCTCAGTGCTTCAGTTTCCATCCCATGGGAAGGCTGCTGCCCCTCGCTGTTTCTCTCAATAAACAGTCTGTCTGTAAAGATCAAGTCCAGTGTTCTCTTTCACTTTTCTCTTACACTTTCCTTACAAACCTTATCTCAAAATGCAGCTGTTTTCAAAAACCCTTTGTCTAACTGCCCTCTGGCTTCTGAAACCTGCTTGTTATTAAAACTTTTTGCTCATGGCCTCAGTCACATAGACAGTAAACTTTATTTTTTATTTGTTTATTTATCTATTTGGGGGGGGGGTTCAAGGTAGGGTTTCACTCTAGCCCAGGCTGACCTGGAATTCACTATGTAGTCTCAGGCTAGCCTGGAACTCATGGTGATCCTTCTACCTCTCCCTCCCAAGTGCTGGAATTAAAGGTGTACATCACCATGCCCAGCTCAGACAGTAAACTTTAAACCCATCAATGATAGAAAAGATCAAAAATGCCAGGCATGGTGGCACACGCCTTTAATCCCAGCACTTAGGAGGCAGAGATTGCTATGAATTCGAGGCCGCCCTGACACTACATAGTGAATTCCAGGTCAGCCTGGACTAGAGTGAAACCCTACCTCGAAAAAAAAAAAAAAAAAGAAAGAAAGAAAGAAAGAACGAAAAGATCAGAAATGACACTAAACTATCTATAAAAGCTCTTTGTGACAGTGACTGGGTGCTCAGGCTTTGGAATTTATTCCCCTGAGTCCATGTCGACATGAATAAAACTGATTCTCCATTCTGCCTCTGGTGCCTGTTTTGTAAGCAGTACTTTTTTGTAACCAATTGAGGGATACTGTCATAGAAACCAAGGTTTTTCTCTACATTAACCTAATTCTCCTTTACTGAGGTAAGTTGGCTTTCCTTTCATGGTAGAAAATAAAGCCATTAGGCTAAGTGTATAGCTTAGTGATAGAGTGCTTGCTTAGCACTGGGTTTGATTCCCAGCAAACGTCTTCTCCTTCCGTGTGTCTGTGTGTTCATATACATGTACATATACATGTACATACATGGCCCCTTTGGTCACCTGAATAAGAATGACTTGATATACTATATATTATGTCTAAAAATCCAGAAAAGACTGTGATTAGCCCAACTCAAAGCAGGTATTCAGTCATAAAGCAACTGTTGAAGTTGTAGAACAAGCTCATGCTTTAAAAATGCCTGTTTCACTGGGCGTGGTGGCGCACGCCTTTAATCCCAGAGCTCAGGAGGCAGAGGTAACAGGATCACCATGAGTTGGGGGCCAGCCTGAGACTACATAGTGCATTTCAGGTCAGCCTGGGCTGGAGTGAGATCTTACCTCAAAACAACCAAACAAACAAAAAATGCCTATTTCTGTGTTATCCAAATGAGAGAATGAAAAGCATTCTTGGAGGACAATTTCATAGTATCTGTGGCAGCCAGTCACCTAGATGACTCTCAATGAGAACTCGCTTCCTGGTATTTACAAACATGTGTAATCCCTGACTGCTTTGTATTTGGTTTAGTCTCTGACCAGTAGTACATGAATGAAGTGATTAGGTATGTCACTTCTGAGAGAAAGATATGAAAAAGACCGTAGCTTCTATCCTGGAATCCTCTTTCTCACATTTGAAGAGAAACAAGCTATTGTTTTTTAAACAGCCCAAAGAAGAGGTCCACTTAGTGAGGAGTATTTAGCCAAAACATAGCAAGGTCTCAAGGCCTGCCTACAACCACATGACTGAGTTCTGAAGTGGACTCCCCCCGCCCCCGGAGCCAAATTGTGCCTTAGAATGACTATAGCCTTGAAGATAACTTCATTAAAAACTTATGAGAGACTCTGAAGTACTCAGCTAATATGCTCCTGGACTCTGACCCTTAGAAACTGTGAAACAGGGCTGGAGAGATTGCTTTATATTTAAGGTGTTTGCCTGCAAAGTCTAAGGACCCAGGTTCAGTTCCCCAGTACACACATAAAGCCAGATGCACATGTGTCTGGAGTTCATCCACAGTGGCTAGAGGCCCTGGTATGCCCATCTTTCTGTCTCTCTCTCTCTCAAATAAATAAATATTTTTTAAAAAGAAACTGTGAGACTGGAGGGATGGCTTAAGGGTTAAGGTGCTTGTCTGTGAAGCCTAAGGACCCAGGTTCAATTCCCTAAATCCCACGTAAGCCAGATGCACAAGGTGACACATGCATCTGGAGTTCGCTTGCAGTGGCTAGAGGCCCTGGTGTGCTCCTTCTCTCTGTCTCTCTCCTTCTCTCTTCCTCTCTCTACTAAATAAAAATAATTTTAAAAAATAAAATAAACTATGAAATAATAAATGTTCATTGTTTTACTTTTAGTTTTATTTCTGATTTTCTTTCTTTTGAGACTGGGTCTCAAGTATTCAAACTGGCCTTGAACTAGCTATGTAGCTGAGGATGACCTTGAACTTCTTGTTCCTCCTCCTACCTCCTGAGTGCTTGGATTAAACCCACACTAGGTTTATGTGGTGCTGGTAGAAAATCTCAGGACTTCCTGTATATTAAGCAAGCACTCTACCAACTAAGCTTCATTTTCAGCCCCCTGTCTGGTTTTTTTTTTTTTATTTTACTTTTGTCCTTTTAACATTTTATTTTAATTTATTTACTTATGAGAGAGAGAGAGAGAATATGTATGGGTGCACCAAGGCCTCTAGCCACTGCAAATGAACTCCAGACGCATGCATCACCATGTGCATCTGGCTTATATTGGTACTGGGGAGTTGAACCTGGCTTCTCAGACATGTGCCTTAACTGCTAAGCCAGCTCTCCAGCCCTGTTTTATTTTTTTGAGACAGCATCTCACACAGTAGTCAAACTGTTCTGGAACTCATTATATAGTACAGACTGGCCTCATACTCACAGTGATCCTCCAGTTTAGCCTTCCAAATGCTGGCATGAATCACCATGCCCAGATAAATGCCGATTGCTTTACACTAGTGGACTCTAAAACTATTTGATATATTCCACTAAATAATATAGTATGCATTACAGGTTCTTGATTTATTTATTAGAGCCTTTGGCTTGAAATTTTTCACCAGCTATGCATTTATGATTATTAGTAATTGTTTTTCTTGCTCTTTATTAATCACAAATTCAACTCTCAATCAGAACCTATTTTTTAAATTTTTATCTATTTATTTGCATGTGTATGAGCCAGGGCCTCTTGCTGCTGCAAACGAATGCCAGATGCTTGTGTCTCTCTTGGTGTCTGACTTACACTTACATAAGTGGCTTGGGAATTGAACCTGGGCCAGAAGGTTTTGCAAACAAGAACCTTTGTCCACTGAGTGATTCTCCTCTTCCCCTCTGCCTCCTCTCTCTCTCTCTCTCTCTCTCTCTCCCTATCTCTATCTCCTTTTTTGTTTTGGTCTTTTTGAGGTAGGGTTTCACTCTAGCCCAGGCTGACCTGGAATTCACTCTGTAGTTCCAGCCTGGCCTCAAACTCACAGCAATCCTCCTACTTCTGCCTTATTTTTTCTTTGTTATCAATGACCTCCCTAAACCCTACCCAGATCAAACTAATCAAATAGCTACCTCACTGATAACTATCCAAATCCCACGAGCCACTTGTCAGTTGGTTCCTGTAATTCTACACTCTCAACTTTCAGCTTCAGTTGGTTATCTTCTCTTCATGTGGTGCACATATGTAGGAAAGTAGGTAATCTACTTTAAGACATCTGTAAATCTTTAACTTACATGTAAAATTTGTCTCATATGCACATACATGTCTAGTAAACTAGAGAAAAGGGCTCAAATATCATTAAATTCTCAAAGGAAACTATGACTGGGGTTGTCTATATCACATCTATCTTTTCAAATTAGGACACTAAAGAGTAAAGTTTCAGGCTAGACAGATGGCTCAGTGATTAAAGGCACTTGATTGCAAAGCCTAAAGGCCTAGGTTTGATTCCCCAGAACCCACATAAAGCCAGATGCTAAAAGTGGTGCATGAGTCTGAAGTTCATTTGCAGTGGCAGAAGGCCCAGAAACATCATACTTACTCTCTCCTTATCTCTCAAAATCAATAAAAATGTCTTGAAGCTGGGCATGGTGGTGTACGCCTTTAATTCCAGCACTCAGGAGGCAGAGGTAGGAGGATTGCCATGAGTACAAGGCCACCCTGAGACTACATAGTGAATTTCAGGTCAGCCTGGGCTAGAGTGAAACCCTACCTCAAAAAACCAAATATATATACATATGTTTTCTTTTTTTAAAAAAAAAAAGGGTAAAGCCTAATGCCAGGCATGTATAAGGCCCTGGGTTCAAACTGTAGCACTACAAAAGAAAAGAAAAGAAAAGAAAAGAAACAAGAAGAAAAGAATCAATGCCAGAACAGAACAATAGGCCTAAGTTGGAACTGTCTCATACAAACAGGAGCATTGTTCATCCTGCTGGAAGACCACTGTTTCGCACACAAAATACGAAGCCCATGCTTGGGTTAAGTTTTGAGCATATAAATGGTATTTCTTCCATTACAATAAGACAGGAGGCTCTGTTTTTTAGGTATCTGAAGTACAATAGTTTTATTCTAACACTATTTCATTATTACTTCTCCAGCTGGGTTTACTTTAATTTTTAAGTTACCTGTTACCATGTTGTTCACTGGATAATTTTGAAGAGGGAAGTACATCTGTTTTTCTACAACCGGTGTCCTTACAGAATGCTTTTCTGCACTATAAAATGAAATGTACAGAAAGTCATATTTTAAAAAAACTTTTGGATTTATACTACAAATGAGAACTTATTCTAGACAAAATATACAATAAGTTATTGGCACCTTCTTTTCTTTTTATGAAGTAGGGTTTTACTCTTAACTCAGGCTGACTTGGAATTCATCATGTAGTCCCAGGCTAGCCTCGAACTCACAGCAATCCTCCTACCTGTGCCTCCCAAGTGCTGGCATTAAAGGCATGCGCCACCACACTCGGCTAATAGCACTTTCATAAGGTTTTAGTCTTAGTGGGTAAAAATGCTAATTGTGAATTTCCTTTGTGAAGCTATATAAGATAAGGAGCCATACAACTATCTTTGGTTTGCTTAGCCACTTCATAAATCAAATAATCACTAAGTATCCATAGAGACCTAGATCTTCTTCTCAATATCCTTGGAAGCAAATAACTCAATACTATTTTATAATTAGATAAAAGAGGCCTAGGGATATAGCTCAGTGATAGGCCAATTGCCTAGTATACATTAGGCCCTGGCCTCAAGCCCCAGACCTGCAAAAAATCAAGCTGAAATAATTAAATAAAACATATGCATATACATATTTATATATAATCTTAAATATACTAAAAGTAAAACAGACTAGACTGATTCTAGCATTTCTGTTATTCAGTATTCAAATAATAAACTCTATCTAGTATTTCCATACTTCACTATAACAAAGAAATAATACCTGGGAAATCCATGAGGTACAATAAGGGTTTTTCATTATTTAGTTATTCAAGAGAGAGAGGGAGGGAGGGACGGAGAAAATAGCTGCATCAGATACAGCTGCTGCAAACAAACTCCAGATGCATGTGCCACCTTGTGCATCTGGCTTATATGGGTCCTAGCAAATTGAACCTGGGTCCTTTGGCTTTGCAGGTAAGCGCCTTAACCACTAAGCCATCTCTCCAGCCCTACAATAAGGTTTTAAAATGATTTGAGTTAATTTTTTTAAATTTATTTATTTAAGAGTGACAGACACAGAGAGAGAGAGAGAGAGAGAGAATGGGCACGCCAGGGCCTCCAGCCACTGCAAATGAACTCCAGACTCGTGTGCCCCCTTGTGCATCTGGCTAACATGGGTCCTGGGGAATTGGGTCTCGAACCGGGGTCCTTAGGATTCACAGGCAAGTGCTTATCTGCTAAGCCATCTCTCCAGCCCAAGTTAATTTTTAAAAATATTTTATTTTTATTTATTTATTTATTTATTTTTAATTTATTTTTAATTTATTATTATTATTATTTTTTTTTTTTGGTCTTTCGAGGTAGGGTCTCACTCTAGTCCAGGCTGACCTGGAATTAACTATGGAGTCTCATGGTGGCCTCAAACTCACAGCGATCCTCCTACCTCTCCTCCCAAGTGCTGGGATTAAAGGCATGCACCACCACACCAGGCTTTATTTTTATTTATTTATTTATTTGGCAGAGAAAGAGGGAGAGAGAATGGGCACACCAGGCCTCCAGCCACTGCAAACAAACTCCAGATGTGTGTGCCCCTTGTGCATCTGGCTAACATGGGTCCTGGGGAATTGAACCTGGGTCCTTTTGGCTTTGCAGGTAAATGCCTTAAGCTCTAAGCCATCCCTCCAGTCCTTAATTTTTTTTAATTATGCTTAAGGTATGTAGTTGTATGTTATATTTTAATTTTATTTTCTTGACAATTCTACACATATAATAGTATACTTTGATCACAATCACTTTTTCTTATCCCCTTGTCCTCCCCCTTCACTGAAACCCTTGTTCATCCAAGCTAGATCTACTTTCATGCCTTTCTCTGTATGTGTAATCCACTGAATTTAATTAGGGTTGCTTGCATGAGCATGGGCAGGGAGTTATTTACCAAAGCATGGGTAACTTTTCAGTGGGCACACCTTTAACAATACCTCTGCCTCCCCTAGCAACTACTAGGATAGGGGTCTCATGACCTCACCCACCATCCATAATGAAACGTTGATGGGCCCAATATTGTGCAGGACTTGTGCAGGTAATGACAGTTGCTATGAGGTCATGAATGCAAATAGTCATGTCATGTCCAAAAGACAGTGATCCACAGCACCCCTCCCCATTCCTTGGCTCTTACATTCTTTCTGCACTCTCTTCCACACAGTTCCATGAGCCTCAGAGTGAGTGATACAGATGTATCATTTTGTATTGAGCACTCAACAGTCATTTATTCTCAGCGCTCTGATGAGTTTTGACTCTCTCCAGTAGTCACTAACAACAGCAAAAAGAAACTTCTTTGACCAAACATGAGAACAGCACTAATCTGTGGGCATAAGCATAAATATTTGGGCAATTTGATGGATATAATATATCCATTTAGCCTCACAACAATAGTAGCTTCCCTTCTAAGGTCTATAATATCCCCTGCCATGGGCTTTTGACTAGGTTTTCAGCACCAGATATGTATTCCCTCCTGTGAAGCAGGCCTCAAATCCAATCAGAGAGCAGTTGGTTATCCCCATAACTGACATGCCACTACTACACCAGTGGGCACATCTAGCCTGGCTAATTAGTTGTACAGCATATAGCATCTACTGCTAGGTAAGACTGTTGATGACTTTCCTCCCCCAATAGCCTGCTGAACACTTTCCAGCACTGACAGCTAGCAAGCAGAGAAGCTACCAGCTCAGTTCTCAGTGTCCTACAACTGAAACAAGTGGTGTCTTCAGCAGTAGAGTCTTACAATCTAGTTCTGGCAGGCAATTAAGAGCAGCGACAATAGCCTGTATTGTTTTGGCTGCTCCAGGGCCTCTCTGACCAACAATCTACTGACACTGGGATTTTCCTATAATACTCTAGCTTCTGAGAACAGCATTACCCACCAATACAAGGTACTTCTGTTCAAACTCTTTATATATATATATATATATATATATATATTGCTGGCCTCTAAAGGCCCAGGTGTGAGGCCTAGTGGAACTTCCTGAGCCTAGCTAAAGTTTGGTGATCTGCCTCTGGCCAGACATGACTCAGCAAGACGCCTAATGGCTTCTTACCTGCTACCTCCACATGGGAGTTAGAATTATCATTTCAATAGTCACAGTTTACTATTGGCCCTTACCTTTCCCCACCATCCTACAATCCCCGCCTTCACCCCCAACATTATATAGGCAACTGTTCATAGCAATAAATCGAGTTCCTGCTTCGACAAGACTCCCGACTCAGTGTGGTTTTTCTCCGGTGGCCAGGAGAGGTCTAAGTCGTCGGACGCTCATCTCCTCCTCAGCCCCTCGGGAGGAACCAGCGGGCCTGGTCCTTCCCTCGGCACTACCTGCCCCGCCGGCGGAGCCCGGCATCTGGCGCCCAACGTGGGGCTCTCGGAATCCGGCAGACTAGTGCCCCCTGAGAGACATTCGTTGAGGAGCTCAATCGGTGTACATATGCGGGTGAGCGTACCCCTATAAGTAGTCTTTATATTTAATGTGCTAAACTTTGCTTCTATAACCTGTACTTGTTGATCAACATCTCTTTGTTCTCTTTCTCTTTCCTTTCACTTTTAGTTTACAGACAAGCTACATCTGCGGCTTTTGTACAGCATGTTTACCTATCTTTTGGATCCTTGTGGTTGTATTGTACTCATGTGTATGTGGGTTGCTATTGCCCTAATTTTATGGACATTTTTCTCTCAACTTTATAATGAGGGACAGTCTAACTGTAAATCCAATCCTGCCTTAGAATCTCTGAGGGCACTCCTAAAGAGTAGAGGGCTTAATTTGACTGATAATCAGGCTCAACAGACCTGGGATTGCCTTCTCAAACTGGCGCCATGGCTGCCGAAAGGAAATCTCTTTGATTGGGACACGTGGGATAGGGTAGAGGCCCTTGTTTGTCGGGCACATGTGGAGAAGGGTCAAATACCCCCCTCAGGGGTCCTCCCTATGATCTCAGCCCTCAAGGCCTGCTTCCCTCCAAGGCCAACCAAACATAAACAAAAGACAAAAGAAAAAGATAATATACAGCCTAATCCAGCTACTCCTCCTGGAGATACAGCTTTAAAAAAACCCCAAAAGGATACATCTTTATACTCCTCACTCGATCCCTTTGAGAGTGCTCCCTGGCCTTCCGGGGGACCTCCTCCATCAACTAACCCTTTCTGGACCCCCTCGGCCCCTCCTTCATATTCGGCCGCCGAGACCCCTTCAGCCCCTCCTTCATATTCGACAGCCAAGCCGTCAAAAAATAAAGCTACTTTTTTATTTCCCATCAATCTAAATCCTGGGGGCAATCGCCCTGCTGCCTGGTATCTGTGAAAAGCTCAGGACCTTAAGGAGCTTAAAAAGGCGGTCTCAGAGGATGGACCCAACTCTCCTTGGGCTGAGACCCTATTACAGGAACTTGCCCATCAACCTTGTACAACCCAAGATTGAAAAAATCTAGTCAGGGCTGTCTTGTCAGGTCCCCTATACATTAAGTGGTGTGCCTTTTTTAGAGATAAATGCCATACACAGACAGAACAAAACCAAAATCAACAGCCCCCTGTGCCGATAACTTTTGGGATGCTCTCTGGTACCTCTGATCAATATGCTACAGACACTCAAGAGGCGGCTATACCTGACCCATATAGGGACCAGGTCAGGGCACTGGGCTTGGCGGCATGGAAAAAGCTTGATGAGGGACCCTCTAAAACTCCCCTTATGAGTATTACTCAAAAACCATCTGAGGATTTGGCTACATTTATAGATAGGGTGGAAAAAAGTCTCCAAAAAAAATTTCCCCCAGGGGCATTACGGGATCAGTTTACTAAAATGTTGGTCTGGGATGGGATGACGGCCGATCACCGCCTTGCCTGTGTGGGTCTTAAGGACAACTCCATGAGTAGATGGATTGTAGCCACCAAGGACGTTGACACTATCTCCCATCAGGCTAGGGCCATGGCTGCCGCCCTTCAGGAAAATAAACAGAGAGATTTGGCCAACACAATCTGTACATTACAGTTAAATTCTAAAAACTTGACATGTTTTGGATGCGGGGACAAGGGCCACTTTAAAAAAAAGTGCCCCAACAGGACAAAGCCTCCTCCGCGCTCTGGGGGGACGACCAACGCCCCTCACACCCTTTGCCCTAAATACAATAAAGGGTTTCATTGGGCTAAGGAATGTAAATAAAAGTTTAACATACAGGGAAAGCCTTTAAACTCCTCCAGGGGCTTCCCCCAGCCCCGTTAAATAAGGGAAAAGAGACCATCAAAGCCTATTGGACCGTCCCCCTGGTCCCCGGCCTTAGACCCAAAATTATTTTAAATATTGACAATAAAAAATTCAAACTTCTCATCAACACTGGAGCGGACCGAACGGTCCTGAGAAAGGAGGAAGTGCCCCCCTCCTGACAGCTTGTGCCCGGCCCTCCCCTACTGGGAATTGGCGGACAATCCACCTCCTGGGAGACTGCCACGTGGCTCCCTTGGACTGACCCAGGTGGGGACAGGGGGAAAGTCCACCCTCTCGTGGTGACTGGGCTCACTGCTAACTTACTGGGGCAAGACATCCTTGGAGATGCCGAGACTTTCATCACTACTGACCATAAGGCCTTTTATACTAATTTGTTAGATAAAAAAAAAATATCAACAACAGTCTAAAAAAAAAATATCATCCCAATTATAGAGATGACCCTTGCTTTGAGCAACTCAGACAAAAGTACTCCAATAAACACCCCCAATTCTAAGGGCCACTGCCCAGCCCCCCCCCCCCATTTAAAATCCAGTAGAGACCGGGGGATCCTGTATGGGTTGAACAGTGGCCTCTCCCTTCTTCTAAGTTACACCAACTCCACATACTTATTGATCAACAGTTGGAGGCCGGACATATTCGTCCCTCCACTAGTCCCTGGAACTCTCCTGTCTTTGTCATAAAAAAGCCTAATGGGTCCTGGAGATTTTTACATGATTTAAAAAAGATCAATAAACACATAATCCCCTTCGGAACTCCCCAGAGGGGACTCCCATGGATCCCAGCTATTCCCAATATATACCATATTACTATCATTGACATTAAAGATTGCTTCTTCTCTATCCCTCTCCATCCAGGAGACATAAAAAAATTTACATTCTCTGTACCTGCTGTTAATTTTTGTGGCCCAGATAGGAGATTTAAATAAACTGTCTTACCTCAGGACATGACAAATAGCCCACCCATTTGTCAATATTACCTGTCATCCATTTTCTCTTCTCTTATCAATCTCCCTGATACCCTGTTTTATATTTACATGGATGATATTATTCTTGGGTGCCTAGATTCCTCCACACTCCAGGACCTTACCCACCAATGTCTAACTATCCTACATACTCACGGCTTTAAAGTAGCTCCGAAAAAAGTTCAAACTGTGCCTCCCTTTAAGATCTTGGGCTCGATCCTTACCCTAGATACAGTTTCACCTGTTAAACCACAACTTTATATTCAGGATTCTTACACCTTGCCTCAACTCCAAAAGCTTTTGGGAGAAATTAATTAGATGAGGCCTTGGATACCCATAACTACTAAAGAGCTGTCCCCTTTATTTAACCTCCTAAAGGACCTTAACTTCTCCTCTCAGGTAATTTTGTCCCCTTGTCATCAACAAATTTTTCATAAGGTACAACAGGCTATAAATACTGTGACCCTAAAGAGGTTCAATCCTGATTTGCCCATCTCCCTCTACATTTTCTCCGAGAAAACATTATACACTACACTGTTGGCCCAAGAAGGTGAACCCATCCAATGGGTCCACCTCTCAATCGGTGGGGTCCCCAGAGTTTATTCTATAACCAACCAGGTTGCTGATTACATTATCAAGGACAGAGACACCTCTGTCCGGTTGTTTGACACAGAACCTCACCTTATTGTCACCCCCTTTAAGATAACAGATTTCACCTGGCTTCAGAAAAATAATAATAGAGTTGCTACGGCTCTCGAGGGGTTTCTAGGTAAAATTGATTGCCATTATGGCCCCCACAAATGGATGAGTTCTTTCTCCAGATTAGAATGGAAGCCCCCCAGGCTTTTTCTGTCTCAACCTAACCCTGACTTTCTTACCGTGTTTACCGATGGAGGGCATCTGGGGGCTTCCCTAGTCGTTTACCCTCCCTTAAAACAGAAAAAAAAGCCTATGCCCATAAAATCAGTCTCTCATGAGGTTGAGGGGTCAACACAATTCAAAAAACTATTTGCTGTCGTTCTAGCTTTGGACACTATTCAAGAGCCATTTAACTTATTTTCTGACAGCCTTTATGTTGTTAATTTATTACCCAACCTGGTTGAGGCCCATATTAGACTGGACTCCAACCCTATATCTCCTCTGATGATTCAAGCTCGTTCCCTACTCAAACAAAAAATTAACCCCATTTTTCTTCAACATCTCAGGGGTCATCAAAACTTACCGGGATTTCTTTCTCGAGGAAACAATTTGGCTGATAAAATGGCTTCTATGCCTCAGTGTAATACTATTACAGAAGCTACACGCTTCCACTTATTGACCCATGTCAACTGGAGAGGTCTCAAGCACAGGTTTCCACAGGTACCAGTCAAGGACCTTAAAAAAATTGTCCGGACTTGTAAGTCCTGTCAGCCCTTCCTCCAAGTACCTCCCCTTCAAACTACAGGAAACAATCCTAGAGGGCTACGCCCTAATCATCTGTGACAAATTGATGTCACACACTATTCTCCATTTGAAAAACTTAAGTATATTTTTCTTTCAGTTGATACCTTTTCCCGCGCCTGCTGGGCATCGACACATGCCGGGGAAAAATCTAAACATGCCATTAGTCATATGCTTCAATGTTTTACCACTCTTGGGCTGCCTGATCAAATTAAAACAGATAATGGCCCCTGCTTCGTAAGCAAGGCCTTTGTAGATTTTCTCCAAAACTAAAAAATCTCACATTCTACAGACATCCCATACAACCCCCGGGGCCAAGCTATCGTTAAAAGATATAATCAGACTCTCAAGTCTCAATTACAAAAACAAAAAAAAAAAATCCTTACCCCCACATGACCAACTAAAAAAGACATTATTTACCCTAAATATTTTAAACTTTTCTAAAAAAGATAAACAACTCTCCCCTTTTCAAAAACATTGGTCCTCATCCATTACCTACAGTTCTATCTGGGTAAGATGGAGGGACCCATTGACTGGGGCCTGAAGAGGGCCTGATCCACTCCTCACAACAGGGAGAGGGTTTAGATGTGTCTTCCCTCAAGATAAAAAAAAACCCATTTGGGTACCAACAAAAAACCTAAAATATTTGTCCCAACAAGAGGACACTGACAATCACTTCTCTAGGGAGTGTCCCACCCCTGAGGACTGTTCCTAAAATGGTCCTTCACCCTACTAAACTAAACAATTCCCTCCCTTGTGAAGGATTGCTGGCTTTGCCTCCAATCTGGGCCTCTCTGGCTGCTTACAGTACAGTTGCCTGTACGACCTTAAAACATTACTCAGCCACCTTCCCCATCCCCGTCCAGCTTTTCCCAATGTTTCCCCTGGAACTTACATTTGGGCCCCGCCTTCCCCTAATAATTCCAGTATAGATATGAGATACATTCATCCTTCCTTCTATACTTTTAACACAGCTGATCCCAATGCTCAATACTGCCCACCTTCTGGAATGGTTTATGTTTGTGGAGGCGGGATGGCCTATAACTTTCTGCCCACCAATTGGACAGGCCTTTGTGCCCCAGCCACCTTAATCCCAGATGTAAATATCATCCCTGGAAATGAGGCCCTCCCTATATCAGAGGGAGACCTATCTTCAACAACAACTAGATTCCCTGGCTGAGGTAGTCCCACAAAACAGGAGAGGACTAAACCTACTAACGGCCAAAAAAGGAGGCGTATGTTTGTTTTTACAAAAAAAATACTACTTTTACGCCAATAAATCAAAAATCATCCAGGACAAGATTAAGAGGCTCCAGGAAGACTTGGAGAGGTGACAGCGGGCTCTCCAGGACAACCTGCTGTGGACGGGCTTATATAACTTCTTACCCTACCTTCTGCCTCTACTTGGGCCCCTCCCCCTCCTTCTTCTCCTTTTCCTTCTCCTCACTGCCGGGCCTTGTGTAATTAATAAGATTACACAATTTATTCACCAATGACTAGAGACAATAAAACCTCATCAGGTCAAAATACAGGCTAAAAACTCAAAAATTAAGTTCCTCAGATGACCCACTGCCACCTCCTCTGCCCTCCATGTGACCAATAACGGGTAAGATCCCCATAGGGGGACAACCTAAGACAGGCCATGGGGTGGGTTCTCACCGAGCTAAACACATGGTACCCAGTAACAGATAAGATCCCCAGAGGGGGACAACCTAAGACAGGGGCCATGATAAATGCTCTGAGCTAAACACCTGGTACCCAATAACGGTTAAGACCCCCAGAGGGGGACAACCTAAGACAGGGGCCATGGTGACTAATGCTCTTACAAAAACAAAAGGGGGAGATGCTGGCCTCTAAAGGCCCAGATGTGAGGCCTAGTGGAACTTCCTGAGCCTAGCTAAAGTTTGGTGATCTGCCTCTGGCCAGACGTGACTCAGCAAGACGCCTAATGGCTTCTTACCTGCTACCTCCACATGGGAGTTAGAATTATCATTTCAATAGTCACAGTTTACTATTGGCCCTTACCTTTCCCCACCATCCTACAATCCCCGCCTTCACCCCCAACATTATATAGACAACTGTTCATAGCAATAAATCGAGTTCCTGCTTCGACAAGACTCCCGACTCAGTGTGGTTTTTCTCCGGTGGCCAGGAGAGGTCTAAGTCGTCGGACGCTCATCTCCTCCTCAGCCCCTCGGGAGGAACCAGCGGGCCTGGTCCTTCCCTCGGCACTACCTGCCCCGCCGGCGGAGCCCGGCAATATATAGACATTATTCACTTATTAATTTTTGTGTGTATGAGAGAGAGAGACTATGAATGAGAATGGAAGCTGGGGTGTGGTGGTGTACTCCTTTAATCCCAGCACTTGGGAGGCAGAGGTAGGAGGATCACTGTGAGTTCAAGGCCAGACTGGGACTACAGAGTGAATGCCAGGTCATCCTGGGCTACAGTGAGCCCCAACCTGGGTGTGGGGTGGTAAGGAGAATGAGAATGTACACAGCAAGGCCTCTTGAAGCTGAAAACAAACTCCAGGATCATACACAACTTGTGCATCTGGTTTTACATGGGTAATAGGGAATTGAACCCAGGCTGGTAGGCTTTGCAAGCCCTTTTAAAAATATTCTTATTTTTTATGGCTCTTTTCAGTTTATCGCATGAAGTTACACTAGTCCAAGTTAAAAGCAGACCCCAAATGGTTACATTATATAAGCTGTAAGGTTTTTAAACTTGTGACAAGGTATAGAAGGAACATTCTACTTGTTTCAAGGAAATCCTCACTTATGCTTCAGAGAGTCACGAGCACTTAAAAACCTTGAACCATCAGCTGGTCGACCTTAGCCAGCCCAATCTCTATTAGGAACTGGCATATGTTCTTGTGCTGGTCCCCCTGTAGCTGAATCACTTCTCCATATTCTGGATGCTCAACTACAGTACCATTGTAGGCAAATTTCTTCTTAAACACCTATACTAGTTTTTTTGTTTGTTTGTTTTTCGAAGCAGGGTCTCATTCTAGCCCAGGCTGACCTGGAATTCACTATGCAGTCTCAGGGTGGCCTTAAACTCACAGCTATCCCCCTACCTCTGCCTCCCAAGTGCTGGATTAAAGGCGTGCGCCACCATGCCTGGCTTTAGTTTCTTTTTATCGCAACCATCAGTGATCCCTTGGACAGTAGCCAGGACCTTCCTGCCGTTTCTCTATTGAATTCTTATATGATAGAGGATAGAATCCTCAGTGCCAGCAAGAAGCAGGTCATCACCCTTACTTGCATCAGCAAAGGGATCTGTTTTGATATTGTCCAGGTTTGGGTCAAGTCAGACCAGTTTCTTTTTAAAAAACAAAACAAAACTTATTTCTATTTATTTATTTGACAGAGAGAGAGAGAGAGAATGAATGGGTGTGCCAGAGCCTCTAGCCACTCCAAACTCCAGACGTGGCTAATGTGGGTCCTGGGGAATCAAACCTGGGTTCTTTGGCTTTGCAGGCAAATGCCTTAACCACTAAGCCATTGCTCCAGCCCAGACCAGTTTCTTATTAGCCCTTCTCTAACAGGTCAGACTAGGATGGCTGGCTCTGCCCCCTCACTCCCCAGGCCCAAAGCCTGGGCCTCCTGCCCTGGGCGTGCCCTCCATCTGCAGATCACATGATGTGAAACTGGGCTTTTCTTTTTCTTTTCCTTTTTTTTTTTTTTTTTTTTTTTTTTTTGGTAGGGTCTTGCTCTAGCCCATGCTGACCTGAAATTCACAATGTAGTCTCAGGCTGGCCTTGAACTCACAGAAATCCTCCTATATCAGCCTCCCAAATGCTGGGATCAAAGGTGTGTGCCACCACACCTCGCTTTTTATGTGCTTTTTTATATTTTTTAAATATTTTGAGAGAGAGAGGATGGAGGATGGAGGATGGAGGATGGAGGATGGGAGTGCCAGGACCTCTAGGCACTGCAAATGAACTCCAGACGCATGCACCATCTTGTGCATCTGGCTCATGTGGGTACTGGGGAATCAAACCTGGGTACTTGGGCTTTGCAGGCAGGCAAGCACCTTAACTGATAAGCCATCTCTCCAGCCTTTTTAATATTTTTAAATTTGCTAACAAAGAAGTAAGTTTCCCTGTGGCTTATTATGACATGTTTAGTTTTGGTTAATTCTCCCTCTACTCCCATCTTGACTTAAACCTTTCAACTGCCCCTGTAATTCATATCACAAATATTTTATCCCCTCCACTTAGGCCTCTCTGCACTACCCATGGCCCTTTCTAGCTTACCGGACTCTATAAATTCTTAGTCCAACTTACATACAAATATAAAACTTTAAGCTAGAATCACCATATCAGAGAGAACTGAGCTTGGGTTACTTCACTTTTATTTTTCAATTCATTTTCATGAAAATTTTACAATTATCTGTTCCTTTACAGCTGGATAAAATTCCATGGTGTATATGTATGACATCTTCATTACATTAATTGATGGGCATGTAGGCTGACTCCATTTCCTAACTATTATAAATAGAGCAGCAATAAACATGGCTGAGCAAGTATCTCTGTGGTAGAATGTGAATTCTTAGGATATATGCAGAGTGGTTTAATTGAGTCATATGGTAGTTCTATATTGAGCTTTTTGAGAAACCTCTACATTGATTTTCATAATGGTTGCACCAGTTTGCACTATACCCAACAGTGAATAAAGATCCCTTTCTCACAGCAGCATTTGTTGTCATTTTGATGCTAGCCATTCTGATAGAAGAGAAATCTCAATATAGTTCTAATTTATATTTCCCTGATGGCTAAGGATATTGAACATTCTTTAAAATAATTATTGTACTTTTTTTTTTTTTTTTTTTTTTTTTTTTGGTTTTTCGAGGTAGGTTCTCATTCTGGTCTAGGCTTACCCGGAATTAACTATGTAGTCTTAGGGTGGCCTCAAACTCATGGCAATCCTCCTACCTCTGCCTCCTGAGTGCTTGGATTAAAGGTGTGTGTGCCACCACACCTGGCTCATAGCCCAGTTTTTTGAATGGGTTGTTTGATTTATAGTTTCTTTAGTTTTTTTTTTTTTTTGGGGGGGGGGTTGGATCTTATTCTAGCTCAGGCTGACCTGGGATTCACTATGTAGTCTCAGGGTGGCCTCAAACTCATGGCAATCCTCCTAGCTCTGCCTCCAGAGTGCTGGGATTAAAGGCGTGCACCACCACGCCCAGCATTTCTTTAGTTCTTTTTATATTCTACTATTAGTCCTCTGTCAAGTATACAGCTAGTAAAGATTTCCCCATTCTGTAGGCCACTTTTTCATTTGCTTAACAATTTCCTTTGCTATACAAAACCTTTTATTTTCATGAAGTCCCGTTTGCTGATTATTGCCTTATTATCTGAGCAACTAGAGTCCTATTCAGACGTAATTATCTATGCCTAGATCTTGAGTTGTTTCCTCTCCTTGTTTCTGTAGCAGTTTGAATCTCAGATTTTAAAAAAAATTTTTTTATTTATTTGCAAGCAGAGAGAGAAGAGAGACAGATAGAGATAATGAGTGTGCCAGGGCCTCCAGTCACTGCAAATGAACTCCAGATGCATGCGCCTCCTTGTGCATCTGGCTTATGTGGGTCCTAGGGAATCAAGCCTCAAACCAAGGTCCTTAGGCTTCACAGGCAAGTGCTTAACCACTAAGCCATCTCTCCAGCCTTAGTGTTTTTTAATTTTAATTTAATATATATTATACTCTTTTATCCCCTCACTCTGCTCCTGTTTCCCTGGGGCCCTTCTCAGTAGTTATGGTATTCACTGTGGGGTCATGAAGGCTTTAATCAGTCCCTGTGGGGTGCAGAGGAGAACATGCCTTACTGCATTTTTACCCACTGTGGCTCTTAACTTCTGCAATATTCCCTGAACCATGGCAGGCCTGTTGGCGGTCTAATTTAGTTTTGAGTTCTCTGTACTCTGGATTTCTGCTTAGCTAGGTTTTGATTGATCACACTGTGCCTGTCACCATTGCCCTGGAGCTGGTTGTCAGAGCAGTATTCATGTTGCTGCTTCCTCGGAAATTTCTCATGGACACCAGCAAGGTGTGGTAGAGGTGGCATGTCTCATGGTGGGCAGTCAGCTATCTTTTCATCTTATGGATGGATCTTGGATCTTCTCTGGTTTCTCTGCCTTCACTGATCTTCCAGTTTGTTCACTCCCAGGCAGCCACTATAGAATAGCATCTAGCCCTGGTGCTCAACCCCAGCACTCAGCCCTGTCCCAAATGGCATCCAAGTGGGGCATTGTTCACATAGGCTGAGCTTCCCCTGGTTTGTTCCCTCCCAAGCAGCCACCGCAGGATGGCATCTAGCCAGTCTCAGGTCTTTGCTCTGTATGGATTGCTTTTGTGTATGGTGAGAGATAAGAATTTACTTTCAGCCGGGCGTGGTGGCGCACGCCTTTAATCCCAGCACTCGGGAGGCAGAGGTAGGAGGATCGCCATGAGTTTGAGGCCACCCTGAGACTCCATAGTGAATTCCAGGTCAGCCTGGGCTAGAGTGAAACCCTACCTCAAAAAACCAAAAAAAAAAAAAAAAAAAAAAAAAAAAAGAATTTACTTTCATTCTTCTACATCTAGATACCCAGATTTCCCAGAAGCATTTGTTAAAGGGGCTATTTTTTATCCAGTATTCTTGTCAAAAATCAGATGAATTGGTTCATATTTATATTTTTATTTTTCTTTCTTTTTTTTTTTGGTATGTGTGTGTGCAACAATACCATGCTGGTTTAGCTACTATGCTTCTGTAATCAGGTGTAGTAAAACATTTGACCTTACACTTTTTTTTTTTTTTTTTTGAAGCAAGGTCTCACTTTAGCCCAGGATGACCTGGAATTGACTATGTAGTCTCAGACTGGCCTTGAACTCACAGCAATCCTCCTACCTTGGCCTCTAGAATACTGGGATTAAATGTGTGTGCCACCACATTCAGCATTTAAAAAATTTATTGCTCAAGATTGCTTTGGTTATCTAAGGACTTTTGGGCTTCCAAATGAATTTTAAGAGAGTTTATTCAATTTCTGTGAAGAACAGCATTGGAATTTTGATAGACATTGTATTAAAATTGTTGATTGCTTTTGTTAAGATAGTTTTACAATATTAATTCTCCCAATCCATGAGCATAAGAGGTCTTTCCATATACTAGTGTCTTCAATTTCTCTCTTTAAATTTTTAATGTTTTCATTGGAGAATTCTTTCATTTTCTTATTTAGGTTTATTTCAGAGTATTTTTTTCTTTATCTTTTGTTGTTGTTGTTGAGGTAGGATCTTACCCTAACCCAAGCTGACCTGGAACTAACTCTGTAGTACCAGGCTGACCTTAAACTCACAGTAACCTTCCAACCTCTGCTCCCAAGTGTTGGAATTGAAAGTGCATGCCACCGTGCCTAGCTTGTTGAGAATTTTTATCAGAAAGATTGGTAATTTAAGATCTGATTTCTTACTATAAACAATTAGAGCTATACACTTCCCTCTAAAATTGCCTTCATTGAATCCCACAGGTTTAGTATATTGTTTTCATTTTATTTGTTTCCTGCATTTTTAAATTTCCTTCTTTTGTTTCTTCAATGACCCATTCATTATTCAATAGGATATTACATTGTTTAGTTTCAGATCAGTCTAGGCTAGAATAAGACTCTGCCTTACAAGGGCTGGGGAAGGCTGGAGAGACGGCTTAGTGTTTAAGGTGCATGCCGGCAAAGCCAAAGGACCCAGGGTCAATTCCCCAGGATACACGTAAGCAAGATACACAAGGTGGCACATGCATCTGGAGTTTGTTTCCAGTAGCTAGAAGCCCTAGAATGTCCATTCTCTCTCTCCCTCTCTCAAATAAATAAAATTAAAAAAAATTAAAAAATAAAATGGGTGTGGTGGCGCATGCCTTTAATCCCAGCACTCTGGAGGCAGAGGTAGGAGGATCGCTATGAGTTCAAGGCCACCCTGAGACTACATAGTGAATTCCAGGTCAGCCTGAATTAGAGTGAAACCCTACCTCGAAAAACAAAATAAATAAATAAATAAAAATTTAAAAGTACACTGATAAAAACTTATTTTAAAAAAGGGCTGGGGAGATGGCTTAGTGGTTAAAGGGACTTGTTTGTAAAGCCTGTAGGCCTGGGTTCAATTCCTCAGTACCTATATTAATCCAGATGCACAAAATGGCATGTGTACCTAGAATTCGTTTGCAGTGGCAAGAAGCTCTGGTATGCCTATGCGTATGTGCAAACACACACACACACACACACACACACACACACACACACACACACGAAAAACAAAGCAGGAAAGCACCCAGGAAAATCATATAATGGAATACTATGTAGTACAATATGAAAAAAATTCTATTGTAACATGGAATGATCTCCAAGATAAGTTATACAATAAAAAATACAAGGTACAGGGCTGGAGAGATGGCTTAGTGGTTAAGGAACTTGCCTGCAAAGCCTAAGGACTCATGTTCAACTCTCCAGGACCCAGATGCACAAGGTAACACAAGCATGCAAGGTTGCACATGTGCACAAGGGGTGCATGCAGCTGGAGTTTGATTTCAGTGGCTGAAGGACCTGGCCAATTCTCTCACACACACACATAAAAAATAAAAACAGCTAGTCTGTTGGGCTTGCCTCAAAAAAAAGTAATTAAAAATGCAAGGTACAGAACAGTATTAACAGTTAAAAGTGGGGGAAAGGAAGTTAACTTAGAGCCAAGTGCAATGACACATGCCTGTTAGAGCCTAAAACTGTTCAAAGCAAGGTAGCCTGGACTAAATTGTGATACTCTAAGAGAAAAAAATATTCAATAAATTTTCAAATACATGTGTATGTATATACGAAACTAATAGTTACTTTCCTCTGGGAGGGGAACTGACTCTCAGCCAACATATTTTAAGTATTCCCTTTTTCATATCTGGGAGTTCAAACCACACAAATGCATTTCCCACTAAAAATTAAAATAGGCATGTACAAAAGGAAAAAAGAAGGTATGGTAGCCCTCTTTATAGCCTGGAAAAAATGACAGATCTTGTGGCTGTTTGGGACATTAAGTGATGGAGTTCACAACATTGAATTTGAACATGGGACCACATCAGACAAATGAGTAATATACGTAGATGGGAAGGAAAAGATAACAAAGGAATGGATGTTTAAATTAGTGGGCAAAGAAACCTGCGTTGGAGCTGCAAAGACAAAAGCAACCATAAATATAGATATAATAAATGACTGCTTATGAATATACACTGGAAATCAATGGGAAAAGCCTCAAACAACATATGGAGAGCAGATCAAAAACTACCAATACATGGATATTGCACTTGGATGGTGAAGACTTTAGAGTTGTGTCGGAAAAAGACACTATGGATGTGTGGTGCAATGGTAAAACAAGTGAGTTTGTAGATGATGAGATGGAAACACACTTCAATGTTGGAAACTGTGACTGTTTCATAAAAGCTGTCAGCAGTGGGAAGCGAAAAGAAGGAACTATTCATACTCTTATTATGGATAAGGTAATCCCAGAGATTACCAAATGACATTCTATTGATGAATTTTAAACTGAAGAAGTAAACATCAATACTTTCAAATTATTTTGGTAATTAATGTGTTTGTTATGTACATATTGCTATGCTTAATCTGCGTTTTTAAATTTCCTTTTTGTTGTTGTTACTTGAAACTAATATCCCAACAGTCAAGAAAACCATGTTGAATCATAAAAACTACAATTTATTTTCTTAATTTTGTGTTTATTTTTATTTATTTATTTGAGAGCGACAAACAGAGAAAGAGGCAGAGAGAGTGAGTGGGCGCGCCAGGGCCTCCACAGCCACTGCAAATGAACTCCAGATGCGTGCATCACCTTGTGCATCTGGCTAACGTGGGTCCTGGGGAAACGAGCCTCAAACCAGGGTCCTTAGGCTTCACAGGCAAGTGCTTAACCACAAAGCCATCTCTCCAGCCCACAATTTATTTTTTAAATGATGTAAAATGTTTTAAATTCAAATAGAAAAAAAGATGGACCAAAATCACTGTCTTGT
Source organism: Dipus sagitta (assembly GCA_036346955.1). Lineage (NCBI taxonomy): Eukaryota > Metazoa > Chordata > Mammalia > Rodentia > Dipodidae > Dipus > Dipus sagitta. Next base: position 85,610,028 of record CM070779.1, on the reverse strand, counting down.
AACAGTACCCTTTACTGTAGTAAATACTAAGATGAAATTGGAGCTGCTAGATATGTGCTCCTTTAAAAAATAAAATAAAATAATGGGCTGGAGAGATGGTTTAGCGGGTAAGGCACTTGTCTGCAAAGCCAAAGGACCCAGGTTCAATTCCCCAGGACCCACATAAGCCAGATGCACAAGGGGGCACACACATCTGGAGTTCATTTGCAGTGGCTGGAGGCCCCGGCAGGCCCATTCTCTCTATTTCTGTCTCTCAAATAAATATTTTAAAAAATAAAAATAAAAAATAGAAAAATAGTAGGCACAAATAGTTAAGAAAAAAAATTGGAGTGGGGAACTGTGATAGTTTGAATGTATGTCCCTCAAGAGACTCAAATGTTTTATTAAGCTTGTAACTTGAGCCAGGCGTGGTAGTGCACACCTTTAGACACAGCACTTGGGAATCAGAAGTAGGAAGTTCACTGTAAGTTGGAGGCCACCCTGAGACTACACAGTGAATTCCAGGTCAGCCTGAGCTAGAGTGAGACCCTACCTTGAAAAACCTAATGAAATGAAAGTATTTTTTTAAAAACTTGTATTTCCACCTGCATGCCTGGAAGATGTCACTGGGGCAGATCTAATTTCTAGCCTAAAGTATACAGAGCAAGTGAGCTCTGCCTGGATTCCCTGAGGTTTGATACTTGCTTGTGGTGCTGGTGGTGGGTTTTCTCTGTATGGATCTATGAAAGGGGCCAGCTTCTTCCACCATTATGTAACTTCCCCTGGAACTGTAAGCCTGAAATAAATCCCATTCCTCACATAAACTGTGTCTGTTTTGGAGGGTCAATGCAGCAGTGTGGAGCAGACTATAACAGGTACTATAGGATCTCACTATGTAGCCCATGCTGGCCTCAAACATGATCCTCATGCTTTTTAGCTTCTCAGGCCATGTACACCTGGCCCAGAAAAAATTTTTTTTCAGACAGGGTCTTACTAAATAGCCCTGACTGGCCCAGAACTCACCATGTCATTCATGCTGGCCTCAAACTCACAGTGATCCTACAACCTCTGCCTCCTAAATGCTTGGATTACAAGCATGTGCCACCAGAGCAGCTAAAAAAATTTTTTCAAGGTAGGAACTCATTCTATCCCAGGCTAACCTGGAACTCACCCTGTAGTCCTAGGATGGCCTCAATCTTAGTGACCCTCCTACCTTTGCCTCCTGAGTGCTGCGGTTAAAAGGTGTGCAACACCACGCCTGGATAAAATACTTTTTTTCTGTCTCCCATAGACGCAGGTGTTCTATTAAAACTGAGTCTGCAGCTTCAGCACATTACAGGCAGACCCCTGCTATGAAGAGGGAGATGCAGGGGGCGGGGGGATCACTGGGGCGGATTTGAGTTCCAGCCTTAATATATGTAGAGAGGTTTTTGAGCTCTGGCTGCATTTGCTTGTGGTGCTGGTTGTTTGGTGGTCTCTGTGCTTGGATTTCTGAATGGGAACCAGCTTCTTCTGCCATTTGATGGAACTTCTTGTATCTCTAAGGTTGAAAGAAATCCCTTCCTTCCTATAAACTGTGTCTGGTTTGGATGTTCATCCCAGCAATGTGGAACTGTCTACAGCAACACTGCAGTAATATTTATAGGAATTGTTATAGTTTAACTTTACTTTAATGTATTTCTTTATTGATAGCTTCCTTACAGACAATAAACCATAATAACTCCCTCCCCTCCCACACATTCCCCTTCACAAATCCATACTACATCATATCCCCTCCCTCTCTCCATTACTCTCTCTCTAATTTTGATATCATCTTTTCCTTCTACTCTGAGAGTCTTGTGAAGGTAGTGCTAGGCACTGCGAGGTCATGGGTTTCAAGGCCAGTTTCTGTCTGGATGGCTGCACTGTAATCAGTCTGACCCTTCCTTTGGCTCTTACATTCTTTCCACCACCTCTTCCGCAATGGACCCTGAGCCTTAGAAGGTGCAATAGAGATGTTTCAGTGCTAAACATTCCCCCATCACATCTTCTATGCACTATGGTGCCTTTTGAGTGATCCCAGTGGTCACCGCCATTTGAAAGAAGCTTCTCTAACCAAAAATGAGAATAGCATTAATGAACATTAAGTAATGTGCTTACAGGGCAGTCTGGTGGGCATAATATATGCATCTAGCCAGACAAGAGCAGGCATTACACTCCTAATGCTCATGACCTCCCCCACCATAGACCTTTGATTAGGTTTTCAGTACCATGCATGTATTTCCTCCCACAGAACAGATCTCCAGTCCCAATTACAGTGCAGATGGTTTCCCCCATAACAGACATGCCACTACTGCACCCATTGGCTCATTGAGGCTTGCACTGTCCATTGTTTTCACCACTGATGGCTTCTGTCTACCATAAGGCTGCATGCAGTGCAACTTTTTCCACCTTTCTGTTAGCTGGTCTACAGGGAGGAGGTTTTCAGCTCAGCTCCAGTATGATTTCTCAGTGACCCTGCAGGCCAGGCATGTGGAGTCTTCAGCAACAGGGTCTTATAATCTATTCCTGGAGGGAATCCAAGAGCCCTGGCAGTACCCTACTATAGTGTTGGGGCATCAGGGACCTCCTTAGTCAACAACTCATTGGAATGTATCCAATCTCTGGCACTGAAAATTTCTACTAACAGTCTTTGGCTTCTGGGTGTGCCATTATCTAAAAAAGTAGGTTTCCATATGGATAATTCACAATATCCTGAGTTTTGATTAACCCTCCCTCCACCCTTCTTTGACTCAATCTCTTCCCCTGACCTTGCTTAAACCATTTCACCCACAGTAATCTGTTTGTATACTTACATATATACAGTACCAACCCCTTAAGTCCACCCCTCTCTTCCCTCCCTTATGGCCCTTTTCTAGCTTACTAGCCTCTGCTACTGACTTTTACTCCAACTCACACACAAGTCTGAACATTTGTAACTAGGATCCACATATGAGAGAAAACATGAGATGTTTGGCTTTCTGGGCCTGGGTTACCTCACTTAGTATGATCCTTTCCAAATCCATTCATTTCCCTGCAAATTTCATTTTTCTTTACCACTGAATTGAATTCAACTATATAAATGTGCCACATTCATCAGTTGAGGGATATCTAGGCTGGTTCCATTTCCTAGCTACTGCGAAAATAGCAGCAATAAACTTGGTAGTGAGAAGAGTCCTTGGATATATTCCTAGGAGTGGTATATCTGGGTCATATGGTAAATTTTTAGATGTCTCAAGAACCTCCACACTGATTTCCACAGTGGTTGTACCAGTTACATTCCCACCAACAGTGGAGTAGGGTTCCTCTGTTTCCATATCCTCAACATTTGTCAGTTTTCTTGATGATAGCCATTCTGACAAGAGATGGAATCTCAAAGTAGTTTTAATTTGCATTTCCCTGATGGTTAAGCATGCAGACCATTTTTTAAGATAATTATGTCATATTTCTTCTTTTGAGAACTCTCTATTTAGTTCCTTGGCCTACTTTTAATTGGGTTGTTTGATTTCTGATTTAGTTTTCTGAGTTCTTTGTATATCCTAGATATTAATCCTCTTCAGATATATAGCTGGTAAAGATTTTCTCCCATTCTGTGGGTTGCCTCTTTGCTCTACTAACAGTGTCCTTTGCTGCACAAGCTTTGCAATTTCATGAGGTCCCATTCATTTATTAGTGGTTTTATGTCCTGAGCAACCAGGGTTATATCCAAAAAGCCATTGTCTATGCCATTATGTTGAAGGGATTCCCCTACTTTTTCCTCTAGCAGTTTCAGAGTTTCAGGTCTGATAGTATTTGATCCATTTGGACTTGATTGTGCATGGAAAGAGATAAGGATCTATTTTCATCCTTCTACATATAGATACCCATTTTTTCCCAGCACCATTTGTTAAAGAGACTGTCTTTCCTCTGATGAATATTTTTGGCATTGTTGTCAAAACTTAGATGGCTATACCTGTGTAGATTTACATTTGTGTCCTTTATTCTGTTTCATTGATCTATGTGTCTGCATTTATGCCAATGCCATGCTGTTTTTGTTACTGTAATATAGCTTAAAATCAGATGTGGTGGTCCCATCAGCCTTATTTTTGTTGCCCAAAATTATTTTGGCTAGTCGAGTTTTTTTTGTGCTTCAAAATGAATTTTAAGATTTTTTCTATTTCTGTGAAGAATGCCCTTGGAAATTTTGATGGTGATTGCATTAAGTGTATAGATTGCTTTTGATAAGATTGACATTTTCACAATATTGGTTCTTCCAACCCAAGAACATGGGATATCTTTCCATTTCCTAGTATCTTCCACAATTTATCGCAAGTGTTTTAAAATTTTCATTATAGAGATCCTTCACTTCCTTGGTTAGGTTTATCCCAAGGTGTTTTTTTTATGCAATTGTGAATGGGAGTGATTTCCTGATTTCAGCCTCAGCATGTTTGTTGTTAGCATATAGGAAGGCTACTAATTTCTGTGTGCATTTTGTATCCAGCTATGTTGCTAAAAGTATTTATCAGCTCAAACAGTTTGCTGGTAGTCTTTAGGGTCCTGTATATATTGAATCATATAATCTAAAATCATTTGGCATCTTCCTTTCCAATTTGTATCTCTTTTATGTGTGTCTCTTGTCTTATTGCTATAGATGACTTCTAGTACTATATTAAAAATGGGGACAGTGGACACCCTTGCTTTGTTCCTGATTTTAGTGGAAAAACTGCAAGTTTTTCCTCATTTAGTATTCATTATGTTGGCTGTGGGTTTGTCATAAATAGCCTTTATTATGTTGAGATATGTTCCTTCTATTCCCAGTTTCTTTAGGACTTTTACCATGAAGGGTTGTTGGATTTTGTCAAATGCCTTTTCTGCATCTTTTGAGATGATCATGTTATTTTTGTTCTCTGGTCCATTTATATAGTTTACTTACATATATTGATTTGATTATGTTGAACCATCCCTGCATTTATGGGATAAAGCCTACCTGGTCGGGGTGTATGACTTTTTCGATGTATTCGTATATTCCGTTGGCCAGCATTTTGTTGAGAATTTTTGTATCTATGTTCATAAAGGAAATTGGCCTGTAATTTTTGTTTTTTGTTCTGTCTTTGGTATCAGGGTAATGGTGGCTTCATAGGAGTATGGTAGTATTCCTTCCTTTTCTATTTTATGGAAAAGTTTTAGAAACATTGGTGTTAGTTCTTCCATGAAGGTCTGGTAAAATTCACCACTGAATCCATCTGGGCCTGGACTTTTTTTAGTTGGAAGACTTTTTATAAATGCTTGGATTTCCATACTTGTTAAAGGTCTATTTAAATGGTTTATCACATCTTAATTTTGATAGGTCACATAAATCTTACCTAGAAGTCGATAAAATATTCTTTTCAGGATTAATGTGTTTGAGCTTTGCTTTTCAAGGCATTACGATATACAAATAGGGCTGGGTAGAGGACTCAATGCTAAACCACTTGCTTTGCAAGTACAAAGAATTGGGTTTGGATCCTCAGCACTCATTTAAAATACCAGGCATGGTAGCACATGCATATAATCCCAATACTGGGACTGGGAGGAAACAGGAAGGTCTCCCAGGCCTGTGGTCTAGCTAGTCTAGCTGAATCTGTGAACTGTGGGCTCAGTGACAGACCATGTCTCAAAAATAAGGTAGACAGCAATAGAGGAAGAAACTTGACATCAACTTCCGGCCTCTACATGTGTTGCAGTCAGGTTCAGGTTCACATTGCTGGTAGAAATCACCCAACCAAGAGCAGCTTCTGGGAAAGAGGTTTATTTTGGCTTACGGGCTTGAAGGGAAGCTCCATGATGGCAGGGAAAATGATGGCATGAGCAAAGGGTGGACATTACCCCTGGCCAACATAAGGAGGACAATAGCAACAGGAGAGTGTGCCAAACACTGGCATGGGGAAACTGGCTATAACACCCACAAGCCCACTTCCAACAATACAATACAATGAATCTAACATTCAGAACAACTTAAGTTTATGGGGGACACCTGAATCAAACCACCACATTCTGCCCCTGATCCCCATAAATTGATAACTATACATGATATAAAATACAATGCATTCAGTATGGCTTTTAAGAGTCCCCATAGTTTTTATCAATTCCAATGATGTTCATACATTCCCACAGTCCAAGATCTTTTAACTGAACCATAATACCAAAAAACCCATAATGGCATAGAATAAACATTCACACTGCAAAAGATAATATTGGGCATAGCAAAGAAATATTCAACCAATACATGATTTAAACAGGGCAAATACCAAACTCTGTAGCTCCAAGTCCAACAACTCTAGTTAGTGATAAATCTCCCAGTTCGATAACTCTAACGCAACACATCTCTGGCATTCCAATTCCGCCCCTCGAGCTAGGCTACTCACAGTCCTGTAAAACTTCATCGGGCCTGGCAGCTTTCCTTAGCAGCCATGTCGTGGTCCCAGCATCTCCACTCCATTGGGTCTTCGCTGCAATCCAATGGTTCATCCTTATGGCCCCATGGGAGTCTCCATGCAGGCGTCCAGCAAACCTGCTTCACACTGCCCATGGCCATTTCCAAAACACAAGACCGTGCTGCAAACTCAATGACCCTCTCTTTCCTGCATTTCTTATACTCCACAATACCAGGTAGGGTGCCAATTTGTTAATCCAGAAGGAAATAAAGCAGATGTTGAAGAACAGGACATTCTTTGAGCACTCAGGCCCCTTCAAGAGAGTCTACATTCTTCCTGTTGCCCCAAAGCAGGTCAGCTGGCCCAGCCAGATTTTTCTTTCTGTGCCATATCCCTCTGCTCACACCAATCCATTTCTACGCAAAGCAACCCTGCACAACTTCTCAGGACACGGGCATAACAGCAAGCTTTTCACATAAACTGCCAGTCCAGTCCAAGCAAAGCTCTTTCTCACCCTCATAAGCTAAACCTCACAGTCCATAGTTCTTACTGCATTCAGGTCTTTCAACTCTGACCAGAATAGCCCATCAAACTGTACTTACAGCACTGCAAGGCATCTCTTAGGCTAAGGTTTCAAATCCTTCCACATTCCTCTTGAAAATCAGCTCCAAAAGCCCAGAGCCACACAGTCAGGTGTCTAGTGGCAATCCCACTCCTTGGTACCACTTTACTGCCGCAGTCAGGTTTGCGCTGCTGGTAGAAATCACCCAACCAAGAGAATCTTCTGGGAAAAAGAGGTTTATTTTGGGTTAGAGGCTCAAGGGGAAGCTCCACGATGGCAGGGGAAAACATTGGCATGAGCAGAGAGTGGACATCACTTCCTGGCCAACATAAGGTGGATAACAGCAACAGAAGAGTGTGCCAAACACTGGCATGGAGAAACTGGCTAGAATACCCATAAGCCCATCCCCAACAATACACTCCATCCATGAGGCTTTAATTCCCAAATCTCCATCGGCTGGGAACCTAGCATTCAGAACACCTAAGTTTATGGGGGACACCTGAATCAAACCACCACAATATGCAGGCATACACAAGTGCACTTGCACTTACATACATGTGTACTTATATATATACAAAAACATATACAGAGGGAAGGCAGCAGCACCTGCAGATGGTCCCTGGAAGGAGTGAGCTGTGCTATGCGGCTACTGCTGCCTCTAATGCTGCCACTGCCTCTGTCTCCATCCCTGCCACTACAGCTGCCTCTAATGCTGCCACTGCCTCCATCACAGGGACCCACACTCTGCTCTCTGTGCTCTCCATGGCAGCTGTGGTGGGTGACCAGGGCCAAGGCTATAGGCCCCGGTGGCTCGGGCTGCAAATAAGGACTCTTGAGGACTTCTGCACTTCCAAAGGTTTTTCTCAATGCTGGGGGACGGGGGGGCTGAGAGGCTGAGGGTACTTAGTAAGGGACTCATAATCATTATCATCACTGCACTGCCCTCTCATGAATTGCTGCTCTGCAGCACTCACTGGGACAATCCTGGTGTCCCACCTCAGGGAATGAGTCTTCTTCCCAAACAACTCAGAGAAAAATATCTCCTCTTTGCATTGGTATCTTCCTGGGAGGGCAACTGATTTTTTGGAGGGAGGGGGAGTCATTTTTGGTATAACTCTTCCCTTGTTAAGTCCAAAGATTTCTGGAACATGTATGACCTATTCACAGCTAGAGAGATAGAAAATGTTTTGAGAAAAGTGTTACCATGTTGGGTAGGATTCTTTTTATCAGCAGAACTAAATGGAGAAAATAGCTCTGGCAAGAAGAATGCCTTGTCGTTAGTAGGCCCATCCTCAAAAGTCATTGGTTTCTTACTATATTCTTTTTCACTGGAACTTTCCATCTGTGAGTCTACTGGCATTGAGAGGGATACCTCCTGTGCAGTGGTGGGCTTCTCTTTCAGTGCAGAGGGCTTCCTTGGGAATTCATTTTTAGCTGTAGGCTCCTTCCCAAGTGACACTGACTTGGTCCACAACAACTTTTTGTCTTTACCAATTGTTTTCTACCACTCTGACTGTTCTGACAGGAGCGCACTGCCTGAGTAGTGACCTGTAAACATAGTTTTCTTTTCCAAAGGACAGTGACTCCTTTGTGAGTGACTACTTTCCTGAAATGATTGTTTGTAATCATTTTGCAAGTGTATGGGCATTGTTGAGTATTCTGCTGCTTCTGTAAGGTTAGACTTAGTGGTGGCATTTGCCTTATCCATCCACACCTTTTCTTGGGGGGGGGGGCAAGGTAGGATCTCACTCTAGCTCAGGCTGATCTGGAATTCACTATGTAGTATCAGGGTGGCCTTGAACTCATGGTGATCCTCCTACCTCTGCCTCCCAAGTGCTGGGAATAAAGGCATGTGCCACCACACCCAGCATGACACAACACATCTTAAAAGCTGAAAATGTGGTTTCTCCTCAGTGGGAGGCTTTTGCAGGGCCAAGGGTTTCTTCAAAGTTGACACTTCTACCTGAGTGAGATGCTTCTTTTGAAAATAAAAAAATAGAAGAGGACTCCTTATTGTTAGGGTTTTTAATGGACAATGACTTCTTAATAATGACTCATCTTTATCGGTGACTGGCTGAACTACTTGTGGCCTATCACCAAATATTTTCCCTTGAATGGTGTATTGTTGTTGATTCATGGTGGATGCTGCTTCCTCCGCAACACCCTATTTCTTAGAAGCTACCTGAAAAAATGACTCCTTTTCAGTGGGAAGTTTGTGTTTCATGGGCTTCTTCAAAGTGGACACTTCCAACTAAGTGGTATACTTCTCTTGCAATGCAGATGGACAATCAGAAGGGGACTCCTTTTAGTGGTAGGCTTCTCAAAGGACAATGCTTTACAGGTGATTCTCTTAGTTCCTACTGGCCTATAGTAGAACCTTGTTGAGTGTTAGGCTGCTGCTTCTGTAAAGTTAAAGACTTCTTCATGCAGGAAGGCTTCTCCATGATACCCTGCTTCTTAAAAAGTCGAAACCACTCAAAAGTGTTACTCCATCTGGGTGGAAGGTTTTTCAGGACCTTTGTGATAGATTTCTTAAATGACTCTGTGAGTGACTTGTCTTCAGAGGCAACTAAATTAACTATTACTGACCCAACATGAGAGATCTTCCCTTGAGTGTTACAGTCCTTTAAAAAAAATATAATGGCTTCTTCGTGAGAGTTATTTCCATGGTACTATTCTCATCCTTATAAACAATTGGATCCACAAAAAAAAAATCATCTTGGTGATTTATAGTTTTTGGCGATTTGCATAGATCCTCCAAGAAGTTCACCTGCCCTTTAGTAGTGCACATCTCTTGAAATGAGGATGACTTCCTTAATGAAGATTCCTCTTCGTGGTACAATTCTTCTTAAAGAATGGTGGTTTTCTGGGCTGGAGAGATGGCTTAGAGGTTAGGATGCATGCTTGTGAAGCCTAAGGACCCAGGTTCGATTCTCCAGGTCCCACGTAAGCCAGATGTACAAGGTGGCACATGCATCTGGAGTTCATTTGCAGTGGCTAGAGTCCCTGGCATGCCCATTCTCTCTTCTCTTTCTCTGTCTCAAATAAAAATAAAAATAATTAATAAAAAAATGGGGCTGGAGAGATGGCTTAGCGGTTAAGTGCTTGCCTGTGAAGCCTAAGGACTCCAGTTCAAGGCTCGATTCCCCAAGACCCACATAAGCCACAAGGTGGCACATGCATCTGGAGTTCATTTGCAGTGCCTGAAGGCCCTGGTGCGCCTATATTCATTCATTCATTCATTTTCTCTCTCTCTCTCTCTCTCTCTCCCTCTCCCCCTCTCTCTCCCCCTCCCTCCCTCCCTCTTACTCTCTTCCAGAAGGAACTGTTCCCCTAAGTAGTACAAGTCTCTCCCTGATTAGTGGATTGTGGGGAGAATTGCCTTATCAGTGGTACGCATATCAAAATCAATCAGTTCAAGATAGATGGGAGTTTTCTCAGCCAAGTTCAAGTTACCTATGTTTCTCTATTTGCCAAGACACTAACTACTGGGGAAATTGAGTCTTAAGGTAAAGGTTACTTATTAGTGTTTAACTTCCAAAAATAAGGTTATAATACCTAAGAACATAGCTCCTGTTTTATTTATGCTAATTCTATCAAGTGGTTGTCACTAGCTTTAATAATTTAAGGTCAAGTGATTTAATTTCAATCATTGTAACTTCTATCCTCCTGTTAGATAAAATATGTTGGGATAGCTTGCCTAAGCTTTATTAATTTTTTTTGTTCATTTTTATTTATTTGTTTGAGAGTGACAGACAGAGAGAGAAAGAGGCAGATAGAGAGAGAATGGGCACGCCAGGGCTTCCAGCCACTGCAAACGAACTCCAGATGTGTGTGCCCCTTTGTGCATCTGGCTAACACGGGTCCTGGGGAAGTGAGCCTTGAACTGGGGTCCTTAGGCTTCACAGGCAAGTGCTTAACCGCTAAGCCATCTCTCCAGCCCAGCTTTATTAATTTTAAGTCATGGGTAAAACAAAATTGCTTTATGTTAATAAAACTTCTAGTATAGGGCTCGAGGGATGGGTTAGTGGTTAAGGCATTTGCCTGCAAAGCCAAAGGAGCCAGGTTCAATTCCCCAGGACCCACATTAGCCAGATGCACAAGGGGGCACACACATCTGGAGTTCGTTTGCAGTGACTGGAGGCCCTGGCGCACCCATTCTCTCTCTCTCTCTCCCCCTCCCTCCTACCCTCCCTCCCCTTCTTTCTCTATCAAATAAATAAATATATAAAAATAAAAATTTAAAATATTTCTAGTATGTCAGATAATTGCTATCCAAGATTAGGCTAAAAGCATTGGTTGTAAAGCAATGTTTTCCCTTTCTATTTTTTTTTTTTTAAATGAGAGAAGGTGGAGGGGAACAGAACTGGTGCACCAGGGCCTCTGACCACTGCAACTGAGCTCCAGATGTGTGCCAACCCTCATTGTACACATGTGCAACCTTGCATGCTTGCACCACTGTGTGTCTGGCTTATGTGGGACCTAGAGAGTAGAACATGTATCCCTAGGCTTCGCAGGCAAGCACGTTAACTGCTAAGCCATCTCTTCAGCCCAGTGTTTTCTCTTTAAAAACTGATTTGTATTAGCACTTGGCTGTTTTAGTTTAGCAATAACCAGGTTCTACTCTATTATGTGTAATCAAATAGCTTTAACCAAGATTTAAAAAAAATAACTCTCAGTTCTGGTATCTCAAGTTCATTCCACATTAATAAATTAACTCATAAGACATTATATTCCCTGCTGCAGGATACAGCTTCATGCTCAAACAAATGGTCTTCATTAGAGAAGAATAATTTTAAACACTGCTGTTCTGTTTCCAGCCTTCCCCGGGTAACTGGTACCCACACAGGTATCTAGACTGATCAAAGATGTTTTCAAACAAAGGTGCCAAAACTTTATGCTGTCTTGTATTTTCCTGACAGTTTCTAGGTTAATTAATTGGTTTAGATTTACTCATTAAAAATATTGTTTTTACGACTGACAACATGTTCTGCCAGTACTTACAGCTACTAGATATTTAAAGAATAAGATGTTCCTAACTTTTCATGCTTCAGATATGTTCTCCACTGTCACAGGATAACTAAACATTTTTTTTTTTGTTGTTAGATAAAATGACTTTTAAGCTTTTGTGCCATTCTTTAACTAAATCTGTTTCACTAATCAGATGTACTATATGTGTACTCCCTTCAAGGTTGATGTAACTTCCTTTCTAAGTGTTTTAATAACCTATGTTGAAGCCAAAGCCAATTGGATTCACCGGAGCCAAAACAGCCAATATTTTTCGCCCTGCTCCCAGATCATGAGGCCACAGGACACGATGGGGCACTTCTAACTAGCCCTCTGGGAAGTCACCTGTCTTTCTGATCAGAAAGACATGGGAAACCCAGAAACAAAAATTTGGTGTACAGCCTAAACAGGAGAGTCACAACCAAGGAAAACCCAATCCTTTAGGCTCCCAGAAGGAAAGCTACTTACTTGGTCAGCATGGCCCTGACTCATTCTAACAGATAACACCGGTACTAAAGAAGCTGTCGTGCTCCTTGCAGGTCCCTGGAGTCTCCTTTGGAGAGCCACTAGTGATCTCCAAAATTATTTCCTTAATTAAGTTTTGGCTACCTGCTTGGTCTTAAACACTCAGAGAGAAATGTATAACTAAGAAATATGAACCGGGCGTGGTGGAGCATACCTTTAATCCCAGCACTTGGGAGGCAGAGGTAGGAGGACTGCCCAGAGTTCAAGGCCACCTTGCGAATACAGAATGGATTCCAGGTCAGCCTGAGCTAGAGCAAGACCCTACCTTGGAAAACAAAACAAAACAAACAAACAAAGGGCGGGGCAGGGGGCATACAAGACCTTAAGACATTTTGTCCCCCTCTCTATTCTAATAGTTCTAGTTCTGCAATAAGGAAAAGCAACCATATCAGGATGGTTATTTTCAAATCTATCTCTCTATATATATGGAAGACTCTGACCAAAGGTCACTTAGGTCAAAAGACTCCCTTATAGTGGGAACAATGGTGAGACCTTTCTAACTTATGCCAAAACATCAATATACTCCAACTATAAGAATGGTTTGGGGCTGGAGAGATGGCTTAGTGGTTAAGTGCTTGCCTGTGAAGCCTAAGGATCCTGGTTCAAGGCTCGATTCCCCAGGACCCACGTTAGCCAGATGCACAAGGGGGCGCACGTGTCTGGAGTTTGTTTGCAGTGGCTGGAGGCCCTGGCATGCCCATTCTCTCTCTCTATCTGTCTATCGATCTGCCTTTCTCACTCAGTCTGTCGCTCTCAAATAAAGAAATAATGAACAAAACAAAAAGAATTTAAAAATAAAAATAAAAATAAAGAATGGTTTGCTACTAAAAGAGTCTTGAAGCCAAAAGTATGCTGTGCAGTCCTTACTGACATCCAGTGGCTCTGTGATACCAATTTGGCTACCCCCAGAATGGATTTAAAAAGGTACTCTCTGGGATTTCCTTGGATACAAGGGCAACAAACAAACCATAGAGTGCCCAGCCAATTTATTGGTTTTAAAGCACCAATAGACTAAAAATGTTTTTCAATGGTATGATCATTTAGTCTGTTCTTACTTCACCTATCAGCTTAAGAGATGTCACGTGACATTAAAAAAAAACAGACCTTCAAAAGGTTTTAAATGACACAGCTGAGGAAATTTTCCTTCTAAATACTGAGATTGAGATGATGAGGAAGGCTATTATACAAGATATGGTACACTTGCCATTATCAAGGTTAAATGTTGTGATAACTAACTGCAATTACTCTATGGGTTCAGCTGGAAGCAGCTAAAGACTGACTGGTCATAATCCTCTTAACTCTAACAGCACTTAGAGTTTCTTCTTAAGGGGGGGGGGGGAGTGAAAGGGAGTCAGGTAGCTTTGTTAGGTAGTAATGGTGTCTGGGCCCCTGATAGTAAAGGCAGGAATGTCTGCCCTTGCAGTCTGCACTTGCTAGAGATCAAAGGATGATCTGACTTATTATATCTTGCCAAAATGAGTTCCCTAATCTATCTCCCATACTTGAGCCTCTCCCTGGGAGGGAGGTCTTTTTTTTCCAGAATACAAATCTAATCCTGACATTGTGGTTGGTCAAATTCAGCCCCCAGAACTTGAGTATCATGGCTATCCTCTTCCTGAGCCCACCTCTAGCCTAGACCAATCAGCTGTCTTTCTGGCTTATCTGAGCTAGAAGGTAGGCCCTGGTACCATATGATTGTAAGCATGCATACCAGGGGAGGGTAAACTCTCTTGGTAGACTGTTAATCACGTGTGAAGTTCCCGGTTCTGGTTAATCTCCCCTTGTCCCCTACTCCCACATGGGCTCAATACCTTCTCCTGCCTGACACACAGCAGGAGCTCTTTGTAGTTTCTTTTCTTTCCCGTCTCTAAGTTTCTTCCAGGCCCACTACATGGGCTCTCAGACCACAGGGGTATATTTTTTCCTTCCCTTGGTTCTATACTTCCCTCAATAAATATAATTTAATAATTAAAAATTTATATACATATAAATATATATACATATATATTAAAATAACTTATATCTATCTAGCTTGAGGATATATTGTATTAATGACATAAAACAAATAGTCTAAAAGTAGATTTTCATGACTTGAGATAAAGTTCAATGGAAAAGCACATGTGAAGCATGTGCAAGGCCCTGGGGAACACAGGTCAAAATTTAAAAAAAAAAAGTGCAAGGGCGGGAGAAATGGCTTAGTGTTTAAGGTGCTTGCCAGCAAAGCCAAAGGACCCAGATTCGATTCCCCAGGACCCATGCAAGCCAGATGCACAAGGGGCACACGCATCTGGAGTTCATTTGCAGTGGCTAGAGGGCCTGGCGCACCCATTCTCTTTCTCCCTCTCTTTCCCTACCTATTTTTCTCTCTCAAATAAATAAAAAATAAAATATTTTTAAAAATGTGACTGTTGAGCCGGGCATGGTGGCGCATGCCTTTAATCCCAGCACTTGGGAGGCAGAGGTAGGAGGATCGCCCTGAGTTCTAGGCCACCCTGAGACTCCATAGTGAATTCCAGGTCACCCTGAGCCAGAGTGAGAGCCTACCTCGAAAACAAACAAACAAAAAAAAAAAGTGGCTGTTAAAATCTTTTTTAAAAAAGCATGTAAAAATATGACAAAGGGTAATCACACATACATAGAAAATAAATTAATTCTTCAAGAAACTGGGGGAAATTTATTTGCAAAACAAAAGTTAATTCTTCATCTTATCAATACTCCAAAATAAATAACTATAAAATGCTTCAACTCTGACAAATAAATATTTTTATTTATTATGAGGGAGAGAGAGAACATGGGTGCATCATGGCCTCTTGCCACAAACAAACTCCAAACACAGGTGCTAGTTTGTGTATCTTTAGGGAAATGAATCCAGGCTGGCTGGCTTTGCAAGTGAGTGCCTTTAACTGCTAAGCTATCTCCTCATCCCCACAGAGATTTTCTGAGCATAGAAGCAACAGAAGAAATTATAGAGGAAAAGCAGTTAGTGTCAGAAAAACTAAAATTACATGCCTCCAAGAGTGTAAGCCAGACAAATTGAGGTGTATACAATTTATCAAACTTGCAAAAGGATAATGTAACTACTACAAAATGTGTTAAAATTGATAAGAAAAACAGCAAGATCCCCAAAAGAAAGATGGAGAAAGGATAAAAATAAACTGTAGCAAGATAAGTATAACATAGTAATAAACAAATGCAAGGAAGTACCATTAATCAGTTCTACTAATACCGCATAGGTATATTTCGTTGTGTATTTTCTGTTTGTAGCGCACCCTCTAGTGTTTCTACAAAGAAAAGGCTCTAGGCAGGCATGAAGGGTGTATTTTTTGCTGTTTTGTTTTCACCCCCTTGACACAGGTCCTCCCTATGCAGCTCTGGTAGCCCAGGCTGGCCTGACACTTATCTCGATCTTTGGAGTGCTAGGATTACAAGTAAGCACTAACATGCCTCGTATTTCCCTTGTTATTGGTTGGACTTTTTTTTCCCCAGATTTGTGAGATTTTATATATATTAGGACAGGAGAAAATGGGGAGAACAAGGGAGGTGAGAGGAGAAGAGGACACATCACTGCTCAAAAATATCTACACTGAATTTGAGTAGCAAATAAATATATGAATACAATACCTTTTGGGTAATTCTTTTTTGTGCTCTGTTGCTGGTTGACTGCTTTCTCTCTCTTTTGACGTTAATTCGTCATGCTGCAAATCTCTCTGCTTCTTAAAGGAAAAAAATAAGAAAGCACATCATAGGTAGTAGTGTACACTTATTATAGCATATCAGACTAAATATAATGAGATGATTCCAATACTGGTTGTGGTAGTTTGAAAGTAAGTTGGAGCACAGCCTCAGGTTTTTCTTGGCGGGGGGGGCTGCTTTTCAAGGTAGGGTCTCACTCTAGCCCAGGCTGACCTGGAATTCACTCTGTAGTCCCAAGCTGGCCTTGAACTCACAGTGATACTAATTCTGCCTCCTGAATGCTGGGGTTCAAGGTGCTCCACCACACCAGGCTTAGCCTCACATATTTTTTAAAAATATTTTTATTTTAGCCGGGCATGGTGGCGCATGCCTTTAATCCCAGTACTCGGGAGGCAGAGGTAGGAGGATCGCTGTGAGTTCAAGGCCACCCTGACTCTATAGTGAATTCCAGGTCGGCCTGAGCTAGAGTGAGACCCTACCTCGAAAAACCAAAAAAAAAAAATATATATATATATATATATGTGTGTGTGTGTGTGTGTGTGTGTGTGTGTGTGTGTATTTAATTTTAAGTAGAGAGAGACAGCACAGAGAGAAAGAGCCCACACCAGGCCCTCCAGCCACTACAAATGAACTCCAATACATGCGCAACTTTGGGCATCTGGCTTTAAATGGGTAGTGGGGAATCAAACCCAGGTGGTTACGCTTTGCACGCAAGTGCCTGAACCACTGAACCATCTCTCCAGCCCCAGGCTCAGCTTTTTTGATTAAGCTTCCTACTTAGTTTCCAACAGGCAGAGCCTTGCTGGAGATGTGTCACTGGGGGATGGCTCTCCAGTCCAGCCCTAGGTGTTCAGAGTCAGCTCCTGCTTGCTGGTACTAGCTGTTGTTCCTCTGCCATGAAGAAACTTCCCTTACAATCTTTCAGCTTGAAATAAATCCTTTCCTCCCATAAGTCACTTTTGGTCAAGCGTTTGTCACAGCAACGAGAAGGTAACTACATCACTGGTGATGCAAGAGTAATTAGTTGGTTAAAGTACCATCTTCATATCTGCCATCTGCAAAGATATGTTGTTTACCTTTCTAACTAATAAATATTCTGTGGGTATAATTTGAGATCATAGTGTTTGCATCAATTAATGGCCAGTGTATACATCAATTATTATATTGGGAGTTATGGAGACTTTTCAGTCACTCAAACCTCATCAAAACAGAGATCCAGAGTCTATAGAGAATGCAACACTAAATTAGATCCCTATCTTACCCAACAAGGCTCAGGGAACATTGCAGAAGAGGGGGTGGAAAGGTTTGTAAGAGCCTTAGGGTGGGTGGGAATAGCCTGAGTCATTGTATCTATCCCCCAGACTGACTGAAGCCTCTTGATTCCCCACAATGAATACCAATAACCTCACCCAAGAAGACCCTCAGCAGAATTGTGACAGGAGTAAGGGGGTCTAAGAGTACACCCTTTTTTAAAGATATCAATCAATATATCTTTTTAAAAAGAAAAAAAGTAAATTTTTTATAAAATGGAGATTTTCTATTCTATCATGCTTTGTATCTTAGTAGCTGCTATTGTTCTATAATGGAAAAATTTGCTCATTCCACTCTTTCCATTTTTTAAAATAATTAAGCCTAAATTTTTAAAAAATATTTTTATTTATTTGCAAAGAGAGAGAGAGAGAACGGCTATCAGGGCTTCTAACCACTGCAAACAAAATAGATGCATATGCCACCTTGTGCATCTGGCTTTATATGGGTGCTGGGGAACTGAACACCTGGATACTTTGGCTTTTCAGGCAAGTGCCTTAACCACTAAAGCCATCTCTCCAGACCTTCCTTCCTTTTTGTTTCACCCATCCTTCCTTTCTACCTTACTGTCTTTTTTTCTTTGTTTCTGCTATTTATCACTACAGAGTGATGAATTCTTTTTTATATAATGTATCATAATCTATTACTATCATTCTGAGGCTAAAATTACCCATGTTTGGCTACTGAACAAAGATCTTGAGCCAAGCATGATGGCATACGCCTTTAAACCCAGTACTCAGGAGGCAGAGATAGGAGGATTTCTGTGAGTTCAAGGCCAACCTGGGGCCACAGAGTGAGTTCCAGGTCAGTCTGGGCTACAGTGAGACCCTATCGTGAAAAAAAAAAAAAAAACAGTTAAGAGGCTTAGCAGTTAAGGCAATTGCCTGTGAAGCCTAAAGACCTAGGTTTCACTCCCTAGAACCCACATAAACCAGATGCACATGGCACTGCATGCATCTGGAATTCATTTGCAGTGGCTAGAGGCCCTGGCATGCTTATTTTTTCTCTCTCCCTAATAAATAATTAAAAATAAAATATTGTTAAAATTTTAACAAAAGATTTTGAAGTAAGAAAAACTGACAGGTAAGTTTGAGTGGAATGGCCACATTGTTTTAAAGATTTTTAAATTTGTCTATTTGTAAGAGAGAATATGGGCATGCCAGAGCCTCTTGCTACTGCCAACAAATTCTAGATGCATGCACCATTTTGTATATCTGGCTTTACGTGAGTACTGGGGAATCAAATCCAGGCTGTCAGGCTTTACAAGCAAGCATCTTTTTCTTTTATTTTGAGAGAGAAAAAGACAGAGAATGAGTGCACCAGAGCCTTCAGCCACTATGAACAAACTTGAAACACATGCATCCCTTTATGTGCATGTGTGACATTGTGCGCTTGTGTCACTGTGCATCTGGCTTGCCTGGGACCTGGAGATTTGAACATAAGTTCTTAGGCTCACAGGCAAGCGCCTTAACCATTATGCCATCTCTCCAGCCCAACAAGCAAGCATCTTTAACTGTGGAGCTATCTCCTCAGCCCTATTATGTTTTCTGTTTTTAATTTTTTGTGTGAGGGGCCATGGTTATGGTATGTGTGTGGTATGGTATTCTTACCTTTTCTATTTGGAAATATTTCTCTTGTTCCCAAATAAAACCACCAACTTTTCTTCTTATTTCTGTGGTGAGAAAAACAAATAAATGCTATTTTTAAAATTAATTTCTGACTGTCATAAAGTCTAAAATTTCTAGGCCATCCTTATTCTACTTGCATCAAAATTACTTCTCCAGATAAAAATAGGGCTGGGAAGATGGCTAAGAAATTAAAGGTGCTTGCTTGTAAAGCTTAACAACCCAGGTTTAAATACCCAGTACTCACATAAGAGCGCATGTGTCTGGAGTTTAGTAGCAAGAGGCCCTAACATGGCCATTTTCTCTCATTCTATCTCTCTCACGCAAATAAACAAACAGTTTTTAAAAAGATAAACATTAGGCATGGTGGTGAATGCCTTTAATCCCAGCACTTGTGAGGCTGAAGTAGGAAGATAGACCTGAGTTTGAAGATAGCCTGGGCTAGGAGACTCTGCTTCAAAATGCTAAGAAAAAGGGGGGGGGGCTTGAGAGATTGCTGAGTGGTTAAGGCACTTGCCTGTGAAGCCTGAAGACCCATGTTCAACTCCCTTGCCTCAAAAAAATAAATAAAAATAAAAAACACTAAAAATGCTATGCATGGTGGCACACACCTTTAATCCCAGCACTTGGGAGGCAGAGGTAAGAGGATAGCTGTGAGAGTTCAAGGCTGCCCTGAAACTACATAGTGAGTTACAGGCCAGCCTAGGCTAGAATGAAACCCTGCCTTGGGGGGAAGATAAACAAGATGCAGGAATTTCACAGTAATCAAGAAGACAAAAAGGGTAGTATTACACTAGGGGTTTATTTTTGTATACTATGGTAGGAACTAGCTCAGTATAGAAACTGAATACTTAAAATGAATAGCTAGTACAATTTGATATGTGGAATGTGTAAAAAAAAAAAAAAAGCACTGGATTTTGAATATTAGTTACCACAAAGGATGTTAAAATATTTCAGGGTTTTGTTGTTTTTTTTTTTTTTTTTTTTTTTTGAGGTAAGGTCTCACTCTAGCCCAGGATGACCTAGAATTTACTCTGTAGTGCCAGGCTGGCCTTAAACTCACCAAATCTTCCTCTCTCTGCCTCCCAAGTGCTGGGATTAAAGGCGTGTGCTAAACATGCCCAAACCCAAAACACATTATTAAAATTAATTTCACCTGTTTCTTTTATTTGTAAGCAGAGGGAAAGAATGGGAATGGGCATCTTGTCACTGCAAATGAATTCCAGACTCATGTGCCACTTTGTGTATCTGGCTTTTCATGGGTACTGGGGAATCAAACCCAACCTGTCTGGCTTTGTAAACAAGCATCTTAAACCGCTGAGCCATCTCTTCAGCCCTCACCTCTCTTCCTCTTTCTTTTTCTTTTTTACTAAGGTAGGGTTTCGCTCTAGCCCAGGCTGACCTGGAATTTACTATGTAGTCTTAGGGTGGCCTGGAACTCACAACACTCCACCTACCTCTGCCTCTGGAGTGCTGGGATTAAAGTGTGCACCACCACACCTGGCTTCTGTTTCTTTTGATTCTTTTCTTTTTTAAATTTTTATTTATTTGCAAGGAGAGAGGGAGGGAAAGAGACATCCATATCCACTTTGTGTATCTGGCTTTGTGAATACTGGGAAATAGAACCAAGGTTGTCAGGTTTTGCAAGCAAGTACCTTTAATCACTGATTCTTTTTTTAAATTTTTTTCTTTTTGAAAATATTTTATTATTTGAGAGAGTGAGAGAGAAGCAGATAGAGACAGCAAGAGAGAATGGGCATGCCAGGGCCTCCAGCCCTGCAAACGAACTCCAGACATATGCACCACCTTGTATATCTGGCTTATGTGGGTCCTGGGGAATCAAACCTGGGTCCTTTGGCTTTGCAGGAAGCACCTTAACTGATAAGCCATCCCTCCAGCCCATTAAAAAATTGTTTTTTAAATTTATCTGCAAGCAGAGAGAATGGGCCTGCCAGGGCCTCCAGCCACTGCAAATGAACTCCAGGTATATGCACCACTTTGTGCATCTGGCTCCATGTGGGCACTGGAGAATAGAACCCGAGTCATTAGGCTTTGCAGGAAAGTGCCTTAACCTCTGAGCCATCTCTCCAGCCCCTTTTATTCTTTTTTTATGTAGCTATGGAAATTTTTAAATTCATGTGTCTCATTTTTAATCTCATACTGTCGGGCACAGTTGAAGGGCTCAGACCCCAATAATCTCACCTCGAGACCAGCAGGAGTGAGGCCGCTCCCTCTCCTTGGAGGTTTCAGCAAGCCTAGACCCCAATAATCTCACCTCAAGACCGAGTGAGGCCACTCCCTCCCCATAGCCAAGAGTACCTGGACATCCTGATAAAACTTAGGTTTCGCTTTCCCCAGAGCCTTGTGGCCTTTTGCTGCTTGCCCAGAACATCCCTATATGTTAATAAGGTATCAGCCAGCAGCCTTTGCACAGCCAATCCCCCTAC
Source organism: Dipus sagitta (assembly GCA_036346955.1). NCBI lineage: Eukaryota > Metazoa > Chordata > Mammalia > Rodentia > Dipodidae > Dipus > Dipus sagitta. The sequence goes on along the minus strand of CM070779.1, from coordinate 85,588,472 downwards.
AACCTGTACCCTATACCTTTTCCCACCACTACTTCAGACCATGTGACCCTTTCCCCTCACCCAGAAAATCCCTACATGCTAATTAGGTATCAATGGGACTGTGGTGGTTTGATTCAGGTGTCCCCCATAAACTTAGGTGTTCTGGATGCTAGGTCCCCAGCTGATGGAAACTGGAAATTGAAGCCTCCTGGAGGCAGTGTATTGTTGGGGGTGGGCTTATGGGTGTTATAGCCAGTTTTCTCATGCCAGTGTTTGGCACACTCCCCTGTTCCTGTTGTCTACCTGATGATGGCCAGGGGGTGATGTCCACCCTCTCCTCATGTCGTCATTTTCCCTGCCATCATGAAGCTTCCTGTTGAGTCTGTAAGCTAAAATAAACCTCTTTTTTTCCCCACAAACTGTTCTTGGTTGGGTGATTTCTACGAGCAATGTGAACCTGACTGCAACAGGGACCTTTGTACTAACCAATCCACTTATGACCCATACCTCTTCCCACTCTTTCACAAATGCTTATAAACCCATCCCCCTGACAAATAAACGAGCTGTCCACTGACACAGTATCCCAGGTGTTTCTTCCTGTCGCATTCATGGCCGCTCAAGACCCTGCTCCGCAGTTCCCTGGATGCCCCTGGGAAACCAATGTGTAGCAGCCCAGGGTGGCCAGGAGCCATATCATACTCCTACCATTATACCATACTGCTCTGGATAAATATTCTTTTAATTTTTAAAAGGAGTATGTTTTAATTTCAAACAGAGTTTTTAAAGATTTAGCTGGGCCTGGTGGTGTATGCCATTAATCCCAGCACTTGGAAGGCAGGGGTAGGAAGATCTCCATGAGTTTGAGACCAGTCTGGGACTACAGAGTGAGCTACAGGTCAGCCTGGGCTAGAGTGAGACCCTACCTGGAGGGGGGCGGGGGGAGTTTAAATACATGTTAATATATAAGATGCTAAATTCAAAAACATAATAGGAGTGGTAACTTAGAATAAGCTCATTAGATCAGTGATTCTATAATAAAAAGTTCTTGAGGGCTGGAGATATGGCTTAGCGGTTAGGGCATTTGCCAGGTTCAATTCTCCAGGTCCCACATAAGCCAGATGCACATGGTGGCACATGCATCTGGAGTTTGTTTGCAGTGGCTAGAGGCCCTGGCATGTCCATTCTCTCTCTCCCTCCCACTCTGTCTCAAATAAATAAATAAATAAAAATAAAATCTTTTTTTAAAAAGTCCTTGAGGAATGATATTTGGCACAAATTTGAGGCCAGCCTGAGCTACACAGCAAAACCCTGTCTCAAGAAAAATAAACGTATCCGGGCATGGCAGTGCATGTGGATAATTCCAACACTCAGGAGACTAAGGCATGAGGATTATCATGAATTCCAGGCTAGCTTCGGCTGCAAAGTAACTGGTCAGCTAGTGCTACATAGCAAGATCTTGTGCACCCTCCATCCCCCCTGCCAAAAAAATGCAGGGTATGGTGGTGCATGCCTTTAATTCCAGCACTCAGGAGGAAGAGGTAGGAGGATCACTGTGAGTTCAAGGCCAGCCTGGGACTACATAGTGAATTCCAGGTAAGCCTAGGCTAGAGTGAGACCCTACCTCAAAAAAACCAAAAAATTTAAAAAATAAAATAAACAAAAAAACAGGGCTGAAGTGATGGCTTAGCAGTTAAGGCACTTGACTGCAAAGCCTGAGGATCCAGGTTCAATTCCCCAGTACCCATGTAAAAGGTGGCATATGCATCTGGAGTTCACTTGCAGTGGCTGGCGGCATGCCCACTCTCGTTCTCTCTACTTGCAAATAAATTAATTAAAAATAAATAGATAAGATTAAAAAATAGGAAGCCAGGCTTGGTGGCACATGCCTTTAATCCCAGCACTTGGGAGGCAGAGGTAGGAGGATCGCCATGAGTTCGAGGCCACCCTAAGACTACATAGTGAATTCCAGGTCAGCCTGAGCTTGAGTGAGACCCTACCTTGGAAAACCAAAAAAAAAAAAAAAAAAAAAAAAAAAAACAACGAACTGGGAGATGGCTCAGTGGATAAGACGTCTTGTACTAGTGCTAGTGTGAGGACCTGAGTTTGATCTCCAGCACCTGTGTAAAAAGCTATGCACACTGAGGAGGGCAGAGACAGGAGGATTACTAGGGCTCACTGGTTAGCCAGTCTAACTAAAAAACAGTTTCAGGTCTCAGGAGGAGACCCTGTGTCAACAAAATGAGGAAAAACTGAAAGAACATCCAAACACATGCACAGAAATCACAAGTATCTACGAAAACACCTGTATACTCCCCCCCCACACACACACACAAATACACACACTATACACACTCACAATATCAATTAAGTTTTTAAACAATTCAATTTTCCATTACTTACTATTTGCATAATAAGCTATTAATTATTAACTAAGTCTTACTGGAACATTAACTAAAGGAGAAATCAATTGTTGGGGTTCCTAAGGTCTGTTCCATGAAAATATCTTTTAAGTTTTTTGATTTGTTTCACGTCTGCTTTTAGTATTCTCCGTACTAGGAATCTATATAGTTTGTCTTTGTAGAGATGGACATACATCTAATGAACAAACAAAATCCACATTAAGAATTGGATAATACTATCAGACATACAAACTGAGATGTTTACAATTGGCTAAAGAAGCTACATGGAGGGACATAAGAACATGTTCCAAGCATAGAAAACTGAAAGAACCAATCTCAGAAGCAGTTTATTTAATGGCCCTTTCTACTTCAGTGTTGTTGAAATAATTAATGTGAAAAATACCTCCAAAATATAAAGAATACAGACATATGAATTTGCTATCATAGCCAATATTTAAGGAAAAACTGAAAAACAAAAGGATTAAAAAGTGGCAAAGGGGCTGGAGAGATGGCCTAGAGATTAAAGGCACCTACTTGCAAAGCCTGATGGCTTGGGTTCAATTCCCCAGTACCACATAAAGCCAGAAGCATAAAGTGGCACATGTATCTGGGATTCATTTATAGTGGCAGGAGACTCTGCTGTGCCCACACTCTCTTCTCTCTCTCCCAACTAAATTAATTTTTTAAAAAGTAGCAAAGATCACATTTATTAAATATTTGAGGGCTGGAGGGATGGCTTAGAGGTTAAGGCGTTTGCCTGCAAAGCCAAAGGACCTAAGTTCGATTCCCCAGGACCCACGTTAGCCAGATGCACAAGTAGGCACATGCATCTGGAGTTCGTTTGCAGTGGCTGGAGGCCCTGGCGTGCCCATTCATATTCTTTCTCTCTCTCTCCCTCCCTTTTTCTCTGTCAAATGAATAAATACAATTTTTTAAAAATTGTCACGTCCTACACCTTAATATATTATCTCATTTCATTCTCAAAACAACTTGAAAGAGTTTGTTTATTGAAGTAGGGTCTTATTCTAGCTCAGGCTAACCTGGAACTCACTCTATAACCCAGGCTGGCCTAAAATTCATGGGGATCCTCCTACCTCTGCCTCCAGAGTGCTAATATTAAAGGTGTGCTCCATCATGCCTGGCTTGAAAGAGTTTAATAACTTGTTAGATTACAACACTAACAAGTGTTGGATCCTAGCTGGTGAGCACTTTGAAGACAGTTCACCACTGAATTCCTAGCACTTGGGTTGGAACCTTAGCATACAGGAGGAGCTTAATAAATGTGTGAATGAATAAGTAAAGCCAGAATATTTACTACAGGGCAATCTGATCCCAAGTCCATACTCTTTCCTTGTATATTAAATGATATAAAACTCAAAAAAAAAAATTTGCCCAGCATGGTGGCTCACATCCACAATCTCAACACTTAAGAGACTGAGGTAGGAGAATCACTGTGAGTTCAAGATGAGCCTGGACTATACAGTGAGTTCCAGACCAGTGAGAACTAGAGTAAGACTCAGTCTCAAAAACAAAACAAGAACAGACAAAAAGCTCTCCAGGCATGATGGTGCACATCTTTTTTTTTTTTTTTTTTTTTTTTTGGTTTTTCGATGTAGGGTCTCACTCTAGCCCACGCTGACCTGGAATTCACTATGGAGTCTCAGAGTGGCCTCGAACTCATGGCGATCCTCCTACCTCTGCCTCCCGAGTGCTGGGATTAAAGGCGCACGCCACCACGCCTGGCTAATGGTGCACATCTTTAATCCCAGCACTGAGAGACTGAGGTGGGAGGATCGCTGTGAGTCTGAGGCCAGCCTGCGACTACAGAGTGAGTGCCGGCTTAACCTGGACTAGACAGAAACCCTATCTCGAAAAAAAATTTTAAAAAGGAACAAAAATTAGTAAAACTGGATTTGGTTGTCTAACAGGGATTAGCTGGATTTGGCAAACACTGGAGGGTTGACTGAATTATTGTTGCTAACCTTTCTGTACACTTGCTGGAGGAAGAATGAAATGACCTAAGGCCACAGAGGTTTTCATTTCAGCATTAGCCACTGCATAAAGGTAGTAGGCATGAAAAACTGTAGCATTATCTTCTATGTAATCAAGGCTCTGATAAATTCTAGGAGAAAGAAAGGAAATATCTTAGGTTATGAAATAAACAAGAATGTATTTAACCTTTCAAAATGACTAGAAGTAGAAGAATATTAAAGAATACACTTATGACAGTAACGTGTTTTAAAAAATTAGGGGCTGGAGAGTTGGCTTGGCAGTTAAAGCACTTGCCTGTGAAGCCTAAGGACCCAGGTGCTATTCCCCAGTACCCACGTAAGCCAGATGCACATGGTGGCACATGTGTCTGGAGATTGTTTGCAGTGGCTAAAGGCCCTAGAGTGACCAATCTCCTTTTCCCTCTCTTACAGTGGTGGGAAGCCTTGGTGCACCTGTACCTTTCTCTTTTTCTTTCTTTCTCTTTCTCTAATCCCTCCACCTCCCCCGCCCCCCCCCCCCACCGTAGGGTCTCACTGCAGCCCAGGCTCACCTGGAATTCATTATGTAGCCTCAGGCTGACCTCGAACTCACAGAGATCCTACGTGTGCCTCTCAGCTTCTGTGCAATGTTTTAAAAGTACCAGTAAAATAGCTGCAAAGGCCAGGCATGGTGGCACACAGCTTTAATTGCAGCAAATCAGCCTGGGTTTGAGCAAGACCCTACCTCGGAAAACAAAAATAAATAAATAAAAACAAAAATATCAATGAAGATGAAGACTATTAGAGACCTGGCCCACGGTCTTTGGCCATTGGCTCATTCACAGGGTACAGCTTGTTTTTCAAAATATTCTAAAAGGCTGGGCATGGTGGCACACGCCTGAGATCTCAGAGAAAACAACGCAAACCAAACAAACGAACGGAAGCATGCTAGGGAGGTTTAGGTCACGTGCACCGGACCGTGCGTGGGTCTCGTCTGGACTCGCGGGGTAGGAGCGGCACGCTGCGGCGTGGGCTGGACAGTCAAAACCGGGACCAGGTAACCCCGGAGATACGGCACTTAGGCAAGGAGAAAGGCCGGTCCTCCCGCACGCAGGCATGAAAACGTCCTCCTTTCAAACCCTCCTTCCTTCCCTGACCGCGAGAGAGGAAGAGCGCATCCCCGTCACCCTCGTCACCCTCGGCTACCTCAGCGTGTCGGGGTGCGAGGCGTCACAGCTGAACAGGAAGTCCGCGGCCTGCGCGTCGCAGACAGTCCCGCCCTCGGCCACTGTGAAGGCAAGAACACCGGGTGAGGCGGGCGGGCGGGCGCCCTGGTGCTGACCGCCTCACGCCCCCCCCGCTGCGCATCTTCCTTACCCCACAACTGCCTCAGGTCCTGGCCCACGCTGCCACAGAACCACCCGCGCTGCCCTCGAAACATGGCGTCGTCACCTGGAGCCTCACGCGTCCGGGCTGTCCCGGAAGCGGACCTGCAGCTGAGCCGCTGATTGGTCCGAAGCCGTGCTCGCTGATTGGTTGTCAAGATCTAGGCGGGAAAAGCCTCAGGAAGGGGAAAGGGGGAGGGTGACTATCAGAGGTGAGAAAGTCGTCGTCAGAGCTGAGGAGTTTTACATGCTAAGTCAATTCCTTTTAATTTTTACTAATTTGCACGTGGAGGGCGGGGCGCCAGGGCCTCTTGTCTCTGTGAAACAACACCAGACCCTTGTGCCATTGTAATTTATTTGAGATTGAGAGGGAGAGTGGGTACACCAGGGCCTTCAGCCACTGCTAACGAGCTCCACACTCATGTGCCTCCTTGTGCAGCTACCCTTTGAAAGGGTAGTGGGAAATTGAACCTGGGTCCTGTGGCTTTGCAAGTGCCGTAACTACTAAGCCATCTCTCCAGCCCTTGCGCCATTGTTTTTGCCCCAGGTTATGTTGGGTGGCTGGGGAATTGAATCCGTTAGCAGACTAAAGCCAGCAATCACCTTTAACTGTTAAACTAGCCTTTAATCCTAGCACTTGGGAGGCAAAGGTAGGATGATAAGTTCGAGGACACCCTGACACTACATAGTGAATTCCAGGTCAGCCTGGGATAAAATGAAACCTTACCCTAAAAAAAATTATTTGTTTACAAGCAAAGAAGCAAATGAACTCCAGACACATGCACCACTTTGTGCATCTGGCTTTACATGGACACTGGGGAATTGAACCCAGGTGGTTAGGCTTTGCAGGTAAGTGCCTTTACCACTAAGCTATATCTCCTGCCCCCTTTTTACTTTTTGTTGTTGTTGTTGTTGTTGTTGTTGTTGTTTTCAAGGTAGGGTCTCACTCTAGCCTAGGCTGACCTGGAATTCACTATGTATTCTCAGAGTTGCCTCAAACTCATAATGATCCTCCTACCTCTGCCTCCCTAGTGCTGGGATTAAAGACATGCACCACCAAGACTGACTTTCCCTTTTACTTTTTATTTTGAGACAGGATCTCACTAAATTGCCCAGGCTGACCTTAAACTCATTCCCTACCCCAGACTGTCCTTGAATTTGTAATCTTCCTGCCTTAGAATCCTGAGTAGATAGATTATAGGCCTATACCACAGAGTATGGATGAAAATACCTGCTTTATAAAAAATACTTGCTAGCGGGTCATGGTGGTGCACACCTTTAATCCCAGCACTCAGGAGGCAGAGGTAGGAGTATCGCCATGAATTCAAGGCCACCCTGAGACTACATAGTGAATTCCAGGTCAGCCTGGACTAGGGTGAGACTCTACCTTGAAAAACAAAACAAGCAAACAAAAAAAAAAAAAAGAGAGAGAGATACTTGCTAATGAGCAAATGAGGCTGGGGAGATGGCTCAGTGGATAAAGTGGGTGTAACAATTTTTGTCCTGAGTCCAGATTCCCCAGGCCCCATGTAAAAGCTGGAAACTGTGGAGGGCTTCCCCAGTATTTCTACAGTGAGAAAGGAGGTGGAGACAGGAGAGTTTCCCAGAAGCTCCTTAATTGACCCAAAAATTGTTTTATGAACTCTACTCACATGACACACATACACACACCCCTAATAATTAAAAACCAACAACAACTAAGTTTTAAGCCAGATGTGGTGGTGCATGCCTTTAGTCCTAGCACTTCAGAGGCTGAGGCAGGAGGATTGCCTTTGAATTCAAGGCCAGTCTGGGGCTACGGAGTGGGTTCCAAGACAGCCTGGACTAGAAGTAAGAACCTGCCTTGAAAACAAAACAAAGTTGTAAATGTAACCTTAATTATGTCATGACTAGTTTACTTAAATCAGAAGTTTTAAATATATACATGAATATGATCTGTAGTGTATACATCATTTTTTTTTCCCATTAAGACAAATGTGGCAGCAGGCTTTCACCCTGCCAAAACAAGTCTGCTTGTTTTAATTGAAAACACTCCATGCTTCAGACCCTAAAAAGTTCCCCCAAAACCATTAGCTATAGAGGATGAAAGCAATTTAGATGAGAACCCCCAAGGAAAAGAACCAGTAACATTTCATTAAGAATACAGCCTATGGTTTTATTGCCTGAGCAATTGGGGTTGTATTCAGAAAGTCTTTGCCAAGACCAATATGTTGAAGGGTTTCCCCTACTTTTTCCTCTAGCAGTTTCAGAGTTTCAGGTCTGATGTTAAGGTCCTTAATCCATTTGGACTTAATTCTTGTGCACGGAGAAAGAGAAGAATCTATTTTCATCCTTCTACAGATATATATCCAGTTTTCCCAACACCATTTGCTGAAGAGGCTGTCTTTTCTCCAATGAGTATTTTTGGCATTTTTATCAAATATCAGGTGGCTATAACTACATGGGGTTACATTTGGGTCCTCTATTCTGTTCCATTGATCTACGAGTCTGCTTTTGTGCCAGTACCATGCTGTTTTTGTTACTATGGCTCTGTAGTATAGGTTAAAATCAGGTATGGTGATACCACTGGGACCTCATGAAAATACAAAGATTTTGCACTGCAAAGGACACGGTGAAGAAAGCAAAGAGGCAACCTACAGAATGGGAAAAAATCTTCACCAGCTATATATCTGATAGAGGATTAATATCTAAGATATACAAAGAACTCAAGAAGTTAAATAATAAGGAATCAAACAAACCAATCAAAAAATGGGAAATGGAGCTAAATAGAGAATTCTCAAAGGAAGAAATACGAATGGCATATACGCATCTAAAAAAATGCTCTACATCCCTAGTCATCAGGGAAATACAGATTAAGACTACATTGAGATTCCATCTCACTCCTGTCAGATTGGCTACCATCATGAAAACAAATGATCATAAATGTTGGCGGGGATGTGGAAAAAGAGGAACCCTTCTACATTGTTGGTGGGAATGCAATCTGGTCCAGCCATTGTGGAAATCAGTGTGGAGGTTCCTAAAACAGCTAAAGATTGATCTACCATATGACCCAGCTATAGCTCTCCTAGGCATATATCCTAAGGACTCATCTCATTACCTTAGAGATACTTGCTCAACCATGTTTATTGCTGCTCAATTTATAATAGCTGGGAAATGGAACCAGCCTAGATGTCCCTCAACTGATGAGTGGATAATGAAGATATGGCACATTTATACAATGGAGTTTTACTCAGCAGTAAAGAGAAATGAAGTTATGAAATTTGCAGAAAAGTGGATGGATCTGGAAAGAATTATACTAAATGAGGTAACCCAGGCCCAGAAAGCCAAGCGCCACATGTTCTCCCTCATATGTGGATCTTAGCTAGAGATGATTGGGCTTCTGTGTGAGAAGGAAAAAACTCAGTAGCAGAGGCCAGTAAGTTAAAAGAGGAGATAGAAAGGGAAGAGAAAGAAAGGGAGGAAGGCTTTTATTAGGTTGGTATTGTATATATGTAAGTAGAAAGATTGAGATGGGGAGGGGATATGATGGAGAATGGAATTTCAAAGGGGAAAGGGGGGAGGGTAATACCATGGGATTTTTTTTGTTATCATGGAAAATATTAATAAAAATGGAGAAAAAAATAAATAAATAAATAAAAATAAACAAAATAATAATAATAATAATAATACAGCCTAGCCGGGTGTGGTGGCTCACACCTTTAATCCCAGCACTTGGGAGGCAGAGGTGGGAGAATCACTGTGAGTTCGAGGCCACCCTGAGACTACATAGTGAATTCCAGGTCAGCCTGAGCTAGGGTGAGACCCTACCTCTGAAAACCAAAAAAAAAAAAAAAAAAAAAAAAAAAAAATTGAAAAAATAATCAATGATGGCTAAGAACTTTAGGAAAATACTGTTAGGAGTTAGGGAGTTGTCTTAGCAGGTAAGAACATTTGCTATTCAAGAATGAGGACCTGAGTTCCATTCTTAGCACCCAGTTAAAAGCTAGGCATAGCCAGGTGTGATGGTGCATACCTTCAATCCTAGCTCTCAAGAAGCAGAGGTAGGAGGATTGCCATGAGTTCAGGGCCACTCTGAGACTACATAATTAATTCTGGGTCATCCTGGGCCATAGTGAAACCCTACCTTGAACCACCACCACCCCCACCCCCACACAAAAAAAAGCCAGGCATGCCTATAAATCTAATACTAAAGGAGGCAGAGACAGGAGGATCAATGGGCTTCACTAGTCAGCCAGTCTAACTGAAAAATGAGAAGCTCCAAGTTCAGTACTGACTGTCTGAAGTAAACAAGGCAGAAGAGTGATAGAGGAGGACACCCTTTGTCTTCCTTAGGCCTGTGCATAAGTGCACACCAGACTGATTTATCTACACACACACATGCATACACTGCATGCACACATACTGCATACCTCCTAATAAAAATAAACTTTTAGAAATATATTGGAGACTCACAATTCAAGCCTGAGTCTATGGGGCCATATATTCAAACTACCACATTCTGTCCCTGGACCCCATAGTCTCATGACCATCTCACAATGTAAATTGTATTCAGTCCAACTTGAAAGGTCCCCATTGTCTTTACCAACTTTAAAATTGTTCAAAAGTCCCAAGTCTTGGGCTGGAGAGATGGCTTAGCAGTTAAGGACACAGGTTTGATTCCCCAGGACCCACATAAGCCAGATGCACAAAGTGGTGCATGCATCTGGAGTTCATTTGCAGGGGCTAGATGCACAGGAACTCTAGTTCCCTCCCTCTCTTCCTCTCTCCCTTTCTCCTCTCTTCCTCTTTCTCTTTCTCAAATAAATAAATAAATAAATAAATAAAATATATTTTTTGAAAAGTCCCACATCTCATCTGAGATTCAAGACTATCTGTTAATTGTGATTCCTTTAAAATCAAAACAAGGCCTGGAAGCATGGCTTAGCGGTTAAGGCATTTGGCTGCAAAGCCAAAGGACCTAGTTTCGATTCTCCAGGACCCACGTTAGCCAGATGCACGAGGAGATACACACATCTGGAGTTCATTTGCAGTGGATGAAGGCCCTGGCACACCCATTCTCTCTCTCTCTCTCTCTCCCTCTTTCTCTGTCAAATAAACAAAAATAAAATACTTTAAAAAATCAAAACAAGTTACATGCATCCAACAAATAATGGTACACAGTAAACATTTCTATTGCAATAAGGCATAACAAGAAGAGACTGGACCAATACAAAATCAGTAATTGTCAGGTAAATATCAAACATTTTCAGTTCTAGTCTGACATCCATAACCAGTGACAACAGTCTCTGGGTTTTCTACTTTCACCCCTCCAGTTGGGCTGAGTAGCCTGGGGAAAATTTTCATTCCAAGCCAACAGCACTCCATAGTAACCACTGTACAATCCTGGTACATCTTTAGGTCTCCACTGCAAACCATGGTCCATCCTCTCAGCTCCATACAGTGGCCTTAATTAGCCTTCAAACAGGGACATCACTCTGTTTCACATGCCACATCTCAGCAGTATTTCCAGATTCTAGTCCAGATGATGTCCTGATTTGGTCTCTACACAGGGATATCACTCGGCTTCACATGCCACATCTCATCAGCAGTTTCTGCAACTGTATACACTTCATAACCCTTACATGCATTTTTCATGCCTCCAAAACCAATACCAGGTAAGCAGTGGTACAGCCAATTTGTTACTCCAGGGGTAAATGAATTTTGACCTTGAAGAGCAAGATATGCCCTTAGAATTCTTTCTTTCTTCCTTTCTTTCTTTCTTGTTTTTTGGTTTTGTTTTTCAAGGTAAGGTCTCACTGTAGCCCAGGCTGACCTGGAATTCACTATGTGGTCTTAGGGTGGCCTTGAACTCACGGTGATCCTCCTACCTCTGCCCCCCAAGTGCTGAGATTAAAGGCGTGCTCCACTATGCCTGGCTCTTTCTTTTTTTCGGGGGGGTGTTGCAGTCAGGTTTGCATTGCTCGTAGAAATCACTCAACCAGAGCAGCTTCTGGGAAAAAGAGGTTTATTTTGGCTTACAGGTTCAAAGGAAAGCTCCACGATGGCAGGGGAAAACGGTGGCATGAGCAGAGGGTGGACATCACCCCCTGGCCCACATAAGGTGGACAATAGCAACAGGAGAGTGTGCCAAACACTGGCATGGGGAAACTGGCTATATCACCCATAAGCCCGCCCCCAACGATACAGTGCCTCCAGGAGGCATTAATTTCCAATTGCCATCAGCTGGGGAACCTAGCATTCAGACCGTCTTAAGTTTATGGGGGACACCTGAATCAAACCACCACACGGGGGAGAAGGGTTTCAAGGCAGGGTCACACTCTAGCCCAGGCTGACCTGAAATTCAGTATGTTGTCTCAGGGTGGCCTTGAACTCACTGCAGTACTCCTAATTCTGCCTCCTGAGTGCTGGGATTAAAGGTGTGCACCACGGGCTGGAGAGATGGCTTAGCGCTTAAGCGCTTGCCTGTGAAGCCTAAGGACCCTGGTTCAAGGCTCGATACCCCAAGAGCCACGTTAGCCAGATGCACAAGGGGGCGCACACGTCTGGAGTTCGTTTGCAGTGGCTAGAAGCCCTGGTGTGCCCATTCTCTCTCTCTCTCTCTCTCTCTCTCTCTCTGCTTTTTTTTCTCTCTCTCTCTGTCACTCCCAAATAAATAAATAAAAATGAACAAAAAAAAATTTTTAAAGGGGTGTGCACCATGATGCCCATCTTAGAATTCTTCCTTTAAGTCACTTTCTTATCAAAGAGTTTGCATTGCTATTCATTGAGCCTTTCCGGGGTGGACTTCACCCTCAGCCTTCTTTTCCATTGTTTCAATGTAAAGAAGTTGGCCCACCCTTAATGGTGGTAACCTGTTTAACAGTTATAGCATTAGCAACCTAAAACCAGTCTCTGGCCTGTAACTTTAAGCTTGTTTAAATTTTTCCAACTTTAAAGCACACATCTTTCAGTTCTGTACCTTCACCAAGTACACCAGTCTATTACTTTTTTTTTTTGGGGGGGGGGGTCCAAGGTAAGATCTCACTCTAATCCAGGTTGACCTGGAATTTATTATGTAATAGTCTCAGGCTGGCCTCAAACTCACAGCAATCCTTTTATCTCTGCCTCCCAAGTGCTGAGATCACAAGCCAAGTGACCATGGCTCAAGATGCTTCATCTGCCCAGCAGAGGCTGAGAAGTGTAGCCTTGCTTAGGTATTTCATTTATAGTCTAAGCAAGCTCACTTTTGTATTTCATGTTCACTTGTACTATTTTAACTGTTTTGTATATATTTTTAAGATTTATATGTATATGAACAACTTGTTTCATTTGCTCAATCAGAAGAGCAAATAACCATTCTTTTGATATTGTGATTCCTGAATGTATCTATAACCATGCCTACATTAAAAGAATTTTGTGTAAAAAAAAAAAAAAAAAAAAAGCTTGGGGCTGAAGAGATTGCTTAGCAGTTAAGGTGTTTGCCTGCAAAGTCAGAGGACCCAAGTTTGACTCCCCAGGACCCACATAAGCCAGATGCACAAGGTGGTGCATGTGTCTGAAGTTTGTTTGCAGTGGCTGGAGGCTCTGAAGTGCCCATTCATTCTCTCTCTCTCTCTCTCCCTCTTTCTCTCAAATAAATAAAAAAATATTTTTTAAGAAAAGTTTGCACCAGCATGTCTGGTCATTACTTTTAAATTAGATCTTACTGAAATTCTTAGGGCTTGGGCAAAAGAACTTATGCCAATAGCTCAGTCCCAACAAAGTTCTCTGTTGTCTCTCCTTCCCCTTTGAAATTTCGTAAGCAAAGCCTTCAAACACAATTCTCTCTGCATTTACCATTTTTTTAACTTTCACCCGAATGGCCCATAAAATTTGGCTTACTACTCTGTGAGGCTTCTGATATCCCAAGTACCAAGTTCACCCATATTCCCCTAGTACATAAGTTCCAAAAGAACAAACTCCACATGGTCGAATTCGTCTCAGCAACCACCCCACTCTTCTGGTAACAAATTACTGTTGCAGTCAGCTTCTCGTTGCTGAGACAAACATCCAACCAGACACAGCTTGTGGGAGCAAGGGTTTATTTCAGGCTTATGGAGTCTAGGGGAATACCATCAATGGTGGAAGAAGCTGTCTCCCTTTAAATACAGAGACATCAGCAATAGCCAGCACCACAAAATAGCACTAACCACTGTGAACTAAAGTTCCCAGAAAACAGCTCTATCTGCTGCACCTACTTCCAGCAGGCTGAATGGACTGATAAAGCTCCTGTGGTCACAGAGAGATGGAAAGTTGCAAGTCAGAGCCAAATTACCTTGGGCTACCTTTAGCCCCTTAATAGCCATTTATTGCTAATCTCAGTGTCTGATCTAACATCCTGGTGACTATCAGGTGATCAGAATTAATCCTTTGTTAAATGCAAGAACAGACCCCAGCTTCCACCAACCCAAGGGCTAAGAATGTCATCAGACAGCATCTGAGGCCTATGGTGGAGATTTCCCTGCTTTGCTATAACCCACCTACCCAGTGGCCTGCCAATGTATTTGAAATGTGCCTTGATTTATGACTTTCTTTTCTTCTGTAACTATAAAGCCTTCATGAAATTGTTAACACATTGGAACATGGAATTTTGGGTAACCTAAATCTGTGTTCCCAGGCCACAGTCACTCATGTTTGTCTCCAGAATAAACTACCTCTTATCCCCTTTGAGGTGAGAGATGTGTCGTTTGCATCAACACCACCAGAACTCAAAACTACTCTCCTGGGCTGGAGAGATTGCTTAGCAGTTAAGGTGCTTGCCAGCAAAGGCTAAGAACTCATGTTAGAATCTCCAGGTCCCACATAAGCCAGATGCACAGTGATGCAAGCATGCAATGTCCCACATGTGCACAAGGGGGCACATGAGTCTGGAGTTTACAGTGGCTGAAGGCCATCTATTCTCTCTCTTTCTCTCCCCCCAACTCTCTCTCTAAATAAATAAATAAAAACTACTCTCAGCCAGGCGTGGTGGTGCATGCCTTTAATCCCAGCACTTGGGAGGCAGAGGTAGGAGAATTGCCATCAGTCCAAGGCCACCCTGAAACTACATAGTAAATTCCAGGTCAGCCTGAGCTAGAGTGAGACCCTAACCAAACAAACAAACAACAAAAAAAAAATACCTACTCTCTCCATACCTTTGGGATAGACTTTAGATCTATCCCCAAACATACCTTAGGGCTGTACTCCAAGATGTGTCCCCAGTGACACCTCTTCCCCAGTAAGAGCTCTATCCACCAGACTCAAAATTCAAGTCTGAGTCTATGGGGCCATATATTCAAATTACCACATGTGGGTACTGGGGAATTGAACCTGGGCTACCAGATTTTGCAAGCAAGCACATTTAACCACTGAACCATCTCTCCAGCCCCAGAAATGTATTTGAATATAGAAGTGCCCCTCATAAAGATATAAAGTTGGGGAAACTGAAAAAGGAAGAAAAAGGTCAAAGACTTGCTAGACTAAAAAGCATGTTGAGGGGAAGGATAAAAGGAAAAGCAACTGGGGGAGGGGGACCAAAATGCATTATATACATGTATGAAAGTATCAAAAATTAAAAGCATGTTGAGTGAATTCAAGACAAATTTATAACCCAATTCAGACTATTTTCTTTCTTTCTTTCTTTCTTTCTTTCTTTCTTTCTTTCTTTCTTTCTTTCTTTCTTCTTTTTCTTGATTTTTCAAGGTAGGGTCTCACTCTACCCCAGGCTGGCTGACCTGGAATTCACTATGTAGTCTCAGGCTGTCCTCAAACTCACAGCGATCCTCTTATCTCAGCCTCCTGAATACTGAGATTAAAGATATGCCACACCATGCCCAGCCCCATTTTCTATTTTTTTCTCTAAGTCTCTGAAGCTTACTTTTTAATTTACAGCAACAAGATCTAATAAATAAATGAGACAAAATTTTATAGCAATAGTTAATTAGGTGCTGGGGAGATTGCTCAGTAGTTAAAGGCACTTGCTTACAAAGCCTGATGGCCTAGGTTTGATTCCCCAGTACCCATGTAAAGCCAGATACATAATGTGGTGCATTTTTTGTTTACAGCAGGAAGAGGCCTTAGTTTGTACGTTTTCTCTCTATATCTCTCTCCGTTCCCCGCCCCCTTCTTTTTCTTTTTGGTTTTCGGAGGTAGGGTCTCACTGTAGCTCAGGCTGACCTGGAATTCACTATGTAATCTCAGGGTGGCCTTGAACTCATGGTGATCCTCCTACCTCCGCCTCCCAAGTGCTGGAATTAAAGGCATGCATCACCACGCCAGGCACTCTCTTTTTTAAAATATATTTTATTTACTTATTTATTTGAGAGAGAGAAAGAGGGAGGGAGAGAGAGAGAATGGGCATTCCAGGGCCTCCAGCCACTGCAAACGAACTCCAGATGCATGTGCCTCCTTGTGCATCTCGCTTATGTGGGTCCTGGGGAATCAAACCAGGGTCCTAGCTGGGCGTGGTGGCGCACGCCTTTAATCCCAGCACTCGGGAGGCAGAGGTAGGAGGATCGCCGTGAGTTCGAGGCCACCCTGAGACTCCATAGTGAATTCCAGGTCAGCCTGGGCTAGAGTGAGACCCTACCTCGAAAAACCAAAAAAAAAAAAAAAAAAAACCAGGGTCCTTTGGCTTTGCAGGCAAATGTCTTAACCACTAAGCCATCTTCTCTAGCCCTCTTCTCTCTCTCTTTTCCTTCCTCTAAAGGAAATAATTTTTTTAAAAAAGGCAAATAAGGGCTGGAGAGATTGCCCAGTGGTTACCTACAAAGCCTAACAACCTGCGTTAGATTCCCCAGTACTTACGTAAAGCCAGGTGCACAAAGTGGGTAGAGGCCCTGGCTCACCCATTCTTTCTCTCCCTCTCTCTCTCTCTCTATCTTCTATCTTTTCTCTCTTCAGTCTCTGCAAATAAATTTTTAAAAATGAGGAAAGAGTTGAATGAACATTTTTTTAAAAAACTACAAACCCCAGCATTGGATAAAAAAAGACAATTAAATAGACTGCAGAGTTAAAAATTCATCTACTTAGTGTCATTATGCTAGAAACTAATGACAGCCTTTTCTGGACGTATTTAAAAAGGGATCTCAAGCTTCATGAATCAAGTCACAGTTTCTTCCAGAAACAAGAGCATGATGACCACTGTCATGAGAGTGGCTCCACTGTCTTAGAAAACCCCAGAGCAGAATGTTATCTTGAAAAACTCTAGTGAAAACTACTTGAAACACTAAAATGTAACTCAATCCCCTTTTCATTATTTCGGAGTTCCCCCTAAATTGGAAAGAGAATCCAATGAAATTGGTAAGCTATTTCAATAGTTCTTTAATAACTCTGTGAATTTATACACTAGAATTACTAATCACTGTGGATGTACAATGTGCAATGGTTCTTTATTCTCTCCACCATCATTAAGGCAGGGGCAGAAGTAGGGATAAAGTTTCTCCGTGAAAATGCTGCTGAAGGTGTAAAGGTGGGCCATGGTTTTAGCATTGTAGAAGGACACCTGTCCTCCCTCGTAATCCAGGTAAATGCCCACCCTCTCGAGGTCGGCAGGTTCCAGACTATAAGAAGGCAAATCCAGAGCCTTTAGGTCAGTTTGGTTCCTTAGTCTTAAAAGCCAGAACCCTTGCTCAGGAGTTAGAGGACAGCTCCCCTTTCGAATGATGGACTCTCTGGCCACTCCAACGGTCCATTTTGTCTTCCTTGCCACTTCTACTTCCCAGTACCACTTTCCGCAGGTAAAGCCTGTTGAGCCCAGTACAGCCACACTTGAGTCAAACCTCTCTGGATCGTCAGGTATCGCTTGCTTAATGTCAGCGTGCCACACACTGGTCTGGGTTTTGGAGAGCACCAGATTTGGATGAGCTGTTTTAGGATCCAGACTTAATGGAGAGAGGCCTAGTGAGAAAATAAGAGATAGCAAGGAGTGAGTGGAAAGGGGGTGAGTACAAATGCCCAAAGAAAAAGACAGGATGTATGTAGACACTAGTACCCTGACTCCTCATGTGCAGGAGCTCTTAGGCAGGCAGTTTCTTATGCACTTCTTACTGGTCTAGTATCTGTTGCTATTTCTAGACATTTTATATTGAAAGTAAGATCAGGCTTTACTCTGAGATAATATTTTCTCTACTGAAGCAAATGATATAACTAATGTAAGTCTATACAAATACTTAAAAGTACAAATGCCAAAGGGGTAAAAAAAATAATAATAATAAGGTAAGGTTGCCCTGTTGATTTTTTTTTTTTTTTTGAGGTAGGGTCTCACTCTGGCCTAGGCTGACCTGGAATTCACTATGTAGTCTCAAGGTGGCCTTGAACTCTTGGCAGTCCTCCTGCCTCTGCCTCCTGAGTGCTGGGATTAAAGGTGTACACAACCATACCCAGTGCCCTATAGAATCTTGCTAAGGAGAATAGCTATCTCAGTTGTGATATAACATATAGGAAGTGTATGCTTTAGGTAAACAGAGGGGAAAAGAATAAATGCAGTTGTCTGGTGTGGTGGTACATGCCTTTGATCCCGGTACTCAGGAGGTAGAGGTAGGAGGATTGCTGTGAGTTTGAGGCCAACAACTACATAGTGAATTCTAGGTCAGTTTGGGCCAGAGCAAGACACTACCTCGAAAAACTAAATAAATAAATAAATAAATAAATGTGGGGGAGATAATAAGGACTTGTCTGTTAGAGTTAGGTAAGACAGAGATAAGTGGTCACATTTAGAGATCAATAATGGGATGTTTATATTTGGCTTAGCATACGATGAGATATGGGGTGGCTCGTATCACTGTTCTTCAGAATGTAGTCCGTAAGCTATATGGTAACCAGTCTGAAACAAGCTAATACAGATGTTCAGTGCCAGCTGTAAATGTTTTATTTTAAGTTTATTTATTTATTTGCTGTGTGTGCTCACATGTGTGAGTTCGGGCGTGCCATAGCATGCTTATGGAGGTCGGAGGATAACTTTCATATCTGTCCTGGTCTTCCATCTCATTTGGAGGCAGGATGTTTTTACTGTTCGCCATTCTATTCACAAGCCTCCAGAAAATTCTCCTGTTTCTGCCTCCCTCCCTCCTCACAGTAGGTGCACTGGGATTACAGAAGCTAGCCCAGTTTCTGGCTTCTTTATTTTTGTTACTTGAGGCTGGCATTCCACACTTAGGTACTCAGAGTTGTGCACTAAGCATTTTATCCACTGAGCCATCTCGCTAGCTTGAGAGTAACTTTCAGAAATTTTCACAGCAATCTGACAAAATAACTTTAGGTCAGTTGAGTCTAATAATTACAAAATTAGGTTTGTAGTTTATAATCTTTTTAAAAAATATTTGCAATCAGGAGGGGGGGAAGAGAATGGGCATGCCAGTGCCTCTTGCTCCTGCAAGAAAACTCCAGATGCATGTGCCATTTTGTACATCTGGCTTTACATGGGTACTGGGGAATTAAACCTGGGACTGTAGACTTTGCAGCAAGTGCACTGAGCCATCTCTCCAGACCTGTAGTCATTTATTTTTATTTTTATTTATTTATTTGAGAGCAACAGAGACAGAGAGAGAAAGAGGCAGATAGAGGATGTGGGTCCTGGGGAATCGAGCCTCAAACCGGGGTCCTTAGGCTTCACAGGCAAGTGCTTAACTGGTAAGCCATCTCTCCGGCCCCTGTAGTCATTTTTTTAATCTCACATTTTCAAGTATTAATTTATATTTTATTCTGCAATAATATCATTCCATGACAAATGTGGATCTCAAAAATATATAGAGGAGCTGGAGAGACGGCTTAGCAGTTAAGGGGTTTGCTTGCAAAGCCAGAGGATCCCGGCTTGACTCTCCAAGACCCACATAAGCCAGCCAGATGCACAAGGCAGCACATGCATCTGGAGTTCGTTTATACTGGCTGGAGGCCCTGACATGCCCTCTCTCTCTCTCTCTCTTTCTCTCTCTCTCTCTCTCTCATTTTCTGCCCCTTTCTCTCTCTCTCAAATGAATAAATAAATAAAATATATTTAAAATATAGAGAGAGAGGCTAAAAAAAGTTCATCTCATAGAAGTAGAATAGAATTGCCTGGTATAGTGACACACACCTTTAATCCCAGCACTTGTGAGGCAGAGATAGGAGGATTGCTGTGAGTTTGAGGCCTGCCTAAGACTAGATAGTGAATTCAAGGTCAGCCTGGGCTAGAGCAAGACCCTACCTCAAAACAAAACAAACAAACAAACAAAAAAAAAAAAACAGAAAAAGAAATAGAATAGAATAGTGGTCCCTTGAGGACAGGAAAGGTAGAAAGGCATGGGGTAGAATGATATTAGATAGTAAGTGCCAGAGTATGGTTAGATAGGATAATTATAATCTACAACAATTTTTCTTATCTGCTGTTCTGTGGATTGAACCTAGGACCTTGTACTAGGTTACATCCTATCACTGAGTTGTATCCACAGACATATTGTATATTTCAAAGTAACTAGAAGAATTCAAAGTTTCCCATCACATGGAATAAATAAATGTTTGAGATAAGAATACTAATTACCATGATTAGATCATTATGGATTGCATACAAGTACTTAATTATCATACTGTATCCCATTGATATGTATGAATGTCATATGTCAATTAAAAAATTAAATATTGTCCAGAGCAGTATGGCATATACCTATAATCCTAGCACTCAAGAGAAGCAGGAGGATTTAAGTTCAAGATTAGCCTGAGTAACATAATCATATCCTGTCTCAAAAGAACATTCTGGGGGCTGAAGAGCTGGCCTAGAGGTTAAGGCACTTGCCTGAGAAGCCTAAGGACCCAGGTTCAATTCTGCAATACCCATGTAAGCCAGAATGTACAAGGTGGCACATGCAGTGGCTGGAGGCCCTGGTGTGCCCATTCTTGCTATCTGCCTCTTCCCCCCCCCCTCTCTCCATGTCTCTCTCAAATAAATAAAATAAAATATAAAAGAAAAAAATTAAGTCAGATGGTTCATGCCTATAATCTCATCACTTAGTAGGTAGAAGCAGGAGGATCAGTAGTTCAAGGCCATCCTCAACTATGTAGGGAGTTCTTAGCCAGCCCAGACAACATGAAACCCTGTCTTTAAAAAGCAAACAAACAAGGGGCTGGGGAGATAGATTAGTGAGTAACAGCACTTGTTTCACAGACTTGAGTTTGATTCGAAGTGTAAAAAGCCAGGCATGACCACATATGCCTGTGACCCCAGCACTTAAGGGGGTAGAGACAGGAAGATCTCTGGGACTCAGCCAGTTTAACAGAAAAAAACAGCTCAAGTTTCTCAGTTTCAGTAAGATACACTGTCTCAAAGAAATCAGGTGGAAGAGTGAGAGACATCACATACTACATACATACACCAAAAAACTTGTTTAAGGAACCATTAAGCCAGGTGTGGTGGCTTACCAAATGTGTGAGCTCTAGGTTTCTTGACAGACCTTGTCTCAAAAAAATAAGGTGGCAGGCTGGAGAGATAGCTCAGCAGCTAAAGTGCTTGCTTGCAAAGCCTAATGATGAGAATTCAATTCTCCAGTACCCACATAAAGCCAAATGCACAAATGTACAACGCCACATGCATCTGGAGTTCGTATACAGTGGCTGGAGGCCCTGGTGTGCCTATTCTCTCTCTCCTCCTCCCTATCCCTCTGTCTCTCTCCCCTTGAAAATAAATACAAATATTTAGGGCTGGAGATATGGCTTAACAGTTAAGGCATTTGCCTGTGAAGCCCAAGGACCTAGGCTCAATTCCCCACAACCCACATAAGCCAGATGTACCTGGTGGCACATGCATGTGGGATTTGTTTGCAGTGGCTAGAGGCCCTGACATACATTCATTCATTCATTCTCTCTCTCTCTCTCTCTCTCTCTCTCTCTCTCTCTTAATTAATAAATATGTAAAAATTAAATAAGGTGGCCAGTGAGGTGGTGCATGACCCTACCTTGAGAACAACAACAATTAAGGTGGTGGCAGAAAGAATGTAAGAGCCAAAGGAAGGGCAGGATTCCTTACAATGTACTCTTCCAGACACAGAATGGCCTGGATATCCATGACCTCACAGTGCCTGACACTATCTACACAAGACCATTAGGATAGGAGGAAAAGATGACGACATCAAAATAAAAGTGAGACTCAATGAGAGGGGGAAGGGATGTGATGGAGAGTGGAGTTGCAAAGGGGAAAGTGTCGGGGGGGATTACCATTGTTTATTGTCTATAATTATAGAAGTTATCAATAAAAAAACCTAAAAATCACTGTGAGTTCAAGGACACCCTGAGACTACATAGTGAAATCCAGGTCAGCCTGAGCTAGAGTGAGACCCTACCTTGAAAAACCAAAAAATAAAAAATAAAAATGCTACATATGGACTGGAGAAATGCTTAGTGGTTAAGGCACTTGCCTGCAAAGCCAAAGGACCATGGTTCAATCCCCCAGGACCCATGTAAGCCAGATGCACAAGGTGGTGCATGCATCTGGAGTTTGTCTACAGTGGCTGGAGTCCCTGGTGCTCCCATTCTTTCTTTTTTTCTCTCTCTCTCTCTGCCCCTCTCTCAAATAAATAAATAAAATTTTAAAAGCTACATATAACTACATTGATGAATCTCAGAAAGCATTATGCTAAGTAGAAAATTCCAGATGCATAGGACATAATATATGGTTTATTTTAAATCAGAATTATGAAAAGATACATCTAAGGTGGAATAAAGGAGAACTGTGAGTGTCAGGGACGGGGGTATACAGAAGGGACTGATTGTAAAGGGACATGTGATGTGAGATGTGTGATGTGGGGAATAGAAACTGTTCTACATCTTGATCTTGACATGTTTGTCACAGCTCACAACTCATCGCAACTCAACACATCTTATACTGTAAAGTACAAGAAAATAGTAGTTATACTTTAGTGAAGTTGTTTTTAATGGCAATTACCTCGAGAAATTGCTAATAAGAATAGATGATGTGTGATTTTTTTCAAGGTAGGGTCTCACTCTAGCCCAGCCTGACCTGGAATTCACTATGTAGTCTCAGGGTGGCCTCGAACTCACGGTGATCCTCCTACCTCTGCCTCCCGAGTGCTGGGATTAAAGGTGTGTGCCACCATGCCTGGCTTAGATGTGTGCTTTTAATGAAATCCATAACATAATAACAGAGTCCATAAGCATTCCATACAAACCTTATCTAAAATTGTATTTTTATAAACTTTTTATTTTGGATACTAGTTATTATTATTAAAATACCATTTGTGAGCCAGGCGTGGTGGCGCACGCCTTTAATCCCAGCACTCAGGAGGCAGAGGTAGGGGGATCACTGTGAGTTCGAGGCCATCCTGAGACTCCATAGTGAATTCCAGGTCAGCCTGGACTAGAGTGAGACCCTACCTTGAAAACAACAAAGCAAAACAAAACAAAAACATTTGTGTTCTTTTTTGTTGGTTTCTTTTTTCTTTTCTTTTTTTTTTTTCAAGGTAGGGTCTCACAGTAGCCCAGGCTGACCTGGGACTCACTCTGTGGTCCTAGGCTGAACCCAAACTCATGGTGAATTTTGTACTTCTGCCTTCTGAGTGCTGGGATTAAAGGTGTGCACCACCACACCTGGCCCGTTTGTGTTCTTTTGTCCTACTTAGTCCTTTGGTATCTGCAGGCACATGAAAATGTAACGTGCTTATTAGGCACATTGGTTAAAATTACAGGTTTTTAGGGCTGGAGAAGATGGCTTAGCAGTTAAGGCATTTGTTTGCAAAGCCAAAGGACCCTGGTTCGATTCCCCAGGACCCACATAAGCATAAGGAGGAGCATATGGGTGGAGTTCGTTTGCAGTGGCTGGAGGCCCTTGCGCGCCCATTCTGTCTCTCTCTCTTTCTCTATCTCTCAAATAAATAAATAAAATATTTAAAAAATTATGAGTTTCCTTGTGAAGCACTGATGACTGCTAGCATCTCCATGCTATGACAAGCACAAAATGCCCTGTAGAAAGCCCTGTGTACATACAAAGAGTATGCACAGAAACCTTCAGGGCAGAGAAATGTGAGATTTACTTGAGCTGATTTAGCAAAACAATAAAATTGTGGCTGTTTCTACATTTGATAGAGCAAACAAAATCATTGGCTGAGGAGTAATTCTAATATCAGACTCCTATGCATCTATGCAGTTCAAAGGTGTATTGTCTTAGATCATAGCAACAGAATAAATTCAGTCATGCCAACTAGCCTCTTTTTGACTAAACTGTCTCAGACTGAAGAACCACAGAAGAGGTCCACAGATGAAATGGAGGTCAGATGCCCTAGGAATCAGCAGCTCTTGCACACTGTACCTGGAGAGAGAGTGGACTGCATTTCTCTCCATACCATGTACTGGATGGGACCTTTGAAGAGACCTGGGTTCAGCTTCCTGGAGATAAGCTCTCTGGGTGCCAGCATCTTCATATCTTGATCCATTCTGCAAGGGACATAAATCATTAATTTTTAGACATCTTCCAGGGGCTGAAGAAAATGAAATAAGGAATACCATAGTAAAGTACTTGCCTATCTATGAGCTTTGTGATATCCTAAAAGAAAAGGAGAAACAGAGAAGTCAGATGTCGGTCCATCAACTCCAAATTTCTCTGGTGATTCTGACCACCACCAGAATTTAATCAATACCAGTTTCCTATAGAGATGGTCTTTAACCCAACTCCAGCAACTGTTTTCATCCTCCATGTGCTTTTTCTGATCTGCATCCCTAGATATCCTCAGGATAACCCAATCTTACTCTCATTTGCTGACCTTCTCTGATTCCCTAGAATTACAAGTTTTTTTTGTTTTTTGTTTTT
Source organism: Dipus sagitta (assembly GCA_036346955.1). NCBI lineage: Eukaryota > Metazoa > Chordata > Mammalia > Rodentia > Dipodidae > Dipus > Dipus sagitta. The sequence continues at coordinate 85,563,955 of CM070779.1, read as the reverse complement.
TGTTTTTTTTTTTTGCTTTTTTGTTTTTGTTTTTGGTTTTTTGAGGTGGGGTCTCACTCTAGCCCAGGCTGACCTGGAATTCACTATGGAGTCTCAGGGTGGCCTCAAACTCACCGTGATCCTCCTACCTCTGCCTCCCGAGTGCTGGGATTAAAGGCATGCGCCACCACACCCGGCCCAAGTTTATTTTTAAATTTTATTTTTATTTATTTGAGAGAGAGAGAGAATAGGTGTGCCAGGGCCTCTAGCCACTGAAAATGAACTCCAGATACACGTGCCACCATGTGCATCTGGCTTACATGGGTTCTGGGGAATTGAACCTGGGTCTTAGGCTTCTCAGGCAAGCACCTTAACCATTAAGCCATCTCTCCAGCCCCAATTTCAATCTTTAGAGAGAATAAGAGACAATAATTAATGTTAAGCCTTTTTAAACCTTGCTTCCAAATAGTCCCAGAAGAAAAACTAGAAATATTCCATTCCTAAGCCAACTTTTCCTTACTCTGGCTAATTAAACTTTTGAGTATTGAGGAGATAAGTTAGTGTTATTTTAGGGGTGAAATTTCAGGTAACTAAGTTTGGCAAATAACTTTTCAGACAGGTCAGTGTGCTAGTTTGAATGGATGTCCCACAATATATTCAGGATTTTATTAAAACTTGTAATTTAGATCTCCAGCTGCGTGGCTGGATGGACTAGGTGTCACTAGGCGGATCATAGGGTCTAGCCCTCAGGTGTGGGGATGGGTTTGGAATTCCAGTCTAAAGATATGCAAAGTGGGGTTGGAGAGATGGTGGTTGCCTGCAAACCAAAGGACCCAGGTTCTATTCCCCAGGACCCACATAAGCCAAATGCACAAGGTAGTGCATGTGTCTGCAGTTTGAAAAAAAATATATGTAAAGTGCTTGAGCTTTGATGGGGTTCCTGAAGTATGCTTTCTTGCTTTTGGTGGTGGCCTCTCTCTCTCTCTCTCTCTCTCTCCCACCCCTGTGTATGGACCTGTGAAAAGGGGGCCAACTTCTTCTGCCATTATGGAACTTCCCCTGGGCCTGTAAGCTTCATTCCTCCCATAAATTGTGCCTGGTTTGGAGGTTCATCCCAGTGACTGAGGCTGTCTACTACAGTCAATTTATGACTAAGAACTTGAGTCAGCCCAGGCATGTTTTTGACAAATAAAACTTTAGAAAGATATGATATTAATATATAATGTTATTAATGAACTTCTATTATTGTGTCTTATAAGACGGTGAAAGTAAAAGGTGTCTGCTGAACATGAAACAAAGAGCCTCCTATTTTTCTCCCAGAGGATCTTAAAAGCAGTATAGCGGTTTGGTTTGGATAGGATTTGCTTTGCTCTGCTGCCCCCTGGTGGTGACAAGCAGTATCACATCCTTCCTAGCTCCTTCCCGACCTGCTTTAAGTGTACCCATAATCATGTTGGTACCCAGTCTCACTTTGAGGAAGACGAAGGTGTTCTGCTGTTCCAACCGTGCCTGTACATTCGCCAGCATATCTTTGACCAGGAGACACTGCTCCTGGATCTGGTTCATGTTCAGCTCCATCTCCTCATTCAAGGCCTTCCCCTCTTCCCGGAGGTCATTTAGAATGTCCTTTTCTCTGCTGTGCAGGAACTGATGCAGCTTTAGAAACTCCAAGGAAATGTGTTGTTGCAGATGTATCTTGTTTTCCTGGAAACCTCCATGATCATCACCATGATTATTACTGAGACTAGCACTTAGGGATGGGGGCCCACACCATAATAACACACCTTAGGAAACACCACACAATGGAATGTTGCTTAGTATCAACATTCAACCCTGCTCCAAGAGACCTTTGAGAGGCTTACTCCTTTCTTGGATAACGCGATAGTCCAGGATGAACATGCCAAAAGTGGTTTCTAGGTCCTTGTAGTACTGGGGTGGTAGACAGTACTCTATTAAATAGCACTGTGAAGGGCTGGAGAGGTGGTTCTTGTCTGCAAAGCCTGATGGCCCAGGTTCGATTCTCCAGTACCCATATAAGGCCAAGTTCATTTGCAGTAGCAAGAGGCCCTAGTGGTGCCCATTCTCAATCTCTTTGCGTCTTTATTGCTCTCTCTCTCTCTTTCTCTATACTTGCAAATATTATTTTTTAGCTTTTCATTGACACGTTCCATAAGTATAGACAATAGACCATGATGTAAATACTATTTTTAAATAATAACACTGTGGGGTTCACCCAACCTTCTAGAATGAATGATAATGCTTTGTAAGATTAGTCAATCAATATCTACCAAATGCTGCTATCATACTAGGGCCATAACGAACCTGAGAGAAAACTGTCTTATGTATACACCAGAATGTGGGCAATGCTATTCCTGCTGCCAGGGCAACATAAAAGCAACAAGATGTGAGCAGGGTTGTTGCTACACTGGCAATTCTTTTCTTAGGTGCCTACAGCCTCTTCACAGGTGCACTGTCTGGAATCCCTGGCTTCTGACTCTGATACCCTCTTCTTCCTCATTTCTAATGGCTTATTGCTTTATCCACTCATTCCCAGTCACACAAAACTTTGTCATTCCTAGCAAATACATCATCTCCAAAATAACTTGATGCTCCCAACTCACTTGGGTACACCCACTGCAACAATTATTGGAGCTCGTGAAAACTTTGTATTCATTGACCTCTCCATCTCTGTGTATGCACTTCTACTGTCGTATTTTCTCTTGCCTCTCTTGGATTCCATGGGCTATTGTTACTGCACTCTTCACATAGTTTTAACTCTATCTCTTTTCTAACTCACATTTTTATAGTACCCCTTTTACCTTTCTCATGATGATTTCTCATTCCTATTTATTGGCTCTACCTCTTCTAGCCAATATTATAAGTTCTACATATTAGAATGGCTTGGTATTCTACCCTAAGCTCTTTCCTTCTCATTGTACACTCTTTCTAGGCAATCTCTTGCTCCACAGGGGTTTTTTAAATTTTTATTTATTTATTTGATAGAGAGATAGGGAGAAAGAGGCAGAGAGAGAGAAAGAGAGAAGGGGCACACCAGGGCCTCCAGCCACTGCAAGTGAACTCCAGATGCATGTGCCACCTTGTGCAACTGTCTTACATGGGTCCTGGGGAATCAAACCTGGGTCCTTTGGCTTTGCAGGCAAGCACTTTAACCACTAAGCAATCTCTCCAGCCCTATCCCACAGTTTTAAATGCTATCTAGTACTGACAATTTATCTCCAACTTCTGAGTTCGATTCCTAAATCCAGCTACCTACTTGATATTGCCACTCAGTCCTCACATCTAATCAAGCACCATGTACAGATAATTTTTCTCTCTTAACCATATGTCCTTATTTATAAGAGAGAAAGAAAGAATGAAAGAGAATGAGAATGAATATGAGGGTACTAGGGCCCCCTGGCCCTGCAAATGCACTCTACATCTCTGGAACCACTGCAGTGACCTTCCATCCATAGTCGTTGTCATTGCCTTGCTGATGCATTCTCCACACAGCCACCAGACATTTTCAAAATGAAATGAAACCATGTCCTGTTTTAAAGCTCTCTTTCTCACTTCACTGGATGAAGTTCAAAATGCTTACTTCTCCACATAAGCAGCTACATGACTGAGGTCATATCTGCCTGTCCAATGCCATTCTGCTCAGCATGCTCCAGCTGACTGTCCTTTCTCTGGACTTTTCTAGTGATCTTTCCTCCTCTTACAACACTCTTCTCTAAACCCTTTGTTTCTATTCTCCTCACCCAGTTCACTTGATTAAGTTACTCATCCTTCAGTTCTCAATTTTTAAAAATGGGCTTTTAAATTATTTTATTTGAGAAAGAGAGAGAATGGGTGCAACAGGGCCTCTAGTCAATACAAACAAACTCCAGATGCATGTGCCACCTTGTGTATCTGGCTTTATGTGGGTACTGGGGAATTGAACCCAGGTCCTTAGGCCTTGCAGGCAGATGCCTTAACTGCTGAGCCATTTCTCCAGCCTTTAAAAGTGATTTTTATGGGCTGGGGATATAGCTCAGAAGTTAAAGGCGCTTGCTTGCAAAGCTGGACAGCCTGGGTTCAGTTCCCCAGTACTCATGTAAAGCCAGATGCACAAAGGGGCATGTGTGTCAGGAGTTCATTTGCAGGGGCAGGAACCCTAGTACTCCCATATTCATTCTTATTCTCTTTCATTCTTTCTCTCTCTAATAAGTAAAAATATTTTTAATATCTTTTCATTTATTTATTAGAGAGAGAGAGAGAGATGGGCATGTTGGGGCCTCTTCCCACTGAAAACTAACTATATTCATGTGCCACTTTGTGCATCTGACTTGGTTACTGGGGAATTGAACCTGAGCCAGCAGGCATTGCAAGCAAGAGCCTTTAACCTCTGAGCCATGTTCCCAGCCCTCAATTTTATTTTATTTATTTTTTTTTTTGACAGGGTCTCATGTATCCCAGACTGGCCTTTAACTTGTTATGTAGCCAAGGATGACTTTGAACTTCTGAACTTCCTTCCTCCACCTCCATATTGCTGCACCACCATTCTGAGTTTATATGGTGCTGGGGATCAAATCCAGGGCCTCATACATACCAAGCAAGCACTCTACCATCTGAGCTACGTCTCTAGCCCCAGTGTTCAAGTTTTAACTAGAGATTTCTTCAGAGAACTTCCCTCCTTCTACCTAGGTTAGGGTCTCTATTTATATACTGTAATCATGCCCTGTATGTTCATTTATAATACTAATCACTATTGTTATTTTATTGTTATTGGTGGTATTGTTTAATTAATGTCTCCCACCTCCAGATTCTGGTAGAAGGCCTAACCCATTCAATAAATATTTGATGAATGAATGAATGTCGACTCTAACAACTGAACAAGAAGCTATTAAAACAGGAACAAAATCCTCTGGAGACATCATTACTTCCACCCATCATTCTTTTCCTGAAACCACATATTTCTTTTTCTAGATGCCAAATACCAGAGATGACTCTTCTAAATAGAATAATTAATGAAGAATAAGAGCTTCCACTTCAGTTCACAACCTAGAGACTGATTTGCAAAATCTCTTAACTATCAATATCATTCTATAATGCCTAGGAAGTTGATAGTGTATAGGCAATAGTTTTATTTAGTTTGGGGGAAGCTAAGAAAGATTGAATCAGAAAAATCATGAAATCTGAGACTTTGGTTCAGACATGCCTGCTTGTCAACCCTTGGGGGGCGTGGGAGTATTTCTTCAGGCACAACAAGCTTTAGTGGGTTTTACTGGTAAATTCCTTGTTTTTCTATAGATGAAGACAGACCAGACATATCTCAATTCCACAATAAAGTCAGTCTGTTTGAGTGATCCACTGTTGGGGCCCTATCCCACCACATATTTCTTTCCACCCTATGCTAAAATAGCACAGATTCTATAGCCCAGTTGCCAAGTAGTACACTGCTAACACATGTCATTTTTGTGCCCATGCAGCTGATGTAACAAGGGGTTCTATCTCATAGACCCTCTACCCTGCTCCTCACCTTATAAGCAGAAATGGCGTCCTTCTGCATGTTTCTCAGAGACTGAAGTTCCTTCAAGTTTGTCTCCAGCTGGCCCTGATAGATGGCAAGCTCTTCCTAGGAATACCAAATAGCATTAAACCACACCAGCTTGGGAGATGAAAGGCCAGAAAGAACATCCCCAAAGCCCCAGTGCACCAGAGAAAAGTAAGCTCTAAAAGTAAGCTCTTGCTCAAAAAAAAAAAAAAAAACTCATTTTCCCTTGTGTTACAGTAACTGTCTCTTAAGAATTATGAATCAAAAAAAAAAAAAGAATTATGACTCAAGCAGAGGGTGTAACTCAGTGATATAGCACTTGCTTTGCCAGCATGAGGCCCTGGGTTCAATGCTCAGCACCACCAAAACAAAGTTTTTGAATAAAAGTATATGCAGCAGAAAAAGTTCATTTTGACCCTTTAATAGCTAGCTGTAGGGTTGTGAAAAGGCCAATGGAACTCTACACATCATTCACTCTACAGTTCTCACCCTGATAACTTTTACCTATGCAACATCTGTCTCCGCTTCTGCCCATCCAAATCCAAATGATTTCGTAGTTCATCCTTTCCTTCATGGCACATGCCCTGATTACTTCAGCCCTCAAATGTCTCAGAAATTCTAAACATGTATGAGTTACAATTGTGACAAAATTTAACTCAATCATAGATTCCTCTTCTGTCATTATCTTTATTTTAAACTTCACTATATTTTGAAATCTATGTAACGAGAGCATTACTATATGTTTATGTTCTATACAATATGTGATTGAGGAGTCAGCCATAGCTCCTCCCATGCCCCTTTCTGATATGCAGCTTCTCTAGAAAAAGAACGTTGTAAATATGTTGTGTTTCTGAGCACTTTGGGCTGTCTTATTATTTGAGTTAAAAGGTGAGATTTGAAGAGAGAAGAACCCGTACAAAAGGAGTTTTCCTAAGGGATTGCTTCAAGACCCAGGGCTCACACACCGTAAAGAATCGGACAGCATCAGAGATTTTCAGGAAGTCCTTAGACTGCCCCATAGACATCCGTACATCCTTGCATTGAAAGCAGATCAGTTTTCCATCTGTCTTACAGAACAGTTTCAGGCTCTCTCCATGCTCTGGACACTGTGGATGACTCTTGAGCAGGGATAACTTCTTAATCTTCTCTACCAGCTTCTCCAGCACAAGGTTGAAGGTACAGTTGCTATAGTGACATAGCATCTTACACTCAGGACAGAAAGTTTCCTTTACTTGCCGCTTCCAGAAGTCTTGAATACAGGTTTGGCAGAAGTTGTGGCCGCAGCTTAGCATCAGTGGGTCACGGAACCAGTCATTACACAGCGGGCAGTGCAGCTCCGTAGTTATGTCTTGTATCACCACTTTCGAGGGGCTGTGGGTGGCGGAGTCATTGATCTCAACATAGTTGCCTGGATCGAAGTTGGAGGAGGGTCTAGAAGATATCTTTGGAAAAGAATAGCTTAAGTGAGTTTCTCTCTCTGGTTGCCCATTGCTACCCTCTAGGACGGTGGGCCTCATTCTGAAAGGAGCTGAAAATCTGTGCAACTAGAGTTAAAGCCCCATAACCTCTCCTTTGAGAAGAATGCAGTAAAGTTTGCAGTACTATTTAAGGTTTAATAGAGAACCAAGACAAGAAAAGAAAGAGTACTCAAGTGCATTTCTATTTTTATGTTTGTAGTGGTGGGGATTGAATGCAGGGCTTTGATCATTCTAGGCAAGCACTCTACCACTGGGCTACATCCCCTATCCAAAGGAAGAGTATTCAAGCAGGAGCTGGAAGATGGCTCAGTGGTTAAAGGTGCCTGCTTACAAAAGCCTGATGCCCAGGTTCAGTTTCCCAACAACCCATATAAAGCTGGACAGCATTCATTTGCATCAAAGAGACCCTGGCATGCCTAGCCATGTGCATGCATGCGCATGCACACACATACACAAATAAATAAAATAATTTAAAGTGTATGCTCAACCAAAGAAATAGATTTTGTTGTTTATTCCTCTCTTTACCTACCTTCCACATTTATCAGTTCAGTTTTATGTCCAATGTCTGTTTTATTAGATATTGACTTTGTTTTTTTTTTAAATATATTATTTATTTGTGAGAAGAGAGATTATGAGTGCTCCAGGGCCTCTTGCTGCGGCAGACAAACTCCACATATATGAACCACTTTGTTTATGTGTGTATTAGGGAAAGAAACCCAGGCCTGCAGTCTTTGCAAGCAAGTACCTTTAACCATTTAGCCCTCTCCCCTATTTTTGTTTTCTTGATATTAGATACCAAAAAGAAAAAAAAAACAGGACATCAATTAGATTTCTCAGTCAATGGTATGATTTCAACCCTCCAGGCCCTCCAACACTCCTTTTTAAAAGCACATTATAGGGCTGGAGAAATGGTTTAGCAGTTGAAGGTGTTTGCTTGCATATGCCCATATAATGCCAGATGTACAAAGTCACGCAAATGTCTGGAGTACATTTGCAGTGGCTAGAGGCCCCTGTGTGCCATTCATTTTTTTTTTTCTCTCTCTCTCTCTCCCCCACTCTCTGTCTCTCTCTTCATAAGTAAAATATATTTTTGAAATACATATTACATCTGGGCATAGCAGCACACAGTTTGGGGTACATAATGAGTTCCAGGTAGACCTGGGCTAGAATGAGGACCTGCCCCAAGATAAAATGAAACAAAAAAGCTCAAAACTTCACTCCAGAAATATGAATACAAAAAAAAAACAAAATCATAAGTATATAACTCATCAACTTCACAAAATGGATACATCTGTGTAATTATTACACTAAGGAAGACTGTTCCCAGCACCCCAGAAGCTTCCATATGTCTGCTAAGGCAGAGTTATACACAGCCTGGCTAAGTGTTGAAGAAATGTCACAACACAGCAACACAGAGACGGTTGTTAAAGGCTTTGCTGGATGGAGGCGGAGGGGTCTCTTCTGTTCTCTTCTCTTCTCTTCTCTTCTCTTCTCTTCTCTTCTCTTCTCTTCTCTTCTCTTCTCGCATTTGAAAAACTACCAAGGGCTGGAGAGATGGCTTAGCGGTTAAGCCCTTGCCTGTGAAGCCTAAGGACCCCTGTTTGAGGCTCGATTCCCCAGGACCCACGTTAGCCAGATGCACAAGGGGGTGCACGCATCTGGAGTTCATTTGCAGTGGCTGGAGGCCCTGGCGCATCCATTCTCTCTCTGTCTCTCTATCTGCCTCTTTCTCTCTTTCTCTGTCACTCTGAAAGAAATAAATAAAAATGAACAAAAAAAAAAAAAAACTATCGAAACACTACCTGACCAATGGAACACATTTCAGTTGCCACAAATTACAAACTTTACAAAATTAAAGACTTTATACAAATAGTTCAGAAAAGTCACTAAGCAAGCAAACAAGGATGGAGAGACACTTATTGAAAATGTTATTTTCAGGCTGGAGAGATGGCTTAGTGGTTAAGGCGCTTGCTGCAAAGCCAAAGGATCCAGATTCAATTCTATAGGACCCATGTAAGCCAGATACACAAGGTAGTGCATGCATCTGGAATTTGTTTGCAATGGCTAGAGGCCCTGGCACATCCATTCTCTGTCTCTGTCTCTGTCTCTGTCTCTCTCTCTCTTGCTCAAATAAATTTAAAAAAATTAAAAATGTCATTTTCAGTTAAGGCAATCAAAGAAACAAGAAAGTATGGTCCCGTTCACAGGGGGGAAAAAAAATAAATTATTCCAAGAAAGCCTGATCATTAGACCTAGTAGACAAGGACTTTTTTGTTTGTTTTGTTTTGTTTTTTGTTTTTCGAGGTATGGTCCCATGTTAGCCCAGGCTGACCTAGAAATCACTATGGAGCCTCAGGGTGGCCTCAAACTCGCGGTGATCCTCTTACCTCTGCCTCCCAGTGCGGGGATTAAAGGCCTATGCCACCATAGCCCGCTTGAGTGTTTTTAATTTATTCATTTTCAATTTTTACACATGTATATGATAAATTTTGGTCATACTCACCACCCATTAACTTCTCTTGACTCTCCGCCTGTTCGTCTTCCATTGAGCTCCCTTCTTCCCAACTAGTCCTACTTCTACTTTGATATCATGCATACGTGTGTGCACGTGTATGTATGTGTGCAACACAGAGTTTAATTAGGGTTACCCGCAGGAATATGGGTGGAAGATTATTTACCAGAGTATATGCAACTTACCATTGGCTATGACACTGAAGAATTTATCTCCCTCTCTCCCATGCACCACTAACTCAGAAAGGGCTGGGGGCTTCATGAGTTCCTCCACCACTCATGCTGGACTGCTGATGGGCCCAATCTGGTACAGATCTTGCACAGGTAATGACAGCCTCTGTGAGCTCATGAATGTAATAGCCATGTAGACAAAATCTTTAAATCAACCACTTTAAATATGTGCAAAAAGCTGAAGGAAGCCAGAAGAATAATGACTTGTCAAATAGAATAATAATAAAAAAGAGAATATGAGGAGGAATTATATTAGAGATTATGGAGCTAAAGATATAATAATGGCTGAAATGAAAAATTCACTGAGGAGCAGAGATAAAAGAATGAACAAATGTAAACCACGCCCGAGAGACTTATGATACACTACCAAGCACACTAACGTGAATAATGAGAGTCCCAGAAAGAGGAGAGGAAGTGCTGAAAACTTCCCAAATATGATGAAAGATATGAACTTATAAAAAAGTGTAGATGCAAGGGATTCACAATGCAATTAATAGATATTTCTGTTCAGAAAACATGGCTATCAAAAAACAGTATGATAACATATTTGAAGCATAAAAAGAAAATAGAAAAGTTATCAAACAAGAATTTTTATGTCCGTCTACTCCTGACACAAACCCAAGTAATGTCTTCATGACACCACAGTTGTTAGTGATATCCCACAAGACCATCATGGTTCTGAGTCCATAAACATTTAGACATGGAGGACTGAGAAGGTGGGAGACAACGAAACAGAGGAAGTCACCTTGAAAGAGGAAGATCCTCAGGGGATGGTGGCAGGGGGGAGGGGACAAAAAAGGACAAAGGGATAGGAACATAAATTACTGTGTGTTCCTATATTAAAATTCTTGGGTCAGGCATGGTGGCATGTGTTATGAGAGTTTTGTGGCTCCTTTCTAATGCAAATTGCACCAATAAATTTAGGGTACCCCAGATCCTTGTCTTATGAATTTAAAGAATTAAATCCATAGACTAGAGAGTATGACTTAGACTTTATTAGATTTAGAGAGGAAAGGAGACTAAAACTACAGAGCACTCTTACCACACGGAAGGCAGGAAGGGGTAGGGAGCTCACATGGGAGTAGGGGTTGGGGTTCCCCCATCTCAACCCAGCAGGGCTGAGCTGAGGGGCGCTCACCACAGCAGGGATCTGGAAGTTCAGAAAAGGTAAAAAGGAAAAAGAGGGCTTGCCCACCTGGAAAGGATTTATTTTTAATCTTATTGTGGTGGGCCTTACCTTCAGTCTCAAATGAGTCTACGAGCAAACTGATTGGTCTAGGCTCAGGAAGGGGTAGCTCTGCACACCTGGGTGGGGGTGAGAGAGAGCTCATCGGATGGGACTGGACCAGACTCTGGATGCCAGTTCTGCTGGAGCAGGCAGGTGGTGTTACATCTTTTTCATTTCCTCTTTTGGACCCAATCCTGACTAATTCTCCCTCATTCCCCCCTCTCTTGAGAAGACATTCTAACTGCTGTTAGAGGAAAGTGGATGATGACCAGTCAGTCTTTAACTATTTCTAGCAGACTGGGGTCATAGAGTATGGCAGTTAGAGTCTCTGGGCAGGGCAGGGGCGGTTGGGGGGGAGGCTACATAAAGGCTCAAGAGATTAATCTGTGAGTCAGCCAATGTCCCATTGCCCTCTGTATGTAAATTTTGTTTGTTTTTTCAAGGTAGGTTCTCAATCTAGCCCAGGCTGACCAAGAATTCACTATATAGTCTCAGGCTGGCCTCAAACTCACAACAATTCTCCTATCTTGGCCTCCTGGAGTGCTGGGATTAAAGACATGCACCACCACACCGGGCTGTATGTAAATTTTTTTGATGGTTATCAAAGGTGGGGGTGCATACCTTTAATCTCAGCACTCAGAAAGCAGAGGTAGGAGGATGGCTTTGAGTTTGAGGCCACCCTGAGACTACATAGTGAAGTCCAGGTCAGTTTGGGCTAGAGTGAAGCTCTACCTCAAACAAACAAACAAACAAACAAACAAACAAACAAAAAGGATTGTAAATATTAGTGACATCACTATTAGAGCCTATGCTAGAGACTGGGAAGTTTGACATTGTGAGATAGGGATGGCTGGTAGTCCTATGAGAAGTGGTAAGTGATCAGCTCTCTGAGGGTGATCAAGGGGCCTGTATGGATGGAGTTAGATTGTTGTATGACCATCTTAGTATGAGTTGCTTGTAAATGAGCAGAGATAAAGTTAAAACAATTGAGTATACACGGTCCAAAGATCAACAGGATAACTATGAAGATTATAATAAGTATAATCTTTTTTCCACCATGAAAAACCTGAGATTCAGTCTCAGAACTGTTCACCAAATGGCACTGTGGTGTCTGACATGGTCAGAACCTGTTTCTGTAGGTCTTATAAAGCAGATGAGATGTTAGAAGAGTTATCAGGAATACATAAACAACATTTAACCCTGGGCTGCTGTGAGGATGTCCAAAGCCATGTGATTTTGTATAATTGCTTTTCTCATCATTTGATATTCTTCTTGGGCCACTTGCCTGCAAAGCCTGCCAACCTCAGTTCAATTCCCCAGTACCTACATAAGGCCAGAAGTACAATGTGGTGCATGAATTTGGGGTTTGTTTGCAGTGGCAAGATACCCTGGGGTTCCTGTTCTCACTCTCCTCTCTCTTTCTTTCTCTCTCTTGCTAATAAATAAAATGAAAATAAATATTTAATTTTTCAAACGGTATTATTCTTTTGGCTCTGAGTCTCTGGAGGATCTTGACTAAAATACACCTAAAAAATAAACATGTTGGGATTTGTGACACATACTTGTTAATCCCAGTACTTAGAAGGCTGAGGCAAGAGGATTGTTATTTCAAGGACAGCCTGGGCTACATAAAATGACCCTGTATGAGAAAAAAAAACAAAAATATTTTTTTCTCCTTATCAACACTTGCTTCATGTAAAAGTGATTGCACTCTGGGGCTGGAGAGATGGCTTAGTGGTTAAGGCACATGCCTGTGAAGCCCAAGGACCCAGGTTCGATTCTCCAGGCCCCAGGTAAGCCAGATGCACATGGTGGCACATGTGTCTGGAGTTCATTTGCAGTGGCTAGAGGTCCTGGTGTGCCCATTCTCACTCTCTCTCATCCTCTCTGTCTCTAATAAATAAAAAATAAGTCTTAAAAAAAAGTGATTGCACTCTGACTAGAGGTAGGAATTAGGAACATGGATAAAAAGACTGTGTGCCAGCTATATGTTATCTATAGGAAATTTCACTAGAGCTATATAGGCACAAATAGGTTAAAAGCCTATGGATAGAAATATATTCCATACAAATAATTCCCAGAGATAGATGGAATGGTTGTAATAACATATAGCAAAATAGACTTTAAAATAAAAATTGTTATAAGAGGCAAAGAACAGGCCGGAGAGATGGCTCAGTGGTTAAAGGTGCTTGTTTGAAAAGCCTGACAACCCAAATTTGATTCCCTAGGACTGATGTCAAGTCAGCTACATGAAGTGGTACATACATCTGGACTTAGTTTTAGTTTGCAAAGGCAAGAGACTTTTGTGCACCCATACTCACTCACTTGTGCTCTCTCTTACTCTCTAGTAGATAAATGCAATTTTTTTTTTGGTTTTTTGAGGTTGTGTCCCACGCTAGTTCAGGCTGATCTGGAATTCACTATGTAGTCTCAAGGTGGCCTTGAACTCACCATGATCCTCCTACCTCTGCCTCCCAAGTGCTGGGATTAAAAGCGTGCCCCACCATGCCCAGCTAAATACAAATATTTTTTTAAGATGAAAAAAAAAAAACAGGCATGATGGTGCATGCCTTTAATCCCAGCACTTAGAAGGCAGAGGTAGGGGGATCGCTGTGAGTTCAAGGCCAACCTGAGACTACATAGTGAATTCCAAGTCAACCTGAGTTAGAGTGAGACCCTACCTTGAAAAAAAGAGAGAGAGAGAGAGGACATTATATATTGACAAAGGGTCAATCCACCAAGAATATATAACAATTCAAAACAAGTATACAAGTAACAACACAGTACCAACATATATAAAGAAAAGCCTTAAGAATGAAAGCAGAAATAGTTCTAAAATAATAGTTGTAGATTCCATTTCCCCAGTTTTCCTATAATGAAAGGAAAACCTAGACAGAAGGTCAGTCAGGAGACAGGAGGATTGGACCACATTATTAGCCAACTAGGCCTATACAACAGCAGAATACACATTACTCTCAAATGAACATGGGACATTCTCTAAGAAAAACCATATGTTAAGTCACAAAATAAATCTCAATATATTTTGAAAATTTAAAACATATTAAGTATCTTCTCTGGCTGTAATGGAGCAAAACTAAAAAAACTGGAAATTTACAATTTAGTGAAAACTAACACAAACAACCAATGAGTCAAAGAAGAAAGTGAAATTAGAAAATATTTTGAGATAAATAAAAAAAAAACACAACATACTAAAACTTACGGGAATAAGTCACCTCTATCACTAATGTAATAATAATAAAAATATTTGTATTTATCTATTAGAGTTTTTTTCAAAGTAGGGTCTCACTCTAGCCCAGGCTGACCTGGAACTTACTCTGTACTTCCAGACTGGCCTCCAACTCAAAGCGATCCTCCTACTCTACATGCCAAGTGCTGAGATTAAAAGCATGTGCCACCATGCCCAGCACCTCTGTCACTTCTGCCAGGGCCCAGGAAACATTATGGAGGAAGTAGCAGATTAAATTGAGTCCTGTTCGCACTGCTAGCCCAAGAACCTCCTCCAGACAGATGGTGATAGACACCGAGGAGCCTCAAAAATCATCAAACTAGAAAAAGGACCATATAACCCAGCTATTCCACTCCTTGGAATATATCCTAAGGATTCTTTACTCACTTAGAGATACTTGATCATCATGTTTATTGCCACCTTATTCACAATAGCTAGGAAATGGAACCAGCCTAGATGTTCTTCAACTGATGAATGAATAATGAAGATGTGGATATTTATACAATGGAGTATTTTTTTAATATTTTATCTGCCATTTCTTTTTTAATATACATTTTATCTATTTATTTATTTATTTATTTGAGAGTGAGAAAGAGACAGAGAGAGGGGGGAGGAGAGAACGGGCATGCCAGGGCCTCCAGCCACTGTGAACAAACTCCAGACACATGCGCCCCTTGGTCGTCTGGCTTATGTGGGTCCTGGAGAGTCAAACTGGGATCCTTTGGCTTTGCAGGCAAACACCTTAACTGCTAAGCCATCTCTCCAGCCCATACAATGGAGTTTTATTCAGTTGTAAGGAAAAATTAAAGTTACAGGAAAATAGATAGATCTGGAAAAGATTATACTAAGTGAGGTAACCCAGGCTCAGAAAATCAGGTGCCATATGTTCTCTTGTATGTGGATCCTAGCTTCAAATATTTAGATTTATACGTGAGTTAAATAAAAGTCAGTAGTACAGACCAGGAAGCTAGGAAAGAGGCTATGAGGGAGAAAAGAGAAGAGAGGGCTTAAGGGGAGGGTATAGTAGATATGTAAGTAGAAGGGCAGAACTGGGGGAGGTATGGTCTAAAGGGTAGGGATGGAGGAAAGGAGAAGGTGGGAGGAGGCATAATCAAAATTTAAGATTTATGAATAAACTATATAGAAACCTACTTTTTCATGAGCTAATAAGATACATGTTTAAAAAGAGAGTTTGGGAGCTGGAGAGATGGCTTAGCAGTTAAGGTACTTGTCTGCAAGCCTAAAAACTCATGTTCAAATCTCCAGGTCCCATGTGAACCAGATGCACAGTGACACAAGCATGCAATGTCACACATGTGAAGAAGGGGGCACACATGTCTGGAGTTCGTTCACAGTGGCTGAAGGCCCTGGCACATCCATTTTCTTTCTCTCTCTACCTCTTTCTCTCTCTCTCAAAATAATAAAAAAGAGAGTTTGGGCAGAAGTATCTTGTGGAGATAGATAATGTTGTGACCAGGAGCCATAGATCATTATTAGAAAATTTTCAGTACCAGGGATGGGATACCTTCCAGCATATTGTTGATTAGGGAGGCCCCTGATGTCCCCAAAACATTGGGCTATTCCCAAGCCTTGGTTTCCCACCAGAACTAGATGATAAGACCCTGCTGTTGAAGAATCCACATGCTTGGGGTGTGGGTCCCTGAGAAATATGACTAAATGGATATGTTATGCCCACCAAACTGCCCTCTAAATACTCGTATTTGTGCAACTATATTAATGCTACTCTTACATTTGGTTAGAGAAGCTTCGCTTTTTCAGATGGGGTGACTCAAAACTCACCAAAATGCTGAGAAATGACAGTGAGTATTTAGCACTGAGACATCCCTATCACACTCTCCAAGGCTCAGGGACTATTGCAGAAGAGGTGACAGAAAGAACGTAAGAGTCGCTAGGCATGATGGCACACACCTTTAATCCCAGAACTCGGGAGGCAGAGGTAGAAGGATTGTCATGAGTTCGAGGCCACCCTGAGACTACATAGTGAATTCCAGGTCAGCCTGTGCTACAGTGAGACCCTACCTTGGAAAAAAAAAAAAAGAAGAAGAAGAAAGAATGTAAGAGTCAAAGGAACAGGAAAGAATGCTCACTCTCTCTCTCTCTCTCTCTTTCTCTCTCTCTCTCTCTCTCTCTCTCACACACACACACACACACACACACACAAATATTATAAAAAATAAATAAGGGCTGGAGAGATCTGGAGAGATGGCTTAGTGGCTAAGGCGTTTGCCTGCAAAGCCAAAGAACCTCAGTTCAATTCCCCAGGACCCACGTAAACCAGATGCACAAGGAGCGCATGCGTCTGGAGTTCGTTTGCAGTGGCAGGAGGCCCTGGCCCACCCATTCTCTCTCTCTCCCTCTCTCTGGCTCTTTTTCTCTCTCTCTCAAATAAATAAATATAAATAAACAAATAAATAAATAAAGGCCTGAGGAGAGGCTCAGTGGTTAAAGGTACTTGCTTGAAATGCCTGCTGGCCTGGGTTCAATTCCCCAGTACCCATGTAAAGCCAGATGCACAAAGTGGTGCATGTGTCTGGAATTCGTTTTCAGCAGCAAGAAGCCCTGACATGCTCATACTCTGTCTCTGTGTGTCTATCTTTTCCTCAAATAAATAAAAATATTTAAAAATAAAAAAATAAATAAAACTGAGTATAGAACTCAGTATTACATTGCTTCAATTCCCAGACCCCTCAAAAAGTTGCCTAGGACTGGACTGATGGCTTAGCAGTTAAGGCGCTTGTGTGCAAAGCCTAACAACCCAGGTTCAATTCCCCAGTACCCACGTAAGCCAGATGCACAAGGTGGTGCATGTGTCTGGAGTTTATTTGCAGTGGTTGGAGGCCCTGGCACACCCATTCTCTCCATATGTATCTTCCCCTTTCTCTCCCTTTCTATCAAATAAATAAGACATAAAATACTTTCTAACCTGTTGCCTAAAAGTAGAAGAGTTGGGCACAATGTTTGAGGCAAGGGGATGCTTGGACCTGGGAATTTAAGTCTGGCCTGAGCATCATAAAGTGATCTTGTCACAAAATTAATTCATTAGCTAATTAATTAATAAAGTATATAATATATTTAAAGTAGATAGTAGTTGCCAAAGCTGGGCCAATGAGGGGTTGAGGAGTGACTGATGATAGGTTTGGGACTTCTTTAGAGATAATAAAATGATCTGGAATTAGATAGTGGCAATGGTTGTACAACCTGTATGTTAAATACCACTGAATCATATACATTTCTCACTATGCATCTCAGGCTAGCTCATGAGCCTCCTACTTCAGTCTCCTGACTGCTGGAATTATAAGTGTGCATTGCCACACCTGGCTTCACACACACACACACACACAAAATGCAAATGAACTCAGATGTATACATCACGTTGTGCATCTAGCATGTGGTACTGGGGAATTGAACCCAGGCCATCAGACTTTGCAAATAAGTACCTTTAACCACGAAGCAATCACTCTAACCCAACTTATATACTTAATATTTTATTTATTTTTGTTGACCTGGGACTCACTCTGTAGTCCTAGGCTGGCCTCAACTCACAGTGATCCTCCTACCTCTGTCTCATGAGTGCTGGGATTAAAGGCATGTGCTATCCAGCTAATATTTTATTTATTATTTATCTGAGAGAGAGAGAGAGAGACAGTGGCTCACACCTATAATGCCAGCACTTGGTAAGTAGGCTGAGGTAGGAGGATTGCCATGAGTTTTAAGTTAGCCTGAGCTAGAGACCCTGCTTCAAAAAGCAAAAATAATAATAATGGTATTAGCTGACCTTAAAAGCAGAGAAATAGAATTCATTTAGTGACAAGCCATATGGCACAGTCAGCTCAAACTCAAGAACAAACACACCCTCTCCCCCTGAGTTCTGGTTTTTTTTTTTTGTTTTGTTTTTGTTTTTTTTACAGAAGGAAAGATTCTGAACTTGTTGACCTCCCAGAGCTTCTTGGAGGTGAAAGAGATCTTCAGTTTCTTAGTTCACTATTTTCCAGCTTCTTCCTAAACTTTGGAAATAAAGGGAAGCTCACTATCATGCAAACAAAATTTTTACTGTCATGGAAAAGGACTTAGTTTGCTGACTTTGGCTTTGATGGAATAAAATGTCAAAGCAAAAATGTTTTCTCTCAAGAAATTATAAACACTGGGCATGGTGGCACCCACCTTTAATCCCAGCATCCAGGAGGCAAAGGTAGGAAGATCACTGTGAGTTCAAGGCCAGCATGGAACTACAGAGTTCTGGGCCAGCCAGGCCTAGAGTGAGACCCTACCTTGAAGACAACCAAAATAATAATTATATATATAATATGTATAGCCCTAATGGCCTTGTTATAGAGGAAATTAGAACCATATCATAATAATATACATACAGCCAGGTATGATACACACCTTTAATCCCAGCACTCAGGATGCAAAGAGAGGAGGATCACTGCGACTTCAAGGCCAGCCTGAGACTACTTAGTGAATTCCAGGTCAGCCTGGGCTAGAGCGAGACCCAACATCAAAAAATGAAATATATATATATATATATATATATATATATATATATATATATACACACACACACACACACACAATGAAATTAAACTTTAAGCCAATTGTGGTGGCACAGATCTGTAATCCCAGCATTCAGAAAGTGGAGGCAGGGGGATATTGAGTTCCAGGCCAGGCTGGGCTATATAACAGAGAGACTGTCTCTCAAAATTCAAACAACCTCCCCTCTCCTTCCCCACAAGATATAGTATGCTTCATCAGAAGTGAAAATTGGGGCTGGAGAGAGGCCTTAGTGGTTAAGGTGCTTGCCTGTGAAGCCTAAGGAACCAGGTTCAATTCCCCAGAACCCATGTAAGCCATATGCACAAGGGGGCACATGTGCCTGGAGTTTGTTTACAGTGGCTGGAGGCCCTGGTGCATGCCCATTCTCTCTCTCCCTCTTTCTCTCTTTCAAATACATAAGAATAAAATATTTTTTAAAAATATTGAACGAGGATAGGAGAAAGCTAGCTTTTTTGTGTTTGTTTATTTTATTTATTTATTTGGGAGTGACAGACAGAGAAAGAGGGAGAGAGAGAGAGAAAGAGAATGGGCACACCAGGGCTTCCAGCTACTGCAAACAAACTCCAGACATGTGCGCCCCCTTGTGCATCTGGCTAACGTGGGTCCTGGGGTATTGAGCCTCGAGCCGGGGTCCTTAGGCTTCATAGGTAAGTGCTTAACCACTAAGCCATCTCTCCAGCCAAGAATAAAATATTTTAAATTTAAGTGAAAACTGGTAGAAATAATGCCAACTCTATTTATTTATTTATTTGAGAGAAACAGGCAGAGAGAGAGAGAGAGAGAGAGAGAGAGAGAGAGAGAGAGAGAGAATGGGCATGCTAGGGTCCTCTAGCCACTGCAAATGAACTCTTATGCATCTGGCTTGTGTGGGTCCTGGGGAGTTGATCCTGGGTCTTTTGGCTTTGCAGGCAAGTGCTTTAACTGCTAAACCATCCCTCCAGCCCAATAATGCTAATTCATAACTTATGGGCCTATGTGTCAAAATTTCTTGTTGATAAATTTTAGTGAGTTGTTCTCCTATTTTGCAGAAACAAAACATTTCTTTTGTCTATGTGACCATCAAAAAAAAAAGCACTAAAAATGGGTGTGGTAGTATACACCTTTAATCCATGCACTCAGGAGGGAGAGGTAGGAGGATCTCCAATTGCAATGAGTTTGAGGCCAGCCTGAGACTACAGAGTGAGTTCTAGGTCAGCCTTGGCTAGAGTAAGATCCTACCTCGGCGGGGGCTGGCGGGGAGGACTAAGTTCAGAAGAAGGGATCTTAAAACATTCAATTAAAAGTGCTTAACTGGGGCTGGAGAGATAGCAGTTCATGAGCTTGCCTGCAAAGCCAAAGAACCCAGGATCATTTCCCAGGACCCACATAAGCCAGATACAGAAGGTGGCACATGCATTCGGAGTTTATTTGCAGTGGCCAAAGACCCTGGTGTGTTCATTCTCTCATTCTCAAATAAATAAATAAAAATAAAATAATTTTTTAAAGTGCTTAACTGGCCGGCCGTTGTGGCACATGCCTTTAATCCCAGCACTTGGGAGGCAGAGATAGGAGGATCGCTGTGAGTTCAAGGCTACCCTGAGACTACATAGTGAATTCCAGGTCAGCATGGGCTAGAGTGAGACCCAACCTTGAAAAAACAAAAAACAAAAAAAAGTGCTTAACTGCAGTCTGTTTTATATATAAAAATGTCAAGGGTAGAGGAGATGGCTCAGCAGTTAAAGGCACTTGCTTGCAAAGCCTGATAACCCAGGTTTAATTCCCTAGCACCCACATAAAGTCAGATGAAAAAATGGCACAAGCATCTGAAATTTGTGTGGAATGGCAAGAGACCCTAGCATATCCACCACAATACACACACACACACGATTAAGTAAATTAAAATTTATATATATATATATATATACAATGTAATAGTATGAAGTTATAATTAATACATTTTATTTAGAACAAAATGATTATATTAATAAAGAGAATAAATTTTGTATAGCATTTAATGTTTCTTCAAATAATTAGGATGGTTTCATTAGTTTCTTATCTTCCTCTCTAATCTTAATTCTATTATTACAAAGGCCTGGAGAGAGAATAGAAGGTATAATAAGCTTGGCTTGTTAAATATTTCCTTGTATTTCTTTTCCTGCTCCTCAATCTATGCCCTATCTCTGTGATCTCACCTAGAATACCACAGAAAACCCATGCCTAGAAAACTTGCTGTGTTGGGAAAGAGTAATCACCTCCATGAAGCTAGGTCATCCAGCACCAGAGTGCAAAGACAGGCTACTTGGATCAGCTTAGTGGGCCCAGGAGGCTGCAGACCGGGAGTCCTGGCTCTGTTAGTTTGCTTGGGATGGGCTCGGGGCCCATGAGAGGAGGAGGGAAAGTTCAGGAGCTGGAGAGCAGGAGCAAGGCCCAGTGAGGTCTGCGGATTCCGTGACAGTTTGTCAGTTGCTTGAATCATAATTTGCTTAATTAAGCAAAAGAGAAATCCTGATTGGATTGGAATAACCCTACCACCTTTATTTTATTTTATTTTGTTTGGTGGGAAAGCCTTTTAGATTTCAGGTGGTAATATATTTTTTCTTTTCTTAAAACTTTTTATTGACAACATCCATACATATAGACAACATGCTATGATCATAGTCCCCTCCCACCACCCTCCTTTTTCCCCCTCTTGTATGCTCCCTCCACTTGTATGTCCCTTCTTTCCAGATTGTCCTTCTTATTTATTTATTTGATTTTTCAAGGGAGAGTCTTAATCTAGCCCAGGCTGACCTGGAAGGAGGCTAGAGATAGCTCAGTGGTTAAAGGCACCTGCTTGCAAAGCCTGCTAGCCTGGGTTCAATTCCCCAGTACCCATATAGGGTCAGATGAACAGGGTGGCACATGTATCTGGAGTTTGTTTGCAGCAGCAAGAGGCCCTGGCACACCCATACTCATTCTCTCTTTCAAGTAACTTGCTAAATAATTTTATATCTAACAACCTATAGTGGTTCTGAGACCACTACGAGGACCTCAAAGAGCATTAAAAAATGGGCTGGAGAGATTGCTCAGTGGCTAAAGGCATTTGCTTGCAAAGTCTGATGGCCCAGGTTCTGTTCCCCAGTACCCACATAAAACCAGATGCACAAACTGGTGCATGCATCTGGAGTTTAGTTGCAGTGGCAAAAGGACCTGGCACACCCATTCTCTCTCTCTCTCTCCCTCATCTTTCTTTCACTCTTTGAAATTAATAAATTTTTAAATGCATATAGTATGCTCACCATACTGCCCTGTAAACACTTTTTTAATGTTCATACCCATATATTAATGCTACTCTCACTTTTGGTTAGAGAAGCTTCTCTTTTCAGATGGTGGGATGACTCAAAAGGCACCATAGTGCTGAGAAGAAGTGACAGAGGAGTGCTCAGCACTGAAACATCTCTATCACACCTTCCAAGGCTCAGGGTCCATTGCAGAAGAGGTGGGGGAAAGAATGTAAGAGCCAAAAGAAGGGTAAGTCTCCTTATAATACACTCTTCCAGACACAAAATGACCTAGATAACCATGACCTCACAGTGCCTGGTACTACCTATACAAGACTCTCATAATAGGAGGAAAAGATTATGACTTAAAAATAAAAGAGAAGCTGGGCGTGGTGGCGCACGCCTTTAATGCCAGCACTCAGGAGGCAGAGGTAGGAGGATAGCTATGAATTCGAGGCCACCCTGAGAATACAGAGTGAATTCCAGGTCAGCCTGAGCTAGAGTGAGACCCTACCTACCTCAGAGAGAAGAAAAATAAAAAATAACTGGGCCTGGTGGTGCACGCCTTTAATCCCAGCACTTGGGAGGCAGAGGTAGGAGGATTGCCAAGAGTTCGAGGCCACCCTGAGACTCCAGAGTAAATTCCAGGTCAGCCTGGGCTAGAGTGAGACCCTATCTTGAAAAACCAAAAATAAATAAATAAACAAATAAAATAAAAAATAAAAGAGGGACTAATTGAGAGGGGGAGGAGATGTGATGGAGAGTGGAGCTAGCTGCAAAAGGGAAAGTGAGTGGGGGGAAATTATTATGGTTTATTGTCTATAATTATGGAAGTTGTCAATAAGAGGTTTTTTTAAAAAAAAATAAATAAATAAAACCCTTTTACATCCAGTCTGGTAAATTTTTTTAGCCTAGCACTTTGGGTCATTTTTGCCAGGATCAAGTCACTAAGTAGGTGCAAATTCCAAGTGGATGTTGAAAAGCACAGCCTTCAAATGTCTACACTACGCTCACCAAACTGCCTGGTAAGCACTTCTCTTAATGTGCATACCCGTATATTAATGCTACTCTCACTTTTGGTTAGAGAAGCTTCTCTTTTCAGATGGCAGTGACCTTGGGATGACTTAGAAGGCACCATGGTGCTGAGAAGAAGTGACAGAGGAGTGCTCAGCACTGAAATATCTCTATCACACCTTCCAAGGCTCAGGGTCCATTGTGGAAGAGGTGGCGGAAAGAACGTAAGAGCCAGAGGAAGGGTAGGACTCTTTACAACGTGCTCTTCCAGACACAAAATGGCCTGGCTATCCATGACCTCACAGTGCCTGACACTACCTACACAAGACCATCAGAATAGGAGGGAAAAGTCATGACATCAAAATAGAAGAGAGACTGATTGAGAGAGGGAGGGGATATGATGGAGAATGGAGTTTCAAAGGGTAAAGTGGGGGGAGGGAGGGCATTACCATGGGATACTGTTTACAATCATGGAAGTTGTCAATAAAAAATAAAATAAACTTAAAAAAAAAAAAAGAAAAGCACAGCCTTCCCCATCCCTACTGCCACCCTGATAGCACACTTTTACTGTATTGACGGCTCCAAATTCAAATGGTAGCAGCGTCTCTATGATGAAGGCTACTCCATGGCTGTATCACTTCATGGTGCTCCCAGTAATGGACGTGCATGTAAGAGCAAGCAAGCGATTATATCTTAAACCAGGAGCAGAGAAGACAGAAGAGACCAAGTTTGCTCCCTTTATAATAATCCTCTCAGAACTCGGGTGGTCTCATCAAAATTGTCACCCAAGAATATTTTACCAATGACCCATGGACGTCCCACTAAGTCCTACCTCTTAAAGATTCCACCATTTCTCATCACCAGCACACTGGGAAACAAGCACCAACTCCAAAAGGACTTTGAAAACACCAAGTATAGCCACACCTATGCGTCAAGTCTGAATTTTTATGCTGACTTTTGCCAAATTAGGACTCAAATTGGCCCAAAGTCCATTGGCATTCATGCTTTAATACTTAAAAACTTTGAGCTTCAAAAGGAGTTTGGATCATATATGTTGTGAGTCCAGAAGACTCTAAAAGGAAACACCATAGCAAGTGATAGCCCACCTAGATCTGGCAATGAGCCAGCCCCAGCTTTTGCATATTTTGCTGTTAACAACCAGCACCTACACATTTCTTAGAGAATTGGAAGTGTCTAGAGTTCGTTTCCTACCAGTCCACAAGCCTGTGTAGGCTCACGAGGATTACCAAGGTGGCTGCTTTGCTTCTAGGCAGGACAAAGTCTAAGCCACAGAGTCTAAGGAATGCTCTTTGCTCTAGAGCTCCCTGGGGGAGCAGCTGGGACTTCTGAAACCCCCACAATCCCTTCCCATTCCTTGTCCTTCACCACCCTGTTTTGTTTTTTTAATTCTGAGAGCTCTTTCCTTTTAAAAATTTTATTATATTCATGTATGTGCATGCATGTGTGTATGTGGGTGTACCAGGGTCTCTTGCTGCTGCAAATGCCCATTAGCTTTATGTGGTTGGTGGGGGGAATTGAATCCCAGCTAGCAGGCTTTGCAAGCATCTTTAATTGCTAAGCCATCTCCCCAGCCCAGGAGAGCACTTTCTTAATAAGTCATGGTATCCAGACCCTTAATTCAGGGGGCTCTTTTACAAAAACATGACTTAAGACATTCATCAGTTCTTCAGATGATGAAAATAGCAGGCATTCTTGCAGGCACCTAAATATATCTAGGACCACTTCACTATGGCACAGTCTGACAACAAAAGTCTTTTTCTTTTTAAAAAAAAAATATTTCATTAATTTGAGAGAGAAAGAGGAGGGGAGAAAGAGAGAGAGAGAGACACAGAGAGAGAGAGACAGAGAGAGAGAATGGGCATGCCAGGGTCTCTAGCCACTTTAAACAAACTCCTGACACATATACCACCTTGTGCATCTGGCTTATGTGGGTACTGGGGAATTGAACCTAGGTCCTTAGGCTTCACAGGCAAGCACCTAAACTGCTAAGCCTATCTCTCCAGCCCAAAAGTCTTTTCTTTCTGAGCGAAAATAATTAAAAGAGGACATGATCCATAAGAGAGGGGAAGCCCACACATCACTGACAGGCTTCAGTTGGGCCTATGTGTTTCACCAGAGTTTATAAATAGCTCAAGTTTCTGAGATGTTTTAGTCATTCCTGTTGTGGAGGACAAAAGATGAACAACCATATCACATCCATCTAATGAGACATGGAGACTTTAGTGCACAGTAATGATTTGAGATATGATCAACTTATTTTTACTTATATTTAATAGAGTTTTTATCAGACTATCAAAAATAAGGCTTTCAATCAAGTACTCATAGATACTTTATTGTTTCAATTTTTTATGAAGAACATGCAAACAGTTCCCAAAGTAAGATTATAAAGTTGATGTATTCTTATGCCTTCTTTACTGCGTCATCACATATAGCATATGAATATTAAAAATCAAGCAATCAATTTGGATTAGGCTGCTCCAAATAAAGTATTTTCAAACCTGAAAAAAAAGGGGAGACGGAAAGAGGAGGAAGTTACTAAAAGCATTTATTTTATTTAGATTACACATCTCACCACCAAATTTGCCTAACTTGTATAGATCACTTTTTAAAAAAGATTTATTTATTTACTTGCAAGCCAAGAGACATAGAAGAGAGACAGACAGAATGGGTACACCAGGGCCTCCCGCCACTGTAAACAAACTCCAGATGCATACACCACCTTGTGCAGCTGGCTTTACATGGGCACTGGGGAATCAAACTCAGGGTTGTTAGGCTTAGGCTTTACAGGCAAGTGCCTTAACCACTGAGAGATCTCTCCAGCCCTAGATCGTTTTTTTGTTTGTTTGTTTGTTTGTTTGTTTGTTTTTGAGGCAGAGTCTCACTTTAACCCAGGCTAGCCTCAAACTCATGGCAAGCCTCCTACCTCAGCCTCCTGAGTGCTGGAATTAAAGGCGTGTACTATCACATCTAGCTAGATCACTTTTACAAAAGAAGTAGCTACAGACAATTCTCCAAAATGACTAGCATATACCAGTAATTTTTCCCAATGCTGCTCCCAAAATCTTTAGGGGGAAGAATGATGATATTAGAGTTTGGGTCCAGGCTGTACCATTTGCTAACTGTGTCTGGGCAAATCACTCAATCTCTCTGATGTTGCCCTAGAAAGTAATATAGTTATAGAAGATTTGAATGAGTTTTGAGCATCAAGGTACCCAGAGCAGTAGAATTTCAATGAAAACCTGGATTGGGGAGATTAAGTTTGTGTGTGTGAGTTACATATGTGTGGTGTGTGTGCAGATAGGCATGCACATATGTGCATGCATGTGGAAGGGGTCAACATCAGGTGTCTTCCTCTATTGCTTGCCACCTTATTTTCTTGAGACAGCATCTCACTAAACTCAGAGGTCACCGATTCAGCTACACACGCTAGCCAGCAAGCCCCAGGCATCTTGTCTCCACCTCCCTGGCACTGAGATTACAGGTGCACACCACCACACGCAGCTTTTACAGGAGTACTGCAGATCTGAACTCAGGCCCTTATATTTGTATGGCAAGCACTTTACCCACTAAGCCATTTTCCCAGCCCTCAAAGCTGGATTATCTACCACTGGGCTCGAACTAAAAATACAGAGAAGTCCAAGTCCCTTCCTCTTTCATGTTTACAGATGTCCTTTTAATAATCTATTATAGCCGGGCATGGTGGTGCACTCCTTTAATCCCAGCACTCGGGAGGCAGAGGTAGGAGGGTCGCCATGAGTTCGGGGCCACCCTGAGACTACATAGTGAATTCCAGGTCAGCCTGGGCTAGAGTGAGATCCTACTTCAAAAAGCCAAAAAAAAAAAAAAATCTATTATAGTATCTTTACATATCTTTACATTCTGTCCCCATCTTTCCTCAAGTGGCCTGGAAGCCTCCAGAAGGCAGAGTGACCACACAGTGAGGACTGAGAGTGAGACATCTGCAGAGCTGTGTCACTACGCTTTGGGCTGAAGAGCAAAGCAAGCACCACGTAAAGGAAGAAAGTGGCTCACTTTTAAAGGCCTTCTTGACAGAAAGAAACGGAAGAGAGCAAACCTTTGCAGGTGGTGTGCATAACTGTCTGCCTCTTCCTCCGCTGGCAACTCCTCTGTTCTCTTTTTACAGGGTTGGTGATGCTGGCAGAGCCAGACCTGTGGCTGCCCACAGGCCATGTGACCTCAACGGAATCTTCTGCTGTGGTAGTTTTTCTTTTTCTTTTCTTTTTTTTTTTTTTTTTTTTTTTTTTTTTTTTTTTTTTTTTTTTTTGGTTTTTCGAGGTAGGGTTTCACTCTAGCTCAAGATGACCTGGAATTCACTATGGAGTCTCAGGGTGGCCTCGAACTCACGGCGATCCTCCTACCTCTGCCTCCCGAGTGCTGGGATTAAAGGCGTGCACCACCACCCCCGGCTTAGTTTTTCATTTTGTGGGTTTTTTGTTTTTGTTTTTTCGAGGTAGAGTCTCACTCTGTTGTCCCAGGCTAGCCTTGAACTCACAGTGATCCTTTTATCTCTGCCTCCTGGGTGCTTGGCATGTGGTGTTTTGAATCAAAATGTCCTTCATGAGTTCATGTGTTTGTATACTTGTGTTCTGGAAGGTTGTGCTGCAGGAAGTGTGTCACTTGGGTGTGGGCCTTAAGGTGTTATAGCCTGGGCCCCAGGTGCTGTTTCTTTCTTTCTCTCCCTCTCTCTCCTGTCCTTACTACTGACACATGATGCCAGCTTGCTGCTCGTGCCATGCTTTCCCAGCCATGGTGGAGTCTACCCTCTGGAACTGTAGGCTGAATAAAACCCCTGTCCTTCCATAAGTTGTTTCTAGTCAGGTGTTTTGTTCCCAGCAACAAAAAAGCAATTGAGTGTTGGAGAGAAGGCTCAGCGGTTAAGGAACTTGCCTACCAAACCTAACACCTAAGTTCAGTTCCCCACTACCTACATGAACCAGATGCACAGAGCAGCGCATGTGTCTGGAGTCCATTTGCAGTGGCTGGAGGCCCTGGCACACCTAATATACCCTCCCCTCTCTGCTTGCAAATATATGTGTGTGTGTGTGTGTGTGTGTGTGTGTGTGTATGTATTTTTTTAATTTTGGTTTTTCGAGATAGGGTTTCACTCTAGTCCAGGCTGATCTGGAATTCACTATGTAATCTCAGGGTGGCCTCGAACTCACGATGATCCTCCTACCTCTGCCTCCTGAGTGCTGGGATTAAAGGCGCGCACCACCACGCCCAGCTAATAAATATATTTTTTTAAAAGAAAGCAACTGATGCATCTGCTGACTTGCTATCTTGATGAATGTCTTCCACGCAGTGAGGGTTATTGTTGTAGATTGGCCTATAAATAGTTCCTAAAGTTAATGAACCCATTTTTTTTCTTGCAGTGCTGGGTATGGAATCCAGGGCCTCATGTATATGCTAGATAATGTTTCTCCACTTAGTTATACCCCACCCTCACCAAAGGCCCGTTTCTTAGGATCAAAAACCTACCTCCATGATGCTGCTTAGTTATCTTGATCTATGGAAAAGAAAATGGAAGGGAAAACATGCTTACTTTTAAAATACTATTTGAAAACACACATCCAATAGTGCTAGAAATTAGACTGGCAGAATAGGTTGTTGTTCCTAACTTGGAGTACTTGTTTAAAACTACCTAGTGGGACCCACTCTGCCTACTAGCCTCAGAGCCAAATTGTGGCAGAATATTGGAGCAGTTCAGGATAGTAGGACAGCAGGAAAGGAGGGCTTGCAGGCCAAGGCCTGTGCCTCCCTGAGATGTTCCTCAGTGCTTAGGACCCATCAGGCTGCCAGGGAGCCTGGCAGAAGCCGACTGGTAAGAAGCACTGGGAGAGTGGCTGCGCTCCGGTAGAGGACGCTGCTGCGCTCTGCTCTCACTGCTAGGAGACGACCAGGTCGGGGTGCATGCTGTGTTTGGGTCTCCCAGCAGGTGCCAGTCATTAGTGCTTTGGGCATCTTCTTTAATATTCCCAGCATGCACACTTCTAAACTTTCAAAGCAGCTCTAAGCTCTACTCAGACACAACTTTCAGAAGCTAAGCAAGAACTTGAAAGCTTACCCCAGTTAACTATCTTGGGCTCAGTCAGAGTGCTGTGTTTGACTCGGCAGGCATATTGGTCACTTTTGCTGGGGGTGAACTCAGTATAGGCCAAGAGGTAGAAAGACCAATCTTTGCTGAAAGCCAGATCTGATCTCTCCACTTTCTCTATGGCTTTTCCATTCTTTAAGATGTCAACAGTAATCTCAGGAGGATGAAACCCCGATACATAACAATTTAGAAAGTTGGGCTTCCCGTTCTCTGCCGGGTGACGTGAGTAAACCTGAACCCGTGGAGCACCTGAAAAACATTGGAGAAAAACAAATTAAAATTGCAAGAATATTTTACTTGGAGCTAACTTAGTCTCACATCTAATCAGATACCAAGTATCATTTGTTTCTCCTATTTCCATTTTTACTCTGACCAAATGATCTTCTAATTTCCAAAAGCTACCTACTACCTTTTTGACAGAAAAAAAAAAAACACTATTTAGTATATTTTCCTTGAACTTATCCTACATACATGTTTGGTTATTGTAGCAGACAGCTTCAGGTTTGCTGAGAAGAACTTCCAGACCAGGCACGGTTATGAAGGAAGGGATATTTATTGAAGCTACAGATCCAGGGGAAGTTCCATAATTGCAGAGGAAGCTGGCCTGCCTTCACAGGACCAAGCAGAGAGAGGAGCACAAGCCTAAAGCCAAAGGCCACACTGCACAGCACACTTCAGGAACTCCAGCTAGGCACACTTTGCGCATCTTTAGATTGAAATCTCAAACCCACCACCACACCTTAGGTTCCGCCCAGTGACATTGCCTCCAGCCAAGTGGCTGCAGATGCAAACTACAAACTAATAAAACTGAATATATTGGGGGCCATCTATTCAAACTACCACAGTTATTTTCTATCTGATTTCTAGCTCTATCTTATTCTTTTTCAGCATGTGTCCAGTGTGTGGTGTGCATGTTTGTATGTATGTTTCTATGTGTGTGGGTGTGTGTGCATGTGGGGGGGAGGGTATGGAGGCCATAGGTAGATGTCAGGTGTCTTCTCCATTTCTTTTTCTTGAAACAGGGTCTCTCAATGACTAGGGTAAACTACCTAAGCAGAGAGCCCTAGGGATCCTCCTGTCTCTGCCTCCTCAGCACTGGGGTTACAGACACATGCTGCTGTGTGCTGCTTTTATGCAAGTGCTGGGGATCCAAACTCAGATCCTCATGCTTGTGGGAGAATCACTTTACTGATTGAGCCACCTTCCCAGCTCCTAGAAGTATCTTCTATCACTGGAGACTGTGCTGAGATTTTTTTTAAAAATTTCATTTAAATTTACCTAGAGAGAAAGAGGCTGATAGAGAGTGAGATAGAAAGACAATGGGCATGCAAGGGCCTCTAAGCTGCTGCAAATGAACTCAGACACATGCACCACCTTGTGTATCTGGCTTACGTGGATCCTGGGAAATCGAACCTGGGTCCTTTGGTTTTGCAGCCTTAACCACTAAGTCATCTCTCCAGCCCCTGTTTTTGTTTTTTAATGCAAGAGAGACAGAGAGAGAGAGAATTGGCTGGCCAGGGCCTCCAGCCACTGCAGTCGAACTGCAGGTGTTACCTTGTACATTTGGCTTACATGGGAACTGGAGAGTCAAACATGAGTCCTTAGGCTTCGCAGGCAAGCACCTTAACTGCTAAGCCATCTCTCCAGCCTGTGCTGAGTTTTTTTTTTAATATTTTATTTGATTTATTTATTAGAGAGGCAGATAGAGAGAAAGAATGGGTGCTCCAGGGCCTCCAGCCACTGCAAACGAACTGTAGACACATACTCTACCTTGTGCATCTGGCTTATGTGGGTCCTGGGGAATTGAATCTGGATCCTTAGGCTTCACAGGCAAGTGCCTTAACCACTAAGCCATCTCTCCAGACCCCTCTGCTGAATTTTTTTTTTTTTTTTTTTTTTTTTTGGTTTTTTGAGGGAGGGTCTCACTTAGCTCAAGCTGACCTGAAATTCACTATGTAGTCTCAGGGCGGCCTCAAACTCATGGTGATCCTCCTACCTCTGCCTCCCAAGTGCTAGGATTAAAGGCGTGCGCCACCACACCTGGTTTGTGCTGAGTTTTTAAAAGCCTTTTATTAGAGGCATTCAAGAACCTTCATTTGTCTTCTCAGTATACATCAAATTCCTTAATAAATCACTCAGGCTTAGCCTACTTTTCTGTTTTTTTTTTCAATATTTTTATTTATTTGCAATCAGAGAGAAAGAATGGCACATCTGGGCCTCTTGTCACTGCAAACAAACTCCAGATGCGTGCAGCACTTTGTGAATCTAGCTTTGTGTAAGTACTAAAGAATCTAACCCAGACCTTCAGGCTTTGCAAATACCTTTAACCACCGAGCCATCTCCCCATCCCCTCAGCCTTTTCAAACTTCATTTTTCATTCCATGCACCCTCCATAGCACCCACATCAAATTATTTATGTCTGGGCTGAGTGTGGTGGTGCACGCCTTTAATCCCAGCACTCAGGAGGCTAAAATAGGAGGATCACGGTGAGTTCAAGGCTGGCCTGAGACTACATAGTGAATTCCAGGTCAGCCTGGGCTACAATGAGACTTTACCTCAAAAAAAATCATGGTTTATTGTCTATAATTATGGAAGTTGTTTAAAAAAAGTTTACAAAAAGAAAGAAAGCCAGGCGTGGTGGTGCACAACTTTAATCCCAGCACTTAGGAGGCACAGGAAGGAGGATTGCCATGAGATTGAGGCCACCCTAAGACTACATAATGAATTCCAGGTCAGCCTGGGCTAGGGTGAGACCCTACCTCGAAGAAAGAAAGAAAAAGAGAGAGGGAAAAGAAAAGAAAAGAGAAAAGAAAAGAAAAGAAAAGAAAAGAAAAGAAAAGAAAAGAAAAGAAAAAGAAAAGAAAAGGAGGGGATTGGAGAGATGGCTTAGCAGTTAAGACACTTGCCTATGAAGTCTAAGGACTCATGTTCAATTCTCCAGGTCCTATGTAAGCCAGATGCACAGTGACACAAGCGTGCAAGGTTACACACACGCACAAGGGGGCACATGTGTCTGGAGTTCGATTGCAGTTGCTGGAGGCCCTGGCATGCCAATCCTCCCTCTCACTCTCTCTCTTGCTCTTGCTCGCTTGCATAAACAAAACAAAAAAAAAGGCCAGTCTGTTGGGCTTGGGAAAGAAAGAAAGGAAGGAAGGAAAGGAGGAAGGAAGGAAGGAAGGAAAGAAGGAAGGAAGGAAGGAAGGAAGGAAAGGATGGCTTAGCAGTTAAGGCGTTTGCCTGCAAAGCCAAAGGACCCAAGTTCAATTCCCCAGTACCTCTGCAAAACCAGATGCACAAGGTTGCACACGTGCCTAGAGTTTCTGTGCAGTGGCTAGAGGCCCTGGTGTGCCCATTCTCTCTCTCTCTCTCTAATAAATAAATAAAAATTTTAAAAGAAAAGATAAAAAAATTATTCATGCCTTTATATGCTGACTTAGCCCCTTCTATTTTTACTCCCTTCAGCTTAGGCTCTGGCTCCTCCCAGGATCTACACCCATCTGACTTCCTGCCATGTATTACGTAGTACAGAGCTGAGGACACAGCAACTGCCCTACAAGTACCAGGTGCTATCATTAGTGCCTCTTTGCATACGTTCCTATACAGATCAATCCAGGGTATTTACCTATCAAACATAATGTTTAAATGCTAAGTATCTAATTTCAGGAATTAGAAAACAAACAAAACTTAAAAGTCTATAGGAGACTGAGGTAGGCCAGATCAATACAATAAGGAGAAAGATGGAAGGGCTGTGAGAAATGAAAGAGAACACACTCTTAATTATAACCGAATGAGGTGATGTACGTGAGAGAATAGTGCATTCCTAAACAGCTCTTCCAAATGACTGCTGTTACTAGACTGGTTGAAAATATGTTATTTCATGCTATAGAAGTGTGTTCCAAAATGAAGTATATGACCAATCATCCAAGGGGAAATGGAAGGAAAATATTATAAACTCTATTCTCTTTTTGTTTGTTTGATTTTTTTTATTTGTTTGTTTTATGAAGTAGGGTCACACTCTAGCCCAGGCTGACCTGGAACTCACTTCATAGTCCCAGACTGGTCTTGAATTCACAGCTATCCTCCTATGCCTGCCTCCCAAGTGCTGGGATTAGAGGTGTGCACCACCATGTCTGGCTCTCTATTTCTTTTTAACTAATTTTATCATGTGTACATGCATTTGTGCATATGTAGATGCATATGTGTACATATGTATGTGGAGGCCAGAGGTTGACATGGGGGTCTTCCTTGATTGCTCTCCACTTTATTTACTAAGGCAGGGTCTCTCACTTAAACCCAGAATTTCCAGATCCAGCCCCATGCAGGCTCCCATACCCAACTGGCATTCACACGGGGTGTGGAGATACGAACTCCAGTTTTCATGCTTACACAGCAAGTGTTTTATTTACTGAGCCATCTCCTCAGGCCCCTGCCTTTTTTTTTTTTCCTGAAGCAGGGTCTCATTCTAGCCCAAGCTAATCTGGAACTCACTCTGTAGTCCAGGCTGACCTTGAACTCACAGCAACCCTCCTACCTAAGCTTTTCAAGTGCTGCGGTTAAAGTGTGAATCACCACGCCCAGCTCTGTTCTCTATTTCTGTTTTTCATCCAACATTAAAGAGACACGTTATGTAGAATATACAGGTTTGACCTTAATGCATGTATATAATCTATCTTTTTTGAGGTTCTCACTCTGTGTCCCAGGCTAGTCTAACTATGTAGCCCAGACCCACCTCCTAACAATCCTCCTATCTGAACGTCCCAAATACTGGGGTTACAGGTATGAGTCACAACACCCAGCTTTATTTTTTAAAATTTATTTATTTAAATATTTATTTGAGAGAAAGAGAGAAGGAGAGAGAGAGAGAGAATATGGGCACATCAGGGCCTCCAGCTACTGCAAACTGCAGATGCATGTGCCACCTTGTGCATCTGGCTTACACGGGTCCTGGGGAATTGAACCTGGGTCCTTAGGCTTCACAGGCAAATGCCTTAACCACTAAGCCATCTCCCCAGCCCAACACCCAGCTTTATAATATACTTTTAAATATATGGATATTCAAGGCACATGATTACTAAAGGGCAGCTACTTCTCCATGTCTGGAAGGTAATAGGGAAAAGGAAAAATACCTGGATAACTTGACCAGACGTACTTCCCTAGAAACATCATCAAAGGAAAGGTTACTAGCCCTATCAAGAGTTGTACTATGGTTAGAGAAACTTCTCTTTTCAGATGGCAGAGACCACTGGGTAACTCAAAACTCACCAAAGTGCTGAGAAGAAGTGACAGTGGAGTGTTCAGCACTGAATGAGACATTTTATTTCACCCTCCAAGGCTCAGGGTGAATTGTGGAAGAGGTGGGGGAAAGAACGTAAGTGAAGGCAGCTTACTGTAATGCTGAGGACCTTACTACAAAAATACTCATCAGAGGTGAAGGAAGGGTAGAACTTTAGAGGCAATCTCCATAAAACATGCCTTGGATAGCTTCCAGAAATGTTTAGACATAGTTTGTATAGTAATGTGAATTTTTTAAAATTTTTTGTTTATTTTTATTTATTAATTTGAGAGCGGCAGACAGAGAGAGAAAGAGGCAGATAGAGAGAATGGGCACGCCAGGGCCTCCAGCCACTTCAAACGAACTCTAGACGCGTGCGCCCCCTTGTGCATCTGGCTACCGTGGGTCCTGGGGAATCGAGCCTCGAACCGGGGTCCTTAGGCTTCACAGGCAAGTGCTTAACCACTAAACCATCTCTCCATCCCGTAATATGAAATTTTTCAAAATACGTTTTTGTTCTTTTGTTTTGTTTTTAGAGGTAGGGTCTCACTCTAGCCCAGGCTGACCTGGAATTCACTATGTAGTCTCAGGGTGGACTCGAACTCATGGCAAACCTCCTACCTCTGCCTCCCCGAGTGCTGGGATTAAAGGCCGGCGTCACCACGCCGGGCACTCAAAATACTTTTATAGGGGGATTGTGAGGGGGGAAAGATGAGAGCCTTCCAGTACATTGGAAGGTATTTACAAAACGTAATGAAGATCCTGGTCACCTTCAGAAGTCTTGGTAACCATGCTGGATTACTCTTATTTGGGGTTTGCAACCTCACTGACGCTGACAAACCTTCACTTTCCAGAACTGAAAGCAGAAGCTCTGTACATCTTGGAAAGAACCAGGCAGGGTGCCAAAGTGGAAAAAAGCAGGATGGTGGCCGCCCAGCTTGCTTCAAGAATCTGACACAGGCTGGCCGCAATAATCTCAGTGCCTCCATTTCCTCGAATGTGACATGTAGCTAACGATAATATTTACATCGAAGAAGAGTATTTTCAAAGTTAAATGACAATGTCCGTAAAGTCTTCAGCATGACAGTAAACGACCTTAACACGTAGCTCTTAAAGCTTATCACTGAAAGCAACATGTTAATGAAAACAGTGGGTTAAAGGTGGGAAAGCTTTTGACACCGCAGAGCCGCCTACGGCCACCGCCTCGCAGGGTTTCCTCGCCCTGCTTTCGTCTCCGGATCGGGCAGAGAGACCCGGGCTGGCGAGCTTGCCAGGCGCCCGCCAACTTCAAAGGAAGCCGACTTCGCCCCAACTCCAGACCCCGTTTCCAGCGGGCACAGCCCCGCGCCCTGCCACCACCGCCTCCCGGAGCCTGAAGCGGCCGAAGTCCGCGCTCGCACATCCCCAGGCTGCCCGCCAGCATCCCGGGCAGGGCATCTCTACCCCTTTCCCCCGCCAGACACCGAGCCCTGGGCGGGTCCCAGCCAAGGAGAACTTGGGGAGACCTCTCTCAGAGTTGGCGCCAAAGACGGAAAGAGACACTCACGTTGGATCGCGTGCAAGCCCACCAGAGAGAGCAGCAGCAGCAGGAGCGGGAGCGCCGCGCGAGCCATGGCCGCCGGAGCGCAGGCAAGAAACTCCACTGCGGGCGCGCGGGCGGGCGGCGCGCCTATATGCCCCGCGCGCACTGCCAATCAGGGGCCGGCCCGGGCACGCCGTCACCAGTCTCCGAGCGGGCGGCTCCCACCAGGTTAGACAGAAGGGGCTTTCCCAATTTCAGTTTCATTTTCTTATAAAGAAAAGCCACGTGACTTGTAGGAACGCCTCCATCGACTCTCCAAGCTGCCAGACCAGGGACGCGCGCCGCGCGCCCGAGGGTGGACCGCGGGCCGCTCATCCCAGGACTCCTGGAGGAAGAAGCGCCTCCCTCCACCCATCGGCTCCCTCACGGGTCCGCGGAGGACCTGCGGCTCTGGCTCTTGAAAAGTGAGCATCCACTGGCCGGACTCAAACTTCAGCCGGGAGTGGTGGCGTTGCTGCCAGCAGCAGGGCAGCAGAGGTGGGAGGATCACCGTGAGCTCGAGGCCACCCTTAGACTACACGGTGACTTCCAGGTCAGCCTGGTCCAAAGTGAGCCCCTACTAAGAAAAACCAGAAATAAATAAAAAGAACGCAAACTTCAGTTTATAACCACAGCCCAGGCACACATCGCCCGGTGCCAGGATTCTCTGGGCAAGGAACAGTGTCAGGAACCTGACCTCGCCTCCTGACTACAGCTCAGAGCTTGGTCAGGAGTGCATGGGAACCTTTCTTACTTCCCGCAGGCTTCTTCTTGGAAAGTTCTGGGCCAAGAACTTCCTCCCGGGCCTTGCTATTGTTTGGGATAGTTTCTTTGTTCCATTGATTGGGCTGCTGAGTGCTGTGAGATGCCACACCATCCCCTTGGAATCAGCACCCTAGAACAGGGCCGTGGGTAACATGAGCGAACTCCTTTTTCTGGTCAGCGAGAAAGAAAGGCTAGGATTCGCGGCACCCCTATGGGGTTCCTGCCCTATCTACTCGGAGGACAAAGGCACCCGCAGTTTATTGAGTTTGAATTACGTCAGCCGTCAGCCGTGGGCTCAGCAAGGAAGTTAAACTGCAGACCACAAAAGGATGACAGTGACCAGAGAGTCTAAATCTCGCTGTCATTATACACGGTCAAACCCAGGGGTCTTTACTGAGTGGGGCAGTAAACAGAGGAGGTGGCCCATGGAGACTGAGAAGGAGATCTTGGAAATCACCTTGCTTTCAGTTGAAAGGAATTGCGTTGGGCTTCCCCAAGAAGCACAAGTAACTTCTGGATTTCTCTACATATTCTTAAACTTTTGTTTTGAAGCAGGTTCTCACACTCTAGCCCAGGCTAACCTGGGAATTATTCATGGCAGTCCTCCTACCTTAGCCTCTCAAATGCTATAATTAAAAGGGTGCACCACCACGCCCCGCTACATTTTTAATCTCTATTGTGGAGGCCATGTCTAAACTACAGAAAATAGAATACTCTTCACAGACATTACAAAATGAAAGAGTAAAACAGTAAACTGGGTGTAGTTACACACACCTTTAATCCCACCACTGGGGAAGCTGAAGTAGGAATTCTGTGAGTTCTAGGCCACCCTGAGACTACATAGTGAATTCCAGCTCATCCTGGGTTAGAGGAGACCCTACCTTGGGGGGAAAAAAAAACTCATTAAAGATAGTTTCTATCCTATTCACTTATATAAGTAATTGAAAAGGCAGTTTAAAAAAATAAGAGAGCTAGGTGAATTGGCACACACCTATAGTTCAAGGTAGTGAGGAAGGTGAGAGCCCAGAAGGTCAAAACCAGCCTGGGCAATACAGTAAGTCCCTATCTCCAAAACCAACTGAACAAGCAAATAAGCAAACAAAAATTGGGGGGAAAATGAAGGAAAAGGAGGAGAAAAGCTTATTCATTTTTCTAGGTGGTGTCTCACTCTAGCCCAGGCTGACCTGGAATTAATTCACTATGCAGTCCCAAGCTGGCCTCTGCTCCCCAAGTGCTGGTATTAAAGGCATGCACCACCATGCCCAGCTTAGGTTTCAGTTTTCTGAATGTGGGGAACTCATGTGTTTTTCTTGGATTTTCTTATGTGATGTGTTTTGAAAAAGAGAACAAAAGTAGGCCAGGCATGGTGGCGCAGAGGTAGGAGGATTGCTATGAGTTCAAGGCCACCCTGAGACTACATAGTTAATTCCAGGTCAGCTTGGGCCACAGTGAGACCCTGCCTCAAAAAAACAAAAAAAAAAAAAAAAGAGACAGAACAAAAGTTTTATTTTCTTTTATTATTATTATTATTATTATTATTATTATTACAGTAGGGTCTCATTCTAGCCAGGCTGACCTAGAACTTACTCTCTAGCCCCAGGCTGGCCTGAACTCACAATAATCCTTCTACCCCAGCCCACCAAGTTCTGGGCTAAAGGAATGTGCCACCATGCCCAGCTATTTTTTAAAATGTTTTAATTTTTTTAATTTATTTGAGGGAGAGATAAAGAGGCAGACAGACAAGGGAGGGTGGGGAAAGAGAGAATGGGCACACCAAGGCCTTCAGCTGCTGTAAATGAACTCTGGACGCATGCGCCACCTTGTGCATCAGGCTTACACAGGTCCCTGGAGTATCAAACCTGGCTCTTTAGACTTCACAGGCAAATGCCTTAACTGCTAAACCATCTCTCCAGCCCTTATTTTTTTTATTATTAAATTATTATACTTATTAGGTAAGTACAAAACTAAGGGAGGGAAAATGAATACCCACGTGGTCTGAGAGCCCACATGGTCGGCCTGGAAGTCAGAGAGGAAAACAAAGAAAGTACAAAGAGCTCCTGCCATGTGGAGGACAGGAAGGGGTACACAGCCCATGTCAGAGAAGGGGCTAAGGGGTTCTCCCCTTGTCTCAACCCAGCCAGGCCTAGTGGAGGGGAAACTCACCAGAACCTGGAGGTTCAGGAGTGGTCAGGCAATCCAGCCAGACATTAATTTTGTTTTTTTCAAGGTAGGATCTCACTCGGGCCCAGGCTGATGTGGAATTAACTTTGTTGTCTCAGGGTGGCCTTGAACTCACAGCAATCCGCCTACCTCTGCCTCCTAAGTGCTGGGATTAAAGGCATGAGCCAATATGCCCAAAGCCCTTAATTTTTAAAACTAGTACACAACATATTATTTTTCATTCTGTCATTTTCCAAAAAAAAATTTAGTTTTTGTTGATTCTCCTTGCCTATCCCCTCCCCATATCCTGTCCCACCCTGTACTCTTTTGCTCTCACAGCATACTGTCTGCCTTCATGTCACATGTGTCCTGTTGCTTTCCCTTCTTTTCTCAACACCTCTTTTCCCTCTCATGGTCTCTTTTCTATAATACTTTAAAACAGCAACAACAAATAACAGTGTTTGCCTATGAGCACAGACTTTGGAGATCTATAAACATGACAATTTAATGTTCTATCTCCCAAGAAACTAACTGGTGAGTTTTTTCTATATAATTTCTTTCTAAAATTTTTGCAAAGATCTGGGTGTGGTGGCACACGCCTTTGATCCCAGCACTCAGGAGGCAGAGGTAGGAGGATCACCATGAGTTTGAGGACACCCTGAGACTAATAGAGAATGCCAGGTCAGCCTGAGCTAAAGTGAGACCCTACCTCGAAAAACCAAACAAGAAAAAAAAATTGCAAAGAGAGGCCAGTAAGCTAGAAAGGGGATATAAAGGGAATAGAAAGGGAGGGAGGGGGAACTTAATAGGATGGTATTGTATATATGTAAGTAGGGTGAAATATGGCCTATAGGGGGTGAAAAGGTCTAAGTGAGGTCAGGGGAAGATATTGAGTAAAGGAAAGGTGGAGGGAGGGCTAATCAAAATCTAAGAGGATATAAATATGTCATATGGAAACCTACCTTTTTGGACAATGGAACACACAGAAGCCATAGATTGTTACTAGAAAATTTTCAGTGCCAGGGATGGGATACCTTCCAGTGAGCTGTTGGCCAGGGAGGTCCCTGATACCCCCAAAATATTATAGGCCATTGCTGAGGCCCTTGGTTTCCCACCATGAATAGACAGTAAGACCCTATTGCTGAAGATTCCACATACTTAAGCTGCAAGGTCACTGGGAAATCCTACTGAAGCTGAGCTGAAAACCTCCTCCATGTAGACCAGCTGACAGAAAGCTGGAAGAAGCCATTCTGCATGCAGTTCAATGGGAGAGAGAGAAATCACCAGTGAAGATACTCAACAGCGGACACTGCAAGCCTTAAATTTGGCCAAACAGGCCAAATGAGCCAATGGA
Source organism: Dipus sagitta (assembly GCA_036346955.1). Taxonomy (NCBI): domain Eukaryota; kingdom Metazoa; phylum Chordata; class Mammalia; order Rodentia; family Dipodidae; genus Dipus; species Dipus sagitta. The sequence continues at coordinate 85,523,672 of CM070779.1, read as the reverse complement.
TGCAATAGTGGCACATCTGTCATGGTGGAAACCAACTGCCCTCCAATTGGACTGCAGGCCTGCTCCATGAGAGGGAATACATCCCTGATACTAAAAACTTAAAACAGGGGTAGTCATGAGCCCTAGGGGTATAATGTCTGCTGCTGTCTGGCTAAATGTATATACTATGCTCACCAAACTGCCCAGTAAGTACTTCTCTTAATGTTCATACCCATATATTAATGCCACTCTCACTTTTGGTTAGAGAAGCTTCTCTTTTCAGATGGAAGTGACCTTGGGATGACTCAGAAGGCACCATGGTGCTGAGAAGAAGTGACAGAAGAGTGCTTAGCACTGAAATATCTCTATCACACTTTCCAAGGCTCAGGGTTCATTGCGGAAGAGGTGGCGGAAAGAATGTAAGAGCCAAAGAAAGGACTCCTTACAATGTGCTCCTCCAGACACAAAATGGCCTGAATAGCCATGACCTCACAGTGCCTGACGCTACCTACACAAGACTATCATAATAGAAGGAAAAGATCTTGACATCAAAATAAAAGAGAGACTGGTTGAGAAGGGGAGGAGATATGATGGAGGGGGGAGGGAGGGAATTACCATGGGATATTGTTTACAATTATGGAAGTTGTCAATAAAAATAAATAAATAAATAAAATTTTTCAAAGAATACTTAAATGCTGTCAAGAATTCTTGTGAAGGAACTAAAATTGTCTCATATACTCCTGATGACAATATAAATTGGAATAAATATTTTTGGAAAACAATATGACAAAAAAAATTTGCTGGGCTTGATGGCACACACCTTTAGTCCCAGGTAGGAGGATCACTGTGAGTTTGAGGGCAGTCTGAGACTACATAGTGATTTCTAGGTCAGCCTGGGCTACAGTGTACACACACACATTGCATTGGCCATAAGAGCTATTCACTGTGCTTATGTAAATGTTCTCGAGAAAATGAAAGCATGTTTACATGATGACTTGTACATGAATGTTCATACCAGCTTTATTTGTGAAAGCCACAAATGAGCAACAACCTGAACATTCATCAGTGGGAATGGACAAACACATTCTGATGTGGACCTATTGCTGGTATGAATACTGTCAGGAACAATCAATCAACTGCACGGTCAACAGCATGGATGAAACAGTGATGCTGAATGGAAGAGGCCAGAGTATGTGCCACTGTATGATTCTGTTGATAAGACCTGTACAAAGGACGAGCTAATATATAGTGATTTAAAGTAGGTAAATGGTTTCCAGCGGTTAGGAGAAGCATCAGAAGCAGGAGGAAACATCAGGGTGATAGGTGTGTTTATTACTTAGAATTTGATGATGGCTCTATAGGTGTATACATACATTATAACTCATTGCATACTTTAATACATTCATTGCATACCAACTATGATTGTTTTAAAAAAAAGACAAGCTAGGCTGGGCATAGTGGCTCACACCTTTAATCCCAACACCTGGGAGGCAGAGGTAGGAGGATTGCATGAGTTCAAGGCCACCCTGAGACTACAGAGTGAATTCCAGGTCAGCCTGGGCTAGAGTGAGACTCTACCTTGAAAAGAAAAAAAAATATATAAGACAAGCCTTAAAAGTAGATACTTGTATTGTTGTTAGGTCAAGAGAAGAAGGAGGAGGAGGAAGAGAAGAGAATGAGGAAGAAAAGAATAGGGCTAGAGGGATAGCTCAGCAGTTAAGGTACTTGCCTTACAAAGCCTGATGACCCAGGTTCGGTTCCTCAGTACCCGCATAAAGTCAAATGCACAAAGGGGCACATGCATCTGGAGTTCCTTTGCAGCAGCTAGAGGCCCTCCTGGCTTCTGCACATTCTCTCTCTCTCTTTCTCTCTCTCTCCCTCTCCCTCTCCCTCTCTATGTTCTCTTTTTTATTTGGAAGCGGGGAGAGAAACTGAAACTGAGGAGATTGCTTAATAGTTAAAGGCACTTGCTTGCAAAGCCTGCAAGCTCAGGGTTCAGTTACATAATACCCATATAAAGCCAGATGCACCAGTGGCACAAACATCTGGAGTTAATTTGCAGTGGTGGGAGAGCCTGGCATGCCCATTCTCTCTCTCTCTCTCCACACACACACACACACACACACATACATATGATAGATATGGAACAAAGTGCTTGAACATAAAAAAAAATAAACATCAAAGTAGGGAGACAACAGAAGCACATTAACATTTCCATGATTTGGATTGAACCTGAATGTATCTGTCCACAGTTTTCTGAGATAGGCTTGTTTAAACAGTGGAACCACTAGAAAAAAATAAGTGCAAAGCCAGTCGTGGTGGTGCACACCACACTTGACAGGCAGAGAGGTAGGTGGATAGCTGTGAATTTGAGACCAGCCTGAGACTACATAGTGAATGCCAGGTCAGCCTGGGCTTTTTTTTATTTTTTTCCTGTTTTGTTTTGAAAAAAATATTTTAGGAGCTGGAGAGATAGCTTAGCACTTAAGGTACTTTCCTGCAAAACCTAAGGACCCAGGTTAGATTCCTTAGTACCCACATAAAGCCAGATGCATAAGGTAGCACATGCATCTGGAATTTGTTTGCAGTGGCTAGAGGCCCTGGCATGCCCATTAACACATGTTCTCTCTCTCTCTATCTCTCTCTCTCACACACACAAATATATATATATATATATATATATATATATATATATATATATATATATATTAAATAATATTTTAGGGTCTAGAGTGAGACTCTACCTCAAAAAAAATAAGTACTTTAGGGACTGGAGAGATTGCTCAGTAGTTAAGGTGCTTGCCTGCAAAACCTAATGGCGGGCTGGAGGAACGACTTAATGCTTAAGGCACTTGCCTGCAAAGCCAAAGGACCCAGGTTTGACGACTCTGGACCCATGTAAGCCAAATGCACAAGGTGGCACATGCACCTGGAGTTCATTTGCAGTAGCTGAAGGCTGAAGGCAGAATAAAAAACAAATAAATAAATAAAACAACCTAATGACCCAAGTTCGATTCCCCAGTACCTATGTAAGGCCAGATGTACAAAGTGGCATATGCATTTGGTGTTCGACTGCAGTGACTAGAGGCCTTGGCATGCCAATTCCCATTCTCTCTTCCTGCTTACAAATAAATAAATAAAACTGTTTTGTTTATTGATTAGAGAGAGAGAAAGAGAGAAAATTGGTGTGCCGGGACCTCTAGCCACTGCAATGAATGAACCCCAGACACATGCACCACCTTGTGCATCTGGCTTTACATGGATACTGGAGAACTGAACTAGGGTCTATAGGCTTTGCAGGCAAATGTCCTACCCACTGATCCATCTCTCCAGTCCTACAACACATTTTTTACTTGACAGTAAGTCAAACATTATATACTGAAGAAATAAACAGATTCACAAGAGTCTCATGAGGTAAATGCCGTTATCCCCACTTTAGGGAGAGTAAATAGAAAGACAAAATTTAAGAGAGTGAAGTATCTATTGGTAGGGAATCTGTTCGCCTTCCACTTAAGCCATAGTACTTTCTCAATTGCCAGTTTGTTCTTACTAGAAAAATCATACAAAAGTGCCATTTAAAAAATAACAAGCAAGCTGGGCATGGTGGTGCACACCTTTAATCCCAGCACTTGGGAGGCAGAGGTAGGCGGATCGTTGTGAGTTCGAGGCCACCCTGAGATTACATAATAAATTCCAGGTCAGCCTGGGCTAGGGTGAGACCCTACCTCAACCCCTCCCCAAAAAAAGTATCAAGCAAGCTGGATGTGGTGGCACACACCTTTAATCCCAGCACTGGGGAGGAATAGGTAGGAGTATAGCTGTGAGTTCAAGGCCACTCTGAGACTACAAAATGAATTCCAGGTCAGCCTGGCTTACAGTGAAACCCCACCTCAAAAAAAAAAAAAAAAAAACAGTAAAGAAGTGACTTGCAAATAAAGGATTGTTATTTGCACCAATCAAAGAACTTTCAAATCAATCAATAAATAAAACAGTTTTATTTATTTATTTGTAAGCAGGAAGAGAGAAAGGGGGAAGGGAATGGTCATGCCAAGGCCTCTAGTCACTGCAATCGAATGCCATATGCTATTTTGTACATCTGGCTTTACATAGGTACTGGGGAATTGAACTTGGGTCAGTAGGTGTTTTGTTTTTAGTTTGTTTTTTTAGAGAGAGATAGAGAATGGGCGTTCCAGGGCCTTCAGCCAACTGCAAATGTATGTGTACCCATACACATATGAACATGCACACACACATGCACCAAACAAAAGAAAAGAAATGAAGGCAGCCTTTAGAAGCTGGAAGAAGTCAAGGACAAAGTCCTCTAGAATCTCCAAATAGGAATAGTGCCTTGTCAATGCCTTTATTTTAGTTCCATATTGGGCTTCTTGCCTACAGACATGTAAGATTACAAATTGTGTATTAAGTTATCAAGTTTGAGAAAAAAGAGGGAGAATACTAGGGAGCAGAGACGGAAATTGGAGGAGAAGATGATTGGGAAAGGAGAGGAGAACAGGGGAGAGAAGGGGGAGGAGAATCAGCCAAACAACTTGTATTTGAAAACGCCAGAAGGGGGCTGGAGAGATGGCTTAGCAGTTAAAGCCACTTTCTTGCAGAGCCTGATAGCCTAGGTTCCATCCCCCAGTATACACATAAAGGCAGATGCACAAAGTGACACATGCATCCGGAGCTTGTTTGTAGCAGCAAGAGGCCCTATGCCCAAATGCACGCACACACTTGCTCTCTCTCTCTCTCTGATAAATAAATAAAAATATTTTTAAAAGAAAGAAAACACCAGGATGAATGACACTTAAGTGTCTTTATGCTAACTAAAAATTAATTTAGGGCTGGAGAGATAGTTCAGCAGTTAAGGCACTTGCCTGTAAGGCCTGACAACCTGTGTTTGATTCCCCAGTACCTACATAAAGCCAGATACACAGTGGTACATGCATCTGGAATTCACTTGCAGTGGCTGGAGGTCCTGGCATGTCCATTATCTCTCTTTGTCTCTCTTTCCTTGCAAATAAATAATATTTTGAAAAATTAATTTAGGAGCTGGGCGTAGTGGTGCACACCTTTAATCCCAGCACTTGGGAGGCAGAGGTAGGAGGATCGCCATCTCAGGCCAGCCTGAGAAGACATAGTGAATTCCAGGTCAGCCTGAGCTATACTGAGACCCCACCTCAAAAAAAGCAAACAAGGGCTGGAGAGATGGCTTAGCGGTTAAGCACTTGCCTGTGAAGCCTAAGGACCCCGGTTCGAGGCTCGACTCCCCAGGACCCACGTTAGCCAGATGCACAAGGGGGCGCATGCGTCTGGAGTTCGTTTGCAGTGGCTGGAGGCCCTGGCGTGCCCATTCTCTCTCCTTCTCTCTATCTGCCTCTTTCTCTCTCTGTCTGTCGCTCTCAAATAAACAAATAAAAATAACAACAAAAAAAATTTTTAAAAAGCAAATAAACAAAAAAATAATTTAGGGGCTAGAGAAATGCCTCAGCAGTTAAGGCACTTGCTTGCAAAGCCAAACATTCCCGGTCCAGTTCCCTAGTACCCACATAAAGTCAGATGCATTCTCTCTGTCTGTCTGTCTCTCTCTTCTTCTTCTTGCAAATAAATGAAAATATTTTTTAAAAAAATATTTTTTTGTTTATTTTTATTTATTTATTTGAGAGTGACAGAGAGAGAGAGAAGGAGGCAGAGAGAGAGAATGGGCACTCCAGGGCTTCGTGGGTCCTGGGGAATCAAGCCTCCAACCGGGGTCCTTAGGCTTCATAGGCAAGCACTTAACTGCTAAGCCATCTCTCCAGCCCAATAAAAATATTTTAAAAGTTAATTTACAGAACTGACCAAACTGGAAAGGGTGGTGTACACTTTTATTTTTTTAATTTTGTTTTTATTTTTATTTATTTATTTGAAAGTGACAGACAGAGAAAGAGGCAGAGAGAGAGAGAGACAGAGAGAATGGGCGCTCCAGGACCTCCAGCCACTGCAAACGAACTCCAGACGCATGCGCCCCCTTGTGCATCTGGCTAACGTGGGTCCTGGGGAATCGAGCCTTGAACCGGGGTCCTTAGGCTTCACAGGCAAGTGCTTAACCGCTAAGCCATCTCTCCCGCCCTGGTGTACACTTTTAATCCCAGTACTTGAGAGGCTGAAGTAGAACTGCTGTGAGTTCAAGGCCAATCTTGGCCTGCAGAGTGAGTTCCAGGTCAGCCTGGGCTAGAATGAGACCCTGCCTTAAAACACACACACACACACAAAAAAAAAAAAAAAAAAAAAAAAAAAAAAGGATCCCAGTTGGACTCTCCAGGACCCACGTAAGCCACTTGCAAAAGGCGGTGCATGCATCTAGAGTTCATTTTCAGTGGCTGGAGGCCCTGACATGCCCATTGTCTCTCTCTCTTTGTCTCTCACTCTCTCTCTCTCTCTCTCTCTGCCTTGTTCTTGCTCTCAAATAAATAAATAAAATATAGTTTTAAAAAAAACATTTTTTTAAAAACACACACAAAAAAACAGGATACCCTGCACCAGAGGGTATGTGCAGTGGGCAAAGGTAGCAAGACTGAAGGAGATAAACTACCCCCCGCACTTCAGCCAAGCCACAGCTGAATCCACAGAGGAAAGGGGAGATGAGCAAGAATGCTGCTTCCATGTTGTTCCTGATAATCAGCACAGACCCTGAGGATACTCACCACCTACCAAAGCAGAGATTTGGATGCTCCTAAGAGGTCATCACTAGAGTAGACTTAAAACTCACCCACCACGGCTCAGGGAATTTTGCAGAAGAGGGGGCAGAGAGATTATAAGAGTCATAGGTTGAGACATCATGCCCAGAAGCATTCCCTCCCATCCCCCCAAATAACTGCTGCTTCCACAATGCATAAACCACAACCCCATGGGGAATACCCGCAACCCTACTGAGGAGTTTCCCCAATGGAATGGGGGGCAGGGACATGGGAAAAGAGGGTACCAACACATGATTTATCCATACAAAACATCTTGTTAATAATAATAAACATTTTTTAAAACCCTCAAAAAATAAAAAGTTATCAAGTTTGTGGAAATTCATTGCAGCAGTAATAGAAAACCAATCCAGGGTTGGGGAGATGGCTCAGTGATTAAGAGCACTTGCCACTCTAAGCATGAATCTGAGAGGACCTCAGCTTGCCTGAGTTTGACTCCCCAGAAATCTAGACATGGTAATGCATATCTGTAACCCCGGTCTGGGGTGTGGGAAATGGTTAGGGGGAGTGGGAAAAACCAGAGAATCACGTGGACAGAAAAATATCAACTCTAGGTTGAGGGAGAGACCCCCATCTCAAGAACTACATGGATGAGCAACAGAAGAGAAGGGCATCCAAAATTCCCATCTGGTGCGTGGGTGTGCGCGCAACACACACACACACACACACACACACACTTCATTTCCCTTTCCAGAAGCAGGTATATTTTGGACTTGTTACCAAGAATTTACTTCAGTATAAATATTTACCTTTCCAAAGTCTAGTTTACTGTTGGTTAATCAGACTGGTTTCACAGGTCACTTTGGGTATATTCATGTTGAAGCAACATACCATCTGCTACATAGCTGAGGGGAGTGGGAATTATGCTAAAGCCTTGGACAGAATCTGGGTCTGCCTCTCCTGTTACCACTCTCATCTGAGCTGAGCCAGCTCCAGTGATGTGGGCTCAGCACACAGAATGACAGGCCTCAGACTTGATGGTGTTGTCTTATCTGGGTTCTTTCACAACCATTTTCCAGATAGCCAGACCATTACTGCCCTACCTGAGCTTACAGAGTTAAAAAGGGAGTGAAAGAACAGGAAACCTCTAGACTCAGGACAAAGGTGTCCAAAGTTTTGTCTTCCTTCTTAGCCTGGATAAATGCTTCCAAAAATCAACACAATCAAGTCCAACCCATCCATCCAGTATCAGTGGCCACAATAATCGTTCAATCATGTAACAATTTTGTTTGTTTGTTTGTTTTTTGAGGTAGGGTCTCACTGTAAACCAGGCTTACCTGGAATTCACTATGTAATTTCAGGGTAGTTTCTAACTCACAGCGATCCTACCTCTGCCTCTCCAGTGCTGGGATTAAAGGCGTGCGCCACCACTCCCAGCCGCTCATTCAGCAATTCTTTACTGAGTTCTGCTACCTTCTAAGCATGGGGAAAATTCCTCCCCTGAAGAGCTCATGGACTATGGTTTAGAGACCTATAAATAAAACATGATATCAGGATAGTAACTCCACCTGGAGGCTCTAGAAACAGCCTGCTGAGGACCTTGGAACCAAAGGAAAGAAAATGAACTTTATCCTTTAGACTGTGATACAGTGCCAACAGACTGAGCCCTTGACTTGCTTGTTTTATTTTCCTCGCTGTTCATCCTTTGGGTTTTTATTACTATTATTATTATGATTATTTGTTGTTTTTGTTGTTTTTCGAGGTAGGGTCTCAATCTATCCCAGGCTGACCTGGAATTCACAATGTAGTCTCAGTCTGGCCTCAAATTTATGGCAGTCCTACCTCGACCTCCTGAGTGCTGAGATTAGCGGTGTGTGCCATCATGCTTGGCTGGGTTTTTGTTTTTGGTTTTGGTTTTTGGTTTTACGAGGTAGGGTCTCACTCTAGCCCAGGCTGACCTGGAATTCACTACAGAGTCTCAGGGTGGCCTCGAACTCATGGCAGTACTCCTACCTCTGCCTCCCGAGTGCTGGGATTAAAGGCATGTGCCACCATGCCCAGCTTTTTTTTTTAATGATCTGGTTTTTTTTTTTCATACCCACTGGTTTTGATTGAATGTGTATATCGTTCAGTGAAATTTTAGACTTTCCCTATATTTTGCTCCACCCAACCTACTAGGATACTCACATAGAAGGCAAACCCAACACCTAGGGTCACTTTTGCTATTACTCTGAGAGTCCAGCCCTGTAATTTGTATTTTTTGATTTTACAGGATATCATAGTTAAGAAATTGCCTTGAGGGCTGGAGAGATGGGTTAGCAGTCAAGACACTTGCCTGCAAAGCCAAAGGACCCAGGTTCAACTCCCCAGGACCCACATAAGCCAGATGCACAAGGTGGCACATGTGTCTGGAGTTCATTTGCAGTGGCTAGAGGCCCTGGCATGCCCATTCTCTCTCTATCTATCTGCCTCTCTCCCTCAAATAAATAAATATAAAATGTTTTTTAAATTCCATTTTAAAAAAGAAATTGCCTTGAATTTCAGGAGATACTTTGAATTTTGAGCTTTTTAAATTTATTTTGAGGTAGGGTCTTACTCTAGCCCAGGCTGACCTGTACCTTACTCTGCTGGTCTTGAATTCATGGGTATCCTCCTACCACTGCCTTCCAAGTGCTGGAATTAAAGGCATATGCTACAGAACTTTGAAGTTCTGAGCAGTGTCAGGATGGTTAAAGACTATGGAAATTTAAACTGGGTGTGGTAGTGCATGGCTTTAATCCCAGCACTTGGGAGGCAGAGGTAGGAGAATTGCTTTGAGTTGGAGGCCACCCTGAGACTACTACATAGTGAATTCCAGGTCATCCTGGGAGAGTTTTTAAAAATATTTCATTACTTTTTTTGAGAGACAGAGAGAGAAAGAGGCAGATATATATAGATAGAATAATGTCTGACTATGTTTATGCTTCTATGAGTATAAAAATATAGCTTTAGAATGTAGCTATTTGCCAGGTATGATGGTGCATGCCTTTAGTCCCAGTACACAAGAAGCAGAGGTAGGAGGACCACCGTGGGTTTGAGGACTACATAATGAATTCCGAGTCGGCCTGGGCTAGAGTGAGTGAGACCCTACCTTGAAGAAAAAAAAAAAAGTGCCTGAGCCTGGACACCCACAAGCTGAGGGAAGAATGCAAGGGATGATAAGGAGAGGTGCACAGACCTCACAAGTATCAGAAATGTGGCTGACCATTTGACCAGAGGAAAGACTGAGCTCCGGAATGATTGACTGCTTTTATCCCCACTCCTACCTGCATAATCCGCTGGTTAGAAATAAAATGCAAGGCAGTTTTTAGGGTGCTAACCTGCTGATTTCTCAGATTGCTGGCTTAATCTTCAAATAAAATTTAAAGATTGAATATCTGTCTCTGCTCATTGGTCTCTATAGTGACATCAAGCACTCTGGTTACATATTCGGATGACTCCACCCCAACAGCCTTTGTTTGGACTTGCCAATGCATCTTTAAGTTGAAGAGCAGTCCTGATGACTGTCTGGACTGGACTGCCTTGAGGCTCCAGGCTGGGAAACTCCCAGGTAGCTAAAACTGATTTAGCTGGGGACTGTCCCTTCCCTAACTTCCCCAGCACTCAGTCACTTTCACCTAACAAATGGAATTGCTGCATTTTCTAGTTTGGTTCTTTGGTTAGGGTTTGGCCTTTGGTTTCAAAGTGCTTTCTACTATGATCTCATTCCTGGGTTATGGGCTGTGTGACCTCTGATTTAAAGGTACCTTTCTATTCTATCCTGTCCTGTCTCTCTGTTAAGATGGATAGTACAGTCCCTATTCCTGGTGACAGTCCCTTGGGGCATGTTTCAGCAAATCAGCCTCTGTTTATGCCTCAATGAGTATAAAAACAAAGACCAACACCAGCCAACAGGAACAGCTAGGGCTCCAGCTGGCTCTACATCTCTCAGGGCTGGACTCAAGAAGCCCTAGCCTGCCATGGTGGTGCACGCCTTTAATCCCAGCACTTGGAAGGCAGAAGTAGGACGATCCTATGAGTCTGAGGCCAGCCAGAGACTAACAAGTGAATTCCAGGTCCGTCTGAGTTAGAGACCGTACCTGGAAAAACAAAACTAAAAGATCCACCTGCTAAAGACTAAGTAAGAAGCTTAACCTAGGGTGGGCAGGAGAGATTGCTCAGTGGTTAAAAGCACTGCTTGCAAAGCTTCATGGCCTGGGTTCAATTCCCCAGTACCCATGTAAATCCAGGTGCATAAAGTGTCACATGTGTTCATTTGCAGTGACAGAAGGCCCTGGAGCATCCATTCTTTCTCTATCTGCCTCTTTTTCTGTCTGTCTGTCTCTCTCAAATAAATAAAATATTTAAGTTAAAAAAAAACAAACCTAGCCAGGCATGGTGGCACATGCATTTAATCCCAGCACTTGGGAAGCAGACATAGGTGGATGGCCATGAGTTCAAGGCCACCCTGAGACTACATAGTGAATTCCATGTCAGCCTGGGCTAGAGTGAGATCCTACTTCAGAGGAGAAAAATACCTAAGGCTATGAGGAACATGCATTTACATTCAAATTACCACACGCCCCCAGTTCTTCAGGGGAGCAAATGCCTTGTATATTCAAACCTGCAATGAAAGGGTTAACATGACAATTTTCTGGCTGTCTCTATGTATTCTCTTTCCCTTCTGCCTTCTTGATTATACAACATAGCTAATTGTCCAAGGTCATTGGAAGCAGTAAGCTTGGCCAGCACCTGTTGGAATGTAGCATTCTATAACTCTGAGACTATTTTTAAACATTTATTTATTTATTTATTTATTTTGGAGAGACAAAAGAAGTAGATAGAGAGAGAAAGAGAATGGGCACCTCAGGGCCTCCAGCCACTACAGTGAATGAACCCCAGACACATGGGCCACCTTGTACATCTGGTTTATGTGGGTCCTGAGGGATGGAACTGGGCTCCTTGAGCTTTGCAGGCACGTACATTAACTGCTAAACCGTTTCTCCAGACTTATTATTATTATTATTATTACTATTTTAGTTTAAGACTTTATTGATAAACTAGGCATGGTGGCGCACCATTTAATCCCAGAACTCAGGAGGTGGAGGGAGGAGCATTACTGAGTTCACGGCCAGCCTAAGACTAATTCCAGTTCTGCTGGACTAGAGGGAGACCCTACCTTGAAAACCCAAAAGATTAAAACAAACAAACACAAATTGAGCCTAAATGCAGTATTTAAAAATCTGTTTTCAAAAGTTTCTCTTGGGTTGGGGAGATGGTTTAGATGTTAAACGTACTTGATTCCGGAGCAGCCACCCACAGAAAGCCAGATGGGGGCTGGAGAGATGGCTTAGCAGTTAAGGCACTTGCCTGAGAAGCCTAAGGACTCAGGTTCCAGTTTCCAGGTCCCACGTAAGCCAGATGCACGGTGACACAAGTGTACAAGGTTGCACATGTGCACAAGGGGGTGCATACATCTGGAATGCAATTGCAGTGGCTGGAGGCCCTGGCATGCTAATTCTCTCTCTCTCTTTCTCTCTTTCTCTCTCTCTCTCTCTCTCTCTCTCTCTCTCACACACACACACACACACACACACACACACATTTTAAAAAAGCAGGCTGCAGGGCGTGGTAGCACACGCCTTTAATGCCAGCACTTGAGAGGCAGAGGTAGGAGGATCACCGTGAGTTTGAGGCCACCCTGAGACTCTGTAGTGAATTCCAGGTCAGCCTGGGCTAGAGTGAAACCCAACCTTGAAAAACCAAAAAAAAAAAAAAAAAAAAAAAGCAGTCTGTTGGGCTTATCTCAAAAAAACCTCCAGATGGGCACTCATCAGCAGTGACAAAAGACCCTGGCAAGGGCTATTGTGAACACATGCACATGTGCAAAACTAAAATTCTAAGTTTCTCTTGTCTGGGGTAGTGGTGTGTGCCTGTAATTCTAGTACTTGCAAGGCAGATAGGAAGATCTTGAATTTGAGCCAGCTTGGACTACATAAGGAGTTACAGGTCAATCTTCGCTATATAGAGAAACTCAACAACCAAAAACCAAATTAAAGTAAGTTTCTCTCACCCTAGATTTTCTTTGCAAATGTAGCAATTGCACATTTTAAAAAAGTTTTTTTTGGGGGGGTGAAGGTATACCAGGGCCTCTAGCCACTGCAAACGAACTCCAGATGCATGCACCACCATGTGCATCTGGTTTACATGGGTTCTGGGGAATTGAACCTGGGTCCTTAGGCTTCACAAGCAAATGCTTTAACTGCTAAGCCATCTCTCCAGCCCAATTGCACAATGATAACAGATAATTTTAATACGTTAGGCTCTCGGACAGCTGAGGATTGCCTGACTATGTACTGGATATAGGTTTGGAAGTAAAGTATCAACTTTTCCTGCCTATGTATTCATCTTTCATATAACACAAGTAGGAGGGTGCTTTTGAGAGAAATAGTAACACTTCTGAGACTCTTTTTCTTTTTGACACAAGGTCACATGTAGGCTAGGCTGAGAGGGAGATAGGTAGCTTTAGGGAGAAGCAGTCAGACAGGAAGATCCATAGGAAAAAATAAGGATCTTAGTTGCTGCCTACCAAGTAGAGACAAAACAAAGCACAGCTGTTTAACACCTCGTCTTCACCCAGCTGTCTGCAGCAGCTGACCCAGAGCTGAATTACGCAGGTCATGTGAAGTTCAGGCCCAGCCCCTTCCTGACACTATACCCAGGTGTGATGACTCCTTCCAGATTCAGGCCTGTACCCAGGATAAAAAGCCTGACTGGGGCTGGAGAGATGGCTTAGCGGTTAGGCGCTTGCCTGTGAAACCTAAGGACCCCGGTTCGAGGCTCAACTCCCCAGGACCCACGTTAGCCAGATGCACAAGGGGGCACACGCGTCTGGAGTTCGTTTGCAGTGGCTGGAGGCCCTGGCGTGCCCATTCTCTCTCCCTCTCTCTATCTGCCTCTTTCTCTCTCTGTCTGTCGCTCTCAAATAAATAAATGAAAATAACAACAACAAAAAAAAAATTAAAAAAAAAAAAAAAAAGCCTGGCTGCTCATGAGACCTTTGGTGGAACTTTTTCCTCTTTTTTGGCTCCTAGGCTGTTCATCCCCTAGCACTCAAGGTTTTTGCCACTGGTAAGGTTTTGTCTTTCCTACCCTGGAAGTTTGGAAAAGGATGACGTGTTGCTGCCTTATTTAAAAAAATTTTCTGTTTATTTTTATTTATTTATTTGAGAGCAACAGACAGAGAGAAAAAGAGGCAGACAGAGAGAGAGAGAGAGAGAATGGGCGCACCAGGGCCTCCAGCCTCTGCAAACGAACTCCAGACGCATGCACCCCCTTGTGCATCTGGCTAACGTGGGTCCTGGGGAATAGAGCCTCGAACCGGGGTCCTCAGGCTTCACAGGCAAGTGCTTAACCACTAAGCCACCTCTCTAGCCCCTGCCTTATTTTTAAAACCTCCTTTCTAGTCTTTATTTTTGGTTTGTATGGAGGTAGGGTTTCACTCTAGCCCAGACTGATCTGGAATTCACTATGTAGCCTCAGGATGGCCTTGAACTCACAGTGATCCTCCTACCTCTGTCTCCCGAGTGCTGGGATTAAAGTCCATGTGGATTTGACTCTTGTGCATGGAGAGAGATAAGGATCTGTTTTCATCCTTCCACATACAGACATCCAGTTTTCCCAGCACCATTTGTTAGAGGCTGACTTTTCTCCAATGAGTACTTTCATTGAAGATCAGGTGACTGTAGCAGCTTGGGTTTACATCTGGGTCCTCTATTATGTTCCACTGATCTACATGTCTGTCTTTATGCCAGTACCATGGGGTTTTTGTTACTATGGCTTTGTAATATAGCTTAAAATCAGGTATGCCATGTGATACTGCCAGCATTGTTTTTGTTGCTCAAACTTATTTTAGATATTCAAGGTTTTTTATGCTTCCAAATGAACTTTAGGATTATTTTTTCTATTTCCATGAAGAATTCCAGGTCAGCCTGGGCTAGAGTGAGACCCTACCTTGAAAAACAAAAAACAAAAAAACATGAAGAATTCCATTGGAATTATAATGGGGATTGCATTAAATGTGTATATTGCTTTTGGTAAGATTGCCATTTTTACAACATTGGTTCTACCAATCCAAGAATGTAGCAGACAGCTTCAGGTTCACTGAGATAAACTTCCAGACCAGGCACAGTTATGGAGGAAGGGATATTTATTGAAGCTTACAGATCCAGGGGAAGTGTCATAAATGGCAGAAGATGCTGGCCTGCCTTCACAGGTCCAAGGAGAGAGAGAGAGAAGCATAGGCCTAAAGCCACACAGCACAGCACACTTCAGGAACTCCAGCTAGGCACACTTTGCATATCTTTAGATTGAAATCTGAAACCCACCACCATACCTTAAGATCTACCCAGTTTGCATGTCCCACTATGCCTGGTTTCTGACTTTTTTTTTTTATCTTGCCTTTTAATCCAATCTGTAATCTGTGTCTTTTAGCTGAGGCATTGAGGCCATTGAGATAAAGAGTTATTATTGAAAGGTATGCATTTATTCTTGCCATTCCTCTTTTGTAGTGTTCCCTGTTCTCCCTACACTCTCTTGTTTTAACTGTTGTTTAGGTATGGTTTATTTATTTATTTTTTTTTTTACTGTTTCCTCATGTGTGTGCTTGCTTGCTCTTCAGTGTGAAGGATTCCTTCAACTATTTTCTATAGAGCTGGTTTAGTTGTCGTATATTTCTTTAGACTGCTTTTGTTATGGAATGTCCTTATTTCTCCATCAATTTGGATGGATACCTTTGCAGGATAAAGTAACCTTGGTTGACAGTTGTTATCTTTCAGAACTTGTAATACATCATTCCAAGTGCTTCTGGATTTTGAAGTCTGTGTTGAGTAGTCTGTTGTTATCCTGATGGTCTTGCCTTTAGAAGTGATTTGCTTTTTTTCTCTAACTGCTTTCAATATATTTTCTTTGGTTTGCATGTTTAGTAGTTTAATTATAACATGGCAAGGAGAGGTTCTTTCCTGATTTTGTCTGTTTGGCATTCTGTAGGCTTCCTGTATTTGTATTGGCATCACTTTCCCTACTTGGGGGAAGTTTTCTTCTATGATTTTACTGGAAATACCTGTTATGCCTTTGGAGTGAAATTCTTCTCCTTCTACTATACCCTGAATTCTTATGTTTGATCTTTTCATAGTGTCCCGAATATCTTGAAATTCCCACTCATACCTTCCTATTAGCTTGTTTTTCTCTTTATTGAACTGTATTACATCTAACACCTGGTCTTCTAGTTTAGATATTTTGTTCTTTCCTTCATCCATTATACTGGTGAGATTTTTCACAGAGTTTTTTTATTTAACTTACTATATTTTTCTTTTCTTTTTTTAAAAATTTTAATTATTTATTTGCAAGCAGAGAGAGACAGAGAGAAAGAGAGACAGATAGAGAGAGAATGGGTGTGCCACAGTCTCTAGCCACTGCAAACTAACTCCAGACACATGTACCCCTTGTGCATCTGGCTTACATGGGTCCTGAAGAACTGAATCTGAGTTCTTTGGCTTTGCAGACAAATGCCTTAACCACTAAGTCATCTCTCCAGCCCACTTACTGTGTCTTTCATTGCTAGTATTTCTGCCTGGTTTTTCTTCAGTAACTCTATTTCCTTACTCATGTCTTATATTGACCTCCTTATTTCATTAAGTTGGTTTCCTGTGTTCTCTTTCAGGAGTTTGTTTTCTTCTTTGATTCCTTTGATTTTTTTTTTTTTTCAAGGTAGGGTCTCATTCTATCCCAGGCTGACCTGGAATTCACTATGTGGTCTCAGGGTGGCCTCGAACTCACGGCAATCCTCCTACCTCTACCTCGATTTTTTTGAGTAGATAAAATCATTTTTTTTTTAAATCTTTGTCAGGCATTTCATCTAAAACAGTCTCATTGGGGGTCATTTCCAATGGATTTATAATTTTTGGTAGGATTGTATTGTCTTGATATTTTTTGTGTTTCTTGTATTATAATGTAGAGATTTTTGCATCCTGAGTTAATTTGATGCTTGGGGTTTTTTAAAATTATATGCAGTGTTCTTAGCCATGAAAATCCAACTTTGTATACCTTCAGGGTAGAAGTTTGAGGTGCTAAGTTTAGCTCTTGTATACCAAGACAATAGCAGAAATAATCCTAGGGGTTGAGTTTGCCTGCTATTCAAGTATTCTAGTGGGCTGGGTAGAGCAATTTACTGGCAATTTCTAAAATTCAACTGAGCGATATACACATTCAATAAAAACCAGCACAGAGTATGCAAGTGTGGTGATTGAAACAAACAGATAACCTTATAAATCTACCATCCCTAAGGGTGTATGTTGCTCTACATCCTTAATCCTGTCAGCTGGGAGGTTGATATTTCTGTTCTGAATTGGGTTCCAGGTCAGCCTGGATCTGAATCAGATCTTTCCCCTAATAATGACAGAAGAAAAAGACAAAGGCCCTATAAGGCAACAATAGTCAACCCCCAAACACAGCTTAATTGAGATTGCTAAAGTTGACCAAGACTATGTAACCCATAACCTTTCCTGACATGGAAAGAGAGAGTAGCACTTCCAATGCAGGCCTATGTACCTGTTTTTTTTGTCAATTGGCCTCATTACCTTTTGGGGTGGCTTCCAATCTCACCAATGCTGAGCGCCCACCTCAGTCCCTCCATGTTGTGCTGTGAATCTAGTGTTGTGATCAGCTGTGCTGGATGCCCTGCCACTGGGGGCTGAATGTGTTCTCTGGAGAGTCACAGCTCTGTTGATTGGGAATGGTAGAGTGCAGGAAGCCTGGAGTTGTACTGGAACTGCTCAGCTTGTCCCGCCTGTGTTCCTTTCAGCAGCTCCTTAGCTGATCTCCACTGTCTTTCCTTCAGGTTTCTTGACTTTGCAAGGAGGCTGATGAGGCTGGAAAATCCCCTTGTTTGGTCTCTGCCTCTGCAGCTCATCACGGGGGGGGGGGGGGGGGGGAGTGTGGATCATGTGGATTGGGGCCACAAGCACCTCAGTGGGATTCTGGCTGTTTTTCTCCTTTCTGGTGGATCTTGGTCTCTCCTGCTTCTCTGCTATTGCTGATCAAAACCCGTACACCTTCACTTTTTAGAAGAAGAGTGTTTTTTGCTGTGGTTTTGCTGAAATCCCTCACTAGGCTGGTTTGACATGGCTCCTATACTGCCATCTTACCCGGAAGTCTCCCTAGTTTTACTTCTTAAATTCAAATCTGGCAGGCATGGTGGCACACACCTTTAGTGTCAGCACTTGGAAGGTAGAAGTAGGAGAGCCACCATGAGTTCCAGGTCATCCTGGGTTAGAGAGAGACCCTACCTTGAAATACCCACCCCCCAAAAAAATCAAATCTGTACTTTTTTTCTTTAGTGATTCCTTCTGAGGTATCGTGATGTTTGTTTTCTTAGACATTTCCTTATAGGTTCCTCCCCATTGACTAGCTGTCAGGATGTTGTAATTACAAAAGCCATGCAGCCTCTTGGGGGAGAAAAGTCATCAACAATCTTAACCAGCAGTGGATTCTGCAAGTTTTGTGGCTGTCCATCCAGGCCAAACATACCAACTGGTGCAACAGTGGCATGTGTATTATGGGGAAAACCAACTGCTCTCTAATTGGACTGGAAGACCACTCCATGGGTGAGAATACATGCCTGGTACTGAAAACCTAATCAAAAGCCTATGGCTGAGGAGGAATAAGCCCTAGGGGGAAACTACTACTGTTGTCTGGCTAAATGGATACATTATGCCCACAAAATGCCTTCTAAATATTTAGGTTTATGCCCATATATTAATGCCACTCTCACTTTTGGTTAGAGAAGCTTCTCTTTTCAGGTGTTGTGGACTACTGAGGAGACTCAAAACCCACCAAAATGCTGAAGAAGTGACAGAGTAGTGGTTAGCACTGAGACATCTCTATCACACCCTCCAAGGCTCAGGGACCATTGCAAAAGAGATGGCAGAAAGAATATAAGAACCAACAGAAGGGAAAGAGTGCTTACAATACTGTCTTTCAGACACAAAGTAGCCTTGATATTCATGACCTCAAAGCGGCTGATGCTACCTGCACAAGACTTGAATAATAGGAGGAAAAAATGACATCAAAATAGAAGAGAGACTAGATGCAGTGGAGGGGGGTTTTGAAGAAGGAAGAAGGGAGGATTGTGGGAAGGGATTATGATCATGGTTTATTGTCCATAATTATGGAAGTTGTCAATAAAAAAGTTTTAAAAAGAGAGAGAGAAAGAATAAAAATGAGACCAAGAAAAAAAAAAGAGGAGATTAGTTGTAAAGAAGGGGACCAGGCATGGTGGTTCACACCTTTAATCTTAGCACTCGGGAGGCAGAGGTAGGAGGATCACCATGAGTTTGAGGCCACCCTGAGACTACAGGGTGAATTCCAGGTCAGCCTAGGCTAGAGTGAGACCCTACCTTGAGAAAAAAAAAACAGGTGGGGCAATTCAAAGGGGGTTTTAAGGGAGGGAAAAGGGAGGATGATAGGAAGGGATTA
The DNA here is from genome assembly GCA_036346955.1 of Dipus sagitta. Classification (NCBI taxonomy): domain Eukaryota; kingdom Metazoa; phylum Chordata; class Mammalia; order Rodentia; family Dipodidae; genus Dipus; species Dipus sagitta. The sequence continues at coordinate 85,504,464 of CM070779.1, read as the reverse complement.
TGATCAAGGTTTTATTGCCTATATTTGTGGAGATTATCAATAAAAAGTTTTAAAAGCATCCTTGTAGAGCTGGGGAGATTGCTCAGTGGTTAAAGTTGCTTGCTTGCCAGCTCAAGTTTCATTCTCCAGTGCCTAAGTAAAGCCAGAGGCACAAAGTGGCCAATGCATCTAGAGTTCCTTTGCAGTAGCAAGAGGCCCTGGTATACCCAATCTCTCTCTCTCTCTCTCTCTCTCTCTCTCTCTTTCTCCTTACAAATAAATAAAATTTTTTGAGGTAGGGTCTCAATCTAGTTCAGGATTACCTGGAATTCACTATGTAGTCTCAGACTGTTCTCCAACTCATGGCGATCCTCCTACCTTGGCCACCTGAGTGTTGGGATTAAAGGTGTGTGCTACCATGCCCGGCTGAAGAATATTTTTTAAATAAAAGAAATAGGGGGGTGGAGAGATGGCTTAGCAGTTAAGTGCTTGCCTGTGAAGCCTAAGGACCCAGGTTCGAGGCTCAGTTCCCCAGGTCCCACGTTAGCCAGATGCACAAGGGGGCACATGCATCTGGAGTTCATTTGCAGTGGCTGGAGGCCCTGGCATGCCCATTCTCTCTCTCTCTCCCTCAAATAAATAAGTAAATAATAAAATAGTTGTTTAAGCCGGGCATGGTGGCGCACGCCTTTAATCCCAGCACTTAGGAGGCAGAGGTAGGAGGATTGCCGTGAGTTCAAGGCCACCCTGAAACTCCATAGTGAATTCCAGGTCAGCCTGGGCTAGAGTGAGACCCCACCTCAAAAAAAAAACCAAAAAAAGTTCTTTAAAAGTAAAAGCAGTAACCTTGTAAAAAAATGTGGAGAGTAGGTTGGAGTAGAACACACCCAGGTGGCAGGCATCAGCCTGATTAACACACAGAGATTCTCCAAAAATAATGTTCTGGGGTGTAATACTGCAAGGGGAATACACATGCAACAGAAAATTACGTAAGTATTCAAGGCTGTGGCAAAGGGAAGGCAAATAAGAACGACTGCATGAATTATGTTGAAACAAGAGCCACATTGGTCCAATGTTGGACAGATAACTGTCAACAGGCATACCTATAGAAGAATTTTCTGTACCAGTGTTTCACAGAGTCATCTGTGATAGTTCATTTTTGCTGTTGTTTGTTTTGAGATAGGGTCTCACTTTTTTGTTTGTTTTTTTGTTTTTCAAGGTAGGGTTTTGCTTTAGCCTGACCTGGAATTTACTATATAGTCTCAGGGTAGCCTCGAACTACAGAGATCCTCCTACCTCTGCCTCCCAAATGCTGGGATAAAGACATATGCCACTATGACTGGCTAGGTCTCACTCTTATAGCCCAGGATGGCCTTGAACATCCAGCGATACTCCTGCCTCAGCCTCCCCTGTACACTAATGGCATGAGCCAGTATTCCAAGCTGTGACAGTTATTACCAGGTATGAGACCTTCTTTCATGACCTCCCAGGTTTTATTTTATTTATTTATTTATTTTGGTTTATTTTTTATTTATTATTTATTTGAGAGCGACAGAGAGAGAAAGAGGCAGAGAGAGAGAGAGAGAGAATGGGCGCGCCAGGGCCTCCAGCCACTCCAAATGAACTCCAGATGTATGTGCCCCCTTGTGCATCTGGCTAACGTGGGTTCTGGGGAATCAGAGCAGTTAGAGAGAATGGGTGTGCCAGGGCCTCTAGCCATTGCAAATGAACTCCAGATGCGTGTGCCACCTTGTGCATCTGACTTTATATGGGTATTGGGGAATTGAACCTGTGTCCTTGGGCTTTGCTGCTGGCAAGGACCTTAACCACTGAGCTATTTCTCCAGTTCTATGTATTTTTATTTTAGTTTTTTCCTAGATAGGGTCTTACTCTGTAGTTCCAGGCTGGTCTTGAACTCACAGCAATCCTTCCACCTTTGCCTCCCAAGTGCCCAAGTGCTGGGATGAAAGGCGTGTGTCACCATGCCTGGCTTTTTTTTTTTTTTTTTTTTTTTTTTTTAAGAAAGAGATACAGAATAGCCAGAAATGCAGACACACTTCCAGTCTCGCAAGGCCTACTGTTAGGTTCACAATGGAGAACCAAAACAGACAGCTTCTTGGACCTCAGACTTTATTATAACAAGGAGATATAGACAAAAGAGAGAAAGAAGAGACAGGAGCCTTTAATCCCAGCATTTGAGAGGCAGAGGTAGGAGGATCGCCATGAGTTCAAGGCCACCCTGAGACTACATAGTGAATTCCAGGTCAGCCTGGGCTAGAGTGAGACCCTACCACAAAAAAAAAAAAAAAAAAAAAAACCCAGATGTGAGACTCAAGGGGGGTTTTTCAAACCCCTCTTGTCTCCCTGGGCAAGACCTTCAGCTTGATTACTTCTCTTATGTTCTAGGCTTAAGCACCCTCCTCTTTGTCCTCCTAAAGATTTATGTTCTAGACTTAAGCCCCCTTCTATTCACCCTCCTAAAACTTTAAGCTATAATAAAATCTTTCTGAACCTTATCCTCTGGTCTGTGGATTTCATTTTTTGAATTCATAGGACAAGGATCTGGGAACAGCTCCAGTTACGGGTGCATTACGTAGGAGGAGCCCAAACTTCCTGTATCAGCTTCCACACACACCAGCCAAAGGCACTCCAGCTGCGGCTTTGCTGGCAGCCTGGCTCTTGTCACCAGCACTGTTTTTCCCAAGCCTTGTTCTCCCATTCTGTCCCCCTCTTTTTTTTTCTTATATTTTTAATGTTTTAAAAAGATTATTTATTTATTTATTTGAGACAGAGAGAGGGGGAGAGAGAGAGAGAATGGGCATGTCAGGGATTCTAGCCACTGCAAATGAACTCCAGACACATGCACCACAATGTGCATCTGGCTTATGTGGGACCTGGAGAATTGAACCTGAGTCCTGAGGCTTCGCAGGCATGTGCCTTGACTGCTAAGCCATCTCTCCAGCCCAAATTTTTATTTTTTTAATTTTTATTTATTTATTTGAGAGAGAGAGGGAGAGAGAGAATATGGGTGCTCCAGGACCTTTGGCTGCTGCAAATGAATTCTGGATGCATGTGCCACCTTGTGCGTCTGGCTTATGTGGGTCCTGAATAATCAAACCTGGGTTCTTTAGCTTTGCAGGAAAGCACCTTAACTGCTAAACTAAACCATCTCTCCAGCCCACCCTCCCTCCCTTTCTAAGTGCTTGCAGAACCTCTGTTTCTAACACAAATACAGAGACAGAGCCAAAACTCAAAACTGGGGTGTAGCTCAGTGACAGAGCACCTGGGTTGCATATGTAAAGTCCTGGGCTTGCTCTCCAGAACCATAATAAATCAATAATAAATAATTAAATAAGTAATACTATATAACAATGTAGTGAGCAAAATGAGGAAAAAAGTGTAAGAACCAATAAGCTCACATAAGAAGAACATCTATTTGACAACATGAAAAAAGAAAAGGAGTGCTGGAGGCATGGCTTAGCAGTTAAGGCATTTGCCTGCAAAGCCAAAGGACCCAGGTTCGATTCCCCAGGACCCATGTTAGCCAGATGCACAAGGGGGTGCAAGCGTCTGGAGTTCATTTACAGTGGCTGGAAGCCCTGACGCACCCATTCTCTCCCTCCCTCCCTCCCTCTCTCTCTCTCCTTTTTTCTCTGTCAGATAAATATAAAATATTTTTTTAAGTTAAAAGAAAAAAGAAAAGGATGTCTATCTAGCCTGGAAAGAAGAGCATATCTGAGAAGGCTTCCTGGAGGGGGTGAAGCATGAACTGAGTTTGGTTTTCCCATTTGAATAATTACAGCATTAGAATAAAATAGTTCAACAAAACATCTGAAATCATCTTCCAATTGTTAGATTTTGGGTAAGGATTAGAGACATTGAGACAGCTTTTAGAGACTTCAGTATAATAGGTGAGAGAGAAGGGGAGAGGGAGAGAGGGAGGAGGAGAGAAGGGGAGCTAGAGAGGAAAAGAGGGAAGAGAGAAGGGGGAGAGAGAGACATAGAGGGGATGTTTCCATTGATGTATTGTAAATGTGCCTGAGGTAGGAGCCCTCCAGCCCCTGTGAGAAGAGCTAGACCTTGACCCAGCATCTGGGACCCTCAGCCTCCAGTTGTCTTTCTGGAATGATCACCCAGAAGTGCTAGGATCTCAGAGCAGGAGGCCAGAATCTTCATGGAGGGAAGAAGGCTTTTGAGGTGGCTGCTTGGGGAAACTGGTAATCGAGAGAAGAGAGAGAGAGGAGAAAATGAATATGGGCACGCCCTGGCCTTCTGCCACTGCAAACAAACTCCCACCATTGTGCGCGTATGACTTCATGTAGGTACCCGGAAATCGAACCGCAGCAGTCAGGCTTTGCTTGCTCTTGGCTGCCTTCTTCTACTGGATGAGCATCTGTGGGAGCCAGGCTGTTCTGTTGTGGATCACAAAGACGTTTGCAAGCAGATGGACCAGCAAGGCCAGGCCAACCCACCAAACCCATGGCTTATGTATAAAGCCCATGGGGATTGAGGCCCGGGAATCTGCAGAGCCAGAGCCACACAAAGACCGGAAAAAACCCACCCAGAAGACATGGAGTGCTAAGAAGCCACCCCAGGGGAGGGAGGCAGAGGTCAGAGAGAGGTAGCCAGAGAAGGGGCCACCGGAAGCCTTGCGTGAGCACGCTATGCAAATGGTACAGGTGGACACTGACTTTGAAGCCGGGTGGGCCCCGCACTCCCCTTTATTGCAGTAAGGGAAGCGCCAGTGGGGAGTATCCGGGAGATGCCCAGAGATGTGAGCCGCGGGGAGAGCAGTTAGTTGCTGACGTTAGATTTGCATGGAAACAACAGGATGTGAGAGGACAGAGGGGAGAAAACCAGGGGTCTAGAATTCTGTAACTGTCAGGAACGTTCAGAGTGGGGAGGGACCAGGAAGTGCAAGGCCTCCTGACAAGGAAAAGAGAAGCCTGCCCAATCAAACCCATGGGAGCTTCCAGGAAGGGAGGGGGCTTGGAAGCAGAATAGGCTTCCTGGCCTGGGGCTCCGCAGGCTGCAGATCCAAGGCCAGCACCAGATGCTGGCTGGAGCCTCGCATACCGAAGGGTATCACGAGGTAGGCAGAGAGGCAGGGTGCCAGAGAGTGGCTCTTAAAACCACCATTTTCTCAAATCCTGGGAGACATCCCATGATCCTATCACCTTCCAAGGGCTCCACCACCTAGCGCGACTGCACTGGGGACCCAGTTTCAACATGTGGACTTTGGGGGTACCTTCAAGCCATAGCACTGCTCAGGCTGGATAGAGAGGAGCTGGGAGCAGCTGGAAGCACAGGTCATGTTTCTCAGTCAGGGGCCGGGAAATAAGCCCAGGAAGAGGTCGCGGGTTGTGAGAAGAGCCAGTAAGCAAGGAAACGAGTAAACTGCGTTATTCTAAATAAATGACCGTGGCTGGAGGATGAGTGGTGTGGAATTAAATGCCAGAGACGCTGACAAAGACTCGAGTGAGGAGTGCAGAAGGGAATGAAAATGGTTCTTACCCAGTGGTGGGGGTAACATGGATGCCAGGCAGCAGTGACACAGACTAGGGCATTTAAAATATATATTTTTTAATTTATTTGCAAGCAAAGAAACATACACACACTCTCTCTTTCCCTTTCTCTCAAATAAATAAAAATATTTTTTAAAAAGACTCAAACAAAAGGGTTGGGATGGCTTAGCAGTTAAGGTGCTTGCCTGTGAAGCCTAAGGACTCAGGTTCAATTCCCCAGTACCCACGTAAGCCAGATGCACATGGTTGGTGCATGCATTTGAAGTTCATTTGCAGTGGCTAGAGGCCCTGGTGCACCCATTCCTCCCCCCACCCCTGTCTCTCAAATAAATAAATAAAAATATGTTTTAAAAGGAAAACAGAGAGAGAGAGAGAATGGGCGCACCAGGGATTTCAGCCACTGCAAACGAACTCCAGACATATGCACCACATTATGCATCTTTACATGGGTACTGGGGAATCAAACCTGGGTTGTTACTCTATGCAGGAAAGCATTGTAACCGCTGAGCCATCTCTCCAGCCCAGACTAGGGCATTTTTAAATTTTTTTGAAATATTATTTATTTAGGCACGGGGGGGGGGGGGTTAGGCAGAGACAGGCAGATAGAGAAAAAGAGAATGGGTACACTAGGGCCTCCAGCAGCTGCAAACAAACTCGAGATGCATGTTGCCACCTTGTGCATCTGGCTTACGTGGGTCCTGGGAAATCAAATCTGGGTCCTTTGGCTTTGCAGGCAAGCACCTTAACCACTAAACCATCTCTCCAGGGTTCTTTTGTTTTGTTTTGTTTTGTTTTGTTTTTCCAGATAGGGTCTTACTCTAGCTCAGGCTGACCTGGAATTCACTACGTAGTCTCAGGACGGCCTTAAACTCATGATGATCCTCCTATCTCTGACTCCCAAATGCTGGGATTAAAGGAATACATCACCTTGCCCAGCTCCATATTAGGGCATTTTTAGAAACTAAAGTTGAAATATAATTTAATAATTAAAAAATTATTTGCTTGTTATAAAAAAAAATCAAAAGTGCCTGAGCTGGGCATAGTAGCACATACCTTTAATCCCAGCACTCTGAAGGCAGAGGTAGGAGGATTGCTTTGAGTTCAAGGTCAGCCTGGAACTACAGAGTGAATTCCAGGTCAGCTAGAGTGAGACCCTACCTTGAAAAAAACAAAAACTAAAAAATAAGCTGGGGATGGTAGTGCATGTCTTTAATCTCAGCATTTGGGAAGTAGAGGTAGATGGATTGCAGTGAGTTCTAGGCCACCTTGAGACTACATAGTGAATCCCAGGTCAGTCTGGGCTAGAGTGAGAACTTACCTATAAATAAATAAATAAAGTACCTGGATTTATGACTTTGTTTGGTTTTGTAACTATAAAAACTTTATGAAATTATTTTCCTGGGCCATGGCCACTCATACTTGGGTCCAGAATAAGCTATCTTTTATTGCCTTTAAGCTGAGAGTTGTATGTTTTGCATGGACAAAAACTATGGACTGCAGAACAATACAAGTTGGTGCTTGCTTGCAAACCCTGATGGCCTGGGTTTGATTCTCCAGTACCCATGTAAAGATGCCATGGGAGATGGAGCAGTCAGGAAGCTGTGGGAAATCCGGATCCAAGGAGGTAGGTGTGATCAACAGCACTTGCTAAAGGCTGTAGAAATTTTAGCTAGGCTCAGGACTGCAACAGGTCTTTTGCACTTACATTTAAGAGATTACTAGTAATTAAGAATGGTTTCTAGTGATGGATAGGTACCTTTTCCTTTTCTTTCTTTCTCTTTTTTTTTTTACAGTATTAGTTTCTAAAGTTTTTATTTTTTTGTTTATTTTTATTAAGTGACAAAGAAAGAGGCAGATAGAGAGAGAATGGGTGCACCAGGGCCTCCAGCCACTGCAAACAAGCTCCAGACGCATGTAACCTCTTGTGCATCTGGCTAACCTGGGTCCTGGGGAATTGAGCCTTGAACCAGGGTCCTTAGGCTTCACAGGCAAGCGCTTAACCGCTAAACTGTCTCTTCAGCCCAGTTTCTAAAGTTTTATTACTTTACTGAATACATTTAGTAAACAGAAACCCTCTAACATCACACAATTTCCAACCCAAATGTTTCAATTTTACCAACATTCTTCAACTATTTACACTGTCTTCCCTTAGCAAAAGTGTAATCCAAGCTATCTTGACAAGAAAACTTTATACACAACAATGTATTTTCAAGCTGTTTTTTTTTAAATTTTTTTATTGATGTGCAAGCGGGGGGAGAGAGAGGGAGAGAAGAGAGACAGAGAGAGAGAGAGAAGAGAGACAGAGAGATATTGGACATGCCAGGGCCTCCAGCCACTGCAAACAAACTCCAGATGCATGTGCCACTTGTGCATCTGGCTTATATGGGTACTGGGGAATCGAACCTGGGTCCTTTGGCTTCACAGGCAAATGTCTTAACTGCTAAACCATCTCTCCAGCCCCTCCAGTAGGTTTGTTTAAATATATTTTATTTTATTTATTTATTTGGCAGAGAAAGAGGGGAGAGAGAGAGAGAGAGAGAATGGGCACACCAGGGCCTCCAGCCACTACAAACGAACTCCAGATGTGTGTGCCCCCTTGTGCATCTGGCTAACATGGGTTCTGGGGAATAGAACCTGGGTCCTTTGGCTTTGCAGGCGAACGCCTTAACCACTAAGCCATCCCTCCAGCCCTTGAGTAAGTTTTTAATGGTGCCCATCTATTACATTTGCTTTCAGTTACCTAGAAGAATAATCAAGTCAACAGAAAGTGGAGATGAATAGTGCCAGGCAGCATCCTATTATGAAAACCAAAACACTAAACCAAAGTGTGTTCTCCTCTCCTCTTCCCCCACCTCCAACTACAATTATTCGACAGCTGCTAACCATAGAAGAAAACTGGGATTAGCAACCTGGCCACAGAGCAGACTATCTTTTCCTTTTCTTGTTCTGCAGCATTTGTTCATAAAATCAGCTTCCTGTACATAGCTTATTAGAATATATATATCGGTTTATATATATTGGTTTTCCAAGGTAGGGTCTCACTCTAGATCAGGCTGATCTGGAATTCACTATGTAGTCTCAGGATGGCTTCAAACTCATGGCAATCCTCCCATTTCTGCCTCCCAAGTGCTGGGATTAAAGGCATACACCACCACGACCAGCTAGAATATTTTTTAAATTGTGTTGGAGAGATGGCTAAGGACGTATGTCAATTCTCCAGATCCCACTTAAGCCAGATAAACAAAGGTGAGGCAAGTGCAAGGCCGCACGTGCCCACAAGGTGGTACAAGCATATGGAGTTCAATTGCAGTGGCTGAGGTCCTGGCATGCCAATTCTCTCTCTGTGTTTGTTTCTCTCTAAAATAAAAATAAATAAAAATAATTTTTAAAGTTATTTATTTATTTGTGAGAGAGAGAGAGAGAGAGAGAGAGAGAGAATGGGTGCACCAGGGCTTCTAGGCGCTACAAATGAACTCCAGACACATGTGCCACCTTGTACACCTGGCTTATATGGGTCCTGGGGAATAAAACCTAGTCCTTTGACTTTGCAGGTAAGCTCCTTAACTGCTAAGCCATCTCTCTAGCCTCTAGAATATTTTTTTTAAACATGTCACTTTTTAAATATTTTATTTATTTCAAGGAGAGAGAGAGATTGAGAAGCAGATAGAGAAACTGAGAATTGGTGCACCAGGGCCTTCAGCCACTGCAAAAGAACTCCAGATGCATTTTCCACCTGGTTCATCTGGCTTTATGTGGGTACTGGAGAATCAAACCTGGGTCCTTTGGCTTTTCAGGCAAGTGCCTTAATGGCTAAGCCATCTCTCCAGCTCTAGAATATTTTTTTTCTAATTGATGGAATGAAATGTTATCCCAGTCTAGAAAAAGTTAATTATGATCTTTAAATCATTGTAATTTTGTCCTTTGATAATATATACTTTAGTGGTATAGTATATGCTTAACATGCACAAGACCCAGGGTTTGATCAACAGCACACACACACACACACACACACACACACTGAAAGAGTCTCAAGAAATTACAAATTAGAATGGAGAAATGTGGTCATTAAAGAAACTTGAAATACAGTTGGGTGTGGTGATTTATACCTGTAATCCCAGCACTCAGGAAGCTAAGGCAGGAAGATTGACAAAACTACAAGGCCAGTCTGAGCTACAAACTTGAAACCAAGGAATAAAAATATCCCTATAAGTTCTTGGGAGATGGTTTAGCCATTAAGGCGCTTGCCTGCGAAGCCTAAGAACCCATGTTCAACTCTCCAGATCCCGTGTAAGGCAGACACACAAAAGTGAGGCAAGTGCAAGGTTGCACATGTTCACTAGGTGACACAAACATCTGAAATTCAATTGCAGTGGCCCTGGAGTGCTAATTCTTTCTTGAGCTCTCTCTCTCTGTCTCTCTCTCTCTTAAAAAACCCTTTAAAACTAGGACAATTTGGGGCTGTAGAGATAGATGGCTTAGTGGCTAAGGCACTTACCCAAAAAGCCAAAGGACCCAGGTTCAATTCCCTAATATTCATGTAAAGCCAGATGCACAAGGTGGTGCATACATCTGGAATTCATTTGCAGTGGCTAAAGGCCCTGGCACACAATAGTCATTCTCTCTCTCTCTCTCTCTCTGCCTCTTTCTCTCTCTCTCTCTCTCTCAAATAAATAAATAGATGTTTTTAAAGTAGGACAATTCATAAGCATTCTACATAGCAAATGTAAGCATTTCTAACATACTTTAAAAAGTTGATCCAACAATCCTATCTACCTGCCTTATATTTCCTTCTGTATGTTTGTCCTTGTTTTTGTTTTTGGTTTGGTTTGGTTTGGGTTTGAGACCAGCGTCTGTGTTTTCCTGGCTGGTCTGGAGCTCCTAGGTTCAAACAGTCCTCCTGTTCCAGTCTTGCGAGAAGCTGGGACTATCAGTGACTACCACTACCATGTCTGGCTTATGTTGATTCTGTGGGAAGCCCTAAGAGGCCATGGGAAACATCTGTTTCATTTACTTGTTCCAGTCCTAGCACAGTCTTGATTTAACTAAATTTAGTGCAGGGATCTAGAAAATAGAGGGGACCAGTAGACCAGTAAGATTTCAGGCAAGGAAAAGAACTTTCACCAAAGCTCTTAGGTTCTAAACAAAATTTCAAATATTCAGGGCGCAGCTGTGGTCTCAAAGATGGAGCCCTGGCCCACATGCTTTGGGGTATTAGGCACTGTAGAAAGACTTCTGAATAAAAATCTACATGTAGCAAAATTTTCTAAGACCTAATCTCTCAAACAACCTAAATAAATCACTTTTGAGGTTTACCATCTGGCCTTTTTGTTAATCACGCCCAAGTAAGAATCTCTTGGGATAAACAGCTGAATAACATTAACAAAAAGACCTTAACCCAATTCAGATATTTGAAACTTTTGTTTTTCGTAACTATTAAGCTAGTTAAAAAATTTCTATACCCAGGTGGGCATGGTGGCACACGCCTTTAATCCCAGCATTCAGGAGGCAGAGGTAGGAGGATCACCGTGAGTTCAAGGCTACCCTGAGACTACATAGTTAATTCCAGGTCAACCTGGACCAGAGTGAGACCCTACCTGGAAAAAACAAACAAAAAGAAATTTCCATACCCATATATGGTTCATCCAGTAGCAGAGCTTTTGAACAAATATTTTCCCTTAAAGGCATCAAGATCATAATTTTATTATTTTAACAATAAAGATCTAATTTAAATTTCACTTTTTATTATTTGTTTTGAAACAGGATCTTGGTATATAGCTCAGGCTGGCCTTGAACTTGCAGTCTTCCTGTCTGCCTCTTAAGTGATGGGATAATAGGCATTTGCCACTGTGCATAGCTCCAACTTGCACTTATGAAGTAAAGGAATTAATTAGCTTAATGTTTATTTTTATTCAAAATTCATGTAAAGCCCTGTAGATTTTAGCTGAGCACAGAACCCAGTATCATTAAGGGTTAGATAAGGCTCAGATGGGTCTTAAGTTTTACCTACTAGCAATAGTTGCATACTTTCTTTGTTTGTTGATTTGCTTTTCTTATTTCCTGAGCTCTTACACCAGTTTTTTTCTTTATTAAAGCAGCCAAGAAGATATACATTTGTGCTATGTCTCATGCGAGTATTCTTACTTTCAAGGTGTGGCTTCTAAATGTACAGGGTCCCTGCATCAGTGACAGCTGGTCAGCAGATTTCAGCTCCTGCAACTTGGTGAAGGGCAAGCATCATCAGGTGGATTGAGGGAGCCTTAAATGCGCTTTCTGATGCTTTAACAACCTCCTCAGGATGCTTCCAGAGCTTTCCCATCCAGCTTCACTAAAGTAAAACCTAGGCATCAAGCAAAAGTAAAGTTCCTATGAAGGGAAAACAGGGAGCCTTTATTTATTTATTTATTTATTTATTTATTTATTTATTTATTTATTTATTTGACAGAGAAAGAGGGGGAGACATAGAGTGCCCCAAATGTCAGTCCCCATAAACTATACTCCCCAACATGGATGGTCAAATGTGCAGTTTATTTCTCTTCCCCAATCAAGAGGGATTTTGTTTCTCTGTTCCTTGTTTTTTTTTTTTTTTTTCGTTTTGTTTTGTTTTTGAGACAGGGCCACACTCTGTAGTACAGACTGTCTTAGAAGTGACTATGTAGCCCAGGCTGGAGGCTGATCTTCAAATCAAAGCAATCCTCCTGTCTCAGCCTTCCAAGTGCTGGGATTATAGGTGTGGCTACTACACTCAACTAAATTTTCTTGTTTTTGCTTTTGGGGGGATTATTTTACTTATTTATTTAGACAAGATCTCATGTTCCCTATGTCTCTAAAGCTGGCCTTGAACTCCTGACCCTCTTGCCCCTCCCTACCTCATGAATGCTGGGATTACAGGTATGCACCACCATGCCAAGGTAAGAGTTTTCTTTATTAGAGCTCATATACTTCTACTATACCTAAGTGGCTGGAGCATGCTGGCCCTTTAAAAGGTGAGTAGGGAGGGGCTGGGCCTTTAAAAGCCAGGAGCAGCAAGCAGACTCTGGCCCAGCTGCCATGGCTAACCTTAGTAGGGAGGATAGCAACAGTCAGGGGGTAGGTGTCAGCACACAGACGGCGGCTGCTTATATCCTGGTGGGAAGTGCTTCTCTTCCAACACATCACTTCTAATTTCTATCCCTTTGCACAGCAAGCAGCTCCTTGGGGTTGGGCTGGTGAGATGGGAGGATGGGGGTTTATACCAGGGTCTCATTTCTCACCACCTTGTGGGATGAGACCAGAGGTGTTTTAGGGGCCATACCACCCTTACCGAGGAGGAAGGAGTCCCTGGGTCTCTTCCCTGTCCTAGGTTTCCCTTCCAGAGGCCTACAATGCTCTCTCAGTGGAGGACCCAGCCGATGAGAAAACCCATCAGACCATCAAGATGAAATGCTTCGAAGGTATCGCCTACATGAAAAGTCCAGGGCTGGCCTGCGTCACTGGGGGCTTGGACTCTAGAATCACAGAAAATTATTGTGAACTCTTCCATTTGCTAGCAACTCAGAATAATCTTTCAGGGCTTTGTGGTTTTTTTTTTTTTTTTTTTTTGGTTTTTCAAGGTAGGGTCTCACTCTAGCCCAGGCTGACCTGGAATTCACTATGGAGTCTCAGGGTGGCCTTGAACTCACGGCGATCCTCCTACCTCTGCCTCCCTAGTGCTGGGATTAAAGGTGTGTGCCAGCACGCCCGGCTTGGTTTTTTTGGTTTTTTACCCATGTTGTAAGATGTCTTGACAGTTTTGTATGACTGTTTAAAAAATATACACATGTGAAAACTTGAGCATACAAGGTTAAATTATCGTGAGTCAGGGCAGCTGACACTCATTCAGATGGGGACTTCTTAAGGGGCTGTTGGATGGGTGAGAGCAGGTGGAGTGTTCAATGAGACCAGTGAGGGGATGCAGGAAGTAAAGGTGTTGGGCTCTGCTAGGTTCCCTTGGGGAGGGCGATTGAGAACCTGTAGAACAGAGGGAGTGTTTGAAGGTGGCTCTGGAAATGGTTTAACAGAAGCGGTATCAGGTGCCAACCTGTCTAGATAAGACTTCTCACACAGGGGTCCCCATCTTCTTCCACAGACCTACTTTTACACCAAGGGCCATGCAAGTTCTGTGGCCTGTCGACTCCTAAGGGAGGGTTTGTGTCTGCCTTCCACCTGGAGGAAGAGGAAGTGCATCCAGATCCAGTGGAGGAAGAAGAAGAAGAGAATGACTTTGGAGATCCAGCTATACTCAGTGCCCAGGTACCCAGTGGGAGGGAAGGGGAGGAAGAAGGTTGTCTTAACCTCTCCAAAGATCACTGACTGTCACTCGACACTCCTCACTTCTCCTTTGTAAGGCAGACTGAATTAGTGTTTTCTTTCAGGCTTGAACCCGAGTTAGGATTTTCCCCTTCCTTCTTTCCTCTTATCTCCCACTTGAGTTTCTGCAGCTGTCCTCCTCTTCACACCACGTCCCAAGCTGAGTGTGCTAGAACACACCTGGAATCCTAGCAAGAGCACACCTGAGGCCAAGGCGGGAAGAGCACAAGTTGTAGGCCGGCCTAGACTACATAGTTTCCAAACAAACAAAAATCCTGGCAGGGTCATTTATCCCCTGTAGGTGGTGGTCCTACCACTGGTAATTCATCTTTACATGGGCCCTTGTTTCTCAGCTGTTCCTTTTCTCTTGTCACCCTTAACTAGTGGAGAGAGATAAGAACTTCCCTGTAGAAATGGAGTGACTCAGACCTTCTGCCTAAGATGCTAGTCATCCTCTGGGGAGAAAGGAGGAATCTGGCTCATTTGACTGTGGACACAAAGGAGAGCCAGGCTGGCACTGTGCTGGGTGTTGAAAGGACCCCTCCCGTGTCACGTCTCTGAGGTTACAAGAGAATGTGGAAGACCCCATGTGAGACCATCTGAGCCTGGTATTTCTTCCTGTTCCAGAAAGGTCTGCTCAGCTTCCCTGGAGCCAAGGTCCCTGCTGTGTAGGGAATGTTACCAGCCTCCTTGAACTTTCTATTTCCAATCCTGTGAGAATGTGGCTGGGTTTTGAGGGTCCCTCACTTCCATTATGTTCCAGCTGCTCTTCTTCTTGCCTTAGAAATAGCACGCCTAAGGTGAGATACAGGTATGGGAGGGGGAGCAGCCATTTTATGTAGGAGACCTCGGCAAATGTCGGGCAATATGCTCACCCAGGTGCAGGAACTGCCTTAATAAGTGGTACTGGGACTACTGGCCATTTGTATGAGACAAGACAAACTAGATTCCTGCTCCTATCTGATGGAATATTTCAGATGAGCAGCACTGAGATTAGGGTTGGGAAGAACACCTGCCCTCAACTGAGTGCATAATAGGAATATGGCACATGTGTGGGGGTGAGGCAATGAATCCAAAACCCAGGAAGCTCTGTACAAAGAACTAGAAAGTAATTATAGCTCTGATGAAGGTTTGGCTGAACCAGAAATGAGGCAGATGGGCAATGCACCCAAGTGGTTGAAGACAGAGTATGAGCATTAAAAAGTACACCCTACAAAGACTGACTGGTGCATTACCTTACAGTAAATACCAACACTTTCACTGAGGAGGGCTCTCTGTGAAATGGAGGTGGGGAAGAGGGAAAATAAGAGTATATAACCCAATGAGAATATACCCAATATGTAATATGTTGAAAATTAAAGTACATGCCTCAGCTGAATGTGGTGGCTCACACTGTTAATTCCAACACTGGGAGGCTGAAACAGGATGATCAACATGAGTTCAAGTCAGCCTATACTAGAGTGAGACCCTACCTTAAAAAAAGAGAAATCGGGCTGGAGGGATGGCTTAAGGGTTAAGGCATTTTCCTGCAAAGCCAAAGGATCCAGGTTCGATTCCCCAAGACCCACATTAGCCAGTTGCACAAGGGGGCACATGAGTCTAGAGTTCATTTGCAGTGGCTAGAGGCCCTGGCATACCCATTCTCTCTCTCTCTTTCTCTCTCTCTCTCTCTCTCTCTCTCTCTCTCTCTTTCTCTCTCCCCCCTCCCCTCTTCCTCTGTCAAATAAATAAAAATAAAATATTAAAAAAATAGAAATCAAGTACCTCCTCCCTATATTGTCAGGGACTAAAGAGAGGTGTTTCCTGGTAGGTAACTGTCAAAACAAGGGCAAGAACCACACCCTGTTGCCTTCACAGCTGACTTTAGGGTTCCTCAACATAGGAAAATGTTGGGTGAAGTTCTGGAGGAAAGGCAGACGAGGAATGTAGACAATAGGTAGGGAAAGAACTGAATGTGAGCAGCGTTCTTTCTTCTCTTGGTGGAGTATCTCCCAACCCTTCCAACTCCACTATCTGCCCTTTTCCTTTTCAGCCTGCCTTTGCAAGAGCCAGATCTCCAGCTAGGCACTTTGGACCTTGCCAGCTTTCTCCAGCCCCATCCCTCTTCTGTGGACCACCAGCCTCGTGCACACTTAGGCTCAGGTACCGGTACAAGAACCCAGAATCAGGACAAGCTGAGTTCCTCCTGGAGGTCTCAGGGTATGGTAGCCAAGGAGAGGTGGGAGGACAGAGAAAAATATGTACAGAAAACCACTAGCAGAAACCTGAAACATAGTCTAGTCTCTGCTCCCTAACAGATGAGAAGCCGGGTATGGTGGCTCCTGCTTTTAATCCTAGCACTAAGAGAGGCAGAGGTAGGAGGATGCCTATGACATGGAGGCCAGCCTGGGATCACAGAGTGAGTTTCAGGTCAGCCTGGGCTCCAGTGTTTCCACAGCCAAATTGCAAGAAAACATTCCTTGTTTGCTGATCTGGGAAGTCACATAAACAGATAAGGCTTCCTGATGTCCACCTAAGCTTACCCAGGTTGAACAAGGGCGAGAGTGGGGGTCGGGGAGATAGAGGAGAGCTTCCCTCTACCCAGCTCACTTCCTTTTAAGCCTTCGCAGCCACCTGACCCAGCTCCATCCTCTGCATCAGCGGATCTTGCTGCAGCAGCAGAATCAAACCCCAAGGTAAAGCCGAGTTGAAGAGCCGAGCTAATGGCAGCCGATTTGCATGCTGGGTATTTCCTTGTGACCAGGCATCTTCCCCACTTTCCTCTGCACCATGGAGCCTCTGGTTTTGTTGCCCACTGCTCCTCTTTGCCCCGTCCGAGAGTACAGCCTGCTCACCCCTCCTTGGGAAGCACCCTATGGGCAGGGTGGATTGGCCTAAAGGAATGTTCCTTATGGCTTTAAGTTTCTCAGCCCGCAAGCCTTGGTCGCAGCAGCCAGACGCCTATGCTAACCTCATGACCCAAAGAGAGAAGGACTGGGTGGTAAAAATGCAGATGCTTCAAGTACAGAGTGAGAACCCCCGCCTAGACGATTATTACTACAGGGTGAGTTCTGGCCCTCTGGTCCCAGATCCCCCCCCCCCAAACACACCCCAATTAGGGTCTCACCCTAGCCTAGGCTGACCTGGAATTAACTATGTAGTCTCAGGCTGGCACGGAACTCATGGTGATCCTCCTGCCTCTGCTGGATGAAAGGTGTGCATCACCACTGCCTTAATCCCAGCTTTTGATCTTGGCCCAAAGAGTCAGAACTACCAGGCTTTCTCTAATTTTAGGTTATAGAAGCCATGTCCATTCAGGTGAGAGACACCGTTACCCCAAAATAGAAACCATATTTTTTGTCTTTTGGGGGGCTGGGGGTGGGGGCGGGAGGGCAGGAGTTTGAAGCAGGGTCTCACTGTAGCCCAGGCTGACCTGGAACTTGTTCTGTAGCCTAGGCTGGTCTCAAACTCAGTGATCCTCCCACCTCAGTCTTCCAGGTGCTGGGATTAAAGGCATGCACCACTAAACCCGGCCCAGGAACCATATTTCTAAAGTGGATATCCCATGCTCCTTTTCATCGCCTAATGGGATTATATACAATTTCCTGAACATTCAAGTTTTGTCTCCATTCTTTGAGAAATTTTCTTATTTACCCTGGAAATATCAGACCTTTCTACTTTTGTGAGTCTTTAGAAATACCTTATAAGGGGCTGGAAAAATGGCTTAGCAGTTAAGGTACTTGCCTGCATAGCCAAAGGACCAAGGTTTGATTCCCCAGTACCCACGTAAAGCCAGATGCACAAGGTGGCACATGTGTCTGGAGTTCATTTGCAATGACTAGAGGCCCTGGTGTGCCCATTCTCTCTCTGTATTTGTGCACTTCTCTCTCAAATAAATGAATAAATAAAATAATTTTTTAACTTATAAAAAAAAAATCTTCGCCTTTCTATTTTCTGTTCCCTGGACTGTCAGGAATACTATGGGAAGCTAGAGAATAAGCAGGCAGCTGAAGAGCTGCTCAGACAAAGGAAGAGGGCGGAGTCTCGCAAGCTGGTCACACCTTTCATCCAGAAGGCAAAGACTTATGAGTCAGGTATAGCCAGACTGCTGGGCTTGGGCTGGACATCTGGGTGGGTGGAGGGTTCCTAGGACAGGTGCCTTCTAACACCTTTTATGCAGTAGTTCGAATTAAGGGTTCCCTGGGCCAGGTGGCTGTATCGACATGTTTTAGCCCTCGCCGAGCTATTGATGCTGTATCACGTGGAACTCAAGAGCAGGTAGGAGTGGTTCTTTCCAGAAGTTTTCTCTGCAATGTTGTCTAGAACACACTCATGTATAATAAGATTGTGACTTAAGAGTGAGGAGGTGGTGTGGTCGTACTTTGTGTCTCGTCTTTCCAGTTGCACTGGGCAGGGACTCTTATTTGGTTACTGGAGTTAAGGTCAGAGCCTGTGCCCTGAAAGTCACCCATCTTCAATAAGCCAATTAAAAGAGCCAAAATAGTGAAAGCATTAAAAGGAGGTTTATTTCCAGGTATAGTGGTACATGCCTTTAATCCCAGCAGTTGGGAGGCAAAGGTAGGAGGATTGCCATGAGTTCGAGGCCACCCTGAGACTACAGAGTGAATTCCAGGTCAGCCTGGGCTAGAGCAGGACCCTACCTAAAATAAACAAACAAATTATTCAGTGTGGTCACATTGGGAAGAGAGACACAGAGTTCCAGTAACTCCTTCCTCCTGCCCTCAAGTCCATTCTCGGGGTCCTGACATGAGGTTTGGATTTAGAAGGCAAGAGGTATGTATAGCTTAGTAGCCTTGGTCAAAGTGTGGTCCTACCCTTCCTCACCATCTCTCCTCTGAAGTGGTCTGACAATTTGCCAGCACTGTATGAAACCCCTCTCTGGGGGATACAAGTTTCTCCTCTGGCACCAGGGTTTGGCCTTTTTCATTCTCGTAGCATGAAATTCCAGTTTGGGGGGGTTCATAGTGTCAATAGTCTGATAGCCAAAGGAAACAACACAAGTGAGTTTTTAGAATATCTTCCTCTCTACCATGCTGGTTGCATTTTCCTAGGACAGAGAAGCTGTAAACAGTCAGAGGCTTCAAGTATTATCCTGGATTGAGCAGGTGAGACAAGAGTAAGAAGTGGTCCTGACTAAACCTTTGAGGATGAGATACCGCTCTGTCAACGTTTTCTCTCCCCCCTACCCTCCCCCCCCCCCCCCCCCCCCCCGTTCCCAGATGTTCCTTCAGGTACTAGACATGGAGGAGAGCCAGAAGAATGCGCTTCCACAACCCTGCTACTCTGGGCAACAAAGCAACCCATTCAAGAAGCTTTTCCAAGCCTTAGAGACCCAGGAACAGAACAACCTGGAGTGAGTGCAGGAGGGTCCCAGTGCAGTCTGGGAAGGGAAGTAGATCAGCAGACACTGATTGCTGCTGTCCCTCCTTCATGGGATGTAGCTCTCTTTTTCTGGGCATAATGCTGAACACATGTTTTCTTTTCTCCTCTGCAGGGAGTCTGCAGTTAGCCTCCTGCAGGTGCTTTCTGTGAGGAAGGGGAAAATCTTGGTAGCTCGGCTGCTCCCCTTCCTGTCCCACGATCAGGGTGTTAGCCTTCTGCTGTCTGTCATCCACCATCTGCCCCGCCTGATCCAGAAGGATGCAGCTGACCAGGTGCTGTGGCATTGGGTAGAGAATGGTCTCCTCAATGGGCTAAAGGTTGTTCCTTTCCTCCATCCCTTGCCACCTAGGGATGCCAGCAGAGCATACAGTAGTGCTATGACCCCACCTCACATGAGGAAATCACAGAACAAGATACATGGGTACTGTAAGGAAAAAGTTTAGAGGTGAGTTTGAAAGGAAGGAACAGGTAAGATATCTTTGGCAAGAGCAGTCTTTTTTTTAAAAAAAAAATTTTTTTTAAAGAGAGACAGAGAATTAGTGCTCCAGGGCCTCAGCCACAGAAGTCAAACTCTGGATGCCTGTGCCACCTAGTGGGCATGTGTGACCTTGCACTTGCCTCACCTTTGTGCATCTGGCTTATGTGGGATCTGGAGAGTCAAACATGGGTCCTTAAGCTTTGTAGGCAAGCGCCTTAACCACTAAGCCATCTCTCCAGCCCAAGAGGGTTTTTATTTAGGTTTTAGAACCAACCTAAGAAGGTTGCTGCACGTGTCAGCAGTCCTGGAACTGGTAGCATTTTGCAGAAAGCTTTAAATGGAGGTGCTAGCAGAAAGGGGGAGGGAAAATGGGGGAATAATAGAAGCAAGTTTTTTTTCTTTTGAGACAGCAGGCCAGATGTCAAACTCCCCCATGGTTCATAAGTCAGAAGGCTGCCTTTTATTTATTATTATTTGGCTTTTTGAGGTAAGTTCTCACTCTAGCCCAGGCTGACCTGGAATTCACTATGTAGTTTCAAGGTGGCCTCGAACTCACAGCAATCCTCCTACCTCTGCCTCCCCAGTGCTGGGATTAACGGTGTGTGCCACCACGGCCAGCTCAGGCGGGCTGCCTTTTGAGATAGCCTTGGCACCCAGGAGTTACCTTCTTGAATCCCTGCGGGCCTTTTTGCCCTCAATAAAGAGATTTGTTGACCTTGCTGGCTCCTTCAGGTACAGTGGGTTATCTTCAGGTATGATGAGCAAGTGAAAACAGGTGTGAGGTTGCAGGTGTGAGGTTGCTATGAAGTCTAACAGAAGATAAGGGTCCCCTGATGAATGTTGAATCACATTCTACTTCCTATAGAAAGCCATTGTAGAACAGGTGGGTGCTACAGGACTTGTTAGGGGCAGAGAGTTAGAAGTGGTGGTGGGCCTGGTAAGGAGCAGGACCAGGAAGCTCCCTAAAGCTGGTCAACCAGGGAAGGGACTGGAGGCAAGGTATGAGCAGGTGAGGTTGTATAGTGGAGTTTGGGCGAGGTATTTTCTGATCTTCCTTTTTTTTTTTTAATGATTTTATTTATTTATTTGAGAGCGACAGACAGAGAGAAGGAGGCAGAGAGAGAGTGGCCTCCAGCCACTGTAAACGAACTCCAGACTCGTGTACCCCCTTGTGCATCTGGCTAATATGGGTCCTGGGGAATCGAGCCTCCAACCGTGGTCCTTAGGCTACACAGGCAAGCGCTTAACTGCTAAGCCATCTCTCCAGCCTTTTCTGATTTTCTTGTAGGTTCTACATGTGTTATTCAAGCCTCTGGGCAAATATATCAGTCACTTGACCTCCCATCAACTCCTTCAAGGACTTCAAGGGCTAATGTTACCACCTGGCTCCTCAGAACAACCAGTCTCTGTGGTACTTCAGAATCAGGTATTACAGTGAGAAGGCTTTTCTCTTTCCATAGATAGCTTTTGTTTGTTTGGGTTTTTTGTTTGTTTTGAGTAAGAGTCTCATGTAGCTCAGGTTAGTGTCAAACTCAGTAGGTACCAAAAGATGACTTGAAAGTCCTGATCCTCCTGCTTCCACCTCCTGAGTGCTAGGATTATAGGTGAGTGTTAACATGGCCAATGTCCCATAGATGGATTCTAAATGGCATCAGGAGAAAGGAGAATACGTGAGAGAATGTTCTCATCTCTACACAAATCTCATCCTCAGCAATGCTTCCAATTTCTAGTGAAAGCCAGGCGTGGTGTCACACTTCCCTAGTCCCAGCACTGGAGAGACAGGCAGATGAATTATAAAGTTTGAGTTTGAAAATAGAGGACCCAGAGGAACAGTTATCTTGGGGCCAAGATTTTAACACCAAGCAAGAGAAGGAAAAGAAGCTTCTAAGGGCTGGGTGTGGTGGCACGCACCTTTAATCCCAGCCCTTGGGAGGCAGAGGTAGGAGGATCGCTGTGAATTCGAGGTCACACTGAGACTACATAGTGAATTGAACTCACAGGGATCCACCTACCTCTGCCTCCCAAGTGCTAGGATTAAAGGTGTGCGCCACCATGCCTTTTTTTTTTTTTTGAGATAGCCTTAAAATTTGTGCTGCTGGGTACCCAGACCAGGGCCTGAGTATAACAAGCATTACTGCACCACTGAAGTACATTTCCAGCCCAAGATAGCAAGTTCCAAAAGGATGAGGCTCTAGATGTAAAACTTCTGACATTACTTTTAAAGTGAATTATTTTGTGTACTCCACTCTGGAGATCTTTGCTCAAAGTATTCTGAAAGTAGGGACCACAGACTACCTGCAGCAGATCCTTGGATCTCTGCCTGATCTACAGGCAGATTCTCCAAATGGATCTCAAAGGCTTGTGAAAAGTTTAGAGCAGTGATTCCTTTGGAAAGGTCAGAGTTCTCTGTCTAGCACATGCCTTTAGCCCCAGCCCTTGGGAGGCAGAAGTAGGAGGATCACCATGGTTCAGGGCCACCCTGAGACTACATAGTGAATTCCAGATCTGCCTGGGCCAAGATAAAACCCTACCTTGAACCCCCCTCCACCACCAAAAATATTGATAGCTCTTGTGTGTATTGGTCCCCATCAGTACATGTGAACCTGTCCTTTAGTTGGAAGGCAGAGCCAGAGAAGCATTAAATGCCTAAAGTGTTCATTTTGTCCTGGACTGTGTATCACTTGTAGTTTGGAATATCTTTGCTCTATGTCCTGCTGAGTCGTGGAGAGCAGCTGGTATCCTTGGATTCTTCCTTAGAAGAACCCAACAGTGACTGCACAGCTTGGTAAGATCATAAAGGCCTTGCCATATATTTCAGTTCCCCTGGACGTGTAGGGTGAGCCAGACAGAAGAGTTCCTGAGTAACATGTTTGAATACTAGGAAGGAGGGAGGAAGTGGCAAAGAAGAAATACAATAGTGGCATTTCTGCTTTTCATGTAGAGCCCTAAAACTGCCAGTGCAGTTTCCCATGGGGAGACAGTACAAAATCATAATTAGTGGGGATAAGCTTTAAAGTTACTCAGACATGTCAATTGCAATATAATATTGGGATGGGTCATTTCATTTCTTAGTTTTATCTATAAACTGAAGATGCTAGTACTAACCTTTTAGAATTATAAAAATTAAGCCAGGTGTGGTGGCGCACGCCTTTAATCCCAGCACTCAGGAGGCAGAGGTAGGAGGATTGCTGTGAGTTCGAGGCCACCTTGAGACTCCATAGTGAATTCCAGGTCAGCCTGGGCTAGAGAGAGACTCTGCCTTGAAAAAGTAAGATTATATGGGAGGGAAGATGTGTAAATGTAAGCATTGTCTGGCACATACCAAATATGAAAATGTTACTCTTAATTTTCCCCTGGGGTGGGGTCAGTGATAGCAGTAGTAGAAGGATAATAGGAGCCTGATGTAGAGTTTCAATTTCTTCCATAAATATAAAGCCTCTGATGTTTTTCTTTTTCTGTCTTCTAGGACAGATCTGCTGGTTCTGATTGCTGAGGAGATAGCCCAAACACCTCCAGCTGCTTTGGCAGAACCCCTGTCCTTCCCCAGGAATCTCCTTCCCTTGTTCAGGCACCACGTGAACAAACAGCTGTTTCAGCAGCTGGAAGCCAGGCTGGAGTAAGTGATGGCAGCAACAAGGTCGGAGCCCCTTGTTCAAGGCCAGTCTAGGCTCACTGGCCTCCTTTCTTTTAAAGCAAACACAGGAGATAATGTGTTTTAGAAATAGTCCTAGAGGGCTGGAGAGATGGCTTAGCGGTTAAGCTCTTGCCTGTGAAGCCTAAGGACCCCGGTTCGAGGCTCAATTCCCCAGGACCCACATTAGCCAGATGCACAAGGGGGTGTATGCATCTGGAGTTCGTTTGCAGTGGCTAGAGGCCCTGGCGCGCCCATTCTCTCTATTTCTCTCTGCCTCTTTCTTTCTCTGTCGCTCTCAAATAAATAAATAAAAATAAACAAAAATAAATTTAAAAAAAAGAAATAGTCCTAGGAGAAAAAAAAAAAGTCCTAGACATTTTGGCATTTACTGAGCAATCAAACTGGCCCACATTAGGGCCCCATGACATGTTTCTTCAGCCAAACCTTTTCATTTCTTTCCCAAGTATTTGGTCATTTGTAATCAATAATTTCAAAGTTGAATTACTAATTCATTCAAAAAATAGTTGAGGGCTGGAGAGATGGCTTAGGGGTAAGGCACTTGCCTGCTAAGCCAAAGGATCCAGGTTCAATTCCCTAGTACCCACATAAGCACAAGGTGGCACATGCATCTGGAGTTCATCTGCAGAGGCTAAAGGCCCCGGCGTGCCCATTCTTTCTCTTTCTCTCTCAAATACATAAATAAAAATAAAAATACTAAACAAAAATAGTTGAGAGCTGGGTGTGGTGGTGCACGCCTTTAATTCCAGCAGTTGGAAGGCAGACGTAGGAGGATTGCCATGAGTTGGAGGCCACCCTGAGACTACATAGTGAATTCCAGGTCAGCCTGAACTAGAGTGAAACCCTACCTCATAAAAAAAGTAGGGCTGGAAAGATGGCTTAGTGCTTAAGGCGGTTGCCTATAAAGCCAAAGGACCCAGGCTCAATTCCCCAGTACCCACGAAAGCCAGGTAGCACATATATCTGGAGTTCATTTGCAGTGGCTAGAGGCCCTGGCATGCCTATTCTATCTGCCTTTCTATCTCATATATAAAGTGTTTTAAAAATAGTATTGTTTGTAATTAACACCTGTTCTCTTCGTAGGTTTGCTTGTTTCTGCTGATGTGTGTATTCTGGACTATATAGTTGAGAAGTTTCAACATCAAAAATGAAGCTGTTTATAGTGATGCAGAGTCTGAAGATATTTTTTGTTTCCACACACTACCTAATTAGAAATGAAAAGGAAGGGTACTTTTGAATTTACTATATTCAGAATCCAATGAAAAACATTTTGGCCAAAATGTTGAAGTTACTTTTTATACTAAGCTACATTGTTTTGATATAGATGATATTTTTGTATTCACATTTGTCAAACCTGTTTTGATCTGTTAGAAGTGATCATTACATAAATAGTCAAGTACTCAAGTGACTGGCTTACTGCTGACATGCATGTAGACCAACAAGACTTAAAAGAATATAACCTGAGATCTAAGTCATCTGAAAATAGTTCTGTACAGTTATCTATTGATTTGTAAAATGTATATCTAGAATTGACTTTGTACAAATAAATGGCAACTATCAAAATCCCATTACTTTTTAGCTATTATGTAGTTAGTTATATGCTTTTCAGCAAAAGTTGAAGAGACCTGTCAGGACTCAAAACTACCAAGAGGCCCTCTTAACTGTGATAATAATTATACTGTTTACCTTTATATGGAGATATAGCTTAATGTCATATATTAAAGATAATGTAGCTGGCTGGGCGTGGTGGTGCACACCTTTAATCCCAGCACTTGGGAGGCAGGGGTAGGAGGATCGCCATGAGTTCGAGGCCTCCCTGAGACTACATAGTGAATTCCAGGTCAGCCTGGGCTAGAGCAAAACCCTACCTCGAAAAACCAAAAAAAAAAAAGGCTGTTTGCTAAGGTATGCTAGCAGCATATAGTACAACACTGGGTTCAACTATACCCCAAATGCAGTCTTCACTGCACTTTGCTTTCTCAGCAGAATGTCTGTGATGAACTGCTTATGGAAAACATAAGGCACT
The DNA here is from genome assembly GCA_036346955.1 of Dipus sagitta. Classification (NCBI taxonomy): domain Eukaryota; kingdom Metazoa; phylum Chordata; class Mammalia; order Rodentia; family Dipodidae; genus Dipus; species Dipus sagitta. The sequence goes on along the minus strand of CM070779.1, from coordinate 85,479,097 downwards.
ATTAAAAAAAAAAAAAAGAGCTCTTGAGGGCTGGAGAGAAGGCTTGGTGGTTAAGGCACTTACTTGCAAAAGCCAAAGCACCCAGGTTCAACTCCCCAGGACCCATGTAAGCCAGATGCACAAGGTGGCACATGTGTCTGGAGTTTGTTTGCAGTGGCTGAATGCCCATTCTCTCCCTGTCTCTTTCTCTCAAATAAAATGTGTGTGTGTAGGTATGCTCTTGACCCTGAGCTGGTCCAGCCATATGCTCTTTTCCTCAGAAAATTTTTGTTTTTAGAAAAATCATGGCTTCATTATACTTCATATTTGACTTAAACCTTTGGTATTTTCAAAGTTGATGTGTTTTCTGGAAGTGTGTTTAAAAAAATTTTTTTATTAGTTTTGTACTCAGTGAATACAGTCAAGTTGGTACCATTGTTAGCCTCTTCCCTGTCCTCCCTCCTCCCCCTGACTCCTCCTCGTTGAGGTATGTGGGTCATGCATTGTGGAGTTAGGCCTCAGTTATGGGTAGGAGGAAATGTCTCTACATATCATGATGCAACATGTGGCTCTGACATTCTTTCCACCCCCTCTTCCACAAATTTCCCTGAGCCATATTGGGTTCATTTTAAGTCTGCTTCAGTGATGAGGTGTTGGGAGCCTTTGTGTCTCTGGATATCTGATTTGGTAGGAGTTGATTGTTCTGTGTCGATCTCCTTCACCCTTGTGCTGGTACCAGGTTCACCAAGAAAACAGCACCCTTGCTTGTTTCGCCAATTATTGTTAGTTTCAGCTGGGGCCCTTTTGAGGTATGATGGGTGGTTCTGTCCTTAGGATTTGCATCTTTCTTTCCCGGGGAGATGTGGTGCAGTTAGGCTGGCACCGTCTTGATCAGAAGTCTCTTAAAAATTTTATTTGCAATGTTGGGGAGGGAGTGGAGAGAATGGTCATGCCAGGGCCTCTAGCCACTGCAAATGAACTCTAGACACATGTACCACCTTGTGCATCTGGCTGGCATGGGACCTGGAGAATCAAACCTGGGTCCTTAGGCTTCGTAGGCAAGTACCTTAACTGCTAAGCCATCTCTCCAGCCCTGAAAGTGTTTTAAGACAGAAACTTGAAGTGGTTAAAGGGACAGTAAGAGGGAAGTGAATGCTACATATATAAAATGTTTATATATGTAAACAGATGATATCAAGATGATACCTAGTTTACTCAAGTCTAAAACCTTCTGAATTGGAAATTCCAATGTTGAGTTTCAGGTCTTTGTTGTTATAGGGGAGAAGGCAAAGTTGATTGAAGATGTGAGCCACAGGTAATCAGAGGTTTAATTCTTTGAAATTTTAAAATTCAAATAAGCCATCCTCCCCACAGATACTGTCACTTTCTGTCGTAAAATGTAGCAACTTCTTTTGAAGATCAAGAGGAAATCCAAGCACAACACCACAGAAGTATCTTCCAGTCAGGTCTGTTTTTGCATTGCCATCATAACTGAGTATTTCTCTGCGGGGTATGCATATCTGATTCAGAACTTCCACAGACTAGAATTTCACCTCTTCTGGACAAAGCAGTATTAAGACATTTGAAGCACACATTGAAATCCATAGTAAAGTGCAGCAAACTGCTTATGGATAGATTTATTCAGAAAGAAGTTGGTATGAGCCAGGCATGGTGGTGCACACCTTTAATCCCAGCACTTGGGAGGCAGAGGTAGGAGGATTGCCGTGAGTTCAAGGCCACCCTGAGACTACATAGTGAGTTCCAGGTCAGCCTGAGCTAGAGTGAGACCCTACCTCAGGAAAAAAAATTATATATAAAGTCAATATGAAGCTGTACCTATTCATTTCCATTTTGATTGGTAACTGATATCAACCCCTGGCTTTAAATTATAGGACTTCATTATTCTAAATTCTCAAAAATCTGGAGTGTTGAATAGAAATCTTTATTGTTGCCCTCATATGTTGGGGATTCAACGGGCCAATTCAGACATACTTTGATGTAAGTCATCAATGTAACACTGCAGATGCCTACTGGTGTACTTTGGTCACTAGGAATGAGGGGAGGGTTCAATAATTTCTTGTAACAGCAGGGAGGGAAATGAACATTCAAGGTGATGCTGTTATAAACAGTCCCATACAAATTCCAACCAACCAAAATTCATAATAGTGACCTCATTTAAAGCTGCAAAACCAATGGCAGTATGAATCCCTGTGTCATGTGTACATGCCAGCATCTGGATGAGAAATTTGGTGAATTCTTTAGTCAAGCCACCCATATCCAAACCAGCTTCCCCTACAAATGTAACTTTCAAGTCTTTCAACTTTTTCCAAGTCTGATTTTTTTTCCAGGTTAACTCATCAAGAAACCTGTTAACCAGATGTTCATCTTTCATATTTAGAAATAATCAGGTTTCTATCTTCGAGATACTTTTATGTAGCAGACTTTGCCTTGTGATGCTATCCTCTGTTGTTCTCTCTTCAAAAAAAACTTTTTTTTTTTTTTTGCAGCATTAGAAATAATGAATGGGGGCTGGAGAGATGGCTTAGTGGTTAAGGCTCTTGCCTGCGAAGCCTAAGAACTCATGCTCGAATCACAGGTCCCGGATAGATGCAGTGACACAAGCATGCAATGTTGCACATGCGCACAAGGGGGCGCCCGTGTCTGACATTGTTAACAGTGGTTGAAGGCCCTAGTGTGCCCATTCTCTCTCTCTCTCAAAAAAAAAAAAAAAAAAAGGTACCTACAGAAGGAAGACCTGTGAGAATTTCCAGACCTCTGCCAAGTGTGAGATTCTTCATGAGATCAACGTAATCCAAAATAGACTTATAGAGGTAGGTATAAGGTAAAAGGGGAGGAAGAACTGGATTGTTTGCAGTATTTAAAAAAAATTTTTTTTTTGTTCATTTTTATTTGTGAGCAACAGACAGAAAGAGGGAGGGAGGGGGAGAGAGAGAGAGAGAGAGAAAGGACACGCCAGGGCCTCCACTGCAAACGAACTCCAGATGTGTGTGCCCCTTTGTGCATCTGGCTAACATGGGTCCTGGGGAATCTAGCCTTGAACTGTGGTCCTTAAGCTTCACAGGCAAGCACTTAACCACTAAGCCATCTCTCCAGCCCCTGCAGTATTTTTTTAAAATATATATATATATATATATTTTTTTTTTTATTTGAGAGCGACAGAGAGAGAGAGGGAGAGAGAATGGGCGCGCCAGGGCTTCCAGCCGCTGCAAATGAACTCCAGATGCGTGTGCCCCCTTGTGCATCTGGCTAATGTGGGTTCTGGGGAATCGAGCCTTGAACCGGGGTCCTTAGGCTTCACAGGTAAGCACTTAACCACTAAGCCATCTCTCCATCCCTTGTTTGCAGTATTAAAGCCAACGCTTTGTTATAAGTGAAGGTTTTTCAGGCTTTACAGGAAACAGGCCTAATGAATATATGGCAGCAATCTCTCTACCAATTGTTTGAACCTCTTCTGGGCTAACTTTTTAAAGCTGGGACAAGGACTAATGGCAGCTTCTTTCCTCTAAGGTAGCTTATCTGCCATAGCCAGGGAGCATCGATGACATATGTAAATGTGCTATTGAACTGAGGGTTCTGTAAAAGTGTAAAATACGCTTGAAGGTCGTCTTTAGTTTGTGGGCCTTTCCAGTCTCCTATCAGGCTGGTAATCATTCCTTTAATACAGTCCTCTGAATATCTTGAATATTAGTAACATTCACAAATGTTTGCAGCGCCTAGAGACCCTGGCATGCCCTCTCTCTAATAAATAAAATATTTTTTAAAAAGGTTGCATAATATATATATATATATACACACACACACACACACACACACACACACACACTTATTTGCAAGTAGAGAGAGAAGAGGGGAGGGGAGAGGGAGGGAGAATAGGCATGCCAGGGCCTCTAGCCACTGCAAATGAACTCCAGATGCATCTGTCACTTTGGGCATTTGGCTTTACATGGGCATAGAACCCAGACTATCAGGCTTTGTAAGCAAGCACCTCAACTGCTGATCCATCTCTCCAGCCTGGCATTTTTTCTTAAATGTAGCATTTACTTGTGGGAACAAATAAAATTTGTGTGTGTGTGTGTGTGTGATATGCACATGCACAACAGGGCCTCTTGCCACTGCACAGGAACAACAGATGCTTGAACCACTTTTTGCATCAGGTTTATGTGGTCAGCTTGGAATTAAATCCAGAAGGATTTGCAAGCAAGCACTCTTAACCCCTGAGCCATCTTCCCAGCTCCCTCAAGTGTTTTTAGATAAAAATCATGTACTGTTTTCCAATCTCCTGATGACTCAACTTTTTCTCTATCTTCCTGAAAGTCTTTCATAGTTTGGGTCTGCTAGGAAGGATTGGGACCTTAATTTCCGATAATCTGTATAAATATGCTGCTTTTGTTTTAGGGCAGATTGGTGGTAGGTCTCACACACTCTTGATGCTAAGGAAAGTAAGATACATGGGTGGACTTCTGTTTTCAGGACTTCTTTCTTGGGTGACAGTTGCAACAAAACTACCGAAAGTGGAAATTTAGTCTTCTGTTCCTCTGTCCAAGGCTGCAATCTTGCTGGCTTGTCACGACGGGTGGCAGCTTGTGGCTCTTGGTTCCTTCTTCTTTCTTTCTGCACAGGACTGAGTGGGCTGGGATCCCCACCCACCTCCCTTGGGGCAGCAGGGGTAGGTAGCAGTCTGAAGATATTTCCTCTGACTTGGTATACTGGAGGACACTGGCCCAAACATTGTTATAACAGGAATGTTGGGGTTCCTTGCCAGTACACCAATGAATCTGGGGTGTCTCTGGATCCTTATGAATTTAAAAAATTAAAACGGATAGACCAGAGGGTAAGACTTAGATTTTATAAGTGCAGAGACAGCCAGGCCAAATGAGCCAATGGGTGCAATAGTGCCACGTCTGTCATGGTGGAAACAAACTGCCCTCTAATTGGACTGGAGGCCCGCTCCATGGGAGGGAATACATCCCTGATACTGAAAACTTAAAACAGAGGTAGTCATGAGCCCTAGGGGTGTAATGTCTGCTGCTGTCTGGCTAAATGTATATACTGTGCTTATCAAACTGCCCAGTAAGTACTTCTCTTAATGTTCATACCTATGTATTAATGCTACTCTCACTTTTGGTAGAGAACCTTCTCTTTTCAGATGGAAGTGACCTTGGGATGACTCAGAAGGCATCACTGTGCTGGGAAGAAGTGACTGGAGTGCTCAGTACTGCAGTATCTCTATCACACCTTCAAAGGCTCAAGGTCCACTGTGGAAGAGGTGGCAGAAAGAATGTAAGAGCCAAAGGAAGGGTAGGACTCTTTACAATGTGCTCCTCCAGACACAAAATGGCCTGGATATCCATGACCTCACAGTGCCTGACACTACCTACACAAGACCATCATAATAGGAGGAAAAGATCATGATATCGAAATAAGAGACTGAGACGGGGAGGGGATATGAGGGAGAATGACGTTTCAAAGGGGAAGTTGGGGGAGGGAGGGTATTACCATGGGATATTATTTACAATCATGGAAGTTGTCAAAAAAATAAAGCACAGATATCTCCTGCCATGTGGAAGGCAGGAGAGGGTAGGGACCCCCACATAGGAGTAGGGGTCTCCCCTCAGCATAGCTGGGCGAGATGGGGGGGGGGACTTCCCAGAGCAGGGGCCTTGTGTTTTAGAAGAGATTAACAGGCAAAGAGGATGTGCCCACCTGGTAAGGATCTATTTATAAACTTATTGTGGTGGGCCCTACCCTCAGGCTCAGGTGAGTCTCAGAGAGCTGATTGGTCTGGACGAAGGGGGCTGGCTTAGGAAAAGGTAAACACACCTGGGTAAGGGGTGAGAGCACCAGCTGATTGGATGAGACTGGATTTGACCCTGAATTATGGTTCTGCTACAGCAGGCAGGAAGTGTTGGTTCCCTCTCTTGTGCCCTCCCTTTACTCATGATAAAGCTATACTTCCCTTTCTCTGTCATATCCTTCCCCCACCCCCACCCCCACCCCACCCCTCACCCCCACCAGGCAGGGTCTCACTCTAGCTCAGGCTGACCTGGAATTCACTATGTAGTCTCAGGGTGGCCTTGAATTTAAGGCAACCTTTTATGCCTCGCAAGTGCTGGGCTTAAAGGCGTGTGCCACCACGCCCGGCTTTTCTTTCTTAAAATCTAAATGATATGCCTAAAAATAAGGCATCGCTTACAATATAATCAATTAAACAAATGATGTGTTGAAACTTGGTCTAAGATAGGAATTATGAGGGCCATTTTATTTTTTTATTAATTTTTTTAAATTAACAACTTCCATGATTATAAAAAAAAATCCCATGGTAATACCCTCCCCCCCCTTTCCCCTTTGAAAATCCATTCTCCATCATATCCCTTCCCCATCTCAATCAGTCTCTTATTTTGATGTCATGATCTTTTCATGAGGGCCATTTTATTCAAAGGTGTTAAGAATGTCCTTAAGGGACAAGGCCTTGTATCTAACAAAAACATAAGCGGGGAAGTGCTTCAGCTATGTAAACAAACCAGCTCTGTGAACATTGAGCTGTGGATATACATATGTCCTGTGAGTAGGAAATATTTGGTTGCATTTTGACAAATGAGGATAGGCAGCGTTCATCAAGGAACACTGGAGTGCCTTCATGAATCGGGCAGGATTTTAGGCAGGTGGGTAACAGTGGTGACCCACACAAAGCCCTCCAACCTCCTCATTTGAAGCTTACTGGCTGGCCAGCTACTGAAATAAAATACCAATTTGTCTTAGATACTATTGGGAAAGCAAAATTGGTTGATCTGAGGGTGACGTGAGCTGAAGGACTTTAGATTGAGTGATCCAGGACAGCCTGTTAATAGAGGTTACCATTGAATTTAAATAGTCTGATTATAAAAAACAATGTTCTAGCTGGGCATGGCGGCTCATGCCTTTCATCCCAGCACTCGGGAGGCAGAGGTAGGAGGATCGCTGTGAGTTTGAAGCCACCCTGGGACTCCATAGTGAATTCCAGGTCAGTCTGAGCTAGAGTGAGACCCTACGTTGAAAAACAAACCAAAAAAGTTGTAAGGTACTGCTTGGTGGGCGTGGTGGCACAACTCTGTAATTAGGCTGATATAGAATACAGAATCAAGAGTTCAAGGCCACCCATGTCAAAGAACTTCAAGAGGTATTGCTATTAGGAGCCCTTTCCCAAATGCCTTGTCACTCTTCACACCCCTTTAGTTGGCTCTTCTATCTTGGATTGTTCCTTTCCGAGAAAAACCAAAGAAACATGAGTTTTCCCATCTCCACCTCTCCACCCCATACCTATTCTGGAATTCTGCTTGTTATAAGGGATATATTATTTGATGTCCTTCATGATAGATCTAGGCTGTAAGACTTCATTCTTTGCAACAAAGAAAATAGCGCCACCCTAGGCCTATAACCAAATACCAGCACAAAAAGTGAGCAGCGGGCTGAAGCGATGGCTTAGTGGTTAAGGAGCTTGCCTGCAAAGCCAATGGACCCAGGTTCGACTCCCCAGTACCCAAGTAAGACAGCTGCACAAGGTGGCGCATGCGTCTGGAGTTCGTTTGTAGTGGCTGGAGGCACCGGGGCAAGAACTGAGTTTCAGTGGAGGGCGCTGGTCACACAGGCCTCCGCCCACGGGGAGAGCGCGGGGCCGGGTCACGAGGCCGGCAGCACGCGCGCGGCGCGCCCGTGACGCAGTCGAGCGCCGCCGCCGCCGCGGGAGCCGGCGACCGGGAGCGGAGGGCCGGCATGGCTGCCAGGCGGGGCGCCGAGGCCGCGGAGCGGGTGCTCCCGGTGCTGCTGGTGCCGGTGGCCGGCGGGGCGACGGCGCGGCTGGGGCCCCGGGCGCAGCTGCACGGGCAGCGGGAGGCCCTGGCGGGCCTGGCGGCGGACGGCAGCCTGCAAGTGCTTTCCCTGGCGCGCGGCGGCCGGGCGCGCGCCGACCGCGGCCTCGAGGGGCCCTTCGGGCAGTGAGTGCTGCGGGGAGCGCGGGAGGAGCCGCGGGGCGGGGCGGGGCGGCCGCCGGGGTGTCTCCTCCCCTCCCCTCCGAGAGGCCGGGCCCCCTGATTGATTGCATCCCCGCACCCCACTCCCTCTGTCCGCTTCCTCACCAGGTCCCGCGATGGGGAGGGCAGCTAAGGTGCCAGGTGGTCAGCACAGACTATCACGTGATGAGGTTCACGTCTGAGTCCTACACAGCTCCCCCTTCAAGGGGAAGAGTCTAGCTCGTGCACTTGTCCAACAAGTAGTCGAACATGAGTCCTCAAGCTGTGCAGGCAAGCGCCTTAACCGCCAAGCCATCTCTCCAGATACGTGTGCCACTTTGTGCATCTAGCTCTACGTTGATACTAGGGACTTGGACCAGGGTTCTTAGCTTTGCAGGCAAGAGCTTTGACCACTAAGTCATCGCTCCAGCCCCAAGAATCACACTTTTTTTTTTTTTTCCCCCAAGGTAGGGTTTCTAGCCCAGGCTGACCTGGAAGTCACTGTGTAATCTCTGGATGGCCTCGAACACATGGTGATCCTCCTAGTGCTGGGATTAAAGGCATGTGCCACCATGCCCAGCCAAGAATCACACTTTTTAAAATCTAGATATTTAAGTTAGCAAAAGTCCATTTTATTGTAAGCACGACTTCATAAATGATGTATTTTACTGTTGGTATTTATCCTTGATCCTGACAGTTTCTGTAAAAATATCAGTTCAGATTTAAAGTTAAAGAAAAGAATAAAATGGTAAAAGGCAAAAAAAAAAAAGGGGGGGGAATAAAAGGAGACATTAGTTTTGTGCTCTGTGACAACTTTCTATCACCCTTTTATTTTTTGGCTTTTCGAGGTAGGGTCTCTCTCTCTAGCTCAGGCTGATCTGGAATTCACTATGTAGTCTCAGGGTGGCCTGGAATTTACATCCATCCTCCTACCTCCCTGCCACCCTAGTGCTGGGATTAAAGGCGTGCACCACCACGCCTGGCTCTCTATCACCCACTCTTCTGTTAGGGTAGTGGGGCAGAAGGGGGAGAAGCAAGGAAAGGGAAGGGAAAATTCCTGGAGCATTTTATGGTCTCTTAAGTTGGAGTGTTAAATTGATGTTACTGTGTGAACTAGGTTGTTCTTGTTCTGCCCTTCCACCCCTAGTATTGTGGATAAAGAAATGACTGTGGATATAAAATGTATAATAGATCTAAACTTTTTCCATAGCTTTGTATGGGAGGATTCTCGTAACAGCAACACATCTCCCGATAAACCCAAACTGCTTGCACTTCGTGAAGATTATAAACTGCTTCTATATGAATTTAATATGAAAGATGGAAAATGTGATGCTACTGTATTACACAGCTGTAGTAGGAAGACGTTGCAAAAGCTCATTGAAGATCAAGCTGTCAGTAAGTGTTGGGTTAAAATTTGTGACATTGCCATATTGCTGTTGTTTCCTTTTTTATGGTGCAGCCTAGGCTGGCCTCAAACTTGTAGTCCTCCTGCATCAGCCTTCTAAGTGCTTGAGTTAATAGGTCTGTGTCACCACACCCAGCTTACCATGTATTTTTGGCTTTCTTTTAAACTTTTTAAAAATATATACTTTTATTTATTTGGTAGCGAGACAGTGTGTGTGTATGTATGGTCACACCAAAGCCTATTGTCACCACAAATGAATTCCAGATATATGTGCCAGTTTGTGCGTCTGGCTTTACATGGGTACTGGAGACTGGCGGGCTTTGCAAGCGAGCACCTTTAACCACTGAGCCATCTCTCCAGCTCATTTATAGTTCATTCTTTGTTTGTTTTTGTTTTTCGAGGTAGGGTTTCACTGTAGCTCAGGCTGACCTGGAATTAACTATGTAGTCTCAGGGTGGCCTTGAGCTCTACCTCTTGAACTCCTACCTCTGCCTCCTGAATGCTGGGATTAAAGGTATGCTCCACCATGCTCTTCTCTAACCCATTTTTTAAAAAACTTTATTGAAAACTTCCATACATACACAGAATGTACCTGATCATAATTCCCTCCTTCCTAACGTCTTTTGTCACCATTCCCTCTTCAATGAATCCCTTCTTTCCAACTAGTCCTTTTTTTTTTTTTCTTTTTTTTAGGGAGAGTCTCTAACCCTAAAATGACCTGGAACTCACTCTGTAGTCTAAGGCTGGCCTGGAACTCATAGCAATCCTCCTAGCTATGCCTCCCAAGTGCTGGTTTTAAAGGTGTGCACCAAAGAGAGGGGTGCTTCAAAATAAACTCCAGGGCTGGAAAGATGGCTTAACAGTTAAGGCACTTGCCTTCAAAGCCTAAGGACCCAGGTTTGGTTCCCTAAAACCCATGTAAGCCAGATGTACATGGTGGTGCTTGCATCTGGAGTTTGCTTACAGTGGCTAGAGCTCCTGGTGTGCCCATTAAAAAAATAAACTCCAGACCTGAGTCATTTGTGCATCTGGCTTTCCATGGGTACTGGAGAATTGAAACTGGCCCCTCAGTCTTTGCAAGCCATGCTTTTAACCACTGAGCCATCTCTCAGCCCCTTTCTTCCTTCCTTCCTTCCTTTCTTTCTTTCTTTCTTCTTTTAAATTTTGTTTGAAGACAAGGTCTAGCTAAATTATCTAGGCTGGTCTTGAAATCACTCTAGCCTGGCCTTGAACTTTCAATCCTCATGCCTCAGCCTCCTGAATAGCTGAGATTACAGGCCTTTGGCACCCAATATGGCTTTATATACCAAATTTGAAGTCTTAGTGATAAGAAAGTGAAATATCTTAATAATTTCTTTTTTTTTTTTTTTTTGCTTTTTCGCTTTTTCGAGGTAGGGTCTCACTCTAGCCCAGGCTGACCTGGAATTCACTATAGAGTCTCAGGGTGGCCTCGAACTCATGGCAATCCACCTACCTCTGCCTCCCAAGTGCTGGGATTAAAGGCGTGCGCCACCACGCCCGGCTTAATTTCTTTATAATACTTATATGTTGGAATGATACTCTAAACCCAGTGAGCTAAATAGTATATACTTAGAGAGCTGTTACTGTGTCCTGTCCTGCTACCTACAGGGAATAGAAATCAAAGCACCCAGGCCTCTATTTTTTTTTTTTTTTTTTTGAGGCAGTGTCTCACTGTAGCCCAGGCTGACCTGGAATTCACTATGGAGTCTCAGGGTAGCCTCGAACTCACAGTGATCCTCCTACCTCTGCCTCCCAAGTGCTGGGATTAAAGGTGTGCACCACCACGCCCCGCCCTATGGCCTCTATTTTTTTTTTAGGTAAGAGTAGCAGAGTACTCATTGATCAATGATGTTAATATTTCTTCTTTTTCTTCTAAAAACCAAGTTTGATTGTTCTTGTGGGATCCCATAGGTAAGTTGACTGTTTTGATTCTTCTGATGTGCTCTCAGACTTTGGCATAAACAAAAGGAACCTTGGGATAGTGTCAGCCAGATCTTTATTCATCTTTATACCAGTCCCCTAATGATCACTTGCTTACATAGATATGAACTATAACTGCCTTGAGTTGGAATAAGTGCAGTTTCTTGTTTTAACTATTTCCTTATATTTATAAGATCAGATTTACCCATTGTAGAATTATAAGCAATGAGTTTGAAATAATATCCTTTTGTTTCATAGGTATTTCCTTAGAGTCTTTGAGAATTCTGTCATTTCACAATAACACATCATTACTGTTCATCAACAAATGTGTCATCCTATGCCTTGAATTTCCTGAAAGAGATGCCGAGGTTCGAGTACTGAACTGTCTGACACTACCCTTGCCTGCACAGACGGTGGACACGATTGTGGATGTGCAGCTCTGCAGAGGGTTTTTTTTTGTTCTAAGTAGCTTGGGTTTGATCTGTATCCTTGGCATTAAAGATGTTGATTAATATGTTAGTGGTTAGAAAGATGAGCCTTTTAGACTCTTCGTTCAGGGTTCTGAGGTCGAGGAGGAAAGAATAACCAGTTTTTCAGTAAGACTTTGCAGGGAAAATAATTCTTATAAAATAACCATATTGGTTTATACATTGTAGTATATAGATACATTTTGTAGTCATAATCATCCCTATTTGTGTTCTTTAAAATTATATGTATTTCTGCCTATTACTTATTTATTCAAAATGTATTTCTGTTTAGTTATTTGAGAGAGAAAGAAAATAGATGCACCAGGGCCTCTAGCCACTGTAAATGAACTCCAGATGCATGTGCCACCTTGTGCAGCTGGCTTACATGGGTATTGGGGAATTGAACCTGGGTCCTTAGGTTTGCAGGCAAGTGCATTAATTGTTAAGCCATCTCTCCAACCCCAAAATGTATTTCTTGTTTTAAAAAATATTTTTATTTATTTATTTGCAAGCAGAGAGAGAAAGAGAAAGAGAAAAAGAAAGAGAGACTGAGAGGGGGGTGCAGAGAATGGGCACACTGGAGCCTCTAGCCACTGCATGAGAATACATGTGCCACTAGATGCATGTACCACTTCATGCATCTGGCTTTATGTGTGTACTGGGGAATTAAACTCGGGTTATTAGGTTTTGCAGGCAAGCGCCTTAACTGCTGAGCCATCTCTCTAGCCCCAAAATGTGTTTCTTGAGTACCTATTATGTGCATTATTGTTTATAATATATGTGTTTTCTGCATGAATTGAATCTACTTCTTATGTCCAAGGATGATTTTTTTTTATCATTTTTGTGTTAATTTATTTATTTTGTTTTATTGAGGTAGGGTCTTGTTCTAGCCTAGGCTGACCTGGAGTTCACTACATAGTCTCAGGGTGGCCTCGAACTCACAGCAATCCTCCTACCTCTGCCTCCCAAGTGCTGGAGTTAAAGGCATGCACCACCACACACAGCAATTTTATCATTAAAAAAAATATTTTTACTTATTTATAAGCAGAGAGAGCAAGAGAAGGAGAGAGAGAGAATGGGAACATCCAAGGTCTCTTACCACTGCAAATGAACTCCAGATACATGTGCCACTTTGTGCATCTGGTTTTACATGGGTAGTGGGAAATCAAACCCAGAACACCAGTCTTTTGCAAGCAAGCACCTTTAACTGTGGAACCATTTCTCCAGCCCTGATTCCATCATTTTAAAATCTTTTTTGAGTCAAGAATTTCACTGTATAGACCAAGCTAGCATTAAATTCCCATGTGCTGGGGTTAGCAGTATGCACCACCGTGCTTAGATGATACCATCATTTTAAACATTTTTATTTTTATTTATTTATTTGACAGTGAGAGAGAGAGGAGAGAATGGGTGCGCCAGGGCCTGCAACCACTGCAGACGAACTGCACATGCATGTACTCCCTTGTGCATCTAACTAACATGGGTCCTGGGGAATCAAGCCTGGGTCCTTTGGCTTTGCAGGCAAATGCCTTAACCGCTAAGCCATCTCTCTAGCCCTGATACTATCATTTTAATGAATGAGGTTTTTTTTGCTTGACTATTAACATTTATAGAAAATATTAGATGCTGTGATACTGTTTGTCTCTAGACTATCTACAAGTTATCAGAAATTTATTTATTTGAGACAGTGAAAGATGCAGATTATATATATGTGTGTGTGTATATGTATATATATATAGAGAGAGAGAGAGCGAGCGAGAATTTGAATGAATGAATGAATATGGACATAACAGGGCCACCAGCCACTGTAAACGAACTCCAGATGCATGCACCACCATGTGCATCTGGCTTTACGTGGGTACTGGGGAATGAAACTCTGCTCCTTAGGCTTTGCAGGCAAGCACCTTAACTGCTGAGCCATCTCTCCAGTCCTGTTTTTTTTTTTTTTTTTTTTTTTGTTTATTTTCAAAGTAGGATTTTGCTATAACCCAGGCTGACCTGGAATTCACTATGTAGTCTCAGGGTGGTCTGGCACTCAAGGCAATCCTCCTACTTCTGCCTCTGGAGTGCTGGGATTAAAGGTGTGTGGCACCACACACCCAGCGTTGTTTTTTTTTTTTTTTTTCTTGTTTGTTTTTTGTTTTTTGAGGTAGTGTCTCACTCTAGCCCAGGCTGACCTGTGTAGTCTCAGGCTGGCCTTGAACTTACAGTGACCCTCCTGCCTCTGCCACTGCCTCTGCCTCTGCCTCTGCCTCTGCCTCCTGAGTGCTAGGATTAAAGATGTGTGCTACCATGCCCAGAAGCAAAATTATTTTGAAGATTTTAAAAAATGGCTTTTGGGGCTGGGTTGATGGCTCAATGGATAAAGCACTCACCACTCAAGCTGGAGTGCCCAGGTTTGATCCCCAGACCTCATGCACAAAGCTGGAAGCTGTGGCGGGCTCTGCAATCCCAGCACACTCTGTGGCTGATGCCAACAGCTCAGCAGTAAGAGGCAGAGATGTAACCATCCCGAAAGCTCACGGGAGCACAGCAGGAGACTTTGAGAGAGAAACCTTGCCCCAAACCAGGAGGAAAGGTGAGGGCCAACCCAGAAGTTGTCCTCGAAAATGATACTGTGACTTACATACATGTACTACAGGACACATGTGCAGCCACCCCCCTCCCACACACATACTGCAAACAAGACCTTTTATAAAATTTTGAGACTCTTACTCTTTTTTTAAAAAATTATTTATTTGTGAGAGAGAGAGAGTGAGAGAAAGAGAGAGAGAGAATAGGTGCTCCAGAGCCTCTAGCCACTGCAAACAAACTCCAGATACATGTGCCACCTTATGTATCTGGCTTTATGTGGGTACTGGGCAATCAAACCTGGGTCCTTAGCCTTTGCAGGCAAGTGCCTTAATTGCTGAGCCATCTCTTCAGCCTGAGGCTTTTATTCTTGAATTAAAGGTATGGTTTTTCTGTCCTTTTTTGGGGGGGGGGGTGAGGCATTGAATTTAGGGCCCCACATATGCAAGCAAGTGCTCTACTAAGCTTTAGCTTTTTAACTGCTGAGCCATCTCACCAACTCCAGCTTTGTTTTTTTTTTATATCTTATTCTCAGGCTTTTATTTATTTATTTTGGGGGGAGGGAAGGATTTATTTCAGGCTTTCAGTTTCAGTGGAAGTGTAATCGTGATGGAGAGAGCATGGCAGAGGAGGTACTGGGCCATCATATCTTCATACATTAGAGGCAGAGAGAGCAGCCTGAGTTGAGATAGTTGTCAACATCCAGTGGGCTGGACCTCAGGACCTGCCTCCAGCCACACACTTCTTGCAGCAAGGCGTGCTCTTCCAAAATCTCCCCCAGCAGGGGACTAAGTAGGAAGCTTAATCCTAAACACTTGAGGCTATTGGGGGAGGGGTTTACATTCAAACCACCACACTCCACTTCTGGCCCCACAGACTCATGACCAGCTCCTGATGCAAAATGGACTTAGTCCAACTTAAAAGTCTCCAGTCTTTATCAATCCCGACACCACTGAAAAGTCCAAAGTCTAAAGTATCATCTGAGGCTTGAGATTTTCTTAATTATGAACCCTGTAAAATCAAGACACAAGTTACATACTTGCCACATAAATGTACACAGTAAACCTTCCCATTGGAAAAAGAAGTCGTAGCAAGGAAAGACTGGACCAATGCAAGATCAAAAACCAACAGAGCCAGTATCAAATCCTACAGGTCCATGTCTGGCATCTGGGGCTCTGGGCTCCAAAAGTCAGCCCTTTATCTTTTAAGACCGGGCCTCACTCTGTAGCTAAGGGTGGTCTGGAACTATGCAGCCTCTGCTAGCCTTAATTCATGGCAATTTTCCTGCCTCAACCTCCCAAAAAAGGGATGATTTTTCCATTTTAGTCAAATTGTGTTTTTTTTTTTTTTGCAAAAAGTCATAAAATACTAAATTTACTTAAATTTTGTTGCCAGATTATAAAACTATGCTGTCTAATCTAGTAGGTATTGGTTTATGTGGCTGTTGAACATTTGAAACTAGCTAGCATGACTTAGGATTTGAATTTCACTTAATTACTTCAGAAAAAATAGTTGATCATTCAGTTATTGTAGACATTTCAAGAATGTTTAAGGGCTGGAGAGATGGCTTAGTGGTTAAGCGCTAGCCTGTGAAGCCTAAGGACCCCAGTTCTAGGCTTGATTCTCTAGGACCCACGTTAGCCAGATGCATAAGGGGGTGCACACGTCTGGAGTTCATTTGCAGTGACTGGAGGCCCTGGTGTGCCCATTCTTTCTCTCTCTCTCTCTCTCTCTGTCTCTCTCTCTCTCCCTCTCCCTCTTTCTCCCTCTTTCTGTATCTGTCACTCTCAGATAAATAAATAAAAATAAACAAATTTTTAAAAAAGGATGTTTAGAACAAATGTAGTTTTTTAAAAAATATTTATTTATTTGAGAGAGAAAGGTAGAGAGAGGAGAGAATGGACTCACCAGGGCCTCTGGCCTGCAGATAAACCCCAGATGCATGTGCCACCTTGTGCATCTAGCTTTATGTGTTTACTGGGGAATCAAACCTGGGTCCTTTGGCTTTGCTGACAAGTGCCCTAACCGCTAAGCCATCTCTCCAGCCACAAATACAGTTTTTCTAATCTTTTCTTTTCAGACAAGATCTCATGTATCTCAGGCTAGTCTTGAATTTACTCTATAGCTGAGGATGACCTTGAACTTCTTATCCTCCTGCCTCTACCTTCCAAGTACTGGGATTACAGGTGTGTACCACCTTGTCTGGTTTATGTAGTGCTAGAGATCAAACCAAAGGCATTGTGCATACTAAGAAAGCACTCTACTGACTGAGCTGTATCCCCAGCCCAGTTTCTCCAACTTTTCAACTGTAATTTTGTGAGGTATAAATACAAATACAAGTCATATATTTCTTTCTTTCTTTTTGGTTTTTCAGGGTAGGGTCTCATTCTAGCCCAGGCTGAGCTAGATTTCACTATGTAATCTCAGGCTGGCCTTGAATTTCCAGCGATCCCCCTACCTCTGCCTCCTGAGAGCTGGGATTAAAGGCATGTGCCACCATGCCTGGTCAGGTCATATATTTCTGATAATAACTTAGTATTCAAATTTAGATTGCTGTGAGTATAAAATAGATTTTGAACACTTATGAGAAAGCAAGCTGTCTCCATTTTTAATATTGATTGCATGTTAAAATTATTATATTTGGGCATATCGGCTTAAATTATTAAAATGAGATTGGCCTTACCTCCTGGGCAGCAACTGTTATTGAAGCTTATGAAACAGTAGAAGTGTCTCAGGGTCTAGGCTGGCATGGGGCTTTAGCAGATACTGTTGACTGAACTGTGTCAACTTCCCGGTCACAGGTTACTGTTTCCAGTCCTTTTCCTGTCACACTTGCATGGTTGTTGCTATCAAGTCTAACTCTGCCCCTTCATGTGATTTAAATAATTGGGTATATTTATAAAAGTGATACTTTCTTTAACTCTAACTCAAAGATATTTTTGACACTGTGCGTGGCACACATGTAGCGCGCGTGGATTTAACACTTCTCCAAGAAGACACTTGTAATGAGCAGCAGCCAGAGGCAGCCACGGCTTCTTCATTTACATCCTTGAAGGTGTCTGAGGACCTCGATGTCATAGTGCTCGTCAGCTCCGCCTGCACCGCAGTTGCCCTTAATTTAAATTTGTATTTCAGGTATGTAGTACTACAGTTTTACTACAATTTCTAATTTGAGGTAAATAGAACCATGAGAGGGTAAAAATGTACTTGTTACCCTTTTAAAAAAAAAAAAATTGCTTAATTCACAAGCACAGAGAGAGAGAAAGGAGGGCGGGAAAGAGAATGGGCATGCCAGGCAGGGCCTTCTGCCAATGCAAACAAGCTCTAGATACATGTGTCACATTGTGTATTCGGCTTTATGTGGGTACTGGGAATTGAACCTGGGCCATCAGGCTTTGCTTGCAGGAGCCTTTAACCTCTGGGCTGTCTCTCCAGCCCTTGACCTTTTTTATTTTATTTTATTTTATTTTATTTTATTTTATTTTTAATTTAAAAATTTTTTTAAACAACTTCCATGATTGTAAACAATATCCCATGGTAACACTGTTCCTCCCCCCCCCCCCCCCACTTTCCCCTTTGAAACTCCACTCTCCATCATGTACCCTCCCCCTCAATCAGTCTCTCTCTCTCTTTTTTTTTTTTTTTTTTTTTCTGAGGTAGGGTCTCACTCTGGCTCAGGCTGACCTGGAATTAACTATGTCGTCTCAGGGTGGCCTTGAACTCATGGAGATCCTCCTACCTCTGCCTCCCAAGTGCTGGGATTAAAGGCATGTGCCACCATGCCCGGTCAGTCTCTCTTTTATTTTGGTGTCATGATCTTTTCCTCCTATTATGATGGTCTTGTGTAGGTAGTGTAGGTAGTGTCAGGCACCGTGAGGTCATGGATGTCAAGGCCATTTTGTGTCTGGAGGAGCATGTTGTAAGGAGTCCTTTCTTTGGCTGCTACATTCTTTCTGCCACCTCTTCCACAATGGACCTTGAGCCTTGGAAAGTGTGATAGAGATATTTCAGTGCTGAGCACTCCTCTGTCACTTCTTCTCAGCACCATGGTGCCTTCTGAGTCATCCCAAGGTCATTGCCATCTGAAAAGAGAAGCTTCTCTAACCAAAAGTGAGAGTAGCATTAATATATGGGTATGAACATTAAGAGAAGTAGTTACTGGGAAGTTTGATAAGCATAGTATATACATTTAGCCAGACAGCAGCAGACATTATACCCCTAGGGCTCATGACTACCCCTGTTGTAACTTTTCAGTATCAGGGATGTATTCCCTCCCATGGAGCAGACCTCCAGTCAAATTAGAGAGCAGTTGGTTTCCCCCATAACAGACATGCTACTATTGTACTCATTGGCTCATTTGGCCTGGCTGGCCAAATATAAGGCTTGCAGTGTCCATTGTTGAGTATCTTCACTGGTGATTTCTCTCTGTCCTGTTGAACTGCATGCAGAATGCTTCTTCCAGCTTTCTGTCAGCTGGTCTACATGGAGGAGGTTTTTAGCTCAGCTCCAGCAGGATTTCTCAATGACCTTGCAGCCCAAGTATGTAGAATCTTCAGCAATAGGGTCTTATCATCTATTCCTCATGGGAAGCCAAGGGCCTCAGCAATGGCCTGTAATGTTTTGGGAGTATCACAGCCTTGACCTTTTTTAAAAAATATATATAGTTATTTGTTTATGTATTTGAGGGAAAGAGAGGCAGAAAGATTGAGAGAGAATGGGTGTACCAGGGCCTCTAGCCACTACAAAGGAACTCCATATGCATGTGCCACCTAGTGCATCTGGCTTTACCTGTGGGTACTGGGGACTCAAACCTGGGTCCTTTGGCTTTACGGGCTGTCAGCTGCCTTTGTATATTTGCATTGTGTACCAAAGTTTTGGTTTTGATTTATATGGTATTACGTATGAGTTATATAAGTGAAAAATGTAATCGGGATTATACAATTTGAAAAAAAAAAAAAAACATGCTCATTATCCCCTCATCTTTTCCCCATAAAAGTAGAGAAGAATGTTAGAGTTACCGCCTTTGTGGCTTGGGATCCTGCATGCATTGGGGTTCTTGTTACTCTTAAAGGATTTCAAGATGTATTCAGATTGCTTCTTCCACTTGTGAATTTCCTAAGGTGTTGGAGGACCTGAATTTGTGACTAAATATGTTAGTGATAGTTGAATGCTTGTTTTATTTATTTATCTTTTCATTTTGGTGTCCTAGTTGTTTCTAATTTTATAACGTTTGAGAATGTGAGTTACACACACACAGTGATCAACCTTTTTATTATAGCTTATCTAAGTAAGTTAGTCAGCATTTATGACTTAGAATATGTAGGGCTGCTCAAAACTATCAGGACTTTTGGTTCTATCTTAATATGAATGAAATAAACAAATTCTTGAGTAATTGAGAATGTCTTTTTTTTTTGGGGGGGGGGGAGGTTTGAGGTAGGGTCTCACTCTATCCCCAGGCCGACCTGGAACTCACTCTGTAGTCCCAGGTTGGACTCAAACTCACAGTGATCCTCCTACCTCTGCCTCCTGAGTGCTGGGATTAAAAGTGAGTCACCAGGCCTGGCTTTTTCCTCATCTTTGATGTTTGGTAGCAGTTCTGCTATGAGCCAGAGGTTTTTTGTTGTTGTTGTTGTTGTTTTCTTCAGCATTTAGTACTTAACTATGTAGTCATATTCCTAAGTTTTTCATTTCTCCATAGAATTTATAAAAAGCCCTTGAACCTAAACTTATGGTTTGTTCTTTCAGACATTTTTTATTTGGTGCAGGTGGGGTGGCTGGGAGAGTCTTGTTATGTTAGCTTGTGCTCGTCTTTGAACTCATGAGCGCAAGTGAGCCTCATACCTTGACCTCCTCCAGACACACCTCCGGGCTGGGTTTTTTTTTCTTTTTAAATTTAATTTATTGTAGAGAGAGAGAAGGATAATGAATGGGTACACCAGGACAAATGAACTCTTTGATGTATGTACCACTTTGTGCATCTATCTTTATGTGTGTACTAGGAAATCAAACCCAGGCCAGCAGGTTTTATAAGCATGTGCCTTTTAACTGCTGAGCCATCTCCTCAGCACCCCTGAAATTTATTCTTTCAATTCACTGTCAGTGACTTTTTCTTCCATTTTATTTTAGCTGTCCATTCTTATAGTTATTCCCTACGTTTTGTTAGCAATTGAAGTTGCTCCTCCCCCAGATCACCACCTTACACGTATTATTACTCTGACCACAACTTCCCAGACTCTAGTTTGCTTCCTCAAGTACTTGTCCTTCATCTTCATTGGACTTTCCAATTCACTAACCTTTCATGCTCCATTCCCTTCTAGCTTTCTCTTCCCTCATTTTTCCAGCAGAGAATTTGTGATCCATTATTTTATTGTTATTTGTTTTATTTTATTTATTTGAGAGAGAAAGAGGCAGAGACAGAGAGACAGAGAGAGAGAATAGGTGTACCAGGGCCTCCAGCCACTGTAAACGAACTGCAGACGCATGCACCATCTTGTGCATCTTGTGAGTATTGTGGGAATTGAACCTGGGTCCTTAGGCTTCACAGGCAAGCGCTTAAGTGCTAAGCCATCTCTCTAGCCCCCCCTTTTTTTTTTTTTTTTGGTTTTTCCAGGTAGGGTCTCACTCTAGCCCAGGCTGACCTGGAATTCACTATGGAGTCTCAGGGTGGCCTCGAACTCATGGTAATCCTCCTACCTCTGCCTCCTGAGTGCTGGGATTAAAGACGTGCGCCACCACGCCCGGCTCTAGCCCCTATTTTTAATTTTTTTGTGTGTACATGCGTTCATGTGTGTGTCATGGTGTATGGGTGAACGTTAGAGAACACTTTTTGTTTGTTTGTTTTTCAAGGTAAGGTTTTACTCTAGCCCTGGTTGACCTGAAGTTTACTATGTAGTCTCAGGGTGGCCTTGAACTCACATTGATCCTCCTACCTCTGCCTCCTGAGTGCTGGGATTAAAGGCGTGTGCCACCACGCCCAGTTGAGAGTACTTTTAAGGTCAGCCTGCACCTGTCTACCTCATTTGAGGCAAGATTTGTTTCTCTGATTCTCACCCTGCTGTTCTTTGCTGTGTTAGCCAGTTTGAGCTTTCTGGGAAAATTTCCTGTCCCTACCTCCCATTTCCAGTCATTGGTCAGTGTTGGTGCTAGGATTATAGAAGCCTTCCATGGCTTCTGACTTTTTGTGTGGGGCCTGGGGATCAAACTCAGGTACTCTGGCTTGAGTGGCAAGTGCTTTATCCACTGAGCCATCTCCTTAGTCTGTCCTTAATCTGTCTTATTCTCTATTATTTAGTTGCTTAGTTTTTTTTCGAGGTAGGGTCTCCCTCTAGCTCAGGATGACCTGGAATTCACTCTGTAGTCTCAGGTTGGCCTCAAAGTCACAGCAGTCCTCTTACCTTGGCCTCCCACATGCTAGAATTAAAGGTGAATGTCACCATACCCAGTAAAACAGTAGAAACTTATTTTTTTTTTATTTTTTGATTTTTTTCGAAGTAGGGTCTCACTCTAGCCCATACTGACCTAGAACTCACTCTGTCATCCCAGGCTGGCCTTGAACTCATGGTGATCCTCCTACCTCTGCCTCCTGAGTGCTGTGATTAAAGGCGTGCATCCCGATACCTGACTTAAAACTTATTTCAGGGGGCTGGAGAGATGATGGCTCAGTGCTTACGGCACTTGCCTGCAAAGCCTAATGACCCAAGTTCTTGAGGTTGACTTTGTCACTGTGCTACAGTAGAGATAGGAAAGACTTCATTTTGAGGAATGTATTATTTATACTGTTTCTTCTGTATACCCCATCTCTGTTTTTCAAGGTAGGATTTCACACTAGCCCAAGCTGAGATGCCCATTTTCATTTTTTAAAAAAAATATTTTTGTTTTACTTATTTGACAGAGAGAAAAAACATCAATATGAATAGGCATGCCAGGACCCCTAGCTCCTGCAAATGAACTCCAGATGCATGGACCAGTTTTACATATAGCTTATGTGGGCCCTGGGGAATCAAACCTGGGTCCTTTGGCTTTGCAGGCAAGCTCCTTAATCACTAAGCCATCTCTCCAGCCCCCACTTTTTTTTTTTTTGGTTTTTCAAGGTAGAGTCTCACTCTAGCCCAGGCTGACCTGGAATTCTCTCTGTAGTCTCAGGGTGGCCCAGAACGCATGGCAATCCTCCTACCTCTGCCTCCCAAGTGCTGGGATTAAAGGCGTGTGCCACCACGCCTGGCCCCATCTCCACTTTTAACAGGAGCAATCCTAGCATATAATTGTGTTTGTTCATTATTTAAAATATGCTTTCATTATTTTTGAATGTAGGCAACACCCAGGACACCTACTGTGTGAAAGAACACCAGAAGACCTTCTTATTCAAGGACCTCCGGGAATGGATGAAGATGATCCTGCTAACTCTGTACATAACATGAGACTGACTAAGCTCTCCTTTCAAGTTGATAGGTATAAAAGCTTAATTTTATCATTTAGTATGTTTCCTTGTCATACTGACCTCTTCATCAAAGGTCTTGACTTGGTAGATTCTCTTCAAAGAGCAACTTTACGCTGGCTTAGTGTTTAACTTTAGTACCTTTCACTGTGCGAGTGTTGTCCTGTCTTCCAGGTCTTGGACGGCCCAGCTGACATCCCTGAATGAAACTATTCTGAGCTCCAAACTGGAGGTTTCTGATTGTGCTCCATGGTTCCAGGGTGTTTTGCATTTAGAGTCCCCTGAATCTGGTAATCACACCACCAGTGTGCCAAGCTGGTTTTTCACTCCAGAGGACATGATACTTGCTTTTCCAAAGAATGGTCATACCAAGACCAGCGATCTAAGATCATGGAAGATGATGCACCTCAGTGAACAAGAGCAACTCACAGATCTCAAATGTATGTCTGTGACAGGATTCACTGCACTGTTCACTGCATCAGCAGGAGCGTCCAGATGTAGTGTTGTCCTCTGGGATCTAGAGACCCAGGGCATACAGTGTTTTTCCCTTGGCCAGAAGTGTGTTCCTGTAGACAGTAGTGGAGACCAGCAACTGTGCCTTGTTTTGACAGGTGAGAATGTCTTCTTAGACTGAAATATGTAACTGAGAGATAGACTTCTTAGTGTGCTTATTTTATTTGGTTGCCTGCCTCATCTCACTTCAAAGTGTTCTCATTCACCGAGGAAGTTTGATGTCAGTCTGTAACAATATCTCATATGAAGAGGTGTGCAGGTTGAATTTTTAAAACTTCACTTGGCTTGAGTCTATACAGACAGGTTGGTTACAAGCTGGCTTTTCATGGGCTATGTATGTACAGATTCTGGTTGGCAAGATCTATGTGTGCTTTTTTTGTTTGTTCGATTTCATAGACAGGGTCTTTATGTAACCCATCCTGACCTTGAATTTACTGTGTAGCTGATACTGGCTTTGAGCTTCTAATTCCTTTGCCTTTACCTCCCAGTTGCTGGGATTATAGGCCTACGCCACCATGCGTGGCTTAGTTTTTATTTGTTGTTATTATTACTGTATTGTTTTCAAGGCAGGGTTTCACTACTGTAGTCCTGACTGACCTGAAACTCACTCTGTAACCCTAGGCTGGCCTCAAACTATCCTCCTACCTTGGTCTTCCAAGTTCTGGGTCTAAAGGTGTGTGCCACCACTCCTGGCTTTAAAGTTAGGGTTTTTTTTTTTTTTCTTAACTGTCTAGTGTAAAGTTAATATCCCCCGGATTTGGAGTCTGGCTCCTTCTAAAATTGCTTTCTCAACACACTACATGAAACTCACTTTGGTTTTTGTTGTTGTTGTTGTTTTTTGAGGTACAGTCTCACTCTGGCCCAGGCTGACCTGGAATTCACTATGTAGTCTCAGGGTGCCTTGAACTCATAGCAGTCCTCTTAGTTTAGCCTTCCAAGTGCTGGGGTTAAGGCATGTGCCACCATGCCTGGCAGCTTACGTTTTTTTTTGTTTGTTTGTTTGTTTGTTTGAGGTAGGGTCTCACTGGAATTTACTGTGTAGTCCCAGGCTGCCCTCAAACTCACAGCAATCCTTCTACCTCTGCCTCACGAGTGCTGGGATTAAAGGCGTGTGCCACTAAGCCTGGCAACAACTTAGGTTTTTAAAGAAAGATTATATCATAAGCATACAATAACAATTTAGAGGATTTTATACAGAGTCTAGATTTGCAGGGATTACTGATATAGAGCATGGGGTTTGTATTCCTGCATACTACCTTGTTAGAGCTAGGGTTTTTTTTTTTTTTTTTTTTTTTGAGGTAGGGTTTCACTCTAGCCCAGGCTGACCTGGAATTCACTATGGAGTCTCAGGGTGGCCTCGAACTCACGGCAATCCTCCTACCTCTGCCTCCCAAGTGCTGGGATTAAAGGCGTGCGCCACCAAGCCCGGGCTAGAGCTAGGTTTTGATTCTCACAGTTGCCTATTTGATTTCTGGTTAGGTTTGCTTTGCTGTTCTATTGCCCCTTCCCTGTCCTTTGGGCATGGGATATTTTGAAATATCAGATATACATTCATCACATTCATTCAGTATATGTGGCCTTAAATTCAGTGATCCTCTGACTCAACTTCCTCAGTGCTGGGATTATAGCAAATGGTGATTTTCTTTTCTTTTCTTTTTTAACTGATTACTGAACCTAAGGTGTTGTGCATGCTAGACAATTACTTTACCCACTGAGCCACATTCCCAGCCTTTTAATACCCAAATTTTGATAATTATGTATTGCTATGTCAGGAGCATGCTCAGACTTCCCTATAAAGTTTCCAGATAATGATTGTTTAAGATCATGTAAATTAGAAATGTGAAGCTTAGTGTTGTAAGCATTTTTTGTTACCTTATTGTTGTTTAAAATATATATTTATTTGCAGGAGGGGGGAGAGAGAGAGAGAGAAATGGGCGTCCCAGAACAAACACTAGACACATTTGCCACTTTGTACATCTGGCTTTATGTGGATACTAGGGAATCTAACTTGGGCAGAGAGGCTTGTGAGCCTCTCTCCAGCCCCTGTTGTTGGTTTTTCACCATTCTAGACATTGAAACCGGTCTCATGCATGCTAAACAAGAGTTCTGTAACTGAGCTACAGCTCTTTGTTCTTGTGAGAATTTGACTTGTGGTTAACACCTTAAAAATAAACTCTTTAGGGCTAGAGGGATGGCTTAGCAGTTAAGGCGTTTGCCTGCAAAGCCAAAGGATCCAGGTTCAATTTCCCAGGACCCACGTTGGCCAGATGCACATGGGGGTGCATGTGTCTGGAGTTTTGTTGCAGTGGCTTGAGGCCCTGGCATGCCCATTCTCTCTCTCCCTCTTTCTCTGTCAAATAAATAAGTAAAAATAAATATAAAAAATAAATAAACTCTTTAAAAACATGAGCTAATTAAGGCCATAACAATACAAATATACTTGATGCTATGGTATTAGGTAGTTAGAAATTATTCCTGAGTCATAATTCTAAGACTTAAGAGTGTTCCTAGTAATTTATTAAAGCAATTTTTTATTTTTCCTGTAGAAAATGGACTGTGTCTGATTTTGTTTGGTTTAACTCAAGAGGAGTTTTTAAATAGACTAATGATCCATGGAAGCGCCAGCACAGTGGACTGTCTTTGTCATCTCAATGGTTGGGGGAGGTGCTCAATCCCCATACATGCACTAGAGGTAACTGTTAAATGGTGAACTTCACTTGCTGCCAACTACTCTTAATTGACTAAGGCTCTGAGAGCATTTCATCTAGCAAGCTCTACCCATTCTTTTGCCCAGGTCTGGTTATTTTTTATTTCCCTGACTCTACTTCATTTTACCTTTTACTGGCTTTAAAAGATATGAAGTTGTAATAAATACTGCTCTTTAAAAATTTCTTATTTATTTATTTGAGAGAGAAAGAGGAAGAAAGAGGCAGACAGAATGAGAGTGAGTATGGACATACTAGGGGCTCCAGATACATGAGCCACTTTGTGCATCTGGCTTTATGTGGGTACTGGGGAATTGAACCCAGGTTGTCAGGCTTTGCAAGCAAGTGCTTTTAACTGCTGAGCCATCTCTCTAGCTCTTAAATACTATTTAAAAAAAAACATTTTATTGGCCTGGAGAGATGGCTTAGTGGTTAAGGCACTTGCCTGTGAAGCCTAAGGACCCATGTTCTACTCTTCAGATCCCACATTAGCCAAATGGACAAAGGTGAGACAAGTGCAAAGTCACACATGCCCACTAGGTGGCGCAAGCATCTAGAGTTCGACTGTAATGGCTAAGGCCCTGGCAGGCCATTCTCTCTATATCCCTCCGTCTCTCTCTGTCTCAAATAAAAATAAATAAAAATATATAAAAATTATTTATTTGCAAGGAGAGGGGAGGATAGAGAGAGAGAGAATATGAATGAGAGAGAGGAAATAGGCACACCAGGGCCTCTTGCCATTATAAATGAACTCCATACATGCATCACTTTATGCATTTGGCTTTACATGGGTACTGGGGAATTGAACCCTTACTGGCATGCTTTGGTAAGCAAACACCTTTATCGGCTGAGCTGTCTCTTCAGCCCTAATGCCCCCCTTTAATCCGTAATTTTATTAATTTGAATCTTTTTTTCTCTTCTTGGTTAGTTTGGCTAAGAGTTTGTTGATCTTATTAATCCTTTCAAAGAGCCAACTCATTGCTTGGTTGATTCTTGGTATTGTCTTTTTTCCCTTTCTATTTCATTAATTTCTTCCCCAATCTCAATTAGTTCTTTCTGCCTAGCTGATATTAGGTTTGGCTTGTTCTTGTTTTTTCCCAAGGCCCTAAGATGGATCATTAACTTATACATTTGAGATTTCTCAGATTTCTTTTTCTTTTCAAGGTAGGTTCTCACTGTAACCCAGGCTGACCTGGATGGAATTCACTATGTTGTCTCAGGGTGGCCTCAAACTCTCAGCAATCCTCCTACCTCTGCCTCCCAAGTGCTGGGATTAAAAGTGTGCACCATCATGCCCCACTCAGATTTCTTTTTTAAAAAATTTATTTGCAAGCAGAGAGAGAAGAGAGACAAACAGAATAGGCATGCCAGGGCCTTTAGCTGCTGCAAATGAATTTCAGATGCATGTGCCACTTTGTGCATCTGGCTCTACATGGGTACTGGAGAATCAATTAAGGCAAGCACCTTAACTGCTGAGACATCTCTTGAGCTCCTCCCCGCCCCACCACCACCACTGCTTTATTTTAGAGGTAGGGTCTCATTCTAGCCCAGACTGATCTGGAACTCACTGTCTAGTCCCAGACTGGCCTTGAACTCACAGCAATCCTCCTACCTCTGCCTCCCAAGTACTGGGACTAAAGGTGTGCAGCACCACACCCATCTTTCTTTAAAAAATAAAAATTGAGGTAGGAAGATCACCGTGAGTTTGAGACCAGCCTGAGATTACATAGGAAAATCCAGGTCAGCCTGGACTAGAGTGCAACCCTACCTTGAAAAACAAACAAACAAAAATTATTATTTGCAAGGAGAGAGAGAAAGAACGTGCACCAGAACTTCCTGCTACTGCAAATGTACTTCAAATGCATGCACCACTCTGTGCATCTGGTTTTACATGGGTGCTGGGGAATCGAATCCAGGCTGTCAGGCTTTGCAAACAAGCTAAGCCATCTCTCCAGACCTCAGATTTCTTAATATAGGCACTTAGAGCTATGACTTTCTTTTTAGCACTAAGTATGTTGCCTTTTCATTTACATTTGTTCCTAGGAATTTCTTGATTTCTTCATGACCCATTCAACATTCAAAAGTGTATTGTTTAATTTCTAAGAGTTTGTATATATTCTATAGTTTCTCAGCTTTGACTTCTCGTTTTCTTGCCTTATGATCAGATATAGTACAATTAATTTTCATTTTTCCTGTATTAAATAACACTTGCTTTTGGGTCCTAATTATGATCTATTTTTAGAGAAAGTTTGATGGGCTGCTGAGAAGAATGTATAGTCTATAGTGTTTAGGTGGAATGTTCTATAAATGTCTGTTAATTCCAGTTGTTGTACGATGGCATTCAGTTCAGATGTTTATTTTTTTGTCTGGGTGATCTGTCAGTTGGTGAGAGAAGGGTATTGAAGTTATTCACTATTATTGTGCTAGGGTTAATCTATGACTTTTCTTCTAATTATATTTGTTTTATGAAATTAGATGCATTTATATTTGGTGTGCATGTTTGTAATTATTATGCCCTCTTGATGGACTCTGCCCTTCCTCAATATGAAGTGACATTTAAAAAAATTTCTTTTGAAGCTGGGCGTAGTGGTGCACACCTTTAATCCCAGCACTCGGGAGGCAGAAGTAGGAGGATCACCATGAGTTCGAGGCCACCCTGAGACTACATAGTGAATTCCAGGTCAGCCTGGGCTAGAGTGAGACCCTACCTCAAAAAACAAAAAACAGAAAAACGCTTTTGACTAGTTTTGGCTTAAAACCAATTTTGTCAGATATTAGAACAGCAACACCTATCTGTTTCCTAGCTCCATTTGCTTGAAAAATGTTTTTCTGTCCTTTTACCTTAAGGTAGTACCTGTCTTTTATGTTGAGGTGGTTTTCTTAGAGACAACAGGTATATGGCTTTTATTCTTTCTTTTTCCTAGATATTATTTATTTATTTGTGTGTCTGTGTGTGTGTGTTTATGAGAGAGAAAGAGAGAGAGAATGAATATGAATGTATAGATGTGCCAGGGCTTCTTGCCACTGCAAATGAACTCCAGACACATGTACCATCTGGCTTTACATGGGTACTGGGGAAATCAAACCTTGGGTTAGCAGGATTTACAAGTAAGTGCCTTTAACATCTGAGCCATTTTACCTGCAGATCCTGCCTTTTAATCTAATCACCTAGTCTGTGTCTTTCAAATAGGGAATTGTGACCATTAATATTCAGAGTTATTATTGAAAGATGTGTATTACTTTCTGACATTATGTTGACTTTAACGTTTGAGATTTTCCTATTCCTTTCTTTGTTTAGCTATTTCAGTCATGGTTTATTCTTCCTATTGGCCTCAGGGATGTGTTTGTCTTTCTCTTCAATCTGGATAATTTCTTTTATTCTGTTGAGTTGGTTTACTGATCATAAACTCCTTGAACCTCTTTTTATCATGGAATATTTTCCTTTCTTCTTTTGTTATGATAGACAGATTTTCTGGATATAGTAGTCTGGGGTGGCATCTTTTGTCTTTCAGAACTTGCAATACATTATTCCATACCCTCCTAACTTTGAAAGTTTCTGTTGAAATCTGCTGTTATTCAATCGACCTGCCTTTATAAGTGGCTTGATGTTTTCTCCTTTGCTGCTGTGTGAATTAGTTTGACTTTTTTCATTCTCCTGGTTTTATTGGTGAGGCTTCTAATAGAAATTTTATTTGTGGGCTGGAGAGATGGCTTAGTGGTTAAATCATTTGCCTGCAAAGCCAAAGGATCCTGGTTCAACTATCTAGGACCCACGTAAGCCAGATGCACAAGGGGGCACATGCATCTGGAGTTCGTTTGCAGTGGCTGGAGGCCCTGGCACACCCATTCTCTCTCTTTCCCTCTTCCTCTCTCTAAAATAAATAAACAAATAAGAAACTCTATTTGTTCTAATGTTATCCCAAAAATTTGTTTTGTCTTTTTGTTTGCTACTTTGCCTTTGAGACTTTAGATCTTTTAGTCTTATGTAGTCCAAGCTACCCTCAAATTCATTATGTAGATGAGGGTGGCCTTGAACTCCTTCATGATCATTGTGCCTATTCCTAAGTGCTGAGGTTTAAACTATAGGTCTAAACTATCACACCTGGCTTTCTTTATTACTCTTGATTCACTTTTCTCTCTTCTTTCTATGTTTTTAAATATTTACTTATTTGAGAGAGAGAAAGAGGCAGATAGAATGCATATGCCAGGGCCTCTAGCCACAGCAAACAAACTCCAGATGTATGTGCCACTGTGTGCATCTGGCTTATGTAGGTACTGGGGAATTGAACTTGGGTCCTTAGGCTTCTCAGGCAAGTGCCTTAACTGTAAAGCCATCTCTCCAGCCCCATTTTTCTCTTCTTTGCCTGCAATTTTCAGATATTTTGTTTTTGAGCTCAGTGATTTTTTTTTTTTCTCTCCCAAAGTAAGTTCTCACTCTAGCCCAGGCTGACCTAATACTCACTCTGTAGTCCCAGGCTGGCCTTGGACTCACAATGATCCTCCTACCTCTGCCTCCTGAGTTGCGCCACCATGCCCTGCTTTCAGTGATTGTATTTTTTGTTTCACGCGATCAGCAAGAGCATTGTGTTTATTTTAGGTTAGTCCTGAAAGATGATTGCCATAATTTCATTCAGCAATTGTTTTGTTTGACCAATTCTGCTGTTGTTATTTATTTGTTTATTTATCTGTTTATTTATTTATTTGCAAGCAGAGAGAGAGAGAGAGAGAAGAGATACAGACAGAATGAGCACATCAGGGCCTCTAGCCACTACAAATGAACTTCAGATGCATGCACTGCTTTGTGCATCTGGCTTTATGTGGGTACTAGGGAATTGAACCCAGGTCATTAGGCTTTGCAGGCAAGCACCTTAACCGCTGTGCCATCTCTCCAGCCCGTGTTTATTTAATAGATAGATAGATGGCATGAGTATGGGTGCACTAGGGCCTCTTGCCACTGCAAATGAACTTCAAATACATTCACCACTTTGTGTGTCTGATTTTACATGGGTACTAAGCCAGCAAGCAAGGGTCTTTAATCATTGAGCTATCCCTCCAGCCCCCCCCCTTTTTTTAAATTTTTGATACTGGAGATTGAACTCAGGGATCAGTTAACTTATTGCCATCTGTAGCAGTTAGCTGGGACAAAACACCCAACTAGAGCAGTTTACGAGAGGAAAGGCTTTATTTCAGGCTTAAAGTTTTGAGGGGAAGCTTCATCATGGCAGGGAAAAGCAACCAGCTCACAACATTACACATTCGCAGCAAAGAAAGAACAGCAAGCATACGCTGGCACTGAACACACAGTGAGGCTACACTCATCAACCCCAAGGTCCACTCCCAGAAACAAGGTCCGCCTCTCAAATGATCCACCAGCTGGGGACTAAGTAGAAGCTCAGTCACAAACACCCAAGGCTGTGAGGGCCATTGGCATTCAAACACCACATCATTCTGCTACCACATATTAATTCAAATAGATGATAACTTACCTGTAAGAGTGATCCCCAAGTACTTAGCTTTGGTTGGCTTTAGGATTATGAAACAGAGCTGGAAGGGTTTTTAGTCTAATAACCTGTTTCTACTGAAACAATTGTTACTGGAGTTATAGGCTAGAAGTGTTCATTCCAGGGATCCCAACACACTAGATTTAGCCACCTGCTCAAAAATTCACTCAGCAAAGAATCAAGTGATAGTAAAGCCAGAGAGGGATTTCACTGTGGCCAACACTGAGAAGCGCAGGACAGGAGGACGCGCATCTTAGGTGTTGTCTTTCAGGCGCTAGCACTAGTTTGGAGAATATGTAGGGAAAAGAGCAAAGGTAAGAGCCAAGAAGTATGTGTAGTTAAGCTGCCATCGTCAGGCCGTGACCTGGATGTTTATCTCAGGCTTGGTTGTGTGAGGTCCTGCTGGCACACAGAAAGTTGTTCGCTTGAGGGGGCAGCTTCACTTCCTATCATGGGCCATGCCAGGCTAGTTGATCTCAGAACTTGACCTAAGTAAGGGAGGGAAAATGACTCAAAAAGAACAAGTTTGACAAAATGAAGGGAGTTAGTGCATCAGTGGAGTGACTTATAATTAGGTATGATCAAAATCCTCGCTAAAGCTCAGGTACTGACACAGTGTAAAGACAGCCTCATGTGCCCTGTGGTCGCCACACGAACAGTTTTGTAGGTAAAAACCTGTGTCCTGATTTCCTTTCCTTTATTGTAATTATTTTTCACTGATTTTCCCCTACATTTTAGGCTGGGATAAAAAATCGTCAGCTGGATACAGTAGATTTCTTCTTGAAGAGCAAGGAAAATCTTCTTACTTCATCCTCAGAATCTTCTGGACCTGAGCAGTGTCATCCCTTCCTATCTCACTTATATTTAAGAAGTGAGTAAAGTAAAGGTTTCTACATTTATACTTAGGATTTTTAGTCAACTTCAAGTTGTGTATTGGGCTTTATGTGGATACTGGGGAATTGAACCCCTGACTGGCAGGCTTCTCAGGCAAGTGCCTTTAATTGCTGAACCATCTTTCTAGCTGAGCATGGTATAATGTCTAATCCTAGAACCTGCAAAGCTGAGTCAGGAGGGTTGCAAACTCAAAAGGTAGCCTGGGCTAGAGAACAAGATTGAACACAGCTAGCTGGTGCTATATAGAAAGTCTCTGTCTAAAAATCAAAGCAAAAACAACCTCCCCCCACCACACACACAAAATCAAGTTATGCTCACCCTGTCTCTGTTTCTCTCTCATACTTTTTTTTTTTTTCTTTTTAAGTGCTGGGGATCAAACCTGGGACCTTGCATGTGCTAGGCCAGTGCTCTACCAGTGAGCTATACCTCAACACTCTTTTTTGTTTTAATTATAAAGCTTATTTCCCTCCCTTTTTGAAGTGCAGGTTGTTGTTATTAATGTGGTTTAATTTATATGAAAAGGCCTGGTTGGGGGTATTGAATTGTGTCCATGAGCAATTACATGGTCATTATTCACTTGTGCTGGTTATTGGTCATTGGCTTTGCCCGACTCTATTCTTACCTGCCTTGCTGCTCACTGAAGGTAGAAATGGGTCTGAAATAAAATACATAGGAATGCTGGGTATGGTGGCACATGCCTTTAATCCCAGCACTCAGGAGGCAGAGGTAGGAGGATCACTGTGAGTTCACCCTGAGACTACATAGTGAATTCCAGGTCAGTCTGGGCTAGAGTGAGACTCTTCCTTGAAAAAACAAAGAATAAAAAAAATTTTTTAGGGGCTGGAGTGATGGCTTAGTGGTTAATGCGCTTGCCTGCAAAGCCAAAGGTCCCTGGTTTGATTCCCCAGGACCCATGTAAGCCAGATGCACAAGGTGGCGCATGCATCTGGAGTTTGTTTGCAGTGGCTGGAAGCCCTCATGCGCCCATTCTCTCTCTCTCTCTCTATCTCTCTGCCTCTTTCTCTCTCTCGAAT
Organism: Dipus sagitta; assembly: GCA_036346955.1. Classification (NCBI taxonomy): domain Eukaryota; kingdom Metazoa; phylum Chordata; class Mammalia; order Rodentia; family Dipodidae; genus Dipus; species Dipus sagitta. Next base: position 85,445,647 of record CM070779.1, on the reverse strand, counting down.
AAATAAATAAAACTAAAATATTTAAAAAAAATTTTTTTGTTTTTTTGAGGCAGGGTCTTGCTGTAGTCCAGGCTGACCTGGAATTAACTATATAGTCTCAGGGTGGCCTTGAACTCACAGCGATCCTCCTATCTCTGCCTCTGAAGTGCTGGGATTAAAGGCGTGCGCCACCACACCCGGCTCTTAAAAACATGTTTTAAGGGCTGGAGAGATGGCTTAGCGGTTAAGTGCTTGCCTGTGAAGCCTAAGGACCCCAGTTTGAGGCTCGATTCCCCAGGACCCATGTTAGCCAGATACACAAGGGGGCGCATACATCTGGAGTTCGTTTGCAGTGGCTGGAGGCCCTGGCGCACCCATTTTCTCTCTCTCTCAATATCTGCCTCTTTCTGTGTCTGTTGCTCTCAAATAAATAAATTTTAAAAAATTAAAAAAATTTTAACCCCACAAAAATAAATCACTAAATATATAAAATAAAATACATGGGGATAAGCTTTATGTACTTTCTTGGACTCCTGTTTCTCATAGTTTTTATGTCTGTGCAACCACAAAGGCAAGATCAGTGCTGTGATGACGAGGGACACTTCATTAGGCCCGTCAGCTGCAAGTGGAGGTCGGGCTTGCACTTCTTGCACTTACCTGCATGTGCAAGAGAGTGATTTCAAATTACACAGGCTTAAGTTCAAATTTTGGTTCTGCCACTGTTGCAGTCAGGTTCGCATTGCTGGTAGAAATCACCCAACCAAGAGCAGCTTGTGGGAAAAAGATTTATTTTGGCTTACAGGCTCTAGGAGAAGCTCCACGACGGCAGGGGAAAACGATGGCATGAGCAGAGGGTGGACATCACTCCCCGCCCAACATAAGGTGGACAATAGCTACAGGAGAGTATGCCAAACACTGGCATGGGGAAACTGGCTATAACACCCATAAGCCCGCCCTCAACAATACACTGCCTCTAGAAGGTGTTAATTCCCAAATCTCCATCAGCTGGGAACCTAGCATTCAGAACACCTAAGTTTATGGGAGACACCTTAATCAACCCACCACAGCCACTTACTTTGAAAATTAGCTTCTGTAGGGTGCTGGAGAGATGCTTTAGCAGGTAAGACACTTGCCTGTGAAGCCAAAGGTCCCAGGTTCAATTTCTCAGTACCCACGTAAGCCAGATGCACAAGATGGCGCAAGTGCCTGGAGTTTGTTTGCAGTGGCTAGAGGCCCTGGCACGTCCATTCTCTCTCTACCTCTTTCTTTTCCTCTATGAAATAAATAAATTAAATTAAATTGGCTTGTGTAAGCGACTTACCTTCTTTATAGCCCAAAGCCTCAGTGTTCTCATGTATGGAAAGGGGAGTACAACATCTGTTATGTTGTTGAAAGGAACACATGAGATGCATTTATAAAACAGCAAGAATAATACTTGAGATATACGTGGTCAGCAAAGTGATAGCTTGTGGTAATACCATTAATTATTAGTAACTATAATCAACATCCAGGTAATATGCTTTCTTAGTCTTGTGAGATTTGGGAAACTAAAACAATTGGTCTTTCCTTGTATTTAAAAAATGGTATGGAGGTCCTTCAGGGCAGTCTCCTCCCCTAGCAGAGTTGAACCCAGCACTGCAGGCCCGAGCCATGCAAAAGGCAAGACCGCTGCTAGGCCGCTGTGCGCTGGTGTGGAAGTTGGTGAGGATGGCCAGCTCCGGGGTAACCCGCCAGAGTGCCCTAGCCAATAAGGTGGCCCTGGTGACAGCCTCAACTGACGGGATTGGCTTTGCCATAGCCCAACGTCTGGCTGAGGATGGGGCCCATGTGGTCATCAGCAGCTGGAAGCAGCAGAACGTGGACCATGCTGTGGCCACACTGAAGGGGGAGGGGCTGAGTGTGACAGGCATTGTGTGTCATGTGGGCAAGGGCGAGGATCGGGAGCGGCTGGTGACCATGGCTGTGAACCTTCATGGAGGTATTGACATCCTGGTCTCCAATGCTGCTGTCAACCCTTTCTTTGGAAACTTAATGGATGTCACCGAGGAGGTATGGGACAAGGTTCTGAACATTAATGTAAAAGCCACAGCCATGCTGACAAAGGCAGTGGTGCCCGAGATGGAGAAATGAGGAGGTGGCTCAGTGGTGATTGTGGCCTCCATAGCAGCCTTCACTCCACCTCCAGCTCTGGGCCCTTACAATGTCAGTAAAACAGCTTTATTGGGCCTTACCAAGAACTTGGCCTTAGAACTGGCCTCAGTAAACATTAGAGTAAACTGTTTGGCACCTGGACTCATCCCGACTCGTTTCAGCACTATGTTGTGGATGGACAAAGCACCAGAGGACAGCATAAAAGAAATAATGCACATTAGAAGGATAGGCAAACCGGAGGAGTGTGCTGATATCGTTTCTTTCATGTGTTCTGAAGATGCCAGCTACATCACTGGAGAGACAGTAGTGGTGGGGGGAGGAACCCCTTCGCGGCTCTGAGGACCTGGAGACAGCCCACTAGGGCAGAGGTTGGCGCCAACTAGGCGGAGGAGGGAGAGAGGTCCAGCTTTCCTCTACTTCTTTTCCTATCTACCTATCATGTTTGTTCACCCCACAAAAACAGTTCTACCCTATAAGTTCCAGCCTTCCCTTCAAGGTTGGTCTGATGAGCATTCCCGCCATTCATTGCTATGGCCTTGTAGAAAAGCTTCCGGGGGAGATGGGTTAAGCCTGCTGAGAAGGCTGCCTTTAACCTTGGCAAAGACCAGCAAGTATTTTTCCCCCGGGACTCTCTGGAGAATTTGAGGGTGGGGTGGGAGAGAAGGAACCTATGTGGAAGAAACAGGGATGGCAACTAACAAATAATGTGTAAATAAAATGACGATTGGTTGGTTAAAAAAATAAATAAAAATAAAAATGGTATGGATATGTTTATTTTCTTGGGAATAGTCTAATGCTTTTCATGTTAATTTCTTTGTTGTTTTTTTTTTCCTCAGATGTGGAAGAGCTGACACCAGCATTAGATTTACTTTGCTCAGCAATTAGAGAAAGTGATTCTGAAACCCAAAGCAAACACTTTTCAGAACAATTACTTAATCTGACACTGTCTTTCCTTAATAAACAAATACAGGAGCTTTTTGTCCACACTGAAGGTAAGAATAACAGGAAGGAAGGGGGTGATTATACTATTTCTGTGATACAGCGGGGATGTAAATGCTGCTGGAGTGTGAAAGAGCAGAAGCAGTGGAGCGCCATTTGCTAAAGATAAGTGAAGTTGATGAGTAAAATGGGTTTTCAAATGAGGCAAGTTGACAGAAAGACCTATTGGAATCATTGTGAAGACTGTGACTAGGATGACATTCCACACAGCTACTTGCAATTAGGAAAAAACCTCAGATGGATCGTTGGAAAATACTCATTTTGGAATTTGACATTCTCTAGAATTCCCTGTGTTCCGTCTTTCCTCCTTCCCACCTTCCCACCTCTATTTAAATATCCATACATACACACAAATGAATTGTACATGCATACACACACGTAAATTGGTGCTGTTGTGTTTTCCACAGAGTTAGATGATCATCTGCAGAAAGGAGTGGACATTTTGACCAGCTACATTAATGAACTTCGAACTTTCATGATAAAGTTTCCGTGGAAGCCGACAGATGCTATAGATCAGCATGATGACAATGGAAATGTCCCCGTGGTAAAGGAGAGTGAACTATGGAGAGAACTCAGCGTGGAGGTAATATAAGTCAATTTTCTTTTGGAAGACTGAGAGGATCTGAGAAAAAAATAGAAGAAATAGAATTTAGAATCTGTGCACTTGTGATTTATAATCTTTGGCCAGGGTTTAGGTTTTATTGGTTCTGGGATTTCTGAGTATGACTGCAAATGTATGACTATAGATTCTGTTATTCAGTTAAGAGCATAATTAGATTCTCCTATTTCGATTTTTTTTTTTAGGTAGGGTCTCACTCCAGCCCAGGCTGACCTGGAATTCACTATGTAGTCTCAGGGTGGCCTTGAACTCTGTGATCCACCTACCTCTGCTTCTCAAGTGCTGGGATTAAAGTCATGTACCACTATGCCCGGCTGCCAAAATTACTTTTCTTGCTATTTTATATTTGCTTCTTCCTGCCTTCTTCATAGATTTATCTTCCTGTGTTCTTCCCTTTAATGCTTTTTTTTTTTTTTTTTTGGAGGTAGGGTTTCAGTCTAGCTCATGCTGACCTGGAATTCACTATGTAGTCTCTGGATGGCCTTGAACTCACAGCAATCCTCTGCCTCCCAAGTGCTGGGATTAAAGACATGCACCACCATGCCTGGCCCTTTAATGTTTTCAAGGACATATCAATTGTCCTCTGCTCTTTACTTCCTCAAAGTCAACTGATATTTGATATATTTTTTTTCTTTTACAGGCAGAAACTATGTGTGTTAATTTTTTTCTTTTTTTGGTGAGGTGGAGTCTCACTCTAGCCCAGGCTGACCTGGAGTTCACTATGTAGTTTCAGGATGGCCTCAAACTCACAGTAATCCTCCTACCTCTGCCTTTCCTACTCTGCCACGCCTGGCTATGTGTGTTTAAATTTTTGTTTATTTATTTAAACATGTGTATATGTGTGTCGGGGAGGTGCACCAGGGTCTCTTGCCTCTGAAAATGAATTCCCTTTTCAGATTTCTGTGGGTGGCTCAGAAATTGAACCCAAGCTGTCAGGCTTTGCAAGTACCTTTAACCACTGAGTCATCTCCTAGGCCCCTGTGTATGTGTGTGTTGAGTGGGGGGCACAGTTTACTGTGATGAAAGCTGTGGGCTCTGTCTCCAAAACCATGTCTGGGAATTTGTGCAAGTGATGTATCTTAAAATCTCTTGAATGCCCCAGGTTCAGAATGCCTCCTTTCTGTTCTCCCTGGGACGTTGACCTTCAGACTGGCTCCTTGTTTTATTTATTTTTTATTTTTTTTTAATTTATTTGAAAGCGATAGAGAGAGAAAGAGGCAGAGAGATAGAGAGAATGGGCATGCCAAGGCCTCCAGCCATTGCAAACGAACTCCAGATGCATGCGCCACCTTGTGCATCTGGCTTACATGGGTCCTGGGGAATCAAGCCTCGAACTGGGGTCCTTAGGCTTCACAGGCAAGCACTTAATGCTAAGCCATGTCTCCAGCCCTGGCTCCTTATTTTGAAGTAACCTTCCAGTATCTCAGGACTGTGGTCTTGAATACCTTTCAGTCCATTCTCCATGCTGCTTCCTGACCATATTTCCTAAAATACATATATAATAATGTAAAGGAGGGTCCTTGTTATGGAAGGGGTTTCTAGTGGTTCCACATAAGTCTCAGGGTAGAGCACCACACACACACGCCTACACCCCCCCACACATACACACCCCCACAGACGTCCCTTGGTGATGGAGCCTCTGCTTTTCTTACTGCTCTCTAATTCTGTTGCTTCACAGCTACCTCTGCTCAGAAGCCTCCACCACTTTTTGGTTAGCCTTCCTATGCACGTGTGGGTCTTCTACACCTTCTTTAGCCCCCATGGCCTCCTTATCAATGTTTGCGTGTCCTGCACTAGACTTTGAGCTCTAGTCAGTGGCTCTGTTCTAGTCAGTTTCATATCCCTGTGCCTTGCCTAAAATCCAGAAGTCAGTTTTCAACAAAGGTCTCTTAGTAGGTGTAAATGTATAAGCTCCACATTGATAATCATAATAAGCAAAAAAAAAAAAAAAAAAAAAAAAAAGACAGAAAGAAAATAGATAAAAGGAACCTAACAACATTGTTCTTTTCCCTAGGAAGTTATTGCCAGTGCTGTTTTAGATAACAAAATACCTGAGGCACAAGCCTTCTTCAGGACCAGTGGTCATCCTGCTCACAGACTTGAGGAGCTGATCAGGATAGGCCTAGATCTGGTCTTTGACAATTTAAAAAAGAACAATATAAAGCCAGCCTCTGAACTACTAAGGAATATGGTGAGTGGCATAATCCATTTGTCTGATCTTCAAGTCTGGTGTGTACGAAGATCTTCCCTCCTTTTCCTATTTTATTTTTTGGTTTTTCGAGGTTGGGTCTCACTTTAGCTCAGGCTGACCTGGAATTCACTATGTAGTCTCAGGGTGGCCTCGAACTCACAGCAATCCTCCTACCTCTGTCTTCTGAGTGCTGGGACTAAAGGCGTGCACTAGCACACCTGGCTTCCTTTTCCTTTTTGTTTTAGACAGGGTCTCACTGTGTAACCCAGAATGACACAGGACTCACTAAGTAGCTCTTGCCTCCTGTCTCAATCTCCTGAGCATTTGGGATTATAGGCCTGAGCCACCACAGCTGGTGTTTCCCTTGCCTCCCCCTCTGTAACCCAGTCTGGCATTGAGCTGACTCTTCTTGCCTCAGCCTCCCAAGTGCCGGGATTGCAAGCATACACCACCACACCCTAAGTCTGTGAGACAAAGCTTTCCATAAGAGACTTCACATGTAATTGCATGTATGAGGGCCTCATTATTTGTTGGAGGACATTCTGTATTACTTATGTGATTCCGTCTGTCTCCATTTGAACATTTTGGTGGAGTATGCCTTTGCTTGGGGCTTCCTGGTCCCTGATTTTGCTTCATTTTAGAAGAGAACTAGAAGTAGGGCTCCTGGACTATACTGAGGTTTGGCTCTAATCTGCTTCGTTGAGTCTTGCCCATGGTCAGGTTCTGAAAGTGCAGAGGGCTCATTGTTTATATCCACCCTTGTTTTCAGCCAGGTCCTTTAGTTGTAGTCTTAGTCCTGTGGTAGGGTACTATTACTTTAGATTGTTCTGTGGTTTGCCTTTGCAGAATGCATAAGTACTTTAGGGATAAGCAGTAAATACATAAAAATTGATGTGGGAAAATCATATTATGGTATTCTAACAGGGTGCATGTCTGTAATAGAAGAATTCTGTATCTAACATTTATGTTCAAACAGTCTGTCTCATTACAAAATATAAGGTTTTTTTTTTCTGTTTACTCTAGGGCTTTGATGTGAAAAATCAGTTGCGCAAGATTTGCTTCTATACAACTGATAAAACTATACGGGACTTTTTGGTAGGTACAGGTGAGACTTTGTAGTTCACATTTTTGATTTTGCAGTAGGGTCTTACAGTGGAACCCATCAGGTCTCCAGCTCATGATCTTGCTGCTTCGGCTTCTTGAGTGCTGGCATTGCGGACACTCACCACCATGCTGCTATAGTTGGCAGCTTCTAGATTTTAGAAAGTCTAGGCTGTACATGGTGGTGCACACCTTTAATTCAGTACTTAAGAGGCAGAGGTAGGAGGATTGCTGTGAGTTCGAGGCCATCCTGAGACTACATAGTAAATTCCAGGTCAACCTGGGCTAGAGTAAATCCCTATCTTGGGGGAAAAAAAAAAGATTTTGGAAAGTCTTGGTGAAAAATTTGACAAAAAAACTTAAAAATAATTTTAATATTCAGGCATCATCTAATAAGTAAACATGACAGCCCCCCCCCTTTTTGAGGTAGGGTCTCGCTCTAGCTCAGGCTGACCTGTCTCAGGGTGGCCTCAAACTCACAGCAATCCTCCTACCTCTGCCTCCCGAGTGCTGGGATTAAAGGTGTGTGCTACCATGCCCAGCTATAACAGCCCTTTTTAAATGATTATTTTGCACTTATGACAAACTAAAGATGATATTAACTTCAAAAATGCAGAATCTAAGCTGGGCATGGTGGCGCATGCCTTTAATCCCAGCACTCAGGAGGCAGAGGTAGGAGGATTGAAGTGAGTTCAAGGCCACCTATAGACTACAGAGTGAATTTCAGACCCTACCTCGAAAAACGGAAACAACAACAACAATAAAAAAAAAATGCAGAATTTCTCTCTCTCTCTCTTTCTCTGGTAATATGAATAAAACCCAGGGTCTCAGGTACTCTACCATTAAGCTATACCCCAGCCCTGGAATAAATGGCATTTAGTCTCATGATTTTGTTTTACAAATGTTCTTGATTTTGATGAGATCATTACTTTAATTGCTTTTTATTCAAGGTTGAAATTTTAAAAGAAAAAAAATATTTTTCTGAAAAAGAAAAAAGAACTATAGACTTCGTGCATCAAGTTGAGGAGTTTTATTCAGGACATTTCCAAGAAAATATGCAGATCCAGCCCTTCCCCAGGTAGTTTCATTAGTCACCTTTGGTGATATTGGAAGAATGTTGTAGGTAATGTTTAGTTTGCAGTACCTGTGAGCACAAGTTTCTTAGGTGGAACTAAGCCTGTTTACCCCAAGAACATAGAAATTGTGTCTTGAAGAAGGGAATCGGGAACTTTCTTTCATTTCACTATTTGCAATTAGAATTGTATATTCCTCCAGAGGAGAAGCCCTTGAGCAGATAAACAGGAATATTCTTTCCTTGAAAAATAAAAAAAAAAAAACAAATAAATACAGTGTCACTGTTTTTAGGTATTGGATAAAGGACCAAGATTTTTTCAAGCACAAATCTGTTGTGGACACATTCCTCAAATATGATCGTAAAGATGAATTAAACAAACAAGATCATAGAATTGCATTAAATTGGGCTCAATGGTGGGATCAGCCCATGCAAGAACACATCCTTCTCCCCAAGATAAGTCCAGAAGGCAAGTATGAGAGAACGTGAAATAAGAGCATGTTGAATGAAGATTAAGTTGTGCAGTAGTATTTGAATATACTGAGGTCTGTATCTTAGAAATCCTTTATGGGGGAAACATCCAGTGTCTTTAAAATCCAGGTCATTACATTAAGAGCTCTTGCTTGGCTCAGAGTTTTTATAATGGGGTTATAATTGTAGCGAAAGAAAAAGTCACAGGTTCAATGGAGATTTCAAAGCTTAAAAGTTCTCATCCTAGCTTCAAAGCATAATTCTTTGTTGTTCCAAGTAGTGTTTAAATTCCTTCTTGTGTAAACTCAGGACTCATACCAGGCTCTAGAAAATAACGAACAACGATGAGCAGTAGCGATTCACAGAATGGAATCCATGTTTACCATTATAGTGTAAATTTTTCTAGCAAAGAGAGAAAAAAGGGTTGGACAGATAAGTGTAATGCAGTTTTTAGTACCTATTTCACTTTAACTGCTAGTAAGGAGAAAGAGTTAGCTCTTCCTCCAGCTAGTGTTAATTATAGTATGAATTAAGCAAAAGGAGAAACCTGTAAAAGAAGCAGAGAACCTGAGTAATTCATATATGAGTATGTCTAGACCATTATACTTACTTGGTAGTAATTTTAGATTAAGTTATATGTAATAATCATAATTTATTGCTGTTTTAAAATGTGTTCAGGGGCTGGAGAGATGGCTCAGTGGTTAAGGTGATTGCCTGTAAACCCTAAAACCCAGATTTGATTCCACAGTACCCATGTAAGCCAGATACACGAGGTGGCACATGTGTTGAGTTTGTTTGCAGAGGCTAGAGACCCTGGCATGCCCATTCTTTCTCTATCTGCCTCTTTTCTCTCTTTACATTTCCCTCTCTTTCTCTCATACATAAATAAATAAAATGTATGAAAAATGAACGAAAATGTGTTTTGTTCTTCATATAGAACACAACTCATATTCCCCAGAAGTCCTCTGGAGGTACCTCACAGCCCGTCATGATTGGTTAAGCATTACCTTGTGGACTGGAGAATTTCAAAACCAGGAAGCTGTTTCACTTCAGCAGAGCAAATGGCCTCCTTTGACTGTCAATGTTATTGATCAGAATACTTGCTGCAACAGTTACATGAGGAATGAAATCTTAAACAAGCTGGCCAGGTATTAGAACTGTTGAGTTAATCTCTGATGGGAAGAGTAAAAGTAAGAGCAATAGAAAATGATGATGAGGGCTGGAAAGATGGCTTAGCAGTTAAGGCACTTGTCTGTGAAGCCTAAGGACTCATGTTTGACTCTCCAGATCCCATGTAAGCCAGGCGCACAGTGACCCAGTGTGCAAGGTTTCACGTGCACATAGAGCGGCATATGCATCTGGAGTTCGATTGCAGTGGCTAGAGGCCCTGATGCACCAATTTCTCTCTCTCTTTTTCACTTTTGCATTAAAAAAATAAAAATAAAAAGGCAATTTGTTGGGCTTGCCTAAAAAAAAAAAAAAAAAACAGGTTTGGTGGTATACTTTTGAAGTCCCAGTGCTGAGGAGGCTTGCTGAAGTCTAGTCTAACCCTACTTGTAAAATTCCAAGCTAGTCAGAGATTTTTATCTCAAAAAAGGTAGACATCACTTGAGGAAAAACATCTGGGATTGTCTTCTGGCTTCCACATGCACGCATACATACACACACACAGTGGTGATGAGAAGAGGATGTGGTTCAGTAAATAGAATGCTTGCCTAGCATGTTTGGAGTCCTGTGCTGGATCCTAGTGCTGCAAAAAGAAGTGTGTGTGCGTGTGAATTTTTTTTTTTTTTTGCCTTTAAAATTTTGCCTTTGAAAACTTATAAGTAAATCTAATGCGGTATTGTTTTATACTGTTATAAAGTTTATAGCGTACTATCTTACTGCTAATGTTTTAAAATCATCTGCATTTAGTGGTGTAGCAAAAGCATGCAGGGCCCATAAAATCATCTACAGTTGGCTGGAGAGAGAGCCTGATGGTTATGGCTTGTAAAGTCTGATGTCCTAGGTTTGATTTCCCAGTACTTGCATGCAGCCAAATGATCAATGGCACATACACCTGGAGTTTGTTCACAGTGGCAAGAGACCCTGACATGCCCATTTTTCTCTCTCTCTTTTCTTTCTTCCTCCCTCTCTCCTTGCAAACAAATAAAAATATTTTCTTTAAAAATCATCTGCATTGAAGCCGGGCGTGGTGGCGCACGCCTTTAATCCCAGCACTCGGGAGGCGCAGGTAAGAGGATCGCCATGAGTTCGAGGCCACCCTGAGACTACATAGTTCCAAGTCAGCCTGGGCCAGAGTGAGACCCTACCTCGAAAAAACAAATCCTCTGCATTGAATATCACAGAGTGATGAACAGTCTTTCACATTCTAGGTGTAGGTTCTTCCCCAAATAATATCTGTTGTTTGTTTGAGACAGTCTTTCTAGGTAGCCCATATTGGCCTAGAATTTACTGTGTAGTATACTTTGATATAGAAATGTCAACAAAAATTTTGCTTAGCATTTGGGTTTAAAAAACTACTATCAGGCTAGAGAGATGGCTTAGCAGTTAAGGCGCTTACCTTTGAAGCTTAAGGACACAGATCCCATGTAAGCCAGATGCACAAATGTGAGGCAAGCACAAGGTCACACATGCCCACTAGGTGGCGCAAGCATCTGGAGTTCAATTGCAGTGGCTGAAGCTGAGGCCCTGGTCAATTCTCTCTCTCTTTCTCTCCCTCTAAAAATAAAGAAAGAAAAAAAAAAAAAAAAAACTATGAGAGCTGGAGTTAAGGTGCTTGCCTGGGAAGCATAAGGACCCAGCTTCGATTTCCCAGTACCCATGTAAGCCAGATGCATGAGGTGGCGCATCCTTCTGGAGTTCATTTGCAATGGCTAGAGGCCCTGGCACACCCATTCTCTCTCTGTCTGTCTTTCTCAAATAAATGGATAAAATATTAAAGAAAAACCTTAATATAAGCTGGGTTTGATGGCATATAGCATTAATTCTAGCACTCGGGAGGCAAAGGTAGGATGATTGCTGTCAGTTTGAGGCCAACCTGAGACTATATAGTGAATTCCAGGTCAGCCTGGGCTAGAATAAGCCCCTACTTTGACAACCCCCCCCCCACAATAAAACCCCCAACTAATATATAGCTGGGAGTGATAGTGCATGCCTTTAATCCCAGCATTTGGGAGGCAGAGGTAGGAGGATCACTGTGAATTTGGGGCCACCTTAGGAGTACATGGTGAATTCCAGATCAGCCTGGGCTAGAGTGAGACTCTATCTTGAAAAAACAAGCCAACTAACAAAACCTAATATGTGTGTTGTTTAACATTAATTAGGAAATTATTGCATTCATAATACGTATTCTATAAATAGACTAAAAGGGGAAAATCACACCATTCTATTAGGTACAGAAAATCATTTGATAAAATTCAGCATTTATTGATGATATTAACAGAATAGGTGCTAAGAGGTTGGTGTCTAAAAATAATCATTCTAGCCAACTTTGTATTAAATGGTGAAAAAAAAATACATGCTCTTTAGATTTGGAACAAGAAAATCCTGCTGTCATTTCTTCTCAAAGTCCTGTTTAGGTATAGTGTGATCTCAGTAAAAATTCCAGCATTAAAAAAAAATTATTACGACAAGGTGATTTCAAATGTTTTTATGTGCCGGGCATGGTGGCACACGCCTTTTAATCCCAGCACTTGGGAGGCATAGGTAGGAGGATTGCTGTGAGTTTGAGGCCACCCAGAGACTCCATAGTGAATTCCAGGTCAGCCTGGGCTAGAGTGAGACTCTACTTTGAAAAATAAAAATAGCAAAAACAAATGTTTACATGGGGCTGGAGAGATGGCTTAGCAGTTAAGCGCTTGCCTGTGAAGCCTAAGGACCCCGGTTCGAGGCTCAATTCCCCAGGACCCACGTTAGCCAGATGCACAAGGGGGCGAACGCATCTGGAGTTCATTTGCAGTGGCTGGAAGCCCTGGCATGCCCATTCTTTCTCTCTCTCTCTTTCTCTCTTTCTCTCTCTGCCTCTTTCTCTGTCTGTCGCTCTCAAATAAATAAATAAACAAAAAAATGTTTATATGGATATGCAGAAGGTCTAGAAGAACCAGAAAAAAAGGACTTCTCCCTCCTCACATATAGCAAAATTATTTTAAAGCTACAACAGTTAAGACAGTGGTAGTGGTAGAGACAAGCAGACCAGCTGAACAAAAGAGAGGGTGCAGAAACAGACCCATAGATGTATGCTCAGTTTCTGTATGACAGAGATTATACTACAGAACAGTGGGGAAGGAGTGGACGTTTTGGGATAACTGAATAAGCTATATAGGTAAAATGGCATTGGATTCTTACCTGATAATATAAATTAACTCATTTTCAAATAGACTTAAAAACCTAAATGTCAAATATAAGCTATAAAATATTGGAAGAGGCTATGGCCCCATGACCTCGGGGGTGGAGTAAGGCATTCTTTCCAAATGTCTCAAGCAGCAAGAAAGAACAGTTATGGAAACCAAGAGAACTGCTTAGCAAGAGTAATGGCCCTTCGTATAGTGTCAGTCAACTTGTATTCACTCAGTAGGAGAGACCCCAGCTATCTCTGTCTTCCCTTCTTTCCGATTCTTATCTTCTGTTAGGGCCTCCCACAGAGTGAAGCAGAACATTAGCCCAAAAGTACTATGGGGTCTTGCGCAGCTCAGACAGATGAGCATCCAGGAATACTTGCATAATAAGCATCTAGGTATTTCACAAAGAGGAAGCCCAGGTGGCTAGTACACACAGGAAAAGATGTTTTTCACGTTTGGAATCATGGAAATATGAGTTTATTTTACCCCAAATCTAAGAAAAATATAATCATACAGTGACATAGTACATCACCATGAAAACAAAGGAGCTGTATCCATGAATATCAGTGTGTGCATAAATTGTACAATACTGAGTAAAAGAAATAGGGTAGAGAATAATACATTCCTAATATTTTGTTTTTATGTAAGTTCAAATTGATAAAAATCATTATTTAAAGTTGCATACATGGATTATAAAACTAGAAATAGAACTGAGGGAATACTATCACAAAAGTAAAGCAGGACTGTGGTTAGCTTCATTCAGGATCATGCAGTGGGGAAGAATATACCTCAAGCTTCCAAAATACAATTTTCTGTAATATGGGTGCTGGTTACATGGTGTTGCTTTAGGCTCCATATATGTTTTCCCTGTACTATTGAACTATGATATATTTAGCAGTAAATTTATTTAAAAAAATTTTTTAGGTAGAATTTCACTCTAGCCCAGGCTGACCTGGAATTCACCATGTAGTCTCAGGGTGCCCTTGTAATATTTGGAAATATTTACCCAGGCATGGTGGCTCATGCCTTTAATCCAGGTACTCAGGAGGCAGAGATAGGAGGATTACTGAGAGTATAAGGCCACCCTGAGACTACATAGTGAATTCCAGGTCAGCCTGGCTAGAGAACCTACCTCAAAAACAAAACAAAACAAAAAAAAACTACACACACACAATTTTTATTTACTTATTTGACAGAGAGAATAGGCATGCCAGGGCCTGCAGCCACTGCAGATGAACTACAGGTACATGCACCACCATGTGCATCTGGCTAACATGGGTACTGGAGAATCAAGCCTGGGTCCTTAGAACTTGCAGGCAAGTGCCTTAACCACTAAGCCATCTCTCCAGCCCTTTGAAAAAAAAAAAAAAAAAACCAAAAAGCTTTTATTTGAGACAGACAGAGAGAGAGGAGAGAGAGAGAATGAATATGGGCATGCCAAGGAAGGCCTCTAGCCATTGTGAACAAATTCCAGATGCATGTGCCACCTTGTGCATCTGGCTTACGTGGGACCTGGAGAATAGAACCTGGATCTTTAGGCTTCACAGGCAAGCACCTTAGCAGTTAAGCCATCTCTCCAGCCCTCTTATAAATACTTTTAAGAAAATAGTTGACACTTTAAACAGTGGAAATGATTTGGTCTGCTTTGAACCTAGCACTGTTATTGTCATTTTTGCGTGTGTGTGTGCCTGTATACATGTTATTAGGTATGTGGGGACATGCAGGTGTGTGCATGTGAAGGCCAGAAGCTAACGTTGGGTGTCTTACTAGATCAGTCACCCTTCATCTTCTCGGCAAGATCTGTCACTGAGCTTAGAGCTAACTAGTAGGGGTGGCTAGACTATCAAGTCCGTGAGCCCCAGGGATTCCCTATGCACGTCTCCCCAGCTCTGGGATTACATGTGCGCACCATCATGCCTGACTTTTTACATGGGTTCTAGGGATCCAAACTCGGATCCTCACGCTTGCACGGGAAGCATTTTACCCACTCATTCATCTCAGCAGCTGTTTAACTGACTATCTCTAAAACTTGCCCAATAGGAGTGGAATTTTTATTGCATCTGAACTAGAAGACTTTGAAGTCTTCCTCCGAAGACTGAGCCATGTTGGAGGAATAATTCAGGATGCCCTCCCTGTTCAAAACTACAAGTCTAAAGAAGGCTGGGATTTCCACTCTCACTTCATTCTCTACTGTTTGGAACACAGTCTACAGCATCTTCTTTACGTCTATCTTGACTATTACAAGTGAGTTTGCATTCTCTCTTCCCAACTTCTGATTTGCTTCTTTGCAGAGAAGGGCTGTTGAGACAGGATCTCATGTAGCCCAGGCTGGCCTTGAATTCTTTTTTTTTTTTTAATATTTTATTTTATTTATGTATTTGACAGAAAGAGGGGGAGAGAAAGAGAGAATGGGTGCACCAGGGCCTCCAGCCACTGCAAACAAACTCCAGACATGTACTCCCCCTTGTGCATCTGGCTAACATGGGTCCTGGGAAATCAAACCTGGGTCCTTTGGCTTTGCAGGCAAACGCCTTAACCGCTAAGCCAGCCCTCCAGCCCTGGCCTTGAATTCTTGAACTTGCTATGTAGGTGAGGATGATCTGGAACTCTTAATCTTCCTGTCTCTGCCTCTCAAGTGCTGGGATCATAGGCATGCACCACTACACCTGGTTACCTGAACTGCATTTTGAGAAAACATTAATCATCTAGGAGCGCTGACTATTTGAGATAGTTTCCTCTTTAACACTTGTCACATCTTTATTTCAGTGCTATATGCAACTAAATGCATGTGTGATCTTTGATGATATTAATTCTGCAACATCTTGTTAACCTTTCACATAACTTGAGATTAGAGTAAAATGGTGGGGCTCAGGGTGTCTGTCAGTGGTAAAGCACCTGCCTGTCTTTGCAGTCATGGGTTCAATCACCAACGTTGTATACAAAATAATAATAATAATAATAATAACAATAATAATAATAAAATGAAAAGCATGCTTGAACAAGTTTAAAAGAGAGGAAGATTATAAAGTTGGAATTTTTGATACTTTTGTTACCAGGAAAATGCTAAACAACTTTGATTTCATAGCTACTATAAGATATATTAGATTATCTCTAAAACTTATATTTAGAAGATAGATGTCTATCAGTATATACCCGCCTAAGAGTAAACCGTAGAATCTTCCCTGTGACCATTGCTGATTGCTATTGGGTCAGTAGCAACAGCAGTAAGTGTGGTCCCTCATATATGCTCTTGGCTCTAGGCTGAGTGCCCTACATGCATTTATTCACTTCATTGTCACAAAAAGGATGCTGAGGCTTGGGGAGAGATTAGGTACCTTACCTAAGGCATACAACTAGTATGTTACAGATCCATGTTTAATTCAGTTTACTTTTGGGGGGGAAGGTGTAGAGGTGTTGAGACAGGGTCTCATGAAGCTAAGGCTGACCTCACTCCTGAACCTCCTCCCTTCACCTCTCAAGTGTTAGAATGACAGGTCTGTGCCACTGTGTGCAGTTTTCTATTTACTTTTTTTTTGTAGGGTCGGGGTCAGTGAGGTAAGGTCTCGCTGTAACCCTGGCTGACCTGGAATTCACTCTGTAGTCTCAGGGTGATCTTAAACTCATGGCAATCCTTCTACCTCGGCCTCCCAAGTGCTGGGCTTAAAGAAAGGCGTGTGCCACCATGCCGGGCCTATGTACTTTTGATTGTAGCGCATACATTTCTGCCCTAATAGAGAACATGTTTTTTAAATTTTGGGTAGTGAAGACTAGGAATTTGAAAAGAGAATGTATTTTCCATTAGTATCATTGAGACTAAGACATGGGAATGTTTTCTGCAAAGCACAGTGACAAAAAACAAATTAAGAGCCAGATTTTCAAAGTACCTGTTTTGAGCCCTAACTCAGTTGTTGCCACTCTATAACTCTGTAAAGGTTTTCAGAACCCTTAAGCTTGAAAATGAAATAAAAATTTAAAAAATTAAAAAACATTAAAAGCTGGGCATGGTGGAACATGCCTTTCATCCCAGCACTTGGGAGGCAGAGGTAGGAGGATCGCTGTGAGTTCAAGGCTAGTCTGGAGCTTCAGTAAGCTAAAAGGAGACTCTACCTTACAAAAACAAAAGCATTAAAACTGAAGTAAGCCGGGTGTGGTGGCGCATGCCTTTAATTCCAGCACTTGGGAGGCAGAGGTAGGAGAATCGCTGTGAGTTCGAGGCCACCCTGAGACTACATAGTGAATTCCAGGTCAGCCTGGTCCAGAGTGAGACCTTACCTCGAAAAACCAAACAAAAACAAAAAACAAAAAAAGAAAACCCCAAAAAACTGAAGTATCATAAAGTACAGTATCTGTTCATCTTTTACAGAGTTGGTAAAATTTCATCATGGTAGTAAACACATGTCTCTATAACTCTGTCTAAAATTTTCTCTACAGATCATAAGGAATATATATATATATAAGTCAGATGGTGGAGCACCCCAGAACTTATGAGGCAGAGACAGAAGGATCTGAAGTTCTAGGTCGTCTTTGACTACTTAGTGAATTTGTGGTCAGCCTGGGCTACATGAGGCTAGCTCAAATAAGCACACATACACGCACACAGATTTTTTTTTTTCACACAAGGATATTTTTGTGCTATATTTGTTTTTTAATCCTAGGATCCTTTTTTGTTGTTTTTTAGTGGCTGTTTGTTCACTTTAGCCCAGGCTGGCCTGGACCTTTGGTAATTCTCCTGTTCTCAGCTTCCTCAGTGCTGAGATTATAGGCATGTACAGGTGTGAGCAAAAGAGTTTACATTCTTTTTTTTTTTTTTTTCAGCCCAAGGCCTTGTACATGTTAAACAAATAATCTTCTACTGAGCTATCTTTCAGGGTTTTTTTGTTGTTGTTGTTATTGTTTGTTTGTTTTCAACGTAGGGTTTCACTTTAGCTCAGGATGACCTAGAATTCATTATGTAGTCTCAGGGTGGCCTCGAACTCATGGTGTTCCTCCTACCTCTGCCTCCCGAGTGCTGGGATCAAAGGCATGGGCCACCACCCCTGGCTTTTTTTTTGTTTTTGACAAGGTCTTTTTATGTAATGTACACCAGGCCAGTCTGGGGCTTAAAGTCCTCCTACTATGACAAGATTATTTTTTTCTAATGTTAGCTATCAGCTGTGTAAACTAATTGTTATATCCTGTATATTAATCATAGATGATTTTTTTTCTTAATATAGACTCAGCCCTAGAAATTGTGCTTTTTTGGAAAAGAAAGAATTACATGAAGTTCATCCTTGGTTTGAATTTTTAGTTCAATGTCGACAAGTTTCCAGTAACTTAACAGGTATGGATGTGCTGTGTTTAGTCGAACCCTTTCTTTAGATGAGTCTGTTGAGTGATGCTGAACTTGTGAACTCTTTTTTTTTTTTTTTTTTAGTTTTTCGAGGTAGGGTCTCACTCTAGCCCAGGCTGACCTGGAATTCACTATGGAGTCTCAGGGTGGCCTCGAACTCACGGCAATCCTCCTACCTCTGCCTCCCGAGTGCTGGGATTAAAGGCATGCGCCACCACGCCCGGCTACTTGTGAACTCTTTACATAAATCATTTGGGATAGTTGACTATCTGACTGTAATCCAGGTTCACACTTTACTTATGAAACAGAAAAGCAAAAATATTGGCCTCTTCTCTGACAAGAAAAGTCAGAGTTAGAGCTGAGATGCCATAGTTCAATGCCCTTCTCCTGCTTCTGCTTCCTGTTTCTGTCATTCTATCAGTCCATCTTAGGGGAGTTTCTGCTCCCACATAGATGGATACCCTTTTCTACAAGGTTTGTCTATAAGGTGCCTACTTTATATATTTACAGGGCTAGAGATTTAACCCAGGGCCTCTCACACGCTAAGCACATGTTCTATCACTGGGCTGCAAATGGAAAGAAAAGAAATTCATTTTTGGATGGGATTGATGTATGGGAAATAGAGTTTGCTCCAGTTAAAGATAGAAAAAAAAAACCTTGTTACTTCGAAGGTATGCAGGTAGTATTACCCCAGAATTCTGGGAAAACATAGGCTGAGTAATTACCCAGGCTGAGGAATGCAGCAGCCAATCTCTTTTTGTGTTTCTTTCTTTCATTCTTTTTAATTTTCTGTTTTATTTGTATTTTGGTTTTTTAAATAGTTTATCTATTTATTTGACAGAGAGAAAGACAGAGGGAGGGAGGGGGAGAGAGAGAGAGAGAATGGTTGTGCCAGGGCCTCTAGCCACTGCAAATGAACTCCAGATGCATGTACCATCTTGTACATTTGTCTACCATGGGTCCTGGGGAATCGAACCTGGGTCCTTTGGTTTTGCAGGCAAACGCCTTAACCGCTAAGCCATCTCTCCAGCCCTATATTTTGTTCTTTTGAGATGGGTCTCATGAAGCCTAGATGACTTAGAACTTCCTTTATAGTGGAGGGTGATCTTGAACCTCTGGTCCACCTGCCTCCACATCACAAGTAGTGGGATTGTAGGCATGTACCACTACTTCCAGCTTAGTTTATTTTATTTAATTAGCAATACAGAAACCCATAGACAACTGTCAGCAAGTTAACAACTCCATAGGTGGATAGCCTAGGTATATGTGACGATAACCACTTATAGGTAACCATTGGTAATATGCTCATCATTTTATTCTAATTATTTTCCTTGTACTTTCTTTTCATACCTAGTCTACATTGCACTTTATTCATCCAGCAAGTATTTGTTGAGCCCCTACTTTGTGACAAACTATTGTTAAGTGCTCGGGATATAAGAAGAGCCATCCATGTGTTTTTAATTTTTTTAAAGATCTATTTTTATTTATTTGTTGTTATTATTATTATTTTGTTTTTTGAGGTAGGATCTCACTCTAGCTCAGTTGGACCTGGAAATCACTATGTAGTCTCAGAGTGGCCTTGAACTCACGGCGAACATCCTACCTCTGCCTCTCAAGTGCTGGCATTAAAGGTGTACGCCACCACATCCAGTTTTATTTATTTTATTAGACACACACATACACACACACACACACACACACACAGAGAGAGAGAGAGAGAGAATATGGGCACGCCAGGGCCTGTAGCCACTTCAGATGAACTCCAGATGCATGCATCTCCATGTTCATCTGGCTTATGTGGGGCCTAGAGAATTGAACCTGGGTCCTTAGGCTTCATAGGTAAGTACCTTAACTGATAAGCCATCTCTCCAGCCCTTTTTAAAACTTTTTTTTTATTGACAACTTCCATAATTATAGACAATAAACTGATTATTCTTCCCCCCTACCCCATTTCCCCCTTCACAAATCCACTCTTCATCATGTCCCCTCCCTCTCTCAATTAGTTTCTCTCACTCTCTTTATTTTTATTTTTTTTGAGGCAAGCCCAACAGACTGGCCTTTTAAAAAAAATTTTTGTTGTTGTTGTTTATTTTTATTTGTTTATTTGAGAGCAACCGACAGAGAGAGAAAGAGGCAGAGAGAGAGGGAGAGAGAATGGGCACGCCAGGGCCTCCAGCCACTGCAAACGAACTCCAGATGCATGCACCCCCTTGTGCATCTGGCTAACGTGGGTTCTGGGGAATTGAGCCTCGAACCGTGGTTCTTAGGCTTCACAGGCAAGCACTTAACCGCTAAGCCATCTCTCCAGCCCAGCCTTTCTTTTTTTTTTTTTTTTTTTTTAAATGTGAGAAAGAGTGAGAGAATTGTCATGCCAGGGCCTTCAGCCACTGAAATCGAACTCCAGATGCATAAGCCCCTTTGTGCATACGTGTGACCTTGCTTGCTTGTGTCACTGTGTGCCTGGCTTACATGGAGAGTAGAATATGAGTCCTTAGGCTTTACAGGCAAGTGCCTTAACTGTTAAGCCATCTCTGTAGCCCAGTCTCTCTTTTATTTTGATGTCATCTTTTCCTCCTATTATGAGGGTCTCATGGAGGTAGTGCTAGACACTGTGAGGTTATAGATATCGAGGCCAATTTCTGTCTGAACAATTGCACTGTAAGCAGTCCTACCCTTCCTTTGGCTCTTACATTCTTTCTACCACCTCTTTCTGCAATGGACCCTGAGCCTTGGAATGTATGGTAGAAATATTCCAGTGGTGAATACTCCTCTGTCACATCTTCTCAGCACTATGGTGCCTTTTGGATCATCCCAGTGGTCACCACCATCTGAAAAGAGAAGCTTCTATAACCAAAAGTGAGAGTGGCACTAATATATGGGTATGAATGTTAAGAAAGGTGCTTACAGGGCAGTTTGGTGGCATAATATATGCATTTAGCTAGACAAGAGCAGGTGTTATACTCCTAGGGCTCATGACCTCTCCTCCCACAGGCTTTGATTAGGTTTTCAGTACCAGGCATATATTCCCTCCCGTGGAATGGGCCTTGTTTGTTTCCCGCATAATGAGTTTGCCACTATTGCATATGTGGTGTTTTTTAAATACTGCTTTTTATATAATAAGCATTTTCCTTGAGTCTGAGGAGACAGCTCAGTGGATAAAGTGCTTACTGTGCAACTCTGAGTGCCAGAGTTTGGATCACCAGACCTTTTTTTTTTTAATTTTTATTAACAACTTCCATGATTATAAAAAATATCCCATGATAATGTCCTCCCTCCTCCGACTTTCCCCTTTGAAACTCCATTCTCCATCATATCCCCTCCCTATCTCAATCAGTCTCTTTTATTTTGATGTCATGATCTTTTCCTCCTCTTATGATCGTCTTGTGTAGGTAGTGTCAGGCACTGTGAGGTCATGGATATCCAGGCCATTTTGTGTCTGGGGGAAGCACGTTGTAAGGAGTCCTACCCTTTCTTTGGCTCTTACATTCTTTCCGCCACCTCTTCCTTATTAGACCCTGAGCCTTGGAAGGTGTAATAGGGATATTACAATACTGAGCACTCCGGTCACTTCTTTCCAGCACTATGATACCTTCTGAGTTGTCCCAAGGTCACTGCCATCTGAAAAGAGAAGGTTCTCTACCAAAAGTGAGAGTAGCATTAATATAAGGGTATGAACATTAAGAGAAGTGCTTACTGGGCAGTTTGATAAGCATAGTGAATACATTTAGCCAGACAGCAACAGATGTTACACCCCTAGGGCTCATGACTACCCCTGTTTTAAGTTTTCAGTATCAGGGATGTATTCTCTCCCATGGAGCGGGCCCAGACCTTATTTTTTTAAAAAAATTAATTAACTATTTATTTATTTGCAAGTAGAGGGAGAGAAAGAGAGAAAATAGCTGCACCAGGGCTTCTAGCCACTGCACATGAACTCCAGATGCATGTGCCACCCTGGGCATCTGGCTTTACATGGGTACTAGGGAATTGAATCCAGGTTGTTAGTCTTTGCAGGCAAGTGACTTAACCACTGAGCTATCTCTCCAGCCCCTACTTGTATTTTGAAAAGCCAGCTGGAAGCTGTGGTAGGCTTTGTAAGCCCAGCATGCATGGTGAGAAGAAGAAAGAGGAGACTCTGCTAGAAGCTTGAGACAGGAGCCATGAACAAGAGATCCTGCCTCAAGTGAGATAGATGGTGAGGACTGACACCCAAAGTTGTTTTCTGAACCCCAGATGCACACAATGCTGCACATGCTCAGCAAACACAAGTGTACACTGAATTTTCCTGCATTTCTAGAGATTTAAATGTCAGTATAATTACCAGGCATCGAGTGGGTAGGCCCTTACTTAACTTACTGTTGTCTCTCTTTTCTTTCTTTTTTTTTTTTTGTGGGGGGTTCAAGGTAGGATCTCATTCTAGCCCAGGCTGACCTGGAATTCACTATGTACTCTCAGGATGGCCTTGAACTCACAGCAAGCCTCTTACCTCTACCTCACAAGTGCTGGGATTCAAAGCAAGCACTACCACACCTGGCTTCTCTTTTTTTTTTTTTTTTTTTTTTTTTGACATTGAACCTGTTTTTCATTTTTTTCCCATTGTTAGTAGTAGTTTTGAATATATATATATATTCAAATATATATATATATTGATTTTTTTAATATTAATTTTGATTTTATATTAATGTAGCTGGTTATTCTTTTTTATCCCCTCACCCTGGCTCCTGTTACTCTGGAGACCTTCATCAGTGGGGTTAGGGTAGTCACTGAAGGGTTATGAAAGTCCCAGTCAGTCTCTGTGGGGGAGTGGGGGACTGTGCCTCAGGATAGTCCTACCCACTCTGTGGCTCTTAGTTTTGAATATATTTTTTTTTCTTTATTTATTTGAGAGAGAAATAGGTGGGAGGCGGGGAGAGAATGGGTGTGGTAGGGCCTCCAGCCATTGCAAACAAACTCCAGATGCATGTGCCACCTTTTGCATCTGGCTTATGTGGGTCCTGGGGAATTGAACCTGGGTCTTTGGCTTTGTAGGCAAGTGCCTTAACCACTAAGCCATTTCTCCAGCCCCTTGAATATATTTTTACATAAAATGTTGGCTTTTGTTTCTAGTGAATAGGTCTCTGGTTATAAAATTACCGAGTCAAAGCTGTTCATGTTTTGAAGGTTCTTACAGACAGGCTAGATTGCTGTTCAGTGGGATTGTGCCATTTCATCCATAATTCCCAGGTTCTGTCCATCCTGACCAACTCTAATGCTCAATCATGCTGCTTTGATAGATGGTATGTGATATGTAGTTAAGCTTCCTCATTGCCAGTGAACTAGGGCATTTCTGTTTTCCTTATTTGTAAACAAGCCATTCCTTTTATCCTTTTATCTGTTAGCATCAGGACTTTTGGCCTTGTTTTATATGAGCTCTTTGTTGAGACATTACTTCTTAAGATTGTCATTTGTTGTAATTTTTTTCCTTAATTCATTATTACTGTTAAGTTTCTTTGTTCAAGATCTTTATTTTTATAAAGATAATTATTTTTTGTAATTTATGATGTCTTTTTATTGCTTTTAAACTTAGAGAGTCCTTGTTACTGTGGAATGAATTAAAAAATACTTTCTCAGTTTTACTTACCTCTTAATTTAGTATTTATCCCTTTAAAGGAGGAAAACATACTGTTTTATTTTCCAGATCCCAAACTTATCTTCCAAGCTAGCCTTGCAAATGCTCAGATTTTGATTCCTACCAATCAGGCCAGTGTAAGCAGTATGCTGCTGGAAGGGCATACCCTCCTGGCCCTTGCTACTACAATGTATGCTCCTGGGGGCGTCAGCCAGGTATGGACAGCACTGTTACCTATTGTGAGAAAATAAGATTGATTTTAAATTCAGCACAAATAATCGGGATTATCTAGGTCTCAGGTGATATCAAAATATAATTGCTTTCATATATTACATTAGATTAATGAATATAAAACAGGTGACTTGTGCCGGGTGTGGTGGCGCACGCCTTTAATCCCAGCACTCGGGAGGCAGAGGTAGGAGGATCACCGTGAGTTCAAGACCACCCTGAGACTACATACAGCCTGAGCTAGAGTGAGACCCTACCTCGAAAAAAAAAAAAAAAAAACAAACAGGTGACTTGTAAGAGTTTGTAGCCTCTGTTGAAATAGAATTAATGCACGAACAGGGATTCTTTTTTTTCCTTTAGTCTGATTTCCATAACTCCAGGTTTGTTTTCCAAGATAGAAGCAGGATATGATTGCTTCTGGGAGCAAGTGTATTTGGATTTCTGGCTTGGGAATTCTTACTTACTATTTTACCTTTACTAAAGGTAAAAAGCCAGGTGTAATGGCGCATGCCTTTAATCCCAGCACACAGGTGGTAGAGGTGGGAGGATCATGAATTTGAGGCTATCCCGAGACTACAGAGTGAGTTCCAGGTCAGAATGAGACCCTAACTTAAAAAAACAAAACAACAACAACAAAAGATTTTTTATGAAATGAAGCATAATTTTTAGATACTCATGTAAATTTTTTTAAATTTATTTATTTTAAGATATATTTTATTTATTTGAGAGAGATAAAGACAGAAAGAAGCAGATTTATAGAGAGAATAGGCATGCCAGGGCCTCCTGCCACTGCAAATGAATTCCAGAAGCATGTGCCACTTTATGCATCTGGCTTTACATGACTACTGGCGAATCTAACCCAGGCCATCAGGTTTTGCAAGCAAGCACTTTTAACTGCTGAGACAACTCTCCAGCCCAAAGAAATAGTCTTAAACTACCATCAGTAAGACAGTATTGAAGATGAGATGTTTAACAGCAACCTTTCCCTCAGAAGTTTACATGAGGAGCTGGAGACTGGCTGGAACTCCCTGTGTAGCATAGTTGTCCTTGAACTCTCAGTGATCTTCCTGTCTCAGCTTCCCAAGTGCTAGAATTACAAAACAGTCAGTTATAACAATTTTTAGATCTTTTGAAATATTTACTTTTAATGTTGAATTTAAGTATTATAAACATTATAATGCCATACATTTTTTCAAGCTATATGAAATTTAAGAACAACTAATCTAGTTCATCTTCCTAATTTGGAAATGAAGAAACCAAGACCTCATATCAAATATGTAATTTTATCAGTGCTATTTTCACTGTCATCTTCTAACTAGAGAAATCTTTACTATTTAAACACTGTGCATCTATCATTTATCTTTTTACTTAGGTTATTGAGAATGAAGAAAATGAGACTTGCTTGAAGAAAGTGGATCCCCAGCTATTGAAGATGGCCTTAACTCCTTACCCAAAGCTAAAAACTGCTCTTTTCCCACAGTGTGTTGCTCCTAGTGTTCTGCCACCTGATATTACACTCTACCACTTAATTCAGGTACTATATTTGGGGAGCCAGTTTTTCATGTATCAGTCAGGTTTTCTAGGAAGACATGAAACACTCTTATTTAATTTATTTTTGAGGAGAGAGATAGAAATATGGGCATACCATAATGAATTCCAGATACATGTGCCACCTTGTGTATCTGGCTTAATATGGGTACTGCGGTATTGAACCTGGGCTGTCAAGCTTCACAGCAAGGGCCCTTAGACATTGAGCCATCTTCCCAGCTCCACTCTATCATATTAAAAAATATTTTTTTTACTTATTTATTTTGAGAGAACGAGGAGGGAGGGGGATGAATGGGCATGCCAGGGCCTTCAGCCATTGCACAGGAACTCCAGAACATGTACCACCTTCTGCATCTGACTTATGTGGGTCTTGGGGAATTGAACCTGGGTCCTTTGACTTTGCAGGCAAGTGCCTTAACCACTAAGCAATCTCACCAGCCCTATTATCTCCTTTAAATAATGGACATTCAGCATAGGGAATTACTTGCATGTGGCAAAGTTGATCAGAGCTATGAACCTGTACTCAGAAAAGTTATATATAAGCTTATGATTTTTTGAAATATTTATTTATTTGATAGAGAGGGGAAGGGAGAGAGGGAGGAAAAAGCAGATAGAGAGAATGGGCATGCCAGGGCCTCTAGCCATTGCAAAGGAACTCCAGACACATGTGCCACCTTGTGCATCTGGTTTACGTGGGTACTGGGAAATCAAACCTGGGTCCTTGGGCTTCACAGGCAAGTGTCTTAACCACTAAGCCATCTCTCCAGTCCCAAGTTTATGATTTTGTTTGTATTTCAAAGAGATTAACAGGCTCCCTGGAGCTTATTCAGTACCACCACACCCAGTGACTAATTTATTTTTCAATCCCTAGACATTTTTTAAAATATTTTAATTTTTTTCTAAAATATTTTAATTTTGTTTGTTTACTTATTTGTTTTTGTGGCACGGTCTCACTTTAGTCCAAGCTGACCTGGAACTCACTCTGTAGTCCCAGGCTGGCCTTGAATTCATAGCAATCCTTCCACCTTTGCCTCCTGAGTGCTGGGATTAAAGGTATGCACCACCACGCCTGGCTGTTTTTATTATTTATTTGCAGAGAGAGCGAGAATATAGGCACACCAGGGCCTGTTGCCACTGTAAATGAACTCCAGATGCATGTACTACTTTGTGCATCTGGCTTTACATGGGTACTGGGGGAATTGAATGAAGGTTTTGCAAGCAAGCACCTTTAATTGCTGAGCCATCTCTCTAGCCCCATGAGTAATTTCTTTAGTCATGTTATTTACAAAAAAATATTCCTCCCTTCCTTTTAAAGTTGCTTTTTTTTAGTCATTCAGTCCTATCTTCATAATTTTTTCCTTATTACTCCCATCATCTGTTCATAGACTTTGTTAAATCATTGGCTTAACAAATTCCAAAAAGCCACTCTCCCTCTGCCAACCTTTTTCTGCCTAATTCGAATTTAGCCCACCATTTTGTTGTTGTTATTGTTGAATATCAAATTCATTCAGCCATTGCTCTTTTCTTTTTTTAATTTTTAAAAATACCTTATTTATTTATTTATTCGATAGAGAAAGAGGGAAAGGTAGGATGGGCTCATCAGGACCTCTAGCCACTGTAAACGAACTCCATACACGTGAGCCCCCTTGTGCATCTGGCTAACGTGGGTCCTGGAGAATCGAACTTGGGCCCTTTGGCTTTGCAGGCAAATGTCTTTACTGCTAAGCCATCCCTCCAGCCCAATTAGTATTTTTCTTTCCTTCCTTCCTTCCTTCCTTCCTTCCTTCCTTCCTTTCTTTCTTTCTTTCTTTCTTTCTTTCTTTCTTTCTTTCTTTCTTTCAGGTAGGGTTTCACTCTAGTCACTCACAGTGATCCTCCTACCTGTGTCTCCCAAGTGCTGGGATTAAAGGCGTGAGGCACCACGCCTGGCATGCCTGGCTTCTTTTGATCTTATCCTTTCTTCATCTATCATGTTTCTATCCTAGCCTTTTGTCCTCTGATCCCTAAAGCATTTTATAAAGGCTTATACTAGATGCTGTTTCTGCTGGAAGAGAATAGACTTTTGCAGGACAGTTTGTAAGGAACACGGTTATCATTTTTTTTATTAAGAGGAAGCAGGGCTGGAGAGATGGCTTTGCCATTAAGGCACATGCCTGCCAAGCTTAAGAACTCGGGTTTGATTCCTCAGTACCCACGTAAGCCAAATGCACAAGGTGGCACATGCACCTGGAGTTCATTTATGGTGGCTAGAGGCCCTGGCACGCCCAGTCTCTCCCTCCTTTTCTCACTCTCTCAAAATAAGTAAACAAAATATAAGCAAAGAAATCTGTCTCATGTTTTTTAGCTGTTTTTTTTTTTTTTGTAACGTTTTTATGAGAGAAAGAGAAGAGAATTGATGCACCAGGGCCTCT
The DNA here is from genome assembly GCA_036346955.1 of Dipus sagitta. Taxonomy (NCBI): domain Eukaryota; kingdom Metazoa; phylum Chordata; class Mammalia; order Rodentia; family Dipodidae; genus Dipus; species Dipus sagitta. The sequence continues at coordinate 85,417,603 of CM070779.1, read as the reverse complement.
AGCCACTGCAATCGAGCTCCAGATGCGTGTGCCACCTTGTGCACATGTGTGACCTTGCATGCTTGCATCACCTTGTACTTTGGGCTTATGTGGGATCTGGAGAGTCGAACATGGGTACTTAGGCTCCACAGGCAAGCACCTTAGCCGCTAAGCCATCTCTCCAGCCCTGTTTCTGGGTTGTGTTCATTATTCTGTTGCCTGGTCGTCTTTGAGCCAGAGTCTCCTCACTGATTCTGGAGCATGTAGGGCTCCAGTGAGTCTTGGGTCCCTGCTTCCCGGCAGGACTAGGTTGATAGGTGCATGTGGGCAGGTCCAGTTGTTTATGTGGGATTATACTGGAAGTGCACTTAACCATTGAGCCATATCTCCAGCCCTTTAAGCTGTTTCTGTCTCTCTCTCTTTCTCTCTCTCTCTCTCTCTGTGCATCTCTGTGTGTGTGATGTATGCACATGTCTGTACCCATACAGTGCCCCATGCATTCCCCTGCTTCAGAGTATGGTGGCTAGGGTGGAACATTGAGTGTCCCGCTCCATTGCTCTTCTAAACATTCACTCTTACATTTCACAGGGATAAGCTTAATTTTACTGTTTTGTTTGTTTGTTTGTTTTGTTGGCCTGGTATTCACTCTGTTTTCTCAGGGTGGCCTTGAACTCAAGGCCATCCTCCTACCTCTGCCTCCCAAGTGTTGGGATTAAAGGTGTGCGCCACCACGCCCGGCTTAATTTTACTTCTATAGTGGGGATCAAACTGAAGGCCTTACACATGTTAGGAAGGCACTCTAACAGAGTCATACCCCAGCCCAGGATAAATACTTACATTGCCCTGGAAAAGGGAAGCAAAGCATCCTGAAGGCCTTTAATATTATTTCACCTACTTAAAAAAATTATTTATTTTATTTATTTGAGGGAGAGCAGATAGAGAAAGAGAGAATGAGTATTCCAGGGCCTTCCGCCACTACAGATGAACTCCAGGTACATGCACCACCTTGTGCATCTGAGTCCTGAGAATCTAACCTAGGTCCTTTGGATTTGCAGGCAAGCGCCTTAACTGCTAAGCCATCCCTCCAGCCCTACCTTTTTTTTTTTTTTTTTTTTTTTAAGGAACAGTGAGTTTTTAAGTCTAATTGACTTTCTCTCTTTTTCAGTCTTTATCGCCTTTTGATCCTAGTAGATTATTTGGCTGGCAGTCTGCCAATACACTAGCAATAGGAGGTAAGTCATTATGGGAACTTCTTTAGCAGCATTTAGTTGGGTTGAGGGTATTGATCCAATCCCCAACCCCCTCAGTACTTAGTATCTTAAAAATAAAAGCACATTCTAGCTGGGCATGGTGGTGCACGCCTTTAATCCCAGCACTTGGGAGGCAGAGGTAGGAGGATCTCTGTGAGTTTGAGGCCAACCTGGGCTAGGAATGAGACCCTACATCGAAAAACCAAAAAATAAAAAAAAATTATAAGTTAAAAGTAAGTGTATTAGGTTACTAGTACTTTGCTAGGAAATGTAATACGTACCTATTTACTGGACCATCTTCCCAGACCCAGGACCAAGATTTCATTCAGTTTCTGAGGTACCTATCCTTATGTGAAATCAGGGCTACCTCTCTACATTGAAGTGAAACAAAACTGTTTAGGTAGATTCAAAGTGACATAAAGTATACAGTGGAACAAAATGATTATGGCAACTCATTTTTACCATTGAATAGCTCAGTATTTCATCAGCAATGCTGAAGTGCAGTTCAGAGGGTTAACACTGCTTTTCTTTTCCCCCAGATGCATCAAGTCAGCTCCCACATTTTTCCAGTCCTGACCTGGTGAATAATTATGCTGTAGTAGAACATTTGAATTTTGCTTATTATTTGCATCATGGACGCCCATCATTTGCCTTTGGCACTTTCCTGGTCCAGGAATTAATCAAGAGCAAGACTTCTAAGCAACTGTAAGGACTAAAAGCAAAATTTGTACTCTTAAAAAACAAAAACCAGGGTTGGAGAGATGGCTTAGCAGTTAAGCGCTTGCCTGTGAAGCCTAAGGACCCCGGTTCGAGGCTTGATTCCCCAGGACCCACGTTAGCCAGATGCACAAGGGGGTGCATGCATCTGGAGTTCGTTTGCAGTGGTTGGAGGCCCTGGCACGTCCATTCTCTCTCTCTCTCTCTCTCTGCCTCTTTGTCTGTCACTCTCAAGTAAATAAACAAAAATAACAATAAAAAATTAAAAAAAAAAAAGAGAGAGAGACTGGGGAAATGGCTCAACAGTTAATGGCTCTTGCTTGCAAAGCTTGACAGCCTGGGTTCAATTTCTAGTATTCATATAAAGCCAGATGCACAAAGTGGTACATGCAATTGGGGTTTGTTTGCAGCAACAGGAGGCCCTGGTACACCCATAATCTCTCTCTCTCTCTCAAATAAATACATAAATAATTTTTTTTAAAACAGAGTTCTAGGCTGGGTGTGGTGGCACATACCTTTAATCCCAGCACTCAGGAGGCAGAGATAAGAGGAGCACTGTGAGTTCGAGGCCAGTCTGAGACTACCTAGTGAATTCCAGGTCAGCCTAGGCTAGAGCAAGACCCTACCTTGAAAAACCAAACACAAAAGCCACAACAACAAAAAGAGTTCTGAAGCCAGGTGTCCTAGCTCAAGCCTATAATACTAGCGCTAGAGAGGCTGAGGTAGGAGAATTGTTATGAGTTCAAGCCAGCTGAGCCACTGAGTGAGTTCCAGGCTAGCCTGGGCTAGAATGAGACTCTGCCAGAAAAAAAATTGATGTTTTTTAATTAATTATTTATATTTTTATTTATTTTATTTGAGAGAGGGGGGAGATAGATAGATGATAGATAGAGAGAGAGAGAGAGGGACAGAGAATGGGTGTACCAGGGCCACTGCAAACGAACTCTAGATGTATGTATCACCTTGTGCATCTGGCTTACATGGGTACTGGAGAATTCAATCTGGGTCCTTAGGCTTCACAGGCAAGCACCTTGACCACTAAGCCATCTCTCTAGCCCTTATTATTATTATTTTTTTAATGTCTCACTCTAGCCCAGACTGACCTGGAATTTACTCTAGTCTCAGGCTGGTCATGAACTCACACCAATCCTTTTACCTCTGCCTCCTGAGTGCTGGGATGAAAGGCATGTGTGCCACCATGCCCAGCAAACCTTTTCAATTTTTTTTTGCTTGTGCGACTCATTGAGTATAATTGAGGTTGCCATACACAAGGCGAAAAAAAGACATGAAAGCAGAAAATAAACTAGTTGAGAAAAAAAGGGTGCTGTATGGAAGGAGTATAGGGATGCAGATTAAGAGAAGGTAACTGGGAGGGCTGGGGAGATGGTTCAGCAGTTAAAGGCTCTTGCTTAGAAAGCATTTCATCCTGTGTTCAGTTCCCCAGTACCCACATAAAGCTGGATGCTCAAAGCGGTACATGCACCTGGAGTTAGTTTGCAGTGGCTCTCTCTCTCTCCCCATTTGCAAATAAATAAAAATATTTAGAAAAAAAGAGAAGGTACTGTAAAGGGATTATGATCAAAATACATTACACAGAATATATTACACACATATATAAAAATTGTCACTGAACCTGGTTTAAAAACAAATTAGAAGGCAAAAGAAGCACATGTATATTTTACTGACATGTTTTAAGCAGTAGTGGAAACAAATACCCCATTACTGTGATTACATTTGGATTTGCTTACACTGTGCTTTTGGTCACATCGTAAATTTTGGTATTTATTGAACATGATATTTGTTAATGGGAAAAATAAAAATATATCTCAACAATATGTGCCAGGCAGTAGTGGTACACACCTTTAATCCCAGCACTCGGGAGGCAGAGGTAGGAGGATTGCCATGAGTTCAAGGCCACCCAGAAATTACATATGAATTTCAGGCCAGCCTGGGCTAGAGCGAGACTCTACCTCGAAAAACCAACCCCCCCCCCCCAAAAAAAAAACACCAAAAGCCAGGCGCAGTGGCACACACCTTTAATCCCAGCACTCGGGAAGCAGAGGCAGGAGGATCACCATGAGTTTGAGGCCCCCCTGAGATTACATAGTGAGTTCCAGGTCTGGGCTAGAGTGAAACCCTACCTCAAAAAATATATATCTGTGCATGCATGTGTGTGTGTTTGTACACACACATGTGTACCAGGGCCTCTTGCTGCTTGGCAAACACCACTTTTTGCATCTGGCTTTATGTGGGTGCTGGGGAATTGAACCGGGGCTAGTAGACTTTGCAAGTGCTTTTATCCACTGAGTCTTTCCCCAGCCACAAGCATTTCCTTCTATAATTCACTTTTGTATAGAATTTGGAGAATTGTGTAATTTTTAGTTTTTATAACTAAGTAAGGCTTTTTTTTTTTTTTTTTTTTTTTTTTCGAGGTGGAGTCTCACTCTAGCCCAGGCTGACCTGGAATTCACTATGAAGTCTCAGGGTGGCCTCGAACTCACGGCAATCCTCCTACCTCTGCCTCCCGCATGCTGGGATTAAAGCCGTGCACCACCACGCCCGGCTAAGTAATGCATTTTTATAGTATGAGTTAAATAGTTTAGAAAGATGAAAATGAAAGATGTCCAAGTCTCTCATCATAAACATGGTTAATAATGTCTTATACATGTTGCCAGAAACTTTTCTACACATATATAATGTATATTTGAATTATTGAAAATGTGCTTTAAGATGTCAGCCTTTTAAGTGGTATTTTCTGGGTAGTTTGTGTTCATCCTAATTGATCAGATCTCTGTGTCTTCTGTAGGAAGGTGGGAACGTAGTAATTTGGAGTGTGAGGAAGTGCTTCAGGAGAAGGTAAACCCTGGGAGATGGGGTTATAGTGCCAGGAGAAATGAAAGTATGCACAAAAAGAAGGGCAAGTTGCTGAAAGAGCCAGCACCTGGCTCTCCATCAATAACTGATAGAATTCTCTTTCCTTTTCCTGGTGAGAAACAGTATTCATGCACTGATGTGGTTTTGATGTCTTTCTTTTTCAGGATCCAGCAAGTTGGCAAGGAAGCCTATGTCTTGGGGCTCTCCTCCTTCCACACTCCTTCAGTCGCAGCCGCTTGTGTTTGTTTCTTAGAATTGCTTGGCCTCGACAGCCTTCAGCTCCGAGTGGACATGAGAGTGGCAAATATAATTTTGAGCTACAAGTATAGAAATGAAGATGTCCAGCACAGCTTTATCAGAGAATCTCTAGGTATCTGGCCTCTTCTTCATGGGGTTTATTTTGTTTAGAGAGGGAGGATAGATCTGAAGGATTGTATTGTGAGTAGTTGAGATGGAAACAATTGTTTTCCTATTTCTTCCTTTTTCTGCAGTGGTCTTTTATCTCACTTTCTTAGAAGTCACTTTACTTGGGTTTAAATGGCCCTGGGACCATTTTTCAAACAAAAATGCCCAAGTCCTAACTTTTCTTGCACATGAACGATTTTTTTTTGGGGGGGTGTGGGGTGGGGTGTGGGTGGGTGAGGTAAGGTATCTGGCCCAGGCTGACCTGGAATTCACTATGTAGCTTCAGGCAGCTCTCCTCCTACCTCTACCTCCAGAGTGCTGGGATTAAAGGCATGCACCACCATGCCTGGCTAACACACATACTTAAATTTTTAAATTTTATTTTATTTGAGATTCCATCTCACTGTGTTCTCTGTTGCTCAGGCTGACCTCTAGCTTCTGAGCTCAAGCAATCTGCCTCAGCCTCCTGAATTGCAGGGACTACAGGTGTGTGTCACTACTCCCCACTCATATTTTTTAGTTTATTTTTCTCATAGCTGAACAAGTGTCTAAACTGGCAGACGGTGACAAAGCAACCATAGAAGAATTGCTTGCTCTCTTGGAAGAAGCTACCTGGGATAGCATCCGGCAGCAGGACGTAAAGAGGTCTGTGAGTCGCATTCCAGCCTCTGTTCTGGTAAACTTGTGGTGGCCTGGTCCTTCTCCTAGTACCTTGATGTTTTCATCAAAACTCTAGATCTTCTCTTGTTCATCAGCATGTGCAGACACTGAGTAAATATGGATATGATTTTAAAATACATATATTTTAGGGCTGGAGGGATGGCTAAGCTCTTAAGGCGTTTGCCTGCAAAGCCAAAGGACCCAGGTTCAATTCCCCAGGGCCCACATTAGCCAGATATATAAGGGGGTGCATGCATCTGGAGTTCCTTTGCAATGGCTGGAGGCCCTGGTGCGCCTGTTCTCTCTCTCTCTCTCTCTGTGTGTGTGTGTGTCAAGTAAATAAATTAAAATAAAATATTATGTATATAATTTTTGAGAGAGAGAGAGAAAAAGGGAGAGAATGGGCACAGCATAGCCTTTAGCCACTAAAAAACAAACTCCAGGTACATGTTCCACCTTGAAAGCATCTGGCTTATGTGGGTTCTGGGCAATTGAACCTAGATCCTTAGGCTTTGCAGGCAAGCACCTTAACGACCAAGCCATCTGTCTGGCCAATGGATATGATTTTAATTGCATTTTTGCCAATTGTCATTTTCTGTTTTGAGATGGAATTACCAGGAGATGGGAAGGAGCTTTGTTTCCTCCCTATCTGAGAAGTCTTTCCATTGTTACATAGTAACAGAATTACAGAAGATGAAGCAAGGGTTTTACAAAATTTCATTTTCAGTATTGTCTTTAATTTTCTCTTCCTATCATCTGCATCATATGTCAACTGATACTGGAAGCCAAAGTGACTGTTTTCAAAAAGCCATCTTTTCTGGGCTGGAGAGCTGGCTTAGCAGTTAAGTCACTTTCCTGCAAAGCCAAAGTGCTGAGGTTCAATTCCCCAGGACCCATGTAAGCTGGATGCACAAGATGGCACATGCATCTGGAGTTTGTTAGCAGTAGCTGGAGCCCCTGGTGCATTCATTTCTCTCTTCCTCACTCACTCTTCTCTCTCTCAAATAAATGAATAAAAATAAAATAAATATTTTTTTAAAAGCCATCTTTTCTTTATGCCCTTGATGTCCTGCCTTAGGGATGTCCCTAAGAACACGCTATTCCTCCTGTCAACGATATCCTGCTTACAGCAGGGAATGTGCCCTCTCCCTAGTAAGGAGACCTCCGCCAGCACTCTTGAGCACTCTGAAGTGAACTACACAGGAGAATTAAGCAGCAGGAAGCTTCTTGTGTATCTTCTCAGGGCTCCTGAGGACGATACACTACTAACAGAATGGATACTTGGCAATTTGGGGAATGAATGAATGAATGATGTCAGTGCTAGGAAGTTTTATCAAAGCAGTTAAATAGCTGGTATGTGTTGAAAGGTTTTTTTTTAATTTAATTTTAGTTTAGTTTAGTTTTTTGAGGTAGAGTTTCATTCTAGTCCAGCCCGACCTGGATTCACTAGGTAGTCTCAGGGTGGCCTTGAACTCATAGCAGTTCTCCTACCTCTGCCTCCTGAGTGCTGGGATTAAAGGCATGTGCCACCACACCTGTCCCTTTAGTTTTATTTTTGCCATGATGGTTATCAAACCCAAGACCTCATGTGTTTTGCCACGGAGTGACACCTCCTAACCACTTTGAAAGGGTATTTTATTAATTTATTTTTTCGAGAGAATACACTGTGGTTAATTTATTTAAATTTAACTAACTTTCCAGTTTCAAACTAGAGCTATGTTTTAATAAATTATTTTTCTCTACTACTTCATTCCTAATTCTCATATAGGTTATCCAGTGAATCCAGCAGCAAGTGGGCATTAGTGGTACAGTTCTGCACACTCCACAATATGAAACTGAGCATTTCTTACCTTAGAGAATGTGCCAAAGCAAATGATTGGCTACAGTTCATTATTCACAGCCAGCGCTATGGATACCACCCAGAAGAGGTAAGCCATGAGTTTTTGAGAGATGTCGGAGGAACTCCTTTTCAAGAACACAGTGAACTATGTGCTGTAGACAATAGGCTTTTGTTTGGTAATGACATTTATTTTTCTTGAGTTCATTAGGTTGGCCTCAGGCAATGGACCAATTATTAGTATTGAAGAACAGAAACATTTTTATGACTCCAGATTTAAATATAGAACTTAACTAGAAAGAAACAGCCAGACATTGTGATTCAGGCATGTAATCTCAGTACTGGAGATGCTGAGGAGGCAGGATTGCAGGTTCAAGGCCAGCCTGGATTAAATAGATGTAATCACATCTTGTTATTTCAGATCACTTTGTAAAATTACATGGTCACTTCTGAAACAGTTTGGGGTGAGAAAGAATTAATTTTGCCTGTGTTTTTTTGTCACATACTTGAAAGTTTGAGTATATTTTAATCATCTACTATGCCTTTCAGGTGAAATCCCTTCTCCAGTACTTTAATCCAGTCCTTCAGAGCCATTTAAAGCTGGCTTTTGAGAACTTGCCATCATTGTCCAACTCTAGAGTGGACAGTGATCGAGTCAGTGAGTCCCCCTGGGAGCTCCAGAGGAACAAGGAAGAGATAGCTGATCTCTTTGAAATTCTCCACCAGTGCTCAGAAGAGCCAGATTCTTGGCGCTGGCTCCTGGCTGAGGCAGTGAAACAGCGGGCTCCTATTCTCAGCATCCTGGCCTCATGTCTCCAGGTGAGGGGCATGAGAAATCAAGGCCCAAGGGGCAATACAAAAAGTAGGAAGAGGGCTAGGGAGTTAGTTCAGCAGGTAAGAGCACTTGCTGCACAAGCATGAGGGTGTGAGTTCAATTCCCAGTACCCATGTCAAAAGCCGGGCGTGCCTATACATGCCTATAACCACCATTGCTGAGGGGAGCTGGGACAGGAAAGGGAGAGAGAAGATGGGCATGGTGGCATGCACCTGTAACCCCATCTACTTGGGTGGCTAAGGTAGGGCATACAGAGTTCCAGGCCAGCCTGAGTTATCTGTCTCAAAGGAGCAATAGATAGACAAATAGACAGACAGACAGATGGGAGGGAGGGTGGAAGGGAAGTCAGGGAAGGCTAATAGTCACAAGTGGGTAGTGAGAGGCCAGTGTTTCCAAGGTCACTATAACTTCCTGCCGCTTGGGCTCTAGACCATTAAGTGTACTTCCATGTTTCTTGACATTCCGTGAATGCAAGTGGCTAGCCTTGCTCCTAGTTGGCAGTCACAAGAGCACTCTGCTAGACACAACCATGGCTTCTTTAGCACCTTCTTTGGGAAGGGGGAATTTCTACACAATTTCTTAAAGCAGAATAGTGAAGGGCAGTGCCCCTCTGTTTGGCCTTTGACCTGCCACAAACTGCAGGACAGTTTATAATAGTCCCTTGTTCCTTCATAGCATTTGTGTCATATTTGGAAGCTTTTGAAGCCATTTTGACTAACTAGGCAAAGTGATTTGTTCTTAGTGGGAATGTCTTTCTTAGCGCTGGTACATATGTCTGGTAACCTATGCCCAGTTATTTTATTTTGAAACTATCACATGGCAGGATGCCAGTTCTGTTGCTTGTCTCTGTGTATGGATCGTCACTTCTACGGAGGAAAGTGTTTCAGCTGAAGCAATGGGACATATTCAGGTCTCTATAGAGAATCATACATGGGACCTTGAGGACCTTGCCACCATCTGGAGAAGTTTATTAACAAGACAGAAGAGCAGTACTCTCATCCGAGGTTTCCAACTTTTCTTTGAGGTACCGATACCCATTCTTTTCAGAGCTTGAAAGGGGTCACTTCAGCATAGCTCATTAGCTTTTTGGGGGGGTGGGGGTCAGTTTTTGGTTTTTTGTTTGTTTTTGGTTTTTCGAGGTAGGGTTTCACTCTAGCTCAGGCTGACCTGGAATTCACTCTGTAGTCTCAGGGTGCCCTTGAACTCGTGGTGATCCTCCTACTTCTGCCTTTCAAGTACTGGAATTAAAGGCGTGCGTCACCATGCCTGGCCAGTTTTTGGTTTTTCGAGGTAGGTCTCACTCTAGCCCAGACTGACCTGTAATTCACTATGTAGTTTCAGGCTGGACTGTATCTCACAAAGATCTTCCTACCTTTGCCTCTCAAGTGCTGGGATTAAAGGCGTGCACCACCACACCCAGTAGTTTTTTCTTATTAAAAGCCAACAACAGAAGCCGGGCGTGGTGGCACATGCCTTTAATCCCAGGAGGCAGAGATAGGAGGCTAGGCACCATGGGTTCAAGGCCACCCTGTGACTACATAGTGAACTCTCCAGGTCAGCCTGAGCTGGAGTGAGACCCTGTCTCGAAAAACAAAATAAAACAAACAAACAAGCCAACAACAGACAATAGTGGTGATAAAACTACCATCTCTGCATGTGGTGGTGACTGGGCCTTTAACTTATCCCCAGTGCTACTGTTTATTTAACAAAGTACTTCACATACATTAATGTAGTAACTTCTCATTATAATCCTATCTAAAAATAATATGTGAGGGTATTATGATGTGGCATTATCCTTATTTTGCCTACTGTTAAACCAATGCTCACAGAACTTAATCTACCAGGGACTTAAAGTGCTTTAATAAGTGGATGTATTACAGTTCAGATTCATACTGTCTAATCCAAAATTGGCCCAACATGTGGGTGATAGCACAGATAACCACAGAGGGCAATGGGTCATTGGAGCTCACTGTGCAGGAATGTATGCTAGAGCCGCACAGCACCTCCTAGCAGAGCATTTTCTACCATGTGCATTGATAAGGTATTGGTTATCAGGAAGATGGATTGTTGAGTCATTGTGCCAGCCTGAGTATCCTTTTGTCTAAAAGGAAAAGCAGGTGCCAAGTTTATTTCCCTTCTTTAAAAACACACACACACACACACACACACACGTATGACATTAATTCTACTGTAAAGCTGTGATTAATAGCATTTAATGTTCTTATTGGGCATTATTCACTGAGAAAATATCCAGTTCAAGATTTTCTAATTTCAAGCTCTTCCTCAAAGGATTCCCCATTACTATTGATGTTGGAGGTATATGAACTGTGTATGACCTTCAAGAATTATAAGAAAGCAAAAGTTAAACTTCTGGAGTTCCAGAAAAGCCTTGAAACAGTAAGTTGGAATTACAATGCTCATTCTCACAGATTTGAAGTTAAAATCATGGTTCTCATTCTCACTGACTGAAGTTGGTCAGCATGGCCTGCTGTGTGATGGGCCTTGGGATGGAGTCACAGCAGTAGATGAGTGCTTATGTGGCATGATTCAAACTAAATTACTCATGTCATCCCAAAGCATAGAAAGTAAGTGTCTTATCTTTAAATATCTAGCAACTCTAATTGCAGGCAAGATATGTTATCAGCCCTGGAAATAATTTTCTTCCCTCCTTTCTTTCCTTCCTTCCTTCCTTTTTTCTTTTTCTCTCCTCTCCTCTCCTCTCTTCTCCTTTTCTTTCTTTCTCCTTTGAGGTAGAGTCTCACTCATTTTGTAGTTCCAGGCTAGCCTTGAACTCAGCCTCCCAAGTGCTGGGATTTAAGGTATGGGCCACCATATCTGGCTTGGAAACAATTTTCTTAAAAATATAGCAAACAAGAGCTGGAGAGATGGCTTAGTGGTTAAGGCATTTGCCTGCAAAGCCAAAGGATCCTGGTTCAATTCTCCAGGACCCAAATAAGCCAGATGCACAAGGGGCGCATGCATCTGGAGTTTGTTTGCAGTGGCTGGAGGCTCTGGCATGCCCATTCTCTCTCTTCCTCTTTCTCTCTCTCAAGTAGACAAATAAATATTTAAAAAAAAAAAACAAGAAAACAAAAATGCAGCAAACATCTAGAATTTATATTTGTCAGAAAAAAAGGCATTGAAGAGCGTAGTCTTGGCATTTGAGTCTGAAAACATCTTTACTTAATCTTTTTAGGTATCAATTTCTAAGGGAGGGCTGGAAGCAGAGACAGTTTAATCCTTGGCTTTCAGGAATAGTAGAGGTTAAGGCCGTTTTTCTCAGATGAAGACAATTTATTGGAGCAGAAGCTATGTCTGATAATTTATTTTGAGGCATTAGAAACTTGAAATAGCAGAACTGAAACAATCACTTAAATTTGTTTGGAAAGAGAAAATACAGCTGGACAAGCAGTATTCTTTGCTTAATCCTGACAGAGATATCTCTAGCAATTAGTCGTATGTATATTAGAGGCACTTTGATTAACAAAAAGCCATTTTATGTTACCCATGATTGTTAAGATAGATGAATCTTAGGAAGAAAGCTAATTGTGTATGTCCAAATGGTACTAATATTATTTGTACATAACAGGTTCTAGTGCCACAATTTGGGATTAGCTCACTTGACTGGGAAGTTGAGGATGGGGGCCCTTTAACATGACTTTAAACACAGGGATTATTTCTAGACATGGAGAGTCCCTTTAGCTCTCTTCTTTTATAAAATTGAAGTGATGTGCTGGAGAGATGGCTTAGCAGTTAAGGTACTTGCCTGCAATGCCTAAGGACCCATGTTCGACTAGCCAGATCCCATGTAAACCAGAAGCAAGGGGATGCATGCACAAGGCTGCACATGCACACAAGGTGGTACATGTGTCTGGAGTTTGATTATAGTGGCTGGAGGCCCTGGTGCACTAATTCTCTCTCTCTCTCTCTCTCTCTCTCTCAATAAAAAGGCCAGTCTGTTGGGCTTGCCCCCCAAAATAACATAAAATAAAATATAATAAAATAAAATTGAAGTGATAGACCCAGTGATGGCCATTTGGCTGAATTAGCATGAACTAGGCAGAATATTAACTAATATAAAAGAAGATGTATATGTATGTATATATATTTCTTTTACAATATAAAAGAAAAATCAGCAACTAATGAATAAACTTTGATCTTAAGGTTCAGTTTCCCCAGTAGTTAAAAGTTACATAGCTAACTTGATTAAACCTAGTTTTATAACTGTTATCATGGGAAAACTAACATCATTGAACTGAAGTTTTAACCTTGACAGCATGAGGCATGTGACACAAATTTATATAATCTTTTTATTTTTATTTATTTATGAAAGATAGACAGAAAATGGGCACACCAGGGTCTTTAGCCCTGTGAACGAACTCCAGACACATGTGCCATCATGGATGACATAAAATTATAACCTGAATGACATTACATCTTAGAATATATTAAGATTACCTGTGTAGCCATCAAAACTTTTTAATATTAGAACTGTTCTAAAAAATTATTAAATATCTCATTGATTCAACCTAGCATTTAGTACAAAAATACCTGTTCTGTTCTTATAAAATCTTAGTTAGCTTAGCATAAGAACTTAAAGTTCTCTCTCTTATTATCTTTATACCACCAAGAATATCTTTAAAATAAATGTCTTTAAAATAGTAACCCAGATGGTTTGACTTACAATATTTACCCAGTATTTTTTTCTATAAATTCTCTGAAAAAACATTTTCAAAAGTCATATAAACAGCCGGGCGTGGTGGCGCATGCCTTTAATCCCAGCACTTGGGAGGCAGAGGTAGGAGGATCACCATGAGTTCGAGGCCACCCTGAGACTCCATGGTGAATTCCAGGTCAGCCTGGGCTAGAGTGAGACCCTACCTCGAAAAACCAAAAAAAAAAAAAAAAAAAAAGTCATATAAACAAAGCCCGGCATGGTGACGCACACCTTTAATTCCAGCACTTGGGAGGCAGAGGTAGGAGAATTGCAGTGAGTTTGAGGCCACCCTGAGACTACATAGTGAATTCCAGGTCAGCCTAAGCGAGAGTAAGACTACTTCAGAAAAAAAAAAAAAAAGTGCTTGCTTGTAAAGCCTGAAGGCCTGGGTTCAATTCCCCAGTATCCACATAAAGCCAGATGTACAAAGTGGCGCATGTATCTGGAGTTCATTTGTAGTGGCACTAGGCCCTGGTGTGCCCATTCTCATTCTCTGTCTCTCTACAAGCAATTAAATAAAGTAACATTATTAAAGAGGGTAACAGCTTTTTCTTGAGGTGAATTTAATACAAGGTCTAGCCAACCTGCCAAACAGTGTTTATCAAATTGTTTCATTTCCTTCACAACCAGCTCAAGCATTCATCAGTATTTTAATGGCCAGAGGCCTGTAGCAGGCTATGTGAATCAGCCCTCAGGGTAGCTGTACTCAAAACTCCTTTGAGCCTGCCTTTTGCCTCTCCCTGTCCCAAGGTTAAATGACCATGTATGTGAACATAGGCAAAAATCATAAATTACTCTTTCTCAAGAGGCCCCTTCTGGGGTCACCAAAATATTCCGTGGGATTAGAACTCCTGTGCCAGCAGCTCTTGAGTCTTGAGGTCTCAGAGAAGCTAAATGTGAGGTTTATTTTCAGTAGAGTTACGATAGAGAAAGCAAAGCAGGAAAGCACCCAAGCCAAAAGAAATTCTTCCCCTTCTCAGCCAGGCTGAGGGGAGACTGGGAAAATCCCTCTTGTATATGGGACAAGAGAAGAAGGGACTAAAAGGGGCCCCAGGTATAAAGAAGTACCAAGTGAAATATGTGTGTTTAATTTCACAACAATTCATAGGGTAATTGACTTGACAGTAATTGGGGAGAACTTAAGCAGGTAACATGGTTAGCATTGAGTCTTTCGGACTCTTGATTTTTGTATTCATAGCCCTCTGCTCAGTACTTTCCACAAAGTGACAAGCATGAAGCTGTCCTCTGAGCCTTTACTAGCTCCTTCCATTCGTGTGCATGCTAAGGCATTCCACTCTGTGGTAAGAGGGCACTTTTTTTTGTCTGTCTGTCTGTCTTTCTTTCTTTCTTTTTTTGTGGTATTTTACTTATTTATTTCAGAGAGAGGGAGGGGGGAGGGAGGGAGGGAGAGAATGGGCGTGCCAGGGCCTCTAGCCACTGCAGATGGAACTCCATGTACATGGGTCTTGGGGAATTGAACCTGGGTCCTTTGGCTTTGCAGGCAAGTGCCTTAACTGCTGAGCCATCCCTCCAGCCCCCTCCCCCCCACCTTTTTCTTTTTTTTTTGAGACAAGGTCTCATGTATCCCAAGTTGGCTTCAAACTTGTTATGTAATGGAGGCTGGCCTTGAACTTCTGAACCTCTGGCCTCCTGGGGATTATAGGTGTGTACCATCATGCCTGGTTTTATGTGGTGCTAGGAATTGAACCCATGGCCTCATGCATGCTAGGCAAGCACTCTACTAACTGAACTATATTCTAAGGCCAAGAGGTCACTTTTAAGGGTATCTTGGCTTTCTTGTTCCCAAATTTGGAAGTTCTGATTTTTTTCCCCCTATGAACCATTTTCTCAGAGTCTTGTTTTTCACAGCTTGGCACAGCAGCTACAAGAGGCCTCCCTATCATGCCAGCCACCTGGGTGGAGGATCAGGCATGCGTCCTGTGGAGACTTATGCTGCAGCAGTGCCGTACACAGTATGAGCTGGGGAAGCTTCTACAGCTCTTTCTTGGAATGGAACATCTCTTCTCTAGCGGTAAGACAATCCTTACCCTGAAGTTGCTGTTAAGAAATTCGCTTCCTTGGGCTGAGGAGATGGCTCAGTGGATAAGGCCGGGCGTGGTGGCACACACCTTTAATCCCAGCACTCGGGAGGCAGAGGTAGGAGGATTGCCGTGAGTTCAAGGCCACCCTGAGGATACAGAGTGAATTTCAGGTCAGCCTGAGCTAGAGTGAAGACCTACCTTGGAAAACAAACAAACAAAAAGAGTTCCCTGCTTAAGCTGGAGTACTTGAGTTTGATCCTTAGACCCCACATAAAAAAGCTAAGGGAGGGCTGGAGAGATGGCTTAGTGGTTAAGGCACTTGCCTGCAATGCTAAAAGGATCCAGGTTTGAGTCTCCAGGACCCACGTAAGCCAGATGCACAAGGGGGTGCATTCATCTGAAGTTTGTTTGCAGTGGCTAGAGGCCCTGGTGCACCCATTCTCTCTCTTTCTCTCCTCCCTCTCCTCCCTCTCCTCCCTCTCTCAAATAAATAAAAGTAAAAATTTTTAAAAAGCCAAAGGAGGGCTGGAGAGATGGCTTAGCTGTTAAGTGCTTGCCTGTGAAGCCTGAGGACCTCAGTTCAAGGCTTGATTCCCCAGGACCCACGTTAGCCAGATGCACGAGGGGGCGCATGCGTCTGGAGTTCATTTGCAGTGGCTAGAGGCCCTGGTGCGCCCATTCTCTTCCTCTCTCTTTCTCTTTGTCTGTTGCTCTCAAGTAAGTAAATAAAAATTAAAAATTAAAAAAAAAAAGCCAAGGGAATATCCAGCTGCCTGGCTAGAGAAGGTGTCACTGTGGGTGGGTTCTAGGCTCCAGCCCTAAGGTGTGGGGTGGATTTGGAATTCCAATCTAAAGATATGCAAAGTGCTTGTTCTTTGCCTGGGGTTCCTGAAGTGTGCTTGCTTTCTTGTTGGTGGTGGCTTTTCTCTCTGCTTGGATCTCTGAAAGGGAGGCAACTTCTTCTGCCATTATGGAACTTCCCCTGGATCTGTAAGCTTCAAATAAATTCCCTTCTTCCATAAAAAAAAAAAAGCCAAGAGAGACAGACAGGAGAATTTCCCAGCAGCTTGAGACAAGTGGATAAAGAAAAATAGTAAGACTGAGAGAAACCTTGCTTCAAACAAGATGGAATGGCCAGGACTGCCTCCATACGCATGCGCAGCATGGCACATGCACACCTGCACTCACACATATATACATGACCACACATAGGCATGAACACATGTACGCACCAATACAAGTTAGCTTCCTTATCCTGAAACTGTTTTCGGAGGGCATTCAGTATATTCAAGTGTATTCAAGATGACATTATATTTATAGCCCATAACTAAGTGTGAAGAGGCTATTTATAACTTCAAATTTGGGTTTAAACATTCAAAATACAGCACAACAGCATCTACCATAAATAATGCCACATCCCATATTTTGTTTTGTTTTTTCGAGGTAGGATTTTGCCCAGGCTGACCTGGAATTCACTGTGTAATGTCAAGCTGCCCTCGAACTCACAGCAATCCTCCTACCTCTGTCTCACAAATTCTAGGATTAAAGGCATGTGCCACCATGCCCAGCTTCATTCCACATTTTTTAAAAAACAAAATGCCATTCTGGAGAGAGAGAGTGAGAATACAGAAATATTCTTTAAAAATCTGTTTTAGGCTGGGCATGGTAGTGTATGCCTTTAATCCCAGCACTTGGGAGATAGAGGTAGGAGGATCGCTGTGAGTTTGAGGCCAGCATGTGACTACATAGTGAGTTCTAAGTCAATCTGGCTACAGTGAGACCCTACCATGAAAAACAAAAACAAGCCAACAACAACAACAACAACAAAAAGAAATCTGTTTTAGGGCTGGAGAAATGGCTCAGCAGCTAAAGGCACTTGCTTGTAAAGTCTCATGCCCTGGGTTTGATTCCCCAGGACCCATGTAAAGCCAGATGCACAAAGTGGCAGGTATATTTGGAGTTCGTTTTCAGTAGCAGGAGGCCCTGGCCCCCATACTCACATTCTCTCTGTGTGCTTCTTTCTCTGTCTCAAATAAATAAACACACAAACATTATTTTAACAGACCTGTTGTACTTTTATAGTCCTAGGACTTGGGAGGCTGTGCCAGGCATTCTTATGCCCAGGCTAGTCTGCACTACATACTTAGACCATGTGCCAAAACGAAACAAGAAAACCACTTGTGAATTTTTTCCTTCTTGTTTATTTGCATGTCTGTGGTGTGCATTCACATGTGTGTGCATATATGTGTGTGTGTGGAGGCCAGAGGTCAATATTGGGGGTTTTCTTAAACCACCCTCCTTGTTCTTTGAGTCAGGATCTCTTGAAGAAAGCTCACTTACTCTGCTATTCTAGCTAACCAGTGAGCTCCAGGGCTTCCCTCTGTCCACCTCCCCATCACTGGCATTATAGGCATGTGCCACCATGGCTGGCATTTTATATGAGTGCTGGGAATCAAAACTCAGGTCCTCTTCTTGTGTGGCATGTACTTACCCACTGAGCCACCTCCCCAGCCAGCAAAGAAACCCAACATGCTTGAACTTATGGTTATTGTACAGTGTTATCTCACTGTCTTCAGAAGTACCACTGCTCGGCAGGTAGCTTTGGAAATAGCCTTCATGAAATGCTTCATCTACACTTCCCTTGTAAGAGGTAGACTCATTGAAAGGGGGAACATACCCCTTACACAGAGTACTGGCAGAGAATTCTTGCTTTGTCTCTTTGTTTACTGTGTTGTAATTCAAACTCAGGGTCACATGAATGCTAGCTGAGCACCTCAGTATACTACTCTTCCAGCCCAGAGAATTCTTTTTATAAAAAAAAATATATTATTTATTTATTTGAGCAAAAGAGAGGGAAAGAGGCAGAGAGAGAGAGAGAGAGAAAGTGAGAATGGATGTGCCAAGGCCTCCAGCTGCTGCAAATGAACTTCAGAAGCATGTGCCACCTTGTGCGTCTGGCTTATGTGGGTACTTGGGTATCGAGCATGGGTCCTTAACCTTTGCAGACAAGTGCCTTAACCACTAAGCCATCTCTCTAGCCTAAGAGGGAATTCTTTCTTTTTCCTTCCTTCCTTCCTTCCTTCCTTCCTTCCTTCCTTCCTTTCTTTCTTTTGAGGTATGGTCTCTCTCTGGCCCAGGCTGACCTGGAATTCACTATGTAGTCTTGGGGGGGGGGCTGGGGAGGCTTGAACTCACGGCAATCCACCTACCTCTGCCTCCAGAGTGTTGGGATTAAAGGTGTGCACCACCATGCCTAGCTTCTGAGAGAGAATTCTTTTTCTTTTTTATTTATTTATTTATTTGAGAGAGAGAGAGAGAGAGAGAGAGAGAGAGAGAATGGGCATACCAGGGCCTCTAGCTGCTGCAAGCAAACTCCAGACGTATGCGCCACCTTGTATATCTGGCTTACATGGGTCCTGGGGAATAGAACCTGGGTCCTTTGGCTTTGCAGGCATGTGCCTTAACTGCTAAGTCAGTTCTTCAGCCCCAAGTGAGAATTAATGTTACTAGGTAATAGTTTCCAGGGACAGCAGTGAAAATGCAACTGGATCTCCCGTGTTAAGTAAATAACAGAAGGAGCAAATGTTGCTCTAATCTGAATACAGTTGCCACATTCAAGCCTGAGGTACTGGCCAGCTGTAATTTCAGTTGTCCTGCACGTTCTGTGTCTTGATCCATGTAGTGCCTGTACTGAATGAACACATGACCATGCCAGTTTGATCAAAGTATGAGTAGATCTCAGAGAGAGATGGGACTAGACTGAGTGAATGACTAAAATTTTCCTAAGGGTACACACTGCTGCTACATTGAAGGGCACCAAACCTGGCATGGTTACTCACACAAACAACCCCAACAATGAGAAGGCTGAAGCAGGAGATTTGTCCTGAGTCTGGGGCTAGCCTGGGCAACATAGTAAGACCATCTTAGAAAAAAAGAATCAGTTGGGTGTGGTGGTATATGCCTTTAATTCCAGTACTTGGGAGGCAGAGGTAGGAGGATCACCATGAGTGTGAGGCCACCCTGAGACTACATAGTGAATTCCAGGTCAGCCTGGGCTAGTGCGAGACCCTACCTTGAAAAAGCAAAACCAAAACAACAAGAACTCCCCCACCCCTATCCCCCCACAAAAAAAGTTGCTAAGCATGGTGGCACATGCCTTTAATCCCACACTTGGGAGGCAGAGGTAGGAGGATCGCTGGGTGTTCAAGGCCATTCTGAGATGACATAGTGAATTCTAGATTCTAGGTCAGCCTGGGCTGGAGTGACATCCTACCGCGGGGGGGGGGGGGGGGGGGAGGAGGGAGTGAAAATAACAAAGGCCACATGTATAGAATGAGTTTGTATGCTTGTTTCTAACAGTTCTTAGAACAGGTTGTCAAGTTCAACCAAACTTTACAATTAAGGATTTTACAGAGCCTTGTTAATTTTTTTTTTTTTTTTTCATCTTGGGCAAGTAAGGAGCAGGCTCTTAAGGACTCCACTATTCAATCAAAACAGAAAAATGTGTTTTTGCTGGACGTAGTGGTGCGCACCTGCAGTTCCAGCACTTGGGAGGTGGTGGCAGGAAGATAGGAAGATTAGGAGTTCATGGTTATCCTTGTCTTCAAAACTTCAAGGCCCATCTGAGTGATGTGAGATCTTGTTTTTTTTTGTTTTTTTTTTTTTAATATATTTTATTTGATACAGAGAAAGAGAGAGAGAAAGAGAAAATGGGCACACCAGAGCCTTCAATCACTGTAAATGAACAGATGTGCCTCCTTGTGCATCTGGCTTACATGAGTCCTGGAGAATCAAACCAGGATCCTTTGGCTTTGCAGGCAAATGCCTTAACCGCTAAGCCATCTCTCCAGCCTCGAGACCTTGTTTTTTAAAGTTTTATTTTTATTTATTTATGTATTTGCAAGGAGAGAGAGAATGAGAAAAAGAGGGAGTGGACACACCAGGGCTTCCTGCCACTGCAAACAAACTCCAGATGCATGTGCTACTTTGAGCATCTGGCTTTGTGTGGGTACTGGGGAATTGAACTTGGGCTGTCAAGCTTTGGAAGCAAGCATCTTTAACTGCTAAGCCAGAATCTCTCAAGCACTATTTTTTAGAACATAAAAAAAGACAAAGTAATTATGTGTTTTGTGTCTCCTTTATTCATGATAAGTATGTTACACATACATTTCCTCCACTGATACTCTGTTGCTCTTGAGATGACATAGCAGTGTTTCATTGTTTAACTATTTATATGCCCTTCTCTTTGGCACAGGTCCAGATGTGAAAAAGCTTTGTGTCCTTAGCCAAATTTTGAAGGATACATCTATAACCATCAATCATGCAATCATTACCAGCTATAGCATCGAGAATTTTCAGAATGAATGTAGATGCATTTTGGAAAGACTGAAGACAGACGGACAGTTCATTTTGGCCAGGAGAGTAGCAGAGTTAGCGGAGTTACCTGTGGACAGCTTGGTTATTGAAGAGGTATCATTAATCTTTTAAGTTACTGAAGCTGTTGTTTTTTTATTTTTTTGTTTATTTTTATTTATTTATTTGAAAGCGACAGACAGAGAGAGACAGGGGCAGATAGAGAGGGAGAGAGAGAGAGAGAGAGAATGGGTACGCCAGGGCCTCCAGCCACTGCAAACAAACTCCAGATGCGTGCGCCCCCTTGTGCATCTGGCTAACGTGGGTCCTGGGGAATCGAGCCTTGAACCAGGGTCTTTAGGCTTCACAGGCAAGCGCTTAACCGCTAAGCCATCTCTCCAGCCCTGAAGCTGTTAGTTTTTTAAATGAATATTGAACAGACAACCAAGTGAGATATAACTTATAGACAAGACTTTACCTTTGACACATATAGTTTTAAAATATTTTATTTACTTGCAAGGAGAGAGAGAAGAGACAGAGAATGGGTACATAAGGGCCTCCAAACACTGCAGATGAACTCCAGATGCACATGCCACTTTGTGTATGTGGCACTATGAGGATACTGGAGAGTCAAACCCGGCCGTTAGGGTTTGCAGACAAGTGCCTTAAAATAAATTGGAGGACTATTCTGACTCCGTTCGTTAGAGAGGTGCTGAAATGGGTTTCAGGTGAAAACACCTTTATTAAAACCAGTCAGCAGTAGTGGGAGAAGCTGAGATTAAATTGGTCAACAGCAAAGTTGTCAGGACAAAGCAAGTTCCTTACTTGTGTAGACTTTTAAAGGGAGGAGTCCTTAACTAGAGATAAGGACTTGCTACCAAGTGGGCACCACTTGCACTGCTGTATGCTAAGGGCTAGGAAAACACTAGAAATAATTGACCGTCAGGTTGCCGTGTTTCTGCCTCTACCTGCAGCAGTCTGTGTTCTAATGGTCACAGCAGGAGCTTGTAAGGCTCTGTCCCTGACACTGCAGAGCAGCATGGCGATTCTGCAGCAGCATCTGCTCTCTTAATAGGGATAAGCTTAGCGTGTCCATTATTGAAGATATGCTTTAATGTAAGCACAGCCTGCAGAATGCACTATCACTATTTTCCTTCGAGTCAAATTAAATAGAAGCTGGCTTTCTCTTGAACCTCATTCAATTAGATAAATTAAAAATTATTTTTCATACTTTAACTTTCTAGGGTCATCTCATGTTTCTTATGTTCTCAAGTCCCATGTTCTCTCATATGATTTGGTTTTAGTAACTATGATACATAATTATGATGCTTCCTTATCCAAAAATGGCTGAATTTGATTTGTTAATTTTCATAGATAATCCAGGAAATGCAGACTTTAAAACACCTTGAACATTGGTCTCTAAAACAAGCAAGAATTGACTTCTGGAAAAAATGCCATGAGAATTTTAAGAAAAACTCCATTTCAAACAGAGCAGCTTCTTCCTTTTTTTCTACCCAGGCCCTTGTGGCCTGTGACCACCCAGCTGGACAAAGCAACGTTGAGGAGTGCCATCTGCTGCTCACCTTGGCAGGGCACTGGCTTGCCCAGGAGGACCCAGTGCCCTTGGACAAACTGGAGGAGCTAGAGAAACAGATCTGGATCTGTCGTATCAGCCAGCAAACTCTCAGAGGGAATCGAGAGCAAATAGAGACCAGACTATCTCGACAGATTTCAACTAGTGGTGAACTTTCCTTTGATAGCTTAGCCAGTGAGTTTTCTTCCTCCAGGTTGACTGCTCTGAACACCTCAAAATATTTAGAACTTAATGGCCTTCCATCCAAAGAGACATGTGAGAAGAGATTGGATTGGAAAGATCAGGAATCTTTGAACTTCCTGATTGGGCACCTACTGGATGATGGTTGTGTGCATGAAGCAAGTAGAGTATGCCAGTATTTCCATTTCTATAATCAAGATGTGGCCTTGGTGCTGCACTGCAGAGCCCTAGCCTTGGGAGAGGCGAGTGTGGATGACCTGCGCCCAGAGATCTGTGCTGTCCTTCAAAGCTCTGAGCTGCCTGAGGAAGAGGAGAACCCTGACACTGCTCTACGGAAAGTCCACAGCAGTAAGTGAAGGAAGTCACACTGCCCTCACTCTGCCCTCTTTGCCACTCGGTGCCAAAAAAGGAAAGATCCCTTGTGACATAATAGTTACACTCAGGTAAAGGGCCACATAAGCTATCAAAAGGTAGTCAACGAAGTAACAAACATCTATCTCTTCACCTGAATAAGAGAGATCCCATCTGGCTTGTAGCTAGTTCACTGACCGTTAGTGTACATCTGTAGTATACAGAAATAAGGTAGGCTTTCATGTTAATCTTGTATCATATAGCCTTGTTAAACTTGCTTTTTTCTAATAATTTGACTATAGATTCCTTGGTTTGATCTGTGATTTACTCATATACTCAGAACTTTTTCTTCCTCCATTCCCAGAATACCCTGCTTATTTCATTTACTTTCTGTCTGAAGCATTTCCTTCAGAAATTCTTCAAGAGCTGCCTTGCTAGCAACAGGTTATTAGTTTTTGTTCTTGTTGTTGTTTTGTTTTGATGTAGGGTCTCACTCTAGCCTAGGCTGACCTAGAACTCACTCTGTAGTAGTCCCAGGCTGGCCTCAAACTCAAGGTGATCCTCCTTCCTCTGCCTCCTGAGTGCTGGGATTAAAGGCGTGTACTACCATGCCTGGCTAGTTTTAGTTTTTTTTGTTGTTGATTTTTTTCTGTCGTTTCTTCCTTACCTGGGAATGTTTCTATTTTACCTACGTTTTTAGGTTTTTAAAATTTTTTCTTTCTGACAACTTCCATAACTGTAGACAGTAACCCATGGTAACTCCCTCCCTCTCTCCACTTTCCCCTTTGAAACTCCACTCTTCATCATATCCCTTCCCCCTCTCAATCTCTCTTTTATTTTCATGTCATTATCTTTTCCTCTTATTATGATGGTCTTGTGTAGGTAGTGTCAGGCAGTGTGAGGTCATGGATATCCAGACCATTTTGTGTCTGGAGGAGCACGTTGTAAGCAGTCCTACCCTTCCTTTGGCTCTTAAATTCTTTCTACTACCTCTTCCATAATGGACCCTGAGTCTTGGAAGGTGTGATTGAGATATTTCTGTGCTGAGCATTCCTCTGTCACTTCTTCTTAGCACATTGATGCCTTCTGAGTCATCCTAAAGTCACTGCCATCTGAAAAGAGAAGGTTCTCTACCAAAAGTGAGAGTACCATTAATATATTAGTATGCATATTAAGAGAAGTGCTTACCGTGCAGTTTGGTGAACATAGTATATACATTTAGCCAGACAGTAGCAGACGTTACACCCCTAGGGCTCATGTCTACCCCTGTTGTAGGTTTTCAGTATCAGGGATGCATTCCCTCCCATGGAGTGGGTCTCCAGTCCAATTAGAGAGCAGTTGGTTCCCTCCATAACAGACATGCCATTATTGCACTTGTTTGCTCATTTATCCTTGCTGGCTAAATTTAAGGCTAGCAGTGTCCATTGTTGAGTATCTCCACTGATGATTTCTCTTTCTTCTATTGAACTGAATGCAGTATAGCTTCCTCCAGCTTTCTGTCAGCTGGTCTACATAGAAGAGGTTTCCAGCTCAGCTCCAGTAAGATTCCTCAGTCAACTTGCAGCCTAAGTATGTGGAGTCTTCAGCAGTAGTCTTACCATCTATTCTTCTTCTCTTTTTTAAAATAAAATTTAAAAAAAATTATTTTTTTTCTTAATTTTTATTAACATTTTCCATGATTATAAAAATTATCCCATGGTGCTACCCTCCCTCCCCCCACTTTCCCCTTTGAAATTCCATTCTCCATCATATCCCCTTCCCATCTCAATCAGTCTCTCTTTCATTTTGATATCATGATCCTTTCCTCCTCTTATGATGGTCTTGTGTAGGTAGTGTCAGGCACTATGAGGTCATGGATATCCAGGCCATTTTATGTCTGGAGGGAGGACGTTGTAAGGAGTCCTACCCTTCCTTTGGCTCTTACATTCTTTCCGCCACCTCTTCCGCATTAGACCTTGAGCCTTGGAAGGTGTGATCGAGATGTTACTCAGTACTCCAGTCACTTCTTTCCAGCACTATGATATCTTCTGAGTCGTCCCAAGGTCACTGCCATCTGAAAAGAGAAGATTCTCTTCCAAAAGTGAGAGTAGCGTTAATATAAGGGTATAAATATTAAGAGAAGTGCTTACTGGACAGTTTGATAAGCATAGTATATACATTTTTCCAGCCATCAGCAGATGTTACACCCCTAGGGCTCATGACTACCCGTTTTAAGTTTTCAGTATCAGGGATGTATTCCCCTCCCCCCCCATGGAGTGGGCCTCCAGTCCAATTGGAGGGCAGTTGGTTTCCACCATGACAGACGTGCTACTGTTGCACCCGTTGGCTCATTTGGCTTGGCTGGCCAATTATAAGGCTTGCAGTGTCCACTGTTGAGTATCTTCACTGGTGATATCTCTCTCCCATTGAACTAAATGTAGAATGGCTTCTTCTAGCTTTCTCTCAGCTGGTCTACATGGAGGAGGTTATCACCTCAGTTCCAGCAGAATTTCTCAGTGGCCTTGCCACCCAAGTATTTGGAGTCTTCAGCAATATTACCACCTATTCTTGATGGGAAAACAAAAGCCTCAGCAATGGCCTGTAATGATTTGGGGGTGTCAGTGACCTCCCTGGCCAACAACTTACTGGGAGATATCCCATCCCTGGCACTGAGAATTTTCTGATAACAATCTATGGCTTTTGGGTATCCCATTGTCCAAAAAAGTTGGTTTCCATATGATGTCTTTATATCCTCTTAGCTTTTAATTACCCCTCCCTCCACCTTTCCTTTACTCAATCTCTTCCCTTGACCTCATTTCATCCCTATTAATCTGTTCTTCTACCTACATATATGCAATGCCATTCTGTTAAGTCCCCCTCCCTCCCTTTCTATTCCCTTTATATCCCCTTTCTAGCTTACTGTCCTCTGCTACTGAGTTTTCTTCCTACTCACATAGAAGTCCAGTCATTGTAACTAGGATCCACATATGCGACAGAACATGTGATGTTTGGCTTTCTAGGCCTGGGTTACCTCACTAAGTATTATACTTTCTAGATCCATCCATTTTCCTGAAATTTTCATAATTTCATTTGTCTTTACCGCTAAGTAGCACTGCATTGTGTAAATGTGCCACATCTTCATTATCTACTCATCAGTTGAGGGACATCTAGGCTGGTTCCATTTCCTAGCCATGATGAATAGAGTGGCAGTAAACATGGTTGAGCAACTATGTCTAAGGTAGTGAGATGAATCATTAGGATATATGGCTAGGAGTGGTATAGCTGGATCATAAGGTAAAAATATTTTTAGCTGTCTCAAGAATCTCCACACTGATTTTCACAATGGCTAGATCAGATTTCATTCCCACCAACAATATAGAAGGTTTCTTCTTTTTCCTTATCCTTGCCAGCATATACGGTCATTTGTTTTCATGATGGTAGCCAATCTGACAGTAGTGAGATGGAATCTCAATGTAGTTTTAATCTGCATTTCCCTGATGTCTAGGGATATAGAACATTTTTTAGATGTTTATATGTCATCTGTATTTCTTCTTCTGAGAACTCTATTTAGTTCCATAGCCCATTTTTTTTAAAAAATATATTTTATTTATTAGAGAGAGAGAGAGGGAGAGAATGGGCACCCCAGGGCCTCCAGCCACTGCAAATGAACTCTAGATGTATGCGTCCCCTTGTGCATCTGGCTTATGTGGGTCCTAGAGAATTAAACGGGGATCCTTTGGCTTTGCAGGCAAATGCTTTAATCACTAAGCCATCTCTCCAGCCCCCATTTTTTAGTTGGGTTCTTTGATTTCTTATTATTTAGTTTTTTGAGTTCTTTGTATGTCCTAGATATTAATCCTCTGTCAGATGTATAGCTGGCAGATTTTCTCCCATTCTGTAGGTTGCCTCTTTGCTCAATTCACAGTGTCCTTTGCAGTACAAAATCTTTGTAATTTCATGAGGTCTCAGCAGTTGATCTGTGGTTTTATTTCTTAAGCAATTGGGGTTATATTCAGAAAGTCTTTGCCAAGACCAATATGTTGAAAAGTTTCCCCTACTTTTTACTCTAGCAGTTTCAGAGGTTCAGGTCTGTTATTAAGGTCTTTGATTCATTTGGACTTAGTTCTTGTGCATGGGGAGAGATAAGGATCTATTTTCATCCTTCTACAGATACATATCCAGTTTTCCCAGCACCATTTGCTGAAGAGGTTGTTTTTCCTCCAATGAATATTTTTGACATTTTTGTTGAAGATCAGGTGTCTGTAGCTGCCTGGACTTACATTTGGGTCTGTTATTCTGTTCCATTGATCTACATACCTGTTTTAGTGCCAGTACCATGCTGTTTTTGTTACTTTGGCTCTGTAGTATAGGTTGAAATCAGGTATGGTGATACCACCAGCCTTATTTTTGTTGCTCAAAATTGTTTTGGATATTTGAGGTTTTTTTGTGCTTCCAAATGAATTTTTAGATTGTTTTTTCTATTTCTGTGAAGAATGCCATTGGAATTTTGATGGGGAATGCATTAAATGTGTAGATTGCTTTTGGTAAGATTGACATTTTCACAATATGGATTCTTCCAATCCAAGAACAAGGGATGTCTTTCCATTTCTGAGCGTCTTCTGCAATTTCTCACTTGAGTGTTTTAAAGTTTTCATTGTAGAGATCCTTCACTTACTTGGTTAGGTTTATTCCAAGCTACTTTTTAAAAAAAGATTTTTTTCTTTTCTTTCTTTATTTGAGGGTGACAGACAAAGAAGCAGAGAGAGAGAATGTGCACATCAGGGCCTCTAGCCACTGCAAATGAACTCCAGATCCATGTGCCACCTTGTGCACCTGGCTTACGTTGGTACTGGGAAATCAAGCCTTGAACCGGGGTCCTTAGGCTTCACAGGCAAGCACTTAACTACTAAGCCATCTCTCCAGCCCTCCCCCCCTTTTTGATGCAATTGTGAATGGTAGTGATTCTCTGATTTCATCCTCTGTGTTGTTGTTAGCATATAGAAAGGCTACTGATTTCTATGTGCTTATTTTGTATCCTGATACATGGCTATAAGTGTTTATCAGCTCTAACAGTTTGCTGGTAGCGTCTTTAGGGTCCTTTATGTATAGAACCATATCATCTGCTAATAATGATAACTTGATCTCTTCCTTTCCAATTTGTATCCCTTTAAATTTTTTTTTTTAATTTAATTTAGAGTGACAGAGAAAGAGGCAGATAGAGAAAGAGAGAGAATGGGCACGCCAGGGCTTCCAGCCACTGCAAACGAGCTCCAGATGCATGTGCCCCTTGTGTATCTGGCTAACGTGGGTCCTGGGGAATCGAGCCTCAAACAGGGGTCCTTAGGCTTCACAGGCAAACACTTAACCACTAAGCCATCTCTCCAGCCCTCCAATTTGTATCCTTTTTATTTGTGTCTCTTATCTTACTGCTATGGCTAAGACTTTCAGGACTATATTAAATAAAAGTCGGGACCATTTGTATTTCTTCTTTTGAGATCTCTCTATTTAGTTCCACAGCCCATTTTTTGATTGGGTTACTTGATTTTTTTTTATCATTTATGTTTTAAGTTATTTTTATACCCCGGATATTAATCCTCTGTCAGATGTATAGTTGGCAAAAATTTTCTCCCATTCTGTAGGTTGCCTCTATGCTCTATTCACTGTATAAAACTTTTCAATTTCATGAAATCCCAGTGGTTGGTTAGTGGTTTTACTCCCTAAGAAACTTGGTTATATTCAGAACATTGTTGCCTAGGCCAAGATGCTGAAGTGTTTCTCCTACTTTTTCCTCTAGCAGTTTCAGGTCTGGTATTAAGGACTTCGATCCATATGGACTTGATTCTTGTCCATAGAGAGAGATAAGGATCTAATTTCATTCTTCTACATACAGATATCTAGTTTTCCCGCTACCATTTGTTAAAGAGACTGTCTTTTCTCCAATGATTTTTGGCATTTTTGTCAAAAAATCAGATGGCTGTAGCTGCCTGGATTAATATCTGGGTCCTCTGTTCTGATCCATTGATCTCCATGTCTGTTTTTGTGCCAGGACCAAGCTATTTTTGTTACTATGGCTCTGTAATATAGCTTAAAATAAGGTATGGTGATACCACCAGCCTTTTGTTGCTTAGAATTGTTCTATTAGAGGTTTCTTTTGTACTTCCAAAATAATTTTAGGATTTTTTTCTATTTCCATGAAGAATGCCATTGGAATTTTGATTGTGACTGCATTAAATGTGTAGATAGATTCGTTTTGTAAGACTGATATCTTCACAATATTGATTCTTCCAATCCAAGAGCATGGAATGTCTTTCTGTTTCCTTGTGTCTTCAGCAATTTCTGTCTTGAGTGTTTTAAAGTTTTCATTGTAGAGATCCTTCACTTCCTTGGTTAGGTTTAGTTCAAGTTTTTTTTTTTTTTTTTTTTTTGAGGCAATTGTGAATGGTAGTGTTTCCCTGATTTCATCCTCAGAATATTTGTTATTAGCATATAGGAAAGCTACTGATTTCTGTGTGTTTATTCTGTATCCTGCTACATAGTAGTAGTCATGTTTATCAGTTTCCTGGGAGAGTCTTTAGGGTCCTTTATGTATAGAATCATATCATCTGCAAATAATGATAATTTGATCTCTTCCTTTCCAATTTGTATCCCTTTTATGTGCATCTCTTGCCTTATTGCTATGGCTTAGACTTCCAGTACTATATTAAATAAAAGTGGGGACAGTGGACACCCTTCTCTTGTTCCTGATTTTAGTGGAAATGCTTGGAGTTTTTCTCTATTTAATATAATGTTGGCTATAGGCTTGTTGTAAATAGCCTTTATTATGTTGAGATATGTTCCTTCTATTCCCAGTCTCTGTAGGACTTTTACCATGAAGAGGTGTTGGATTTTGTCAAATTCCTCATCTGCATCTATTGAGATGATCATGTGATTTTTATTCTTCAGTCCATTGATACAGTATATTACATTTCTCCATTTGTGTATGTTGAATCATCCCTGTATATCTGGGATAAAACCTTCCTGGTTGGGGTGAATAATCTTTCTGATATATCCTTATATTCTGTTTTCCAGTATTATGTTCATGAGGGAGGTTGGTCTGTAATTTGCTTTCTTTGTTCTGTATCAGGTTTTGGTATCAGGGTGATGCTGTCTTCATAAGAGTTTGGTAGTATTCCTTCCTTTCCTATTTTATGGAAAAGTTTGAGGAGCATTGATGTTCTTTTTCATGAAGATCTGGTAGATTTCATCAGTGCGTCCATTTGGGCCCGGACGTTTTTTGCTTGAGAGATTTTTTAAAAAATTAATTAATATGTTTGAGAAGAAAGAGAGGAGAGAAAAAGAGGTAGATAGAGAGGGGCACATTAGGGCCTCTAGCCACTGCAGACTAACTCCAGATGCATGTGCCCCTTTGTGTATCTGGCTTACATGGGTCGTGGGGAATTGAACCTTGATCCTTTGGCTTTGTAGGCAAATATCTTAACTGCTAAGCCATCTCTCCAAACCAGATTTTTTATAATCACTTTGAAATCGGTCCTTGTTATAGGTCTGTTTAAATGGTTTACCTCATCTTGATTTAATTTTGGTATCTCATATAAATCTAGAAAATCATCCATTTCTTTCAGATTTTTAAACATAGTGGACTTTATGTTCTTACAGTATGTCCTCATGATTTTCTGAATTTCATTGGTATATATTGTTATGGTGTCATTTTCATCTCTAATTTTATTAATTTGCATCTCCTCTCTTTCTTTTGGTCAGATTTGCTTAGGGTTTATCATCTTATTTATCCTTTCAAAGAACCAACTCTTTGTCTCTTTGATACTTTGCATGATTTTTTTTGGTTTCTACTTCATTAATTTCCACACTAATCTTTAATATTTCCTCCCATCTACTGATTTTTGGTTTGCCTTATTCCTTTCCTAAGGCCTAGGTTGAAGCATTAAGTTGTTTACTTGTGACCTTCCTTTAAAAAAAAAAACAAGTAACTACTCTTATTTATTTATTTTAGCTTTTTAATTTTTTTAGAGAGAGACAAAAAGAACTGGCATTCCAGGGCTTCACCCACTGCAGTCAAACTCTGTGGGCATGTGTGACCTTGCACTTGACTCACCTTTGTGTATCTGGCTTACATGGGATCTGGAGAGTCGCATATGGGCCCTTAGGCTTTGCAGATCTTAATAGCTAAGCCATCTCTCCAGCCCCTTTCTAATTTCTTTTAATTAAAAAATTTAATTTATTTATTAGAGACAGACAGGGAAAGAGAGAGAATAAGCATGTTAGGGTCCCTAGCCACTGCAAACAAACTCCAGACGCACATGCCACCTTGTGCTTACGTGGGACCTAGAGAATTGAACCTGGGTCCTTAGGTTTCACAGCCTTAAACACTAAGACATCTCTCCAGCCCTCTAATTTCTTAATATAGACACTTAAATTTTCCTTTTAGGATTACCTTCATTGTGCCCCATAGGTTTTGGTATGTTGTGTTTTCATTATTATTTGATTCTATGTTTTTTTATTTCCTTCTGGATTTCTTCAATGACCCACTCATCATTCAGTAGTGTAGTGTTCAGTTTCCATGGTTTTGCATATGCTCCATGGTTTTTCTTGCTGTTGATTTGTACTTTAATCCCATTGTGGTCAGATAAGAGTACAAGGAATTATTTCAATTTTCCTGTATTTGTTAAGATTTGCTTTGTGTCCTAATGCATGGTTTAGAGAATGTTCCATGTACTGTTGAAAAGAAAGTATTCTGCAGCATTTTCTTTCTCTCTCTCTGCTTTCAAGTAAACATAAAATTTTATTTTGGATTTTTGAGGTTGGTTCTCACTTTAGCCCAGGCTGACCTGGAATTCACTCTGTAGTCTCAGGGTGGCCCAAATCTCATGGTGATCCTCCTACCTCTGCTTCCCAAGTACTAGGATTCAAGGCGTGCACCACCACACCCAGCTCATACTTGATTTTTTAAAAATATATATATAATTTTTTGAGCTGGGTGTGATGGTGCATGCCTTGAATCCTAGTACTTGGGAAGCAGAGGTAGGAGGATCATCATGAGTCTGAGGCCACCCTGAGACTACAGAGTGAATTCCAGGTCAGCCTGGGCTAGAGTGAGACCCTATATCAAAAAACCAAATATATATATATATATATATATATATATATATATATATATATGTATGGAGAGAGAGAGAGAGAGAGAGAGAGAGAGAGAGAGGGAGGGAGGGAGATGGCCTGGAGAGATGGCTTAAGTTAAGTGGTTAAGGCACTTGCTTGCAAAGCCTGAGGACCCAGGTTTGACTCCTCAGTACCCATGTAAAGCCAAATGCAATAAGTGGTACATGCATCTGCAGTTCATTTGCAGTAGCCTAGAGGCCCTGGTACACACATTCTCTTACCTTCTCTCTCCTTGCATATAAAAATTTTTTTAAAGCCAAAATGGATTGTAATTTTACCATCCCTTTAAAGTATATTTGAATTTTAGAAACAGGCACATAGAAGACTGACTTGAAGGAAAAGAGAAACTAGTAGCAGGACTGAGATACAAGGTACAGGTGGTAACCAAGGCAGTGACTGGAGAGGTTTTGGAGATAGACGGCTAGATCTGTTGACTTATTTGACACACGGAGAACATGGGGAGGAGCATGTGTGTAGTTGATCTGTAGAGCAGTAATGTAGTTTTGAGTCTGAAGTAGCCATGAGGCCTTTGAAATAATCCTGAATGGGGTTTCTGAAAGATTATGATGAAAGAAGTTGAGGTGGAGCCCTGTCAGAAGAGGGGATGGAGGGGCTGTCCTGGGTGTTAGTGCCGAGAGCTGTGCACAGAGACGTGAAGTCACAGGGAGCTGAAGAGAGGCCTTTTCCTGCTAGTCTTACTTGTTTGCTTTCAGCTTCAAGTTTGGACAGTCAGTCATTTGTGATGGTGCCGCCCAATGATGAAATAGTGATGACTCTGAAAACTCTGACAAGCAAGTGCCTCAATGGGAAGAACTACTGTCGGCAGGTCCTGTGTCTGTATGAACTTGCCAAGGTATGTGCCACAGGAGAATCCCCACAGGAGCCTATTCTAAGAGAGCAAGGGAGGTGGACCTGGAACATGTCCTCAGCAGCTCTTGACATGGTAATCTTGGGAGGGCTGGGGACGTGGGCCAGTGGTACAGCCCTTGCCTAGTGTGTCCAAGACCCTGAGTGTGATCCTTAGTGCCACAAGGATACAGATAATAATGAGCTTTTGTTAGGATGTTGGCCCATTTGGAGACTAGAAGGGAGGACAGTAGGCCAAATGCCATACTAGTTTGAGTCTTGGCTGCAGGTCACCCAGCCAGAAAGCTAGGGCAAGAGATTTCACTTTCATAGGTCTCTGACGACTTGACTATGAGGGTTTCTTCTAGACTTCATGAGACATTCCATATCGAGTGCAATGCATATAAAAACAGAAGTCAGCAGGAATGGCGCATGCCTGGAATGCCAACACTCAGGAGAGTGAGGCTAGCTTGGGCTACACAGTGAGACTGTCTGAGAAAGCAAAACCAAAACAAACCAGAGTAGAGAGAGTATGGTAGTTCACACCTGCAATCCCAGTACTCAGGAACTGGAGACAGGATTGAATTTAAGGTCATCCTTGGCTACACAGCAAGTTGGAGACCAGCCTAGGATATGTAATACCCTGTCTCAACAACAACAAACCACACCAAGCATGGTGGTTCAGAGGTAAGAGGACTGCTGAGTTTGAGGCCAGCCTGTGACTACAGAGAACTCCAGGTCACCCTGGGCTACAATGAAAACAAACAAACAAAAAACTAACAAAAAAAGCCAGAGCAAGGTGAGGCTTATTTATTTATTATGAGAGAGAAAGAATGGGCATGCCAAGTCCTCCAGCCACTGCAAATGAACTCCAGAAGCATGTGCCATCTTGGCTTTCATATGGCCTGGGGAATTGAACCTGGATCCTTAGGCTTTGCAGGTAAGCTTAGCCTGAGACATCATTTGAAAATGATTTAGCTGCTATTTGGGAAGCGTATTCTGTATTTTATCCCAGCTTTTTACATTTTATGAAGACTGAAAAGCTCAGTGGAGGCAACTTAACTGATGCTTTCTGATGACAATTCTGCCCAGTTCTGTTTTTGATGAAAGGACTAAAAGTGCTAATTGCTTCTTCTATAGTTCTTACCCAGGGTGAAGAATTTTTTTTTTTTTGAGAGCGACAGACAAGAGAGAGAGAGGCAGATAGAGAGAATGGGCGTGCCAGGGCCTCCAGCCACTGCAAACAAACTTCAGACGCATGCGCTCCCTTGTGCATCTGGCTAACGTAGGTCCTGGGGAATCGAGCTCCAAACCAGGGTCCTCAGGCTTCACAGGCTAAGCCATCTCTCCAACCCAGGATTAAAAAAAATATTTTTATTTTTATTTATTTATTTGAGATATGTACAGAAATAGGCAGGTAGAGAGAGAGAGAGAAAGAGAGAATGGGCATGCCAGGGCCTCTAGCCACTGCAAACAAACTCCAGACACCTGTGCCCCCTTGTGCATCTGGCTAACGTGGGTCCTGGGGAGTCAAGCCTGGGTTCTTTGGTTTTGCAGGCAAACACCTTAACTGCTAAGCCATCTCTCCAGCCCAGGGTGAAGGATTTTTAAGCTCACAAAACAAAAGTCTGTCCACATGGCACTTCAGAAAGTCATCTTTTGTTTTCACCTAGCTTCTAGAAATGACTGGCTTTCTTTCGCTTCTAGGAACTGGGCTGTTCATATGCAGCTGTTGCAGCTGGTGATAGTGAGGCCATGCTTCGGGCAATCTTGGCCTCTCAGCAGCCTGATCGATGCAAACAAGCTCAGGCCTTCATCAGCACCCAGGGCCTCAAGCCAGACACTGTGGCTGAACTAGTGGCTGAGGAGGTGACTCAAGAGCTGCTGAAGCCATCAGAGGGAACAGGTGCCATCTTCTAAGCTGTCTAGGTCTCCCCACCCTCTCAGACCTCATTCTCAGGTTCCCAGTAGCAGTGATTTGGGCATTATGTTCATAAGATTTGGATATTGCTCTGTGGAGTCCAGATTATTCTTGGAAAAGAATACATTCTATTCATTTTGTTGCTTTGTAATGTTTTATGATCATGCTTAGAGAAGCTCTGCCTTCTCTTTCTCCAAGATACAGGGGTCTGTCTATACCACAGAAGAGTAGGCCAGAGAGCTTGGCAGTGGAACAGCTAGAGGGAGCTACATCAGCATTACCTCCTGGTCCCAGGCTTGGGGCAAAGCTATCTTCCTGGCATCATGATCTTGGTCCTCTCCCAACTCAGAGCCTGTCTCCACATCTTCCTATGCAGGACAAAAGCAGATAATCAACCCAGCAGAGGAAAGCCAGACATTTATTCAGCTAACTGCCCTATGCCAAGATCGCACATTGGTAGGCATGAAGTTGTTGGATAAGATTTCCTCAGTTCCACATGGGGAACTGTTTTGCAGTAAGTTCTTGACTTTTATTCTTACATCATTGAGCCTAACTAAACAGGTTTCCACAACTGGATTTGGGTCACTGTTCTTATTCTGTAACCTAACCCTCCACTATAGCTTGTAAGTTCTTGTAGAAAGCTGTAAGGTCATTAAAAAAAAAAAAATTAGGAGGTATGGGAAAGTATTCTAAAATTGTAAATCACAGAAAACAGTAACCTCTGATGCTATGTTATCCTACAAGTAAGGATATTATTGTCTCCATGTCAGAAGAAACAAAAGCTGTGAGAAGCTGATTAACCTCTAGATGAGCTGGTTATTCCTATTACCCCAACAGTCAGTAGCTGAAGCAGGACATCAAGAGTTCTAGGCCAGCCTATATGAGAACCTCATCTCAATGAAACAAGGGCTGGGGCTGTATGTCAGTGGCAGAGCATTTGCTTAGCATTTGCCAGCCCTAAGGTTGGCACTCCAGCAACACAGACACACAGACACACAGACACACACAGACACACACACACACACACACACACACACACACACACACACAGAGAGAGAGAGACAGACAGACAGACAGACAGACAGAGACAGATACAGAGCTGGGATTGGTGGTTCTTGCCTGTAATCCAAGCACTTACGGCAATCCTGCTTCAGCTTCCTAAATTTCAGACCAGCCTGGGCTGCAAAACAAATCCTTGTCTTAAAAAACAAAAATATCAGGCCGGGCGTGGAGGCACATGCCTTTAATCCCAGCAACCCAAGAGGCAGAGGTAGGAGGGCCACCATGAGTTTGAGGCCACCCCAAGACTAAATAGTTAATTCCAGGTTAGCCTGAGCTATAGTGAGACCCTACGTCGAAAAACAAATAAAACAAGAATATATGCACAAGATGGCACATGCATCTGGAATTCATTTGCAGTGGCTGGAGGCCTTGGTATGCCCATTTTCTCTCTCTCTCTAATAAATAAATACAAATAAAATCACTGAGTGGTAGAGCAGTGCTATTTGAAGCCAGTCTCTGATTTCAAAGCCCATTCATTTTCACAATGTTTAATTCATTACATGCATTCAATAGGGAGGCTTTATCTAATACCTTTTCTCTGCACGAGTAGAGGTTTTCTTTTTACAAAACTGACATTATACTAGGCAAAGGATATTTCCCAGTGGTCGAACATACTTGTTTAGTATGTCTGAAGTCCTGAGCAACACAAAAACAAAGGCATTATATGGTGAAAATATTTATACATTTTTAACTTTATATGCTATTGTTAACATTTTTCATAACATTGTGAAGTCTACATATAATTTAATGATTACGCAGTCTTTCTCATATATAATTAAAACCATGTATTCTTGTGGGGAATTTTTGCTATTTTTAACATGCTGATGCTACCCTTGGAGGACAGTTCTCTCAGGCAGATCCCTCACCCTCTTGCCAGGCAGAAGGTAACCAGGAGTTACAATTTCATCTTATATCAGTGTCCTCACCACCCAGCCACAGAGCTCCTGATCCTGGCCCATCACTGTTTCACCCTGACGTCCCACATGGAGGGCATCATCAGAGTCTTACAGGCTGCCCGGATGCTTACAGATAATCACCTGGCCCCCAACGAGGAGTATGGACTGGTGGTAAGTAGTCTCCTGAAGCCCACCGTCTGTCCTGTTTTTTTTTGTTGTTGTTGTTTTGTTTTTGATTTTTTGAGGTAGGGTCTCACCCTAGCTCAGTCAAATATGGAATTCACTATGTAGTCTCAGGGTGGCCTTGAACTTACAGGTGTGTGCCACCAAACCCGGCCTCTGGGGCGTTTTTTGAAAGGAGCAGTTAGTCTGGGGCTCCAGCTCAGAGCTGATGGAGCCTCAGGGAATTCTGCCCATCTACTTGAGAACTATTGGCCAGATGGCCTAGCCCTCTGCACTGTGTTAAGATTTTTGAAAAAGCAGAAAGCAAAAGGGCTCCCGCCACATTCCAGGTTGTTGTACCCTCTTGCTGGGATAGTTAGCGTTTCTCAAGGGTCAATACAGCTGCATTGTCCCCCAAGAGAACCCATCTATGAATGAACTATTTAAAGCCTCATGCCTCCCAAATTCTTTGACCCAGGTAGGCAAGTAAACTATAGGAGTAGTGACAAGCAGCAGCACTTACCCATAAGGGTACCACAGCACTTGATAAGTCAGTCAAGAAACAACAGAAGGGTGACTAGTCAGTGACATCCTAAAGATTCATTTCCAACCCCCCTCCTTAGAGAAGCCCGTTGGATGAATAGGAGAGCCTGACGCATGGTAGCCTGGCCATTAGCCCTCCCGCCCATGGTGCTGGCATGTGAATCACAGTACTGGGGCAGGTAGTAGTCTGGCTGACAACTGCAGGGGATGCTGACGTAAGGTCTTTCCTTCAGGTGCGTCTCCTCACTGGCATTGGAAGGTACAATGAGATGACATACATATTTGATTTGCTGCATAACAAGCACTACTTTGAAGTTCTGATGAGGAAGAAGCTCGATCCGGTAGGTGTGAAGCAATGAGCTTCTGGATGGTGTACACACATTCGGGGTCTGAGCTGCTCTCAGGAACGTATCAGGGAGGGCCAATAAATGTGCAGGGAGGGAACTTTAGTACTCACACTGTTACATGTGGCTTGAATTAGAGTTCAGTTCAGGTAGTGATAATGTTGATACTAAATATTGAAGAAAATATTTGTTGTCCTCTACCTCAGCCTCTCACCATCAGTCAGTGTTTTAAATTAAAAGTGCCTGTTTTAGGGCTGGGAAAATGGCTTAGCAGTTAAGGTGTTTGCCTGTGAAGCCTAAGGACCCCAGTTCGATTCCCCAGGACCCATATTAGCCAGATGCACAAGGGGCCACATGCATCTGGAGTTCATTTGCAGTGGCTGGAGGCCCTGGTGTGCCCATTCTCTTTCTCCCTATCTTTTTGCTCTCTCTCCCTATCTTTTTGCTCTCTCTCAAATAAATAAATAGCATGTGGAGTTCATTTGCAGTGGCAGGCTTTGGTGCCCCCAGTGTGTGTCTGTCTGTCTCTCATTTAAAAATTTTGGGCTGGAAAGATGGCTTAGCTGTTAAAGGCACTTGCCTGCAAAGGCTAAGGATCAATTCTCCAGGTTCCATGTAAGCCAGATGCACATGGTGGCGCATAAGTGGAGTTTGTTTGCAGTGGCACACCCATTTTCTCTCTGTCTCAAATATAATTTTTAAAAAAGAAAAAAGCCAGGCGTGGTGGTACATGCCTTTAATCTCAGCACTCGGGAGGCAGAGGTAGGAGGATTGCCATGAGTTCGAGGCCACCCTGAGACTACATAGTGAATTCCAGGTCAGCCTGAGCTAGGGTGAGACCCTACCTCAAAAAACCAAAACCAAAATAAATAAATAAGAGTAAACAAACACCTGTTCTAGCAGGGACAAAATCCCTTATCCTTTTGAGAACCATGCCATAAGTGATCTGTTAGCTCTGAAGCTAGACTTGAGGGCTGCTAGAGGATTTTCAGGGGACCATGAAAAGTATGTTAAGAGCTAGTTTAGGAAGACATGCATAGGCCAGGGTCAGAAAAGCCAAAGAAACATTTATGATAATGGTCAGAAGAAACCTGGTTTGCCCAGGTCTTTGGGCTCAAGAGGGCCTGCCTGTCTGTTCCCAGTATGCTGATACGTGGAATGTCATCGTGTAGCCTGTTTCCAAATCATTTGGGTGATTTTGTTGCCTTTGCTCGTTTCCCCTTTATAAGAGTTAAAACCAAAGTAGAAAACTAATCTCTTTAAAGTTAGGCCAGTTTTAGGACAAGCCAATCCTGATGGCAGGAAAGCAGCCAATACTATACTATATCTAAAGGCCCATCATCAGATCCCCCATTAATTTTTTTTTAACTTGCCCAGCTGTACATTGTTTTTTTTAAATATATATATATATATATATAATTTGAGAGAGAGAATGGGCATGACAGGGCCTCCAGCCACTGCAAACGAACTCCAGACACATGCACCTCCTTGTTCATCTGGTTTATGTGGGTCCTGGAGAATTGAACTGGGGTCCTTTGGCTTTGCAAGCAAGCACCTTAACTACTAAGCCATCTCTCCAGCCCACACTGTTGTTTCTGAAGCAGTTTTGCACTTAAATACTTTTAATAACTTTATGATTACAAAAGTAATGTGCACACTTTTTCAAATGAATAAATAAAAATATATTTTTAAAAAAGGACTAGAGAGATGGCTTAGCAGTTAAGCACTTGCTTGCAACGCCAAAGGCCCAGGTTTGATTCCCCAGGACCCACATAAACCAGATGTACGTGGCACATGCGACTGGAGTATGTTTCCAGTGGCTGGAGGCCCAGGTGCACCCATTCTCTCTCTTTCTCTCTGCCTCTTTCAATAAATAAAAATAATATATAGCAATACCAAAAAAGTCCTGTGTCTTTTCATCTGGAGATAGCCACTACCAACAAGTACCAATATAGTTTAATGCCTACAAAGTATTCTTACTTTGTACATTCTGGCCGTTTCTAACTAAATACCATTATATGTTTTTTGTTACATTGGTTGATCTTACCACATTTCTTTTTAAAAATAACTCAGTGGGGCATGGTGGCACACGCCTTTAATCCCAGCACTAGGGAGGCAATGGTAGGTGGATCACTGTGACTTCGAGGCCACCTTGAGACTACATCAGCTTGAGCTAAAGTGAAACTCTACCCTGAGAAACCAAAATAAAGAAATAAAAATAACTTTTTTATTTAGGTGGGGGGAGGGTGGCAGGGGAGAGAGAGAATGGGTGTACCAAGGTCTCATGCCATTGCAAAGGAACTCAATACACGTACCACTATGGGCACCTGTCCTCCTGTGGGTACTGGGGAATCAAACCCAACTCACCAGGCTTTGTAAGCAAGCAACCTTTAACGGCTGAGCCATTTCCCCAACTTTTTTTTTTTGGTTTTTCGAGGTAGGGTTTCACTCTAGCCCAGGCTGACCTGGAATTCACTATGGAGTCTCAGGGTGGCCTCGAACTCACGGCAATCCTCCTACCTCTGCTTCCCGAGTGCTGGGATTAAAGGCGTGCACCACCATGCCCGGCTTTTCTTTTTACATAGGGAGCAAGGGAGAGAACAGGTGCACCAGGGCCTCCAGCCACTGCAAAGAAAGTCCAGATGCGTGTGCCCCCTTGTGCATCTGTCTTATGTGAGTCAGGGGTAATCAAACCTGGGTCTTTTGGCATTGTAGGCAAATGCCTTAACCACTAAGCCATTTCTCCAGCCCCTTTTTGAGACAGTTTCACTCTCCCAAGGTGACCTGGAACTTCCTCTATAGCCTGTCTTAAACTTGCAACAACCCTCCTATACCTCAGCCTTCCAAGTGCTGGCACTAAAGACATGTGCCACCACGCATAGACTCTGCTTATTGTTTAATTTCTAGAAAATGGAATTGGGGGGAGGTGGTCAGTGGATGAGTTCAGTTCCCTCAGCACCCACTTAAATAGCTGGATGTGGCCATACTTGCTTCTAATTGCAGTCATGTAGGAAACAGACTGAAGTGCTGGGCTTGCTGGTCAGTCAGTCTGACCAGAGGTGGGGGTGGGGAAAATGGCAGTCCCAGGTTCAATGAAGGCAGGTGAGAGGGCACCTGACGTCCTCCTTTAGCTTCTGCACCTATGCATACAAGTGTATGTGCTACATGCAGAGAGAATAAAACTGGAAAAAGAAAATGGAATTGAAGCCAGGCACGGTGGTGCACACCTTTAATTCCAGCGCTTGGGAAGCAAAGGTAGGAGAACCATTGTGAGTTCAAGGCCACCCTAGAATACATATGAATTCCAGGTAAGCCTGGACTAGAGTGAGACCCTACCTGGAACCCCCCCCCCAAAAAAAAAGGAAATGAAAAAGGCATTGTTAGGTCAGCATGCATTAAGGTGTGTCTCTTCTGACCAGGTTTATTACACTCCCAACAGAAAAGGGTGCATGCTTATTTCCTTACACTCCAAATAGTATTGTTTCTGAATTCATTTTCCTGGATATTTTAAGGAACTCACAGAACCAAAGGACTCAGCCAGTCCTGCCCTTCATGCTTACTGAAATTTGGTATTCCATTTTTCCTGGGCAGAATGGTACCCTGAAAACAGCCCTGCTGGACTACATCAAACGCTGCCGCCCTGGAGACAGTGAAAAGCACAACATGATTGCCCTGTGCTTCAGCATGTGTCGGGAGATTGGGGAGAACCATGAGGCAGCTGCCTGCATCCAACTGAAGTTGATTGAGTCTCAGCCCTGGGGTAAGAAAGGTCACAGCACTACCCTAATGTCCCCTAATGCCAAGCTTGTAAGTTTCTGAGAGGTAAAAGCCAGTGTCCATGAGACTGGCTGTTAGAGCTGAGGTATCTCACTTAGCACCAACCTAGCTGGCAATACAGTAACCTTAGAATTATGTTCTTGAGTTCTGTGGCCTGTGTACCCAAGAAACCACTATGCATACTCATACCCAAATACCACCTGAGAGTGAACTTCTACCAGGGAGTACATTTCTAGCCCCAAAGCCTCTATCTGAGGTATACTGCCTCTGTGAAAATGACTGAGATCATTCTTTTAGCCCACTGTCATGGAGTGACCTGGAGAGCAAGACTCAGCAAGTTTCTTATTCCCTTGTAGAGGACATCCTCAAGGATGGGCCCCACCTGCAGCAGCTCCTGGTCAAGGCCCTGACACTGATGCTGGATGCAACAGAGAGTTACACCAAGGTAACCAGTGTTTATCCTTGAGTTAGGAGGTCTGTAGCAGTAGAGATTACTTTCTTGTTTTGGGGCTCTTCCAACTGAAGAAGGATATAATAGTCCAAGCAAGGGCAGAGGGGTGAGTAGTTGTTGAAGATCCAGAGAAGAGATGGTGGTAGCAAAATTTTTCTTTACTGTGCCTTCTCCACCTTTGTCCCTCAGGACTTCTGTGTGCGACAGGCCCTGCATTGTAAACGGCTTGCCAAGCTGATAACACTACAGATTCACTTCCTGAACAGTGGCCAGAACACAATGCTCATCAACCTGGGCCATCATAAACTCACGGACTGTATCATGGCCCTACCTCGGTTCTATCAGGTGAATAAGAACATTCTGGCCAATATTGGTACATCTTATGGTGACCTCACTCTTGGGGCCTAGAGGCTCAGTGACTTCCATATTTTGTTGTCCTACAACAATCTCCTAAACCTGACATTTGTTGAATGATGTACCCAGAGTAGGGTAAACAGGTCTGCTCAGAGATTAAATCTTGGCCTTTAAAATAAAGGGATTGAAATCTGGGCTTGGTGGCCTATGTGTGTAATCAGTCCTAGCACTCAGGAGGCTGAGATAGGAAGATCACCAAGTTAAAGGCCATCCTGAGCCACAGAATGAGTTCCAGGTCAGCCTAGGCTATACTGAGATCACATCTCAAAAAGTACAC
Source organism: Dipus sagitta (assembly GCA_036346955.1). NCBI lineage: Eukaryota > Metazoa > Chordata > Mammalia > Rodentia > Dipodidae > Dipus > Dipus sagitta. The sequence continues at coordinate 85,374,967 of CM070779.1, read as the reverse complement.
GTCGGGAGTAGTTGGAAATAAAAAGGATTGCTATCAGGGACCTGCTCTTTATGCAGCGGAGTTTTTTCTCAACAGTTTAACCAATTCATTATGAAGAAGATTAAAAGCACAAGTAGAAAGGGGGGGTATGGTAAGAGAAATGCTAAGTACACACCAGACTTTTCACCAACTCTGACATGCAGAGCCTTTTAGATAACTGATACTGATCATAGTTCACTGTGTACAGTACTGCTTCCTAGAAGTTTGCCTTCAACTTTATATCACATGGGCTCTAATGGTGCCATCCTTTCTCCCATCCTTTTAAGGCTTCTATTGTGGCTGAGGCCTATGACTTTGTTCCTGATTGGGCTGAAGTTTTGTACCAACAAGTGATTCTTAAAGGAGATTTTAATTACTTGGAAGAATTTAAGCAGCAAAGGTTATTAACACCCAATATATTTGAAGAAATTTCAAAAAAGTAAGTATTACAAAATTGGCTATAAGCCAAATATAGTGAGCACATGCCTATAATCCCAGCTTTAAGGTGTAAGTTTGAGGTCAGCCAGGGCTACATACTGACACTATTTTAGTAAGAAAGAGAGAAAAGGGAGAGAGAAGGAGGTAGGGCGGGAAAAAGAAAAAAGTAGACTGTAAGCTGAAAACTGTAACCCAAAAGTAACTTTGAGTGAAATTCATCAAGAGCCAATGCTAGAAAAACTTCCCAGGCAACAGCAGCCTGTCATAAGTAGTGGTTTCAGAGCTCATAAACCTCATGGAAGATATAGGATTTAACTTGGACCTTGTTATGTTTCTTTGTGTAGATATAAACACCACCAGCCTACTGAAAAGGTCACAGAAAACCTGAAAAAGTTACTTTCGTATTGTGAAGATATCTACCTGTATTACAAATTGGCATATGAACACAAGTTTTTTGAAATTGTAAATGTGCTTCTGAAAGATCCTCAAACAGGATGCTGTCTAAAGGATATGCTTGCAGGTTAGATGATTTCAGTGGTGCCTGTTTTTTAGACTGATGAGGCTCCAAGAGAAGCTAATGAATATAGTGTGTCGGGGAACACTGTCCCTATTTGAGTTGAAAAGCCCAGGAGTGTACCAACCACATCAGACCTCTTTGTAGCAGTAAGTCGTGAAAGAGAAACTTTACAAGGAAATTCCTATTTTGAAGTGACTGCTCATCTATACCGCTGTATATAGATAGGATCAAAAGCTTCCTTTTAGGACAGCTTCTGCATTAGAAAATATAGTAATGATTAAGAAATACCTGTGCCTGCAGACTCCAGTTTCAAAGAAATTTAATATTATTTACACAGTTAAGAAACAGGTGATACATTTTCATTTGTTAGAAACTGATCTTTCTGTAATAAAATAGATTTTAAATTCAGTGTATGTCATTATTACTGCTAAGGAGATCTCAGCCCTTGTCTGTCTTCAACAATGTTTACTGTAATTATTGCTGAGTAATCACAGCTTTCTGTTAATTCCTCAAGTCATTTCAATGGCCCTGTTTTCCACTTAGTAGTTTATGGAGCTTTGAGGCTCCATTTCCTATGGAAGAAATTTTTTAAAAAAAAACAACTGTTCAGGTTGTGACAATTATGGGACCACAAAGGGCTAACCACAGTTTAGTTAAATCACTTTAAATGATCAGCCAATTAATGCTTACAGCAGTAACCTGAAAACTAGACTTCATTAGTCCAAATAAATAGTTCTATGTACTTAGACCTTAGTATCCAAACAAAATAACTTCCCAAATAAGCAAAGGCAGGCTTTATAGAGATACTACTCAAGACCTGGCAACCATTCTTATTATAGAGCTGTAACTACATCAAGCACTGATCAAGCTTTTATAAGTATACAGAGAACTCTAGGCACAAGAGCTGCATTTTATATTCTCCATAAACTATCTCTTGGGAGGAACACAAAATTTAAGTCCTCACAATAGTGATTTTATTAAATTAGTTGCTTTATAAAACATTGCAGATGTCATAATTGTTAACATAACAATTTACCAAACTGTAGTTAACTGGTGCAGTTTGCTGAGCATGTTTTATAAAGGAAAGGAAATGCCAAAACCCTTTTAAAAGTTTTTTCCGTTGCAGCCTAGAACAAAAGAGATTTGTTTCTCAAGACACTTGAATCAGGCAAATGAAAACAGGTAGCGTGTTCCCTCCCATCTGAAGCATCCACCAGGAGAAGCAGGCTGATAGATACAAACTAGACGGTCAGTGCGCGCAAGGGAGGGGACCTTCTTCAGCTTCAGAGTGGGAGGGTTTTGGTCATTACATTGTTAAGTATCAAACTAGTACTTTTCAGCTGCATTATCTTCACTCTGATAGTAGCAGTCTTCTTCACAATATATTTTTAATATCCTCAAGCTCAATTTTAAGATAAAGCAATTGTAATACTAGGTGCACACCACATGCCCTTGCTGCAAACTGCTTTTCTTGACGAGTTATGAAATAGTTCAAGGAGGTATGGTTAAGGCTGTATTACTGAATGGTGCTGGTAAATACTACACAATTTTTTTTTTGTCATGTTGCAACCTTTTTCCCAATTTAGTGACTGTTGCTATGGAATCAGATAGCAACAATGACAACATTATTAGGTTTGTTGTGTTTTTAAACTATGATTTAGTAGCAACTGAGGTTCCCAATTTTAACCCCTTGACAGCAAGATCCAAGTTCCCTCATTTGCACATTAGCACCTAAGTGTCAGGGGGTTATATAACCAGCACAAAAGATACTGCACTTCTGATTGTAGCATTTGGCAGAACTGAAAGGAAAGGAAGTTGTGCTACATGTTGAAGGGACTGTGGGCAACAGAAAGAAGACACCAGAAGATAAAATGTCACATGAAGTCTTCATAGTCTTGTACATATCCTCCATCATAACCACCATAATCTGCCAGATCATCTTTCATGGTGGCCTTTAATCCCCCTCCAGGAACAACGCCTTTCTTCTTCTTTTTGGCTTTGCTTTGCTAAAGATGAAAGAGAGTTACTTAATTCATGAAACTTTTATCTGCTACAGGCAATTTATCTGATACAACAAGCTCTCATAAATGTGAAAGCCTCTGGTCCCAGAAAAATTAAGGCTCTTTAAGGGAGATATGAAGCTAACCCACAGCAGTTTCTAATAACTGAGAAAAAGAGGAATACGAGAACACTAGACACCATGTTCCTAGTCTATTGCAACTTAAATGGTACTAGTGAATTGCTTTTATGTTTTGACAGGCTCTTGACTACACACATGGAGATAATTCTACCTAAGACTCCATCCTAATGCAATAGGCCTTTTCCCTGACAGCTTGCTCTTACCTTTTCTTGCTTCTGTTTTTCACTGCAGAGCACAGTCAATGAATTGGTAATCTTTTTCAAGTCATCAATTTCCACTTTAAAACAAAAAAGAGACATACCACAAACTTCACTTTTTAAGGATTCTGAAAAGTAAAAGCAAAATAGAAATCCTTCTAAAAGTATTACAAGGAAACTAATTTGTCCATCATTAATCTTAAATAACTTTAAGATGAGTGAATTTCTCATTTGCGATTACCAATACACCATTGCTAAACCAAAAGAAACCATCTTTTATCTTTCTCATTGCTCCCTACCATCAGTAAGGTAGACTGAGTTTATCAGTTTATAGATGGGAGGATTAACCACACCTTTCTATCACATAGACATTTACTGGGAGCAGCTGCATGAACATGAGACAATTCTTTCTAGCCAGGAACTAGAATGAAAATAGTATCTCAGTATCATACCAGGTAACAGGTCTATTTAGTGAACATGTCCTCCTTTCCTTATAAAAATGTGAAGCTGGAAAAGGGCATTACTTTTTAGTGACTTGAAAATGTTCACTTTTGAGTTGGAAAGTACTCCCTAGAACAGGAAAAATAGTACACAGATAATATACCGCCACCTATGGCTATATCTGATCAAATAGAGAACCCCCAGCTTAGTGATCATTCCTCAAAGAAAACCCAACTTAGACTTCATCATGCATGCTTCTGTTTATTCCCTCAATCTTAAAAACAGCAAATACTAAGAAAACTAGTCCCCCTTTTACTTGAACACCCATAGTTGGCCCTGGGGGTGCTCCAACCCTATTTGTAGAGAGCACTTAAGACTTCACCTTAGGCTTTTATTTGTGAAACAAAGTTCCTTAAGTCTCACCCAGCTCTAAAATTCTAGGAGCCCCCCAACTTTTTCCCTCTAAAAATACTGGGTAATTCCTTTAAGAGATAACTGCACCAAAATAAGCCCATGCTTGATTGCCTGCATTGTTTGGCATAAGCTGCCTCTCTACCCCAAAATACTCAATTATACGGAGGACAACATTCCCAGGACACGTGTTTAAAAGCATATCCCATGTTTATATTATAGAATTGAAAATTTCAAAAAACCCTCTATCTTCCCAAGTACGATTTCCATACTATAACCTACTCAACAAGGGCTAAAGATTAGAATCACTTACATGAAATACACACATCTCGAACTAAGGCTTCCAAAAAACTGGCATAATAAAGTGACTTTTCATATTGTGTAATTTTATCTTTTAGTAACTTTCCAAACTCCGTGAAGTCATCTCTTGATGATGGGTTCATAGCATCTATTCCACACACTGTATTGTTAACACCTGTAGAGAGAAGAAAATACTGGGAAGCTAAGATGTTTTTAAAAGTTTATAAACTAAGTACTATCTGAATAATGCTATTATTTCATTTTAAGCAGGGCTTCTAAACTCTGGCTCACTGAAGCCCTTCAACGGGCAATTCAGTAGTGGGCATATGAATCTGAGTATGGAAGGTCTATCTTGACTTTTACTAACTTATGTAGCAGTCGCATCACAGATCTTACTAGCTGTGGAGATGGCTCAATGTTTAAAGACACTTGCTTAAAAATACCTTACCAATTACTAGATCTGCTACTACAGCTTCTTTATTTATTTATTTTTTTAACATATGGAGGTTATACATATATATATAATCCCAACACTTGGGAGGCTGAAGCAAAATGATGGAGTTGGGCTAGATATTGAGAACTTGTCTCAACCTGGCATGGTAGCACACGCCTTTAAATACAGCATTTGGGAGGTACAAGGATCGCCATGAGTTCAAGGCCACCCTGAGAATAAGGAGTGAATTCTAGGTTAGCCTGGGCTAGGGTGAGACCCTGCCTTGGAAAACCAAAAAAAAAACAAAAAACAAAAAACTTAACCCTCCCCAAAAACAAAAACAAACAAACAAAAGAACGTGTCTCAAACAAAATTAACTTAAAAAACATAACAAAATACAGGTTGAGAATGTAGCTTAGTGGTAAAAGCCATTTACCTAGCATATGTGAATCTGTATGTTCAAGTCCCCTCACAACAAGATAAACAAAAGCACATAATTCTGTATCACAAATTTGTTATTTTAGTATTTTATTACATCATTCAAGATAACAGGTTTCATTCATAAATAAAACCCTCAGCCAGATGTATAGGTCCATGTCTTTAATTCCAGCACTAGGGAAGCAGAGGTAGGATTGCTGTGAGTTCAAGGCCAGCCTCAGAATGGAGCAAGTTCCAGGCCAGCCTGGGCTAGAGAAAGACCCCACCCCGAGGGGGGGAAAAATCCTATGCACATTTTACTCACTTAAAAGCCTACTAAGGCTGGGCATGGTGGCACACGCCTTTAATCCCAGCACTTGGGAGGATCACCGAGAGTTTGAGGGCACCCTGAGATTACATAGTGAATTCCAGATCAGCCTGGGCTAGAGTGAAACCCTACCTCAAAAAAACAGAAAAACAAAAAACAAAAACAAAAAGCCTACTAAAATGGGCCAGGTGTGATGGCACACACCTTTAATTCCAGTACTCTGAAGGTTGAGGCAGGATCTCTGTGAATTCTAGGTCAGCCTGGAGTTAGAATGAGTTCCAGGTCCTAGACAACAGTGAGACCCTGTCTTTGGGGGGGGGGGGTGATCATACTAAAATAGGACCTACAAAATCCACTAGTTGACTGTGCCATGAAAGGGATTCTTTTAAAAGATCTGTCCAAGAACAGCCCAGAGCAAAGTGAGGAAAAGACAAAAAAGGATAAGAAACAAAGATGTCTACACTATAAAAGTAATAAGCCAACTCTAGAAATGAAGCAGAGGTTTAACCCACAGAAAAATTAATCTGGATGAAAAGCTAAAATTGTGGTAATCAATATAGAGGTATCCCAGAAAATTAGAAACAGAACTCTCATACTACCCAGCCTTCTAGGGATATACCCCAAGAACTCCACACTCTACTACAGAGATACTTGCACATCCATGCTTTTTTGCAGCTCTGTGTACAATAGCTGAGAATTGGAATGATGCTCAACAAGAGATAAATGAATAATGAAAATGTGGTATGTATACATAATGGATTTCTATTAAGCAGCATGGAAAAAATGAAATTGTGAAATTTATAGAAAAAAAGGTGGGAAGAATTAAGTGACCTATACTCAGAAAGACCAAACAAAACTTCATGTTCTCTCTGAAAAGCAGACCCTAGCTTGGAATAGCTATATGTATGTATATGGGGGGATGCATATGTGAGTAAAACCTATACAGGTAGAATGGTAACCAAGAATGAATATAAAAGAGATAAGAAGGAAGGGCCAAAGGACACAATGTGATAAACAGAAGGGGAAGAAGGAAAATGGGGGGGATAGTGACAGAAGCAGGGACAAGAATCAACTAAAATAAATTGTATTTGAAAACACCACAATTACTAGATGCCTGTATGTTAATTTGAAAAAATTAAATTAGGGACTGGAAAGATTCCTCAGCGGTTAAGGTGCTTATCTGCAACGCCTAAACACAAGAGTTTGATTCCCTAGTACCCAAGTAAAACTGCACTAAGTGGCACACGCATCTGGACTTTGTTTGCGGCAGCAGGAAGTCCTGGCATGCCCATTCTCTAATAAACAAAATTAAAAATAAATTTAAAAAACAGGTTAAGCTTGGTGTGGCAGTGCATGCCTTTAATCCCAGCACGTGGGAGGCAGAAGAAGGAGGGTCACTGTGAGTATGAAACCAACCTGAGACTATATAGTAAATTCCAGGTCAGTATGGGCTAGAGTGAGACTCTACCTCAAAAACCCAAATAATAATAGAAAAAAAGGCAAATAGGCTTCTGTATCCTTCTGAATGTCAAATCAATTAAGCAAACAAAAAAAAAATCAAGTAAAAAAATCAGATCCAGCATTTTAGTATGAGAAACAGTAAAGTCCTATTAACTACACGATAATTATGAATGTTTATTTTTTTAATATGTAACTGATATCCCATTATTGCCTCTTTTATATTATATATATTTTTAAATTGATTTTTTTTTAAGCCAGGGTTATAGTCTAGCCCAAACTAATCTGGAATTCACTCTGTAGCTCCAGGCTGGCCACAAGTTCACATAATCCTACCTCAGCCTTGATGTGCTGGGACTAAAGGGGTGCACTGCCAATGCCTAACTTCACCTGCTTCTTTTAATAAGCACAAGGGAGGCTTTAATATCCTCCGAAGACAAAATTAATGGCCAAGTGCCCTCTATAATTAAACGAATACTTTCAGGACTGTCAAGCATACTGGATCATCCATAGCCAAACCTGAGATCACCAGAGACTCACTTAAAGAAATGTAGCCAGGGGGGCTGGAGAGATGGCTTAGCAGTTAAGGCACTTGCCTGCAAAGCCTAAGGACCCAGGTTCAGTTCTCTAGTACCCATGTAAACCAGATACACAAGGTAGCTCATGCATCTAGAGTTTGTTTGCAGTGGCTAGAGATCCTGGTGTGCCCATTCTCTCTCTTTCTCTCTCAAATAAATACATAAAATAGTTTAGAAAAAGAAATGTAGCCAGGTAAAAGGTAAGACCCTATTGCTGAAGACTCCACATACTTGGGATGCAAGGTCACTGAGAAATCCTGCTGGAGCTGAGCTGAAAACCTCCTCCATGAAAACCAGCTGAGAGAAAGCTGGAAAAACCTATGCTGCATGCAGTTCAATGGCAGAGACAGAATCACCAGTGGAGATACTCAACAGTGGACACTGCAAGCCTTAAAATTTGGCCAGCCAGACCAAATGAGCCAATGGGTGCAATAGTGGCATGTCTTTTGTGGGAGAAAACAACCACCCTCTAATTGGACTGGAGGCCCGTTCCATGGGAGGGAAAACATCCCTGATACTGAAAACCTACAGGGGTAGTCATGAGTCCTAGGGGTGTAATATCTGCTGCTGTCTGGCTGAATGCTCACCAAACTGCCCAGTAAGCACTTCTCTTAACGTTCATAACCATACATTAATGCTACTCTCACTTTTGGTTAGAGAAGCTTCTCTTTTCAGATGGCAGCAACCTTGGGATCACTCAGAAAGCACCATGGTCCTGAGAAGAAGTGACAGAGAAGTGTTCAGCACTGAAATATTTCTATCACACCTTCCAAAGCTCAGGGTCCATTGCAGAAGAGGTGGTGGAAAGAATGTAAGAGCCAAAGGAAGGGTAGGTCTCCTTACAACGTGCTCCTCCAGACACAAAATGGCCTAGATATCCATGACCTGACAGTACCTGACACTACCTACACAAGACCATCATAATAGAAGGAAAAGATCATGACATCAAAATACAAGAGAGACTGAGAGGGGGCGGGGATATGATGGAGAGTGGAGTTTCGAAGGAGAAAGTGGGAGGAGGCAGGGAATTAGCAGGGGATATTGTTTACAATTATGGAGGTTTTCAATAAAAAAAAAAGAAAAAAAATGTAGCCAGGGCTGGGGAGATGTCTTAGTAGTTAAGGTGCTTGCCCGCTAAGCCAAAGGACCTAGGTTCCAAATAAGCCAGATGCACAAGGTGTTTGTTGCATGTGTCTGAAGTTCACTTGCAGTGGCTGGAGGCCCATTCTCTCTCTCTCAAATAAAAGTGTTTAAAAAGAAAAAAGAAATGTAGCCAAACTGCCCTAAGAAAAGAGCAAGAATCATGGTAGCCTCATACTTTACAGAAGGAGTTCTGGGAGTCGCAATAACAACATGCCTCAATTTCAAAGTCATTTAACTGTATTCTCACCTGCTGACAAACTTGCCATCTGTCTTAACTCTACCCTGTGGGTCATGTATCTGCCCTGGAACACTGAATGTATCCATTTATAGGACACTGCACATTTCTTTATCTTGTCCATTAACCATAGTTGCTGCAGGCACAGCACACGGAAATGGCAACCGTTGAAAAATAGGGTATTGTAAGATCCAAGAGAGAGCACAGAAAGAAATGAACTTTTGCACTACAAAGCCACAAATGAATGTGCCACCTAGATCAGCACGTAACTGTCCAAGTCATATATAGATTATTGTATTAAAGCAACAAGATGGCCCAAAGTCTGTTTAATATTTAAATTTCACAGGCCATGGATTTCATCCAGTTGATAAATATATTCTGGGCATACCAGTATAGTTTACTGGATCCAATGATTATTTTCTCTAAAGACAAGGTCTTCTTATATAGCCCAAACTGGCCTCCCAGCTCATGACCCTCCTCCTGCCTAAACCTACCAAAATAAGAGTACAGGCACATGGCACCACACATGGGTACAATGACTAATATTTTAATAATCTTCATATACTCCAAGCAATTACTCAAAAATCTGAACATGTGCCTCTAACTGACAAGTCAAATAATCTCAAATATATACCAAGATATTAAACTTTCCAATATCTAAATTAGTATGTGTCCTTAAAAAAAAAAAAAGGGTTTCTGAACTGTTATAACCAGTTGGACTTGTACAGTTTTCACCTGGAATAGCTCAATATTGCACTGCAATCACACCCCCATCTTACCAAAAGTTTCTTTTGCTAATTCAAGGTCTGACTCTTCCTGTAATTTCTTTAGCCGTAGTTTATCTGCTAATTGCTCTTCTGGAGTTAGCACTTTAGGTTCTTCAGGCTCTTCTAACTAAAATGAAACAGAAGTTTTACAAAAGCTGGACTTGTGATGGACACAATACATTTCTGTATTAAATAAATTTTTATGTCAGCACTTGTAAATAAACAAGCACTTATAAAGTGATAGCTGCATTTCAGGTATTCTCCTTAACACTTTAGATATTCTTCTCTCCGTTGTACAAATAAAACATGGAGGCAGAGAGGTTAAACAACCTATCTCTAGTAACAAAAGAGCAAATAATTTAACAGGTAAGAATTGAGCTCAGGAAGATAAAGGTTATTTCCATATCCTTTTTGTAAACAAGCACTTTTAACTACTGAGCCATCCCCTCATCCCTCCCACATCCTTAAAAAAAAAAAAAAAAGTGCCCACGCCTTTAATCCCAGCACTCAGGAGGCAGAGGTAGAAGGCTCACTGTGAGTTCAAGGCCACCCTGAGACTGCAGAGTGAATTCCAGGTCAGCCTGAGCTAGGGGGAAACCCTACCTCGGGAAAAAAAAGTAGTTGATGGGCTGGGGATATGTCTCAGTGGTGAAAAGTGCTAGCTTGCAAAGCCTGCTGGTGAAAATTCGATTCCCCAGTACCCATTAAAGCCAGATGCAGAAAGTGCCACATATGTATGGAGTTCGTCTGTAGTGACAAGATACCTTGGTGTGCCCACACTTTCTCTCTCTCTCTCTTAGATAAAAAAATTTAAAATAAAAAATAAAAGAAAGTAAGTAGTTGAGATTACAAGCAAGATGAAAATGGTACTCTCACATACTGCTACTACTAGGATTATAATAGAACAGACTTTAGAGGAATATGGAAATATGTATCAGTACCTTAAAATATCTTCACATGCTTTAATCTAGCAATTCCAGTAAGAGAAATTCAGCTTAAGAAACTGAAGATGCATACATATATTCAAGCACAAGGAACATTTACTGGACTCAAAAAAGTGCTGACCAAAAGTGACAGTGGTATGTTCAGCAGTAAGTGAAATATCTCTATCACAATCTCCAAGGCTCTGAGACCATTGCAGAAGAAGCAGAAGAAAATGTAAGAGCCAAGGAAGGGGGGAGTGCTTACAATACTGTTTTCCAGACATAAGGTAGCCTTGGTATTAATGACCTCACAGTGGTCATTACCTACACAAGACCTTCACAACTGGAGGGGGAAAAAAGTGATGACATCAAAGTAGAAGAGAGATTCGTTACAAGAAGGGCTTGAGTGGAGATGGGATTTGGGAAAGGGAAAAGGAAGGGTAGTTGGAGGGGATTATGGCCATGGTATATTGTCTGTATCTATGGAAGTTGGTAGGCAATACAAAGTTAAAAGGGGCCAGGCATGGCAGCACACGCCTTTAATCCCAGCACTTGGGAGGCAGAGGTAGGAGGATCACCGTGAGTTTGAGGCCACCCTGTGAAACTACATAGTTAATTCCAGGTCAGCCTGGACCAGAGTGAGACCCTACCTCAAAAAAAGAAAGAGAGAGAGAGAGAGAGAGAGAGAGAGAGAGAGAGAGAGAGAGAGAAAGAAAGAAAGAAAGTAAGTTAAAAGGGGGGCTGGTCAGATGGCTTACAGGTTAAGGTGCCTGCCTGCAAAGCCAAAGCAATCTGGTTCGATTCCCCAGAACCCACATAAGGCAGATGCTCAAGGTGGCGCAGGTGTCTGGAGTTCCTTTGCAGTGGCTGAAAGCCCTGGCATGCCCACTCTTTCTATCTGCCTTTCTCTCAAATAAATAAATAAAAATAAAATATTTTTTAAAAAGTTAAAAGGGAATATCCATTGGAGTTTGAGGCTGGCCTCTAAGCAATCCTCCTATGTCAGCCTCCCGGGTGCAGGGACTAAAGGTGAACAAGCACCACGCCCAGCAAAAGTGGACATTTTACACTGTTGAGTAAACCTAGACATGTTATTTTTAAATTTTTATTTATTTGTGCATATACCAGAGTCTCTTACAACAAATACCCAACCAGCTTGCTTTCTTTCCCTTTTTTTTTTTTTTTTTTTTTGGTTTTTTGAGGTAGGGTCTCTAGCCCAGGCTGATCTGGAATTCACTCTGTATTCTCTGGGTGGCCTTGAACTTGAACCAAGTGCTGGGATTAAAGGCATGTGTCACCACACCTGGCTGCATTTTAAAATTTCATCTCAGAAAGAGAGAGAAGCATATAGAGCCACCTGAGCTTGGATTGTGTCCATTCTTGTATGTGTGAAATTAGCCTCTTGGGGCTTTTCTGATTGAAGAACTTTTGAACTCAAGCAGGTAGTGGTAGGTTGGGTGAGTGGGGAGAATGGTATACACACATCCTTTTATCCTTCATGTATATATCTGCTTCATTTTAGCTCATTTATAAGTTGGTGCTTTACATTTAAAGATAGGTTTGAAGTTCACTGTTTATTTTTGTCCTCACTCTAGCACAGGCTGACCTTGAAAAATCTATAGTCCGTAGTCCAGGCTGGCCTTGAATTCATGGTGATCCTCCTATTGTTTCCCAAGTGCTGAGGTAGGTTGATTGCAGTGAGTCTGAGGCCAGCATGGGCTACAAAGTGAGACCCTGCCTCAAAAAACAGGAAATATTTAATATATTTTTAAACTAATTCACTGACTTCTCATACTAGATTTGTTGTTTCTAAAAGAAAATTTCATCACAGTGCCTTGTACATAGTATGTTCTTAGTATTTCTTGGATGAATGTAGTGAAAAATTTTAGATGATTGCCAAAACTGGGACAATAAAATAGTTCTTGGGCTGGAGGGATGGCTTAATGGTTAAGGCGTTTGCCTGCAAAGCCAAAGGACCCAGGTTCAATTCCCCCAGGACCCATGTTAGCCAGATGCACAAGGGGGTGCACGTGTCTGGAGTTTGTTTGCAGTGGCTGGAGGCCCTGGGGGTGCCTGTTCTCTCTCTTTCTCTGTTAAATAAATAAAAAACTTTAAAAAAATGTAATTCTTCGGAAAAAAAGAAAGTATCTTGGGCTGGAGAAATAGCTCAACAGTTAAAGACATGTCGGTAAAGCCTCATGACTCCAGTTCAATTCCCCTAGTATACATATAAAGCCAGATGCACAGTGGCGCATGAGTCAGGAGTTCGTTAGTAGTGGCTGGAGGCCCTGGCAGACTTCTCTCTGTCCTCTGTCTCTCTCTCTGTTTGCAAATAAATAAACTTTTATTTTTTTAAAGCATTAAGCCAGACATGGTGGTGTACACCTTTAACCCCAGCACTCAGAAGGCAGATGTAGGAGGATCGCCATGAGTTTGAGGCCACCCTAAGACTACATAGTGAATTCCAGGTCAGCCTGGGCTACAGTGAGACCCTACCACTGAAAAAAAAAATTAAATAAATAAAAATGTAAAAGTATCTAAAATAAGGGCTGAGGAGATGGCTCAGCAGTTAAAGGCACTTGGCTGCATGCAAAGTGTGACGGCCCAGGTTCAATAACCCAGTATCCATGTAATCCCACATGAAGAAAGGAGTGCATGTGGCTGGAGTTCATATGCAGCCACTGGAGGCCCAGGGCACCATAACCTTCCTCCCTCACTCCTTCCCTCCCTTCCCGACTCAAATAAATAAATAAACAAATACTAAAATAAAATAAAGATATCTAAAATATTCACAACATGGTGAGGGGGCAGGCACTGTCCTGCAGTGTTGGCAAATGGAAATAAGCCCAGAATTCTCTTTTCTTTTTTTTCAAGGTAGGGTCTCACTCTAGCCCAGGCTAACCTGGAATTCACTATGTAGTCTCAGGGTGGCCTCGAACTCATGGTAGTGCTGGGATTAAAGGCGTGTGCCACCACACCCGCGCCACCATACCTGGCCTAATAGATGTAATTTTTTTTAAACTGTGTATTTGCAATGCACGTTTGAAGTCTATACACTGTAAAATGATTAAATCAGGTTAATTAGTATATTAATTACCTCAAGTGCTTGAGGATCAGGAATTCAAGGTAATCCTCAGCTACATAGCAAATTCAAGGCCAGCATGGGCTACAAGAGACCCTGTCTCAATAAACAAACAATGACACAGGGAAAATAATCAAATGATACTAGAACCAAGGACTTGATTATATAGCTTTAATATATTCTTTAGTTCAAGTCCAGCCTGAACTGCGTGAGTCTGTTTAGATTAAAAAAAAAAATAGAAAAAAATAATCAAATGATAATAGAACCTAGGACTTGATTATATATATTTAGGATATATTCTTTAATTTTTTTATTTTTTTATGTAGACTATATTCAAAGTAAAAAAGAACTACAAGGGTGCTGGGGGATGGTTCAGTGAATAAAGTGCTAGCTGTGTAACTATGAGCTCCCTGGGTTTGGATCCCTAATCCCCACATCAATGCCAGAAGCTGTAGCCAGCTTCGGTAATCCTAGTGTGCCTATGAACAAAGCAGTAAACAAGTACAAGAAACCCTGTCTAAAAATGCAGTAGAAGAAAGAAAAAGACTGGCCTGAAGCCAGGAATGGTGGCACATGCCTTAATCCCAGCACTAGGGAGGCAGAGGTAGGAGGATCACAGTGAGTTCAAGGCCAGCCTGAGACTACATAGTGAATTCCAGGTCAGGTCAGCCAAGACTAGAGTGAAACCCTATCTTGAAAAACAAACAAACAAACAAAACCAGATCATTAGAACACTATTATTGTTTACTTAATAGGTTGTACTATTGTAATATGAAAAATACCCATTTTCATGGATGCATATTGAAGTATTAAAGATAAAACATACGTAATTAGTTATATTTTAGCAAAATAAGAATAGATGAAACAAATTTGGCAATACAGTTACAAATTTACATCTGTATCACGTTATTTTCTATACTTCGTTGTTCTTTGTTTTAGAATGCTTTTTAATTTTATTTGAGAGAGAGACAAAAAGACGGGGGGGGGGGGGATGTTACACCAGGGCCTTTAGCCGCAGCAACCAAACTCCAGGCACATGCAACCCCTTGTGCACATCTGCAACACTGTGTACTTGCATCACTGCGTCTGGCTTACATGGGACCAGGAGATTTGAACACGAGTTCTTAGGCTTCAAGGGCAAGTGCCCTAATTACTAAGCAATCTCTTCAGCTTGGTTTTAGAATTTTTGAAACAAAGCCTATGTAGCCCTGGCTGCACTAGAATTTGTTATTGCCTTGAACTTGCTGTAATCTACTTGCCTCTACCTCTGTGCTGAGAATACAGACATGTAGCACCAGGCTTGGCTTTTTGAGACAGGATAGGATCTCACTGTATAGCTCAGGCTAGTCTAAAACTTGTGATCCTCCTGCTCAGGCTCCAAGAGTGCTGGGATTACAAAGGTGTGAAGCCTAAGCACCCAGGTTTGATTATCCAGGTCCCATATAAGCCACATGCACAAGGTGGGCACATGAGTCTGGAGTTTTGTTTGCAGTGGCTAGAGGCCCTGGCCCGCCCATTCTCTCCCCGCCCCCAACTTTCTCTCTGTCTCAAATAAAATAGGGCTGGGGAAATGGCTTAGCAGTTAAGGTATTTGCCTGCAAAGCCTAAGGACCCGGGTTCGATTCCCCAGGACCCACATAAGCCAGATGCACAAGGGGGTGCATGTGTCTGGAGTTCGTTTGCAGTGGCTAGAGACCCTGGCATGCCCATTTCTCTCTCTCAAATAAAAATTTAAAAAAATAAATAAAAATACAGGGGCTGGAGGGATGGCTTAGTGGTTAAGGCATTTGCCTGCAAAGCCAAAGGACCCTGGTTTGATTCCCCAGGACCCACACTAGCCAGATGCACAAGGAGGGACGCAAGCATCTGGAGTTCATTTGCAGTGGCTGGAAGCCCTAGTGAGCCCATTCTCACTCATTTTCTCTCTCTCTCTCTCTCTCTCTGTGTCAAATATATAAACAAACATAAAAAAACAAGCCAGATGTTGTGGTGCACACCTTTAATGCCACCAGTCAGGAGATAGAGGTAAGAGGATCAATGTGAGATCGAGGTCTGCCTGGGACTTCAGAGTAAGTTCCAGGTCAGCCTGGGCTAGAGTGAGAGTCTATCTCAAAAAAAAAAGTGAAACCTATGCAAAAATAGTGGTGATAACACATGCCTAAATCATTACTTGGAAGGTTGAAACAGAGAATCCCATGTTCAAGGCCAGCTTACAATACATGTGAGACCTCCATCTCAAAAGTAGGTAGGGATCAGGGCTGGAGAGATGGCTTAGAGGTTAAGTGCTTGCCTGTGAAGCCTAAGGACCCTGGTTTGAGGCTCGATTCCCCAGGTTAGCCAGATGCACAAGGGGGCGCATGCATCTGGAGTTCCTTTGCAGTGGCTGGAGGCCCTGGTGCACCCATCCTCTCTGTATCTATCTGCCTCTTTCTCTCTCTCTGTCATTCTCAAATAAATAAGTAAATAAAAATTTTAAAAAGGTAGATAGGGATAATAATATATCTCCAAATATAAATATTAAGACATCTTTGAGAAACAAACCAGTGTTTACTGTGGAATAGAAGGGAAGTTACAGACAGAAAGATAGAAACAGTAAAAGGTTGGGAGTACTTTTTTTTTTTTTTTTTTTCTTTTTTCATTTTTCAAGGTAGGGTCTCACTCTGGCTCATGCTGACCTGGAATTCACTATGTAGTCTCAGGGTGGCCTCGAACTCTCGGTGCTCCTCCTACCTCTGCCTCCCGAGTACTGGGATTAAAGGCATGCGCCACCACGCCCAGCTTTGGGAGTACTTTTTTAAAGTTGTTTTGAGGTAGGGTCTCACTCTAGCCAGGCTGACCTGAATTTCACTAAGTAGTATCAGAGTGGCCTCAAACTCACAGTGATCCTCCTACCTCTGCATCTCAAGTGTCAGGAATACTTTTTAATACTGTTTTGATTTTTGAATGATATAAGAAAAAAATTTTGGTTTTTCGAGGTAGGGTCTCACTCTAGTCCAGGCTGACATGGAATTCACTCTGTATTCTCAGGCTGACATGGAATTCACTCTGTATTCTCAGGGTGGCCTCAAACTCACGACGATCCTCCTACCTCTGCCTCCTGAGTGCTGGGATTAATGGTGTATGCCACCATGCCTGGTGTAAATATGTTTTTTTTTATTAAAAACAAACAAGCTAATACAATATTTCAGAAACTTGCTGCAAAGAGTCAAAAAAAAAAGTGTACTCACTGCAATCATAACTGTTCCTGAGCCCCATCTTTACAAAAAACACAAATCAGGGCTGGAGAGATGGCTTAGTGATTAAGGTGCTTCACCTGCCTACAAAGCCAAAGGACTCAGGTTCAATTCCCCAGTACCCACGTAAAGGCAGATGCACATGGTGGTGCATGTCTGGAGTTCTTTTGCAGTTGCTGGAGGTACTGGAGTGCAGATTCTCTCTATATGCATCTTTTGCTCTCATAAATAAATTAATTAAAAAAAAAACACCACAAATCAATTTGTTTTGGCATTCTTCTATCTCATAGTATATCCATGCATGTCACTACAGAGCCCATCAAATTGTCGGGCAATATTTGTAACATGTTAAGATACTATTATACCATGACTAATGTAAGCATGAATTCTGAATATCTTTTAGGAAATAAAAAAAAAAAACTCACCCTCTTTTTAATTTCTTCTTGCCTTTTCTTCTGTTGCCGTTCTTTCTCTTTTATCTTGTCTGCTAATTTTTTCTTTTCTGAAAATTTTGTGAAAAAAATATTTTATTTACAGTCATGGTGAATACATTCTGGCTTGACTTGAATACTTAAGGAGGCAGATCTGCCAGGTGTGGTGGTGCAAATCTGCCAGGTGTGGTGGTACACACCTTTAATCCCAGCGCTTGGAAGGAAGAGGTAGGAGGATCACCATAAATTCGAGGCCACCCTGAGACTGCATTGTGAATTCCAGGTCAGCCTGAGCTAGAATGAAACGCTACCCTCAAAGAAAAAAAAAAAAAAGAGGCAAATCTTTCCCAGTTTTCAGAAACATAAGTGATGTCCTGGAAATATGGGTAATCTCTGGGACTCTTCCTTTCCCTTTCTCATCTAACCCTAAAGATCCAAAATGTCTTCCCTGCATACTTCCCCACCATCCTTCAAGCAAGACAGATCATTCAACCATAACGCCATATCCTCTATCTCTCCTTACAAGATCCAGCAGTCAAACAGGAAAGCAACAGATGTATCAACTGATTATGTTCTGAGGGGATAAAAAGAGGCATAAAGAAAGAGGGAATGTAAGGATGCTTGGCTTCAGAATACTAACATTTACACTGTTGCAAGCATTTTCCCATTTAACTTAGACACCAAATGCCTAGGAAGATATAAAACCAGAAATAGAGGAGCACCAGTAACTCACCTGGTTTTACTTCTGCTTCCTCTTTTTTTTCTTCATCATCATCATCATCCCAGTTATCCTAAAGAAAAGGCCTCCATTAATAATTCTTGCATGTTTTCTATCTCCATGATCAACTAATCTAACATTACAGAAACAAATTTTTGTTATCTCCTTTTTTGGGGGGTTACAATAAACAATTTACCATAGGATGAACTGACCTCTTTATCATGGTAAGTCCCTTAGACAATGGTTACCTTCCCATTTTTTCAAGTTTACTTTTATATCTTTTAAGAGTTTCCCTCTAAGAAGTTTTACACATTTCTTTTTAGGTTTGTTCCTAGTATTTCATAAATTCCCAAGCTGTTTCAGTAAGTAGTTGATTATCTGTCTATTTAAAAAAGCTATCTGGGTAGGAGGCTGTACAGATGGCTTAGTGGTTAAGGCACTTGCCTGCAAAGCCTAAGGACCCTGGTTCAATTTCCAGAAGTCCTGGCATGCCCATTCTTTCTTTCTTAAATAAATTATATATATATATATATATATATATAAATAAGTATATATGTAAAACTATTGGTTTCTGAACATTAAGCTAGGTCAGAGGCTAGATGGTCTCATGAAGCCTAGGTGGCCTTGAACTCAATACATTGCCAAGGCTGGCCTTAACTCTTGCCTTTACTTCCCAAAATGCTGGTATTACAGGCATGTATACCATTCTCAACTCTTCAACATTAACTTTTTTTTAAAATTTTTATTTATTTGAGAGACAGACAGAGAGAGAAAGAGGCAGATAGAGAGAGAGAGAGAATGGGCGCAACAGGGCCTCCAGCCACCTTGAGCATCTGGCTTACGTGGGTCCTGGAGAATCAAGCCTCGAACCAGGGTCCTTAGGCTTCACAGACAAGTGCTTAACCACTAAGCAATCTCTCCAGCCCTTAAACATTAACTTTTTAACTTGTTAGATTTATCACTGATTGTTTTCTACGACATATGAATCCAGAATTCTGCTACAAGTGGCTGAGACTCATATCCCAGCCACCCAGAAGGCTAAGGCAAGAGAGAATCCAAGTTTAAGGATTGCTTAATGAGTTCAAGGCTAGTCTGGGCAACTCAGTAAAACCCTGTCTAAAAAATGCAAGTAAAAGTTGGGCATGGTGGTGCATGCCTTTAATCCCAGCACTGGGAGGCAGAGGTAGGAGGATTGCCATGAGTTCGAGGCCACCCTGAGACTAATTCCAGGTCAGCCTGGGCCAGAGTGAGACCCTACCTCAAAAACCAAAAAAAATGAGGGTTAGTGGTAAAACTCAGTGGTAGAGTACTTGACTAGAATGTACAAGGCCCTAGGTTCAATCCTCAGTATTTGCCAAAAAACAAAAGAAAAAAAAAATCTGACCCATTGATAGATCTTAGTGAAAACACAAAAATGCTAAAAGTACTATATAAAATTCCTGTCTGATATGTGCATAAGGCATATATAAAATCAAGAGCACAAATTTCACTTGTACTTGACTTCCATCTCCAAGACCAATTAATCAATCTCTCTGCATGTATGTATGCATATACTCCAAAAGCTGAAAAAAAATTACAAAAATCAAAACAGAGCTGGATAGATGGCTCAGTGGTTTAGGTACTTGCCAGGTTTGATTACCCAGTAGCCACATAAAGCCAGATAGATGTACAAGGTGGCATATGTGTCTGGAGTTCGTTTGCAATAGCTAGAGGACCTGGCACACCCATTCTCTCTCACACACAGGGGTGTGTGGGTGGTGTGTATGTGTGTGTTTAAAGCAGAGACTCTCTCTCTAAATTTATTTACTTCTATTTTTTTGTGCATGTGTGCAGCCCAAAAGTTGACTTTGTATCAACTTCTTGACTGCTTTCTACTCTATTTACTGAGGAAGGGTCTCTCACTTAAACTCAGAGCTGTTGATTCAGCTAGTCTACTTAGCTAGTTTGCTCAGGAGATCCTGTCTCCACCTCATAAACTCTGGGACTACAGGCAGGCTGCCACACCCACCCAACATTTAATTTACATTGTTCCTCACACTTGCACAGCAATCATCCACTGAGCCATCTTTGAGGCCCAAGAACTTTTATACTTCCTTCTTAGTTTAACAAACATAAAAACCACCCCATACTCTGGCTCATACAACACAACCCTTGTTAATGAGTTGAATTACACAACAGTTTTAAGCCCAGTATTAAGAAGAGTCATGAACTAATTAAACCTTTATGGCTATGGTTACCTAGGTTGGGCAGGGCACTTTGAAGTTGGGCTATATTGTTTCCTATGACAGTCACTGAGCTACATATAAATTGACTAAAGGCTTTATACAATTTTGAAGATTCAAGTTTAATGGTGAGAGAGAGAGCCCTGAATTTAAATCAGGCTTTTATGTATAGATAGCCTGAATGCTGTCTCAGCAACAACCAGGCACACTAAGACGTGCCATTTGAAGCTGAGACAAGGTGACAGATGCAAAGCAGGAGACTCTGATGCCACTAGAAGAGGCAGAGGCTGACTAATGTGCCACAACTATGTCACCAAGCTTCTACTTCTATAGCAAGATAAAGCATAGATAGAAATCAGTAATCAGAAGTCAGTACATAAACTAAGCCTTGATTCTCAATAAAAATTTGCAGGCCCACTGAAGAAATTAAAAATCCAACCAGGTGTCATGGCACATGCCTTTAATTCCAGCACTCAGGAGGTAGAGAGGTAGGAGGCCCACTCTGAGTTTGAGGGCAGCCTGAGACTACAGAGTGAGTTCCAGGACAGCCTAGGCTAGTGTGAGACCCAACCTCGGGGGGGGGGGGGGGAATTCCAACATCCTGATTAAACCTGAGTGGGAAGAATTTTATATAAAACTATGTTTTTTATAACCATTTACTTGGCAGTTTAATCCATGGCTCAAAGTTTTAATAGACTGAAAACAAAGCAATTAGTCATTATTTGGATGAGACACTAGAGTTAGAAATTAAGGATCAAGTGTTTGTATTACCTTGGTGGTATGCCTAAACTCTTACATCAAGACGCTGTAGCACAAAAGGATCCAAAGAGCTAAAAATTACAGTTAACTACCAGGTATTGTGGTTGATGGTCACCAAAAGGAAGACTGAGTCTGACATGCAACTTAGGCAGTGCTTTGGTTAGGAAGATCCTGGGCACACTTCTAGAGTACATATTACAGAAATAATAACAACAAGGAAAAACAACAGCACCTGAGTGCTCTACAAATTGTTAGGACATTTTGTGCAGTAACATTAAAGTTAATCCTCATAATACCTGAAAATAAGGTAGCACCATCCTCATTCTACACACAAGGAAACCAAGGCCCAGAACATAGTGCACGATCTCAGCGAAAAACAATGAAGGGACTGCTTTGAGTGAACCAAAGTTTCTTAAATGATAGTAAACACAACTTCTGAGTCTTGAAATATAAAATAACTATCTGAGATCTAAATCCCTCCCCAATAAAATCCATTCTTCCAATTAGTTCTTAAATGAGTTCCCCTGGGATTATAGGAAATCTCATAAAAAAAGAATTACAGTACATACTAACATGATATGCCTAGCTAGAACTTCAAACTTCAATTGCCTATAATAGTTTTTCAAGAAACTGGTCTCAAAGCCTATCTGATACTAAGAAGCCAAGAGGAAAGACTATTGCTAAAGAGGAGCAGCTGCATGGAAATGCACTCAACGAAGAGAAACAAACAGTTCAATGTTGGTGCTCCATCAGCAGCTCATTCACATCAACTCTATGTGCCAGCTCTGTCAATGCTTCTGAACCATATGACAAACTCCCATTAATACACCTAGGAATTCTATTCTGACAAAATTGTTATTAATTTTTTGTGACAGGATCTTGTATAACTCAGAATGGCCTGGAACGATGTAGCTCAAGCTGGCCTCAAATTCATAATCTTCCCACCTCCACTGCCAAAATGCAAGCATTACAGGTATGGTAAGAAAGGGTTTTAGTAGGAAAAGGAGCAGTTCTATCAGTGAGTGCTAGGAAGTCAGGACACCTACTACTCAGTTCATAAAAGGACCATGAAAGGTAAACCTTGCTTGTCAAAATCACCCCCAAATGCTTGCATTTTGCCAAGTTACTACCAAACTAAAACTAAGTCCCTAAAGAAAAGAGCAAGGGGCTGGAGAGATGGCTTAGTGGTTAAGGCGTTTGCCTGCAAAGCCAAAGAATCCCAGTTTGACTCTCTGGTACCCACATAAGCCAGATGCACAAGGGGCACATGCATCTAGAGTTCGTTTGCAGTGGCTGGAGGCCCTGGCCTGGCATACCCATTCTCTCTCTCTCTCAAATAAATAAAATAAAAATATTAAAAAAAGGGAAAAAGCCAAGTAGCTGTATCCATAAACGGCCAAGTATCCTTCCATAGGAATTAAATAAAAATTTAAAAATCACAACTGTTTTTTGGGGCTGGAGAGATGGCTTAGCAGTTAAGTGTTTGCCTGTGAAGCCTAAGAACCCTGGTTCAAGGCTCGATTACCCAGGACCCATGTAAGCCAGATGCACAAGGAGGTGCGTGCATCTGGAGTTCGTTTGCAGTGGCTGGAGGCCCTGGCACGACCATTCTCTCTATCTGCCTCTTTCTCTTGTCTGTCTGTTGCTCTCAAATAAATAAATTAAAAAATAAATAAATCAAAAAAAACAACAAAAACTAGTTCCTTAGTTAAAAAAAGTTGCAGGTGCCTGAAAAGTAAATGTAGTAGTGAATGCCTACCACAATACTTCAGATTTTTTCTGTTAATTTTTCTGTCAATATGAGGACTTTGTAATTACTGGCAACAACATGAAGATAAAATGACAAAAGATTTCCCAGACACTTAAAACTGGGACTACTAGGGTCTACTTTTGCTGCACAAGCTTGCAGACCTGAGTTTGATTCCCAGCATCCACATAAAAAGCCAGGTATGGTTACACATACCCATAACCCCAGTGCAGGGTGAAGGCAGAGAGGATGAACACTGGGATTGCCTGGTCAGCCAGTCTAACTGAAAACAGTAAACACCAGGGTCAGTGAGAAACTGACTCAAAGAAATAAGGGGGAAGAGTGACAAAGGAGGATACCCCATGTCTTTCTCTAGCTTCTACACATATATGCATACATGCATGCACATTTACAAATACATGTGCATATACCACACAGAGATAATAAGCTTACGCCATACTTCAAAAGAGACCTAAGCAGGAATGGTGGCACATGCCTTTAATCCTAGCACTCGGGAGGCAGAGTTAGGAGGATTGCCATGAGTTCAAGGCCACCCTGAGGCTACATAGTGAATTCCAGGTCAGCCTGGGCTAGAGTGAGACCCTACCTCAAAATACAAAACAAAACAAAACAGAAAAATTATTTTTTGGATGGCCAGGCACGGTGGTATACGCCTTTAATCTCAGCACTTGGGAGGCAGAAATAGGAGGATCACCGTGACTTCTAGGGCACCCTGAGACTACATAATGAATTCCAGGTCATCCGGGACTAGAGCGAGACCCTACCTTGAAAAAAAGAAAAAAAATTTTTTTAAAATGATGCTTTCCTTTTATTTCTTACAATAGATCTAACAGCTGGCCGGTTTTGTCGTTTTTGTAATATGCAACTACAGAATGTCACATGCAATGAGAGAACACATTTAGGGTTGGAAATGCTTTCCAACTGAAGCAAGACATATTTATAGATTATCAAATTAGACACAGCTTAAAAAAAGAAGTAAAGCCGGGCATGGTGGCGCACGCCTTTAACCCCAGCACTTGGGAGGCAGAGGTAGGAGGAGTGCGGTGAGTTCGAGGCCACCCTGAGAATACAGAGTGAATTCCAGGTCAGCCTGGACTAGCGTGAGACCCTACCTCGAAAAAAAAAAAAAAAAAAAAAAAAAGTAAAAATGTTTTGCCCCCTAACAATAGCCCAGAAACTAACATAGTTCCTTTATTTTCTTTAAATAATTTGGTTAGATACATGATACTCTTTGGTGGAAAAAAAAAAAAAAAACCTTTTCTCGTTCTGTAAGCTATGTGAATTTCGCTCTGAACAGCCTCAGAAGCCTGCAATAAAATCCTGGCAAAGCTAGACTTCTAAAAGTTCAGTTTTTACAGGCTGGAGAGATGGCTCCGGCAGCTAAGGTGCTTGTTTGCACCTTAACGACCTGAATTCTACCATCCAGTAAAACGCCAGATACACAAAGTGGTGCATGCATCTGGAATTCATTTGCAGGAGCTAGCGGCTATGATGTACCCATTTTTCTCTCTTCTGGCAAATAAGTACATAAATTTTTAAGTTCAATTTTTACATTTTTATTTATTTATTTGTGTGTGTGAGACAGAGAAAGACGCAGAGAGAGGAGGAGAGAGAGAATGGGTGCGCCAGGGCCTCCAGCCACTGCAAAGGAATTCCTGACGCATGCGCCCCCTTGTGCATCTGGCTTACATGGGTCCTGGGAAATCTAACTAGGGTCCTTTGGCTTTGCAGGCAAATGCCTTAACTGCTAAGCCATCTCTCTAGCCCTAAAGTTCAATTTTTTTTTTTTTTTTTTTTTTTGGTTTTTCGAGGTAGGGTCTCACTCTGGCCCAGGCTGACCTGGAATTCATTACGAAGTCTCAGGGTGGCCTCGAACTCACTGCAATCTTCCTATCTCTGGTTCCCGAGTGCTGGGATTAAAGGTGTGCGCCACCATGCCTGGCTTCAATTTTTAAAAGAAGTCTAAATGCTCATCTCAGAATTATGCTGGACTCCATGGCAAGGTACCTCATTCAGCAGGTTAAGTAAATTCTACTTCATTTAATCTAACTCATTAAGTCTGGGTCAGCACTTAGATGTGTTATCACTGTCTACCCGTCTCCTATTCACAGTGGTTATCAATCAATTCTACTTTAAATTCCTGGCTAAGCTGGGATGTAGCTAAACTGAAAGAGTGTTTGCCTAGCTTGCAGGAAGGAGCCCTGGATTCAGTCCTCAGTGCCGCATAAACGAGGCATAGTGGTGCACGCCTGCAATCCCAGCACTTGAGAGATGGAAGATCATATGTTCAAAGTTATGTAAAAGATTTGGTATTATAAACTCCTACTTAAAGGCAACCCTGGTGTTTAATGCTCAAGCAAGGAATTCTACACAAATTCTTGGCTAAGCAATATTAAGAAATTGAACAAATGGCTAATCTATTTGCAATGGCCCAGCACAGCAAATAGAATGGGTAAATGCTTTAAAAAAAAATACACACACATGGCTTGGGGTATAGTTTAAAAGTGGAGCACCTGCCCACCATTCATAAGGTCTTTGGTTCAATCTCCAGTAGTGCCAAAAAAAAAAAAAAAAAAAAAAAAAGGTGGTAGGGTATTGATAGGATTTCCTTCACAATCACAGGCATGGTGGCTCATTCATGTCCATTATCACAGCATTTAGGAGGCTGAGACAGGATTGCTCTGAGTTCCAAGGCCAGCCTGGGCTACAAAGTGAGACCCTGTCTCAAAAAAACAAATGAAGAGTTGGGGACTGAAGAGATGGCTCAGGAGTTAAAGGTGATTACTTGCAAGCCTGACCATTGGGGTTTGATTCTCCAGTGCCTACAGAAAGCCAGATGTACAAAGTGGCGTATGCATCTGGAGTTCGTTTGCAGTGACAGGCAGCCCTGATGCACCCATACCTTCTCTACTCTCTCAGATAAATAAATAGAAATGTTTAAAAAAACAAAGAAACAAATGGCACACGAGAAAAAGGAGAGAAGGAGGAGATGGCTCAGTGGGCTGTGTGCTACCTCACAAGCACAAGGATCTGAGTTTGGATCTCCAGAACGCACAAGGAAGCCAGGCACGGCAGTATGTACCAATAAACCAGAGCTGCGGAAGCAGATCCCTGGGACCTGGAGGATAGGTAATCTAACTGAATTAGTTAGCTCTAGATACAGTGCAAAGCTATCTTTAAAAGAAAAACATCATCATCTAGTTAAGAAGGAGGTAGAAGAAACATACTTGATCATAAGTTTTTCTCTCTCCTGTAGGTACAATATTTTTCATAAAAAATTACACAAATATTCTCTTTCCAATATTAATTTTAAGCCAAGCAACACACCTGTAATCCCAGCACTCAAGGAGGATGAGGCAAGAGAATCTTCAGAGTTCAATCAAGACCCCATCTCAAAGGCTAAAGAGATTGCTTAGTGGTTAAAGCATTTGTCTGCAAAGCCAAAGGACCACAGTTCAATTCTCCAGGACCCATGTAAGCCAGATACACAAGATGGCACATGTGTCTGGAGTTCATTTGCAGTGGCTGGAGATCCAGGCGTGCCCATTCTCTTTCTGAATCTTTCTCTCTCTTATAACTAAAAAATAAAAATTAAGAAGTCCCTATCTCAAAAAAAAAAAAAAAGCAGGGGGCTGGAGAGATGGCTTAGTGGTTAAGCTCTTGCCTGTGAAGCCTAAGGACCCCAGTTCATGGCTCGATTCCTCAGGACCCACGTTAGCCAAATGTACAAGGGGGCACATGTGTCTGGAGTTCATTTGCAGTGGCTGGAGGCCCTAGAGCACCCATTTTCTCTCTCTCTCTGCCTCTTTCTCTCTTTGTCTTTCACTCTTAAATAAAAATAAATAATAAAAAATAAAAAAACAGGGCTGCTCAGTTGTATGGTGTTTGCCTAACATGCATGAGGCCCTAGGTTTGACCCCCAGTGTCGCATAAACCAGATGTAGTGGTGCATGTAATCTGGGAAGTGGAGACAGGATCAGAAGTTAAAAACAAAATAAAACAGGGCTGGAGAGATGGCTTAGCAGTTAAGGCACTTGTCTGCAAAGCCAAAGGACCCAAGTTCGATTCCCCAGGACCCACGTAAGCCAGATGCACAGGGGGCACACACGTCTGGAGTTTGTTTGCAGTGGCTAGAGGCCCTGGCACGCCCATCCCCTCTCTTTCTACCTGCCTCTTTCTCTCTCAAGTAAATAAATAAAACAAATAACGTATTTCTTAAAAAAAAAAAAAAAAAAAGCCAAGCATAGTGGCACATGGCTTTAATCCCAGCACTCGGGAGGCAGTCTTAAGAGGATCACAGTGAGTTCAAGGCCACCCTGAGAGTACAAAGTGAATTCCAGGTCAGCCTGACCTAGAGTTGAGACATTACCTCGAAAAACATTACAGGCCATTGCTGAGGCCCTTGGTTTCCCACCAGGAATAGATGGTAAGACCCTACTGCTGAAGACTACACATACTTGCTACAAGGTCACTGAGAAATCCTGCTGGAGCTGAGCTGAAAACCTCCATGTAAACCAGCTGACAGAAAGGTGGAAAAAGCCATGCAGAATGCAGTTCAATAGGAGAGAGAGAAATCACCAGTGAAGATACTCAACAGTGGACACTGCAAGCCTTATATTTGGCCATCCAGGCCAAATGAGCCAATGGATGCAAGCAATAGTGGCACGTCTGTTATGGGGGAAACCAACCACTCTCTAATTTGACTGGAGGCCCGTTCCATGGGAGGGAATACATCCCTGATACTGAAAACCTACAACAGGGGTAGTCATAAGCCCTACGGGTGTTACATCTGCTGCTGTCTGGGTAAAAGTATATACTATGCTTACCAATCTTCCCAGTAAGCACTTTTCTTAATGTTCATACCCATATATTAATGCCACTCTCACTTTTGGTTACAGAAGCTCTTCTTTTCAGATGGAAGTGCCCTTGGGATGACCCATAAGGCACCATGGTGCTGAGAAGAAGTGACAGAGGAGTGTTCAGCACTGAAATATCTCAATCACACCTTCCATGGCTCAGGGTCCATTGCAAAAGAGGTGGTGGAATAGAATGTAAGACCCAAGGAAGGGTAGGACTCCTTACAATGTGCTCCTCCAGACATAAAATGGCCTAGATATCCACGACCTGACAGTGCCTGATACTACCTACACAAAACCATCATAATAGAAGGAAAAGACCATGACATCAAAATAAAAGAGACTGATTGAAAGGGGAAGGGGATATGATGGAGAGTGGAGTTTCAAAGGGGAAAGTGGGGGGAGGGAGGGAATTACCATGGGATATTGTTTACAATTATGGAAGTTGTCAATTAAAAAAAAATAGAGGGCTGGAGAGATGGCTTAGCAGTTAAGCGCTTGCCTGTGAAGCCTAAGGACCCTGGTTCAAGGCTCGATTCCTCAAGACCCACGTAAGCCAGATGCACAAGGGGGCACACACATCTGGCGTTCGTTTGCAGTGGCTGGAGGCCCTGGTGCACCCATTGTCTCTCTCTCTCTCTCTCTCTCTCTCTCTCTGCCTCTTTCACTTTCTCTCTGTTGCTCTCAAATAAATAAAAATTCTAAAAAAAACACATAGAATTATGGGCTGGAGGGATGGCTTAGTGGTTAAGGCATTTGCCTGCAAAGCCAAAGGACCCAGGTTCGATTCCCCAGGACCCACATTAGCCAGATGCACAAGGGGGCACATGCATCTGGAGTTTGTCTGCAGTGGCTAGAGGCCCTGGTGTGCCCATATTTTCTCTCTCTCTGTCCCTCTTTCTCTGTCAAATAAATAAAAATACTTTTTAAAAAATAGAATTATAACTATTTAAAAAAAACTACCCTAAGACAGGCATGGTGGCGCAAGCCTTTAATCCCAGCACTCGGCAGGCAGAAGTTGGAGGATCACCGTGAATTCAAGGCTACCCTGAGACTACATAGTGAATTCCAGGAGAGCCTGAGCTAGAGTGAAACCCTACCTCAAAAAACAAAACAAAAGAAAAACTAACAAACACATGCCTGATAGTTGAGCACAGCCAGAAGTTTCCTCAAAACAAAGTCTATACACTTTCTGAATGAACCTAATGTTTAACCTATTCTATTGAAGTGCAGAGACTAGTAAAACAGTGTCAAAGTTATATTGTTCCCGCTTTCAGTAGATAACTCACAGCCATGCTACACATCATTCTAGCAATGAGGATGAAGCCCAGTCATATACACCAAGTGAATAATTTCTCCCACTGCCTCTGCACAACATCGGGATAATAAAAAAGGTACAAAAAAGCCAGTGTGCCATTAAAGTATACTCCCTAGCTTTTCCCTTTTTAACTGGAAGAAAAAAAATAGATCCTTGCAATGCAATCTTCCAGAAACAAAGTGCGCTTGGTAGCCATGACCTCGCAATGCCTGATACTACCTACACAAGACCGTCATAACAGGAGGAGAAGACGATGACATCAAAATAAAAGAGACTAATGGAGAGAGGGAGGGGATATGATGAGTGGACTTATGAAGGGGAAAGTGGGGGAGGGGAGGGAATTATCTTAATTTATTGTCTATAATTATGTCAATAAAAAAAGCAAGGATTGGAGAGATGGCTTCGTGATTAAGGTGCTTGCCTGCAAAGCCTAAGGACTCAGGTTTGATTCTCCAGACCCCACATAAGCCAGATGCACACAATGGCACATATTCTTTTTAAATGGCTAGAGGCCCTGGCACATCCATTCTCTCTCAAATAAATAAAAATAAAATATTTTCAAAAATAAAAGTAGACCTTTAATTCAATAAATATTAAGACATCTACAGCTTTACACTAAGATGATTTCTGCCACTGCCAGGCTGCTATTAAAAACTAAAAAAAAAGGGGGAGAGGCTGGAGAGATGCTTAGCGGTTAAGGCACTTGCCTGCAAAGCCAAAGGATCCAGGTTCGGTTCCCCAGTACGCACGTAAAGCTATATGCACAAGGCAGGCACATGCATCTGGAGTTGGTTTGCAGTGCTAGAGGCCCTGACGCGCCCATTCTCTCCCTCTCAAGTAAAAAAAAAAAAAAAAAAAAAAAAAAAAAAAAACCCAAAAAATAAAAGGGGGGCCTGGAGAGATGGCTTAGTGGTTAAGGCACTTGCCAGCAAAGCCAAAGGACGCAAGTTTGATTCCCCAGTACTCACGTAAGCCAGATGCACAGGGAGGCGCATGCATCTGGAGTTCATTTGCAGTGGCTAGAGGTCTTGGAATACCCATTCTCTCTCTAGCTGCCTCTTTTATTCTCTATCTGCTTCTTTCTCTCTCAAATAAACATTTTTTAAAAAAGTAAAAAGGGCAAAATACTGTACTGAAAGATAATAAACTACTGGAGCAAATTATTTAAAACAAAGATGTCAGTTTTCCTTCCATTTCTAGGATACTACAAATGGTTAAGCACTAGATATAACATTTAAAAAAAAAAACCTGTCTCCATGTAAGTTCCCTGTGAAGACTTTTTAACTTTTTTTTTTTTTTTCCTTTCTCAAGGTAGGGTCTCTGGCTAGCCTAGGCTGACCTAGAATTCACTAGGTAACCTCAGGGTGGCCTCGAACTCATGGCGATCCTCCTACCTCTGCCTCCTGAGGGCTGGGATTAAAGGTGTGAGGCACCATGCCCAGCACAACTATCTTTTTTAAAAATTTACATATAAAGGACTGTAAGTTGGCTACATGAAAACTAAGCCTTGTATGTATCTTCCCATATAAAGATTTAAGTTCTGGGGCTGGAGAGATGGCCTAGCAGTTAAGGCGTATGCCTGCGAAGCCTAAGGACCCAGGTTAAATTCTCCAGGTCCCATGTAAGCCAGATGTACATGGTAGTGCATGTGTCTGGAGTTTGTTTGCAGTGGCTAGAGGCCCTGGTGTGGCCATTCTCACGCTGTCTAATAAATAAATAAATTTAAAAAATAATTTTAAAAAAGATTTAAATACTAAGACATTACAATTCAAAAATGTCACCTTCCATCCAAAGTAGCAAAATTCAGTTTTCCCTAAACAAGTAAAAATTGATAACCATGAACTTCCATTAAAAATGCAAAATTCACAGCAAATGTAAATTGTACAGAACGTGCTTAATCAGGACTGGAGAGATGGCTCAGCAGTTAAAGGTGCTTACTTGAAAAGCCTGATGGCTCAGGTTCTATTTCCTAGTACCCACATAAAGCCAGATGCACAAAGTGGAGCATGTGTCTGAAGTTTAACTGCCATGGCAAAAGGCCCTGATGCACCTATACACACTCTTACTCTTTCTCTCCCTTGCAAATAAATAAATAAACAAATGTGGGCTGGAGAGATGGCTCAGTGGTTAAGGTGCTTGCCTTCAAAGCCTCACAACCCGGGTTAGATTCCCCAGCACTCATGTAAAGCCAGATCCACGTGCATCTGAAATTTGCCCTGATGTGCCCTTTCTTTTTCTTTTTTTCTTTCTCTCTCTCTCTGCTTGAAAATAAATAAATAAAAGTATTTTCTAAAAAGTGCTTAATCCTCCTGACTTTGGGAAATCAAAAAACACAGTAACAGTAACACTCAGATACCAGATCTTAACCGCCTAAACATAATTCTCATTAACCTAAAAACAATGAAGAAAAACATGACTAAGAAATCAGCATTTATTGAATACCTAATAAGTGCTAGATCATATCACTCATCTAAAATACAAACAACTCTGATGCAGGTCACATTGTGACCATTTACAGACTGAGAAAATGTAAAAGGCTTATGGTCATAAATCTAGAATATGTCAAGACAACATTATAAAACAAGATCAAGCTGGGCATGGTGGCACACACCTTTCATGCCAGCACTCGGGAGGCAGAGGTAGGAGGATCCGTGTGAATGAGGCCACCCTGAGTCTACAATTCCAGGTCAGCTGGGCTAGAGCAAGACCCAACCTTAAAAAAACAAAACAAAAGAAAAAAAACCAAGATCATTCCAGTTCCAAAACTGAATACTATTTCATGGAAATCAAATCAATGTAAATAAACCATTTCAACCCTGGAACTCAGATGGCTAACCTCCAAGATCAACTAAGCATTATGTGAAAGAAAGGTTTTATTGGGGCTGGACAGGTGGCTTAGTAATTAAGGCTCTTGCCTGCAAAGCCAAAGGACCCTGGTTCAATTCTCCAGGACCCACTTAAGTCAGATGCACAAGGTGGCGCAAGCATCTAGAGTTCCTTTGCACTGGCTAGATGCCCTGGCACACCCATTTTCTCTTTCTCTACTTGCCTCTTTCCCCCCTCTTAAATAAATAACTAATTTTAAAAGAAAGGTTTATTCCCAGCACTCAGAAGGCAGAGGTAGGAGAATCGCTGTAAGTTTGAGGCCAACCCAAGACTAGAGTTCCACATCAGCCTGTGATACAGTAAGAGCCTACCATTAAAAAAAAAGGAAGAAATAAAAGATACACACACATATAAAGTTATATAATTATATATAAAATTTGCATTGGAGCTGGGCGTGGTGGCGCTCGCCTTTAATCCCAACACTCAGGAGACAGAGGTACGAGGATCACCATGAGTTCGAGGCCACCCTGAGACTACACAGTGAATTCCAGGTCAGCCTGGGCCAGAGTGAGACCCTACCTTGAAAAACCAAAAAAAAAAAAAATTTGCATTGGAAGAATGACTGGGCGAAGTGGTCTTTTATAGTACTTTGCTTGTAAATCTCCAAAATTAGGTGCAACTGATGAGAATTATATACACCAGTACCTGCATGATTAAGATTTCAAAACTCCAGGTATCACTCCAGAATAAACCTTAAATTTTCTGGGACTCCTAATTCCTCTAATTTTTTTTCAACGTATACCCAAATTTTATAAGATATTTTAACTTCCACTTCCTAGAAAAAAGTGAAAAATCAAATATGACCTTAAGGCAAAAAACTAAAACTGTGCTCTAATGTAAACAATAATCTTTTAAGAAAGTTTATAACAACCCATTCCCAAACCTATACAACATGGACACAAGGCATCTGAGTAAAAGCTGTCAGTAATGCTGCTACTAACAATGTGCAACGCCAACGTGATTCCTGAAACTGAGACTGTCTGATAAACTGAACATCCACTTCAGAACACTGGAGAACAGGGAAAAATCCAAACAGTACTAATAATTTCACAGTGACTATCTGGCTTAAAATTTCCAGCGATGTAAAGATAGTTGTTAGTAGAAATAAGATATGCACTAGAGGCCGGGCATGGTGGCGCATGCCTTTAATCCCAGCACTTGGGAGGCAGAGGTAGGAGGATTGCCATGAGTTCGAGGCCAACCTGAGACTCCGTAGTGAATTCCAGGTCAGCCTTGGCTAGAGTGAGACCCTACCTCGAAAAACTAAAAAAAAAAAAAAAAAAAAAAAAAAGGATATGCACTAGATTAACTGAAAGGAGAAAAATTACTTTCCACTTCATACAAGACTTAAGTGCACGAGGTTTTGAAAACTTCATTAGTAAGACAGGATTATGGAGTTGAGACTTTCGTAGCTACATTTTTTTTGGTAGCTACTTTTTAAGGCAAACAGAGAAGACAGAGTCATCTAAAGCTGTATGAGATCCTGGAGTTTTTGAAAACAAACCATGAAGGTGAATATGGTTCAAATTTACCAGTGATAGAAAAACAAATACAATCACTGGACCTGGTATAGTACAACCGCCAAATCTTGAATGTTTTTCTAGGCCTATGTACAGATAAGAAACTGTATTCTCCATTTTTTCATGGGGCTGTGTGTACTACTCAGGCCTTCTGTCCTCTCGGTGCTCAGTTCATCCTTTTGACCACGGGAGCGGGGAGGAGGGAGGAAAGCTACAAGTTATTTTACTGTTTCTATTTGTGTAGCCTAGAAAGAAAGGCTGACGTTAAAACAAGGTATTTCACTCACGTAGCCGCTGGAACACTCTATAAATGAGCCTTCTGGGTCAGACATACACCTAAGTTACCGACACTAAACTTTTCTAGAAAAGGCAGGCAAATCTAAAGACCTTCCATATGGGATGAACATGGAGCTCGGAACTCGCAGTCGGCTCGTCTCGTTCGGGAGAGAGAGACTGGAATGCAAGCGAGGCTTGCACGTGGGCTGGCTCCGATGCCGCTGTCACCTCTGGTCGCCAGTTGGCGGGTGGTACCCAGGCTGGAGAGCGGGCCCGTCCATGCAGGTGTGGGGCCGCCCGCCCGAGCCCTCCTCCACAGTACCGCAGGACACGCAGCCGTCCGTCTTCGGCCCACATGGCCAGCGAGTCCAGGGAAAGAGGGCACCGCCAGGCCCCACGGGCCTCCGGGCCCGGGCGGCACCCCTGGGCGCGGAGACCTCCCGCCGCTCGCCGGCGACAAGCCCAGCCGCGACAGCGCCGGTCCGGCGGCACCTACCTTGACGTCCTCGTCTCGTCCTCGCCTTCCCAGCGGTCCCCGCCGGCTGTGCCGCCGCCCCCCACCTTCCGCACCGGCTCTTCCACAGTGAACGTGTCTGCGTCTACGGAAGGGAAAGGGTCGCGTTAGTACCACCTGCCTTTACACGGGCGGCCGGCATCTGCCCGCGCCCTGGCCCGCAACTTCTGCTCACCCCAGGAGTCAGAGTCCCCCGCCGCCGCCGCCGCCATGTCGAGCCGGGCGCGAGAGTTAAGCGCGGCAGGGGTGAGTCACTGGGCTTGCTCTCTTCGCCCGCGCGGGGCAGGCTGGGACCGTGGCTGACTGCGCACGCCGGCCCCGAGGCTCCGCCCCCTCGGGCGCGCGGGCGGGGCGGGGCGGGGGCGTGCACCCAGGCGCGCTCAGCGCGAGGCGGGGCCTCAGGCTTCTCACCGCGCGTAGTCAGACAGGCTTGTGGGGCGGGGACGCGGTGACCCCCCCAGCCTGGGCACACACGCCCCCCCCACCACGAAAAGTGAGCTTAACTCTGGGGTCACAGCCCCGGGGCGCAGGCGGGTGCAGAGGGTCGGCTTCCCGCGTCCGGTTCGTACCGCTCTCGGAAAAGCGTCTGCGGGCGCTGGCCTGGCTCCCCCCTCCCCTCGTCCCCGGAGGGCGCCATCGCGTGTTCGTGGGATGGGAACGGCCGGCGCGGGTATGGAGCGAGTGGAGAGGGCCGCGGGCCGCGTCCTGCAGCCTTCCAGCCAGACGCAGGTGCGTGGGGCCAGCCCGGGCACGTGGGCGTCGACAGAGCCTCTGCTAGATGGAGGACGACCCCAGGCCCCCTCGGCTCTTCTCTGCCCGTGAGTCCTCGGAGGCTAGCACGCTGATTATTTCGCTGAACAATTCCGGAACTCCTTGGTTTGCGCCAGGCAGGCATAAACTCTAGTTTGTCCTCAGTCGAGTAGTTCTGTAAACAGATTACGACACTCTAGGAAGGCTATACCAGAAAGAACCATTGTGAGGTTAAATGTAAAAAGGTAAAACGGTGGCGAAGTTGCAGGAAAGGCTAAGGCAGACGCTAGTGTCATCGGAGTTGGAGAGACCAAAGCGAAATGTGTTGTGGTGCATTTCCGGTAGGAAGAACGCTTGTGACTCCTCACCTGACCTACTGGCACATTCTTATATATACCGAACAGGTAAATTAATGATAAAAGGTCTAAAACGAGATAAAATTCTTCGTTCTTTGGGTCACACTGGCCTCTGTTGTAGGACTAGCTACTTTAGTTACTTTGATTTTGCTATTTTAAATTTGTCTTCTAATATGTATTAAGTATACTTAACAAAACAATCATCAAAAGGCAGGCACATTGATCAGCCACTCTTTCTAGTGGAAACCACGTGCCATGTTTCTTGTACATTTTTAGTCAAAGAAACAAAGAAGGTCTTTCAAGAAATACACTACAATAATGATCTCTCTTTTTTGTTTGTTTGTTTTTATTTTTCAAGATAAGGCTTCTCACTCTAGCGCAGGCTAGCCTCGAACTCACAGCAACCCTCCTACCTCTGCCTCTTTTTTTTTTTTTTTTTTTTTTTTTTTTTGGTTTTTCGAGGTAGGGTCTCACTCTAGCCCAGGCTGACTTGGAATTCACTATAGAGTCTCAGGGTGGCCTTGAACTCACGGCGATCCTCCTACCTCTGCCTCCCGAGTGCTGGGATTAAAGGCGTGCGCCACCACGCCCAGCTGTACCTCTGCCTCTTGAATGCTGGGATTAAAGGCGTGCACCTCCATGCCTGGCAATCGTAATCAGTACAGTGATGATCAATTTATATGTCATCTGTTTATAAAGGTGGATTGAAAGTAGGCAAGACAGAAGGCAGAGAAGGGCAGAGGGGCACTCTGTTATTCACAGTAGCGTCTTAAACTTTGGCAAAATGCCCAGTACATGAGTATTTTATGAATGAACTTATTTATTTGCCATTCTAGAAATAAAGCCAAGAGTCTCAGCATTCTATGAAAAGGTTCTGCCATTGAGCTACCCCCTCCCCCTCCTGAGTTCAGTAAGAACTGAAGCCTAACCAATCTGAGAAATAAAAGTCAGTAGAATTTAGTGATTATAGGGACGGAGAGATGGCTTAGCGATTAAGGCACTTACCTGCAAGCTAAAGGACCCAGGTTCATTTCCCCAGGAACCACATAAGCCAGATGTACAAGGTGCCACATGCGTTTGGAGTTCCTTTTGCAGCAGCTGGAGGCCCTGGCAGGCCCATTCTCTCTCTCTTTCTTTCTGTCTTTTGTTTGTTTTTCCAGGTAGGGTCTCACTCTAGCTCAGGCTGATCTGGAATTCACTATGTAGTTTCAGGGTGGCCTCGAACTCACAGCGACCCTCCTACCTCTGCCTCCCGAGTGCTGGGATTAAAGGCATGCGCCACTACGCCTGGCTACCCCATTCTCTCGTAAATAAATAAAAATAAAATATTAAAAAAGGATTTAATTGCATGGCATGGTGGCGCATGCCACTATGCCTGGCTACCCTATTCTCTCATAAATAAATAAAAATAAAATATTAAAAAAGGATTTAATTGCATGGCATGGTGGCGCATGCCTTTAATCCCAGCACTCAGGAGGCAGAGATAGGAGCGTCACTGTGAGTTCGAGGGCACCCTGAGACTACATAGTGAATTCCAGGTCACCCTGAGTTAGACACTCTACCTCAAAAAACAAATAAATAAATAATATAAATAAAGAAATTAGTGATTATAATGGTTAATTTTTATTTTTCTATATAAGAGAGAGAGAGAATGAGCATACCCGGGCCTCTGCAAATGAACTCCAGACACATGCACCACCTTATGCATCTGGCTTTACATGGGTACTGGGGACTCAAACCTGGGTCCTTAGGCTTTGCAGGCAAGTGCTTTAACTGCTGAGCCATCTCTCCAGCCCATAATAGTTAATTTTATGTATTAATTTGGCCATGACATGGTACCCATGTTGCCCCAGTTTTTGGTCAAACATCAATCTAGTTTCTGTGAATGTTGGATGTAATTAACATTTAAATCAGTAAACTAAGTACAGCATTTTAATTTCATAATGCATGTGAATCCAGCCGATCAAGTGTAATTAAAACAAGACCCTCAGGAAGGAAGAATTCTGCCTCCAGACTGCAAGTGCAGATCTCTCTTGGATATCCAGTTGACTTGCCAGCACCCACAATTATGTAAGCCAGTTCCCTAAAATAAGTCTGTATATTTACATCTTATAGACCTGGTTCTCTGGGAAACCCTAGTACTGATTTCATGAGAGTGGAGGAAGATGATATTTTTAAAGATCGAGTGTTGGTAACACTCATCCAGTTGCTCACATCAAAAACCTGAGAGCCAGCCAGGCGTGATGGCGCACGCCTTTCATCCCAGCACTCAGGAGGCAGAGGTAGGAGGACCACTGTGAGTTCGAGGCCACCCTAAGACTACAGAGTGAATTCCAGGTCAGCCTGGACTAGAGTGAGACCCTATCTCATAAAACCGGGCGGGGGGGGGGACGGACCTGAGAGCTGTCTGGTTTCTTCCCCTCTCTCCTAAATTCCATTCATGAGGCTATGGATCTTTCCCAGTATTTCTCCTGAAGCCATGTATTTCCATTTCTCTTATTTATTTGAGAGAGAGAGAGAGAGAGTGTGTGTGTGTGTGCGTGCGTGCGCGTGCACTAGGGTCTCTTGCTACAAATGAGTGCCCATATGGTTTTGTGTGGGTGGTTAGGGAATTGAACTTGTGCCTGTAGGCCTTTAACCACAGAGCCATATCTCCAGGCCCCAAGCTATCTTAATGTTTTTATAATCTCTTTATTGATACTGTTTCCTCAACTCTTTCTCCTCCACAATCCATTCACCACACAACAAGCTTAAGAATGTAATTCAGAGCAGGTGGCATAATCCTATGCATTATAGGACTCTCATTGCTGAAGCAGGAGTATCACAAGGTTGAGGCCAGCCTGGGCTACATAGGGAGCTCGTATCTAAATCAATAAATAATTTAAGCCGGGTGTGGTGGCCCACCCCTTTAATCCCAGCACTTGGGAGGCAGAGGTAGGAGGATTGCCCTGAGTTCGAGGCCACCCTGAGACTCCATAGTGAATTCCAGGTCAGCCTGGGCTACAGTGAGACCCTACCTCGAAAAACCTAAATAAATAAATAAATAAATAAATAATTTAATAATAGATGGATGCTTCTCATTGCTGGAAAATACCTGACAAAAATCAATTATGGGAGGAAGGGTTTATTTCAGTTTTCAGTTCCAGCCTGCCATTAAGGGGAGGCACGGCTGCAGGAGCCTGAAGCAGACCTGATTACACTCAGCTCACGGTGAGGAAGCACAGAGCAATGAATATTGACACTGACTTTGTTTTGTTTTTGGAGGTAGGGTCTCACCCTAGCCCAGGCTGACCTGAAATTCACTCTGTAGTCTCAGGGTGGCCTCGAATTCACAGCCATCCTCCAACCTCTGCCTCCCGAGTGCTGGGATTAAAGGCCTGTGCCACCACACCCTTCTGGCACTGACTTTTCATATAGTCCAGGACTTCAGCCCATGCAAAGGTGCCACTCTCAATTGAGTCTGCCTTAATTAACCTAGTCAAGATGGTCCTTCACTATGCTTCTTCTACTGTAGAAGTTTGTAGTTACTGCTTTTTCTACCTGTAGTGCACTTTCTACACTTTACATGGTTAGCTTCTGTTCCAAGTATGTTGCAATCAGGTTCACATTGCTGGCAGAAATCACCCGACTAAGAGCAGCTTTTGGGGAAAAAAAGGTTTATTTTGGCTTACAGACTTGTGGGGATGCTCCATGATTGCAGGGTAAAACGATGGCATGACCAGAAGGTGGACATCACCCCCTGGCCAACATAAGGTGGACAATAACAGGAGAGTGTGCCAAACACCTGCAAGGGGGTGCTGGTATAGTACCCATAAGCCTGTCCCCAACAATACACTGCCTCCTGGAGGTATTAATTTCCAAATCATATGCTGGGAACCTAGCATTCAGGAACACCTAAGTTTATGAGGAACACCTGAATCAAACCACAAGGTCAAAGTGCAAATGTTACCTTTAGAAAGCCTTTCTAGTTTTTGTAATAGCATTTATTCTGTAATGATCATGTTTATCTGGGGTGCAGGTTTTCCTTCGTTGGAGCAGGGGAAGGATCAAATAGTTTCTGTGTAGTCTAGGATGGTCTGGAACTTAACTTGCTGTCCTCCAACCCAGCATAAATATTTCTACTTTTGACTCCTCTTGATTAGCTGGGATTGTAGGATAGTGTGCCAGCCAGTGCCACAGCCAGCCTGTTTTATGTTGCTTCTTCATTCTCAGTGCCTGTCATCCATTAAATGCTCAGTAAGTACTCTTGAAAATGACTGAGTGGTGCCTGTCATCATAACCAAGATTATAGGACAAGATTGTCCACACAGATCCTAAAGTTTGTGTGGGAAATTTTAAATTTCTACTACACTTTGAGAAAAAAAAAGGGAAAAAAGAAATTTATAATACACTTTGGAACTTGAGAGCTTGAACAGAGAATTTTGGAGCCATCTGATTATATGGGTTCATGAAGTAATGTGAAAGCAGTCATTTGCAGATGGCTTAGAATGTGGGAGGCTTGAGGTGCATCAACATTTAAGGAGCAGCCAGAGGAAAAACTTTCGGGTGGATAGCAACTTTTTTTTTTTTTTCTTAAATCTTGAGGTAGAATGTTGCTCTAGCCGAGGCTGACCTGAAATTCACTATGTAGTCTCAGGCTGCCCACACACTCACAGCAATCTTCTGCTTCTTGAGCACTGGGATTAGAGGCATGCACCATGCCTGACCTATGTGTCATTTCTGAAAAATAGAATAGTACTTTTGAAGTGCTCTTGTAGAGCTTGTAGCTGGATACCATTTAAGAAGTCTTTTTTTTATTCCTCTCTTTTTGTAAGTTGTTTATGTATCCTAGGATGACCTCATTATGTAGCTTAAAATGATCTTGAACCTCCATACTCAGCTCATTAAAGTTTAAACAGGGCTGGAGAGATTGCTCAGTGGTTAAGGCACTTGCTTGCAAAGCCTGACAGCCCAGGTTTAATTCCCAGTACCCATATAAAGCTGGATGTAAAGTGATGCGTGCATCTGGAGTCATTTGCAGTAGCAAGAGGCCCTGGTGTGCCCATTCTCTGTGTGTGTGTGTCTCTCTCTCTCTGCTTGAAT
The DNA here is from genome assembly GCA_036346955.1 of Dipus sagitta. NCBI lineage: Eukaryota > Metazoa > Chordata > Mammalia > Rodentia > Dipodidae > Dipus > Dipus sagitta. The sequence continues at coordinate 85,334,452 of CM070779.1, read as the reverse complement.
ATAAATAAAATATTTTTAAAAGTCTTAAACCTTGACCACTGTGCTTTAGAGATTCATGTTAATTACATGGAGGCTGTTCAGAGAGAAATAGCCAGCCCCTAACTTCTACAGCTGAGATGTCTCATAGGGGAGTGAAGACACCATTTTAGATATCCATACTAATTTAACCATTAGATGATTCCAGCCCCAATCACCATTTGAATAAAACCATGGGAGACCCAAAGCAGGAATCACTCAGGTGACCACCAGTCTAGATGTCTGTGAGAGATGCAATTGTAATCATCTCAGTGGAACTGGTGTGACATAACTAAAAGCTTCTTTCTCCCAGGATGTTATAATTTGGAACTTGAGATTTCCTAGACTCTAGAAGTTGGTGGACGATAAAAGCATGATGAAGGTAGAGCCACATATCCTGCTTGATGATTACCCAGGACACTGTACTTTGCCTTGTACTCCTTGAGGTTCAGTTGTCCACTCTCCCTTAAAATATTGCAGGATCCTTCTGTGAGTGACCTCAGGTGAAAATCTTAATACTATACTAGTCCAGTGATTTCAGCTATGCAGTCTTTTGTATTTTTTACTTTATGTTTTTAGTTTGTTTTTAAGGTTCTTGCTCTAGCCCAGGCTGATCTAGAATTCAATATGTAGGCTCAGGCTAGCCTTGAACTCACAGCTGTCCTCCTACCTGGGCCTCTTGAATGCTGGCATTAAAGCCATGCCACACCCAGCAGCTTTTGAAATCTTTTTTGCTTTGTCTTTTGAGGTAGGGTCTCATTCTAGCTCAGGGAGACCTGGAATTCACTATGTAGTCTCAGGGTGGCCTCCTACCTCTGCCTCCCCAGTGCTGGGATTATAAAGGCATGTGCCACCACGCCCAGCTAGTTTTGAAATCTTGAGATAAATATTTTACTAGACTTTTGTTTGTTTGCTACATAGTAGGTACTTAATATATTCAGTAACTGAATGAATAAATTTTTATCCAGAACTTTTTTTTGTTTTTTAAGCTGGGTATGATGGCTTACACCTGTAATTCTAGCATGTGGGAAGCTAATGCAGGAGGATTGTCATGAGTTCCAGGCCAGCCTGAGGCTACCATGTGAAACCCTGTCTTAAAGAGAAAAAAGAACCCCACACACTCTCTTCAAGGAAAACCTTTCCAAAAGGCCAGTTTCTTTTTATGAAGTTTGCTTCAAATGAAAATTAAAGCCGGGCGTGGTGGCGCACGCCTTTAATCCCAGCATTCGGGAGGCAGAGGTAGGAGGATCGCCGTGAGTTCGAGGCCACCCTGAGATTACATAGTGATTTCCAGGTCAGCCTGGGCTAGAGTGAGACCCTAACTCGAAAAACCAAAAAAAAAAAAAAAAAAAAAAAAAAAAAGAAAATTAATACAGTTGGGTCCCAAAGCAGCAAGCATTTTTATTACTAAGTTGGCAGCACTATTCAGTCATTTAAACTAAGTAGCTAAGAAGATGGCAGATCCAAATAATCTAAGGAGGAGTCCTAGGAAAGCAAGAATATATTTTCCTGAAGAAATGGTCTTCATAGTTATTTCTGTTAAAATAGCTGATGAGGCTGGACAGAGTGCTCAGCAGTTAAGGCACTTGCTTGCAATGCCTGACAACCCAGGTTCAATTCCCCAATACCCAAGTCAAAACAGATGCACAAAGTGGCACATGCATCTGGAATTTGTTTGCAGCTGTAAGAGATGCTGGCACACCTGTTTTTTCCCTCTCTCTCTCTCTCTCTGAATACCTGAAGATGTTTTATATTTCTGCCATTCTGGGGGAAAAATACAGGGCCTCACACACGTTAGCCCAACTTGGCTGAAACTGTTTGAAAACAGAGTAGCTTTTAAAAACATTTACAGGAGGAGCTGGGCCTGGTGGTGCATGCTTTTAATCTCAGCACTCAGGAGGCAGAGGTAGGAGGATCACCATGAGTTCGAGGCCACCCTGAGACTACATAGTGAGTTCCGGGTCAGCCTGGGCTAGAGTGAGACTCTACCTTGAAAAACAAACAAATATATTTATTTATTTATTTACAGGAGGGTTGGAGATATGGTTTAGTAGTTAAGGTGCTTGGCTGCAAAGCCTAAGGACCCAAGTTCAGTTCCCCAGAACCCATACAAGCCAGATGGACAATGTTATGTATGCCTCTGGAGTAAGTTTGCAGTGGCTAGAGGCCCTGACATGCCCATTCTCTTTCCCTCTCTAGTAAAATTAAATTTGAAAAATATTTACAGGAGTCAGGCATGGTGGCACATCTTTAATCCCAGCCCTTAGGAGGCAGAGATAGGAGGATTGCCATGAGTTCAATGCAAGACCCTACCTCTAAAAACAAAACAAAAACAAACAAACAAAAAACCCTAAAATATAGCTGGGCGTGGTGGCACATGCTTTCATTTCCAGCATTTGGGAGGCTGTGAGTTTGAGGCCAACCTGAGACTACATAGTGAATTCCAAGTCAGCCTGTGCTAGAGGAAGACCCTACCTTTGAAAAACCAATATATAGGAGATATGATGGAGAATGGAGTTTCAAAGGGCAAAGTGGGGGGAGGGAGGGCATTACCTTGGGATCTTGTTTACAATCATGGAATGTTAATAAAATTTTTTAAAGAAAAAAAACAATACATATGTAATCTCAACAGGAGCTGGGGAGTTGGTTCATTTGTTAAAGTGCTTGGCACACAAACATGAGTACTTGAGTGTTGATCCCCAACACTCATATAAAAGCTGGGCACAGTGGTGTGTCTCTATAATCCCAGCATTGTGGAGAGAAAGACAGGATCCATTGGGTTCCAGGTTCAGTGAGAGAGCCCCTCTCAAATAAAATGGCTGGAGAGATTGCTCAGGGGTTAAAGACACTTGCTTGCAAAGCCTGATGGCTCAAGTTCAATTCCCCAGTATCTATGTAAAGCTAGATGCACAAAATGATGCATGCATGTGGCATTTATAGTGGCAGGAGGCCCTGGTGTATCCATATTCACTCAGTCTGCCCTTTTCTTTTCTTTTTTTTTTTTTTTTGGTTTTTCGAGGTAGGGTCTCACTCTAGCCCAGGCTGACCTGGAATTCACTATGGAGTCTCAGGGTGGCCTCGAACTCACGGCGATCCTCCTACCTCTGCCTCCCGAGTGCTGGGAAGTCTGCCCTTTTCTAAAATAAATAAATAAAGGGCTTGGGCTAGAGGGATGGCTTAGCCATTAAGGCACTTGGATGTAAAACCAAAGGACCAAGGTTCTACTCCCCAGGACCCACATAAGCCAAATGCACAAGGTGGCACATGCTTCTGGAGTTGGTTTGCAGTGGTTAAGGGCCCTGGCACACTCATTCTATCTGTATCTCTTTGTCAAGTAAATATATATATATTTTTAAATCAAGGGCTGGAGAGATTGCTTAGCAGTTAAGGGACTTGCCTGCAATACTCAAAGAGCCGAGTTGAGTTCTTCAGTACCCATGTAAAGCCAGATGCACAAGGTGGCACATGCATTTGGAGTTCTGGGTTTGTTTGCAGTAGCTGCAGGTTCTGGTGTGCCCATTCTCTGCCTTTCTCTTACTATCTCAAATAAAAATAAGGTGGAGAGTGACTGAAAACACCTAGTGCCAACCTCTGGCCTCTACACACATTTTGTGCACACATGCACTCATGTGCATACATACATGTAACCACATATGAAAAAATGGGGAGGAAGGAAAAGGTTAACAGAAAAGAGATGAGGGGTTGGAAATATGGCTAAAGGCCCTTGCTTGCAGCGCCTCCCACCTCAGGGTCTGGCCTGGGTTCAGTCCCCAGTACCCACATAAAACCAGACACACAAAGTGCCTAGAGTGTCTAGAGTGCTCCCTCACTCTCTGCTTGTTTAAAAAAAAAAAAAAAAAAAAAAAAGCCAGTCATGGTGGCGCACACCTTTAATCCCAGCACTGGGAAGGCAGACATAGGAGGATCGTCATGAGTGCAAGGCCACCCTGAGACTATGTAGTGAATTCCAGGTCAGCCTGGGCTAGAGTGAGAGAAAGTAAGTTGACATGCAGACTTGGTTTTGCTTTGGTGCTAGGCATCACTCATACTATGTTAACACTCTTAACACTGAGCTCCTCTACCACCCACCTGCACTTCTAACAGTGGAGGTAACAGCATCTTGTTCACTTGTTTATCATTAACATTCTGTAGCTGGCTGTGGTGGTATGCGCTTGTGAAGTCTGAGGCAGAAGTTTAAGGCCACCAAGGCTCCATAGGCATTTGAGTCCACCATGAGCTACATGAGACAGATGGTCTCAAAAAATAAAACCAAAGAAAATTCAGTAGATTGATTTCTGGTCCTATTTAACAAGCAGGTATTATAAAGTGGTAGGATTTTGCTCTAACCCAGGCTGACCTTGAATTCACTATGTAGTCTCAGGGTGGCCTTGAACTCACAGCAACCCTCCTACCTCTGCCTCCTGAGTGCTGGGATTAAAGGTGTGTACCACCATGCCTGACCTAAATCAATAAAACTGAAATCTAACAAGTGTGTTGTGACTTTGCCCTTTCAATTCTAGACACAAGATAAGTTTTCTAGAAATTGGAAGTCCAAACTATGAAACTTGGGCTTGTCCATTCCTTACCAAACAAATAATAAAAATCTCCCTGAACCAAATTTTTTGGGGGGAAGGGATTCTTTTGAGGTGTGGTCTCACTCTAGCCCAGGCTGACCTCCGGCTCATGGCAATCCTCCTCAGTTTTACATGTGCTGGGATTAAAGGTGTACCCCACCTCAAAACTATCGTTACTCATTTTAATCTCTAGGAGAGCCCTATAGTCATATGGTAACATTATCCCTCCCTATGCTGGAAGACTAGTTTGGTTCCAGGACATGCTCCCTCAAGCCCTTTAGATAAAACATGCTTTGATTTCCAGCACCATAATACATAATAGTGACGTGTTGGAAAGATGGTTTAGTGGTTAAGGCGCTTGTCTGCAAAGCATAAGGACCCAGGTTCAAATATCCAGAACCCACAAAACCAGATGCACAACGTGGTGCGCATATCTGGAGTTCATTTGCAGTAGTTAACCCTAGTGCATCCATTCTCTCATTAAAAAAATATAGGGGCTGGAGAGATGGCTTAGCAGTTAAGGTGCATGCCTGCAAAACCTAAGGACCCTGGTTCAATTCTCCCGGTCCCACATAAGCCACATGCACATGATGGTACATGCATCTGCAGTGGCCAGAGGCCCTGGTGACCCCAATCTCACTCTCCCTATCTCTAATAAACAAAAATAAAATCTTAAAAAAATAAACACTGCCCTCAAGTTTTTTCCCCATCTTTTAAGTTCAGAAACAATTTCACCAAGTAGCCTAGGCTAACCTTGAATATGCTGTGTAGTCCAAGTTGGCTTCAAAATTGGCAATCCTCCCAAGTGCTGGGATTATAAGTATGTGCCAACAATACAATCTCAAAAAATTAATAAATCACTGATGGAGCTGAGTGTAATGGGACATGCCTTTAATCCCATCATTTGAGAAGAGGATCGCCATGAGTTTGAGGCTACCCTGAGACAACATAGTGTATTCCAGGTCAGCCTGGGCTAGAGTGAGACCCTACCTTGAAAAACAACAAAAAAGTCATCGATGAAACGAAGCCAAGATGTCTGCAACTATTTTTTTTCTTTCGAGGTAGGGTTTCACTTTAACTCAAGCTGACTTTGAATTCACTATGTAGTCTCAGGGTGGCCTGGAACTCATGGTGACCCTCCTACCTCTGCCTCCAGAGTGCTGGGATTAAAAGCATGCGATACCACGCCTGGCTTGCAATTACTTTTTTAAAGTATTTGAGAGAAAGAGGCAAAGAGTGAGAATGGGCATGCCAGGACTTCCCTGTCTCTGCAAATGAACTCCAGATGCATGCACACCTTTATGCACCTGGCTTTACATGGGAACAGGGGACCATCAGACTTTGCAGGCAAGTGCCTTAACCACTGATCCACCTCTCCAGCACGAGTAGGACTCTTAAGGCACTTCATTTTAAAAACATCAAAAAAAGGCAGGTGTGGTGGCTCACAGATTTAATCCCAGCACTCGTGAGGCAGAGGCAGGAGGATCGCCATGAGTTTGAGGCCACCCTGAGAATCCATAGTGAATTCCAGGTCAGCCTGGGCTACAGTGAGACCTAACCTCAAAAAAATAGAATAAAAAACAAGCAAGGGGAGACAGTATGGTCATGCCAGGACCTCAGCCACCTCAAATGAACTCCAGATGAATGCACTTTATGCATCTGGCTATATCTGGGTACTAGGAAATCTAATCTGGGTTGTTAGGCATTGCACACCACCTTGTAGCTCCCATCCCCTGCTGTTTTTTCTTTTTAAATATATTTTATTTATTTGACAGAGGGAGAGAGAATGGGTGCGCCAGAGCCTCAGGCCAGTGCAAATGAACTACAGATGCCTTCACCACCTTCTGCACCTGGCTTATGTGGGTCCTGGAGAATCAAACCTGGGTCCTTTGGCTTTGCAAGCAAGTGCCCTAACCATTAAGCCATTCCTCCAGCACCTTTTTTTCTTTTAAAAATAATATGGGGGGGGGCCTGGAGAGAAGCCTTAGTGGTTAAGGCACTTGCCTGTGAAGCCTAAGATCCCAGGTTTGATTCCCTAGGATCCATGTAAGCCAGATGCATAAAGTGATGCATGTGTCTTTAAGCCCATGGTGCTCATTCTATCTGCCTCTTTCAAAATTTTTTGGTTTTGGCAGGGCATGGTGGCGTACGCCTTTAATCCCAGCACTCGGGAGGCAGAGGTAGGAAGAATGCTGTGAGTTGGAAGCCAACCTGAGACTATGTAGTGAATTACAGGTGAACCTGGGCTGGAGCAAGACCTTACCTCAAAAAAATTTTTGTTTTTAAAAAACGTTTTTCAAGTGAGGCATAATTGCATAGACAGCCACCTTGAGACTACATATTGAATTTCAGGTCAGCCAAAAAAATAAATAAGTAAAACCAGTAATTGGGAGGCAGAAGTGGTAGGATCACAGTGAGTTTGACGCCAGCCTGGGACTATGAGGAGTTCCAGGTCACCTTGGGTGAAAGTGAGACCCTACCTCAAATAAAACCTGTCCCCTCCCCCCCAAAATAATTGCAAATACAGCAAGATTAAAACTTATTTATTAGCTGCCAAACTTGTGATATATATGTGCTAGATGCTATGGTACAAGCCTGTTGTATCAGGTACTTGGAAAGCTGAGGCAGGAGTTTGGAACTGAACTGTTCAACTGTGTGCAATTGTGACCTGTCTCAAAAAAAAATCCCCAAATTACTGGGTTTCATTAAAATTATTTTAGTTCTGTGATTTAACATAGGAAGTGCTAATTGACTTGTTACGTTTTTAACTCAAGACCTTAAAAAAAAAAAAAAAAAAAACCTACCAAAAATTCTTTTTTGTGGGGGACTGATGAAGCAGTCTCACTATCCCAGGCTGACGTGGCACTGACAATGATCCTTCACCTTACTGCTGGGATTAAAGGTGTGTGCTACCAAGCCTGGCTCTACTAAAGAATGTAACCTAGATTGAGATGGGGAGGGGATATGATGGAGAATGGAATTTCAAAGGGAAAGTGGGGGGAGGGAGGGTAGTACCATGGGATATTTTTTATAATCATGGAAAATGTTAATAAAAATTGAGAAAAAAAGTTAACCTAAAATGTCAGCATCTGGATCTGGGGGTGCAGCTCAGTGGTACAGCGCTTGACTACCACACACAAGGCCTTTGATCCAACCCTCAGAACCAAAAGTAACTTCCCATTTTTGCCTAGCCAGTGAGGAAAACACTCCTTTTCTACAAGGAGTACCCTAAAGTTAATAAGCATTTTAGTAAGACAAGCTGTCCTACCCAGAACTAGCACTCTTACCTGTCCACTGTGAAAGAAACACCCAGTGAGTACATTAACCAGTTGTCTTGAAGGGAATGTCCTCACGTGGAGAGTTAGCGAAGTTTGTTTTGAGATGGGGAATCTCATGTAGCCCAGGCTGGCCTCAATTTACACTGTGCAAGGACTGTAGGTATGTAGTACTAATAATACACATCTCCTACATATGGTCAACCATGATGACTTATTTGAGGCTTTCATTACTCCCAAGTCAACTATTTGCCTTTAGTACAACCATTTATCACTAAAGACTGAGTGGATCAAACTCCTTTGGGCTAGGGAAATGGTTACCAAGACTCAGCGCATAGGGACTGTGGTGGGAATACAGTGCTACTTGATATTCTATTGGCTCAAGTTAATCTGTATGTTAATAGATTCCACATCAAGCTGAGCCTTTTTTGACATCTTTACTTTGCAAAGCCAGTCCCTTTTCTTTAATTCAGGTTGGCTCAAAGTAGTTGCTAAGAATATCATCAAATAATGGTAATTAACAGACCTAGATTCTTGTCCCACTTGTGTGACTTTGGAAAGACACTTTTAAAGATTTCCTTTATCTACAGAGTACAGAGCACTTGGAGGCTGAAGTTTAAAAACTAGATTGCCTTTAGAACTAGTCTGTACTGTTCTATATTCCTTTATTATAACATTGTGTGGGCTAGACTGAAGACTTTGTATCCATGTACACGAATGATCATACAAGAAACCAGCATGAAGATACAGCATATTATAGTGATAACTGAGCTCAGGTTTCTCAAAATAGCTTGGTGTTGGCTTACAGTCCGTTCAGATCCTGTTTTCCATATCAGTTCTTCCTGACCTGCAGACCCCACTTGGTAGTACATTTACAGTCTTGTCCTGAGGATCAGTATCAAAAGGGAAAGTATTGTGAAAAATTTGTATACTATAAACAAAGAGAGGAGTTGCTACAAATTACTTTTTTTTTCTGATGGCTGATAAAATGTCCTCCAAGAAAAGTACTTCCATAAAAGTTTTATTTATCCCCACAACAACCCTGTGAGGTAGGGTGATCAGGCCATTTGAAGATGAGAAACCTAAATCTACATTATTTGTTCACGGCTATACTGCATAGTAAATAAGTAAAAATTAAATTGAACTTTTTAAATGTCCATGACTATATTGATTCATGTGGAAATGGGTAGAGAAAATATTAACTTCCCCCCTACCTTGATGCCAAAAGGACACTACCTTGAAAAAATCCCACTTCAAAAGATGAAAGTAGTATTTCATTGTTTATTTCTACAAAGATTTATAAAATAAAAAAATAGTGAAATATTTTAGTTAATATATATAATGGTCTCATTCAGGGACATGTCCTTCAGTTATGTAAATGATCAACTATTCTGAGTCCTAGAAATGCAAAACTCCTACTAAAGAAAAGTATGAGAGACAAAAATGATAAAGCAGTAGCCTCGATCTTCATTATCTCCAAGTATCTTGAATATACACTATGAAATCTGGTCCCCATTTCAGAAGAAATAAAAGGAAGGAAAAGAGGGGAAGAAAGAAAGAAAGAAGAAAAAGGCTATCACAGAGATGTCTGGTCAACTTTTATTGTTACCTACTCTTCAACCACATTATTTAAAAAAGGGATATCCCAAATTTGCCTATTAGAATAATCAGGAGAGCATTAAAAATACTGAATTCTCAGGGCTTAGACACGATGAGACAATTTTCTAGGGGTAGCTTTCAGGAGTCAGTATTTTAAAGGCTCCTCCGTGTCATTCTAATGAACAGTCAGGTTTGGGAACCATTGATGTATCCTTAAATACTAACATCAAAACCATAAGCTACTATAGACTTGTTCCTCCCTTAACCCCCTTTAAAAAAGACATTAAAACATGTTATGTCTGCAGAATTCTTACCCCTGGACAAGTAATTTCAATTCAAGATAGAAAGAAACATTTTATAAAAATGTATCCTAGTCACTCGGGGAGGCAGAGGTAGGAGGATCGCTGTGAGCTCAAGGCCACCCTGAGAATACAGAGTGAATTCCAGGTCAGCCTGGACTAGAGTGAAACCCTACCTCAAAAAACAAAAAGAAAAAAAAGTATCCTAGTGAATGAGACTTGGATTCCAATAATAATTTAAGTAGTATTTAAATATAAGATACTGAGAATTGTAGTTTTTACTCTGAACATTTTAAATGTATTTTATACAAATTCCTAGCAGGCTTTCAACTCAAGGGAAGACATGAAAGAAATGACATAATCAAGTACATCAGCACTGTAAAAATACTCAAATATAGCTTGTGAGAGGATTAAGAAAGTGAATGAAGGACAACCTCAGGCCTCTTGGCCTTACACTTTTGCTCCCAGTCCACTCTTCCCCTATAAGGGGAAATAAAATAAACATTCTTTCCTGGTTGCTTGGCATAGTTATTCGGTGGTTAGCTATTAACTAAGTTAATTTAGACATACAAGATTAAAAGAGGTAACAAATAAATACCTAGGAAGACAAAGAGAAGTCAGGTCAGAAAACCTTAACTATCTAATGATATAGTATATAACACCATTATATTAGTACAAGTAAATGAAGGCTTCAGTGTCCTTTACATTTTAAAAATTATGTGACTGACAGACGTGGAAGAGATCTGGTCCTTATGAAGAATTCTGTGCTCGTTGGAAAGATTTGTAGGAATAATGAAATGCTTTCTTCATTGAGGAGATGAAGTCTCTCTTTTACAGCCTAGTTGTCAACAAAACATAAGAAACTTCTTTAAAAGGTTGAATAAAAGTAAAAGCTAGCTGAAAAGTCATTGGCAAAAGATAACTTAAAAAAAAAAAAAACACTGTCAACCCTAAAAAAAATACCCATATATATATATATATATATACACATATGTATAAAAACAATAATGTACACATCCATTTCACCAACAATTACAAGAAAATAGTCATTTATAGAAGTTACACAATGCTTTCAACAAACCCCAAACATTTTGGGAAACAAAGCCACTGGATAAATAAATATACATACTAGCTAACATAAAACAATTTATGGTTATGAATTGTCATCAGTTCTCTTTTCAGACCCAAAGAGAAATATGGTTATAAATGTGGTTAAGGGCGACATAAATTACATGGAATTAAAAAACACAACCAAATTATAATATCCTCTTAACAGTGATATAAATACCTAAAAGAATGTCTTAAAAATAAAACATTCGTAACTGGAAACAGCACAATTTTAATAGGTCCTTCCAAGTTGTAATGTGCATACAGGTCACTTGCTGTGCCTCATCATGGATTGACTTCTGCATTTACTACAGTCATGTTTTCTGTATTAGTTGACACACTGGGCACACCTCAACTCAAAAAACAAAACAAAACAAACAAACAAAAGCCTCTGATTGACTAGATGGAAGTGTTCAATATCTACTAACAGATAAAGGGGTGATTGGAAGATAAAACATTAAGCTGGCTAAATAGCTTCTTTACAATTTTTAAAAAATTTTGTATGACCAACTTTATAATTTCCCGAATCTAGTAATAGAGAAAATAATATGTATTAACTTGATCTAAAGAAATCTCAGGCCATATAAGTTTCTTTCTTTTTCACTCAACCTTGTTTTAGATGATTTATTTATCAGATGACTTAAAAAAGCTCTCCTACAAGGAACTGAAAACAACTTTCTTTTAATAAAAGTTAGTTAAAAGTTGTTCTTTATTATTAAAGTGCCCACAGGCACAATGGTATAGGTACTTGACTTTTCCCTTAAAGTTATGGGAAGGACTTTAGACTGTTCATACTGAATCAAGAAAACTTTCAGCAATTACACATGCTGAAAAGTTCAGATCTTGGAAGTTTGCTGTTTAAGCATTAAAAGGGTGGGAGCAGGGAGTAATTAACTACTTTCACAATTTTGAGCAAGAGCATATGTAAAGGTAACGTATGTACATTTTATTTCAAGAAAGACATAAGACAAACAGCATAAAGATGCCCAGGTGCCCTAAAGATAAATACATTTCAGAGATTCTCATTAAAATGAATCTGTAATATTTTTCCTGCAAGCAAAATATCTTTCTTTAAATTAAAAAAATCAGTTTTCTGAATTGCAAATGCTTTTGCTTTTTTTTTTTTGCAGAAAATCTGCCATGATTATTTTTTCTTTTAATGAATAAGGATTTTCCACAAAACAGGCTTGCTCTACATGCTAGATTTTAAACAGTTCAGTGACACAATGTACTAACTACATACACAACAGATAAGATAGTAAGAAAACACTCAACCTGATGGGAAGTTAAGATCTTCACTAATACACTGAAAACTGACATAACTCATGCCTTGAAAATCAAAAATACAAAAATTAAATGTTTTCCTAAAAAGATTTCCTTATTTTAAGGATTCATTTGAAAATGAAGCTGCATGTAATTTGTACAATAAGTTGTACAAGTAAACAGGTAATATACATAAAAAATTAACTGACATACTCCTCAATTATCAGTTTCCACCTTTAATTTCCAATACTGTACTTTCTTAACAAGCATACAAAATATCAAACTTCTCTTTAGAAAAAGTGCCGTTCTTTGACATCCTTTACACAAAAACAGTCTGAGCCTGTGGCACATTAATGCAGTCGAGAGGCAAAGCATACTAACTTTACAAAGTCTACCTTCCATAAAAAGCCTCCTGAAAAGGAGATTACACGCCACTATAAAAATATCAGCCTCTTGTGGTAGCTGCATTAGAGAGCCAAGGCTTGAAGACTATTTTCATATAGCATAGAAAACCACTTTGAGAACGTATTAACTGCATTGGTGGCTTGGGAGTGTACTGTGCCACGGAATTATGCATAGCTACTGTTATGTACCAAAACTGTTACACAAGAGTTTAAACTGATTGTAACCAAGAGTATAACAGAGGTACTACCAGTCCATGCACTATTAACTAAAAATACTGAGTCACTGTGCTGAATACTTTCATTCCTGGAGAAAACCAAAGGCAGCAGTTACTAAATCAAGCCCAACAGGTGACTTAAACTCATTCTCCTCAAAGATTGGTGAGCACAGTGAAGTCTGAGGTATACCTTTAACCATTAAATCTGTGTGCCATTGCAAGATATTACCATCTGGAAATACATGCCATCACAATGGTTTAAATCTTTTTGAATATCGGTCATTCATACATTCTTATCTACCCAGTCTCTTGATTTTTGAAGATTTTACCTACAGTAGAATATTACAGAAACAAAATATAAATGCATGTTTTTTTAAAATGAAACTTACATGGACTAAAAGTAGAGAATATTTTTAAACAAATATACAATGTGCAGGCGGACAAAGCAGGAAAACGGCCATTCAAATGTATAATAAAAAACTAAAAATTGACTATTTCCAGAAAACTATGAAGCGCCTCAACTAAAAGGAATGCATAATGAAATTCTAATCTAATACAAGGTCAAAAAATGTAAAAAGGTTATAAACCTTAACAGGAAATTAAAACAACTTTTACTGGCCATTCCTGTTGAAATGAGAATCATAATGTAACAGAAAAGTGGCTACAAACCCACTGAGAGCACCAAACAGAGAGAAAATAAAAGTCCATTTTCATCTCTGTTATTTTCATAAAATCCTGTGTAACTACAGGTCAAACTGCTGGTGGCAGAAACAGAATTCTTTATAAACTGCAAATGTCCTGTACATAAAAAAATTTCACTGGAGTTGCACTAGTTCTAAAGACTCTTCTGTTTTAGCCTACCTACGGTATGTATTCAATCTGAGATAAAGTCTCTTTCTGTAACCCTTGATTATTATTGGGCACCAAAGATAAGAAAAGCAAGACGGGGTACAAAAATGCAAAATTTCAACAGTAATGGCAATGTTTTTGTCTTAGTCCAAAAGGGTCCTGTATTCTCTCCCCCTTCAGTGATCTCAAAAGTCTTTGTACTTAATCTGGGGGCAGCAAATCATGCAAGCGAAATCTGTCTCTGATGTGAGGTCGGACATCTTCATTCTGTGTGGGGGGAAAAAATTTTTTAAGCCACATAATTTCAAAGATGTGATCCTAATAAGCATTTTTACTTTACAGAGAAAATGGACTGGTCTTTTACTTCAGGATTTACTTTTTACCCTGCCAGATAGTCAGCTTTCCCTAGCTACAGGCTCCATATCTGTACATTGAATTGTCCTTGGATTTAGCAGAAAGTGAACACTGAGCAGATTCTTTTCATCATCATTAATCTCCATATAATATTCATTTATAAATAATAACTATACTCACAGCACTTATACTGTATTAACTTTTATAAGTATTCTTAAAGCATTTGAGAAGCCATATACAGGGTATATTGTAAATACTACACCATATTATACAAGGGAGTTATATATTTGCTATATGAAGGATCTTGGAACCAATCTTGAGTGGCTATCAGGGATGACTATAGAGTTACAACACAAAAAAAGTTAACTCAGAATTTAAATCTAGATGTTTTTCATTTAAGTTTCAACTTTATAAAATGAAGAAGATAAATCAATAGATAGATTTAAGTCACTACTTTTGCACTGTATACTAGCCTTACAATTAACAGGACAGGAAAATCTTGGAATGAAGTTTCAGTGACAAGTATTCCAGATATGGAAGTGTCAGGAAACTAGTTTAACGTTATTGCAAGCACAATTTAGTGATTTTTTTTCCAAGAGGAGGCTCACTGAAATAGTAAAGTAAAAGCATTCTATGAATTTTTATATAGAGATAGGACTTATTTTAGCATAATTTTACAGTAATTTAAAAAGTATCCCAAAGTAAGCCTGGGCGTGGTGCCGCATGCCTTTAATTCCAGCACTCAGGAGACAGAGGTAGGAGGATCACCTTGAGTTCGAGGCCACCCTGAGATTCCATAGTGAATTCCAGGTCAGCCTGGGCCAGAGTGAGACCCTACCTCAAAAAAACAAAAAAACCCCAACCAACCAACCAACCAACCAACCAAACAAACAAACAAACAAACAAAAAAAAAAAAAAAAAAAAAAAACACCTCCCAAAGAACGATGGTGGGCAGTGAGAGATGGGGTTTAGATCCCAAGTCAAACTTCAGAACATTACATTCTTCCCCACCTTCTTCTTTTAACTCTTTCTGAATTTTATCCCACCCTACCCCTCCAAGGGAAACACATTATTTAGTTTGCCTTAAGGAACCTTCACTCTAGTCAACTTTTTTAAGTAGGTCTCCTCCTAGCCCAGGCTGACCTGGAATTCACTATGTAGTTTCAGGCTGGCCTCAATCAAATTCACAGTGATCCTCCTACCTGTGCCTCCCAATTGCTGGGATTAAAGGCGTGTACCACCACACCTGGTTCATCCAACATTCCTCTGCCAAAGCCTATGGATATAAACTTTTTCCCAGCCTTTGCTCTCCTAGTGCTTTACTATTTTCTCTAGCTATCACTTCTTCCCGAGCCCTTGCATTATAGATTTTCCTCTAATCCTCTAGACCAATCTACTGACCACTGATAAATTTCCCTTGAATACCAAATGCATCATTGGGGTACTCAGGAGGTTACAGGTAATGATGAGGCTCCTCTGACCCCAATCACAACTACCCTCTGGGGTCTGACAACATTTGTTCACTCAGGGTCTTTAAACCAACAGTCCACTCTATAGGCCAGCCCTTCTGGTCCTCACCATACAAACAGACCTCTACCTCTGAGGAACTCTGAGCAGTTTAGGGGAAAAACTCCTATGCTTATTCCTCCTACTGTCAATACCATGCAAGAGTTATGGAAAAACAGTCATGTTTTTGGTTCCCTGAGGTTACACTGATCCACAGGGATACTTGCACTTCTAGATTAACAGTATAAGGCAAGCCTTATCTTTTTAAACAAAAATTTCTGAGGCAGTGTCTTACAGCTCAGAACTGCCTTGAACTCACTACAAGCCTTGTACAAAGTGATGGGATTTTATACACATGAGACATTGTCTAACCTGCAAGTTCAACTTTTGTTTCCATTAAGGCTCCCTGAATGGAGCACTCCTTGTATTTGTTTTTGTACATTTTATGACAAGTGACTGAAAGTAACTAATTTAACTCTTCAGTAAGCAAACATAATAATCTGCAAATATAGGAAACCATTTGTTTTCATATCAAAACAAGCCTGGTATGATTCTGCTGCATATGATCAAGTTTTATTTAAAACGCAAAAGCACCACCACAATCCCTTTTTCAGCCTTTGCTACAATCTCCTACTAGTTAACTTTATGTCATTGTTCATTGTTTTTGAGAAGGAAAAGATCTTACTACACATATAGTTAGCCCAGTTAGAGGCTGCCCTCAAACTGATAATTCTCCTGCTTGGTCTTCTGAGTACCAGGATTATAGGTATGTGGTACCACACCCAGCTCACAGTTAACTTTAAAGGCTAATACACCAAAAGTGAAGACTTATTGAATATAGCTGAGCTCACAAAAACACAATCAAATATTTGTAAGATAGACTTACCAGTTCTACAAGCTTCTCCAGAAATGGAATCAATTTTAGGAGTTCATTGTCATTTTTATCCATAAACCAGCTTTCTATAGGGATTCCATTAGAAAGCTAAAATAATAAATATGTAATTAAGGTTTTTTTTTTTTTTTTTGCATTTTGCCTACTGTAAAAAAGTTTAAAGACAGATGGTTAATGAGTAAACTGAAGCCTAACTGATTTTTTTTTTGGTTGATTGAGGTAGGGTCTCACTCTAGCTCAGGCTGACCTGGAATTCACTATGTAGTCTCAGGGTGGCCTTGAACTCACGGTGATCCTCCTACCTCTGCCTCCCAAGTGCTGGGATTAAAGGCGTGCACCACCACGCCCGTCCTAACTGATTTTTTATTGTCATCTTACCTCAATGAATACAAAGCTAATCAACAACCTTCAATTAAGACAAGTTTTGCAATAACTGCTAACATGAGTAAAATAATTTGTTTATTCATTCAATAAATAGTTAACAACACAATGCAAGACACTGAGAAAAAGGAATGCTGCCAATCTAAACCAAGAACACTATCAGACAGCATATATGTATTTTAGAGGGACCACCCTATTCACTGTTTTGCTGATTCTCACCTACCAACCACTCTTATTTTTTTTGGAGCCTTTTTTACTGTTTTGGAACAGAGTTCTGATATGGTCTCCAGCCAGCCTTAAACTCCTATACTCAAGCTGTGTTTGCATCTCTGCCAAGCATTGTTACATTCTGGACTCAAGGAGTACAAAGCTGGGTTCCCTTAGTGAATGGAGAAGAAATATAAGCAGGGTGGGTATAGTGGCCCATGCCTTTAATCCTAGGGCTTGGGAGGCTGAAGTAGGAGCACAATTCATGGCTAGCTTGGGCTATAGAGGGAGTTACAGGTCAGCCTGAGTTAGACCAAGTAAGACCGAGCCTCAAAAAACAAAATAAAAGCCGGGCATGGTGGCGCACGCATTTAATCCCAGCACTCAGGAGGCAGAGGTAGGAGGATCGCCATGAGTTCAAGGCCACCTTGAGACTACAGAGTGAAGTCAGCCTGAGTTACAGTGAGACCCTAACTCAAAATAAATAAAAATAAAGAAAAACGTAAATAATAATAGTAATAAAAAAAACAGGTCAGGAGCTGGAGGGTTGTTTAAGGCTTTATGTAGTTTCTAATTCTAAATGGTGCTTGCTTGTAATGCCTGATAGCCTGGGTTCAGTGCCCTAGTACTCATGTAAAGCCAGATACACAAAGTGGCACATATGTCTGGAGTTCATATGCAATGGCAGGAGGCCCTAGCATGACCATTACTGTCTCAAATAAATATTTCTTTTAAAAGGCTAAACTGAAAGCAAAAATTTGAGTGGCACTATATAAAATGGAATAGAAAAAAATGATAAAAATTGAAACAAAAATTTCGTTTCTTGGGCTGGAGAAACGGCTTAGCGCTTAAGGCGCTTGCCTGCAAAACCAAAGGGCCCAGGTTCAGTTCCTTTGGACCCATGTATGATAGATGCACAAGATGGCACGTGTGTCTGGAATTTCTCTGTAGTGGCTAGAAATCCTGACACACCCATTCTCTCTCTCTTTCAAATAAATAAAAATAATTGTTTCTTGACTCAATGCCATTTCACTGAAGAATCTAAAATAAAAGTACAATCCATGCTGGTTTTATAGTAAGTAATCTCTAGGTTAAAATACCTTTATTTCACCAAAATGTCGTGTTTGATAGAGAATAACTAAAACGACTATGAACAAACTTGAAATTCCTTTATTTGAAGACAGTGTCTAATGTAACCCTGGTTGTTCTAAAATTATGTAGCTGGGATACAGGCATTTGTCACCATACCTGACACCTGTCTATCTCTATCATTCTTTCTAGGGTCTCAATATGTTATAGAGGCAATTCTCAAACTCCTGGACTCAAGCAATTGCACCCTACATCAGTAGCTGTGGAACTACAGGCATTTTACCCTACACCCAGATGAAATTCTTCAAAAACATTTTAAAATGCAAGCATATGAAAATAGAGACTCAGTAGTAGAATACTTGCCTACATAGCATATTTGAGGTGCAAAGATCAATCCCAAGAACCCCCTTCCCCCCCTCAAAATGTGTGTGTCTTCTTCAATAGCTCTCAGAGAGCAGAACTAAGTGCTGTAGATATATTAACACAGGGTACAAATATATTGATAAAGTTGCCTAAGAAGATATTTCAAAATATTAAGCCAAGCACAGTAGAAAACTGAAAATCTAATTTAAATTATCAAGTGTTTGCTCCTGAATTATTGATTTAATAAAACAGAATGCTATTATCATGATTCCTTATTCAGATTCACTACTTAGATTTCTCTTCATTTATATTGCATTTCATATAGATGAAAAATTTCCACACGGAATCCACCAATCTGGCATTTCTAATTCTAAAAGATAACATACCAAACAGGGAAATTCCAATCAGTAAACATCCTGTTTTTCTTGCACATTCTGTTTGGCATGATGTCTTTATTGTATTTTTTCCAATCAAAGTTCCTTTAGCAGTCTTCTTCCTACCTGATATGCAAAGGCTTGTGGTGAGTTGTCAATTATTATGGTTTTTGAAAGATCCCTTCCAAGGATATTTAAGTCCTTTATGTAGTTTCCCTGTACACAAACACAATGTTCACGGAAAAGCCGGTGCCTAAACATAAAAACAAAAACAAATTAACTTTAAATAAGTTGTAATTACTACATATACGGAACTACACACATACACGCACGCACACACACACACGCACACACATTCACAAAGCAGGCTCTGTAGTAAGTACTCATGAAGGAAATTCAAATACAAGTATGAGACCTAAGCTGTGGGCTAGTTTTAATATAAAAATCTTAGCAATTATAAAAACCTTCAAAACCAAATTATTATCATGCCTTAAAGAACTCTGGTTTATCCCAAAATGTCATATTAAATTACAAAGGAGGATTAAAAATTCTAAGTTGTTTTTGTAATTTATTTACCCAGGAAAGCTCAGATCAGATGCAGCATCTGGTTGTCAGCGAGGTCCTGCTTTTTAACCAATTTTCCAGATGGTTGACTGAGGCCAAGTGACTTGCCCAAGGTCAAACAGTAAGTCAGTGGTTAGCCCCACAATGGAACCCAGGATCCTCCTGGCTCCCGGTCCTTTGCTCTAACCAGTAGACCACACAGCCTCCCTATCCCTGTACATGCCAGAATAGAAAATATAAAGAAGGTATGTTTTTGTGTTGGAATTTTCAAAAGACTTTTCAAAAAAATTTCCTTATAATTTTTGAGAAGAGGTATTGCTGAGGCCAAAACATTCCATCATTTCAACTTTTGCTAAACATCAGTATTTCTTTATTTTAATGTGTATGATAATTTCAAAGAATAAGAATTGAATGAAACAATGAATTCAGATCAAAGTATGATGAATGTAAACTGATTACCAATCTTAGAAACTAAATTCAAAATACTATGTCATTTTAAAAGCTACTAAAAGCTTTACAATGCATATACAGTATAGTAATTATACAATGTCAATGTATATTCAAAATATCAGTCTTTAAATATTGCTAATGGACAGTGATTTTTTTCACCTTGGAAAGGGTATATGCCTTGAGTTTGTCATGTTTCTTAAGTCTAAATAAATTTTCATGAGTAATATACTACTCAGAACTCTATTTTTAATTATGTAAGGATTATTTCCATCCACAAAAAAATCTGTGCTGGCTCAACAAAAAATAAAACACACATAACATGGACTCAACCTTAAAAATTTAATGGCAAAGAGGAAGAATTTTACAGACAGACAAAATGTATTAACAGTTCTTTCTCATATTTTTTAACGATTTATTTTTTTCTGTGAGGTATCTGCTTTACTTTCACTGGGACAGGTGCTATTTCCACTGCAAATGAACTTCAAGACACAGACTCCCTGGTTCTGCTTCCCATTGTTATAGGCTCATTAGCATCACAGATGCAGGTGCCACTTTGCATTTGGCATGGGTGCTGGAAAAATGAACCCAGGCTGGCAAGTTTTACAAGCAAGTACCTTTAACCACTAACCCATCTCTCCAACAATCCCTTTTACACTTTATTTATTTATTTTTTCGATTTCATTTGTATACGTTTGTGGCCATGCCAAGGTCTCTTGGTACTGTAAACAAATGTCTGTTGGGTTTTATGTGGGTGGCTAGGGAACTGAACCTGAGTTAGCAAGCCTTGCAAACAAGCAGAGTCTCACCTTTTAGCCCAGGCTGGCCTACTATTCCTATGTATTGCCCAGCCTGCAATCCTCCTGCCTCAGCCTCTTGCGTGCTGGGTGCAGTTGTGTGCCGCTGTAGTGTAGTGTAGTAGGTCCCTCATAACCTTAACTATTTTTGAGTACGCTTCCTACTTGGTCTTCAGCAGGCAGAACCCTGCTGGAGGAAATGTATCACTGGGGGTAGATCTTGAATCCAAACCTACTAGGTTTGTAGAGAGCCAGCTTGAGCTCTGGCTGTTGATGTTTGCTAGTGTTGGTTTTATCTGGCTGCTATGGATGTGTGATGCAGTAAGCCAGCTTCTTCTGCCTTGATGAAGCTTTCCCAGGAATCTCTAAGCCTGAAATAAACCCTTTCTATCCATAAGCTGATTCTGGTCAGGTGTTTCTTCCAGCAATGAAAAGATAACTTTAACAGCCAACACACTCAAATATAAAGACACTTTTAATTAATCATCCACCTCTGGACAGTTTAAAGATAGTTATCTTTTGCAAAATTGAAAGTAGATACTTTATTTCTATAAACATTTAGATATAAGGAAATTGGAAAAGCAGTTATACAGCATGTAAATGCAAATCATCATTGATGCCTCCTTGTCAATAGTGGCAAATTCATCCCTACAGGACACAAATAAATCTGTATGTGGGTACTATACTATAGTTATTTTTAAGTTATATTAGAAACTCTCCAGTTGTCTGGGAATGTATTTGCAATTCAGCAAAAAAATTATAGCCCCTAGAACTGTAAGCCAAATAACTTTCTACTCATTATTAAACAGAATATCGTGCCGGTAGTTAATAGCACCTCCTGTGTCTCTGCAAGTTAACTCACGGAATTGAGACATCTCAAGAACCCCCCTCAACCCCCCCCCCCCACCACAGCTAGGGTCTGGCTCTACCTCAGGCTGACCCAGAATTCACTCTGTATTCTTGGGGTGGAAATCCTCCTACCTCAGCCTCAAAGTGCTGGGATTAAAGGCATGTGTCACTATACCCGGCTCAAGAATTTTTTTTTTTTTTTGAAGAATTCATGGGGCTGGGAAATAGCTCAACAGGTAAGGGCCTAGCTGCTGAAGCCAGAGGACCAGTGAGTCCAATCCCCAGCACCCATGGACATGAGTGTGCTGGCCTGTAACTCCAGTCCTGTTGGAGGCAAGAGAAATCCCTGGAGCTCATTAGTCCAGCAATGTAATCTGAAAACAAAAATGGTAGCTGCAGGATCAGTTAGGAGCTCTGTCTCAAGGTGACAGTGTGGAAGAACAAGAAAAGGGATGCACTATGTTTTCCTCTGGACCCAGTATGAGTGTGCATAGGGTACACACACACACACCATCTATTACTCATGCGTATGCAGAAAAAGGGATAGGGATTGTGGTTTTTGGGTATTTGACTCTTTCTGACTACTCCACTCTCATTCTTGAGAGGGTTGCTTTTTGTTCCCCAGTTAAAATGAAAGGGCCACCAAAAAAATTCCAGGTCAGCCTGGGCTAAAGTGAGATCCTACCTGGAGAAACAAAAGAAAGGTCCAAAAGCGATGGGCTTGTGTTGCTCAGCATTGGTCCCTGGAATATTGGTGATGATGAACAGAAGTGTTCAGAATTGATAAAGCATCAGAGCAAAATGATCTGCATTCTTTTATTAAAGTTAGGTAAAATAATCATTTAATAAAATTTTGTATCTACAGCTTATTTCATACTTTCAATTAAAAAATAAAAGGTTGCCGAGTGTGGTGGCGCATGCCTTCAATCCCAGCACTCCGGAGGTAGAGGTGGGAGGATCACTGTGAGATCGAGGCCACCCTGAGACTACACAATGAATTCCAGGTCAGCCTGAGCTAGAGTGAGACCCTACCCCCAAAAATAAATAAATAAAAATAATGACCCTCTAAAATGTGGACATTGGGAAACCCATTCAATGTAATCAAAACTATTCAACAAGAAGTAATAACAGTATAAAAATTAGCTACGATATTTCATTCAGACAATATGGGAAAAAATAATTAGGAAAATGCAGCTATTAAAGCTTTTATGAGCCTTTTGTATCATCATTCTCTAAGGCAAAAAGTCAAGGCTAACTCCTATATCTTAGAGGATACATAGCAAGATTACAGTCTCAACTGAAATCTAACTTCAGTTAACAGAAATAATGGAACTACTTTTCAAAATATCTTTAAATCTCTCAAAGCACTCCTATCCAGAAACAAACAGGACATTTGTTAGTTAAAGGAATATACAAGTAACTGAGTAGAAATCGGGATAACCCAAGTAACTAAACCAATTATAATGTCAGTTAGGATTCATATATTACTTTCCATGGAAGGTAAAATTGGCTTTTCTATTTCTCTATGCCATTAAGAGGGTAATATAGCATGCATTATCTCAGAGACATAAGTAAAACATGCACAGTGAGAATTTTCATACCACCCCCAATCTCCCAAAAGAAATGAGGGTACATATGCTACAGTGAATTAATGTATTTGACCTTGGTATCCTTTAAAGAACGTCTGTCTGGAATTTTATAATTAGGAACTCTTAAAGAGTTCTTGGGCTTACAAAATTAATTTATTTTTACCATTCAGTACAGCAAATCTCTACATAGCAGCCATCTGATAATGGCCATTAAAATGAAATAGAGTCAAAGTAATTTCATAGATCAGTGTGACAGACAATTTTCATTATTTCTTAATTAAATTTACCTGACCAGTTGCTTTTTAGGGTCTAGTATGTTCAGTAACTTGTCTGCATACACCTTCTTAGAAGCAGTAAAAAGAATGATCTATAAATTCAGGGAAAAGAAGTAATCATTATACATGAACTAAATATGGGTATTATATTGAATAAAACAAAAATGCATACTTAATTAGTATAACTGCATTTACCTCATACATCTGAGACATTCTTTCCAGGAATTCCCTGAAGAATGGTCTTAATCTCACATAAACCTGAGGAAACACAAAGACAGTTTTCAGCACGTAAAAGGGAAATAGAAATCACGTATTTGAAAGATACTTGTATATTTCATAATTTAAAAGTTCATATTTTGCCAGGTGTGGTGGCATACGCCTTTAATCTCAGCACTCTGGAGGCAGAGGTAGGAGGATCACCATGAGTTCAAGGCCATCCTGAAACTACATAGTGAATTCCAGGTCAGAGTGAAACCCTACCTCGGAAAAAAAAAAAAAAAAAAAAAAAAAAAAAAAAGTTTATATTTTAAAAATACCAACCAAGCAAAATATATTTCATATACAAGAATCACTTAAAACAATTTTAGTGAGATACTAGTAATCATTGGTAATACTAGAACTTATATGGAATGTAAGTCTAATAAATACTTAAAAGTGAAAATGGAAGGTTTCCTTCTTAATTTGATCTACCAATTAGCTCAATCTTCCAATGAGGCAGCATCGCTAATTATTAAATAAGCTATCTGTCAACTTCTAAGTTGACCTGTGTCAATGACCTTCCTCAAAAGTTACTCAGAAATTCTTCTCATCTCACCCAGTAAATAATCTTGATTGCAATTTATATTAAGGTAATTATATTCAGGAAGATGATGTCTGGGGCTCAGCAGTTAAAAGCACTTATTTGCAAAGCCTGCCAGCCAAAGTTCAATTCCCCAGTACCCACGTCAAGCAAGATGCACAAAAGGTGCATGTACCTGGAGTGTATTTGCAGTGGCAAGAGGCCCTGACACCATGCCCATTCTCTCTAAATAAATAAATTAATATATTTTTAAAGGAGACAGTATCTAGATTACTGGGTTTAAATAACCACAATTTCTTATAAATCAAACTTGCTCTGTTAAGGAATCAGATATGATACTCAAAATAGTACTGCTGGCTAAATTAGGGGAAACAAACCTGTTGTTAATAGATTTATTCTGTCACAAAATTTATAAATTTGTACTCCACTGAAAGGTGACTATTAATTTCACAAATAAGAAATATTAATCCAGGGCTGGAGAGATGGCTTAGCTATTAAGGCCAAAGGATCCCAGTTTGATTCTCCAGGACCCACGTAAGCCGGATGCACAAGGAGGCACATGCATCTGGAATTCGTTTGCAGTGGCTGGAAACCCTGCTGCGTCCATTTTCTCTCTCTCTGCCTCTTTCTGTCCCTCAAAATAAGTAAATAAATAAATAGAAATAAACAATCCAGATGCACTGGATTCTGATTTTCATTTAGTTTTGTGTGTACTATATGCATGTGAATACACGTGTGTATGCATACACGTAGAGGCTAGAAGTTCAGTGTCTATCATCCACTGTTCTTCAAACTTGCATCTTTTTTTTTTCAGACAGGTTCTCCCTATGTACCCAAAAGATTTGCTTGCCTCAGTCTCTCAAGGGATTAGAGCACCAGCACGTACAGGCAAACTTCACAGGCCTTCTTCCCAAAAGCCTTCTTCCCAAGTCTATACTTACTCTATCTTTGTCAAATCTGTTTTCAGTAAACAAAATATACTTTGAAAACTATACCAGAAGTTTAAACATAATGTTTAATGATATAGCAGTTATTATTATTATTTTGGTTTTTTGAGGTAGGGTTTCACTCTAGCCCAGGCTGACCTGGCATTCACTATGTAGTCTCAAGGTGGCCTCAAACTCATGACAGTCCTCCTACCTCTGTCCTCCCAAGCTGGATTAAAAATCACCACCATACTCAGCAATAATATCAATTCTTCAAGGAAAATACAATATCGGCTAATATTCAAAGATGGGGACTTGTGAATATGTACATTATGCCAAACTTTACATGAGGGCCCAGGTTCAATTCCACAGTACCCATCTAAAGTCAGATGCACAGAGTGGCACACGATTCTGGAGTTTGTTTGTAGGCAAGAGGTCCTGGTGTTCCATTCTCTCGACCCTTCTTCTACCCTCTCTGCATGCAAATAAATAGATTTAAATTTTTTTTATTTATTAATTTCAGAGAGAGAGAGAGAGAGAGAGAATGGGCATGCCAGGGCCTCTAGCCACTGCAAACGAACTCCAGATGGGTTGCCTTCTAGTGCATCTGGCTTACGTGGGTCCGGGATCGAACCTGGTCTTCGGCTTTGCGGGCAAGCACCTTAACCACTAAGCCATCTCTCCAGCCCATAAATATATTTATTAAACAAGAAAAAAGAATAATATATTCAGTAATATGTCAGAAAGAGTGATAATGGTGCACGCTTTTAATCCAGCATTTGGGAGGCAAAAGTAGGGGAATCACTGTGAGTTAGAAGCCAGCCTGGAACAACAGAGTCAGTTTCAGGTAAGCCCAGGCTAGAGTGAGACCATGCCTCTGAAAAAAATAAAAAGCCAAGTATAGTGGTGCATGCACGGCTATAATCTCAACACTGGGGAGGCTAACACACAAGAATGCTGGCCAGCCACTTTAACCTTACTCATGAGATCCAGGCCAATGAAAGAACCAGTCTCCATCAAGACAGCAGTGGTGGTGCATACCTTTAATACTAGCACTGGGAAGGTAGAGGTAGGAGGATCACTGTGAGTTTGAGGCCACCCTGAGACTACTGAATTCCAGGTCAGCCTGGGCTAGAGCGAGACCCTACCTTGAAAAACTAAGATCAAACAAAAGAAAGAAAACAACACAACGACAAACTATTTTGCTAGATCACAAAGATAAACACATAGGCATGGTTCTAAATGCTTCAGAACCTATTCCAGGCGCTGGGAAGATGGCTCGGCAGATAAAGGCATTTGGTTAAAGAGCCACTGGCCATTATTCAAGTCCTCAACCACCCACATAAAGCTCTGCCATTCCATGTGCAGTAGCAAAAGACGCTGACATATTCACACATGTCTGTAACAGACACATGTGCAAACAGATAAAAATTAAAAACTAGGTCAGAGCTGGAGGAATGGGTCAGTGGTTAAAAGTGCTTGCTTACAAAGCCTGAGGACCTGGGTTCAGTTCTCCAGTACCTGTGGTAAAGTCAGATGAACAAAGTGGTGTGTGCATCTCCAGTTTGTTTACAGTGTCAAGAGGCCCTGTGTACTCATAATCATTCTCTCTCTCCTTGGGGAAAAAAATTTTAAATCAACTATTCTACAAATACCTTTAGCTCCATTTTTCTCCTAAGCCTTTTATAAGATTTCTATATGGAACCACCTGATTCCCATTTTCTATCATCCACTGTTCTTCAAACTTGCATCTTTTTTTTTTCAGACAGGTTCTCCCTATGTACCCCAAAAGATTTGCTTGCCTCAGTCTCTCAAGGGATTAGAGCACCAGCACGTACAGGCAAACTTCACAGGCCTTCTTCCCAAAAGCCTTCTTCCCAAGTCTATACTTACTCTATCTTTGTCAAATCTGTTTTCAGTAAACAAAATATACTTTGAAAACTATACCAGAAGTTTAAACATAATGTTTAATGATATAGCAGTTATTATTATTATTTTGGTTTTTTGAGGTAGGGTTTCACTCTAGCCCAGGCTGACCTGGCATTCACTATGTAGTCTCAAGGTGGCCTCAAACTCATGACAGTCCTCCTACCTCTGCCTCCCAAGTGCTGGGATTAAAGGAATGCACCACCATACTCAGCAATATAACAATTATTAAAGGAAAATACAATATTGGCTAATATTCAAAGATGGGGACTTGTGAATATGTACATTATGCCAAACTTTACATGAGGGCCCAGGTTCAATTCCACAGTACCCATCTAAAGTCAGATGCACAGAGTGGCACACGAATCTGGAGTTTGTTTGTAAGGGCAAGAGGTCCTGGTGTGTCCATTCTCTCGACCCTTCTTCTACCCTCTCTGCATGCAAATAAATAGATTTAAATTTTTTTTATTTATTAATTTCAGAGAGAGAGAGAGAGAGAGAGAATGGGCATGCCAGGGCCTCTAGCCACTGCAAACGAACTCCAGATGGGTGTGCCTTCTAGTGCATCTGGCTTACGTGGGTCCTGGGGAGTCGAACCTGGGTCCTTCGGCTTTGCGGGCAAGCACCTTAACCACTAAGCCATCTCTCCAGCCCATAAATACATTTATTAAACAAGAAAAAAGAATAATATATTCAGGTAATATGTCAGAAAGAGTGATAATGGTGCACGCTTTTAATCCCAGCATTTGGGAGGCAAAAGTAGGGGAATCACTGTGAGTTAGAAGCCAGCCTGGAACAACAGAGTCAGTTTCAGGTCAGGCTGGGCTAGAGTGAGACCATATCTTGAAATAACAAACCAACAACAAAAAGGGCAACAAATATATAATAAGCAAACAGAATATATTATATTAACAGTACAGTAATAATATTTGACATGAATAATTGACTCTTCATTTTCTTTAGTTGTATGAAAATGAGAATTTCCTTATCTGTATGTATATGATACTAATAGGACATTAATGGTTAACAGAACTACATTTAGTAAACCATATAAGTAGAAAACTACTGATAAACTGATTATATATATTGCATGGCTCATTCTGATTAAATTCAAATTCAACCAATTTCTATTAGTTTATTAATTCATTAACAGTATGACCAAGAAACAAAACAAAATCTAACCCAAAAACAAGCAGTTTCACCCTATAAGTAAAAAAAAAAACCTAAGTACATACTTGAGTTTTAGGAGAAATATTTTTAAATGATTTATAAGCTCAAACAATATCAGGCTTTTCATAAAAAAGAAACATCTTTTGATACTTTTCCATGATATCCTTTGAACTTATTGCTACTTTATAAGTTTTAAATACTGTAAATTAAAAAGGTGATGATATAGCTCAACGACAGAATATGTGTTATTCACACATAGGGCTCAATACAAACACTGGGTTCAATCCACAGCACTGAAAGAAAACTAAATTCAGTAGAACTTAGAAAATACATCTTTAAGTTTTGTTTTTATTTTTTTCTTTTTTGAAGTAGGGTCTCCCTCTAGCCCAAACTGGGAATTCACTATGTAGTCTCAAGCTGGCCTCAAAATGACAGCGATCCTCCTACCTCTGCCTACCAAGGGCTGGGATTAAAGGCATGCACCAACATGCCTGGCAGAATACATCTTTTATTTGACTACTCAGGAGGCTGAGGTAGAGGAATCTGTCTCAATGGGTTCAACACCATTCTGTGCTACACAATGAGATTCTGTCTCAAAAAAAAAAAAAAAAAAAAAAAAACACAGGGCATTGCCAAAAAACAAATAACAACAACAACAAAAACCCAGAACAAGGGCTGGAGAGATGGCTTAGTGGTTAAGGTACATGCCTATGAAACCTAAGAGACCAAGGTTCGATTCTCCAGGTCCTATGTAAGCCAGATGCACATGGTGGCGCATACGTCTGGAGTTCCTTTGCAGTGGCTAGAGGCCCTGGTGTGCCCATCTTCTTTCTATCATTCTCTCTCCCCCTCTCTGTCTCTAGTAAATAAATAAATGAATGAATGAATAAAAATAAATAAATTAAAAAAAAATAAAGTACAAGTATTCCATGTGGTAGAACTGGGCAACCTCAAACTCTTAAGAGAAATCCCTACTGCTGTTCCTCTTCTTAGAAGAGGAACATTAGTGACAGTTAACATTTTCAGTATCAGTACCACAACAACCAAAAACACCCTCAAACATTCTCCAAAGAATGCTGTTAGGGTAGAAATTAGGGAAGCCTCAACTTAGTAACCCACTGAGTTATTTTAGTTATCTTTGTTTGTCCAAGTTACAATAAGAGGTTGAAAGATGCTGGGGTACTGGAGAGCTGCCAGTGCCTTGGGTTCGATTCCTAATACCCATGTAAAGCCAGATGCACAAGGTTACACATTGCTTGCAATGTTAACCCTAGCACACCCTTGCAGTGTTAACTCTGGCATACCCATATTCTCATTCTTTCTCTCTTGCGAATAAATAAAAATGTTTTTTAAAAGAGAGGTAGTATTTGTAGATGGATAAAGAGGTAAATACTTACATTTAGAATTAATATTATATTATAGCATATTATAAAAACATAAAACATGGTCTGAGGAGATGGCTCAGTGGTTAAAGGCACTTGATTGCAAAGCCTGACAGCTTGGGTTCGATTCCCTAATACCCATGTAAAGCCAGATGCACAAGGTTACACATTGCTTGCAATGTTAACCCTAGCACACCCTTGCAGTGTTAACTCTGGCATACCCATATTCTCATTCTTTCTCTCTTGCGAATAAATAAAAATGTTTTTTAAAAGAGAGGTAGTATTTGTAGATGGATAAAGAGGTAAATACTTACATTTAGAATTAATATTATATTATAGCATATTATAAAAACATAAAACATGGTCTGAGGAGATGGCTCAGTGGTTAAAGCACTTGATTGCAAAGCCTGACAGCTTGGGTTCGATTCCTAATACCCATGTAAAGCCAGATGCACAAGGTTACACATTGCTTGCAATGTTAACCCTAGCACACCCTTGCTGTTAACTCTGGCATACCCATATTCTCATTCTTCTCTCTTTGCGAATAAATAAAAATGTTTTTTAAAAGAGAGGTAGTATTTGTAGATGGATAAAGAGGTAAATACTTACATTTAGAATTAATATTATATTATAGCATATTATAAAAACATAAAACATGGTCTGAGGAGATGGCTCAGTGGTTAAAGGCACTTGATTGCAAAGCCTGACAGCTTGGGTTCGATTCCCTAATACCCATGTAAAGCCAGATGCACAAGGTTACACATTGCTTGCAATGTTAACCCTAGCACACCCTTGCAGTGTTAACTCTGGCATACCCATATTCTCATTCTTTCTCTCTTGCGAATAAATAAAAATGTTTTTTAAAAGAGAGGTAGTATTTGTAGATGGATAAAGAGGTAAATACTTACATTTAGAATTAATATTATATTATAGCATATTATAAAAACATAAAACATGGTCTGAGGAGATGGCTCAGTGGTTAAAGACACTAGCTTGCAAAACCTACAGGCCCAGGTTTGACTCTCCAGTACCATGTAAAACCAGATACATAACTGGCACATATACGAAGTTCATTTGCAGTGGCAGGAGTCCCTGGAACATTCTTCTCTCTCACCTCTTGTAACCAAGCAAGCAAACAAAAAGCAAATAAAATAATTCCAAGTCCTCAATATTAAATAAACTATAAATCAATCTGACAAGAGATTTTGAAGAATCCATAGGAACAGAAAGTATCATAGTGCTGGAAAGAAGTGACCGGAGTACTGAGTAACATCTCGATCACACCTTCCAAGGCTCCAGGGTCTAATGCGAAGAGGTGGCGGAAAGAATATAAGAGCCAAAGGAAGGGTAGGACTCCTTACAATGTACTCCCTCCAGACATAAAATGGCCCTGGATATCCATGACCTCATAGTGCCTGACACTACCTACACAAGACCATCATAAGAGGAGGAAAAGATCATGACATCAAAATGAAAGAGAGACTGATTGAGATGGGGAGGGGATATGATGGAGAATGGAATTTCAAAGGGGAAAGTGGGAGGAGGGAGGGTAGTACCATTGGATATTTTATATAATCATGGGAAATGTTAATAAAAATTAAGAAAAAAAAAAGAATCCATAGGAAAAAAATTGAAGCTCAATGTACCCATATACAAGGAGGAAGAAGAGGACTAGGCTGAAAGGGATAAAGGGAAGGAAGGAAGGAGGGAGGAGAGAAGAGAAAGGGAAGGAGGGGAGGGAGGGAGGAAATTAAAAGGGAAGGGGTTTCTTTTAGTGAAACGAAATGTTGCCTTTAAATCAGTCTAGTGGCTGGAGAAATGGCTTAGTGGTTTAGGTACTTACCTACAAAGCCCAAGGACCCAGATTCCCCAGTAACCACAAAAGCCACATGCACATAGTGGTGCATGCATCTGGAGTTCATTTACAGTGCTTGGAGTCCCTGGCAAGTCCATTCTCTCTTCTTCCCACAAAGCAACCACTACCAATAAAACAAAGCATTCTTTACATGTGGCTCCCGATAGGATTTTGAATTTCAGCTGGCTGAAAGTGTGTTGATGTTACTATCTTCAGAAAGTTGCTAACTCCCTAAAAAAAAAGTCTTATTGGTGAATGTAGTAAAATATCAGATGTCTCTGCCTTATTTAACAGAATGAGGAGATGGGTAACAGTTATGTTTGGTTTCACTGTGACGAAACTTTTGGTATCTTCTTTTGTCTTCGATCAGCCACATTTAGGCTGATTAGCTCTATTAAATGTTCAAAAAACTGAACTGCAGTTCTTAATGGAGATAGAGGAAGGTGATTGAGGAGGTGTTTCAGCTCAAGAGAGCTAAGTGAAAACTGTCATTGGATTCAGATCTGCTTGTGGACAGAAGTCATCTTCTGGATGGAAGAGGGGGTGAGATGACCTAGAGTCTTGAACTGGTGGATCTGCAGGAACAGAAACTAAATACATTGGAGACCACTTAACTGAGTAACACCATGAGACAGACTTCCTGTTGTGTCAATATAAACTACATACAAAGATTAAATGTGTACTGGAAGTGGTTATGCACTTATGTGACCAGATATCAAATGCATTTGTACCATTTTATGAGTAAACATCTTCTGAGTAATAATTTTGAAGCAATTTTCAGGAGAAATGGAAATTGAAAATACACTAATTCAGATAAAAGTCTTTACATGAAAGTGAGTGCCATAACCGTACTACAGAAAGTCGAATCTTTCCCAATTTTCCACATTGACAAACTAAAGTAGTGACATTTTTCAACTTGTTTTTATTTTTTGAGGTAGGGTATCACTCTAGCCCAGGCTGACCTGGAACTTACTCTGTCCTCCCAGGTTGGTCTTGAACTCACTGCAATCCTCCTACCTCTGCCTCCAGAGTGCTGGGATTTAAAAAAGTGTGCACCACCATGCCTAGCCATTTGTCAACTTTTGAGATGGATGTTTTGCTTTTTATACATAAAAGAAAAAAGAAAGTCCGACTTAAATAATCTACCTGCTTGAAAATACTATAGCTTACCTTCACTAAGTTTATCCCTATATTCCAATCAAAAAAGTATCATGAAGTAAGATAATCTTTAAATGTGAGTAGTGGCTACCTCAAACCTCCCTTATGCTTCTGGGGGGGGGGGGAACTAAGAAAGCTTTCAACCAGATTACTGTGACTCTAATTTTCTTTTGCTTTTTATTTTTTTAACTTTATTTTTATTTAGTTATTTGTGTGTGAGAGAGGTAGACAGAGGGAGAGAGAGAATGGGTACGCCAGGACCTCCAGCCACTGCAAACGAAGTCCAGATGCATGCAACCGCTCCTTGTGTATTTGGCTTGCATGGGTCCTGGGGAATAGAACCTGGGTCCTTTGGCTTTGCAGGCAAATGCCTTAACCACTAAGCCATCTCTCCAGCCCCTAATTAAATTTTATAAATAGAAATTATGATGAGCTTTTGATTATGTGCTTCTGCTAAAAATCTGAATATGTAAATTTACAGTAATTAATAGATTATTTGTAACCATTAGATCATGAGTCAGCAAAATGATGGCCTATAGGCTAAATCTAGAGCACCACTTATATTGAAAGCAAAGTTGTAGTGGAGTACATCCATTTTTTTTTTCAGACAAGGTCTACCCATGTTGCCCACTTATGCATAGAACTCAAAATATAAGCCAAGAAAGGTGGTGCATGCCTTTATTCCCAGCATTTGGGGGCAGAGGTGGGAGCACTGCCTTGAGTTTGAGGCTGGCCTGGAACTACAGAGTGACTGTCAGGTAAGCCTAGGCTAGAATGAGACTCTACCTCAGGAAAGAGAAAAAAAATTAAAAAAAAGAGAACTCATAATACAGTAAAGGCTGGCCTTAAGCCCAAGATTCTCCTGCCTCAGTCTACCCAGTACCAGTATAACAGACTGCTGTGATGAGTTGTGTATTACACCTGGCTTCCTCTCTCTTAATTTTTTTAAAAAAATTTACTTATTAACTTGAGGAAGAGAGAGGGGGGAAAAGGCAGTTATATATAGAGAGAAGGCATGCCAGGGCCTCCAGCCACTATAAACGAACTCCAGATGTACCAACACCCCCCTTGCAGATCTGGCTTATATAGGTCCTGGGGAATTGAGCCTGGATCGGCTTTGCAGCAGGTGCTTTAACTGCTAAGCAATCTCTCCATCCCACCCCCTCCTTTCTTTGGTTTTTCAAGGTAGGGTTTCACTCTAGTCCAGGTTGACCTGGAATTCACTATGTACTCTCAGGGTGGCCTCAAACTCACAGTGATCCTCCTACCTATGCCTCCCAAGTGCTGGGATTAAAGGTGTGCACCATCATACCTGGCTTCTCTCTTTTTTTTTTATGGTTCCTTTCTTTTGCAAGGACAGAAAAATTGGTTGCAACCAGCACAATAAAACCTAAAATCATTTCCTATATATAGGCAATTACTAAGATTTTTTTTTTTCCCAGGTAGGGTCTTACTCTAGCTCAGGCTGACCTTGAATTCACTATGTAGTCTCAAGGTGGCCTCAAACTCTTGGCGATCCTCCTGCCTCTGCTCTCTGAGTGCTGGGATTAAAGGCGTGCACCACCACGCCCATCTTAAGAAATATTTAACACAAGTTATACTTTAAAATATTTCGAAGTAAATGGGAAATAAAATGTATAATTAAAATTCAACTAACATAACATTAGTCAACCATAACATGAGGGGGTAGACAAAAATGAAATTAAGTCTCAAGAGGATACTTTATCTGGCCTTGATTCAAAAAAGAAAACAAAAATAAGTTGATTCTGTCGTACACACACAGGGAAAGGGTTTGCTCTATAGAACTGACATATTCATGAACATTTAATGTTATGGTTATGTCAATGTAATTTCACCTCAATAAATTATTTTTATTGTAGTTTTGGAGGCCCAGACTGGCCTAAAACTCACAGTGATCTCTGTATGCCAGACTCCCGAATGCTGGGATTAAAGGCATGCACCAAAATACCAACCTTAATAAATCACTTTAAAGAATATATACAGCATTTTACAGGTTTCTACCTTTAAGTGGGCCATGTTACAATACAGTGGTTAAATATGCAAGTTACATCTTACCTAATAATGTGGTTTCTCCAAAATCTCTTAGATCATATCATCTCAGACCCTTGTGTATATTTCTTCTTTGCCAGTAGGTGGAGACAACAACACTGAAAGTTTAAAAAACATCATTCCCTGTTTAAAGGGAGCTTGCTGGTCTGAAAAAACTGGGGGAACCCTAACCCAAAGATTTCTTCATTTATTGAAAAGCAGATAGAATGGTTATGCCAAAATAAGAAATCCAAGGGAATTTACCCAATTATGGATATCTTCAAAATAGAGGGGACCTAAATCTGTCCTTGATATAGTAAGTAAATTCTCATATTTAAGACACAATCATTTCTATAGCTTATGAAATTCAAACTCCCTGCTCTCTGCCATTTACCCTATATCATTTTCAGTTTCAGAGTTTAACTCCAAGCAAAGAAAGAAAGAAAGAGAGAGAAAGGGAGGGAGG
Organism: Dipus sagitta; assembly: GCA_036346955.1. Taxonomy (NCBI): domain Eukaryota; kingdom Metazoa; phylum Chordata; class Mammalia; order Rodentia; family Dipodidae; genus Dipus; species Dipus sagitta. The sequence goes on along the minus strand of CM070779.1, from coordinate 85,299,434 downwards.
GAAGGAAGGAATTCTTAGAATTCCAAAGGTAGTTGCAGTACAGTACAGCTTTTAGATTAGTCTTATGTCTTGCTATATCTTCAGAAAAAGACACTTATCCAGATCACATGAATAATAACTTAAAACAGATGATAATGCAGAAATGGCAGAAGAAAAAAACTCAACTTTATACTGAAAGGAACCAAGTTAATCTACTGTCCATACTTCTTTTATAAAAGTATTTTTATTTATTTATATTCATAAGGTGACAGAAAGAGAGAATGAGCATGCCAGGGCCTCCTGACAGTTCAAATGAACTCCAGATGCATGTGCCAACTTTGGATCTGGCTTTGCATGGATACAGTGGGAATTGAGCTCAGGCCTTGCAAGCAAGCACCCTTAACCACTGAGCCATTTCTCCAGCCCTACTTTCCAGACTTCTTACTTCACTTTTTAAAAAATAGATGAAAATCCCAAATTATTTATGGAAATTAATTTCAAATCTGGACTTCCTTAGGTCATCGCAAAAACACTTTACCTACAATTTCAGATAGCTTTCCTACTAAATTTACAAGCCTAAAACCACTGTTTGAAAATTCCACCTTAAAAAAAAGCCAAATAAGCCTAAAAAATAAAAACAACATCAAATCAACAATGATACTGAGCTAAAATAGAGAAAGCTACAGGCTAAGTTATGTCTATACTATTTTTATTAGTCACAGATGCCTGTCCTTTAAATGCAGGAAATAAGAGCAACCTATCTGGCAGAAAATACCCAATTAAGAAAGAAACTTGCCTTCAGCCAAACAAGAATCAAATAAAAAGAATCAGGAAACTATAAAACTCTATTATTATTTTGGTTTTTTGAGGTAGGGTGTTACTCTAGCCCAGGCTGACCTGTAATTCACTAGGTAGTCTTAGGCTAGCCTTGAACTCACAGTGATCCTCCTACCTCAGCCTCCCATGTGCTGGGATTAAAGGGGTGTACCACCATGCCCAGCCAAAACTATTATTTTATGCATATTTTGTTCCTCCTCTAGTAATGTTATCAGGACTGAAATCAGTTACCTAAATGGGGAATGAATATACTTTTCCAGAAATATGACATCTATCTACCAGTTTGTTTACCAGTTAAAGTATTTGCAAAATAGCCCTGAATACAAACAAACTTCTATTTAACTCAGAAATTTTATGATTCCTATGAGACAGCAACTTAAATCTACCCAGAAAGCTACAACCACATTTTAACAGCCTATATAAGAACACATTAAAAAAAAACAAAACATAAACCAGTACATTATCTACAGGGGAAATGTTATGCAGTTTTAATAATCCTTGAGTTTATTTCCTCTTCACAGACAACCAACTTTTGACTCTTCCCAATCTTTCAACAGCTGGTGTATATATATACACACACATATCTACACACACACACACACAAACATATGCATAAATTAAATGACACAACTGCCAACACAGAAAGGCACTTAAGTTTTCAAAATGTATTCATTTATTTAATTAAGCCAATCTTATGATAAGGAGACCTTAATATAAAAGCTTTGGCCAACACAGATAACTGATCATAAAGTCTTAACAATATTTATATTTTTGCATTATGACCTGTCTATCAACACAAAAGAAGGCATGCTTATACCTAAATTCTATACATAAATAACTACAAAAGTGCCCTGGAATTCTGTGGTTAGTATAAATACATCCATTTACCTGTAATTTTACAGATGACATTACTGTAGTAAATAAAAGTAACCAACAAGTATAAGCTTTCCTTATATTAACTGGATTTATGAAAAAATAAACCATGAAGTTCCTCTTGAGGGTCTATGTCAGTGCTCTTTGCCTCCACCTGCTGGCAAATAGATTATGAAACTAACAGGTATCAGTGGGTAAGAAAAGTTAGTGTCTTTTTATCCCTTGAGGAGCAAATTTATGTTGCTTTATGCAACTATCTAGTATGAGACTACTTTGTGTTAACATACCATTAAAATACTGATGAAAAATATTAGGACATGTATAGAAAGACACACCAAATATTATATATATATATATATATATTTTTTTTTTTTTCTTGGTACAGAATGTTACCTAACAAAGTGATTTAAAAAGTCACATTAAGACTATTTTAATTACCTGATAAATGACATCTTGGAAAAGAACTGGAAAAGTAAGTGCCGCGTCTTCTAGTTCATTTAGACTACAGTGCACTAGGGTTTCATCCTTAAAATAAAGCAAAATATTAAAAGACTTCAAGTGATAGTTTCATATAGAGGTGATAACCAAAGACATAAAAACACCCATTCAAGCCAGACATGGTGGCACACGCCTTTAATCCCAGCACTCAAGAGTTCAAGGCCACCCTGAGAACACAAAATGAACTCCAGGTCAGCCTGGGCTAGAGTAAGACACTACCTCGAAAAACCAAGAACCAAAAAAAAATTATATGCAGAAAATTTAAAGTATATTATTATCAGTGACAGAACAAATTAGAAGTCACATAGTACTCCAGTACAGTTCCTTCACCAACAAACAGCATCAATGTCACCTAAGAACTAGTTAGAAATGCAAATAAAAATTTTTTGGACATTTGATGATTCATGACTAGGGATGCAGCTAAGTTGGTAGGCTGCTTGCATAGCATGCATGAGGCCCTGGGTTCAATACAAAGTACCAGGTAATATACCAGGTGTTTTGATGCATGCCTGTAATCTATCTCAGCATGTGGCAGTTGGAGGCTGGAAGATTAGGAATTCATGGCCACATAGGAAGAAACTCAAGGTCATACTGGGTAACAGGAGACTGTCTCAAAAACAGCCGGGCGTGGTGGCGCACGTTTTTGATCCCAGCACTTGGGAGATAGAGGTAGGAGGATCACTGTGAGTTTGAGGCCACCCTGATAATACAGAGTGAATTCCAGGTCAGCCAGGGCTAGAGTGAGACCCTACCTCGGAAAAAACAACAACAACAACAAAAACCTATTATCAAAATGTAGCAAACTCAGGGAGAGATGGCTCAGCACTTAAGGCATTCTGCAGTGGATATAGGCCCTAGCCACCCATTCCATCTTCTATCTGCCTCTTTCTCTCATAAACAAACAAACAAACAACAAACAAACAAACAAACAAGGTGTGGTGGCAGACACCTTCAATTCCAGTGGGCAGAGGAAGGAGGATATCCCTGAGTCACCAGCCTGGATCTACAGAGTAAATTCCAGGTCAGCCTGGGCTAGTGTGAGACCCTACCTCAAAAAAATAAAAGAAAAGAAAAAAAAAAAGGAAATTAACTTAAAAAAAAAAGCTGTGCCTGGTACTTCTTTTATCTCTATGGCTAGAATAAGCTATTGTTATGATCTCAAAAACACAAACATGGGGCTGGAGAGATGGTTTAGTGGTTTAGGTGCTTGCCTGAGAAGCCAATGGACCCAGGTTCAATTCCTCAGTCCCATATAAGCCAGCTGCACAGGGTAGCACATGCATCTGGAGTTCGTTTGCAATAGCTGAAGGCCCCGGTGTGCCCACTCTCTCTTTCTCTATTAAATAATAAATAGGATGTGAGGGCGATCTGGTGGCAACATTTGTCACCCCATTGATAGCCAGGGGTGATTAGGCTGATCTGGCTGGGTAGAGGGTGTCTTCTTCCTCTCTCACTGCTCCACGTGTGTCCCTCAAAAGTTGCGCACTCGGGCTGTAGAGATGGCGTAGCGGTTAAGCGCTTGCCTGTGAAGCCTAAGGACCCTGGTTCGAGGCTCGGTTCCCCAGGACCCACGTTAGCCAGATGCGCAAGGGGGCACACGTGTCTGGAGTTCATTTGCAGTGGCTAGAAGCCCTGACACGCCCATTCTCTCTCTCTCTATCTGCCACTCTCAAATAAATAAGAATGAACAAAAAAAATTTTTTTAATTAAAAGAAATAAAAAATAAAAAAGCTGCACGCTCAGAGGACGACCTTCCCTGAATAGAGGAGGACTGGTCTTTGGTTAAGGGTATACGAGCATCTGTGCTCCCCTGCTAGAACCTCTACAACAAGGTTGAAAGAAAAATAAAAATATCCACAAACATGCTAACTGAAAATACAAAAGAAGCCAGGTGTTGTGGCATACACAATTAATCCCAGCACTTGAGAGGCAGAAGTAGGAGGATCACTGTGAACATAAGACCAGCCTGGGACTAGAGTGAGTTCCAGTGAACCCAGGCTAGAGTGACACCCTGTCTCAAATAAACCAAAATCAAAACAAATTAAAGAGGCCTGGAATGGTGGCACATGCCTTTAATCCCAACACTCAGGAGGCTGAAGTAGGAGGATCACTGTGAGTTCAAGGCCAGCCTGAGACAAATTCCAGGCCAGCCTAGGCTAAAGTAAAACCCTGCCTCGAAAAGCCAAAATAAAAATCACTAACTGAGGATGCAGTTCAGTAGAGAGCATTTGCTTTACCATATGTAAGGACCTAGGACCGGGCGTCAATCCTCAGCACCATAAAAACAAAACAAAATAAAATATAAAGAGGGGCTAGGAAGATGGCTTAGTGGTTAAAGCCCCTAAACCACGCAGGTAAAAGAAGTTGGCACAAGTATCTGGTGTTCAATTTTAAATTAAAAAAAAAAATTCTGGAAAACTTAGAATATATTTATAGTAAATATGATGGTTACTCACTCACTTTCATTTTTTAAGGCATTTAAAACGAACTACTTTCTTTTCTCTACCTCAAAAGACAACATACTTACCAAATCTAAAACTAGAGAGAATTCTGGTGTGCTTCGTGTTTTCAATGGAAGAGCAGGTTTTCTATTTAGTTGTTCTTCTGTCAGTGGTGGAACATGTTTGATGAAATAATAGCTATAAATCAAATTATTTTTTTAAAATTAACATTTCTACATATAAAACATTAAATTAAGTCATGATTAACATCTCTATAACTCAGTACAAATATTAATTCCTACAAGTCAAGGTCACAAGCTTTTTGTAAAATAGGTGTTTCCTTGTATACTGTAAGACTGCCTCCAGATAAACCCATCTTTACAAACTGGTGCCAGGTTAGCCTGGGCTAGAATCAGATCCTACCTCTTAAAAAAGAAACAAACAGGCTGGAGAGATGGCTTAACAGTTAAGGCACTTGCTTGTAGAGCCAAAGGAATCAGGTTTGACTCCCAAGGACCCATGTAAGGCCAACACATAGGAGACGCAATGCATCTAGAGTTTGATTCCAACAGCTAGAGGACCTTGGCGCCCATTCTCTATCTATCTGACTATTTCTCTCTCACTCACTCTCTCTCTCAAATAAAAATCAATAATAGGGCTGGAGAGATGGCTTAGTGGTTAAGTGCTTGCCTATGAAGCCTAAGGACCGTGGTTCGAGGCTCGATTACCCAGGACCCATGGTAGCCAGATGCACAAGGGGCACCCGCATCTGGAGTTCGTTTTCAGTGGCTGGAGGCCCTGGCACACCCATTCTCTCTCTCTTTGTCGCACTCAAATAATAAATAAATAAATAAATAAATAAATAAATAAATAAATAAATAAATAAATAAATAAATAAATAAATAAATAAATAAATAAATAAATAAATAAATAAATAAATAAATAAATAAATAAATAAATAAATAAATAAATAAATAAATAAATAAATAAATAAATAAATAAATAAATAAATAAATAAATAAATAAATAAATAAATAAATAAATAAATAAATAAATAAATAAATAAATAAATAAATAAATAAATAAATAAATAAATAAATAAATAAATAAATAAATAAATAAATAAATAAATAAATAAATAAATAAATAAATAAATAAATAAATAAATAAATAAATAAATAAATAAATAAATAAATAAATAAATAAATAAATAAATAAATAAATAAATAAATAAATAAATAAATAAATAAATAAATAAATAAATAAATAAATAAATAAATAAATAAATAAATAAATAAATAAATAAATAAATAAATAAATAAATAAATAAATAAATAAATATAAAATATATTAAAAATCAATAATAAACGAAACATATACATAAACAAATATTAAAAAAATCACACAGTAAGACCTTTTCTCAAAAACCACAAAAGTTAGCCGGGTGTGTGGCGCACGCCTTTAATCCCAGCACTTGGGAGGCAGAGGTAGGAGGATCACCGTGAGTTTGAGGCCACCCTGAGATTCCATAGTGAATTCCAGGTCAGCCTGAGCTAGAGTGACACCCTACCTCGAAAAAACCAAAATAAATAAATAAATAAATAAAAATCCTATTTTTTTTTAAGCCAGGCGTGGTGGCATACACCTTTAATCCCAGCACTTGGGAGGCAGAGGTAGGAGGATTGCCAAGAGTTCAATGCAATCCTGAGACTACATAGTGAATTCCAGGTCAGCCTGGGCTAGAGTAAGACACTACCTCGAAAAACCAAGATAAATAAATAAATAAATAAATAAAAAATAAAAAAATTAATAAATCCTGTTTTAAAAAAATCCTCTCAGAATAGACACCAAAAATAGTGCAAGGACATTAAAAAATAAAAAAAAAAAAGCATACCTAGTCTACCAAACACTACTTAAAGAGAATACAGACAGTAAAGAAATACTGCAGAATACTTGTTGTGTAGCTCAATAACCAGCATTGTAAGAGTATATGGTATGTATTGCTAGCCTAGTAAAGTCAAAATTCAGCATTTAAAGAAAGGTTTCTACTGAATGAAAATTACTTTTTGTAACAATATGGAAGCTAAAAAATTGTTCATGAAAAAACAGAAACTCTTGATAACTTGATAAACAACTCACGGGTCAAATACTTCCAGTCTTCCTCATAGGTGGCTTCTGCATGGGCTGATGAATAACCACTTTCTGGAGTCACTGGTGCTACATAATAAATAAGAAAATGTTATGCAAAATTTCCCACAAGTGAAAATACACATTTTTACTGTTTATATACAATATTTTGTGGTCCTGGTTGAGAGATAGCTCAGCAGTAAGACTCTTGCCATGCAATGCCTAACAACCCGGTTTGATTTCCTATCATGCACGTAAAGCCAGATGCACCAAGTGGTGCATGCACCTGGAGTTCGTTTGCAGTAGCTAGAGGCCTTGGAGCACACCATTCTCTCTCTCTCCTTTGCAAACCAACAAAAAGAATAAAGAGCAAATTTACAGAACACAGAGATCTACCTAAAATGTCAAGGGAAAAATTGCTTCTACTGAGGTAATCATGGCAAATTAGAAATGAGACGCCCACTAGCTAAGAGAAAATGTAATACTTATTATTACAAAATAATACTTGCCAGGCATGGTGGTGCATGCCTTAATCCGAGCAATTTGGGAGGCAGAGGTAAAAGGATTGTTGAAGTTTGAAGCCAGCCTAAGACTACAGAGTAAATTCTACGCTAGCCTGGCTAGATCAAGACCCTACCCCTTGAAAAGCCAAAAAAAGAAAAGGGAAGGGCTGGAGAGATAGCTTAGTGGTTAGGCGCTTCTGTGCAAAGCCAAAGGACCCAGTTTGATTCCCCAGGACCCACGTTAGCCAGATGCGCAAGGGGGCACACGTGTCTGGAGTTCATTTGCAGTGGCTAGAAGCCCTGACACGCCCATTCTCTCTCTCTCTATCTGCCACTCTCAAATAAATAAGAATGAACAAAAAAATTTTTTTAATTAAAAGAAATAAAAAATAAAAAAGCTGCACGCTCAGAGGACGACCTTCCCTGAATAGAGGAGGACTGGTCTTTGGTTAAGGTATACGAGCATCTGTGCTCCCCTGCTAGAACCTCTACAACAAGGTTGAAAGAAAAATAAAAATATCCACAAACATGCTAACTGAAAATACAAAAGAAGCCAGGTGTTGTGGCATACACAATTAATCCCAGCACTTGGAGGCAGAAGTAGGAGGATCACTGTGAACATAAGACCAGCCTGGGACTAGAGTGAGTTCCAGTGAACCCAGGCTAGAGTGACACCCTGTCTCAAATAAACCAAAATCAAAACAAATTAAAGAGGCCTGGAATGGTGGCACATGCCTTTAATCCCAACACTCAGGAGGCTGAAGTAGGAGGATCACTGTGAGTTCAAGGCCAGCCTGAGACAAATTCCAGGCCAGCCTAGGCTAAAGTAAAACCCTGCCTCGAAAAGCCAAAATAAAAATCACTAACTGAGGATGCAGTTCAGTAGAGAGCATTTGCTTTACCATATGTAAGGACCTAGGACCGGGCGTCAATCCTCAGCACCATAAAAACAAAACAAAATAAAATATAAAGAGGGGCTAGGAAGATGGCTTAGTGGTTAAAGCCCCTAAACCACGCAGGTAAAAGACGTTGGCACAAGTATCTGGTGTTCAATTTTAAATTAAAAAAAAAAATTCTGGAAAACTTAGAATATATTTATAGTAAATATGATGGTTACTCACTCACTTTCATTTTTTAAGGCATTTAAAACGAACTACTTTCTTTTCTCTACCTCAAAAGACAACATACTTACCAAATCTAAAACTAGAGAGAATTCTGGTGTGCTTCGTGTTTTCAATGGAAGAGCAGGTTTTCTATTTAGTTGTTCTTCTGTCAGTGGTGGAACATGTTTGATGAAATAATAGCTATAAATCAAATTATTTTTTTAAAATTAACATTTCTACATATAAAACATTAAATTAAGTCATGATTAACATCTCTATAACTCAGTACAAATATTAATTCCTACAAGTCAAGGTCACAAGCTTTTTGTAAAATAGGTGTTTCCTTGTATACTGTAAGACTGCCTCCAGATAAACCCATCTTTACAAACTGGTGCCAGGTTAGCCTGGGCTAGAATCAGATCCTACCTCTTAAAAAAGAAACAAACAGGGCTGGAGAGATGGCTTAACAGTTAAGGCACTTGCTTGTAGAGCCAAAGGAATCAGGTTTGACTCCCAAGGACCCATGTAAGGCCAACACATAGGAGACGCATGCATCTAGAGTTTGATTCCAACAGCTAGAGGACCTGTGGCGCCCATTCTCTATCTATCTGACTATTTCTCTCTCACTCACTCTCTCTCTCAAATAAAAATCAATAATAGGGCTGGAGAGATGGCTTAGTGGTTAAGTGCTTGCCTATGAAGCCTAAGGACCGTGGTTCGAGGCTCGATTACCCAGGACCCATGGTAGCCAGATGCACAAGGGGCACCCGCATCTGGAGTTCGTTTTCAGTGGCTGGAGGCCCTGGCACACCCATTCTCTCTCTCTTTGTCGCACTCAAATAAATAAAAATAAAAAATATTTAAAAATCAATAATAAACAAACATACATACATATACAAATATTAAAAAAATCACACAGTAAGACCTTTTCTCAAAAACCACAAAAGTTAGCCGGGTGTGGTGGCGCACGCCTTTAATCCCAGCACTTGGGAGGCAGAGGTAGGAGGATCACCGTGAGTTTGAGGCCACCCTGAGATTCCATAGTGAATTCCAGGTCAGCCTGAGCTAGAGTGACACCCTACCTCGAAAAACCAAAATAAATAAATAAATAAATAAAAATCCTATTTTTTTTAAGCCAGGCGTGGTGGCATACACCTTTAATCCCAGCACTTGGGAGGCAGAGGTAGGAGGATTGCCAAGAGTTCAAGGCAATCCTGAGACTACATAGTGAATTCCAGGTCAGCCTGGGCTAAAGTGAGATACTACCTCGAAAAACCAAGATAAATAAATAAATAAATAAAAATAAAAAATTAATAAATCCTGTTTTAAAAAAATCCTCTCAGAATAGACACCAAAAATAGTGCAAGGACATTAAAAAATAAAAAAAAAAAGCATACCTAGTCTACCAAACACTACTTAAGAGAATACAGACAGTAAAGTAAATACTGCAGAATACTTGTTGTGTAGCTCAATAACCAGCATTGTAAGAGTATACTGGTATGTATTGCTAGCCTAGTAAAGTCAAAATTCAGCATTTAAAGAAAGGTTTCTACTGAATGAAAATTACTTTTTGTAACAATATGAAGCTAAAAAATTGTTCATGAAAAACAGAAACTCTTGATAACTTGATAAACAACTCACGGGTCAAATACTTCCCAGTCTTCCTCATAGGTGGCTTCTGCATGGGCTGATGAATAACCACTTTCTGGAGTCACTGGTGCTACATAATAAATAAGAAAATGTTATGCAAAATTTCCCACAAGTGAAAATACACATTTTTACTGTTTATATACAATATTTTGTGGTCCTGGTTGAGAGATAGCTCAGCAGTAAGACTCTTGCCTGCAATGCCTAACAACCCGGGTTTGATTTCCTAGCATGCACGTAAAGCCAGATGCACCAAGTGGTGCATGCACCTGGAGTTCGTTTGCAGTAGCTAGAGGCCTTGGAGCACCCATTCTCTCTCTCTCCTTTGCAAACCAACAAAAAGAAAAAGGAGCAAATTTACAGAACACAGAGATCTACCTAGAAATGTCAAGGGAAAAATTGCTTCTACTGAGGTAATCATGGCAAATAGAAATGAGACGCCCACTAGCTAAGAGAAAATGTAATACTTATTATTACAAAATAATACTTGCCAGGCATGGTGGTGCATGCCTTTAATCCGAGCATTTGGGAGGCTGAGGTAAAAGGATTGTTGTAAGTTTGAAGCCAGCCTAAGACTACAGAGTAAATTCTACGCTAGCCTGGGCTAGATCAAGACCCTACCCCTTGAAAAGCCAAAAAAAGAAAAGGGAAGGGCTGGAGAGATAGCTTAGTGGTTAGGCGCTTCTGTGCAAAGCCAAAGGACCCAGTTTGATTCCCCAGGACCCACGTAACCTAGATGCACAAGGGGGCACAAGCATTTGGAGTTCGCTTGCAGTGGCTGGAGGCCCTGGTGTGCCCAT